>OX439011.1:14555216-17150719 GCA_949316495.1 Amphiduros pacificus | reverse complement strand
AGGTATGACATCAGGGACAGATGTCACCTTCGTGTCAGTCACAGTTCATGTCAGGTATGACATCAGGGACACACAATATTGTGTCAACCATGTTAAATACGGCATCAGGCATAATCTCTATGCCAGCCCTAATTCATGTCATCGATGACATCAGGAACGTTTATGTCAATATAGAAAGAAACCGTCTGTTTGAGAGGCAAAATAAGTGCTTGCATACATTATAAAATCCGTGACCTCTTATTGTGAATGACTGTTGAAGCCAATAATATCTTGTCCATTGTGAAACTCTATTCAAACTTTGTTACTATGAGGTCAGTCTACAACTCTTCTAATCAAAACTTTAATTTCACACCAAACCTCTATTATTGAAGTCCCAAGATAATCCAATCACGCGTAAATGACAACTGTTAATCTCATATATATAAGCCTAGTCGTCTGTCTAATCTGTTGACATTAGGGATTATCTCCAAAACAGAAGATAAACCTTGAGGTTGTGTGGAATTTCTTCACAATGTCTATTTAGTGATGTGGAAAATTCCCAGTTTAGTGATTAAACTAACCTTTGGCGGTTATTGAATATTATTCAAATATTCTTAAATAAAGGAACAGTTTGCTCTTCCAAGTTTATATCCGGTACGGAATGTTGCACCCGAGTGGAGAATATTTGATAAAATTCAATGCATTTAAATGTTTCGGGTAATTATATCTGACGAATTGCCTTCAAAAACCTTACATGGTCCCATCTATAAAGCTTATTTTTGATACATTGGTCATTAACGAGAATACTCTCAATAATGTACCGATTGAAACAAATATAAAATGCCAACATAGTTAAATAGAATCAATATATTGCTTGAACTTTTGGCTCCGTTTGGTGGTGACGGTCTATTATTATTTTTATGCAACTTACTCTAAAATCGGTTTTCGGTAAAATCAGTTCTTTTTCTTTTTTTTTCTTTTTTTTTTTTGATGTCTTAGCACACTTTACAAAACTATCTTACATCTTAGCACACTTTACTTTTATGCAACTTACTCTAAAATCGGTTTTCCGGTTAAATCAGTTCTTTTTCTTCTTTTTTTTTTTTTTTTTTTTTTGATGTCTTAGCACACTTTACAAAACTATCTTACATCTTATTTTATACCATAAATACATGCTGATAGTTTTTATCGTTCCGCTGAAATCATCAAGCACCCTTAACAAGCCGAGTTTTACTGATTACACAAATATATCCATAGGCTGATTGCTGATCTCCATGTTGTTTTTTCCCCCATTGAAAAGAACGCATCGGAACTATACAACTTTACCGGAACCAGAACTGTAGTCCACTATATTTAATCATTGGTCGGAGAGATTGGCAGGCGGCCTATGCCGGGAATTCACCAATCAAAAATGTATGTGATTCGATATAATAAACAGATTTGCAAAAAAAGGACAACAGAGATAAATAAAATAGACAAATATCATGAAAAAATAGAAAGAGCGGGCTTTAAAAAAGTAAAACAGGGTAATAGTGGTGGCCTGTGTGGTTATGTGAAGTGTGAACATCCTGCAAGGTGTAAACAGTTACATTGTAAACATAGTCACAGGTGTGAACGCTTTCATGGTGTAAACACCCCTGAGAGGTGGGAGAGTGACTGACAGCGGGAGAGGGTTCATAGAGGGCAGCACGGGTAGGCGGTATTTTAAGGGTATGAGCAGTGATACAGCGCCAAGGGACACATTTCTGGGTTTGAAAAAAAAATAGTCTTGGTTTGATCTATTATTTATGCTCTATATGAGATTGGCCATATCATATAGAGCTATTTCTTACTCTGCACCTCTTTCTGACTCTGCAATAATGACATATAATTCCAAACTCTACTGCCCTTCCTCTACCCTGCCCTTCCTCTACCGTGCCCTTACTCTACCCTACCCTTCCTCTACCCTGTCCTTCCTCTACCCTACCCTTCCTCTACCCTACCCTTACTCTACCCTGCCCTTCCTCTACCATACCCTTACTCTACCCTGCCCTTACTCTACCCTACCCTTCCTCTACCCTGCCCTTCCTCTACCCTACCCTTCCTCTACCCTGCCCTTCCTCTACCCTGCCCTCCCTCTACCCTGCCCTTACTCTAACCTGCCCTTCCTCTACCCTGCCCTTCCTCTACCCTGCCCTTCCTCTACCATACCCTAACCCACCCTTCCTCTACCATACCCTACCCTTCCTCTACCCTGCCCTTCCTCTACCCTGCCCTTCCTCTACCCTGCCCTTCCTCTACCCTACCCTTCCTCTACCCTGCCCTTCCTCTACCCTGCCCTTCATCTACCCTACCCTTCCTCTACCCTGCCCTTCCTCTACCCTACCTTTCCTCTACCCTACCCTTCCTCTACCCTGCCCTTACTCTACCCTGCTCTTCCTCTACCCTACCCTTCCTCTACCCTGCCCTTACTCTACCCTGCCCTTCCTCTACCCTGCCCTTACTCTACCCTGCCCTTACTCTACCCTACCCTTTCTCTACCATACCCTACCCTTCCTCTACCCTGCCCTTACTCTACCCTGTCCTTACTCTACCCTGCCCTTACTCTACCCTGCCCTTACTCTACCCTACCCTTCCTCTACCCTACCCTTCCTCTACCCTGCCCTTCCTCTACCCTACCCTACCCTTCCTCTACCCTACCCTTCCTCTACCCTGCCCTTACTCTACCCTGCCCTTCCTCTACCCTACCCTTCCTCTACCCTACCCTTCCTCTACCCTGCCCTTACTCTACCCTACCCTTCCTCTACCCTGCTCTTACGCTACCCCGGCTTTCATCACTTTATCCAGCATGACGCCTTGTACCCTGTCTGTTTTCTTTGGCGTTTTAACAAAGCACATTGAGCTCGTTG
Source organism: Amphiduros pacificus (assembly GCA_949316495.1). Lineage (NCBI taxonomy): Eukaryota > Metazoa > Annelida > Polychaeta > Phyllodocida > Hesionidae > Amphiduros > Amphiduros pacificus. The sequence continues at coordinate 17,147,852 of OX439011.1, read as the reverse complement.
CTTGTTTCGGGGACATAATGTCTCTTAGTTTTGTAGAATTGTGTTTGTCTGTACGATATTATTACTGACCTTGGAATGCGGAGAAAAATTTATTTGAACATTTTAAAGTGGTTGGAAAGATAATAATGCATTCTCTTTCTGAAAAAAAATAAACCTACCAACGTTTGCCATGTGCAACAGCCTGGACATTTATATTAAAACAGGTAATTAATCAGTAATACATATTAATATATTGACAACAGCTTACCTGTGCAGGGGATAGGTAGTTGTGCCCACGTGACCGTCACCATGGCGATGATGGCACTCAGCCAACATGAACAATGGAAGATCACCATGGACTAGTGTTACCATGGAAACAAATGGAATGTAGTGAGATATTCACATTGTCACGGCGAAGTTTCGTTTAATCTCCTATCTTGAAGATTATAACATACTTTCGGTAAAGTTTTGGAATGACATCTGAAAGAAAGACGCGTTGATAAAACATATACTCATGGTTTCATTGTGTAACGTGACAGTTGCAATCCTTAGATCTATTTGCAAGACAAATTTGACAACATAAGGTGTCCAAGAATATAAGGGAAAGGAAGCCTGCTTCTAAACTAATCTCCTAACATGGGATCAACCTCCCTCCTAACCAGCAGAGAGACAGGTCTCCTAACATGGGGATCAACCTCCCTCCTAACCATGACAGAGACAGGTCTCCTAACATGGGGATCAACCTCCCTCCTAACCATGACAGAGACAGGTCTCCTAACATGGGGATCAACCTCCCTCCTAACCATGACAGAGACAGGTCTCCTAACATGGGGATCAACCTCCCTCCTAACCATGACAGAGACAGGACTCCTATCATGGGGATCAACCTCCCTCCTAACTAGCAGAGACAGGTCTCCTAACATGGGGATCAACCTCCCTCCTAACCAACAGAGAGACAGGTCTCCTAACATGGGGACCAACCTCCCTCCTAACCAACAGAGAGACAGGTCTCCTGACATGGGGATCAACCTCCCTCCTAGCCAGCAGAGACAGGTCTCCTAACATGGGGATCAACCTCCCTCCTAGCCAGCAGAGACAGGTCTCCTAACATGGGGATCAACCTCCCTCCTAACCAGCAGAGACAGGTCTCCTAACATGGGGATCAACCTCCCTCCTAACCATGACAGAGACAGGTCTCCTAACATGGGGATCAACCTCCCTCCTAACCATGACAGAGACAGGTCTCCTAACATGGGGATCAACCTCCCTCCTAACCATGACAGAGACAGGACTCCTATCATGGGGATCAACCTCCCTCCTAACTAGCAGAGACAGGTCTCCTAACATGGGGATCAACCTCCCTCCTAACCAACAGAGAGACAGGTCTCCTAACATGGGGACCAACCTCCCTCCTAACCAACAGAGAGACAGGTCTCCTGACATGGGGATCAACCTCCCTCCTAGCCAGCAGAGACAGGTCTCCTAACATGGGGATCAACCTCCCTCCTAGCCAGCAGAGACAGGTCTCCTAACATGGGGATCAACCGCCCTCCTAACCAGTAGAGACAGGTTTCCTAACATGGGGATCAACCTCCCTCCTAACCATGACAGAGACAGGTCTCCTAACATGGGGATCAACCTCCCTCCTAACCAGCAGAGACAGGTCTCCTAACATGGGGATCAACCTCCCTTCCAACCATGACAGAGACAGGTCTCCTAACATGGGGATCAACCTCCCTCCTAACCATGACAGAGACAGGTCTCCTAACATGGGGATCAACCTCCCTCCCAACCATGACAGAGACAGGTCTCCTAACATGGGGATCAACCTCCCTCCTAACCAGCAGAGACAGGTCTCCTAACACGGGGATCAACCTCCCTTCCAACCATGACAGAGACAGGTCTCCTAACATGGGGATCAACCTCCCTCCTAACCATGACAGAGACAGGTCTCCTAACATGGGGATCAACCTCCCTCCTAACCAGCAGAGACAGGTCTCCTAACACGGGGATCAACCTCCCTTCCAACCATGACAGAGACAGGTCTCCTAACACGGGGATCAACCTCCCTCCTAACCATGACAGAGACAGGTCTCCTAACATGGAGATCAACCTCCCTCCTAACCATGACAGAGACAGGTCTCCTATCATGGGATCAACCTCCCTCCTAACCATGACAGAGACAGGTCTCCTAACATGGGGATCAACCTCCCTCCTAACTAGCAGAGACAGGTCTCCTAACATGGGGATCAACCTCCCTCCTAGCCAGCAGAGAGACAGGTCTCCTATCATGGGGACCAATCCCCTCCTAACCAGCAGAGAGAAAGGTCTCCTAACATGGGGACCAACCCCCCTCCTAACCAGCAGAGAGACAGGTCTCCTAACATGGGAATCAACCTCCCTCCTAGCCAGCAGAGACAGGTCTCCTAACATGGGGATCAACCTCCCTCCTAACCAGCAGAGAGACAGGTCTCATAACATGGGAATCAACCTCCCTCCTAGCCAGCAGAGACAGGTCTCCTAGCATGGGGATCAACCTCCCTCCTAACCATGACAGAGACAGGTCTCCTAACATGGGGATCAACCTCCCTCCCAACCATGAAAGAGACAGGTCTCCTAACATGGAGATCAACCTCCCTCCCAACCATGACAGAGACAGGTCTCTTAACATGGGGATCAACCTCCCTCCTAACCATGACAGAGACAGGTCTCCTAACATGGGGATCAACCTCCCTCCTAACCAGCAGAGACAGGTCTCCTAACATGGGGATCAACCGCCCTCCTAACCAGTAGAGACAGGTTTCCTAACATGGGGATCAACCTCCCTCCTAACCATGACAGAGACAGGTCTCCTAACATGGGGATCAACCTCCCTCCTAACCAGCAGAGACAGGTCTCCTAACATGGGGATCAACCTCCCTTCCAACCATGACAGAGACAGGTCTCCTAACATGGGGATCAACCTCCCTCCTAACCAAGACAGAGACAGGTCTCCTAACATGGGGATCAACCTCCCTCCCAACCATGACAGAGACAGGTCTCCTAACATGGGGATCAACCTCCCTCCTAACCAGCAGAGACAGGTCTCCTAACACGGGGATCAACCTCCCTTCCAACCATGACAGAGACAGGTCTCCTAACATGGGGATCAACCTCCCTCCTAACCATGACAGAGACAGGTCTCCTAACATGGGGATCAACCTCCCTCCTAACCAGCAGAGACAGGTCTCCTAACACGGGGATCAACCTCCCTTCCAACCATGACAGAGACAGGTCTCCTAACACGGGGATCAACCTCCCTCCTAACCATGACAGAGACAGGTCTCCTAACATGGAGATCAACCTCCCTCCTAACCATGACAGAGACAGGTCTCCTATCATGGGATCAACCTCCCTCCTAACCATGACAGAGACAGGTCTCCTAACATGGGGATCAACCTCCCTCCTAACTAGCAGAGACAGGTCTCCTAACATGGGGATCAACCTCCCTCCTAGCCAGCAGAGAGACAGGTCTCCTAACATGGGGACCAATCCCCTCCTAACCAGCAGAGAGAAAGGTCTCCTAACATGGGGACCAACCCCCCTCCTAACCAGCAGAGAGACAGGTCTCCTAACATGGGAATCAACCTCCCTCCTAGCCAGCAGAGACAGGTCTCCTAACATGGGGATCAACCTCCCTCCTAACCAGCAGAGAGACAGGTCTCATAACATGGGAATCAACCTCCCTCCTAGCCAGCAGAGACAGGTCTCCTAGCATGGGGATCAACCTCCCTCCTAACCATGACAGAGACAGGTCTCCTAACATGGGGATCAACCTCCCTCCCAACCATGAAAGAGACAGGTCTCCTAACATGGAGATCAACCTCCCTCCCAACCATGACAGAGACAGGTCTCTTAACATGGGGATCAACCTCCCTCCTAACCATGACAGAGACAGGTCTCCTAACATGGGGATCAACCTCCCTCCTAACCAGCAGAGAGAAAGGTCTCCTAACATGGGGACCAACCCCCCTCCTAACCAGCAGAGAGACAGGTCTCCTAACATGGGAATCAACCTCCCTCCTAGCCAGCAGAGACAGGTCTCCTAACATGGGGATCAACCTCCCTCCTAACCATGACAGAGACAGGTCTCCTAAAATGGGGATCAACCTCCCTCCTAACCATCAGAGAGACAGGTCTCCTAACATGGGGATCAACCTCCCTCCTAACCACCAGAGATACAGGTCTCCTAACATGGGGATCAACCTCCCTCCTAACCACCAGAGAGACAGGTCTCCTAACATGGGGATCAACCTCCCTCCTAACCAGCAGAGAGACAGGTCTCTTAACATGGGGATCAACCTCCCTCCTAACCAACAGAGAGACAAGTCTCTTAACATGGGGATCAACCTCCCTCCTAACCAGCAGAGAGACAGGTCTCCTAACATGGGGATCAACCTCCCTCCTAACCATGACAGAGACAGGTCTCCTAACATGGGGATCAACCTCCCTCCTAACCAGCAGAGACAGGTCTCCTAACATGGGGATCAACCTCCCTCCTAACCATGACAGAGACAGGTCTCCTAACATGGGGATCAACCTCCCTCCTAACCAACAGAGAGACAGGTCTCCTGACATGGGGATCAACCTCCCTCCTAGCCAGCAGAGACAGGTCTCCTAACATGGGGATCAACCTCCTTCCTAGCCAGCAGAGACAGGTCTCCTAACATGGGGATCAACCTCCCTCCTAACCAGCAGAGACAGGTCTCCTAACATGGGGATCAACCTCCCTCCTAACCAGCAGAGAGACAGGTCTCCTAACATGGGGATCAACCTCCCTCCTAACCATGACAGAGACAGGTCTCCTAACATAGGGATCAACCTCCCTCCTAACCATGACAGAGACAGGACTCCTATCACTGGGATCAACCTCCCTCCTAACCAGTAGAGACAGGTTTCCTAACATGGGGATCAACCTCCCTCCTAACCATGACAGAGACAGGTCTCCTAACATGGGGATCAACCTCCCTCCCAACCATGACAGAGACAGGTCTCCTAACATGGGGATCAACCTCCCTCCTAACCAGCAGAGACAGGTCTCCTAACACGGGGATCAACCTCCCTTCCAACCATGACAGAGACAGGTCTCCTAACACGGGGATCAACCTCCCTCCTAACCATGACAGAGACAGGTCTCCTAACATGGGGATCAACCTCCCTCCTAACCAGCAGAGACAGGTCTCCTAACACGGGGATCAACCTCCCTTCCAACCATGACAGAGACAGGTCTCCTAACATGGGGATCAACCTCCCTCCTAACCATGACAGAGACAGGTCTCCTAACATGGAGATCAACCTCCCTCCTAACCATGACAGAGACAGGTCTCCTATCATGGGATCAACCTCCCTCCTAACCATGACAGAGACAGGTCTCCTAACATGGGGATCAACCTCCCTCCTAACTAGCAGAGACAGGTCTCCTAACATGGGGATCAACCTCCCTCCTAGCCAGCAGAGAGACAGGTCTCCTAACATGGGGACCAATCCCCTCCTAACCAGCAGAGAGAAAGGTCTCCTAACATGGGGACCAACCCCCCTCCTAACCAGCAGAGAGACAGGTCTCCTAACATGGGAATCAACCTCCCTCCTAGCCAGCAGAGACAGGTCTCCTAACATGGGGATCAACCTCCCTCCTAACCAGCAGAGAGACAGGTCTCATAACATGGGAATCAACCTCCCTCCTAGCCAGCAGAGACAGGTCTCCTAGCATGGGGATCAACCTCCCTCCTAACCATGACAGAGACAGGTCTCCTAACATGGGAATCAACCTCCCTCCCAACCATGACAGAGACAGGTCTCCTAACATGGAGATCAACCTCCCTCCCAACCATGACAGAGACAGGTCTCTTAACATGGGGATCAACCTCCCTCCTAACCATGACAGAGACAGGTCTCCTAACATGGGGATCAACCTCCCTCCTAACCAGCAGAGAGAAAGGTCTCCTAACATGGGGACCAACCCCCCTCCTAACCAGCAGAGAGACAGGTCTCCTAACATGGGAATCAACCTCCCTCCTAGCCAGCAGAGACAGGTCTCCTAACATGGGGATCAACCTCCCTCCTAACCATGACAGAGACAGGTCTCCTAACATGGGGATCAACCTCCCTCCTAACCATCAGAGAGACAGGTCTCCTAACATGGGGATCAACCTCCCTCCTAACCACCAGAGATACAGGTCTCCTAACATGGGGATCAACCTCCCTCCTAACCACCAGAGAGACAGGTCTCCTAACATGGGGATCAACCTCCCTCCTAACCAGCAGAGAGACAGGTCTCTTAACATGGGGATCAACCTCCCTCCTAACCAACAGAGAGACAAGTCTCTTAACATGGGGATCAACCTCCCTCCTAACCAGCAGAGAGACAGGTCTCCTAACATGGGGATCAACCTCCCTCCTAACCATGACAGAGACAGGTCTCCTAACATGGGGATCAACCTCCCTCCTAACCAACAGAGAGACAGGTCTCTTAACATGGGGATCAACCTCCCTCCTAGCCAGCAGAGACAGGTCTCCTAACATGGGGATCAACCTCCCTCCTAGCCAGCAGAGACAGGTCTCCTAACATGGGGATCAACCTCCCTCCTAACCAGCAGAGACAGGTCTCCTAACATGGGGATCAACCTCCCTCCTAACCATGACAGAGACAGGTCTCCTAACATGGGGATCAACCTCCCTCCTAACCATGACAGAGACAGGTCTCCTAACATGGGGATCAACCTCCCTCCTAACCATGACAGAGACAGGACTCCTATCATGGGGATCAACCTCCCTCCTAACTAGCAGAGACAGGTCTCCTAACATGGGGATCAACCTCCCTCCTAACCAACAGAGAGACAGGTCTCCTAACATGGGGACCAACCTCCCTCCTAACCAACAGAGAGACAGGTCTCCTGACATGGGGATCAACCTCCCTCCTAGCCAGCAGAGACAGGTCTCCTAACATGGGGATCAACCTCCCTCCTAGCCAGCAGAGACAGGTCTCCTAACATGGGGATCAACCTCCCTCCTAACCAGTAGAGACAGGTTTCCTAACATGGGGATCAACCTCCCTCCTAACCATGACAGAGACAGGTCTCCTAACATGGGGATCAACTTCCCTCCTAACCAGCAGAGACAGGTCTCCTAACATGGGGATCAACCTCCCTTCCAACCATGACAGAGACAGGTCTCCTAACATGGGGATCAACCTCCCTCCTAACCGTGACAGAGACAGGTCTCCTAACATGGAGATCAACCTCCCTCCTAACCATGACAGAGACAGGTCTCCTATCATGGGATCAACCTCCCTCCTAACCATGACAGAGACAGGTCTCCTAACATGGGGATCAACCTCCCTCCTAACTAGCAGAGACAGGTCTCCTAACATGGGGATCAACCTCCCTCCTAGCCAGCAGAGAGACAGGTCTCCTAACATGGGGACCAATCCCCTCCTAACCAGCAGAGAGAAAGGTCTCCTAACATGGGGACCAACCCCCCTCCTAACCAGCAGAGAGACAGGTCTCCTAACATGGGAATCAACCTCCCTCCTAGCCAGCAGAGACAGGTCTCCTAACATGGGGATCAACCTCCCTCCTAACCAGCAGAGAGACAGGTCTCATAACATGGGAATCAACCTCCCTCCTAGCCAGCAGAGACAGGTCTCCTAGCATGGGGATCAACCTCCCTCCTAACCATGACAGAGACAGGTCTCCTAACATGGGGATCAACCTCCCTCCCAACCATGACAGAGACAGGTCTCCTAACATGGAGATCAACCTCCCTCCCAACCATGACAGAGACAGGTCTCTTAACATGGGGATCAACCTCCCTCCTAACCATGACAGAGACAGGTCTCCTAACATGGGGATCAACCTCCCTCCTAACCAGCAGAGAGAAAGGTCTCCTAACATGGGGACCAACCTCCCTCCTAACCAGCAGAGAGACAGGTCTCCTAACATGGGAATCAACCTCCCTCCTAGCCAGCAGAGACAGGTCTCCTAACATGGGGATCAACCTCCCTCCTAACCATCAGAGAGACAGGTCTCCTAACATGGGGATCAACCTCCCTCCTAACCATCAGAGAGACAGGTCTCCTAACATGGGGATCAACCTCCCTCCTAACCACCAGAGATACAGGTCTCCTAACATGGGGATCAACCTCCCTCCTAACCACCAGAGAGACAGGTCTCCTAACATGGGGATCAACCTCCCTCCTAACCAGCAGAGAGACAGGTCTCTTAACATGGGGATCAACCTCCCTCCTAACCAACAGAGAGACAAGTCTCTTAACATGGGGATCAACCTCCCTCCTAACCAGCAGAGAGACAGGTCTCCTAACATTGGGATCAACCTCCCTCCCAACCACCAGAGAGACAGGTCTCCTAACATGGGGATCAACCTCCCTCCTAACCAACAGAGAGACAGGTCTCTTAACATGGGGGGATCAACCTCCCTCCTAACCAGCAGAAAGACAGGTCTCCTAACATTGGGATCAACCTCCCTCCTAACCACCAGAGAGACAGGTCTCCTAACATGGGGATCAACCTCCCTCCTAACCAACAGAGAGACAGGTCTCTTAACATGGGGGGATCAACCTCCCTCCTAACCAGCAGAGAGACAGGTCTCCTAACATTGGGATCAACCTCCCTCCAACCCACAGATCTCCCATGTGTGTTAACCTACCTGAAATCTAAACATCAGAATGGTCCTTCACCGCAAGTGGTTACACTTCTCTGATGCAGTCAAGCAGGTTAAATGAGGAGCTGGGGGCCGGGTTTGGTTGGTTGGGCAGTCAGGTAGTGGTTAGGGGGGCATAAAGTGACCGCTCTTACAAGGTGGCAGTAATTGAATTAGCCCCGGTGTATGGGGGCGGCCGCAATAAAGCATATATCTCCTCTCTATCGCGGCGGGATATCGGAAGCATCTCGCGCCTCTATTACTTCTCGGGTCATTGTTTTTCATCGCCCAGAACGTGTAACTTTTGCATTCATTTGCACCATTATGACAATTTTGACCAAAACTATTTATGAACATTTCAGCCTGGATGGAACATTCATATCAAGAATGTGATAATACGTTTTTGTTGAATTTTCATGTTATAGAAAAAATAGGGAGAGTTGTATGAGGCATCGTACTAATACTTATATTTGTGCTCATTTGTCCTCAGAATACTTGTTCTGATACTTGTGCATGCACTTGTATTGATAAAAGATACAAATATTTTTGCAATAACATAGATTTGACCGAATCCAAATAATAAAAAGGTTCACTAATAATCAACTGGCTGTAAACTTGAACACCAGATTACTTGTTCTTGGGGGTAATGGCAAAAGAAAAAATGAAATTTTAAGACAAAAGTATAAAATTAAGTGGGGACTATCTATGAAAAGATTGTTATATTAACATCATTGATAAATATAGTTCTATTTCAGAGTATAAGATCGTTGTAAGAGATTATAATTCTATTTATCCGTGCCTATATCACTTTACATGTTAACTTTTTGACAATCTTCAAAATTCAAACTTCAAATGATAGGAAATGACATTTCACGTGCTCCAAAATGGTAATTTACACCCTTCTTTGCGCCGGTGACCAAAGATGTTTATATTCTGAGAACATTTCTAATTAACCATGTCGGTTCATCATGAACATTTAAAATTCAAATTTTTGTTTATCTCATGGAATTATTTTGAAGTAAAAAGAGTGTGAGGAGAGAAAGGAATACATGTAACTTTGTTGCAGATGAGAGCATTTGTTTGTTTTTTTCCAAACTGGATTGTTATTTACGTTTACTTAAAACGTCTAATATGTGATTTATCCAATATCTCTCGGAAAATAAAATGGAATATATGTGTATAAAATTGAAACTTCTTTAAGTAAAATTGAATCAAATGGTGAAATTAACAAGCAAACCAAGACTCAGATATTTAAAACTGCACAAATTTCGGTAAAAATATATATATATATAACGATGTTTCCAGACACAAGAAGTGTTCAGGAACAGAAATTCATTTTCAAAATATCCTACTTTTATCTGTTTTATTGGCAAAGCTGTCCAAAGAAAATAGGGAATTCCTTTCATATCTGTTTCTCGGTCTCAACTTCTCGATAAATCAGGTTAATATATTGTTGTAAGACACACAGGTGAGTTAATTAACCAGTCATATTCATGTGACACAAAATAATGTTTTTGCTTTTATTTTCCAAATTTATCCCTTAAATATCATTTTTGTAAATGTTAATTATCTCTGTTACTATTAATTGTCCCAATAACATTATTATTTTGTACATACTATTTATCGATTTACGAGAAAAAAGTTTTAAGATACGATTTTTTTTCAAACTTTTGATTAAGATTTTCAGCATATCATACGGAGTTGCAAGTTGTACATACATAATGCTAAAACTAATGAAAGAAGAAATGAGAAATATGATCAAATGACAGATGTCAGTTTACTTACCTTCCTCTGAGGTGTGCGGCGTGGAGAGAAAGCTCACAGCAACAACGTGTACATACTTGACATCCCAGAAGGGGAGCCGAACCGCCCAGGCCCCTCTAGGGGGTTCCTATTGGCAAGTGTAGATTGGGTCTAAGATGGGTTACAGACCACTCAGGCCCTTCTAGGGGGTTCCTATTGGCAAGTGTAGATTGGGTCTAAGATGGGTTGTCAGACCACTCAGGCCCCTCAAGGGGTCCCTGCTGGGATATAAAGTTTGGGGTCTGAGATGGGTTACCAAACCACTCAGGCCCCTCAAGGGGTTCCTGCTGGCTAGTGAAGGTTTGGGTCTAAGATGGCACCTCAAAGGGTTCTTATAGCAGAAAAATAGTATTAGTCAAAAGTCATAAAAAAGTTTGAGAATATGATGACAGTATCATTAAACCACCCAAGCCCCTCAAGGGGTTTAATGTTGGGTGCGCAGGTATAGGTCAAAGATGGAACTTACTTTCGTGTGATGCAAAAAAAGGCCCGCCAAGGGGTTTCTGGTGGCAATTGTTAATGGAGATCTACGATAGATTGAAAATAGCTATCAAGCCGTCCAGGCCCATTAATGGCTTTCCAGATAACTTTGTAGGCAGAGGTAGAGATCTGTGAAAGGCCACCAGCAGGAACCTTCAGGGGGTTCTGGAGACGGTTTTATGTGTGAGTCTTAGATGGGTGTCTTATCACTAAGTACTACAGATAATCAGGGTTCTGCTTCTCAGTTCTCTCTTTAAAAAATCAATGACTCAATTTGTTAAGAGCAATTGCTGACGTTCTGTCTGAATATTTTGATATTGACATATGAATAATAAGCCAAATATTAAACCTTCAAAGTTTTGGGACCCGCATAAAAAAGGTCCAAGTGGAAAGGTAACAGTCAATTGGATAACCTTTTCACAATGTATTTTCCACATTGTAAATCTTCCCACCTGTCCACCATTTAAAACGTATCAACTCTAAGATTACCTCTTTAAAATTGCTCTAGCGAATATGTGCATGCATCATAATGATACAAATGACATATACCGTATAATCATTTAATTGTGTACTTTATTTTCAATTGTCATATTACAAATTATCTAAATCACATATATGACGAGAATCTTCGTGACAAAGACATGAGGCCAACCTCGAACATGTTCAAAGCATTCGTTGCCAAGATATGGAAAATAGGTGCAGTCCTAGAGACACCTGGTGGATGATCCTGAAAGTCGAAAATGAGAATTAACAACATTTGAAAAACAATCTGTTGACTTTGAAACAAAGATTTATTTTTTGCTTTGAGATATCTTAAATATATTAAATAAAACTAAAAACATGAATAGAATAATCTAAGTTTAACAAATATTTAAAATATTAAAAATTTAAAAAGTTCCCGTGAATTTTATTGTTGATGTTGGTAATATAGGTGTTGCTCTATATTGCCATAATAGTGAGACTTCTGGATCTGGCTGGCCTTGGGAGAAAAATGTCCATAAACTTGCCTTGTTTTTCACATTTTGGCTCTAGTTCCGAACATGGCCACCAGGGGACACCACTGTATGGATTTAATAAGGTTAAGGGTCAAGTAAAGGTCAAATATGAAAATCTAAAGACTGGTCCTATATAATAAATACATGCATCATAGATCTATACAATTTCATTAAGAAATATTTTGATGCAAATATTGCAGAATTTAGGGATTTTTATTTTTCAAATGTGTGTTTTTTGTTAAAAAGGGGTACCCTGACTTTGGGGTGTTTAAATGATGTTACCATGGCAACCATCAATTTCTGAAAAAAATCCCTTGGCAAAAATCTTAGTTAGACCCTACCTTTTCAAATGACATATGGCTTGTCTTGATCTGTGAGAACACCCTTCGCCACATTTTGCAGGTTTTTACAGGCAGAGCCTCTTAAAAATATCAATATGGAAGTCATGATTGAATAAAATTACATATGTAGAAAATACTGAGAAAAAATTCTAAATCAATTTTATTTATAAAAAAAATTAACATATTTAAATAAATATTCTTTCTTATATGGAATATGATTTTTAAGAATTATGACAGAAAAGCATTTACAGAAAAAGATCAGAAATTAATTTTAATATTTTATATTAAGTTTAAATAAAAAATACGAAATGATAATATAAAGCAAAAATATACACAATTTTCACATTTCAAGTAAATTGGTCACGCATAGATTAGTCTCAAAATAACCCAACCCATGGCATGCATATGAGGATTTTGATATATATCTATATTTTACCACAAGGTGGCACTTGTATATCATTCACCACGTGGTGGCACTTGTATATCATTCACCACGAGGTGGCACTTGTATATCATTCACCACGAGGTGGCACTTGTATATCATTCACCACGAGGTGGCACTTGTATATCATTCACCACGAGGTGGCACTTGTATATCATTCACCACGAGGTGGCACTTGTATATCATTCACCACGAGGTGGCACTTGTATATTATTAACCACGAGGTGGCACTTGTATATCATTTACCACGAGGAGGCATCACTAAAAAGTAAGGGCTAGAACAACGCTAATGCCGTTTAACAATAATACACAGTGTATTGTTGAATTAATAATTCTGTAATATTTTATAGGTACCCAGCTAACAATTATACGTGTTTACTACGTTGTGCTTAGCATGTAACCTGACGATGTATGGAAAGAAACTAGATTATATTCAAAATGTTGGCAGCAGGTTGTGGTAGAACATTGTGAGCACATGCTCAGAACGTTGTGGGCGCATGCTAAGCAGGTTGTGACCTGAAATTATAAGGAAGTATATCTGTGAACTACAGGTAATGTTGTAAGAATATTGTTTACTACTCGGCATATTGCGAACACTTTTTGGTACATATACATTCAACTGTGAACGAATTTGGCTAACTTCTGCTAAATTTAGTTACTCGGTTGGGACTGTTCCTTTTGAAGACTTTTAGCATATCAACTGGCATGTTATGTCGGTTTGTTGCTTGTTTGTTTGTTTGCTTGTCATTTTCAACATTATTTCAGTAATTTCATGATGCGACCTACTTCTAGCAGATATAATGCTGCCTCAATGAATTGTCTTGTCGCAGGTCCTTGACATGACAACCCACCCGGTCACAGATTTACAAGGACAACAGGTTAACCCTTGAGGCATTGTATCACGGGGATCGAATCCACGACCTTTGGATCACCACAGAGGAACTGGTGCTAATATGCTGGCGCTATAGCCAACTGCGCCGGCGCCCATGGCCTTCGGTAGTATCTATTAACATTAAATTTCCACACTATTTCATCCATGCCACAGTAATTTAGGAGAAGAGCCTCGTCGGACATAACGGTCCGTTGATGACCAACTGTATTGTAAATTGAATTGATTTGATTTGATTTGATTTGATTTGAAGGATGTAAAGAAAAGAAAAATTCTGTTTCACTTGTGATTCAAATAACCCAAAAATTGATGGATCTACATTGGCTGCCTGTTGATACCAGAATTGACTTCAAGATGGCCTTGTTAACATGGAAAGTACAGAATGGCTTTGCCCCTGATTACCTAGCTCAACTACTAATCCCCAAAGATGGGGAAAGGACCTTAAGATCTAATGAAAATAATGAGTATATAATTCCTAAAACTAATATGAGAACATATATGGTGACAGGGCGTTTGCAATATATGCGCCGAAGAATTGGAATGCCCTGCCCCAGAAGTGAAAAATTGTAAAACAATTGATAGCTTCAAAACTCAACTAAAGACCCACTTGTATAAGAAACATTAAAAAATTCCAAACTGTAAACTCCATTTTATTGTTATGGTTGGGGTTTTAGCAATTCAAAACTTTCGTGAAATGAGATTTTCAAGCAATATTTCCTTACATAATATAAATGTTTATATCCTAAGCTACTGGTCACATGCCATTACACATCATATCATCATATTACCTAGATATAAATTTCTGTGCCATTTGAAAGCAAGTTGATAAAAAAATATCAAAATTATCCATTAAACACTTTGTTCTGGACACTTTCACAATCGATATCATGAATCATGGCTGGCGTATTTTGGTTGGTTTCAAAGAGATACCTTGTTTGTCTCGCAGCTTCATGACCACATATCATTTAATCATACTCCTAATCTCTGTAAAATTACCTGTGACATTTGTGAATTCAAGAAAGCTTTAAATAGCATATTAAAAAAATCACATGATTGTCAGGAAATATTTCTTATCCACTGCATTGAACTTTCGTTAAATTATTAAATGTGTCCGAAATACAGGCCTCTCTCGCACCTACATGAACGTTATAAAATCGTCTACAACGGGAGTAGAGAAATAAATTTGTATCCATTGAAGTTTATTAAGGTCATATTCTTCGGATTTTCGGTCCATATGGCGTCAAAATACGGGATGAATTAGTGGTAATATACATATATATCACTTGTTTCATACACACATATATGATTTACATACATTGGTATATATAGATGGCTTTAAAATACTTTTTAAAAAATCTGTTCATTCAACACACAAGAAATAAATAAAATCTTCGATTTCCTTGGCGTTAAAACCAGGAACTATGTTATTTTCCTTTATGGCTCTTCTCAGTTTGGGGAAATTCACTCACCATTCAAACTGTCTGTTTATCATATTCATCCCCAACCATCTGTTTATCATCCCCGACCGCTCCCGTTCTAAATTTGCTGGTATTAACACCTGCCCTCGAATCCAACAACTTTATATAATATTTTTTCTTGGTAGAAATAAAGTTCTTTCCAATCATACTTGCTCAATAAGCCAGTCTATTGTTTTCACTGTTTCATTGTACAGTATAAACCATAAACCTTTTCCAAACTTGATCCTTCACGTGAGGCCCTTGGACAAAATGGGTCAAATATCGTGTATTGTTACTCCTACATTTATTCTGAGAGCAATATAACTTTTATTTTTGCTCTCAGATTTAAAACACTCTAAAGTTTACTTGTGTCCATTTTTCATTTTGCTTTGATATTTACGGTTCAAAAGTCGCAAAAGGACTTCTATAAACACATACAAGAAATGATTTTTCTTGAGCGGAGCATTTGAACAGACCTTGGATTGATCTCAGTTCACTCAATTTCAGATGTCAATCAAATGTCAAAAGGAAACAAAGTCACGTGACCGGCGCCGAGCAACAGTAAACAACATGGCGGAACATGTCCCGTGGTGTGCTGAAATCAATATCGGATCAACTGAGGCACATACAGACACCTGACCTACCCACTGGGGAAAACGCCGTAATTAAACACCAGATAACTTGTGAATCAGGAATGGATTTCTTTGTTTATATCAGATAGGATCCGCATCGGTCTTCACTGCAGGAACTCCAAAAAGTTTGTTGTGAAAACCTGGAAAAGTTTTCACATGCCACAAAATGGTTGGACACGGTAGCAAGTGTTGTATTTATGTAACTGCTGTTAAGTAAAGCCTGTGTAAAGTAAAGTGTTGGATCAGGCCGTACAAGTAGTGCTAATACCAGTGAATGCCGCCCGGCTTTGTGCATATTGACATAAATGACTTAAACCAATGTACTGCTAGACTCATATTGGGACACTGGTGTCAACATGGATAAAATACTCGATATTATGGCTCAATCCATACACCACAAATGAGAGTCAATAGTTTGCATGAATTTGAAAATGAGAAAAAGATTATTTGATGTGTTATGCATGTCTGTTTAATTCAATGAAGGCAGTTTTGCCAACATTGAAACAATAATTTGGGATAATATAAATACACATAATGTAAAACCCAGTGATGATATTATACTAAAAGAAAGAAGAAAAATAGCAAAATTACCAAAACATCAGATTCGAGAAGATGGCAGGATCAGCGCTCAATTTATCACTCCTGTCGCGGGGAGTGGGCCAGATGAAAAGAAATGGACACGAAAGGGTGGATGTGGTGCTAGAACCGGAGGTAAACCACATTTTGCAATGTCTAATCTGAGAGCAATATAACTTTATTATTGCTCTCAGGTCTAATATACATAATATAGGTACTCAATGTCTAGTATAGCTACTCAATGTCTAATATAGCTACTTAAGCCAATTAAAGCAGACTAAAATGTTCATTAAACAGTGGTGCTTGCTATTGACTATTTTGTGATAAACTATATTTTTGGGAAATACATTCTTTAAAAAGCTATAACGCATCGTAGGAGTAAGTTAACGTAAATATAGAGGATGCTTTTGTCATACTTACTTACTTATGGATACTTATGGATGTTTCTGGACGCAGGCCTAGCTGGCCTCTATATCCAGATCTGAATTCTGGGACTTGGTATCCTTCATGTTTGGGGGGATTGCTCTTGGGTTAAAATCTGCTTTGTAGTTATAAATGATGGGTTGGCATCTCCACCTTTTGTCTAGTTTGACTTCAAAGGTAAATATGGTTGGACTATTGATGATATGGTCTGGCAGGCTGTTCCATGGAATGACTATTCTCTGGATGTTCCTTGAAACACCTATTCAAATATAGTTTAAATTTGTGTCCTCTTGTGATATTTGTGTTCCTATTCAAGGTTGGGGCTACTTCGGGTTCATATATAGTGAATATTTTGAATGTTTCAATCATGGCACCCCTGAGTCGTCTGTATGCCAGTGTTGGTAGGCCCAGTTTTTCCAATCTCTCATGGAATTCCAGATTTTTCATCCCAGGCAGATATTTTGTGGCCCGTCTTTGCACTGACTCAATAGCTTCAATGTCTTTTTTGAGATGGGGGCACCAAACATGGCATGCATACTCCAGATGGCTCCTGACATGGGCTTTATACAGATCCAGAAACATTTCACAGTCCAAATGGTCAAATGTTCTCCTGATGGTTCCCATAATCTGGTTGGCTTTGTTGATTTTACTGTTGATGTGAGAGTTGAATTTTAGTTCTGAATCTATGATTTCTCCGAGATCTTTCATTTCTTTAACAATTCCACATCATTAATCAGGAGACATTATTGAAGTTTGAGTGTATGAGAGAGGTGACATCATTAAGGTATGAGTGTACGAGAAGAGTGACATCATTGAGATTTGAGTGTATGAGAAGAGTGACATCATTGAGATTTGAGTGTATGAGAAGAGTGACATCATTGAGATTTGAGTGTATGAGAAGAGTGACATCATTGAGATTTGAGTGAATGAGAGGAGTGACATCATTGAGATTTGAGTGTATGAAAGGAGTGACATCATTGAAGTTTGAGTGAATGAGAGGAGTGACATCATTGAGATTTGAGTGTATGAGAGGAGTGACATCATTGAGGTTTGAGTGTATGAAAGGAGTGACATCATTGAGATTTGAGTGTATGAAAGGAGTGACATCATTGAAGTTTGAGTGAATGAGAGGAGTGACATTGAGGTTTGAGTGAATGAGAGGAGTGACATCATTGAGATTTGAGTGTATGAGAGGAGTGACATTGAGGTTTGAGTGAATGAGAGGAGTGACATCATTGAGATTTGAGTGAATGAGAGGAGTGACATCATTGAGATTTGAGTGAATGAGAGGAATGACATTGAGATTTGAGTAAATGAGAGGAGTGACATCATTGAGATTTAAGTGTATGAGAGGAGTGATGTCATTTATGTATTATTTTAGGAGTGAAATGACATCATAAATGTGAGTGTGAATGAGATGAGTGACATCATAGATGTGATAATGTGACATCATTGAGGTGAGGGTGAATTAAAAGAGAGATATCATAGAGGTGAGAGTCATGATTGACAGCTTGGAGCAGACCTACTTATCATGGATGTGTTGACAGATGATATGGAGAGTGTTATCATAGCTGGTGTTATGTCATAGATTGGCCACTGAGACTGGATCAAGCCTGGCTTACCTAGTCCCCCACTTCACAACACTCATCATCATCATATAGACTGGATCAGGCCTGGCTTACTGAGTCCCCCACTTCACAACACTCATCATCATCATATAGACTGGATCAGGCCTGGCTTACAGAGTCCTCCACTTCACAACACTCATCATCATCATATAGACTGGATCAGGCCTGGCTTACAGAGTCCTCCACTTCACAACACTCATCATCATCATATAGACTGGATCAGGCCTGGCTTACCTAGTCCCCCACTTCACAACAGTCATCATCATCATATAGACTGGATCAGGCCTGGCTTACCTAGTCCCCCACTTCACAACACTCATCATCATCATATAGACTGGATCAGGCCTGGCTTACAGAGTCCTCCACTTCACAACAGTCATCATCATCATATAGACTGGATCAGGCCCGGCTTACAGAGTCCCCCACTTCACAACACTCATCATCATCATATAGACTGGATCAGGCCTGGCTTACAGAGTCCCCCACTTCACAACACTCATCATCATCATATAGACTGGATCAAGCCTGGCTTACCTAGTCCCCCACTTCACAACACTCATCATCATCATATAGACTGGATCAGGCCTGGCTTACAGAGTCCTCCACTTCACAACACTCATCATCATCATATAGACTGGATCAGGCCTGGCTTAAGAGTCCCCCACTTCACAACACTCATCATCATCATATAGACTGGATCAGGCCTGGCTTACAGAGTCCCCCACTTCACAACACTCATCATCATCATATAGACTGGATCAGGCCTGGCTTACAGAGTCCCCCACTTCACAACACTCATCATCATCATATAGACTGGATCAGGCCTGGCTTACAGAGTCCCCCACTTCATAACACTCATCATCATCATATAGACTGGATCAGGCCCGGCTTACCTCGTCCCCCACTTCACAACACTCATCATCATCATATAGACTGGATCAGGCCCGGCTTACTGAGTCCCCCACTTCACAACACTCATCATCATCATATAAACTGGATCAGGCCCGGCTTACCTTGTCCCCCACTTCACAACAGTCATCATCATCACATAGACTGGATCAGGCCCGGCTTACCTCGTCCCCCACTTCACAACACTCATCATCATCATATAGACTGGATCAGGCCTGGCTTACAGAGTCCCCCACTTCACAACACTCATCATCATCATATAGACTGGATCAGGCCCGGCTTACTGAGTCCCCCACTTCACAACACTCATCATCATCATATAGACTGGATCAGGCCTGGCTTACAGAGTCCCCCACTTCACAACACTCATCATCATCATATAGACTGGATCAGGCCCGGCTTACTGAGTACCCCACTTCACAACACTCATCATCATCATTATGTTTAAACCCACAACACAGTCAGCATTTGCCATTTAGTTTTATGCCGAAATTATCTTTGCAAACCATTTCTGGTCCTCCATATTAAAGTGGCATTAGCCGATTAGTGATCACCATCAGAGAGTTGTCCCAAGTAGTCTCTGTCACGAGGGCTGGCT
The DNA here is from genome assembly GCA_949316495.1 of Amphiduros pacificus. Classification (NCBI taxonomy): domain Eukaryota; kingdom Metazoa; phylum Annelida; class Polychaeta; order Phyllodocida; family Hesionidae; genus Amphiduros; species Amphiduros pacificus. The sequence continues at coordinate 17,128,003 of OX439011.1, read as the reverse complement.
CCAAGTATCTCTATCATAAGCACTTTCTCTAGTATTCTCTAGAATTAGTTCTTTCTCCCATATTCTGCAGCAGGAGGACAATCCTAAATATTCTCTACCAATATTATCTATCAGCTGGGCTGCCTCTAGTGTTCTCTGTCAGGCATGTGTCCAATATTATCTATCAGCTGGGCTGCCTCTAGTGTTCTCTGTCAGGCATGTGTCCAATATTATCTATCAGCTGGGCTGCCTCTAGTGTTCTCTGTCAGGCATGTGTCCAATATTATCTATCAGCTGGGCTGCCTCTAGTGTTCTCTGTCAGGCATGTGTCCAATATTATCTATCAGCTGGGCTGCCTCTAGTGTTCTCTGTCAGGCATGTGTCCAATATTATCTATCAGCTGGGCTGCCTCTAGTGTTCTCTGTCAGGCATGTGTCCAATATTATCTATCAGCTGGGCTGCCTCTAGTGTTCTCTGTCAGGCATGTGTCCAATATTATCTATCAGCTGGGCTGCCTCTAGTGTTCTCTGTCAGGCATGTGTCCAATATTATCTATCAGCTGGGCTGCCTCTAGTGTTCTCTGTCAGGCATGTGTCCAATATTATCTATCAGCTGGGCTGCCTCTAGTGTTCTCTGTCAGGCATGTGTCCAATATTATCTATCAGCTGGGCTGCCTCTAGTGTTCTCTGTCAGGCATGTGTCCAATATTATCTATCAGCTGGGCTGCCTCTAGTGTTCTCTGTCAGGCATGTGTCCAGTATTATCTATCAGCTGGGCTGCCTCTAGTGTTCTCTGTCAGGCATGTGCCCAGTATTATCTATCAGCTGGGCTGTCTCTAGTGTTCTCTGTCAGGCATGTGTCCAGTATTATCTATCAGCTGGGCTGCCTCTAGTGTTCTCTGTCAGGCATGTGCCCAGTATTATCTATCAGCTGGGCTGCCTCTAGTGTTCTCTGTCAGGCATGTGTCCAGTATTATCTATCAGCTGGGCTGCCTCTAGTGTTCTCTGTCAGGCATGTGTCCAGTAGTATCTATCAGCTGGGCTGCCTCTAGTGTTCTCTGTCAGGCATGTGTCCAGTATTATCTATCAGCTGGGCTGCCTCTAGTGTTCTCTGTCAGGCATGTGTCCAATATTATCTATCAGCTGGGCTGCCTCCAGTGTTCTTTGTCAGGCATGTGTCCAATATTATCTATCAGCTGGGCTGCCTCCAGTGTTCTCTGTCAGGCATGTGTCCAATATTATCTATCAGCTGGGCTGCCTCCAGTGTTCTCTGTCAGGCATGTGTCCAATAGTTTTCATCAGTTGAACTTTCTCCAATATTCTCTTTAACCAGTATTTTTATCAGTAGGGCTGATTCCAATATTGTTTATCAGTAGGGATGACTGCAGTATTGTCATTCAGTAGGGCTGACTGCAATATTGTCTATCAGTAGGGCTGACTGCAATATCGTCTATCAGTAGGGCTGACTGCAATATTGTCTATCAGTAGGGCTGACTGCAATATTGTTTATCAGTAGGGCTGACTCCAATATTGTCTATCAGTAGGACTGACTGCAATATTGTCTATCAGTAGGGCTGACTCCAATATTGTCTATCAGTAGGGCTGACTGCAATATTGTCTATCAGTAGGACTGACTGCAATATTGTCTATCAGTAGGGCTGACTCCAATATTGTCTATCAGTAGGGCTGACTCCAATATTGTCTATCAGTAGGACTGACTGCAATATTGTCTATCAGTAGGGCTGACTGCAATATTGTCTATCAGTAGGGCTGACTGCAATCTCATCTATCAGTAGGGCTGACTCCAATATTGTCTATCAGTAGGACTGACTGCAATATTGTCTATCAGTAGGGCTGACTGCAATATTGTCTATCAGTAGGGCTGACTCTAATATTGTCTATCAGTAGGGCTGACTGCAATATTGTCTATCAGTAGGGCTGACTGCAATATTGTCTATCAGTAGGGCTGACTCCAATATTGTCTATCAGTAGGGCTGACTGCAATATTGTCTATCAGTAGGGCTAACTCCAATATTGTCTATCAGTAGGGCTGACTCCAATATTGTTTATCAGTAGGGCTGACTGCAATATTGTCTATCAGTAGGGCTGACTCCAATATTGTCTATTAGTAGGGCTGACTGCAATATTGTCTATCAGTAGGGCTGACTGCAATATTGTCTATCAGTAGGGCTGACTGCAATATTGTCTATCAGTAGGGCTGACTGCAATATTGTTTATCAGTAGGGCTGACTCCAATATTGTCTATCAGTAGGGCTGACTGCAATATTGTCTATCAGTAGGGCTAACTCCAATATTGTCTATCAGTAGGGCTGACTCCAATATTGTTTATCAGTAGGGCTGACTGCAATATTGTCTATCAGTAGGGCTGACTGCAATATTGTCTATTAGTAGGGCTGACTGCAATATTGTCTATCAGTAGGGCTGACTGCAATATTGTCTATCAGTAGGGCTGACTGCAATATTGTCTATCAGTAGGGCTGACTGCAATATTGTTTATCAGTAGGGCTGACTCCAATATTGTCTATCAGTAGGGCTGACTCCAATATTGTCCATCAATAGGGCTGACTGCAATATTGTCTATCAGTAGGGCTGACTCCAATATTGTCTATCAGTCGACATTCCCTATTTTCACTCATATCATCCATTTTTGTAATGTTTATGTTAAAGCTATTTGTATTTCTCCGTTTTCAGGACTATTTTAACTACAGTGATGAGGCGCCATCAGCGCGTATCTACCTGCCGCCCCTCAAGCCCAAGTATGCCTTCTCTGACACACCCCGGTCCAACATCTCGGGCAAAACAGACCACCAAGAGATCAACTTACCCAAGACCTTCACGACCCGCAAAGGGGCATTGTTACTATTCAGTGAGGACTATGCCGCCAAGATGCGTGCGCAGGAGGAACGGGTTCGTCGGAGGTTGTCGTCGAGTGCGGGGGACGTGTCGCAACTCCGAACTATCAGCGATCTCACTCAGTCCATTCTATCCTATGGTAGTGGTGTAAGTAGGATTTATGTGTATGCATTGGAGGTAAACATCTTTTTGGCAGCATTTGAACTATGATGCAGAGGTCATATGAGGTGTCGGACAGTACCAGGTCAAGCTAATACAGTACCATCAGTCAGTGTGCAGGGTATGGTACTGACGCATTATACCTAAGTAGAATACCAATACCACAGTTTAAGTACAGAAGTATGGTACCATACCAAAGTATGATACCACATTATGATACCATGATATAGTACCACTTTATGATACCAGAGTATAGTACCACTTTATGATACCAGAATATAGTACCACTTTATGATACCAAAGTATAGTACCACTTTATGATGCCAAAGTATAGTACCACTTTATGATACCAGAGTATAGTACCACTTTATGATACCAGAATATAGTACCACTTTATGATACCAGAATATAGTACCACTTTATGATACCAGAATATAGTACCACTTTATGATACCAGAATATAGTACCACTTTTTGATACCAGAATATAGTACCACTTTATGATACCAGAATATAGTACCACTTTATGATACCAGAATATAGTACCACTTTTTGATACCAGAGTATAGTACCACTTTATGATACCAGAGTATAGTACCACTTTATGATACCAGAGTATAGTACCACTTTATGATACCAGAGTATAGTACCACTTTATGATACCATAGTATGTTATGTCTCACATATGTCACCTTGTAATTCCAGTCTTTGAAAATGTCAAAAGCGTTTATTTGTTTTCACGGCATGAGTGATGTGCTGGCTTCCATTAGATTTATATTTTTGGGGGATGGTGGTGCTCTGAATAAAAAAGTACACAGAAATCGTGACTTTTGCACATGAGCCCTTCTCGCCTCTGATCAAATGGTATACAGTATGTCAATATATAGTCTTTATTATCACATATATTTTTTACTGCTTTAAGAGCTGTATACAAAATATCCATGATACATAGTGATTCTTTAATGGAGAGTATTTATCTCTGATATCTTGTTTTCAGCATGCTTATCAGTTGTGTGCTCTAAACTATGTTTTTTTCTTCATTTTAACAAATCCAAGGTTTTTTTAGAGGCAAACTTTTACTTGCCAAAAAGAAGAGTGAGCAATTGAAGTCAGATAGATTCAGTGCTGGTTCATATCATGCCACACAAATATCCAGAATGCCAAACCAAACATACGTGGCAAAATAGAATCCAGCTCCGATTGATTCATGATACGAAGCACATCAAAATGCATATATTCATAAGAGAGTGAAATTTCCTCGGCATTATGAATATTACAAAATATTTTCAGTTCGAGCCAAACATCAATTTGGTCACATTAATGTAAAACCTGACCATGTGCAGCTGTTGATTGGCACTGAGTTGTGATGCATACTTTAAATGTGTCATGCAATATATGCTCATGCAAAATGTGGTCATGCAATATATGCTCATGCAATATATGCTCATGCAATATATGCTCATGTAATATATGTTCAGGTAATATATGCTCATGCAATACATGCTCATGTGATATATGCTCATGCAATATATGCTCATGCAATATATGCTCATGCAATATATGCTCATGTAATATATGTTCAGGTAATATATGCTCATGCAATACATGCTCATGTGATATATGCTCATGGAATATATGCTGAAACAATTTTTGCTCATGCAATATATGCTGAGGTAATTTATGCACATGCAATATATGCTCATGTAATTTATGTGCATGCAAATATATATGCATTTAATATATGCTCATGCAAATATATGGTCATGCGATATATGCTCATGTGATATATACTCATGCATTAAATGTTCATGTAATTTATGCTCATGCAATATTTGCTGAGGTAATTTATGCACATGCAATATATGCTCATGTAATTTATGTGCATGCAAATATATATGCATTTAATATATGCTCATGCAAATATATGGTCATGCGATATATGCTCATGCAATATATGCTCATGCGATATATGCTCATGCAATGGTCCTATGTGATCTGCCTTGGTTCAGTTTGTGGGTAACCAAAGAGATACTTGGCTTCAACTTTGTTTACAGACTAATCTTTCAACGTCTGTCGGAGATGAAAAGATTTAATGATCCAGCCGTAAACATTAAAAAGATTATGTCTAAAAGACAAGGTCAAAATAAAGAGGATTTAATCATTGAATGAATTTGTGAATGGTAATAATTGTATATTTATTACCTCAACTGCAAATGTTGCCCATGGCAAATTGTTCAGAACTGAAGTAGACTGAGATATAGATCATTTTATGTTGTGGAGCAATCAAGTATGAACTAGATTATTTCATATTTTACAGTTTCTTCTTCAGATATGTATGAAATGTGTCAAATGAAGAAACAATACAAGAAGAAACATACATGTACAACAATGATCAAAATGAAGCTGAACCCAAACTTCTCAACACAAAATAAAGAATTATTCTAATCAGTTAACTGCAGAGATTTCCAGCCTTTGTACTTTGCACATTGAACAGTGCAGACATTCAATAATCAATGCTAGTTGACTTGTATAAATCTTTAGTGACCCCAAGATCAAGGCAAAGATATATTAATCTCTGATTAAGCATGTTATGTGGGGATTATCAGTGGTACTTAAGATTATCCATCACACTTATATTTGGTAATTTATATTTATGATCACACAATTTATGACCACATTAGTCCAGGCCAGACATCTCATTGCTTTTGTATTAATATACCTCAATAAGGCTTCTATGGCTCATAGGCTTCTATGGCTCATAGGCTTCTATGGCTCATAAGGCCTCTATGGCTCATAAGGCTTCTATGGCTCATAGGCTTCTATGGCTCATAAGGCTTCTATGGCTCATAAGGCTTCTATGGCTCATAGGCTTCTATGGCTCATAAGGCTTCTATGGCTCATAGGCTTCTATGGCTCATAAGGCTTCTATGGCTCATAGGCTTCTATGGCTCATAAGGCCTCTATGGCTCATAAGGCTTCTATGGCTCATAGGCTTCTATGGCTCATAAGGTCTCAATGGCTCATAAGGCCTCTATGGCTAATGAGGCCTCTATGGCTCATAAGGCCTCTATGACTCATAAGGTCTCAATGGCTCATAAGGCCTCTATGGCTCATAAGGCCTCTATGGCTCATAAGGCCTCTATGGCTCATAAGGCCTCTATGGCTCATAAGGCATCTATGGTTCTTAAGGCATCTATGGTTCTTAAAGCCTCTATGGCTCATAAGGCCTCTATGGCTCATAAGGCCTCTATGGCTCATAAGGCATCTATGGTTCTTAAGGCATCTATGGTTCTTAAGGCCTCTATGGCTCATAAGGCCTTTATGGCTCATAAGGCCTCTATGGTTCTTAAGGCCTCTATGGCTCATAAGGCCTTTATGGCTCATAAGGCCTCTATGGCTCATAAGGTCTCAATGGCTCATAAGGCCTCTATGGCTCATAAGGCTTCTATGGCTTATAAGGCCTCAATGGCTGATAAGGCCTCTATGGCTCATAAGGCCTCTATGGCTCATGAGGCCTCTATGGCTCATGAGGCCTCTATGGCTCATAAGGTCTCAATGGCTCATAAGGCCTCTATGGCTCATAAGGCCTCTATGGCTCATAAGGTCTCTATGGCTCATGAGGTCTCTATGGTTCTTAAGGCCTCTATGGTTCTTAAGGCATCTATGGTTCTTAAGGCATCTATGGTATACATGTAATAAGATATATGGCTAACAAGGACTTTATGGCCAATGAGGCCTCTATGGCTAATAAAAAATATATGTTAATAAGGCCTATGTGGCTAATAAAACATATATTGATATAAGGCCTATATGGCTAATAAAGCCCATATGGCTAATGAGGCCTATATGGCTAATGAGGCCTATATGGCTAATGAAACCTATATGGCTAATAAGGCCTATATGGCTAATGAGGTTTATATGGCTAATGAGGCTGATATGGCTAATAAGGCCTATATGGCAAATAAGGCCAAAAATGGCTAATAAGGCCAAAATGGCTAATAAGGCTTATATGGCTAATGAGGCTTATATGGCTAATAAGGCCTATATGGCTAATGAAACATATATGGCTAATAAGGCCAAAATGGCTAATAAGGCTTATATGGCTAATGAGGCCTATATGGCTAATGAAACCTATATGGCTAATAAGGCCAAAATGGCTAATAAGGCTTATATGGCTAATAAGGCCTATATGGCTAATAAGGCCAAAATGGCTAAAAAGGCCAAAATGGCTAATAAGGCTTATATTGCTAATGAGGCTTATATGGCTAACAAGGCCTATATGACTAATGAGGCCAAAATGGCTAATAAGGCTTATATGGCTAATAAAACTTATATGGCTTATAAGGCCTATTTGGCTAATGAGGCCAATATGGCTAATAAGGCCTATATGGCTAATGAGGTCTGTATGGCTAATAAAACTTATATGGCTTATGGGCCTATATGTATAATAAGGCCTATATGTATAATAAGGCCTATATGGCTCATGAGGTCTATATGGCTAATGAGGTCTATATGGCTCATGAGGTCTATATGGCTAATGAGGTCTATATGGCTCATGGGGTCTATATGGCTAATGAGGTCTATATGGCTAATGAGGTCTATATGCTGACCCTGCTTGCTCATGCTTTATTGCATTCTGGTCTCATTTGATCATATATATGTCTGTTATGGCGTCATTTGGTCATGCAAAGCATGCATGACCTTGTATGACCTTGTGGCCATGCATGACCTTAATTATGATCACTAAATGGATGGTTGGCTCCAAGTGCATATCAGAAAATTACGAAAGAGAAATGAAGTGAGTGTAATGTACATGTGACATTCTCTGATTAGTTCTGCAGTGGTTTATGGGAAATCAGGGCAATTTTCTAGCTAATCAGATACAATTCACATAGTAAATCAATCAAGCATTGTGGGAGATCGCATTAACCATTGTAGCACCCATATATGTAGTTGTTCCGTCTGCAAATCAATAGATTATGCAGAGCAGTGTAACAAGTGGGAGTGATGAATTTGAAAGAAGATTGGCAGTGAAATATGGCAAGCTTCCTGTTTTTATACCTCAGTGATGCGCGTATCAACAAGATTTCCAATGAATATGAGCATGCCGAGTATTCGAAGTGTATTCATTAGGTGTGAACTATTTTCCGTTGGCCATCTTTAGACTGGTCTCCCACTGAGTGTCAAGAACATCGTGTATACACAGAGGGCGGCAACCAGTCTATGGCTGTACGCACTATTTTCGGGTCACGTGACCAAATGAGGTACCGCTCCATCTGTATATTATATATCTGTATATTATAACAAAACATACCTCGTCGGGTCAGCTGTGTTCTCACTTAATACGCTCACCCAGCTTCCCCGACTCGGTATGTTTTGTTATAATATACAGATGGAGCTAAACAGCATACATGGCCATCATCAAGTGACCCAATTAACACCATGCAAAAGCTTTAACCAGATGAAGTCATGTAATGGTCATGCATGACTTTATTTGGTCATGTTGATGAATGACAAAGAAAATGTTTGGCTGCCGTGTATGTTGTTGAACCCAGGTGCCTCATGGTTCCATTCTACATTCAAATTCAATCAAAATGAACTTTCTTTTGACGAGTGCTTTTGAAGCCTTTATTGAACTAGAATCCATGAATACTGCATTCAATGTTGGGATCTGATTTTATATTAGTCTTTGATGCTTTGGTGAAATGGCAAATATAATTATACAAAGTTTAGGTTTTAAGGTGTCAGATTTGGCTGTATTGGGTTCCAGTACACAATCAATTTAGAGTACCTTTTGCATTTTGCATATTCTTGCATCAACACTGGTACTTCAAAGTTGCAACACTATGTACCATATACTTCAGTGTTGTACACTTAATACAATAAGTAGCCTTTCAAACATTTCTTTTAAATGCTACCTATAAAAGGAATTAAATAATCAAACAGAATGAACAGGTTTTTTTTCTTCAATTTAGTCAATCAATGTCTAAATTTTCCATTATGCCTTTAACAGCATTGCCTTTGCATCTGTCCATCTCTCCTGCCGTCCTCGCAGGGATTTAAACTGCCTTTTCTACATATTGTGTTTATACAAGGTGTGAACCTTAAGATACTCCAGAATATCATAACAAATAACAAATGAAGGGAATTGATTAATTTCTTCATGGATAGCCAAATAAAAGCATATCTGAAGCTTTGTACAATATTTGAGTATGATGACCCTGTATGATTGTGATTACCCTTTGTGCTATTGATTGTTAGACTCCAGTTCAAAACTGAAAGTCAATACTTTTTGCCATGATTCCCTTGAATTAATCTAAAAATATCAACCATCTCTTGAGAATGATATTTTTGTAAATGACCTTTTGGTCCAAATGACCTTTTTTTTGTAAATGATCCTTTGGCCTGAATGACCTTTCGGCCTAAATAACCTCTTGGTCTAATTGACTATTTGGTCATGATGACTTCTTGTTGCAAATGTCCTTTTGGACTAAATGACTATATGATCAAAATTACCTTTTTGTTTGAAAGATTTTATTGTCCCAATGACCTTTTGGTTTCAATGATCCATCTACCTCCAAGATCCATCTGCCTCCAAGATCCATCTGCCTCCAAGATCCATCTGCCTCCAAGATCCATCTGCCTCCAAGATCCATCTGCCTCCAAGATCCATCTGCCTCCAAGATCCATCAGTAAAGAATCACTAATATTTGTTTTCTAAAGCATGCCTTCCCTTGTTCTTGCAGGGTGCCGAGGACAGAGTAAACCTTCGTTTTGTCAAGGATCGTATCATGTCCAAGAAGATCCGCCCAGGGTATTCAGCCCGCAGGTATCTCTCCAAACTCACACGGAGCTTTGATGACTCATTCTTAGATAAACTGACATCCAAAGGCAAGTACACATTCACCTTGAGACCTTGAATTTTATATTTCTCTCATATATTTTCTGTCTCTGTTAGAATTAGGCATTCAAGTATTGAGCATAGAACTTGTCCTTGATATTGATGTTATTCATATCCTTGATGTTCCTCATATCCTTCATGTTCCTCTTATCATTGATGCTATTCATATCCTTGATGTTCCTCATATCCATGATGTTCCTCATATCCTTGATGTTCCTCATATCCTTGATGTTCCTCATATCCTTGATGTTCCTCTTATCCTCGATGTTCCTCATATCCTTGATGTTCCTCTTATCCTTGATGTTCCTCATATCCTTGATGTTCCTCATATCCTTGATGTTCCTCATATCCTTGATGTTCCTCTTATCCTCGATGTTCCTCATATCCTTGATGTTCCTCTTATCCTTGTTGTTCCTCTTATCATTGATGGTCCTCTTATCCTTGATGTTCCTCATATCCTTGATGTTCCTCATATCCTTGATGTTCCTCATATCCTTCATGTTCCTCTTATCATTGATGCTATTCATATCCTTGATGTTCCTCATATCCATGATGTTCCTCATATCCTTGATGTTCCTCATATCCTTGATGTTGCTCATATCCTTGATGTTGCTCATATCCTTGATGTTCCTCTTATCCTTGTTGTTCCTATTATCCTTGATGGTCCTCTTATCCTTGATGTTCCTCATATCCTTGATGTTCCTCATATCCTTGATGTTCCTCATATCCTTGATGTTCCTCATATCCTTGATGTTCCTCTTATCCTTGTTGTTCCTCTTATCCTTGATGGTCCTCTTATCCTTGATGTTCCTCATATCCTTGATGTTCCTCATATCCTTGATGTTCCTCATATCCTTGATGTTCCTCATATCCTTGATGTTCCTCATATCCTTGATGTTCCTCTTATCCTTGATGTTCCTCATATCCTTGATGTTCCTCATATCCTTGATGTTCCTCATATCCTTTATGTTCCTCTTATCATTGATGTTCCTCATATCATTGATGTTCCTCATATCCTTTATGTTCCTCATATCCTTGATGTTCCTCATATCCTTGATGTTCCTCATATCCTTGTTGTTCCTCTTGTCCTTGGTGTTCCTCATATCCTTGATGTTCCTCATATCCTTGATGTTCCTCATATCCTTTATGTTCCTCATATCCTTGATGTTCCTCATATCCTTGATGTTCCTCTTATCCTTGATGTTCCTCATATCCTTGTTGTTCCTCTTATCCTTGATGTTCCTCTTATCATTTATGTTCCTCTTATCCTTGATGTTCCTCTTATCATTGATGTTCTTCATATCCTTGGTGTTCCTCATATCCTTGATGTTCCTCATATCCTTGATGTTCCTCATATCCTTGATGTTCCTCATATCCTTGATGTTCCTCTTATCATTGATGTTCCTCTTATCCTTGATGTTCTGCATATCCTTTATGACCCTCTTGTCCTTAATGTTAATCGTTTCCCTTATGTTAACCTTATCCCATATGTTACTCTTGTTCCTAATGTTCCTCTTATGCCTGACGTCGATATTTAACAAACATTTAACATGTACTGTATTTAACAATAAAACTTGATCTGCAATGAATGTGCTCTTTTACATAAAAAAAATAAATGATATCAACTCTAATTTGTAGGTTACGTTCAGGAAAAGACTTTATTCCAGAACAACGCTTTACTGCCGCATCTGAAGCGACGGATAAACGACGATCTGTCATCCATGCCCCAGCCATACCGGATACTCAAGTCAATGCTGATGGGTCCGGGGATGCTATCCGGGTACAGTTTTGTGCGTTCCAAAACTCAAACATCGGATGGAACTGGACCCGGTATGTAAAGGCTGTGTCATGCATTCACGATGGTACTAGACTGTCTTGATTGCTATGAATGTGTCAAATAGCATAAAAAGATGGTAGCAAGGGACAAGGCACATTCATACCCAGACCTGAGACAAGACACACTCACACCCAGACCTGAGACAAGACACACTCACACCCAGACCTGAGACACGCTCACACCCAGACCTGAGGCAAGGCACGCTCACACCCAGACCTGAGACAAGACACGCTCATACCCAGACCTGAGACAAGACACACTCACACCCAGACCTGAGACACGCTCACACCCAGACCTGAGGCAAGGCATGCTCATACCCAGACCTGAGACAAGACACGCTCACACTCAGACCTGAGACAAGGCACGCTCACACCCAGACCTGAGACAAGACACACTCATACCCAGACCTGAGACAAGGCACGCTCATACCCAGACCTGAGACAAGACACGCTCACACCCAGACCTGAGACAAGACATACTCATACCCAGACCTGAGACACGCTCATACCCAGACCTGAGACAAGACACGCTCACACCCAGACCTGAGACAAGGCACGCTCACACCCAGACCTGAGACAAGACACGCTCACACCCAGACCTGAGGCAAGGCACACTCACACCCAGACCTGAGACAAGACATGCTCACACCCAGACCTGAGACAAGACATGCTCACACCCAGACCTGAGGCAAGGCACACTCACACCCAGACCTGAGACAAGACACGCTCACACCCAGACCTGAGACAAGACACGCTCACACCCAGATCTGAGGCAAGGCACACTCATACCCAGACCTGAGATTGCTGTGAATGTGTCAAATAGCATAAAAAGATGGTAGCAAGGGACAAGGCACATTCATACCCTGACCTGAGGCAAGGCACATTCATACCCTGACCTGAGGCAAGGCACGCTCACACCCAGACCTGAGACAAGACACGCTCACACCCAGACCTGAGACAAGACATGCTCATACCCTGACCTGAGACAAGACACGCTCATACCCAGACCTGAGGCAAGGCACACTCACACCCAGACCTGAGACAAGACACGCTCACACCCAGACCTGAGACAAGACACGCTCACACCCAGACCTGAGACAAGACATGCTCATACCCTGACCTGAGACAAGACACGCTCATACCCAGACCTGAGGCAAGACACGCTCATACCCAGACCTGAGGCAAGACACGCTCATACCCAGACCTGAGACAAGGCATGCTCATACCAAGACCTGAGACAAGACACACTCATACCCAGACCTGAGACAAGACACGCTCATACCCAGACCTGAGGCAAGACATGCTCATACCCAGACCTGAGACAAGACACGCTCATACCCAGACCTGAGACAAGGCACGTTCATACCCAGACCTGAGACACGCTCATACCCAGACCTGAGACAAGGCACACTCACACCCAGACCTGAGACACGCTCATACCCAGACCTGAGACAAGGCACGCTCATACCCAGACCTCAGACAAGACACGCTCACACCCAGACCTGAGACACGCTCATACCCAGACCTGAGGCAAGACACGCTCATACCCAGACCTGAGACACGCTCATACCCAGACCTGAGACAAGACACGCTCATACCCAGACCTGAAACGAGACATGCTCATACCCAGACCTGAGACAAGACACACTCAGACCCAGACCTGAGACAAGACACGCTCATACCTAGACCTGAAACGAGACATGCTCATACCCAGACCTGAGACAAGGCACACTCAGACCCCCACTTGTAGTAGGGGAGCCAGCCAGTACAATTTTATGTTCACTGGTCCCTCAAAATGCATGGTCTTATTTTTGTATGATATTTGTATTTTGTGTGGTTTTTTGTGCTGATTTAAAATAGGTATCGTGGAATCAATATGATTTCAATGGTTGTCATTTTTTCATCTCCAAGATCTTCATTTGGTTGCTTAATATGCTACAAATATGATTTGGTTACCATGGCAACAATGATATCTCTAAATCTAACTGAACAACATATATTTTTTTAAAATAAAAAACTTACCCCAAATGTGTCTTCTTTCTAAATATACTAAAATTAGACCATGCATTTTGGGGGACCAGTAACCCCCAAAATAAGCATCTTTCTGAGATTGGCTCCCCTACTATTGACCTTAACAAGACCACCACATGCTCAACATGTCCTTCCCTATCACAGAACGGCCATGGGCCGTGGCGTAGTTGGTTAGAGCGCCAGCTTATTAGCACCAGTTCCTCTGTCAGGATCCAATGGTGGTGGGTTTGATCCCCGGCCATGCCGAGATTGAACTCGTGTTAAAATTTCCCATATGAGCTGAGGCCCGTGTGCCTAAAGGGTTAACCCATTGTCCTTGTAAATCTCTGACCAGGTGGGTTATGATGTCAAGGACCTGCGACTGTGACAGTGAGGAAGATACACATATATCTGCTACATGTAGGCCTCATCAAAAAATGACTGGAATAATGTTGAAAGTGATGTAAAACCCCCAAAAAACAAACAAAAACAAACAAATACATCTGCAACGGTCACCAAGTGTATGTAAGACATCAGTAGATCATCCTACCATGGGCATGTTATGTACAGAATATATTTATTGAAGATATTTTATTGAAGAATTATCTTAACTTAAAAAAGATGCATTAGTAATACATATTAGATGATTATATTTATTTATTATCATTGGTTTTTTTTCTAATTCTTAAGCTCAGAGAAAGTAATCTTTAGATATTAGGATCTGGAATTTTAAATTCACATTTCCAACACAACATTATTAGTGATAAGTCCATTACATGAGTTCAGGTTTATGCATGACAAAAAAGTTGCTTGCCTCTAACTTTGCAAATTTAAGAAAATTTGAATGAAAGACTATACATATAAGATTGATAGTGATTCTTTCTTGTTCAGATGCTAATTGGTTTTGCCGAGAATACTTATAGATGTGGACAGATATGGAGAGTTTGTGTTTTCAGAGTTGTCAATCGTATTGGAAGAGCAGGGCGAGGAAGGGGAGAAGCCTGGAACAGCCAGTACCACATATCACATGAACATCGTGGACATGCGTGACGGCAGTGCCAAACCTGTGGCGTACGCAGAGCTGAGTCAACAGGAGAAAGAAAACGTGTTGACAGACCTGCTGGTGAAAAGTGCCATAAACCACGCCCTCGAGAAACAAAAACAGGTTGGGAATCTTATTGATATATACGAAACCTGTACCAACCACCTTGAACTCAAGTAATTAAAACGAGTGCTATATCTTGTTAGTACAGTGTTTAGTCATAATGAAGTTGGTTAGAGCACAATCATGTCTATTTGTGTCAGTTCTTCTGCGATTATCTTAAGGTCCTGGCTTCAATTCCCAGCCATATCGGCATTGAATGCATGATACAATTTAGGTCTTGCCATGAAATGACTGAAATAATGTTGAAAATGATGTAAAATACCAATCAAACAAAAAACTAAAAAAACTTGTTAATGTCAAAAACTAGAGCCATCAACCGTACCTGTGAAATACAAAAACAAGAGTCAAGTTATTAATATATTTTACAGGGGCCAATAGCAATGCCTTGCAACATTGTTTTATTTTTTATTTTGCAAAAAGTATTTATGATTCTATTTTTTGTAAAATGACACATTGATATTTTGGAACATGACTGTGGCTTGATGTTGTATAAATCAACAGGAAAATATCATTATTGATGAGCATTGATAATAAAATCAATTATCATTATTGATGAGAAGATTGAAATCAATTTGATCTTTTGCAGAAAATTCTAGAGTCATCACCATTATCAAGCGCTAGTGAGACCCAGATGAAGAATACAGATCCCCAGAGGTCATCAGGGTCAGACAGTCAATCTCCCAGCATGCCCGAGTTCAACATGGCCGACGCAGTCAGGGTATGAACGTCCAAACACCGTGACTAAAATCAAATCAAATCACAATCAAAATCATAATGGATCTGAATAAAAGATTATCTAATTTACATAACAGATGTTCTCTTACACCAGATTACTGGCTTGTAAAACATCATTTTTTTATATAACTGGTCAAACATGATTTTTCCCCACAAAAATGTTATTTTAATATGTGACTCTAAAATCATAAGGACCCAAAGTGTTATATTTTGCAATTAGTATGTATTAAATATATCTGTGTCATATTTGTTTTTATTTATTGCATTTATCTATGTAAAGTCTCATAAAATATATATCATCATGAGTTATTTTATGAGAGTGTTTAGATGATCTTGGAAATTATTTAAACTTTCCAATAAATAATTAAATTCAGTAGTCAACAGTTATTATGTTATGATGTTATTTTTCCTCTATAATTCACCATTAAAACCCACATGTCTTGTACAATTCAGTCGTACTTAGAATCTCAGTTAGACACTCCGGCAGTGGTGCCAAACCTTGAACTCGGCAGTCTTCCGGAAGCCATGTCTTCATCCGCCTCTAGCTTCAAGGGCCATAAATTATCCGGAAGATCGCAAAAGTCCATTGAAGGTACGAAGATGATTGCTATCATTTCATGCATTTCTTTCTGTTTTGGGGAATAATTGGTTCTGCTGCGTGTGTAGTTTAGATACATATTACTAATGTTGAGCATTATATTAATTATAGATATTTTTTAACTGGCTCTTTGACACAGTCCCCCGTTTGATTTTTCCCCTTTTGATTTTTCCCCTGTTTGATTTTTCCCCTGTTTGATTTTTCCCCCTGTTTGATTTTTCACCTGTTTGATTTTTCCCCCGTTTGATTTTCCCCCTGTTTGATTTTTCCCCTGTTTGATTTTTCCCCCTGTTTGATTTTTCCCCCATTTGATTTTTCCCCCGTTTGATTTTTCCCCTGTTTGATTTTTCCCCTGTTTGATTTTTCCCCCGTTTGATTTTTCACCTGTTTGATTTTTCACCTGTTTGATTTTTCACCTGTTTGATTTTTCACCTGTTTGATTTTTCCCCTGTTTGATTTTTCCCCTGTTTGATTTTTCTCCTGTTTGATTTTTCACCTATTTAACTGTTACCTGGTCAAGTGAGCCTGCTCGCTGTACAGATTTAATTACACTACCTACTTTCTACCTCTGGCCTGCAGGGTCAAATTGGCTTCTCTAAGGAGTTGTCATGGCTTTTGAGCAGTTAAAGTTTTCTCAACTTCTTTGCTATAGGCTTACACAAATAGGTCAGCAACTGCGTTCAGGCATGATATAAAATCTATAATAACAAGGTCATTTATCAAAGTCATTAACAAGTTAATATTGTCTATCATGTAATTCAATACATGCTTATTAAAAACGGATTCATTATTCATTGTATTATAACCTACTCTATCAAGCTGTCAGTAAATAATGGAAAATATAAATGAAATAATAAAATTTTTTACCTTATGAGCAAATGTAACAAAACATTCTGTCATAAATATCTTTTATTTTATTTTTACAGATATAAAGCATAACATGAATAAATTTGATAATTATAAAATAAAAGAAATCATCAAATTCTAAGGCAAAATCTTAATAAAAATCTCACTATGAAATAAAAATGAAAACAAAAATATATTTGATTATTGTAGGCCATAAGAGGAAATCTGCAGAGATAGGGTTAAGTACAGATAGAGACTACGTGGGGGGTATTCCGGTGGTCACGATAAGGTCTACTCCAGAACCGTATGGATCAGGAACCAGCTCATCCTTAGACACTCCACTCCTCAGTCCTACCAAAGTCAAAGCTACTGCTGGCCTGCCACCTGGTGACAGAAACGTTTTCAATAAGGTTACAGTGCTGCCACCTATAGGTGTAGACGACATAGTAATCAATGTTCCTCCAGAAGAAGGTATTGTCATTGTTTTATCTGCCTCTCGTTTGACCCAGTTATTGTACCAGAGGGGGGTCCCGCTAAGTTTTGCACAAAGGGAACTTCACAGATAAAATGCAAACACTACTTAGACAGCTACACGAGTATGAGACAGCTGCATAAGTGAGACACAGTTGTATAAATGAGAGATAGCTACAACAGAACAGTGAGAGACAGTTATAGTTGTGAGAAATAGCTACACAAGTGAGTTAGCTGCACAAAAGTAACAGATAAGAGATAGTTACCACACCAGCATGATCAGTAAGCGATAGCTGCATCAGTGAAAGACAGATTCAAAGGTGAACAATAGTGACATTAGTATGAGATACTGCATAAGTGAAAGATAGCTGCACACAAGAGAGATATTCACAACAGTGAGATAGCTGCACGCGTGAGAGATGGCTACATCAGTGAAAGATAGCTACGTACATCAGTGAAAGATAGCTGCACAAGTGATAGCAGCAAAAGTAAGAGATAGCTGCACAAGTGAGGGATAGTTACAATAATGAGTAAGAGAAAGCTACAACAGTGAAAGATAGGTGCACAAGTCAAAGATGGATACAATAGTGAGAGACAGCTGTATAAGATCTATAGAGGTAGCTACAACTGTGAGAGATAGCATCAATGAGACATAGGTACAACAATAAAATTTAGCTTTATAACTGAGAGATAGTTACAACAGTGAGATAGCTGTACAAGTACGCAAAAAAGCTACACAAGCATAAGATTGCAACCCCTCCCAGCAAAAGGTACTCGTTGAGAATAAAAAGTAAATAAGATATTTAAGGTCTATAATCCACAATGAAAAAACTGGGACAGACTTATGTTTTTTAGGCTTAAATGTGTTCAAAGTAATGTTATTTGTTAATTTAGCACAGAAAAAGTAAACTTAACCAGCTAGTCTTAAATATTTATTATTTAGATTGAACCCGTTATAACGGTAGTTAAAACGGGTTCGACTCAGTTTTTGCAGCTGGCGACCTATATAAAGTCTTTATATTTTCTTTATTTAATGTCATCCAAAGAATAATCAAACTTTTGGGGGATATTTTAGATATAATCATGGCATAAAATATGAAATATCACTAAAAGAGTTTGTCCGCCATGTGTGCTGTAGGAGCCGAAGGCAGTTACGTAAATATACGAGACCACACAAAGTTCTTTCCAAATGCTTCAAGCTGATTGTGGATTATAGACCTTAAGTTTTATTTGATTTGATTTGATTTGATTTGATTTGATTTGATATGTTGGCCGCTCCACTTTTGTCTCGTGGGCACTCAGAGCTTACGCAGCATGGCTATCCAGCTAGAGAGGAGACCCATACGCACTATCCCCAATCTGTGAATAGCACTCGTGCTGACCGCCCGTTGCAGGCCCCTACACTGATGAAAAACTACCCTATCTAATTATCACCTTCTGCACTGACAACTTTCACCTCAACACTCACTCCTTCCCTTGGGGCCTACAATCCCCAGCGCACTAAAAGGGCGTCCAATATCCCTATACAGCCTGAGGCGTCCAATATCCTCGTAAGCCCTACCAATCACAACTAGAGGCTAAAGATGTCCTCCACGTGAGTACCTAGTGATCTTCAGCACCTTCATATCTACCAGCTGCCTCCTTACCAACTTTTCTAATCCCACCGAGACTAAATCCTAAGTAACCGACATCCCCCACTAAACTATGACTACCACTCCTTTTCTTTCTCCGCCTAAAAAGTACCTACAAGAAATAAAATCATTAGTACCATCATCCTATTAACTCTCCAAACCATCTACCTCCAGCCACTGGACTGAAACCTACAAACACACCTGCAATAACTAAAGATAAAAAGTACCGAAAAATACCTTACCTTTCAAGAACTGTAACCGACAAACCAACCTTCCCGCCTACCAGTCACTGCCGTCTTAAGACATCCTTTTCCAGTGTCCAAACACCAACCATCCGCCTTATAATAAAACACAGATTAATAAACTTACCCAGAACCATTCTCCTGGACCCTCAAACCACCCCCTTTTGATTTGATTTGATTTGATATGCTGGCCGCTCCACTTTTGTCTTGTGTTTGAGAGTTTTGTGATGTTGGCCGCACCACTTGTGTCTTGTGGTCACTCAGAGCCTCAGAACTTGCACAGTATGGTGACACAGGAAATGAATTATTGCTGTGAAATTATTGAGTAGGTGGAGCCACTGAGGGGTCACCAGAGGGAGCCAGATGTCATCCCATCCCAGCAGTGAATATCATGCCAGCCACTCCTCAGCATTCTGATCTCACAACCCTGAAGCAAGCAGTGTCACGAGAACCAACTCTCCAGCCTATGGCAGAGGTCGAGAGCAAGGACGAGCAAAAAGAAGGTAGGAAAAAAGATAAAGGATCGATTTTTAAAAAATACTCAGAAATCAAACGTTCCAAATGTAGTTGAGCATAAAATGTTGCTGTGACAATTTACCTTTTGAGCTGTGCTGACTTTGTTAGCTTCTAAGCTTATGCAGCGAGTGGGGAAATTTTTTAGTCATTTTGTCTGTCCATCAAACCAGAGATATTTAAAAATGTTTTAAATGTCTGATCAAACATGATCTTCTCCGATGAATCTACAAAATTGATTTCTCTAATTATAGGTAAGATGTTATATTGACAGAAATTTTTTGTGTTCAACTTCAATAAAAATTCAATAGCAAACAGCAAATTACTTCACACAAGCTGAGAGACCTGGAACATCCAGTGCCTTTTTCTGTGAATCTAAATATAGCCTCTGCTTGAGACTTATGTTGAGAAGTAATGTGGGGGTGACAGACTCAATCCTCCATGTTGTGTACAATATATTGACAGCATAACTTATTATTTCTAAAGCAATTTGCAGCCATTTCCAGGAAATGTTTATAAACATTGCAAACAAGTGTTGATTTTTAAAAAATCAAGCTTGCGTAAGTTTGCGAAATCCAAATGCAAAATCCAAAATCCTTGATAAAATCCGAGAAAATCTTCTTACTCTACTACGCACTCACAAATCACTTCTGAAACAAAAGCACCATCTGACGGTGTAAGCAGAATTAATGTGCCAAAACATGGCCGCCATGGACCGATAATCGGGGTATGCTCCATAGACTTCCAGCTTATCATGTCAAAACCTCGAACATTCAGACCTAAAGTCAAAACAAACGCGAGCGAAAAAGCAATGGTCATCACAGCATGGCTGACATTGACCAACAATACGTATATGCTCCATAGACTTAGAGCTTAAACGTGTTGAAACCTCGAACATCCAGCCCTGAAGTAAAAACAAATGCGAGCGAAAATTTATGATTTAAATAAGAATGCCTGTGATTATCGCTCAGTATAGCTGATTCTGACACACCATTCAATTTTCACACCTTAAAATTCAGTCGGAACAAATGTTTATTTTTTTAAAATTAAGCTTGCGCAGCATTTGCAAACTAAGAGAATCCTTGGACTTAACCACGCCCAAACAAATCACTTCTCACTCATGCAATAGTGCCATCTGGTGGTCTAACAGGAACTGGTTACATCAAAAATGCATGACCAACATCAGGCGAAACCTCAAACAACCAGCCCTGAAGGTAAAACAAGCACTTATAACAGGAGCGAAAATGTCTAATGTCTATAAATCTGGAACATTCAGAGTGCAAAGCAGGATGTAGAAATGTGAAAATGAATGTTTTTAATAGCTCTGTTATTATTCAATTTCCATGTATATTAAAGCTTTCTTTATAGCTCCTTCACAAGCAGATGAGAGTGAAACAGGGAGAAAATTTGCAAAGAGAGGTCCAGTCAAGGTCATGCCAAGGCCAAGGTCAGCGAAGGAACTTCCTGTCGTCAGCCCCAGATTATCAGATGGATTAATGGACAAAGGATATCACAGTGAACAAGAAGCTGAATTTTCAGGACACTTTCATGGACAAATACGAAAAAAGAAAAAATTTGTTACTGAGAAAGATTCAGAGAGAGGTTCGTCTCAGGGACAGGCGGCCATGTTTAATTTTGAAGCTCCTGCAGGTAAGATATTGACAGAGATATTTAAACAGAGATTGGAAAGTGCAGGTCTGCCACAAGGTGTCAGCGCAGTGCACCATCATTCTTGGACATGCAACTGTTGCAGATCAGCGATAAATAGTTTTGCATATATTACACAAATTCTTCCAATATTGGTGTCATTGATGTATAAATTAACATAGATATGTCAAAAGTAAGTAGTTCTTGTAATAATTTCTTGAAAAAAAGACATATTTATACAAGTCTGCCAGTCTGTGAATCCAGATACAGGTCCGTGTTATAGGTCTACATGTCGTATTTACCTTGGCACTGCCACGAGTTCAGTTCGCCTGAGCGATAATGCAGAACTTCAGCTTGTTTCCAATCTCTGTGTTAAATGTCTGTGACATTGATTTGTTTAAACTGTGCATGAGACCAGGCATCATGGAATTGCAGGAACATAAAATTAGTGGATTTTTTACCTTAGTGGAATTTGAAAAAAAAAAAAATTCGGAATTATGGGGTTATTTTAATATTGATCAAATAAGATATATCAAAATAACCCATGAAATAGGATGTATATAAAAAATAGCTTGGTTATTCAGCAGATAAGAATGCTTTAAATATAAAAATGTATGTGGTACATCTGAAAAGTCATCGTCAAATTTGTAGATTTATCAAAAACATCCCATGACATTATGTTGACTATCAAAAGAAATTTGACCTAATTTCAGGCTTGACTGGAAGCACAGATTTACTGAATGCGACTGACCTTCCTGGGCCTGCGCTACCCTCATGGAAGGGGAGCCAGAAAAGCTTGAGGTCAACGAGTGCAAGGTCAAGGACATCATCAAAGAAAGGTTCCAATCTTAAATTTATTGACAACCTCAACAGGCACATTATTCATGTAATATTTGTGAATACTATACCATTCAAAATCAAAGAACACAGAAAAAAATCATATTTTGCAGAAAGAGTTCCTGTTAACATTTAAGAAACAACCATCCAATGAAATCATATTAAGGGAGATAAATTACAGTTTTAGTTTATGTGATATTTGTTTAGATTCTGGCGATGATAATTCCATCAAGGGCAGTGTGATATTTGCCCCTGGTGGCGAGGTTGTGTCACTAGGTGGCAGTGTCAACTTTGAAGACAACAAGTTGCCAATATCCATGCAAGGTACGTAGACCCACCTTCCATATTATCATGAGACATTACTCAGAACCTCAAGGAGATTAGATGACACATTCACCTCACGGGCCAAGCTACCGTATTTACTTGTATATAAGATGACTCGTGTATAAGACGATCCCCAAAATTGAGGTTATTTTGCTTGAAAAGTCCAATTTCCGAATATAAGACGAGTCGTTTTTTTTCTCAAGACATTGGCACTTCTACCATTCAAGTTTGTTTGCCATTCTAACAGTGAAACATAAATATTCTTATATAACAAAATCTTACTCGTGTATAATCCCTTAATGGTCTTATACACAAGCATTTATGGTAAAACGTAAATACGATATTCGTAATTTCGAAATAAGGAATATCAGACGTAGCGGATCGATTTTTTTAATTGCGTTTTAAATGTATTTACCCAATATTATCACAAATTATGCTTTGCAGGTCGAGATTTTCTCCACGTCCTCGTCAAAACAAAGCGTTTTCATTACGAACTTTCATATTTTCGAAATAACGAATATCGGACACAGCGGATCGATTTTAATTGCATTTCAAATGATTCAAACAATGTAAAGTGTGTATCATATTATCATGAGACATTACTCAGAACCTCAAGGAGACTAGATGACACATTCACCTCACGGGCCAAGCTACCATATTTACCCGTATATAAGATGACTCGTGTATAAGACGACCCCCAAAATTGAGGTTATTTTGCTTGAAAAGACCAATTTCCGAATATAAGACGAGTCGTTTTTTTCTCAAGACATTGGCACTTCTACCATTCAAGTTTGTTGGCCATTCTAACAGTGAAACATAAATATTCTTATATAACAAAATCTTACTCGTGTATAATCCCTTAATGGTCTTATACACAAGTATTTATGGTAAAACGTAAATACGATATTCGTAATTTCGAAATAAGGAATATCAGACGTAGCGGATCGATTTTTTTAATTGCGTTTTAAATGTATTTACCCAATATTATCACAAATTATGCTTTGCAGGTCGAGATTTTCTCCACGTCCTCGTCAAAACAAAGCGTTTTCATTACGAACTTTCATATTTTCGAAATAACGAATATCGGAGATAGCGGATCGATTTTAATTGCATTTCAAATGATTCAAACAATGTAAAGTGTGTATCATATTATCATGAGACATTACTCAGAACCTCAAGGAGACTAGATGACACATTCACCTCACGGGCCAAGCTACCATATTTACCCGTATATAAGATGACTCGTGTATAAGACGACCCCCAAAATTGAGGTTATTTTGCTTGAAAAGACCAATTTCCGAATATAAGACGAGTCGTTTTTTTCTCAAGACATTGGCACTTCTACCATTCAAGTTTGTTGGCCATTCTAACAGTGAAACATAAATATTCTTATATAACAAAATCTTACTCGTGTATAAGCCCTTAATGGTCTTATACACAAGTATTTATGGTAAAACGTAAATATGATATTCGTAATTTCGAAATAAGGAATATCCGACGTAGCGGATCGATTTTTTTAATTGCGTTTTAAATGTTAAATAAAGGTTTTTACCCAATATTATCACAAATTATGCTTTGCAGGTCGAGAATTTCTCCATGTAGTAAAAGGTAATACGATGTACATGATGTCCTTGACTTAGCGTCAAAACAAAGCGTTGTAAGCTCTTGAGTGCGCACGAGACATAAGTGGAGCGGCCAACCTCAAAATAACAGACGTCGGACGTAGTGGATCGATTTTAATTGCGTTTTAAATGATAAATGAAAACGCTTTGTTTTGATGCTAAGATCAAAGACGTGGAGAAATTCTCAACCTGAGAAGCGTAATTGTGATAATATTAAGTAAATACCTTTATTTATCATTCAAAACACAATTAAAATCGATCCATGTGTGAAAGCATTTCTGTCAACAGGGAAGACACAACTCAAAGCAGTGGAAACAATGACGAAAGGCAAAACTGTGAATGCTGATAATTGGAATCAGTGAGAACAAAGTCAAAACAAAGCGTTTCGAATTAATAGACCTCGGACGTAGCAGATCGATTTTAATTGCGTTTTAAATGATAAATAAAGGTATTTATCCAATATTATCACAAATTATGCTTCGCAGGTCGAGAATTTCCCAAGATCGCCATTTTGAAAGGCGGGAGAGGCTCTTATTTTTTGCGCGAAAACGATCGTTAAATGGCATTGAAATATTAATATATTGCACAATAATGGATGGTTTTGTTCTGTTCTCGACCTGCAAAATGTAATTTGTGATAATATTGGGTATATATCTTTATTTATCATTTGAAATGCAATTAAAATCGATCCGCTGTGTCTGATATTCGTTATTTCGAAAATATGAAAGTTCTTAATGAAAACGCTTTGTCTTGATGAGGATGTGGAGAAAATCTCGACCTGCGAAGCGTAAGTTGTGATAATATTGGGTAAATACCTTTATATATGATTTAAAACGCAATTAAAATCGATCCACTATGTCCGATATTCGTTATTTCGAAAATATGATTGTTCGTAATGAAAACTTGTAGTGCCGTAATTTTTTGGCGTAAATTCTCGTCCACAGGTTGCTCTTGTGTATAAGACAACCCCCCAAACATTAACTAAGGATTTGTGTACAAAAACTTTGTCTTATACACGGTCATTTACGGTAAGCTCTCTTGCTGAAGTTTATTTTTTTATTTTTTGCAATAAATTTTTTTTTGCCAATATCCAAAAAATTAGATATACAAATTGTAGTTTCAGGCATTGTTAAGTATTGTTAATATTTGTAGCATGTTTTATTATCACTAGATGGCGCTGCCACTGATAGGTCAACTGATTCTAACCAGAAAATGTCAAACTCAAGCCACAGACTAGCAGGGGGTTATGCTGCAAACAAGAGAGGTAAACATCTTTTCTTTTCTTTTTTTCTTCATTTTTTCCATTAAAAAGTCTTTTTAAAACTAATTATTTTCTCAAACCATCAAAAAATGTATTAAAAGCTTTTTATCATTTACTGGTCTGAAATGATTGCCCAGGAACGATTGTCAGAAAGAATGTAGATTTGAATTGTCACCAATAGGTGGCACCATCGGTCTGATATAAAGATCTGTCAAATAT
This sequence comes from Amphiduros pacificus, assembly GCA_949316495.1. Lineage (NCBI taxonomy): Eukaryota > Metazoa > Annelida > Polychaeta > Phyllodocida > Hesionidae > Amphiduros > Amphiduros pacificus. Next base: position 17,102,135 of record OX439011.1, on the reverse strand, counting down.
TTAGGAATAACATTTATCATTTTCCAGAATAAAAAAATATAGATAGTTTCTCAATATGTAACTTGATTTTGACAAGCCTTGTTGAAATGAAATATAGCTTTCTGAATTAAAAAAAAGTATAGCTAACATGGAGGTTATACCAGCCATATCTAGAAAGAATTCTTTTTTAGAAAAAAAAAATATATATTGCATTTATAGCCTGTTAAGGGCAGCAGAATGTTTAAGTTCTGAGCAGTATGATTTGACATGTGAGAGTTTTCAGAGAAGGAAAGCGATGAGTCAGCAGAAAGTGAAGCAAGTTTTGACCTAAGTGAAGGTATGAAAACTGGGGCTAGGAAAAGGCCCTCGGAGGATATTGCACATATGGCTGGGGTAGAGGTGAAACGGGGTGGGGGTGAAACAGGGTGGGGGTGAAACAGGGTGTGGTCAATCCCCAGCTTGAGTGTGAACACATTTGTCCTGAATATCCAGCACTTTGATTACAAAGCTTCAATACTTGAATGTGATTTTAAAGCTTGTTTGGATTTGAAAAAAAACCCCAAAAAAACAAAAAACAAAGAACAAAAAAACACATTTAGTTTGCTAAACTTTGGTTGTGTGTTTAGAGCTATATACAAAAAATGCACTTGCTTGCTTCTCTCAGACCCAATTTGGTCCTCATTAATTTTTATCTGGATTTGTATTTTTTTAAAGTGTTTCGTTTTGTTTTTAAATTTAAATATGAGTTGACCAGATCAAAAGAAGAGCCAAAAGCCTGTTTCCTCGTGTTTGTGAGCATTTGCATATCACATGTAAGCAAATATGCTACCCCAGGCCTTGACATAAAGAGAAAAATGTTGGTTGCCAAGTTGGGCCACCAGAGCATGAGAAGTGGTGGCCCGAAGTTTCTAAGCATAATAGGATGTGCGATACATTGTACATAAGGCTATACATAAGGCTGTCCCAATCAAAAGTGCATTGATTGTGATATGAGACAAATATCTATCAAGGATTAAAATAATAAAATCAAGATAGTTTGGGGCAATAAAGACCAAACTTTACACACTTTACATTGTTTGAATATTTCAGTTGTCAAAGTTACTTCTTTGTCCAAAGTCAAATAATAGACAAAAGGAAACGAGTTCTTCTGACACATTTGGGGACCAATATGAAACCATTATTAAACACAAGCTCACGCCAATGTACAGACAAAAGAAAACAGGCTTTAACTGTATGGACGATAAGAGACATGGGACCAGGAGAAGAGTAGACCTACATCGTAGAAACAGGGTACCAGTTTTAGCTATAGGCCAATCTAGTTTAGACTAGGCCTGGTTCGTTTTACACCAAAACAGGAATGCTACCTGGCCGTACTATCATGTGTCCTTGGACAGCTAAGTCATGTGATCGGGATCCTGATCCCTTCGCCCAGCTTGGCATAGGGACGATAGGGTCGGCCGGCAGGAGAATTTTGGGTGCACAGGCAATGGTCTGAGAACAAAACGAATGCCAATAGTTCTCCCTATTCCACAACCAGCATTACCAGATGTACCGGATGTACCGGATGTACTGGATGTACCGGATGGACCGGATGTGCAAAACGAGCCATCCTCAAGATACCACGAGGGATTATCAGAACAGAGCAAGTTGAATAGTTGTACTGATGATATAAAAGGATCATAAAAAGGACCATAAATACAGACCAGGAGATCAAATTGGGTCATTCACACCTATACCTGGAATGCACATGAATTCACACCTTGTGTGGGCTATCACTTATATCACATATTAAAAATATAACAGGAACATTTGTCACAATCAATCCTATCACATTGTAACAAACACATTTGTCACAATCAATCACATCACATTATAACAAACACACATTTGTCGCAATCAATGCCATCGCATTGTAACAAACACATTTGTCACAGTCAATCCTATCACATCGTGACAGATGAATTGTCACAGCCACAATAGTTGTCACACATTATTTTCTTTCAAGTAACATATAACTGATTCACTGTCAATCCAGGGTTTGCGACATCAACAAAATATGTATAAAATATTTTCAAGGTGTGCACGTTGGGTTTTGTTTCACTGCACTTGTGTTTTCTTTGATAATATTACATGCACTGAAATAGAAAACAGGCTGAAATAAGTACTGGCTGAAATAAGTACTGGCTGAAATAAGTACTGGCTGAAATAGGTACTGGGTGAAATAAGTACTGGCTGAAATAAGTACTGGTTGAAATAAACACTCAGTCACATGGTCTCATGAATACTGGCATTGCACAACTAATTGATCTGAATATTAAGAGATTGCCAGAATATATGTTCATTACCAGATTCTCATTTTATCAACACTAACATTCTCATGACAAAGATAGATACCAGACCTAAAACACAGCACAACTTACATGTATATTGTACAAATATTAATCTGTCTTATTCTTGTGTTTTGGTTTGTTAATTACAGAAAGAAATTGTCTTGTTTGCACGTCCTTTTTTCTGATATTTAATGTGGATTTTTTTTGTGATTTTTAAGTGATTTCTTAACAATTATTATTTCACACAAAATAAAAAAATATTAATTTTTGAGGTTGGTCTTGTCTTCAAAGTTTAGAAATGTTCCAGTCATTAAAAGGAAATAAATATCTGTCATTGTCTTATAATGCCAAGAGAAAAGTCTATGAATTAAATTAAAAAAAAATAAATGTCTGGAATCTAAAATGATAAAAGAAAATGAACATCTTGCATAGTTTTGACTCGGAGTTTGTTTGTCTGACAATGCTGAACAGTGCTGGATCCAACTGCAGGCGATTTTGATGCCACCAGGAGTATGCATAGTATAAACTACCCCCAACAGGGGGAGACACAGTCCGGTCAGGGAGTGTCACCTGGTGGGCAAAAAAAATCCATTCAGCAACAAGAGAAGTTGGGAGGACATGGTGATGTGGCAGATGATTTAAATAATCAAGAAGAAAGTTGCAAGCATGCACTTCAAGAACAGGCCAAGAACCTGCACCACCAAACAAGCTTACAACTAGGTAGTTTGCCGACCATAAACTTGAGTGACAGTTTTATTGGAACAGCCCGTGGCATTTTTTCTCTGTGTGAACTTAAGTGTTAAATGTTATTTTATTTGTTTTAACAGCATGTACAGGTGATGATAACAGATCTGTGGATGACAACAGAGCTGCAGTTCCCTTTTCAAAGCATATTAAGTGCATCTGCACTTATTCTTGTCTTATTGTTGTCTGACACTTGCACGTGCAAAGAAAGTCGAGTGGTGTGAACAAAAATATCAGCAAACGATTGATAAACTACAACGCAATTTTATTGTCGCCTGCAGCTCTGTTGTTGTCACATGTACATAGAATTATGTTTGTGTTATTTTTTAACAAGTTTTTGTATAATATTGCATGGAGTTTGGCATTTGTATTAGATGAGAAAGTGATATATACACAACGATGTACATTTCTGCATTTCTCTCCATTGAATGATTCATTTCATGATATGTTTTTCCCTAAAAAAATGTTCCTGAAACTGAAAACAAAATACAATATAGGGGGTGAGATAGTTGAAAAGCATTATGTTTGGAAAACATTTAGGCATTTTATTCTCAGAGTCAATTATTGCAGGAGCTTGCAAACTGTGAAAGCAATGAAACCAAAATGGCGGAGAATTTAAGTGCATCCAAATCTCTTCAGGATCTAATACTTTTTGTACTTAAGTTATCTATATGAAAACAGATCCCATGCAACATTATACAATAATGAGAATTGTCATTTTTTGGCATTCATTTCATTAATATTGTTATTGTTAATTCCTAGAATGCACCGGTCATATTTTATCTATTAACCTGCATAATTTTTTACAATTTTGTGGCTTGGATTTGTTTATTTAATATTGGTTAGCTTTCGTGAAAAGAAAACAGCTGATATCTATGTATGAGAACAGAATTGTGATAACAATAACAGCAATTCTACTTTTTATATCTTTTTATTTATATGAAAATGTATTTATTATATTTTAGTAGTATATCCACAATAAGCTATTGACAATAATAATTCAAGTTAGCCTTATTATTTCTAATTTGGACTCTTACCATATTTAAATGCAAAATTCACAGTAAATGTCTCAGAGTCTGAAATATATTATTTTAAGAGTAGTGAATTTTTCAACAGCTTGACATCAAGATAAAAAGCTTTTCAGAAATGAAATGAAGTTGGCGTTAGATTCTTGTGAAAGTTTATGTCAATTTGCTGCTTAAAATTCTGTTGCCGTTCATATAGAGTGGCAAGTTTTTACCCATTGGCTAACTTCAACTGAAGGGATATTGTCCGAGCCTGTCCATTTGACTTTATCTCTCTTTGATAGTCCATGAACTTTGAACACTTTGCACACCAGCTGTTTATCACTCTAATTATATTTATACCGATATGGTTGTATTTATGTTTGCAGTGTGATGCACATAATTTGTAGTGTGATGCACATAATTTGTAGTGTGTTGCGCATAATTTGTAGTGTGTTGCACATAATTTGCAGTGTGATGCACTTAATTTGCAGTGTGATGCACATAATTTGCAGTGTGATGCACATAATTTGCAGTGTGATGCACATAATTTGCAGTGTGATGCACATAATTTGCAGTGTGACACAGAAAACTTTGCAGGCATACTAATTTGTTATAATAAGATAAATGCATTCCCAGAAGACTCTATGCTGTACCTTGTTCTAAATTGTCTTGTTTTTCATATAATTATCCAACAATATCGATATATAATAAATTTTATTCATACATCTTTTATTTTTCAATTTTTTATGTCATAAAATGGAACCTGTCTAGTTTTGATTACATATTCTTATTGCAATATTGCAAAAAATAAAGAAATCATTTATTTCACAAAATTTGTTTAATACTGAATCAAATAACTTTTGAGGCTACTGAAAGTGTTGCAATGGGATGCATTCAAGAGATTGTCACATCTAACACCTGAAAAGAAATCAAAATCAAAGTAAAGTTTTGAATTGAAAAAAGAGACTTTTTTCAGATGAAGGAAATGTGACAGCCCGTAGTGATGGAACGGGGAGCGTAGAGCGTCAGCCAATCACTGAAGAGAACCTTGTGCAGTCCCTCACTGAGCACGCTCACAAGATAGCTGCTACTGTGCTCAACAATCCACAGACAGGATTGACCTTGACCGGTGATGCAGAGGTCAGAACATATAGAAACAATCTCCTTCTATCTTTCTATTCTGTTGTTTTGATATTTTTTGTATTTTTTTCCTCGTTTTAGAATAGCATTATTTAATTCATCATTAAAAGTACAGATTATTTTCTTTTGCTTCTGTCTTGAATCGTTTCATATTGTACATACTTTTGATTTAACTCCCTTTTCTGGGTCATTTTTCAGACAATTTAGTGATATTCTGGAGATATTGATCAATAGCAACTTCTTTATTGATATAAAATCATATTTCTTTATCAGAATCTGTTTTTAATCATGTGTACCTGTAGATTTATCTTTTTTTCTTTCTTATCTGATATCTTATATTTTGATTGTATGAATTTCCATCAGGTGGCAGCACAGTTGTGGTTGAGAGAACCAGCTAACGTAATATCTCGTAGCCGGTCTGTGCCAGATATTCATCAACATGTAAGACTTTGACACACTGCACCATATACGCACATGTACAAGAGAAATATTCAAAACAAAGTACACTTTTCAATAACTGTATGCACACTCAATATTTCTGTTTATATATTGAATGAAAATGTTATATGGCACAAAGATTTTTTACGATATGGCTTGGCATATTAAATGATTTCTTTTATGTTACATATCTTCGTTATGGGAAAAAATGTGATGGCATCATGAAATGAAATAATAAAAAGAAACGTACTATTTTATACATGCATGAAATGAGAAAGTTTTTGGTATGACATTTTTATTCAATAGAACACATATTGTATAAATACAAACAGAATGTGAGAATACACTAGGGGAACCAAAACTATTATTAAACCTCTGTATATATTTTATTTGTTATTAAAAGTTCAGTCACTTTGTCTCATTTCATTGAATTAGATGTTTATTACAAAATTATGAAGTGATGAAAAGTGGTTTTTGTTTGATGGAGATATTAAGAGGAAATGCATTTCTAGCTTGGGAACACATAACACTGCAGATATTTCTCTATCAGGCCTGAAAAATAAGAAGTTTGTTTCTGATTTTCCTACCTACCCTAGTTCAGATCAGGTATCCTAAAGTTGTTGTTTTTTTTTTACTTCATGGGTTTATAGACATATTTTTCAGTTATGATATCATTTTTATACATGCACATGTATATCCTTGCCAAAAAAATAATATAATAGAATAAAAGTAAAAATCTACCCTCGATCCTACTTTTTCATATCATGTTATCAAAAACAAGGTTATTATTTTTTTGGCCTCGCTATTCAGGTATGGTGTCACAGAATATATGGTTATATTTTGAGGATAACAGGGATGCTTTGAACATTCTATTTACACAGAACTAACATCACAAATTTTAAAAAAAACGTGTGTGGTCGGTGGAATATATAGGGATAAATTGAAGAGATTTATGTAACAATACATAAGAGAGTAGAATTTTTAATGGACACACAAAAGTGGATGACTCAAATATCACAGAAAAAGGGAACGTAGAATTTATTATTGCTGTAAAAGGATTTTCTTATGGAAAAAAAATTAAAGGACACATATATTAACATAGGGCACACTTGTTATCATAACAGAAAAATACAAAAAATACCATTTGAAAAAGGAGCATTTATTGCCCGAGGCAAAGAGCAGAGCAGAGGAATAAACATAGGTCAAGGTCATATAGATTAAGGTCAAGGTCTTATAGATTAATAAGGACAAATTATATTATAGAAGTTTTTTGGAGCATGACCATTTAATTATAGACATTTTGAACTTATTTTTAAAGAGAGCAAATTAAAAAAGAAATTCTATATAATGAAAATTTTTTGACATCTAAATTATTTTGATCCACTATTGAATGAAAAAAAACCCAAGTTGAGATGATTATCATGGTGTTATTTACAGCAAGTAGCCTACCACTTCAGGAGGGAGAACTCGCGCAGTGCAGACCCATCAGCCGCCGAGTACAGAAACATGCTCCGAGACACGCTCAACAATGTCGGTAAGTCAGCAATGTTGGTAAGTCAGCAATGTCGGTAAGTCAACAATGTCGGTAAGTCAACAATGTCGGTAAGTCAGCAATGTCGCTAAGTCAACAATGTCGGTAAGTCAACAATGTCGGTAAGTCAACAATGTCGGTAAGTCAGCAATGTCGGTAAGTCAACAATGTCAGTAAGTCAACGATGTCAGTAAGTCAATGTTGGTAAGTCAACAATGTCGGTAAGTCAACAATGTCGGTAAGTCAACAATGTCGGTAAGTCAACAATGTCGGTAAGTCAACAATGTCGGTAAGTCAACAATGTCGGTAAGTCAGCAATGTCGGTAAGTCAACAATGTCGGTAAGTCAACAATGTCGGTAAGTCAACAATGTCGGTAAGTCAACAATGTCGGTAAGTCAATAATGTCGGTAAGTCAGCAGTGTCAGCCGCCGAGTACAGAAACATGCTCAACAATGTTGGTAAGTCAACGGTGTCGGTAAGTCAACGATGTCAGTAAGTCAACGATGTCAGTAAGTCAACGATGTCAGTAAGTCAATGATGTCAGTAAGTCAACGATGTCAGTAAGTCAATATCAGTAAGTCAATGTCAGTATGTCAACAATGTCAGCCGCCGAGTGCAGAAACATGCTCCGAGACACTCAATAATGTTGGTAGGTCAACAATGTCAGTAATTCAATGTTAGTATGTCAACAATGTCATTAAGACAACACTGACAGTAAGTGACCAATGTCAGCAAGTCAGCAATGTCAGTAAGTCAAGTACAGGGACATATTCAGAGATATTTGACCAAATTTCAATTTGAGCTTACCAATAAATGACTAGTTCTTACTGTATTTCCTGTATGTCCGAGCAGATTTATTGGCAAAAAATATGGCAAAACGGGGAAAAAAATTTAAAAGGTTACATTTTCTGGGTTGTATTGAATTATATGTCATTATGTTGCAGTGACGAAGATGTCCGGATCGACAGAATCCATGATTCCCCAGGATGCAGAGGTGACGGATGAGTTGATAGAGTTCCTGGCCACTAAGGACATCACTCCAGATGACATCGAGGTCATCACCGACGACAACGGCAAGAGCATTGTCAGGCCTCGCAAGGCTTCCAGTGCGCGCAGGTTGGTCATTACGATATGATAATCACACAAAATGTAGGTCATGGTCCCAGAAGCTCCTGCCAGTTATGTAGGTCAAATTGGACAAAATATATAATAGGCAATTTTGTTGAAAGTTGGACAGACCAACAGACAGAGCCAGACAACTATAACTCCTTTGCTACTCAGGCAGGTGGAACTAATAATGTTGCAATGGTAATAAAACTAAAACAACTACAAACTATAACATAAGGCCTAGTCTTTTCCCCTAGGTATTTTCAAGCCTTTTAAGATGTGAAATATTGCTCACAGGTATTGTTGAACATATAAAATGATTGTTATCTTATCCATTTGACCTTGAGAAAATTGACAAGTTTGAGTTTTAGTCTTTGTGTTGAAATTTGTTCATCTGACAGGATGTGACAGTTTCTGTGTTTGTGTTTCCATGGAAATTTTGCCAACCTTTAATAATTTCCTTGATAATTTAAAGTATATGTTTTTATTTATTTATTTATTTGTAGTATCTTAAGTGCAGGCAGCCGGCGGATGTCAATCAAGGAAGCGATGGGCGGGGTTAAGGAAGGTCACATGTTTTTCCCAGCCAATCACAAAGGTAAAGAAGATTTCAGTGAATATGTTGTGGTACAGAAGTTATTCAGTAAAATGTAAAACATTAAAATGTAAAAAATCATTAACAGACTTAGCATAACATCTTTAAATGAGCAAATGTGAGGAAAATTATTTAGTAATATTTTCAAACAAAATTGGAAAATGAGCAGAAGAAGGAGAGAAGTCTGCAAGTGGATCACCGGAATCTCCACGGCAACCGATGCCTTCCACTTCCATACCCAAGCGGCAGGACAAGGGAGAGGACCTCGGAGCAATGGAAGTCATCAATTATGCAACACCTGAAAAGGAAGAAGAATCTGCAGTGCCACCTGGTGAGGAGGAGTTAAAACAGGAAGTAACACCAGAGGACGTGGTTGTCAGGGTCGACCCCACTCTGGAAGTACCGGAACAGAATGAGAAAGGTCCTCAGCCAGAACTACCAGCAAATACAGCTGAATCTGAGGTCTCACAGGTAAGAAAAAAAACACAATCTTCAACTCATTGATTTAATTAATTATAATGCTGCAATGAATGTTTATATGTGAATACCTGCTTCTAATACAAAAAGGTGTCATCTTCCATATTTTCACACAATGCACAGTCCAAATTAGATTTTATATCATGTTTGCACACTGAGTATCAAATTTATACATTTAGGGAAATTGCAGGGGTTTGTTACTATGCATTCATATATTGATCTAAGCTTAAGCTGAGCTTGAATCTGTTAAATAGGTCAGCAAATATATATATATTGATTCACAATGGCTAATAAGCATTGACTTGCTCATTTCTGCAAATGAGTTCTTTATTTTCCTCATATTTTTAATCCGCAATAATCAAGTATCTCAAATTGTAAATGCTTTTGCTTCAGAGTCTTCCTTGACAATGATTCAAGTATGTTGAAAGATGAACATTGTCATGTTAAAAGATTTTCAGCCCAATCAGTTCAAAATATTTACCACACTGCACACAACATCTTATTGGATATGGAAAAATAGAAGTTGGATTTATTCCATTATGCTACACATGATCGTTTTTTTCCCCACAATTTCTTTTGAATAAAATTACATACTTAAATTATTAAATCAAATTACTTAGTCAAATTACTTAGTCAAATTACCTCGTCAAATTATTCGGCCAAATTACTTAGTCAAATTTAGATTAATATAAGTGGATTTGTTGACATCTTTCGACCACCCTCGGCCATGATAAAAGGAAATACCAATTATAACATTTGTTGTACATACTAATTTATGAGCTTTGATTTGGTTTTCAGATATTGATAACTTTACTTGCACATTATGTTGCCATTACTGCACACAGTTTAATCAACTGGTCATTTCTTTTGTCGCCTTTCACCTTAACTTCGTACATAGGTGCCAGACAAAAAATCTATTCGGGAGAATAAACTTTGTGAAATGAAGAAGATGAAGAGGAATCTTTATGCAGACAAAAGGGATTCACGACATCTTGATACAGACATTCAGGATATAAACGATGTTTTGAACAGATACGCTAATGAATGTGAATTCGGTGAAGTGGAAATTACGAGTCGCAAGGAGGAGGATGTCGAACTTAAAGAGATCCGAGGAGAAGATGGATTAAACAGGGAAGAAGAGAAAAAGGGCGAAGAGGAAGAAGAGAGAATGATGGAAATAGGAGTGACAGAAGAGGAAAACAAAGTCATCATCAATATTGAAATCACACAAACAAAAGGTAGGAAAACTCCATTGGAAACTCTTGCTGAAAAAATCACACCGGAACCTCTTGAGGAAAAAATCCTGCCAGAACCACTTGAAGAAAAAAACCCACCAGAACCTCTTGAGGAAAAAAACCAGCCAGAAACTCTTGAGGAAAGAGCCCCATCAGAACCTCTCGAGGAAAAAGTCCTTTCAATACCTCCAGAACAGGAGGAAAAGATGGAAATCCCAGCCGAACCCCTCCATCAAGAGGAGTCCGAATTTGAAGATGAAGTGAAATATTTTGACTATGATGAAACAGAAGAAATAGATATTCCACTGGAAGAAAAGACAGCAAAAGAGCAAAATATGGATGGCAAAAACATTGAAGAGGATGAGGTAGATTTATCAGTAGATTGTTTTCTGGTGGAGACTGTAACCTTACATTCAGTATGATGGTTTGCAGTTTTTCTGGGACAAGAAAAATAATTTGTTTCTGGTCTTAATGCAAAAAGTAGACACATCAACTGAAAATCTAAAAATTTCTATCATAGATTGAAATCAAACTATGATATTAATCTTGTTAATCAATTTTATCGAGTTAAGTATTAATTGTTTATCAGGATGCTTTCAAAACTTGAACTGAGATTCATTTATTCAGAGATGAGAAACAAATTTGAGTTTTTCTTTGTCTTGACCTAGTTTGGTATTGATTTGTTCAATAGAGCTAGACCCCAGACTTGAAGTGTGTGAAAAAACAAATAAAAAACAAAAACGTTTGATAGTGATCCCTGTTTGATATACCATTTAACATTGGATGTATTAATTATAAACCCCCAATTCTTTCTCATACCATTTTCCCAGAATGCTCTGCAAGATTAGGTTTCAGATAGTAGTAATATCTGTGTAGATTGGTGTGTTGTGTATCAAGTAGAACAAGACATGAAATGTTTCACCTCAAAAAAGAGAAAAAATCTTGACTCTGGAGAGGCCAAACTGGAAACTAACATGGTATGGGGCTAGTAAAAAATATTATATGTTCAAGCCAAAATTTGTGTTTTATAAGAATACCACTGAAGAGACTAAATAAAGTCGTTAACTAGTTTGGTAGATTCTTCTCAAAACACTCTACAGGACAGAGGCACATCTACGTTTTGCAAACTTTGGATAATATTTTGACACAATACGGGGGATTAAAAAAAATTGGACAATATTGTGTATGGAGAGCATTCACATGTTTTGTTTGGAGAACATTCACATGTTTTGTTTGGAGAGTATTCACATATTTTGCTTTAAAGGAAAAATCATTTATAATTGTGGTAAAAAAATCATTTTATAATTGTGGTAGCCACGCTGGGAAAGCACTGAAACCAAGATGGCTGTAAATTGATTGAAATTTACCTCAAATTCTCTTAGGGGCCTAATATAAAATGTTTGCTTTTGTGATAAGCAGTTGGAGACAAATATTCATTTGTGATGATGCACCAGAAGTTATATAAACATGTTGTACTGTTCAAGTACTGCCACGGGCCGTGGCGCAGTTGGTTAGAGCGCCAGCTTATTAGCATCAGTTCCTCTGTGGTGATCTAAAGGTCGTGGGTTCGAATCCCGGCCATGCTGAGATTGAACTCATGATACAATTTCCCATATGAGCTGAGGCCCGTGCCAAAAGGGTTAACCCGTTGTCCTTGTAAATCTGTGACCGGGTGGGTTGTCATGTCAAGGACCTGCGACATGACAATTCAGTGAGGCAGCACTATATCTGCTACAAGTAGGTCTCATCACGAAATGACTGAAATAATGTTGAAAGTGATGTAAAGCCCCAAACAAACAAAAAACTGTCCAAACACCTGTTACCTTTATGGAAAAATGTTCAAATTTAAACAACTTGTACTAATGAGTTAAATGTAAATACTTACTTGTTGATACCATTAAGAAGTGCTGATATTTTGTACCCCGAATGGTTTGCGAGTGATCTGTAACATTTACCTGATTCCCAGAGATCCTTACCCTGTTCCCGAGGTGATAGTAATTCTCAGTTTCCTTTCAAAACTGTCTTCACAATGCATTTGGTTTGTTATGCAATATCAGATACACAAGGGTACAAATTCAGACTAGTAAACATCCTGCTTATTGATAAGTATGGCTGTAGGTCACCATGCACTTTTGTTCCTGGAGTAGCCAGAAAACGGTTCACCCATTATGGAATTTTTGCTATGTTCTAATCATTTTTAATCCACCTCTACATTTGAACTTTACTGTTAATTTAAAATTGCTTCAGAATGGTATAATCTTCATGACATTTAATGACTTAAAAATTGAATTAAACAGGAATGTCAATCTACCCCTGCATCTGTTAGCAACCAAGTTCTGTATTGCATGTTACAAAAAAGAAAAACATTTGGTAAAAAACAAAAACAAAAAGAAAGAAGCTGACACAGCTGTTTTTCATGACTGCCTATTTCCAGTCAACTGACTTTAGTTCTGCTATTTAGCCATTAGTACTGAGAGTGACCTTTTTTGATCCTGTAAGAATAATCAACATGCAATATTTTACAAACTAGTTTGAAGACAGTTTTGAAAGAAGCTATTTTTTTCCATGTTAATGTGTAATGCAACTTGAACACAGGACTCAAATATTGCAGTTACTGATGGATAAATCCCATAATATATTAATGAAAATCATATTACCCAGGAAAAGAAAGTCAGCCAATAATAAAGTGAATGTTTGGGCAAGTAATATAATTGGAAATTACCTGGATCTCTATCTATGTACATACTGCAATTAAATATAATATCTTGATTTGAATACACATTATTGCTGCCTCATTGATTGACTTCTAGTAACTTGTGCACATACTTACATTTCTGCCTTTCATAGCACACACTGTTGTTGCCGCCAAGACCTTATTCTTTTCAATTCAATATGACCTCACATATCCTATTGTTGTAAACGTTGTTATGCTTACTCACCAGATGGAGGTAGTGAAGACACCAAGTATGAAGAGCGCCAAGAGCACCAAGAGCGCCAAGAGTACCAAGAGTGAAAAAAGCCAACAATCTGTGAAGAGCAAAAAGTCAAGCAAGAGTAAAACTCCCTCAGATGAACGCAAAAGTACCGGGAAAAGCAAGTCAGTAGAAGATCGTGAGGAGTTTGTTGTTGGTAAGTCACTTGAGAAGTATGAGGTCAATAGAGATTTGTGAGATCAATAGAGATATGCTAGGCCAGTTGAGATACGAAAGGTCAATTTAGATGTATAAGGTCAATTGAGAAAAACAAGTTCAGTCGCGATAAATGAGGCCAGTTGAGATAGGTGGTCAGTTGAGATCTATGAGGTCAGTTGAGATCTATGAGGTCAATTGAGATCTATGACGCCAGTTGAGATCTATGAGGTCAGTTGAGATATGAGGTCAATTGAGATATATGAGGTCAGTTGAGATCTATGAGGTCAGTTGAGATCTATGAGGTCAGTTGAAATCTATGAGATCAGTTGAGATATATGAGGTCAATTGAGATATATGAGGTCAGTTGAGATCTATGAGGTCAGTCGAGATCTATGAGGTCAGTCGAGATCTATGAGGTCAGTTGAGATCTATGACGCCAGTTGAGATCTATAAGGTCAGTTGAGATATGAGGTCAATTGAGATATATGAGGTCAGTTGAGATCTATGAGGTCAGTTGAGATCTATTAGGTCAGTTGAGATCTATGAGGTCAGTTGAGATCTATGACGCCAGTTGAGATCTATAAGGTCAGTTGAGATATGAGGTCAATTGAGATATATGAGGTCAGTTGAGATCTATGAGGTCAGTTGAAATCTATGAGATCAGTTGAGATCTATGAGGTCAGTTGAAATCTATGAGATCAGTTGAGATATATGAGGTCAATTGAGATATATGAGGTCAGTTGAGATCTATGAGGTGAGTTGAGATCTATGAGGTCAGTTGAGATATATGAGGTCAGTTGAGATATATGAGGTCAATTGAGAAATACAAGTTCAGTTGCGATATATGAGGTGAAATTTATAGTTAGTTGAGATCCATGAAGTCAGTTGAAATATTTGAGGTCAGTTGCAGACATATGAGGTCATTAACATATATATATGTGTGAGGTAGGTAAAGGTATATAAGACCGGTTGAAATAGGGGTAGCATGTTTAGGTATATGGGGCCAGATGAGATATATAAGGTAAATTGCTACACACGAAGGACCAAATATACATAAAACAGTTACATAAAAAATTATGAAAAATCTGTTTTCCTTTTTCCATCTTTCTCCACTAGTTTTTGTTCATCTGAAATATTCCCGAACACCGTTATGTCAGGAAAATATTGAGAATTATTGAAAATGAACACTCAACCACTGTATGAAATAGCCTGCTGAAGCACCATACAAAATAGTCATCCTGAATGTTACAGGAAATGGTCAACTTAAATGTCACACAAAAACATCAACCATAATTTGAAGCAAAACAGTCAAATGTCACACAAAATGACTGTCCTCAATATCGCACAAACTACTTTAAAAAATGGATAACCCAAATGACACACAAAATGGTTAACCTAATAATATTCTATAAGGTCAATATTATATATATCACAAAAAGTTTATTTAAAATATCAAACTAATCTGTCAATAATAATAGAAAAATAAAAGAGGAAGACAATGGTATAATGGTTGTCATTTATTAGGTAAAGTGGAGGATAAGAAGGAATTGGAGAAACTGTATGGACAGATAGAAGACCCGGAGGCTGAGAAAGAACCACGTAAGTTATCAGCCTGCAATATTCGCAAATTTTATTTTGCATCACATTAATGGATGTGGTACAATTTTATTTTTTGATTCAACTGTTTACAAGCCATTTGAAAACTGAGGTCATTTATTTGTCAGAAAACATAATGCATATTTATAGCAAAAGAAAAGAAGCCGAGGGTCCCGCCTGCTCCAAAGTCTCCAGTCAAGAAGGCGGTAGCAAAGAAGCCCAAGAAGTCAGAAACAAAGAAGCCAGAAGTCAAGGAAAAGAAGAAAAAGAAAAAGAAGAAAGCTAAAAAGGAGTCAGAGCCAGAAGAGGAGAAAGTGGAAGAGAAAGAGGAACCGACCCCCCCTTCCTCCCCTCAAAAGGTAAACTCCCCCTTTCTCCCCACAAAAGGTAAACTCCCCCTCCCTCCCCTCAAAAGGTAAACTCCCCCTTTCTCCCCTCAAAAGGTAAACTCCCCTCCCTCCCCACAAAAGGTAAATATCAGCGAACTGAAAAGGCAATGTCATTTATATTGGATAATCAAGGTAAAGAGAATGTCATTGATATGGGATAATGTTACTTCCATCATGGTATATTAAAAATTCATTAATTAATATATCGGATCTTTATGATCAGATATATTAATCAATGTATTTTTAATTGGATATATCAGCTAATGTCTTCAGGAGTGGATATATAAGCCAATGCCTTTATGATTAGATATATAAGATTTATGTAGAAGCAGAAAACCTTCTGGTAGAAACAAATAAATCTTTTTCAACCTTTGAATGTAAATCAAAACTGTGAGATATTGGGAATTAATTACAGTAAAAGTTAATTATTAGTATTCTCATCAAAAACTTTTTAAAAAGTTTCAAATTTCTGGTACATAGTAAAAAATAAAATGATGAAATATTGAATTTTATGATATCAAAAAGGAATGACATCCACTTTTTCTAGCCTCAGTCCCCCAAATCTGATCAGAGTTATCGGACGGAGTCGGAGAAGGAAGAGGAGGAAGAGGAGGAGATGGAATTTGTGATCATACGAGATGTCACCCCAACCTCAGACTGGGACAGGAAGTCACCTATCAGATCTCCAACTCCTTCTCCGAAGAGCTCAGAACACTTCTCGGTAGGTGGTGGTTAATGCAAAATATACTTCATGATTTTGTTGACTTTTACTATCCCTGTGTCATGAACCTTTTTATGGTGTCAGGGCCCGTACTTCCTTGCAGGAGGGGCTTAGTCAAGTAATTTTGCTTAGTATGTTGTATTTTATCATTAATTTTATATGGTTCAGATATTGGAGGGCCAACCCACACCCCCTTAGAGCACCCCCCCCCCCCTTAGAGCACCCCCCCCTTAGAGCACCCCCCCTTAGAGCACCCTCCTTAGAGCACCCCCCCTTAGAGCACCCCCCCCTTAGAGCACCATCTTTAGAGCACCCTCCTTACAGCACCCCCCCATCCCTTGAGAGCGGAATGAGAAATATACTTTCAACTCCATGAGCTCCAAACCACCGATTTGGATTCCGAGATTCCCATTGTAAGAATACTGTTCTATCCTCTTTAATGTCCACAAATCTGTTGTAGCTTTTCATCTTGTTATGCACAAGTTGTCTCCATGGGCAAATGATGTGTCGATTGTTCTCATTAAATATCTTGATGTGAAAAATATGCAAATTTCACAAGTAAAGATGTGATTTATTTATGTTTTGCATGTACGTGTACTGTATGTTATAGGTATTAATCCTTTTATTTTAGACATGATAACTGCATGTATATCACAAATCTAAAAAAAACAATTACTACTAACATGATCCACATGAAATTCTAATTTATTTGCAAAACAACTGTTGCATGTTGATTTGATAACTGCTATATGTGTCAATTATGCTGCAATTTATTTTTTCTTTTTGCCCATTAATTGGACGACATTTATTTCTTGAAATAGATTTAAATTCACAATCATATTGATGAAAATGATTAAGAAATATCAAATAATTTGGAAACAAGCTCAAAACGGATTAGGTTCTTTTGTTTTTGAAAACAAGAATATCATGACAACATACTTTCACCAATATATGAATTGCAATTTCTTTAGTAGTATTGATCATTTGAATGATACCTCAGAAGCCAGGATATTTTCAAATCACAGTTGATTACTTTTAAACGTTTGGAGGACGTTAAATGATTCTTTTTGTTGTATTAGTCCTAGTATTGTCTTGAGTGACAGTTCGGTCTCGCAGCCGAGAAATCGTGAGTCTGCTGTTGAGTAGCTCAAATGACTCAGTCCAATCTTGTTTGACCTCTGAGTCAGATGTGATCAACCAGGCAATCGGACAGAGTAAGGTCAAATTGACATCTGGCCTTGATTTCATACCAGCACGATATTAGCAAAATAAGCATAATTTTATAGTAAGGTCAAATTTACATCTGGCCTTGATTTCATACCAGCACAATATAAGTATATTTTAAGCCCTATCAGGTCAGCGTCAGGTAGAAACCTGCTACTGAGCCAAATGCCCTTCTCTTTTGGAATAGTGAAGAGATTTTCCTTTGTTAAATATACATGATGATATGCAAGTATGAATTGAGTAACAATTCATCACTTAACTGGACATCTTATACTCTTGACAAGAAAAGTATATAAATATTAAATAAGATTGACTAAAAAAGCTTTAAATTGCCAGTGTGTGAAATGCTTCACTGTCACAGAAAAAGTTCAACATACCTCTCCATCAGAACAGCTTGGATGTGAATATATAACCATTATACTTAGTTAGAGAAGATGCTCTTTATTACTCGTCTCATCCCCAACACAAATCAGGATTAGGGTCTGTTATTGGCCATTGTGTTTTGTCAGAATCCCTTTATGTTAGAGTTCTATAAATTACCGTATTTACTCGTGTATAAGTCAAGGTTTTTGTCCACAAATCCTTAGTTAATGTTTGGGGGGTCGTCTCATACACGAGAGCAACCTGTGGACGAGGATTTACGCCCAAAAAATACGGCACTACAAGTTTTCATTACGAACATTCTTATTTTCGAAATAACAAATATCAGACGGAGCAGATCGATTTTAATTGCGTTTTAAATGATAAATAAAGGTATTTACCCAATATTATCACAAATTATGCATCGCAGGTTCAGAATTAGGTATATGTTCTGACCAACCAACCTTACGTGTGTGAGTGAGTGGTCAGTCAGTGGTCAGTGAGTGGTCAGTGTGGGTGCACTCTGTTTTGTGCGAGTGTGGATAAATGAACCAATCAAATACAGTCCTTGACATAAAGAAAAAAATGTTGGTTGCCCAGTTGGGCCACCAGAGCATGAGAAGTAGTGGCCCGAAGCTTCAAAGGATAATAGGATGTGCGATTCAATAAAGAGTATTGTCTAAAGGCTGTATAGTGACTAGTGTCTGAGTCCATTGTTTGTGATATGAACCAAATATCTATCAAGGATTAGAATAAAACAAGATAGATTGGGCCACTAAAAGACAACAAAAATAGTTGTCCAACTGGGCCACTACAACAGAGGATTCACTGGCCCAAACAGAGGATTCACTGGCCCAAACAGAGGAACTGGTGGTCCCGGGCCAGTGTGTATGTCAAGGCCTGTAAATATAGTCATCAATATGCATTCCTTCCAGTAGTCCACTGAAGTCCTTCAAATTGTTTTATGCCACTTTTTGCATTAATCTACAATATGGTTGTTGAAGGAAAGCAGACAATGTTGATTTTAGGTGGAAACAGGTCTTGAGAGGAGAATTCGCCTCAAAGACAAATGGTTGACCCAAGGTCTGAAAGAAATTGAAAAGAAAAAGATAAATGATGCTGAATGGCACGATATGGAGGATGCTGAAAAAAAGGAAGAATTTGATGATAACTTACCGGATGATGATGCGGAAGTGGCAAAGATGCTACCGGAAGAATTAAAAGCAGCATTGTCCATCCAGAGCCTAATAGATGCCCTGAATGAAACACAAGTGGTACGATGTGTGTGCATCACAGATCACTAGTGGTACAGTGTGTGCATCACAGATCACTAGTGGTACGATGTGTGTGCATCACAGATCACTAGTGGTACGATGTGTCTGCATCACAGATCACTAGTGGTACGATGTGTGTATCACAGATCACTAGTGGTACGATGTGTCTGCATCACAGATCACTAGTGTTACGATGTGTGTGCATCACAGATCACTAGTGGTACAATGTGTGTGCATCACAGATCACTAGTGGTACAATGTGCGCATCACAGATCACTAGTGGTACGATGTGTGTGCATCACAGATCACTAGTGGTACGATGTGTGTGCATCACAGATCACTAGTGGTATGACGTATGTGCATCACAGATCACAACAGTTGTCTGAATTATCACTGTGCAACAACAGTTGTCTGAATTATCACTGTGCAACGACAGTTGTCTGAATTATCACTGTGCAACAACAGTTGCCTGAATTATCACTGTGCAACGACAGTTGCCTGAATTATCACTGTGCAACGACTGTTGTCTGAATTATCACTGTGCAACGACAGTTGTCTGAATTATCACTGTGCAACGACAGTTGTCTGAATTATCACTGTGCAACGACAGTTGTCTGAATTATCACTGTGCAACAACAGTTGCCTGAATTATCACTGTGCAACGACTGTTGTCTGAATTATCACTGTGCAACGACAGTTGTCTGAATTATCACTGTGCAACGACAGTTGTCTGAATTATCACTGTGCAACGACAGTCGCCTGAATTATCACTGTGCAACAACAGTTGCCTGAATTATCACTGTGCAACGACTGTTGTCTGAATTATCACTGTGCAACAACAGTTGCCTGAATTATCACTGTGCAACAACAGTTGCCTGAATTATCACTGTGCAACAACAGTTGTCTGAATTATCACTGTGTAACAACAGTTGCCTGATTACAGTTGCCTGAATAATCACCCTGCAACTATTGCAACAAAAGTTGCCTGAATTATCACTGTGCAACAACAGTTGCCTGAATTATCACTGTGCAACAACAGTTGTCTGAATTATCACTGTGTAACAACAGTTGCCTGATTACAGTTGCCTGAATAATCACCCTGCAACTATTGCAACAAAAGTTGCCTGAATTATCACTGTGCAACAACAGTTGCCTGAATTATCACTGTGCAACAACAGTTGTCTGAATTATCACTGTGTAACAACAGTTGCCTGATTACAGTTGCCTGAATAATCACCCTGCAACTATTGCAACAAAAGTTGCCTGAATTATCACTTTGTGACGATAGCTGCCTCAATTATCACAGAGCAACAACTGTTAATTGAATTTTCACTGTGCAACATAAGCTACCAGAATTATCACTGCAAAAACATTTGCCTGAATCATCTCTGTGCATTAGCAGTTGCCTGGATTATCATTTCTTCTTCACAGCAATATTTCTATTTGGATATTTTATTAAATATACAATGTATATCACAAGTTTTAAGATGCAATGATAAATTAATTGAATCCTGTATTTTTCTTCGAAATCACATATGTAGCCATTACCGGTAAGTTTTGAATTAACAAAATAATGATGAGTGGAGGTGATTCTCATATCTTTATTTCCTCTCAGATATTTGCACTTGAAGGGTGTAAAACGGCATGTATAGTGCCACCTAGTGGTGATTTTCTGAATTATTGATTTTTAATTTCATAAAGTCTTGATTTGCACACTAATGGTGACATACAACAATTTCAAAATGAAATCATTAACACAGTTATTCATTTATATTTATCAATATTTTACCTGCAATGATTGAAAAATTATCGGGGAAATCAAGGGCCAGGCATGATTTCAAATCAAAACTAACCTTTTAGTCTGTATTTCTGATAAAAATTGGATTATTCATTTTAATTGGATTATCCTTTTAATTGGATTATCTTTTATAATTGGATTATCTTTTATAATTGGATTATCCTTTATAATTGGATTATCTTTTATAATTGGATTATCTTTTATAATTGGATTATCTTTTATAATTGGATTATCTTTTATAATTGGATTATCCTTTATAATTGGATTTTCTATTATGATTGGATCATCCTTTATAATTGGATCATCATGTGTTAAGTGCTATGTCACTGGGATGTCTTATTTTCTTACTGTTGCCATGGTCATTATATAACTAATATCACGACTAATGATAAATGATTGACCAATAATCCTGCAGATAATCAGAAATTTAAGACTAAATTTGGACTCTTAGAATTAAACAGTTTGAGCCAAACATTCCATATTAAATACCTGAGACATATTCAGGAAATATTATGGCATTAAATGTCTATATTAATTAGATATAATCATTTGTGTTTATTAAATGAATTTTGTCATTTCTACTGCTTTGAGAGGAATGTGAATCTATAGCTTGCTTTTTGATGTGCAGCTTCAAATGACAAAAATATTTGT
Organism: Amphiduros pacificus; assembly: GCA_949316495.1. NCBI lineage: Eukaryota > Metazoa > Annelida > Polychaeta > Phyllodocida > Hesionidae > Amphiduros > Amphiduros pacificus. Next base: position 17,080,407 of record OX439011.1, on the reverse strand, counting down.
TATTTTACATGGTCATGCATTATAATCAGATAAAGTTTATTATATTTATTCTTTGTGTATTAATTTTGAATCTATTCCACATTTTCATTTTTATCATTGGGACTTGTTTGTCATTTTAGCCAATAGAAATGGTGAGTTCAAGTCATTGCATTGAAACAAAACATAATTATCCAATCAAAAGTGAAATAATGCGAAGGAAAATCGATGTTTGATATTTGAAACATGCCCATCCTTACATCTGATTGTTGAAGATGTGGTGACAATAAAGTGTCTTCAAATCAAATTGTATAATATAAATATTACACCAGTCCTGCAGAATATTCATAAACCCAGTCCACATGTTAAATTTGCCATTTTCTGTGTAAAAAAAGGGCAAAATAAAGGATTAAGAATATTGAAATGAATGAATTAAATTAAATATATAACACTTTTATTGATCTTTATGCGCATCTGACATAATCCCATTGTTTTATGATAGGTGGAAGAAGAGGAAGAGGTAGGAAAGACTTTATTGGATTTTCTATGGAAATGATTTATTTTTATTATTTCTCTCACACCAGCCAAATATTTGACGTCACTAACTAACCATTATGATTGCTCACTTGCATGATGTTTGTTTTTATTTATTTATTTTTCTCATCTGCACGGATCAGCATACATTAACCACAAAATTGTAAATCACTTCTATCTTAATGTCAGTGATAAGTCTTTGCTATGAGTCAAAGAAACTATTTATAACTCTCTCCATTTTTATTTCTTTTATGTTTCCAGATTAACACTGACAAGTTATTTTTTGTAAGCTTTTCCTGTGTCCCGGAAACTGATTGAAATTGTGAAACTCTATAGGGTGTGTCAATATAATGCGGACCAGATTTTTCCCATAGAACTCTGTGGGGTGTGTCACTGTATGCATGAAAAGAATTTGTTTGCAAAATCCCAATCAAATTGTTACTGACCATATTCTTCAATGTAGCACACATTTTGCAAATCTAACCTTCACTTTTCTAGTAACACAAATGTGGAGTCAAAAGTTAGCAGCACAACTACACTGCCCTCTGTTGAGAAAAACATGCACTAAAGTTAACAAGAACTTCCTTGGATTGATCTCCAGCAATATTTGAATGAGCATTTTCTCATGAATTTATTCAATATTTTTGAAAACCATAATCATTGCTGACAAAAAGAAAAGAAATTCTCGCATACCATAATACAAGGTACTTTTTTGCAATGAGAATTTGTTATGACAATGTCTTGACATTTTAAAATGAAAAGTTATGATACCCTAACTTTCTGAAATCAATTTATTGCTCTGTTTTACAGTGTAAAAATGGAAAACAATATGTAATTTGATGCACACACTGGCCTATGCACAGGAAGCTCTTGTTTTCTCTGAGTAAAAAGTGATAAATAAATAATTAATGCTCATTTATAAATTTAAGAATAGGGTTGGACTTTTGAAATTAGTGTCTTCCTTTGCAGATTCAAGGACATTTTTTGCTTTTAGAAGAAAGTTTTGTATTTGATGTTTGTTTTTGTATTGCATGGCAGGTTTTTGCACATTGCTGATATTAATGGGTGTTCAGAATGTTTCCTTCATTTTAATGGGTGATCAGTATGTTTTCATCACAGTTTTAACCCTGCTAAGGGGTTATAAGGTTTTCAATAAGTTAATGGGATATCATTTTTGTTTTTGCTTTAAAAGAAACCTAAAAAAGCACAAAAAACTCGCAAGGTAAGAAAGAGGTCTCCTGATCTGACATTCTCTTGTTGTCTAATAATTATTTCACCTGGTTGAGAATATATAAATACAGATTATGTTACCATGGCAACAACTACAAAAAGTAAAAGAGAAAGTATTTGTATTTTTTATAAAACAACATTGTGTCTAAGAAATATCTGTCTTAACAGCTCTCTATTTTCGATAATGAACTTCAAGTTGTTGTTTAAAGTGCAATATATTTTCCACCAGGCAAATTTAACATACAGTTACAGATGCGGACAAAGAACTGTGGAATATGTTAGATAATTCCTCATGTTTTTGTCTTTATCAAAATAACAAAATACCAAGACATTTTTCTGAATGACAAATTGTTTTTAATATAACTTATAAATGATTGTATTAATGTTAACCCTTTCAGCATAAAACCAGACTGAGTGTTTGCAACTGTTTTCTCTGAAAATATAATTGAGTTTTAGAGTTTGATGATTTAGATATATTAAAACAAATCAGCTTTGTTTGTTCATTTACATTAGTATTTTGGAATTTGCTAATTACATATCAACCTTGAAATACAGTGATTATATGGATTAGATAGATATTGTTTATCTATAAAAAAATATATTGCAAAATCTATTTGTTTACAGTAAAAAACACTGCCTAGAAAATAGAAAAAGGTTCAGTTTTTTATACTTTCGAAATCATCATTAATTACATTATGTGACAGTGTGGGATATGTGTACTGCAATTTGCATGTATGCAGCAAGCGACATGTGTGCAGCAAACGACATGCGTGCTGCAAGCGACGTACGTGCTGCGAGTGGCATGTGTGCTGCGAGTGACATGTGTGCTGCAAGTGACATGTATGCTGCAAGTGACATGTGTGCTGCAAGTGACATGTATGCTGCAAGTGACATGCGTGCTGCAAGTGACATGTATGCTGCAAGCGACATGTATGCTGCAAGTGACATGCGTGCTGCAAGCGACGTACGTGCTGCAAGCGACGTACGTGCTGCGAGTGGCATGTGTGCTGCAAGTGACATGCGTGCTGCAAGTGACATGTATGCTGCAAGTGACATGTGTGCTGCAAGTGACATGTATGCTGCAAGTGACATGTGTGCTGCAAGTGACATGTATGCTGCAAGTGACATGCGTGCTGCAAGAGACATGCGTGCTGCAAGTGGCATGTGTGCTGCAAGTGACATGCGTGCTGCGAGTGGCATGTGTGCTGCAAGTGACATGTGTGCTGCAAGTGACATGTATGCTGCAAGTGACATGTGTGCTGCAAGTGACATGTGTGCTGCAAGTGACATGTGTGCAGCAAACGACATGCGTGCTGCAAGCGACGTACGTGCTGCGAGTGGCATGTGTGCTGCGAGTGACATGTGTGCTGCAAGTGACATGCGTGCTGCAAGTGACATGCGTGCTGCAAGTGACATGCGTGCTGCAAGTGACAAGTATGCTTCTGATCAAGATGCTGCAATTCAAAAAGTGTCTGCCCTCAAAAGAATGTAGTGTCAGATTTTTGCTTGTCACATGCATACATTTGTGCACAAGGTCAAATAGAGCAATAAAAGTCAGCAATGATAAACTGAATTGCAGCAGTCATGCTACACACTGAACTGTGCATCTGAGAAATCTAAACTGATAAAAGTAGAGTTTTTCAAAATTTTAATTGCTAACAGAGAGTTATCCTGACAAAATTCACACCATTTATTTCATCTAAAAAATGATTAATGTTTTAACAGGAAATATTTATTGACTTAGTAACATAACTAATGTAAAAAAGAAAATACTGTTTTTGTGTTTAACATGTTCAATAAACGCTAGCAACTTTATGTGTGACCTACATATATCCAAAATCTAGAAATATAATCCTATACCATGTTTATGTAAATCTAGAAATGTGAATATCAATCTAAAGTCACAAATTCAGTGATGACTACCACTGACTTATTTGCCATTGTGGCAGAATATGGCAACAAGAAACATTGTATGGAAGAGGTACATGTATGTCAGTTTATTTCAGGATTGTTTCAGATGGGCTACTTTAAGTCATTTTTCTATGATTGCAGGTTGAATTGCATCATAGATGATACTCAGTTAAATCTTATCAGTCTTTCAAATATTTTTTTAATAAAAATGACTTTTTGCCTTTCTGTAAAATAGGCAAGCTCTTCGGAAGATGTAAGTACACATGCACTGGGATGAAGCAGTGCACTAGCACTTAGATCAGTGTGCATGATTAGACTCATAAGTACACATGCACTACATAAGCACCAAGATCAACATCTGAGATTGTATTAGTGTCTGCTAAATAAGGCATTTTCAGCACAAATCTTTAAATAGGAGCTCTATAATCTATAATTATGTGCAGATGGCAGCACGGTATAGCTATTTGTAAAGTGCAGACATCCTTATTCATGCAGCTGACATTGATTAGTCAGAATGGTTATGTCTCACATAAAGGATAAAAACATAAATATCCAATAAAAAAATGCAAATATCAAGAATCTCATAGTTCTCTGATCCACCACCTGTGGCATTGTCACTCGTATCTCCTATTTCTTTAAAAAAAAAAATTCTTTAAATTCACCCTGTATCGGTTTATGTTATGCACGACTTGCATTAGATATGATAGTGGAAATACAAATTGTGCACCTGCTGATTATGTATTATCTTCTCGCTGTTTCTTTGTGAATGCTGATTGGGGCTTATTAATTCTTTTCTGTTTGTGATTTGCACATGATCGGAGTATTCCTACTGATTGCTGTTTGCACCGCTTGATTATGATCAGTGAAATCTGCATAAATGTGATTATTGTCAAAACATCTGGTGATTACGATCAATGACATCTGGTATTTATGGTCAGTGACATCTGGTGATTATGATCAGTGAAATCTGCATTAATGTGATTATTGTCAAAACATCTGGTGATTACGATCAATGACATCTGGTATTTATGGTCAATGACATCTGCATGAATGTGATTATGATCAATAACATCTGGTGATTATTGTCAAAACATCTGGTGATTACGATCAATGACATCTGGTATTTATGGTCAATGACATCTGGTGATTATGGTCAATATCTGCCTTATTATGTATTCAAAAGTTGATTTTAATCAAATTGACAATGCTATTTGTATAAAATTGATTATGATCATTGACATCTCGTGATTGTGATCAATGACATCTGGTGATTGTGATTAATGGTAGAAACTCTGATTCAGAGTAAAAGTGAAACAAATTTGACCCAAATTCTTTTTCATCTTCATGTTTTTCATCGAAGAATAAATTATAGCACATTTTATTTTTTAGTTTTCTTAGGTTTTCTAAGGTTTTCTTTAGGTTGTAGTTGAGACCAAGAATAAAGTCTTGTTTCTTGTCAGTGCCCTCCACTATTTTGGTTAAAAAGAGACTTCTTTTTGTGACATAAAAGAAAAAAGTTTTGATGAGCAGCTGTGAGAGTGCAATAATTATTATTATTACAGAAAATGTATCATTGAATAGACCATGAGTCATCATAAAATACTGATGTGTATCTAAAGTTTTCAAAATAAGGGAAAATATATCCCTATCCTTTGAAAAAAAATATGAGAAACAAGACTCTGTTTTCTTGCACTTAAATATAAATTTTATATTGGGACTGGCACATTTTTGTTTTGTTTTGTTTTCTTTTAAAATTTCTAATTTATTGAATTTGATGTGTTAGCTTAAGTTTCTAATTAGGTGCAATCATGACCTTTGAAATGTAGTTTGAGAAAAATGAAATCAAGAATCAAGAAATAGAAAAATATGTGGGGGGGGGGGGTAGAATAGTGTTAATCTGTGCATGCCATTCAAGGGTTAAACAAAATGTACTTCAAAACATTGATTCTTTTATGGTGAGATCATATTATATGTAAATATAGGTAAGGATTTTGTCACAGGGCCAAACTTTTTTTTGCCTACCTTATTTAGATAAAATTGATAAAAGTTCACGCCAGTAATTTATATAAATATATATATAGAGACACAATCTGATTCAAAGTTTTAAAAAGAGCCCAGGAAGCTTATCTGTTAATTTTATTTTTTTTACTGGACCTTTTTACACTGTGAGGGTCCATACTTTTTGAGGGAGTGGGCTGTAACTTAGTCAACATTTTTTTATGGTAAAAAAAAAACAATTATATTAGTACAACCGGAAAGTTACAAAATTATCTTAAATTGTCTCATTCTTGCTTTGTATTCTGTCATCACTATTAAGAATATTAAAGAATATTAAAATAACATTCTGGCTTCATTCACAGGTGAACCTCTAAGTTTTTTTTGTCTCATCATGGAAATAAAATTAAAGTAGTTTTATATCATGTTGCTGAATTTCATATACATCTACACTGCATATTTAATGTTACAATATTAAATTAAAAGTATGTCATATAAAAACTGCAGACTGCATTAATGGTTTGGCTTATATTTCTGCTTCTATTAATAACAGCAACGCATTGTTTTGAATGTCCATTGTGGAAAATTTTAAACCACATATCCTTTAATTACATATTAATATTTATCTTTAAATTTAACATGCATGAGATAAGAAATAAAAATAAATAACGATTAAATATATTTAATATTTTAATACTGATAAAAAGCTAACTGTATCGAATAAGCATATAACTGCATGGCAAGTAATAATAATAATAATGACAATAAATTCACAAAGTTTAACAATTTTTTATATTCCAGTTAATTTATTGATTTATTGCAGGGAGTCATAACAGTTATATTTGTATGTGTGCGGCATGTATATTCCATGAGTAAATTGCATAATATATTAATTTTATTGAGATTTTTTTTTTTTTGCGACAATTTTTTGTGCTCAGGAGTTAAAGCAGATATCGAACCGGGAAGCAAGGCTGGCAAAGAGAGCGGCACAGGCGGAGAAGAGGAGACTAGAGGTAGAGCGGAAGAGGAGGGAACGAGAGGAACAGATCAAAAAGGAACGAGAAGATCAAGAGCGAAGAGAACAGATGCAGAAGGACTTGGAAGAGGAGAGGAAACGAAAAGAAGAGGAAAAAAGGTAAATCTGGAACAGCACTGATGGAATATTTTTATTTGATTTTTGAGTATTTGTTTTAACTGGCCATAAATATATTGTACAGATATGTCAGATAATTGGTATGATTAGATTGAATAATTAATTAAATTCACATATGATACTTGCTATGTTGTCAGAAATATTGAGTACTTGGCATAAATAATTGGACTCTTTGGATTCAGTGAGTCTAGGAATATTTGCTCAGATACTATGTGTAAATGGTATAAATGAAAGTGGTTTTATTTGATCGGATATTTTTTAAAATACCGAAAATAGACCAACCAAGAGCAGTTTTGAATTTTTTGTTATTCTTCATTAGATGTACAATGATGAAGCATTTAAAGCCGTCAAAATTAGGCACACAAACCCACAAGATCAATATTGCAACGTACAACCTATTATAACGCGTACCTTAGTATACCATGGGACCTGCTAGCATACAGTTGGTAGAGCAGCGGACCTCTGCCCTTGTTGGTTATATAAGTGGAGTTTGACTTCCATTGGCGACAGTGTTACTTTCACATGGTTATAAGATGCATGTGATATCGCCTTTGTTGCAAAAATAACTGTAAAATCACCATTTTGCATTTTCCCATCATTTTGGCTTGAAGGTAGTGGGGAGGGGATTTGGCTCAGTTGGTGAGACATCTGTCTCCCATGCCAAACAAAGGTCCAGGGTTCGAATCCCAGTTCAGACAAGTACATGTACTTCATGTTAGAGAAAGAAGGATTTTGGCTATAGAATTGTTTTCCCATTCCAGCCAGTACTCCATGACTGGTTATCAAAGGCTGTGGTTTGTGTTAGCATGTTTAAGTGATAATGCAAAAAAAAGATCCCCAGTCACTCTTTGAAAAGAGTAGGGCATTGACTTCCTGTGACAGGCTTTTATATGACCTTGTAAAGGCCAAACAGTACTGAAAAGATGGTTAATTTTAACAGATATGATCAGATCAAACTCTTAGTGATGATAATGAAAATAAATAAGTAAAATAGTAAGTCACCAATGTAATCCAATCAAACTCTTAGTGATGATAATGAAAATAAATAAGTAAAATAGTAAGTCACCAATGTAATCCAATCAAACTCTTAGTGATGATAATGAAAATAAATAAGTAAATAGTAAGTCACCAATGTAATCCAATCAAACTCTTAGTGATGATAATGAAAATAAATGAGTTAAATAGTAAGTCACCAATGTAATCCAATCAAACTCTTAGTGATGATAATGAAAATAAATAAGTAGAATAGAAAGTCACCAATGTAATCCAATCAAACTCTTAGTGATGATAATGAAAATAAATGAGTAAAATAGTAAGTCACCAATGTAATCCAATCAAACTCTTAGTGATGATAATGAAAATAAATGAGTAAAATAGTAAGTCACCAATGTAATCCAATCAAACTCTTAGTGATGATAATGAAAATAAATGAGTTAAATAGTAAGTCACCAATGTAATCCAATCAAACTCTCAATAAAACTCTCTGATACTTGCAGGTTGGCTAAGTTGAGGAGAGAGGAAGAAAGAAGACGTCTGGAGGAGGAGGAGGCCGCCATGTGGAAGAAACAACAAATGGAGGCCGATAAAGAGAGGAGGATGAAAGAGGAATACCAGAAGAAACTGGAAGAGATGAAGAGGAAGCAGGCAGAAGAGGAGCAAAGGAGGAAAGGTATGGAATATAAGTCTTCTCATGTTTTGGAGAGAGAAACAAATATCCTTCTTTTTTTGGGGAAGAGAAACTGAGGGTGCAGGAAAGTAAAAGGAGAAACTTTCAGGCCAGGAGAAAAACAATGTTGACAGTGTGTACATACATTCCCATCAGGTTTCTTTGAGTCTAATACTAATTGACTTGTGTTAAAAACAACTTTTTCCCAATGTGGTTTTCAAAAAAGGATCAATGAGAAACACAATATTATTTTTTTCTTGGCCTAATGATGTGAGATGATAATAAAAATAAATGAGTAAAATAGTAAGTCAACAACATACCAAAATAGGCAAACAAAGGTCATTGATTGGACCATAAATCATTCAAGGGGTGGAGGCAAAAAAGAAAAATCCTGTTATGTCCTCTGGGGGAGGCCAATGACACATTTCCGATATTTTCTTTTTACAGAGGAGGAAGAACAGAGGAGGATAGAAGAGGAGATAAGGAGGAAGGAAGAAGAAGAAAGAATGGCGCTGATGGAGGAACAGGAACGCCAGGAATACGAGAGAAAGAAACGCGAGGAGGAAGAACTGCAGAGAATCAAAGAGGAACAAGAAAAGTCAGTCTCTTCATTCCGTATCTTTAGTGTATAACTTGGGGAATTTTTGGGAGAAATTACAACTTATTTTTATTTCTGTTTCACTTATGACTAAGAGAATTAGAATTTATGTTTTAGAAGGTGTGTTAGTTAGTGATGATAATAAATTGAAAAAAAAATGTAAATGGCCAAATTACAAAGAAAAAAGAAAATGTAAATGGCCAAATTACAGAGTAAAAAAATGTTAATGGCCAAATTACAAAATACAAAGTAAATTACAAAGTAAATTGTTGATTTTTATCCACATAATTTATAGTTGATATACATGGATCTATGTTATCTGATTATGAAGGTTATTTCCATGAAAGATTTGGACATGAATATATTTATTGGCATTTTCTTGAAGTTCATCAAGTTATTAGACAGCCAGTGTAAGATAATGCAGACATTTCTCTCATGTGCTGAGGGACGTTTCATATGATGGATTATTTACTATATAAACACTAATGCCGATGCCACCTGGTGTCCTAACAACAGCATTTCTTCAGGGTGAAACCTCAAAAGAAGATTGACCACTGGCATTAGATAAAATTAGAATAGATTAAAATAATTTAGAATAGATTAGAATGATTTAGAATAGATTAGAATGAATAAGAATAGATTTGAATATAACAGATTAGAATATATTAGAATAAGTAAGAATGGAATAAAATAAAGAAAAATAGATTAGAATACACATGTAGATCAGAATAAATTAGATTAGACTGGAATAGGACAGATTGAATTAGATTTTAAAAATAGGCTTTGACAGAAAGGATTAGAATGGATGAGAGTAGAATAGATTATAATAGATAAGAATTGATTAGAATAAATTAGATTTGAATTGACTAGAGTAGAATATATTAGAGAAGAACTTAATAGAATATAATAGAATATAGATCGGAATTAATGATGACATGAATAAATTGGAAAAGTATAGATTAGATTAGAATATATCAGAATAGATTAGATAAAAATAGAATAGATGAATAGCTTTGCAATGATTTAAACATTTCTGAAACTCTGGGAACAAGACCCAAGAAACAATCTCAGAAATATTGAGGTGATGTGTCTGTAATCAACGCAAGTTTTCATAAATACAATACTGACAATTGCAAGATTTAATCATGGATTTTAAACTTCGAGTAAGTTGGCCATGGTGCCAAATTTGAGCATGGGGATGGTGCATTCAGGATCTCCACTCGAGTGTTAGTTATACTGCAAAAGCTCTATAGTGCCCAATAGATACAAAGTGGAGAGACCACGGGCCGTGGCGCAGTGGGTTAGAGCGCCAGATTATTAGCACCAGTTCCTCTGTGGTGATCCAAAGGTCGTGGGTTCGATCCCTTGCCATGCTTAGATTGAATTCATGATACAATTTCACACATGAGCTGAGGCCCGTGCCAAAGGGTTAACCCGTTGTCCTTGTAAATCTGTGACCAGGCGGGTTATCATGTCAAGGACCTGCGACATGACAATTCAGTGAGGCAGCACTATATCTGTTACAAGTAGGTCTCATCACGACATGACTTAAATTATGTTGAAAGTGATGTAAAACCCCACACAAACAAACAAACAAGCAAACAAACAAAGTGGAGTGTCCAACATGACAAATCAAGTCAAGCATGTGGAGGACATCTTTAGCCTCTAGTTGTGATGGGTATGGCTTATGAGGATATTGGACGCCTCAGGCTGTATTGTACGCCATGTAGTGCCCTGGGAATTGTAGGCCCCAAGGGAATGAGTGAGTGTCTAGGTTAAAGTTGACAGTGCAGAAGGTGGTACTTAGATAGGGTAGTTTTTCATCAGTGTAGGGGCCTGCACCGGGCGGTCAGCACGAGTGCTACTCACAGATTGGAGGTAGTGCGTATTGGATCTCCCCTCTAGCTGGGTAGCCACATTGCGTAGGCTCTGTGTGCCCACGAGAAAAAAGTGGAGCAGCCAACATATCAAATCAAGTCAAATCAATAGTGTTCTCCAATCACCAATCGGCAAAGCCCAGATAGGTGATCTGGAGAGGTCTGAGATTTTCGCTTTTCCTGTATAATCTCGTTGAGATGTGATTTTTTAAATACCCAGCTGTTTTAGTGATAATTCATATTTTATGTATGATTATGTCTAAAATCTCACAAGAAAGCTTGATTATTCTTTGGATAACATTAAATAAAGAAAATATAAATACTTGATAATAATTGCCAGCTGCAAAAACTGAGTCAAACCCGTTTTAACAGCAGTTGAAACGGGTTCAATTTTGACATTTAAATGGGTTTGCCACAGTTTTTGCAGCTGGCGACTTTTTACTTCACTAGAGTTCAATCAACTCCACCAAACTTTTCTTTGGTTGTAATTGGTAGAGACCATGGATGTTCCACAAACCCCTCCAGATCACCTATCTGGGCTTTGCCGATCTGGGCTTTGCCTATGCTATCTGGGCTTTGCCGTGATTGGAGAACACTATCAAATCAAATCACATCTTTTGATGGCTGTTTACTTTACTTTGCAGGAAGCGGCGTGAGGAGGAGGCAATCAAGGCCATGGAGGAGGCAAGGCGGCTGGCGGAGGAAATGGCCCGCAAAAAGGCCGAGTTTGAGGCTCGCTTACGATTCAACAGAAGCCTTCAGCTTGAGTCGACGGGACTAGAACACACGCAGGACGTCACACGAGCCTTTGTTTTCTCCTACTTTGAACTGCTTCAATGGTTGGGACTCGAGGTGCCAGACTTTGAAAAGTTTAAAGAGACTTTCACTTATGGTTAACAATGCAAATCTTAGCTAAATGGTCAGATTTTATACTCCCAGAAGCTTCTGCCATATTTGTTATTTTATATTCAAATTCTCAATGTCTTCCTGCACCAAAATATATTTAGTTTATTATAAAATGCAGGATTTAAAAAATGTACTTTTCACATAGATGTTTCTCTCTTGAAGTTTTGCCATTATGGTATGACTTTTCTGATGATATGAAAATCAGTATGAAATGCCATGAGACCTGGAACAGTTAGTTCCCACCAGTTTATCAGTTGTGATCTGAAGGTTGTGGGTTTGATGCATGCTGGGGTTGAATTCATATTATAATTTTTCATATGAGCTGAGGCCCGTACCTGAAGATTTAACCTGTTATCCTTGTAAATATATGACCGAGTGTATTTCAAGGACCTGCCACATGACAATTCAGTGAGGCAGCACTATATCTGCTACAAAATGGTCTCATCATGATATGACTAAAATGTTTTAAGTGATGCAACACTCCAAACAAACAAAACAGTGACAATTCTTGCTGTAATTTAGTTATCATCATATTTTTTTTTTATCACAAAATCAATTTCCCTTTTTAAAATGATGACCCATCAAAAAAAATATATTCCAATCCAAAATACTCCCAATATAGATTATATATAGACTTACTTGCACATTCCATAATTTTGATAAAAAGAAAATTAAACTAGATTGTGGCAAATAATTTGAAAAAAAAATCCTGATGACACCAGGTGAGAGTAGGGATCCTAATTGTAACCATGGTTACTGGAATAAAAATATTTCTGTAGCTGGGAATGATATTAAGGCAGATTGCACCCGTCTCATTCTTTGTTTTTGTTTTAAAGACACCTTCATTGTTGAGATAGTGGTTGGCATTGATTTTCTGAACAAGATAATCAAATTGAAGCAAACATATTTATATATATAATGTATAGACTGTGATACTTGAAAACTAGCATAGTGCAAAACACGTGTGGCATAATATTTTGGTAATGTATGATATTAGTGAAATTGGCTCAAAGATCAGTTATTTATTTTTATATCATAAAAAAGTATAATGTATATATAATGTGCATACATGGAAGTATTTAAAGGGTAAATATTTAAATGTTTAAATATCAAAATATTAAAAAAAGAAAAGTTAAATATTTAACAGATGTAATATATATTATCAAATGTATAAAGATTTTAGCTCAAGATGTTTATAAATGAATGTTTTTTACAGATTAAAGAATATTTTGATCAAATTAACTTGTTGGCTTCCTGTGTGATAAAGGTCTTGGCAAGAAAGAGATGTTCTGAAAAACATAGTATAAATCTGCTATAAAACACCCACCAGAGGGTACTTAGCTCAGTGAATACAAATTTCAAAAGTCAATATTTTGCTCTGTCTGGGTAGAGAAAACTTTAATCTTCAGAGAAAGTGGAAGAAAATGATAGAAGACAGCAGGAAATAATGATAGAAGACAACAGGAAATAATGATAGAGGACAGCAGGAAATAGTGATAGAAGACAGGAAATAGTGATAGAAGACAGCAGGAAATAATGGTAGAAGACAGCAGGAAATAGTGATAGAAGACAGCAGGAAATAGTGATAGAAGACAACAGGAAATAATGATAGAGGACAGCAGGAAATAATGATAGGGGACAGCAGGAAATAGTGATAGAGGACAGCAGGAAATAGTGATAGAAGACAGGAAATAGTGATAGAAGACAGCAGGAAATAATGGTAGAAGACAGCAGGAAATAGTGATAGAAGACAGCAGGAAATAGTGATAGAAGACAACAGGAAATAGTGATAGAAGACAACAGGAAATGGTGATAGAAGACACCAGGAAATAGTGATAGAAGACAACAGGAAATAGTGATAGAAGACAGCAGGAAATAGTGATAGAAGACAACAGGAAATAATGATAGAAGACAGGAAATAATGGTAGAAGACAGCAGGAAATAATGGTAGAAGACAGGAAATAATGGTAGAAGGCAGCAGGAAATAGTGATAGAGGACAGCAGGAAATAATGATAGAAGACAGGAAATAATGGTAGAAGGCAGCAGGAAATAGTGATAGAGGACAGCAGGAAATAATGATAGAAGACAGGAAATAATGGTAGAAGGCAGCACGAAATAGTGATAGAGGACAACAGGAAATAATGATAGAAGACAGCAGGAAATAATGGTAGAAGACAGCAGGAAATAGTGATAGAAGACAGCAGGAAATAATGATAGAAGACAGGAAATAATGATAGAAGACAGCAGGAAATAATGATAGAAGACAGCAGGAAATAATGATAGAAGACAGCAGGAAATAATGATAGAAGACAGGAAATAATGATAGAAGACAGCAGGAAATAATGATAGAAGACAGGAAATAATGGTAGAAGGCAGCAGGAAATAATGATAGAAGACAGGAAATAATGATAGAAGACAGCAGGAAATAATGATAGAAGACAGCAGGAAATAATGATAGAAGACAGGAAATAATGGTATAAGGCAGCAGGAAATAATGGTAGAAGACAGCAGGAAATAATGATAGAGGACAACAGGAAATAATGATAGAAGACAGCAGGAAATAATGGTAGAAGACAGCAGGAAATAATGATAGAAGACAGCAGGAAATAATGATAGAAGACAGGAAATAATGATAGAAGACAGCAGGAAATAATGATAGAAGACAGCAGGAAATAATGATAGAAGACAGCAGGAAATAATGATAGAAGACAGGAAAAAATGATAGAAGACAGCAGGAAATAATGATAGAAGACAGCAGGAAATAATGATAGAAGACAGGAAATAATGGTATAAGGCAGCAGGAAATAATGATAGAAGACAGGAAATAATGGTAGAAGGCAGCAGGAAATAATGATAGAAGACAGGAAATAATGATAGAAGACAGCAGGAAATAATGATAGAAGACAGCAGGAAATAATGATAGAAGACAGGAAATAATGGTATAAGGCAGCAGGAAATAATGGTAGAAGACAGCAGGAAATAATGATAGAAGACAGCAGGAAATAATGATAGAAGACAGGAAATAATGATAGAAGACAGCAGGAAATAATGATAGAAGACAGCAGGAAATAATGATAGAAGACAACAGGAAATAATGATAGAAGACAACAGGAAATAATGATAGAAGACAGCAGGAAATAATGATAGAAGACAGCAGGAAATAATGGTATAAGGCAGCAGGAAATAATGGTATAAGGCAGCAGGAAATAATGATAGAAGACAGGAAATAATGGTAGAAGGCAGCAGGAAATAATGATAGAAGACAGGAAATAATGATAGAAGACAGCAGGAAATAATGATAGAAGACAGCAGGAAATAATGATAGAAGACAGGAAATAATGGTATAAGGCAGCAGGAAATAATGGTAGAAGACAGCAGGAAATAATGATAGAAGACAGCAGGAAATAATGATAGAAGACAGGAAATAATGATAGAAGACAGCAGGAAATAATGATAGAAGACAGCAGGAAATAATGATAGAAGACAGCAGGAAATAATGATAGAAGACAGAAAATAATGATAGAAGACAACAGGAAATAATGATAGAAGACAGCAGGAAATAATGATAGAAGACAGCAGGAAATAATGATAGAAGACAGGAAATAATGATAGAAGACAGCAGGAAATAATGATAGAAGACAGCAGGAAATAATGATAGAAGACAGCAGGAAATAATGATAGAAGACAGGAAATAATGATAGAAGACAGCAGGAAATAATGATAGAAGACAGCAGGAAATAATGATAGAAGACAGGAAATAATGGTATAAGGCAGCAGGAAATAATGATAGAAGACAGGAAATAATGGTAGAAGGCAGGAAATAATGATAGAAGACAGTAAATAATGGTAGAAGACCTGTCAGAAAATAATGATAGAGGACAGCAGGAAATGGTGATAGAAGACAGCAGGAAATAATGATAGAAGACAACAGGAAATAGTGATAGAGGACAGCAGGAAATAGTGATAGAAGACAGGAAATAATGGTAGAAGGCAGCAGGAAATAGTGATAGAGGACAGCAGGAAATAGTGATAGAGGACAGCAGGAAATAATGATAGAAGACAGGAAATAATGGTAGAAGGCAGGAAATAATGATAGAAGACAGTAAATAATGGTAGAAGACCTGTCAGAAAATAATGATAGAGGACAGCAGGAAATGGTGATAGAAGACAACAGGAAATAATGATAGAAGACAACAGGAAATAGTGATAGAGGACAGCAGGAAATAATGATAGAAGACAGGAAATAATGATAGAAGACGGCAGGAAATAGTGATAGAAGACAACAGGAAATAATAATAGAGGACAGCAGGAAATAGTGATAGAAGACAACAGGAAATAGTGATAGAGGACAGCAGGAAATAGTGATAGAAGACAGCAGGAAATAGTGATAGAGGACAGCTGGAAATAATAATAGAAGACAGGAAATAGTGATAGAAGACAACAGGAAATAATGATAGAAGACAACAGGAAATAATGATAGAAGACAACAGGAAATAATGATAGAAGACAACAGGAAATAATAATAGAGGACAGCAGGAAATAGTGATAGAGGACAGGAAATAATGATAGAAGACAGCAGGAAATAGTGATAGAAGACAGCAGGAAATAATGATAGAAGACAGGAAATAATGATAGAAGACAGCAGGAAATAATGATAGAAGACAGCAGGAAATAATGATAGAAGACAGGAAATAATGGTATAAGGCAGCAGGAAATAATGATAGAAGACAGGAAATAATGGTAGAAGGCAGGAAATAATGATAGAAGACAGTAAATAATGATAGAAGACAGCAGGAAATAATGATAGAAGACAGCAGGAAATAATGATAGAAGACAGGAAATAATGATAGAAGACAGCAGGAAATAATGATAGAAGACAGCAGGAAATAATGATAGAAGACAGGAAATAATGGTATAAGGCAGCAGGAAATAATGATAGAAGACAGGAAATAATGGTAGAAGGCAGGAAATAATGATAGAAGACAGTAAATAATGGTAGAAGACCTGTCAGAAAATAATGATAGAGGACAGCAGGAAATGGTGATAGAAGACAGCAGGAAATAATGATAGAAGACAACAGGAAATAGTGATAGAGGACAGCAGGAAATAGTGATAGAAGACAGGAAATAATGGTAGAAGGCAGCAGGAAATAGTGATAGAGGACAGCAGGAAATAGTGATAGAGGACAGCAGGAAATAATGACAGAAGACAGGAAATAATGGTAGAAGGCAGGAAATAATGATAGAAGACAGTAAATAATGGTAGAAGACCTGTCAGAAAATAATGATAGAGGACAGCAGGAAATGGTGATAGAAGACAACAGGAAATAATGATAGAAGACAACAGGAAATAGTGATAGAGGACAGCAGGAAATAATGATAGAAGACAGGAAATAATGATAGAAGACGGCAGGAAATAGTGATAGAAGACAACAGGAAATAATAATAGAGGACAGCAGGAAATAGTGATAGAAGACAACAGGAAATAGTGATAGAGGACAGCAGGAAATAGTGATAGAAGACAGCAGGAAATAGTGATAGAGGACAGCTGGAAATAATAATAGAAGACAGGAAATAGTGATAGAAGACAACAGGAAATAATGATAGAAGACAACAGGAAATAATGATAGAAGACAACAGGAAATAATGATAGAAGACAACAGGAAATAATAATAGAGGACAGCAGGAAATAGTGATAGAGGACAGGAAATAGTGATAGAGGACAGGAAATAATGATAGAAGACAACAGGAAATAATAATAGAGGACAGCAGGAAATAATGATAGAAGACAACAGGAAATAATGATAGAAGACAACAGGAAATAGTGATAGAAGACAACAGGAAATAATGATAGAAGACAACAGGAAATAATAATAGAAGACAACAGGAAATAATGATAGAAGACAACAGGAAATAATAATAGAGGACAGCAGGAAATAGTGATAGAGGACAGGAAATAATGATAGAAGACAGCAGGAAATAGTGATAGAAGACAGCAGGAAATAATGATAGAAGACAGGAAATAATGGTATAAGGCAGCAGGAAATAATGATAGAAGACAGGAAATAATGGTAGAAGGCAGCAGGAAATAATGATAGAAGACAGGAAATAATGATAGAAGACAGCAGGAAATAATGATAGAAGACAGCAGGAAATAATGATAGAAGACAGGAAATAATGGTATAAGGCAGCAGGAAATAATGGTAGAAGACAGCAGGAAATAATGATAGAGGACAACAGGAAATAATGATAGAAGACAGCAGGAAATAATGATAGAATACAACAGGAAATAATGATAGAAGACAACAGGAAATAATAATAGAGGACAGCAGGAAATAGTAATAGAGGACAGGAAATAATGATAGAAGACAACAGGAAATAATAATAGAGGACAGCAGGAAATAATGATAGAAGACAACAGGAAATAATAATAGAAGACAACAGGAAATAATGATAGAAGACAACAGGAAATAATGATAGAAGACAACAGGAAATAATAATAGAAGACAACAGGAAATAATGATAGAAGACAACAGGAAATAATAATAGAGGACAACAGGAAATAATGATAGAATACAACAGGAAATAATGATAGAATACAACAGGAAATAATGATAGAAGACAACAGGAAATAATAATAGAGGACAGCAGGAAATAGTAATAGAGGACAGGAAATAATGATAGAAGACAACAGGAAATAATAATAGAGGACAGCAGGAAATAATAATAGAAGACAACAGGAAATAATGATAGAGGACAGCAGGAAATAGTGATAGAAGACAACAGGAAATAATGATAGAGGACAGCAGGAAATAGTGATAGAAGACAACAGGAAATAATGGTAGAAGACAGCAGGAAATAGTGATAGAGGACAGCAGGAAATAATGATAGAGGACAGCAGGAAATAGTGATAGAGGACAGCAGGAAATAGTGATAGAAGACAGCAGGAAATAGTGATAGAAGACAGGAAATAATGGTAGAAGACAACAGGCAATAGTGATAGAAGACAGCAGGAAATAGTAATATGAAGAACTATCTCACAGACTATGACTGGGATATATTTTGTAAATAATAATTCAAACTACTGAACTGAAGACAGAATAGATGAGAGAAGGCACTGTGTCCCAGTGGCATATTATTACATTCCAGATATTTCCCTTATAATCCTTTTTTTGGTGTACTGGGAGGTCCTCCAGGCACTGTAAAAATATCAAGATTATTCCATTTTTGCACATATTCCTGTATTTGAATTCCTCAAAACATCAATATTTTCCGCACTGATTGGCTGCCCCATCTTCTGAGGCCAGCATTTAAATCAAAGGACAGTCAGGCCAGTGCCCTCTGTTTTCAGTAAAAGATGTGCCAATTGACCTCATTATTGTCTCATTGCGCGTCTCCTCACGGGCCGTGGCGCGGTTGGTTAGAGCGCCAGCTTATTAGCACCAGTTCCTCTGTGGAGATCCAAAGGTTGTGGGTTCAATCCCTGGCCGTGCCGAGATTGAACTTGTAATACAATTTCACACATGAGCTGAGGCCCGTACCTAAAGGGTTAACCCATTGTCCTTGTAAAATCTGTGACCGGGCGGGTTGTCATGTCAAGGACCTGTGACATGACAATTCGGTGAGGCAGCACTACATGTATATCTGCTACAAGTAGGTCTCATCACGAAATAACTGAAATAATGTTGAAAGTGATGTAAAACCCCAAACAAACAAACAAACTAGCTGAACTCACAAACTTTAAGGGTCTCTCATTTCAATACCTCATAAGAACACCTTGCAAGTCCCACATACACATATACAGGAGCTGTATGTTTTCAGCTTCAAAAGTCTACTTTCCAAAATGATAATTGTTTTTATTTTGGGATGAAATGTATCCTTAATATGTTTTCTCGGACCTTGGGGGTAAAAGAATCTCATTTATGATGTTTTTAAGTGTGTTTTGATAAGTTTTGTAACAAAAGGTTTGCCTCTGAGAAATTGCATGGTCTTCTGAGTGTCAAAACCGAGGATAGGCTATTCAGCTGGCTATTCTTAGATGCACTTGTAACCAAAGATAACCGGGGTCCGTTGGCCGTAGTCATAGTGACAGTCCCATGTGGATGTGTGTTGCACCCTTAAAGAGGCCAGGTTGGGGTGAAACAGGGCAATATCATATCTGCTAAGCTGACCAGCTAGGAGCACATGTCCAGGAATATGAATACAAGTGTAAAGTTAAAGCTAAAAGATGTTCTTGCTCGGCACAGATTTGAACAAAAGGTGAGATGAATTCTTGCTGTCCATGATGTAGAAGTATCTAAGGCAGACTAAGATATATCTTTAATAACCCCTTTGAAACATCAAACAATGTTGTTACAATTGTTAACAACTAAGGTCCAAGCTTGGTTGCCGCCACAGCAGGGTGGTTTCACACCCTCATCCACATGGCAGCCAGCCAGCTCACAATCAACCCCTTGTTCTTTACCCTCTCTGACCATCTTTCCTGTCAAATTGCAGATTAACTTTCCAACTTTCCCGTACAAATATGTATTAAATGTGCATAAATCTTAAATTCCAACAATATTAACAAATGACAGAAATTTCATGATTGCATTATTTTGCAAAAAGGTATATTATTCTAAGCTAGAACATACAATCAAACATCATGATGTGTCACCTTGTGCTATTCCCCTTCTGTACCCCATCATGCATTGTGGCTGCTGACAGCATTAACCACATGTGGTATGATAATTAGCCATGTGTGTTACATCCTGTCACGTTCCCTGGAAGGGAAAGAAGCTAACCCATACTGGACTTGCAAGGTATTCTTATGAGGTATTGCTCATTTCCATCCTGTTTGCATGGAGAGTAAAGCTCAGTCAAACTAAATATGAGGTTTCTCTCATTCATGGTTGCTGAAAAATGACCAAATACCAACATTACAGTGTCAAGGTCACTGCAGCAGGTTTTAGATCAAAAGGCCAAACAAACATGACATAACACCTATTTCTTGAAGTTATTCTGTGTGACAAAGATGGCCAATGACCTGACAAATAATGTACCGGTAGCTGTCAAAAACTCAACAACCATAAAAGGCAATGATAACAACCCCTTTAACAAGGTCTTTATTGAGGGTGAAATTTTTTTTTAAAAAACATGTACATGTATTAGTGATAAAAATATTTTATTATTTCTATTTTTCAGTGTTATTGCATCTTACGATGACAAGATAAGTAAAAAAAAGTTACACCATTCAAATTTAAGTTCATACAAATTTCACCTGTCCTATTTTAAACATATCACTATAATCATCAGAATATACACAACCAGGCAGCTCAAAATATCAAATGAACAGTACCTCTGCAGGTGAAGTTGATGGTCACTAGAACAAGGGACCATTCTAGCTTAGATAACAGTTACAAGAGACCCCTCTGGCTTAACCAACACTTGCATGGGACCCTTCTTGCTTAGAGAACAGTTACAAGGGACCCTTCTTGTTAAGCTAGCAGTTACAAGGGACCCCTCTAGCACAGCCATCATTTACAAGGGATCCCTATAGCTTAGACAACATTACAAAGATCAGCCAGCAGTTACAAGGGACCCTTCTAGCTTAGCCAGCAGTTACCAGGGACCCCTCTAGATTAGACAACAGTTACAAGGGACCCTTCTTGTTAAGCCAGCAGTTACAAGGGACCCTTCTAGCTTAGTCAGCAGTTACCAGGGACCCCTTTAGCTTGGACAACATTACAAAGTTCAGCCATCAGTTACAAGGGACCCCTCTAGCATAGCCATCAGTTACAAGGGACCCATCTGGTATAGCCAGCAGTTACAAGGAACCCCTCTAGCTTGGACAACATTACAAAGTTCAGCCATCAGTTACAAGGGACCCATCTAGCACAGCCAGGAGTTACAAGGGACCCATCTACATGATCTAGTATAGCCAGCAGTTACATGGGACCCATCTAGTATAGCCAGCAGTTACAAGGGACCCCTCTAACTTAGCCAGCAGTTACAAGGGACCCATCTAGTATAGCCAGCAGTTAAAAGGGACCCCTCTAACTTAGCCAGCAGTTACAAGGGACCCCTCTAGCACAGCCAGCAGTTACAAGGGACCCCTCTAGCACAGCCAGCAGTTACAAGGGACCCCTCTAGCACAGCCAGCAGTTACAAGGGACCCCTCTAGCACAGCCAGCAGTTACAAGGGACCCCTCTAGCACAGCCAGCAGTTACAAGGGACCCCTCTAGCACAGCCAGCAGTTACAAGGAACCCCTCTAGCACAGCCAGCAGTTACAAGGGACCCCTCTAGCACAGCCAGCAGTTACAAGGGACCCCTCTAGCACAGCCAGCAGTTACAAGGGACCCCTCTAGCACAGCCAGCAGTTACAAGGGACCCCTCTAGCACAGCCAGCAGTTACAAGGGACCTTTCTACACCTTCAGCCTTGCCACTGTAATTAGGAATAATTGCAAGTAACGGAATCTGTTCATGCATTAATATGGGGAACAGGATTGCAACATATTTTGAGTGTTTTTTGGCATTGATAAAAAGCTACAGCACCATTATGATGTCATGGCTCCCTCCAGAATATAAAACATGTTTGTATAATTTTGACCAATCAAATTGGGTGTTGCAAATTAAATTTGGTCCCAATTTATAATCTCATTTCTCATTGGTTAATACTTTAATGTTATGCAGAATGGCAGCCTCCTTGACAACTCAGTGATGGCTAATAGATTTGTGAAAAAAATCATAACCAAATGGAAAAAGATCTTCACCTTATAGACAATAAATAGGATTGGTCCCTGCAAAATACATCTTTCCTACTAAGAGCTAAGAACTCATCCCAGTAGTTCCAGAGGAGAGGATCAAAATTGACTAAAAGAAAGATAGAAATCCCCCCATTTTACTGCAGAAGCTATGTTGATATTGTCAGCACAGCTAAAAAGTGCACAAATATAACTTCATATATCTACATCATATATTTCTTTTTAGAAATAACCAAGGATTATTTTTACATAGAGATGAAGATTAATCCACCTTTATTTCTGAACAATTGTCATTAACTGCTGCATTGAACCTTATCACTGCTTCATGGTACAGATCATCTGTTTTAGAAGATTTTAAAATATTTCCCAAACATTTATGAGGGAATTTGCAGGTTCAACTGAAAAATCTAAATCAAAATCTTAATTTTATTTGGATTGAATACAAGGAATTTCTATTCTTTTTTATATTTTGAAATGTACAACTTCCTTTTAAGTCTGGTCGAAATTAATCACATGATGACAGTGTGTATACATTGTAATGTCCTGAAAAAAAAACAAGTATTATTTTCCAAACAATCAAATTTCAATTTTTTTATAAGTTTTATTTTTTCTATCACTGGAAAAAAACTATTTTCACATTCCTTGGAATTTCCTTCATAATCACTTCCACTAATGAATATGTTGCTTTATTTTCAGAATATATTCACAAAACAATGAAATATCTTGAAGCTTTGAGATTTAAGTCTTTGAAGCAAAAGATTCACGGTCACATTTTCATCTTCACATAAACGTTTAATTATTTCCAAAGTAGGAAAGCATTCTGACTGTTGTTTTCTGCCGAATTAATAGGGAAGCAGAATATTTTCTCCCCTGCCATTAAATACATAGTTAATACTGATAGTTGTATGAATGTGTCATCATTGGCTGTAATGATACAATGTATCGTCCTGATCATTCAGTGTAACATGACGATACAATGTAACATTATGATAAAATGTAACATTATGATAAATGTAACATTATGATAAAATGTAACATGATCATTCCAAGTAACATTATGACACAATGTACCAAGATTATTCGATGTAACACTATGATAAAATGTAACAAGATCATGATGACCCAATGTACCAACGTTATTCAATGTAATATGATGATACAATGTTCCAAGATTTTTCATTATAACATGATGATTCAATGTAGCAAGATTATTCATTATAACATGATGACTCAATGTAGCAAGATCATCCAATGTAACATCATTATAAATTGTAACAGGATAGTGCCAAGGCAGTTGATAACAAAACGTAACATGATGATAAATTGTAACAGGATGATACAAAGGCAGGTCATGATTACATGTATATAATGTAACATCTGTATATGAAGTTATGTGAATAAAAATCACAAAATATGCATATCTCCCCACAAGATGATCACAAAATAAATTATTTTTTCCTCCCTCAATTCATTCAATTATTACTTATTGCACTGTCAAGCTGAATACTTTAAATTAAATAATTTAAAATCGTTTTTAATAACGTTGCACCTAGTACCTGAAAATGATAAATAAATTATTTCTATCCCTTTTTCCTTCTCCTTTTGACATATATTATTTTTCTTCTCCTTGTTTTCGTTTTCTTCTCACTCTGGGGCATCAGATGGTGCAGCTCTGGATAATATCGGTAATATCTTTCACATCCAGTCACATTTCTCATTGATAAAACAACCGAATCCTTTGGAGAAACTTTCTCTGTATAATAAAAACAACAAGTAGTCCTTCCTAGTGAAAATTTGAAATCTTTGCCAGCGAGAGCCTTGTTTATATTTTTATCCGGGCTAGGTTTTGGAACCCTCATGTGACCGGCAAAGTCGCCATCTTTGTCGGTCTGATGCATGGCCATAATGCTGTGAGATGTGTCGATCATGGTCAGGTTCTTCACGATTCCATTCGCCACAATCCAGTTGTCGTACCTAAACAAATAATCATAAAACACAATTAGATTTCTGAGTGGCACAAAGCTGAAGTCAGCACAGTATTTTATTCACACACTATCCATCTCAACCTCTGCTGTGTAATAAGGAGGTCAATCTCTGCTGTGTAATAAGGAGCTCACCTAGTAACCTAGTAACCTAGTTTCATAAATTATTCTCCAAGTTATAAACACAGTGCTCACAGGATACATGTATTGGTAATATGTAATATTTGGTGTTATATAAAGTATGATAATTCTGATTATGTAAATTTGCTCCCGTGACCTTGAAATATCACCAAATGTCAAAATCTTCTGAGCCCCTCATACGATTATTAGACATGACAGATTGTATTGGTATTACTTTATTTTAACCATCAAAAGATGAGGCCATGCTGGCTATGACCTTAATTGAGTGTGACCCAAAGTGACCCAAAGTGACCCAAAGTGACCAGAAAATCACCAAAAAACTAAATATCCTATGTGTGGTATTGATATATATGCTATGTAAAATACCCCCTTCTGGTAATTTTGTGAAAAAAGTTCCTGTGACCTTGGGAATAGTTCAAGGTCACCCAATTCATGAAACTCATTTAAGCCCCTGTCTAGAAATGCTTATTTAGTCCAAGTTACTATGATATTGTGATTAAAAACATCATTAAAGCATTCATTCATAAGCAAAATCATCATGATGAAGATCACCTTAACTTTGAAATACATAAAGCAAACAATATTTGCATGCACTTACAAAAATACCACATATAATTATTCAGCTTACCTACATTTTGGTGGTTGTGACCTATTTAGCCTTTAAATAGAACAACGTGACCTAGTTACATTGATTATTCAAAATGTGCACGACAGTTGAATAGACCAACGTGACCTAGTTACATTGATTATTCAAAATGTGCACGACAGTTGATTTATGCATGTATATATTTACCCTATTCGACCCACAACAAAGTCTGGAATGGTCCTCCATGGGTAGCCATCTTTAATTGTGATGAAGTAATCCAGAGCGTCGTCTCGGAAGAGCGACCCGTTCCAGGCAAGGCGGGTCACCTGATCCAGACTTGATATATTTTGGCCGAATTGGACTGGGACACCGATCCGAGAGCCAACCAGCATTAACTGTTTATGAGATTTTGTCCGAGGTTCTAAAGCTCTGAGAGTCTCTATCAGCGTGAGGTTGTACAGGATGTCAGAGTTGCTGTATGCATAGAACGTGGTATTGTAGTGTTCCTGGACGTGGAGGAACATGCTCCGGAGAACCGGTACTCCATAGTTGCTGGTCTTTGGCACTGGATAATAATCCCATCCTCTGGCTTTTCCGAACTCCACCAAACCAATGTCTTCTGGAGTGTAGTACATGACCGGAATGACGTATGGATATAACTGCCGTAAGTTCTGGATCATGTTCACATGGATGTAGTGTTTTTCCGGCATGTCTTTGAACGTGGTGAACATGGTTAAGATAGCATCTTGCTCTCGTCTCCGTTCCCAGCGGTGATAGAGTTTTTGGAGTGGAGGATACGTGGATCCAGGCTGCAACATTTTATCCTGCTTCAGGAGATTGTAAATTTTCAAAGATTGCTCAGAGGCAGTGCTTTCATTGGTCGCTGGTGTGGGGGACTCTGAGGGACTCTGCAGGACACTCATTCCCATGCCAGACACTGGCTCATTGTAGTCATCATACACTACGGTGTAGAAGGCAGAGGGCTGGTTGATCCAGACATTTAGAATCAGCATAAACACTCCATAACAACACAGCGTTGTCAAGGCAACCAACAACTTGTTGTTCTTCCCACGTATAAGTAAACTTCTCAATCTGAAAACATACAGTAAATTCTAAGTAATGAAATCTGTTTGATGAATATCAGAGTAACTGGTCTATGTATTTATTCAAATAAAACACCTTGAATTTATACATGTGCATCTACCACAATCATTTTACCATTCATTAACTAACATTCATCTAATAGACTGGAGAGAAATATGTATATCTCACCCCTAACATTTATTGCATCATGTATTCCAGCTAACATTTGGTCAAGTATGATATAGGTTTGATCACATGTACATATGTATGCTATGACTTGGTTACATTCTATGATTTGACCAACTGGTTACATCCTATGATTTGGTTACATCCTATGATTTGGTTACATCCTATGATTTGGTTACATCCTATGACTTGGTTACATTCTATGATTTGACCAACTGGTTACATCCTATGATTTGGTTACATCCTATGATTTGGTTACATCCTATGATTTGGTTACATCCTATGATTTGGTTACATCCTATGATTTGGTTACATCCTTTGATTTGGTTACATCCTATGATTTGACTCTTTCAAACAAGCTTTATGCTGAGTAAATGGTTGTCATCTACCAAAACAAAACTACTCTGCATTACATCGGTAGTATTGCGAGCTGTTCAGTTTTCTTGCTACCTTTGCAGTCATTGCCCTGTTTTTATCTCAATCAAAGTTTGGAATTCTCCAAGTCATAAATATTCCTCTTGCTCACCAGAGAAAAGCACCCATTCTGATCTGACCTACACCAGACTATAAGAGGGGGGCAGTCATATGGGCACTTTCACACATACGGAGCAGTCATACGGGCACTTTCACACATACAGGGCAGTCATATGGGCACTTTCACACATACAGGGCTTTCATACCAAAACTTTGATCAAAGGGTATTCTGTCATAATTTCCACAGCTCGGCCTTTGAGTTATGTCTTCCCTTTTTAACAGAAATATTTTCACATGCATAAGACATTTTATATGTATTTTATATGTATTTTTGATGCTCGGCTAAAATACACTTAGGTACTTATATGAGATAAATATGTTTGGAATTGTGAGAAAACACGGAAAACAGTAAATACGTTATAAAAAGATTTTGCTATGTTTTGGCTCTGAACATGACTACCGTAATTGCGAACAATATAGCAAGGTGTTAATCATAGTTTTCATATGCTGGTGTATGTGATTTGTTTTCAACGTATCCAAGGTGGTCACTGTGTTGTCAACTGGAAGTGACGTCAGTTTGCCCTCTCCTATAACTAGGCACAAGGTGTTAGACCCATAAACTGACCAATCAGTACAGCTGTCAAAACAAAGCAGAATCTGATTCAGTAATCAATTATTTCCTGCCGATCACGACATGATTATGTATACTATCTCTGTCACGAACTTCACACTTGATTTTGTCCTTTGTACTTTTGTAAACAATCAACTTTACCATGTCAATAAAAGGCAAGGCTCAACATTTATGGTTTCAGTCACTTCTCCAAAGATATTCTCGACTCCACAAAATCAGTGCCAATTTACTGGCAAATAAAAATAAATTAAATATTTACTTTAATCTAGACCAGCAGAACTTTAAAACAACTAGTTTACAAGTACTGATTTGGCAACTCCAAAAACTATTCAGGGCCATTGGGCCAGTGCTTAATGTGAAACCCTTATCTATTATGAATACCAAAACTAGCATATTTTTTGTCAGTTAAATGGTCACCAGTCCATATTAAAAAACTACAATGCACTTTAAATATTGCACAGGTTTTCACATTTAATGTAGATTCTGTTTAATCCAAATAGAAGCTGCAGCAATATATTTTCATAATTTTTCGAAAATGAATGATATTTTTCCCTACTAAAGGTAACATTAATCCACAGTTTTCTTGCTAACTATTCCTTAGCAATAATCAATAAAATGGTGTTCTGATAGCAGATAAAAGGCTTATAAATAAGTCTTATAAATTTGTAAAAGAATTCATTGAACTGTTATGAGCCTATTAAACTTTTAAAACCCTTTAATCCAAAGATAAACAAAGTGTAATAATTTCAGTCATGATCAAAGGTTCAATTAAGGCCATGAAAAAAGGTCATTTTTATCATAAAATGTTCTACAAATAGATACAACTCACCAAATGAATGTTTTCAAACAGGAAAAAGAAGCAAGTGGAAATTTTTCTCTATGACCACAAATTATGGCACCAGAAAAATCTCTCATGACCTAGTTCTAAGCATCTGTACTGGCAATTACCGGTAGCATAAAACAGATGATACCTTATTTTAAAAAAACTTACAAATAAATTATGATGTCTCGCCTCAAATTTTTGTATGGTTTAAGTGTATAAACTATGTTGAAGCAGATATTTTTTTTTTTGGATGTGGTCAAAGTTTTTTTCCATCTTCCGAAAAATCCACACTTTTTTTTTACAAAGAATTCAATGCTCTAAATGAAAAAAGTAGCAAATCACACTGATTTGTGTTACCTTGGTTACAGGTAATGTTTGATCTTCCTTGTTCTTTATTTTGGGACTGGGAGTTTCAGACCACCTGCTTGTAGAAGATATAGTGCTGCCTCACTGAATTGTCATCTCGCAGGTCCTTGACATGACAATCCACCTGGTCACAGATTTACAAGGAAAACGGGTTAACCGGATAGGCACAGGCCTCAGCTCATGTGTGAAATTGTATCATAAATCCAATCTTTACAGAGCTAATCACATGATGTTTGGGCTTTTTTCACATAGAATGACCTTGTCTGTGTAATACTTGACAGTTTTCTTCACATCTTTTCTGTTTTGTTTTCCGGGCTGTATAATTGATGTTTCAATTGAATAGGCTTGGAACCATTAGAGTGACTGTGTGGTATTATTGCTCCATGTAATTACATGTAGTTTGGCTGCCATCTTCTGGTTACTCTGCCACATGTTGGTGCTTTTGCATAAAGATTAGAACAGTTGTTGCATGGCAATATTTTGTGAAATAATTGCTTGGCTGTACCTGCTCATTTCCATAGAAAAACGGAGTTATTAATATTTATTAGGTCAAAAATATAATAACCTTGTTTCTGATAATGTGCCCTAAAAATAAGAACGGGGGTAAATTTTTATTTTTATTTTATTTTTTGTTAAAAGTGATCAAATATATTTAGAATGGATAAATATGAATGAAATTATAACCGGAAAATATATCTTTTCAGCCCCCAAAAAACTTTAGGTTAGCTGGTTTGAATTAGGGTAGGTAGGGAAATCAGAAACAATCATAAGTTTTCGGCCATATGTCCTTCCCACTCGAGGATTAAGATGGTTCAGAAGATGATGTGTTTGCTAAGAGTTCATTTCTGGGCCCAGTGATTAACATCCTGTGCATATAACCTGAGGTTAATCCCCCAAATGTAAGTGATTCACAAACATTAAAAATTCATGAGAGCCCTCTTCACTTTCTTTAGTTACAGCATATTACATCATTGGAGGCATCAAAATTAGTATATTGACTTAAATTGTAAAGTGAATAATTTCAAGTTTATGTAGTCAGTGTCAAATGTTGGGGATACATTGTACACTGATATTTGATCAAACTTAAACCTGATGTAATGGAGAAAAAACAGTTCCACAATGTGGACTCAAACAACGATCATGCATAAACAGTCCGAGTCAAACACCCGTTTGGTCATGCATAAACATGAACAAAAAACTGTTACCACTCTTAATTTCAAACTTAGACTTTAAGGGGGTATAAACATTATCCAAATCCAATAGGTAAAATTGGTTGTATGGGCTTGTGATATTTAGACATTTCTCTATCTCCTAGCGGGACGGGATATTGCTTGCGGATAAGATGTCCGTCTCCTTCGTAGGGGACTTTGATTTGTGACAAACTGCATAAAGCTTCATGATTGAGACAGGCTATTCAAATATGCGTGACTCACTCGTTCAAATTTGTTTCGGTCCTAATCATGTTAATTATTTGCTGAAATATTGACATTTGAGCTTTCATGTTGACTCCTCCCATTGCAATTGGAATACAGTTTTGTCCGACCAAATAAATCTGATCTAATGGGGAAATAAACTCTGTCAACACAGGTAATACTTTTGAAATTTTCTATCAAATATCAAAACAAGACTAATATACAGAAAAAAAATTTTTTTAATAAGTACTGAGATCAGAGCTGATGAAAGTGTTTTAAAAAGAAGAATTCAGTTCGTAAATTAAGTCATGGCATATTTTTGAAAGATGATTTTACAACTACAATCCCCACTAATGTTTTGGATCATTTCATCTTTCCAATCCCTTTTGCTAACATTGAATATCATATTCAGAGACTGTCACCTTGAACTATCATTAATTCTGACTGTGTCACCCTGGATTATCATTACTACCAACTGTGTCACCCTGGATTATCACTAGTTCCAACTGTGTCACCCTGGATTATCACTAGTTCCAACTGTGTCACCCTGGATTATCACTAGTTCCAACTGTGTCACCCTGGATTATCACTAGTTCCAACTGTGTCACCCTGGATTATCACTAGTTCTGACTGTGTCACCCTGGATATCATTAGTTCCAACTGTGTCACCCTGAATTATCACCAGGTCTGACTGTGTCACCCTGGATATCATTAGTTATGACTGTGTCACCATGGATTATCATTAGTTCTGACTGTGTCACCCTGGATTATCACTAGTTCTGACTGTGTCACCCTGGATATCATTAGTTCTGACTGTGTCACCCTGGATTATCATTAGTTCTGACTGTGTCACCCTGGATATCATTAGTTCTGACTGTGTCACCATGGATTATCATTAGTTCTGACTGTGTCACCCTGGATATCATTAGTTCTGACTGTGTCACCCTGGATTATCACTAGTTCCAACTGTGTCACCCTGGATTATCACTAGTTCCAACTGTGTCACCCTGGATTATCACTAGTTCCAACTGTGTCACCCTGGATTATCACTAGTTCTGACTGTGTCACCCTGGATATCATTAGTTCCAACTGTGTCACCCTGAATTATCACCAGGTCTGACTGTGTCACCCTGGATATCATTAGTTATGACTGTGTCACCATGGATTATCATTAGTTCCAACTGTGTCACCCTGGATTATCACTAGTTCCAACTGTGTCACCCTGGATTATCACTAGTTCCAACTGTGTCACCCTGGATTATCACTAGTTCTGACTGTGTCACCCTGGATATCATTAGTTCCAACTGTGTCACCCTGAATTATCACCAGGTCTGACTGTGTCACCCTGGATATCATTAGTTATGACTGTGTCACCATGGATTATCATTAGTTCTGACTGTGTCACCCTGGATTATCACTAGTTCTGACTGTGTCACCCTGGATATCATTAGTTCTGACTGTGTCACCCTGGATTATCATTAGTTCTGACTGTGTCACCCTGGATATCATTAGTTCTGACTGTGTCACCATGGATTATCATTAGTTCTGACTGTGTCACCCTGGATATCATTAGTTCTGACTGTGTCACCCTGGATTATCATTAGTTCTGACTGTGTCACCCTGGATATCATTAGTTCTGACTGTGTCACCCTGGATATCATTAGTTATGACTGTGTCACCCTGGATATCATTAGTTCTGACTGTGTCACCCTGGATATCATTAGTTCTGACTGTGTCACCCTGGATATCATTAGTTCTGACTGTGTCACCATGGATTATCATTAGTTCTGACTGTGTCACCCTGGATATCATTAGTTCTGACTGTGTCACCCTGGATTATCATTAGTTCTGACTGTGTCACCCTGGATTATCACTAGTTCTGACTGTGTCACCCTGGATATCATTAGTTCTGACTGTGTCACCATGGATTATCACTAGGTCTGACTGTGTCACCCTGGATATCATTAGTTCTGACTGTGTCACCATGGATTATCACTAGGTCTGACTGTGTCACCCTGGATATCACTAGGTCTGACCGTGTCACCCTGGATATCATTAGTTCTGACCGTGTCACCCTGGATATCATTAGTTCTGACTGTGTCACCCTGGATATCATTAGTTCTGACTTTGTCACCGTGGATATCATTAGTTCTGACTGTGTCACCCTGGATATCATTAGTTCTGACTGTGTCACCCTGGATTATCACTAGTTCTGACTGTGTCACCCTGGATATCACTAGTTCTGACTGTGTCACCATGGATTATCACTAGGTCTGACTGTGTCACCCTGGATATCATTAGGTCTGACTGTGTCACCCTGGATTATCACTAGTTCTGACTGTGTCACCCTGGATATCATTAGTTCTGACTGTGTCACCCTGGATATCACTAGGTCTGACCGTGTCACCCTGGATATCACTAGGTCTGACCGTGTCACCCTGGATATCATTAGTTCTGACCATGTCACCCTGGATATCATTAGTTCTGACTGTGTCACCCTGGATATCACTAGTTCTGACTGTGTCACCCTGGATATCATTAGTTCTGACTGTGTCACCCTGGATTATCATTAGTTCTGACTGTGTCACCCTGGATATCACTAGTTCTGACTGTGTCACCATGGATATCATTAGTTCTGACTGTGTCACCCTGGATATCACTAGTTCTGACTGTGTCACCATGGATTATCACTAGGTCTGACTGTGTCACCCTGGATATCACTAGTTCTGACTGTGTCACCATGGATTATCATTAGTTCTGACCGTCTCACCCTGGATATCATTAGTTCTGACTGTGTCACCCTGGATATCACTAGTTCTGACTGTGTCACCCTGGATATCATTAGTTCTGACTGTGTCACCCTGGATTATCACTAGTTCTGACTGTGTCACCCTGGATATCATTAGTTCTGACTGTGTCACCCTGGATATCACTAGGTCTGACCGTGTCACCCTGGATATCACTAGGTCTGACCGTGTCACCCTGGATATCATTAGTTCTGACCGTGTCACCCTGGATATCATTAGTTCTGACTGTGTCACCCTGGATATCACTAGTTCTGACTGTGTCACCCTGGATATCATTAGTTCTGACTGTGTCACCCTGGATTATCATTAGTTCTGACTGTGTCACCCTGGATATCACTAGTTCTGACTGTGTCACCATGGATATCATTAGTTCTGACTGTGTCACCCTGGATATCACTAGTTCTGACTGTGTCACCATGGATTATCACTAGGTCTGACTGTGTCACCCTGGATATCACTAGTTCTGACTGTGTCACCATGGATTATCACTAGTTCTGACCGTGTCACCCTGGATATCATTAGTTCTGACTGTGTCACCCTGGATATCACTAGTTCTGACTGTGTCACCCTGGATATCATTAGTTCTGACTGTGTCACCCTGGATTATCACTAGTTCTGACTGTGTCACCCTGGATATCATTAGTTCTGACTGTGTCACTCTGGATATCATTAGGTCTGACTGTGTCACCCTGGATATCATTAGGTCTGACTGTGTCACCCTGGATTATCACTAGTTCTGACTGTGTCACTCTGGATATCATTAGTTCTGACTGTGTCACCCTGGATATCATTAGGTCTGACTGTGTCACCCTGGATTATCACTAGTTCTGACTGTGTCACCATGGATATCATTAGTTCTGACCGTGTCACCCTGGATATCACTAGTTCTGACTGTGTCACCATGGATATCATTAGTTCTGACCGTGTCACCCTGGATATCATTAGTTCTGACTGTGTCACCCTGGATATCACTAGTTCTGACTGTGTCACCCTGGATATCATTAGTTCTGACTGTGTCACCCTGGATTATCATAAGTTCTGACCGTGTCACCCTGGATATCATTAGTTCTGACTGTGTCACCCTGGATATCACTAGGTCTGACCGTGTCACCCTGGATATCATTAGTTCTGACTGTGTCACCCTGGATATCACTAGTTCTGACTGTGTCACCATGGATATCATTAGTTCTGACTGTGTCACCCTGGATATCACTAGTTCTGACTGTGTCACCATGGATATCATTAGTTCTGACTGTGTCACCCTGGATTATCACTAGTTCTGACTGTGTCACCCTGGATATCATTAGTTCTGACTGTGTCACCCTGGATATCATTAGTTCTGACTGTGTCACCCTGGATATCATTAGTTCTGAAATAAGAAATAAGAAAAAACGGTGGTTGGCTGGTGGAACACCCTGTAAATAATATCATTCCCAAGGAAACTTACAAATTTGGCACCCCCTATTGTTTAATTGCTCATAATATTTGCAAAGAACTACAAGGCATTGTCACACCCCACTGAGCACAAGATTATAATATTGTATGGGACACTAGTGATTTCCACCATTCCCTCTATTGGATCACAGGCTTTTTGGATTTTTGTACAAATTTGGGCAGAAATATTACTTAAGGTAAGGCGAAGTTAAGTTTTGAAACACTGAATTTAAGGAATGGATGATACAGATTAGAAATATCCACACCTCAAGGTCATAAATGTAAAATTGATAACTTTATACATGGAATAAAAATGATCCCATCCAAGGTTGTGATTTCAGCTTTCATCCCTTTAGTTGTATATGAGTAAAGGGGAATTGACATTGATCACACAATTTCAACACTATCATAGCTTTTCAGATTCCCTATGATATCAACAATTTCAGTTCTTTGACACTGTCCATTGCAAATAAAAATAAAATAGATATTTGGACTCTCTTTATCAACAGGTGAGATTGGAACTGAAACCAGCATCACGATCTGAGCTTTCCTAGAATTATTAACGTTTCTTCAATGCCTGACTTTTGGCCAAGGAAAAACAATGGGTCAAGGAAGTAACACATTTCACTCAGTACATCAGCTGAGTACGATGTTAGATACCTGGTCAAAGATCAGTACTGATAAGCGAGACATGGTAGAGATCTATAAATGTAAATATATTGCTGACGTCCATGGCCCAAGGTATATTATATACATTGCATTTGTCAACTCACCTGGGTACCTGCGACGTTGTGCTAGTCTCTACCTTTATGTCTGTATCCATATTGACATTATCCATATCATCTGGTAATATTTGGCCAGTCCTGCATGTTTCCAGTGGGTGAGGTGGGAATCCCTCCTCCAGTGTTGCTGGAGAAGTGTGAAGTAGACTACTGTGTGCGCCACGTTATGAGGAGTGCATCTGATTGCTCCGGCTTTTGAAGGCAAACATCAGGTGTGCCTTATCAAACACGTTTGATAACTTGGAGGTCCCATACAGGGATGTTGGCTTAGTTAAGTAATATTGATGACTAAACAAGCTTCATCGAAACAGTTAAAAAGAAAAAAATTATTTAAAAAAAGAGATAATAACCATGTTTATTGGAATTGTTTGGATACCAATAAATGATTGACTGACTGTGTTGGCCAAGATTATCTTTTTGTTTCAGCACAGATATTATATTTTTATTACTGCATTACACTTTGAAGTTTACCCTGCCTATTTAAATTACATAATATTGTAGATAAATAAAGATTTACATACATATATGTTAATATTACAGTCTATATTCAAAATGAGGCCAGTGTTAGAGTTCAGCTTGGTCGGCAATGGCTACTTGTCAGTCACAACATGTAGAGGATTATTATGTAAGTATGGATTGTGTAAATATGTACCAGAATAGATTATGTAAGCGTCACTTTGACTGGATTATGAAGGTGAATAGAGCACAACTCCAAAGACAACTTTGACCTATTTACCTTCATTAATGAACGCATCCAATATTTGGCCTTTTAACCATATGTTCCCCAATAATGACCTTTACAATAGATTGGGCCAATAAGAATTACAAGAAGAATTCTCAATGGACATACGATGTATAAAAGGCCTTCTGTAATAAAAAGGACCTTCTGTAAAAAAGGACCTTCTGTAAAAAAAGGTCCTTCTGTAAAAAAGATGTTCTGTAAAAAAGACCTGTAAAAAGACCTTTTGTAATAAAAAGGACCTTCTGTAAAAGAGGACCTTCTGTTTAAAAGGCCTTCTCTAATAAAAAGGATCTGTAAAAAAGGCCTTCTGCAATAAAAAGGAGCCTCTGTAAAAAGGACCTTCTATAATAAAAAGTACCTTCTGTTAAAAAGAACCTTCTGCAATGACCTTCAGTAACAAAAAGGACCTAAATAATGCAGAAGATTTCAATTACTAGGGGACAAATACCCTTCACTGAAGACCATTTTAAATAGCTGGTTTATTTTTACCTTTATGATTTTAAGGGACATTTATTTATAAATGATCTTGTTTTGCAATTTTAGGGACCTTACACTTTTTCAGGATACATTTTCAAAGGGCCTTTACATTTTTAACAGAATTATTTTATTATGATGCCCCACAACATTGTTTCTATGTCTATACCTGCTGATTGACACCAGGCTTTACACTCTGGCATGAAAGTTCCTGAAAGATGCCAAGCTTCCGGTTTCCAATGTAGTTAAATGAAGAGGAAGGTTATTCCAGTCAGTCACAGTCATATGAATTTAGCTGTAGTTATAAGGATCACAGCATTACCTGCCTCTATTTGCGTTAACTATATTTAGATTTCCTTGTAGAAGCTGAATTCATCTTGACATGTTCTGGTATTTTCAAAGCTATTTCATAATTTTTAGCATTATAAACTAAAACCAGCCTCTGATTCTTCCTTCTCCCTGCTAGTTAATCCCATTTTAGGTCTTCTAGGATTATTGTTCCTGGGTCTGTTTCTCTCTTGTAGTTGCCAGACACAAATCAAGCAGTTCGTCTTTGCACCGATTCTATTGGTCTTTATCTTTCTTGAGGTAAGGTTCCCACTCACTTGATACAAATTCTAAGTGAGGGCACACAAGGGTATTGTAGGCAGCCTCGGACATTTCCTTGACACATGTTAAAATTCCTTCTTACAAATCCCAATACTTGATTTGCTTTGCAGACGATGTTGTTAATCCCATTTCATATCTGCTCAGAACTTGACTAAAAGGTTTTTTTCATGAACTAACCTGCCTTGAGATTACATAATGCATGAGCTTATGAT
The DNA here is from genome assembly GCA_949316495.1 of Amphiduros pacificus. Classification (NCBI taxonomy): domain Eukaryota; kingdom Metazoa; phylum Annelida; class Polychaeta; order Phyllodocida; family Hesionidae; genus Amphiduros; species Amphiduros pacificus. The sequence goes on along the minus strand of OX439011.1, from coordinate 17,043,072 downwards.
TTAGTGTAAAATCTAGAATAAACATGTCAGCATTTTCCCTATTATTTCTAGCCTTGAGTATATCCTGTAAGGTGATTAACTGTGTTTCACATGAGTGACCCGTTGTTAAACCATGCTGGAAATTTACCAGGATATTGTAAAGTTCAAAGTGTTTCATCATATGCCTGACAATTATGTGCTCCAAAATCTTACAGGGCACAGATGTCAAAGAAACTGGCCCGAAGCAGCTTTTATCTCTTCTTTTAAAGACTCTAACTATATTTGCTGTGCAACATGCTTTTGAAGTTTCCCCTTTGTCAAGTGAATCTTGGAATATGATTTTTGAAGATTGGAGCTGTTTCATGTGAATATTCTTTCAAGACTCTTGTGGGTATTTGATCTGGGCCATTGGCTTTTTTGTAGTTTTGGTCGGAGAGCATTTTTTCCACACCAGCAACTATGATGGTAATTGGCTCTATTTGTGAAGAAATAGGATCACCTTTGTCAGGAATATTTTCCATGTTTTCAGTCGAAAATATGGATTTGTTGACATGATAAAACTTCTGCCTTGCCTTCACTCTCTTTCAATTCAACACCATTTTCCATTAGTGTTGGTACACTACTAATCTAATACAGTTCCAGAATGTTTTTCCCATTGACGGTCTCCTGAATTCAATGTCAAGTAGATCAAGTAACCCATGAACATATTCAACATGGGATTCTCTGAACATATGTTTTGTGTTTTCAAAGATTTCTGAATTTTCTAGTCAGAATTCTTTCTTTTTTTCAGATTTGTTGTATCGTCTTTGTTTTCTTCTAATATGTCTCTTGATTTCCTTTATCATCTATGGCACATCTCATCTCCCAGATATCTTCTTAAAAGGAGTTTGTTTATTGATGGAATCTATGAATGCTTTGCTGTGAATATATTGTTCAGAATTTCAAGGCATGCATGTCATGTTTAATTTTATTTGTTTCTTTTTTGTACAGTAATATATTTCTTGGCTCGTGTGGCTTTTGCATTGATTTCTGCTATCACCACATCATAGCCTGGATGGACAGATACTTTATTTACTAGGCTAGTGTTTGTTGTACCAAATCGTTAAAAATCTCAACTATTGCTGTATTTAGGTCAATCCCATGTGAAGGGCTTGGCTTAAAGGATAATATCTGATACATTGAAATCCCTGTTAGTAATATATTAGAGGTATTTGGGGAACTTTTCTAAGAGATGTGTTAAGTTAATTAGGGTGTTCCATAATAACACTTTATTGCAGTACAAACTATCAAAGTGAACCATAGCTGATCCTTGGCCCAAATAGCTCACAGAATTTTTTTGGGATTTTTTTTACCTTGGGATCCTTGCCCCCCACGACCTTCAAGGTCATCTTTATATAAAAAAAAATATTTTCGCTTTTAACTGTGAAGTGTGTGAGACATGAAAGTTACAGGTTGTCTTTGCAAAAGCTGTTAATTTTTATTGCTTTCTGAGGTCTTCTGTATCTTGTGCTTTCACTTAGTGGTGAAGTCTTAATTATTCGCCAGGTAGTGCATACGTAGGACATTGATAATTATGTCCTCCAACCTTTCCTACGAGAAGGATACAATGCTGTGTTTGAACTGAGACTGATTATTATTCAGTGAATACAGTCAGGATTGAGCCGCCCTTCAATGGCTGATTGCCTTTTGCCTCGTTTTGAATAACACAGATACTATTCATAAATTTGTTTGCTAGGTGTTTGTAAATACATGCGGATGCTTCAGAAAACAGCTTTTAACTCGTCTGTACCATTGAAACCAATGGACAAAAACATCGGACCTTGCCTTGCTGGATATGTCAAGTTTTCCTGTTGACCACAAATGACTTTTTAATTGTGAAAAAACAAACAGGGGGAAATGGTTACTTAAGGGTAATTATTAGTTGCTGTAGCTCCAATTGTTTTTTGGTTGAGTTAAGGCCCCTGCAGTTCAGTCATAACTTTTAAAGCTTTTGAATTTTTTGTTTTTTTCTCCCTTGCTTTGGTCTTTTTTCTACCTTACTTTGATCTTAGGTTTTTCCTACAGTTTGATATTCTGTTCTTTCCCTCGTGACACTTTTATCATTTAGTGTTTCAAAGAGATTACTTGTTTCAAATTCCTTTTCAAACAAAGTATAAAAAATATTAGGGAGGTGACATTTCTCAGGCAAGTATCAGTTTCTCAGGTCAAGGTGGTTTGACCAACATGTTTTGCCCTATGTGATTAGACAGGGGCCTGTCAAGGTGATTAGACTGGGTGATTAGACTGGGGTTAGACTAGGTGGTTAGACACAAGGCCATGGGCTGTGGCGCAGTTGGTAAGAGCGCCAGATTATTAGCACCAGTTCCTCTGTGGTGATCCAAAGGCTGTGGGTTCGATCCCCAGCCATGCTGAGATTGAATTCATGATACAATTTCCCATATGAGCTGAGGCCCGTGCCAAAGGGTTCGCCCGTTGTCCTTGTAAATCTGTGACTGGGTGGGTTGTCATGTCAAGGACCTGCCACATGACAATTCAGTGAGGCAGCACTATATCTGCTACAAATAGGTCTCATCATGAAATGACTGAAATAATGCTGAAGGTGAGGTAAAACCCCAAACAAACAAACAACCAAATGAACAACCAGGCCCTGATGGTTGAACAAGAGCTAGGAGGTGGTTCCAAGCTCAAGAATTGAGGTAAGGCATCTGTTTAGTGAACACACGACACAAGCACAATAGGATCTGTGTCACGAGCATTGCACCTTGGAAAGACAAATAAAAATCTAACCCGCGACACAGATCAGATTTTACACTGAACACATTCACTGGAGTCTAAATTTAAGCATTGACTCAGATCAGAGGTGCGTTGGAACAGGCAAGAGATCGTGCCAGTGTTAGAGGATTTTTTAAAGCACCTTATACTGCTGAAATTAACAAAATACAGAGCTAAATCAGAACACGTCCATCTTGGTTTCTCAGACATAGGAAGTAGAAGTATAGATTACCTTGAAATAAAAAAAATAACAAAAAAATCATTTATTTATGAAACAAAGACATACTATTAAAACAAGGAATTTATTTCACAATGTAAACATTCAATTAGATGATTTTTTCTTGATAAATAACAATTAGATGAACTGACTTACACATACCATGTGTACACTGTGCATCATGTCATGTGACTATTTGGCTACAAATAAAACTCTTTGGTTGTTTAATCATAAAATTTACATCAATTTTTATCTTGGTTTAAAACAATTCACAATTCAAGTCAGATTTGAATGCAGAGACTATGTGTAAGCTTCGCCTGTCTTGATCAGATTCCCACAAAGTCGCATTCACGATTATTTAATGCTGAGATCAAATTGTGCTTATTTGTGGTACAACTGACAAAATAGCTGAATAACCAAGACTAAAATAATGAAATAAAACATAAGATGACTATATCATATAAGCTAAATTACAAAGAATTTTTGACTTTAGTGTAATCAAAACATAAGTCTTGCAAACAAATAGAAGTTAAACCTTCCCATTATTTAGAAGTTAGTTTTCTCTTTATCTGTAACACTCTACTTCCCATTTCCCTGGACAGTATATTTTGCTCAGCATTTTTACAAAGGCATTTTTGGATGAGGTTGTTGCAATATAAACTAACTGAGAGAGGAGGGGTGATTGTGGACTTGCATGCACAGCCTCTGATATCAGAAATTCTAGAAATATAAAGTTCAGAAAGTATGGAGAGAAAAAAAATCTTTATCCAAAGTGAATAAGCAACATAGCAGAATCACTGTGACTCAGCACTGTCTATCTATATTACCAAACCTATGTTAACCAATATGCAAAATTATAGAAAACAAATTGAGAAATACAAAATAACTCAGCTCAGTTTTTCAAAATTAATGTACAGTAAGCCTGTTTTTAGGGTGGACTTATCATGTTTTCCAGAGTTCTGATATGAATATCCTGGCTGGAGACAAAACTTATCATGTTTTCCAGAGTTCTGATATGAATTCCTGGCTGGAGACAAACGTTTTGGTGGGAACATATGAATTGCAACTCAATTATGTCACTCAATCTCCTAACTTTGGACCATATTAAACACTTGGCCCCTATCTGTTCATTCTAAACAAACAAATATATTTCAATTTAAAATTGTTGACTTAGTTTTTTAAAATGCATTAATACACATCAGAGTACTAAAGGTCCTTATATTGAGAAGAACAAACTCAACAAGACATCTCACCCTTTCTGATCACCAATTTGAAACCTCTTTGGAAAAATAACAAGTATGTTCATACATGTATATATTCGTTCTAAACATTACTTTGGCAACTTAGAAAAACACTTAATTATACAAAAAAATTAATTACTGATAAACTGTATGTGAAGGGTATTTTAACCTTTCAAATTACTGATACTTTGCCATGTAAAATCATGACCCTATCATATTAGACAAGATAAATGTGACATCATACATTCATGTGACATCATATGTTAATGTGACATTTTACGTTCATATGATATTGTATGGTCATGTGACATCATGTGGTCATGTGACATCATGTGTTCGTGTGACATCATGTGTTCGTGTGACATCATGTGTTCATGTGACATTGTACATTCATATGATATTGTATGGTCATGTGACATTGTACATTCATGTGACATTGTACATTCATGTGACATTGTACATTCATGTGACATTGTACATTCATGTGACATATTTATGCACCAAACAATATGAAGTAATAACCATGGAAATCTCATAACTTCTCATTTTCTGTCATATTCAAACTCATAAACAACATCCACAAAAGATAAAATGTCATTTGGAAGTTAAAAATATGGAAAATCTATTACTGAAGATGTAATTTTCCGGTAACAGACTTTCATAAAATAGAACATAGAACATACATACCAAAGTACTTATCAATCAAATTAAAGTACTTTTTTTCTATAGGTTGGCAAGATACTTACTTATCTGACACGAAGATTTTGTATTGAACTTCCTAATTGTTTTTTTCTTTTAAAATATCAGTGAGACATGTGAGTGATCATCATTGCTGTCTTAGAATTAATGAACACTACAAAATCAAGTGAAAGAGATAGCAGTTAACATGCATTTTATGAAAATATTAATGATTTGTCAAATTTCATATTAATGAATAACTAATCCTATTCCTACTGTCACACTGCAGTGTTATTATAAGTATTTTCTGTGAGAGGTTCTATTTAGTTTTTAGCATGAAAGGCACAAATTTTATGGAATAAATCCTGGGGTTTGCATGCCCTCCTCATTTTGTGATGCAGTTAAAAAGGTACAAAAATTATAAGCCATTGGCCTAAAAGCTATGCTTATCATTGTTTTTTGTGTTTTTTTGACATGTGAATACTTTATGGAAATTCCTGCAAATTGCTCCATAAATGATCATTTAAATTCTTTCCTCAAGCAGACTTGAGCAGATGATAATTTCGGCCAATCAAAATGCACATTACATATGAAATGTGTTAGCTCTTTTCTCATTGGTTAACACTAGTCATGTTATTCTAAATAGTAGCCTCTTGGACAACTCTGTGACAGATATTAGATATTTGGAGAAAAAAAATCATGAAAAATGCACAGAAATCTGAGACTAATGGAAAATAGATTTCATTGGTCCCCTCAGAGGAGAAGATCAAAGTTGACAGAGAGAATGACAGAGGATTTCTCCCCCTCCCTGTAGAGGCTATGCTGTGCACAGCTTAAAATAGCCAGTTAAATATTCTCATTCAATAACAATTGATAAATAACAAATTGCTGTAAATCAAAAATATCTACATACCCTGACAATCATTAAATCATACAAACTATTGACAGCACAAATTATATAAATATTACTTCTTGTACTCTGCGCTTAGTTGACATTTAAGCGAAAACAAAAAGCAAGCAGCATCTTCCTTCATACAAGGGCTCAGCCAAGGGGCAGTGAACATTAACATGAAAAAGTACAACTCAAAATATGTGCTTATTTTCAATTGTACCTTATAAACTACAATCTCTAGTTTCTGAAGCTTCCGGTAGGCTCTCTGCCATAGCATTATGCTCATTTTTAAAGTTAAAAGGTCGAAGAAAGGTCGAAGAAAGGTCAAAGAAAGGTCAAAGAAAGGTCAGTGTGGCAATAAAACAATTGTGTAATTGTCCCCTGCTTATCTAACATACACTTGTAAACTGAAATTTCCCTATATTCTTTTTTTTTGGCATGCCCGAGAGAAAATAATTAATTTAATTTTTTTTCTATAAGCATAAAAGGGGTTTTTAAGATATTTTGTTACAAGAAATGTGGAATCTGATAATTTATATAAGATAAGATAATATTGTTTCTTAATAAGAACCACTAAATTTGATTTAATAGCACCTTTTTCTGCGATAAATGCTCTTAAAATTAGCAAAATTGAATACCATTTATTGGTGAATAACATTTCTCCCACTAAAAAGTGAAATTAAAAGCTCGTTGAGATATGTTTCAAAAGCTTTTTTTATGGCAATAAACCTGCATGACCTCATGATGACCCTGTGCGATGACCCAACATGATGACCCAGCATGACCTCATTTATGCATGACCAAATGTTTGTTTGGTTTCAACTGAAAATGAATGCCTTTGTTAGAGATAAACATGACCTTACATATGACCAGATATTCACCATGACTTGAAATCAGTTTGGGCCAAGCATCGATACGGTCACGCCTCAATGTGAGCAAATGAGGTCACACTACGCCACTTTATGCACATTTAATATGTGCATGCATGATGAAATGGAGGTTAACCTTGAACTAATAATGATCATATGCACTCGTGACCTTTTATCATCAAATCGACTTTGACAGTTCTAATTTGTTAAAGTACTTAGTATGTGGGGAGATGTATGCTTGACCAAACTGAAATTGGCCAAAATAAATAATGGCCGTCATGGAAACAGTTCACCTTCCAAATATATACAAAAATAATAATCATTTTGTCATCTTGTAACACATTCACGACCTTCGTATCTCCATTCTTCCATTGTTTCATAATCACTTTCCATTCGTCACCATGACACACTATTGTTCGGTGACAACTGTTGCCATGGTAACATTATCACAGCAACAACCAAATTTACCTAAAAAAAAGATATCCATGTTCTTGATCAAAGACATGTTTTCTCCTGCATTATAATAGCCTTTTTGCCGGCAAATGTATGTAGGGATTTTTTCGGTATCTTCTGTAAGTTTTTTCACATCCATTCTTAACTCGTTCCTTTATAGTTATCTTTCCATTCTCAAAGTCACTGTAAAATTGTCCACAGGTCACATGACCCAATGAGTAATCAAAACGTTTTCCTGCAAATCAACAAAAAAAGAAACACATTATTAAATCATTCAATCCGTTCAACAAACTGTAACCCTGAAAGTCAAATTATAATAAGTTGGGACAAAACTTTTAACTAGTTGCAGACATTTTTACTACTATGAAATTTTTGCAGGTCAGCATGTCACATGATATCATTTAGTCACATTTAGGCAAAAACAAATAATAACCTTGTTTCCAATAACGTAGATAGGGCGCAGATTTTTATTTTTATTTTATTTATTTATTTTTGTTACAAGTGATCAAATATATTAAGAGTGGATATAAAAATTATAACTGAAATTATGTCATAGCTGCTTTGAACTAGAGTAGGCAGGGAAATCAGAGACCATCTTTGTTTTCTTTCACACTTTGATCAAACATGATTTTATTTGGACAACTGCCTTGAACATATTTGGAAAAAGAAATGCCTTGACCATATATAAAACCAACTGCCTTGAAAATGTGTGTTATTCAAATACCTTGCCCATACATGAATGCCAAAGGCCTTGACCACATGTGAAACCAACTACCTTGACCATGTGTGAAACAAACTGCCTTGACCATGGTTGAAACCAGCTACCTTGACCATATATAAAACCAACTGCCTTGAAAATGTGTGTTATTCAAATACCTTGCCCATACATGAATGCCAAAGGCCTTGACCACATGTGAAACCAACTACCTTGACCATGTGTGAAACAAACTGCCTTGACCATGTATGAAACTAACTACCTTGACCATATATGAAACCAAGTGCCTTGACCATGTATGAAATTAACTAACTTGACCCTTTGTAAAACGGAAAGCCTTGACCATGTGCGAAAGCAACTTCCTTTACCACATATGAAACCATCTGCCTTGACCATGTATGAAACAAGCTGCCTTGACCCTTTGTGAAACGATCTGCCTTGACCATGTGTGAAACCAACAATTTTCACCACATATGAAACCATCTGCCTTGCCCCTGTATGAAACTAACTACCTTTACCACAAATGAAACCAACTGCCCTGACCAACCTGGACCTGCTACTTACCGGCGAGGCCATAGTTGACGTACGTGTCCCCAGCTGCCTTCTTCTGGTGCCCGGCAAAGTCTCCATCCTTGCCGGTCTGGTGCAGTGCCATGACGGTCTTGGTGGTATCAATGACGGGCATGCCCTTGGTGATGCCGGTCACCACCAGCCAGTTATCGTACCCCACTCGGCCCACCACAAAGTCTGGTATCGTCTCCCACGGATATCCATGTTTGGTAGAGATGAAATAATCCTCGGCGTTAGTGCCGAAAAGTTTGGCTTTTTTGGCCAACTCTGTCATTTGCGATAGGCTTTTTATTTCTAAGCCGGACGTTAATTTTAGATTGGACCGCCTTCCAACTATCAGCACCTTCTTTAGTTTACTGATCATGGAATTGAGCACTTTTAATGTGTCTATAAACCGCATGTCGAAGAGGATGTCTCCATTCGTGTACGCGTAAAATGGTGTGTCGTATTTCTTCTGGGCATCTAAGAACATGTGTCTGAGCACCGGAACGCCGTGTTTGCTGACTTTGGGTATCGGATCATAATTCCAGCCATGCTCCGCACAAAACGGAACCATGGACTTATCGTCCACGGCGTGGTACAGTATTGGAATTACATAGGGTTTCAGAAGGGCCCAATTCCTGATGGTATTTTTGTGAATAAATTCCTTTTGTGGCGAAGTTCTGAAAGTCGTGAACATTGTTATCAGAGGCTTGATGTCTGACTCTTGTGTTTTTGTGATATTTTCACTTTTTAATGTAGTTAAAATTGGTGATGGCGACGTGACCTTCAATGTTGTGTGTAACCTGGTAGTTGATATTGTCTTGTTGGTATTATTTGTAGCATTGTTTACGGTTGCTATGGTTGTAGTTGTTCTGCCTGGAACAATGGTCACGTTGCTGAATAGCCGCATTGTGGTTGAGTGGGTCACTTCTGTCACATTCTCAACACTAACGTCCCATAGGGTGTGGCGGAACTTAAACGAGGAGAAGATATTACTCGGACTGATGTTCCTGTTGGCAATGAAGATGAGGAGGAGTCCATAGAAACACAATGCTGTCATGGCAACCGCCACTCGCCGGTTGATGATCGGTGGGAGTGCCATTCTAAAACAGAAAAAAAAAAACAATTTTCAAATAAATTTTACATCTATGCCGTGAATGGCTTTCGGGGAATTATCCTCGACATGATATAACATTGAAATTCTACAAAGCAAAGGCATGATTTGCCACATTAAGACAATCATATCTTGACCTGAATACAAAGTGTCTATAAAGATAAGATGTCTCCAATTATTCACCTGTTATTGACTGCATTATTCTCACCAGTTTGCCCATACCATATATACATGTTCACAGCTATGACCCATTCGCAAAATCTGAACCAACACAACTTTCTCTCCTCACAGTCTCAACCTTACAAGACCAAGATGATGTAATCAAACTACACTGCAAAGGCCACTAAAACGATCCATGCCAGCATTTGAATCTTGTTAGAAAGGGAGTTAGCGATTAGTGTTTACTTATCAACTTGATCCACTTTCAGATTAATTAAACTAAGGTAATACCGTATTAATCCCAGTGAACGCACTTTCCATATTATGTTTTTGATCCTGGTGAATGCACCATCTTTATACCATATTAATGGTAGTGAATGTACCCTCTTTATACCATATTACTGGTAGTTAATGCACACTCTTTATACTATATTAATTGTATTGAATGTACCTTTTATATTCCATATTAATTTCATTGAATGTTCCCTCTATATACCATATAAATTGTAGTTAACGCACCCTCTTTATACCATATTAATGGTAGTTAATGCACCCTCTTTATACTATATTAATTGCATTGAATGTTCCCTCTATATACCATATAAATTGTAGTTAACGCACCCTCTTTATACCATATTAACAGTAGAAAATGTTTACTCTTGATACCATAAATATGATAGTAAACATACCCAATTTATACCATATAGATCCAAGTGAGTGTACAACATTTTCCTGTAATATTGACTCAAGTATGTGTGCCATCTTCGTTCCTGGTCCAATAATACCATATTGATCCTATTTAGTGTTCCCTCTTTATACCATAGCTGCTATTTTAATCTATGCTTTCATATTACATATGTACATCTATCCTGATTAATATACACAATTTCTATGGGACTGATCCTGTGAAAATATGTTTTTGACAGTTGTCATTTTATTATCTCTTTTTCCTAAACCAATGAATCTGATCGACAATACCTGTGCAAGGTTTATAAAATTCATGATAAAAAACCAGGATTCCAAACATTGGCCACCATAAAGGTCTAGTCAAAAATGAAATTAAGGACCAAAATGTGATTTTAATATGTTTTGTTCTATCTTAAGTATCTCCATCCAGGTCAGGGTTTTTATTGTATGAAACCATCCATCATTGTGATTCTTTAATTAAGAGTGCCTTGAAGCTATTTGTCGACACTGACGAGTGAGGAAATGCAAAGAGATACTATTCACCAATATTTTTTACACTGAGGGAATTTAGACAGGTGTTTAATGACTCTTAACTGTCGTCATCCTTTTTTGTTGTTGTAAAATTAGTCATTGTTGATCATATAACTTCTTCCATATCTTCACCAAAGATTACGGGTCACCAAAGATTACGGGTCAGCAATGGTCACTGGTCACCAATGATCACGGGTCACCAATGATCACAGGTCACCAAAGATCACGGGTCACCAACGATCACGGGTCACCAATGATCATGGGTCACCAATGATCACGGGTCACCAATGATCACTGGTCACCAATGATCATGGGTCACCAATGATCACGGGTCACCAATGATCACTGGTCACCAATGATCATGGGTCACCAATGATCACGGGTCACCAATGATCACTGGTCACCAATGATCATGGGTCACCAATGATCACGGGTCACCAACGATCATGGGTCACCAATGATGACGGGTCACCAATGATCACGGGTCACCAATGATCACGGGTCACCAATGATCACGGGTCACCAATGATCACGGGTCACCAATGATCACTGGTCACCAATGATCACGGGTCACCAATGATCACTGGTCACCAATGATCATGGGTCACCAATGATCATGGGTCACCAATGATCACGGGTCACCAATGATCACTGGTCACCAATGATCATGGGTCACCAATGATCATGGGTCACCAATGATCACTGGTCACCAATGATCACGGGTCACCAACGATCACGGGTCACCAATGATCATGGGTCACCAATGATCACTGGTCACCAATGATCATGGGTCACCAATGATCACGGGTCACCAATGATCACTGGTCACCAATGATCATGGGTCACCAATGATCATGGGTCACCAATGATCACTGGTCACCAATGATCACTGGTCACCAATGATCATGGGTCACCAATGATCATGGGTCACCAATGATCACTGGTCACCAATGATCATGGGTCACCAATGATCACGGGTCACCAACGATCACTGGTCACCAACGATCACGGGTCACCAATGATCACGGGTCACCAATGATCACGGGTCACCAACGATCATGGGTCACCAATGATGACGGGTCACCAACGATGACGGGTCACCAATGATACGAGGAGCTCACAACTGTTACTAAACAGGTTTAACAATGTAATTGAGTACCAATCAATAATGTCCCATACAAATTATCCGCAACTCTGACATAATATAAATACCTTCTTTCACAGCAAAGAATCGAGGTCTCCGTTGTAATTTATCTGTAAGCACTCTCCACATGCCCATATTCAGAGAGACCTAACTAATAAGTTCTAAATATGAACACTGTTCCATTTTTTCTAATTATGTACTTTCAACAAGCTGACTTATCCTAAATATAGCCTGGTTTGATTTTTTTTAAAGTCTTGGTCACTAATATCTAATGCATATATTCATGAGCTCTAAAAGGCTGTCACTGGGAAAATACTGTAATGTAACTACATTGGTTTTTATATAACATCTATATATAATTGACAAATACCGGTAATTGAGATTTCCCATTTTTCACATTGATAGGTTCAACCCATGCAAATATTTGTGGCAGTCATTCATTCCTCTGAATGAACTCATTCCATCTATGAATAATCACCAACAAAAATTCATAACATTCACAATACTCACTGTGGTATAAATTCATTTGTTTAATATTTTGTTTTAGGTCCTATCAATTTCTAGGACCTATATATTACTGAAATTTAATAACATTAATATAATATAATCAATTTATATAAATCATATCAATATAATGAAAAAGATAAGGTGTGAATCATCACCATAATCAAATGATTCATAATCAAATGATTCATAATCAAATGATTCATAATCAAATGATTCATAATCAAATGATTCATAATCAAATGATTCATAATCAAATGATTCATAATCAAATGATTCATAATCAAATGATTCATAATCAAATGATTCATAATCAAATGATTCATAATCAAATGATTCATAATCAAATGATTCATAATCAAATGATTCATAATCAAATGATTCATAATCAAATAATTCATTATCAAAAAGAAACAGTGATTAGGATATATTTACCTTTATTCTTCAGTATATAGCATTCATACACAAATCTATGTTTTCTTAAACAATAATTTTCCTAATTATCAGATGATTGGTTATGTACATCTGTCATTATACAAATGTAGGTAACAAACTGAATGATTAAACGGAGATCAAATTCAATTTAACTGAGATTTGGGGTACAAACTGAATGATTAAACGGAGATCAAATTCAATTTAACTGAGATTTGGGGTACAAACTGAATGATTAAACGGAGATCAAATTCAATTTAACTGAGATTTGGGGTACAAACTGAATGATTAAACGGAGATCAAATTCAATTTAACTGAGATTTGGGGTATGCTTAAATTACCAGTATATGTGGTCATAAAACTGTCATACATTCAAGCTACCTCCCTGAAGTCAGCCAAAATACAGCTGAAATGTATTGTCAAATGTATTTTTCTAAATTAGTTAACTTATTTATGAGTGAAACACAGTGATTGCATTGTAACATCAGTTTAGTAAGGTTAACAACAAATAAATTAATATCACATTTGCAATCAAACTATGGACCCTAACTATGTACATGTACCCTCCAAAGCAGGACTTCTCTATCACATCAGTCCCTGCCAACAAAGCTATAAAGGTGAACACAAAATCAACCACAAGTCACCAGTATTCACAAAAATCTGGCTCTCCACTCATTGGTGAAAAAATGTAACTAGATTTGTTTTGTACTGCCAGGTGTACTGATTGGTCAGTCTATGTGCCAGACACCTGGTTACAGTTTATGACCTAATGTTGGTCAATTCAGATTTGATGATATTTTTGTTAGCAAGGCAAGTATTTATGACTCCGGGAATTCCAAACTTTGAATGAGATCAAAACAGGGCAATGACTGCAGAGGTAGTAATTGAATTTGTTTGTTACTATATTAAATTTTGCCATGATTAGTGGGTGTGTTTGTTACTATATTAAAACTTGCCATGATTAGTGGGTGTGTTTGTTACTATATTAAAACTTGCAATGATAGTGTGTATGTTTATTATGATATAAAAATTGCTATGATTGTGTATGTTTATTACTATATTAAAACTTGCCATGATTCCGTGTTTATTATATCAAAACTCGCCATGATTGTGTGTGTGTTTATTACGATATTAAAACTCGCCATGATTGTGTGTGTGTGTTTGTTACTATATTAAAACTCGCCATGATTGTGTGTGTGTTTATTACGATATTAAAACTTGCCATGATTGTGTGTGTGTGTTTGTTACTATATTAAAACTTGCCATGATTGTGTGTGTTTTGTTTGTAACTATATTAAAACTTGTCGTGTGGTTCTATTGTTTGTCGTAACTGATAAGATATAACCAGTTCAGGTCAAACAATCATTTATCACACACAACCTTGAAAATTGAGGTCATGTGGGATAGTTTCTTGCACGTACTGTGCCCCGAACAAGGTGCAGGTGACCAAAAAAAGCAATACAACAGCTGTGCTTAACAAGATGAAGTCCCAGGATATCCAGGCCTGACCATGTTTTGTCATGTTTATGTTTCAAAATAGATGTTTGACTCAAACTGATAAAATAAAGACACACAAATCACATATGGTAACCATTGTGTGACCTAAATGGGTCACGTCTGTGAGTGATTAAACTGATAAGGATCTGCCTTGTGACAAGAAGCATTACAATAGCTTTTATGGCCTAAGTTAAGGATATTCATTAAAGAGATACTTTCTGGTTAAATTAATTATATAAATTACATGATTAGATGATCATTAATGCATAGATACAATGAAATTCATAGACAAAAAATATCTCAAAAACCATGGAAACACAAACAAACATTTAAAACTCATCTTACAACACCCATAAAATATGATCATTTATTGCAATTAGTGACAATGATGTCATTGTGGGAGATTTAATGCACATGCAACTCAAACTGCAATGATCTTCAATTTTCATAAAATAAGTTACAACTATGCTAATACTCGTCCGATCGACATGCTTTTTTCACCAAAATATCACATTTTTCATGTTCTCTCTGTGCACATAATCATTCTGCAGTGGGCCTGTTCTATGACATAAAATCTTAACATCGCTATTTCAGCAGCTTCCTTCTTTGTTTACTAATTAATTATGTAAATAGGTATTTCCCCCATGATGACGTCATTCTTTTTTCCTACCAAATGCATTTAAAATAGCTGCTGTTTTTCTCCAAAAAAAACATGTTTCCCTTGTGCAGTCATACTCACAGAGCCCACAGATCAATGTGCATTATAATTATCCTTCATACTACAAAAGTATAACAGATAAGTGAAAGTTGCCCTTTAAACTCTATGTAATATAAGTTTTGAGATTACTTACTCTTAGGAATATCAATCGTGATAAAAAAGACCGAGTCTGAAAAGAGATGTCTGAATATACTGATGATCGAAGCTAGAAAACCTCTTATCAAATGCACTGGCTAAAACAAGTTGCCATGTTTACAAACAAACAAGCATAAACATTGACATGAATGTTCCAATGTATTGCAGTTCTCTGAAAATAATCAATCAAAGGTGTTTACCCCTCAGCAATAATTAGCCAAATGGTATTGTAGTCTAAGTGTCAGTCCATCCATCCATTCCACAGTTCTTTTTAAATGATGATTTTTTATGTCTCCTGATCTAATTATGTAAACATGACATTATCTAAGTTGTTGGCCAAGTTGGAGAAGTGCAATGAAAGGTGAGTTATATATCCACCATACTTGTACATCTTGTTTTTTTTCTTTTTATCACTTGGAAGAACTTATCCCCAGTTAGAACGTTTCCTTTTAAGAAATAATCCCCGTTGCCATGGTGAAAAGCAGTTGCCATGGTAACAAGCAGTTAATTGAGGTGTAGATAGGGATTTCTGCCAAAGGCTCTGTAGTAGTGCTCACATGGATTAGGCGTTCGTTGCTTGATGAGGACTGTCACATTATCAAGGTCATACTCGGTACGAAACTGACTACATGTCACATGACCCATGGAGTAGTTAATAGAACCTGAAAAAATATTGCCAGAATTATATTTGGAATCGAGAGAGATTTACAAAAACCATCGTTTCAATCAGAAGCTTTTCATAAATCTTCAGGTTCATTATAAAATAAAATTGATGAATTGCTAAAATTGTAAATTGGGCTCTAAGGTTTGAATATGTTATTTGAAAATTTCTTTAAAATAAGTCTGATCACACGGTAAGTACAACTTAGGTGTGCCATTTTGTATGCTTACAAAAATATGAAAATCAGTGTCCATCAATTAAGCAAGTAAGGTTAAACGAACCTGCAAGGTGAAGGTTGACATATTGGTCGCCCGTGGCACGACGGCGGTGTCCGGCAAAGTCACCATCCTTCCCAGTCTGGTGGAGTGCCAGTATGGTAGACGTGGCGTCGATCAAGAGTAACCCTCGAGTCATTCCAGAAATCACAAGCCAGTTGTCGTAGCCGACTCTGCCAATCTGGAAATCCGGAATTTTCTCCCATGGATACCCCCCCTGGGTGGATATAAAATAATCTTGGGCGTTGGAGTTGAATAATTTTGCTTTACTCCCAAGTAATGCAACTTCAGAGAGGTTGCCAATCTCTTGTCCAGCTTCTAGCAAGAAGTTAGAGCGTCTACCGACGACCAAAACTTTGCCGAGCTTATCATGTTTGGCATACAATCCCTTCAATGTGTTTATGAAGCCCTGATCAAAGACAATATCTGCATTGGCATAAGCAAAGAATGGCGTGGAGAATTCCTGCTGTGCATCCAGGAACATGTGTCGGAGAATCGGAACTCCGTACTTGCTGCTCTTCGGTACGACTCTGCGTTCCCATCCATGTTCCCTGCAATATTCCATCATGGAAAGATCCTGTTTCGAGTGATATAGAACAGGAATCACATATGGTTTCAAGGCCTCCCAATTCCTGATGGTGTTCTTGTAAATGAATTCTTTGGGTTCCGAATATTTGAAAGTTGTGAATAATGTGACCAAAGGTTCTATTCGGTGGCGTCTCTTAGATTTGACATTTTTTCTGCGGGACGCTGTGGCAACTTTGTCTTTAGTGGGCACTGGTGTAACTTTGCCTTTCTTCAGAACTGTTAGTTCTTTGTCTTTTGTGGGTAATGGGACGAGCTTTTTATTCTGAAATGCTGTTGTGTAAATTATTTCACTGAATTTGCCAGAGGTAGTTTTCTTGGGAGAAACTGTCATGTTTTCATTACCGTTTAAGAAATGTTTGTGTGTAGCCATGGAAATGTTACCATAAAGACTGTTGCCATTCTCAATGCTGAATAAAGAGTGTCTGAGTTTGAAGCTAGCAGTCATATCGTTAGGGGTGATTGTTCTATTGTTGATGATGACCAGTAGGATGCCATAGCAACACAGTGCACCCATTGTTAGGCCTATGCTATTGTTCAGTGCTGTCATGTTCCCCATTCTAAAACAAAATGAAAAAAATAAATTAAATAAATCTATTAAATAAAGCCTCGAAATTTTAATTATGCTGTTTTTTTTAAACTGTGCTTTGTGATATAACTTTGATTTATAACTCTTAAAAACATGAAGAATTTATTGTATTTGTATCAACAACCTACACAGCAGATTATAGTCTATATCAGGTCAGATAACGGCCTGTCACCAGGACTGAATGCCTGAACCTTTTTAAAGAGTGATTTGGGATCTTTCTCTTGCATTATCACAAAGGAAATACAACACAATTTACATGAGAAACTGGCTATAAAATATTTGTCTTTAAACAAACTAAATAATACTAAATTGCTAAAACTTCAAAGAAAAAAAAAAGTGTTTTGCATTTCAAAACTTGCAAATAGATCAAAGTAAGGGTGATGTCTTACCTGGGCGTTGTCATGCAGTGAAGGAGTGGTAAGTTGCCGTGTGCATCGTGAGAAATCATCCAAAACTGACCACATGCTTATTGTCTGTACCTCAGCTTTTGAGGTAATGTTATTGTGCATACCAACTACATTAAGGCCTACAAAAAAAAGCTTGTTTCCATTTCCCCCCCCCCCTTCCCTAGTTAGGACCAGCATCCCTAATTGTTTTTGACTTTATAGATGGAAAGACACTGATTTCACCAATGATTTCATGATTTTATATATTATTTCAAATCTTAATGTATTTGATCAAATTTTACAAATAAAGTATAAAACTTTTACCCTCGATCTTATTTTTTCAGGGCACGTCATTGGAAACAAGGTGATAATTTGTTTGGCCTGACAGTTGGAGCAATACCTCTATTTGATCATGCCTAAAGTTGACAAATCTGATCATGCAGAGTATGAGGTCACATGACCAATTAATGTCACATGACCATATGAGATCACATGACCAATTGATATCACATGACCATAAGAGGTCATATTCACACATGATCAAAGAGAGTTTTCGCTCCCACTGACTAATTACAATATACCTCTAAAATCATACTGACAAATCAATTGGTAAAAATAAGGTCAACATCTTGGTAGGACATAAAAATTGTGCGATTTGGAGAACTAATTAAAATTGTGAAGTAAGTTCAAGATTGTCATATCAGTTCTATTTGGGTTTAGGTTGCAACAGGTCAGGTTGTCTATAAGGCTAAGTAAAGACTTCATTTTCCTAAAACATCTCACATTGATGTCGGTCAGTTGTAAATATCACAATCAAAATTCTTGCTTTAATATTTCAGTGGCTTAACCAGGCCAGTGTACATGTCAAGGCCTGCACATAAACATGACCGTAGGAGGTCATGCACATAACCATGACCGTAGGAGGTCATATTAACATTAACATTGGCCTGGTGACCCTGAAGAACTTTTTGTGTCTCCTGGCTGGTATGGGCCAGTAGTTTTAAAATTCTACTCGCCCAGATGTACCTTAAATGTTCATATTTTATACTGTTTTAAGTTGTTGGCCAGTAGTTGACAACAAAATGGCTCGTGGATTTCTACTGGCCCAGATGTACCTTAAATGTTCATATTTTATACTGTTTTATATTGTTGGCCAGTAGTTGACAACAAAATTGCTAGTGGATTTCTACTGGCCCAGATGTACCTTAAATGTTCATGTTTTATACTGTTTTATGCTGTTGGCCAGTAGTTGACAATAAAATGGCTAGTGGATTTTAGGGCAGTCTAACTTTTCAGGCCAGTGACTAAAAACCTGAATGTTGAGGACTGTTGGGCATGACCACATTATTCCATCAAACAACTGGATCTTCACCACAAAAATGCTTTGTGCACCAACAAAATTAATGAAATAATAATAATAATAAATTCCCATACAATTAAGATTTGTACCCTGAATACGCAATGATGATGTGGATGGATGGTACCTGGTTGTCAAGACACATCTTGAAATGAAAACTTCATTCATCTTGCCTGAGGCCAAAGATAGAGTATTATATTCCAGTCAGTTTGTTGTGTTCCTCTCATCTAATTTGCCATTCTATATCATGTTAATTTATTCATGAATATATTTTCACATAGAGCAAAGTCAACCACAAAATTGTATTTGCTCTTAGCTTGTTTTAACCAGTCAAATAATGGGGAAAAAAGGAAACAGACCTAAAAAGTTGCTGGTCTTGGCCAAAAGTTCATTGCTTTGGGCAACAGGGCAAGCTCAAATTTCAAACTTCTGGTCAAATTTCAAATTTCTGATTAGAAGCCTATTAAATGGTGAGGCCTTGTACCAGTCAGTTTCAATGATTAATTATGTAAATATACAGACAGTGTATGCCAGGATGCATGTTAAAAATGAGTTCTTCAAACAAACAAACAAACAAAAATCAAAAAAATCTGCACAGCCATGCAGAACTTGTCAAGTCTGTGATCCTATTTGGTCATATTGTCTCCATTTGATTAATCATTCATTTCAAAATGAGGTATGAGGGAAATTCTGTGATCTAATTTGGTCATATTGAATTTGAAAATGAGGTATAATAAGGGAAATTCAGAGATTTTATAACTTGACCAATATACTATCTTAATCAGAATGACTTCATGACCTTGATGAAAGCATTAAATTAACCTATTTTAATTGCAATGATAATGATAATAATAATACATTTCCTGGAAATTCTATAAGTTCACGAACTATTTTTCTGTAAAGCATTAGTTTATTTTTTATGAAAAAGAAAAGAAAATTAAAATAAATAATTTAACCACTATCCTATTTTTTTCAAGGCACACTATTGGAAACATGGTAATTATTTGGTTTGGCCTCATGAGGTTTGTGGCACTGATCGTGTTACTGTTAGTGTTATTGAGCTGGTGCTTGAGGAATCATTCGTCCTGCTGCAAGCTCCTTGGTATTGTCACGTCAACCCATCCCGCAAAACACAATGAAAATGTACATAATAATAATGGCTGGTCTATATATAGATTCCTCTCTACAACCAATTAAAAGCCAAGAGATATTTTCCAATGTGGCACACTGTGCTCTGTGCAAATTTGTTTTCTAAAGATGTGTCTGCTCTTAATATATATATATTTGCACTTTTACTGACAAATGGCAAATAGTTCATCCTGCAACTTTATTATCTCATATTATTAAGCTCTGTCATATAACTCTTCACATGATAAATGTAAAAACATTTTTTTTGCCTTAAAAAAGACAGATTTATATTCAAATTCAGAATCAGGGAAAAAAGTATAGTCATTTAGTTCTATAAACAAGACTGGTGGTAAGTACTTCAGGGAGAAGACTGGTGGTAAGTACTTCAGGGAGAAGACTGGTGGTAAGTACTTCAGGGAGAATATATATATGAACAGTTTTAGCCAAACATCTATTGAATCCAGCAGAGCTGTTGTGTGGTTTCATACAGTCACATATACCTCAATCATGACTCCATACGATCACGCAATGACTCGCTGTGACCTCATCTGGTCACGCAATGACTCGCTGTGACCTCGTCGGGTCACGCAATGACTCGCTGTGACCTCATCTGGTCACGCAATGACTCGCTGTGACCTCGTCGGGTCACGCAATGACTCGCTGTGACCTCATCTGGTCACGCAATGACTCGCTGTGACCTCATCTGGTCACGCAATGACTCGCTGTGACCTCATCAGGTCACACAATGACTCACTGTGACCTCATCTGGTCACGCATGACTCGCTGTGACCTCATCTGGTCACGCAATGACTCGCTGTGACCTCATCTGGTCACGCAATGACTCGCTGTGACCTCATCTGGTCACACAATGACTCGCTGTGACCTCATCAGGTCACGCATATGTGTGAACCTGTAAAGATTTGGCTTTTATCTCCAAGGGAATTCTTTTCCATTCTTCCATCAAATCATTTTTAAATTAATGATAATCAATATTACTGGACACATATATATTATATACAGCAATAGAAATGCAATAAATAGATCTCCAGACAAATATTCTCTACTTACTTGAGTTAAGAAGATTATGAAAAAGATGAGGTCTGCATGAATTATGGCATCACTCGGTGGAAAGATCTGCTGACGGTGGATAGATCTCTCTGACAGTGGATAGATCTGCTGACGGTGGATAGATCTCTGACGGTGGATAGATCTCTCTGACGGTGGATAGATCTCTCTGACGGTGGATAGATCTCTCTGACGGTGGATAGATCTCTCCGACGGTGGATAGATCTCTCCGACGGTGGATAGATCTCTCTGACGGTGGATAGATCTCTCTGACGGTATTTGATCTCTCTTATGGTATATGGATCTCCCAGATTGTTCTTAGAATTCTTTGGATAGATTTTTTTAGACACTGAACAGTTCTCACTGGTGGTAATAAATTGTTTCCTTTGGAAAAAATATCCAAATATTGGCGATTGAAGTAAAATATAATACTGAAGGTGAAAATCTTATTTGATAAACTATGCAGACTTATTCATTACAAATACTTGGTACATAATAACATATTTTTGGTTGAATATTGGCTGAAGTCTCAATGGTATGTTCTTCAAAAGTAAATGTTCCGCCGAGTATTTGCGGTATGCTCGGTGGCTAGTTTGTATAATGTTTTTGGCTTATAACAATAAATGTTCAGTTGACTAGTGGCTGAACTGGTGGTGGCTAGCTTATGTAATACTTTTGGCTTTTGACAAAAAATGTCCAGTTGACTAATGACTGACCTCTTAGTGGTTAGTTTATATGATAGCTTTTTTGGCTTATAAAAAGAAACGTTCAGTTGACTATTGGCTGAACTTTCAGTTGCTAGTTAATATAATGTTCTTGGCAAATAACAATAAATGTTCAGTGGACTCCGCTGAACATTGGTTGGCTCCTAAATAATAAGTACTTGGTTTAAAGCATAAAGCATTCAGTTGGCTGGACTCTGCTTGGCTTCTTAATGTTAAATATTTGGCATAATAATATTTTCAGTTGACTATTGGCTGAACTCGGGGTGTTGAGTACATGTTGAATTATTATGACAAATATCCAGTTGACTATTTCCTGAACTTTGAGTAGCTGGTTACTATATCTGTGTATAACTACTTATAAATGCCCATGTTTTGACTTATGGGATCATTGTCTTTAATCCCTGATGATTAAAGTATAATTTTGACAGATTTTTAAAGTGTAAAATCCAGTAAAAGCTCAATAACTTGGCATCTAAAATGTGTTTAACTTCCACACATTTGTCAATTAAACAATAATACTTGTGCGTAAATAAAGTCAATATTTTTCTTTGGCAAATTCTCCACAGTATTTAACTCCTGATTTGGGTAAAATCCTCTAGCATCAAAATAATCCACTAGAATCTGCTGGTGAGTACTTCTCTATGTTTTATATAATATTCACTGTAAAACGTGATGTTGACATCAACATATATATAACATAACAGACTATGATATGAGACAAGATGTGTGTTTTATATTGTTGCATTCTCTGCTATCATTGTCCATTGAATTTGTTGCATACTTCACGTGCAGACTGTTAAATGTCAATGTGTTGTCTGTGAGGGGCAGCCTCCGTGCTATCTCCTTACCCTTGTTTATTTGCACTGATGACAAGTCAACAGACACATATTGACCGCAGTTCAATGCTTGTTATCCCTAACCAGGACGTGTGCATGACAATATTGTCTAATTGCCAAGCTGAATCTTATCAGGCTAAACTCCATATATGCTGGACTCACGAGTAAATACAAACCAGGGAGACAAGATTGTCATCAGTCAGTCACTCCCGATCTCTGCTCCGATGATCATCACGCACAATAAATGTCAACTGCTCAAGGCCTTCTAAGGGTCTTCTTTAAAACATGTGTATTCATATGTATTAAAATAATGTACTGTCTGCGTAAAAATTAAGTTCATTAGTAACTTTTGAAGTTTATGATTCCAGTTGATGATTTCCATTTATCTTTAAAAACTTTTCTATTAGAGAAGTGACTGATAATTGTCAAGATTCACCAAATAATAATCTTTCCACATCATTTCCTATTGAGTTCTTGATAACTCTCTTCAATTTCCATCTTAATGTCTCCTGATGTTCCAAACTTAAGAAGGCTATTTTGTATATTGAATATATTTGAATACTGGCAACACAGCATGCAGAGATCCTGGCGCTGGAGTCCCCAGCCTTGGAATGTACAATAGAGCCCGAGGCTCGCTGTATGGAGAGTGCAGTGGTGCCTCAGGGGCAACTGTGTGGAGGGTGATGTGGTGCATAGAGCACAATACATAAAAAAAGCATGGACAATGGATCTCTATGCTCAAACTTGAGCTGTCATTTCCAGGTGATGGTGAAGATTCATTTCTCGTTTCATGCGGCAGTCATTTCTCGATGATGATAGCAATTTATCACTTGTTTCTTGAGGTACTCATCTATCTGTGAGCCCAAATCAACCCAAATTCTGTTCTCCTTCTGAAATTAAACAACAGAATTTGTTATTAGCTTTTGTGGACATTTTTTTCTCATAACTAGCCAATGAAAATGTTTTTCATTCAGTTTGACTTTGGAATCATATATATATATTTCATTGTTTTAACATGACTACTCAAGTTAGGTTAGAAACAGCCCTTATGTGACTATATCATGGCAAACTTAAGGTCATGCATGACAGTGCACTGGTTAGGTCATGCTTAGCCATCAGATGACCTCATCTGGTCATGCACAGCTTTGGTGTGACACTATTTGGGAACAAAATATGGTGTCCAAATAAATTTTGGCTCCAACTGAACAGCGACAAGCAATAGCTGTATGAGTAGATGTGGTCATGCTTGGAGCATGACCTTGACCTGTTTCAGGAGTTTAATAACTTATTTGCTAAATCTTTGTAAACATGTCTGTTGGTGTGCACTCGTCCTATCTGTGGTTTCTGACTTTGAACAGAATTGAGCCTGAAAAGGCACATCTTTGCATACAGTTGTGCTAAAAAAAATCGTTCATATACCAAATTAAATGTTTTTAAAAGATAAATAAAAACGATTTCAACTATCCCATCAGTTTGCAATGATTATTTGTATTTAAATGTATTTTGTTGTTTATCTAAACATATATATGCTAAATGTTGTTGTTTGTTGTAATTTTTGTTTTGTTTGTTGTAATTTTTATTTTGTTTGTTGTAATTCTTTCCCCATCTGTGTTACATTATTTACTATTGTGTACAAGACTAATTATCTAAATGTATTCTGCCTCCCCTTTCATCTCTCACCTGTGCATAAGTTGGATCATGTTGTTGTGAATGAATAATTTATAACTAAAAAAACAAGACTTATTTGTGCTTAAGCACAAGTAATTTAACAGAGAATTAATTAAACAGATTAAAATAGTCAATTGAAGATGTGTGCAATATCTAAGGTAAATGTCAAACCATTGTGGCTGTATTGTGCACACTTAAGTAATTTACCATGGACGGACGGATGGACAGACGGACAGAGATCAATTTAATATCCCCAGCTTTTCTCGTTGCAAAGAATGAGGGGAAAATAAGAAATTGCAAGATCTCCCATCCTGTGCTGAACTGAGACACTGTGTCACAGAGTGGTGCAAGATATATATCAATAATAGCCCCAAAACCATGCAGATGCATTGATCAAACTTTGCTTCCATTACAGAAACTGCAAGTGGCGGAGAACTGGAATTTCTGGAAATGGTTGAGAATAATGCACAGGAATTCGAAATGATAATATGTTGTCATTTGGATTTTTTTTCTCCTGGAATATCTTCATTTTCTAATATCTTGCGATTGTGTCAATTTTGAACGATGTAAGAGGAATAAATAAACCTTGCCAGTGACTTAACTAAGACTGTACAGTGAGCAAGTCCCGGCCAGCAAGTGAAGCTGCTGTTCCATTTTTAGAGAATTTTGAGTGCTTAAAAAAGGGATTGTTGGGTGTTTATCTGATGCAGTGCAACCCAGTCTCTGATAGGAGGTGGACCCTTGGTGAAGTTGGCCCCTAATTTCTTTATGGCTGCATTATCAGGCTACCTGAAGGATATCAGGATATTAACTTTGCTATAAGTTTACTCAGCAAAACCAATTGGAATCCTGCCGAGAATAAAAAACAACTTTCAGAAATAAATCTACTGCAGTCTGCAGAGCTCCTATTTCTTGCCTCTTGCTTTCATTTTGCCTTCAGCTTTTAATATTTTATTTTGCTTCAGCTCTAATTTTGCATTCATTTGGGCTGCAGCTATACTTGTACTCCCTGTACACTCAATAACACTGCAGAGAGTCAAGTGTCAATGCGATGTAGAGAGCTGACCAGTAAAGTCAAAGATCAGCATGATCAGAAAATACCAGGCATGCAGGTGTTCAATCATGCAATAATTCATCACTGTTTTCTTCTGAATCATTTGTGTACGAGGAAACCATGGGATCGATAAATGTTTAATTTTGATAGAGATGTTAGGGTTCATCGATCCCTCGAAATTATTTGCATTAAAAATACCGATAGTACTTACTACATGTTAAATTTGAGGAGTTTCTTTAAAAAATTGTCCCACTCCCAAAACGTCAGACTGCACGGAAATGACGACCCAAACACGAAAATGGCAGAAGTTTGATGATGTTAACAAATGGTTTAGGAACCAGTCTGAACAACAAATACCCACACTAGGCGGCGCTTTCTAATGGTGCGACTGAGTGAACGAAATTAATATGTCGTAGAGACATGATTAAAAGTATCTCTGGAAATAATCAATTTATTTATTCGCTCGCGTTTGTTTGTTTTGCCTTTAGGGCGAGATGTTCGAGGTCTCAACATGATTAATCTGTAAGTCAATGGAGCATACTCGATCCATGGCGAGTTGTGGCGCCCCGACTGGCGCGAGCACAGCTCTGGAGCCTGGAGGCTGTGTCGGGTAAAGCTCGAGGATCTCTAGCAGTGAATTTGCCTTTTGTTTATTTTGGGTCCGGCGGTCATTTCAGGGCTAGAGAAAGTTCATCAAATTTCATCCACCCCAGCGCAGACGTCCGTGAAGTTGGCAGGATATTCTATATTTTATATTGACTATTCAATAAAATTCGTAAAGTTGGCAGGATATCAAGTTGATATCCTGCCAAGTCAAGAGAATATCAAATAATATCGTGAAGTTTGTAGTATATTCTATATTTGATATTCTCCAGGAGAATATCAAATGATATTGAATATCGTGAAGTTTGTAGTATATTCTATATTTGATATTCTCCAGGAGAAAATCCAATAATATCGTGAAGTTTGAAGCATGGTAGGGGAAAAATGGCCCTTTCTGACGTTTCCCCCATAAAATCCCCAAAATGTTTGGTACAAAAACGCTTGTTTTTTTTCTCATAACAAGAACAACTATAAATGGTCTTGTGGTGCATCAATCTTAGTTGTTAGGCTTTAAAAAAAATTGACCAGGGCACTTAGGTTTTGTACATTAACCCTAAAATATTTACATTGAATATAATGGGAAATGCCAATGGGAAATACCTACATCTATAAAAGTGGCCCGGGAAAAAGTTTTTCAATACAACATACACAGTAAAGTAATTTTGTTGATGTCTGAGATACCAGTAAAGTTTTAAAAACAAGCGTTTATATGAATCCATTGTTTTGCAAAATTAAGGGCTTTTCAAATTTGTGTTTGTACAACATATGCAACAACCTGTAATGATGATCATCACTGAAATCTATGTGTCAAAGAATTCATACATATACTCTAAGTAGTCAAATTGCTCTCATTTCTTTATTTCTGAAGATAAAGGTTCAAAACCTAACAATTCATCACATCATCTTAACACAAAAATCAATTTTCGTCCCCCTTGTTTTAACAGGCATCATTCAAATGACCATGCTGCAGCTGTGCAGGCAGCAGTAAAGGGTGTGACCCACTGCAACTAATGACATCACTGTCTCTAATTATGCCCTCCTCCTGCGAGGGAGGGCATATAGTAATCACTTTTCTGTCCGTGTGTCCGTGCGTCCGTCACAATATTTGGAATGGCCAACACTCAAAAGTGGCTGGACCGCAGGGATGATCCTACATATGCCTACAACAATATAGTCCAAGTCAATATTTTCCATGAAAGTTTGGTGACCTAGGTCAAAGGTCAAGGTCGCAGTGACCATCCGGTCAACTTTGGGAGTGAGCGCTCTAACTTCTATAAAAATGTTTCAATTTTGACACAAGTTGGTGTACAGGTGTATTTTATGAGGGGCTGGGCTAAGTTTGATGATGGGCGATACTGACCAAATTTTGAAGTCATGGCGGCCATTTTTCAAAATGGCCGACGTGCCAATTTTGTGAATTCTTTTGAGAATACACTTATATCAAACATTATTACTTATTATCAATTGGTATAAGCTGCAAAAATGTTAATTTATGTAATTGGGTCCGTGTGACCTACTTTTCAGGTGAAAATCGACATCCCCATTAGTATTTAGAGTGGCCCTCATTTCAATGCTGCAGGACATTGGGGTTTGATTCTACATAATGTTTGTAAAACTAAAGACCCCAAAAAAAAGATTCCATGGAATTTTTCCAACCAAGGTCAAAGGTCAAGGTCGCAGTGACCATCGGGTCAACTTTGGCTGTGAGCGCTCTATTTTCTGTAGAAATGTTTCAATTTTGACACAAGTTGGTGTACAGGTGTATTTTATGAGGGGCTAGGCTAAGTTTGATGATGGATAATACTGACCAAATTTTGAAGCCAAAGCAGCCATTTTTCAAAATGGCCGACATGCCGATTTTGTTAATTCTTTGCAGAATACACATATATCAAACATTATTACTTATTATCAATTGGTATAAGCTGCAAAAATGTTAATTTATGTAATTGGGTCAGTGTGACCTACTTTTCAGGTGAAAATCGACATCCCCATTAGTATTTAGAGTGGCCCTCATTTCAATGCTCCAGAACATTGGGGTTTGATTCTACATAATGGATGCTGATTCTGTGAATCTGAGGTGCGGGGCAAACTGGCCACTAGGCGGCACTGGCCACAGGGGTATGCAGGAGGAGGGCATTGTTCTGTGCTCTCTGAGCGCATTTTAATTTGTGCAGCTATCTGTCATTGCTGTAACTATCAGTTGTGCAGCTATCTCGCACTGCTGCAACTATCTCTCATTTTGCAGTTAACTCACTAATGCAGCTGTCTCTCACTTGTGCAGTTATCACTCTCTGTTTTAACTGTCTCACTGTTGTAACTATCTCTCACCTATGCAGATGTCTCTCACTATCTCTCACCTATGCAGATGTCTCTCACACAGCAGGTGACAGACCTGTATAAGCTCAGGTCCCTTTGGAAGTGATTATCTCTGTGATTACTGTTCATGAATGTGAAGAAATCAACAATGCTATACACTCTCAAAAATACCTGTCTCACGCATAATATTATGTTTTCATGTGGATATTGTTTGTTGGTGATCATGACACACAAAACTGCTCAGAAAACACCTAATACACAGCTTATATATAATGTTTTTGTGAAACACAATGTTTGTGACAGGCTCATACTAACTGAAACTAATTAAGAACCTATATGTAACATTGGATAAACATTTTAGACAACAATATTGTTTAATTAAGGTTTCTTATTTACTTTTCGTGGTATTAAGGTCTATAATCCACAATGAAACACTGGGACAGACTTATGTTTTTTTGGCTTAAATGTGTTCAAAGTCATGTTATTTGTTAATTTAGCACAGAAAAAGTAAACTTAACCAGCTAGTCTTAAACTTTCATTATTTAAATTGAACCCGTTTTAACGGTAGTTAAAACGGGTTCGACTCAGTTATTGCAGCTGGACACCATGTGTGCTGTATGAGAAATACCCCCCACTGACGTCATAGCCTCACTCTCATCCTGGAATCCCCCAGAGCATGCAGAGCCGAAGGCAGTTACGTAAATATACGAGACCACACGAAGTTCTCTCCCGATGCTTCAAACTGATTGTGGATTATAGACCTTAATAAGAATAGATTTATTGTAAGGTGTTTTCTATACTCACAACTCTTACAAAACACATTAAAACATTCTTGTTAATTGCCATTGACCAGTTCTCCATAGGATTAAGATGTTGTGTGCCTCTCTTTATAAACAGGAAGTTAGAATATTTACACAAGGGATAGTCATGTGATTATACATTCAAATGTTGACAGTTGGCCACTGGTCAGTAGAGTACAAGGATTGCATTATCAGAGAAATTTTATTTATGACAATATTCAACAAATATGGTACATATACATATTATGTACAAAATATATGTACAAATATTTACATATATTTTATTCTATTAAGATGTCTTTTTCCAAAATCTACAATCTTTTAGCCTCAGGTTTATCCAAACTTATGTGATTTGTCTTTATGAAACACAATTAGTTTGCTAGAAGCTTGGTGGAATGAAATAGTGAAGACAGTTCCTATATTTCAATTTGATAAAAGAATAAAAGCTTAAACCTAGTACTGATATGCCTTGCCTTTTTATATCTACAGATGGTGAAGGACAAACAAGGCAATGTCTACAGCATCCCAGATACCTATGCTGGCTGGGATTTGAAGGAATACCAAGTACATACTCTAGGCAGGTTGGAATCCTGAGGACCTATCCTGTATAAGAGGGCATCCCAGTTATCTACACTGAGCAGGACAATCTAATGACAAATGTTTACATGAAAGTGCATGAAGAGACTGTACATAGAAGTGCATCAAGGACTAAAATTGCATGAGAGGTCAAGTTAGACATAGTGCATCTCAGTGCATCTGCATATATGTGGGTTATTTTTAACAATCTGGATTCAGTATGATACATCGTCAATGGAAATGTGAAGGATAATTCATATTTGTAAAGACATTTGACTGTCCACCTGTATGAAAAAACAATCAACTGATGATTTCACAAGAATTTAGAATTATTACCATGCATAATAATAATAATAATAATAATAATAATAATAATAATAATAATAATAATAATAATAATAATAATAATAATAATTATCAATAATATGAATAGGAATGATAATTATCAATAATATGAATAGGAATGATAAAGTCATTAATTGATTCATACACAGCATCCGCTGTATCGATTGGCTTGATCTTGGGCTCATTGAGCTTACCAAAAGGTAACAGCAGTATTGTACATGATCATATTAACATAATTTATGATGTTACCATGACGTCATTATGTCTGACATCACTATGACAACATCTTCCTGTATGACGTCATCATGTTTATCTTGCTTGCAATGTCAATATGATCTTTCTACTCCAGTTATTGACAAAGTTATGGTCTGTTGTATATAAAACATTCAGTTGAAAGAAGTGTGCATCTCGTAGCCTCATGCTCCCAGCGTCATGACGTCTTCATTGCAAGTTAAATCATCGTTCTATTCCAATTATTGACGAAACTGTGGTAATTTGTATGTGTAATATTCAGTTGAAAGAATTGCACATCTTGTATATGTTTACCTTGCTTGCAACGTCAAGACTTCTTTCACCATTGCAAGTCAAATCTTTTTACTCGAATTATTGATAAAACTATGGTTTATATTAATTATATTAATTAATGTTGCACCTCTGCCATTTCATATTATTGTCGGTTCACTTATAATAATAATAATAATAATAATAATAATAATAATAATAATAATAATAATAATAAAATTTATATAGCGCTGATACCAGACAAGTCTGTACATAGCACTACGTTCAGAACATATTTCCTGAATAGATATGTCTAAAGCTTACCTTTAAACAAGGTAAGTGTGGTACTAGTCCTGACATCACTAGGGATGGCATTCCATAGTCTGGGGCGAATGAATGAGAAGGCCCTATCACCTATCGTCTTCAGGCGAGTGGATGGGGTACACAGGTATGTTCCATCATTGGATCTCAGACCTCTGGTACCATTTGTTACTAGTAGTAAGTCACATAACTAAGATGGCTTCCAGGCTGTAAGTAGAATTTCAAATTCAATTCTCGCATTTACAGGCAGCCAGTGTAGTTCTTTTAGTTTTTCTGAGATATGATCAAACTTTCGTATTCTCCCTATCATCCTTGCTGCCGAATTTTGCAGGTATTGCAGCTTCCTGATTGGAGATTTGGGAAGGCCCGCACAAAGCCCATTTCTGTAGTCAAGCACGGAGGTGACAAATGCATGGGTTAGCGTTATGGCCGTTTTTTTCTTCCAGACACTGTCTTATTGATGCAATATTCCTGATTTGATAATATCCCTTTTACATATTTTTTTAATATGTGCTTTCATATTCATCCTAGTGTCTAGTCTTATTCCCAAATCTACTACAGTATCTGTAGGTGTAATAGTAGTGTCTCCTACCCTTACACTGTCTGTTTTGTTATATCCATCTGTGCAGACAGATTTCCATTTTTCCATAATTTATTTTCATTTTATTTGCAATTAGGAAAGTCCTGACCTCTTGTACACATTTTCAAGTTTTTTCTTGCTAAGGTCTGCCTGTTGCTTTGAAGTACTGTCTACAGGGATGTAAATGTGGGTGTCGTCTGCATAGATGTGGTAATTAAGTCCATATTTGGCTAAGATGTCAGCCAATGGGGACATGTAGATTGTGAAAAGAATTGGTCCTAGGACTGATCCTTGTGGGACCCCATATTTTATTTTTTTGAGTTTCGATCTATGATTACCTACTTTGACACATTGTTTCCTGGCTTGTAGATAATATTTTATCCAGGATAGGGCCTTATCCCTGACATTGCATCTTTTTTCGAGTCTGTACAGTAGTATTCGATGGTCAATTGTGTCAAAGGCGGCCGAGAGATCAAGTAACAATAAGATCACTGATTTTTTTATTATCAAGTTCCATCAGGATGTCATTTTGCACCCTTAGCAGTGCTGTTCTTGTGCTATGATATTCCTTGTATGCAGATTGGAACTTATCAGTAAGGTCATTTTTCACTAGGTGTGGTACTAGTTGATCTGCTACTGCCCTCTCAGTCAATTTTGAAACATGTGATATTGGATACTAAGGCAAGAACATGTGAGTGCAGTGTTCAGGCTGGCAGATCTCTCAAGGTGGTTCTGGTGGAAGGATCTCAAGAGTCAGAAGGACGAGTGAGATCCTTCCACCAGAACCAACGAGAGAGATCTGCCAGCCTGAACACTGCACTCACATGTTCTTGACTTTATCTCATACTTATAACACCTGCAGATAGGTATGAGATAAAGGTTTAGGTTTGATGTCCAATCTATTTAAAGCAAAACAGAGAGGAAAACATTGCAGCATGTGTGGACCTATGTTGTGTGTGTCAAACAACATAAACAATGCCACGCCCCCTTTTTAATGACGTCACACTCAATGACGTCATTGCAACATATATTTTACTATGTAATGATGTCATTGAGAGGTGGGCATTGAGATCCTTCCACCAGAACTAATTTGAGAGATATCTGTCAGCCTGAACACTGCACTCACATGGTCTGGTATATAAACCATCTGCGGTAGATAAATATGAGATAAAGTCAAGAGCATGGGTTCATACAGTGTTCAGCCTGACAGATCTCTTTTGTTGATTCTGGTGGAAGGATCTCACTCGTCATTTGGACCAAGGATGATTTGCAAAAGTAGTTCGGCAGAGGGGTGATCTGCGAAAGTAGTTCGGCAGAGGGGTGATCTGTGAAAGTAGTTCCGCAGAGGGGTGATCTGCGAAAGTAGTTCGGCAGAGGGGTGATCTGCAGAAGAATATCTCATAGGTGCAGAACACCCTCTTGAAGCACCAAGTATGAGATAATGGTCTATAATTACTTTCAATCAACTCCAATCCTATTTTCTTCAATAGCGGTTTTATAATGGCTATTTTCATGTTTTCAGATACCATTGATTCACACAGAGATAGCCGTGATTATTGGTAGTATGTCTTCCATGAGGTCATATATTAGCCATGTTGGAATGGGATCTGTCTCAGAGTTTGATTCATAGGTGTCTCTTTCGACTTGTGCATGACCCTGTCTGCCACCCTTAATAATTTCTTTGGGTCATGTTTGTTTTGTTCCACTAATTTTGCGAAGTAATCTGATTGGGAGGTTTTTAGTAAAGTATTATATTGGTTCCGCTGTGATTATAGATATTCTTGTAAATTTGTAACTTTTTTTTCAGTTTCCTCTCCAAGTACCTTTTTATAGCTCTTTCACTTTCGGTTAGTTTGCTCATCCATGGAACTGGTTTGCGTTGAGATACATAGGCACATTTCCATGGATCATGCCTATCCATTAGACCTGTAATCTTGTTTTCATAGTAGTCTACCATTTTTTCTAGGGTCTAAGTTTAAGTTTTTCCAATCAGAGGATTGGTTTATCAGTGATTTTAAATCAGATCTGAGAGCCTCTAAGTCCATATTCCTGTAGTTTCTATATTTTATGGTTTTCCTAGGTAATATTGGTGGAACTATAATTAGCCATATTTTGATAATTTTATGATCTGGTATATATTCATCCACCAGATGATTACTCATAGACTTTTTGCCCCTGAAGGCTGATATTTAAATCTAGTGTGTTTCCTAACCTGTGGGTTGGTTCTTTGACCCATCACACATGCACAGATAGCCCTCAATACTTCCACCCAGGATTGTCAATGTTCAGGATCTACTTCCTGTTTCTAAATACTTTTGATCATAATTTCTCAAATAATTGGCCTATCAACATGTGTAATACATCAAACAAAACCTAAACATTTTCCGGATTCAAAATTATTTAAAACAATTTTATCACATGACATAATTTGCATAATTTTACATAATGAATAAATTCAAAAAAAATACTTTTAATGTAAAGTAAGAAATGGTATGATATTCTGATACTACATAAAATCCTAGGTTATTTTGATATTTCAAAGAAATTAATCAGACAATTATTAAGTGCGTAAAAAGCATTTGAAAAAAGGGGCAGAGCCTAAAATCATGATGAATTTAAGCTCCGCCCACTATTTTGAATGCCATTTAAGCAATAAATAATGTTTCGATTTTCACATATAAATTATGAAATCCAGTTAAAATTTTATACTCTTCCTCAGAGGAACTTTAGATTTTAAGTGTCTGTAAAATTAAAAAATCACATATTTTAATGAGGTATCAATATGCATATTAAGTCATGTGACCAGACTAAAAAATACATTTTTCAGAATTGGAAACTTTTGAGCTTTCCAATGATGTGTCAAACATGCTGATTGGACATGTTGATCAATTTTAACAATCAATTTTAACAATCTCCAAAACTGAAAAGTTCACCAACGGAGAGCTGTGCCTGTGTGTTGTGTCATTTCAAAATTTGACAGAATATCATTAAATTAAATGTCATCATATTTATTTGGTTTATTCATATGAAAGTTACAGTCACCTAGGAAAATAACTTCATTGATCATAGCGCAGTAGTATGCTGCCACCTGTGTAAACTCACCATAGAACTCAGAAGGCTTGTTGCATTCGGCACGTTGATGCGCGTTGTGTCAGTTCTGACACCTGGTATTTTTTGGGGCTTTTGGGATCAAAATGTTTGAATAGAAATGTTTGCATGTACATACTAGATAACATCAAACTTGGATTTAAATCTTAAAACCCAACCATTTAAAAGTTTTAAAAATGATACTTCACTGAATTTGGCGGGAATCAGCTTTGGTATATTGGCATGTCCAGAATTGGATATTAAAGGGGGTGCTCAATTTACAAATTTCACAATATATATCATTTAGCATTTCTTCTTCTTATAGGACTTTGTATGATATTTGTGAACACGAATATGCCAAAAAAATGATAAATACTTGTACAGAAAAGATACTGTAGTGTACCCTATTTTGCCAAATGTGAAACCCTGGACCTGCCACTGATGCCTTTCACACACTGTCCTTGTGTGACGTCACACGGATACAAGTCACTCTGTGTTGAACGCGCCATTTATCAAACGCGCCACGTGCCGAATGCAAAAAGCCAACTCAGAATAGGTATATCTATTCTTTTTTTTAGGGTTCTGGGCAGTAGATAACCACAAAAGTGACTTTTTTATTTTTGCATTGTAGAGATACCTCCATTAATTCCATTGTTTTTACAGTTGGCTTTGAGGTAATGTTTTCTTTAAATTGCAGCTCCCGCTTGTGCAGCAAGGCGATCCCGCCCTGGGAGTAGATAGTAACTAAAGGTTGCCCTCCTTGAGGTTGTCAGTTACCAGGCCATCACCAGTTTCATGTAACCAAGTCTCAGTTATGAAAAGAGCACCAAGGTTATTTTCCTTGAAGTAAACTTTTACCAATAGTACCTTTGAAGAGATTGACTGTGTACTACATGAGCCAATTAATAATTGTGATGAATTGTCATGATTAGTCTTTTTTATATTTTGACTAACTAAATTTATGTTTTTTCTCCCTTGTGATTCATGTGCGGGTGAACAACTACACATAGCTTGCATTAAGGTGGGACTGCCGCTATATACAGGGAGTGAGTTGGGCAGTAAGCCAGGGCCACCACATGGTGGAATGCGTAACTCAATTTTGTCATCCGCGCTAGAACAACTATACCTTTTACTTTTTTTAACCATTCTTTAAAGGTATTAAGCATCAATTCTACAATTTGGTGTTTTTGAAAGCTTAGCCACATATGAACATAATGACTGATTGAAATTATAATAGAGTAATAAGATATGTTGCTATGAGACAATAGCAGTTGCACTCCCAGCAGAGGTCTGTCTGAGCCATAAGCTGCACGTGACGGATAAACACGGCTAGCGTGAACTTTATTTGACCTCAATTGAGGCTCAAAGTAGGGTAGCACTGTTTGACGTCATTTTGGTACTATTCAAAGGACAATACATTTCATGACGTCATAAGCATATTGCCATACTCTTATGACGTCATTTTACCTTTCAGTGCCTCTATGATGACACTCCACATGAAAATGACGCCAAGAAAAAGAGTGTCCTTTCATTAGGGGCCTATATATTAAGGTCTTGTTCAAATAGGTTTTACAGACAATGATGGGGATGCATTTTTCAAAAAAAATTATAGACATGAAAGACAAATACATTTATCACCAATATGTGAATTTTAAACGTTTTTTCAAAATCGGTGCTTAATCTCTTTAAAAACTTCATTTTTCTGTGTTTCTATGTGTGGGGACGGTCTGGATTCTTCAGTACTATTTTCTGTTATTGCAATTTACTCGGGTTTTTTCATTTATTTCCTCGTGTGTGTTCTTAAATCTGGTGTCAGATAATTTTATG
The DNA here is from genome assembly GCA_949316495.1 of Amphiduros pacificus. Classification (NCBI taxonomy): domain Eukaryota; kingdom Metazoa; phylum Annelida; class Polychaeta; order Phyllodocida; family Hesionidae; genus Amphiduros; species Amphiduros pacificus. The sequence continues at coordinate 17,006,498 of OX439011.1, read as the reverse complement.
ATATTTTATGGTATTTTAGTGTTATTATTCAAAGCCTTTAGGAGGAGTGACATTGCATGATTTTTTCCATACCTTATTGATGTTTGATCATTGCCTGTGATGGGGATTAATTTTAGTTGTGGTTCTAAGTTTATGATTTTTACTAATTTTCCCTTAAAGAAGTATGCTACGTGGGTTTAGTGCAATTTTAATCAGGATTTTTCTTTCCTAGTTGGTATTATCCATGTAGATTTTGTTATATAGGAACTAAAGATTATTGATACTATCAGATTATATGTACTTAGATCATTTATAATTTTTTTTGATAATATAATAGTGATTTCAGTGATATTAGTGTCATAATTGCCTGTACATGGTTCATGAATACATAAAGAAGTATGTCTTGATAAATATGTTATACAGTCATTTCTTTTATTCTGATCTTTACAATACTCAATTTTTCAATCTTTCAATCTTTCATGGGGCTCATTGGCTCTTTTTTTCTATATTCACTTCTTCTGGTCCTTGAGTTTTCCTGTTTCTTTGGCTCATCATGTGAGAAATTGTACTTGTTTCCTTTTTGCACTTGCCGTTTCTAAAATAGAAACTCCTGTTTTCCTCTTTCTCTTTGGTGTAATCCCTTACGTATCTCCACCAGAGCCTTAGCTATCCCTAAGGGAGATCCACTGATCTTCATCTTATCGCTGGTGGTATCATCCTCACCACTAATCTTCTTTAAAGTTGTCTTTGATTTTTTGGCAACATTCTTTTTGCCACCAGTTCCAAAGATTCTAGAGGTTGAGCCTTTTGGGATTTTTGTCACCACTTCCTCACCCGCGAAGTCACTGGCAATGAAGTCCAATACCCGACCACTGTCATCAGTTTGGCTATCCCCATTAAGGTCACCAAGTCTCCTTGCCTCCTCACACCACACTCCTTATGGGTCTTCCAAGTAGGCTTTTTGGCAGGGTGTTATATTGCCACAGATGTCATTTATCCAGTCTCTTGAAACCTCGTCAGTCATGGTTTGGCTGTCAGAGGCCTTCATTATGGCAGAGATTGGAAGTTCGAGCACCTCAATCTGGCCATCACTCAAGCTTTTTCCAAATTTCCTTAAATGGTGATTTAGGATGGTATGCGAGGTGATTACATCATTTTTTCTCATTCGCTGACATAGGGTGTAGATTACATAGATATATCGGACATGAAGCATTTAATGCAAATAATAATAATAATAATAATAAAATTTATATAGCGCTGAATACCAGATAATCTGTTCATAGCGCTTTATTCAAAACATGAGTTTTGAACAGGTAGGTTTTCAGCTTGCTCTTGAAGAGGTCAGCTGAGGGGCAAGTCCTAAGGTCAATAGGAAGGCCATTCCATAGTTTGGGACCAACTGCTGAGAATGCCCTATCACCCACCGTCCTCAGGCGCGTATGGGGAACGCATAGAAAAGTGCCATTGTTTGAACGCAGGCCTCTCTCCCCAACTTTTACTTGTAGGAGGTCTCTTATGTAAGAAGGCGCCTTCCCATTAAGTGCCTTCCAGACCATCAGAATGATTTTGAAATTAATTCTGGCGCGTACTGGCAGCCAATGCAGTTCCTTCAGCTTCTCTGATATATGATCATATTTCCTCTTCTTACACACAACTCTGGCTGCTGAATTTTTGTATATATTGTAATTTTTTGATTTCAGATTTGGGTAGACCAGCAAGTAGACTGTTTCCGTAGTCTAGAGTTGAGGTGACGAAAGCATGGGTTAGGGTTATGGTTGTCTTCTCATCTAGGCATCTTCTGATAGATGATAAGTTTCTGATGTGGTAATAACCTTTTTTGCACATTTTCTTTATTTGTGCCTTCATATCCATTTTTTCGTCAAAAATGATGCCTAGGTCAGTTATGGATGAGGATGGAGATATGTGTGAGTCACCCACCTTTATGGTGGTGGTGCCAGTTGACTTGGAAGTGCCATATCCATCATAGCATACTAACATCTCGGTCTTACCATCATTAATTTTCATTTTATTTGATATTAAAAATTCCCTAACCTCCATTACGCATCTTTCCAGTTTACGTTTGCTTATTTCACTATCACACTTTGAGGTGTGATCCACAGGTATGTAAATCTGAGTGTCATCCGCATAAATATGATATTTCAGATCATATTTTGCAAGGATATCTGTCAGGGGTGACATATAAAGTGTGAAAAGTATAGTTCCTAGCACTGATCCCTGAGGGACCCCAAATTTAATTGACTTGGTATTAGATCTCATGCTTCCAACTTTTACACACTGCCGTCTATTTAATAGATATGATTTTATCCGAGCGAGCGCTTGCCCTCTGACTCCATATCTTGACTCCATTCTACCTAACAGTAGTTGATGGTCAATGGTATCAAATGCCGCTGATAGGTCCAGTAATAATAGTATAACAGTTCTTTTGAGGTCGATATCCCTTAAGATGTCGTTTTGGACCCTTAAGAGCGCAGTTTCTGTGCTATGAAACTCTTTATATGCTGACTGGAACTTATCAGTTAGGCCATTTCTTATAAGATAGGATATTAATTGGTCTGCTGCTGCCCTTTCGGTCAACTTTGAGACATAAGTAAGATTCGAGACAGGTCTGTAATTTTTCTCAATAAGTTCCAGACCTAGTTTCTTTAGTAGAGGTTTTATTATTGCGATCTTCATATTCTCCGACACCTCTGAATCCATAAGTGATTTATTTATAATAGCCGTGATAATTGGGATGAGTTCATCCATCAGCTCGTGGAGCAGCCATGATGGGATTGGATCCAGCTCACAAGATTTGTTTGATGCCTTCTTCACTAGTTACCGTACATCATCAGCGGTCAAAGGTAAAAACCTATCCAGACATGGTTGTGGCTGGATGGGTGTATTTCTAGTAGTGTCCTCTGGTGGTTGGTTTTCACTCATTTGCCCTTCGTCAATCACTCTTCGGATTTTGTCTATTTTGTCGAGAAAGTAATTATTAAACTTTTCTGCCAGCACAGAGTCACACTCGGAGGGTGGCATTGGTACCTCTGTTGGTTTGTGCATGACCCTGTCAATGACTTTGAACAATTTTTTCGGGTCATGCTTGTTTTCACTCACTAGGTTAGAGAAAAAGTCTGACTGGGAATCCCTTAGTAAAGAATTATATTTATTCCGATGGGCATTATATGCATCCTTATCAATCTGCAGCCCCGTTTTCTTCATTTTCCTTTCCAGCCTTCTCTTTAATGTCCTCTCGTGTTTGATATGGTTATTCATCCACGGTACAGGTTTGCGCCTTGATACATTGGCAACCTTGATGGGGGCATGGTTGTCCATCACCGTTGTCAATTTGTCATCATAGAATTTCACCATGTCTTCCAGGGATAATGTCTCCCAGGCTGCACTGTCATTCATTATGTTTTTAATATCTTGCCTTAAGACATTCATATTTATATCTTTGTAACTTCTGTATTGTAATTTTTTCCTTTCAGGTCTCGGGGGTTGCATGCCCAGGACCATCAGGACCATTTTATGATCTGATATGTATTCATCTACTGTATGACTCTTAATAAATTTGTTTCCTTTAAAGGTGATGATCAGATCGAGAGTGTTTCCAAGCCGGTGAGTAGGTTCTTTTACTAATTGGTTCATATCAAATGTTGATAGAACATCATTAAATTTGATCACATCAGGTTTTTCTGGTTTATTCACATGAAAGTTGTAATCACCTAAGAATATAACTTCATGATTAAATGAGCCATAGTGTGCAATTAACTGAGTAAGCTCGTCATAAAATTCAGTGTATGTATACCTATTACCCCCAGATGGTTCTGGACGGTAGATCGTTACAAAAGTGACTTTTCTCCCTTTATAATGGAGGGATGATTCCATTAATTCCATTGTTCTCACTGATGGAGGATTTAATCTGTTTGTAGTAAATGGTAGCTCACGCCAGTGAAGCAAAGCAAGTCCGCCTCCATTCCTACCTAATCTGGGGAATGAATGGAGTTTTAGGCCTCCTTTCTCCAGTTCATTCTGAATTTTTTCATCACCCTCTGCATGTAGCCATGATTCAGTAATGAAGAGTGCATGTAATTTGTTTGTATGAAAATAATCTTTTAGTATTAATATTTTATGTTTAATGCTTTGCACATTACACATACCTATGTTAATTCCATTTCTTTGTGCTGCGGCTTTATTTTTTATACGCGTCTGCCTTTTGCGTGTTTCATTAAGATCAGCCAAAAGGGGATTCCCGTACGACCTTGACCTTGGTGAGCTGATGAATGGAGGTTTCCCCATACCATAATTTCTATGCTTCGCGGAGCAGCGAATCATGGAAGGGGTGGGCGTGGTTACAACCCCATCGACTCGAGAGTTTGCAGGTCGATTCCCATTTAATTCTATTATATTCTGTGTACTGGGTATTTGATTAACCGATTTTACGTTGTTAACTTCGACACTGGTACAGTTTTGATGGGACATAAATGTTATTTCATTGGATTTCAGACCAATAGCGTTGACCCACTTCGTGGTATTGACGTGATGGGCGGGGCTTGTGAGGTCACGTGTACGGGCGTCACTCCCCAATTCGTGGTGTTTAGGTCTATTTATATCCTCATTCATGCCTACGTTAAGTGTGTCTTCATTAATGTCATTTTCAAGAGAGTTATTTAGTGTATGTAATGTGCTATTTTTAGACCATCGTGAGCTATTTTTAGTACCGTCGTAGTAAATCTGTGTTGTTGTAGTACTACGATATGTTGACATAGTAAAATCGTAATAATGGTTCACTTTCATCTCATCAATAGTTTTCCAATACGGATCATTAAGCACACATAACTTGTTTAGTATTATTTTCTTTTCAAAATCACAAACAACATCACAAACAACTTCTGTCCAAGTTATTCCTCGTTCAATACCAAAATTTCTATTACGTAAAATATTTCTTACATGATAAAGTTTCAGACAAGGGTTCATAATTTTGTGCCTCCTTTCCCAGCCGATTCGTGAGTGGACATGGATCATTAATGTTTTTATGTCAATAATATATGGAATAATATTTAATTCAGTTGTATTAAAAATGGTTTTCATTAATATACTAACTATTTTATTAAATACTATCGATTGTTTTTCAAATACCTTTTTTAGTTCAATGGTTATTAATGTATCTTGCCCAGTGCAGTCGCAGGGCTCAATAATTGACACCTGTTTCAACAAACTCATATATTTATTAAACCATTTATTTTTTCTGAGATCTGTACAGTATAATATATCCAAGATATTCATTTTTTTCCACACATTGTCAGATTCTCTCTTACACTCTTTATCACACTTAGTACATATTAGGCACTCAGATATCCACTCACTATCAAAATGTCAGAATTTTCGGGGCCTTTTGGCCCTGCTGTCTCTCTTAGGGCTGCTTGGAGGTCTGGTGCGTGGGTCATTATTCTTGAACATCCGCTGTTCTTCCCTGGTCATTTGCACATGCTTAAAGTCACATTTATTGCCCTTCTTACATTTGCCCTGCTGGAAGTAAAAACAGATATCCTTCCTGGTGTTCTCCCTTTCTCTCTCACCTTCCACGATTACATCCCTGATGGATACTATGGCTCTAGCTATGCCGAGTGGCGTACCCGTTATCCTCATCTGAGCTTCGTCTTCATTGTCATCATTGGAAAATTTCTTCAGTCTGGTATTTGATTCTCTGGAGATGCGCCTTATATTTGAGCCTCCAGATCCCATCAATTTTGGTATGACTGTTTTTGGTATTTGTGTCATCACCTCTTCGTTTGGATATTCACTATCGGTGAACTCAATAGGCTTATCATCCCCATCCTCTGAATCAGCATCCATAGTGATGTCCTCACCCGGCATACTCCAGGACTCATCCATGGGCTGGGTGAACTGGCCTTTCATGGGGGTGATAACACTACACAAATCCGTAATCCACAGCCTGGCTGCCTCATCAGTGAGCGATGGATCATTATCCGACAGGGTCACTGTTGTCGAGAGTTCGTCTGTTATTTTCTTAGGGGTCTTAAGGATCCTGGTCTGATAACCCGATCCAAGTATGGAATCCAGCTTCTTCATCCTATGGTTCAGGATGGTGTGAGAAGCTATTCGTGTATTATCCGCATTTGTGGAAATGGGTGGCACGTTGCACATGTAGATGGGACATGTAGCCAGCTTGGATATTTTGTACACAGTATTTTTCAGTCTCTTTAATATAATATCTCCCATGCACCCAGTCATCACCTCACTCAGCCCCATGCAGAGGACAATAGCTGTGTAGTTCTCAATCCTCCTCTTAGTGCCGCTTTCATTCAGGAGGGCATTGAGATCATCAATATTTTCAATGCTCTCATTTACATCCCATTCCCAAGGCATTACATCAGAGTGATTGATTACCTTTCTGTACGTCTTGTCCGAGATGAACCAGACGCGGTCCCTTCCATCGTCAAGTACTTTTGATGCCGGGGCGTCAGCAACAGTTTCAGCCATGGCGTCGATCTGACGCAAATAGTCCTTATTCTTTGTTTCAAGCTTTGTGATATGCTCAGCATTTTTCACAATTATGTCATTCATCTCCTCGATTTTTTTCTCAGAACGTGTAGATTTCGCCCTCTCATACCTCAGGGATACCTCTAGCGTGCTGTTTTTCTTTTTTAGCTGATTCTTTTCATCCCTTAGGCCGGTGATCACTTCCTCTTTTTCTCTCAATCTCTCAGTGAGATGAGTAAAACTCTCTCTTTTATCTTTGAGTAATTCCATTAATTCCCCCATACTCATCTCCAGTTCATCGTCATGCATGACGTGAGGTGAGGTTTGATCACTAATGGTGATGGTTTGGTCATCCACAGTGATGGACTGAGCCCCCTTGGAGGATGGGTTCTGCTTCTTTGCAGACGGAGTCGGCTTCTTTCTGGGCGTTACCGTGGGTCTGCCGCCCTTCTTCCCCTTACTTGTTGATGGGGTCGGCCACTCATCAACACTACTAGTGGATGGTACCTGTTCCACCTCATCTGTGTACTGAGTGGATCTTGCAGGGATCAGGGTTGATCCTCCGTCCTCTACTGAGGTTGATCCTCCAGTCTGTTCATTGTTTTTGGCCTCCTCTTCCTCAACAGAGTCAGCCCAGTCAATGCAATCTTATATGTGATTCTCTTCAGAGTTTTCAGGATAGCTACGCCATGTACACATTTGTGCACTTCACTTAAGCCAATAAAGATAACGATAGCAGAGAAGCTATCAAGCTTGTTTTTCAAATCTGCATTACCCAGAAATCTAACCAGATCATTAATGTCATCTATGCCCTTTTCAACTATCCAATCCCAGCGCCACTAAGGTGTTATTGTCCAAACAACAAACAATCTAGTTGATACACAAACCTTTTATGGCAGTAAAAGTGTCAACAGAATAGATACAATTCTTGGTATCAGAACACAAAACAAAGATGGTCGATCGCCACCAGGGGGCACTCAGCTCAATCCAAGGGAGCATACCTTTTACCATAACTAACAAGCAGGGAGCATAACATATATACAATGGCGCAGCTGTACTTGTCATCCGAGAAAGTGATCAGTGGTTTATGTGCCTTATCCGAGATGTACCAGATTTTATCTGGGGGGCGAACATTCCTCTACCTCCTCAATAGCTGATGGTATGTAGGTTGACTCCGCCATAGCTTCTAATGGTATTGAAAAATTCCTCAATCTTCTGTTGGGCCTTCCGTTGCATTTTTTCACCAAATCACTCTTCTCCTTATCCAGTTGCTTGATTTTACTTTCCTTCTCCTCATTTTGCTTGTTTAGAGTAGCAAAACCATCTGTTTTAAGAAGCTCCATCAATTCCTTCATGCTGATTTCTACATCATCCACCCCTTCCTCAGGTGGTGGGGGCTGCACACTTGGGGGCGCCACTTCTTCACTACTAGGTGAAGCCACCGCGCCATCTGTAACAGGGATGGATGGGGGGATCTGGTCAATTTTTATAACCTTTATCTCATCCGTGTTCTCTTTCAGTACTGCTGTTCTCTTCATTCCATCTTCCTCTTCAAGCTCAACTGACTCCACCCAGTCGAGCTGGGATGACCTAGAGGAGGATCTCCATGAGCGGGAAGACTCACGCCTCTTCATTCCTTGCTTGGATCTAGCTGCAATTCTTGATGCCATCTGTAATGGTATCAAAGATTTCTTTTCAGTTTGTTATTTGGTACTACATGATTTTTTTGTGATATTTTTTCATATTTTTATGGACATTTTTTTGTTTTGATTTTTCATAGTCTGATATCAATCTGGGGTCAATATTTTCTGCAGGCTCATATGTGCTAAGCCTTATATTCTTGCTAGTGTTCTCCAATCACCAATTGGCAAAGCCCAGATAGGTGATCTGGAGAGGTCTGAGATTTTTGCCTTTCCTTCATAATCTCGTTTAGATGTGACTTTTTAAATACCCAACTGATTTAGTAACAATCCATATTTTATGTATGATTATGTCTAAAATCTCACAGAAAAGCTTGATTATTCTTTGGATAACATTAAATAAGGAAAATATAAATACTTAATAATAATCGCCAGCTGCAAAAATTGATTCAAATCCATTTTAACGGCAGTTGAGACGGGTTCAATTTTGACGTTTAAACGGGTTTATCACAGTTTTTGCAGCTGTCGACTTCTTACTTCACTAGAACTCAATCAACTTCACCAAACTTTTCTTTGGTTGTAATTGGTAGAGACAATGGACGTTTGACAAACCCCTCCAGATCACCTATCTGGGCTTTGCCGATTGTTGATAAATATATATATATATATATATATCTATATATATATATATATATATATATATATATATATATATATATATATATATATATTTTTATATGTATCTATATCTATATATGAGCTGTTCTGTTCAAGTGTTCAATACAATATTGTCCAAGGGTTCAATTTGGTACAGAGTATTTAGTGTCTAGGTTTTCTTTTAATTTTACCTAGTAGATTCTTTCTAGAAATTCTATATCTGTACACTAGAAATTCTATATCTGTACACCTCTATATATCAATCTATATATATATGTATCTATATCTATATACAAGCGCTGTTCTGTTCAAGTGTTCAATACACTACTGTACAAGGTTTCAATTTGGTACAGAGTATTTAATTTTCTTGGTTTTCTTTCAATTTTAACCAATAGATTCTTTCTTTTCTGTTTCTGTTTCAGATTCTTTCCCAAGTGTTCAATTTAGTGCAAGTTCTTGCCCATGTGTTCAATTTGGTACAAGTACTACTGAGAATATGTTTGTCGGACGTTGGTGTTATAAATGTCACTATTCAATTTCTGACTGAGTTGTTTAAGTGTGGCACGAGTATTATAATCACAGGTCAAGTTGTAGTGATTTGTTGACCCGAGAAGTTATTATTTATGAAATAATATTAAGCTAGTACAATTGAATCCCAATGGAAACTCAATAGCAACACCAGGAAAACCACCAGAACAGAACACAGGTGCTTGACAGTTGAACAATGGCGGATATGATTACAAGTACCATATTGTGAATATAATGTAGCACAAATTTCCAGTGTTAATATTTGTTTCTCAACAGATTCATGGGATATGTGCGATTACGACGATCTTACAATACGATTAATGCAGATAAATAGTTAAAAATCGAAATTTTTGTTACAAGTTTAGAATTTAGAATGCTTATCATTTTTGTTGTCAATGAATGTATAAAACATTTTGAATAAACACCATATTAAGATAAAATGCATTATTATGTTTTATTTCTGGGACAGAGCATTAGACACAACATTGTGTTTCATTAAAAACACAATATAGCATTTTACCAAATGTGTTTCACAAAAACATTTATGCACAATATAGTGTTTCCAAATCGAGACAGATATTGTGTTTCATTTGACACACATTAATTGTGACAGTATACCCTGTCAAACCTGTGTCTATAAGGGGAAGGCTAGTTAGCACTGTTGATTTCTTCCCATACTTGGTCCCCACAAGAGAGTTTTAATTTCAACACATGTTAACCGTCTACGATGGTGAGGCAAGCTGTATGATACTGAAATAGGCATTTAAAAATATACGAGGGATTGGCAATTAATCGTTTTGTGAATTAAGATGATAAACTTTAGCCCCAATATTTCTTCCGCGCCAAATCCGTAATAATATTTATTTAAATCAACATGATAATTGCAATCTTCGTGCAAGTGAACCTGATATGCAACATTAATTATAGTATAGATCATTAAGGAATCATAACATATCGACGTACTATACTCTTCACAAAGCTTTCAAGCCAATACAATCATAGGTGCCAATTACTCCAGGAGAGAATTTCAGTCCCATATGTAACAATTATCCCACAATGGGATTTTGATGAATAATCCACAATGTGATCACCGGATGTCATCTGACCATCACGTCAGTATCACATGCAAACTGTAATTAGCAGTTTTGCAAAGAGAATTTCATTACCGTTTATTAATGTGAATAATAATACACAACTGTAGGGACATGCATGTTTCATTAGCAAATGTTTATGTAATTCAATATAAGAGCTCTGTTAATGAGGATGGTTCAATTATATGTATCATATGTCTGTCTTTGTCATTTCTAGTATTTCTTGCTGCATGTCACGGACACACATGATAAACTCTATTTTCTATCTAAAGAGCCCTTCCCATGGTTTATAGAAACAATGTTGTGAGCACGTAGAAGTAAGGTTTATGATAGCTTATATCCCATTCATTTTTATTTGCACCAATTTCAGTAATTACGTAAAGATGAACATCAGCCAAGCATCAGTAGAAATGACAGAGATAGGCATATATCGTTTTTTACTGTGTGCAACACATCCACAAATGATTCATAACTGAATGTGGACCTTTGTAGGCTATTTTTATAAAATATTGCCAGTGACCCTGAAGTAAGCTTTGAATGATTTTGAAAATGAAACTCCTATTCCCGTGGGTCTTACTATAAATTTCAATATCCAATTCAAACATCTGCATCTTTCAAATACAAGCTCATTGAGTCTTTATTCATCAAAATCCATCGAAACATTTACAATATTAGAGGAAAATTTAATCGGAAGCAATTTTGATATGCTAAACTATTTTTTGAAACAATATAATAACAACTTATATATAAAAGTACATATTATACTGCATAGAAAAAAAAACTTGGGACTGGTCGTGTTTTTATGATGTTCCTGTGAAAAATGTAATTTTTCGTGGTTCTTTGAGGAAAACATTTTAAGGATATCCAGATTTTTAAGGATATATAGTAGAACCTCTGCAAAACCTCTAAAGGCTTTCTTAATTTCCCAAACTGAAATTATTTAGCTTTATTTTGGAAAAGAAAAGTTTTTCATATTGTTAACTGCCTGTATAAACTTGACTTGTACTGACTAACATTGTAACCAAACATATTTTGACCTGCTATTCAAGTCTGGAATAGGTTGATTATATTAGATCGGTGTATTCCAATCTCTTATAATATTTTGTTGCCGCTTTGCCTTGTCTGCCTTGTCTTGCTTGATTTACGCTATCCAATTGCAAATCTTTATATGTTCTTCTTTTGTCGCTCCGACTATCCACTATCATAACAATTTTGTAAATATAAATTGATTTCTTATAATATTTTGTTTCCGCTTTGGCTTGTCTTGCTTGATTCATGCTATCAAATTGCAAATCTCTGTATGTTCTGCTTTTGTCGCTCCGACTATCCACTCTCATAACAATTTTGTTATATAAATTGATTTGACTATAGACTGTCTATACTATATTCTATTCTTTGATCTTAAATACTGCCCTGTGGGTGCGGGGATTAAAGAATAGCCCCAATGCCCCCCCCCCCCCAGCATGTCGTAAAAGGCGACTAAAGGGGTCCCCATGTGGGCCTGGGGTTAGAATGGTCCTCTGATTTGTTTACTCCCTGGTTTTTTTGTCAGTTCGTAAAAGGCGAACGAAAAAAAAAAAACATGGCGCCTTGTTTGCCGTGAGGTGCGACCTGTAAGGGGAGGATATGGAGTTCTGCAGGTTGAGCACTGGACTGGTTTGGCAGTAATACCGGTCCAGATGCAACACACCTGTTTGGACCCAAATATTCACCCTAGACATGGAGGACTTTAGGGCCCGATATTGTCCAACCGGCTTGTGGAATATAGCTCCACTCATTTTTCCAATTTCCAAAAACTAATTTTAAAGTAAAATATTATTTAAATTTGGTATATTTGATATATTTTTGTTAAATTCTCCATTAAGATGAAATATATACTTTTACACACTTATCAAACTATTAAAACAATTTTCACGAGATTAGCTTAACAGATATGTGGAGCTTGACTGCGGAAACGGGTCAATCCGGGGTACATTTTATGTATTCTTGAGTATACTGTCTAATGTAGCCGAGTTTTATAGGTGTGCTGATGGCTCTGCCCCATATCTATAACTCCCTATTATTAAAATAGGAGTCAGAGTAAGGCTTAGGGACATGGGCAATGAATAATTAACAAAACACACATGGCTTTAAACAAACAAAAAAGACAAAGGGCAGATAAGGAAACGGACTCGGACAATGATTTGAATGTGATAGATGGCCTAGATTTTTAATAGCTGAAAGTTCTGACGCTGAACATACCCTGGCAAAAATGGGGATACAAGGCATTGCCAGGGTACCAAAAACTGTTAAAAAGATGGGAAATAGATTATTGATTTAGGTTGAGCGGAAAAGCCATGCAGACAATCTACTACGATGCCGAATGTTGGCCACAGTTCCTGTTATTATAACGGCTCACAAAACTCTCAACACTAAAAAAGGAGTAATCAGATGCCCAGATGTAGCAGGAGTTTCTGAGGAGGAGATAGTGGATGAGCTCAAAGTCCAGGATGTTGTGCAATGTAAGCGGATATTTATGAAAAAGGATGGTGTCAAAATTCCTATCAATACGTTTATTCTGACATTTGAAGCAGCGCAGCTCCCAACATCTATTAAAGTTGGATATATGAACGTTAGAGTTGATGTATTTATTCCAAACCCTCTGCGCTGCTTCAAGTGTCAGAGGTATGGACATGGATCTGATCGAGTAAAGGTGATGTAACATGTCCAAAATGTACCGCTCAGCACAGTGGAGACGATTGTTCTTCAAATATGATAAAATGTGTCAATTGCCAAGGAAATCATCCATCGTATTCGCGGAATTGTCCTTCCTTTTTAAAAGAGAAGGAAATTCAGCGAATACGACACACTGAAAATATACCTTTTCCACAGGCACGGAAGCGAGTAGAAAGTTTGAACACAACAAAGACATCTTATGCCAGCTCTGTAAAACCTAAAGAAACAAAATCAATAGCAATTCAGACCGAAATTACATGGCCAATCACTGATAAAAATTATTCCTTTTTACAAAATCTTCTAAATCTTCAGCAACATCTACTCAGACTCAGACACCCACTATCCCAGTAGTAACTCAACCAACAACAACATCCACTATACCCTCTTCACAAACTCCTTCTACATCATCCAATAATAAAAGTATCAATAGTAATAGACCAGTACATAAATCAGACAAAAAAGAAATCAAAGAACAAGTTAAAAGTAAAATAAATAGAACTAAATCCTTAGAAAGGATGGACACAGGTGATCCTCCGGATATGATTTTTACACCTGTGCACTCGAAGCATAATCGTAAAATTAACAAGTGATTATGTTAGATCATATATTTTTTCTCATTATTCTTAATATGGCTATCGGCAATATCATACAATGGAATTGTAGAGGATTTGAGGCAAACAGGCCAGAACTGGAGTTATTAGCCCAAAAATATAATGCATCTGTTATTTGTTTACAGGAAACTAATTTTAAAGATAAGTCAACAACATTTAAGGGATATGTACCTTATAATAAAGTTGGTTCAATAGATGCAATGGACCGAGCACATGGCGGAGTTTCTATTTTTGTTAAATCCTGTATACCCCAGAGTAAAATAACTTTAAATACTTATTTACAAGCTTCTGCAGTCAGGGTTACCCTGCACAATACATTAACTATATGTTCAATATATCTACCACCTAGTGAGCCAGTTAATATTACAGATTTAAATAATTTGGTAACCCAGCTGCCACAGACATATATGTTGGTTGGTGACTTTAATGCACATTACTATCTTTGGGGTGGCAGAAATACTGATGCCGTATAATAGCAAGGACGTATAATAGAAGAATTTTTAAATAATAATAGTTTGTGCCTTTGGAATGACGATTCTCCGACATATTTACACCCTGCTACAGGCTCTTTAACATCAATAGATCTCTCCATGTGCACTCCAAATTTATTTTTAGATTATTCCTGGGAAGTAGAGGAAGATCAATGGGGTAGTGATCATTACCCCATTATTCTAAATAACCGTTTTCCTCCACCAGACGAATGAATCCCCAAGTGGAAGTTTCATAAAGCTGATTGAGCAAAATTTCAAACATCCTGTTTTAATAAAATAACTCCAGAAATTTTTAACAATGTAGATGACCCTCTTCAAGTTTTTACAGACACATTGTATGATATTGCTGATGGGTGTATTCCCAAATCAAAGCCAAATTCTAAAATTAAAGAAAAACCCTGGTTTAATGATGAGTGCAAAAAAGCTGCCAAGAAGCACAAAAAAGCTTTTAAAAAATTTAATCGACAGCTAACTCAATATAATTTGCACCAATTTCGTATAAAAAGAGCTAAAGCCCGTTATATTATTAAAATAAGCAAAAGAAAAAGTTGGAAAGATTACGTTTCTAAGTTAAATACATGTTCACCAATTAAAAAATGCTGGGATATGGTGCGTAAAATTACTGGGAAGGGAGGTGGAGCAAGGATCAAACATCTTAATCATAATGGCCAATTAATTACAAATCCCACCGAAATAGGTAACACAATAGGTCAATCAATTTCCAAGAATTCTTCATCCAATAATTATTCTGCCAATTTTCAACAAAAAAAAAAAAATAGAAAAGAAAGAAACCAACTAAATTTTATATCCCATAACTTGGAAGAATATAATAAATCATTTACAATAGAAGATTTGAAACTTGCTTTGGATAAATCTCATGATACTGCTCCTGGACCTGATCAAATTCACTACCAAATCCTTAAACACCTCCCTGACCGATCACTTGGGCATCTTTTAGATATTTTTAATAAAATTTGGGAAAGTGGTGACTTTCCTCCTTCATGGAGGGAAGCCACTATCATTCCCATTCCCAAACCTGGCAAAGACTTAACAAGTTGTATTTGTAAGACAATGGAACGAATGATTAACGAGCGTTTAGTTTGGTTTTTAGAAACTGCAGCTTATATTTTTGTTGCACAGAGTGGCTTTAGAAAAACTTGAAGTACCATTGACCACCTGGTACATTTAGACATTTATAAGAGAGGGTTTTTTAAAAGGTGAGCATGTGGTTAGCATTTTCTTTGATTTAGAGAAAGCATACGATACTACATGGAAATTTGGAATAATGAGCAATTTATATGATATGGGATTAAGGGGTCATTTACCCCTTTTTATTCAATTTTTTTTGTCAAATAGACAATTCAGGGTCCGAGTTGGTTCATCATTTTCTGATGCTTTTGATCAGGAAATGGGTGTTCCACAGGGAAGTATATTATCACTCACCCTCTTTATTATTAAAATTAACAGCATTGTTGATTGTATGAGACCTGGAGCAGATTGCTCACTTTTTGTTGATGAGAAGACATTAGATTTATTACGGGTTCTTGCCCATACCGATTGGGTAGGGGACCGTAATATTTTATTACAATTGTATAGAGCATTGGTACGTTCTAGGCTTGATTATGGATGTATGGTATATGGATCAGCACGTCCATCTTATATTAAAATGCTTGATCCTATACAAAATCAAGGTTTACGACTTTGCCTTGGTGCATTTCGTACATCGCCTGCAGATAGCTTGGCAGTAGAGGCAAATGAGCTGCCTCTTGATTTAAGAAGAGAAAAGCTTGCCCTTCAGTATGTGGCAAAAATTGCAGCTTGTCCAGACAATCCTGCCCATGATACTATATTTAATCCAAATTATGTTTACCTTTTTGAAAGTAAACCTAATACAATACCAACTTTTACAATCTTTAAATTTAAATCCAAATCAAATAGCTAAATTCCAATATCCAAAAACACCTCCATGGACCTATGAAACTTTAAATATCAATGTAGCCATGTCAGAATTAAAGAAATACTCAACCGATCCATCCCTGTATATAAATAGATACAAAGAAATAAAATCTATTTTCACTGGATATCAGTGTATTTACACTGATGGATCATTTGATGGTGACGAGGCTGCTGCAGCTGCTGTTAAGGGCAATCATATTTATTCAGAACGTCTGCCAAATAAACCGTCTATTTATTCTGCAGAACTTCATGCTTTATACCTTGCTTTAGATCATGTGGAGACTTCTCCACATCGAAAATTTTTAATATTTTCTGATTCATTGTCTTATTTACAAGCAATGAAAGCAAAGGATTGGAAAAATCCTTTTATTTACAAGATCCTTGAGCGCCATCATAGACTCTGTACTGAGGAAAATAAATAGATTCGTTTTTACTGGATTCCCAGTCATATTGGAATCCTTGGAAATGAGGCTGCTGACCAAGCTGCCAAAGCAGGATTGGATAAGTGCCCAATAAATATGCTTATACCTTATACATAGTTTAAGAAATATATTACTGTTTTTTTACGTTCTAAATGGCAATTGCGCTGGAACGAAGCTATTTTTAATAAACTACACGAAATTAAGCCTGTTCTAGGTAAAACCAAAGGTGCTTGTAGGATTAACCGAAGAGAAGAGTCTGTTTTAACGCGTATAAGAATTGGACATAGTCATTTGACTCATTGCTATCTTCTTAAAGGTGAAGTATTATATGTCAAAGAGCTATGACTGTTAAACATATTTTAATTGAATGAATCGATTTTGATATAATTAGGACACAATATTTTAATGTACAGGATTTACATTCGTTATTTGATACTGTAGATACTTCTGTGATAGTATCGTTTTTAAACCAAATAGGACTTTATAACCAATTTTAAGTGTGGAGCTCTTGTTTACTTAGGTCATTGGCCTATTTATCAAGAACCGCGAAACATCAAATGGTAATTAGAGTCTTTTAAATTGAATTTATTTATACAAATTTGTTATGTCTATAACTGATATATTGAAAAGATCTTGATATTTTGTGTTGTTAAGATTATTTACATAATTATATTGATTTTATAAACGTTTATGTTTTTACCACTTTTAGGCACTGAATAACCTTAGTGGTTGATGTGCCTCTAAGCAACCATTCATTCATTCATTTATGAATAATATCATAACACTGAAACTACATCAAATTTGTCAGTCTGATTGAAGCGAACGTCCAGTTTCTCTATTCTTCGTCCTATGGAAACATCATCTTATACCACTCATATATCTAAATACCTAATATTAGGAAAATCTACAGTCAGATTTCTTTGAAATTTTATGCACATTTATAGTGATTAACATCCAAGTTATGCCTTGGAAATTTTGTGAAATTATATTGAGTATTATACGAGTTTTTAAGATTGTTGTTACCTGCCCTTTTCGCGGGACATTCAAGTAGCAATTTTTGCATGACAGTCTAAAATTTTGAATATCTTTAAGAATATTTGGGAGACTTTCTTGAATCTTTTGTTACATGATCCCTGTATTCTCTAGTATCTTCGAAAAATTTCTCTCTAGAATTGTATTGATATTTATATTAAATAAATGTTAAGATCATTTGAGTTGGCTAGTAATACAACAATTGGTCGCAATTTGGTCGCATTCGGACGTACTGAGCAGTTGTGCTGGTTGTGCTTATAAATTTTCCAAACGAGAAACCGTGTTCTATGTTAAAATGCCCTTGACCTCTAATGTAAATATATTCTTTACTACTTTATTGCTACACATCATCCCCAGAATCTTTGTATAATAATTGTTTTTGTTTCAATACATGCAACAAATTGAAACAAGTTGAAACATTTAACCTTGTAACCTCTTTGACACATGTCTGGGTATGACTTTAGCTCTTTAGCCACACCCATGTCACCTGTTGCCTAGATACGGAGTAACTTCTATGGAAGTGCCTCTATCTGGAATTTTTTCCTGACCTCACAGTGGCCAAAAACTATTGTGACACCACAAATAATTAGCCGACTATTCCTTTTGTACTGTGACACCACAATAAATTGGTTACCCTGGCTGACGTAACAATATGATGTCAGGTTTTCATTGAGACAGAGATCACCATTTATTTAGACTGATTTCTTTCATCCAAATCAGCCTGAAGAAATCTGAAATATTATCAACACATGGATTATTGAACTCATATGTAAGACAGTGACTTTTGTATTGCGGTGTATTTTTATATGAGCATCTTATGAACACTTTACACATCAAATCTGTGAACATTATACCTGAACGCTATACTTTGTGAATATTATAACTTGAACATTATATCTTACAAACATTATATTTGGAGTGCATATACATCTCAGGATTTTTTTACGTTGGTGGTTATCTATTATCTACTTGTATGGAGATAACCCAATACTTTCATGGCCGAAGATAATGAAGTTCTGATACTCGCTCAAAAACCAGCACCTGTTAACCTGCCAGCTGTCAAGGCTGTCCCAGCAGTCCCTGAAGTCGATACAGTGAGAGCCAGTGAGAGCCAAAACATAGCTAAGTGGATGCTTATGAAAAAGGCCAACATTGTTGACATGTTGCTTCAATCTCATAAGGACATTCACAACATAGAAACAAAAAATATGATATTGGAAAGCAATATTGGTGAATTAACTGAAACATTAAACATGGCATTGTCCAACATTGCTGAGAAGAATGAACTCTCTGAAAATAACAACATTGTCAAGAAGTTGTTAATTGAGGGATATGCTCAAAAGACGGGAGGTAAAACTTGCAGAAGTTACTAAAGAAAAAGAACTGGCAATACTGGGTTCCAGTCATCTGGAACAGCCTCTCATCGACAAACAAGGAATCATTGACAGAATGATACTTGATTTGAACAACAGCCAAAGTGACTCTGCCTCTTTTGGCCTGCATGGAATGCCTAAAATGCTGGTAATCTTATCAAATGACAGTTCCCAGTTAGAACTAGTTAAACAGTGTACTAGGCCAGTGCCTTTTACAAAGGCCACCTGTGACTCTCTTCATGATGTTGCCCTTGATGAGAATTAACTTAGGTCCTTCGACACGGATTAATAAAACTTTTATAAAAATTAAACAATTTTGCAATCTGCCATGTTCAGAGCTACTTGGATCCGATGGAGTAATGAGGAAGAATGCATTTAAAGAAATGGCGAAAATCATTGGCAGATTGCAAAATCATTGTACATTCAGGGTATTCCCGAACGAATTGATCAATCTCCCAACTTCGCTCTGAGATTGAAAATGAGCAACAAGAAGGGCGGGGCCTAAAATCTTCGGCTCCCTCTGGTACTTGATCTTCCAATACTTTACTATGTGCAACAAATTGTACTTCTGCTTTCTGGGCAGAGCCTCGATCACTCCTGACCAATCAAATTAGACCTGAATGCATGTTCTCTACAGCAGGGTTAAGTTGGAATTTTCAAGTGCACACTTCACAAGCTTCCCGTAAAAAGGGGGTGGAAGTAATGCCTTTGAGCCTTGTCTTTGTTGATATAGATTATTTTGTTGTGTTTGCGCTTGCAGTTAGTCGACAATGTCTGTTTGGGTGCCATTTAAATCTATTGCCCGCAGGTGGCCTAATATCTGATGGAGCAAATCATATATATTTGCATCGTCGGCCATATCAATCGGTTGGTTGTTATTACATACCGCTTCCATATGTCAAATCACAAAGGATGTGGTGAACAAATAATAAAGACGTTTTAAAGCAAAAGATTAAATATTGTGATTTTTAGTGCCTGAGTTAAAAAGAAACCCTTAAAAACGTCTAATTGGTAAGTTGCTACTTCCCATGTAAACACAGTGTCTGATTGGTTAATCTCAGATTTCTCATTTGAATTTCCAAATATGTGCTCTGTACACATTGTGGGTAAAGGCTACACATATTTTATTTCATATCACCCAACAAAATGAAGCTTTCTTGGTAGTAGGCTTTACATATATTCATATATAAAATATGAACTACCACTGAAAGAGTTTAAACATGATTGCCTAGAAAAGTGGGCAATCAGGCCTCACTAAGCCTGGTCACAACACACACACGCGCACTCAAACACACACATACACACACACACATATATACCAAATAACAAAGTTGTGAACAGAAATAAGGCAATTTCTTGAAAACACGGAAATATTGCAGAACCTACAAGCAACATTTTAACAGAAATACAGAAATATATGAGGAGCATAAAATGCAATGGGAGTTGAATGACTGAAGAGAAATCCTTGTTCAAGAATAAATCATCAAACAATGGAAATCACTACAGTGAATGTCTGGCAAAATGTAAGTCATGACAGACTAATCAAGAATTCGGCTCCTCCATTTCTAGAGACTGACGCCTTAAAATATATTTATTATGGGGCAAGGGTATTTATATCATGTTTTATTTTATTTGGTAATGGTTTGACAATAACAGCTGTTTTGAAATTTGATTGCCTGCAAGAAAGGAGCTGCAATCTTCTTATCTGCAGTCTGGCATTCGCAGACTTTTTGTCCGGATATATGCCTATATTTCTTATATCGTATAATTTAACTGTGGGCACAACTGAATGGAAATATTTATGTCTTTTTGGAGAGACTTTTAATATTACTACCTTTTTTGCAAATATCTTTAGCCTTTTATTAATCAGCTTTGATAGATTCATTTTTATAACAAAACCTCTTCATTACAATGGTATGGTCACCAGATTTGCCACTCAGGTTGCGGTGTTGATTATATGGGCATATGTAATTCTTATGTGCGCCTTAACAATATATTTTGGAAATAACTTGCGAGAGGGGGTGCCTTGTGCATATTCCATATTTCTCTCAGAAAAATTTTTGTATGGTGTACTAGTTGTACACTTTATAATTGCTGTTCTCATCATTGTTGTGCTGTATACCATAATAGGAATTGTTGCTTATCATCAAAGCAGAAAAGATCATCGTCTGAAAAATGAATATCAGACACACGAGACCTCTATTGGTATTGAACCTAGTTCATCTCAAGCTAATTTTGAAGACAAAAATGGGACTCTTAGTATGAATTACGTCAGTGAGACCAGAGGAAATTGTGTTCTTGCAAAAGTTCCCAACAACTCCCAAACATATAAAACAGATGGAACGTGTGTGAGGGTTGAAAAGGAATCAATTGAAGGAAATGGATATGGTGAAGTTATGCCAACACAAGATGAGAAGAGAAACATTGCTAATAAAGATATGAATAAGTATAATGGGAAAGTGAACAATCTTAAAGACAATGTTTCTGAGAATGGTGGACAAGTTGAGAAAGTGAATGAGTTTGATGAGGACAAAACCAATTCTAACAACAAAGAAATGCACAATGGAAAAGAAATCGATTCTCAAATAGATCAAAGCAAATGCAATTTGGGTGAAATATCTTTTATTGCAGGTTCAGTCTCAAACAGAGAAGGTAAAAATGGAAATGTAATGTTTAAAAATGATAGTATAGTATTCATGAATCAGGATAAAGATAAATTTCATAATCTCATACAAGGAAAGATTACAAAAATGATGGGCATGGTTTTAGGCATATTCCTTGGATGCTATTTTCCTAGCGTTTTGTTTGGTTCAATTTTTTTGAATAACCCCAACCAGACCACATTTACTTTATTTCGAATTTGTGGAATTATATGGTGGACAAATGCCTGGGCCAATCCTATGGTTTATGCCTGGCGAAATCCCCAATTTAAAAAAGCTTTCAAAAAACTTTTGCACATTGAAAAAAGCAGTATCAGTCCAAATGTGGTGTAATGATGATGATGATGATGATGGTGATGATGATGATATCTCATAACATCTCTATGAAATACATGAATCTTTTTGTACGTGAATGAATCTTTTTGTACGTATATATAAAAATATTTAGTCTAGCAATATCTCCTGTGTAATTTATAATCTTTGAAGTTACAGCACATTATGGGATCATTTTTAAAAACACTTACATCATTGACAGAAAATGTTGTTCTCGGTTGAAAACATTCTTTATAAACAGAGAGTATGAAGTCAATTTTGATGTGAATGATTTACATTGTATTATCGGGTATTACAAACATATTTTTATATCATTATATTTAAGTGTAATTAAAAGATTATTAATGAGATTGTCATTGTGATGTGAATTAATTATTTGGCTTTATTAGGTTATGAGGAACATTTTATTAATTAAGAAAAATAAAAATGAAAAAATTAAAATAAAAAATAATAATCACAACCAACTTAGAACAGTAACTACAGAATTATTTCATAGTATCAGCTCTTGATTATTTGGAATTCATTTGTAAACCACCTTTTGTTTATTGTATCATTTACAATATATACTGGGATAGCCAGGTTATAGACATGACAGTTATGTAATGTGATGAATTTTATTCTGTATATACTACAAAGTGGATATATCAATATTTTTGTTATTTATAATTCTTGCTGCCTGCTTGAGTTTGAACATAATAATCCACCAGGATCAGCTTTTTAATCTTGAGAAATACAGTATTTTCTTTTCTTTTTTTAAGCATTGTTGTTGCATTTTATATGCATATACATTTCCAGATCAGGTGTAATAAATTGATAGAAATAAATGAAATGTCAAACAGAGGCCACTCAAGCACTGAGAGTTAATGGTTTGGGATATAATCTGTTTTTCTTGTCAATTGCACATAATTGTGATAATCACCTACACGCCTTACATAATACTACAGCACATTCAATACTTACTTACAATAATGATATATGTTTGCTAATCTATCATCATCCATATCAAGCAGCCTGTTATGATATAAATTAAGTAGTGTGTCAAATTAGTTTGATTGACAAACATTGAATTGATCTCATGCAAACATTTTAAGTTTCATATGTTTAAATAGTGTAATTTTCAGAAAATAAGCTGCTCTTATCATTATTACACATAAAAACAATAACATTGAATGGGCCAAATTTGCAATAGAAAAAAATCAAATTATAGAAAATACACAAAAAGATTACCTCAATTAATAAGTGATATCTGTCTGCAAATTGTCATATATTAATTTATTTCTTCTTCAGTAAGGGGAAGATGCAAACATCATTTCATGGATATGTGTATAATTTGGAGAATGTATTCATTGTTTGGCACCATTTGTGCTGGGTTAAAGTGACACAATGTATCCACCGCAATAGGAAGTTGTGTACAACCCATTTCATGATCAATGTCTACCATTGATAACATGATAACTGTTTTTTTTTGTCTATGAATTTCAATGGTTTTTCTATTATTTTATATGAGAGATGTTTCAATGGTGTTTTCATTTATAGGCAGCCATCTATTGGATAGTGAGTATCTTCTTGAAATTTTCACTAATTGAGCAATTTATATAAGGCGTTGAATTAGGAGGTCAAACGTATGAAAAAAAATATAAAAACATCATAATTTTATTGTTTTTTTTGCACACAGATTATTTAATATGAGAGATGTTTCAATGTTGTTGGGTACCTAGTACCTTTCAATGTTGTTTTCCTTTATACAGTTTATAGGGAACCATCTATTGGGATCCTGGTACCTACCTGATGTTTTCACTAATTGAGCAATTATTATTACGGGTTTAAATAGGAGGTCAAATATTTGAAAAGAAATTAAATATATTCATAATTTCAATGGTTTTCTTGCACAAAGATTATTTTATATCAGAGATATTTCAATGTTGTTTTCCTTTATGGTGAATCATCTAGAGGGTACCAAGTACCCTCATGAATGTTTCACTAATTGAGCAATTATTATAAGGTGTTGAATTGGGGGGTTAAACATTACAAAAAAATAAAACACTCACAATTTTAATGGTTTTTTGCATAAAAACTATATTATATGAGAGATGTTTCAATGTTGTTTTCCTTTATAGAGAATTATTTATGGGGTACCTAGTACCTACATGAATTTTTCACTAATTGAGCAATTATTATAAGGGGTTAATTAGGAGCTCAAACTTTTGAAGAAATGTCATGATCAATGTTCTGATATGTGTTAGCAGGTACAAAATAAAAGGTAATGATATGGTGTGTGCTAGAATATAAATAGGATAGTTATGTAATGTTATTTAGAGCCGTGGCCGTGTCTACCTGTCAAAATGGAGGATCAGAGCACATGGGGAAGTGCCACTGTTCACCTGGAAATAGATCTAAAAATATGCACATGGCTTTTTTCTGATATGTATTTACTAAAAGGTTAAGAGATATGTTTGTATGTGTTCAACCCTTTTGTTCTCTCAGAAAAACTACTCTGCAACGGTGGTCTTTGCCATATGCTCTCACCATTTTTGTTCATGAACATGTATCAACAAAGAATTTTAACACAAAAACATGGCATCATGTTGCAGAACCACTACAGAAAATGAAGTGTCATCATGTTGATATTCAGATCAATTTTCATGTGTCAAAACAGGCACCAGCCAATCATATTCTTGGAAATCATGAGACTTTATTGTGGTAATGAAACAAAAATATATTGTACTTCAAGATATCACAATATCTTGGTGTGTTCCAGGGGCTTATGAAAGTAGTTTGGGTGTGAAATATAATAGAATGTACTATGCATGGCGAGTCATATACTACCTCTGCCACAGAACTCAAAGAATTCAGAACTCAGATGTCATTTATTCGGCCTTAATTACAAAAAGGTTTCAAATACACTTTGTTGTCCAAATTAAATTAAATCAAGATATTTGGCCAGGGAGACTACTGTTAAGGTGGGTTTGGATATCCCACCGCTATCACAGGGGCCACCCTGTAAACAAAGTAAAATTAATAATAAACAACTGAGCACATTGCTCAAATTATTCAACAAGATTTGGCACGGGCCTCAGCTGATGTGGGAAATTTTATCATGAGTTCGATCCCAGCATGGCCGGGGTTCAAACCCACATCCTTTGGATCACCACAGAGGAACTGGTGCTAATAAGCTGGCACTCTAACCAACTGCGCCACGGCTAGTGGCTGGAGGAAATAAGATAACAACAATCATTATAAAGTGTCATAATTAATAAATGAACATATTATTAGTGTTGCACACACTTGTATCAATGATACAAGTTTCTTTATAGGAAGTAATATTATAATAGTAGTTTTTAACATATTTAGAATAGCCCTGTAAACTATGGGTTTCTACCTTATCAATAACACAGTTTGGGGTGTTATTAGCAGTTTCAGGAATTGTGTACCTTATAGATTTTCTAGCAAATTCATGTTTTATTAGAGGAGTTCTCATTTCCTGTACAGCTCTAGTACTGTGTCTATGTATTTCATTTATATGTTGCAGAGGTAAACTCTGTAAATATGATGGCAATAAATTATTTTGAAATTTATGATAGAACTTAAGTTCTTGCATTTTCAATATATGATCAATTCTAAGCAGTTTCAGATCTTTGAAGATAGGTTCAGTATGGGCATTATATTTCTTTAATTTGATAATCCTAACAGCTCTCTTTTGTACTTTTTAAAGTATATGATCACATCTGTGACCCCACAAGAGTATGCCAAAATTCAAATGAGAAAGAACTAGAGAGTTGTAAAGTAGTAACTTGGTCTTCTCGGGTAATAAGTTTTTCAGATTATTAATAATCCCAATGTTTCTTGAAATTTTGTTTGAGACTTTGTCAATATGACCATCCCATGTTAAATTTTCATTCAGTGTGATACCTAAGAAGTTAAAGTCTTTAACCCTTTCTATGTCAATACCATCTATTTTTAATTCAAGTTCCTCTATTTTTCTTTGGGGAGTATGAAAAACAATGTATTTAGTTTTTGATATATTCAATGACAGTTTATTTAATTTAAGCCATTCACTTACTTTATTCAATTCATCACTTATGGCCAGGCTAGGGGATATTTGGATGGAATTATTGGAAATAGGTTTTAGTGTACTTGATAAAGTGATATCATCAGTATATAAAATAAAATCTAGTAAGTTACTTGAATTAGCAATATCATTAATATAGATAATGAAAAGGAGAGGTCCAAGTATGTAGCCTTGGGGCACGCCTGTCTCAAAGGTTACAGTCTCAGATGGAGTACCATCAATTTCAACATATTGTCTTCGGTCCGATAGATAACTTTTCATTAAATCAAGAAGAGTCCCATTTATTCCATAATAACTAAGTTTCTGCAATAATATATGATGAACCAAAGTATCGATTTTTTGTTTGTTTGTTTGTTTGGGGCTTTACATCACTTTCAACATTATTTCAGTCATTTCGTGATGAGACCTACTTGTAGCAGATATAGTGCTGCCTCACTGAATTGTCATGTCGCAGGTCCTTGACATGACAACCCACCCGGTCACAGATTTACAAGGACAACGGGTTAACCCTTTTGGCACGGGCCTCAGCTCATGTGGGAAATTGTATCACGAGTTCAATCTCGGCATGGCCGGGATTCGAACCCACGACCTTTAGATCACCACAGAGGAACTGGTGCTAATAAGCTGGCACTCTAACCAACTGCGCCACGGCCCATGGCCCAAAGTATCGAATGCCTTAGAAAGGTCAATATAAATATATATTAATTGGTATATCATTTTTATCCATTGATGTCATAATATGATCAAAAGACCTCTAAAGCAGCGAACTCTGTAGAATGTTGATTTCTAAAACCATATTGACTATTATAAAACAACTTGTTAGTTTGAAAGAAATTTTACATTTGTTTATATATGACCTTTTCAAAAATCTTAGACACAGCTGTAATAAAGAGATAGGTAATAAAGAGATAGGTCTATAATTTGTAAATCTAGTCTCATCATCTTTTTTTATATATAGGACATACCTTTGCTAATTTCAGCTTATTTGGGAATATACCAGTGCACAGCATTTGATCAATAATAAGGGTTTTAGTATTACATCTTGTATAGTTTTCAATAATCTTGTGGAGATTCCATCCCAACCAAAGCTTGTTTTAGGTTTTAGATTATTTATAAATTCTTTTACAGTTTTATCATTAACATTTTCAAATTTAAATTGTAAATTATGTTTTGAAGTAAGATATGTCGTGAAAAGTTTGTTAGTTGGCATCTTGATATTCTGGGCCAGTTCAGGACCTACTTCCACATAAAAAGTGTTTGTGATGATTCTCTCATCATCCACGAAGATAGTTGGGAATGACTTTTTTTCTTTGTCCTATTTAATAAATCATTTACAACCTTCCAGGTACTTTTAATATCAGATTGGTATTTATGAAATACTTTTTCATAATACAGTATTTGGACCATGCGTATGCTCCCCTGTGGGTGCGGGGATTAAAGAATAGCCCCACTGCCCCCCAGCATGTCGTAAAAGGCGACTAAAGGGGCGTCCTGTTTGCCGTAGGATGCGACCTGTGTCGGGGAGAATATGGAATCCTGACGGGCTGAGCACTGGGCTGGTTTGGCAGTAATACCGGTCCAGTTGCAACACGCCTGTCTTGGATCCAAATGTTCACCAGACAGGCAGATCAGATTAGGCCTGGATCTGATTTAACCGGCTTGTGGTATATTTCCTTTAATATGTTCTGGCTATTTGATTTTTATTTATGACAATTTCAATGTTTAAAATTTAAGAATAATTGATACATTTTTGATTTATATTTCCTGAAAGGAGATTACTGCTGATTGGGTCAATCGAGGGATATAAATAAAATCCGAAAGATAATAGTTTGTGCCTTTGGAATAACGATTCTCCAACATATCCTGCTACAGGCTCTTTAACATCAATAGATCTCTCCATGTGCACTCCAAATTTATTTTTAGACTATTCCTGGGAAGTAGAGGAAGATCAATGGGGTAGTGATCACTACCCCATTATTTTAAATAACCATTTTCCTCCACCAGACGAACAAATCCCTAAGTGGAAATTTCATCAAGCCGATTGGGCAAAATTTCAAACATCCTGTTTCAATAGAATAACTCCAGAACTTTTTAACAATGTAGATGATCCTCTTCAAGTTTTTACAGATACATTGTATGATATTGCTGATGGGTGTATTCCCAAATCAAAGCCAAATTCTAAAATTAAAGAAAAACCCTGGTTTAATGATGAGTGCAAAAAAGCTGTCAAGGAGCGCAAAAAAGCTCTGAAAAAATTTAATCGACAGCCAACTCAATATAATTTGCACCAATTTCGAGTAAAAAGAGCTAAAGGCCGTTATATTATTAAAATAAGCAAAAGAAAAAGTTGGAAGGATTATGTTTCCAAATTAAATACGCGTACACCGATTAAATGCTGGGATATGGTGCGTAAAATTTCGGGGAAGGGAGGTGGAACAAGAATCAAACATCTAACTCATAATGGCCAATTAATTACAAATCCCACTGAAATAGGTAACACAATAGGTCAAACAATTTCCAAGAATTCCTCATCCAATAATTATTCTGCAAAATTTCAACAAATAAAAAATAGAAAAGAAAGAAACCAACTAAATTTTATATCTCATAACTTGGAACAATATAATAAATCATTTACAATAGAAGATTTGAAACTTGCTTTGGATAAATCTCATGATACCGCTCCTGGGCCTGATCAAATTCACTACCAAATCCTTAAACACCTCCCTGATCAATCACTTGGGCATCTTTTAGATATTTTTAATACAATTTGGGAAAGTGGTGATTTTCCTCCTTCATGGAGTGAAGCCACTATTATTCCTATTCCTAAGCCTGGCAAAGACTCCTCAGATTCAAATAATTATCGCCCCATTGCTTTAACCAGTTGCATCTGTAAAACAATGGAGCGAATGATTAATGAGCGTTTAGTTTGGTTTTTAGAAACTGCAGCTTATATTTCTGTTGCACAGAGTGGCTTTAGAAAAACTCGAAGTACCATTGACCACCTGGTACGTTTAGAGACATTTATAAGAGAGTACATATCACCCAGATCCTGATCTTTATTTAGGCCAAACTCGGATACCTGTTGTCGAAGAAACCAAGTTTCTTGGACTTATTTTTGACAGAAAATTATCTTTTATTCCCCACATTAAATACGTTAAGAAGAAATGCCAGAAGGCATTAGATTTATTACGGGTTCTTGCCCATACCGATTGGGGAGGGGACCGTAATATTTTATTACAATTGTATAGAGCATTGGTACGTTCTAAGCTTGATTATGGGTGTATGGTATATGGATCAGCACGTCCATCTTATATTAAAATGCTTGATCCTATACAAAATCAAGGTTTGCGACTTTGCCTTGGTGCATTTCGTACATCGCCTGCAGATAGCTTGGCAGTTGAGGCAGATGAGCTGCCTCTTGATTTAAGAAGAGAAAAGCTTGCCCTTCAGTATGCTGCAAAAATTGCAGCTTGTCCAGACAATCCTGCCCATGATACTGTATTTAATCCAAATTATGTTGATCTTTTTCAAAATAAACCAAATACAATACCGACTTTTGGCATTCGCATTAAAGAATCTTTACAATCTATAAATTTAAGTCCGAATCACGTAGCTAAATTTCAATATCCTGAAACACCTCCATGGACCTATGCAACTTTAAATATCAATGTAGCCATGTCAGAATTAAAGAAATACTCAACCGATCCATCCCTTAATATAAATAGATATAAAGAAATTAAATCTATTTTCACTGGATATCAGTGTATATACACTGATGGATCATTTGACAATGAGAAGGCTGCTGCAGCTTCTGTTAAGGGCAATCATATATATTCAGAACGTCTACCAAATAAATCATTTTTTCTGCAGAACTACATGCTTTGTACCTTGCTTTGGATCATGTGGAGACTTCTCCACATCAAACATTTTTAATTTTTTCTGATTCTTTGTCTTGTTTACAAGCATTGAAAGCAAAGGATTGGAAAAATCCCTTTATTTACAAAATTCTCGAACGGTATCATAGACTCTGTACAGATGAAAATAAAGAAATTCGTTTTTATTGGATCCCCAGTCACATTGGAATCCATGGAAATGAGGCTGCTGACCAAGCTGCCAAAGCAGCATTGGACAAACGCCCAATAGATTTACTTATTCCATATACAGAGTTTAAGAAATATATTATGGTTTTTTTATGTTCTAAATGGCAGTTGCGCTGGAACGAAGCTATTTTTAATAAATTACATGAAATTAAGCCCGTTCTAGGCAAATCTAAAGGTGCTATTAGAATTAACCGTAGAGAAGAGTCAGTTTTAACCCGTATAAGAATAGGTCATAGTCATTTGACGCACTGTTATCTGCTTAAAGGTGAAGATCAACCGGAATGTATTGGTTGTCAAAGGGCTTTGACTATTAAACATATTTTAATTGAGTGTATCGATTTTGATATTATAAGAACTCAATATTTTAATGTACAAGATTTACATACGTTATTTGATACTGTAGATACTTCTGTGATAGTATCTTTTTTAACTCACATAGGACTTTATAATCAGTTTTAAGGGCAGAGCTTTTGTTTATTTAGGTCATTGGCTTATTTATCAAGAACTGCAAAACATCATACTGATAAAGTCTTTTAAACAAATTATACATATCTATTATATTTGATTGATATTATATAAATGCTGTTCACAGTTGGTAAATTCTTGTGTTATCTACATATTGTATTAACATTTACATTTTGTTTCTAGTCAATATTACATTTCTATTTTTACTGTTTTGGCACTTTATTGTGTCAATGTGAAACCATTCATTCATTCATTTTTATCATTTTTAGGCACTAAATAACCTTAGTGGTTGATGTGCCTCTAAGCAACCATTCATTCATTCATTCATTCTGTGATAGTATCGTTTTTAACTCACATAAGACTTTATAATCAGTTTTAAGGGCAGAGCTTTTGTTTATTTATGTCATCGACTTATTTATCAAGAACTGCAAAACATCATACTGATAAAGTCTTTTAAACAAATTATACATTTTTATAATATATGATTGATATTATATAATTGCTGATGATAAATTCTTGTGTTATCTTCATATTGTATTAACATTTACATTTTGTTTCTAGTCAATATTACGTTTCTGTTTTTAATGTTTTGGCACTGAATGACCATATTGTGTCGATGTGCCGTTAAGAAACCATTCATTCATTCATTCATTCATTCATTACCATGCGTATGCTTTTTTTTTTAGAATTTTGTGGTAAGTTTTCAAGTTATTTCTATACACAAGATAATTAGAGGAATCAGGATCAGTAATTTTCAATTCTTTATATAAGTTATCCTTGTAGTTGATAGAATTGATGACTTATATGTAATCCATGGAGATTTTTTATGTTTAGACTTCTTGAACTTGACTGTTTTTGTTGGCATATGTTTATTCCTAGCACTTTGTACTATATTAGAAAGAATGTCATAATTTATATTGGAATCTTGGTTGAGGTTTATAATTAGGTTTGGGGTTGTTTCTTTTAATGAGTTATCAATTTCTAATTGAAATTTATTTATAGAGGTAGGGTCATTTTTTGTTATTGTAATATACTTTATTGGTGGTTCTTTAGTATATATGTTATGTAATGTTACAAAGTATGGTTGGTTGTCTGAAAATTTCTTCAATAATATACCAGATGTAGTGTTTAGTGTTCCAGGATATAATTTGCAAAAGAAATTATCAATCAATGTGCCATGTTTATTTGAAAACCGTGTTGGGAGTGTAATCTTAGGATACAAACTTTCATTTGTTAGCATGTCAAAATAATCAGCTATGAATATGACTATATTAAAATCAGGATTATTAGGATCTCGTTATTTTTTGGGCCTAGGCTGGGGATAATAGAGCCAAATTCGTTGATAAAATCTCTATAATTTTCCATTAAGTCACATGGAGGTCTCTAAAAATTATCGATAGTAATAGTTTTGGAGAGATTTTCTCCTTTCTTTACTTGTATCACCTGACCCTCCCAATGTTCATAACCATTTAATTTCAGTTTATGTACATAACTAAAATTCTTATGAAGATATATGAACAATCCTGCCTTACAAGTACAACCTTGTGGAACTAACTCATAGTTGTCCAGTTTGAACCTTGATGTATCCTCTTTATCTGAAAGCCATGTTTCTTGGATACAAATAACACTAAATTCAAAACCCATTTCTCTTAAATCATCTATGAAAATTTTAAACTCATTGAACTTAGCTCTAATTGACTGTATATTTGTACTGAACACAGTGAATACTTTTATCTTATTTTTTAAAAGTGAAAAAATCATATCATTGTCATAGTATGGAGAATGCTTTATGAAATGTACTTCTTCTGAATCATTGTCTAGATTTATAATATTCGCCAGAGAGTTATTATCTATACCTCCATGGTGCTTCAAAATATCCTCATCTAATGCCATCATGGTCATAAAATAAACATTTTGTATGTCTTGGAAAATACTGGTACATTGTACATAATTCCATACAGTATCTGGGTAACTGAGAAATAGCAACATATGCACAAACTAGGACATATTTACATACAAGTAGAGTTCTTGATAAATGCTTATTATTGGCAATATGTGAACTGAGCCATTGTGTATACAACAATGACAGCAAATTTAAGCAAATAAGAAGGCAAGCGAGTAATGATACAGAATAAATGAAAAAGTCACTTACACCTATTTTTAGTAATAATAATAATAATAATAATAATAATAATAATAATAATAATAAAAACATTTGTATAGCGCATATACCAGACAAAAAGCATTTGTATAGCACATATACCAAACAAGAAACATAGGTAGCAGCAGCAAGTGTGATGAAAATGTATCAATATAAAGCATATGCTTCAGCCAGGTTGGAAATGGCTCTATGTGTATGAAAGAAAAAAATATTCATGACCTGCACAAAACAGTGAGCATCAGTTGTATACTTCAGATAATGTTAATCTATCCTATATGAACAGTTAACTTGATTTACAAATAAAGTGTTGAACATTGGTATGTCAGCAGCCAGCAGGATATACATATTCATGTTAATCTATGACATCACACTGTCTTTGAGCCTTACACAGGTAAAAAATTAGTATTGTTTCAGTTCACAGCTTATGTAATCATATATGTGATAGAAGTGATGTATATTCATAATAACAAAATTCCAATATAACTGCATATATCACCAGGTGGCAGTAGCATACATATGTATTCTATGGTTGCATGTTTACATAGATATCCATGATATGAGGCTTGAATGATTTAATAATGTATACTTAATAATAATAGTAATAATAATAATAATAATAATAATAATAATAATATAATAATAATAATAATAATAATAATAATAATAATAATAATAATAATAATAATAATAATAATAATAATAATAAAATTTTTATAGCGCTGATACCAGACAAGTCTGTTCATAGCGCTGTGTTCAGAACGTGCATCCTGAAGAGATGAGTTTTCAGTCTCCTCCTAAACGAGGAGACTCAGGTACCCGTCCTAATTTCACTAACCAAGGAATTCCAGAGTCTAGGGCCGACAGATAAAAAGGCCCTTTCACCCACTGTCCTCAGCCTGGTCTTAGGAACTTGTAAGTGGGTGCAGTCATTAGATCTAAGACAACGTTCCCCTTGTTTAATTAGGAGTACATCACTTAAGTAAGGCGGGGCCTTACCATTTAGGGCCTTCCAGGTCAAGAGAAGGATCTTAAAATCTGTTCTTGCATGAACTGGGAGCCAATGTATTTGCCGTAGTTTTCCTGAAATGTGATCAAATTTCCTGATTTTTCCTACGGCACTCGCTGCAGAGTTTTGGAGGTATTGTAGCTTCCTGGTGTTAGATTTAGGAAGACCAGCATGGGTAAGTGTTACAGCTGTCTTCTCGTCTAGACAATGTCTGATAGCCGCTAGGTTCCTAATATGCTAATAGCCTTTCTGGCACATTTTTCTGATCTGGGCCTTCATGTCCATATTAGAGTCAAAGGTGATGCCCAGGTCAACCACTGACTCACTAGTAGCAATATCAGAGCTCCCAACCCTAATTGTGTCTGGGATACTGCTGCTGGTGGCAGTACTGTACCTGTCAGTACATATAAGCATTTCTGTCTTTCTATCATTTATTTTCATCTTGTTCTAACCTCACTGATACCCTACTCCAGTTTGTGTCTGCTTATATCTACTTGATGGGGGGGAAGTGTGGTCCATAGGGATGTAGATCTGAGTATCATCAGCATGAATATGATAGCTCAGACCATATTTGGCTGAGATATCAGAAAGGGGTGTCATAAAATGGTGAATAGTATGGGACCCAGGACTGAGCCCTGAGGGACCCCATATTTTATGGACTATGAGTCCCTACCTTCACACACTGTTTCCTGTTATTTAGGTATCACCGAATCCAGGAGAGGGCGTGACCTTTGACACTACATCTAGCCTCCAGTCTATCAAATAGAATTTGGTGGTCAATGGTGTCAAAGGCGGCAGAGAGGTCAAGTAACAGCAGGATAACTGACTTCTTGTTGTCTAGGGCACACAAGATATCATTTTGCACTTTTAACAAAGCAGTTTCAGTACTGTGATATTCTTTGTAGGCTGACTGAAACCTATCAGTAAGGCCATTCCTTACCAGATGAGGGACCAATTGGTCTGCAACTGCCCTCTCTGTTAATTTAGAAATATATGTCAGGTTGGAAACAGGTCTATAGTTCTCAACCAGTTCAAGGCCAAGTTTCTTCAGCAGGGGTGTTATTATAGCTATTTTCATATTTTCAGATACTGCTGATTCTATCGGTGATTTATTTATGATGAAAGTAATTATTGGTAAGAGGTCATCTAAGAGGTCAAGTAGGAGCCAGGTTGGGATAGTATCCAACTCTTTGCAGACCTCTTGACCAATTTTCGTACATCATCTATTGTTAGGGGTGTGAACCTCTCAAGACTTGCTGTACTTGGTGCACTCCTATTGTTCGCAGTGTCACCTGGTCGCAAGATTTGGCAGGGTGGAGCCTTATAAATTTCCAGGCGAATTCTTTCTATTTTTTCAAGAAAGAATGTATTGAACTTCTCAGCTTGAGTAACCTCACAGTCTGATTGGGTATGTCCTTTCTTTTGTCCTTTTTTTGTGCATGACTGTGTCTATGACTCTAAAAAGATGAGTGACCCTGGCATACTTGATAGGAGCATGTTTATTCATGAGTGATGTGAGTTCCTTGTCATAGTAATCCACAATGTCACTCAAGGATTAGTGTTCCCATGTTGAATTTGTACTAGTTAGGGATTTGATGTCATTCCTTTGGGACTGGAGATCTAATCCCTTAAAGTTCATGTATTTGATCAATTTTTGTGGGGTTTGGGGGGTGAGATACCTAGGTATAGCTTAATCATTTTATGATCAGATATGTATTCATCCACCAGGTGGTTCTTGAGAAACTTATTCCCCTTGAAGGTGATGATTAGATCAAGGGTGTTTTCCAGCTTATGAGTCTGTTCATGTACCCATTGGTTCATGTCAAATGTAGATAGGATGTCGTTGACATCAGGTTTATTTGGCTTATTGACATGGAAATTGTAGTCACCTAGGAAGATGACCTCATGACTGAATGACCCATAGTGTGCCACCAATTGAGTGAACTCATCATAGAACTCGGAGTAGGTATACCTATTCCTGTTAGATGGTTCAGGTCTGTAAGTGGTTACAAAGGTGAACTTCTTGCCCTTGAAGTGATGCTTCCAGGATTCCATTGTCTTTACAACCGGTTGGTTTAACCTGTTGGTTTCAAAGGGTTCAGCACGAAGTTCAGCACGATGTAATAAGCCCAGACATCCTCCTGAGCATCCAATGCAAGGGAATGATTGAAACTTGAGGGAGACCTCTTCCAGTTCATCTCTGACCCTCTCTTCATTAGTATCTTGTAACCATGTTTCTGTTACAAATAGGGCATCCAGAAGTAGGCTTTCACAAGTAGTACTCTGGACATTACATGAGCCAATAAGGAGTTGGTTGCTATGTTTGCATTGTGATGACTGTGTATTGTTGTTTGTGGTGCCACCTCTATCAACAGGATGAAGCAGAGCATGTATTGAGCCGGCTGGCGACCTGGATCCCGCCTTGTGATTGGTTTGCCGAGCAGAGTAGTGTGTATTGTCTTTGTTTACATATTCGGTACAAACATGTGTGTCGATAAAGTTCAGGTGTTTCCGTGCCAGGCATTGGTAGCGATAGGTGTTTATGAGTCCACTCTTGTATCTCTGGGATCTGGGGCTCGGGCATTTCCCTGAGTCGCTACGTTGTGTGCTACCACGAGGATGGTGTGGACAGCTCGAGGCAGACGGTTCCGAACACTGAAATTACTACAAAAATACAGTGAGTTTCTATGAAAAGGTGATGGAACAAAGTCGGAAGTTAGTTGTAGATCCACGATATTTGTTGTTCCAGTATTTAAAGTAGTTATTTCAGCCATTTTTATAGAGTTTTTGTGGTGCTCGCCGGCACCGTGCACAGATAACAGCGTGATATGCCTTACTGAGTAGCATGTATCAGGCGTGAATCTATATTGGGCAGTGTAATGGATAACACTGGATCGTGCGGTTGCTAATGTCTTTTATTGATAGAAACACGCGATACACGAGATGCAGACGCACGAGTCACATTTGAACATTACATCTCCCCCTTCTTTAGTTGAGGATTGTATGTTTATGTATATTCATATGCAATAAACTTTAAACAATATAAACTGTAATATTGTGTTATCGTCTCTTTGACTGTAATATTGTGTTATCGTCTCTTTGACTAAACTTTTGTAAAGCTTTTCTCTTGTGTGTATTTTTTATAGTCTCTGTCCTTTACACACATTTCCATATCCATTCTCCTCCCTTGAGAAAATTAAAATGTAAGCTTATGGCATATACCCGCATTGTTTTATACAAACAGGAACTTGAAATTT
This sequence comes from Amphiduros pacificus, assembly GCA_949316495.1. Taxonomy (NCBI): domain Eukaryota; kingdom Metazoa; phylum Annelida; class Polychaeta; order Phyllodocida; family Hesionidae; genus Amphiduros; species Amphiduros pacificus. The sequence continues at coordinate 16,969,445 of OX439011.1, read as the reverse complement.
AAACATTTCAAACATGCATTTTTGATAAACATTGTTTATCATGGAACAAGGCTTTTGCTTTACCATACAAAAATAAGATATAAAATACATGCTCTTTGCCTGAACAATATTTGAACAATATTTGGCTAGTTCTATAAACAAATTACTAAATAAAATTTTACCATACCATATAAGAGTAGAATACACAGTATTTTGGTATTACTCAAGTATGTAAACACAAAATGATATATATTTTTCTGAACACTTTTATGAACACATATTCTGCTTAAACACTTTTATGAACACATAAAATAATACTATGGCGGTATTTGAAATAAACATCTTATACAATATTTCTGACCATTCTGCTCAAATACACATGTAGTAACTCACTTGAGAGACCATCTTGAGCCTGTCTTTTGACTTTAATAAGTCTCTACTAATCTGACCCTGCCAAATTTGGTAGTTTTACCTCATATTCGCTCAAATGTTTTGGCATTTTCACACTCCTGTGGGGACGTGTCACCGGTTCAGATTGAGTTTGGGGTTTACTAGATTTCGACTTAAAATGCACAGCTCTAGTTCGAATAGTGTCGCCATGGTTACCGACTGACGGCTGATCGGACATTTCGACTCCGCTGGCGCTTTGCAGAATATCTTCTGGTTCTTCATCCTTCTGAGCCAATAGTGGTTCCTCTGAGACAGGGACTGGCCTGAAATGAGCCACTATCATGGACCCTTTTCTCTCAGTGACCTGGAATGGCTCTGGCTGAAATCTTGGCACTGACTTACCAGATTTGGTCACATTCTTCATCAGAACTCTGTCTCCAACCTCCAAGCCTGATGGCTTGATATTGCGTCTCCTCTCTGCGTAGTATTTCATCTTGGCTTTTGCCTTCATGTCATTTTCTGCAATCTTGCTTGTGTCCTCATACCTAAAGACTTGAGGCAGTTTGGTCTTGAGGGGATACCCATTCAAGGCTGTTGCTGGTGGGATACCAGTTGCACTATGTGGGGTTGCTCTGTAATTTCTCAGAAATTTCTGAAGCTCTTTCTTCCACGGCTTACCCTCAAGTTGTGCTGTTTTACACACCTTACCAAGGTTTTTCATGAAGCTCTCCGCTCCACCATTTGCTTCTGGCCAATATGGCGTCACTTTCTGATGCTCAAATCCCAGTACTTCTGCAAAATTCTGAAATTCTTCACTCTGGAAGGGACTCCCGTTGTCACTCTTGAGCTTATCAGGTATGCCTCTTGATGAGAACACCTTGTCCATTGCCGGTATGACTGCACTTGCAGCCTGCGACCCGACTATCTCCACTTCTGGGATTCGAGTTCTGTCACATCTCACTACCAGCAAATAGTGACCTGACGGCAGAGGACCAAACATATCTGTGCTCAGATGAGACCATGGATGCTCTGGAAGGTCTGTCATCTGCAATGGTTCTCTCCATTTGGGATCGTGGCTTGCAGCACACGCTACACATTGACTAATCTTGGTTTTCACCATTTCCTCAATGCCTGGAAACCAAACCTTTTCACGCAATAGTGACTTGGTTTTCACTATCCCTTGGTGCCCTTCATGTGCTAGATCTACAGCTCGCCTCTGGAGACTGTCAGGCAAAACTATTCTTTTACCTCTCAGCACCAACCCAGACTGAGTCACGCTGAGCTCTGTACTCACATGGCTGAATGATTGCAGTGCTTTGACGTCACAATCAGATTGCCAAGAGTTTGGTTTTGATACCAGATGACACTTGTTGCTTCTGATAAGGCTTTTCACCTGTGTGAGTGTTGGGTCAGCCAGAGTTTCTTCTAATACTTCTTGCTCAGTCATTGCCTTGGGCACAGCTGCTGATGCTATGTAGTTCACATATTCTTCTGCTATCTTCTCTTCTCTGGAAGTTTTATCATGTTTTGCACTTTCTAGTTTGATTTTACCTTTTAGCTTAGCATTGAATGTATTTTCATCTATGACAGTACATGTAGCTGCGCTATCTGCAGTGAGTACAATGTTGCTGTTCTGAATGGTTACCTGAAACCTAGGTGTTGATTTTACCTTATCACCTGACAATGCAAAAAGGTAGTGGTTGTCGTCGTCGCTGTCGGACTCGTTGGTCACCTCATGGACTCGCTGATGCTTGCCGTGTCGGCGCTGCGTCTGTTGACGACCACTGTCGGCGCCCTTGCAACCACCGCTTGTGGATGGCTGCTTGTAACCGCCGCTGCTACTGGAACCAGATTGACCACCACGTTTGGATTTACACACTTTAGAGAAGTGGTGCAACTTGTGACAGTTTCCACATTCCTTTCCGTATGCCGGACTAGACTCTTTGCCCTGGATGTGTGGATAATCCCCGCCACAGTAGTAGCATTGCATCTTTTGTCTGTTTTTTACTTGATTGATTTTCTTATCCTCAGACTTAGGCTGTTGTAATATTTTCTCTATATCTGCATTTTGAGACTTGCACTGTTCGTTGCTACGCCCCTCTGCAAGGACGTCTTCCAGTGTCTTTAAAGATCCCTTTAGCCCTTTTTGCCTAAGTCTGGAATCTGTAGTTGTTGTGACAATGTGTCTCTTGATCTCAATCGCCATGTCCGGAAACTCGCATCTGCTGGCTTGCTGTCTCAGTCTGACCTGATACTGGTCAATGCTTTCGCCTCTCTTCTGCTTCAATCCCCCTGAACACGCATACCTCGAAATCAGTGTTCACTTTGGGTTTGAAGTGCGCTGCTAGCTTTGCCTTAGCCTCGTCATACTTATCACCAGTGTTTTCAAATGTGAGGAAGTCTTCAAAAGTTCTCGGACCAATCAGGTGCAAGAGCATCATGCGCTGTCTCTTGTCATCCTTGATATCCAGTGCCCCCATATAGTTTTCAAATCTTGAGATCCATCTCTCCCATGTGACACCACTAGCATCACCATCACCATTTACCTCATCAAATGTGCTGATTGCTGGAATGTTATTTGATGCCATTTTTGAGGTTTGATTGAGTAGCTGGGAGTAGGAATTGTCACTGTCTATGATTTTGATTGGGGCTGTGTGTTTGGAAATCCTGCCTGTGATTCTGATTGGGACTGTATGCACAAATACACAACTTCCGGTCAAGTACTCTTTGTAGCAGTCTGTTGCTTGATTAGCACTTGAAATAATGAAAAACAGGCACAAGAAAGTCAGCAAAATTGAGGGCCAAACTTGCCTTGGGAAGCCATGACCTTGGGAACCACGTGTCAGCATTTGTGAATTGGTCCGGTAAGTTTGCTGAATGTTTATGGCCGTTTATACCAGTTTGCAGACGTGTCCACTTCTTCTGAGCGATGTCTGCAGTTTCCTTGATACCTTAGTGTTGTTTATCACTTGTTTGGGCGAGGTTTTGGCACTTCTGCATGCCCACAAAGTTCATTTTTTCTCACTCGTCGCCAATGTAATGGATAACACTGGATCGTGCGGTTGCTAATGTCTTTTATTGATAGAAACACGCGATACACGAGATGCGGACGCACGAGTCACATTTGAACATTACAGGCAGGAACTACTTCAATATTTCTTTTTAACACCACAGTATGTGCATTTTGCAGGTTTAGGTTTCATAGAAATTCAATTTGAGATGGGGCGATAAGATAAAAATTTAATGACCCACGTGTTTTGAGACCTTGCACATGTGCAGAACAAAGGATGAAGTTGTTCGAGGAGAGACCCATAGGGGGCATTTTAAGCAACCCTTTAATATTCGTATCATTCTTCACAATATTTCCATAACATGAACATACACAAACAAATTTATGATTGTGTAATATTGAATTTTTATTTACAAAAGAATGACAAGTGCACGGAGCTGGCCCGCACCATCAATCACTAGTATTGATAATTTTGTAAACCTCTCGTCTGGCTTTACGAATAGTCTTTACTTCCAATTATTTTGACAAAGTTCAATTGTTTTCCCATTGCAGTTTCCTCCTTGATGATTTCGATGAAGGCACCGGTGGTCCCCTATAGGGGACGGATGGTGGCGCCACCTTTGCCAATGATGGCTCTGGCTGCATCATCAGACACAAAAATAAGATTGTTTTTATTGTCCCGAGTTCTCTTCACAAAAGAGGATGATGTGGTGGCGGAAAAGGAGGAACCAGAAGAGGACTGCTTGGACACATGTTCTCCTCTTCATCAGACAGAAGCGTTGTTGATGTGGGTTTATCCGTCGCAGCGACCTTCTCCGGGATCATCAGGGAGTTTACACTAGAAGCGAAGGTAGAAATCGTACTGTCCAGTAGCGAACCGTCTGCCTCGAGCATAGCATTAAGGGCACCAACAAAAGAAGGGTTGTCCAGATAGTTGTATCCCCTCAGGTTCTGATTACTGAGTCGGCTGCAGAAGACGATCCAGTTACGTCTGCATGTAGCATCATGATGAGGCGGCGGGGAGAGACACTATGAAAACTTCCCTTAAATTTAGCTCCGGTGCTCTCTTGTATTGGAAAGTTGAAATGAACGACTTCCTGCTTCAGGCGAAGTGCATTGTGGGCTATGTTGTGTGTAATGGCGGGAATGACAGCATGCTCTTGAATGTTCAACTCGGTGCCTAATTTTGCACCTTAGATGAATAACATGTGTTAGATCAAGTGTGTTTAGTGTCTGAGTGTGTGACCCTGAGTGTCTGGGACAATTTTAATGACTTCTTGATCGTTGACAAGTGGAGTGCAGCTGGTGAACATCGTTTTTGAAGGCAAAGTTTGGTGAGTACAGAATCTGAAAAATGTCTATATTTTCCTCCAACATCTAAATTTAAAGCCTTCTTACTCAAAAAATCGTAGGAATGCGTTGTTTAAACTTTGCTGGGTTAACCAAGAACATGTATTGAGTAAAACAAACAGAAAATTAGAGTGCACCATCGTGCACCATTTTGCTGGGCAGCATTAGTCTCCCTCAATGTCAGTCTGCCATAATCATATAAATAATATCAGATGTTCATAGCCAAGATGTGGACCTACACCCCCCTGCCTCATAAATCCTCATAAATGCCCCAAAGTTGCACACTTTGGTGGCTCACGATAAAAAACATCTTGGTTATGTACATCTGATAATATCCCTGCCAGTCAGGACAATTCTGTGTACGTGTTGTCAATTTAAAATTCAAGAAATCTTTGCCGGCTCTATTTTACCATTATAACAATGAAATAAATAAATAAATAAAATATATATATATATATATATATATATATATATATATATATATATATATATATATATATTTATTTATTTATTATATATATACATTGACGTCATATTGGCCCCACCCACTCCCACCCCACCCACCATATTGGCCCCACCCACTCCCCACAAATTTGTTGCTTCTGGACTCCGTGTGAAAAGGCACATCTTTGCATACAGTAGTGCTAAAAAATCGTTCGTATACCAAATTAAATATTTTTAAAAGATGAATAAAAATAATTTCAACTACTTCATCAGTTTGCAATGATTGTTTGTGTTTAAATGTATTTTGTTGTTTATTTAATTTTCTGTTTTATTTGTTGTAATTATTTTTTGATTTGTTGTAATTTTTGTTTTGTTTATTGTAATCTTTGTTTTGTTTGTTATCATGATTATTTTTTTCCATCCGTGTTACATGTGGATCACCACTTTTTCTTGTTTGGGGGGGGGGGACTAAGACGATTCTACTACTCAGTAACATTCAGTACTCAGTAACATTCAACAAGAATTTTAGACTATTTATTTCATGGTAGCAGCTCTTATGATGATAATGTACTGTCAGTTTAATATTATTGGGTGGAAATCATAATTGTGTTTTCCTAAAAAAAATGTTCATATAATTTGTAGGAACATACATCACCAGCCAGCCATCATGCACCACGCTCACTTGTCAGCTGGATTGGTCATGCATCACTCATCAACAATAGTAAGGTGGTTTTTTTGACATTCTATTATATTGACTACTACATGTATTTGCCAATCTTAGCAAAAATGCTAATTGATCAATTATATCTTTCAAAATGCTAATTGATCAATTATATCTTTCATTTCGGTGTTGACAATGCTTATGGTCTATTGAAATGGATGAAGTTCACAATTTATCAATAAATAAACTTGAAAATAGTTTCTTAAATTTTCTACACACAATTGTGAAAATTTGTGAAATCTGTCTTAATCATAATTGTGCATTCCTTTGTAATAAGCTTTTGATTATTTGTAGGAATAGCTGATATGGACAGGCAGTCACCATGCATCACTCTGTATCACCAACTGATATGGACATGATATGATCGTAAAGTTAGATGGCCATTATGCCTCTCTGATCGTCACAGTGAAGACAAACAAGACTATTTTTATCTTACAGAAAAAGACAGCTTTATATCTCACAGTCACAGAGTAAATTTCTGTAAAATTTTATATTATCCATTATTTCACCAATTTAGAAAGTGCATCACTCAACATCACCAGATAGTTTGGGAAGATGGTCACTGTGCTTCACTCAACATCACCAGATAGTTTGGGAAGATGGTCACTGTGCTTCACTCAACATCACCAGATAGTTTGGAAAGATGGTCACTGTGCTTCACTCAACATCACCAGTCGGAACATGCATCATCAGCTGTATGAACCAGTGGTCACTATGTATGCTCTATCATCAGATAATATGGACCAGTGACCAGTGTCATGCTTTATTAACAGCAAATTTAGGAAGCTAGTCATATTATAATAATATTTTAAATTTAAGAAACTTAATTTGTGTAAAATTGCAACATTTGTTTAATCATTTTATTTTGTCAAAATAAATATTTACATTTCATATATGACCTTTGTTTTGTTCTAATTTTTGCTCTCTGTGCAATGTTTCAGGTCACACATTTCCCTTCAAAATTTTAGCCATTATATATTTTAGCAATTATATATTTGTTTTGGTATATTTAAAGAAATTGTCTTCAAAGTTCCAAGATTTTCATCCCTAAGACACTGCCAATAACAATGATAATGAGAATCCAGAAATATTTTTTTTATTTTTACACAATTTGTCAATTACACACCTATTATATTTTTGTCTTGGGATAAAGATTAGGTTTTTTTGTAATTTATTGGCAGTGTTTCGTCCTGATAATGGTTAGTGACCCATACAGTCTACCCAGGACTCATCGGTTAGGGGTAGACCATTAACTTGAGCCAACTCAACAAAACTTAGTTAGTAATAAGAACATTATAAACTTATTTAAACTTATGAGTCATGCATCTTATTAGATATATCAGGAAGACATAAAAAATACACAACATAATTTTTGAAATTGATACATACATACATATATTATATATATATATATATATATATATATATATATATATATATATATATATATATATATATGTGTGTGTGTGTGTGTGTGTGTATGTGTATATATAAATGAATAACTATACAGGAAGCTGACCACTCTGTCTTAATATATCAGTAAAAAATACACTAACAAAATATTCAAACAGCTCTGGACATGGAACAATGACTGGAAATCACTATCATTGTTTACAATATATCTTCAAATTTTCTTGTGATATAAATGGACAAACTTTTACAACAAAAAAATGTAAAGATATAAAAATATTCAGTAAAAAAATGTTATTTAAAAAAAATGTCATTAAAATATTTTTGGTGTTTTTCTCTGAAGGTTTTATATATTTACCTGTAACAAAAGAAGGAATTTTAACCACAATTTATTTGTTAGCAATTTTTCTTGTTGAACTTTTCAGTTAAGACAAGAATTCTGACCAATTTTTTATTTATTTGTTTTTTCTGTTCAATTAAATTTTTATGAGGAGGCAAGATTTCTGACCACAAAATTAGCATCTGTTTGCGAGGTAAGCAATTTATCAAAATGTCAGAATTTAAATGATTTATAGGCTCAATCTCGTGACAAATTGACTGCATACAATTGATATAGGTAATAAAAAATACAAAGAACAAGCACACTTTGTGTAAAAATATCCATAGATCAAAACCTGGTAAGTAAATGAGCCAGATTATCATATTTGAGAAAGATATTGAGCTTTGACTCGAGCAAGGTTGAACTTGGCAAGTTTTCATTGTGAGAGAACCGTCACCATGGGGCATTTCAAACTGATGATACCCACGATAAAAAACTTGTACACTGTCTCTCCATCTCCGCCGCCTCTTATCTCGGACGTGTCAGAAAGGATAACGACGTGGTCTGCAGCCGAGATGCGGTCTGAGCGGTGGGCGAGATTTTCTGCCGAGGATTTCACCCTGCAGTCTCGACGTGCCAGCCCCGAAGAAATATCGTCTTGGCGACCATCTTTGGGCAGCACCACCAGCAGGTGCGAAGGAACTTGATCAGCTGCAGCCGGCTCAGGAGCTGGTGCGATCGTTGTGGTGGAAGGTTGATCCACAAACGACTGGATCACTTCATCCCTCTCACGAATCGTCTGTAAGGCCGTCGCCAGCTCGGTCGCCATCACTTGTTTGTCAGCTTGCACTGTGGCGAGATCAGCCTGCAGCCCCTCAATGATGGAGTTTAGTCTCGTCACCTCAGCATTCGTGGCGTTGGAGGTCACAAGCAAGCGGTCGTACGAGGACTGGAACACATCGAATGCCGCATCCACAGTCCTCGTAACTTGCACTGGGTGCTAACGTCACCCGATCTACGGCTACGAGTCTGCTTAGCAGGACCATTGGAGTCATGTGATGCCATGTTATCAGCGTGTTATCAGCGTGTTATCAGTGTTAGACATAGAAAGTTGACTGTTTCACGGACCAGGTTCAATCAGAGACTGAATGCCAATGGACAGTACTGTGCGCTATTTAAGCGAAACGTCTGACACAGATTATTGGTCAATGCTGGTAGTTAATCCTTAATTTTGTTGATTATTTGTAGTAATTTGTTTAACTTTCAGCTCACAGAGCGTTGTGTATATACGGGTCAGCTTATTTGATTTTTCTGACATGTAGAATAGTGCAATCCCGTATAGGCAAAATAAAAAACTTGATTATATGTTAATTTCTATTTTTTCAACTGTTTAATTTGGTTTAGAAACCGAAGAATTAGTTCTTATTTGTCTTTATTTGACTTTACGATGAACACATGTAATGATGTTTGCAGCTATTTGTAGCCACTGCAACTTAGAAATTTAACAGTAGGGGGCACTGTGGGCCGGCCGTAAATATTCCTATTTTCTACCTATTTATAGCACTATAGCGTAGAATTTTAGCAGAATTGGGAAGAATTCGGCTAAAATTCTGTTGGTATGTGTACCAATAGGTAGTTGCAAAGACACGCAAAATCTTTGAAATCAGACCAAGCACTCAACACTGGTATCAAAGAGTGGATACTCATGAGCACTATGCTTCGCAAAGGCAACACAGTATGATCCCGCCCTCGCGAGCGGTTTCCAATAAAAAAATTGCAGTCAGAGCTTGCAATAGGTCTGGTATCAGATAGACCTCTGTATAGACCGGGTTCACTGCGAGAGAATGTGAATGTGACTAGCAATAGACCCAAGAAAATCGACCAAGAAGGACGATTTTATCGGAGCTCAAGTGAAAGCCACCATTCTACTCTCAACGCATGCACAGAACCAGTTTAAGCATAAGAATGAATGAATGAATTAATGGTTTCTTTACGGCACATCGACACAATGAGGTCATTCAGTGCCAAAATAGTAAAAACAAAAACATTATATTGACTAGCAACAAAATTTAAATATTAATACAATATGTAGATAACACAAGAATTTAACAACAACATTTATATAATACCAATCAAATATAATAAATATGTATAATTTGTTTAAAAGACTTTGTCAGTATGATGTTTTGCAGTTCTTGATAAATAAGTCAATGACATAAATAAACAAAAGCTCTGCCCTTAAAACTGATTATAAAGTCCTATGTGAGTTAAAAATGATACTATCACAGAAGTATCTACAGTACTGTATCAAATAACGTATGTAAATCTTGTACATTAAAATATTGAATTCGTATAATATCAAAATCGATACACTCAATTAAAATATGTTTAATAGTCAAAGCCCTTTGACAACCAATACATTCCGGTTGATCTTCACCTTTAAGCAGATAACAGTGCGTCAAATGACTATGTCCTATTCTTATACGGGTTAAAACAGACTCTTCTCTACGGTTAATTCTAATAGCACCTTTAGTTTTGCCTAGAACAGGCTTAATTTCATGTAATTTATTAAAAATAGCTTCGTTCCAGCGCAACTGCCATTTAGAACGTAAAAAAACAGTAATATATTTCTTAAACTCTGTATATGGAATAAGTAAATCTTAGAAATTTAACAGTAGGGGGCACTGTGGGCCGGCCGTAAATATTCCTATTTTCTACCTATTTATAGCACTATAGCGTAGAATTTTAGCAGAATTGGGAAGAATTCGGCTAAAATTCTGTTGGTATGTGTACCAATAGGTAGTTGCAAAGACACGCAAAATCTTTGAAATCAGACCAAGCACTCAACACTGGTATCAAAGAGTGGATACTCATGAGCACTATGCTTCGCAAAGGCAACACAGTATGATCCCGCCCTCGCGAGCGGTTTCCAATAAAAAAATTGCAGTCAGAGCTTGCAATAGGTCTGGTATCAGATAGACCTCTGTATAGACCGGGTTCACTGCGAGAGAATGTGAATGTGACTAGCAATAGACCCAAGAAAATCGACCAAGAAGGATAATATCAAAATCGATACACTCAATTAAAATATGTTTAATAGTCAAAGCCCTTTGACAACCAATACATTCCGGTTGATCTTCACCTTTAAGCAGATAACAGTGCGTCAAATGACTATGTCCTATTCTTATACGGGTTAAAACAGACTCTTCTCTACGGTTAATTCTAATAGCACCTTTAGTTTTGCCTAGAACAGGCTTAATTTCATGTAATTTATTAAAAATAGCTTCGTTCCAGCGCAACTGCCATTTAGAACGTAAAAAAACAGTAATATATTTCTTAAACTCTGTATATGGAATAAGTAAATCTATTAGGCGTTTGTCCAATGCTGCTTTGGCAGCTTGGTCAGCAGCCTCATTATCATGGATTCCAATATGACTGGGGATCCATTAAAAAAGAATTTCTTTATTTTCATATGTACAAAGTCTATGATACCGTTCGAGAATTTTGTAAATAAAGGGATTTTTCCAATCCTTTGCTTTCAATGCTTGTAAACAAGACAAAGAATCAGAAAAAATTAAAAATGTTTGATGTGGAGAAGTCTCCACATGATCCAAAGCAAGGTACAAAGCATGTAGTTCTGCAGAAAAAATTGATGATTTATTTGGCAGACGTTCTGAATAAATATGATTGCCCTTAACAGCAGCTGCAGCAGCCTTCTCATCGTCAAATTATCCATCAGTGTATATACACTGATATCCAGTGAAAATAGATTTAATTTCTTTATATCTATTTATATAAAGGATGGATCTGTTGAGCATTTCTTTAATTCTGACATGGCTAGATTAATATTTAAAGTTGCATAGGTCCATGGAGGTGTTTCTGTATATTAAAATTTAGCTATGTGATTCGGACTTAAATTTAAAGATTGTAAAGATTCTTTAATGCGAATGCCAAAAGTCGGTATTGTAGTTGGTTTATTTTCAAAAAGATCAACATAATTTGGATTGAATATAGCTTCATGTACAGGATTGTCTGGACAAGCAGCAATTTTTTCAGCATACTGAAGGGCAAGCTTTTCTCTTCTTAAATCAAGAGGCAGTTCATCTGCCTCTACTGCCAAGCTATCTGCAGGCGAGGTACGAAATGCACCAAGGCATAGTCTTAACCCTTGATTTTGTACAGGATCGAGCATTTTAATATATGATGGACATGCTGATTCATATACCATACACCCATAATCAAGTTTGGAACGTACCAGTGCTCTATATAATTGTAATAAAACATTACGGTCCCCTCCCCAATCGGTATGGGCGAGAACCCGTAAAAAATCTAATGCCTTCTGGCATTTCTTTTTTACATATTTAATATGAGGGATAAAAGATAGTTTTCTATCAAATATAAGTCCAAGAAACTTGGTTTCTTCGACAACAGGGATTCGAGTTTGGCCAAGGTGTAGATCAGGATCTGGGTGAGCCTTCCACTTTTTACAAAAGTGCATACATACTGTCTTTTTCAAAGAAAACTTAAATCCATTATTATCAGCCCATTCTTGTAATCTATTTAGGTGTTGTTGAAGCTGTCGTTCTATTGTATGCATGCTTGCTGACCTGTAGCTTAAGTTGAAATCATCAACAAAAAGTGAGCAATCTGCTCCAGGCCTCATACAATCTACAATGCTGTTAATTTTAATAATAAAAAGGGTGACTGATAATATACTACCCTGTGGAACACCCATTTCCTGATCAAAAGCATCTCGTATAAATGTTTCTAAACGTACCAGATGGTCAACAGTACTTCGCGTTTTTCTAAAACCACTCTGTGCAACAGAAATATAAGCCGCAGTTTCTAAAAACCAAACTAAACGCTCATTAATCATTCGTTCCATTGATTTACAAATACAACTTGTTAACGCAATGGGACGATAATTATTTGAATCTGACAAGTCTTTGCCAGGTTTGGGAATAGGAATGATAGTGGCTTCACTCCATGAAGGAGGAAAATTACCACTTTCCCAAATATTATTAAAAATATCCAAAAGATGCCCAAGTGTTTGGTCAGGAAGGTGTTTGAGGATTTGATAGTGTATATGATCAGGTCCAGGAGCGGTATCATGGGATTTATCTAAAGCAAGTTTTAAATCTGATATTGTGAATGGCTTATTATATTGTTCCAAGTTATTAGATATGAAATTTAGTTGGTTTCTTTCTTTTCTATTTTTTATTTGTTGAAATTTGGCAGAATAATTATTGGATGAGGAATTCTTGGAAATTGTTTGACCTATTGTGTTACCTATTTCGGTGGGATTTGTAATTAGTTGGCCATTATGATTTAGATGTTTGATCCTTGCTCCACCTCCCTTCCCAGTAATTTTACGCACCATATCCCAGCATTTTTTAATTGGTGAACGTGTATTTAATTTAGAAACGTAATCTTTCCAACTTTTTATTTTGCTTATTTTAATAATATAACGGGCTTTAGCTCTTTTTATACGAAATTGGTGCAAATTATATTGAGTTGGCTGTCGATTAAATATTTTTAAAGCTTTTTTCTGCTCCTTGACAGCTTTTTTGCACTCATCATTAAACCAGGGTTTTTCTTTAATTTTAGAATTTGGCTTTGATTTGGGAATACACCCATCAGCAATATCATACAATGTATCCCTAAAAACTTGAAGAGGATCATTTACATTGTTAAAAATTTCTGGAGTTATTTTATTAAAACAGGATGACTGAAATTTTGCCCAATCGGCTTGATGAAATTTCCACTTAGGGATTCGTTCATCTGGTGGAGGAAAATGGTTATTCAAAATAATGGAATAATGATCACTACCCCACTGATCTTCCTCTACTTCCCAAGAATAGTCTAAAAATAAATTTGGAGTGCACATGGAGAGATCTATTGATGTTAAAGAGCCTGTAGCAGGATGTAAATATGTTGAAGAATCGTTATTCCAAAGGCACAAACTATTATTATTTAAGAAATCTTCTATTATACGTCCTTTGGCATCAGTATTATTTCTGCCACCCCAAAGATAGTTGTGAGCATTAAAGTCACCAACTAGCATGTATGGTTGTGGCAGCTGAGTTATTAGGTTATTTAAATCTGTAATATTAATTGGTTCACTTGGTGGTAAATACACTGAACATATTGTCAATGTATTGTGCAAGGTAACCCTAACAGCAGAAGCTTGTAAATTAGTATTTAATGTTACTTTACTTTGGGGTATACAGGATTTAAGAAAAACAGAAACTCTGCCATGTGCTCGGTCAATAATGTCAATTGAACCGACTTTATTATACAGTACATATACATGTATGTGGTGAGCAATAACCCAATAACCCAGAGACTGAAAGAGAGCTCTAGTATTATTGACATTTTCTGTGTGAATGGATATCAGTGACTATCAAAAAGTGGATATATATTGATATAAAGATGACTTCTCGCAAGACCAGGAATGGGAAAGCTGAACAAGAGCTAGAAAGTGAGAAATCCACTTTGGAGGAGCAAGGTGAGCCCAGCCTGTCAGACAGTGCAAGCAATATGGCTGCTGGCCAGACAACAATGACTGAACAAAACAAAGCATTGGAGGATTTATTTGACAAGGCCACAGCAAAGCTGGATAGTACCCTGGGTGCCAGAATTAAAGGGATTGAAGATTCAATGGCACAAATGTTTAGGACAATGATTCGTGAGGAATTACAGTCATTTAGAGGGGAAATTGACAAGGAGTTAAATGAGGTCAGAAAACAGATCAAAGACTTGCAGGCAGCCAGCCATGCCAGTAAACATGAGGTGAGCCAGTCAATTGTGATAAGAAATCTGCCAGAAACTGAGGGAGATAATTTGGAAGAAAAGGTAAACAATGTTTTTAATCAGGAACTGAATATTGATATTCAGGTTGAAAAGGCAGAAAGGAAGACCTCTCACAATGATAAGCCAGGTGTGGTGATTGCTACATTAAAATGTGCAGAGGATAAAAGTTCAGTTCTCAGCAATAAAAGCAAGTTGAAAGACTCTGAGAGCTATAGCAATGTGATTATTCACAAGGATAAGCCATTTCATGAAAGGAGAATGGAGGCAAATTTGGCCACTCTGATAAATACAGTGGCAAAGGACAAGCTTGTTTGGAAGGGTGGTAGATTGCAAGCCAGGACACCTGGCCAACCTGGGCAGCAAGGTGACCGAAATGAACGACCCAGACGTGGGGGCCGAAATGGATTAGGAAATCAACGTGGTCGTGGCCGAGGTCAGCCAGGTGCCACAGCTGATCAACAATAGGGGCTCAAGGTGGGCTTCTGGAATGTAAACAGCTGGAGCTTAAAAAAGGAAAGTGACAATTTTAAAATGAGGCAGCAAATGATTCAATATTGTGATCTTGATATAGTTGGCATATGTGAAACTTACTTGTGGAATAATGAAACCCTGGATGGATGTGTACCTGGATATAAATGGATAGGCCATAACAGAAAACTGCACCATGTCAATGCCCGCAGTGGATCAGGTGGTGTTGGTCTACTTATGAAACACAGCTTACTGAATGAGTTTCATGTGAAAATACAGGATGTATCTTATGAAGGAATAATGTGGGTCAAGCTTACAGCCAAAGCATTTGATTGTGTTCTACTTGTATGTGTATGTTATTTGCCACCCATTGACTCATGTAGATATGTGAATGCATCTGAATTTATGGATACACTGCTTGGTCAGATATATAGATACCAGAATGATGGATTAATTTGTGTATCAGGAGATTTTAATGGGAGGTGCGGTGATATGGAGGATTTTATTGAAGGCGTGGATGAGGTTGGCATGCGTGATGTAGTGGACACACATGTGAACCAGTATGGAGAATTACTATGTGATCTGATGCTGAGCTCAAATATGTGTATGTTGAATGGGAGAAACTCTATATGCAATGATTTCACCTCAAAGGATACTGCTGTTGTTGATTACGTGTTGATCCCACATGAACAGTTACAGCTTTACAGTGATTTTTGTGTAATCAGAGCACATGATTTATTTGAGGAGGCTGGATGTGCGGGGTTATATGATCCACTCCGATCCCTGCCAGACCACAACCTGTTAGTGTGGACACTCAGTTTGCAGCAGTGTGTGTCAATGGATGCAGACAATGGTCCTCAGCCCCCAACTGTGAATATGAAAAAGTTTGATCTTACAACTTTGCCAGAGAGATTTCTGTTGGATGAAAGAAATGTGGAGTTAGTACAAGATGCTATAAATAGAATAGAAAGTGATGAAGCAACAAAACAGGATATATGCAATGCCTATAGTGACTTTTGTAAGATTGTTGCTGAGGAGATGGAGGCAAAAGTGGAACATAGAGATGTGCACATACGGAATGATTTAAGTAAAAGGAGAAAGCATGTCAAAAAGCCATACTGGAATGCATATCTTGGCCAGATTTACAGTGACTTCAGGAGACTGTGGACCGTTACCGCTATTTGGGGCTGGTTCTCACGGAGCATCTGGACCTGGGTGTGATGGCCAAGCATGTCTCTCAAGCTGCCCATAGAGCCCTTGGTCTGCTCATTGCAAAAGGAAGAGCCCAGGGTGGATTCCCTCATGATGTATTTGCCAAGCTTTATAACTCCCTTGTACAACCCATTATAGACTATGGGGCCAGTGTGTGGGGGCACAAGGTGTTTACATGCATCCAGGGAGTGCAGCATAGAGCATCCAGGTATTTCCTTGGTGTGGGCAAGCGCACGCCCATAGCAGCTCTACAAGGAGACATGGGATGGACAGTTCCGGAGCAACGTCAGTGGCTGTGTGTCATGAGGCAGTGGTGTAGGCTGAGCCAGATGGATGATACAAGAATTAACAAGAGAGCATTCACATGGGCTCACAGGATAGCACAACAAAGAAAAAAGACTGCTATATATCACACCATGAATTTCTACACTGAGTTACAAATGGACCACCTGTGCGATATCCGGGGTGATTTGGACTTCAAGGCCATGAAGGGTGATATAAACTCAGCATTGAAGGAGCATTACGATAAAGTGTGGTTTGAGAAAATAAATAGAGTTGGTGCCATTAGGGGTGAAGGGAGAAACAAACTGAGGACATATCGAACCTTTAAACAGTCTTTTCAAACAGAAGAATATGTGAAAACTTTGTTATCCAGGAAAAGAAGGCAAGCTATTTGTAAGTTTAGGTGTGGTGTTGCACCTCTCAGAATAGAGACTGGCAGATATGTGGGAGAAAGAGAGGAGGAGAGAATATGTGTTTTGTGTGATATTAGAGAAACTGAGAGTGAAGAGCACTGTTTAACGAGATGTAGTTTTTATGCCAACATAAGGGAATCACTATATGCTGCTGCTTTTAATATAGAAAATGGATTTTTAATGTTATCTGACTCAGAAAAACTTTCTTTCATTTTAAGTAACAAGGACATGGTGGAGGTCAGTGCCAAGGCCTGCCAAGATATCCTTCATAAACGATCACAATATTTACATCGGCAATGAATTATGTGTAACAAACTGTATTATTTGTATTATTTATTATCATCAGTTATTTATTATCATCATTACAATTCCATTATATAGCAGATTTCTATGACTTTTTTGCATGATCTCTATTTTTGTGTAAAGATAATAACGTAAACTTCAAGGTTTTAATAGTCTCTCATAACTCATAAGAGTGGCTTTTTATATTATAATGTAATTTGTATTGTTTCAAAATGACAAAAAGGTGAGACTTAAATAAAATATTATCTATCTATCATATCCCTTAAATGTTGTGGAATTATCTTTGAATTTAGTTTCTTGTAAACAAATTACCGATGCATTATATTTTTGAGCTAATAACTCCAGTTCTGGCCTGTTTGCCTCAAATCCTCTACAGTTCCATTGTATGATACTGCTGGTAGCCATATTAAAAATAATGAGTATTAATATAGGATTTAACATAGTCATTTAGGTTTATGATTATGTTTTACGTGGACAGGTGTAAAATGCATATCAGAAGGATCACCTGTATCCATCCTTTCTAAGGATTTAGTTCTATTTATTTTAGTTTTGCTTTGATCTTTGATTTCTTTTTTGTCTGATTTCTTAATCTATTGCTATTTACGTTTTTATTACTGGATGATGGTGATGGAGTTTGTGAAGAGGTTTTAGTGGATTGAACTGTTGGTACATTTATTACTGGGGTAGTGGGTGTTTGGGTTTGAGTGGATGTTCCTGAAGATTTGGAGGTATTTGAAAAATAGGAATAATTCTTTTCATTGATTGGCCAGGTTATTTCTGTCTGTATTGCTATTGTTTTTGTCTCTTTGGTTTTTAAGGTGGTAGCATAAGATGTTTTGGAATTGTTTAAACTTTCTACTCGTTTACGTGCCTCAGGAAAATAAATGTTTTCAGTGTGACGTATTCGCTGAATTTCCTTTTCTTTTAAAAAGGAAGGACAATTCCGTGAATACGATGCGTGATTGCCTTGGCAATTCACACATTTCATGGTTTCCGAAGAACACTCTTCTCCACTATGCTGGGCTGTACATTTTGGGCAAGTTAGATTTCCTTTGCATCGATCAGATCCATGTCCATACCTCTGACACTTGAAGCAGCGCAGAAGGTTTGGGATAAAAACATCAACTCGGACGTTTAAATAGCCAACTTTAATAGATGTTGGAAGCTGCGCTGCTTCAAATGTCAGAATAAATGTATTGATTGGAACTTTGGTTCCATCCTTTTTAATAAATATTCGCTTGCATTGGACCACATCTTGATCTTTTAGTTCATCCACTTTTTCCTCTTCAGAAACTCCCGCCAGATCTGGGCATCTTATCACTCCTTTTTTACTATTGATGGTCTTATGAGCCGTTATCAAAACTGGAACTGTGGCCAACATTCGGCATCTTAAAAGATTGTCCTCATGGCTCTTCCGCTCAACTTCAATTAATAAACGCGTTCCCATTTTTTAAACTGTTTTCGGCACCCCGGCAATGCCTTGAATCCCCTTTGCAATTGCAAAGGGGGACATTTTTCCCAGGGTATGTTCAGCATCGGAACTTTCCGCAATTAAAAATCTAGGCCATTTTTCTGTTTTATTTGAGTCGTCATCACTATTTATGTCATTCCTAGGTCTTTTTGTTTGTTTTGCGCCATGTGTGTTATTTTAAATTTCATCAGTTAGGTCCCCTACCCACCACGGAGCCCAACAAGGGGACGCCTTTCTGGGCCGGTAACTCCAAGCCCTGACGCCATGAGGATACCCAACATGACATACTCTAAGAATAAAAACTCCACCCTTTCGGATTTTATTTATATCCCTCGATTGACCCAATCACCAGTAATCTCCTTTCAGGAAATATAAATCAAAAAATTATCAATTATTCTTAAATTTTAAACATTGAAATTGTCACTAATAAAAATAAAATAGCCAGAATACATTAAAGGAAATATACCACAAGCCGGTTAAATCAGACCCAGGCCTAATCTGATCTGCCTGTCTGGTGAACATCTGGATCCAAGACAGGCGTGTTGCAACTGGACCGGTATTACTGCCAAACCAGCCCAGTGCTCAGCCCGTCAGGATTCCATATCCACCCGATACGGGTCGCATCCCACGGCAAACAGGATGCCCCTTTGGTCGCCTTTTACGACATGCTGGGGGGCAGTGGGGCTATTCTTTAATCCCCGCACCCACAGGGGAGTTAAGCATAAGATATCAGCATGATGCGCATAAAGTGATATAAGACTGACATTTACCATAGGAACTGACACTGTTAGATTATATTCTAGTATCATGTATGGTTAGCAACAGATTAAATACAAGTGTTTCCATTTTACTTCAGTTCACTTCTGATCTGGGTGAAGATTTCACCAAGCCAGTTAGAGCCCGTCCAATTAACATGGCTTTCAAAAAATTTGTTATCATTTTCAGCTGCTATTAATAATAATAATGGCGGCCCATAAAAAGATATATATAACCTTAATTTAAATGCTACGGGAGGAAAAAATAACAGAAAAATATTTTTCGTATCCAAATAATTATTTCTATCTTTGAACAGAATGTGTATATATGAACGTTATACCTTTTCTAATAACCTGGCCGCTGTGCAATTAGTGGTTCCGAATGCGATTACTCGTGAAAGTAATTTACCTACATACCTTGTGTATATACGTTTATATAACTATCTTAATTGCTGAACTTTGGAGGGTTTAAAATCGCGCAAAGATTGATTTTTTTTCTCCAAAAATTACTAATCTCCTTGGTTTTGGGTAATTTTTCAATCTTGCGAGAGGAAGTTTAGAAAAGTAATGCACATGGGGTTCTAATTAATATCCTAATATCCTAGAAATCAGAGCTCATAGAAAAGACGTCCATTCCTCCCGTGCATGCGCACACTTTATCAAGTAAAGCCGACTAATCAAAAAAAGCTGCCGGCAGATAAGAGTTGTATGCAGCGACCGGTTTTCATGCTTGTAGGATTGAGACAGATCCCAGTCTAGTTCATCTCAGTAACAAGAAAGTCTTTTTCTTAAATAATTTGTATTCGGTTTACTTTTTGAAAATGATATTCATATTTTCTCATCATCATCTACGTTTGTAAAAAAAATATTTCGATTCTATGTTTATTTATGCAGTTGAGTTGTCTGCCAGTTTGTGACACTGACAGCCAGGTCCGTGACCTGCAGGCCCCTTCTTCTTCTTCTTTCTGAGTATATTCGTCCGGTATCTCGAACCACCTCCTATTGGAGTATCATGGAATGTTTACTGTGTTTCTGCTCTTGTGTAGCCTGTAGCATAGCTCATTGCATTCACCATTGAATCTAACTAGGAAGCTACCTGTTGCACCTTCTACCTCAGTGATCTCATTTAGACTATCTGTGTATATATCTGTTCTGGGTTTATCATTCTTGAAAATGAGTTGGGCCACCCCTGCTTTCCCCCCATTTAGGATTAATCTACAAAGCTCTAACTCATCCTCCCAGCTCACACCAGCCTCGGTCAGCATGCTCACGATTTTGCCCAATGGAGTATGCCGGGTCTGCTGGAGGCCTTCGCATCTGAGCAGGAAGTGGGGCATGTCCTCCGGCTCCTTGCTGCAGAGAGGACATGTGGGGTCTTCCTGGATCTGCAATCGGTGGGCCTTCTCCTGGAGGATGTAGGTACCACTCAGCATTTTTGCCCTGACCGTGGCTTTGTAAACTTGAGAGACTTGTTTATTTGTAGTAGCCCAGATAGGGTGAGGTGTGTTGTTCTGGAGGAGTTGGGCGTCCAGCCACAGGAGTGATGATTTTGTCAGTATTCCCTTCAGAAGTTCTGCGAACCAATGGCTTTGTACAGTGCTCTTAATATACCTCTTCCAACCTTCTTTGGTCCATGGCAGTATACATTGGCTGACCAGGTTTATGCCATATGTTAAGGCTATGTCTCTGGCATACAGAAACCAGCTTGAGGTTGGCGCCAATCCTGACAGCTGCCTCAGGGTGAGTCTCCTGAGAGGGGCGTCCTGATCCAATCTACATATACGGCCATATAGGGATAGTACTCTTATGTGGATGTAGGCTGGTAAAGGGAGTGCTCCAATCATCAGGTATACAGCTTCTTTGGCGACCCTCTCCGGGAGGCCCTGGTACTTCCTGAGCAACTTCCTGTGACATGCACTCAGCTCCTCTTCGTCTTTCCTCTTCAGGCATACTGCCTCGAGCCCATGGAGGAGGCGAGGCAGAATCTGTGTCATTAATATGTTGGCAGACACATCTGGACTGATCCCATTTTGTCCGTGTACTCCGCGTCCCATCAGCATGTAGGCTGCTCTTTGCGCTTTGCTGATGTTGTCTCTTATATTGGGTGTGGTGTGGTCAACCTTCCAGTTCAGCCCTAGGTGCGTGAAACCCTCTGCTGACTCCAGGAGGCCGGATCCCAGCTGCCACCTGAGACCCTGCCCGTCGGGCTTTCCTAAGAGCTGGGTCACGCTGCTCTTTTCAATCTGGAGTGAGTATAGGTTTTCATCTGAGTACCTGTTGGATATGTTTAGCATTTCCTGCATCTCAGGACTCCAGAAGGACATCAGGAGAACGTCATCTGCAACAGTGGGTATGCCCAGGTAGATGTCACCAATGTGGGCGCCGAGTGCTGTTTCCTCCATATCTATCAATGTTGTTGATGTACTCTTTGTACATATGTGTGGATAACACTCCTCCTTGGCGGACTCCTTGCTTGACCTCATAGGGGCGGCTGAAGATGCCTCTCCACTTCACCGTTTCTGTGACATTGCAATAAAGATCATCAATCAGCGCCCAAAGGCTGCCCTTAATGCCAGAGCGATGGAGCTTCTGCTTCAGGATATCGTGGTCCACGACATCAAAGGCCTTTTGGGCATCCAATGTTGCCACATACAGGTTGTGTCCTTGGGCTCTGGCTTCTGCAGCTACTTCAGTGATACAGAGGGTCGCCATTGAGGGGCTCTTGCCAACTTCAAATCCGAACTGCAACTTGCTGATGTGTTCTCGCAGTCTGGGGCCCCCGATATCCAGGAGTAGATGCTCTATGATTTTGCCCAGAATTGCTGTTATTGTAATACCTCTGTGGTTCTCTCTCTGTAGCTGGTCTTTACCCTTCTTTGGGATGGGGATCTTGTACCCTGACTTCGAGCTTGTGGGGATCCTCCTCTCCTCCAGGATGTTGTTGATAACTTGGGTGAGTAGGGTTAAGAGCTCTCTGCTGGCCAGCTTGAAGTGTTCTGCCTGTATGCCGGCTCTGTCTGCGGCCTTGTTATTGTTGAGCTTGCTCACAGCTTTCTGGACTGCCTCTACTGTTACGCGTTGCGGCTCTATATCATTCTGATGCAGCCACCTCAGCGCCTCTGTGATTACTGCGCGTGCCGAGCTGTCCGACCCCGGGGTGGCGAGTTTTTCACAGTAGTCGGCCCAGGCATCCAGCTGTGTTTCAACATCATAGACCAGGTCACCGTCCAGCATAATGGCCAGATCAGAGGCCTCTTTACCGTGTCTGTGTCTAAGGAGCTTGTGAAACGTAATTGGGTCGCCTTCATGAGTTTCCATTACTTCAGTATACAGGTGGTCTCTCTTTGCTGCCTCTTCTTGTCTTTGTGTCTTTCTGACGTATTTACTTGCTTTCCTTCTTGCCTCACTGGTCCCATGTTCATGTCCTGGTCGGCCGGCAGTCTTCCAGAGGTGGTGCATGTGCTTTGAGACTGCTACAGCACTAGCCAGCTCAGGTGGCCAGGGTTTGCTGTTGGTCTTCTTCTGTTTACCCTCTCTGGCGGGGAATGCAGTTTTCTCTGCTGTGACCAGTACAGCATTCAGGACCGAGATGGCGTCCTCTGTACTCATCAGATCAGGCTGGAGGAGCTGCGCTTCCTCGTCTAGGGTGGCTTTGTACAGGTCCGGATCCCCTTTATGCCACAGAATTCTGCGTGATGCAGCTGTGGTGAGTTCCTTCCTCTTCCTCCTGACATTAGAGTCGCCTGGGACAATCACTCTGACTGGGGTGTGGCTAGATGTGTTGATGGCCTCATTTGCCAGGAGCCTTGGTTTTGCATTGAATTCAGGTCCTGTGGATAGGAAGTAGTCCAGGTGGGACTTGGCTGGCATGGACTTGTGGTGAAATGTGTGGAGATGGCTGATACTTTGGTTAAGGTTGAGTAGATTGAGATTGTTCATCAGTTTCAGAAGTGCTTTCTCTTTTCTCTGAGATCTGTTAAATATGTCACAGTTAAGGTCTCCTGCAATAATGACTCTGAATTGGGTTATGTATTTCTCCGTCAGGCTCTGGATGATAGCCAGGTTGGATTCAAAATCAGTGGTGGCACCACTTGATGTACCAGAGGGAAGGTAACAGTTTATGATGCATATCTTGGCTGAGGGTAGTTCTATCAGTACTGGGAGGATTCTTTCATTGCCTTCTTTGGTTTTCTTCACATATGGATGCAACCATGGTTTCCACAATGTTGCAATCCCGCCATAACCACATGGTCTCCCTCCTAAGTCTATGTTGTTGTATTCATCTACTGACCTGATGTCTGCCTTCCATTCTTGAAGGTTCTGTAGTAGATCCGGTTTCTCAAAGTCAAAGAGCCAATGCTCCTGCAGCAGGAGGATGTCACCATCTTGTAGTTCTGTAGTGATCATGCAGTGATTTGCCCTGATGTTTTCCACATTGAAGGTGGTAATTTTCAGTTCTATCTCCTGGTGATCATCCCTCCTGCTTGTTTGTTCCTATTCTAGATTTTTACAGGGCTTGACTGGTATTGTGTTGTCCTTTTTGGGTTTGGCCCCTTCCTCCCTCTCTGCTCTGTATGAAGCCTCTGCACCTTGAGTCGGTGGTGATGGCGGTTTGCCATTGCCCGTCTGAGGCTCACTCTCAGTATGGGAGGTTTGAGGCTGGTCATCTTCTGGTATGCTTCCCGTAAAGCTATGGACACTAGGAGTCGGGCTGCGATCTACGCTCCCGGTTCCCAATGGTTGGCTGCTAGCCATGTCTCCTCCATCTTCCCGGTTCCGTCTGCCTCTCCAGTTCAGGTCTGCATCTGCTCTCCCAGGGGATCTATCTAAGTCGGGGCTCTGTGCTCTAGGCCTGCCTGCATTGACCCCATGCGTCTGAGACCTAGATTGTCCCTGCTTCCCCCTTCTATTTCTCCCTTTGCCTTTTGATGAAGACTGATGCTCATCCCTCGATTGTGGGGCTGCTTGCTCTCTGTCCTGCTGATTTTGAGTGGGAGGTGTGACATTGGGGTGTACATATGGGTGTACAAATGGTCCATGTGGCGCTGGAGGTTGCCCTACTGGTGGGCAGGGTTGGTATGCAGGGGCTGACTGGGGGAACATGGACATTGGGCGAGGTGGCGGTTGTGCCCATAGTGCGTTCATATTTGGATGGAATGGTGGGGCCCATGCTGCGTGTCCCATCTGTGGGGGTGGTTGAAGCCACGGCATGCCTCCATTTGTCTGCATCCATGATGGTCCCATAACCTGGGGTGTCGGTTGGTTCCATGATGTACCACCAAAGTATGGAGCAATTACTATGTTGGGCTGGCATTGTTGAGGGGTTGTGTGAGTCATTGGACATCTGTTGACACACTGGCATCTCCCTGTCCCTGCCCCTGTCTCTGCCCCTGCCCCTGGGCTTTGCTCCCCTCTTGTGCTGTATGGGGTTCTGTCGGATACACTAGGAGGACCTGCTTGTTGGGGGCTTCTTCCTGTGGTATTGGAGATGTCATCAGTGGCTGCAATTCTGGCCCTCAGGATGCTGTTCTCTTCTTTCAGATCTTTTACTCTTCTCTCCAGCCCTGTCTGGCTGGCTCTCAAGGCTTGGAGTTGTGAGTCCCTGATGTTAAGGTCCCTCTCTTTCTTTTCTAGTTCCTTCTGGAGGGTTTTGACTTTTCTTTCCCTGCTGTTCATCTCTGCATTCTGAGCAGCAGTCTCCTTTCTGAGCAGCTCTTCTCTAGCCCCTATGTCTCTGCATCGGTCACAGGTGTTTGTTTTTCCGAGCGTCTGTGGAGGGGCTGTAGATATTTGAGCATCTCTTGGATTTTGCCTACTGGTGGCGGCTCGGGTGGTGTCATCCTGGTTTTGGCTATCTGTTGCATCCATAATCCTTGTATCTGGGGGTGCAGGCTGTGACCCATGTGCTTCCTGTATGTCTGGGATGCTGATTCCTGTAGCCTGGTTGGATGTGCTCTCTTGTCTCACCAGGCTGATTTGACTTAGCTGCCTATCAGGTGCGGTAGATTCTGGGTTATATACATCAATGTTCTGATTACCAGTTTGCATTGTGGGTCTTTCTTCCTCTTCATGGACTTCATGGACTTGGGGATGATCTTCTACACTGATCTGTATCTGCTGTACACTGGGAATTAAGCTTTGCTCCTGATGTGGTTCATGCATGGGTGTGGGATCATTGTCTGTGTTGTTCCCTATAGGGATCTCATTTCTGACAGACACGAGGCCCATGTCAGTTCCAGCCAGAGGATTGCAGATCCGCGAGCCTTGTGGAGGGGACAAGTCACTCAATGTTTGCTGTCTCCTCTGGGTAACTTCCCATGTTATAGCAGGTTGACTAGAGGGCTGCACATTTTCCAGAGGGGGGCCTTCTGAGGCTTGTGTCTGTGGGTCTGTGTGGTCAGGCAAGGCTGGCATTTTTGAGTTCATGTTTGCCTTCTTTTTCTTGATGATTTCTTTCTGCTGGTTTACTGCATGGAACATGTCCTCTAGGCAGCATCTGATGTTGTCATTGAGTGTCCTGGGGTCAACATCTTTGCAAACATCATTTATCCCGTCCATATGTTCTGCTATTCCATGCCAGTCTCTGTTCAAGAATCGATCTGAGGATCTGCCATTCACTAGGGCTGAGCAGGTGGTGTGGTACAGGGACAAGCTGTATATAGTGGTGTTGGCATATGTTTTCACTTTGAAGACCACTTGGACAATATTTCCATGTTTGTCTGTGGACACTTCAGCAGTCACTATGTTGCCCGCACTATTGTACTCCCCATAATATAGGCAGCATGCTCTTCTGAGGATTTCGTATGTGCCGGCCTGACATAATATGCGTACTCCTGAGTTGTCACTGTCCACTTCCATCACTTCCATCATACGGCTTCTTTTCGTGGCATCAAGTTTCTTATGCAGAGCCTTGGCCTGATCCAACTGATATGACATCCTTTTCAGTGCCTTTCAGTGCCCCTCAGAAGTACATAGCGCTCCAAAATTCTGTGTTATAACACCCACCATTAATTGCAATTGAGCTGAATGTTGTGTCTCACATGACATCTTGACAGTGTTCGCCAAAAGTTGTCGGCCAAAAGTTGTCGGCCCGTCGGACAAAGCCGGCCGTTATTTCACATTGTCCGCCGATAATGACTGAAAACGGCGGCCAGATTGTCTGCCATTTTTTTACCTGCGCAGTTTCTCATTGTAGTCGTCACAAATACGTTTTATTGGTTCCTTTTTCGGAGATTTTGGGTTGCCGCCATTTTGTAAAGTTTGAGCTATATCCGGGTCATTACGTTTGTCCCCGCCTGATTATTTCCGCCATGTTCACTCCTGTTCAAAAGTCGAGCAGGTTTTCGGGATTCATACTCATTTAACAATTAAAAAAACGTGCACGACTTTACATATAAATCAAACATGCTTCGTAATCTGGTCCCCTATCATTATTTCTAGTTCAAATTCATATTAAAAAATCACGTACCAGTCAAAAAGCCTGAGAAGAGCAGACGATAATTTTACAACTTTGGGTATTCTTAGCTTTCTTTAAATGAATATTTGATTAATTTTCGATTGAGAAATGATCAGAAATATATATGTAGGTATGTATGTAGGTATGCATGTACATATGTAGGTAGGTATGTAGGTAGGTATGTAGTTTAGTATGTAGGTAGATATGTAGGTAGGTATGTAGTTTAGTATGTAGGTAGATATGTAGGTTGATATATAGGTTGGTATGTAGGTAGGTATGTAGGTTGGTATGTAGGTTTTATAAGCTGAATATCACTCCATGAGCAGACCTAGTCTGATATAGCCCTATACAAATCATTATTATTATTATTATTATTATTAATATTAATATTATTATTATTATTATCATTATCATTATCATTATCATTATTATTATCTGTCACAAGCGCGAAAAAGCTGCGAAATTAAAAAGAAAAAGTACACGTTGAAATGTCTGATGTTGAAGACAAATGTCTGATGTTGGCTGGCTGAACATCAGACATATTGTCTGATGTGGGTCAAAAAGTTTAGGCAAACACTGTCATCTTGTAATTCCACGGTCTTTCAAAATGTTAAAAGTGTTTATTTGTTTTTACAGCACAAGAAAAAGTCCCCAATTCCTTTCTGTCTCTATCCTATATACTAGGTATTAACCTATATGAAGGTAGTGATGTCGCTCTGGCTGCCTGTGGTGGAGGTCGAGACATGTGTGACCTAATTCCCAGACCTTAACCCTGGATCTGCACCCTCTAAATTCAACAGTGCTATAAATTTGTGACATGTACACAGAAATCGCTGGGCTGGCTGACGGTGGGTCTTACTTTCATAGAACTAAAAAAAACAGGTTATCATTTTCTTATTGCATCACCCCAAAGTCAGGGTATCATTTTAACTTTGCATCATCCATAAATCAGGATATCAAAATTTAAGTCAGTACTAAATCAGGGTACCAATGGAGATAGAATATTTCCCTGAATCAGGTTCTGGGTTTTTCAATTCCAACCCAGCCTCCATGGGTTAAAATTATGAAAGTGGCTGAACATCAGACATATTGTCTGATGTGGGTCAAAAAGTTTAGGCAAACACTGTCATCTTGTAATTCCACGGTCTTTCAAAATGTTAAAAGTGTTTATTTGTTTTTACAGCACAAGAAAAAGTCCCCAATTCCTTTCTGTCTCTATCCTATATACTAGGTATTAACCTATATGAAGGTAGTGATGTCGCTCTGGCTGCCTGTGGTGGAGGTCGAGACATGTGTGACCTAATTCCCAGACCTTAACCCTGGATCTGCACCCTCTAAATTCAACAGTGCTATAAATTTGTGACATGTACACAGAAATCGCTGGGCTGGCTGACGGTGGGTCTTACTTTCATAGAACTAAAAAAAACAGGTTATCATTTTCTTATTGCATCACCCCAAAGTCAGGGTATCATTTTAACTTTGCATCATCCATAAATCAGGATATCAAAATTTAAGTCAGTACTAAATCAGGGTACCAATGGAGACTTTTAATATTACTACTTTTTTTGCAAATATCTTTAGCCTTTTATTAATAAGCTTTGATAGATTCATTTTTATAACAAAACCTCTTCATTACAACAGTATGGTCACCAGATTTGCCACTCAGGCCGCGGTTTTGATTATATGGGCATATGTAGTACTTATGTGTGCCTTAACAATATATTTTGGAAATAACTTGCGAGAGGGGGTGCCTTGTGCATATTCCATATTTCTCTCAGAAAGATATTTCATTGGTGTTCTAGTTGTACACTTTATAATTGCTGTTCTCATCATGGTTGTGTTGTATACCATAATAGGAATTGTTGCTTATCGTCAAGGCAGAAAAGATCATCGTATGAAAATTGAATATCAGACACAGAAAACCTCTGTTGGTATTGAACCTAGTTCATCTCAAGCTAATTTTAAAAACAAAAGTGGGACTCTTAGAAAGAATAACATCAGCGAGACCAGAGGAAACTGTTTTCTTGCAAAAGTTCCCAACAACTCCCAAACATATAAAACAGATGGAACTTGTGTGAGGGTTGAAAAGGAATCAATTGAAGGAAATGGAGATGGTGAAGTTATGCCAACACAAGATGAGAAGAGAAACATTGCTGATAAAGATATGAATAAGTATAATGGGAAAGTGAACAATCTTAAAGACAATGCTTCTGAGAATGGTGGACAAGTTGAGAAAGTGAATGAGTTTGATGAGGACAAAGCCAATTCTAACAACAAAGAAATGCACAATGGAGAAAAAATCGATTCTCACATAGATCAAAGCAAATGCAATTTGGGTCAAATATCTTTTATTGCAGGTTCACTCTCAAACAGAGAAGGTAAAAATGGAAATGTAATGTTTAAAAATGATAGTGTAGGAAACATGAATCAGGATAAAGATAAAATTCATAATTCGATACAAGGAAAGATTACAAAAATGATGGCCATGGTTTTGGGACTGTTCCTTGGATGTTATTTTCCTAGCGTTTTATTTGGTTTCATGTTTTTGGAAAACCCCAACCAGACAACATTTACTTTATTTCGAATTTGTGGAATTATATGGTGGACAAATGCCTGGGCCAATCCTATGGTTTATGCCTGGCGAAATCCCCAATTTAAAAAAGCTTTCAAAAAACTTCTGCATATTGAAAAAAACAGCATCAGTCCAAATGTGGTATAATGAAGATGATGATGATGATGATGATGATGATGATGATGATGAAGATGATGATATCTCATAATACCTCTATGAAATACATGAATCTTTTTGTACATGAATGAATCTTTTTGTGCGTATATAAAAATGCATTTGTGTAAAGAAATTTTTTTAGTCTAACAATATCTCCTGTGTAATTTATAATCTTTGAAGTCACAGCAGATTTTTACACTTACATCATTGACAGAAAATGTTGTTCTCGATTGAAAAAATTCTTCATAAACAGATAGTATGAAATCAATTTTGTTGTTAATGATTTACATTGTATTATCGGGTATTACAAACATATTTTAATATCATTATATCTAGGTGTAATTAAAAGATTATTAATGAGATTGTCATTGTGATGTGAATTAATTACTTGGCTTTATTAGGTTGTGATGAACATTTTATTAATTAAGAAAAATTACTAGGGGAATCCTGTGATACATCACTACCCTGCTGCTGAAGTGAGGCACTTGACCTAGTTGCTCTACTCCCTGACCTCCATGCTTGGGATAAGCCACAAACCATGCTGACCTGTGTATAGGCAGAGATCACTAAACATAATCTGATTCTGGTTCTGTGTCTTGTAAACTTTTATACATACTGTCTATTTCAACTTGTTCAGTGTTGTTAAGAGAAAATATATTTGATGTTGACATTTGAATTAAAAAGAATCCAGAATTTGGGCAGGAAGATTGGAGACTCTTTGTAAATGTCTGTCTGTACTGGTGATCCACACACTGATGCTCCTTAGCCCTCCGGTCATAATGGTTTGTACTACAACTTGTGGCAAGTGGTTTTAGGTACTTTATCTTTTAAAATTTCATTTGTTTCAGTGGCTTCAGTTTTACCTGTTGTGTCTTGGGAATAACAAATTGTGAAAGTCTTGAAGTGCAGGAAACTGGTTAGGCAGTTTGTGAATTTGTTTCCGTGAAAACTCCTCTATTGCAAATAAAATTGCAGCAACATGATTACACTTTCCTAACCCTTATACACCCAGTCTGTAACCAAATGACAGATAATAAAAATTGAGTATATTGATGTGTAATAAAATGACATTGATACTGCTGAAACTGCAGATAAACTATTTGTCATTATGAAGTATAGTGAGATTTGATGGACCCCTGTTCTCAAGGCATCTTCATAGGTGTATATATCTAAAATGGAGCTATTCATGTGAATATGAAATTCTGATTATGCAAAGAAACACCTACCCTGCTAGGCATGATCATGTACCATACTGAATGTCTCCAGTGACTTTGTCCATCTCAATGCACACTTCATACAGTTTGTGCCTCATTGAAGCCAACACTTTGCATTGAAGAAGACAGCTATCATTCTTTAATCCAATATCAAGCTTTCTTATGTGACCTTCCTTAAAGAAATTATAGCCTTTCAAAGTTTTACATTCCGTCCCACAAAGGGCTCTATCATGATACTTGGCAGTCCTCAAAACAAGGTGCTTGTATATTTGGCCAAAATTGACTGCTGGTAATTGGCCTCGATCCTTGCCAAACTGTGGGCAAGTGAGTTAAAATTTCTTTTGGTCCAATTCTTGGTGTCAGTTGTTTAATTTACAATGCACTCAGGTTCAACCTCAGTGTTATCCCTTGTCTCAACTGCAAGTATTCTGACAGCCAAATCATGTTTGTTCCCACTGACAGGAAGATTTAATTCCCGACATTTTGCTTTCAAAGCCTCCTTTATATTTCCACTCTTGAGGTGATTCATCCTAGCTTCCATAACTGTTACTGTAATGATTTATATGTTCTGTATATGTTCTATGCGGACTGATGAGTTTTAATAGAGTGTGTGATAGGGGAACATGTGCATTGACACTACAGTCTTGGACAAAGGGTTGTGCAAGGTGGCCAGTTGTAACCATAGTAACCAATATATGTCTTATCTGAAAAGGGTCTGTTAATAATTAGGGTACTGATATGCCATGGTTAGCAATGTCTACTTAGAGTATCATCAATATATGAGGTATTGGTATCATGTCACAGAGTGTGTATCTGGGAATAAACCATGTTTATAACAGTGACTTGTTGGTATCACAGCATGCACCAAGCTAAAAGTGACACACCCCCTTCCCAGCATAGAGCAATTAGGTCAGGGCCTCAGTTCCAGCAGCATATCATATGACGTAGGTATGGTCACCCCAGGATCTCCCTGGTATTGAGCAAGGGGTTTGTTATTTCATAGTATCAGCTCTTGATCATTTGGAATTCATTTGTAAACCACCTTTTGTCTCTTGTATCGTTTACAATATGTACTGGGATAGACATGACAGCCATGTAATATGATGAATATTATTCTGCATATACTACAAAGTGGATATATCAATATTTTTGTTATTTGGAATTCTTGCTGCCTGCTTGAGGTTGAACATAGTAATCCACCAGGATCAGCTTTGGAATCTTGAGAAATACAGTAATTCTCTTTTCTTTTCTTTTTAAACATTGTTATTGCATTATATATTCATATACATATACAGATCAAAGTTTGAATATCAAATTGAATATATTTAATAGAAATACAGTAATGGGTGTAATAAATTGATTGAAATAAATGACATGTCAAGCAGGGGCCACTCAAGCACTGAGAGGTATTGGTTTGGAATATGATCTGTTTTTCTTGTCAATTGCAATTAATTGTAATTACCACCTTCATGCCTTACATAATATTACAGCACATTCAATACTTACTTACAATTATAATATCTGTTTGTTAATCTATCATCATCCATATCAAGCAGTCAGTTTTTATATAGATTACGTCGTGTCAAATTAGTTTGATTGACAAACATTGAATTGATCTCATGCAAACATTTTAAGTTTCATATGTTTGAAATATCAGTGTAATTTTCAGACAATAGCCCCCAATAAGTTGCTCTTATCTTTATAACATATTAAAAAACGGTAGTATAAAAATGTCTTATTGAACGGGTCAAATTTGCAATTGAAAAAAATCAAAATGATAGAAAATACACAAAAAGATTACCTCAAGTAATAACTGATATCTGTCTGCAAATTGTCATCTAATAATTTATTTCTTCTTCTGCAGCAAGAGGAAGATGCTAATATCATTTCATGGATATGTGAATAATTTGGAGAATGTATAAGCATTAAAATATTTTTTTTTTTTTTTAGTTTCAAAAGTTGGGTCGGGCCCACACTAGACCATATCAAGGGGAAATGACACCTGTTTTCATGGGTCCAGAGCATGGCAGAACATGGCCAAGTCACTAAGTGGCCCTTTTGTGCATATGAAAAGTGGCAACTCTGGGCTAGCGGAGGCACTAGGTCGGGCTAGCGATACTCACTGTGCACCACTTTCAGTACAACCTTTTTGGGTGAAATGGTACTATTCACCCTACCTCGGGCTAACAGGCATTTACAACATTTTGAGTTCACACCACCTGAAAGTGGCAATTGTTGTCTTATTTCCATATGAGATTGACAATGGTGTATTATACCAAGGTCATTGACCTTTAGGGACCTTTGGATGACAGACTCACCAACCAAGATATCATCTTGGGATATCATCATGTTTAAAATTAATAATTCTGTTTTTCCATCATTAATTTTCATTTTTTAATAGGAATTGTTTTACATTTTTTATACAATATGTCATAATTAATATTCATATTTTCAGATCTTTAGCCTTCAATTGTCACACACTGTTTTCTACCAGAAAGGTATGACCTATACCATTTTAGGGCATTCCCACTGACGCCACACCTGTTCTCTTGTCTGTTTAGAAATATTTCATGGGCTATAGTGTCAAATGCCACTGAGAGGTATAATAAGACTAACATAACTGTCTTGTTTCTGTCCATATCCATAAGTTTATCATTCTGTACTTTTAGCAGTGCAGTCTCGGTACTATGAAATTCTTTGTATGCTGATTGGAACATACTTTGAATATTATTTGCAGCAAGATGATGAACATACTGCTTGGCTACTGCCCTTTCAATCAGTTTCAGTTTTGTTCCCCATACTTTGGAAATAAACATTAAATCTGGAAGTAAATGCTGCACTGGAATTAAATGCTTCACTGGAAGTAAATGCTGCACTGGAAGTAAATACTGCACTGGAAGTAAATACTGCACTGGAAGTAAATACTGCACTGGAAGTAAA
This sequence comes from Amphiduros pacificus, assembly GCA_949316495.1. Taxonomy (NCBI): domain Eukaryota; kingdom Metazoa; phylum Annelida; class Polychaeta; order Phyllodocida; family Hesionidae; genus Amphiduros; species Amphiduros pacificus. The sequence goes on along the minus strand of OX439011.1, from coordinate 16,935,767 downwards.
TACTGCACTGGAAGTAAATGCTGCACTGGAAGTAAATACTGCACAATTGTCACAGTCTATAGACCTGACCCAAATATGCCAAATTTGAAACCTATCTGTAATTCTTTTTTAATAGTTCTAGCCCCAATTAGTTTACAAGAGGTCTTGTAAATGCCATTTCTAAAGATTCAGGCATCTCTCCTAACATTGATTTGTTTATAATTGCAGTTATTAATGGCAACAAAGGTGGCTATAAGATCTAATTCCCATGACTTTTTTCCTGCTTCACTAAGAAACTTCTTTACATCATGTCTTGTCAGGGGAGTAAAATTCATTAGGCAATGATTAAATTTTGGCAGTTCTGTGATTTTATTATTACATCCATCTTTATCCATGTCATTTCGCAGATTGTTAATTTTGTTGAGGAAGAAATTATTAAATTCAGTTGCTTTAGTGTGCAGTAGTCCGTTAAGAATTCTAAATAATTTTTTCAGGTCTGATTTATTTGTATCTACCATATTAGCATCAATATTTGTTTTAAGCATATTGTTGTAATTATTTCGTTGTATTTGATATTGTATTTTATCTTCGTCCACTGATACTTATTATAATAATATTTGTGCGATATATTGATATATGTATGCTTTTGTATAATGTATTGAAATTGTACTCTGATAACTGATAAATGCAAGATGGATTGCTTTGTTTAAGGCAATAGTTTTCAAATATATTCAACCAGAGAATATTTATTGATTCTGCCGCACCAGACTGTGTTTCCAACTATCAATGAACACTGTAATATATTTCTTTTCCAAAAATAATTAATAATTATAGTATTTCTACTTACTTGTATGTGAAGAGAAACTAGTTCCCGCCACTCTGCTCGATTTCCTAGTGTTTCTCAAAACGATGTTTGAATAAAATTTGTTATTACTAGTTAAAATCCAATTTTTTCAAAACTCCTTGTATGTATGTGTAAAAGCAATAAAATGACAAAACATTCACAGTAAATATCACTAGTCTTCGGACTTCCATCGGTGGTAGCTGAGATGCGACTGAATAATGGTTGCGCGACCGCCTCTATATAGAATAACTCAGCTTGGTTTCAGTCTTTTTTCCTGCCTTTGGGCGAGAATATGTCTTGGATTATGTTTGAAAACCTTTGTTTGTGTTACCTTTAAGACATCTGGACCACCTCTATATGCGGGTGATTCACAGTGTGAGGTCTTGTTTACAAAGTTAATATTTTTGTTTTTCAGCTGCTATTAATAATAATAATGGCGGCCCATAAAAAGATATATATAACCTTAATTTAAATGCTACGGGAGGAAAAAATAACAGAAAAATATTTTTCGTATCCAAATAATTATTTCTATCTTTGAACAGAATGTGTATATATGAACGTTATACCTTTTCTAATAACCTGGCCGCTGTGCAATTAGTGGTTCCGAATGCGATTTCTCGCGAAAGTAATTTACCTACATACCTTGTGTATATACGTTTATATAACTATCTTAATTGCTGAACTTTGGAGGGTTTAAAATCGCGCAAAGATTGATTTTTTTTCTCCAAAAATTACTAATCTCCTTGGTTTTGGGTAATTTTTCAATCTTGCGAGAGGAAGTTTAGAAAAGTAATGCACATGGGGTTCTAATTAATATCCTAATATCCTAGAAATCAGAGCTCGTAGAAAAGACGTCCATTCCTCCCGTGCATGCGCACACTTTATCAAGTAAAGCCGACTAATCAAAAAAAGCTGCCGGCAGATAAGAGTTGTATGCAGCGACCGGTTTTCATGCTTGTAGGATTGAGACAGATCCCAGTCTAGTTCATCTCAGTAACAAGAAAGTCTTTTTTTTAAATAATTTGTATTCGGTTTACTTTTTGAAAATGATATTCATATTTTCTCATCATCATCTACGTTTGTAAAAAAAATATTTCGATTCTATGTTTATTTATGCAGTTGAGTTGTCTGCCAGTTTGTGACACTGACAGCCAGGTCCGTGACCTGCAGGCCCCTTCTTCTTCTTCTTTCTGAGTATATTCGTCCGGTATCTCGAACCACCTCCTATTGGAGTATCATGGAATGTTTACTGTGTTTCTGCTCTTGTGTAGCCTGTAGCATAGCTCATTGCATTCACCATTGAATCTAACTAGGAAGCTACCTGTTGCACCTTCTACCTCAGTGATCTCATTTAGACTATCTGTGTATATATCTGTTCTGGGTTTATCATTCTTGAAAATGAGTTGGGCCACCCCTGCTTTCCCCCCATTTAGGATTAATCTACAAAGCTCTAACTCATCCTCCCAGCTCACACCAGCCTCGGTCAGCATGCTCACGATTTTGCCCAGTGGAGTATGCCGGGTCTGCTGGAGGCCTTCGCATCTGAGCAGGAAGTGGGGCATGTCCTCCGGCTCCTTGCTGCAGAGAGGACATGTGGGGTCTTCCTGGATCTGCAATCGGTGGGCCTTCTCCTGGAGGATGTAGGTACCACTCAGCATTTTTGCCCTGACCATGGCTTTGTAAACTTGAGAGACTTGTTTATTTGTAGTAGCCCAGATGGGGTGAGGTGTGTTGTTCTGGAGGAGTTGGGCGTCCAGCCACAGGAGTGATGATTTTGTCAGTATTCCCTTCAGAAGTTCTGCGAACCAATGGCTTTGTACAGTGCTCTTAATATACCTCTTCCAACCTTCTTTGGTCCATGGCAGTATACATTGGCTGACCAGGTTTATGCCATATGTTAAGGCTATGTCTCTGGCATACAGAAACCAGCTTGAGGTTGGCGCCAATCCTGACAGCTGCCTCAGGGTGAGTCTCCTGAGAGGGGCGTCCTGATCCAATCTACATATACGGCCATATAGGGATAGTACTCTTATGTGGATGTAGGCTGGTAAAGGGAGTGCTCCAATCATCAGGTATACAGCTTCTTTGGCGACCCTCTCCGGGAGGCCCTGGTACTTCCTGAGCAACTTCCTGTGACATGCACTCAGCTCCTCTTCGTCTTTCCTCTTCAGGCATACTGCCTCGAGCCCATGGAGGAGGCGAGGCAGAATCTGTGTCATTAATATGTGGGCAGACACATCTGGACTGATCCCATTTTGTCCGTGTACTCCGCGTCCCATCAGCATGTAGGCTGCTCTTTGCGCTTTGCTGATGTTGTCTCTTATATTGGGTGTGGTGTGGTCAACCTTCCAGTTCAGCCCTAGGTGCGTGAAACCCTCTGCTGACTCCAGGAGGCCGGATCCCAGCTGCCACCTGAGACCCTGCCCGTCGGGCTTTCCTAAGAGCTGGGTCACGCTGCTCTTTTCAATCTGGAGTGAGTATAGGTTTTCATCTGAGTACCTGTTGGATATGTTTAGCATTTCCTGCATCTCAGGACTCCAGAAGGACATCAGGAGAACGTCATCTGCAACAGTGGGTATGCCCAGGTAGATGTCACCAATGTGGGCGCCGAGTGCTGTTTCCTCCATATCTATCAATGTTGTTGATGTACTCTTTGTACATATGTGTGGATAACACTCCTCCTTGGCGGACTCCTTGCTTGACCTCATAGGGGCGGCTGAAGATGCCTCTCCACTTCACCGTTTCTGTGACATTGCAATAAAGATCATCAATCAGCGCCCAAAGGCTGCCCTTAATGCCAGAGCGATGGAGCTTCTGCTTCAGGATATCGTGGTCCACGACATCAAAGGCCTTTTGGGCATCCAATGTTGCCACATACAGGTTGTGTCCTTGGGCTCTGGCTTCTGCAGCTACTTCAGTGATACAGAGGGTCGCCATTGAGGGGCTCTTGCCAACTTCAAATCCGAACTGCAGCTTGCTGATGTGTTCTCGCAGTCTGGGGCCCCCGATATCCAGGAGTAGATGCTCTATGATTTTGCCCAGAATTGCTGTTATTGTAATACCTCTGTGGTTCTCTCTCTGTAGCTGGTCTTTACCCTTCTTTGGGATGGGGATCTTGTACCCTGACTTCGAGCTTGTGGGGATCCTCCTCTCCTCCAGGATGTTGTTGATAACTTGGGTGAGTAGGGTTAAGAGCTCTCTGCTGGCCAGCTTGAAGTGTTCTGCCTGTATGCCGGCTCTGTCTGCGGCCTTGTTATTGTTGAGCTTGCTCACAGCTTTCTGGACTGCCTCTACTGTTACGCGTTGCGGCTCTATATCATTCTGATGCAGCCACCTCAGCGCCTCTGTGATTACTGCGCGTGCCGAGCTGTCCGACCCCGGGGTGGCGAGTTTTTCACAGTAGTCGGCCCAGGCATCCAGCTGTGTTTCAACATCATAGACCAGGTCACCGTCCAGCATAATGGCCAGATCAGAGGCCTCTTTACCGTGTCTGTGTCTAAGGAGCTTGTGAAACGTAATTGGGTCGCCTTCATGAGTTTCCATTACTTAAGTATACAGGTGGTCTCTCTTTGCTGCCTCTTCTTGTCTTTGTGTCTTTCTGACGTATTTACTTGCTTTCCTTCTTGCCTCACTGGTCCCATGTTCATGTCCTGGTCGGCCGGCAGTCTTCCAGAGGTGGTGCATGTGCTTTGAGACTGCTACAGCACTAGCCAGCTCAGGTGGCCAGGGTTTGCTGTTGGTCTTCTTCTGTTTACCCTCTCTGGCGGGGAATGCAGTTTTCTCTGCTGTGACCAGTACAGCATTCAGGACCGAGATGGCGTCCTCTGTACTCATCAGATCAGGCTGGAGGAGCTGCGCTTCCTCGTCTAGGGTGGCTTTGTACAGGTCCGGATCCCCTTTATGCCACAGAATTCTGCGTGATGCAGCTGTGGTGAGTTCCTTCCTCTTCCTCCTGACATTAGAGCCGCCTGGGACAATCACTCTGACTGGGGTGTGGCTAGATGTGTTGATGGCCTCATTTGCCAGGAGCCTTGGTTTTGCATTGAATTCAGGTCCTGTGGATAGGAAGTAGTCCAGGTGGGACTTGGCTGGCATGGACTTGTGGTGAAATGTGTGGAGATGGCTGATACTTTGGTTAAGGTTGAGTAGATTGAGATTGTTCATCAGTTTCAGAAGTGCTTTCTCTTTTCTCTGAGATCTGTTAAATATGTCACAGTTAAGGTCTCCTGCAATAATGACTCTGAATTGGGTTATGTATTTCTCCGTCAGGCTCTGGATGATAGCCAGGTCGGATTCAAAATCAGTGGTGGCACCACTTGATGTACCAGAGGGAAGGTAACAGTTTATGATGCATATCTTGGCTGAGGGTAGTTCTATCAGTACTGGGAGGATTCTTTCATTGCCTTCTTTGGTTTTCTTCACATATGGATGCAACCATGGTTTCCACAATGTTACAATCCTGCCATAACCACATGGTCTCCCTCCTAAGTCTATGTTGTTGTATTCATCTACTGACCTGATGTCTGCCTTCCATTCTTGAAGGTTCTGTAGTAGATCCGGTTTCTCAAAGTCAAAGAGCCAATGCTCCTGCGGCAGGAGGATGTCACCATCTTGTAGTTCTGTAGTGATCATGCAGTGATTTGCCCTGATGTTTTCCACATTGAAGGTGGTAATTTTCAGTTCTATCTCCTGGTGATCATCCCTCCTGCTTGTTTGTTCCTATTCTAGATTTTTACAGGGCTTGACTGGTATTGTGTTGTCCTATTTGGGTTTGGCCCCTTCCTCCCTCTCTGCTCTGTATGAAGCCTCTGCACCTTGAGTCGGTGGTGATGGCGGTTTGCCATTGCCCGTCTGAGGCTCACTCTCAGTATGGGAGGTTTGAGGCTGGTCATCTTCTGGTATGCTTCCCGTAAAGCTATGGACACTAGGAGTCGGGCTGCGATCCACGCTCCCGGTTCCCAATGGTTGGCTGCTAGCCATGTCTCCTCCATCTTCCCGGTTCCGTCTGCCTCTCCAGTTCAGGTCTGCATCTGCTCTCCCAGGGGATCTATCTAAGTCGGGGCTCTGTGCTCTAGGCCTGCCTGCATTGACCTCATGCGTCTGAGACCTAGATTGTCCCTGCTTCCCCCTTCTATTTCTCCCTTTGCCTTTTGATGAAGACTGATGCTCATCCCTCGATTGTGGGGCTGCTTGCTCTCTGTCCTGCTGATTTTGAGTGGGAGGTGTGACATTGGGGTGTACATATGGGTGTACAAATGGTCCATGTGGCGCTGGAGGTTGCCCTACTGGTGGGCAGGGTTGGTATGCAGGGGCTGACTGGGGGAACATGGACATTGGGCGAGGTGGCGGTTGTGCCCATAGTGCGTTCATATTTGGATGGAATGGTGGGGCCCATGCTGCGTGTCCCATCTGTGGGGGTGGTTGAAGCCACGGCATGCCTCCATTTGTCTGCATCCATGATGGTCCCATAACCTGGGGTGTCGGTTGGTTCCATGATGTACCACCAAAGTATGGAGCAATTACTATGTTGGGCTGGCATTGTTGAGGGGTTGTGTGAGTCATTGGACATCTGTTGACACACTGGCATCTCCCTGTCCCTGCCCCTGTCTCTGCCCCTGCCCCTGGGCTTTGCTCCCCTCTTGTGCTGTATGGGGTTCTGTCGGATACACTAGGAGGACCTGCTTGTTGGGGGCTTCTTCCTGTGGTATTGGAGATGTCATCAGTGGCTGCAATTCTGGCCCTCAGGATGCTGTTCTCTTCTTTCAGATCTTTTACTCTTCTCTCCAGCCCTGTCTGGCTGGCTCTCAAGGCTTGGAGTTGTGAGTCCCTGATGTTAAGGTCCCTCTCTTTCTTTTCTAGTTCCTTCTGGAGGGTTTTGACTTTTCTTTCCCTGCTGTTCATCTCTGCATTCTGAGCAGCAGTCTCCTTTCTGAGCAGCTCTTCTCTAGCCCCTATGTCTCTGCATCGGTCACAGGTGTTTGTTTTTCCGAGCGTCTGTGGAGGGGCTGTAGATATTTGAGCATCTCTTGGATTTTGCCTACTGGTGGCGGCTCGGGTGGTGTCATCCTGGTTTTGGCTATCTGTTGCATCCATAATCCTTGTATCTGGGGGTGCAGGCTGTGACCCATGTGCTTCCTGTATGTCTGGGATGCTGATTCCTGTAGCCTGGTTGGATGTGCTCTCTGGTCTCACCAGGCTGATTTGACTTAGCTGCCTATCAGGTGCGGTAGATTCTGGGTTATATACATCAATGTTCTGATTACCAGTTTGCATTGTGGGTCTTTCTTCCTCTTCATGGACTTCATGGACTTGGGGATGATCTTCTACACTGATCTGTATCTGCTGTACACTGGGAATTAAGCTTTGCTCCTGATGTGGTTCATGCATGGATGTGGGATCATTGTCTGTGTTGTTCCCTATAGGGATCTCATTTCTGACAGACACGAGGCCCATGTCAGTTCCAGCCAGAGGATTGCAGATCCGCGAGCCTTGTGGAGGGGACAAGTCACTCAATGTTTGCTGTCTCCTCTGGGTAACTTCCCATGTTATAGCAGGTTGACTAGAGGGCTGCACATTTTCCAGAAGGGGGCCTTCTGAGGCTTGTGTCTGTGGGTCTGTGTGGTCAGGCAAGGCTGGCATTTTTGAGTTCATGTTTGCCTTCTTTTTCTTGATGATTTCTTTCTGCTGGTTTACTGCATGGAACATGTCCTCTAGGCAGCATCTGATGTTGTCATTGAGTGTCCTGGGGTCAACATCTTTGCAAACATCATTTATCCCGTCCATATGTTCTGCTATTCCATGCCAGTCTCTGTTCAAGAATCGATCTGAGGATCTGCCATTCACTAGGGCTGAGCAGGTGGTGTGGTACAGGGACAAGCTGTATATAGTGGTGTTGGCATATGTTTTCACTTTGAAGACCACTTGGACAATATTTCCATGTTTGTCTGTGGACACTTCAGCAGTCACTATGTTGCCCGCACTATTGTACTCCCCATAATATAGGCAGCATGCTCTTCTGAGGATTTCGTGTGTGCCGGCCTGACATAATATGCGTACTCCTGAGTTGTCATTGTCCACTTCCATCACTTCCATCATACGGCTTCTTTTCGTGGCATCAAGTTTCTTATGCAGAGCCTTGGCCTGATCCAACTGATATGACATCCTTTTCAGTGCCTTTCAGTGCCCCTCAGAAGTACATAGCGCTCCAAAATTCTGTGTTATAACACCCACCATTAATTGCAATTGAGCTGAATGTTGTGTCTCACATGACATCTTGACAGTGTTCGCCAAAAGTTGTCGGCCAAAAGTTGTCGGCCCGTCGGACAAAGCCGGCCGTTATTTCACATTGTCCGCCGATAATGACTGAAAACGGCGGCCAGATTGTCTGCCATTTTTTTACCTGCGCAGTTTCTCATTGTAGTCGTCACAAATACGTTTTATTGGTTCCTTTTTCGGATTTTTTGGGTTGCCGCCATTTTGTAAAGTTTGAGCTATATCCGGGTCATTACGTTTGTCCCCGCCTGATTATTTCCGCCATGTTCACTCCTGTTCAAAAGTCGAGCACGTTTTCGGGATTCATACTCATTTAACAATTAAAAAAACGTGCACGACTTTACATATAAATCAAACATGCTTCGTAATCTGGTCCCCTATCATTATTTCTAGTTCAAATTCATATTAAAAAATCACGTACCAGTCAAAAAGCCTGAGAAGAGCAGACGATAATTTTACAACTTTGGGTATTCTTAGCTTTCTTTAAATGAATATTTGATTAATTTTCGATTGAGAAATGATCAGAAATATATATGTAGGTATGTATGTAGGTATGCATGTACATATGTAGGTAGGTATGTAGGTAGGTATGTAGTTTAGTATGTAGGTAGATATGTAGGTAGGTATGTAGTTTAGTATGTAGGTAGATATGTAGGTTGATATATAGGTTGGTATGTAGGTAGGTATGTAGGTTGGTATGTAGGTTTTATAAGCTGAATATCACTCCATGAGCAGACCTAGTCTGATATAGCCCTATACAAATCATTATTATTATTATTATTATTATTATTAATATTAATATTATTATTATTATTATCATTATCATTATCATTATCATTATCATTATTATTATCTGTCACAAGCGCGAAAAAGCTGCGAAATTAAAAAGAAAAAGTACACGTTGAAATGTCTGATGTTGAAGACAAATGTCTGATGTTGGCTGGCTGAACATCAGACATATTGTCTGATGTGGGTCAAAAAGTTTAGGCAAACACTGTCATCTTGTAATTCCACGGTCTTTCAAAATGTTAAAAGTGTTTATTTGTTTTTACAGCACAAGAAAAAGTCCCCAATTCCTTTCTGTCTCTATCCTTTATACTTAGTCTAGGTATTAACCTATATGAAGGTAGTGATGTCGCTCTGGCTGCCTGTGGTGGAGGTCGAGACATGTGTGACCTAATTCCCAGACCTTAACCCTGGATCTGCACCCTCTAAATTCAACAGTGCTATAAATTTGTGACATGTACACAGAAATCGCTGGGCTGGCTGACGGTGGGTCTTACTTTCATAGAACTAAAAAAAACAGGTTATCATTTTCTTATTGCATCACCCCAAAGTCAGGGTATCATTTTAACTTTGCATCATCCATAAATCAGGATATCAAAATTTAAGTCTGTGCTAAATCAGGGTACCAATGGAGATAGAATATTTCCCTGAATCAGGTTCTGGGTTTTTCAATTCCAACCCAGCCTCCATGGGTTAAAATTATGAAAGTGGCTGAACATCAGACATATTGTCTGATGTGGGTCAAAAAGTTTAGGCAAACACTGTCATCTTGTAATTCCACGGTCTTTCAAAATGTTAAAAGTGTTTATTTGTTTTTACAGCACAAGAAAAAGTCCCCAATTCCTTTCTGTCTCTATCCTATATACTAGGTATTAACCTATAGTAAGGTAGTGATGTCGCTCTGGCTGCCTGTGGTGGAGGTCGAGACATGTGTGACCTAATTCCCAGACCTTAACCCTGGATCTGCACCCTCTAAATTCAACAGTGCTATAAATTTGTGACATGTACACAGAAATCGCTGGGCTGGCTGACGGTGGGTCTTACTTTCATAGAACTAAAAAAAACAGGTTATCATTTTCTTATTGCATCACCCCAAAGTCAGGGTATCATTTTAACTTTTCATCATCCATAAATCAGGATATCAAAATTTAAGTCAGTGCTAAATCAGGGTACCAATGGAGATAGAATATTTCCCTGAATCAGGTTCTGGGTTTTTCAATTCCAACCCAGCCTCCATGGGTTAAAATTATGAAAGTGCCCCCCCCCCCCCCCCCCCCCCCCCAGGGCTGGGTGACTGGTAGCCCTCATCGTCTCTACTCGCTTAGTATACCAGTCTGTGAGAACAGAGCCTTTCTGCTCTAAGAGCTGTATACAATAAAATAGGTGTTGCATAGAAAGCAAATTATGGGCGTGGTCACAGTAAATACAGGTGATGTCGCTTCCATAAGTCAAATCACAAAGGATGGCGCACACACACACACACACACACACACACTCAAACACACACACACACATATATATAATTATATATATATATACTGAATAACAAGGCAATTTCTTGAGAGCACAGAAATGTTGCAGAACCTACAAGCAACATTTTGGCAGAAATACTGGAGTAACATATGAGGAACAAAAAATGCAATAAGAGTTGAATGACTGAAGAGAAATCCTTGTTCTAGAATAAATCATCAAACAATGGAAATCACTACAGTGAGTGTCTGGCAAAATGTAAGTCACAACAGTTTGGCCAAGAATTCGGCTCCTCCAGTATTAGAGACTGACACCTTAAAATATATTTATTATGGGGCAAGGGTACTTATTTCATGTTTTATTTTATTTGGTAATGGTTTGACAATAACAGCTGTTTTGAAATTTGACTATCTGCAAGAAAAAAGCTGCAATCTTCTTATCTGCAGTCTGGCATTCGCAGACTTTTTGTCAGGGTTCATGCCTGTATTCCTCATATCATATGATTTAACTGTGGGCTCAACTGGTTGGAAACATTTATGTCTTTTGGGAGAGACTTTTAATATTACTACTTTTTTTGCAAATATCTTTAGCCTTTTATTAATAAGCTTTGATAGATTCATTTTTATAACAAAACCTCTTCATTACTACAGTATGGTCACCAGATTTGCCACTCAGGCCGCGGTTTTGATTATATGGGCATATGTAGTACTTATGTGTGCCTTAACAATATATTTTGGAAATAACTTGCGAGAGGGGGTGCCTTGTGCATATTCCATATTTCTCTCAGAAAGATATTTCATTGGTGTTCTAGTTGTACACTTTATAATTGCTGTTCTCATCATGGTTGTGCTGTATACCATAATAGGAATTGTTGCTTATCGTCAAGGCAGAAAAGATCATCGTATGAAAATTGAATATCAGACACAGAAAACCTCTGTTGGTATTGAACCTAGTTCATCTCAAGCTAATTTTAAAAACAAAAGTGGGACTCTTAGAAAGAATAACATCAGCGAGACCAGAGGAAACTGTTTTCTTGCAAAAGTTCCCAACAACTCCCAAACATATAAAACAGATGGAACTTGTGTGAGGGTTGAAAAGGAATCAATTGAAGGAAATGGAGATGGTGAAGTTATGCCAACACAAGATGAGAAGAGAAACATTGCTGATAAAGATATGAATAAGTATAATGGGAAAGTGAACAATCTTAAAGACAATGCTTCTGAGAATGGTGGACAAGTTGAGAAAGTGAATGAGTTTGATGAGGACAAAGCCAATTCTAACAACAAAGAAATGCACAATGGAGAAAAAATCGATTCTCACATAGATCAAAGCAAATGCAATTTGGGTCAAATATCTTTTATTGCAGGTTCACTCTCAAACAGAGAAGGTAAAAATGGAAATGTAATGTTTAAAAATGATAGTGTAGGAAACATGAATCAGGATAAAGATAAAATTCATAATTCAATACAAGGAAAGATTACAAAAATGATGGCCATGGTTTTGGGACTGTTCCTTGGATGCTATTTTCCTAGCGTTTTATTTGGTTTCATGTTTTTGGAAAACCCCAACCAGACAACATTTACTTTATTTCGAATTTGTGGAATTATATGGTGGACAAATGCCTGGGCCAATCCTATGGTTTATGCCTGGCGAAATCCCCAATTTAAAAAAGCTTTCAAAAAACTTCTGCATATTGAAAAAAACAGCATCAGTCCAAATGTGGTATAATGAAGATGATGATGATGATGATGATGATGATGATGATGATGAAGATGATGATGATATCTCATAATACCTCTATGAAATACATGAATCTTTTTGTACATGAATGACTCTTTTTGTGCGTATATAAAAATGCATTTGTGTAAAGAAATATATTTAGTCTAACAATATCTCCTGTGTAATTTATAATCTTTGAAGTCACAGCACATTTTTACTCTTACATCATTGACAGAAAATGTTGTTCTCGGTTGAAAAAATTCTTCATAAACAGATAGTATGAAATCAATTTTGTTGTTAATGATTTACATTGTATTATCGGGTATTACAAACATATTTTAATATCATTATATCTAGGTGTAATTAAAAGATTATTAATGAGATTGTCATTGTGATGTGAATTAATTACTTGGCTTTATTAGGTTGTGATGAACATTTTATTAATTAAGAAAAATTACTAGGGGAATCCTGTGATACATCACTACCCTGCTGCTGAAGTGAGGCACTTGACCTAGTTGCTCTACTCCCTGACCTCCATGCTTGGGATAAGCCACAAACCATGCTGACCTGTGTATAGACAGAGATCACTAAATATAATCTGATTCTGGTTCTGTGTCTTGTAAACTTTTATACATACTGTCTATTTCAACTTGTTCAGTGTTGTTAAGAGAAAATATATTTGATGTTGACATTTGAATTAAAAAGAATCCAGAATTTGGGCAGGAAGATTGGAGACTCTTTGCAAATGTCTGTCTGTACTGGTGATCCACACACTGATGCTCCTTAGCCCTTGGGTCATAATGGTTTGTACTACAACTTGCTGCAAGTGGTTTTAGCTACTTTATCTTTTAAAATTTCATTTGTTTCAGTGGCTTCAGTTTTACCTGTTGTGTCTTGGGAATAACAAATTGTGAAAGTCTTGAAGTGCAGGAAACTGGTTAGGCAGTTTGTGAATTTGTTTCCGTGAAAACTCCTCTATTGCAAATAAAATTGCAGCAACATGATTACACTTTCCTAACCCTTATACACCCAGTCTGTAACCAAATGACAGATAATAAAAAATGAGTATATTGATGTGTAATGAAATGACATTGATACTGCTGAAACTGCAGATAAACTATTTGTCATTATGAAGTATAGTGAGATTTGATGGACCCCTGTTCTCAAGGCATCTTCCATAGGTGTATATATCTAAAATGGAGTTATTCATGTGAATATGAAATTCTGATTATGCAAAGAAACACCTACCCTGCTAGGCATGAGCATGTACCATACTGAATGTCTCCAGTGACTTCGTCCATCTCAATGCAGACTTCATACAGTTTGTGCCTCATTGAAGCCAACACTTTGCATTGAAGAAGACAGCTATCATTCTTTAATCCAATATCAAGCTTTCTTATGTGACCTTCCTTAAAGAAATTATAGCCTTTCAAAGTTTTATATTCCGTCCCACAAAGGGCTCTATCATGATACTTGGCAGTCCTCAAAACTAGGTGCTTGTATATTTGGCCAAAATTGACTGCTGGTAATTGGCCTCGATCCTTGCCAAACTGTGGGCAAGTGAGTTAAAATTTCTTTTGGTCCAATTCTTGGTGTCAGTTGTTTAATTTACAATGCACTGTGGTTCAACCTCAGTGTTATCCCTTGTCTCAACTGCAAGTATTCTGACAGCCAAATCATGTTTGTTCCCACTGACAGGAAGATTTAATTCCCGACATTTTGCTTTCAAAGCCTACTTTATATTTCCACTCTTGAGGTGATTCATCCTAGCTTCCATAACTGTTACTGTAATGATTTATATGTTCTGTATATGTTCTATGCGGACTAATGAGTTTTAATAGAGTGTGTGATAGGGGAACATGTGCATTGACACTACAGTCTTGGACAAAGGGTTGTGCAAGGTGGCCAGTTGTAACCATAGTAACCAATATATGTCTTATCTGAAAAGGGTCTGTTAATAATTAGGGTACTGATATGCCATGGTTAGCAATGTCTACTTAGAGTATCATCAATATATGAGGTATTGGTATCATGTCACAGAGTGTGTATCTGGGAATAAACCATGTTTATAACAGTGACTTGTTGGTATCACAGCATGCACCAAGCTAAAAGTGACACACCCCCTTCCCAGCATAGAGCAATTAGGTCAGGGCCTCAGTTCCAGCAGCATATCATATGACGTAGGTATGGTCACCCCAGGATCTCCCTGGTATTGAGCAAGGGGTTTATTATTTCAAAGTATCAGCTCTTGATCATTTGGAATTCATTTGTAAACCACCTTTTGTCTCTTGTATCGTTTACAATATGTACTGGGATAGACATGACAGCCATGTAATATGATGAATATTATTCTGCATATACTACAAAGTGGATATATCAATATTTTTGTTATTTGGAATTCTTGCTGCCTGCTTGAGTTTGAACATAGTTATCCACCAGGATCAGCTTTGGAATCTTGAGAAATACAGTAATTCTCTTTTCTTTTCTTTTGAAACATTGTTATTGCATTATATATGCATATACATATACAGATCAAAGTTTGAATATCAAATTGAATATATTTAATAGAAATAGAGTAAGTGGTGTAATAAATTGATTGAAATAAATGACATGTCAAGCAGGGGCCACTCAAGCACTGAGAGGAATATGATCTGTTTTTCAATTGCAATTAATTGTAATTATCACCTTCATGCCTTACATAATATTACAGCACATTCAATACTTACTTACAATTATAATATCTGTTTGTTAATCTATCATCATCCATATCAAGCAGCCAGTTTTTATATAAATTACGTTGTGTCAAATTAGTTTGATTGACAAACATTGAATTGATCCCATGCAAACATTTTAAGTTTCATATGTTTGAAATATCAGTGAAATTTTCAGACAATAGCCCCCAATAAGTTGCTCTTATCATTATAACATATTAAAAAACGGTAGTATAAAAATGTCTTATTGAACGGGTCAAATTTGCAATTGAAAAAAATCAAAATGATAGAAAATACACAAAAAGATTACCTCAAGTAATAACTGATATCTGTCTGCAAATTGTGATCTAATAATTTATTTCTTCTTCAGTAAGAGGAAGATGCTAATATCATTTCATGGATATGTGAATAATTCGGAGAATGTATAAGCATTAAAATATTTTTTTTTTTTTTAGTTTCAAAATTTGGGTCGGGCCCACACTAGACCATATCAAGGGGAAATGACACCTGTTTTCATGGGTCCAGAGCATGGCAGAACATGGCCAAGTCACTAAGTGGCCCTTTTGTGCATATGAAAAGTGGCAACTCTGGGCTAGCGGAGGCACTAGGTCGGGCTAGCGCTACTCACTGTGCACCACTTTCAGTACAGCCTTTTTGGGTGAAATGGTACTATTCACCCTACCTCGGGCTAACAGCCATTTACAACATTTTGAGTTCACACCACCTGAAAGTGGCACTTGTTGTCTTATTTCCATATGAGATTGACAATGGTGTATTCCATTAGAGCCACTTTGTAGTCCATTGAAGTGCCCCATATGGTTCTATTTTTATCACACAGAGTGGGGTTTAGACATGCTCATTAGATGGTATATGGTCTTATCACTTATACCATGAGTGCCAGTTTAGAGCAACCAGAAGATCCCTGTATGAGTCTATCTCTTATCACTTTGATTGGTGTTTAGACATGTTAATTTGGTGACATGTGGTCTTATTACTTATACCATGAGTCCTAGTTGGGAGCTCTGAGAAGATCCCTGTATGGTTCTATTTCTTATCGTTTTGAGTGGTATTTAGACATGTTAATTGAGTAACATGTGGTCCTATCACTTATACTATGAGTGCCAGTTTGAAGCTCTGAGAAGATCCCTGTATGGTTCTATTTCTTATCACTTTGATTGGTGTTTAGGTATGATCAATAGAATGTATGTGGTCTTATCAATTATACAAAGAGTGTCAGTTTAGAGTTCACTAAAATTACTTCTATGGTTTTATTTCTTAAGACTTTGATTGATGTTTAGACATGATACAGGGTTTGTGGTCTTGAACTCTTTATTAAGAGTGCAAATTTAGAGTTCATTAAAGTTACTTCTGTGGCTCAATTTCTTATCACTTTGAGCAGTGTTCAGACATCTTCATTCAATGGTATGTGACGGTATGTGGTCTTATCACTTATACCAAGAGTGCCAGTTTAGAGTCCACTAAAGTTACTTCTATATGTCTATGTAGATAGCATATGGCCTGGTTACTCAAACCATAATGGCCAGTTCACTACAGTTCTATATATTGTTTTATCTCTTATCTCTTTGATTTTTGCTTAGACAATGCTTAGAAATAGAGGATATGTTTACGTGGCATAAGCCAAAAGTACAATTTTTAATATTATAGAAGTTCCCTTTTTCACTCTATTTCCTTTTGTTGTAATGACAGTATTAAATGTTGTGCCTACTTAATGAGCTGTGCCTACTTAATGAGCTGTGCCTACCTAATGAGCCAGCTATGAATATTTAATGTGCTGTATTTATTCAAAGAACTGAGCTTACCTAATGAGCTGTGCATACTTAATGAGATGCCCACCCTTCATTTGCTGTGCATATTTAACTAGCTCCACTGAAACTTCATTCTGATTGGTCTAACCCCAAAAAGATCACCTCTTTTCAAAAGATATGTGTGACTAGATAATGAGACTAAATTGGTATAAAAGTGCTTCTTTTGGAAATTATCCTCATTCAATCTCCAACATGGGTTCCTGTATATCATTCTCTTGCCACTGGCAGTTTTGATTGGAAAACCGCTCGCGAGGGCGGGATCATACTGTGTTGTCTTTGCGAGGCACCGCGCTCATGAGTATCCACTCTTTGCTGCCAGTGTCGAGTGCTGGGTCTGATACCTTATACCCTCTGTATTCATAAAACTTGTTGCTTCTGGTGTCTAGAATCACCTTCAGACCCATCAGCAACATATTTTGAAATTACAGTGATCTTCGGACTTGTTCCGACGGTGGTTGTTGATACACAAACAAGGGGCTACTACCAGCCATTTTTTCTTGTTGTGACGCACCACCCGCTGTCCAATACACATTTGCAAGCAACTACGTAAGTAGTTCTTTCTTGCAATATACCTATTTATAGGTACATATACCAATCTAATCTGCACGCTATTCGTGTCTGGACACGTTTTCAGACGCTTCTAGAAGCAAATTCGGTATATTGAACTGTTTTACAGTGTTTTTCGGACTTGTTCCGACGGTGGAAGAACAGAGTACTCGTTACCTGCTCCACTCGCTGTTCAAACCAACTAAAGTGCAAGCGGCTACACAAATAGCCCTTTCCTGCATTTTACCCCCTAGGTATTTATTGCCTAAAGAAATTTTTAGCTAAATTACCCCAAAACTCTGCTAAAATTTCTAATATTAGTGCTATAAATAGCTTCTATAGACGGGTGACTCACAGCGCCTCTACCGTTAAATCTCTAAGTTAGCTGGCCTCAGCGCCCCCTAACAGAAAAAAACTACATATCATTGTATATGTCCTCTATTTTGTTCGAAACTGACAACTGAGGAAATTAAATATCAAAATCTTGTTCAATAATACTAAACATTAATTAACAAGACAAGCTCTCACGCTAGTGTGTTATATTTATTTGTATTAAATATACTACGTGGCAGAATAACAAGTTAATCTGACCCGCATATACACAGTGCTCTCTGAGCGTTTGAAAGTGAACAAATTGAACAAAATCTTAACAAAACTCTACAAATAATCCACAAAGTTTTGGATTACCTACCAGCATTGACCAATAATCCGTGTCAGACGTTTCGCTTAAATAGCGTACACAACTGTTCATAGTCATTCAGTCTCTGATTGAACCTAGACCGTGAAGAAGTCATTTTCCTACGTCTAACGCCAGCTTCAACGTTGATAACATGGCATCACGTGATTCCAATGGTCCTGCTAAGCAGACTCGTAGTCGCAGATCCGGTGACGTTAGTGCCTCTTCTGCTGATGCTGAACGCCCTGTTCCAGTTACGAGGACTGTTGATGCGGCATACGATGTGCTCCAGTCCTCGTATGATCGTCTGCTAGTGACGTCCAACGCCACGAATGCCGAGGTGACGAGATTGAACTCCGTGATCGAGGGGCTGCAAGCTGACCTAGCCACCGCCCAAGCCGATAACCAGGTGATGGCGACCGAGCTGGCGACTGCGTTGCAGACGATCCGTGAGCGGGATGAGGTGATACAGTCCTTTGTTGACCAGCCCTCGTCCATGATGACTGCAGCCGCTGCTGAGCCGGCTGCATCTGATCCAGTGTTACCTTACATGTTAGTGGTGGTCCCGAAGGACGGCCGCCAGGACGACATCTCCTCCGGGCTCGCTCGTGCAGACTGCCGGGTGAAATCTTCAGCAGAGGGTCTTCACTTCTTGGCGCACCGCTCGGACCGCATCCTGGCCGCTGACCACGTGGTGATCCTGCCGGACACGTCCGAGCTGAGAGGCGGCGTTGATGGGGAGGCTGCCTACAACCGCTTCATTCATCTCGTCGGCATAATCAGATCGAAGGGTCCAACGGTTACAGTGCTCTCCCCGCCGCCTCTCATTGATGCTACTTGTCGGCGAAACTGGATTGTTTTCTGCAGCCGGCTCAGGAATTTCACCCTGAGTGGGTATAGCTACCACGCCATTTCTTCTTTCGGTGGCGCCCTAAACGCTACTCTCGAAGCAGATGGCTCCCTTCTGGATAAGGCGATATCCACGATTACCACAAGCATCAACGATCTGACGATCCCGATGAAAGTTCCGGCAACGGACAAGCCATCTTCAGCAACGTTACTGTCTGATGAAGATGGCGACAGTTCCTCAGCGACAGAGGAGAGGAGTAGGGCATCCACGTCCAGGTCGTCCTCTTCAGGCTCCTCTTCCTCTGCCGCCTCTTCTTCCTCTTCCTTGAAGAGAACAAGGGGAAATAAAGACAATCGCATCTTCATCTCCAAAGATGCAGCCGGGGCCATCATTGGCAAAGGTGGCGCCACCATCCGCCGTCTCAAGGCAACCACCGGGGCATCCATCGGGATCGTCAAGGAGAAAACTACAAAGGGAGAGACATTGAACTTTGTAAATATTAGTGGCGGAAATGAGGCCACTCGTAAAGCACGAAAGGAAGTATTTAAAATAATCAACTGGTGTAAATGATGGTGCTGGCCGGCACCTTGTCAATATGTACATATGAATATAGAGATATTTCATAATCATAACTTTGTTTGTATATGTTCGTGTTATAAAAATATTGTTAAAAATGATAAGAATATTAAAGGACGGCTTAAACTGCCCCCTATGGGTTTTTCCTCAAACTATCTTATCCTTTGCAATATGCATGAATACAGTCTCAAAACACGTGGGTCGTTAGCAAATATAAATTTCTATCTTATCGCCCCATCTCAAATAAAACTTCTCTGCAGTTCACCTTTTCAGAACGCAGCTAAGGTAATTTTAGATAGAAATATTGAACTATTTCCAAGCCAACATAAACTCACACTTGAAACCCAACAGTCTATCAGCTACGACACGCTGCTATCTGTGCATGGTGCCGGCGAGCATCTCAAAAACTCTATCAGAACAGCCAAAATTAGCATTTTGAAGATGGAAAATATCAATATACAGGAACTCCAACCTGCTACACACATTATTCCATCATTTTCTAATAGAAACTCACTTATGTCTTGTGGTAATCCTTCAAATTGTTCAAATTGTTGGGAGCCGTCTGCTTCGAGATGTGCATCCCTTCCTAGTGGTAGCGTACAACGTGGCGCTTTACGGAAACACCCGAACCACAGCTTCCGGAACCACGAGAACAGACGAACGACCACAAATCGCTACCATTGTCTATCAGATATGGAAACACCCGAATCACATCGGCTTGTGGAAACACGTGGTCCGAACCTAAACATAAACAATGGCAATACACATCAGTCTTCTGTTTTGACCAATCACGTCTCAGGGCCGGCTCCAACTACACGTGCTCGCTCTGCTCCACGTGGTCAGCCACGGATTGTAAATAAACAGCATTCTCGTATTAAAAATCCTAATAGAAACGGGAAGAAAACATTAAATATTGGATGTTGTAACGTACAGAGCATATCTAGCAAGATCCTGCCAGTAAAAGATTATTTTATTGAGCATGACCTTGATGCCCTGTTCATGACTGAAACTTGGATGCATGACTCAAAATCTGACAAAGTCAAAAGTGAACTTAAAGAATGGTCCCTTGAATTTGAGTCTTTTCCTAGGATAGGTCGCACAGGGGGAGGATTAGGGATTTTATACAAATCTGAACTCCCTTTCACAACCAATAGGGCCAATCAACCAGTAGTCACCACCATGGAGCTCATGGAGTCATCCATCATACTGAAGGGAAAAAAGATAACATTTGTGGTGATATACAGACCTGAACCATCTAATCGGAATAGATATACCTACTCTGAGTTCTATGATGAGTTCACCCAGTTAGTTGCACACTATGGTTCCTTTAGTCATGAGGTCATTTTCCTTGGTGACTACAACTTCCATGTCAACCTGCCCTTAAAGCCTGATGTCATTAAGTTTAATGATATCCTATCTACCTTTGATCTAACGCAATGGGTTCAGGAACCAACCCATAGGTTAGGGAACACCCTTGATCTAATCATTACCTTCAGGGGTAACAAATTACTGAAGAGCCACCTGGTGGATGAATACTTATCTGATCATAAAATGATCAAGATTTACCTTGATATTTCACCTCCAAAACCCCCCAAAAAATCTATCAAATACAGAAATTTCAAGGGATTAGATCTTGAGTCCCTAAGGAGGGACATCAAGTCCCTAACTAGTCAAGATACAACATGGGAATACTTATCCTTGAATGACATGGTAAATTACTATGACAAGGAACTCACAGCACTCATGGATAAACATGCTCCTATCAAGGTGGCCCAGGTCACTCAGCGTAAACCAGTTCCCTGGATGAGTGACCAATTAAAGCTGGAGAGGTCTCTCAAGAGGAGGCTTGAGAGAAAAATGAGCAAGTCTGGCACTCACATTGACAAGGAGCTGTATAACTCTCAAAGGAACAAATACAACTCAATGCTTAAATCTGCACAATCAGCATATTTTTCCAATCTGGTTGAGGAAAACAAACATGACCCTAAAAACCTCTTTAGAGTCATTGACACAGTCATGCACAAGAAAAAGGACACACCTATGCCCCAATCTGACCGTGAGATCACTCAAGCTGAGAAGTTTAACACATTCTTCCTTGAAAAAATAGAGAGAATCCGCTTGGACATTGATAATGCTCCATCCTGCCAATCCTCGCCACCAGGTGACACTGTGAACAATGATACTACATGTCTAGAAAGGTTCACACCACTAACCATTGACGACGTACAGAAATTGGTCAAAAGGTCTGCAAAGAAGTCATGTGAGTTAGATCCAATTCCAACCTGGCTCTTACATGACCTCTTAGATGACCTCCTACCAATAATTACATCCATCATAAATAAATCACTGATGGAATCAGCAGTATCGGAAATTATGAAAATAGCCATTATAACACCCCTGCTGAAGAAACTTGGTCTAGAACTGGTTGAAAAAAATTATAGGCCTGTTTCCAACCTGACATTTGTCTCTAAACTAACTGAGAGGGCGGTGGCTGACCAACTCGTCCCCCATCTTGTAAGGAATGGTCTTACTGACAAGTTTCAATCAGCCTACAAAGAATATCACAGTACTGAAACTGCTCTGTTAAAAGTTCAAAATGATATTTTGGGTGCTCTTGACAGTAGAAAGTCAGTTATCTTGCTGTTGCTTGACCTTTCCGCTGCCTTTGACACTATTGACCATCAAATCCTTTTGGACAGACTAAGGGATAGATGCAACATCAAAGGTCATGCTCTCTCCTGGATTCGGTCATACCTAATGGACAGGAAGCAATGTATGAAGGTAGGGATCCACAGATCCCGTCTCAAATCCCTTAAATATGGGGTACCCCAGGGCTCAGTCCTGGGTCCAATACTGTTCACCATCTACATGACACCCCTATCTGACATACTTGCCAAATATGGTCTGAGCTATCACATTTATGCAGATGATACTCAGATCTACATCCCTGTTGACCATGCATCTCCCCATCATGTGGATATGAGCAGACACAAACTGGAAGAGTGTGTCAGTGAGGTCAGAAATTTCCTCATATCAAATAAGATGAAAATAAATGATGGAAAAACTGAGATGCTCATATGTACTGACAGGTACAGTACTACCACACATAGCAGTATCCCAACCACAATCAGAGTGGGTGATTCTGATATTGCTCCTAGTCAGTCAGTGGTTGACCTTGGCATCACATTTGATTCCAACATGGACATGAAGGCTCAGATCAAGAAAATGTGTCAGAAAGGCTATTATCACATTAGGAACCTGGCGGCCATCAGACATTGTCTAGACGAGAAGACCGCGATAACACTTACCCATGCTTTTGTTACATCTACCCTTGACTTTGGTAATGGTCTTCTAGCAGGTCTTCCTAAAACCGACATCAGGAAACTGCAATACCTCCAAAACTCTGCAGCACGGGTAGTAGGAAAAATCAGGAAATTTGATCACATTTCAGGAAAACTACAGGAACTGCACTGGCTTCCTGTCCACGCGAGAATTGATTTTAAAATTCTTCTATTAACCTGGAAGGCCCTAAATAGTAAGGCTCGGCCTTACTTACGGGACCTACTCCTGATCAAAGAAGGTGAACGCTACATCTAAGATCAAATGATGGCACCCACCTACAAGTACCTAAGACCAGGCTAAGGACAGTCGGTGATAGGGCCTTCTCATCTGTGGGTCCTAGGCTTTGGAACTCCTTGCCTACTAATATTAGGACAAGTACCTCAGTCTCCCCGTTTAAGAGTAGGCTGAAAACTCATCTCTTCAGGATGCATGTCCTGAGTTCAGCGCTATGAACAGACTATACAAATTTTATTATTATTATATTATTATTATTATTAAGAATCATGGAAAAGTCTTAGTTTTCTGGAAAAAAACCCACAACAGTGGCAAATGTAATATATAAGTTACAGTTAGGTTAAAAAGTTCAACTGGTGCAAATTTGATTTGAATATTGTAACCTGTTGCAAAGTTATTGCGAGATATGTGAAGTTTTAAAGACTTCACCTTGTCGTCAACGGAAAAGTTGAGATTTTGATGTCATTATTATTCCCACTGTATTACAAAATACTATGAAATTAAACTATGTACTGCTATATTTTGAATCTTTGTGTTATACTGAAAAGATTGATGGGTCAATGGGCATTGTACAGTGAATATTAGTCCCGTCATTTTGTGTGCAGATTTGTATTGGCATTTTTCATTAATTTAAGTAAAAACATATTAAAATATAGAGAAAATTAAAAAATGAAGAAGTATCACACTTCATCTTAAATATGACAGGACTAAAATTCAATCTAGAATGCTCATTTAGTGCTTATTAGTTGCAATAATACACCTGTTCTCCAGATCCAACGGTACATTTTTTTTATTTCAAAGGGCTTAAATTAAGAAAAATGACATTTTCACTGACTACACCATATTTCCAATAGAATTCCATAGTAAACCAAATGACCTTGACCCCTCATTTCATTTCTAATTGACCCAGGAAGCTGATCTTTACAGCAATGAATTTGTCTCAATAAGATCTAAACATTTCTACACTTTTTATGTGGTTAAATCTGCTTAAAATGGAAAATTAGTTTTCAAGGTCACGTAGAAGTCAAGTCAAGGTCACAGATTTTTTTTGGAAAAAACACACCGATGGTCTCTCATGTTATATATGCAATCATATTTAGCCTATCTTGAGTGGTATAAAAGTTATTTGACTACTTCTACCATTTATAGCGATGAATGATTATTACTTATGTCAACTCTTTTCATTCAAATTGGT
This sequence comes from Amphiduros pacificus, assembly GCA_949316495.1. Lineage (NCBI taxonomy): Eukaryota > Metazoa > Annelida > Polychaeta > Phyllodocida > Hesionidae > Amphiduros > Amphiduros pacificus. The sequence continues at coordinate 16,911,741 of OX439011.1, read as the reverse complement.
TCATATCATATTGCATCATAACCCTGTATTCTGTGCAATCCACAGAATGGTTTACATGTAGTACTTTTTCATTAATCAGTGTAGATCATAAAACAACAAAGATATTCACACCAAAAATAACATTGCCATTTCATTTTCTTCCGACTCACATTCAGTATTCTTATTTGAGAGTAGGCTATTTAGAAGCGGGAACTTATCACGCTTATTTGCGTATTAACAATAACCAGTTCATTTTTCGATTTTTTTTCTGAAAATTTATTACATTTTAATTTGAAAACTCATCATGCTCATGAAGCAATGCTTCTTTTCTCGTCATACTTTCAAGGACTACTACCATGGGATACATTGTACATATATTGTAGTTAACAGGGGCCCACCACTACCAACTTCGTTAAAAATTGAGATAGAGATGTGAAACTTGGGCAGAGTATGTTATAGAATGTTGTGAACAACATATCACTCAGCTAAAAAATTGTTTTCCAATATGCATTTTTAGTATTTTCTAGAAGGAAATATTAAAAAAATTACCAGCCAGCTGCACTCTGGGATTTTGGCTGTCAGCTGTTATTTTTTACCAGCTGGGAAAGTTACCAGCTCAGAATTTGTATCGATTTAACAGCTGTTAACTTTGTTCGTGGATGTTTGTCAATGCCCAATTTTTTTTAACAGCTGGTAATGAGCCAGTTTGTTTAACAAATAATATTAAACCGGTCATTATTGTTATATATTATAAACACATAAACCTTAAACATAGATATATATATTTGTAAGGTATATCCTCATATTAATTATCTCTAAATTCTCAGGTCATTTTTAATGCATTTATGGAACTTAGACATGCGCAATCCTTATATATGTCATATATTGTTAAAATTTAAGTGGTGTTTTCCATTGTTTTATCATCTAGTCATATATATATATATATATATATATATATATATATATATATATATATATATATATATATATATATATATTTATATATATATATATATATATATATATATATATATATATATATATATATATATATATATTATTTATATATATTATACCTTGCTACCTTGCACACTATACAGATTCATAATAGGGTTTGATTGGATTCACTTTTTTTTTTTACAAAATTAGGCTCTCCACTTCATTTTGCAGAATATAATTTATTTTTATGGTTTCCAAAGGTGAAATTGTGAGTTGCCGTTAAAATTTTGCCCAATCTTAACACTATCTATATACCAGCCTTCCAATTAAATTATTCCATCTGTCAGCTAGGCCATTTTGAAATGTCAATCGTATTTTAAGCCAGCTGACTCATTCAAAAAAAAGTTCCCAGCTGGTAAACATACCAGCTGGAAATAGATTGCGTCATTTACAAGCTGCCAGCCAGAAAAGTGTGCATATTGGTTCTTTTTGCATATCATATAGTGGTGGGCCCCTGAGTTAAGAAAAATGAACTCAAAGGTGAAAAAGAAATTGTTGAAATTGTACTAAAGTAATAATGTATTGTACTAAATAATATATTGTACTAAAGTAATAATGTATTTTCTTGAATCAAATATTATTTTGAGAGATGTTAACCCGGTGCTGTCATTTATAGTGATTGTTATATAGGGTTCCTAGGAGCAGGATTTTTTTTTCACTTATTGAGCAACTGTTATACAGGGGTGAGCTCAGGTGTCAATCATTGGCATTCTATTTTTTTTTTTTTAGATATAGAAATGTTTTTCTGGTGTTGTCTATATAGTAATACTGGAATTGCATGCCTGGCAAGTATGTGTAACCCTTCATAGGCCCCCTGCCAATCTCTCCGACCAATGATTAAATATAGTGGAGTTGTACAGTTCTGGTTCCGGCAAAGTTGTACAGTTCCAGTGGGTACTTTTCAATGGAAAAAAAACAACATGGAGATGGGCAATCAGCCTATTAGTATATATATGGTTGTGAAGACAGTGCCAAAACCCTGGGAATGTGACATATTCGAAATTTTCAATTTGCCATGGGAAGAGGCAATTGGTGTATCTGTAATAGTATTAGCGATATTACGCACAATGCCTGCTCCCTCATTTTATGTGTTCTATAATTAATAAATGATCCCCGGAAGTCATTCTACTTCCGCCCAAGGTCTACAAGTGTTTTGTTCATTAAATTTCTGGATATTATATCATATTGTGAGCCCACCAGATAGCTACATGGTGTCAGAAGTGGGATTTTAAACCTTTGTGGACGTGCATAGAGATAGTGTACAGTGATTTTGTGTGATATTGAACAGACTTTTGGTGAAAATGGAGTCTGCAGTGAAACCACCATCTGGCTTGGCCAGCACAGGTAACATGGCTCAGAATTGGAAAGATTTTGAACTAAGATTTGACATTTACCTTAATGCATGTGGGGCCACAGGCAAAACAGAGAAAACAAAGACATGTATATTGTTGAATGTTATTGGAGAAGAGTGGCTTGAGACATATCAGAGCTTTGAATGGGAGACTGATGGTGACCAGTGGAAACTGGACAAAGTGAAAGAAAAATTGAAAAATTATTGCACACCCCAGAAAAGCATTACCACTCACAGAGAAAATTTCTTCAAAATCAAACAACAACAGGGACAAAATGTTGACCAATTCGCAGCGGAGATCAGAAATAAAGCAAAGCATTGCGAATTTGGCAGCATCAAGGCATCCATGTGTAGAGACAGACTTATCTATGGCTTAGTAGACACCAAATGCACTGAGAGACTTCTTGAAAAAGGTGACACACTTACTTTTGAAGAAGCAGTCAAATTCGCCAGGGACAATGAAAGTACAAAAGCAAATATGAAGGAACTTGGAAAAAATATGACAGCTCAGGAAGTACATCAAGTCAAGGGAAGTCCATCCACTCAAAGTAAGCCCGATCAGAATGCACAAGCCCACTCACAGCCAGGACAAGCACAGGGCTATGGCCGAGGGAGGTCATATGGCTATACACGAGGGAGGCCTCGAGATCGTGGTGCTCAGTCTGGTGTGAGTAGGAGTTATGGGCCAGAATGTGACCGATGTGGATATAAACATGCGCCAGGCAGGACATCCTGTCCCGCTATGGGCCAAATATGTAGAAATGCGAGAAATACAATCATTTTGCAAAAAAATGCCTCGCAGCCAAGCAAACAGTACACAGTTTGGATACTGATTTTCAAGAACTGTATATGGAGGAACCATATGAAGATGAACAGCTGTTTGTTGAAGCAGTTGTGAGAGAAATCAGTAAGGAGAGAAACCCTGAAGAAGGATACCAGGAGTGGACCAAGACAGAAGGTCTTGAGTATGTAACTGATTCAGACAAAAGTGAGATGTGCACTCAGGTGAGAAGCCCTGAGAATAAATATGAAGTTATCACCACACAGAACTCAGAAGGAAGAAGCAATGATGTGAAAGAAACAGAGAAAGAACAGTATACCAGTGTAGTAGATTCTGTTGACACACTGGAGAAAAGCCAGACAAATGCAAAAAGTGAATCATGGGTGGTCCCCATAGAAGTAAACGGTACAATTTACCCAATGAAATTGGATACTGGCAGTAATGTGAACATTCTCAGCTATGAAGACTTCAAGAAACTGAAAAGAAAGCCCAAACTTTGTGATTCTAGAGTGAAACTCACAGCATATGCTGGAAATGATGTTCCAGTAAAAGGTCAATGCATACTAACTGTGAAAAAGAAAGGCCAAGAATATAGATGCCTGTTCATTGTGTCCTCACACTCGCTTGTTACACCAATATTGGGACTGCCCAGTTGTGAGAAGTTAGATCTCATAAGGAGAGTATATGAAGTCAACTCGGAGGAGGAACAACTGAAAACAGGATCTGAGGAAAAAACCCTGAAGACACAGGTGGAACTGCCTGACTTGGTTAAGCCTTATGAGGGGCAATTCAAAGGCTTAGGCTGCCTGCCAGGTCTCCACAAGATCAGATTGAAAAACTCTGATGAGTATACCCCAGTAGTAGAACCATGCAGAAAAGTTCCATTCGCCTTGTACGGACCGCTCAAGGAAGAATTAGACAGAATGGAACAGATGGGAGTGATTGTGCCTGTAAATGAACCTACAGAGTGGGTTAACAGTTTGATTATAGTGCACAAGAAGAACGGAAGTCTGAGGATTTGCATGGATCCAAAAAATTTGAATAAAGCCATAAGAAGAGAGCATTTCAATTTGCCTAGTAGAGAGGAAATCATGGCCAAATTAGCAGGAGCCAAAGTCTTCAGCAAACTGGATGCATCTTCTGGTTTTTGGCAGATGAGGTTAGATGAAGAAAGTTCATAACACCCTTCGGAAGGTACAGGTATACCAGATTACCTATGGGGGTCTGCTCAGCTCCAGAAGTGTTCCACAGAGAACTCCATCAGCACTTTGAACAAATCCCAGGATGTGAAACGATCATGGATGACATCATAGTATGGGGCAAAGATGATGATGATCATGATGCCAATCTGCTCAATACTCTGAAGAAAGGAAAAGATGCTGGCATCACATACAACCTCCCAAAGTGTTTGTTCAAAGTTCCAGAGCTGACATTCATTGGTGACACAGTGTCAGCTGAGGGTATGAAGCCTGATCCAGCCAAGGTCAAGGCTATTGTGGACCTGGCAAGACCCACAGAGAAGACAGAGTTGCAGAGATTCTTGGGAATGGTGAACTATCAGGCTCGCTATATTCCAGACTTGTCTGAAAGAACTGCAGTACTCAGACAGATGCTGAAAGTCCCAGATGATCAATTTGTACAATTGTGGTCTCCAGCACCGGAGAAAGCCTGGGAGGGCCTCAAGAAAACTTTGACGGAGGAGCCCGTGCTGAAGTTTTATGACCCAGAGAAAAACATCATTGTGTCAAGTGATGCTTCACAATCAGGGATAGGAGCAGTACTGAAGCAGAACTTTGGTACAGAAGAACAGGAGGATTGGTACCCTGTAGCATATGCATCCAGAGCTTTGTCTGATGCAGAGACAAGATATGCCACCATAGAAAAAGAGACACTTGCAATAACCTTTGCATGTGAAAGATTCCAGCAGTACGTGTATTACCAAAGGTTTGTTGTGGAAACGGACCACAAACCACTGGAGAGTATTTTCAAGAAGTCACTGGGAGACTGCCCCCCGAGGATCCAGAGGTTCCGTCTGAGGCTTCAGAAGTATGATTTCAGTGTCAAATGGACACCCGGCCTGGCATGAATACAGATATCACTCTGATGGTGAAGTCCTGTGATGCATGTTTATCATACAGAAATAAACAGCAGAAAGAACCTATGCAGCCCCATACCATACCAGCAAAACCATGGGCCAAGATATCTACAGATCTGTTCAAGTTCAGAAACAAGAACTATCTTTTGCTGGTTGACTACTATTCCAACTTTCCAGAAGTATGTGCGACCGGGGAAACCAGCAAATCAGTCATTGGGTCCATGAAGAGTATTTTTGCTAGAAATGGCATTGCTGAGGAAGTCATAAGTGACAATGGGCCCTGCTATGATAGCCAAGAGTTCAAGGATTTTTCAAGAGAATGGGGTTTTGTGCATAACACTTCCAGTCCCAGGTTCCCGCAGTCCAATGGACTAGTGGAAAAGACTGTTCAGACCGTCAAGAACCTGTTTGCTAAATGTGAACACAGCGGTGAGGATCCATATATGGGTCTTCTGGCATATCGGAGTACACCTCTGGAGGGAGGAAAATCTCCAGCATATTTGCTCAACAACAGACATATCAGGTCAAACTTGCCAATGGCAGAGAGCATGTTGCAAAGTCCAGAAACCAGGAAGGTTGCAAACCAGAAAATGGAGCAGAAAATGAAACAGAAAAAGTACTTTGACAGAGGCTCTCGTCCTTTGAAACCATTGAATGAAGGTGAAACAGTGAGAGTGAGAAACAGTGATGACACAGGATGGCAGCTAAAAGCTACAGTTCTGAAAGAAGTTGCACCAAGATCATATTTGGTGAAAACTGAAAGAGGATCGGTGCTAAGGAGAAATAGGAAGCACCTACTGTTTACACAGGAAACTCCACCAGATATTCCGGAGGAAAGAGAAGTGTCGGAACCTGAGGTCAGGGAGGAAACACCTCAGCCTCAGTATGCTGAGGTTCCTCAGGAGGTCCAGCGCAGCCCATATCCCAGATCACCAGTGGCGAAGCCATCAGTGGTGCCTCTCAGACCAGTTGTAACTCCACAACCAGTTATAACTCCAAAACCAACGATTGAGAATGTACCACAGCAACCAAGGAGATCGGGAAGGATCATAATGAAGCCAAGGAGGCTGATTGAGGATATGTGATTATGCTGATTAAAGTGTATAAAATATGGTGAAGTGCTGGTAACCTCTCCCATATCACACATTAGGAAGCGGAATCAGCTGTTCTTGTGTTGTGTTAAAATGTGAACAGTTCCTGTTTGTGAAATGAAAAACAGAACTCAAAAGCAAGTTTATTGTTTAAATATTTTATATTTTATTTGGTGACAATTTAATCTAAGACATCTACAGGAAAGGAATGTCATAGACTTTTTTGATAAAAGCATGTCACAGACTTTTTTGATAAAAAGGGAGATGTAATAGTATTAGCGATATTACTCACAATGCCTGCTCCCTCATTTTATGTGTTCTATAATTAATAAATGATCCCCGGAAGTCATTCTACTTCCGCCCAAGGTCTACACGTGTTTTGTTCATTATATTTCTGGATATTATATCATATTGTGAGCCCACCAGATAGCTACAGTATCAACATGTGCAAAGACAGTGCCAAACCCTTTCGTACATGTATATACCATATTCAGTATCTTTATATCTTTAGTTTGCCAGGGGAATAGGGTCATATCCTACTCATATTTTTTTGTTCTAGACATGTCTAGAAACTAGGGTTAACTTGCCATTTGTTACCCAAATGCCATTTATTGTGCTGAAACATTCATTTGTCATTGGAAAAGGGATATATCCGTTTTTGACAGAATATATATCTCTTAACATAACTTTTTTCATCATGCCCCAAATTAATTGTATACTTGTAGGCACCTTTTGAAAAAAAAAATTCAAATATCAAATATCAAATATAAAAAGAACTTCATATCCCAGAATATAACAACTAAAAACCAATAAAAATGATACAACATGCCATTTTATATCATACATATTTGTATGTTGTGTCTCATTTACTACTTTGTCCTCTAAAACATATTTTCAGGAAATACAATATCATGTTAATTATTCTGGATAATTGTTCCTATAGCTGAATAATTAAATAATGACCCCAAAGATCAAATATATGGTGAACAGTAGGACAATATAATTATGGAATTGAGGGAAGAAATTTTTCAACTTACATAGAAAATTACACCATAGCCGTATATATTTAGAAAATAAACATACATCAGTTTAACACAGTTATATCTGAAACTTCAATGTTGTATCACATATCTTTCATAGACTTAATAAAATGATTATAATTGCCAAAGTGGTACATTTTAAATGTTTCTTTGGTCTTTATATAAATGGTCTGTTAGTAAATAAATAAACCTTTCAATAATGTAATTGGAAGCCATCAAATATAAACATTAACTTTCACTAATAAACAACAAAAGGGTATTTGCTGGGGACCATATTTGTTCTCAACAATTATGGAAAAAGATAGGGTAAATGCCTATTTTGATTTGTCATGTAGTTAACAATATTTAATGTCTGCTTGATTGAATGATATGAATGAAAACAATCAGGAACCAGTTCATCAATGTGAGAAATCTCGCACAAAATGTAAGAAGTCTCACGCCATCTGAGTACTGGTACTTGTTACCCATCTTTGACATTCAGTTGTTAATTCAAGATAATTTGGTTGTTTGGTTTTACATCACTTTCAACATTATTTCAGTCATCTCATGATGAGGCCTACATACAGTAGATATAGTGCTGCCTAACTAAACAGTCATGTTGCAGGTCCTTGACATGACAACCCACCCGATTTACGAGGGCAATGGGTTAACGCTTTAGGCACGGGCCTCAGCTTGTATGTGATGTTGCATCATGATTTCAATCTCGTCATGGCTGGGGATTGAACCCACGACCTTTGGATCACCACAGAGGAACTAGTGCTAATAAACTGGCATTCTAACCAACTGTGCCACAGCCTGTTACTTACACTAGTATCTCAGGTAGGCAACATTTCCAAATCATAAGTCACCTGCAATATGTTTCTGAACAGATCCTCTGTGAATCGTGCTTATCTTAAAATACTGTGAATGTGTTTATCACCTTTGTGAATACAATATAATATTGAGAGGTTGAATACAGTATAATATTGAGAGGTTGAATACAATGTCACAAAGTGTTTTGTCTTCTGCTTTTTATACATCTAGGAATGTCCTTAGGATAACAAATCTTTCCACAGTTATTTCCTAAGAGGATGGTTTGATATTGTCAGAGGAAATGGTACAGTAAATACATCTTTTGTGAAATATTTTGTTCATATACTGTGAAGACATGTGTGAATATGGTGTGAATATTATTAAGTGAGATTGATACAGAGTAATACCTGTGTAACATAAAAGCATTTAGTGAATACATATTAATATTTATGTGATATTCAGAAATGTGGCATATGAAGAGCGTATCCTCTACAAATCCAGATGTGAATCACATTGGTGGTTGTTCTGAACTAACCATATAGTATATATGTTATAAGGTAAGTGTCACTTCTTTGATAGTCAAATGGTGATAATATTGTAGAAATGAGATGTATATCTAAATGCAGATTCTGGAAGCTATTTGCACACCAGTTTTGCAAGCACCACATTTTATACAGATATTTTCATCACAATGTTATCGCAAAATGCATATAACTAGATACATTTTCTGCTCTTGACTCTCATTTTTGCAGTACCATCGTTGTTTATTCTGCAAGATAATCGAACTGACGACTTTGATTCCGGGTCACCAAATGTCAGTGTGACCATTTCTCCAACAGCTCCTGCTATATGAAGGTGAAGGTCATTGGATCCGACCCCTATGTAGGTCACCCTCTGAGGAGACATTGGCACCCATTTGCTTAGTTCTCCATAAATAATCACAGAGCTGTCACTAAAAATTAAACAGGTTATTCATAGAATTACATAATTTCTTTGTAATCAATCAACATGGATTTAGTTAATGTTCCAAGAAAATATGCCATTAATATAGGAAAAGTGGGATGAAGTTTAAAAGCAAACTTGATTAATACATACTCAAGCAGGTCTATCACCGGTGTTATGTAGTACAGACAAAACTCGTCTTTGGTGCATCCTTTAAGATTGAGAGGGTTTGTTTCTGAGAACCTTTGGAATGATGCCACTTCCTGATCATATGGGAATACAACACTATTCTCCTGCTAAGAATTGACAAGAAAACAATTAATTAATGAATTAGAAGTTGTTTTGGCTAAAGCACACTATACAATAGAGCCCAAAGAGTATGCTACATTATATCGCGGGCTTGTTGACGATATAACGGCAATAAGAATCCCACAAAAATGCACAAATACATCAAAAACTGCCCTCGGGATAAAAAGACTAACCACAGTTATTCCCGAGGAGGATGGTGTGATATTGTAAGAGTTGGTTTTCTTCATATCAGCAGCCATGATGACACCAAAATGATATCCTGATATCACAGACTGTGTGGTGTAGACCTCTCCACTGGGACCAGAACCATCATGGAAAGCTGCCTGAAAGGCAATCATATAATGGCTTCTAACATTCATTTCTTTTGGTTTCATTCATAAAACATAGGCATCAGAGATGCATCAACCCTCAGCCCTGGTAACTCATTGCACAACATTCGCTCCACACAATATTTGTGAACAAAACGTCACTGCACCAAGGCAAATTGATGCAGGGATAAAAAAAAACAAAAAATCTACTTCCTTTGATAGCTTAGGTGTGTCAAGTATCATGAAACTGTCATCATTTAGTTTAGAATTATTGAGATGATGGGCCGGTGACCTTGAAAAGCAGGTTAAGGTCACCATCCATCAAACTCATCTGGGGTCTTCACCAGATGCTTATGTGTGTCAATTTTCATGAAGCTGCCATTATTTGTTCTTGAGTTATTGCAATGTTGTGGATTTGACATAATTGTCCCTGTGACCTGGAAAAGTAGGTGAAGGTCACCATTCATCAAACTCTTTTGGGGTCTTTACTAGATGCTTATTTGTGTCAAATCTCATAAAGCTGCCATCATTTGTTCTCAAGTTATCGCAATGATGGGGATTTCATGGTACAATTGTCCCTGTGTCCTTGAAAAGTAGGTGAAGGTCATGTTCGTTCAAAGGATGTCTGAGATCTTCACCTGATGCTTATGTGTGTCAAGTCGCATAAAGCTGCCATCATTTATTCTTGAGTTACTGTGATGACAAGGATGATTTCACATAATTGTCCCTGTGACCTTGAAAAGTAGGTGAAGGTCATGTTTCATAAGAATTCGGAGGTTTTCACCAGATGCTTCCATCAAAGGAAGTCGGAGATCTTCACCAGATGCTAATGTGTGTCAAGTCTCATAAAGTTGCCATCATTTGTTCTTGAGTTATTGCGATGACAAGGATGATTTCACATAATTGTCCCTGTGACTTTGAAAAATAGGTCAAGGTCGCCGTCCATTAAACTCCTCTAAGGTTTTCACCAGATGCTTATGTGTGTCAAGTTTCATGAAGCTGCCATCATTTGTTCTCGAGTTATCACGATGACAAGCATGATTTCACATAATTGTCCCTGTGACCTTGAAAAGTAGGTGAAGGTCATGTTCCATAGAAAAATTCTGAGGTCCTCACCAGATGCTTATGTGTATCAAATCTCATAAAGCTGCCATCAATTGTCCTTGAGTTATTGCGATTCTTGGGATTTCACATAATTGTCCCTGTGACCTTGAAAAATAGGTCAAGGTCACTGTCCATAGAACTCGTCAGAGGTTTTCACCAGATGCTTATGTGTGTAAAGTTTCATGAAGCTGCCATCATTTGTTCTCGAGTTATCGCGATGACAAGGATGATTTCACATAATTGTCCCTGTGACCTTGAAAAGTAGGTGAAGGTCATGTTCCATCATAGGAAGTCGGAGATCTTCACCAGATGCTTATGTGTGTTAAGTCTCATAAAGCTGCCATCATTCGTTCTTGAGTTATTGCGATGACAAGGATGATTTCACATAATTGTCCCTGTGACCTTGAAAAATAGGTCAAGGTCCACATCCATTAAACTCCTTTAAATCCATTAAATTAAAGGTCACTGTCCAACAAACTCGTCCGAGGTTTTCACCAGATGCTTATGTGTGTCAAGTTTCATGAAGCTGCCATCATTTGTTCTCGAGTTATCGCGATGACAAGGATAATTTCACATAATTGTCCCTGTGACCTTCCAAAGTAGGTGAAGGTCATGTTTCATAGAAAAATTCTGAGGTCTTCACCAGATGCTTATGTGTGTCAAATCTCATAAAGCTGCCATCATTTGTCCTTGAGTTATTGCGATTCTTGGGATTTCACATAATTGTCCCTGTGACCTTGAAAAATAGGTCAAGGTCGCTGTCCATCGAACTCGTCCGAGGTTTTCACCAGATGCTTATGTGTGTCAAGTTTCATGAAGCTGCCACCATTTGTTCTCGAGTTTGAATATCTTTCTGACAATAACAAGATTATGACACATAACTTTTATCAAAATGAAAACGCTCTTTGTATTATTAATCGCCGCACCAAGTCTGCAAGCAATCGGACGTTAGCTCCGCCCTCCTGCAAGATGATTGGCCACCATTGGGGGCAATCTGCTGGGGGTGAAGAGAGATCCCCTCGAAATGACGTCATGGGGTCAATGGCCGGATTCCCCGCAGGAGGTTGCCTTAATGCTGGGGATAACTTGGATGAAATTAACTCAAATGGAAACTTAACTAGAAATAAAACAAATAGAAATGTTAAAAACCGCTTGATTAAAAACAATATGCACATCAAAATAAATAAAGATTTAACTATGGCTACAGCCAACGTACAAAGCATAGGAAATAAGATAGAACTTCTTAATGTATACATAAATGAAAATAATATTGATCTATTCTTCATTACTGAAACTTGGATGAATGAAGCAAACGAAAAAATTATTAGAGGTAAAATTAAAGAAAATAACTACGATATTGAACATGTACCGCGAACACTAAGATCTGGAGGCGGCTTGGCTGTTATCTTTAGACCTGAAATTGACATAAAGAAAATTAATCACAGTCATAACTTATCAACCATGGAAATGATGGAAATTAATATCAAAACCAAAAATAGAATATGCACTATCAGTACTATTTATAGACCGGAACCTTCTGACAGAAATAAATACACCTACACAGAGTATTTTGAAGAATTTAGTGATATGCTAACCTACTATTCTACATATACACATGAAGTGCTTTTCGTTGGTGACTATAATTTTCATATGAATAAGCCAGAGAGGCCAAATGTAATTAAATTTAATGATATCCTGGATTTATACAATTTACATAATCATGTTACGGAACCAACACATATACTAGGGAATACGCTTGATTTATTAATTACAAATATACACAGTAATTTAATAAAAGAACATAAGGTTGAAGAGAAAATATCCGATCATAGTATAATTAAGCTCACTTTAAATGTTCAGACTAAGACAAAGAACAAGAAAAAGGTATCATTTAGAAATTACAAAAAAATGAACATAAAAATTTTTATTAGTGATGTTGAAGAAAAATTTAGTGAAATTAAATCCTATAATGAAAAGGACCTCAATGAACTATTAAATGAATACAATAAATTAACAAGTATACTTGATAAACATGCCCCGATGGTGGAAAAAACCATAAATAATAGGAAACCAGCTCCTTGGTTATCTGATGAGATAAGGAATGAAAAAAGAAAAAAGAGAAAACTGGAAAGAAAATATGATAAAACTGGTCTTTCTTCGGATAAAATGCAATTTCAATTACAAAGAAATAAATATAACAATATCATTAGAGAGTCTAGAAACAGTTATTTCGCAGGGATAATAAATTCAAATAAATCGGATCCAAGGAAACTTTTTAAAATACTAAATAAACTACTACACACTAAAGAGGACACTCCCTTTCCCAGGCATACTGATAGTAAAGAGTTAGCATCAGAATTTAATAACTTTTTTCTAGAAAAAATCTCAAACCTTAGGGAAAATATGGACAAAAATGATAAAACTTCACGACCATTGATTGAGAAAGCCAGATTTAGTACTCATCTGGAAAAATTTGCGCTATTAGATGATGCAGAAGTAAAGAGGTTAATCAAAGAATCAGCAAAGAAGTCATGTGAACTGGATCCCACCCCAACCTGGCTTCTGGCTGAGTGCATGGGTCCTCTACTACCACTAATAAAAGCAATTATAAATAAATCTATTTCAATGGGAAGCATGCCTGATGACCTAAAGATGGCCATCATTAGACCTTTAAAGGGATTAAGCACCGATTTTGAAAAAAACCTTTAAAATTCACGTATTGGTGATAAATGTATTTGTTTTTCATGTCTATAAACTTTTTGAAAAATGCATCCCCATCATTGTCTGTAAAGCCTACTTGAACATGAACCTAATATATAGGCCCCTAATGAAAGCACACTCCTTTCTTGGCATCATTTTTATGTGGAGTGTCATCATAGAGGCACTGAAAGGTAAAATGACGTCAAAAGTGCATGGTAATATGCTTATGACGTCATGAAATGTATTGTCTTTTGAATAGTACCCAAATGACGTCAAACAGTGCTACCCTACTTTGAGCCTCAATTGAGGTCAAATAAAGGTCACGCTACCCGTGTTTACCCGTCACGTGCAGCCATGGGCTGAGATAATCTTATACATACTGTGCAACTTCTATGTCTTGTAGCAACTTTTCTTGTTGCTCGATGTCAGACTTTAATATGTCATGGTGTTCATATGTATATATACTGTTGTAAAACCAAGAAAACAGGATTGGTGCTTAATACCTTTAATTAAAAAGTTGGGCCTAGAATTGGTAAAGAAAAATTATAGACCGGTCTCAAATCTTGCTTATTTATCAAAATTAATAGAAAGGGCGGTTGCTACACAATTCGTAGGTCACCTTATAAGAAATGATATTCAAGGTATATTTCAATCTGCATATAAAGAATTCCATAGCACTGAGACTGCATTGCTTAGGGTACAAAATGATATTTTAATGGATATTGATGATGGTAAAACGGTAATGCTGGTACTACTTGATTTATCAGCAGCATTTGATACTATTGATCATAATATACTATTAAACAGATTAGAAAGAAGATGTGGTATTAGGGGCACAGCTCTGCAGTGGTTCAAGTCATATCTATCAAATAGAAAACAATGTGTAACAATTGAGGGTAAGAGATCGGAAAATATGAATATTAGTTATGGAGTTCCTCAGGGCTCCGTTTTGGGACCCTTATTGTTCACAGCATATATGGAGCCTCTGTCTGACATTATTGGTAATTATGGTCTCAAACATCATATCTATGCTGATGATACACAGCTATACATTACAATTGATCCAAAATCTGAAGAAGCTAGAAATAGATCCTGTAGAGAAATGGAAAAGTGTATTAAACTAATAAGGAAATTCTTAATAGAAAATAAAATGAAGATAAATGATGGGAAAACAGAAATGCTTTTATGTGGTAAAAGCTGTGATTTCAGAAAAGACAATGTACCTAATGGAATCCTAGTAGGTGAAACTAATATCCCTAGATCAAATACAGTTAAGGATCTTGGGGTTATCCTAGATCAAGAATTATCGATGAAATCACAAATTAAAAAAATGTGTAAGAATGGTTTTTTTCATGTAAAAAATCTAGCACAGATCAGAAATTGTTTAGATGAGAAAACTGCAAATACGCTTGCTCATGCTTTTGTTACTTCCACTCTTGATTATGGAAATTCACTTCTGGCTGGTTTACCAAGGTGTGAATTAGCCAAATTGCAGGAATTGCAGAATGCTGCAGCAAGAGTGGTAGGTAAACTTAAAAAGAGGGATCATATTACGCAAAAACTTATGGACCTTCACTGGTTGCCTGTAGAGGCGCGGATTGACTTTAAAATATCTCTATTAACATGGAAGGTACAGAATGGCTTTGCCCCAAAATACCTTTCTCAATTATTAAATTGTAAAAAATCTGATTTGGGTCTGAGATCTAATGAAAAAAATGAATATACAGTGCCCAAGACTAAAATGAAAACATATGGTGACAGGGCCTTCATGGTATATGCTCCAAGAAATTGGAATGCCCTGCCCCTTGAGGTGAAAAACTGTAAAACAGTGGACACTTTCAAGAAAAAACTAAAGACGTTTTTATTCAGGAAGCATTATCTCGAGAAGCGCTTAGAGCAGACTTAGTCTGATATAGCGCTATATAAATAATTATTATTATTATTATTATTAATACATACATACATACATACATACATACATACATACATACATACATACATACATACATACATACATACATACATACATACATACATACAGCATAAAAAAAGCATAAAAATGGTTGATGCTTTCTTTTGTGATTGACACGATATTGTGATTTTCACATATCAAACACATGTTAATTGATTTTGACAGTCAAAATCATATCTTGAGAAAGAAATCGGCCAGGAATGCATTGATTGTGATTTCTGTAGAGCAGTGTTTAATGATGAGCGTATAGAGTTCCTTAGCTTCCTTTATATCTTGATTAAGCAAAAGGATATATTTCTAATCATGAAGCAAGTTTAACTGAATTAACAAAAATATAAGAGGTGAAAGATATTTAATTCCATAAATACCTCGTGTATCTGGGCATCAATAGCAAATATTGGCATGGAAGGTTTTAGAATCAGGCCATCAGCATTACAGCTCCTACAAAATAAGGAATAGATTTAGTTTATAGTTTATACAGTAATTGATTGGCGTTTACTTTGTAATCTCTATGTTATTTAGTCCTATATGTGATGCAACAGAAGGTTTGTGAAACGGTACATGTTACTGGTCACTGGGCACTCATCCATTCTGGTCACATTGATCATGATGACAAAATGTTTAACATCTCAATGAATCACAAATACCTCTTCAAGGCAAGTAAAACATAAACATAGGCATCAGAGATGCATCAACCCTCAGACCTGGTAACTTACTGTAAAACATTCGTTCCGAACAATGTGAACAAAATGTCACTGCACCAAGGCAAATTGATGCAGGGGTAAAAAAAAACATCTACTTCTTTTGATAGCTTATGTGTGTCAAGTATCATGAAACGGTCATCATTTGCTCTAGAATTATTGAGATGGTGGGCATGTGATCTTGAAAAGCAGGTGAAGGTCACCGTCCATCAAACTCATCTGGGTCTCCAGCAGATGCTTTTTATGTGTGTCAAGTCTCATGAAGCTGCCTAAATTTGTTCTTGAGTTATTACAATGACATGGATCTGACATAATTGTCCCTGTAACCTTGAAAAGTAGGTGAAGGTCACCATTCATCAAACTCTGTTGGGGTCTTTACCAGATGCTTATGTGTGCCAAGTCTCATAAAGTTGCCATGATTTGTTCTCAAGTTATCGCAATGATGGGGATTTCACATAATTGTCCCTGTGACCTTGAAAAGTAGGTGAATTTCATGTTCCATAAAAAAAGTCTGAGGTCTTCACTAGTTGCTTATGTGTGTCAAGTGTCATAAAGTTGCCATCATTTGTTCTTGAGTAATCACAATGATGAAGATTTCACATTATTGTCCCTGTGACCTTGAAAGGAAGGTGAAGGTCACCGTCCATCAAACTCGTCAGAGGTTTTCACCAGTTCCTTATGTGTGTCAAATCTCATAAAGCTGCCATCATTTGTTCTTGATTTGTCGCGATTCTTGGGATTTCACATAATTGTCCCTGTGACCTTGAAAGGTAGGTGAAGGTCATGTTTCATAAAAAAAGTCTAAGGTCTTCACCAGATGCTTATGTGTGTCAAATCTCATAAAGCTGCCATCATTTCTTCTCGAGTCAAAGCAATGATAGGGATTTCACATAGTTGTCCCTGTTAACTTGAAAAGTAGGTGAAGGTCATGTTTCATAAAAATATTTCTGATGACAAGGATGTTGGATACACATACACACACATACATACACCAGGAGTACTTCAATACCCTCAGCCTCATTACATCAGGGGTTGAGGGTAAAAACAAATTCAAAACATGTATATCAAAGAAACAGAGAAACAAAGAGTTTAAAACAGAAGGCGATATTGACACATTGTTCTCTAATCAACTCAGTACTCATGTGCAGATGAGTAGTCATCGGTTTGTAGGAATAGTCATCAACATCGATGAATTCACAGGAAGTCAATAAATATGTGAGATGGAATTACAATCACAAAATGGCAGATCATTTGTGGTTATATAGGCATATGGAGATACTTAAATAAAAAAGTGAGAAATGCCACGATAGACGACAACAGGTTAGTGATGATCTAAATATCAAAATCAAGGCAATCAGGAAAGAGAAAATCTATATTTGCAGGTGGAAATCTCAATCAAAAAGTGATTATCAAAAGAATATATGAGCATTTTGTTCCTGGCCTATAAAATTAACTACTAGCTTTATCACAAAAGAAATAGCAGGAGTTAACCTCAACCCAGATGAACTGGGCAAATCTAAAGAAATACATGTACTAAGCGATTCTTATGCATGGTAACACAAAATGGTATAAAAAAACAGAGGAAATGCATAATTGCTGATGTTCATTCCAGCATTTTAAGTAGCTAAATCTTATAATTGTTCATATTCTGTATGAATACTCATTTTCTTATATAATATGATAGAGTTTACTGGCATATTTACCTCATAATAAGTTGTGGATCAGAAGCACCCACTTTATCACTTGGTCCTACTGGGCCTGTGCTCAGTGTGGCAGAGAGAGCATGCAGGGCTGGATGGGTCTCACTCGCATCTACAGAACAATATACACTCAGCCATGTTCTTACCAACAACATCTTTAGAAGGGTGATTCCCATAGAGAAATTACAGTATTTGTACAGAATATGTTTTACAAACTATTGGTTGGTTTCAGTCAGTGAGCTTTTTCTAGGTAAATATTCTCGATATGCCTCAGGGCTTGACATACGCACTGGCCCAGTGGCCCGGGGCCACCAGAACCTTTGTTTGGGCCAGTGAATGCTCTGTTTGTAGTAGCCCAGTTGGGCAACCATATTTTTGGTCTTTTAGTATCCCAAACTATCTTGATTTTATTATTCTAATCCTTGATAGATATCATATCATGTAACCACGATCAACAGACATTTGGTTGGGACAAGTATCCCCCACTCAGACAATATACAGCCTTATGTACAATGCTCTTTACTGTATCACACATCCTATTATCCTTAGAAACTCCAGGCCACTACTTTTCATGCTCTGGTGGCCCAACATTTTTCTCTTTATGTCAAGGCCTGATGCCTGACGCATTTCGTCATGCAACGTTACTCTCCACAGGCTGACAAGAAGTGAATAAAAAAAAAAAAGTATTTGTAAAGAAGTGATGTGCTTACTGTACGGATTTCCTTTTTGATTAGTTGTGGTCCAGAAGTTGTCTTTAAGAGGTGCCATTCCCAATGCGTCCGCTAACATAGAAGATATTCCAATTTTCCAGTCATCCTTCCCAGGGTGATAATCTGCACTCACTCTCGCCTAATTGTCATTATCAGTAATATTGATTACATAATTTACACTATATATCTATTTTTAGTTTTGCACACAAGCAGGCAGTGCGCAGCCAATCTAACCCCCATTAACAATCTAAATGTTAAAGTGGGCCTTGAACTTATTCAGTTGTTAATACAGGTGATTGGATATTACTTACACTAGCATCTCAGGTAGATGTAACATTTTCAAATTTTGTTCACAAGAGTCACCTGCAGAGTAAACAATTATATGAATCTGATATCCAGATAAGAAAATATAGCAGTAAAAATAATAACCTGAGAAACGACAGGTATTTCCAGTGCCTGCAGAGCTGCTCTGGATGGGGCCATACAATACTGAATGGTGATTCCATTCTTAGCTGCTCCTTTGCCCATTTGCATTAACCACTCCCGACCTATGGTCAGATCTGTCACGGTGATGTCAAGATAGTCAAATTCCATGTTCAGCCAATCCTGAAAATTGGGAAATGAGATATCCACTTTATTGCATAATTGTCTTTAATACAGAGATGAAAGTCAGCATTCAGGAAAAAAACCTGAAACCCTTAAAAAATAACTTGAAGATGCCCCTACCCTCTTTCAAAAATGTCATTTTTGGATGTTTCAGACTGAGTTCAGAGACCAATTTGAATTTCACATTTGAAGAAAAAAAACCCTGAATTCAGGTTATTTCCTGAAGACTTTCATCACTAAAGTTATAGTTAAAATTTTGGTATTTTTAATTTCGTCCCTTGCAGAGTCACATGAATTACAGCAATCACCCTTTGAAACCACTGTACATTTCCCAACTTGACAATACTATGATTTTGCAACCACACTTAATCTTACATCAAATGCTTACAAAAACAACAAAATGGTTTATAGTTTGCTAATAATTAAATGAATGTATACTATGTGCCTTCTACCCTTACTAATGTGTCCCCTTCTGTGTTAAATAATCCCAAGATTAAATCAATT
This sequence comes from Amphiduros pacificus, assembly GCA_949316495.1. Classification (NCBI taxonomy): domain Eukaryota; kingdom Metazoa; phylum Annelida; class Polychaeta; order Phyllodocida; family Hesionidae; genus Amphiduros; species Amphiduros pacificus. Next base: position 16,892,057 of record OX439011.1, on the reverse strand, counting down.
AAAGCAGTTTGAATTAATGCAGTTTGAATTAATTCTTTAGAATTTATTAATGACTAATACATTTTCTGTCCACACTAATGGTTATTAGATTTTTTTGTGTCAAGCCATATTATATTTTAGATAATTACCTTTTCTTTAAAAAAAAAGAGACTTACCTGTTCATAATTTATTAGTCCCCATTTTTTAGAATTTTGCATTAAATCATCCCAAAAGTTCTGAAAAAAAATGGCACATTTATAAGGATATTACAATAAGACAAAACATGCCTACTTACTTAAAAGGCAGCGATACAAATAACAAACCTACCTGGTCAATAGGTATCGCCTTTTTATGATTTTCTTCAATAATAAAGTTATATTTTCCACCATTCTGTTTTGCATATACATTCTTACTCGACCTAAAATGTAGGAAAGGATTTCATAGACCTTAAATGAGAAGATTTCACACTGAAATCTAACATTTGTTTAAATTATGAAAATAATTTGATTTTAAAATATTATCACAACCTCTAGATTCTTTTTAATTTACTCTGGAAAGGGCACAAATATAAAAAAAATTAAGTTACACCTTTCAGAATGTGCCCTTGCAATGAACATATTCACAAAGAAATATAATTACCACCATCTGTTGTGAGCTAAAACAGGCAGGCCAGTTTTATTATAAACACCACTGAAATAGAAAAATAATAATTTGATAACTGTTTAGTGAGATATTCCATATTTCCAATAGACCTACCCAGCAATGCCAGGCCTTGTCTCTCTGATCACTGGCCTGGTGCTGCTGGTGCTAATCTATGTTCAAATTGACTGCTCATTATTATTCCTGCCACAACGTCCAACATCCAATATCAGTATTATGACATCACATTTAAACCAATGCCTGTCTCATTGTAAAGAAGGATAAGGGTAACCTGATATGAATATAATGCTATTTTACAGGTCAAATCATGTCACATGATGTCATTTATATTTGGCTATATAAGTAATAAACCACACTCTGTCTACAAAGGACATGTGGTAAATTTGATACAATCAAGCCAAAGTATGTATATATTTTATTTTTTTATTCTTTTATTTTTTTATTTATTTTTTATTTATTTTTTTTAATGTATAATTAGAAAGGGTGTTAAGAAGCAAAGAAAAATACAAAAAAGATACACAAATACTGAACTTACAATTATACTTTTAATGTATAATTAGAAAGGGTGTTATGAAGCAAAGAGAAATACAAAAAAGATACACAAATACTGAACTTACAACAAGCCATCTGGGAACACTTCTGGCATGGAGGTCCAGTCTGTTACCCCATCATCCTTCCCTTTATAATACCACCAAGAATCGTACTGTATATACCTTCAAGTTACAATCATGTCATTTACATTTTGAAATAAATATAAATTATATATAAATATATGTTGTTTAGCAGTGCATTTTTTTATTGTTTTCAACAAATCCTCACACTTTACCAAACCCAAAACTGTTGTGCTATTAGATCATTGACCTTTTTGTTGTTTTGGAATCCAATTTCATTGTTTGCAATAGAATCTTTAAACACCTTGCTAATCCCAATGCAATGTCTCCGGCATAGATTTAGGGTGCAATAAAATGTAAATAAATGTATTGAATGACTTAACTGCTTCACAGAGTAATGTGCATATTTTTTCATAGATTATTTCATATATTATTTCATATTTTCAGAGTTATTTGCATATTTTCAAAGATACAATGCTTAACAAAATAGTTGAAAGATTTTACTTACCTGTAAGGAATGTTTAGTTTGTTTGCATAAGCTGTCACATGAAGTAAAGTCTGTTCATATGTTTTGTTTGGCTCCGTGTTATAATAGTAAAAAGCTCCTGTAATTTATATCATCTCTTTCAGCACATTTTGATTTGTCGAAAGAATCACATTTTTCATATCATTATTTTATCCAAAATCGGTGATAATATTTGGATTTTACCTACCATTATCAGTCCAGTAACCCAAATAATTATTGGTCAGGTCACTATATCTGAAACTTTCATCCCTATTGTAGTATTTCCTCATCAACCGTCCCCAATTTCCCATTCCCTGTAAATTAAGAAAAATTAAGATAAATAACCTAATTTCATGATTAAAGAAATAAAAATTTTTACATTTCATAATAAAAACATGAAAATCATTATAAAATTGGATCAATATATTTATTTCTATCTAGTTTTAAAAAACAGTTTGTTTGGAGTTGGTAAGTTAGTGGCAGTTACAGCCTTCGTTGCCCTCAGTTATACCTTCCTGACTCCAGTCATGCTGACATATATGATGGTAGCATAGCTGAAGTGTCGAGGCACGGTCTTAGCGCTTCCCAGCAGTCCCCAGGAGGCTGTCATGTTGGTTGTCTCATACTGCACTGAGGCTGCCATAAATTCTCGCAACGGCGAAATGATCAAAGCATCCTGCTTCTTGTTGAAAAGTACAAGAGGGCCACTATCCAGTCCTGATGACATTTTCTTATCAACTCCCCATCTAGTAATCAATGTTATACAGATTTATTAATACAGTCGACCCTCACTTTCCGACATTTCAATAATCCGACATTTCACTATTCGACCAAGTTTTATTTGCAACCAATTGTTTTTCTCTTTATTTGTACTCAGTTATCCGACAATTTCAGTTTCAGACACCAACATTATTTTTGTATAAAAATACTGCATATGACCTTACTTTCCAATATGCCTGTGTGTTTCTGCAACCATGATTCCTCCAAACGCCAAATATCCCAATCCTGCACTGTGGTCCATTTTGAAACTGGGAAACCCCGTACACACTGTGTTCCTTTCCTTAGTGGTACCAGCAACTGCCAACTCTTCTGGGAAGGTCTGAAATGTAGGCATTGAAAAGTTAAGATATATGGCATTAACTAAATGCACTTCTTTAATGCATAAAATGACCATGATGAGTACTTGATCCAAATATATACATGTACTTTTGGTTTAGTCAGGTCATAAACAAAGACTAATGTTACTGTGTCTATTGCTACAATTTTAAGGTTGCCATAAGGTTTTGTCATGAAGATAATAGATGTATCATAGTTTGATGCCCTGATCAATATAATATATACTTTTAAAAATCCTTTACGAAACGGTCACCCTGGTATGTTTTAGAAAGAACATTGATCCAGCAGTTGATTTATTAATTAATCAAACCAAATTAAAACAATTTGCATTATCATTTCCATTTCATATCTTATAATATATTTAATAGAATATATATGAATAGATTTACGATTCTTACCTGTTCAAAAACAAAATATGGGGTATCTATTCCCTGGTACAGCTTAAAGCTAAATGTCACATTTACAGTTTGACTAATTGGTTGAAAATGCAGATTATATCTATCGAAATGTCCTAATATATCATCTCCAAAATCCTCCTTGGTTCCAACAAGTTTTAGGCTTCCATCATCTGTTGAGTATTTTTTTCCTGCCATAACAAGAAATATTGGTGAATTTTGCAGCCAAAGTTTCTCATTTACTGATATATTATAGTTCCCAGTGAGTAGATTTATAGATAAATCAAAGTTAGCATCACTATGTGTCCTAAAATGGTGTTTGAGATCATTCTTATGGTTTATGGTACTTTTGTGTGATGCAGGTTGCTTCTTCCAGTAGAGAGTGGCATCATTTGTGTTTCTATGGCTGCCCATCACATATCCTGAAATAAAAGGAAATAAATGAATTAAACAGCAAGTAATGAAATAAATGAATTAAACAGCAAGTAATGAATTAAACAGCAAGTAATGAATTAAACAGCAAGTAATGAATTAAACAGCAAGTAATGAATTAAACAGCAAGTAATGAATTAAACAGCAAGTAATGAATTAAACAGCAAGTAATGAATTAAACAGCAAGTAATGAATTAAACAGCAAGTAATGAATTAAACAGCAAGTAATGAATTAAACAGCAAGTAATGACTTCATTAAAATGATTAAATACACAAAGGGGCAAAATGATTAAATACAAAAATGGGCAAAATTGGTGCAAATTTTGATGTTGTTTTTCACAGGATTTTGTGAGGTGGTATCTAAGTGGTAGACTGGTTGTATATACAAGTGTAGGTAACATCACTTTTTCAATATGATCTTAAATATGATCCATATATAGTGACTGCAATGTTTGTCATGTGAAAACTGAACTGGTTGGAAACATGGCAATGGCAACCACTAGTTATGTGGCAAACTGGTGTCACGAACAACCAGATATCAGATTATATTTTGGTAATATACACAACACTATTCCACTGGTTGAGTTTTGATGATAAACTCAGTCAGTGTACTGGCAAAATATTTCATAAATACTGTAACAACTAATATATTTATCAAGTAAAAAGTTTAAAAAATCTATTGTTTTCATTCAACAGGTTAGATACTAACCATTTTCTAAAGACAACACTACAGATGTAATGCTGAGTACAGTTTTGTCTTGTTCTGATAAATTACAAACTGTTTATATATAAATATTTTCTGTGGGTATATTACATTTCCATTTATGTCTCCATATTTTTCTTACCATTTAATATGTTTCCTGTGAGTAAATTCTTTGCTCAGATATTACACACATGGACATAAAGATGCAGAAAAGATAATCAAACAAACTTCTTGTTTGGGAGATCATGAAGCTGTTGATTTAGTGGTTTGATGACTCACAAGAGAATTCACTACCATGATGCCTTCAGGTGAACTGAATTTATGTTGGTTAGATGCATGACCATAACTGGATTATATACCTTTATTTTTTAATATTTCTATTTTACTTTATTTGCATATATAATTGCATAATGTATAATTAGTAGAGATTTTAGCTGATGGTCACACATCACAACCTGCAGATCACGAATAATATAATCACATTTATACCAATTTAAACCAATTCAATGTTATCTTCAGTTGAAAATACCAACACCAATCAAGTTACCATGGTTTTTGCCATGTAGATTTCTTATTACACATCCCAGTACTCTGACATAACCAGAAAACTTTGTTAAAGTCATGATCAAAAAAGGTCTTTCAGGTGATACCACCACATCACCAAAAAAACACCATTTGAGAGATTACAATGCAATTACCGGTACTTATTTTACAAGGAAAACCTGTGTATCTGGGAAGCCTGTGGTGCCACCTGTAAAAATGTTAAAGGCCAATATCTATCATTTCTAATGATCACCTCAGGCAGTGGTCTCCTAGGTGGGTGACAAGTGACAAGTTCCCTCTACCCTTTAATGCAATGTTACATTTGGCCGAATAAGCCCGCAGAACGCTACAGAACTATACATAAAAATATTATAGTTCGAAGGTCTTTGGCGGCAATTTGTAGAAATGAGCATTTCTATCAAATATGAAAGGATAGTTTTTGAACATTGAACAAACTATGAACGTCCAAGGAATGACCAGGGATTGAATAGGTGAGCCAATACAAACAATTGTGAACGAACATTCAACTAACGAATAACAACCTGAACGAACATCTACCAAAAGTTCATGGAACTGACTGAACATCTAAGGAACAGCACATAAATCAATCAACAATCGAAAAGAACATCCAACAACCACATGGTGAATATCAGTTTCATCGAAGCATATAAAACCAGCAAGGTCCGTGACCTCAAGAGCCATCTCAGGATCTGGAGGATGCTGACATGATAGAGACCCAAAAGGTCCATCCAGCTGTCCACCCCGGCAGAGGAGGAAGAGGTCCTTGAATACATGATTAAACTAACAAAAAAAGGACAGATTCTGCCAGGGCATATTTCCCCTACATAAATATCTGTGCCACGAGTCTTCTGCTAAAATCCAAGCTAGCCATAAAATATTTTCCTGGAAAAATGAACAGTTAAAAGATGGCGCTACATACAACTTTTAAATTATCGTAGTAACAAAAACCTTAAATTTTATTATTCAAAGCTAGAGCAGGTCAATTCAAAGGTGACAAAGTTTTGTATGACTGTTAAGGGGTGTCCAAATATTTGTTTGAATTGATCTGCGCTAGTATTCTATTTTTGTTTAATGTTTTTTTTTAATATTATAAGCCAAGTTTGATTAACAATCATAATTTTAAAATTGTATGTGGCACCATCTTGTAACTATCCATTGTGCTGGGAAAATATTTTATGGCTAGCATATTTGGACACCCCTCAATTATTATGCAAAATTTGGTGACCTTTGAATTGACCTGTGCTGGTTTTTCCACTTGTTTCATATAATGTGTTGATAATTTTATTTTTTTAGGATTTTCATTTATATAAAGTGCCACAAAAAACATCCCAGTGACATTTTGAAAACAATATTGCAAATATGACGTGTTTACAACCTCATCTATCGATTTTGAAAAAATTCTGAATAATGAACTGCGAAAAGGGAATAAGTAACAAACTTCACAAATGTTTGTTTGGGCAGAAAGTGAGTGCACCTGATATGTGTGGGAGTGTAAGCCAATTGGGCGGGCATTGTGAGTGCACATGTGCAAAGACCACCAATTGCCCACCTATCTGTGGATTATGCAATCGACCTTGCAGAATAGATTGAAACAGTGTCATGCCTATTACGGCAGAGGTAGTACACAGACATGTATATGACTCTACCTCGCTGTGCAGAGTATGTGTGAAGGATTCCCTCAGCAATTTCCTGCCAGTCACCATATATTCCTCACATTCAGCAAAAGTTGGCTTGCATGTACCCACTGAAGAATGTGTGTGAACTTTGTTACTTATTCAATATTCAAAGTTTTTGATGTGTGTGAACTTTGTTACTTATTCACTGTTCACAGTTCATTGTTAAGAATTTTTTCTTAATTTATAGTAGATGATGTCAACATATCAGATGAAAGGAAATCATAATTACAAATTTTAGATTGTTAAAATAAAGTGAAAAGAATTATGATATTCAAAGTGAAAATTACTGCCGCAGGTTAATTGAAAAGGTCACCAAATATTGTGAGAGGGCTGCCATGACGTTAATAATAAAGTGTTTTCCTGGTGCAATGGATGGATCCGTCTCCACCGGCACTCAAAATTTGGTGACCTTTGAACTGACCTGCACTTGTTTTTTTTCCCTTGGCTTGAAGAATATATTATTTTTATAATTATTATGATTTCCTTTCACATAATATGACACAAAATCCAACACGGTAATATCTGGAAGACAATTTTGGAAATCTGATATGTTGACATCCTCTAATATAAATTTAGAAAAAAATCTGAATAATGAAATGTGAAAAGTGAATAAGGAACAAAGTTCACTCACATTGCTGAGCAAAGATCAATGAAGATGCATTGTATGGTAGTTGAATGTTTGTTCCACCCATCGCATATTCTGTGGTAATTCCGTAGTCCCACACGTCAGCAAATGCCACCTAACATGTACCAAGTTTGAACATTGTAACAATTCTTTTTTATGTGAAATTTGCTTACATGCACAAAATGGGTGGCCCATGAACAATGTCTCAGAAAACATTCAGTGCGTGAAATGAATCAATAAATTACACTGCGGAATACAAACACTTTGGGCCTATTTGACTAAGTTTGATTTCAGGCCCGTTTTCAGAGGCTGTAATTACGTCATCGCACATGCTGTCATATTCAAAAATAGGTAAGAAATATTTTTGGTGAGATTTCAATAAATGTTCCTGCAAGATTATTATGCAAACAGTGAATTTCCATGAAGATGGCAGGAGATTTTTTTACTGAAGTACTCCACGACCTAAAAACTGCCCCTAAGCTGCTCAAAAATGTTTAAAATGCAAATAAAATATGGCATGAAATATCCTTAGGAAAGGGCAAGTCATTTAGGAAGTGGATGCCATGACTATGATGATTGATGCTATTTCGAATGACAACAACTGTCAGATCACTGTGATCAGCTGTCCACACAAAGAGCCAATGAATAATGTTCAAATATGAGCGATTCTCTACATATTACACACTTATCAACAAATGTTACAGCACCAATGGCTTTCAAAATATTAATTGTTGTACATTACCTGGTTTGCTTTGCACAGGCTGATTGAAAAACATAAATATCATTGCCAACCAAATCAAAACAAACACTTGCAGATTGCCCTCCATTTTGTATGCATGTGACCACCATAGCAGTCACGTGACTGCGTTGGCTGACACGGGCCTCCAACAAAGATGGGGGCAGGGACAAGGTCATGGTCTGGTTGAAAGGAGGTTGATCAGGTTCATGAAATATATATATACTTTATGTGTAACGTTTTCAATTCAGAAATAAACGTGCCATTGTCATGAGCGTGAAGTTCTTTTGATATTAGATATTTAATATTTGACAGTTTTATTCTTACAAGTGCCTTCGGCTGGGAAGTGATGCTGTCCCTCACTGTTGTAGCTATCCCTCACCTGTGCAGCTGTCTCTCAATTGTGCAGCTATCTCTCACCTATGCAGCCATCCCTCACCTATACAGCTATCTCTCACATGTGCAGCTGTCTCTCACTTGTGCAACTACCACTTGTGCAGCTGTCATTCAGTTGTGCTGTTGTCTCTCACTGTTGTAACTATCTCTCACCATGTGCAGCTATCTCTCACCATGTGCAGCTACCCCGGGGGGGGGGGGGGTACTCTCATAGTCAGCGTTACCGGGGAAGCTGGGCTAAATAGGGTCCTTTTCGCTGATATTTTCCCTAAAACAGGTTAAGATATTTTATCATTTTCCCTAAAACAGGGTACTGTTTTTCAAATTTCTTCCTAAAACAGGGATCACAATCCCCCTTTCCAAATCTCCCCCTTCTGCATCATCCCTAAATGAGGGTATAAAAAATTCAGCTAGTCCTAAATCAGGGTACCAATAATGATAGAATATTTCCCTAAATTAGGCTCTGGGGTTTTCAGTTCCATCCGGGTTAAGATATTTTATCATTTTCCCTAAAACAGGGTACTGTTTTTCAAATTTCTCCCTAAAACAGGGATCACAATCCCCTTTTCCAAATCTCCTCCTTCTGCATCATCCCTAAATGAGGGTATCAAAAATTCAGCTAGTCCTAAATCAGGGTACCAAATTTCAGCTAGTCCTAAATCAGGGTACCAATAATGATAGAATATTTCCCTAATTCAGGCTCTGGGGTTTTCAGTTCCATCCCAGCCTCCGCGGGTTAAAATCATGAGAGTACCCCCCCCCGGGGCAGCTACCTCTCCCCATGTGCAGCTATCTCCCACCATGTGCAGCTATCTCTCACCATGTGCAGCTATCTCTCCCCATGTGGAGCTATCTATCCCCATGTGCAGCTTTCTCTCCCCATGTGCAGCTATCTCTTACCATGTGCAGCTATCTCTCCCCATGTGCAGCTATCTCTTACCATGTGCAGCTATCTCTCCCCATGAGCAGCTATCTCTCCCCATGTGCAGCTATCTCTCAACGTGTGCAGCTGTCTCTCCCCATGTGCAGCTATCTCTCCCCATGTGCAGCTATCTCTCACCACACGCAGCTATCTCTTACCATGTGCAGCTATCTCTCAGACTGAGCAGCTATCTCTCACCATGTGCAGCTATCTCTCACCATGTGCAGCTATCTCTCACCATGTGCAGCTGTCTCTCCCCATGTGCAGCTATCTCTCCCCATGTGCAGCTATCTCTCACCATGTGCAGCTATCTCTTACCATGTGCAGCTATCTCTCCCCATGTGCAGCTATCTCTCACCATATGCAGCTGTCTCTCCCACAGCTATCTCTTATTTATACAGCTATCTCTTATTTATGCAGCTATCTCTTATTTATGCAGTTATCTCTTATTTATGCAGCTATCTCTTATTTGTGCAGCTACTGTTTATGTCTCAATACAGCTATTTCTCAGTTATGCAGCTATCTCTTATTTATGCAGATATCTCTTATTTATGCAGCTATCTCTTATTTATGCAGCTATCTCTGATTTATGCAGCTATCTCTTATTTGTGCAGCTATCTCTCAGTTATGCAGCTATCTCTCAGTTATGCAGCTATCTCTTGTGAAAATATCTGCATTTCACCCATATAGACCCCTTTCCACAAAACCTTGCAGGGCCTCAATAAGTAGGTCAATAAATAGGTCAATTTACCGATGGTTGAAAACAAAGCTCTAATACAGAAATTTAGGCATATTGGAGGTAATTTTCATTTCTAATGTAATTCTGACAAAAAATAAATGATAACTGTGCCATTCATAATATGTTAAAAGCGCAACCCTTCACATAAACTTGCAAAACAAAAGTGAAGTGGAGATTAGTTTAGTGTCATTTCCACCAGAGGGCAGGCGACGTGGTGACGGAACAGCGAGACCACACACTCTTTTCAGTGGCGAATTTTGTCGCGGCCAATACCTCATATAGCAACTTTTTTTTTTTTTTTTAAATCTCGTCACCCTTCCTCTCTGATCACGTTCATGCTTTTTTATATATGTATGTAACAAGTGCCTTCTGCTGGGAAAGGATGGGCTTATATTGCATTAGGCACGTTGCGCGTTTGATAAATGGCGCGTTCAACACAGAGTGACTTGTATCAGTGTGACGTCACAGAAGGACAGTGTGTGAAAGGCATCAGTGGTAGGTCCAGGGTTTTACATTTGTTATGGGGTACACTACATATGTACATTATCTTTTCTGTACAAGTAGGTCTATTTATTATTTTTTTGGCATATTCGTGTTCACAAATATCATACAAAGTCCTATAAGAAGAAGAAATGCCAAATGATATAAATTGTGAAATTTGTTAAATTGAACACCCCCTTCAATATCCATTTCTGGACACATAGTCTTTCATCTTGGATGGTGGTTTGATCACACAACCAGATCTAGTTGATGTGGGAGCACTGGGGGTTGGTGTCTGTTTTGACAGGGCTGTGGGGCTTGGTGTTAGGTCTTCTCTCTGGTGTGAGCTCTTATATGAAGTTTTGTCACCTTTGGTACTCAGGGCCTTTGATTTCACTGCTTTCTCTCCAATTGGGGGAATACTGGGTACACTTGGGATCACCACAGGTTCAGTGTCTTTCTGTCTGAATGGCTTCTCTCCAGTGGGGATACCTGGTGGGCCCTCATTGGACTTCTTTAGGTCAACTCTATTTCTCCTATACACACCATGTGGAGTTTCTAGTTCATATGACCTTTCATCTAATTTTTTGCTGACTACAGCTTTCTGCCATTCCTTTTGCCCCCCGGGGGGGGGGGGGGGTACTCTCATAGTCAGTGTTACCGGGGAAGCTGGGCTAAATAGGGTCCTTTTCGCTGATATTTTCCCTAAAACAGGTTAATATATTTCATCATTTCCCCTAAACAGTTGGGGCCACTAGCAAAAACCATCACAAAATGTGTGATGCCTAGGAGTCACAAAATGATGTAGCACATTTAATTCACCAGGAGGCAGCAATACTGCCAAAAGTCCACCACTAACTTCATGCATGATTGATTTTATTTTGTGACGCAAAACAGTCACAAATTTGATGACATGGAATTGTAGTTGGTTTAACAGACACCAGGTGTCACTCTCTGTATTATGTCCTTGAGATTTGTGACCGTATAACGTCACATTTTCATCATCAAGGCATCATGGGTAAATAGCCTGGGGGATGAAAGTGATATCAACCTTGTAATCAACCATGAAAATGGATAAGCTCCAGCTGATAAACCTAGACTTCAGTTTGTGACTGTTTGCCATCACATTCTCAAAATATGGTGCTTTTCCATCACATTTTACATTTGCTTCCTGGGAATATTTGAAGATCAGCCTAATTCTAATGACTCATGGTAATTTGAAGTTGATTAACTGAAGGTATTCCATTGTACACTGTTATCCAGAACACAAAAATATACCACTTCACACACTCCTACTTCCAAGTAGGAATGTAGGCTCTGAATGATATTTGAATGAGGCAGGTATGGAGGCTCTGAAGACTATTTAGTATGTAGGCTCCAATAGATATTGAAGTTATTTTTAAGTCACATTGTGGTGAGGGAGGGACAATTCAGAGATGAGGATGAGGGCAACATTGTGGTGAGAGAGGGACAGTTGCTGTGAGGGACACACAGTTCAGTGATGAGGGAGAGGGTCACATTGTGGTGAGGGAGGGAAAGTTCAATGATGAGGGAGAGGGTCACACTGTGGTGAGGGATAGACAGTTCAGTGATGATCGAGAGGGCCACATTTGATGAGGGAGGGACAGTTCTGTGATGAGGGAGAGGGTCACATTGTGGTGAGGGAGGGACAGTTTGGTGATGAGGGAGAGGGTCACATTGTGATGAGGGAGGGATAGTCCAGTAATAAGGGAGAGGGTTACATTGTGGTGAGGAAGGGACAATTCAGCGATGAGGGACAGGGCAACATTGTGGTGAGGGACGGACAGTTGTTGTGAGGGACAGACAATTCAGTGATGAGTGAGAGGGCTACATTGTGGTGAGGGATGGACAGTTCAGTGATGAGGGAGAGGGCCACATTGTGATGAGGGACGGACAGTTGTGAGGGCAGGTTGTGAGTGTCACATTGTGGTGAGGGAGGGACAGTTCAGTGATGAGGGAGAGGGCAACATTGTAGTGAGCGACGGATAGTTGTTGTGAGGGCAGGTTGTGAGGGTCACATTGTGGTGAGGGAGGGACAGTTCAGTGATGAGGGAGAGGGTCACATTGTGGTGAGAGACAGACAGTTCATTGATGAGGGAGAGGGTCACATTGTGGTGAGGGACGGACAGTTCAGTGATGAGAGAGAGGGTCACATTGTGTTGAGGGAGGGATAGTCCAGTAATAAGGGAGAGGGTTACATTGTGGTGAGGGACAAACATTTCAGTGATGAGGGAGAGGGCAACATTGTGGTGAGAGAGGGACAGTTGTTGTGAGGGACAGACAGTTCAGTGATTTTGGAGAGGGTCACATTGTGTGAGGGAGAGGGACAGTTGTTGTGAAGGAGAGGGCAACATTGTGGTGAGGGGGGGGGGGGCAGTTGTTGTGAGTGACAGACAGTTCAGTGATGAGGGAAAGGGTCACATTGTGGTGAGGGACGGACAATTGTTGTGAGGGAGAGGGTCACATTGTAGTGAGGGAGGGACAGTTCAGTGATGAGGGAGTGGATCATATAGTGGTGAGGGACGGACAGTTCGGTGATGAGAGAGAGGATCACATTGTGATGAGGGAGGGATAGTCCAGTAATAAGGGAGAGGGTTACATTGTGGTGAAGGAGGGACAATTCAGCGATGAGGGACAGGGCAACATTGTGGTGAGGGACGGACAGTTGTTGTGAGGGACAGACAATTCAGTGATGAGTGAGAGGGCTACATTGTGGTGAGGGATGGACAGTTCAGTGATGAGGGAGAGGGCCACATTGTGATGAGGGACGGACAGTTGTGAGGGCAGGTTGTGAGTGTCACATTGTGGTGAGGGAGGGACAGTTCAGTGATGAGGGAGAGGGCAACATTGTAGTGAGCGACGGATAGTTGTTGTGAGGGCAGGTTGTGAGGGTCACATTGTGGTGAGGGAGGGACAGTTCAGTGATGAGGGAGAGGGTCACATTGTGGTGAGAGACAGACAGTTCATTGATGAGGGAGAGGGTCACATTGTGGTGAGGGACGGACAGTTCAGTGATGAGAGAGAGGGTCACATTGTGTTGAGGGAGGGATAGTCCAGTAATAAGGGAGAGGGCTACATTGTGGTGAGGGACAAACATTTCAGTGATGAGGGAGAGGGCAACATTGTGGTGAGAGAGGGACAGTTGTTGTGAGGGACAGACAGTTCAGTGATTTTGGAGAGGGTCACATTGTGTGAGGGAGAGGGACAGTTGTTGTGAAGGAGAGGGCAACATTGTGGTGAGGGGGGGGGCAGTTCTTGTGAGTGACAGACAGTTCAGTGATGAGGGAAAGGGTCACATTGTGGTGAGGGAGGGGCAGTTGTTGAGAGGGAGGGACAGTTCAGTGATGAGGGAGAGGGTCACATTGTGGTGAGGGACGGACAATTGTTGTGAGGGAGAGGGTCACATTGTAGTGAGGGAGGGACAGTTCATTGATGAGGGAGAGGGTCACATTGTGGTGAGGGACGGACAGTTCAGTGATGAGAGAGAGGATCACATTGTGTTGAGGGAGGGACAGTTGTTGTGAGGGACAGACAGTTCAGTGATTTTGGAGAGGGTCACATTGTGGTGAGGGAGAGGGACAGTTGTTGTGAGGGACAGACAGTTCAGTGATGAGGGAGAGGGTCACATTGTGGTGAGGGACGGACAATTGTGAGGGAGAGGGTCACATTGTAGTGAGGGAGGGACAGTTCAGTGATGAGGGAGTGGATCATATAGTGGTGAGGGACAAACATTTCAGTGATGAGGGAAAAAGCAACATTGTGGTGAGGGAGGGACAGTTGTTGTGAGGGACAGACAGTTCAGTGATGAGGGAGAGGGTCACATTGTGGTGAGGGAGGGGCAGTTGTTGTGAGGGACAGACAGTTCAGTGATGAGGGAGAGGGTCACATTGTGCTGAGGGACGGACAATTGTTGTGAGGGAGATGGTCAAATTGTTAGTGAGGGAGGGACAGTTCAGTGATGAGGGAGAGGGTTACAGTGTGGTGAGGGACAAACATTTCAGTGATGAGGGAAAAAGCAACATTGTGGTGAGGGAGGGACAGTTGTTGTGAGGGACAGACAGTTCAGTGATGAGGGAGAGGGTCACATTGTGGTGAGGGAGGGACAGTTCAGTGATGAGGGAGAGGGTTACAGTGTGGTGAGGGACAAACATTTCAGTGATGAGGGAAAAAGCAACATTGTGGTGAGGGAGGGACAGTTGTTGTGAGGGACAGACAGTTCAGTGATGAGGGAGAGGGTCACATTGTGGTGAGGGAGGGACAATTGTTGTGAGTGAGAGGGTCACATTGTAGTGAGGGATGGACAGTTCAGTGATGAGGGAGTGGATCATATAGTGGTGAGGGATAAACCAAAAGGCCAGTAGTGAAGGAGAGGGTTTAGACTTTGACAGTACATTAATTAGGGACGAGTCTTTGCACACAAGATATTAAATTAACAACTGAAGCATGCAAAATTGTACCACAGATAACAGGATAAGTCTTTGTATCAAATGATTATGGTTAGAATGCTACACTTTGTATACAATTAAGT
The DNA here is from genome assembly GCA_949316495.1 of Amphiduros pacificus. NCBI lineage: Eukaryota > Metazoa > Annelida > Polychaeta > Phyllodocida > Hesionidae > Amphiduros > Amphiduros pacificus. The sequence continues at coordinate 16,876,969 of OX439011.1, read as the reverse complement.
CACATTTTGATGGGGTGTTAGGTTGCAAGTTGTGGATATAGTACTCTGACCACAGATTGGTGATCAAAGAGGATTTGGGGAGGGTGTCAGGAGTGGCGTTCAATCAGGCTGCTGGTAAATTTAGATATCACAGGTAGCAGGGGATTTAACCCACAGAGTGAAATTTGTGAACCTAACCCATTTTCCTAGTGGAGTTGGGCAGCACATATTTTACTCATCACACACCAATTTAAGGTCTCATCATATGCAGATTTTTTCAATTCAATAAATTTATTTTCAGCATTTATATGGTGATCACAGAAACATTTGAGGTCTGATGCCTAAAATCTGTCTTTCAATTTTGTTAAATATGGCTGAAACAGTTAACATTTCATTATGTCTCCATGTCTGATGGTGAAATCACTTTATACATTACTGTAAAACATTTTATCATGATATGAATCTGAGAGATATTGATGCCTGGTCACACTTGACCACATGCCTCAAGGGTACTTAAGTAACAAGAGGCTGGGGTGTGCAACTGGGCACCATACAGTGACCCACATGTGACCCTCACTCAGCATTCAGGTGTCAGATCTTACACATTTATGCAACATAAGGATTTATTTACAGTGTAACATCATGTGAAATTGAGAAATATTAAACAGGTGTTTGTGGCAAAAATTACAAGGAGTGTGTGCCTACAGAACAGATTTATTGTGATAAGAGTCTGACAGATGTTAAAATTGAGGCCTGATCATGCTATCAAACTGAAATAGCAGCTCTATATAGCTATATTGGACTCTGAATAGTGGAATGTCTTTATTGTGATGTACAATATTAATATTAGATATTCATTGCACAGTTATTTGAGAATTTTGAATTATTTCTTTATTATGACAGAGCTCATAAACACCATTTTTCAGAAGTCGTAAATCATTTTTTGCTGTGATAAAATAATTATTTTTGAAATTTTGATGGAAAATGGCTGAAATTGTTCATATTTCAATGTGTCTACATTCCTGAGGATGAAATCACCAAAATATATGGCCTACAGAACAGATTTATTGTGATATGGGTCCAACATATGTTAAAATTGATGCCTGATCATGCTATCAAACTATAATATCAGCTCAATATGAGACATTATAAGGAATATGGATCAGATATTGAACTCTGAATAGTGAAATGTCTTTGTTTTGATGTGCAATATTACTATTAGATATTCATTGCAGTAATTTGATGATTTTGAATTATTTCTTTATTAAGACAGAGCTCATAGATGCTATTTTTCAGTAGTCGCACATCATTTTATGCTGTGATACAATGAATTCTTTTGAAATTTTGATCAAATATGGCTGAAATTGTTCATATTTCAATGTGTCTACATTCCTGAGGATGAAATCACCAAGATATATGGCCTATAGAACAGATGTATTGTGATATTGGTCCAAGATATGTTAAAATTGATGCCTGATCATGCCAGTCACTGTACTCTACATTTACGGCAGCTTCAAAATGATGAGAAAATATAAATATCATTTTCAAAAAGGACACTGCATACAAATTCTTTAAAAAAAAAAAAGACTTTCTTGTTATATATGTATGCATAGAGAAAGTATAATATTTTATTTCTCTATGATGTCACTCTCGTTTGAGTGCGCATGCGTGAGGAATGGCGGACGTCTTTTTTACAGGCTCCCGATAATTTTGGTTTTGTACTGAAATTGGGGCCAGAATTACGCCTTTCTCATCGCTAAATTGTAAACTGTGCGCAGCGGGTACCCTTACTGTCTCATTCTACCCAGAAAATTAGTAATCACGAATCCTTGTTGGCAGTTGCTGACCGTGTTTCTTGGCCGTGAGGACTGGATTTAACAGTGTGACTCCATACAAGGCTTGGTGCTCCCGGCTCACGCTTGGTGATTGCCACTGATCAGTATTACACAGTTTGGGTACAAAAATCCTCAATCAAAACTTTTCCACCTCTGTGTCTACCCAAGTAGATACACTCGCTGACAGGACACAGAAATCCTGTTCGTATCAGCGGTGGCATATTCAACCCTGTTGTTAACCCTTCTAGCATCAGTGTGAGGCATATTTAACCCCACTGAAACCAACCTATCTACACAGATAGACCTAACCTAACAGGACACTAAATCCTGTTCGCAAACTTCAACGGTGGCATTAAACCGCGCTGAAAACAACCTATCTCCACAGATAGACCTAACCTATCAGGACACTAAATCCTGTGCGCAAACCTCAATGGTGGCATTAAACCCCGATACAATGAAACAATATCAAACAAAATTGATCTTGAGCTGCCTTGTTTGCATCTGGGTGGCAAGCATATCCCACCCAGGAAATCCTGGCAATACTTCCAACAGACCTGGAAGTACTGCATACTTCCTGAATAATGGCTCAATCCAGAAGCAAAGTATGATTCAGAGAAACCCAATACTGAGCATTGCTATACACAAAGCCAGTGTCATATATAGGAAACAAAATCTCTGCTACTGGGATAAATCAAATCAAAAGAAAAGATGCAATATCTGTGTGCTACTTTTCCTATTATTCCTGCTACTATTATGTGGTGATGTTCACCCACATCCAGGGCCTGTCCAATTTCCCTGTGGAGTGTGTGAACGACCAGTTGCCAACAATCACAGAGCCATGCAGTGTGATGAATGTGACATATACGTACACATCAAATGTGATGGGCTCACAAATAGAGATTATGAGTTATTCAATAAACAAAGATGGCTGTCATGGGAATGCTGGAAATGTCGCCTTCCTAATATTTCTGATGCTTTCTTTGAAAATGAATTTGAAACAAATAATCTCTTTGAAACACTAAGTGATGAAAGTGTCACAAGTGAAAGAACAGAAGATCAATCTGTAGGGAAAACCTGCACCACAAGACTAAAGCAAGGTAGAAAAAAGCAAAAAATTCAAAAGCTTAAGGTTATGACAGTGAACTGTAGAGGCCTAAACTCAACCAAAAAGCAATTGGAGCTACATGAACTAATAAATGAGCATAATTACCCTGATATATTATGCATAACAGAATTCCACAATGATCACACTATTGCAGACAGTGTCATCCACCATGATTATGATATAGGGAGAGAAGACAGATGCAAGGGTGGTGGTGGGGTACTGATTGGTATCCATAAAAGGTGGCTGTCAGACCCCAAGGAGGAGAGTTTGAAAACTGACTGTGAACTTGTATGGAGAAAACTGAACATAACTGGAACAAAACCACTGTTCATAGGATGTTACTGTAGGCCAACAGACAGAAATATATCCAACGTCCATGAACTAAATGCATCTCTTGGAAAGATCCCCCAGTCTGACACAAATGTCCCTAATATATTACTAACAGGGGATTTCAATGTACCAGATATCACATGGGAGAATATGTCCTATAAGCCAAGCCCTGCATATGGGATCGACCTAAATTCAGCAATGGTTGATACTTTTAATGAACATTGTCTCACACAAGTAAATCCTCATCCAACCAGGGGAGGCAATAGGTTAGATTTGGTCAGAACAACAAACCCTAGCCTAGTAAATAAAGTATCTGTCCATCCAGGCATGAGTGACCATGATGTGTTGATAACAGAAATCAATGCAAAAGCCACACTGGCCAAGAAAAAGCCAAGAAACGTAATGCTGTACAAAAAAGGAGATATGAATGCAATAAAACAAGACATGCATGTCTTTTATGAAGATGAAGTTAAGGATTCAAGTCTCCCAGTTGAAACTCTGAACAATAAGTTCACAGCCAAGCTTATGGATTCCATCAATAAACACATTCCTATTAAGAAAATAACTGGTAGATGGGATGTGCCATGGATGACAAAGGAAATCAAAGAGAGGCAAATTAAAAGGAAACAAAGACTATACAACAAGGCTGAAAAAACTAAAAAGGATTCTGATCGTAGCAAATTCAGAAACCTTAGGAAACACAAAAAACATAAGTTGAGAGAATCCCACAATGAATATGTCCTTGGGCTACTCGATTTACCTGACATTGAATTCAGTAGACCATCAATGGGAAAAAGGTTCTTAGTCCAGTCAATATATGACAAAAAATGGCCTAACCCGGAACAAATTAGAACAGAAATAAAACTCATAGAAAATGTCTCAGAAGAGCCTAGAGAATAACATAGTAAAAGTCTACCAAAATCCAAGTAGTGGAACAATGCGTAAATTGCATAAATCCAAAATGGCCGACACATAGCAGGGCAAATCTTAAAAATTATATAGCATGACTCCTATTTGACATATTTGAGTAATCTTAGAGTCTATTTTATGTTTTTTGGACATGATAAATCCAATAAATCAAATTGGTAATACCCATATTTTGTACTCTTCCTCATAATAATGACCAATAAAAGTAGAATAATAAGTTGAAAATTAGAACTTTGCTTGTATTCTGATTATATTGTATTGTATTGTATTTATTTTATTATAGTGACATAGTACTATTACATTTAAAGTAAAGAATATATTGTACAGATATGAGTACCCAGCCATATTAGGCTTATTAGTCACTTTAAATCAGTTACTATAATATAACATATTTCTCAAAATTAGAACAGATTTGGATGATGTAGAGGTAGGAATATCTGCATAATTACATGTACCAGTTAATATATTTATGAGGTTACATACAGTTTCTCAGATCTTATTTCCCATGCTTTATCTATAAAATTAGATACTTCTTTCCATTCATTTTTCATTAAATATTGAAACTTTTCATCATCCTCTAAGTTTATAAAATTTGGTATTCTTTGTATTATTCTGTTGTACATATCACTTCTGATATTGTTGTATATAGAACAAGTATTAAGCATATGCATCTCATCTTCAACATTATCTGTATTACAAATTTTACATAGTCGTGCTCCCACTTCAACACCTTTAAACCTACCTGTTTCAATTGCTAGAGGTAATATGCCAAGTCTGAACTGTGCTAATAAAGAGCGTTTTCTTCTGGATATACAATATTTTACATAATCTTCTATGGAAATGGTGTCTTTGAAGGTAATATAGGTTCTAAGCTTTGGTTTGGATGATAGACCACATTTCCACCTGTTTTCAAAATTATCAAGAAGTTTGTTAATAAGGCCTTCTATGTCAATATAAGCTAAATTTTTGAAATTGTGCATATATCCTGTAGCATTACATAACATTTTAATTTCAACACACCAATTTTCTTTACACAACTGTTTATCATAAAGGAAAACCTGTTTTGTTAATCTGCTATTTTCCATTTTAACCATTCTGTTCCAATAGTGTATCATATTCATATGTCTATAATGTTGAGAACTTTTCCAACCAATATCACCAACTAAACCAAGTATTGGAGCCTTAGAGTGTACACCTAGGTAATAGCGCATGGCTCTTTGGGCTACCCGTTCACATCTATTGTTATCTTTATAACCCCAAACAGCTGAGGCGTATTCCAGTACTGGACGTACACTTGCATCATATAATTTAGTGAACGTTGTATAACCAATATTTTTATATGTTCTAAATTTGGAAATAATACCTCCCAATGCTCTTCCTCCTGCATCTGCAAGAACATCAGCAGTCACAGTAAAATTCAAATGCTCATTTAATATAACTCCGAAATACTTGTATTTATCAACTATTTCCAATACATCACTTTCAAATGTAAATTGGTAATCTGTTCTTTGTTTCCTTTGCTTCCGGAAATGTACAATCTTTGTTTTATCCTTGTTAATGACAAGCCTCCACTTTCTACACCAATTTTGGACAATATGCAAAATTTGCTGTAGGTTTTCTTCATTTTCAGCCAAAATTACAATGTCATCTGCAAACAAAAGAATTGAAATTTGGGTGGTTCCAATCTTTATTCCTAGATTCTTACTTCTAATTTCTTCTGCAAGGTCATTTATATATAGTGAAAAGAGTGTAGGTGATAGGCTATCTCCCTGTTTAACACCACTGGAGGTCTTAAACCAATCAGTACTATGGTGATTCAGTCTAACTTTAGCAATGGGGTTTTTGTATAGAGCATTTATGGCCTTGTACATACGTCCATCAATATTATAATGTAGTAATTTATAAAACAACAAATCCCTATCAACCCAGTCAAAGGCCTTTTGCATATCAATGAAACATGTAAAAGTAGGTAGATTCTCTGCCAGTCTATTTCTTATAATTGAGGTTAGAGAAAATATGTGATCAGTACATGATCGATCCTTTCTGAAGCCATTCTGCTCCTCAACAAATATATTCATATCTTCACAAAAGGTAGTAATGCGTCTATTTAATATATTTGAGTAAGCTTTACAAGTGCATGACAGTAAACTAATACCTCTATAATGAAGGGGAACATGTGGGTCTTTTGCTGCACTTTTTGGAATAGGATTAATTATTGATTTGAGCCAGATTGTTGGTGTTAGACCATAATCAAAGAACATATTAAACATATGATACAATACAGTTTTAATTTCCACCATTTTCAATATCTCATTAGGTATACAATCAAACCCATATGCCTTGTTCTTTTTAATTTTTGACATCATTTTTTCGATTTCCATTATTGTAATATCACCATTTATATGTATATTTGTAATCCTATCAGATGCAGACATATTTTCTTCTAGTGATTTCTTTTTATTCATAGCATCTGTGTAAAAAGTGTTATCATCATATAATATATTTCCTTCATGTGGCCTGTTGTATAATTTACTAAATTCATCTTTCCATGTATTCATTACAATGTCATGATCTGAAACAAGAACTCCATCATGATGAACTTTCAGTGGGATATCATTCACCCGTCTTGGACCCAATGACTTGATGTGTTTCCAGAAAGCTCTGGGATTCTCAGTGGAGACAGATTCTATTTCATTCAATACATTTCTATTGAATTCTCTTTCTGTTCTCCGCAATTCCCGGTCAAAAATTGTTCTACTATTTATAAATAACTGTCTTTTGGCACTTTTAATTCTATTGTTATCTTTACATTTAAGAAATGCATGTTCATGAGAATTCATTTCTTTCCATAATTGTGTAAGGTGATCATTCCAGAATGGTTTGTGAATTTTTAGTTTCTTTCTAGTTTGTTTGTTTGCTGATGAGTATTGGAGATAATGATTCATTTCTTTATATATAGATTCACAGAATTTTGAATATAAGGAATCAACATCTTTTTGGTTTCTATCTAATTCTAGACATGTATCAATTATCTCTGAAACTGCAGTATTCCACATTTCATTTTGCATGAAGTCCGGAGGGATATTTTTGAATTTATATTTTCTAGCATTACTATGGTCTATGTGTCTGTCATTCTTATCCTGTGGTACGAGTATCTGTTTGAAGGACAATGTCTCAAAGCTACATGAAAGTATTGAGTGATCAGGTGCTTTACATTTTGTGGTAATTAAGTGTTGTAATTTGAACTTGCTTACAGCATCATTACTCGTAGTTACTTCAAAGTTTGAACATTTTTGTAAGCAATCATGTGGTGTTATGATATAATCAACCACTGACTTTCCTTTATGTGAGATACATGTAAAGTTGTCAAATTTACTATCAAAACGACCATTTAGAACACACATTTTACTATCATTTAAGAATTCTAATAGTATTTCACCATGGCCTTTAAGTAAAGGGTCAATTACTACTCTCTCTCGTAGATTATCTAGTTCATTCCCGTCAGAATGCTTACCAATTCTGCCATTTATATCACCACACATTAACACAAAATCAACACTCTGAAATATGTATAATTGTGATATAATATGCCCAAAAAAGTTATTTGCGTCAGAATATAATGAGCCTTCTGGTGGTAAATAACATGAAATTACTATGAATGTATATTCTGATTGTTTATCTTTAAACAGAACAATAAGTATGCCATCATGTGATTTATCAACAACCTGGATGTGAAAATTTGTATACATATCTGTTCTTATCAACATACCAGTACCACCAAACATTTTAGGTGCATTTGTATGTTTTTTCATTCTATTATGTCCTATCCAATCATAATTTTGTAAAGAGATATTTTCACTCCCTTCTAGGTGCGTTTCGCTTATACAGAATATATCATAATTCAAATTTAAAATAATTTCCTGCCTAATAGATGAATTTGCTATTGTCCACCCATTAACGTTCCAGCATGCTATAGAGTAAGTAGGAATGTCCACATTATTATGATGTGATGAGTATTTATTGTCAGAATTTGGCTGGGTATATAATTCCTAATAGTTCATGATTTGATCCCGCCCCCAGCCTCGCCCTCGCATTGGAGGGGGTCCACCTTGTCCATGGAAACGTCCGCCCTGTCCGCCTTGTCCTTGTTCCTGTCTCTCTTTCTCCACCAATAGTCCATGTGCTGTCAATCTGTATTTTTCTCTTCCTCCAGGAATCTCTCCTAACAGCTTCAGAACGTTCTTCTCCAGTACCCTCTCAGTGTGGCTTTTAGAACTTCTGATGTATACATTCCTGTAACCTTCCATTTCTTTCAGCTCCCCTTTCTTCTTAAGGAGTTTGATCTTGTGCTCAAGGGAGTCAACCTCAATTTTGACAAGCCCTGGATTCTGGTTACGTGATGGCAACCTAGTAGCTCTCACAATGGGGATGTCTGGTTCATTCAGCACTTGATGGACCAATGTCTTTGCCTGGCTGAGAATATCATCATCCCTGGGTTGATGTAGACCAGTGGCAACCAGTGTCACCTGGGGGTCAAACTCTACAGATGTCAGATCCTTTAATTTTTTCACATTTCCTTCAACTATCTCAAAGCGGGAAACAAGGATACCCACTTCCTTGTCAAGATCTGTCTTGGTGGTGCCGTCTTTCTGTAGTTTAGTCACTTTCTGGCTCAGCACTGTGACCTCCTTCCGCAGTGCATTGAATTCCTTCCTGAAGCCAGTCATTTCCTGCCTGATCAGACCAATGTCAGCCATCATGCCTGAATAGTGTTTCGTTCGGGGTGGTGGACATGGAGAATCTGGTGACTCAGGGGTCTTTGACCCATCACCCTTGGGGTCCTTGGAGGCTGCCTTTGGCATGGTATTGTCTATTGGAATGTTACCAATCTCTGATTGATTGCAGCTTTGGCATGTGATCACTGAATATTGTTCCAGACACCTTGTTGGGGTTATTGATTTTTGGCCAGCAGTGTAGTGGGGAGTGGAGAGGTGCCGTCACGCTTGGCTGACTCTATACTCCTGCCTGCCTCAACCCACACATGTCTGCTGTTTACAGTTTATGGCTTTTGCTGACTATTGCTCAGGTGAAGTTAAAAGTTTCAAAAGTCACTTATCTCACACAAGACTTGTTCTTTAAACTATATCTGTCTTTTTTACACCTTTTCTGTGATATCTTCTACAACACATATTATTCTACAATAACAAGTTCTCAAAAAGGAGAGAAACAATAATTTCCAATTAGAATTATTTAAAAAACTGTGTTTAACAACCCATTAACAATTTAATTGAATTTGCACATCATTGCAAGTTGTAGGTAACTATTAGTGGTGATCATATTGAAGAGGGAGAATCCATTCACACACAGGGAGGCAGCTTTGAATGCTTCAAATTAAAAACTGAATTTGCTACCAACAGCAAATAGTACCATACAATATGTCTGATTATTACTTCCCTATTGTGTACATTACAATACTGAACTTAGGTTAACAAGAAGTATTATTTTCATCATCATCCATTTTTGGATGACGACCCTTCTGCATTGTCCACATGCAGTTGAACAGTCTAGTCCATGTTTTCTGCAAATGCATTGTCAAACTTACTGAACAAAGTGTCCATCAGAAAAATCTAGAATGTCTACACCATCACAAACTGCTGCACTATATTCATATTGTGTAACTGCATAAAAACCCATGTTTTTGCAGAGTATGATTAAAGCATTCATGAAATGAGGTTTTCAAGCACCTTTTCCTCACAGCGTAATTTAAATATTTATACCCCAAACTTTGCAATCAAATGTCATTACCCATCTGATTTCACCAGCATCAGCTCCTTTAATGATATTCTGAAGCAGGAAGACCACTGATTCAGGCAGAAATGAACATGCAGCATCAGGATAAGACATCTGATCATAGGCTGGATAAATTTCACACTCATGTGGCAATGTCTTAATGTCATACATAGGGGTAGGAACAGGGGGGGCTGCCCCCCCCCCCCTTTTCTCAAACTTAGGTTACCACATAGAAAGTTCAAAGCTGATGGTAAGAGGGTTTAGTGCATCACTCAAAATAATTTGAAAGTAATGACCCAAAATCTCTTGACTCGAAAGTGTCAGGTAGTAGTCTGACAAACTCTATCTTTGCCAGAGAACCTATTGAAACTCATCATTGGTCTGCTTGGTGACTACTAAGATAAAAAAAACAATAACTACTGGTTCTCCTGGCATAAGGGTCCTTTGTCCAACCAGATGGGCAGTAAAGACAGATACTATGAACAATGTCATTGTGAATTTTAAAGTTTTAATTGAAGTCTGGGAAGAGGCTTTAGATTATGTTAGAGCTTTTAAAATGCACAGTAGAATTAGAGGAGTATTAAATGTGTACATGACTTTGGTGTCTTATTGGCAGAAAACATTCTGAAACACAGTTATAATCTTAGTAAATCTGTCAAGGTCCACCAGTGTCAGCAGCAGAAAGCCAGAGAATGGCTAGCCCAACAATTATAACACTCAAAACAAAACAGACAGTTACAGCATTTGATCAATTTTGGAACAAAGTGAATTAAAAATGTAATGTATTAGGGGTAACTGGTCCCCAGCTCTCTGGATTAGGGCCTACATATCACCCCAGCACCCCACAGGAACATTACAGTTAAATTTATTATGAAGCTCCAGATGCTAAAGACGATAGATTTTATCATCCAGGCTATAAAGTGTATCTTAATTTATAGAATATGTTGCTAAAGGCTGATGCTGGTTATACATATGACTAGAAGTTTACAATTATGACAGATCTGTATGCTTCAGACATTAATGCACAGAGACTGAAAACTCAAATAGACCCATTAAAAAGCAACATAGTTCTTGAAAAGAATACACCAACATGAAATTCCATGTTCACAAATAGTGGCAACACTTTTGACAGTCCTTTTTTTCTAACTGGTATTAATACTCTTTTTTCTTTCCACCATAAAGATATATATATATACAATGTATTTCATAGCAGAATGATGCTGGCATCGTATGAAATACATTACAAGAAACACTACATAAGCTATTTATTTCCTTATCATGGCCTTAAAATAACTTCTTAACACCAACAGCAAGGGCATGACATTATTTCAGTGTGCAAAGAACCTTTAATCATACAAAAAACCTGAATATAAGCATGAAATAGGGTGAAACGTCAATGATAGGCGGCCATTTTTTAATTTATGCAAATTAGGTGATGTTCCACTAAGTTGATTTTGGTAGACTTTTTATATGTTCATCTGGGTAACATTCTGAGACAAATAACACTAAAATGGTTTCTGATCTAATTTGTTCTGGGTCATTTCATATTTTGACTGGACTATCTGGAACTATATTAGATCCAGGCGCAAAGATACTGTTGGTGTACCAACACTAACAGAAAATGGCATTGAAGTGAAAGACAGTAAAGGCAAGGCAGAAGTTCTTTCACGTCAGTACAAATCTGTTTTTTCTACTGAAAACATGGAAAATATTCCTGACAAAGGTGATCCAACTTCTCCGCAAATAGAGCCAATTACCATCACAGTTGCTGGTGTGGAAAAATTGCTCTCTAACCTAAACTGCAAAAAAGCCAATGGCCCAGATCAAATACCCACAAGAGTCTTGAAAGAATGTTCACATGAAATAGCTCCAATCCTCCAAAAAATATTCCAAGACTCACTCGACAAAGGAGAAGTTCCAAAAGCATGGCGCACAGCAAATATAGTTGCAGTCTTTAAAAAAGGAGATAAAAGTTGTGCCGCAAACTACAGGCCAGTTTCCTTGACATCTGTCCCCTGTAAGATCTTGGAGCATATAATTGTCAGACATATGATGAATCACTGCGAACTTTACAATATCATGGTAAATTTTCAGCATGGATTCAGGACAGGCCACTCGTGTGAAACTCAGTTAATCACAACCTTACAGGACATACTCAAGACTAGAAATGATGGGCAAAATGTTGACATGCTCATTCACGATTTTAGTAAAGCCTTTGACACAGTCTGTCACGAGCGTCTAAATCAGAAGCTTGGGCATTACAGAATCTCAGGTCAGGTCGGTTCACAGATAAAAAACTGGCTTACAAACCGTGAACAGAGGGTAGTTATTGACGGTGATGAATCTGACCCTGTCCATGTTAAATCTGGAGTGCCTCAAGGTACAGTACTTGGACCAATATTATTTCTACTCTATATTAATGACATTGGAGAGAAGCTAAAATATTCAAACATAAGGCTCTTTGCTGATGACAGCCTCCTATATAGAATGGTCGAAGATGACGATGATGCAGAGAAACTGCAAGAGGACCTAAATATGCTGGAGGAATGGTCAAGTGAGTGGCAAATGGACTTCAATGCTCAGAAATGCTACACCCTGAGCAGCAAGAAAAAAGGCCAAGCTCTTGATTCAAGAAAATATACATTAAATGGTCACATCTTGCAACATGTTGAACATCATCCCTACCTCGGGGTTGAACTCCAAACAGATATGAAATGGGATGAACATATTAACAACATTGTCTGCAAAGCAAATCAAGTACTGGGATTTGTAAGAAGGAATTTCAATATGTGCCCAGGACATATCAAAGAGGCTGCCTATAATACACTTGTGTGCCCTCACTTAGAATATGCATCAAGTGTGTGGGACCCTTACCTCAAAAAAGATATAGACAGCATATAGAATCAGTTCAAAGACAAGCTGCTAGATTTGTGGCTGGCAACTGGAAGAGAGAAACAGGCACTGTAACTAAAATCTTGGAAGACCTAAAATGGGATTCACTAGCAGGGAGAAGAAGGACCCAGAGGCTGGTTTTATTGTACAAGGCTATAAATGGTGAAATAGCTTTGAAACTTCCAGATCATGTCAAAATGAAATCAGCTCCTACAAGGAAAAACCATGGAAATCGCAATATCGAAATGGCAACAAGCTGTGACCCTTATAAATACAGCTATTTTCCAAGGACAGTGACGGACTGGAACAACCTTCCCTCTCATTTAACTACATTGGAAACAGGTAGCTCGGCATCCTTCAGAAACTCCCTTGCCAGAGTATAAAAGTTGGCAACAAGCAGCTGGTGTGTACCAGCTGCACCCCTTAGTACAATCTTGCACTCTCGGCGGGATGCCAATTGGTTTTGCCGAGTAAACTTATAGATGTATCCAGGAATGTAAATGTCACGGCATGGCATGGCAACCAGGGAAATGGATCCATATGAAGAGGTTCCAGTCTATGAGGACGCCCCTGTGTTTCCAGCATCACGAGACCAATCATCTCCCCAAGCCAGTTGAAAAGCAACACACACCAAACTGCACATGTTTTACTGCACCATGAAGACAGAAAGACGAGTGATGTGGGACTGTTCCTCAACTCATTGTCAAGGTTTTCATTTTTGCCAGAAGCCTGACGGGAACTGTTTTGCCCGCTGACACTCCTCGGAATTCAATACGAATTGGGGGTGGGGGATGGTATCTCCCCTTCCCCCCAAAAAAGGTTAAAGTTTGAATGTGAATAAATAAAAAAGGAATGTGAATATGCAATTCTGTGAAATACATAGCATTTGTTTTGTGTTTTGTTGGCTTTCACTGCCTAAGCTGTGTTAGAGCTATTATTTGGGGCTTTTTTGCAAACATATCTGTCCATCTGTCCATCAACCAAAATTTCACCATTTTGGTTCTGTCATATTTCTGACGTAATGTATGGAAGGAGTAATTTTTAATTAATCAGATTTATCATTTTCAAAGTATGTTATAAATAGCCAAATATTTCTTAAATATGTGTTGTTATTGATATTTAAAAGAAAAATAACAAATATCAATGCTATTCGAATAAGTTTCAGTGAGTGTACCCAAGTTCAGTTACAAAAAATAGGTTTTCCAATTTTCTATGTTACTTGACCTTGAAATGACCTTGGGATGACCTTCAATTTTACCAAAGTACTTTACTGTAAATTTAACACATTTCTCCTATATCAGTATGTAGTATTGGTATATCATATACATTTCCATACAAAATATCAATTTGAGACAAAACCACAAAAAAGTGAAAATTTATCGTATATATTTTAGAGATTGAAATTTAGGAAAATTTGTATAACTTTGTACATAATTGAGTAATCTGGACAATTATGCTTTTATTCTTCTCAGAATAAAATACTCTTCAAATGTATAATGCTCATCATTTGTGACAGACAATTCCAATTATTTCTAGATCCATTCAACTGCATTGAAAAAGAAAACTGAAAATTTTTTATATTTTACACCAGGTTTTGACCTTGAAATGACCTTCGTATGACCTTGATGGTTTCTAATTTTTTTCTTTTTAATATACCTTAGTGCATTACCTATCGACATATATATGGTTTGCTATAGCTATCTTGAAAAGATTTAGCTAGAAACCCACTCCCAAAATTTAATGTCATAATTTGCCAAAAAAACCCATTTTGTGCTAGTCAGCAAGGTGTTAATCAGAGATAACGCAAAGCTGTAGACTGCTTTCAAAATTAGATACACGTGTCTCCAATTTCTTTGATTTTTAATGAATTAATATCAGAAGAGAACAAGGAGGACCAAATGCCGTTTCTCATGTAATCGTGTTGTGGGTAAGACATACTGACGTCGCCCTCTCGTGGAGATTGTTTAAAGTAGGTCACTCACGCAATATTCAGAGAAGGAGATTGTAAACAGTTGTGTTTCACCACTTCCGTTGGGAGGCAGACCAAACTTCCTGACATGACAAAAGTGGAGCGGCCAACATATCAAATCAAATCAAATCAAATCAAATCACGGGAGTGGCATGCGTTAAAGAAGGTTTGTAGACATTTTAAAGTTAGCTAGTATTCAGGTTGTAAAGTTAAGCGGTCCATTTCGCGCATTTTCATCTTTTTCATTAAATAAATAACCTGACATAACATGAACAGTTATCTATATGTGTTTTATACTCAGTTAACCTCAAGTCAAGACTCAAGTGTCCAACCTGGCACAGACAGGTGGTCCACAACCACTTCTTACCATTGACATTGTGTAGGAGGCAGTCATACGGGCACTTTCACACATACGGAGCTTTCACGCTCTGCAACCCCAATTGGCGTTGAAAACAAATACCTGTCAGCCATTGAAATAGTATAGTCAGATTGAACCCCAATATAGGCCCCCTGCCAATCTCTCCGACCAATGATTAAATATAGTGGAGTTGTACAGATCTGGTTCCGGTAAAGTTGTACAGTTCCAGTGTGTACTTTTCAATGGGGGAAAAAAAACAAAATGGAGATTGGCAATCGGCCTATGAAGATTTTATCTTTGTTTTCTGCATAAAATCATTATTCTTTATACTTTCTACGTTTAGAAAAATAATTCAATTCGATATGTTATGATATGCATATGGCTCAAATATAAGCCCAATATGAGGATTTTGTCTATGTTTTCTATATAGTCATTATTCTTTATATTTTCCACATTTTAGCAAAAAAAAAAATTTAATTTGATATCTTCTAATGTGCATAGCACTCAAATACAAGACCAGTATGAAGATTTTGTCTTTGATTTCTGTATAAAGTCATTATTCTTTATGTTTTCCACGTTTGCAAAAAATAATTTAATTTGATGTTCCAATGTGCATATCGTTAACCCCTAACGGACGGGAAGGATGGCAACGTCCACCACCGGCAATGGACGGGAAGGAAGTTGACGTCCCCATTGTTATGACTTGATGACGTCATTTGTAACATTCTGAAGGGCTGCAACTTGTTACAATGTAATCATGATAATAACGTCAGACTGCCTTAATCATGAAATTTTGACCCCAGCATTTCATTAAGCATATTTGATAACCATGATTATAAATTTTATTAATTTAGTATGTAGATAAACTAGCCCTGATAAAAATTGGTTAGTCCTGCCAATCAACAAAATTAAGATAGCCTAGTCCCTTAGGGGTTAAAATAGAAGCCCAATATGAAGATTTCATCTTTGTTAGAAGCCCAATATGAATGTTTGCCAAAAAAAAACAAAACAAAAACAATTCATTCCAGCCCACACTTTAAATCGCAACCTTGGATGAGATCATTTTTATTCCAGTTAAATAAAAATAAAGTTATCAATTTTAATTTTATGAACTTGAAGTGTGGATATTTATGATCTGTGCCATCCAATCCTTAAATTCAGTGTTTCAAAACTTAACCTAGCCTTACCTAATTTATATTTCTGCCCAAATCTGAGGTCACTTGTACAAAAATCCAAAAAGCCTGTGATCAAATTGAGGGAATGATGGAAATCAATAGTGTCCCATACAATACTATAATCCTGTGCTCAGTGGGGTGTGACAATGCCTTGTAGTTCTTAGCAAATATTATGAGCAATTAAACACCAGCGCAAAATTTGTAAGTTTCCTAGGGAATGATATTATTTACAGGGTGTTCCACCACTGAATCACCAGTTTTTTCCTATTTCTCTTGGAACACAATTTTCAACTCCATGTCTCCATCAAAGAAATATTTTTAAAGGGCATAAGGTAAAGTTTTCACTTTTTAAAAATGCTTTGCTATCTAATCATTGAATGGATAATATCCTTTACATGTTAGGATGTACATAAGTATTTTTAACCTGATTTTAAACATCAGATTGACATAAATGTGGTGCAAGAGCTTTCATGCCCTAAGTTTATATCAATACCTCATAAGAGGTATTGTTTATATATATAGTAATGCTATATATAGACACATGGCTTAGATCAAACCTATTTTTATCATTTGGTTTGCAGAGAGCTCATGCCCATAGCGTCAAAATAGACTTGAAATCCACTTTTTCCAGAAACACCACGCACTGACCATTCAATTTAGCTCACGACTCCAGTAGAACTCTACTTCCGACAACTAACAATGCCAATTGGTTTTGCAGAGTAAACTTATAGATGTAGATGAACAATTGTGTACTCTTTAAATCAACATTAGATGTCAGTCCGGTCAGAATAAAATTCTTTTTTTTTCTTGATCTCAGCATCATTTCACCGTTGTTTACGAGTTTGCACAATCAGGTGGAAGTGGGTCAGTCTAATTATAGGAGTGACAGCAATGATCAGGAGCTCCACAACACAGTGGTGCTTCTGAGGTCATAGCTCGAGGATCTCTAGCAGTGAATTTGCCTTTTGTTTATTTTGTGTCCAGCGGCCATTTCATGGCTAGAGAGAGTTCATCAAATTTCATCTGCCCTCACGCAGCCCACTGAGCTTCTGCACACTGCAGGTGTCCAAATTACATACTCACTGATTACATGGCCTGGTTGTTTGCAAAATATAATCTGTTTTCTTCAATATCCAGTTGTAAAACAATCATTTTATTCTGTTTTAAGTCAGTTAACGCACTTTTAAATGGACAAGAATTTTAACTTTCTCAGAATTGAAATGGCCGCCAATGTTAAGACTTGTTAAGACCACATGACTACATTTCACCCTGCACTTTTGTTTATTGTGGGAAGTGATTTTTCACTGTCTCAAAAGTGTTTTCATCAGGTGATGTTTCTTAGCATTTTTACTATTACAAACATTTGGAAATTACTTGTGATCAAATTTAAATTTTTGTCCTTAATTTATTAGGAATATACAACTTGAAAAGTTGAAATGACCAAGCAGTCATGTTCAAAAATAGGTAAGAAATATTTCTGGTGAGGTTTCAATAAAAGTACCTCCAAGATTATTTTGCAAACAGTGAATTTCCATGAAGAATGCAGGAGATTTTAAAAACCAGATTTTTTTTACTGAAGTACTCCAAGACCTAAAAACTGTCCCAAAGCTGCTCAGAAATGTTTAAAATGCAAATAAAATATAGCAGAAAATATCCTTAGGAAAGGGCTAGTTATTTAGGGAGTGGATGCCATGACTACTGACATCATATGAAGTTTCTCCCTTGGTGTTTCCATGACATCATCACTTGGACTCTTCTGAATGTCATTTCACGTTTTCAAGCGTCATGTTGGGTAAAAAACTGAAGAAAAAAAGCTGCAGATGGCACCTGTTTCTGTATTTAGAAACATTATGACTGGGAAAGATGATGACGTGGTAAGTCAGTACAACAGTTAATCGCTGAAGGTCGAGTTCATTTATAGTTGGGAAACTTCAATATGATGGGTAATATGTGGTGTTTCTAGAAACAGTGGATTTCAAGTCTATTTTGCTGATGGCTTTGGGTATAGTATTAATTACTTCATCTAATAAAGCGATGTGCGTATGTCAAATTCTTACAAGATTTTCAAGTCAGATTTTAAGATCATGTAGCCTTTGCACACTGACCTCTCTTTATGCCAAAATATGAAAATTAATATTGCGATCATCTGACATACATATTTGAAGAGAAGAGTTCACTAGCTCAGTTTTGAGATGTCAATGATGAAAATCGGCCAAGAACTGACATTTAACAAAATATTTTTTAAAAATTTACCCCATACTATTTTTTTCAGGGCATATATTAGGAAACAAGATTATCATTGTTTTGGCCTTTCAAATGTTGTCTTCGTTTTTTTTATATTAAATTGTGATGTTAACATAGGCATTGTCTTTTGAATAGTGCTAGATCACCAACTCACTGAATATGCTCACCCAGCTTCCCCGACTCAGTATGTTTTGTTATAGTATAAAGTATTAAAAGATAAATAGTTACATAATTTGAAGAGATTCTTTTCCCTACCCCTAAAAAAGTTAATTTCTGCAGCTAGATGTAGTTTTGGTTTTAGCCCATGTCTAGAACATGCCATGAACTTTATAGGACCCATTTTTGTAACCAAAAAAAATGACCATCATAGATTGTCTCTTATTTATTCCGAGAAAGCCATCTTATGTGATGTTAAAATGTAGACATGTGATGATCACTGCTTCCCGCCATTGTTACTGTGGACAATTCTTGTAATCTTCTATTAGCTGCTCTCTGATTGGTCAAAATGATAGCCATTGTCTTCCACGATTGTCTTAACTGCTGTGATTGGTCCTTAAACCGGATGTGAGTGCAAACATCATAGGATTATTTTTAAGATATATCGAGACCTTCCATAAAGAAGAAGACACAGGTCTCATTGCTTATTGAATATGGATAGAAAGAATATCAAATTTTCTCCCCAGCATGATTTTTCCAAACTGTTCTAAATGAATAACTGTGCAATATAGAACTAAGTTTTATTTGTTAATAATCAGTACACTATATATCTGCAAATTGCAGTGATCGTTGATATTGTCTATTGTTTTATTTTAGTGTAAAGGATGGAGGAAGATGAGGGTTTGCAAGCCTTGCTTCAGCAGCGTTTGTCTCGGCCATCTTACAAGCGTACCATATCTCAAGAACTGTCCCGTTCAGCCACAGGCGCAACTTGTAAACCTCAAGACCACATCAAACATGGTGCTGAACCCAAGTCTAAGCCTAAAAATAGAGCAAATGGTAAGTAAACAGGACCTCATCAAACATGGTGCTGAACCCAAGTCTAAGCCTAAAAATAGAGCAAATGGTAAGTAAACAGGACCTCATCAAACATGGTGCTGAACCCAAGCCAAAGCCTAAAAATAGAACAAATGGTAAGTAAACAGGACCTCATCAAACATGGTGCTGAACCCAAGCCAAAGCCTAAAAATAGAGCAAATGGTAAGTGAACAGGACCTCATCAAACATGGTGCTGAAACCAAGCCAAAGCCTAAAAATAGAGCAAATGGTAAGTAAACAGGACCTCATCAAACATGGTGCTGAACCCAAGCCAAAGCCTAAAAATAGAGCAAATGGTAAGTAAACAGGACCTCATCAAACATGGTGATGAACCCAAGCCAAAGCCTAAAAATAGAGCAAATGGTAAGTAAACAGGACCTCATCAAACATGGTGATGAACCCAAGCCAAAGCCTAAAAATAGAGCAAATGGTAAGTGAACAGGACCTCATCAAACATGGTGATGAACCCAAGCCAAAGCCTAAAATAGAACATGATTCGGGACCCAAGTCAAATGCCCCAAATAAAACAAGTGGTAAGTAAACAACATTACACATGATGCTGAACCAAAGCCTGAGGAAATTCCACAATTTACTCTCAGTGGTATGTAAATAGAGTGCACTTACCTGAGTGACAATATATTGTATTTAAAGATTGCATTTTCTCTGTAAATCTGTGACCAGATGGATTGCCATGTCAAGGACCTGAAAACATGACAATTCTCCTACAAGTACATGAACGTGCAGATCTCACCATGAAATTAGATTGAAGTGATATAAAACCCAAACAGACAGACGGAGGGGCAGACCTGAGAGCAATAATATTGCTCTCAGGGCAGACAGACGGACAGACAGACAGACAGACAGATTTCACTTCAGACTAATACAATCATTAGCAGTAGTCTACATGTACATGTATGTGCCCTTTTATTAACAAGATTGTTTGTATTTTTTTCCTAAATTTGAATTTCATTGATTTTTTATCTCAATTAGTTATTTCTCAGATTAGCCCCAGTATAATAATGACAAATGATTAGTACAGCCAAAAATTTTAATTGAAAGAATATGTTTCACACAGTGATAACAATTATTTTTAGCAAAAATAATTTTATGATAACTATGGTTACAGTTGGAGGAGGGGATGGAAGTGATGCGGAATATGAGACAGCACCGGAAGAGTTCCAGTCATCTTCTGGAGAAGAGGAGCTGGAGAGAGAGGAGTTGACAGAGGATGAAGAATATGATTTATTGTACTACTTCCTCAACAACGCTGTCACCACGAAACGCTCGGGTCAGAAGAGGAAGGCCAAGATGAGGAGGAAGCAGAAGCGACTAGAGGGCGCCACTGCCCTGGAAGAAGTCGTCGGCAGCGTGCCTTACGTGCATAGCGTGAGACCAGAGATTGCAATCACTCCCGAGTCCCTCCACGTCCCGCTTGACAAGCCTGTGGCGTCCCTGCAGGAATGCTGCGTGGCTGCATTGAGTCAGGTGCGGCTCGACCCGGATACAGTTCCTCCCAGAATGAGAGGCATGCTGGGTAATCTGGCGTCCATCCAATCGCACCACACGCTGAAGGTCCGCGCACTCTGCCATCTCCTGACCTGGATGGAGAAAGTTTATAAAGATGCAAACACACGTCATTATTCTTGTATTATAAAAGATGGGCTTATGTTTCGGAGGAGCGTGTGGCAGGTGATTGAGGCTAGAGATAATCCAAACTCCAATTATTACCACTACGGCCAGGACAACCGCAGCATGCTGACCCTCCCCGCCACTCATGCCTACCTTACAAAACGGCCAGAGACACCGGCAAATATTTCCTCCTTGCAGTCTCATGATGTGTTTATTGGTAAGAGAAACTTACAGAAACTTATTAGGCCATTGGAAAAAAGTCCTTGTTTCTCCTTACTTCTGAATTTCTGAGTTTTTTTTGTTTTTCAACACAAAGTCACTTGCATCCTTTTCTTAATGTTATATATGATTTTTCTTAAGTTATACAGGCTCAATTATGTTGTCTCTTTTGTCGTGATTACACATTTTCAGGTGATGTAACTTTCTTTGTGATGGTGAATCCTGGAATTTTTTTTTTCAAAGATTCTTCATCCGTAAATTGGAAGCAAACATTTCTTTTGTCATGTGTAACTAACATCTCTTTTGTCATGCATGCATTATTAGATGACAAAAAGTTGATGCATGACAATTCATGCTATCTACCTGTAGTCTCAGGAGTTTTGGCTGGCCCATGAACTATTGACCTGAGTTGCCACGAGAGACAAGTACATGTCGGAAAATTAGTAGTCAGGTTATAATTATTGCTCAGGATGTGACTTGTACAAAAATTGGGTCAAATATATGGTCAATGGCAAAAATGCAAGAATGCAGTGGAAGTGCATGAGTGAGATTTGTAACACCCCAAGTTGATTCACATACAAGCATAAACATTGGATCTGGTTTACATGTTCAAATAGTTGTCACTCTGATTCTCACTTCTCAAGTTTCAATATTAATTTTGTGATCCACTAGGCATCACTTTGTATCATGTACAATGCATGCTGGGATAGGTTTGTAGACATGACAGATGGTATGATGACAACCATTCTGTATGCTATGAAGGCAATACATTAATATTTTGGCAACAAATGCACAAACAGAAATAGAATGGTCAGTTTAGGAATCTTGAAATTGAAAGAAAGAATGTTATCGGTTAATGAACTAATTGAAATAAAATGACAAATCAGTCAATATTTTTAATTACTGTGAGCCAAGCTTGCCTGTCCACAAAGTTCCCTTGTGTGTGACAGATTTTAACACACATTTAGTATGAAAATTGAGAATATTATTTACTGCAGTCCCTTAGTTTGTAGAGTGAGGGGACCTGACTGTTAGTCACAATGATAAGTTGAGAGTGAGGGGACCTGACTATTAGTCACAATGATAAGTTGAGAGTGAGGGAACCTGACTATTAGTCACTATGATAAGTTGAGAGTGAGGGGACCTGACTATTAGTCACTATGATAAGTTCAGAGTGAGGGGACCTGACTGTTAGTCACTATGATAAGTTGAGAGTGAGGGGACCTGACTGTTAGTCACTATGATAAGTTGAGAGTGAGGGGACCTGACTGTTAGTCACTGTGATAAGTTGAGAGTGAGGGGACCTGACTGTTAGTCACTATGATAAGTTCAGAGTGAGGGGACCTGACTATTGCTGTTATATATATTTTTTATCATGCATATATTAAACGTTTTTTGTTACATCTTTGGATCCAGTGCTGGCAGCTGCAGTGGAGTCTCTTCTGCCACCTATAAATGTAGAAAAGAGCTTTTTGAGCAAGAAGAGGATGTCAGGGAGCGAAGAGGAGCGAGTCAAGGCTGCCTGTAATGCTGCCATTGTGCAAGTCAAGAATTACTTAAAACAGAAGTAAGAAAAGTGTTAACAAAATATTGCATTTTTTCCCCATTCACTTATACATGTGTGTGGCAAGGGGTAAGATTTTTTTTAGATATCACGATGCTTATGAGAATATAAAATTTAGGTTTCTTACATGACAGATGTCCCCATCTAGTGGAAGAAAGGTTTGACTATGTGGTTCCCTATGCGTGGTGGGCAAGAGGGAATCTTCACCAGGCTGAACAAGCATTCCTCAATCTTATCAACTCCCACAAGATATCAGGTATGGGACAAGTTTTATATGTTTCATGAATTAATATAGGCTCCATAAATATACATAGCTAGGCAAGAGAAACTAATCAGTTAAGTTCAGTTTCAAATTAGCCCCATAGAATGAAAACATATAATACTTTTGAATTTGTGTGGAAAAAAAAAATACCTATTTGATTTGAACTTTGATCAGCAATTGGCTCTACCAAGAAACACTGCAAGGCACACACTGTCAGGTATTTTCTTTTTTTTGCAGATGAGCTGACTGCATTGTTTATAAACGAGTTGGGGCGGATGTACGTGCACTTTGGAGACTCTGCCAAGGCTGCCACTTGCTTCACCACTGCTCAGGAGAAAGCTTCCGCAGAGAACGACGAGGAAGAAGAATCAGGAATAGCCAAGACCCAGATGAGGATGCTGGTCGCAAACGCCTTCACCAGCGGGTCAGTTCTGATAACTGGCTTTAAAGATATCAGAAAAATATGATTCTTTTCACAATTTACCTTTTATTATCGTCTCAAATAATGTTTTTTTTTTCTCAAAATGTTGATGATAAATTCTGGTGCAAGATAGTGTGAATCTTTTTGCTTGTAGAATACTGACTGATGCTAAAGCACAGAGTGCAGCCAAGGCCTGGTGTCGGGTGCTCCACTCCTCTCACTTGTCTGACACAAGCCAGGTGGCTGCACTGAGCAGCTGGGTCGGGGTTCATGCTGGCAAGATTCTAGGTCAGTATTTACATATGCAAGCCAGGTGGCAGCACTGAGTAGCTGGGTCAGAGGGCATGCTAACAAGATGAATATATGGAAGCCAATATGCCAATATGATACAGTTGGTCAATATATCTTTGGAATGTTGCTGTATGTCAGTATCTATGAGATGGCGCTCTAATATTTCTGGGTCATAATGAAAACCATCGATTATATTTGATTTTTACTAGATTTAGTATAGCAAATGAAATCATGATTATTATTATTATTATTATTATTATTATTATTATTATTATTATTATTATTATTATTATTATTATTATTATTATTATTATTATAACTATTATGATATGATGTCATTATGATTGACAGAAGCTGACAAGACGTGGCACGAGTCATTGTCGGAGATGCTGTCGGAAGTGCTGCATCATTCACCACATCGCTGCATGGTGTATCTACCGCTGTCTCTCATACACGCAATGGCTGGACAGAACGCCGCATCGCTCCACACATTCCTCAGATTTGTAGACTTGTACGTTCAATTTCTCTACTTCTAGGTCAGATTTGTTAACTTGTACGTTCACTTTCTCTACCTCTAGGTCAGATTTGTTGACTTGTACGTTCACTTTCTCTACTTCTAGATTTGTTAAATTGTATGCACATTTTCCAAAGCTTTATATCAGATTTTTAGCAGTGCATGTCGACTTTTTCAACCTTAATGTCAGATTCTATGACTTGAAGGAAATGTTTGATGTTGTTTTTTTTTTCTCCTTTCCAAATGATGAATTACATGTTTGGTTCCAGGTGATGATAAGTGTAAAATTTCATTTCAGGTTTTGTGCTTCTTCACAAGGGGAGGCAGTAAATCTGTATAGAGAGTGGCACCCCCAAGTGGTCAGGAGCCGAAACGGTCAGTATGTCCCAGTACGAACCATCAACCCGTGGGAAGATATTGTGAATTATGTCAAGCTGACACAGCAAGCTCTGCAGCCCATCAAGATACTATGGAGGACTCAGCTATGTCACCCCGTGTGGCCAGAAGATGGGTGAGCCTAGTCTTGCAAAATTCCACCCAATGAGCTCAGTGCTGCCATCTGGTTTGCATATAATTTATATTGACCTACATGTACATGTACGACCTCTCCCTGTGTCCTTTGCAATGTGACATGGAAGCTGCGGGCGATTCAATTTATCATGTTGTTTTCCCATGTTTATCACACTCTTTGACCTTCTTAATTGACATGTACATGTACAAGTGTCAGATTACAACCAAACTCCACCAGAGGGCGACGTGGTGAATCTATCTTTGTGCATGCCTCTGGTGTATAGTGTGTTTATAACAGGACAATAGAACTGCAGCTTTTGTGTCTTTGACGGCTTTTATGTTGCTCATCATAAAAAAGTATATTAGTGATTAGTGTATTAACAAGATTCCAGTGAAATATTACTCTGCTAAAACAGAGGTAGTCAATCCTCAACCAAGAGAAGCAACTACCATTGCCTAGCAAAGTCGTGAAAAATGTATTAAAAATGATTAAAAAAAAAAAAGTTATAGCTGTGATCAAAGGGCTCAAAGGTGGTGTAAAATACAAGAAATTCAAAGGCATTGACATGTAATCCTTCCTAGATTTGCCCTTTAGAAGCCTTGTGATATGTGGCCAAAATTGGTAAGTTGATACATGAGACCTTCAGGCCATGACATAAAGAGAAAAATGTTGGTTGCCCAGTTGGGCCACCATAGCATGAGAAGTGGTGGCCCGAAGTTTCTAAGGAAAATAGGATGTGTGATACAATAAAGAGCATTGTACATCAGGCTGTATAGTGTCTGAGTGGGGGATACTTGTCCCAATCACATATGATATCTATCAAGGATTAAAATAATAAAATCAAGATAGTTTGGGCCACTAAAAGACCAAAATTATGGTTACCCAACTGGGCCACTACAATAGAGCATTCACTGGCCTGAACAGAGGATCTGATGGCCCCGGGCCACCTGGCCAGTGCATATATCAAGCCCTGGACATTTGTTCTGTAACACTCTACTAGAGGCACACACAAAGCTGGTTCACCATGTCCCCCTCTGGTGGAGTTGGAAATTCTGTATTTTATTTTTATTTTTTCTTCTTGAAAAAGGTTATAGAAGAGATTTTTTTTGTTGAGAACTCTTTCTGTAACAGTCGCTTAATTGCAGGGTTCCCATGCTGCAGGTTACCGACCGTGGAGAACGAGATGCCAAGTTCTGGATCAATGAAGATGGATTTCTGACTGGACAAATGCAGATGGTGCTGCCACCTATGTCGTCAGTCCAACTTAACCCATACACGGGGTCAGTGTGCTTTGGGAATATTAGAAATAGTGACACAAGTGAAGTTATAGAATTTGACTGAATCCATGAGTTTGATGTTGAACAGTTTAAATATAATTCTGATAATAAGAACATATGTAAAAAAAATATCTCAACCAATTTTATTGGGGGAAACCTAACTGTTGTTACCCTGGATGGAGAAAATTTTGAATTAAAAAAAAGTAATAAGGAATTTTGGGACATGCAGTCTTAAAATATTTTGTTATTATCATTATTGTTTGAAAGATTATTGTTTGAAAGATTGAATCTATGTTGTCAAGGCAAACACACTAGTCAACGAGCAGTCAATATCTTTGCCTTCAAATTATCGCTGACAATGTGTAATCTATGTAACAGAAAGTTTAATTTTGTTATTAAATAATTTGGTACTTCTATCACCATATTTTGTAAATTGAAGGTTTTTGATAATCTCATCATGTTTTTTTCATTGTTTCCAGGCAAATCATCTTTTCAAAACAGCAGTCACCTCAGCGGTGGAATGACTTGATCAGATATGACTTGGGAACGTTTCAAGGTATGTTTGAAATATTTGATTGTGTTATCATTATTCATGGAAACAATGAGATCAAGGCTATAATAGTTAAATGGTGAGTCCAACCAATATTTATCAATCCCCAAATGTCTGGGACCAAAAAACCTCCTGCAGTATATGGATGGATATCATAATTGTTAATAAGGTTAATATTTACCCCTCCTGTTTTACCCTTTGAATATAATGCCTTTTTAGCATAATGCCTGTTCAGATTCAAAAATATAAATTTGCTAATTGCATTCAAAATGGTCATTTTGCTAATTCAAAATGGTTAATTTGCTAATTCAAAATGGTTAAATTTGCTAATTGCATTTGAAATAGTCAAATTACTAATTGCATTCAAAATGGTTAATTTGTTAATTGCACTAAAAAGAGTAAATTTGCTAATTGCATTTGAAATATTCAATTTGCTTAAATTGCTAACTGCATTCAAAATAATCATTTTGCAACTTGGTCAATTTGCTACTTGCATTCAAACTAGTAACTCTGCTAATTGCGTTTTACATGAAAGCGTATGTTTGGAATAATTATATACATTATTATACATGAAAGCGTATGTTTGGAATAATTATAAGTAAACATACAACCTTGCAGAGCATGACTTTTTACCGTGCGAGACTTTGCTGTATGAGGGTAGCAACGGGGCGCGTGTGGACCTCTTCATGGCAAGACTTCATCCTGTGGGGAACGGTGCTTACATATACGGTAACCTGAGCGAGATACAAAGCTGCCTGGCTGAATGCCACCTCAGGATGAGACAACCTGGAGGAAGCAACCACAAGATAAACATCAAAAAGCTGCTTAAATCAGAAAGCAAACGGGTAAGATTGCGAGTCCTAGAATGATAGCCAAATTAGTCAAATAACAAAGCCATGAGATCAGCAAAATCACAAGACCTTGAGAATAGCCAAATCACAAGACCTTGAGAGTAGCCAAATAACAAGACCATGGGATTAGTCAATCAAAAGACCATGGGATTAGTCAATCAAAAGATCATGGGATTAGTCAATCAAAAGATCATGAGATTTGTCAAATAACAAGATCATGAATTTAACCAAATCCATGATAATCCAAATCACAAGATCTTGAGATTAGCCTTATAGCAAGACAATTATATTAGTCATATCACAAGACCATGAGAAGTCGTATGACTGAGAAATCAGCCAAAAATGTACATGTAGATAACATAACAGAGTGTTTTCGGTCAGACAGGTTATAATGCCTGAGTGATAGATCATCAAGTATATTAATGGAGGATTTGCTGACTTTGCTTGTAGTTGGTTTTGGAGGAGTATGAGGATCAATATGGGAACGCTGGGCCTGAGGCTGGTGATGACGAATACTGGACCTGTCTCAGGCACAACATAGAAGAGGCTGACCGGCTGGGACTCGACATGGACTATGAGGTCAGTATACACCACACGGGGAGGTCAACTAGATGGGACTCGACATGGACTATGAGGTCAGTATACACCACACGGGGAGGTCAACTAGATGGGACTTGACATGGACTATGAGGTCAGTATACACCACAGTGGCACACGGGGAGGTCAACTAGATGGGACTCTACATGGACAATGAGGTCAGTATACACCACAGTGGCACACGGGGAGGTCAACTAGATGGGACTTGACATGGACTATGAGGTCAGTATACACCACACGGGGAGGTCAACTAGATGGGACTCAACATGGACAATGAGGTCAGTATACACCACACAGGGAGGTCAACTAGATGGGACTCCACATGGACTATGAGGTCAGTATATAGTAATACCATATGTAGAGGTCAGCTACATGTAGATGGGACTCCACATGGACTATGAGGTCAGTATATAGTAATACCATATGTAAAGGTCAGCTAAATGGGACTCCACATGGACTATGAGGTCAGTATATAGTAATACCATATGTAGAGGTCAACTAAATGGGATTCCAAATGGACTATGAGGTCAGTATATAGTAATACCACATGTAGAGGTCAACTAAATGGGATTCCACATGGACTATGAGGTCAGTATATAGTAATACCACATGTAGAGGTCAACTAAATGGGACTCCACATGGACTATGAGGTCAGTATATAGTAATACCATATGTAGAGGTCAACTAAATGGGATTCCACATGGATTATGAGGTCAGTATATAGTAATACCATATACAGAGGTCAACTAAATGGGACTCCACATGGACTATGAGGTCAGTATATAGTAATACCATATGTAGAGGTCAGCTGAATGGGACTCCACATGGATTATGAGGTCAGTATATAGTAATACCATATACAGAGGTCAACTAAATGGGACTCCACATGGACTATGAGGTCAGTATATAGTAATACCATATGTAGAGTTCAGCTAAATGGGACTCCACATGGACTATGAGGTCAGTATATAGTAATACCATATACAGAGTTCAGCTAAATGGGACTCCACATGGACTATGAGGTCAGTATATAGTAATACCATATACAGAGGGATTCCACATGGACTATGAGGTCAGTATATAGTAATACCATATGTAAAGGTCAGCTAAATGGGACTCCACATGGACTATGAGGTCAGTATATAGTAATACCATATGTAGAGGTCAACTAAATGGGATTCCACATGGACTATGAGGTCAGTATATAGTAATACCATATGTAGAGGTCAGCTAAATGGGACTCCACATGGACTATGAGGTCAGTATATAGTAATACCATGTGTAGAGGTCAGCTAAATGGGACTCCACATGGACTATGAGGTCAGTATATAGTAATACCATATGTAAAGGTCAGCTAAATGGGACTCCACATGGACTATGAGGTCAGTATATAGTAATACCATATGTAGAGGTCAGCTAAATGGGACTCCACATGGACTATGAGGTCAGTATATGGTAATACTATATACAGAGGGATTCCACATGGACTATGAGGTCAGTATATAGTAATACCATATGTAGAGGTCAGCTAAATGGGACTCCACATGGACTATGAGGTCAGTATATAGTAATACCATATGTAGAGGTCAGCTAAATGGGACTCCACATGGACTATGAGGTCAGTATATAGTAATACCATATGTAGAGGTCAACTAAATGGGACTCCACATGGACTATGAGGTCAGTATATAGTAATACCATATGTAGAGGTCAGCTAAATGGGACTCCACATGGACTATGAGGTCAGTATATAGTAATACCGTATGTAGTGGTCAACTAAATGGGACTTGTCTTGAAGGGACTGACAGGCTGCTAAAAAATTTCACAATAAGATAATGTTTTGTTGACTTTTAGATAATAACTTTCTTGGACCTTCCTTGTTTTTACAGTGGCTCTGTAACAAGTATGTTATACTGTTTCTTTTTTTAAAAAATTTTATGCCTGATAAGTGTTTTTTACCCTCAGCCCCTGATGTAATCAGGCTGAGGGTATTGCAGTACTCCTGGCGTGGGTATGTATGTATGTATGTATGTATGTCTGTATGTATGTATGTATGTATGTCTGTAGCGAACATCCTTGTCATCGCGATAACTCAAGAACAAATGATGGCAGCTTCATGAAACTTGACACACATATGCATCTGGTGAAAACCTCGGACGAGTTCGATGGACGGCGACCTTGACCTATTTTTCAAGGTCACAGGGACAATTATGTGAAATCCCAAGAATCACAATAACTCAAGAACGAATGATGGCAGCTTTATGAGATTTGACACACATAAGCATCTGGTGAAGCCCTCAGAATTTTTCCTATGAAACATGACCTTCACCTACTTTGCAAGGTCACAGGGACAATTATGTGAAATCATCTTGTCATCGCGATAACTCGAGAACAAATGATGGCAGCTTCGTGAAACTTGACACATATAAGCATCTGGTGAAAACCTCGGACGAGTTCGATGGACGGTGACCTTGACCTATTTTTCAAGGTCACAGGGACAGTTATGTGAAATCCCAAGAATCGCATAACTCAAGAACAAATGATTTATGAGATTTATGAGATTTGACACCCATAAGCATCTGGTGAAGACCTCAGAATTGTTTCTATAAAACATAACCTTCACCTACTTTTCAAGGTCACAGGGACAATTATTTGAAATCATCCTTGTCATCACGATAGTACGAGAACAAATGATGGCAGCTTCGTGAAACTTGACACATATAAGCATATGGTGAAAACCTCGGACGAGTTCGATGGACAGTGACCTTGACCTATTTTTCAAGGTCACGGACAATTATGTGTAATCCCAAGAATCGCAAGAACGAATAATGGCAGCTTTATGAGATTTGACACACACAAGCATCTGGTGAAGACCTCAGACTTCTCTTGATGGAACATGACCTTCACCTACTTTTCAAGGTCACAGGGACAATAATGTGAAATCATCCTTGTCATCGTGATAACTCAAGAACAAATGATGGCAGCTTCATGACACTTTACACGCATAAGCATCTGTTGAAAACCTCAGACTAGTTCGGTGGACGGCGACCTTGACCTATTTTTCAAGGTCACAGGGACAAATATGTGAAATCCCAAGAATCGCAATAACTCAAGAACGAATGATGGCAGCTTTATGAGATTTGACACACACAAGCATCTGGTGAAGACCTCAAACTTCTCATGGTGGACCACGACCTTCACCTACTTTTCAAGGTCACAGGGACAATTATGTGAAATCATCCTTGTCATCGCGATCACTCGAGAACAAATGATGGCAGCTTCATGAAACTTGACACACATAAGCATCTGATGAAAACCTCAGACATTTTTGTATGGAACATGACCTTCACCTACTTTTCAAGGTCACAGTTACAATTATGTGAAATCCCTATCATTGCCATAACTTGAGAACGAATGTTGGCAGCTTTATGAGACTTGACACACATAAGCATCTGGTGAAGACCTCAGACTTCTCTTGATGGAACATGACCTTTACCTACTTTTCAAGGTCACAGGGACAATCATGTCAAATCCACGTCATTGCAATAACTTAAGAACAAATAATGGCAGCTTCATGAAAATTGACACACATAAGCATCTTGGAAGTCTTCACATGAGTTTGATGGACGGTGACCTTAACCTGCTTTTCAAGGTCACCTGCCCATCTCAATAATTCTAGAGTAAATGATGACAGTTTCATGATACTTGACACACCTAAGCTATCAAATTAAGTAGATTTTATGGGTTTTTTTTACCCCTGCATCAATTTGCCTTGGTGCAGTGACGTTTTGTTCACAAATATTGTGTGGAGCGAATGTTGTGCAATGAGTTACCAGGTCTGAGGGTTGATGCATCTCTGATGCCTATGTTCTTAATAAGCTTTGATTGTTTGATTTCACAGGCAATAGCAAAGATGACTAAAACTCAGAGAGCCAACAAACAGGCCTATGCAGAGAGGAAAGCTAGAATGATAGCCAATATTGAAGAAACCAAAGATTGCACAAAGAAGCAAATATTACAGAAAAAATTTAAGAAGTTTTTCAAAGATGATGTGAAGAGTAAGACCATGTCTGGCAGCTGTCGCTTGAACTATGAACTGGAAGATTTCTACACACTGGGCGATCTACTTATAATGTTCTGGATCTCCAAGAAAAATTCTTGTCGAATCCTCATGGTGAGTTGTTACTCTTCCAAACTTGGCTAAAGGATATTGTTGTAAAAGACTCTGTCCATCCATTTGTCCATACAAATTTTGCATCAAGCGTGTCTCTCTTGATATATCAGAAACCTCTCTAAATTAAGTGGCTAAATGTTAGGGGGAACAGGGACACTTTATACAGAGGATCACAGCAGATGTTTACCTCAACTTTGAATCTAAAGTGATTAAAATCAATAGATTTTTAAAACAAATTAAAAAATCCCTTCCTTAGCATTTGACACATTAACAACTGTAATCATTTAGATAGGTATTTTTATACAAGACAATCATCTTGCACTATGTCATTTTTTGAGGTTCAAATGTGGAGGACATGATTTTTGGTGGGGAAAAAATAACTTTGGAAGACACTCTTCCCCCTGACGTTAACACCATGCTGCCTATGGAGTGTTTTTTTTCCCTCAGATTTTTTGATAATATTTTTGACTGTTTTCTGACAGTTTTAATTGTGGATGTTGTGCAGATGGTGGATTGTAGCAGCATGGAAAGTTTCAAGGAGCCCAGACTTTACTCGATTCCCGGATGCGAGTACCGGAATGGGTCCAGGTATTGCGGACTCGCAGTACCACAGGCGGATGTTCGGCATCACCCACACGCCCAATTCTTTGCGGTCCGCAAGAAACAAAAGAGCCAAACCATGTGCGTGGATCTTTTGAAACACTATTATTTATATGATTATGATCACCTTGTTGGGTTTTAAAAAAATTAAAACTGACCCTCCTGTTGTTCTCATAAACAATGAATAAAGGCCAAATGTATCTATGGATATTAAATGCCTAACAAATAATTCATCAAAAAGACTTTTTTTTGCCAGACATTTTCATGTGTTTTGCCAGCCAAGCAAAATTATACAAAATACAAATACAAATACAAAATTTTATTCAAGGAGAATGTATTCCTTCAATTTGAAAAGATTAAAGTCTTATTGTTAAATATTGCTCAATTAACAAGATAATGTGATAAAAGATAATGTGATAAATAACAATTAATTTTGAAAGCAAAAATGCGCACAGAAATATTTTGTTTTTATCTGGGCCTTTAACTTCCAGGCTTTGGTATTATATACATATTTGTATGTTTCCCTTTGCTGTTTGCTCCAGGTTGCTGTATTTCAATACCAAAGGAGAACTTTTACATGAAGATAATCGTGGGAATGAAGTCTACCAGTGTGCTACTGGATCATACATGTATGGAACCTATCCTGCAGGTCGACAAAACAGGTATCTTTGTCTCTTATGTTCTTGTCTGTCAAACTCTTGTCTCTCATAATTTTGCCTGTATTATCATTGTTTTATCCTTATCAGCCCTATCTTTCCATGTCTGTCACATCCTTGTATGTCACATCCTTGTATGTCACATCCTTGTATGTCACATCCTTGTATGTCGCATCCTTGTATGTCGCATCCTTGTAATGTCACATCCTTGTATGTCACATCCTTGTAATGTCACATCCTTGTAATGTCACATCCTTGTAATGTCACATCCTTGTATGTCACATCCTTGTAATGTCACATCCTTGTAATGTCACATCCTTGTATGTCACATCCTTGTAATGTCACATCCTTGTAATGTCACATCCTTGTAATTTCACATCCTTGTATGTCACATCCTTGTAATGTCACATCCTTGTATGTCACATCCTTGTATGTCACATCCTTGTAATGTTACCTCCTTGTATGTCACATCCTTGTATGTCACATCCTTGTATGTCACATCCTTGTATTTCACATCCTTGTAATGTTACATCCTTGTATGTCACATCCTTGTATGTCACATCCTTGTATGTCACATCCTTGTAATGTCACGCTTTCTGTTATGACCTTGTCTGTCATACATGTACTCTCCTCTATTATAACCCTGTCTATCATATCCTTGTATGTCATAATTTTGGTCTTGCAATATCTGCAGCACATTGCAATTTCTGCAACACGTGTGGTTGGAAAAATCAGGAAATTTTATCACATATCAGAGCAATAGAAGGAATTACACTGGCTCCCCATACATGCAAGAATTGTGTCCTTGTCCGTTGTGTCCTTGTCTGTTGTGTCCTTGTTTGTCGAGTCCTTGTCTGTTGTGTCCTTGTCTGTTGTGTCCTTTTCTTGCATGATGTTGTCTGTTATGTCTTTGCATGTTATGTCCTTGTCTGTTTTGCCCTTGTCTGTCATATCCTTGTCTGTTGTGTCCTTGTCTGCTCTGTCCTTGTCTATTATGTCCTTGTCTGCTCTGTCCTTGTCTATTATGTCCTTATCTGCTCTGTCCTTGTCTGATCTGTCCTTGTCTGCCATATCCTTGTCTGTTGTGTCCTTGTCTGTCATATCCTTGTCTGTTGTGTCCTTGTCTGTTTTGCCCTTGTCTGTCATATCCTTGTCTGTTGTGTCCTTGTCTGTTTTGCCCTTGTCTGTCATATCCTTGTCTGTTGTGTCCTTGTCTGTTGTGTCCTTTTATGTTATGTCCATGTATGTTATGTCCTTGTCTGCTCTGTCCTTGTCTATTATGTCCTTGTCTGTTGTGTCCTTGTCTGCTCTGTCCTTGTCTATTATGTCCTTGTCTGCTCTGTCCTTGTCTGCCATATCCTTGTCTGCTCTGTCCTTGTCTGCTCTGTCCTTGTCTATTATGTCCTTGTCTGCTCTGTCCTTGTCTATTATGTCCTTGTCTGCTGTGCCCTTGTCTGCTCTGTCCTTGTCTGCTCTGTCCTTGTCTGCTCTGTCCTTGTATGTTATGTCCTTGTCTGCTCTGTCCTTGTCTATTATGTCCTTATCTGCTCTGTCCTTGTCTGCCATATCCTTGTCTGCTCTGTCCTTGTCTATTATGTCCTTGTCTGCTCTGTCCTTGTCTGCTCTGTCCTTGTCTGCTCTGTCCCTATCTGTTATGTCCTTGTCTATTATGTCCTTGTCTGCTCTGTCCTTGTCTGCCATAGTGTCTCTTTTATCTTTGTCACTCGTATACTTACATGTATATGTCATATACCTCAGAAATTATTAAAGTGGATAGCGGTTTTATTCACAACCCAAGGGTAGTCCTCCAATGAGAGTAATGTTCAGTCAAATACCATTGTGATAATATTAGATAAATTTCTATATTTCAGATTAATATACGGCAATGAGAGTTGTGTCCATGTTGGTCCGAATCTCAATGAACCAATCAGCAGACTGGAACTATTGCACACATACCTGCTGGTCCTGACAGAAACTCAGATGTACATCACCGACTCTGAGGCTAACCCGCTCATGTGGAACGTGGACTCTAGCAGGTTAGTCACATGCTCAATTACTGGGCTTCTCAAGTTTAATCTAAATTTGACCAATGACTGACATTTACATGTATATATCGGTTTTATCAACAAATTGCATTTTCTTTTAAATCTGACCATTAACTGACATTTACATTTCGGTCTTATCATTGAATGACATTTACTTTTAAACTTGACCATTGACTGACATTTACATTTCATTCTTTTCAATGAATGACATTTCCTTTCAAATTTGACCATTGACTGACATTTACATTTCATTCCTATCAATGAATGACATTTACTTTTAAATTTGACCATTGACATTTACATTATTTTTAATGATTTAATGAAATACAATACTTATTTTATCTGTGTTCATAAATACTTCTGAATATTACAAGTATATCATACATGTACATTTATATATATTTCTGATTTTTTTTAGAATTGTATTTGGTGAAAATTTGTGCTCAGTAATCTACCAGAAAGCACCGACCATTTTGGCTTCAAGAATGGTCAAGACAAGCTTGACCAACTGCAGTGGTGACACCTGCAGGATAATCTTGCAACTTGAAGACCTTAAAACACTCTTTGTTATGGAAATTGGAAAAACTATAGACAGGTATGTGGAAAATTGGCGAACACTGTATATATGCATATCTATATGCTAATATATTTTTTGTTGGAGCTCTCACTGCCATATTATCTTTCAGGCCCAGACCCGAGGTCCATATATTGTTGGAGCTCTCACTGCCATATTATCTTTCAGGCCCAGACCTGAGGTTCATATATTGTTGGAGCCCACACTACCATATTATCTTTCAGGCCCAGACCTGAGGTTCATATATTGTTGGAGCCCACACTGCCATATTATCTTTCAGGCCTAGACCCGAGGTGCATTTATTGTTGGAGCTCACACTACCATATTATCTTTCAGGCCCAGACCCGAGGTGCATTTATTGTTGGAGCTCACACTACCATATTATATTTCAGGCCTAGACCCGAGGTGCATTTATTGTTGGAGCTCACACTACCATATTATCTTTCAGGCCCAGACCTGAGGTGCATTTATTGTTGGAGCTCTCACTGCCATATTATCTTTCAGGCCTAGACCCGAGGTGCATTTATTGTTGGAGCTCTCACTGCCATATTATCTTTCAGGCCTAGACCCGAGGTTCATTTATTGTTGGAGCTCACACTGCCATATTATCTTTCAGGCCTAGACCCGAGGTGCATTTATTGTTGGAGCTCACACTACCATATTATATTTCAGGCCTAGACCCGAGGTGCATTTATTGTTGGAGCTCACACTACCGATAGATGTGAGGGAAGTCGCATTCATCAACGGAGGAGGTAGGCATCAAGCATTACAGTAACTTAACTAATCTGTAAGAGGTGCTCTTACATTTAGATTTTATGGGTTTTTTTCTGTGATCAATATTTTCCTTATATTTCTGACACAAAAGAAATAGTAACAATTTTATGGATTCAAATAAAAATATATTTATGTTTACAATTAAAAAATGATTGGAGTTGATATAAATGAAATTCATTGTTATAATTTCGCATATGAAATGCCCCATACAATTTCAACAAAATGATTATTATGAAGAGAACAGATAGATTTTCTTGGGTCCAGATTTGTCTCATGGTCAAACCACCATTAGACCATGACATGTTTGACCGTGACATGTTTGACCGTGACATGTTTGACCGTGATGTTTGACCGTGACATGTTTGACCGTGACATGTTTGACCGACACATGTTTGACCGTGACATGTTTGACCGTGACATGTTTGACCGTGACATGTTTGACCGTGACATTTGGTTAGCTTAGCATCTCTATTGTCGTCGGCTGTGTCCTTGATCTGGACTTGAATGAGGACGAGTTGGCCTGACTGCGAGCATTTCAAGTATAGACATGTATGTATGTTTTGGTTATGTGTTTCAGATGGTTTTGTTGCTGCGGGCAGTCTGATGGACCCGGCCGATTCCTCTTACATAGAGCAGGTGTTCCAGTACAGCTACGAGGGGCGTCTGCTGCGAGTACTTCCAGCCGTTGGTAAGGGACCGCACCACTTCTACAGCGCCTACCTGCCTGGAGATCCTGACCTCACCAGGGGGCACCTTCCTGTCAGTGCTCCTGGCTGGTTTGTTTTCTTCAAAGATGGGCACGGTGCAATATGCTGCTTCAGAGCAGACGGACTCTAGCCAGATGGTGCAAACCTCAAATTAACTTCTAAATATACAAACTATTTCTAATATATGTGATTTTGATGTACATGAAAAGAATTTATATTTTGATGCTAGTGTATCATGTGAATGAATACTAGAAATACTGAATGGTTGTCGCCATTTGGCTCCTTGGAATTTTGTTTAAAAAAGTGCAAGCCAATAGATAGGTGATATTTGATAGGTGATAGGTGATATTTGGCCTACTCTATTTAATACATATGTGCATGTGGTGTCTCAGGTAAATTATATTCCCTCTCAAGTAATAAAAATTATGTAGGCAAAGAAAGTGGCAGAGGAGAAGAATACTTAGCACCTCTCATAGGAACCTTTAGTTTATATTTTATTATTATTTTTTTTATGGGGGGAGGAGATGAAATCAAACTGAGATATAAAGATATGTGATGTTGTTTTACTTGATACATCTCAAACCAAGAATATTTGTTCTTAGTAGAGTTGTTTTCCATACAACAATAAATGCAGGCCTCACAGGAAATCCTTGAAATTTACTAAGGAGCATTTGTAACTTTAAAAGGCTTTTTTAATCATCAGCAAAATTTGCTGAGGGTATATTGTTGGAGCCTGTGTTACCAGGTGTCTGGGTGTCTGTCCCTTTTTGTGAATGCAATAACTTGAGAACAAATAATGTTTGGTTGTTGAAACTTCTCCCTCTTCCTTTCGGCAGCACAGCCTAAAAAGGCAAACAACTTTGATATGTAATTTGCATGCATTTGAGAACCATTTGTAATATAATGTTATTGTTGTATTTTTAACACAACATCAATATATTTAACAGGATTTACCTTTGGAAATGATTTTAAGATTAACTAATTCCAGAAAGCAAGGGTTCCTAATAATATAATTATGTTGTAAATATATCTTATGCCTCAGTCACATTTGCACCGGGCGCTGGCCGGGATGTAAACATAGGCCGGCCTCACAGGGTCCCGGGCACCGGGGAGTTTATCAACAACAATCTGAGAGATGTCGTAGCTGTGGTCACATTATACATGGGCGCCGCACGGCACTTGCTAGATGAGAAACCACGGACGTCTACAGGATATCCTAAAGACATCTGTGTCTCATTGACAGACATCTGTCCGATATCCTAAAGATGTCTGTCTCATTTGCCAGACATCTGTAGGATATCCTAAAGACGTCTATATAATATCGTAGGGAGCCCTTGGGATCATCTGACGATGGCATGTGAACACATGAAATAAAAAAAATCCTATTTTGACCGCATGTTGCCACTGGCAGCCCTAATATGATATGCCGATGTTCCTGCGGGACACTGCCGGGACCCTGCCGTGTACTTTAAGATGATATTTGCTGATATGCCATCGTGGAAATGCCGGCAACTTTTATGTTGCAGCTAAAAGTTCCTGATGACCCGCCTGACGTCTTAAAGATGCCTAATTGTGGCTGATGATCTCCAGGTGCCCGCATGGCAATCTGAACTGCCAGCCGATTTTGTAAAAAAAATACCCATCGGATGGGCATTTTTACTGAAATCGGCGCAAATGTGACTGAGGTATTACATGGAAATAGTAATATATATATGTATATAAAATATACAAAAAAATAAAAAGAGTGTTTGGTTATATTTTGACAAGAAGTATCTATCGACTTTAATGTGGTTTATTTGAAACAAAATATTTAACATTTTACCTCTGCTTTCATGACACTCAGCTGACATGGGTATATTGTAGTGCTTTAACTGTATGTGTGTGTGTGAGAGAGAGAGAGAGAGAGAGTTCACTAATTCTAAATATTTTCCATCAGGCTGTAATTTTTTGGCTTTTTTATGGTTTTTGAAAAATCTAACA
Organism: Amphiduros pacificus; assembly: GCA_949316495.1. Taxonomy (NCBI): domain Eukaryota; kingdom Metazoa; phylum Annelida; class Polychaeta; order Phyllodocida; family Hesionidae; genus Amphiduros; species Amphiduros pacificus. The sequence continues at coordinate 16,837,134 of OX439011.1, read as the reverse complement.
GCTATCACTGAGTTAACAAATCGACTGTCATTTTGACAAATATGACAAATATTAGCCAATGAGAATTTAGATAATGAAAGTTGAGGATGAATGTGTGTATGTATATGACAAATAATGTCTGGTTAACAAATGCTTCATTGCATGTCAAAGGGAAATGGTCAAAGAGCAGTCTGCTTCGAGTGACTTGTGAATAAAAATCGTGCAATTAAGAAGAAATACGCAAAAAGTTAGAAACAAGTTCTCAAGAGGTATGATATGATAAATGTTGTCATTATTCATTCTGTGTTAGGCCTGTAAGATATTTTGATGCAAAATTCGAGTAGTTTAGAGCCATGATTTTAATGCTTTCACAGATTGGCTATAGCTATCACAAATGATCGTTGTGTAAATGCTTTCACCGCTCTATATATTCTTGATTCCAGGCATATAAATCCCCAAATATTACTTTCTGAGATGAAACATTTTATGGATGCAAACAATTTCGAAGAAATCAACACAGCTTTGCTATAAACTGCTACAAAATGGTATTTTCCCAATATAGGAATATGTATCAGTCCATCATAAGGTGTGGGTGTGTGCCTCTCTCCCATGCTCCCAATATAGGAATTGGTATCAGTCCATCATAAGGTGTGGGTGTGTGCCTCTCTCCCATGATCCCAATATAGGAATTGGTATCAGTCCATCATAAGGTGTGGGTGTATGCCTCTCTCCCATGCTCCCAATATAGGAATTGGTATCAATCCATCATAAGGTGTAGGTGTGTGCCTCTCTCCCATGCTCCCAATATAGGAATTAGTATCAGTCCATCATAAGGTGTAGGTGTGTGCCTCTCTCCCATGCTCCCAATATAGGAATTAGTATCAGTCCATCATAAGGTGTGGGTGTGTGCCTCTCTCCCATGCTCCCAATATAGGAATTAGTATCAGTCCATCATAAGGTGTGGGTGTGTGCCTCTCTCCCATGCTCCCAATATAGGAATTAGTATCAGTCCATCATAAGGTGTGGGTGTGTGCCTCTCTCCCATGCTCCCAATATAGGAATTAGTATCAGTCCATCATAAGGTGTGGGTGTGTGCCTCTCTCTCATGCTCCCAATATAGGAATTAGTATCAGTCCATCATAAGGTGTGGGTGTGTGCCTCTCCCATGCTCCCAATATAGGAATTAGTATCAGTCCATCATAAGGTGTGGGTGTGTGCCTCTCTCCCATGATCCCAATATAGGAATTAGTATTAGTCCATCATAAGGTGTGGGTGTGTGCCTCCCTTACCATGCTCCCAATATAGGAATTGGTATCAGTCCATCATAAGGTGTGGGTGTGTGCCTTTCTCCCATGCTGATGTTTGGGGGTTTGATTCACAGTAAGGATAAGTACTTTGGTCATGCTACATGATCTTGAAGGATGGATATCTGCTCCTGAGTTATTTAATACTAAAGCCAGTACCCCATAACTGGTAATCTTTGGTTGTGGATTGAGTTGCATTGATGTCTGTGTCATGATGCCAAAAAAAAAGAAAATCCCAAATTATTCTTAGGCAATATATTTCTGACAAATACAAAATTCTCAGAATGTTATTAGGATGTTATGAGGAAATTTTATTCATAATGGATTGATTCGTCTTTTTCATAGTTTTAGATGTTTTTCGAAATTATTAATAACATTCAGGTACCCAGCAAACAATTCTACGTTGCCACAACGTTGCCACAACGTCACTTTTTGGTCAGGATGACGTTGCCAGGTGACGTTGTGGCAACGTAGTTATGTAGACTCCCAGTTCCGTTGCCACAACGTTGCCAGGTGACGGACAAGAATGACCATTGCGCAACCTTTTTACAACCCTTTTGGCAACGTTTTTGGGACCTATCCACAACCTCCCTGGGACCTACTGGCAACCTTTTCGGGACCTATCCACAACCTCCCTGGGACCTACTGGCAACCTTTTCGGGACCTATCCGCAACCTCCCTGGGACCTACTGGCAACCTTTTCGGGACCTATCCGCAACCTTCCTTGGACCTATTGGCAACCATTATGGGACCTGTGGGCAACCTTTCTGGGACCTATAAACAACAATGAATAGACCTTTTGGCAACCATTTGAGAGCTATCCAAGCCTTCTCTCAGGTGTTCTAGTAGTCTTTATGGAACCTTTATGTAATCAACTCAATATTTCTTCGATAATCATATACAACATAAATTTAAACATTTTGTCATAATTATTATATGGTTCCCTGTTGATAATTCAAAGATTATTCAGTATAAAAGACAGATAATTAAAATTAATATATTTATTATATTACTGTAATATTTACATAATAATATTTACATATTAAGATTCAATTTTAACATTTCAATTCAGTATTGTCCGTAAGCCACTGTGGCCTGTGGAATCGCAGGTTACAACACCTCCAGCTGCAGGCTACTTTACTCTAATTTTTAAGTATTAATTAATACATATAAAATATATGAGCCACTGACAAAATTGCAGGCTAATAATTCTCAGTCACTGGCTGATTTAAAATGCAGAGACAACACTGTGTCATCATATTGTTCCAGGCAAATGTTCTTATTGTTCTTAAGAGTTTTAAGGATTCTCCCAGTCACAAGGTGTTCCAACATATTCGAATTCATAACCATCCTCTTCATTCCTGTAATGTAATAAACAAACAAAAGAATTTATATACATAAAAATGAGGAAAAGGCAGGCAAAGTAAGAGTTTTTGCAGCAAAGATATTATTAAAGAAAATGCAGCTTCTTAGGATTTATTGCCATACTTTACAGGGTGAATCAACTAAAAATAGATGAAAATCATTTCTTGAGGCAACATTCATATTGGATTTATTATTGCTTCAATTGTGTGGCACAGTTTGCAAAAGTATATAAATAATATTTCTGCATCCTATTACCAACCAACCAGGCTTCACAAAGATTATTTTGGTTTTTAAGTTATATTCTTATGTCACTCCCATGATCATATTAATTTTTAAAAATATTACTGTATAATCCCGATTAGTGGTGCATGCCCTAATAGTAGCACATCCCTTTTTTTGAGAATCAAGAAAATAATCGAAAAATAATCTTGTAGAAAAACTAATATTCTTGTCTTTTTTGATAACTGCACACTGGGGTAATGTTGCAATAAGAAACAGTTCTAACATTACATACAGCCCTCAATATTGTTAGGCTTTAATAGTGAAAAACTAGGGCCAAGAAATATTCATTTTGCTCTAATTATGGTAGAAAGGCATTTCCTTGAAAATGGCCTGACACATTCAGTCTTTATCAAATGAATGCAAATATTTTATTATATATATTTCAACAGTCAAATGCAAAAAATTTTGGTTTAGAAGAGGATTATTTAGGGTATGTTCCTAGGATTATATTATGTATCCTTATTGTTTATTTGACTGAAGCACTGTTGGCATTAATGAATGATGGAAAAGAAATATTCCTTACATCAAACCTGTATCCTCCTCTCCTATTTGGGGCATGCTTGAGTGTTGATGCTACTGCCGTCTCGAAATCGCACTCTGCAAATTTGTGGATCTTTCGGCAGGCTCCTATAAGAATAAACATACACATTTAATAAGGCAACCGTGTCTAATTATGTTACAAAAACATGACATGATATATGATAAAAATACTAAAAATATACTTATGCTGATGAAAATCTTTGATCCAATATTTTTCAATTTTATATTATACTGAGTGATATCCCATATAAATACAAGGGGGTAATGTCAGGAAACATTTAAACCCCCTTCCCAAGAAATGTAACATTTCTATTAGATATATATATATATATATATATATATATCAACCTGACACATTTAATTTTGCAATAATTCTAAAGACGCCCAACAGACTTATAGTGTATGGTTGTTTCTCATTAGAGAAATGAGAATGTTCTATTCAAAACCTAAATTGCTTATATCTCTGGAACTAAAAGTGCTATCTTCTAAAACTCACATATTCAGCAGCCTATTGGACAGCCCACAGTCAGAGTGAAGAATTGAAAATTTTGGCTCCAAAATCAAAACAAAACATCTCACATGGTTTTCCCTTTTAACATCAATTGCACTAGAAATATGAAACATGGTAGCTTTTACACGTTCTACATACATAGACAAACATCTTATACAACTCTACATACCTTTAGTGCACTTGATAGAGGTGAAATCCTTTTGAATAACATAGAAAATTGCTGTTGAACAGTTGTGTGGCTTCTCTGTGTTGTGCATGCAGGAAGAGAGACTGAGCTAGCTGCAACCCCATTGACTCTTCGTATTCACAAAATAAATTCATTTATCAAGTAATAATGAAATTGTTGTTTGGAAAATATTTTATTTACCTTGTTTAAACAAGATCTAATTTTAGAATTATCAAACAATAAATATTTAATTTATTTTATTACGAAACTAAAAGAGTTAGCACATGAGTGACCAAAACAACCTCCTGGCAACCGCCCAGCAACGTCGGGTGGTGACGTAACTTAGTGACCTTTATACAACCTCCAGGCAACGTAGTCCCACAACGTTGCTACAATGTCATGGGGCAACGTCACCAAAGTGACCAAACGGTGACGTTGCCTGGAGGTCACTTGTTTGCTGGGTAACAACAGATTTGAGCATCACACAATTGGCGTCTAACCCAATGTCTGATAATGGTATTAGTACTGGATAAAGGGCGCAACATTCATATAAACATTTCATAAAATTATGTTATTAACTATAAACAAGATGAAAGCATATATGAAAAAGAAAATATCCACGAATTGTTATATATGTAATCATTAAATACAAGTACAAATTTGTGACGAATAAAGTGTCATGTTTTCATCAATTTCTGAGAAAAAAAACTTTATCAATGGTTTCCAAACAATAACCATACCCAGGAATATGTGCTCTAATTTTGAAAATATTCACTTGGACGATATTTATTAAATTTATCTAATTAAATTTATCTAATATCTCGTGCCAAAAATGCCATGACCTTGGAATAACCCTTATCACATGTGAATACAATGGGATCATGATTTAAGGTCTATAATCCACAATCAGTCTGAAGCATCTGGGGAGAACTTCGTGTGGTCTCGTATATTTCCGTAACTGCCTTCGGCTCTGGGGGATTCCAGGATGAGAGTGAGGCTATGACGCCAGTGGGGGGTATTTCCCATTTAGCACACATGGCGGACAAACCAAACGATAACAGAGGCAGGTGGTCTTCTCTGTCATATATTGTTAAAATGTTAATATAATGTCATAATTATGCAACATCCTGCTAGCACAGTATATAAACTCTAACTGTCAATGAATTCAGACTGAATATTATGCAACTTTCTTCAATTGATAAGAAATGTTCTCCAACCATCGGCAAAGCCCAGATAGGTGATATAAGTCACCAGCTGCAAAAACTGAGTCGAAACTACCGTTAAAACGGGTTCAATTTAAATAATAAAAAAATAAGACTAGCTGGTTAAGTTTACTTTTTCTGTGCTAAATTAACAAATAACATTACTTTGAACAACTGAAGAGATCGAACTAGATCGAAACCGTTGTTGGTCTTGGTCGGGACTGTGATCGTCGTCAAGCTTATTCTTGTGATCCTCGCCTTTTATACTATTACTTTGAACACATTTAAGCCAAAAAAACATAAGTCTGTCCCAGTTTTTCATTGTGGATTATAGACCTTAAACCTGCACAGCAGGTATGAAGCATTTATCCAATGCCATGCTCTTACGAGGGAAAAAATGCAAGCCATTAGACATCTTCAAAAAGAAGCTAAAAACATAATTTCCAGAAACACTACCTGCAAGAGCTCTAAATTTATTATTATTATTATTATTATTATTATTATTATTATTATTATTATTATTATTATTATTATTATTATTATTATTATTATTATGATGATGATGATGATTATTATTATTATTTTTATTATCCCTTCTTTGGGAAGGCTCCAAAATGAAAGCCTTGGGTAGCACACTGATAATTGTAGGCCTCAGCTTGTTGTTCACATTAATACAGGCAAAGGTTTGTGATGCACTACAAACAACATTTAACAAAAAGCGAGCTCAGACATGGTAGATAGAATTAATCCTCTTCTAACAATATCTAATATAAAGTGAGCCCAGACTAGGGATGGGCCCTTTTAATTATTTACCGATACGGTACAGATAATTTATAAACGTTACCAATAAATGCTCAATACTGATACCGATATCTGACAATTAATATTAATTTGTAAGATGTTTATAAGATTATCATAAATACCTTTATTTCATTCAACAATCATCAAAATTCAAATCTTCAAACATTTTGAGTGTTCTTCAAAAAGATGAATTGATCTGCTCTTTGGCAATGCTCTGATGTTAATATGTAGTCTGCAGTACATAAAACTCACTTGAGACACTGCTACCTTGCACACTTAAAATATTTCTTTGCTAAATGGCTTAACACAGGTAGCTTGTGCTATTTATATCTCCAGAATTCTAGCAGATTCCAGTTCTCTGTACTCCTGACACTCTTATGTCTGATTTACACAATAAGGATGTCCCTTCCTCAACTTTGACTATCCTTTCAGCAGCATCCTACTCCGTAAGGAGCCTACTCTATGCTGTTCTGGGCATCTTTGGCTGGGGCTGCAAAATATAAAATAATAGCGTTTTCATTTAATTTGTCCCAATTTTATTTGTTTTTTTCTTTTTAAAACATTTGAATGGCATGACTGTACCTCATCTTTCTACTTTTGTGTTTCAGTCGAACTGCTGCCAGAGAATCTGAGCTCTCATTGACTACTGGTTCCTTTTTCATCACTCAAGTTTCAAAAAAGATTATGTTACATTTTAGTGTGATGCAAGATACAGTGAGCAGTACAAGAGGATCAGAAAATGATTATTTATTGCCATCTAATTTAAAAATTAGTTTTGTAATTTACTTAAGTGCCATTTTGGGAGGATGCAAAGTTAAGTACCTTTTTGGATTACTCAGTGAAGCATATTTTCTGTAGTCTTTCCCACACATCATCTGCTACTTGGTTCTTAAAGCTTGGATCCATAGCCTGGGCTTCGTCCCATTCTAACTCCATCATCCTGAAATTATAATTATAGCCAATTTTGATATTATGACATGTGGAAGAACCAGGAAGTCAACAGATAATCTCAAACTTTAGTCTTTCAATATTTCAAAAAAGCTTAAGATTTTCAAAATTAAGATATTTACCAAATATCTCTTCCAACTGAGACATTTGCACCACTCTGTGGTACAAATACAGCTTTGGTTTCCAGCACTTTGCTTTTCAGTTCCCACTGCTCAAGAAAGTGAGCAGTTATTGTTAGGTAATGATCTTGTGCCACAGACGTCCACTTATCTGCATATGCAATTCTCTGAAAGGTCTTAATGACAACCTGCTTCCACATGTCATACCAACTTGGAATTAATGTATTGGGCAGTGTCTGTTTGGAGCTTTCCAGCAGCTGTAAAACTCTGAAAGCATTTTTCTAAAATAAGGACTAGAGATGTTTGGCAACGGCCTCATCTCTTTGACGATAAATCTGGTTCAAATCTGATCACTATGATTTAAGATTTCTTTTATACAAGTAAACTGATAGTATTTGCTTACTTATCTGATAATGTGTCCAAATCTGATAATGTGTCCAAATTAGATCAACATACCAATATTTGAACTTTGAGTGGCTTCCTCAGTTGGCAATGTTGCATGTTCATGACTTGGCAGGTAAGGGAGTGGAGGCAAAGCACTAGTATTAGGTACTAAAATTGAAGTTGTGGAACTAGAAGATGGCAAATGCATCACTCGTGTACTTGGAGATAGCAAAAACCACTAGTGTTAGCACCTTTGGCTTTGCAAAAATAATTAATTAACTAATTGGAACAAACATTAATAACTCTGTTGTGTGCACTTGCAGACTGCTCTCTGAGCTACACTTTCACCAAATAAATGGTCATAAATTTTGAATAGATCCCATAACAATCTCATTTCTATATGTCCTTGTAGATCTTAGGGTCTGGCCAAGCACAGGTAAACATCTGGGCTAAATTAACTATTCCAAAGCTTGACAAAAACATAATAATAATAATAATAATAAAATCCTGAAGAGATGAGTTTTCAGTCTATTCTTAAATGAGGAGACTGAAGTACTTGTCCTAATTTCAGTAGACAAGGAATTCCAAAGTCTAGGGACGACAGATGAAAAGGCCCTGTCACCCACTGTCCTTAGCCTGGTATTAGGTACTTGTAGATGGGTACCATCGTTGGATCTTAGACAGCGCTCCCCTTGTTTGATTAGGAGTAGATCACGAAAGTAAGGCGGAGCCTTCCCATTTAGGGCCTTCCAGGTTAAGAGAAGGATTTTAAAATCTATTCTCGCATGAACAGGGAGCCAGTGCAGTTCCTGTAGTTTTCCTGAAATGTGATCGAATTTCCTAATTTTTCCTACAACACTTGCTGCAGAGTTTTGGAGGTATTGTAGCTTACTGATGTCAGTTTCAGGAAGACCAGCCAGCAGGCTATTACCATAATCCAGCGTAGATGTAACAAAAGCATGGGTAAGTGTTACAGCGGTCTTCTCATCTAGACAATGTCTAATGGCCGCCAAGTTCCTAATGTGGTAATAGTCCTTCTGGCACATTTCTCTGATCAAACATATCTGTTTAATAGCTATTGTATTGTAGTTTCCAAAACTTTCATGTTTTGTTGTACATTAAGTAGAACATACCATATTTACTTGTATATAAGACGACTCGTGTATAAGACCCCCCAAAATTGAGGTCATTTTGCTTGAAAAGACCAATTTCCGAATATAAGACGAGTTGTTTTTTTCTCGAGACATTGGCACTGCTACCATTCAAGTTTGGCGGCCATTTTAAAAGTGAAGCGTAAATATGCTTACGCAAAAAGATCTTAATGGTCTTATACACGAGTATTTACCGTAAAACATGCATATGATGATCGTATTTTCAAAATAACGGATATCGGACGTATCGGATCGATTTTAATTGAGTTTTAAATGATAGATAAAGGTATTTACCTAATATTATCGCCTTTGAAGTCTTCCTATTCAGCGGTGTGAAAATTAGAAACATTTCACTGATGGCAAGTATCAGCGTTCACAGTATTTCGTTATTGTTTCTACTGCTTTGAGTCATGTCTCCTCTTTTGACAGAAATGCTTTCACACGCAGATCGATTTTAATTGCATTTTAAATGATGAATATTAATATATATTAATATTTCAATTTTAATACACTTAGAAGTAAGACGTAAATACAATGTACGTGACGTCCTTGACTTTAACATAAAAATGCGCAACACAAGAAGCCAGGGATCCATCATTGTGCAATATATTAATATTTCAATGCGGTTTGATACACTCCCAATTGTTTTCGCACCAAAAATAAGAGATTGTCCCCGTCACTCCCGCTTTTTAAAATGACCATATTGCGTAATTCATTTTAATGGAAGGATGGTTTTGTTCTGTTCTCGGCCTGCAAAGCCTAATTTGTGATAATATTGGGTAAATACCTTTATTTCTCATTTAAAACACAATTAAAATTGATCCGCTACATCCGATATTTGTTATTTCAAGGGCATTTCATCTTTGAGTCATGTTTTCCCTTTTTGACCACAGTTTTTGACAAAACCATATCGTTGACTGATATCAAGTATTTATATTTTCTTTATTTAGTGTTATCCAAAGTATAATCAAGCTTTTTTGGGAGGTGCGCATATGCAGATTGACCTTCTGCTTTCAAATATGGAAAACAAGTGAATCATAGTGCAGTTTGTGGCCATTTTCTTGGATATATTGAACTCACCAAACAATGTATAGGTTATTACAGTACTGGTTCCAAGCACCGGTTCAAGTAGAAAGAACCGAGAAGGTCACAAAACGTTAGAAACTGGCAGGTTCCTAGGACTCCTCAGTATCGGGTCCATCCTTAGCCCAGACATAGAGAGAAGTGGTCCACTAACAATATCTAACAAAGAGTGAAGCCAGACATGGTGGAGAGAAGCAGTCCTCTCCAACGATATCTAACAAGTGAGTCCAGACATGGTAGAGAGAAGTGATCCTGTCTAATAATATCACATATGAAGCAAGCCCAGACATGGTAGAGAGAAGTGATCCTCTGTTACAATATCTAACAAAAAGCAAACCCAGACATGGTAGAGAGAAGTGATCCTCTGTTACAATATCTAACAAAAAGTGAGCCCAGACATTGTAGAGAGAAGTGATCCTCTGTTACAATATCTAACAAAAAGTGAGCCCAGACATTGTAGAGAGAAGTGATCCTCTGTTACAATATCTAACAAAAAGTGAGCCCAGACATTGTAGAGAGAAGTGATCCTCTTACAATATCTGACAAAAAGTGAGCCCAGACATGGTAGAGAGAAGTGATCCTCCGTTACAATATCTAACAAAAAGGGAGCCCAGACATGGTAGAGAGAAGTGATCCTCTGTAACAATATCTAACAAAAAGTGAGCCCAGACATGGTAGAGAGAAGTAATCCTCTAACGATATCTAATATAAAGCGAGCACCTATATCTGACAAGTTCTTGTTAAATGCACAGAAATTTAAAGCAAGATACCAATAACTATCATAATGATAATTTGCTCGTCATATTCAGAGGAAAATAATTTCATAATAGCATTAAGTAGCATTTGGAGATTAGTATGATAAAAGGTATCTGATTTGTTGTGGGTTTCTATGATTATGGTAAGATTTTTTTAAAATCATACATTTCCTGGCATGTATATATGTGTAAATATTTTTATTTAGGAATAATCAAAGCATAATATGTTTAGTTTGGGTCAGGGGACATAATAATGATATTTTTTTATTTTTCTTATTCAAGGTAAATCATATTGATAAGCCTGTTACTTTTTATACCAACGTTTCTTGCCCACATTTTAAATTTGGTTTTTCTAATTTCTTTCAACCTTAATTTAGAATGAAACTACTCTTATTATATAGTATTTATAATACAGCGCTATGAACAGACCTTGTCTGGTATCAGCGCTATACAAATTTTATTATTATTATTATTATTATTATTATTATTATTATTATTATTATTATTATTTAGTTTGATTGTCACAAGAAATCAACCTAAATCTTACTATTACATTGTTCATTATATATTAAGTATAATACAATTAATCTGGTTTGTGCTCAATCAATCATGAAGTAGTTGAAATGTTTATAAGTTTTGACTTATATCTGGCTGTATATGTGCAAGTGGAACCTGATATTTTGAACACAGATCTTAGTGATTCATGATGTCAATGATTTCCATGACGTCATTCAGTTGCTGCCATGACAATATATTAAACAAAACAAATGTGTTGTTTAACCTAGGGACAGATGCATTTTTCATTTCATTTCTGCCACAAATAGATTTAGAGCCTTAAAGCTCCAGGTTCCAGGCGATTTTACAGTGGTTTAAGGTATCTGAAAACAATATATGATCTTAAAATTGACATACATACAGGCTATCTGTCTGGAATCCACAAAAGAACATCTGCCCTGAGAATTATGATTTGTAAGGAGGATTATTCAAATGTGTGGCTTGTTTCAGTTAAAACAACTTATAACTGAGCCAACAAGGATTACGCCCACCTCAAAATCATTGATTGACCACATCTACACCAACAGGAGAGCATGCATTGTAATAACAACAGGATTAAGTGATCACAGATTAGTTTATTGTGATCACAGATTAGTTTATTGTGTCAGAAAGGCAAATAAAAGTAGGACTCAGCCTAGATATATAAACACAAGGACTTTTAAGAAATTTAACAAAGAAGCATTACTTAAAGATTTAGAGCTAATCCCATGGTCCATAATAGAAACTTTTGATGACATAAATGATGCTTGGACAGTGTGGAGGGATATGTTTCTCAGTGTTTGTGATAAGCATGCCCCTTACAAAACAATAAGAGTTAGGGGAGAAAAAACAGAATGGGTCACTGATGAATACATAAGTATGACATATGAGCGTGATGAACTTTTAAGGAAAGCAGAAAAGGCAGGAAAGGATGCTATTGAATGGTCACAATATAAGCAAATGAGAAACAAAGTGAACAATCTAAAAGACCAATTGAAAAAAGATCATTATGAAGGAGAAATTCTTGAAAACAAAGACAATAGCTCACAACTTTGGAAAGTGTTAAAACGCATGATGAGTAGTATGACCAAGGTTGAGACTATTAAAAATCTCATTGTTGATGGTGTTAAAGTAGACAAACCAAAAGACATTGCAGACAAATTCAACTCATTTTTCACTACTATAGGTTCAAAATTAGCTGAGAAATTTACAACTGATGGTTCCCATTTTGATGATTTTGAGTTGGTAAATGAGGCTTTCACATTTTCCACTATAGGACAATCTTATGTTGAAAAACAGCTCTCAGGCCTTTGTGCTGCTAAAGCTACTGGTGTTGACAAGGTCAGTGCCAGACTGCTTAAGGTTGCTGCATCCAACATAGCACCATCAGTCAGCTACATACTAAACAAATCCATATCATCAGGCACAGTGCCTGATGAATGGAAAAAAGCAAAAGTCACACCAATATTTAAAGAAGGGTCCACAGAGGACCCAAGCAACTACAGACCCATATCAATATTGCCAGTAATCAGTAAACTTATGGAGAGGGCGGTACATGGTCAGCTGTATGCACATCTTCAGAAACACGACCTTATTAGTACATGGCAGTCAGGCTTTAGGCCCAACTACTCCACATCCACAGCTTTGATTCAGGTGTCAGACCAAATTCTCAGTGCAATAGACAATGGTAAATTAACAGGTGTCATATATCTTGATCTAAAAAAAGCGTTCGACACGGTTGACCATGCCCTGCTACTCAGAAAACTAGCTAGATATGGAGTTAAACAAAATGAACACAAGTGGTTTACAGAATATCTGACAGCAAGAACTCAAGTTGTAGTCATAGGAGGAGAATCTTCTGAAGTACAAAACATCGCATACGGTGTCCCACAGGGATCCATTTTGGGTCCCTTGTTGTTCAGTTTATACATCAATGATCTACCGCAACAAGGAAGGCAGGCACAGATAGTGATGTATGCAGATGACACAGCGATAATATTCAGCCATACAGACTACAAAGTAATAGAAAGGGTTCTCAATGAAGAATTAGCGAATGTTAGTACATGGCTGGAAACACACAAACTGACACTCAACACCAAGAAAACCAAATTTATGTTATTTGGCTCCCACAAAAGGCTACGCAAAGTAGGAAATATACAAAAAGGGTTAGGTAGTGAAACAATAGAAAGGGTTAAGTCATTCAAGTACTTAGGGGTGTATCTTGATGAAGCTATGACTTACAAAGAGCACATAGGTAAGGTTGCAAAGAAGATAAGTTCAAGGATAGGCATGATGAGTAGGACAGTCAGGTACCTCAGTATGGACTACAAAAAGATTCTCTACAATTCCATCGTATTGCCACACTTTGATTATTGCTCACAAGTGTGGAGTAATGCCAGTAAGACAGCATTAGAACCCCTCATTAAGCTGCAAAAGAGAGGAGGTAGACTACTTGTAGGTGCCCCAAAACGAACACCCACAGATCTTGTGTTCAAACAGCTTAAGTGGACTGATATGAAAACCAGATGGAGGCAACAAACAGTAGGAATGGTATATAAGGTCACAAAGGATACTGCACCAAAATATATGTTAAATTACTTTAAGGAGGTAAAAGAAAAACACACATACCTGACTAGAATGGCCACAAATGGGTCATTCTGTCTGCCAAAGGTAAAAAATGATTGTGGAAAGAGAACATTTTTGTACACTGGTGCTAAAGAATGGAATGCATTGCCTGTTAGCATCAGAACAGCAGAGACATATGCCACTTTTAAGACAAGATGCAACAGGTTTTTAAAGTGAAGTAATGTGATTTCATTGTTAGCTTTTTACACACTTTTTATTGTAATATATTATCATTTTTATATAGTTAAGAATCATATTCATCTATCATTGTTGTATATATGTCATTTCAGCAGGGTCCCCAGGGAGAACAGAGCAGTAGCACTGATGGGGACCCTGGGTAAACAAGACGAATAAATAAATAAAATAAATTTGTTGTGACCACCAAGTACTGCCAGTACTAAACAGGAAGTGTGTTGTGTGACCTTGACCTTTGAACTGTCAGGGGGCTCCGTAAGTCACAGGAGGTGTTGTTTACCAGTTGCCATTCAAAGTCCTTGTGATTTAAGGCCAAACCAGTGATCAAAGGGTTTAATGTCACTTTTTCAATATCACAGCCTTTAAGTTAAGGGGATTCCATGCAGCCTTTGAGTCATGTCTTCCCTTTTTGACAGAAAGGTTTTCACATGCATACGGGTTGGACACAATCAAGGTCTGAATGTACATTTGACAGTGTTACAATGCAATGAAATATTTTTTGACATCACCAAACATTAAAGATGCCACTTATGATAACAAGCTGAATGATACCTTTTAAATAAAAAAAAGAAATCACGAATCGGTGCATTACTTTCAACACAGTGAATATTTTAACATCCGAAATTTATGAAAAATCAACTGTTACGAATGTTCATTATGTGTTGTACCTTTCTGTCAAGGTAAATTTCACAATTAATTTAAAGGTTACATTGCAAAAATAAGTCATATTTTGACTAATTATTCCTCTAGTTTTTTTTTAGATTGTCTGGTGTATGGTATCACCGCAAATTGCATATTCCACGATACCTCTGGAAAATATGTGTTTTGTTACGGAATTTCTGGTTTAAAACCCCAATAATAAAACACTGTCTACATTTCTAATACTAATAACACAAATGGATTAATAAATACCTTCATTTGACGATTTCATATGAAGGAATAAACAAATAAATATTTTAAGTTAGTCAAATCATTGTTATGTGAATATTATGCCATATCATGTTTTGAGGAGAATTTCAACAAAAATGCGTAGAGTACGTACCCCCATGTGAATTGGTAGTTCCAGAAAAGACAACTAATTCATATTATACAGTCATATTGAGCTACTGTTGAGTATTATTAGTGAGATAATTATTGGTTGAAAGCATGCTCCCAAAACCAGAAAATGAGATGTGAAGTCTGTTTTGTAGTGTACGTACCCCCTTGTAGAGTACTTACCCCCTTGTAAAATCATTTATATTGTTTGTAAAGTGATGAGATGTCAAGTGGACATCTCTGTATAACAAAACAACAGTTTTAGAAATTGTTTAATAATTATGTGTTTGCTCTCTACACAAAATTTCTTACAATAATTTTGGTAATATTTGACTTTCTACCAAATTCATTAGCCAGACCACGTGAAACTTTGAAGTTAATTTTGAATAAGTATATCAAAAGTAAATACAAATGGTTTGATAATTATTTCATTGTAAAATGAGTATCATAAAAGTCTGTATAGTCTACTCCATGAACTTACTAAAATGTAATTGCTTCTGGGGTACGTACACTACAACATTTGAGTAATATTTACCAAATACTGATCACCCTTGGACTAGGTGGCTCATAACAATTTATGAACTAAATAGAGCAAGGAATCCATCAAGTACAAAAGTTTGTGGACTTCTTATTCAAAGAACATAGCCATAATGAGTAAATTAAAGAAGAATACAATTAAAAATATGGAGGCAACATCATGTTTCATAGCTTTAGAAAGTTTGTGTTAAAAGGCAAAACATAATTATCAAACCTGGTTTTTTAACAGAGTTGTCCACTTGACATTTCATCACTTTACAAACAACATAAATGATTTAAAATTCTATCAAGACCAACACTAACATCTCTGTGTACAACGGGGTATGTATGCTATGATGGGGGTACGTACACTAAAAACAGACAAGACATCCCATTTTCAACCAACATTTATTTCACTTACAATACTCAACATTGGTCAAATATATTTTTGTACCTATATTGTATGTGTATAAACAACTATAAAAATATAATCAATCAATCATTATTAGAAATGTAGAATTTTTTATTACAGGGGTTAAAACCAGAAATTCCTTTTAAAAACAAAACACATTTTTTTCTGGTATTGTGGAATATCCAGGTTTGCCATGATGTCATACATGAGACAATCCTAAACAAACTAAATGAATAATAATTAGTCAAAATATACCTTGTTTGTGCAATGTATCCTTTATATTAGTTGTTAACTTTAACTTGACAAAAAGGTACAGCACACAATGCACATTCATAACAGTTTATTTTTAACAAGTATAGGACATCAAAATATTTATTGTTTTGGAAATAGTACACTGATTCATGGTTAATTTTTTTATCTTAAAGGTATTATTCTGTTTGTTATCATAAGCAACATCTAAAATGTTTGGTGACATCAAAAAATATTTTATTACATTGTAATACTGCCGAGTGTACATTCAGACCTTGATGAAGCCCATCCCAATACTGTAACAGAATTATTTGATGTTCAAGAAGATATCTAAGTATTAAAAATGTATAGAATGTCAATTGCAAGTCAATTCAAAATAAAAATCAGTTTTGTAAACATTTCAATTTCATTTTTGTTGTGAAAACCATTGTTGTTTCTGTGTTAGTTTATGTGTAGAGTACGTACCCCTGGTAATGTATCAATTTTTTCAAAACAATAAGAAGTGAAATACTTAGGCAGTTGCATATTATATCTTTCAAAAATATTTTTCTTTATCTGCAGTACGTTGATAAGCATTATGAGTTAAGATTCATTTGAAGTTAATTTGTTATCATAATCTTTGCTTGGTGCAGTACTGAAAATATCAAAATGTTATTTCCCCGTCTCAACATTTTTTCTCTATATATTTAAAATTTTGGTTGTCCAAATTTAGTTTTAACTATGTTAGAACATTATATACACTATATTAAATTATTTACTTTATATTTGTTTCATTAATATAACTAATTTGGATAAGATTTCTTAATTATCCAAAATCAGTGTATACAGTTTGTAGAGTACGTACCCCCTGCAACACGCGTATGTTAAGCAGCCATAAAATTTCAATGGTATGTCCTTGTGCAAAAAGATTTTGGATTTAGGACAAGTAGACCTTGCATTTTAATAAAACATAAGTTAGAAATGCAGGTCACAAGTTAGATTTTTCATGTTAACTGACTGCCTCTAGTGACCTTGATTGTGTCCAACCCGATAAGATGCTTTTCAAATAAATAGTATACTTTTCCCATAAATGATATATCTTTCACAACCATAAGATATTTGTCACAACCATGAGCTATTTCATTGATTCAAATAATATTAAAATAATCTTATGTTGTTCTGAAGTATACTCCTGGCAATAAATTGATAAATTGTACAAAACATCTCCACCCTGTTTCCCAAGCTGGACAGGTGCCCAACTGGTAACTCATTAGGTGTTTACACGAGATCACAGACCAGCTGAACAAAGCTTGTTGACAAAGTGTTCAATTGCTGGTGTAGGTTTCAGCAGACAACTGATCAACTTTCAAGTGCCACAGAAAGTTGTTAACAGGGAATATTTTGGGTAATACTACATAAAAGCACTATTTAGGGTATAAACATTCATGTTATGTAAAGAAAATGTGTCTGAAAGTCAGGTTTCATGAATGCTTTAATATAGCCCAAGAGTAAAATATTTTGTAGAACATTACCAAAATACTAAAGTTCCTAATATATAATCTTTTATAAAATCTTTAAATCCTCATTTTGCATAACTTCCATAAATATTGCTGTTAGGAACTGGTGCTATTAATCTGGTGCTCTTACCAACTGTCCCACTGCCGTGGTTTTAGATAGCCAGAGTTTATATGGAATATATGAAATGGTTACTTTATCTTTTTTAAATAGGGTTCAGTCTTATGGCCTGAGTAACACACATCTCCATTGTTTCTCCAGAAAAATAAAACCTTTTGATCATATTAAAAAAGAATTAGTGGGATTGCATTGGTTCTAAGCTGCAGTCAGAAAAGGTTTTAAAACTATTTTATTTTAAAAGAAAACACAAAATGGTAAGCCATCTTGTTGTGCCTAGAACTAACACTAAATCAAATGGAAACAGGGCATTGCTCAGCACTATTTATGATAGATAAAAATAAGACAGAGTTTTTAAAAATAAAGTAAAATTTGTCTAAATCAAGCATAGTACATAAACACGCATTATAATTGAAAAACATTGTATAAAAGTGCTATGAGCAAATATTGTTTAAAACCCTTAGTTAAAGTTCTATCTTCAATTTTTAATGTGTTTGTTATAAAGAAAAGTTATCTAATGAGTAACATTTTGTTTCTTGTGTTTGATTATAGCTGTCAAAATAACAATAAGAGAAGCTAGAATAGAGCAACAGCCACACATTGTCACACTGGGCAGAAAACTGTCAAATTCTTCTTTGAATGCACCTGAAATGTATAATTAATGTCTGTTACTTCACATTCTGCTGAAGAAAATGAATGAAATATGCATTTAAATCGTCAAGCCTTATTCATTTCTATTAAATATATTTAAAATTCACATTATAAATTTGATTTTATGATTTAAATTACACTAAGATGACAGAAAAAAATTATTATTTCATTAATATCACTCACCTATGACTGATGTTATAGTCATAAAATAAAGGCCAGCGGCTAGTTTAAGTAAGCCCCCAGCTTTGACACTATTCTCTGCTCCAACTGACTCAGAGTAAAGAGGAATCATGAAGCTGAAGAAAGATGTTCCGAAGCCTGCAAGGATCCCTAACATGGCGACAGATGTTATATGGGGCAAAAATGATAAGATCACATAACCAGTACCAACCATTAATTGAATAGATGGAAAAATTATCTTTTTTATTACTTCTGACCTGTCAGAAATCCACCCAATGGAAGGTCTGGCTACAAGCTCAACAATACTAAATGAAAGTAGCATAGAGGATGCAGTCAGTCTATCTAGGCCTATTTCTCTGGCTACAGGTGGTATAAGCATAACCACCCCATATGAGCCAATAAAGCATAAGAAACATACAAGTGTCAAAGAGAGGACTTCAGGATTAGACAGCAGTTGTTTGTAGGAGAGGATTTGATACTTTTTAGGTATTTTGTGTCCAGTTATTCCTCCGCTTTGTTTAGAATTAAGATCTATGTCTGTATTCTCAAGTTCACAATCACCTTCCTCACTCTCAGAGGAATGATTGACAGATTGAGTGGAAGTAAATGGAGATTGCTCATTGTCATCTTTATTGATTTCACTTGAAGATTTGTTGGGAGTTTCAAACACAACTTGCTCAATCTGAGAGGAGCCTTTGATACATTTAACTGAGGTAAATAGAGATTGCTCATTTTTCTCTCCTTTGGTTTCACCCAAAGAGTTGGAATTAGTTGATAATGTATGTTCATCATTAAGAGGAATAAGTAAAGCTCCACAAACACATCCTTGACCAAAAATTCCAGCAAGGATAACCATTGCTCCTCTGAGAGTATAGATTTCTATCATAAGAGTTATAAGTACAGGACAAACCAGACTTCCAACACTTCCTCCCGCTGTGGCAATGCCATATGCTAGGTAGCGTTTTTTGATAAAGTACTTGCTCACAGATCCGAAAACAGCAGGAAATATCAATGATAATGTCCCACCTGAAACAAAAGCAAATAATTCATGGTTTAAAGGTTAATCAAATTGGATGTAGTCTTAAGTTTGAAATGAAACCTACAATTGTTGAATGAGACTTGGAATAGATTAAAAGAGGTTGGTTATGCATGTCTGTGTGTCAGGCGGTTTGACAGATTCCAGTTGGGAAAACTATTTTTGCTATGCTACAAAACCCAGTGAAATTGCCTAACAGCAACACACAAAGAACATTTAACAAATTGTGCAACTATGGCCATATCAGGTCGACTTTCAAGCCTTTTAACAAGTGACAAAGAACATTAACACAATCCATCAAAGATTAATGAATTAAAATATTAATATGTGCAATACATTTAACATGTAAATAATATGATTAGGGCAAAGAGTACTGATGCCAGGCCTTTATCTGACCTGGGCCTGATTTGTCCATCACACTTCAATTACTCAGATCCTAATTTCATGCTTAGATTTTGAAGTTTTGCGCGGATTCTGAGAACATCATGAGAGATGGGAGACATTGAATATGAAATGGGTAGTACAAAACTTCCTATTGCAGTGGGTACATGGTGTCACTTTCACCCAGCATAAATGGCACCAAAGATAGAACACAGTCTTCAATTTATATGCAGATTCAAGATATTATTTGAGCACCTTTCTCTTATTGAAGAAAGAAAATGTGAAGACATAAATCAGCTTTTCAGTCCATTTGAGATAATCCATTTGTGCCAACATTTAATACATTTCTTATCACATGTTTTTTCTTTTACACATTTAACACATTTTCACATACTGTTAGAGTTTATCTTCATTTTTTATGTACCATTATGATTAGATCAACTTATGGGTTATATATCTCATATGTATGTAACTTTAAAAGATTGCATTGGATCATTTTAAAGTCTGTAAATTTTCATCTTTTGTATACCTACCACTTTAACTATTACTGACCAAATTTAGCTTATTAATAAATCTCAAAATTGACAGACATTATTTTCATTTTATTTCCAGCAGTAAATTTCTTTTCTATGCATTATAATATATACTTTTATAAATTCACCAACAATAAGTTGTTATTATAGACATTGTTTCAAAATAGCTCAGCATGTCAAAATATCCTCTAATTTCCCTTGCAGATTGATCCAAAATTAATAATTGCCCTAATGTTGTTTATTTTCAAGGGATTTTGATGAATAAAGACTTTATGAGCTTGTTTTTGAAAGATGTAGATGGTTGAATATTAATATTTATAGTAAAATCCATGGGAATATGAGTTTCATTTTCAAAGTCATTCAAATGTCACTTCAAGGTCACTGGCAATATTTAATAAAAATAGCCTACAAAGGTCCACATTCAGTCGTGTATCATTTGTGGATGTATACCACACTGTAAAAACATTATATTGTTACCCACTGATGGAGAGTACCCGTCGTTGGGGGACGTGGACGGGGGATCAATACTCTACCATAGATAGATACTCTACTCTACCGTACTGTACTGTACAATAAGTATAACTCGCTAACTCGCTGGCTGTGAGTCGGGGCACGGATCCTAGCTACCCTATCTACCCAGGTGAAGGTGGCAGGTAATAAGGACTGCAGACACAGGATATACACGACACAATAGTTACCTTTATTCGGTGCTGTGAATCTTCCTTGTCTGGCTAGGCCGGCATGGCAATGAGCGAGGCATGTGAACTACCCAAATGCATGATACTTATGAGATCCTATCTGTACACAAAACACCCAAGTCTATGCAGTCACGATACTGAGAGTCGTGGATCTTCTGTGGCAAGTGGTCGCTGGATCTCTGCTTCTCTATCCCCCGGATCCAACGGTTGCGGGCCCTTTTAAAGGATCACTGCGCGTCATGTATGGAGTTTGCCTGCGTGGCTTCCCTACGTAACACCGAATGGACTCGTCTTGCCTGCATATCCGACATAGGCTCGTCCGCCTGTATGGGATGGACTCGTCCTGCCTGCATATCCGACATGGGCTCGTCCGTCTGTACGGGATGGACTCGTCCTGCCTGCACGTGATCTCTCAGTGTGGTGGTTATAGTGATGCATCAACCATCAATAGCGTTCGTGATTGTTTATGAATGTCTATATGTTTTCAAGAGTCTCTGGGTGTGTAATCTATATCCTACAATATGCCTATGTCTGTTATTTGTAATACACTAAAAATGGTGTTATAGATTTAAATAATACATTAGATATAGATAAGTACTTGATCTATTTGCATTACTTTTGATATAGTCTAAGACAAGCAGTTTTTGAAAATTTTAGTCTATAAATTTCACTTAGGCTTCTGCATGAAATTACTGAATATTTCCCTATAAAATTTTTTATAAAGATGACTAATAAAGATGGTGACTATTTGTGTGATTAACCAGTGAGATGGTCAAATCATACTTTTCAACATAGCTCAGTAGGTAAGACATCGGTCTCCCATGCTAAAGGTCTGGGATCCTGGTTGGAACAAGTACTTTTTTCATGCTGAAGACGAAATCTTCATTTAGAAGTTTTATCTTAGCAATATGCACATAAGAACATAGAATCAAATATTTTTTGTATTGGCAGAAAGTATAAAGAAATAATGACTTTATACAAAAATCAAAGGTGATATATTCATTTAATTTAAGTAAATTATTTAAGCAAAATGAAAGTCAGAACATATAAATTCTTTTGTTTATTTATTGTGATGGGAATGGAGAAACTAAAAAAGAAACTAAATAAAATGTCTTTACACAGAAGTCAAAGAAGTCATCAATATATTTGGGTTTACTTTGAGCAATGACACACAAGCAAACTGTAACCTAATTAAGTTAATTCCAATTTTTATACAATACATATGTTCGACTCTCACTGCCAGCAGTGTTACTTTCACACTGGGTAAAAATCTCGAAAGCCAACCTGATATGGCCATAGTTGCTGAAAGGGTCTTAAGGACACCATTTCACAATTTTTTTCACAGACATGTTTGCAAAGGAAATATAGCATGGCGCCAATTTCAAAATTTTATCATGGATTTTAAACTTGGAGTAAGTTGATCATCAGGCCAACCATGAGCATGTATGAATATATCTAGTGCAATGCAATAGTTCCAAATGTTTCAGTATAGCATGTGTCTCATGGGCCTAATGATATGATTTGACCTTTTCCAATGGCTTGATACTCTGCATTACACAGGAAGCATTCAATTAGTAAGTTGATCATCAGGCCAACCATGAGCATGTATGAATCTATCTAGTGCAATGCAATAGTTCCAAATGTTTCAGTATAGCATGTGTCTCATGGGCCTAATGATATGATTTGACCTTTTCCAATGGCTTGATACTCTGCATTACACAGGAAGCATTCAATTACTACCTCTGCAGTCATTGCCCTGTTTTTGCTCTCATTCAAAGTTTGAAAATCCCAGAGTCATAAATACTTGCCTTGCTCACAAAAATATCAAATCTGAATTGACCAACACTAGGTCATAAACTATAACCAGGTGTCTGGCACATATACTGACCAATCAGTACAACTGCCAGTACAAAACAAATCTATATTCTTTCACCAATGAGTTGACAGCCAGATCTTTCTGAATACTAATAGCTTGCACTTGATTCTGTGCACACATTTATAGCTTTAGTATTTATTCCAAAACAATATTCAAGATCTTGAAAATGTGAAATTGCCAATATTTGACCATGGCAGTCATGATGAAAATCAACAGGTCACGTTACCTGTGCACTGATTATAAGCAAAATTATGTAATATTTACCCATCATTCCAAATGTAACAATGGCAACATCAAGAGATGGCGCATAACCTGTGGCAACACATAGTCCAGATGTCAATATACTGGCTACTATGACAACAGGTCTGGCATACCTTCCCGCTCCCAGCTGGCCGCCAAATATTGCTAATTGAATGTAAGATTTGATTTTTCAAATACAAGTTAAAATATTAATTATGGCTTTCAGTATGACTTATTCTGAAACATTACATTATATAGAAATTACTACCAGCTAACACAACGTAGAAACAATGTTGTGAGCACGTAGAAATAAGGTTCAGTTGTTTTTCTACATTTTTCAACACGCTGAGCACGTAGGACAACATTGTGGTCCGACCCAATAATGACGTTGTCCTTCTACGTGCTGACAACATTGTCAGCACGCCTCACAACATTTTTGTTACAACATGCTAACAAAGTGGTAAGCACGTAGAAGAAAATCTGTGGATGATTAAATTGGCCAATAGGTGGCTGCAATACTACAGGAAATGGTGACCTGCAACAACTTTGTTGTTAGGTTACAATTCAAAGTTACAGTGAATTTAATAGACAAGACGTGTTCTGAATGAATAAAATATATAAAAAATGATCATGTATTTGCTTGTGGTACAAGCTTATTGTCATTAACTGCAATATATATAATTTCAGATAAAAATCAGCATAAGGGGCGATCCATTTGATTTTTGTGGGGTGGGGTGGGAGATTTTGGAGAAAAAAAATTATTCACCCACCCCATCCCAGAAAAAAAATTTATTCATTCACCCTACCAAAGAAAAAAAAATTATTCATCCACCCTACCAAAGAAAAAAAAATTATTCATCCACCTCCTTCCAGTTTTTCTATCTTCTATATGGATTGCTTGAAATGAAGGATCAGAGTCTGGGGAAGCAACAAGAAAAAAAATTTATTCACCCACCCCACACCAGAAAAAAAATTTATTCACCCACCCCACACCAGAAAAAAAAATTATTCACCCACCCCACACCAGAAAAAAAAAATATTCATCCACCCTACCAAAGAAAAAAAAATTATTCATCCAGTACTGCTGTCCCACCCCACCCCACAAAAATCAAATGGATCGCCCCTAACATGCCAGTTGATATGCTAGAAGCGGTTGCTGATGAGATAATTCCAACTGAATAACTAGACTTGGCTAAACATGGGCAAGTTTGTTCAAATCAGAATGTATATGTACATATACTGTACACATACACGTGCTTGCAACATGATGAGCATATGTTTACATCGTTTTACCAAAAATGTTCAAAACATCTGGTGTACACAGATCTCCTTCCTTACAATGTCAGTTTACAATGTGCTCACAACATTCTCACATTCTCGCAACATTCTCACAACATTCTCACAACGTTCTCACAATGTGCTGAGCACGTGTCCACAATGTAGAAAAACATGCTGAGCACTTGCTTACAACGTTGTACAACGTTCTCACAGCATTATCTGTTGTTCACAGATCTTCGCCCATACAACGTTAAGTTTTAACATGCTCAGTACCAAAACACAACATGCTCACAACTTAGAAAAAAAACGTAAAATTGTTAGCTGGGTACATTCTATAGACTATGTATCTGAAATATACTGATTCGTAGGATTGTCAAGCACATCTTACTAATTCATTTTAATATCATAATCTCCAACTAAATGTATTTCATTTTGCCTTAAAATTATGTATAAATTTAACCAAGGTAATGATTGCCAAACTCAGTGTTAGTAAGTCAATAGATATTGTCATGAAGCAAGTTTAAAAAAATACAAATTAATATTGTGAGTTTGCTATTAGAAGATAGAAATACATACAGAAAGTTATTTCGCAAATACCAGAGACTAAACCCATCAAGCTTGTTTTTGTAGGACCTTCACCAAATAAGTCCAGAAATTCAAGATATAAAATTCCATATGACTTGAAAAAACCACCTTGGACAAATTGGAACCAAAAGGCCCCTACAAAAAGAAATGAATCATAATAAAATAAGTCAGATGAGGAATTATCATTTCTTAACAGTTCATAAACCAGCTTACATGTACCTGTGCAATCATTATTTGTTACAACAAATAAAAACGCCAAAATATGTAAACGTGACATGTATTTAATTACAACTTGTTTGAGAATTGTATGAGTTGAATCAAATGCAGAGTAAATAACATATCAACATTCTGACATGAGATGTTTTGGTTATCAAATCACAAATAATATGAACTCCAAGTGTATTTAATACCATGATTGTACGCTATATTGTTTGGTATGTTATGACCTTATTTTTAATCTTTGACCTATATTTTGTCAAAAACCAACTGTCAGTTTAGAAACGATTACAAACCATTCATATTTCTCGTAACATGGATTCTGGTGCACAATATCCGACTGATAGTCCTAGTCGAGATGTTATGTTTAATGGGAATTTCATTAAGAGAACATAAATCATTACATACAAAAGGATATAAGTTACTTACCAGCGCAAATTGCCCATGCATAACCTTGATCTTGCATCTTCATAGTTTATTGTCGTGACTTCTTGTGAATTCAAAGTTCAACTTTATATTGTGCTTATACCGGAATAAAGGTTTGTACTGTTGACTTAAGGTCTATAATCCACAATGAAACACTGGGACAGACTTATGTTTTTTTGGCTTAAATGTGTTCAAAGTCATGTTATTTGTTAATTTAGCACAGAAAAAGTAAACTTAACCAGCTAGTCTTAAACTTTTATTATTTAAATTGAACCCATTTTAACTACCGTTAAAACGGGTTCGACTCAGTTATTGCAGCTGGACACCATGTGTGCTGTATGAGAAATACCCCCCACTGACGTCATAGCCTCACTCTCATCCTGGAACCCCCCAGAGCATGCAGAGCCGAAGGCAGTTACGTAAATATACGAGACCACACGAAGTTCTCTCCCGATGCTTCAAACTGATTGTGGATTATAGACCTTAAATCAAAATTGACATACATACAGGCTATCTGTCTGAAATCCACAAAAGAACATCTGCTCTGAGAATTATGATTTTTTGTGACCACCAATTACTGCCAGTACTGGACAGGAAGTGTGTTGTGTGACCTTGACCTTTGAACTGTTAGGGGGCTCCGTAAGTCATAGGTGTTGTTTGCAAATTGTCAAAATTGGAGCAACATTCTGCCATTTTTTTCACTATTTAGAGAATGAATTGGAAGATAACACTTATCAAGATTATGATGCCTTTTCTTGGCTTTCTTTTGTTGTTAAAATTATTAAAAACGGATGAATATTTATGAAGTTATAAATGAAGAAAAATCATTATGTTTTAAATTATATATGTTTGCAAAAAAAAGTATAAAAAAAATTATACGGCCCAGCCTTTAAGGTGGAATCCATGCAGCCTTTGATGTCTTCCCATTCAGTGGTGTGAAAAACCCCTGATTTCATCAAAGAGGGTCAAATCATAAATTTCACTGATACCAATTATCAGCATTCACAGTTTTGCCATTCAAAGTCCTTGTGATTTAAGGCCAAACCAGTGATCAAAGGGTTTAATGTCACTTTTTTCCATATCTGGTCCTTTAGGTTAAGGGGGATTCCATGCAGTCTTTGAATCATGTCTTCCCTTTTTGACAGAAAGGTTTTCACATGTATAAGATATTTTTCAAATAAATAGTATACTTTCCCACAAATGATATACCGGTATCTTTCACACCCACAAGATATTTGTCACAACCCTATGATATTTGTCACAACCATAACATATTTGTGACAACCATGACAGTATTTCATTGATTCAAATAATTATATTAAAATAATCTTATGTTGTTCTAAAGTATATTCCTGGCAATAAATTGTACAAAACATCTCCACCCTGTTTCCCAAGCTGGACAGGTGCCCAACTGGTAACTCATTAGGTGTTTACACGAGATCACAGACCAGCTGAACAAAGCCTGTTGACAAAGTGTTCAAATGCTGGTGTAGGTTTCAGCAGACAACTGATCAACTTTCAAGTGTCACAGGAAGTTGTTAACAGCGAATATTTTGGGTAATACTACATAAAAGCACTGTTTAGGGTATAAACATTCATGTTATGTAAAGAAAATGTGTCTGAAAGTCAGGTTTCATGAATGCTTTAAATGGTAAGTAGGTCCTGTAAGGTGGCGCCTTACCATCCAGAGCCTTCCAGGTGGTCAGAAGGATCTTGAAATAATTAATTCTGGTGCATACAGGGAGCCAGTGAAGATCCTTCAGACTCTTGAAGAGTGAAGATCCTTCATACTTCCCGACCTTCCTTACTACACGTGCTGCAGAGTTCTGCAAATACTGCAGTACTTTAGGAGTGGGGAAAATGTTTATCCATTTGTCTGTCCGTCAATCTGTCCATCCATCTGCCTTAAACATTTTCCCCCAAAACTACGGGTAATATATATTTCAAATTTTATATAGAGGTAGATATAGAAGATTCAGATTCCTTCAAATCTTTATGATATCACCATCGCCCTAGGTGCAGTGGCCTCGAGATTAAACATTTTGAACAGAGCATATCTCAGCAACCATTTATAGGAAATTAGTACTTGGTACTAGTATCCCCCATAGACCCCATAATGATACCATAGAAATATTGCATTGGTAAAGGACAAGCAGAAGATGTGTCAAAAGGAGCCAAATAATTAACACTACCCATAACTCTACTGTAAAAATATTTGAATGACTTTCTTTGTATCATTTTTGGTATGACTTTTGCACAGTTATCTGGTATCAATGCATTTCACATCAAAACTGAATTGGGATCATGTATGTAAAGCCTAATACTGCAAGCTACACTTTATTTCAGTTCATGGGTTTTCATTGAAGTCAGTAGAACTATCAACCTGGGGGGTTATGTTTTAATGTCTGTTGCATGTAATCTCACAAAAAGGCATGTATCAGGGCCTCAGCAGTTTTGTTCCAGAAATATTTCAAATATGATGGTATTCCCTTGTACACATTTTGTTTGTGCATTCACGTCCATGAATGATCCCAAGATCAACCGTTAGGCGTGATGTCAGTGTCACCTATTTTCACTGCACAAGTTTTAGTGTTAAGAAAATGTATATTACGCTGGGCATTATCAGGACTGACACTTGACAGATAACAAAATCAAATAACAATTTATGACCTCAATATTTTGGTAATATGTATATATTAATCTCTTGCAGTCCAAACAAAGATCAATGAAATTTTATATTAACTTATTAAGTGCATTGATTATTATAAACTCTATTTCAAAAGTATGGAAAATGTCCCTCCAGTCAATGACAAAAAGGTGCAAGTAATGACTATTAAAATCAGGTTGTACACTGATTGTGGAGGTAATAAATGACTATTCATACAGATTCTGCATTGCACTAAGTCTTAATGGTAGCATCTCAGTCAGCTAACCGACCACTGATCGTGACCTTGGGCTGGTCAATTATGATTAGATAATATTTTGGTGGGCATTATTGTCCCTAGTCTCGACTTCGTCTAAGAGGTGGACTTAAATTTGGGTGCAGTCTGTCCGTTCGTCCGTTAGTTCATTTATTAGTTTGTTAATTCATCTGGATATTGTGCAAGCGCGATTAAGTGCTCGAGATCGCTTGGATTGTTTTCATATTGCACAGGCACATTGTATATATCAATATCCTGGACGAACTCGAAAATGGCGGTGATTGGATGATTTCTGATGCCATGCTAGCCACTTTACCTAGTAATGGCGGGGATTTTATCATGTTTAATAGACCTTTTGATTGTGATTAAGGTAGGAGTATTGTTTGGATGGCCCCATAGTCCTTCTTACACATATACTTGAAACACCATATTCACTCGCTACAATTTTGGGTCTTTTAAAATGTGTTCATATTTGTCTTTTTGCTATTAGTGTTTATTATTTACATTTTCGTACAATTATATCTACTGTGATTTACTGTTAATTGTAATGTCATTGTTTATTGTACTTTTTTACATATTATTCATTTAACTTAACAAAACTTGATATATTTGTAGTTGCAATGTTGTTTATGTTTTACACCAATGCTATCATTTTACATTTTTAAAAATTAATACATGCTATTATGGGACTAAATGGCCTTAATTTGTTGATATGACATTCACACATTCATTACCATTGAATGTAAACAGTTAAAATAGCATAAAAATGTTGAAACATCTTAAACATATCTTTTTCACAACTATAGCATTGAAATATGACATTAGAGGACATAACTTATTTTACCCAAACATAAATCCTCATTACCAGTATATTATAATCATTATTTTTAAAATGTGGAAATTCGAATAATATCAAGTTAATTGTTTGTTTCGATCATATTACAAAGGAATTGATAGGATTGCATTGTTTCCAAGCTGTAGCTCATTATTTAAGGAAAACACAAAATGGTAAGCCATCTGCGTGCCTATGGGTACCTTTGTTGAAAAAAAAAAACCATATAAATCCTAGGTCCTATAACAAACATGGCCTTTTGATGCCTGGAACCAACCCTAAAAACATTAATGTTCCAAACCCATTAGGTTATTACAAGATGTGATCTAATGAGTAACATTTTGTTTATTGTGTTTGATTATAGTTTTAAAAATCACAATAAGAGAAATGAGTATACAGCAACAGCCACACATAATCACACTTGGCAGAAAACTGTCAAATCCTTCTTTGAATGCACCTGAAATGTATAATTAATATCTGTAACATCTGATTCCCCAGAAGATATTGAATGAAATATGCATTCAAATCATAGATATATTTGTAGCCATTTCCAGAAATTATTATATAAAGATTTCAGTTGTGAATTTGATTTTATGAATTTAAATCACAGGCAGAAATTACTATTCATCACTGTTGTCTTTCCACTAAAAAGAGACCATTTTCAAGATATAATATTGAGTTATTAATTTAAAATTATACTGAAAGGAAGATGGAAAATGATGAATTGTTTCTTTAGTACCACCCACCGATGACTGATGTTATAATCATAAAGTAAAGACCAGTGGTTAGTTTAAGAAAGCCCACTGTCTTGACGCCATTCTCTGCTCCAACTAACTCAGTATAAAGAGGAACCATAAAGCTGTAGAAAGATGTTCCAAAGCCTGCAAAGATCACTAACATGGCAACAGATATTATATCAGGCACGAATGATAAGATAACATAACTAATACCAACCATTAATTGAATAGATGGAAAAATTAGTTTTCTTATTATTTCTGACTTATCAGATATCCAACCTATGAAAGGTCTGGCTAAAAGTTCAACAATACTGTACGAAAGTAGCGTAGAGGATGCAGTCAGTCTATCTAGGCCTACTTCTCTGGCTACAGGTGGTTTGTTTGTTTGTTTGTTTGTTTGGGGTTTTACATCACTTTCAACATTATTTCAGTCATTTCGTGATGAGACCTACTTGTAGCAGATATAGTGCTGCCTCACTGAATTGTCATGTCGCAGGTCCTTCACATGACAACCCACCCGGTCACAGATTTACAAGGACAACGGGTTAACCCTTTTGGCACGGGCCTCAGCTCATGTGGGAAATTGTATCATGAGTTCAATCTCGGCACGGCCGGGGTTCGAACCCACAACCTTTGGATCACCACAGAGGAACTGGTGCTAATAAGCTGGCACTCTAACCAACTGTGCCATGGCCCGTGGCCCGCTACAGGTGGTATCAACATAGTGACCCCATATGAGCCAATAAAGCATAACATACATACAAGTGTCAAAAAAAGGACTTCAGGATTTGTTAGCAGTTGTTTGTAGGAGATGATTTTATACTTTTTGTGTATTTTTTGTTCAGTTATTCCTCCACTTTGTTTAGAATTAAGATCCCTGTCTGTATTCTCAAGTTCACAATCACCTTCCTCACTCTCAGAGGAATGATTGACAGATTGAGTAAAAGTAAATGGAGATTGCTCATTGTCATCTTTATTGATTTCACTTGACGATTTGTTAGGAGCTTCAAATACAACTTGCTCACTTTGAGAGGAGTCATTATCAGATTTAGTTGAGGTAAATGGAAATTGCTCATTTTCTCCTTTTGTTTTACACAAAGTGTTTGAGGAGTTTTTTGGATGTTCATCATTTAGAGGAGTAAGTAAGGCTCCACAAGCATGACCAACAATTCCAGCAAAGATAACCATTGCTCCGCTGATGGTATAGACTTCTATCATAAGAGTAATAAGTACAGAACAAACCAGACTTCCAACACTTCCTCCCGCTGCAGCAATGCCATATGCTAGATAGCGCTTTTTGATGAAGTACTTGCCCAAAGATCCGAAAACGGCAGGAAATATTAATGTCATGACGCCACCTAAAATAAAAAACAAAGTGTACTTTATCAATCTAAAACTAAGTCTCAGACATCTCAAGTATGTCTTTGAAATACCTTCATTGTATAATATTGATCGATATTGGCTAATATTAATTAAATTTGTACCATTAAACCCAACTACCAATTCTATATAAGAAAACCACTCTGGACAAATGACCATAGATGACCATAGTAATGCAGAATTAAGG
Source organism: Amphiduros pacificus (assembly GCA_949316495.1). Classification (NCBI taxonomy): domain Eukaryota; kingdom Metazoa; phylum Annelida; class Polychaeta; order Phyllodocida; family Hesionidae; genus Amphiduros; species Amphiduros pacificus. The sequence continues at coordinate 16,805,210 of OX439011.1, read as the reverse complement.
AAATTCGTGGCGAATAATATATTAACAATTCATGAACATTTCATCATATTATGTTTTTTATTATTTATGAACAGTGCTTTGCAAATATATTTCAGCACTTCTTGACGTTCCTTAAATGTCATTATCTTTAATCTGTCCCACTTCCAAATATGGGACAATTCTGCACAGTGATGGATGTGTTAAACAAATTGAGCGTTATCATGGTTATAGATCAACAGCATTGACACTGGTATTGGTGGTAGTGGTGAGAGGCATTCAGTAGATATGCAGCAATTATAGTATTAGTGGCAATCATGGCAGTGGAAGACGTCAGTGAGAGCTGTAGCAATTGCAGCAATTCTGGGTAAAGCAGCATTCTTAACATTCACAGCATATGGTAATTGAGACCATACTTGGCCAGAATGTCAGCCAATGCGTACAAGTATACAGTGAACAGAACCGGACCGAGGACATTATTATTATTATTCAACATGATCAAAAAAGTTCCAAAGAATGCCAGCTACAAGCATACATAGTCTTCTACTAATTAACTTAAATTCTTGTTGTTTATTGATCTATATTTTTATCAATGATACCTGATATGCCATAGGCCACGGGGCGTGGCGCAACTGATTAGATCGCCAGTTTTTTAGCACCAGTTCTTCTGTGATGATCCAAAGGACGTGGGTTTGATCCCCAGCTGTGCCGAGATTGAATTCATGATACATTTTCACACATGAGCTGAGGCCCGTGCCTTAAACATGTTAAGGGTTAACCCGTTGTCCTTGTAAATCTGTGACCGGGTGGGTTGTCATGTCAAGGACCTGCGACATGACAATTCAGTGAGGCAACGAGATGACTGAAATAATGTTGGAAGTGATGTAAAACCGCAAACAAACAAACAAACCAGCCATGTCATGATATCTTCGAGCCCAACCACTTGTGCAAGAGATGTTTAAAAGCCATTGTTATTTGTTTGCAATCAATCAAATAACATTATGATGGCCAAGGTAACAGTCCGCAGAGGGTTTTGTCCCCTATGAAGTCTATGATGTACCTATTTGAGGGTTAATCAGTGTTATTAAAAAGGTCATTCATTATCCTTAAACATGGATTATGGTAATGGTCATCGTGATTGACAATAAATATCTTAGTTGTTGACCTTACAGTCCTGTCGATTTGCCTTGATATTTATATTTACTGATAATATTCAATCTATGGTCTAAAAACATTTGAAAAGTAGAGAGAAAATTTAATAAAGTAATATTTTTGTTCACGACATAACCGAAATATGATACAATAAAAACGGTTTGTTTGATGCAATAATTTAACCCCATTTTGACAATAATATTTATTGTGCAAAATCCTGATATTTATTAAAGAAAATCGACCATGTACCAGGTCCTCATTCATATTGCACTTTTGCTGATAAAACGCTTATCAACTGATAAAACGCTTATCACAATGCGGCCAAACAAAATAAATAATTGTTCATCCATTCAGCCAGCAGGTGAACACAAATATTACAGTTTTAACTAAGAATTATTAATAAGGTGTTTGTTCATTATTTAATTACCAGTAATTATTGTTATGAAACTTTATATTTGCTAATAAAATTGCCTCAGTACGACGACTTAAATGACATTGAGATTGACCTTAATTAAAACTGTCTAGTTTCTCATTAATAAGTATAGCAAACTATATTTTGTTTTTACTATCCTTAAGGCTGTATTAGCATATATGAGATAATGTGGTCTGAATGATAGGAGATTCATGGCAGAATCTGTGATTATCCTCTTTGAATCACACCCCTCCAATAAACAATTTCCTCCAGTTGGCCTAATAAAATATTTGCCAGTGCCTCATATCATTGCCTTCCTGATCCTGTCGTCTGGTACAAAAAGGTATGTACATTCAACTTCCTAGGTTTATGTGATTCAAAAGAATTGTAGCTTTTTAGAAAATATTCTATCCAAGAAACAAATGGTTTACCAACGGTTGTAAAAATATCATTGGAATTAAAATTATTTTCCTTGTGTGAGAAAGAGTGTTACAGTTGTAATTATAACTATGATGATAGGTGAGTTTGCTTGAACAGGTAGTGTCTAGTTAATATGCAGAACCTGTCAATACATGTAGAAGGACCATAACATAATAATATCAGAAGAACCTCACGTTACGTACAGAGGCCATCATACTTGCTAATTGAAGTACGTTTTGAAGACAGTACATTTAAAGTAGGTTAAATTATAACCTTATGATTCATTGTTGGTTTAATGGCCAACAACAAAATATTATACTTATGCATCAGATTATGTTTATTTATACATGCATGTAATCAGAACTAATTCACTTAGAACATACTGATGATTTGAGTAGAATGAGTACATTCTAGTTAACTTCCTAATGAACACTAGATATATGAAGACAGGTTCAACTTATTGACACATGGACAAAAATCAAGTGCACCCAGTTAGTCGAGGAGCCAGCCTGCAAAAAAGTCCATTATTTCAGGAGTTTCTTCAGACAAAAATCAAACCGCAATTTAGCCTAGGTGGCCTAGGGTTTCTATTTGTTTGTTTTTTATTCCAAATTGTGTGGTCTTTCAAAAGATACAGCTGTTTCCATGGCAACCATTTACATTTTATTGGGATTATGAAAAAAGGTACATTTTCATCTCTTGCTATATACTAAATATGTATTTATCAACCAAATCAGGTGGGGAGGTGGGAGACATGGCAGCATATTTGAAAATGGAGTACAATTGAAATATTATGGAGTACTTGGTTACCATGACAACAGTTAACAAGGACAAGAACATTCCAATACAAGTCTAGCCTAATATCACTATAAAGAGCTAACAAAAAGGTTTTTTACGTTTTTTAAGTAGAATCTCCTGATTTCTATTTATTGATTTCAGAGGAGAACCAAATGAATCCTTTTCTTTTTCAGAAAATGGCTGCAACAGAGGAAAATGAGCTTCATTTGAAAGAGAAATATGAAGCGATGCTGACAGAGGGGGAACCTCTGGACAGGCTACGAGCTTATGTAATGTCCAAGGGGTCTAACAGCATCAGGAGGATAGCCAGGTGAGCAATTAAGTATTGTTAATGCTCAGATAAAATGGTCACAATGTGTGAGCGAGGAGTACATCTGGACAAGCCTATCTCAAGGAGAAATGTTTCTTCTCCAGCCCCATTGTCTCCACGGGTTATATCTGGACATGTCTCTCCCATGAAGTAATGCCTCTGCCCCATTGTGTCTCCGCTGGACATGCCTCTCGGGGGGGTCTCTAAAACAGGTGTATTATGCCAAACCCAGTGTCAAAAATGTTATTTTATCAAATTGAATATAAATGTGTGTGTGTGTGTGTGTGTGTGTGTGTACACACACACACACCATTATTTAAATATATCATTTTTGTGTTGCTTTTAAAATATGGTGGATAAACTCATTTTCGCCATTATTAAAATATATTATTTTTGTGTTGCTTTTCAAATATGCTGTAAAAAATTCCTCAAATCAAGAAACACATCAACACCAAGGATATAGCACAAACCTGGTTTTGATGCTTTTTTATCAGTATTTAAATCCAAGGCCTCAGATCTTAAAGCCTATTGATTTCAATAAAGATCATAAACTCAGCTAAAAAGCAATTATTGATCATAGGAGGAGCCAGGTTTATGGGGTCTCTCAGTCTGGGGCGAAAATAAAGAATCAGACAAACCTAACATGTTGAATGTTGAATTGAAGGGACAGCTAAAAGGAACATGGCTTCTTGAAAATCTATTGCCGGAGATTGATTAAATTTGTATTGTTATTTGAATATGACGGACATTTAATCATTATATATTTATTTAACATATTTGAAATCTCCTTATTAGCCAGTGGGCCCCCTAAAAAGTAGTGCCAAGATAGGGCCTCTTTTAGGGACAAATATTTAATATTTTGGGAAATCCCCTTTGAAACTTGATATGGAGGAGAACCCTTAAATTTGTATTGTTATTTGAATATGGCGGACAAGGTATTTCTAAAAGGGATGGGGTTCACAAGGACAATAGCTTTAGAGATAGATCCAGACGCATGTTAAACAGATAGGTTACTGATGTTTAAAAATATTCCATCAGCTTTATTTTGTTGTCCTTTTTGTAGTTTTAAAAATGATCAAAATGACTGCTAGTGAAGTACGGTCTGCACTTTGAAGAAAAATTATGGACCTTTCTTATTACTACCTGTTATCAGCATAAGGGATGAAGGTGTCATGGCTGCCATAAAAAAACTTTACATGGTATGTTTTATTTTTACATAAAACAGTCAATACATTTCACATTTTATAAGCCTCAAATCTGTACCATATAAAAGGCCAAGTGTGATTATTTTTACCTGTTAAAATGGACGGCTTTTGTCACAGATGTGAAGGCACAACACCTTTCTTAACCACGCTTTGAAATGGCCAAGTGACCTTGATGAAAATATGTACTATGTGTGTGGTAAAAATGATACTGATACATATATTTTTTATCTATTCAACCACATTTTTGCTATAATTTACAGTTAATTCATAACTTGTTTCTGATTGGCCAGTACTGCTATAATCCTCATGACAAGATGGCTACCACCAGCAAAATATGATCAAAAGTTCATAAATTTTGACCTCAGTAAAAGTACGAAAATATTATCTCAAAATCTTCTTTTCGTGGGATATATATGTTTATATTGATGAAATCTAAATTGCTAATCCATAATTTGTGAAGGTGTCCTTCCCCTTTAAATACTGATTACATTCAATTGATGATATGACTAATACCAGGGATAATATTTTAACACTGGACATGTATTATTTCTCGCACGGTACACATTTGTAATTATTTTATTTATCTGCCACCAGGGGACATTCATTGAGATGACCTATAAATACCCTAAGGCTGACATTGGAGCAATTACTATCACATTATTACTCCAAGGGCTGACTGAACAGATTCAGACAATTGACTTTCACTAAGACTCATATCAGAAGTGAAAGGTTTTCAGTTATGTCTTTATATCAATCGATGTAATTTAAGTTTTTTTAATTGAATATATGACAACCCAAAGTTAGGTTGATTGGGAAATCAGCTTTTAGTTGTTTATCTTTATGTTATTTTGTAGCTGTAATTGAAGGGCACCAGATGTAGACTGATAAATCACAATCATGTACAGACATACAAAAAACAACATTGGATACTGTATTAAAAATATCAATTAAGTTTTATTGTTTTCTGATACTCAGAATCTTCAAAAGAATAGATCAGATGGGTGACAAGAAGATTGATTTTCCTGAGTTTTGGGATGCATGTCAGGAGTATGGTTTAGACGTGGACCAGTCAGAGGCAAAGGAGGCATTTGATTCTATGGACGAGGATGGCTCAGGAACTGTCAATTTTGATGAATTCTTAATTGCTTTAAGGGTAAGTTACCAGTTCATGGTGTATTATATTAATTAAATACTTCCTCTAATATATTTGTATAAATTTCAATGAATTCTTAATTGCATAAATTTTGATGATTTGTTTCTTGTTCTGAGGGTAGGTAAAAGGTGTATCAAATAGTAACTGCCTGTAATCTATTTGTATAAATTTGGATGAATTCTTAATTGCTCTGATTATTTATAGAATCTGTAAATTTCAGGTTTTTATCAATATATTGCACATGTTGATAGGACAAGGATTTGAATTTTATGTAGTATCAGAATATCATATCTTTCCTAAGGTTAAAAGTAAATTTTCTAAATTTATTCCTTATGTAAAAAAGTTTTAAAAATATTATTTAGAATCTGAAAATTTTCAGGTTTTCATCAATGTATTGCACATGTTGATAGGACAAGTATTTGTGAAATTGTGATCAAAAATATTTAGAAACAGGAAGTAGATCTCGAACGTTAGCAATCCTGGGTGGAAGTATTGAGGGTCACTTGTGCATGCATGTTAATTGAAATAAATATAAACAAAACAAACAGGAATTCCAAGACGGTTTGGTCACATTGTTACATGATTATTAAATAATGTATCAAATTATTGCTTTGAATGGCCTAATTATTATAGGTAAAATGAAAATTAATTTTTCACATTTCATTACTAGTAATTCATCCAGGGGACAGTATATCATCTCAGTATATATCATATCGAGGAATCTGCAAAAAAACATCTTGATTTTAAGAATTGTCATGCCATCTGGTGGCACTACTCTTCAGTAGGCATAATAAACAAAAAAAAACTTTTTTTATGATGACAACAGCTATGACAAATTAAATATTTTTCAGCCTCCCCTCTCAGATGCCCGCTTGGAAATGATAGAGGCAGCATTTGCCAAGTTTGATCGGGGCGGAGATGGAACTGTGACCATCGAAGACCTCCATGGTGTATACAGTGCTGAATTCCATCCAAAGTTCCAGAGTGGAGAGTGGACAGAGGATCAGGTGCTCCAGCACTGGTTGGACCAGTTCACAGACGGGGAGGGCGACTATGAGGTAACCTAAGCGAGTTATATTGTAGGGGCTCTGAGTGCCCGCCAAATGCAAATGCAGCGGCCAACATGACAAATCAAATCAAATCTGTAACCTTCTTTAATTATCACTTGCTGGTGTTCTCCAATCAATCGACAAGCCCAGATAGGTGGAACATGCAAGGTCAATAACAACAATAGACACTATAGCGTTCTATGTAAGTGAAGAGGATCTGACTGCCCTACTAAGACACATTTGGCAGCAAGCCAAAAGATCAAAGAATCATGCCCCCAATGTAACATAAGGTTAGGTAACCAGGGACCAAAGATCAAAGGAACATTATCCCTGATGTTGCAACTGGAGACCAAGGATTGAAGGATCATTCCCCCACTGAGCCAGAATCTGGTGTCCTGTGATTTTTGTTACATCTGGGACATCAAATTTTCGCAATTTCAAAATATGTTTAAAGCAACAACATTGCCATTGGGTTTTATGATTGTAGGAAAGGGTAACTCATTCATAAATCAACATCAGAAGATAGTTTCAAATGTTGATCACAAAGAAAATAGAATTTTTTTAAAGGTCACTGATGTAACATGGATTCAAATATATATATTAAAAACATATAAATCTCATTTAAACAATTAACAGTGTATTTATTTTTGAAAAGGATGTCTTTTTTATCCTTTAAGTACTTTAGATAGAATTTAATACATTTCAATTGACAAAAAATCAACAATTATATGCAGATGTAACAAGGACACCAAATGTAAGTTCGAATGAAAATTCTTTATTTTCTATAAGACCTGTTTACTGTCAAGGCATTGTTTTGTTGCTTGCTCCTTGGAGGAATTTTGCATGTATTAAGTTTAATGATACCTCATCATTAATCATGATAAGAAAGAATTCTTCATTTTGGTGTCCTGTGTTACATCTGGAGAAGTAGGGATTGATATATGTATGGGAGTTATATATGATTCATTAAAAGTTAGAATGGTCAGATCTTAACAATTTTGCACCTAATCAATTTAACAAGTCTTATTGTATAAAATGATGCCCTTCATGTTTTTTCATTTGTTTTAATTGCTTAAATAATCCTTGCCTGACACAAGCGAGTGCACCATTCTATGTATTCTTGTCTATGTTCAAATCATACTGAATTCTGAAATAGTATGATAAAAAATGTTTTAATGTTATTCATTCACTTATAAAATATATGACAAAATTGTGTTAAGTGTCAGAAGAAATGCAAACACTAATATAACATGTACACCATGGAATACATACAATATGGAGTCCTTGTTACATCAAGCGCTGGTCGTGCAATATTTCACCAAAAATGCTTTGACAAGATGACCTCAAATTCTCATAATTTTTCTACAGTATTTATGCTATATCAATTTGTATTTCAGTGCCATTATTTTACATTTGGTTTGTTATCAGTCTGTGATATGGACCAATGTAACAAGGACTCCGTCCAACTTCGATACCTTTTGTGTCCAATGTTACATCATGTTTACAATTCAAAAGGAAAGATATAATTGTTGAAATAAAATATCAGGATTTTTTGTCATAACATTTTTTCATCTTCACATAAAGATATGACAAGAATAATGATCAAAGTTCTATTTAATCTTAATTTTTATGTAAAAAGTGAAACCAACGTAACAGAGGACACCAAAAAATCCAGGAACATTTTTTTCAATGATCTTGTCTGAGGTTTTAGAGACGCATGCTCCATATATTTTAGTGGATTATGAGAGAGAAACTACTAAACTGGCATCTAATGCACATTTTTAAAGATTTTATTGACTGTAAATATCCCTTTTGTGATGTTTTGATATTCATGACAGGATGTAACAATCAATTTTCTCATCTGGACATTTTGGTGACATTCAGTTTCCAGTTGAAACTGCCACAAAACAGCTCTGCAATGAAGTACCAACTTGGGGAAAGTTATAAAATTTTAGTTACCATTTTTGGTGGGTGAAAAAATAGTTTAAAGTTTTTTATTTTGAACATTATACAAAAAGTCCCAGATGTAACATCCTGACACCAAAGAAATGTCAAGATGAAATGTACACTTTTCAGAGATTTAAGCTCAAAAATATTTTACTTCACCAGCATGTTTTTGCACCAGAATGGCGTCACATTGTAAACACATCCAGGTCAGGTGATGTTCTTAAATATTTTACCTCACTACACAGGAGTCCCCAGATGTAACAAAGTGGACACAAAATGTTACATCCTACATGTATATGGTATTTTTCAAAGGTGTTTTTCAGCTGAATATTTTATAGAATAATTGCAATCTTGAATCAAATGTTGATTCTTTTATTATTTTTGTAAAAAGAAAACCAAGTTTGATTAATTTCACCGATAAAAAATAAAGAAAAAAAACACCATTTAAACAGGCATCATAAACAGAGGACATAATCTTTCATGAATTTGTCCCCTGTTTTCTCGGATTAACGGGAATTAAAAAAGGTTTGATAATGATATTTCTAATATTTACATGATAAATTATCTCTTGCATACCATGTTGAAATTATGGAATTATAAAATACTGTTTACATTCAGTACATTTTTTTAAATTCATCATTTGCTCTGACGTAACATTAATCGCAGGACTCCAGATTCTGGGTCCAAAGCCAAAAGTTCAAAGAATCTCATGCAAACGGGATTTGGCATAAAAAGTTGAAAAGTCAGACCTCTCCAGAGTACCTATCTGGGCTTACTGATAAATGATTGGAAAACACTTATCACTTGCCTTAAAGGTTAAAGGCCAAGCTATGTTTCCTTCTTTCCGGTTGTAAGAACTGTTTGTCCAGCAACCAAAAACATATTTTGTTACTTTTATCCTTGCTTGGGTTCAATAGGTATTATTCACGTGATAGCCCCTAAATTTGAGGCAGTTTTCTACCAACTTTCAGCTTTCACAGCCTTGCTACCATTCGCCTTGATTTTACAATTTAAACCATACATCAGCTGATACATTCATCACGAAATTGTATCATAAGTTTATAACAACTGAATGTATAGTAATGGGCATTTTTTCATAATGAGAGAGAGAGAGAGAGAGAGATAGAGAGAGAGAGAGAGAGAGTATTTACCATTGCTTAATTTTTCCCGTGTCTTCCATATTATCTATAAATCCCGTCTTATGCTTATTCTCATGCCTATTGTTTTCACTCTGTTTCAGATAACAAAGGAGGATTTTCTCAACTACTATGTTGGTGTGAGTTCTTCTATTGACGATGATGAGTATTTTGAAGTAATGATGAAAAGTGCATGGAAACTTGACCAATAATTTCAGTAAAAATCATGATGCAAAACTGTGACACGTATGATGCATATGATGCAACATGAAGTCTGTATTCAGAAAATATATAATCCCAAATTAGTTGTAAAGTATGACACAACTGTGCAGGCCGTAATTGCCGGACTGTTTAGCAAAATTTGTCCATAATATATGTCTTTCCAAATAAATTTTGACATAGTCAGCACAACTAAAAGGCCTCGCACCCAGTGATTCCCAATTAATTTACCTACTTTCCACTTTCTCTATTCAACATTAATTTGGCATTCAATTTGCCTTTTCTAAGGATATTTCTTGAGTTTTAAGCCGTTACAGTGAGCAATGCGAACTTGTATGGATAAAGTTAATGGTGAACTCTTGCCAAACAACAGCCATATGTATTCAACAAATGTGCTACATGATAATAAAATGTTTTCAAAACCATTTGATCTTTATTTATCAATCAGTCATCATCAGAGCTTGATTGCTCACTCATTACTATGGAGATTGAGCAAATGTAAAAAAAAACAGTGATGAAAGTCAGCATTCAGCACTGATTCAGAAAAAAACCTGAAACCCTTAAAAATTAACCTGAAGATACCCCTACCCCCTTTCAGAAATGTCATTTTTAGATGTTTCAGACTGAGTTCAGGCCATTTTGAATTTCACATTTAAAGAAAAAAACCTAATTCAGGTAACTGGTTATTTCCTGAAGACTTTCATCACTGTGTATATTTCTTTGCCTTGGAGCGTAATTCTCAACCCTGACAATTCATCATCATGAGTACAGGAGTATTGAGCGGAGTCCAGCCAGGTCCAGGAGAAAATAGAAAATTGGTAGAGATACAAGGACTTTCCATTTCTGCAACAAAACATCTCCCTCCTTTTGCAAAACAAAATCATGAGAAGCCACTCTTTTCTCTTGGCCTTCTTATCAGACATAATTTGTAAGACAAGAATCATTATTGGTTGGAAAATGTTTGCCAGCCTGGGTTCTGGTCTGATCAAATACTGGAAGGATAAGGATATCGTCCCACTGTTTGTGAAAGTAAATGGAAAATTGTTTCTTCAACCTTTAAAGAATTAACAAATTATTTATCTTTTAATGTTCAAAAGAAACAAATTTTAATAACCAAAGATCAATGATGGATCCCTTATCCATTTTGACAAATTTCAATGTCAAGGCTGTCAATGTGCCCCTAACCATGTGGAGCAAAATTGAACTCTCAATTGAAGAAATTAAATAAGGACCAATGGACTCAATTATGCTGATCATTGCTTTTTTGCAATATTTGAATATGGTCCACTTATTTATTTGTCGAATATTTGTAATATTCTTCCAAAATGGTAGCCTCCCCAAAATTTTGACATTTGCAAGTTATAAAATGGAAAGAACTCAGGTCCCCCGAATATACACCTTTCCCACTAAAGGCCAAGAACTCCACCCTTTGCTTAGTTAGCCTGCCAACTTAAGATCTGTGAAACTAATGGGTGGAGATCTTAGTTTGAAAAATGTTTAGGCTAGGAGTAGTTTCTTTTCTTTCAGAACTGCTAATGGGATCCAAAAGACCATAGCCAATATAACTTCAGTGGACTTTCTCGTCTTCAAATATATATTTTTTTTTATAATTTGGCATTTCTATACATATCTGGGGTCTAGTTGAAGTGGGAATTTATCTAGCTTTATCTTCATATAATATGGGATTAACAAATGAATAAATTCAAACAAATAAATTTATATTTTCCTCATTTTTTTAAATTCACATTTATTTTCATAGCTGAAGACCTAGATGAAACTGTCTCTGTATATAATACTGCAACTGTTCAAAGAGGTACCACTGGTAAAGTACCATTTGTCACACTCTACAACTAGTGACTTTTCTCCCCATCCTTCCTCCTAAAGAATAATTGTTCTGAGGTTTCCATGGCAACATATTCTGGTGCTCAGGTGGGGTTGTCCTCTGTTTCGTGATGTGATTCTGTGTGGTGGTCAGCCTGAAGGTGGCAGCACTATAAACACGGGCATTCGTAAACATCGGGGGCAGCCTACTTGGACCTGCAAGAATAAATATTCAAAAGTCAATCGCAAAAATCAACACTGTTTGAACATAAAAAATAGTAAGTTGAATACAAATACAAGTCTGAGAGCAAATTAGAATCATTTTAATTCATAGCCCAATGCTCAAGAATCTCATCATCTTTGTTTTTCAAATTTTGTAACTCATTTGGCTATTTTTTTGCAAGAAAATACACACAAATGTTCATGATGAAAAGACTCAAATGGTTTCTATGGCAACTAAGGAATACAATTCTTAAGCTTAAATCCCTGTTAAAAGTGTTTATGGAGTAAACTGTAGTGTTTGCAACATTATAGAAATCATTTATCTTAATAAAAACACAAGTCAGAGAGCAAATCAGAATCATTTTAATTCATAGCCCAATGCTCAGAAGTCTCATCATCCTTGTTTAATTTATATGCAAATTCCAAAATATTAATTTATTTGAACTAATTCGGCTTTTTTTGTTTTTGTAAATCCGTATTAATTTAAGTAGTATGTGGACGAATAATAAAAAAAATACATCTCAAAATATTCAAATGCTTCGGATGGTCATGTAAAAATGGATATAAATCAAGTTAATATGGACACTAACCACCATTTGACCTTAAAATAGTGCCTAAATCTGAGGTTTCTATGACCACAATTTTAAGTTTTTACTTTCAACACTAAAGAATACCAAGTCATATAGAAGCCTACACTAAGACCAATTTCCTGCTGCGAGTTTAAACAGTGACTTAACCTATTTCATAAATACAAGTACCAAACTACTGCCAACCATAACCAGTAAGATTGCAAAATCCAAACCAGATTTCTATCCAGAGACTAATAATTTAGTCAGATTTAATTGTTATCATATTTACAAGTCAGAGAGCAAATCAGAATCATATTATATTCATAGCCCAATGCTCAGAAGTCTCATCATTCTTGTAAACAAAGAATCACAATCTGTACATAGCTTCAACTGTACAAGCATTTGATCTATTAAAAAAAGAATTAAAGTTTATTACTGTCAAGATGGAGAACAATTCAACTTATAAAAATTCTGGTTGTTTGACAACCATTGAATAGGGGTTCTCGAGATTCTATTTTGAAATTTGAATATTCAAAGCCTTCTGTACCAAACAAATTTGTCCTGTTCTTCAAATGTTAAAATGTTAAGATTAGGTTTTGAGGCAAACTAACTTTCAATCTCCCAGAAACAACCAATCAAAGAGCACCAATTTTGTTGCACTTTTGTTTCACAAGATGGGAAAGTTTTCTTTTCAACGCCTTGTAAAATCTAATTTACAGTATACTTTCACTTCATTTCACATTTCACAAATTGGCAGTTTCAGTTTGATTGGAATTTGCTTGTTAGGGGTTTTTCCTGATGAGACCCACTTGTAACAGGCACAATGTTGCCTCACAAATTTGGCCTGTCACAGAAATGACAACCCACCCAGTCATAAATTTACAAAGACCACGCCGCAACTCTTCAGGTACAGGCCGGGATCAATGAGAAATTGTAACATGAAATCAATGCCAGCATGGCTGGGAATTTAACCGAAAACCTTTGGATCACCACAGGAACTAGTGCTAACAAGTTTGTGCTCAAACCAACTGTGCCATGGCTCCAGTTTGTATGGATGCAACCTCTCTCCCACTTTACTACTTTTAGATTGCAAACTCTGAACAAATCTTTTCTGTGCATGGCAAAATCCTTTTCAAAGCGTTTGTCTGCCAGGCATTATTTCTACCCATTTTACCTCAATGACAGATGTGCATGTAATTTATGCTCACAAGGTTTGTGTGCTCGTCCTTATTTTAATATTTTTATTCTGAAATTAATGATCAAGCAATTTATACACCATGTATGGACACAAGTTTTGGTCCAAAAATTGATATTTCTATTTTGTCTTACAATAGGAATTACGAGAGGAAAAAGCACATGAAACTTGTGGGCGTCAATGACCACGAGTTGTAATCACCTACAAGTATTGCACAGAAAATGAGATTGGTGGAATGCACAATGCCCTTGACATGTCTGCTCTGGCACATGGTGATATATTTCTCAAATAAACATTTATTGATTGATACATACCTTGCCCTCATCTTCCTCCTCTTGCGCTTCAACCTCCTCATACGCTTCTTTCTCCACTGCAAACAAAAAATAATTCATGAGTTTGCAGTATTTATGGAAAAACTTGAATTTTCACTCTTTAGATAGCTTTTATTACTCAAAATTACCCAAATATTTTTTTTTGCAAACAGTTGGTCTTTCATACACCCAATAGTACTACTGTTGGTCTCTTATGCTAGCTGCACATTTAAAATTGTTATTTTACTGATAGGACAGACAGGACTCTCAATACACGATACAGGCATACCTTGGGAAATGGGAATATTAAAAATACTTTCTCTGCAAATGTCGTATGTACCATTATCATAAAACTATATTACGGACCAGACGTTGTTAACCACGATTTGGAAATTGAGAAACTTAACATTTCATGATTTGTAAATCGCTTTCTGCACAGAATGATCAAATTCACGTGGTGAAAACACGTTGGATACTTCCCAAACATTCGTCATTCATGCAACAAAAACACGCCAAAACTTAAGAAATGCAAGAGACTGAATCATTGAAGATATATCTAGCGTTTAGAAAAACATAAGGTGTCTCAAATCAGCAAGTCACAAGCCAACTAAGATTGTCTCCAGAACACTTGAATCACAAGGAAATATATCGTTAAGAGTCATGCCCGTCACTTTCAAAAATGTCAAAATAATATGTAAAATCGACTCACCTTTGCCCTCATGATGGATGGTCAACTGCAAAAGAAACCAGAGAATAAAGTTAGATATGTGTCATGACTAGATGAATAAATGTTAACATAGATTTTTATGGATTTCGAGCTCAACTCGTGAAACACGTCTAGCTTACCCAAGTTTGATTGCCCAAAGAGGATGATGGGAAGTTCTCGCGGTCCTATCTGGATTCATTTCCGGTCACACACTTATTTATTGATTATTGGTTTTGTGCGTAAAATAGTTTTATATCGGGTTTTAATATTCCTCATAACTAATAATGTAACCATAAGTAGTAAGATTTTTGCTTTTGATGCGTAAATTATATCGGAGATTTTGTGAAAGTGTCAACATTGAGAGTCTCTTCCCCCTAAACTGTATTTCCAATTCGTGACATGGGAACAGAGTCTTCAACATGGCGGCCACCGGTGAAACTGACGCCTCTGCTGCTCCTTCAGACTCGAAAACTGATAAACAAACACTCTTGGCAGTTCTCCAGTTTTTAAAGAAGAATAATCTTGGTGTGGGTATCACGATGTATTTTATCATATCCAATTTGTAGATGTGTCAATGCTATAAGTACTTTAAAATCCTTGATCAATTCGACAAATTTCCTTTTTTTGAAAAGCTTTTCCAACTAATCCAAGTTTTTGCCCACTGCATTTCAACTCATGCCATTTGTCTTCAATCTTTACCCACTACAGCCTTCATACAATGTTTTTTATTGTATCACACATGCCCAGTTGGGCCACCAGAGCACGAGAACTGGTGGCCCAACTGAGCAACCAACATTTTTCTCTTTATGTCAAGGCCTGTGTCGTCTGGAAGGTAAAATTCATATAAATATGAACTATACACAAATCCATCGGCAAAATAGACTTGAAATCCTTAGTTTTCATAAATACCATGCACTGCCCACCCAATTTAAGTCCCAACTCCAATAGAACTTGTTTTCCGGCAAGCAACAGGTTTTAAAGGAACCATGTTTCCATTAATTCAACATTGGATTTTAGGGTTGTGAGAAAAAAATTCTTTGTCTTTTCTTGATCTCAGCATCGTTTCGCCATTGTTTACGAGTTTGCGCAATCAGGTGAAAGTGGGTCAGTCTAATTATAGGAGTGACAGTAATGATCAGAAGCTCCACAATGCAGTGGTGCTTGTGACATCATATGAAGTTTCTCCCTTGGTGTTTCCATGATGTCATCACTTGGACTCTTCTAAATGCCACTTCACGTCAAGTTTGATATCCGGTAAAAAACTGAAGGAAAAACATTACAGAATGCACACGGATTTGTATTTTTAGACATTATGACTGGGAACGCTAGTGACATGGGTCATAACTGCAACAGTCAGTCGCCGGAGATCGAGTTTATTTACTGGGGAAACTTCAATATGATGGGCAGTGCATGGTGTTACGAGAAACAGTGGATTTCAAGTCTATTTTGCTGATGTCTTTGGGTATAAATATGAACTAATATCTCCAATCTAACTTGGAGACATTCAGACCAATTTTTGCCTCACAACAACAAAAGTTTATCATTTTGATTATAGAATATCTTCGTCATTATATTGGTACTTCTTTTTGCAAAAGCTTTTGAACAAGCAATGTCTTCAATGTACTTGTTTAGCTTTGAAATTTTTTCTATCATTCTGTCTGTCAACTTTGATCTACTCTGAAACTATTTGGCAGAGTTCTTAGTTATTAGTAGTTAAGGTGTTGTATATTGAGGGGAGCAATTCTATTTATTTTTTGTGGTGCTAAGATTTTTTTCTCAACTTTTTATGACAAAAAAAAATCCATAGCTTTCAGTGAGTTTTCAAATATACAATACTGTGGCTCCACCTAGGTATTGAAATACCATCAAGAACATTTAGTGCCTCATTCTTGTAAACTCGGAATAACTTCAGTTTAAGACTTTGAGACAGGCATCAAAGGCCATCAAAAGAAAAGCTTTTTTTCAGTCTGAAACGGGAAAATTGTTGGAGACAATGTCTGAAATATGGTTTTAAAAATTGCTTGCCCTCTGCCTATTTTAAAAAGTTAAAGAAAAGAAATCTAAAAAGAATGCTGGCCCAAGCAAAAAGTAACTTGCAAAGGGCAAGCTCTAAAAGGTTTCTCTAAATATGAACATTGGTGGAGGGATCTGAGGAAGTATAGGGAAATGATTTACTGGTAGACATGAATTGAAAATTCTGAAGTTAAAGGTATTAAGCATCAATTCTACAATTTGGTGTATTCAAAGCTTGGCCACATCTATGAACATCATCACAAATTGAAATTATGATAGATTAAAAAGATAAGTTGCTAGAAGCCATAAAAGTTGCTCTCCCAGGAAAGATTTGTCTCAGCCATAAGCTGCACGTGACGGGTAAACACGGGTAGCGTGAACTTTGTTTGACCTCAATTGGGGTAGCACTGTTTGACGTCATTCTGGCACTATCTAAAGGACAATACCTTTCATGACCTCATAAGCATATTGCCATACTCTTATGAGGTCATTTTACCTTTCAGTGCCTCTATGATGACACTCCACATAAAACTGACGCCAAGAAAGGAGTGTGCTTTCATCAGGGGCCAATATATTAGGATCGTGTTCACAGACACTTATGTCGATACATCAATCAAAAAGTTTATAGACATGAAAGACAAATACATTTATCACCAATATGTGAATTTTAAATGTTTTTTTCAATATTGGTGCTTAATCCCTTTAATATTTGATTTGTAATTTTTTTCAGGAGACAGAAGCTCTGTTGAGAAAAGAGGCCAATTTTACAGAAGATGTTGGGAAAGAAACAAACCAAACTGAGTCAGATGTATCCCAAGCGCTTGCTGCATACAAGAGGTAAACTCCACATGCTAATGCCATCACAGACCAAACAGTTAATCTGTCTTCATTAAGTTTTATTATTTAACATCTTTAATGTAACAACAATATTTGTTTAATGTCTTTTTTTAAAAATACTTTTTGTTTGGTTCTTTATCTTTAAGGAAAAGTAACATTAAAAGTAATAAATGTCAACTGCTCATTATTATAACATATATTTGTCCATTTAATTGCAGTGAGGGAGACCCATCACTCTATGAAGATTATTACACGAGCCTTAAACACTTTGTGGAGAATTCCCTTGATGTTCACAAGGTAACATTGTTTAGCAGCTGAATTTAATATCCATGAGGTCAGGATTATTTGTGCTCAGAAAGTCCCGTTTTCATGGTTATTGAAACTTGTTGAGGTGATCTTTTGCCCACCTGGAGTTCACACAGTTGATACTTTTTAGGCTACTACACAGTCAAGCTAATAATACCTTTGTTTCAGGTTTTTCCGATCATGGCAATAAAATATTGACAAACCCAATTAATATTTTAATTTGTTATCTTACTACTTTATGTCCAAAATGAGTCTTGCCAAAGTAAAAGCGAAATTATTTTTGTTATATATTTCATTCAAATGATATGATTGTTTTTTCCTCTTTGTTTTTCCAGTGTGAGTTAGCCATGGTGCTGTATCCAGTATTTATTCACATGTATCTGGAATTGGTTTATAATAACCACGAAGAGCAAGGTCAGTTCTTAGAAATCAAGGGGAAACACTTGTTTTCCTAATCAGTCTTTCATTAGCCAAACTTGAACAAAGGGTTAATTTATTAGTTTAATGTTGTTTTTTTTTTTGTAAAATGTTGAAACATGGCAAATATATTCAGGTGAACCAGAAAACATTTTAAAATGAGTAATTTGGATAAAATGCTTTATGGAAAATTGAGAGATCTAAGTGTTAAGCTTTACACAAGCCTTTTTTGTCATCTGCAAAATGAATAATATATTAAGGAGTATGACACCATTTTGTATGTTTGATGGCCAATATATTTGTTCACACTATATCAATGTTTCCTCATTAAGTCTTCAATTAGCCTTGCATTAGTCTCGTATTGTATGGCACTAATTGGTGCTTGAATTAGTAAAATGGAAGTTTTCTCTGTGAAGTCATCAAACCATACTTTTTGATGAGGAAATTACTAATTAGTAACTTTAATTCCTTGATAATCATTAAAAACAGAAATATAGATTTAAGTCTGGTCGAGAAGGATATTGCCTTGATGTTTTGATCAATTGAAAATTATTTGCTGGTTTCAAACAGCTGTTAAATAAATGGATTGTCAAAACAGCAATAATGATGAATTAAATGTAACAGAATATATAATAATCGTTTTCTCATTTTCTTTTAGCCAAAATGTTCTTTGGAAAGTTCTCAGAGGACCAGGAAAGTTACTATGAAGAGGACCTTCGACAACTTTCAACAGTCACCAAATCAGAGCATATGAGAGGCAACCAGTTGCTGGAAAACTTCAAGTGAGTTTCCCTCTGTAGAGTTCTGCCACCAGTTATGAAACAAGCTAAAAATGCAGAATTATATTTTGGCTAACTTTGGCTGTTGTGTGGCTTCATTTGGTCTTCAGACATAATTTCAACACTATGAACAGACTTGTCTGGTATCAGCGCTATATAAATTTTACTATTATTGTTATTGTTATTATTATTATTATTATTATTTATTATTATTATTTATTATTATTTTATTATTATTATTATTATTATTATTATTATTATTTTATTATTATTATTATTATTATGATGATCACAAGATGGCGCTGTGTGACCATTTATACATCATTAAATGGATATTTCACTTTAAATTCTTTGTTGCCATCCACTATTTCATAATCATATGAATATTGGGCCTTGCATTTCATATAAATTACAGATAATTTTAATTTCATGTAAAGTTATAAAAATTTCAATTTTTTTTAAACTAAATATTTATTTAGGTCTTAAAATAAATATCATTGGGAAAAATTAGACCACTTTAATGATACTTGCCAACAGAGATTTTTACAATCAAATATTTGTTTCAACCTTGTTGATTTTTTCTTATTTTATGCCTTTTTCTATAAATGTTATACAATTTATCTAACACTGTATTGCTGGAATAGTTCATCGCCTTATATTTAGAGAATTGATTTAGTAAAAGAATTCAGCATTATCGGACCTTTGTTTCAACAAATTTATATTTTCTTCCAGGACTAGTAAATTTACAATAAGAATGTCACGAGATTCTTACAATCATCTAAAGCGCCATCTTCAGGACAAAAAACAAAACATGCTCTTGACAATAATCCAGGAGCATCTCTTCATAGATGGTGAATATATGGATTGCTTTGTTTTGGTAACAAGAGTGTGTAGAAATATAAATTGAATTTGTGTGCCATTCTCAAAATGGACAACTCCCAGTGAGAATATATTGTAAATATTTCATTGTTTTGTTTTTCTTTAAAGTTTTTGATGGAGCACCACGGAACAAACAACAAATTGACGCTTCAGCGGGAGCCATAAGTGGGGAAGCCAGTAGACAAGGTAAGGGCCCTCAGTGGGGAAGCCAGTAGACAAGGCAAGGTCCCTGATTGGGGAAGTCAGTAGACAAGGTAAGGGCCCTCAGTGGGGAAGCCAGTAGACAAGGAAAGGTCCCTGATTGGGGAAGCCAGTAGACAAGGTAAGGGCCCTCAGTGGGGAAGCCAGTAGACAAGGGAAGGTCCCTGATTGGGGAAGTCAGTAGACAAGGTAAGGGGCCTCGGTTGGGAAGCCAGTAGACAAGTTAAGGGCCCTCATTGGGGAAGCCAGTAGATAAGGTAAGGGGCCTCGGTGGGGAAGCCAGTAGACAAGGTAAGGGCCCTGACTGGGGAAACCATTAGACAAGGTAAGGGTTTCAGTAGGGAAGCCAGTAGACAAGGTAAGGGCTCTCAGTGGGGAAGCCAGTAGACAAGGTAAGGGCCCTCATTGGAGAAGCCAGTAGACAAGGTAAGGGACCTCGGTTGGGAAGCCAGTAGACAAGGTAAGGGCCCTGACTGGGGAAACCATTAGACAAGGTAAGGGTTTCAGTAGGGAAGCCAGTAGACAAGGTAAGGGCTCTCAGTGGGGAAGCCAGTAGACAAGGTAAGGGCCCTCATTGGAGAAGCCAGTAGACAAGGTAAGGGACCTCGGTTGGGAAGCCAGTAGACAAGGTAAGGGCCCTGACTGGGGAAACCATTAGACAAGGTAAGGGTTTCAGTAGGGAAGCCAGTAGACAAGGTAAGGGCTCTCAGTGGGGAAGCCAGTAGACAAGGTAAGGGGCCTCATTGGGGAAGCCAGTAAACAAGGTAAGGGGCCTCGGTGGAGAAGCAATGTGAGAGTCACTTTGGGGAAAGGACATAATTAGGAAAACCAGTTGTCAATGGGAAGCCCATAAATAGGATAAAGGGACAATCTGGAAATAAGAACAATGACAGTAATTAGAGAGAGCAAAAACTGTTAGTTAGCACACATTCTATTTCTGCTACTTATTATACTTCGTGTGTGCCAAAAATATCTAAGAAAAGACTCATTGTAATAATGAAGTTATGTTGTATTTGTTCAGCAAACAAAACAAAGGTGTACTATGGATTACTGAAGGAACCAGATTTAAGCATCCCTGTGGAAGAAGAGGAGGACCCCACAGATGAGGCCGCTGATAAACCCAAGGTAATGAAATGACCTTGACCTTGGGTGAAAAGGAAGACACTAGCATACTAATCCTTATTACAAAAGTAGTGAAATAACCTTGACCTTAGAAGAAATGGAAGACATTAGCGTTCTAATCCTGACAACTATAGAAAGGACATTTCATATTTTCTTTTCATACCTGTATTACAGTTTGTTCGGATTTGATATTTTAGCACTGACATTGGCCATGGAAATGTGTTTCGTGAAGGTTCTAAATGCCTTTATCTTTGGGGAATATTAATTAGGACTGGGATCCACTTTTATTTCATTGCTTCTGTCCTTTCGGGAGAACATATTTCAGACTTAATGAATTTTGTTCTTGGTCTTTTAGTGTAATGATATATATAGAAGTGCCATACATGTATGTATATGTATATTTATATGTATGAATTTATTACTCTTCAGTACTATTTTGGTTTTGTAGAAAAAGAAGCCCAAAAAAGATCCACTTCTTATGAAGAAGTCGAAAAATGACCCCAACGCTCCGCCATTAACTAGAGTTCCTCTGCCTGAAGTGTGAGTGGATTATGCTCTGTTCTCTTAACAAATACTAAGAAAAAGAAACCTCCAAGAATGAACACTTAAGCTGCAGATATTATAAAATTTTAGGGCATTTGCTTCGTGTGATTTAACCTTATACAGATACAGTGATTTAATCTTATACAGATACATTTTCATTATTTTGGCAAATAAGAATCAAACCAAAATTCAAGCATGTTCCAACTTTTTCTTTCTTTGATGTTGAATTGTGGCCAGGTGATGATCACCATTGAATAGCATTGTGTCTTCTCATAACTATTTATTGGCCAGTCTCTGACTGGTTGAAAAAAAATGTGCTTCAACTCTACCATTGTCTCAACTGCTGTGAATAGTCGCAAAATGTGGATTTTTTTAATGATTATCCCTGCAGGAAAGATGGAGATAAGATGGAGAAGGTGAAGATGTACCGCGAAGCCACAAAGAGAATAGCCCTGGGACCGGACCAGCTTCCCTCTATCTGTTTTTATACGTTCCTCAATGCCAACCAGGGGTGAGTGTCAGACAGACTGATACATAGTCTAAATATAGCTGGCAGACTGATACATGGTCTAAATATAGCTGGTAGATTGATGCCAACCAGGGGTGAGTGTCTGGTTGTCATGCCTCATTGTAACAGACAGACTGATATGTGGTAGACTGATGCTTGGTCTAAATATAGCTGGTAGATTGATGCTTGGTCTAAATATAGCTGGTAGATTGATGCTTGGTCTAAATATAGCTGGTAGACTGATGCTTGGTCTAAATATAGCTGGTAGATTGATACATGCTCTAAATATAGCTGGTAGACTGATGCTTGGTCTAAATATAGCTGGTAGATTGATACATGCTCTAAATATAGCTGGTAGACTGATGCTTGGTCTAAATATAGCTGGTAGATTGATGCCAACCAGGAATGAGTGTCTGGTTGTCATGCCTCATTGTAACAGACAGACTGATATGTGGTAGACTGATGCTTGGTCTAAATATAGCTGGTAGATTGATGCTTGGTCTAAATATAGCTGGTAGATTGATGCTTGGTCTAAATATAGCTGGTAGACTGATGCTTGGTCTAAATATAGCTGGTAGATTGATACATGCTCTAAATATAGCTGGTAGACTGATGCTTGGTCTAAATATAGCTGGTAGATTGATACATGCTCTAAATATAGCTGGTAGACTGATGCTTGGTCTAAATATAGCTGGTAGATTGATGCCAACCAGGGGTGAGTGTCTGGTTGTCATGCCTCATTGTAACAGACAGACTGATATGTGGTAGACTGATGCTTGGTCTAAATATAGCTGGTAGATTGATGCTTGGTCTAAATATAGCTGGTAGACTGATGCATGCTCTAAATATAGCTGGTAGATTGGTACATGCTCTAAATACATGTATAGCTGGCAGACTAATTCTGGATCGGTGTATAGCTGGCAGACTTATATGATCTAAATATAGCTGGCAGACTTATATGATCTAAATATAGCTGCAGACTGATGTGACCTACATATAGCTTTCAGACTGATCAATGTGTGAATGCATGATATATTATGACTGGCAGACTAATGAAAGATCTCATTATAACTGGCACAGACAAACATGGTGTAATTACAGCTGACAAACTAATGTAGGATCTTTCTCTCTTACTGGCAGAGTGATAAAATCACATTTTGACTGGTAGACTAATGTTAATCTCATTATAACTGGCAGACGTATATGGTCTAATTGTAGTTGACAGACTTATATAAGATCTAATTAAAGTAACTTACAGACTGATGATGGTGTTATTTCATTGCAGGGTGACTTCAGTGGATATCTGTGAGGACTCAAGTTTAATGTCGGCAGGATTCGCAGATTCTCAAGTCAAAGTGTGGACTCTAACACCAAACAAGCTGAGGAGTATGAAACCGCCAGACGACCTAGAGCTCATAGACAAGGAAGCAGGTGAGTCTAGCACTATGCATGCTTGTGTCGGAGTACGGGTGAGTCTAGTAGTGTGCATATATGTGTCGGAGGAGGGGCGAGTCTAGTCATGTGCATGATTGTGTCGGAGGAGGGGCGAGTCTAGTCATCGGAGGAGGGGCGAGTCTCGTCATGTGCATGCTTGTGTCGGAGGAGGGGCGAGTCTAGTCATCGGAGGAGAGGCGAGTCTAGTCATGTGCATGCTTGTGTCGGAGGAGGGGCGAGTCTAGTCATGTGCATGCTTGTGTCGGAGGAGGGGCGAGTCTAGTAATGTGCATTCTTGTGTCGGAGGAGGGGTGAGTCTAATAAAGTGCATGCTTGTGTCGGAAGAGGGGCAAGTCTAGCAATGTGCATTCTTGTGTCGGAGGAGGGGCAAGTCTAGTAATGTGCATGCTTGTGTCGGAGGAGGGGTTAGTCTAGTTGTGTGCATTCTTGTATTTGAAGCCTATGCAATTTTTGACATTTTATTTGTATTCAAGATGATTGACGGATAATGTTGATTTTATGAAGAAAAAAATAATAGTAGAGATTTGAGAGAGGCCATGATTAGAGGGTAATCCACATGGTTCTTCCAGGTCATTACAGGTGGTGGATGTCAACATTCCCCCCATCCTTTAAGGGTGAAAAATAATTTTATAATTTAATCAGTATTTTGAATTTTAGATGATGTTTTGGAACGAATGATGGATGACCGAACATCTTCAGAGAGTAAAGCTCTCAATGGCCACGGAGGCCCAGTGTATGCCACAAGCTTCACTCCAGACAGGAACAATCTGATCTCCTCATCCCAGGATAGCACAAGTAGGTCACAGATAACATCACCATATAATATTGCTATATCTACTGTATATGCCGCTAGCTTCACCCCAGACAGGAACAATCTGATCTCCTCATCCCAGGATAGCACAAGTAGGTCACAGATAACATCACCATATAACATTGCTATATCTACTGTATATGTCACTAGCTTCACCCCAGACAGGAACAATCTGATCTCCTCATCCCAGGATAGCACAAGTAGGTCACAGATAACATCACCATATAACATTGCTATATCTACTGTATATGTCACTAGCTTCACCCCAGACAGGAACAATCTGATCTCCTCATCCTAGGATAGTACAAGTAGGTCACAGATAACATCACCATATAACATTGCTATATCTACTGTACATGTCACTAGCTTCACCCCAGACAGGAACAAACTGATCTGCTCATCCCAGGATAGTACAAGTAGGTCACAGATAACATCACCATATAACATTGTTATATCTAAGTGTACATGTATATGTCACTAGCTTCACCCCAGACAGGAACAGTCTGATCTCCTCAT
Organism: Amphiduros pacificus; assembly: GCA_949316495.1. Classification (NCBI taxonomy): domain Eukaryota; kingdom Metazoa; phylum Annelida; class Polychaeta; order Phyllodocida; family Hesionidae; genus Amphiduros; species Amphiduros pacificus. The sequence goes on along the minus strand of OX439011.1, from coordinate 16,780,222 downwards.
CCCAGGATAACACAAGTAGGTCACAGATAACATCACCATATAACATTGCTATATCTACTGTATATGTCACTAGCTTCACCCCCGACAGGAACAATCTGATCTCCTCATCCCAGGATAGCACAAGTAGGTCACAGATAACATCACCATATAACATTGCTATATCTACTGTATATGCCACTAGCTTCACCCCAGACAGGAACAATCTGATCTGCTCATCCCAGGATAGTACAAGTAGGTCACAGATAACATCACCATATAATATTGCTATATCTACTGTATATGCCACTAGCTTCACCCCAGACAGGAACAATCTGATCTGCTCATCCCAGGATAGCACAAGTAGGTCACAGATAACATCACCATATAACATTGCTATATCTACTGTATATGCCACTAGCTTCACCCCAGACAGGAACAATCTGATCTCCTCATCCCAGGATAGCACAAGTAGGTCACAGATAACATCACCATATAACATTGCTATATCTACTGTATATGCCACTAGCTTCACCCCAGACAGGAACAATCTGATCTGCTCATCCCAGGATAGCACAAGTAGGTCACAGATAACATCACCATATAATATTGATATATCTACTGTATATGTCACTAGCTTCACCCCAGACAGGAACAATCTGATTTCCTCATCCCAGGATAGTACAAGTAGGTCACAGATAACATCACCATATAACATTGCTATATCTACTGTACATGTCACAAGCTTCACCCCAGACAGGAACAATCTGATCTCCTCATCCCAGGATAGTACAAGTAGGTCACAGATAACATCACCATATATTTCTATATCTACTGTATATGTCACTAGCTTCACCCCAGACAGGAACAATCTGATCTCCTCATCCCAGGATAGCATAAGTAGGTCACAGATAACATCACCATATAACATTGCTATATCTACTGTATATGTCACTAGCTTCACCCCAGACAGGAACAATCTGATCTCCTCATCCCAGGATAGTACAAGTAGGTCACAGATAACATCACCATATATTTCTATATCTACTGTATATGTCACTAGCTTCACCCCAGACAGGAACAATCTGATCTCCTCATCCCAGGATAGCATAAGTAGGTCACAGATAACATCACCATATAACATTGCTATATCTACTGTATATGCCACTAGCTTCACCCCAGACAGGAACAATCTGATCTCCTCATCCCAGGATAGTACAAGTAGGTCACAGATAACATCACCATATAATATTTCTATATCTAATGTATTTCCCAGTTAATATTTCAAAGTGAATGAATATGCTTTGGCTGCGCTCCTATCATTTTCGCGCCAAAAAGAAGAGCTTCTCCCCGTCACTTCCGCTTTTCAGAATGGTAACCTAGGGTTGCGTAAGCATATTTAAGCATTGTTAAACTGACATTTTCTCTGACTTTAGGATAAATCACACCTATTAAATGAAGGCGGACCACTGTTGAGGCGTGCTAAAATATTTCTATGTGTTTCTATGTGTATTTTAAGGCAAAGATATTAATTATATCGCCGTTGTGGGAGTTTTTATCTGGACAGTATGAGTGAAGTTTATTTATTTTTCATGCTGGTAAAGTCCATTATTCTTGCCGTTAATCACCATCCACAGGTTGCCCTCGTGTATAAGACGACCCCGCAAACATTAACTGAAGGTTTGGGTATGAAAACCTCGTCTTATATTCAAGTAAATACAGTAATTTGAAAATATCAGCCAAAGAGAATGTATATAACAATGAATGTTGGGACCATATTCAATATATACCACACATTTTGATAGGCTGAAATTGTTGCCTTCTCAAATCTGCTCTGGGAAAGTGTTTGAATATGAATCAATTTGAACACATTTGCAAAAAGTGTGCATAACATGACAATTAAACATAGCTCAAAGGTAATTAGCCAATGTTTTATAGAAACATAATTAAGAAAGAAGCTTTTCAATCTGCTATTATTAAGTACCGGTAGTTGTAACACAAGCAAAAATACCAAACTCTTCTCCTCTCCTCAGATATTCTTGTGCTAATAAATATTCTTGATTTTTTTTCCATTGCAGTAAGGTTATGGAGCCTCCAAACATGGACTAATTTAGTGTGTTACAAAGGTCACAACTATCCAGTGTGGGATGTACAATTCAGGTAAGATACCAGATCTATTTGAATAAAGTAAACAAGTCATTTCATAGATACACTCAGATATTTAAAGAATGTGTCTCCTCATCATTGTTCCTGACCATCACCTGCTGAGGATATTGAGAGAATGTGTCTCTTTATCCTCGTTCCTGACCATCAGCGGCTGTGGATATTGAGAAAATGTGTCTCTTTATCCTCATTCCTGACCATCAGCGGCTGTGGATATTGAGAAAATGTGTCTCTTTATCCTCGTTCCAGACCATCAGCGGCCAATATCCAAAGACAAAGAGACACATTTTCTCAATATCAATTGGTTGTGCTAATCTAGGTTGGATAGGATGTGCTAATCTAGTTTGGATAGGATATGCTAATCTAGGTTGGATAGGATGTGTTAATCTCAGTTGGATAGGATGTGCTAGTTTAGGTTGGATAGTATGTGCTAGTCTAGGTTGGCAAGAGATAGTAATTTGTATGAGCTGATAGACACTGTCTAAGTTAATAAAGCATCCCTGCAGAAAGACAGATATATGGAAAAGCAAGCATCCAGCAATCCTTAGCACAACCAATCCTACCTAGTTTAGCGTATACTATCCAACCTAGATTAGCATATCCTATCCTACTTTTACTAGCCATGTGAACCAGAATTTACCAGAATTGTCAGTCTGTTTCAGATGTCATAAAAATCTGAAGCGAAGTTCTTCTGTGGGATTCCTATCTCCTCACACTACTTGCCCCTCGAGTTCTGCTCAGGGTGGAACATCTTTCAATCTCTGATTGCTGTTAAACATCTATCTGTTTGCCAATAACATCTTCTGATTTTTTCCCCATATATATTAATAGTACATTATTTTATTGTACCCCACCTTGATGAAGTCGAAGAGGGGGACTTAAATTTGGGTGGGGTCATTTAGTTCGTCTGCATATAGTGTTTGTATGAAAAAGTCCTAGGGATTGTTCAGATTGTTTTCATATTGCACAGGCACATTGTATATATCAATAACTTGAACAAGTTTGATAATTACTGTGATTGGACCACTACTGTGATTGGACCACTACTGTGATTGGACCACTACTGTGATTGGACCACTACTGTGATTGGACCACTACTGTGATTGGACCACTACTGTGATTGGACCACTACAGTATAACTGTGATTGGACCACTACTGTATAACTGTGATTGGACCACTACTGTGATTGGACCACTACAGTATAACTGTGATTGGACCACTACTGTGATTGGACCACTACAGTATAACTGTGATTGGACCACTACTGTGATTGGACCACTACAGTATAACTGTGATTGGACCACTTCTGTCACTTTACTGAAAACCTTGTTCTACTGCATTCCATGGCAGGGGATTTAGAGTCAATGCATTTTCAAGTTAATTAATAAGACACATTTGATTAAGTCTTTAAAAGGAATCAATATCAATGAAAGGGTTATTGCATCTAGAATGTGATTGCCAGTTGTCAAGTTAGGTTCAGATTGTGTGTTTTGACAGTCCGCAGGGTCATTACTTTGCCTCCGGAGGGTACGACAGGACTGCCAGACTCTGGTCCACAGATCACCACACGCCACTTAGAATATTCTCCGGACATCTTGCTGACGTTGATGTAAGTACATTTTTAATATTCAAAGACTTGCTATAATTTTTACTTCACCAAAAACTCGCCAGTTATCATATCTTTATATAGTATTTTCTTAGGGCCTATTGTATCACTGGTCTTATATTGATAAAAGAAATTCTTCTGTAAATTATGCACCGTTATTTCTTTATTGTTGTTGTGTACTCTGAGACTGCTATATTGCAGTAGTGTACTCTTTATTGCAGTAGTGTACTCTTTATTGCAGTAGTGTACTTTATTATAGTAGTGTACATTATTGTAGTAGTGTACTTTATTGTAGTAGTGTACATTATTGTAGTTGTGCACTTTATTGTAATAGTTTACTTTATTGCAGTAGTGCACTTTTTTGCAATAGTGTACTTTATTGCAATAGTGTACTTTATTGTAGTAGTGTACTTTATTGTAGTAGTGCACTTTATTGTAATAGTTTACTTTATTGTAGTAGTGCACTTTATTGCAATAGTGTACTTTATTGTAGTAGTGTACTTTATTGCAGTAGTGTACACTTAGTTGCTATACATTGCAGTGATGTATTGTTATTTTTGTTGCAGACCATACAGTTCCATCCTAACTGTAACTATATCGCCACAGGATCGACAGACAGAACTGTGAGATTGTGGGATGTTCTGAGTGGAAAATGTGTTCGAATCATGACTGGACACAAGGTACCAGCTACAGAAAATCCAAATTTCGTGACTCATTGCAAACCTTGTATTGATTTTGATATTCTGGAATTCTTTTTTATCGCATTATTTTTTTTTAATACTTAGAAATATGAGAGAGATATAGTGTAATAGATGTTTTAATGTTTAAACAAGAATAATCATAATTTTGAACATGATCATATTCAAATTGTTTAAACTTCCTTCATGAATTGTTCGCCTATTAACAAGACTAAACAAGGTGAATGTATTTTATATGAGAACTGTCTTAAAGTTTATGGCAGCAATTCTTCAGGAACTAATTGTTCTCCCTCTTTTATATTGAACAATTTGTGGTTTTTTGCAGGGAGCAGTACATAAGCTTGCCTTTGCTCCAGATGGCAGATTTTTAGCATCTGCTGGTAGGTATTTTGACTTTTTTTCTTCAAGATGCTCTAGCTGGGTAGCCACGCTGCGTAGGCTCTGAGTGCCCATGAGACAAAAGTGGAGCGGCCAACATATCAAATCATACAAATTTGTTTCATGATGCAAGTATGGTGACAAAGCATATATCGGCCTTAATGAGAGTCTCTCAGATCCTTTTTTTGAGTTTGAAGTAATATAAATCACTTAATTCATAAAAAAGGCATTTGTCGAATTTGCATATTGATGGAATATCCCAGGATGCAATAATTTTGTATATGGAATTGTAACTTTATTTTGTTACATTTTCTCCTCTCTCAATCAAATGTTATATCTCTATAAACTAGATGATGTGATGAATTAGGTATGCAAGTTCACACACACACACACTTTTCCACCCAGTAGTGAGGCGGAATTAAACCTCTCACTTTATATTTTCTCTGTAGGTGTGGACAACATGGTGTTACTGTGGGACATAGCTACGGGGGAGCTGATGGGTCAGCTGAAGGGACACACTGACACGGTGTACTCGCTGGCCTTCAGCCGTGACGGCACAGTGCTGGCCTCCGGTGGCCGCGATAACTGTGTCAAACTGTGGGACGTCGCCAAGGTGTTTGAGGAACAAGACCTTGAAGGACTCACCACCACAAATCTGTGAGCTATATTTCTAGAATTTCAAAGTTTGTGTTGGGTAGCCTTTGTTTTGAATGTTGCAGGGTTATTATTTTCCCTCAGAATTCTTTTCAAATCATATATTATACATGTACAGTCTGGGCCAACAACCTAAGAATACAAGACATTGGGCTAGTAAGTGGAGATTTGCACTAGCCTGAATCAAATTGTTCTTGCCCAAACCAATTTTCATGTAATTTATTTTATTAACTACATGTCTTAACTATTGAAGGTTTATCTATTGAAGGTTTATTACTATTCTGCACTTTCTGTGTGCTCATAAACAATATATATCATATTATGTAAAATTAATCAAATGAGAAAATGACATTTTTACCAATACTTGAAAAATCATGATTAGCTACTAGACAGTCGGGCTAGCATCAGAGGGAGGTGTACTAGCCCGACAGTCTTTCTACAAGTCTAGGGCTAGTGCTAAAATCCCAGACTGATATATTTGTACTTTACATATAACCAGTTTTTTTTTTAAATTTTTTATTCTTGGCTTTCTTTGCAGAAGTGACAGTGTAAACTACGAACTGGGATCATTTCGCACAAAAAATTCGCCGGTGTTGTCACTGCATTTTACGCGACGGAACCTACTTCTTGCCAGCGGCCCCTTTACAGGACAACAGGAAGCGCCCATCCAAAGATAACATATCCAAAGATAACATATCCAAAAACTCTCTGAAAGGATCTATAAAGTCAGACTTATTTGTGAATAAATGAAGTCACATTAAGTGCTCTAGGAAATCATATTTATTTCAGACTAAAAAAAATATCGTTAAAAAATGAACAGTAGCCACAGAGACTTCAACCGCCCTGAGATTTCATGCTTGACTGAGCTCTCAGCAGGGATTTGTCTGGTGTGGAATAAACAGCATTCTTAACAATAGATACTGTATATACAATGTACCACATGTGGTACCATGTGGTTGTTAGGATTAATGACCCTGTGAGGACTCTGTACGACAGAAGAACGTGTTTTTGAGAAACTTTTAGGTCCTTTGGGAGTGTTCAAAAATTGCTTTGTGGACAAGGTGAAGGTCAATCAGAGAACCGTTTGCAAGCATCCTGGGATCTGTCCCTAGAGGGAGTTTTTGGTTCCGTCTGGGTAGTTTTGGTGGAAAAAAGAAATTTTGAGCTTGTGTCATTACACGATTTATTGATATATGGAGGACAAATTTTCCGACAAAATAAAACTGGATTGCAAGACAGGATTATATATAATATAAAGTCAGGTGGCACATTTTTGCAATATATTTGACCTTTTTTGACCTTAACTTTGTCTGGACCTGATTTATGCGGAAGCATATTTTATTCTGATTTTACAGACAACCAATGTGAAGTTTATGCCAGGAGCATATATGAAAGCTGTCATCGGAACTTTATGACAATCAAATGCTTTTAGAATGGTGCCTGTATCTGGAAATAATATTTTCAAAAGTAAACGTTTCATTAAGAGGTGGAAACATGAAATATCTTGATCTGGAGTTGTAATTATCATAGTAAGAATAGCCAGAAAATGGGAAATATAAAAACTACCAAATATAAATAGCCAAGAAAATAAAGCCATAATCGGAGTCAAAACTGAAAGTATCTTGTAAGTTTTTGCTAGTTATGGTTTTGAAACATGTAGATATGTATATAAACTTATTTTATATAAATAAAATGTGTATGTATATTTAAAATCTCTTTGTATCTGTTCTGGACATGATTGTAAATGAATTTAGGAAAAGTTCCTCCAATGTCTGGTTAATATATATATATATATATATGTATTCACATAAGTCAGCATAGCATATAAGCATAGTATATAAGTTTAAAAATATAAAAATAGTAATATAAAAAATATAAATAAAAAATATAAAAAAGTAAAAATAGTAATTGAAGATGGTGCCTTTATTTATTGAAAATTCTGTCCCAGAAATTTGAACCATGCCAATTAAAAGGTCACAATCTGGTACCATACAGGGATGTAGTGTCCACTGGGCCAGTCACTCCAGGGACTTACCCCTGAGACAACTGTCTATTTATGTCAGTTACATTAGTTGACCCTGATGTGTAATGAGCTTGGAGAGGTTGTTGAATGGAGAGGGAAATGCTAACGGTTCATTTTATGCAAAGTATTAAGGAGTTCGTCATAGTGTTTGTACCCTAAATGTGATCCATCAGATTCAGATTTGAGTAATATGTGACATCAAGTTTTTTAGTCACACAGATAAAGAGCACATGGCTGTTGGAATAATTATGACAGTTTGTCAAAAGTAATATTACGGTTTTTTTCTTTTAAGGCACCTCTCCAGTGTTTGACTTAAACAATATTCTGTGGGACACTTACTCATTGCTCCCCATTTCTGTCTTTAGATTGTCAGAAAATAAAATAAATCTTTCCGGACACAGAATTTGAACTCATGACAAGTGGATCACAAGGCAATCATGCTACCCACTCGACCACGGGATATTGTAAATTACAGACAGTCTTTATGTTAAGAATGGCTTGACCCACGCAGATACATTTGCAAGATATATTTTTGGGGTATAATTCAACTGTTGCCAAAAGGAGGTATACAAAATAGGATTTAGTAGCAGTCACAAACACCTATCAATCCCCTTAAATCAGACCAAATCAAACAAAATATAAGGGTGGAGTTTTCCTTTAAGTATTTGTGATAATAAAACCCTTTAAAGTGTTCAATCAGTTGTTCTCACAGCCTGCAGTGCTTAGTTTTCAAGGCATTGATACTTTACTGAAGTCCTTGTTATGACTCGGTCTACTTTTATTGTGTATATATCACAAGGTTCACTAAAAGAAAATCTATTTTTTTCCCATTATTGAGAGAGCCTAGCTTATAACCTTGAGCTGCAGCAAGTTTAGTGGTCTCAACATCTTGCTATTTGGCTTCAGTTTATTATCACATTTGAGCTAATTTACCACATTTTGTCAGCGTTTCCTTATATCATATTACAGTATATGATAGAAGTTTAGGCCAAGAGAAATTTATATTCAGCTTAAACCAGCTACATGACAGAAAATAACTTCAAGAATCATATGGTAAAATGGTATTCACTTTGGAATTAACAAGATATTTTACAACAACAAAGACATTTAATTAGTGCAAAGACACACTTTTGCCTATTGGGCAAAATTTGAAATAGCCAGAATAAAGACAATTTTTTCTGGCCTTGTGGGCATGGTATCAATTTTCACATTTCATTGGAGATAGTAAAGCTCAACAACAAAGATTATTTCGTGGTGGACTGGACTGGGTTAAACCTATGGTTCTCGGTCCTGGCTTGTTTTCTGGAACCCTCTTTGCTGTAATCATAAATTTTCAAACAAATAACTACCGGTATTTAAGATTTATATCATCAATTATTATTCTTAATTTCTTATAATATGTTTTATAACAGACAGGAAGGTTTCTTTTTCTTTTTCTCTTTTTTATGGGGTGGGGGGGGGGGGGGGGAGATAAACATTGTGTTAATAGGACATTAAAATCTTTTCTACATGGATGAGATGTCCCAAACCTTTTTTAATTACTCCATAATAAAGATTCATTTATATGGCCTTTAGAGACACTATGCATACCTATTTCCAAAAATATTTCATTGACATTCTGAGCTGTTTTTGCTGATGTTTCCATATACAATAAACTATTTTCCTCTGCATATGCTTGTGCTTCCTGTAAGTAAACACAGTGAAAAATAAATTATCAAATTAAGGTTACATTTCAAATGATTTGCACATTTAATGTCAGAAATTAAAAACTATATGTATATATTTTTTGAGGTTATTAAAATATAACAGTCATTTTATGCTCAACAGTTCTCTGATTGGTCACATGGTAGTCCCTCAATAATTTACCTTTCTCTGATTGGTCACAGGATAGTCACCCCATACTTTACCTTTCTCTGATTAGTCACATGGTAGTCACCCCATACTTTACCTTTCTCAGATTAGTCACATGGTAGTCACCCCATACTTTACCTTTCTCAGATTGGTGATATGGTAGTCACCCCATACTTTACCTTTCTCAGATTGGTCACATGGTTTATTTGTTTATTTATTTGGGGTTTTTACATCACTTTCAACATTATTTCAGTCATTTCGTGATGAGACCTACTTGTAGCAGATATAGTGCTGCCTCACTGAATTGTCATGTCGCAGGTCCTTGACATGACAACCCACCCGGTCACAGATTTACAAGGACAACGGATTAACCCTTTAGGCACGGGCCTCAGCTCATGTGGGAAATTGTATCACAAGTTCAATCCCGGCACGGCCGGGGTTCGAACCCATGACCTTTGGATCACCACAGAGGAACTGGTGCTAATAAGCTGGCGCTCTAACCAACTGCGCCACGGCCCGTGGCCTCTGGTCACATGGTAGTTGCCCAATAATTTACCTTTCTCTGATTGGTCACATGGTAGTCACCCCATACTTTACCTTTCTCTGATTGGTCACATGGTAGTCACCCCATACTTTACTTTTCTCTGATTGGTTACATGGTAGTCACCCCATACTTTACCTTTCTCTGATTGGTCACATATGGTAGTCACTCCATAATTCAGCTTTCTCTGATTGGCCACATGGTAGTCACCCCATATTTCACCTTTTTCTGATTGGTCAAATAGTGTAATCACCTTATACTCTACTGTCCTCTGATTGGCCAGGTCTGCTTTGTTTCCTGCCAAAGCTATCACTATGTTTAAGTTTCCCTGTTTTTGTAGCTCTTTCACCCAGCGTTTAGCTTTTTCAAAGGAGTCCTTAAATTACATAATTATTACAATTATTACAGTACAATAAAAAAAACATCATGTTAAACAATAAATAATTGCAGATTGCAATCGATCCCCATTGAAAACACCATATCACCATACCATAAGTGCGCAAAAAAAAACCTCTCTAAAATCCAATCATTAAAAAAAAAGATGGCCTATTACAATAACCAGCCTTCAAAATATAGACAATTTTTATCTGTTTGTATTAATAGAGGGTATTATATATTTTTAAAGGAGTAATATATATCTCATATTGAATATGTGCTGAAAACTATTATACACATGTACATGTACATGAATTGTCTGAGCTGGGATTCTGGGATATTGCAGCTTGTAAACTGTTGATATTGTTTAGGCCTGAATTCTACCCTGCAAATTGATGATTGTTTTAAAATTATATCCATAATTGGATTTAGTGAATCTGACGCTGACAACATCCTGGTGCATATGGATAATGGCCTTGACTTTTGCCACTAACTCTACCAACCTCTCCACTGACTATGAGTAAGTAAATGTAATTAAATTATTTGGATAAACAAAACAAAAATAACATAGAGGATGTCAATATGAATAAGCAAAAATACCATGTAAAACTCTGACAAGTTATCAGAAAACACATTTCATCTATCTGGAAGTATATCATCCAATGGATTTTTTTTTCAGATTAAAAAGTAAGATGAACAAAGATTGACAATGAGATATCCTTGGACATTTCAAACTCCTAAATTTAAAATACCAGTAATATATGAAAAAGTCAACAAAAATCATTTATAAGAAAATAATTTGACATTAATGTAGACTATAATAAGTTAATGGATTGCATATAAATTGAAAAGAAAAACCTGCTAATTACAGACCTGATTTGTGATATCATATACAACGATAGCGGCTTGAGCGCCTCTGTAGTACATGGGAGCCAGGCTATGATACCGTTCTTGTCCTGCTGTGTCCCATATCTCAAATTTGAATGTCACATCATCCTTGCACACTCTCCGTGTGAGAAATGCAGCTGAAATATATAACCGGTAATAAAAAAATGGCTTACAAATATTTGGTTATAAATTTTTAAATAGCCTACTCAGTACTTTATTTAATCTTTTTGCAAATGCAATGGCTTTGCTAATTTTGCATCTAGAGTGTCCAGTAATTTTTATCTGATTTATTTTCTTATATTAATTAACTTGACTGAGTTTTGTTCCCCATGTCAGGTATGGACTCCCATATCATCACTAAGGTGATGGTAACCATGGTAACAGTAAATATCTAAACTTGGAATCCATTTGTGTTTGCATTGCACGAATCACATTTATTTCTATCTTCCTATACGTGTCCATGTTGTCACACAGGTGCATTCATGTGTGAAAATTGGAGATCACCTGTTTACTATTTTTAGCTATGACCTGGCAGAAAACAAGTCCATGTATCAATGTGGTCATTACTCTGCATGGCAAGGTAGAGTCATATACTACCTGGATCTGCTGTGGAGAGTATGTGGTCATGCATGTTCATGGTCATATATTAAAGTTATGACTAAAGTAAGTCATGCCTGAGAAATGTGACCACATCAGGTCAAAATCAAACATAATAAAAAATTAAATAAATACAATGTAAAAAAAAAATAATGAAATATATTTGACTTGTTTTTAAAGGGTCAAATCATCAGCAGAAATGAAAACAAACCTGACACAGAGAAGATAAATTTAGGCTAATAACCATGGTAACAGGTCTGTGAGCTTTTGGTGCAGGTTGTCTATTTCTCTCATCATGAAAAAGCATCAGTTGGGCAATGATAATTTTTTTTCACAAATTACTTTCATAAATGCCCCTTCAAATTCTAAATCACTTTTCTAAATCTTTTATAAATAAGATGCACTCCAATTATAAACTTTGCAAATAGTACAATTTGGTATATTTGCTTTTTAAGTTTCACAGATAACAGAGTCAGAGGCACAAATTTTTTTACCTTGATCATCACAACATGAATTAATACCTGATCCTTTATCAGAGCAGCCTCCAAAACAAAACATTGAAGTATCATCCCGCTTTGGACAATTTGAATCCTCGTATTTGTAAACTGACCATTTAAATAAACTGCATTGGTTATGGTAACATTCTCTACATCATCTGAACCAAATTTGACAAATGCAGATTTTTGCAACCACATTGTGTAAATAAAAAGAGCATTATAAAGATCACTTTAAAATATAATGAGTACAGGGAAACAGGACTTGTAAAATGTTTCTGATGTGATCAGTCAACTATATACTGGTACAGTGTAATTGTTTATTGTAAAATTCAGAATAAAAACAAGAACTATTATTTCCTGGTCCACTCACCTCCTATGGTGCTTTCCTGGCATTCATGGAATTGCCCTTTGACAAAGCGAAGGCAGAGACTGGACTTGCCCACCGCCGACTCTCCCAGCAACACCGGTCTCAGATAACTCACCTTCTCACCTTCTACAGACATCCTGCAACACTCACTGTCTCTTGCTTCTGACCTATTTAATTACGGCTGTGAATAATAGTATCTATAAATTTTGGCAATTACTTTCTGTGTTAAGAGATTTATGATCTAGATTGCCAGTAATGTAGTGTTATTGGCAGAGTTTACCTACCCATTTGAGCTCATTGCAATCTCTCTGTATTCAACACACAGGACTATATATAGAACTGTATATTTTATTGGATGGCTTGTATCATAGCCAGAAATACAAGAACTTCTCATGAACGCCACATGACTGTTTTGGCAGCCACAACCACGGATGAGTCACACCTTAAACTTAGAACAATGTAGATTAAACAATTTGGGTATGATAGTTCTGACATAGGAAAGCTAAAACCAATTGGATAAAATGGTTTATCACAGGTAAACTTGAACCAACTGAATAAGATGGTTTATCACAGGTAAACTAGAACCAATTGGTTAAGATGGTTTATCACAGGTAAACTAGAACCAATTGGTTAAGATGGTTTATCACAGGTAAACTAGAACCAATTGGTTAAGATGGTTTAACACAGGTAAACTAGAACCAATTGGTTAAGATGGTTTATCACAGGTAAACTAGAACCAATTGGTTAAGATGGTTTATCACAGGTAGACAATAACTAACTGGATAAAACATTGATTTAACACTGAACATTTAAAGATGTAAACTGGAACAATTTAGATAAAATAGGTGAAACAGAGGTCTCAAAGAACCATTTGGAAAAAACTGGTTTGTAAAACAGTTAAGACCAGAGATAATTCCTGAATATAGGTTTAAATGAGCATGCTGAGGTAAACTGGAACCAAATCGGTAAAAAGAATAGTCATGTTGGTTTCCCGCCTTTCATTAACAGCAGCCAGCCTCCAATTTTGGGGAGTTTAGTCTGACAGAAAGCAAACTGTAATTTGAAGTGCTACACATGTAGCAGGTGACCGGAGTTTCTCAAATGATATTTGTTTAATTCTTCAAATTTTCGTTTCCATGGCAACCATTTACATTTTATTGGGATTCTAGAAAATAGTACATTTTCATTTCTAGCTTAACACTGAATATGTATCTCTCAACAAAATCAGGTGAGAAGGTGGGAGACATGGCAAAATATTTGAAAATGGTGGAAAATTGAATTATTATAGAATTCATGGTTACCATGACAACAGAATACTTATAAAACCTGGAAAGTTGAGGACAGGGAGCTAATCTTTAACAAAATGCTTATTGAAAGTGATTTTTCCCACATTTATTTTTAGCACTTCCAAAGATCAGGTTAGATTTATACTAGTGCATTCTTTGAACAATTTTGTCTACTTTTATGTTTTCGGACAAAGAATGTGCTCAATAATACTTTTGTGACTGAAGAAATATTTTTTACTTTGGCGGACTGAATGACAGTCCTATTGTCTGATGTGGGTCAAAAACACTGGCGAGACCTTGTGCTTGCCATGCATGCCCAGTATTTTGTATCTTCAGTTCATCATTCATGAGATAGGGCCTGCACAATAATATAAGGGTCAAGGTCACAGCATCAAGCCCAAAGGTCAAATCTGTACAATGTATATGTAAACACTTTGTCGAGCACCATATATAACATCAGACAATTTTTTGACCTTGACATTACTGGAAGCATCACAAAGGTCACAAAGACAAATTGTCATGGTTTTATCAGGGTTTGACCTTGACCTAATTGCAGAGAAAAAAAATTCATAGAAATGGCAACACAAAACTTATGTGGGGAGCAGTCTCTAATCTTAATTAATGTTCAAGAAAGACATATCAGTCCAACAGATTCTTTTCTCTTGTCCCTGAGGCCCAGATGTGGGAAACAGGAGAACCTCAGTCAAATTCTGCCAAAATCAAGACAAAAATACAATTTTTTTTATTTGATCAAAGTTTACTAATGATCACGGTACTGTACATACATGCATGTTATTTGTTCATAATATTACATTTTGTCTGTTTTGTCTAAGGTACAAACTTGCACAGTGAAGATGACACTGACTTGCTGGCACATATTGTTAACTGCAGTTTTGTCCAAGCAATATTCAGGATGAACAGGGTGGCCCAAAATCAGGTATAAAACCAAATTATCCTTTTGAAATCATCATGATTATGGAACATCCTGTTTAACTGCAAAGGTGTTCCAAAATCAAACCGAAGTAAAACAAAAATGTCAAATATTTTGGAACACCCTGTGACTACAGCTCACTGGGAACACAAGATTATTGTAATATTGAACTTGTCTCAGACAAATGAAAATTTCAAAAATGGACAAATATATTTACACTTCCCTTTGATGAGCTGTACATTCATAATATATTAGATATCGACAGAAATAATCTATGGCAGACATCCTCATATAAGTATCTCCTATTGGTTGGTCTTTATTTTTAGTTTAAAAATCTTAACCACAATTATCTTGATTTTGTTACCATTACCAACACCCTGTGGAGAAGACATTTTTTGTCAACTCTCAGTAAATTATGTGCAATTGTGGTGGTTATTTTGTTGGCAATTAAATATACACTGCATGAGCCAGTTAAAAACACCATGAACCCAAAGATATACGCCACTAGTCGGGTGATATACATCACAAGCGTTATGATATACACCATGAGTTATGGGATATAACCCATGAGCCATGTGATATATTACCCATGCCAAGTGATGTATACCACGAGCCAAGTGATGTATACCACGAGCCAAGTGTTGTATACCATGAGCCAGGTGATGTATACCACGAGCCAAGTGATGTATACCACGAGCCAGGTGATGTATACCACGAGCCAGGTGATGTATACCACGAGCCAAGTGATGTATACCACGAGCCAGGTGATGTATACCACGAGCCAAGTGATGTGTACCATTGGCCAGGTGATATATTCCACAATATATACCACGAGCCAAGTGATATACATATATAGAGCTAGATGATGTATACCTTGCGTCTAGTTGATATACAACACGAGCCAGGTTGCTATACACGATAAATCTAATGTCAGTACACAAAATCTCTGGTATTGAAGATATATAAAATTTGTACCAGTTGGTCAGGATATGATCTGTGAGATACTATGTGTTGCTACGATGCTGGAAAGTGTCGCCCTCTGGTGACACCACAAGACATGAACATTTCCAAAGATTAAAAAAAAAAATGGTGTCGACACTTGTCATGATTATTCTTGTGGTACAGCTTACAGTATGAATGGTTGTCTAGATTCAATAATGGTCAACTTTGTGATGTCATCTGATCCAAACATCTATTTTGTCAACCATGACGGCCATGTACATTTCTCAGATAACCCAGTTTTGTCAGATATTGATGAGGAATAAGTCTGCCGTATCTCAATAATATGTCGCAGTACAGGACCTCATTTTGGTCACATGACTAAATGGATGGTCACATGACAAAACAGATTTTTCAAACAAACCTTTCATACATAATGCTTGGTTGTAGCCTCAGATGGGTTCTAAAAACAGATCTGAACACGATATCAGTTGTAAATACATACTTCTATGTGTGGTTACAAGATGAGCATTAGACATGCAAGACTATAACACAGCATTATGCGTGACAAGATGAGAACCCTATCTTAACTGTGTTGGAACATGATACATCTCTTGGGTTAGGCAAACGATTAACACAAGTTTACCCAGACCTATACGCAAAATTTAATTCTGAGGGCCAGCTGCAGCAACATTACAGAACTGTAAATGAGGGCACAAATCTTTACAACACTTTACTGAACAGTGCAAATATGGTTTTTGTTTTTTATTCTTCTTCAAATCACATTTGAAGCCTGACCCTCCCTCCCTTTATACACATAGCCCATACCCCCTCCCACCCTTCCCGTACAAATAAACGTCTTGATTTCCCCTCAATAACAGAGCCACTTCTGTACAATTTTTTTTTTTATAAAAAAAAAAAAAAAAAAATCAGAAACTTTACATTAATCCTGGTGTACCAGACTTACAATAGAGGACCTTTTTCACTTGAAGCAGTGTCTGCAGCCAATATCAGAACATAACTCATTCATCCCTGCCTCTCTCCTGCCCAACATATATACGTGTACATTTTACACCAGGGGGCAGGTGAGGGCATCTACATTTGTGCCCCGTATTTGTCCCATATCTACAACAGTAATTCTCCTAAGCTGGGTTGACATCACAATCTGACTAAATCACATGCTCCCGTCAAAAACACACAGCGGCGGCCAGAAAAGACCACAATTGCTGTGTCCAACTGAAGCACAAAGCTGGCGTCCTATTCATCCGTAACCAGTTTACAATATACGCAAGTCCACCAATGACTCATACAGCATGACATCTCTCTGCCAAATATTCCTTGTCCTTATGAATCAAGTCTGAGTAACAAAATTTGTTTCAGTCAATTTATATTTACATTTTTTGTTTTTCACATATCCATTTTCTCTCAAAAGATATTGTGGTTTTTCACAATATCAAATTGTGATCGGATCATAATCAACACAGGTTTAAGAATGTTATGATCGCACATGAATGTTGTGGCTTTTTTCTGAAGATATCTGCATCTCTATGTTTAAAAAAAATGTCTATATATATATATGTGTGTGTATAATATATATATATAGAATTTCAGATAAGACTGGACTTTGCAGCCAAAGTAGTATACAATTCATTTGTCCAATAAAATCTCCACTAGAAGTTCTATATATAAAAATTAATAATATAAACATAAGTATGGCAAAAACCACAAGGTCATTTAGGTGTTGGAACCAAACATCTTGAGATGTTTGGCTCCAACTATTAATTACCATACCCACAGCCAGCTGAGAATGTACCACAACAGAAAGCAAAACAAATAGCAGCTTCTTGTCCAAAAAAAAAACAAAGACCGACCAAAAAAAAAATATATATAGACACCACCCCTTGTATGGCAAACAAATAGTAAACTGCAGTAAGCTTTCATTTGAATTGAAAATGGTTAAATTCAAATGTTACTACCCTGGATTACATCTAGCACACTCAGGTGACTAATTGTTGGTAGCATTCTCAGCCTAGCTTCTCTAGTTCCAGTATAATATTTCCTATAATACATGGCTGTTCTGGCCATCCAAGGTCACAAAATGACATCCAAGGTCATGAGTGAAGCCAAAAGTGACTTATGACATGATCGTATATTACAAATATTTCAAGACGACATCTTTCTTGTATTTCCCACCACGTGTTTATTAAGCAATAAAATGTCACAAGTTGCTTATATTAAGTCATCAAGTCCATCTGGAGGCCTTAACTGGCTGTGGAAAACCAGATTCATCCAGCAAATCTGACTTAGCACAGCTTACTATTTTCTTGATCAACTGAGAGCCTATAAGATTCCAGACTAAAAATGAAAGATTTTCCAGTTTTGTAGCAGAGGCCATATATGAAAACAGATAGATAGTTCACTAACATACTGCTGTTGTCAACCCTATTAATGAGATGTATTTTATTAGATTTACTCATTTTTAATATCAAGTATCATGAGAAAATCAAATTTCAGATGAACAGATTTTTACAGACCTCTTCAAATAAAATTGCAATAAAGGGTGTCATAATCACATTCTCTTCTGTATTTCACTACTTTTTGTATCATTCATCTGGTAAAATTAAATTGATCACAAATCAAAGATGTCTTGAGCTCCAGACATTCTCAACAAATCTACTTCACCAGTTAAGATGAGAGTTGAAAATCAAATTTAATGTTATCCCAAATATTGACAATCACAATTTCAGAGCACAAGACTTGGAGCAGAATCATGGGAGGAGTATATATATATAGTCTACCATTGCCTCAAAAGGCTTGGCGCGTATACAGTCAAATTCTCACAATTTATTCTATTAACTGGTCAGTTCACATCTTTGGCAGCCGCTATCATTATCAATACTATTGTCCCTTGTGCGGTAATTCTTGCACTGGTTTAAAAGACCAGAACAAAAATATTATATTTCATGATCTATTCAATCTTGCAAAGTTTTGACTGAGTATTTGGCCTTCAAAATTAAGGATACCAACATTGGATTTAAAGAATACATGTAATAATTCTATGGTTTTCAATGTACCAGTGTGTGCCAAAGAAATTCAGAATTTAAAATTTAGAATGAAACAATTTGGAAGCACATTTCGCAAAGAGTAAATTTTGTTACAGTATGCATATCTATTTCTCCCACAATTTTGCAATCTTTATGTTCTAGTAGATCAGACTTTGTTAAATGCGTTAACCAATCCAGCACATGCATCTATTTGATCCAGCACATTGCTCCATGCCTGAAGTACGGGGTGAGTGATCAGCCTGTGTCACGCAGATATTTGCTATGACCCATGAGTTCTTGGTATAAGCACACTTGGTCACAGACCTGTCTGGCTGTAGTAAGATTGATCAGTCTCCCCAATACCCCACACATAGAGCACAATACAGAGTCTGATTTGGACCCAACTGATGAACGAAATAGCCCATGATGGCGAGAGATATTTCGTGTAAACTAACAAAACCAAATAGATGTTTGCACCCTCCAGGGAATACAGAAAACAATGTAAGGCTCCATTCAGGGTGGGATGTCTTCACCGACAAAGCTAATATTAAGCAACTTGTTCCACATTTTGTCCTGACAAAATTCTTTGTTTTTGTGACTTTAATTCTCAGTCCAGTCTCTCCTACTGTGGGAGAAAATGTTGACTCCCAATAGTCTGTGTTAAACGAGTAGTCTGGTATCCATGGCAACAGACTATTCTCCAATTGTTATTAAAATCCACCATTTACAGTCTGCTGATAGAAGCCATGACAAAAATGGTTAGACACGCCCACTTGACAACCACGGACCAATCAGCAGTGAATGTACAATGGTCCATCGCTAATATACAGTCAATGATCTGATTAAAGGATTAAATCACTTTTGTTGACGTGGAGGCGCCACTGATAGTATGCTGGCTGTAATATATAGATACATGATAGAGATTTTGTTACAGTGTATTTTGTGTTGTTGTTGTTGTTGTTGTTGTCCGTGAGTCCGGTGTGTGCACTTCTACATGTGGTATATAAGGCAGCTGTGTAGTCCCGTCATCACTTGCAACAGTTGCCGTTTCCTGATTGAGTGTCCTGTGATAAATCTACCGTTCTTTGTCTAGGAGCGCCACCTGGCTCGTTCTTTGGAAGCTTCTTTGCTGCAATTGTAATAAAAAAAACACATTAAAAAAAATTCTGCATTTTTATGTCCCAGTATATTTCCTAGAAGTTACAAGATTCTACCAAAATTGGGATTTTTTTATATTTCTAAGTACCTAAAAATTTTTTTGTCGACATTGTGTTAACAGAGGCCAGACATAATATGGTTGGTGTATGGAAAAAAAATAAAAAATTTGATCTGCTCGATGGCACATACCTATTGCCAAGAATATATCATTTACATTCATAGCTGTCTTGGCTGAGGTTTCCATAAATAATAAACTGTTTTCCTCTGCATATGCTTGTGCTTCCTGCAAAACAACAAAAAACATTACAAACAAGTGTCAACATTTATTTGCAATAAATCTGTTTCAATCTTATAATGTTATACCCGACACAGCCGAGTAATCAAAATGGACTTCATTGCAAACATTAAATATCTCAATGTTATAATCACTGATGGTGATTCGCTTTAATCACTGTTGTTATGGCTGTGGTAGAGTAAACTCTGACTTATGATCAGACCTGCTGACAAGGTTTAGTAAATTTTCATTTTTGTCTCACGTACAATTTTCTTCCTCATCATTTCCCTTAAAACCTAAAACTTCCTGTTTATAAGTTTGTATTTTCCTGTATAATGAGCTGTAGTCTATGTTTGCAAGGCTACCCACCTCGTATTCTACCATTCTCTTATTGGCCAAGTCTGCCTTGTTCCCTGCTAGGGCTATCACTATGTTTGGACTCGCTTGTCTCTGTAACTCTTTCACCCATGTTTTGGCTCTTCCAAATGTGTCCTGCAAAAAAAGCCACATACATCAGTATTATTGAAGTATTAATCATGACCTGAGCCTAACACTACATCTAGGGCATATCTTGTTTGAAATTCTTTTCACAAATTTAACTGGCAAATTTAACTGGCTCTACTCACCTGATTTGTGATATCATATACAACAATAGCGGCTTGAGCGCCTCTGTAGTACATGGGAGCCAGGCTATGATACCGCTCTTGTCCTGCTGTGTCCCATATCTCAAATTTCACTGTTGTGTCATCAAGACATACTGTCTGTGTAAGAAATGCAGCTGAAAAAAAATAAAAAAATAAATGAATAAAATAAATTACACGTAAAATGAACATATTTATTGATATTAAAGGAGAATTCAGATTTAGTCCATTCAAGTATGAGCAAATGTAACAAAGCATATTAATACTCCCATACTGTTATATGGGTATAAATATTGCTTGCCCTCAACCTATTTTAATCAGTCATTACAGTGTTCTCCAAAAGTCGCTGGCCCGTCGAACAAAGCCGGCATTAGATCACATTGTCTGGCAATAATGACTGGAAATGACTCCTTTACCTGCACAATTTCTCATTGTAGTCATCACAAATACAAATGTCTTGGTTCATTTTTCCAAGATTTTCGGTGGCTACCATTTTGTAAAGTGTGAGCAAAATACTAAATATGAAGTTGCGCAATATATCAATGTTTCAATGCGAATGAATATACTTTGTGAAGAGGCTCTGATCATTTTCATGCCACCGTGAAGGAGCTTTGATCATTTTCTCGCTAAAAATATGAGCTTCTCCCCGTCATTTCCGCTTTTCATATACGTATTTAAGGATTGTTGTACTCCCATTTTCTCTGACTTGTGCATAATTTAAACTTATTAAATGAAGCTGGACTACTGAACTTTTACTGTTGTATTTTATGACAAAGATTTTAATGATATCACAATCGGGGTAGCTTGTACCAAGCCAATATGAGCATACTTTATTCACTTTTCACACTGAAACAAGAATTTTACCTTATTTTAATGGGAATTAAGGGCAGAGATTTTTGTCTGATGTTTAGCTACCCCAAGTCAGACAAAATGTTTGGCGTTGGCCTTAAAACTCTTTGTGTACAATGAAAAGTTGCTGTCTTCAGGCAACAAGGCAAGCTCCAATTTAGAACACTGCTGTGAAATAATACATCATCAAAACTTCAATGTGTAACCAAAGAATTTATACCCATATTTATCGTCAAAATAGACTGGAAATGCACTGTTTCCAGAAACACCACTCACTCCCCATCATAATTAACCCACGACTCCAGTAGAACTTGAACTCCAGCAACAAGTTTTAAAGGTACCATGTTTCCATTAATTCAAAATTGGATGACAATGGATGTAATGCTTGTCAGAAAAATATTCTTTTTCTTTTCTTCATCTCTGCATTGTATCGTCCTTGTTTATGAGTCTACACAGAGAGGTGAAAATGGGTCAGTCTAATTGTAGGAGTGACAGCAATGATCTGAAGCTCCCAAACGGTGATGCTTCTGACGTCATATGATGTTTCTCCTTTGGTGTATCACATGAACTCTTCTAAATGTCATTTCATGTTGTTAGGTGTGATATTAAGTAAAAATTTAAGAAAGGGCATTACAGTTAACCCACGGATCAGTATTTTGAGAAATTATGACTGGGAAAGACGGTGACATGGGTCAAAACTGCAACAGTCAATCGGCAGAGGTAGAGTTCATTCAGTAGGGAAACTTCAATATGATGGCAGTGCGTGGTGTTTCTGGAAGCAGTGGCTTTGAATCTATTTTGACCATGAATACAGGCATAGATGATGCACATAGTATGACATATTGCAGTGTGAATTATGTACATGGCTCAAACTGCTATCAATGACCTGATCATTTTGCAAGTTAATAAGGGAACAAGTGACAGTAATTTGTGAAAATGCTTTTAAAATGAATAAGATGTTGAAGGTGGAGATAATAAGTGACAGAAGTCCATTTTTTGCATCTTTTGAGATAGCTGAGGTACAGAATGGGTGGTTAGACTTTCCAATTCTGAAATATTGGACAACAAAAGCTGGTTCTGCTGTAAATTCTTGCATCAAATTAAAAACACTCAATGCCATCTTTTGGTTTAGAAATATAGCTAGAAAAAGACTTTGGAAGCAATCATACTGAAGAATATTAGCAGCTGTATGATAAGATGAAAAAGTTACAATTGTTTGTACGTTTTATGAATTGATACTGAGCAAAAGTCACCAAATGAAATATATGTTAGAAATAATTCCAAACAAAGGGAAAAAAAGAAGAAATTTTGCCAGAAAGCGACAGATTTAACTGATCATACCTCCTATCGTGCTCTCCTGGTATTCATGGAACTGGCCTTTGACAAAGCGTAGCACCAAACTGGATTTTCCTACTGCAGACTCTCCTAATAGTACAAGTTTGAACTGACATATCTTGCCCTGTGCGGCACCATTGGGTCTCTGCGCTCCCCCTCGTCCTGCCATTCTGGCAATCTCACTGTCTCTTTGATTCTAAACTGTCTTCCAACACTGTCAAGCTATGTGTTTATGCACTGGGCTTCGCGGCACAGTCCACCACCAATCACCTGGAATGACACACAAAGTTCACACATATATCTTCGATGTTTATATAAAATCAAATAATTACCTTTAACGATAACCACATCTGCCAAATAAATGTTCAGTGTACAGAACCTCTAATCTGGGATCATATTAGTTCAGGTTCAACTATCAAAGTGAGGTCAGGCAGATTTAAGGCATGATAGCTTTGTTCTGCACCTGAAGCAGTTGAAATAGTCACCCAACAACCAAGAACTACATTATGAGGTCACAAAGGTCTTCCTATATTCATTAATTTGTACAAAATCTTGAGTGATATATTTAGAAGCCTGGGTGTGGAAATAGTCACCCACAGTAGCAGAGAAGCACAGACTTGGTATCAACATTTAATAATGCATTTTCATAATCATACAAGGTCACACTGGGTCACAATGCATATTCATGAATCATGTTCAAATATCACAATCTCTGTAAAATCATAGGTTACCATGGTTACAGGTCAGAATGTGCTTGAATAATTATGCCTGCAAAATTTTAATTTCAAATATTACATAAATGTTTGTATCTTACATAAATGTGTAAATTTTACAATGTTCACATTTTGAAAATGTTCTAAACTGTTTTATAACCATACCTATGTAAACATACTCATCATGATCTGATGACATGACAGTAGATGATTACAGTTTGGCATATGGGCGATATGCAAAATAGCTTCTGGAAACACACAATTATGAGAAAGATGTTTCACAAGTATCAAGGTATTTAAACAGGAAAATTTTCATTTGTCACATAAGATGGGGGAAATGCTCCAATTGTAACTAAAATATTAATATGGTGTTTTGCTACTTTGTCTCATCTGCTAAAATGGTAAATATTATAAAAATGAATTTCTTACAGAATGCTAAATCATTGAGAAAAAGGAACGATGGTTGTATAATTTAATTGTTGTTTACAATAGTAAGCTACCAGGCAGTATTACACAAAATTCTGTCACAAAAAAAAACATTGGCATTAAGATGATGCTTTATACCCTTGACAAAAAACTTCACCTTTCTTGACACTTACTACAGTGGTAGTATCAAGGTTAAATCTAAAACATATTAATTTATTAAGCAGCAGATCAATGCATTCCCCAAGTTCATCAAAAACCAATGTTTCATCATCAAACGAGCAGAGTAGGACTTTAAGAAAAAGATATTTTTAAGTCAATTTCCAACTCATTTGATGTAAAATGGGGATCAAGTACATGGGACACCAACTTTGCTTTTTTGACACGTGATGCATTTCTTGCCTGACTTCCAGCCATATATATGTAATGTGTGATATTTGATATAAATGTTTGTATTCTACGATTCACCAATGAAAATAAACCAAGATGTAGAACTCTCCTTCTGTCCATTTATGTAAGCTATTTTATTCACTTCTCAAGTCCTTTGAATTGAAATCAACAAATTTCACTTTCTCTTTCCCTGATATCTCTCATCTTACAACTAATTAATTCAGACACTAAACATGGAAGAATGACATGAATTACTTATCATAAGTAATTTATAATATAAAAAGATCTTATCTGGAACCTGAAAATAATGAAAGTGTGGATTAGTCAGTTGGAGCCAAGCATGTGATCACCCTGTGAGATCTCATTTAACATGGTCCCATCCATTATATCATCGCATGGCCATAATTGTTTGCTCCAAATGTTGACATCATTTGACCCAAAGCACTTTCCATTTGAAATATTCCTCAGATGCATTCATTCAAACAAACAGAGCAAGACTGATTCCTAACAGACATTTTGAAAAAAAATCAAAACAATTACTTTCTTCCATATTATCATCACCTTCGATTGCCATGTGGTTTTTTTCCCCCATTGAAAAGTACACACAAACTGTACAACTTTACCGGAACCAGAACTGTACAACTCCACTATAATTAATCATTGGTTGGAGTGACTGGCAGGGGGTCTATATTGTTGGAAGTGTTGAACAGGACTTCACTTTCAAATTAACTTCTTCAAGTCATTGACTGTCATTCTTAATTACCTAGTCAGGTCTTTTTTCTTTCATAAAATACTTTCAAATAATTGATACAATGCTTTGTAATTTGTGATATCCTAAACAGGACATGATATAAGAATGCAACTGATAAAGACAAGGTTGACCTGAGAGGTAAAACTATAAATTAAATGTCAGAATGACTGTAAATGACACAGCTCACATTTCCATTCATTGTGCAGAACTCATAACCTGTTAAGCATATTTGTGATAAAAAAAATACCAAATAAACATGTGCATTCTAAATGCAATCTTTTGAAGAGTCCTCAAATATATGATTATTTTCAATGACCCAAATTTTGCCCTTGTCGAATTATAAACAGGAATTTTGACGTTTTCATTTGTCTGGAAAGTGGGATGACACATCTGATGAAAATTCCAGATTTGCCTGCTTTTGTATAATGCGCTTCTCTCAAATGGGTCTGACTGCACTATCAAGCTTGAAATTCGCACTGTACGGTGTTCATCGGGTGATTTTATAAGTCAGTTATTCAGACACATCTGTGTTTCTTTGACAATCAAAACAGTACTACGCAAACGGGAAATAAGATGACAACAGGCAGCCATCTTTACAGGAAGCCAATACTTCAACGAGTGTATTTGTCCGTTTAATATCATTTTGTGGCGATGAATTCTTGTTCGGGCAACTGATTACTTACCCAAGATTAATCCAGGCTCATTGACCACTGCCAAATTTGCTCATGAATCGGTGAATAAACAAGAAAGTATGGAGACGTAAACACAATCTTGGTTCCACCCTCCGATGATGATTAAGGGACTACTTTCTGTGTGGTCTGAAATCCATACGCTAACATATATTCGGTGTTCTATTCGCGATGCATCTATTATGATGCACAATACACACAGAGTTATTGAAATTATGCTTTATGGAATATATAGCAAGGGTATTTGTGCTTATTTTTTCACAGATATACAATCAGACAGAACTTTCCGCTTGCGGATGGAGACCTTTTAACTTCATTTTGCCCGTGAAATGTAAAAATAGACCCCAAAGATTCCCATTACGTCACATTTTAGATCGCGTATGAGATCTCCCTCGCACGACTTTTATTTTGCTATTAACAATATGTTTCATAGAATTTTCATTTTATTGTTAACATAGATATTAAAATGGAGGAAACATAGTTTAAAATAAAAAAAATATAAAGGTGAGAATATAAATGATATTTCAAATTCCTTAGTGCGCAAGTGCAGTGACCTCTGACATGGTTGCCAGGAAGCAATCAAACTTTTTCCACACCGCTTTTTAGAATTTCTCACAAAAATGCTAAAACATTGAGAAAAAAGGAACGATGGTTGTATAATTTAGTTGTTGTTTATAATATTAAGCTACCAGGCAGTATTACACAAAATTCTGTCATAAATAACTGCTTTTGGACACTCGAAAACAGTGTTTATTTTTCATAACAAAATTCTACCAGTGAGAACCAACATGGCAGCTGTAGAAACACAACCGATCCGTCTGCCAGAAATCAACACTAACAGCATTTATGAGGGAAAATTCAGGGACAGCACACCAAATATCAAATCGGTAGGTTACTGCGTGGTTTTTTTAACATGTACAAAGTCTTCCCCTCAAACTACTTCAGATCCATCAGCCTGATGCACCTAACATTTAACAATCCTAATTTTCTCGGTATCTTGATTTTTGCCAACTGTGTCATCCTTTCTTATCATAATATCCCTTATTCCAAACCTATATTTTCCACAGCACCCTTTCTTCGGTATAACTATCAAGATAAGACTTGGCAACTTGAGATTGCACTTACAATGAGAAGAGTTTTCAAGAGATATTAACGGTCACATTTAACAAATGTTTCAGGAGTCCAAGTTGAAATATATATTTTTCCAGTGTCAGAAGGCAGTTTCTATAGCTCCTGTAAGACCGCAGTCTGGCACAGACTGAGGTGTCTGAATTTTCAAAATATGTGGCTCAAAATCCTTTTTAAGCAGAAATCTTGATAAATTGTCTAAATATTCCACAAAACAGCTTTTTTGCTGCATATTTGAAATGAATTTACTTGCTAAACACTTAACACTGGATTGATTTTAATGATCTGAAGCTTGTTTTCTTCCATTTAATGATACCTATTTATTTGTGAGATAATAACAGGATTAAATTACAAAAAATAATTCTTGTAGAATGCCAAGTAGTAGTAGGAGGCTACATCATACTAATTTGTCACTAAACTACATCTACTTAGTAAAACAATTAGGTATCCATCTTAGAATATTATCCACCCAGGGGAGTCCTGGAATTTCTGGCCGCTAAGAAATTTCCCTCAGCCAAACAAAGATCAGTAAGAAAAAATTATTCAGTCTGAGCAGGCCGCGGAAGTGGACAGTCAAAAATCAAAAAAATTTTTGCACATTATATGTTTAAATATATAAATTTGATAAGCATCCAACTGATGTAGTTGTGACCATTTGGTGCCAGGAAGAGACATAATTTTGCACTGAATGTTAATATCTTTATAATAATTAAGTTGGACCAGTTGATAAACATTATTACTTGGCCCAGCTCCCATGATAAAAGGTTCAAATTGTATTAACACTGTTCATAAAAATTCAAGCCCCCAACTTCTAAATGTTTTTTGTTGTTGTTTGTTCCAGGCAGGAAAGCTAACTGCAACTGGAGACAGTGCGAGCCAGTGCCTCAATACGCCACAGAGGGTGAGTATTCTAATTCCTACACTCATTTGCTTTTATTTAAGTAATCATGCAGGATATCATATGAATGTCTTCAGGAAATAACCTGAATTCAGGTTTTTTTCTTCAAATGTGAAATTCAAAATGGGCTGAACTGAGTCTGGGTATCCTCAGGTTAATTTTTAAGGGTTTCAGGTTTTTTCCTGAATGCTGACTTTCGTCACTGGTTGTAGTAGAATTACCCTGATGATTATTTGGATTTATAGCAGATCATAATTAAGACACAAGAGTTATGTAAATGTCGATGTTTATGGTTTATCTTCAAATTATTTACTTCTAATAACATTTTTCAGATTATCAACCCATTTTGAACCATTCTTGATTTTAAGCTGGAATGAAATGTTTATTTGCATTTATTTATAAAGCATTTTGTGCTATTTGGTAAGAAAACAAAATTTTAATTGTGAAATAATTTCAGAATGCAGGACAATTTTGATTCATTTCATCAATACTTGATTTGCTATGCCTATATGCAAGGGTCATAATTCTATGTGTTTATCAAATCTTCTTTCCAGTCTACATGTATGTCTTGATTTTATAAAGAGTAAAATGATAGCAATATGAATATTCAATATGGGTTTGTCAGGAAATGCTGATAAGGAGTGAAATGTCTCCTAAATTGAACCAGAAACAACATTAAAATCTATGCCATCTTTATCTGTAAGAATATCCACATCCAAAGAAGAATATCCACATCCATATGATATCCACATCCATAGAAGGATATCCTCATCCAAAGAATGATATCCTCATCCAAAGAATGATATCCACATCCAAAGAATGATATCCACATCCAAAGAATGATATCCTCATCCAAAGAATGATATCCTCATCCAAAGAATGATATCCACATCCAAAGAATGATATCCTCATCCAAAGAATGATATCCTCATCCAAAGAATGATATCCACATCCAAAGAATGATATCCTCATCCAAAGAATGATATCCTCATCCAAAGAATGATATCCACATCCAAAGAACAATATCCACATCCAAAGAACGATATCCACATCCAAAGAATGATATCCTCATCCAAAGAATGATATCCACATCCAAAGAATGATATCCTCACCCAAAGAATGATATCCTCATCCAAAGAATGATATCCACATCCAAAGAATATCCTCATCCAAAGAATGATATCCACATCCAAAGAATGATATCCACATCCAAAGAATGATATCCTCACCCAAAGAATGATATCCACATCCAAAGAATGATATCCACATCCAAAGAATGATATCCACATCCAAAGAATGATATCCACATCCAAAGAATGATATCCTCACCCAAAGAATGATATCCACATCCAAAGAACGATATCCACATCCAAAGAATGATATCCACATCCAATGAACAAAATTCACATCCAAAGAACAAAGTGTATTTTCCTGTCTTAATGATCATTTGTGTCACAATAAGAATACTATCCTCAATATAAAGTATTTACTCCAACATATATGGTTGTTATTTTTTGCTCAATTTAAGTTTGTGTTTGAGGTAGCTGAAAGAATTTTTTTTACTTCTAGCCTGCATCACCAGAGGTCGTGCGCCGCTTTCGTGCCACAATTCGCCCCGATGCAGGCAAGTCAAGAGTGTTTTACGGCAAGGCCTATGACCCTCATCTGAAATGGGCACGTCACATGACCCACGGACTGGGGACAGCGCCCTCTGTGATGGCAGTAGACTTGGTCAACCCAGATCCAAAGTCGTTCTTCCGCCAGGCCATGATCAGCAAGAAAGAAAGTATTTATGCCAGTCACTTGAGGGCGCCACTTGGAGTGTCACATGACCAAGCTCACGGACTTCCCAAGAACCTCAATCCCAACCAGTTTACCTTTGGAATCCAGACAGAGAAAGGTGTATTGCTGTGATTTGTTTATGAAGATATCTGTTAATATTATTATTTTATATTTTATCTAATATTAACAATATTTTTTAGAATTCTTAATTTTTGTAAACGTTCAAGATATTTGTTAATGTTATAAATATTTGTTTTTCATGCTTGTTAACATTCTTGATATTTGTTATTCTTAATATCTGTTATGGTCCTGATAGAAACAAATATTCTTGATGTATGTTAATGTTCTAGATATTTGTTAATATTCTTTGAGCTGCTCTTTTTGACTTGGGATTTGATATTTCCTGTCAATAATTTGCAAAGTTGCAAATTGTTTCTGATGATTTTGTAAAGTTGCTAATTCTTCACAATGAGTATTGTGGATATTTTGAAAATTGAACTTATTTAGATATTGGGAAATTATTCCAACAATAATTCCATTTGCATTTTTCACTTGTTAGCAATAAAAAATATGCATTCCCTTTTAAATAGCTTGAAAGAAGTAAATCATGAATAATTTCAATTATGGTGATGAGATATGTACATTGTAACAGATATTTTTTGTTTGTCCACCAGATGGCTCTGCTGGTGAGTTGATTAATCCTAACAGGACGTGGCCTCAGGTTGAGAAGGACAGCGAGCAAGGTCGTGAGCTGTACCGCCGCACTCACTTTGATTATCACCCAGGAGAGCAGTGCGATCGCAACTACACCCACCCCAGCTACAAGAAGGAGGGCATGTTCGGCATACCAACGCCACACGATAACGATGGACGAAACGTGCGCACCACGCTGAAATGGCTGCATGACGCGCAGTGCGAGAAAGCTGCACCTATCGTCTCCAAGCGGGTGGATGATTTCCGGGAGCGCACCCAGCCTCAACTTGGCAAAGTGCATGATCCGTGAGTATAACACATTTGTCTGAGATTAAGTCCAGTCCAGTGTCTGTTTGGTCACAAGCAGAAGTGACCCCATGAGGTCATGCAGGTTCATTATATGACTCCTAGGCTGGACTGTATCAACAGGTCCCAAATCGGTGTTCAAAAACCATGAAACCGGTGTGGGACCCTCATGTATTGAACAAACCAAATCCTGCACCAAAACGACAATTTCAGGGTTTGGGGTTTAAAAAAAGATTTGTATCCTCAAAAAGATTTGCATGAGGTCACTTTTATTTTGAGCGTAAACATGTATATCATCTTTGTATGATTACATGTATATTTTTACAGAAAGACAGTTATATAAAGCTCAAATTGCCCAAACTGTTAGTTTGGTGATGATTGTATGACATATTTTTGTTTGCGAACAGGTTTTGTCTTTAACATCATGATGCCTCAAGGGGCAGTTTGTAACCTTCTCATCAATGTTTGAATCTGAATTTTAGTATCACTTTACGGCCATCAAATATAAAGTAGTATTGCTTCAATTCTTTCCAAATTCACAGAATATTTAAAAGGATATTCATAAGGGAATGAAGAATATTCATAAGGATATTCAAAAGGGAATGAAGAATATTCATAAGGGATATGTTTTAACCCAGATTTGACCCCCCTATATGGCCCGGACCTTGTTGATATATTCTAGCCCAGTTTATTCCACTTATATTTTATATGACTCTTTGATGCCACTAAAATGATATCATAATACTTTTCCTGTGTGCCCAAATATATATCTTAGATTTTCATAATAAAAGCTTGCATTTTTGAATGCCAAAGCTGGACAGGGCTTTAAAATGTTGAACTTGGAAGAATCCACTCTATAAATACAAAAATATGCATTGGAATTAGAATTTTAATTACATTTATGGTCTTTTTTTTTCTGGCAGGATCAAGGACACGTTGAATGTGGGTCGTGATCACACGTACGGTATCCTGATCAAGCCAGATGAGTACGGGGCTGGGGACCTGATGCACGGCCGCATGCCCGGGGAGTACCTGCGAGGCAAGGACCGCATGCGCGGCGTCATCTCTGCCATGAGGCAACACCTGAAAAAAGCCAACTACCATAACTTCAACGACCTCCTCTCCGCCTTCAAGTTCTATGACAAGGTGAGCTATGGAGATTTTAAAAAAAAGTCATCTTGTCACATTTCACCTTTTCATGAGGTAATAGTTCAAAATTATAATTGTTTTTTTTTTATAATTTTATGACCTCAATAAAATATATATATATAATTTGTTTCTAAAATAGATATCTAAAAATTAGGAAATATATGTTAAACTTGTGCGATCAGTTTTACTCAATTTTGTGTATTTCGCACCTAAGAGCAGAAAGGTCCTGTTAAAGGGTATTCCTGTACAGATTGAAAAAAAATCAAAATCAATGCATGTTTTGCAGGATGGTTCGGGTAAAATTAATATCATGGAGCTGCGAGATGTTTGTTTCCGGTTTAGCCTGCCGCTAGATCCGGAGCTACTGGAACAGGTCATGGACTACTGCGACACTGACAAAGATGGACTCATTTCGTATCTGGAGTTTGCAAATTTTCTGAACTGGAAAGATAAAATGCCGTCAGGATTCAAGTCTCAATCAGCAGCCACAGGTACACACTGACAACAGCAATGTGTACTGCATTAACTATTTCTCCAAGAAAGAGAGTGCCAGATTAGAAAGGAAATAAAACACCTCCTACACTGTGACAAGAAACAAAAATTCTTCTCTAACTTGACTTGGCCTATTATTCGGGAAATCTGATGTAGAATGTTAATGTAGAAGGTTGTCTGAATTAAGTGTCTGGTGTAGAATGTTTATGTCTGGTATAGAAGGTCAATGAGATGTTGATGCATGTTTATGTATATTTCAGTGAGAACGCCTGCAGATGTTGATATTTATTCTGTGTATATTTCAGTGAGATCGCCTGCAGATGTTGATATTTATTCTGTGTATATTTCAGTGAGAGCGTCAACAGATGTTGATATTTATTCTGTGTATATTTCAGTGAGAGTGCCTGCAGATGTTGATATTTATTCTGTGTATATTTCAGTGAGAGCGCCTGCAGATGTTGATATTTATTCTGTGTATATTTCAGTGAGAGCGCCTGCAGATGTTGATATTTATTCTGTGTATATTTCAGTGAGAGCGCCTGCAGATGTTGATGTATGCTATGTACATTTCAGTGAGAGCGCCTGCAGATGTTGATATTTATTCTGTGTATATTTCAGTGAGAGTGTCTGCAGATGTTGATATTTATTCTGTGTATATTTCAGTGAGAGCGCCTGCAGATGTTGATATTTATTCTGTGTATATTTCAGTGAGAGCACCTGCAGATGTTGATATTTATTCTGTGTATATTTCAGTGAGAGCGTCAACAGATGTTGATATTTATTCTGTGTATATTTCAGTGAGAGCGTCTGCAGATGTTGATATTTATTCTGTGTATATTTCAGTAAGAGCGCCTGCAGATGTTGATATTTATTCTGTGTATATTTCAGTGAGAGCGTCTGCAGATGTTGATATTTATTCTGTATATATTTCAGTGAGAGCGTCTGCAGATGTTGATATTTATTCTGTGTATATTTCAGTAAGAGCGTCTGCAGATGTTGATATTTATTCTGTGTATATTTCAGTGAGAGCGCCTGCAGACGTTGATGTTGCTAGGGATCTGGAGCAGAAGACCCCCCAGAGTGCTGATAACACCCCGCGGCGCCTGCAGAAGCAAATAGACCAGGCCATCGGCTCCCACCGTACCTCCACCTCCATGATCAACGCAATCATCGGCGGAGTCTCCACTAAAGGTCCCCAACCTGCTTTATACCGCTCACATTCACATCTAAAAGAGATGCCACAATTTTGTACCATTCCTATCTGCTTAGTACATGCATATTTTAAGTTAGGACGATTAAACTGTTTTGTTTGTTATTAATTCTCACTGCGCGAGTTCTAACATTTGTGATCCACCAGGTGTCTCTGGTGTCTAATGTATACAGGGATAGATTTGTAGACATTATAGCTGTTATTATGACTACCTTTCTCCATGCTTTGAAAG
This sequence comes from Amphiduros pacificus, assembly GCA_949316495.1. Lineage (NCBI taxonomy): Eukaryota > Metazoa > Annelida > Polychaeta > Phyllodocida > Hesionidae > Amphiduros > Amphiduros pacificus. Next base: position 16,746,294 of record OX439011.1, on the reverse strand, counting down.
GAATGCATTATTATTTTGGTCAAAAATGCATGAACACAAAACAGCAATTACTTTTGGAATCTTGAGAAGGATAGAAAGATTGTTATACATGCAATGAATGGACAGCATGGCTCACTTGAATAGTGAGAATTATTCAGAACTTGTCTTGGATATCATGAAAATAGTTTTAAATAATACATGAAACTGTTTCACATGATTCCTTTGCAAGTACATGTATATACATACATGTACATGTGTATATACATCTATATATATATATTTTCTCTTTATAGATTATCGTAAATATGGGGTTCCAACTATTCGCACAGACCTTCCCGCACCCCGTATCCGCCGCATAGATGATCGTACAAACTACGGGGATGAATCAGACGCCTACGGTCTGACTAACCCCTCCATCTACAGCACACATGGGGTGTATGAAAAGGACTTTCTCATGTCCAGACCAAAGGACGAGGTGTGTATTAGCAAAATTTATAAACCTGATTTTTTTTTAAAATTATACTTTTTACCCTTGTACAAATATGGAATTACAGGGAATTTTCTGAAAACAAAATTGTTTTTGCCAAAACAGTATATTAACTGATTTTTATAAAAATATTCTTTTCACCCTGATACATTATGAAATTTGTTAAAGGAGCTTTTCCAATCAAACAAATTGTTTTTGGCAAAAACAATTATAAATCTGATTTTTTTAAATATTATACTTATTACCCTTGTATAATTTATGGAGGTTACTACAGTAAATTTTCTGTTAAAATAATTTTTTTTTTGCCAAAAACAACATTTGAAGGCATGTACTATCAAACATAATTTTCATTCGTATTTAGTAAAAACAGGACGTTTTTATTGACCGTAAAATCTCTTTTTCAGAAATTACACAAAAATAATCATTCCACTTAACTAAGAATTACTCTCAGCAGATGGCATTAAACAGTGCCATATAATTGTAAAAATCTGTTTATAAATTAAATCAAAATATATATATAAAAAATGTGTATTGACAGTGCCATCTAGTGGTAAAAACCTATTTTTCAGTCAAATCAAAGTATATTTATTTAGTTCACATGGATATGGAAGATTGAATATTATTTTTCTTACAATTTGTCATGATGCTCAATAACATGTTTGTCTGAAATTGTCTCTTGATATCTGATAGAAAATGAAGGTAGTATAATATTAAATAATGTATAAATCTGTCCACAAAGTAATAACTTGATTTGTAGCAACACCGTAGATGTTCAATGTACATATTGTGTATATGTATATCTTGAAATATTGCAATTTTATCAATTAAGAATTGAGTGAACAAGAAAATGCATGAATTCTGTACACTCAGGTGTTCATCCCAGTAAAATCTCAAGGTGAAAAATCAGCAAATCAAATGAAATTTTTATTTTTTTTTCGATAAAAAAATCATATTTCTAGAATCATATATATATATATATATATATATATATATATATATATATATATATATATATATATATATATATATATATATATATATATATATATATATATATATATATATATATATATATATATATATATATATGATATTGCTAAGTGAAAACTAAAATTAACAACCGAGATGAGAGTTTTGAGGAAATTTCTTTGCAAAATACCTGAGGTTTCATTTCGTAGAGCTTTATTTTGTAGAACTTATTTGTCAAAATGTGTGATTTTATCAGTATAGTTTGCAATATTTTGTCTTCATTGCACCTTTCCTCTTTACTCCTTGGGCAAGCTTGGCTAAAGGGTATTGTTTTTCATCTGTCTGTCCGTGCATGTGGGTTAACGTTTAGATTGAGTAACCTTGACCTCTATTACCATGGTTACTTGGTCACATAATCAGGCACAAAGCTGAAGGTTTTGGAGAAGTTTGTATGATATTTGGATATGCTTAATATTTTAGTCGGGGGAAATACCTTTCTCCAATCCAGTTCAACAATCAGATTTTATTCTTCAATATGCAAGTTTTTTTTGTCTTGAATCCACTAGTGTTTGAATTATTCCATTATGGATGGAAAGGAAATAGTTTAGGGTTTCTAGTCCACTCGCCTGAGTGCAACATCGTGAAGCCAGTGAGAGTGTCATGTCTGTTAATTTAATCCTATAAATTCAGTCCTTTTCAAATGAACTGAACTGTGATCATGTTGCAAATAAAATGCAGATGATTTTTGAACATGTTCAGACTATATCTAGGTTTTGTAATCATGAAATTTGTACCCTTGTTGATTGCCACTTCCTGCCAATTCTTACTCTGGGCACTTCTTGTAACCATTTGTCAGCTGGTCTCTGATTGGAGTTTGGTAAAAAAAAAAACCACTCTTCAACCACACTGTCCACCAGAGGCACACGCAAAGTGATAGGTTCACCAAGTCGCCCTCTGGTGGAGTTTGCTCTTCAACCCAACTATTGTCTTGGCTACTGTGATTGGTCAGTTAACAGGATGTGTTTACAATATTCATAGTATTATTAATAAAATATAAGAGAATTTGCTATGCCATGAACAGAATGAAAAATGTTTTTGTCATTTTCTGATATATGATATTGTCTGTGTTTTAGATATATGAAATTTTCAAGAATATTGGAGTCAAAATGACACTAGATGACTTTGATGCAGCATACAAGATGGCCGCCTCTCTCCACCCGAAAGGCAACGTCAGCGTCGAGTCATTCCGAAATGTTCTGGATGAATGCCAATCTCTGGAACTCCAGCGGAAGGGTGTGGTCTAAAATAACAACAATAATCAACTATCAACAATACTCATTTTGATAACTATGTGCCAATGTCGATTTATTTTATGTAAAAAAAGTCTTTCAACTTAACAGTACATTTTAATTATAATTTGGGATAATTTTCATCATTAGAAAATATTTTTCAATATCCAATATGATCACAGTTCAGTTTCATCTTACATCTTAAAGCTAGCTAAATATATGTTAAATCAAATTGGCACATAGTTGTTAAGATATTGTAAATATTCAGTGCTTATATGGGTGATAAGTTGTAATTTCAAATAGAATTTTTTAACAGGTTATATTGCATAATTATGTTTAGTACTAGTAGAGTACGGAAATGAAATATTTCTATAATTTTTGACAAAGATAAAAAAATAAAGTAGAGAGAATTTTTAATTGAACATATGTGTGAGAACAAATCATCAGTAACAAATAATTTTATGGCTCATTTGAGGTTGAATTTTGATAAAGTATTCTATATGGAAGAAACAGTGTATAAACAAATACAAGCAAGTATTGCCCATATACACTTGAGATTTCTGTAATAAGTATTTATAAGTTAACAGATGAAATCAGTCGAATTGTACATTATCATAAAAACTATATCATTCCATTAATTCATAACATTTCACATTTCTGTTTGTTTTTGTGTATATTCAACATTAAATAGTTTGATTTCATCATTGTTTTCTTTCTCATTGTGCTGCAGTCATTCTTTTTATCTCCGTTGCCATTTTGTGAGCAGGATGAATGCCATTAAAGTACTGTTCTGCCTGTCTGTCATGTATCTATAGCACATTTCTGTATATACACTTCTAGTATTATTGATCATTCCCACCAACTTTGAATACAATCCAAATTTGGCATTGAACTTTACTGATAATTTCTTTTCAACTACCGGTATATGTTACCATGGTATCTGTGCCATTCAGATTAGGCAACAAGACTTATTTTGATCAATTAAATCAAATTGAAGATTACAGCTCCATCATTTAATTGTATGTGATAATTAAGGTCAAGTTTGGATTGTATTGGTATGTAGGAGTCATCTTTTTGAAGATGGCTTTTTTCTCATCAAGTGAACGTGTCTGTGATAATCAAAGCAAAACTTTTAATTCTTCTATGCAAGATATGCCCTTCAGTATTTATTGTTTTGGTTTATTTTGTGAATAAATATACACATTTTATAACTTCGTTTTATGCTTCACCATTTTGTTAACAATTTCCCGGTAACACACAGTATACAGGGTGTCTCATAAGTGATTTACTTGCTCAAATCCTCAGATGTTAAATAAAGACTGTTTCTTGCCATGCACCATGTAATTATGCAAATCATATCAGTATTGAAAGCAGGTCAAACGTTTATGCAAATACTTTAAATGATAGGGCAATATAAGGCCAATATAAAGAGTCCTGTTTCTTATCATTCACAGAAGAAAAATTAGGCAGGCACGAGGCATTAAAAGGAATCTTTAAAAAATTGATTCTTTATAATGACCATTTTATTAAAGGTTTGGGTTTTATATATATATATAGAGAGAGAGAGAGAGAGAGAGAGAGAGAGAGAGAGAGAGAGAGAGAGAGAGAGAGAGGAGAGAGGAGAGAGAGAGAGATTGACCTCTGTGTGAAGTGACCTCGAGGCCATGTACTCAAGAACTGTCAGTGTGTTGTAAATGTGATTGACGCATTAAGATCTCTTAATATCAAATATTAAGTTGCCTTGAGATCTATTAGAGTTCATTTGTTAACATATGAACATTTTTTGTTGGTTAGATTAACCAAAAGTATAAAAGATTAAAAGAATTCAAATTATAAAAAAAGTGGCCATTTTTGTTGTGGTTTCGCCTTATCGTAAGACAGACAGTTACATGAAAATTGGTGGATGTGGTGAGCCAGCACAAAAAGGCACCTTGTACAGAGGTGATAGGTTCACCACGTTGCCCTCTGGTGGAGTTTGGCTCACCACATCCACCAATTTTTATGTTCAACAGTTCAAGTTGTGCACTGTCAGTTTTATTTTGCCCCTGCATCCATTGCCATCGATGCAGTGACCTTAAAGTCACAAATTTTGTGTGTGAAATATTGCATTGGTAACAAGAAAATGATTTACAAGATATCAATGAATATCTTATAAAAACTTAGAATCTTGTATGGAAAACCACAACCTGTTTACTTAGTTGCACTTTTTCTTAGTTCATGTGTTTTCATTCGAGTCAGGTCAGCAGAGCTATCAACCCATGGGGTTATGTTCTGTTAGAAAAAACAAAGATAATTGGTATCAAATCAAGGAACGCACGCACGAGTACATGTCACAGAAATGCAAACATTGCAGTTTTAATGCTTCTAAAATGGGGAAGCTCCATTTAAATTCATTGCCATAATAAAAATAATTCTGCAAATGTTCCAAACTACTTGTTTTTAATTTTGACTTTAATTTTTAACTTTAATTTGGAGAAAATATGTGTAATAACTTAAAGTTGCCAGTGAGATAAAAGATCATGCTTTCTTAGGACACTGGATATTAATTTTATACATTGGTAGCAGGCTGGATTTTATCCCAAATTAAAAAATATTCTGGTCGCAAAATCTTATAATCAACTACAGTTGTCTGTGATTGGCTGTGTCAACATTCCATATTGTATATCCCTTTGAAGTGCATTGTAAATATTTAAGGATTTTATCAGTATTTATATGTGATATGTGTGTAAATCTGTGATATTGAATAATGAGTGTTTCACAAAAAATAAAATAAATAAAATCACTTTCCATTGTGTGTATTCTCAAGCAATGATATGTTAAAGTTGTCAGTATTCAGTGATAATATTATTTCATATGAAGGCAGTCAATCCAACAACTAACTCCACTTCTTTTGCACTGTCATTGTTTTCACAAAAAAATGAGAAACTCCATATTATATTAGACCATCCATAGCTGCCCCATATGACCCTATATACTAGACCATCCATAGCTGCCCCATATGACCCTGTTGCCAGTTAATTTAATTTTTTTTTTCTCAAAGTTTAATGATTTGTCTTTAGTTGGCATAATATGGTCAGGCAATTGTCATGAGTGACCTCATTTGGTCAAGGTCGTGCGTGACCCAATAGATGTTTGGCTCCAACCATTAATAGATGAATAAAAGTGCACATGCACTTGTCTTGATAGTAACAAGGCATCTTATTATTCACAAGATTGTATTTTACAAAGCAGATGTCAATAAAAAAATCAGATCTTCATTTAGTCTTGCATTGTCTCAGTCAATCAGTGAAAAGTTAGGAACCGCCAATAAAGAAAATAATGAAATGTTTGCACTAAAACTAAGACTTCAATTGTATTCTCGGATTAAGAAGGGTGATTTTAATTTTAAACAGACACTTATCCATTTAATTTACTGGTACAGATCTTGCACCTCACAGCTCAATCCTCAGATGCCGCACCTCACAGCTCAATCCTCAGATGCCGCACCTCACAGCTCAATCCTCAGATGCCGTACCTCACAGCTCAATCCTCAGATGCCGTACCTCACAGCTCAATCCTCAGATGCCGCACCTCACAGCTCAATCCTCAGATGCCGTACCTCACAGCTCAATCCTCAGATGCCGCACCTCACAGCTCAATCCTCAGATGCCGTACCTCACAGCTCAATCCTCAGATGCCGCACCTCACAGCTCAATCCTCAGATGCCGTACCTCACAGCTCAATCCTCAGATGCCGTACCTCACAGCTCAATCCTCAGATGCTGCACCTCACAGCTCAATCCTCAGATGCTGCACCTCACAGCTCAATCCTCAGATGCCGCACCTCACAGCTCAATCCTCTGATACTGTACCTCACAGCTCAATCCTCAGATGCCGCACCTCACAGCTCAATCCTCAGATGCCGTACCTCACAGCTCAATCCTCAGATGCCGTACCTCACAGCTCAATCCTCAGATGCTGTACCTCACAGCTCAATCCTCAGATGCCGTACCTCACAGCTCAATCCTCAGATGCTGTACCTCACAGCTCAATCCTCAGATGCCGTTGTTGTGTGTGGCTTTCAATCTAATAATTATTTGATCAAAGCATGATACAGATTCAAAAAAGAAAAGAAAAATGGGATTAATATCAGTAAAGTTATATTCAAATACTGTTGACATCCCCTTATATTTTTTTAATGGACTTTTTTTCAAGCTTTTCTTGAAGGGGGAGACACTCCCGCCCAGCTTGCATGGTAAGGGGAGAGGGGAGTGAAACTGAGGGACAATCTGGTTGTCCACCATGAGCATTGTTAAACATGAATGGATTCAATCCTGCCATAAGAGCCAATTTAGGAAATATACAATTTGAGTTATGCAAAAAGCGAAATTATACGTTCCAATACTTGCATTAAGAAAATGACACTTCTCATTAATCAGTATTTGCACAGCATCTTTAAAGTAAAGTTAAATTCCTAATGGCGTCCTCTGTTGGCAATTTATTAAAGCTTACCGCTAGATGGCACTCGTGTTTTGTCTTCCTCCATTTTGGATCACCTAGGTGAATGTAAACATTATAGTAGAACTTTCATCCAACAGGAAAACAGGTAAACTTCACCCGACTGGCCGTGTCATTTAATTGTCAATTATTAATTAACCATTAAGAACAATTTTAGCACAAGATGTGCTCAACATTTTGTTCATATTGGGTGAAATGAAGGGGAAAAATGGTGTCAGTTGACCAAAATATACTAAATTTCAATGCAGATTTGTTGGCTATTATTGTTTATGCTATAAACAATTATTTTATGGTATAGGCCTGTTATGATTTAGACTTTATTGACTGTTTGGATGGTAAAGCTCAAATTTTATCATTTGTCTTAATTACACTGAAATAATAATAATAATAATAATAATAATAATAATAATAATAATAATAATAATAATAATAATAATAATAAATATTTTAAAATGCAACAAAATGATAGAATTCATTTTGTTAAAATTTATTAATTTACTTATTTTAATTGTTTAAATATTTCTTTTTGTTAGGCCAACCGCCCGTTTCGCGCATTTTAGTTCTTGTCAATAAATAAATAATCTGACATAACATGAACAGTTCTCTATATGTGTGCTATAGTGGGGTATATCCATCAGTAAAACTGGTCATTAATTTATCTTATAAAGCGATGTGTGTAAATTGCATTCTTACAAGATTTACAAGGCAGAGTCACATCTTTGCACATACAATCATATCCTTCATGCACTGATCTCTCTTCTATGCCAAAAGATGAAAATTAATATGTTGATCATCTGACTTACATATTTGAAGAGAAGAGCTCAATGTAAATCAGCTAAGAACTGACAGAGCACGGCCAAATTTTATGTTTTTATAACAAGCTGGTAATTATGCACATGTGTGCACAATGTGATGAAATCAGGGTCAATGGGTGCAATTTCCATAACAATTTATTCATACCATTCAAATCAACTTTTCTCTTTTCTATGCCAAAAAATTCAATGGTCTATTTGTTTTACATATGCAAGACATTTCCCTAATTATGAGCCAATCCGATGATTGCACAAATCCTATGGTCGTTAGCTCTAAATCTGAAATGAAAATGTCAAACTATGACAAAAATAAATCATATTAAATTACATATACGATGTGAGAGGTCCTTTGAATCTCAGTCCCTTATTGAATATTATTTGTTCACATTTAATGAAAGGTTAATAATTTTATGTAATTATTTTTTTTTAATTCTGAGATTTATCTATCCAATGAAATTTTCATGATAGATTATAGAATATTGTCATGTTATAATGTGTGTCTGGTTGTTGAACGTGGCCTTCCAAAAATGCCTTTAAAGCTTCCTGGACATCAATGTAAAATTTGTGATAACAGACAAAAATATTCACCCAATTTCCCATGAAAACAGATAACAACAGAGCTGCAGATGACAAACGTTTTAGTTTATTGCCAATATTTATCACATTTATTGATATCGTTGGCACATTTTGTGTATCTGGCAACAACCTTTTGAAAATATTTTTGAAAGGGCAGATGCACTTAAATGGCTTTGAACCACAGCTTTTTGTCATCCACACCATCCACACCTCTATCACCTGACCTTGAGAGAATATAGATTTTTTTTCTTTAAACAACATAGATGAATGAATTCCTTCTACCTTTAAACTCTAAATTCTAATCATAATGAGAATAATCAGAAAAAATGAATAAATTTCCTCCACATTCAAACCATGGTTGTAATCATAGAGCAGTGATGAAAGTCTTCCGGAAATAACCTGAATTCAGGTTTTTTTCTTCAAATGTGAAATTCAAAATGGTTTGAACTCAGTCTGAAACATCCAAAAATGACATTTCTCAAAGAGGGTAGGGGTATCTTCAGGTTAATTTTTAAGAGTTTCAGGTGTTTTCCTGAATGCTGACTTACATCACTAATAGTGAGAATGTCACTAATTAAAAGTGTTCCATTTTTCCCTCATCCAGAATGACTACCATGGAGAGATCCGGATTGGTGCCTCCGGTCTTCACTCAGCCGGAGTTTAATCTGGATGCAGCGCTGACGCAAGGTGCGGCCATGTCCATACATATCAACAAGGGACTCTGGAAACAGGAGCTAGAGTCCAATCTGTGCACGACGGACAATGATGCAGACATGCGCGCAACATCTGGTACGTGTACAGTACGGACACTGAAGGAACATTTTTTTGGCATTTAGACCAGCAATAAGTAGAACAGAATTCTAAATTTCTCCTGGAAATAATCTTGTTTTTTCTTCCTAGAAAATGAATATTTATGTGTGTATAATATAAAATGTAACATTCTGAAACATTATACTGATTGGTCATTTAACATGTTTAAGGCTAGTTGCCAGAAATTCTATATTTCTTCATATTAACAACATTGTTTACAATTTATAATGCAACTTTCTGAGGCATACTAGGTCCGGTGGGCATTTTAGGCTTGTGACTAGTGACACACATTTCCATATTTTTTCATGTAAACAAAATTTGTTTTTGTGTGAAAAAACAAAAAATCGCACTGTTCGTGTGGGTCACCTGGTGTGTTAAAATTTGTCATGCATGGGTGAACTTTGGAGACGTGCAATCTTGGCTCAGCATAACAAATGATGATTTGGTGGCATTTTCAATTATTGCTCTGAAATTTTTAATTCCATAATACTCATTTGTGTTGCATATTGCAATGTTTCAGAATGTAATCTAAATTAAAGATAAGTTTCTTTGGGATGCTTTCTTTTTCATTTATAGATATAAACAATCAAATTTGATATGAGATGTTCTAAATTTTCAAACAAAACAAAAATAAAAAAAGTTTCTATATTCCTTGAAGGCTGCAAAGATCCCAGTTATGGCACAGTCTCTTATATATTGTTGGCACTGCGAAGGTACATCCATTGAAAGTAAATAGTTCCTGTTTAAAAACAGTAATAACAGACACAGATTTACTGTCATTATTCACATAAAGGCTATATAGTCTGGGCCAAATACATCTCAGGCTACTGGACTGTTGGGCTAGTAAGTGGAGATTTGCACTAGCCCGAATCAACATATACAAACCTGAACCATTTTAACAGTACTTCACTTGGTTAGGGCAATTTATATTTAAAGAGTCTTAGATTAATCAAATGCAATTTTTTACCAATACTTGAAAAATCATGAATAGCTATTAGATAAGGGAAGGTGTACTTGTCTGACCTTGGATTTACTAGTCTGGGGCTCCGGGCCACTGCTAAAATCCCAGATTAGCTATGTACTAAACATTGTTACTTACGCTTTAGCTCCGTAATCATCAATATCCAACATAATCTTTAATTTTCATTTTTTTCCACTCTGTTAAAACCACCGAGCAATATCACTGATTTCTCCATGTGTAATTCATGTTGAAAAGATAAAATAAAGTGTTATGCTATTTTATGTGATATAAAGATAAGGATATAGATCTTTGCATTGTCACCGGTGATCTTGGATCCTTGACTTTTTATTTTTTATTTGATAACATGGTTGATAAATTACAATCCATATACTCAGCAGTAAAGAAATTTTTCTTGGCTTCACAAATATTTGATCGATTTTGAGATTAACAGGAGCCCATTTTGAAATTTGTAAGGAAAGACAAATTTTGTTATTTATGCTTTTACATCCTTGATGTTCTTTACATCCTTGATGTTCAATACATTCATGGAGGTGAATAATTAAAGTAGATGAGTCATTAAAAGTTATCATTTTAGAAAAAGAAAGTAAAAAAAGAAAAGGAAAAAAAACCCACAAACTGCCAGAAGTGGTTTAGGCAAATTGTTTTCAACTTTATGGCCCATTGGAAATGATACTTTGCTGAGTTCTTTGGTACATTGAATTTTGTCATAATCTGATACCTGAAAATCTCACCTTCAGAGTAATATTTTCATATTTCTAATTTTGAAATGACATTTTTACTCTTGAATATATGTGCAAACACTCTTAGAAACCTCTGATATAAATTCAAAAGTAACATTTCTATATTTACAAATTAAAATTCTGAACAAAATACTAGGTAATCAGGATTCTTATGCTTCACAGACTTTTACTACAGCAGTTTTGAAATAAACAGGAGATTAGAACCTTTCAGTGTGAGTTAAAATGCTTCAAGTCTTGGTGAATTTTATGATCAGTGATAAATGAGCAAAAGGTTGCTTGACCCCTGTGTCAGCCTAAGCATGCAGATATGAAGATGTCAAGAGAATGTCTGTTCCTTGTGAATGTGATAGGAAGGGTGTAAAATGCTGGCATCAAAACTATCGAGCTAAGCAATCATTAAGCTAAGCAATCAAGATTTATGTGAATAATTTTCTGGGTGGTTAATTTTCTGATATTTTTAGCCTTTGTGCATACTTTTACATTCATTCAGAAGGTCCCGTTATTATATGTTTGGTCCCATTATATATCAGATGTAAATCAAATACTTATTATTAATTTTGTTGTGAAATTCACCATGTCAATATTTAGAAAAATCCAAATTAATCAATTATTATCAAATTATCATGAAATATGTCTTAAAGTGTGCTCATAAATTAAATAAAATGGAAACAATTTATTATAGATATCCTTATGCAATTACTAAGCATAGCAGATTAACACAAATATTTGCCATGTTTATTTTAGTACAGTACAAACAAAAAAAACCCCAGATAATAGTCAGCTATGATTCGACAAAAGAGATTGACTGACTGTGCATTGTCATCCTAGTTATGCCAGATTATGTTTAATTCCCTGGATGCCCATTCCTTGGCCATAACACTGCATTCAGTTAATACCATATGCTTACGTCATGTGCATGTGTGGTTACCCAAAGTCCATTTGCAAGAAAACACCATTAAGAGATGTTGATTGATTTCCTATACAGTGTATATGGCCTGAGGACACACTGTGGTTGATAATTGGATTATGTTAAGAGGGTACACTCAGGGCTTGACAAACATCAGGTTTAGTGGCAGAGTTCAAGATTTGTGTTTTTTCATTATTGATCGGTGAGAGATTGCGTTTAGATGCAAGGCTTGTTTTGGGATCTCATATCAATTTGTCGCTTATCGACAAATGTCTTATACTGAGATGCAGTGGTTTATTGGGTGGAAAAACAAAATCAATCAGGTTTTGTATTTAAATGATACAAGAATACAGGATACAGACCCAGACATTTGAAGGACAGAAAATCTTGAAGTTCCTATTTTGTTTGGGATATAATATTGCAGGATACAACACTAAAAATTCCAGGAAAACAATTCTTGCACCTTGAAATGTCAATCTAAGTTTGGGATATAGCACACCTGAGTTTGGAGTTTATTCAAGCAAATGGATTAAAATCACATTAATGCATACATGTACATATGCATATTTGTTGAGATAAATATCCATTAAGTGGAAAATTATTTCTGAAAACATGAGCGATTCAGATTCGAGCAGCGTTGCCGGAAGCTTGCCATATACCAGTCTGTCCAGTGCTCCAGTGAAAAAAGTGCAATTTGCTGGTGTGTTCATTAAATAAAACCTATCAAAGCTTTCTCCTCTGAAAGAAAACAAAATCTATATATATATATATATATATCTATATATATATATATATATATATATATATATGGTGAAGTTGGTCTTAATTGGGCTTGGAATTGACTAATTGACTCGCAATCAAATGTGTATATTTATCCCCCCTGCTAAATGTTAAGTTTGTTATCAAAGTTAACCATGTTCCTTTCAATTTTAGATATTAGATTTCCTTGTGAGCTTTTGAACAGCAGCAGGAAACTAATCAAACATAATGTGTCAGTTAATAGCAGCCGAGAAGAAAGAAGTTAAAATTTGAGAGTAAGTCAAGATGTTATAGCTGCCTCTGTATCTGAAAGTGACCATTTTTTATCTGTCTTCAGGTAGTCCTTCCATGGAGAGTCAACAATTGCCTCCAAAGCCGGACATTTCAATATTCTGTCCCCTGTGCATGTATCACATTGACCTGCGAGCTCTGAACGATCACCGCTACTATCACAGATGCCTGGAGATCATGAGGTATCGTGACGTCGGAGCCCGGCCAGACAGCGTCGAGGGACTGATGAAACGACGCAGAACTATCCTACGCAAAATGAAACTATCCACAGACTCGTATAACCCACTAGACCCGGTTGAACTGAAAAAACTCAATGATGCTTATGAATATTTGAAAGCAGACATTGAAGACACCTTTGAAGCTTATCGGCAGATTCGTGAAAATGTAAAGACAGAAGTTTCTGGGGTGGCATTAAACTGTAGTGCAAAGTGTGCCTTGGCTGTGGGTATGAGCTCGCATGCTAATGAGCGCTGGAAAAGCAACATGGAGGACAGCAGAGTGTTTCAGGATTGCTATGGCAACGACCCAAATAAATGTTACTTTGGGGTGTATGATGGTCATCATGGATGTTTTGCCTCGGAAATGGCCGCCAGCGAACTCCACCATGCACTCTTAATGGAAATGTGCAAGTTTGACCCGAGGACGAAATGTACGTGCACATTCAACACTGCTGATGAGGATCATACCCCGTTTTGCGAAATCCACAGCCGGGCTCCGAGCAAGATGTCGGAGAGTGGCCTCATCCAGGAAGAGAGTGCAAGCATGATACAAAAAATAATCGAAGAAAGTGAAAAAAAACTGAGAGAGCTCCGTAACAAAAGTGCTGGCACTGAAAGAAAGAAGAAAAAGTTGCGAGACCCTTTCCGAGAGAAGCTGGACGAAGCTTTCAAAAAAGCCCATTTTTATACAGATGCATTGCTGGCGTGGGGGAAGGATGAGCAATCTCGTGTTAGATGGAGTGGAGTCTCAACGTTATGTTGCATCATCAGGGACAATCCAGATGCCAGTGACGCCCTGTTGCAAACCCAGAAAGAAAGTAGTGCCGAGGAGAAAGTGAGGAAGGAGACGGAACAGGATGGAGGTAAAGAGGCAAAAGAGGAAAGTGAATCAACAAATTTGCAACAGTTAGGAGAAGTTCACATTGCAAATGCTGGTAAGCTTTCTTGTCTTTATGTATATTAGGCCAAAAAAAATAATAACCTTCTTTCTGATAACATACCATGAAAAAATAGGATACGGTGTAGATTTTTATTTATATTTTTTTGAAATATATTGTGAATAGATATAGTTAAATGACATTATAACTGAAACTATGTCTTTCCATCTTGAAAAAAAACAAACTTTCGGGTAGCTGGTTTGAACGGGGGTAGGACGAAAATGAAAACTGGGGAAAATCGAAAAGGAGCTTCTTTGTTTTTAGGCCTCACTTTAAGTCCTTGAGAAAAGATCAGATAATCTTCACAGATAACCTTAAATGACAGTGATGTTCACTTCAAACATATTAATGTCTCAAGATGGGTTATAGTTCTTCAAATGTTGTTCTTGAATTTTAATGAATTTCTCAAAAATGAAGACTTCAGAATGACATGATGAGTGTGAATAAACAGAGTTTACATCTAAAACACTCCAAGAATCAGTCAACAAAACTCATCAAGAACTTTTTTTATCTTACTTATAATTTGTCATAAAAGTTTTGAATATTGCTATTGGCATCAATTTTTCTGGATAGTTTTATTGCAAAATTGGCTGGACATTTTTAGTCTAACTTTTAAAGGAAAGTCATTAGTATGGAATCCATGTGGGAGCTTAACAAGTTGAACAGAGAACATCATCAAATGCATTTGCACCTATCGTGTTTCATTCAAAATCATTTGTGCATGCTCAAGCCAAGCTGTGAAAGCACAGAAACCAAGATGGCCGAAAGTTGGTTGAATATTGCATCAAAATCTCTAAAAGGCCTTATACATAATGGATTACAAATGTGAATTTGATGTTTCCAGGCAATGTACGTGCGCTATTAGTCCGAGGTAACAAACCGTATCGCCTGTCCAAAGACCACACTCCTGACAATGAGAAGGAAAAAGCCAGGGTCATCAAAGAAGGTCTGTTGAGATCTATATATCTAAATATAACAGATATTTTTTTCTCTCACAGGACCTCTATCAGTCAACATTATCAATGATAAAATTTAGAGGAGTTATACAGTTTTTTTATTGATAAAGTTTTGGTATGGACTTTTTAATTTTAAAAATAAAACAACCTGGAGATCGGTAATCATGGCCTATACCGGATATACCGGAGATGACAAGGGATGTTATCTCCACATATTTAGTTGCTGTGTCTGGTTAATGTATAAATGTGGAGATTTAACATGATTTGACTGTAAAAAATTGTTTTTATCGTGTACTGGTGGCTGGGGTCAACAATATAGGTCATGCTTTGTGCATAAGAAAAACAGAAATTTGTAATTGAGTTGTTAATTGCTTCAACCACTACCCCATAACTAGTTATCAAATTACAAAGTTTATGTCATAATGCAAAAGAGTGATACTCTATTTACTCTTCAAAAAGAGTTGGCTTTTTAATCCTGGTGGCAGGCTAATTCTGACTTGATATTGCAAAGGTTTGTGAATTTGACCTACATATTACATGTATGAAGCTATGTTTATAATATTTTTCTGGTTACATTGTAACTCAGTTGTTGCTTTACAGCTTTTACCAACATATCTTACGCAAGAAGATATTTTTCAAATCAACAACTTGCAAAATATAAATGGAGGTTCATATTTACTTATCCAGGTGGCACTGTTAGCGAGAGTGAACGGGAGCTACGAGTTAATGGTATTTTAGCAGCAACACGAGGCATCGGTAACCATGGCGATCCTGCCCTCAAGAAATGCATCATCAGCGAGCCACAGACAACTCATGTCAAGGTAATCCGCCAAACATCCGTAATCTGCCAAACGTCCGTAATCTGCCAAACATCCATAATCTGCCAAACATCCATAATCTGCCAAACATCCATAATCTGCCAAACATCCATAATCTGCCAAACATCCATAATCTGCCAAATATCCATAATCTGCCAAATATCCATAATCTGCCAAATATCCATAATCTGCCAAACATCCATAATCTGCCAAACATCACTAATCTGCCAAACATCCATTTGTGCAGTGCGCAGGTCTGTGTGTAATGCAGTGCGTAATGCAATTTGTATAATTATTGAATGAAAAAATCATCTTTATCAGTTGGAACATAAAAGGCCTTAAACAGGATCTGCCTTTTATGTTCCAACTGATAAAGATGATTTTTTCATTCAATAATTTAGAATTATGAAAAAGGCTTAAATGTTATTGATAGCTTTAAAGTGTTCAGAAATGAAATCATTTTGAGCAAAAGCGCATGTTGACCTTTATTGAACTTGCAATTCATCCAACCAATAAAAAAAAAATCAACTTCCTATAGAATTTGCAAGATAAGGTGCCTAAATGACTAGATAAAAGAAACAAATGCTCCAAATCCCGAAATAACTGAGACTTACTGTAGATGAGACCACACTCTGCCACAAATGTATGTATCACTCAGCGGGATTCCAGCTAGATTTGCTGCATAAACTTAAACATGTAAACATTCACTTGTACCAGCTTTATTGCAAAAGTGCCATCTGGTAGTGTAAAAAAAAACTAGGTACACTAAAATATGGCCGACATAGTGCAACAATACGTACATGTATGCTCCATAAACTTAAAGCCTAATCAATACAAACCTCAAACATCCAACCCTGAAGGCAAAACAAACGTGAGGGGAAAAGCAGCCATGCAGGATGTTTACCTGTGTGGACCTGTATCCCAGTGTATGCAGTGCATTTTTTAAACATTTTCCCTCCTGCTTTTATTCATAATGTTTTGTACAATGTAGATGTTTTATATTTTCCTTGAGGTTATCAAACTCTGGATTGGAGTCAGACTCTGGATTGGAGTCAGACTCTGGATTGGAGTCAGACTCCGGATTGGAGTCAGGGAGTCAGACTCTGGATTGGAGTCAGACTCTGGATTGGAGTCAGACTCTGGATTGGAGTCAGACTCTGGATTGGAGTCAAACTCCGGATTGGAGTCAGACTCTGGATTGGATTCAGACTCTGGATTGGAGTCAGGGAGTCAGACTCTGGATTGGATTCAGACTCTTGATTGGAGTCAGACTCTGGATAAGAGTCAGGGAGTCAGACTCTGGATTGGAGTCAGACTCTGGATTGGAGTCAGACTCCGGATTGGAGTCAGACTCCGGATTGGAGTCAGACTCCGGATTGGAGTCAGACTCCGGATTGGAGTCAGACTCCGGATTGGAGTCAGGGAGTCAGACTCCGGATTGGAATCAGACTCTGGATTGGAGTCATGGAGTCAGACTTTGGATTGGAATCAGACTCTGGATTGGAGTCATGGAGTCAGACTCTGGATTGGAATCAGACTCTGGATTGAATTCAGACTCTGGATTGGAGTCAGACTATATATTGGAGTCAGACTCTGGATTGGACTCAGACTTCGGATTGGAGTCAGGCTCTGGATTGGCATCAGGCTCTGGATTGGAGTCAGACTCTGGATTGGAATCTCTGGATTGGAGACTCCGGATTGGAGTCAGGGAGTCAGACTCCAGATTGGATTCAGACTCTGGATTGGAATCTCTGGTTTGGAGTCAGACTCTGGATTGGAGTCAGGGAGTCAGACTCTGGATTGGAATCAGACTCTGGATTGGAATCAGACTCTGGATTGGAGTCAGACTCTGGATTGGAGTCAGACTCTGGATTGGAGTCAGACTCTGGATTGGAGTCAGACTCTGGATTGGAATCAGACTCTTGATTGGAGTCAGACTCTTGATTGGTATCAGACTCTGGATTGGTATCAGACTCTGGATTGGATTCAGACTCTTGATTGGAGTCAGACTGCGGATTGGAGTCAGACTGCGGATTGGAGTCAGACTCCGGATTGGAGTCAGACTCCGGATTGGAGTCAGACTCCGGATTGGAGTCAGACTCCGGATTGGAGTCAGACTCCGGATTGGAGTCAGACTCCGGATTGGAGTCAGACTCCGGATTGGAGTCAGACTCCGGATTGGAGTCAGACTCCGGATTGGAGTCAGGGAGTCAGACTCCGGATTGGAGTCAGGGAGTCAGACTCCGGATTGGAGTCAGGGAGTCAGACTCTGGATTGGAGTCAGGGAGTCAGACTCTGGATTGGAATCAGACTCTGGATTGGAGTCAGACTCTGGATTGGAATCAGACTCTGGATTGGAGTCAGACTCTGGATTGGAATCAGACTCTGGATTGGAGACTCTGGATTGGAGTCAGGGAGTCAGACTCCAGATTGGATTCAGACTCTGGATTGGAATCTCTGGATTGGAGTCAGACTCTGGATTGGAGTCAGGGAGTTAGAATCCGGATTGGATTCAGACTCTGGATTGGATTCAGACTCTGGATTGGATTCAGACTCTGGATTGGAGTCAGACTCTGGATTGGAGTCAGATTCTGGATTGGAGTCAGACTCTGGATTGGAGTCAGGGAGTCAGACTCTGGATTGGAGTCAGGGAGTCAGACTCTGGATTGGAATCAGACTCTGGATTGGAGTCAGACTCTGGATTGGAATCAGACTCTGGATTGGAGTCAGACTCCGGATTGGAGTCAGACTCCGGATTGGAGTCAGGGAGTCAGACTCTGGATTGGAATCAGACTCTTGATTGGAGTCAGACTCTGGTTTGGAGTCAGACTCCGGATTGGAGTCAGGGAGTCAGACTCCGGATTGGAATCAGACTCTGGATTGGAATCAGACTCTGGATTGGAGTCAGACTCCAGATTGGAGTCAGACTCTGGATTGGAATCTCTGGATTGGAGACTCCGGATTGGAGTCAGGGAGTCAGACTCCAGATTGGATTCAGACTCTGGATTGCAATCTCTGGATTGGAGTCAGACTCTGGATTGGAGTCAGGGAGTTAGAATCCGGATTGGATTCAGACTCTGGATTGCAATCTCTGGATTGGATTCAGACTCTGGATTGGAGTCAGGGAGTTAGAATCCGGATTGGATTCAGACTCTGGATTGGATTCAGACTCTGGATTGGATTCAGACTCTGGATTGGATTCAGACTCTGGATTGGAGTCAGATTCTGGATTGGAGTCAGACTCTGGATTGGAGTCAGGGAGTCAGACTCTGGATTGGAGTCAGGGAGTCAGACTCTGGATTGGAATCAGACTCTGGATTGGAGTCAGACTCTGGATTGGAATCAGACTCTTGATTGGAGTCAGACTCTGGTTTGGAGTCAGACTCCGGATTGGAGTCAGGGAGTCAGACTCTGGATTGGAATCAGACTCTGGATTGGAATCAGACTCTGGATTGGAATCAGACTCTGGATTGGAGTCAGACTCTGGATTGGAGTCAGACTCTGGATTGGAGTCAGACTCCAGATTGGATTCAGACTCTGGATTGGAATCTCTGGATTGGAGTCAGACTCTGGATTGGAGTCAGACTCTGGATTGGAGTCAGACTCTGGATTGGAGTCAGACTCTGGATTGGAGTCAGACTCTGGATTGGTGTCAGACTCCGGATTGGAGTCAGACTCCGGATTGGAGTCAGACTCCGGATTGGAGTCAGACTCTGGATTGGAGTCAGACTCTGGATTGGAATCTCTGGATTGGAGACTCCGGATTGGAGTCAGGGAGTCAGACTCCAGATTGGATTCAGACTCTGGATTGGAATCTCTGGATTGGAGTCAGACTCTGGATTGGAATCAGACTCTTGATTGGAGTCAGACTCCGGATTGGAGTCAGACTCTTGATTGGAGTCAGACTCCGGATTGGATCAGGGAGTCAGACTCTGGATTGGAGTCAGACTCTGGATTGGAGTCAGACTCTGGATTGGAGTCAGACTCTGGATTGGAATCAGACTCTGGATTGGAATCAGACTCTGGATTGGAATCAGACTCTGGATTGGAATCAGACTCTGGATTGGAGTCAGACTCTGGATTGGAGTCAGACTCTGGATTGGAGTCAGACTCATTGCACATCAAAACTTACAAATGGTGAACTCAGTGACTGATGATAGACTTATGAACATAATGTAGACAGTGAGTGAGTGAGTGAGTGAGTGAGTCAGTGTGTCCACTGATGTTACAGTTATATTATACTAGATACATGTTCAGTATGAAGTAGTGATAAAAATATGCAACTTAAATATCAAATGCCTTTCATTTCAAATTTAAGCGATAAAAAGATCATTTACATGTATATGGTAATTTTGACAAATATCAAATATTTAAAAGTATAATTCTAAATATTTGTTTTTGTTTTTTTTTTGTTTTTCATCCTGCAGCTTGACCAATATGCACAGTTTCTTGTTCTTGCCACTGCCGGAGTGTGGGAGGTTTTCTCGGACCAGGAGGTTGCTTCTCTCCTTCTACAGGTAGGTTTTCTTTTTTAACAAATAATTTTTTTTTTAACATTAGATATCATACTTATTGAGAATTTTCTTTGCTTTTGCTGGTATAATCATAAAAATCAGATAATTTTTTTTCAGTTATCAATAAAAACTTTTGAGAAAATTTTGCAGAAAGTGGTCAATATCACTTTTTGGTGTAAAATTAGGTCATGGCTCCACGTGGTGTGGAATTTTAAAATGATTTCAGCAGTTAGGCAGTCAGTAATTTGTCCACAGTTTTCTAACCTAGTCTAATATTTCATTGAGTACAATTGCTATAGCAAAGCAAGTATGAAGATCAGAAAATGATTAGAACCATGACACAATTATATTGTGGTGTAACTGTGACCATTATGCTTAAATGTCACTAATTATAATTTTGCCTTAATTGATTTTCAAGTTCCTTCCGGGTAGTCCATGGGTAAGTGTCACATCAAAGGTCACAACTGTTTATTAGGTTGATTTCATAGGTTGATTTCATAGGTGAGGTCATTGATATTAATATGGTCAATATCATATTTTAGGTCAATATCATATGTGAGGTCAACATTTTAAGTGAGGTCAACATTTTAAGTGAGGTCAACATTTTAAGTGAGATCAATGTTTTAAATGAAGTCAATACTTTAAATGAAGTCAATATTTTAAATGAAATCAATATCATAGAAAAGGTTGGTTTTATAGGATTTATTTCACCAGTCAGGCATAATGTAATAATTCATGTCTGAGTTAAGGGTCGGGTCAAAGTTGAGAGGTTTGGTCAAAAGGAAGGGTCATTTTGAATGTTATGGAACAAGGCATCTATCAAAGTAATACCATAGAAGTCAAGGGAAATATCAGAGGTCAGGGGTCAGGTGAAATATCAGGGGTCATGGGAAATATCAGGGGTCAGGTGAAATATCAGGGGTCATGGGAAATATCAGGGGTCATGGGAAATATCAGGGGTCAGGTGAAATATCAGGGGTCAGGGGAAATATCAGGGGTCAGGTGAAATATCAGGGGTCATGGGAAATATCAGGGGTCAGGTGAAATATCCGGGGTCAAGGGAAATATCAGGGGTCATGGGAAATATCAGGGGTCATGGGAAATATCAGGGGTCAGGTGAAATATCAGGGGTCAGGGTTAATATCAGGGGTCAGGTGAAATATCAGGGGTCAGGGTAAATATCAGAGGTCAGGTGAAATATCAGGGGTCAGGGTAAATATCAGGGGTCAGGTGAAGTATCAGGGGTCAAGTGAAATATCAGAGGTCAGGGTAAATATCAGGGGTCAGGGGAAATATCAGGGGTCAAGTGAAATATCAGAGGTCAGGGTAAATCTCAGGGGTCAGGTGAAATATCAGGGGTCATGGGAAATATCAGGGGTCAAGTGAAATATCAGAGGTCAGGTGAAATATCAGGGGTCAGGGGAAATATCAGGGGTCAAGTGAAATATCAGAGGTCAGGGGAAATATCAGAGGTCAGGTAAAATATCTCAAGGGCAGGTAAGATTCTATTAATTGGGAAATATAATAAATAGAGAAAAATCACGTCAAATAATCACAGATCAACACTAATATTGTGAAAAAAATCTATAGATTTAGATAAAAACCCTTTAAATTAGTCACATTAAATGATATGTTTATTTTTTGTTTATTTATTTTGTAGCAATGTATATCACTTCAGATGTTGATATTACAAATTCATTTTACCCTTCAGCAAAATGTTGTCACATGAATATGCCTGCAACAACAGTCTGTCTGTCCTTCCACCTTTCAAATTATTAGAGATTTATTGACCTCAGTAGTTACATAACATTTATTATTAAGGTCTATCCTGGGTTACCCAAACTAAAAGAGAAATTTAAAATAAGGATGAACACAGTAACATTGGGTCAGATCAGGCCAGGTCAGGTCAGGTCAGGTCCTGACCTCCTGACTAAACACCAGCAACCTACTTGCAAACATTAAAAACAATACCTCATATACTCACTACATACAACTTCTACATGTTTTAAAAGCATATAAATGTAGACTCACATCACCCAGTATACACACACACACACACATACACCTACACACACACACACACACACACACACACACACATATACATACAGCTTGTACATGTACATGTGTATGCCCCAACAACATACCAACTCACAGTGACCTATCAATTCATAACCACCCACCACCTCATGACAAACCACCAACTCACAGTGACTCATCAACAATGACCCATAAACTCACAACAACCAACAACTCACAACAACCCACCAACTCACGACAACCCACAATCACTCATTAACAAACAACGACCCACCAACTCACGACAACCCACCAACTCACAACAACCCACCAACTCACAGTGACTCATCAACAAACAACCCACCAACTCACAACAATCACCAACTCACAACAACCACCAACTCACGACAACCCACCAACTCACAGTGACTCATCAACAAACAACGACCCATAAACTCACAACCAAATCACATCAACCTATTAACTCACAATGACCCATCAACTTATTCATGCACCAAAAATCAACTTTATGCACACAACTTGCACATGCACCAACAACTCAACCATGCACCATGCACTCAGTTCTGCCATATATTAAATTTGGAATGAGTCTTTTATTAGTTGATTTCTTATTGAAGAGTAGGAGGATATATTTTCATCTTGTTCTCGAGCAATTTATGTTCGACCTTCGTTTCAATGTACATGATGTAGTGACCTTCTAAAATAAAATTACTATCCATAAAAAGCACACCATGAGGCCTGTAACTCTTTTTTACCCTCAGCCCCTGATGTAATCAGGCTGAGGGTATTGCAGTACTCCTGGCGTGGGTATGTATGTATGTATGTATGTATGTATGTATGTATGTATGTATGTCTGTATGTCTGTAGCGAATATCCTTGTCATCGCGATAACTCAAGAACAAATGATGGCAGCTTCATGAAACTTGACACACATATGCATCTGGTGAAAACCTCGGACGAGTTCGATGGATGGCGACCTTGACCTATTTTTCAAGGTCACAGGGACAATTATGTGAAATCCCAAGAATCACAATAACTCAAGAACGAATGATGGCAGCTTTATGAGATTTGACACACATAAGCATCTGGTGAAGACCTCAGAATTTTTCCTATGAAACATGACCTTCACCTACTTTTCAAGGTCAGAGGGACAATTATGTGAAATCATCTTGTCATCGCGATAACTCGAGAACAAATGATGGCAGCTTCATGAAACTTGACACACATATGCATCTGGTGAAAACCTCGGATGAGTTTGATGGACGGCGACCTTGACCTATTTTTCAAGGTCACAGGGACAATTATGTGAAATCCCAAGAATCGCATAACTCAAGAACAAATGATGGCAGCTTTATGAGATTTGACACCCATAAGCATCTGGTGTAGACTTCAGAATTGTTTCTATAAAACATGACCTTCACCTGCTTTTCAAGGTCACATGGACAATTATATGAAATCGTCCTTGTCATCGCGATAACACGAGAACAAATGATGGCAGCTTCATGAGACTTGGCACACAAAAGCATCTGGTGAAAACCTTGGACCTGTTTGATGGACGGCGACCTTGACCTATTTTTCAAGGTCACGGAAAATTATGTGAAATCCCAAGAATCGCAATAACTCAAGAACGGATGATGGCAGCTTTATGAGATTTGACACACACAAGCATCTGGTGAAGACCTCAGAATTTTTTTTATGAAACATGACCTTCACCTGCTTTTCAAGGTCACAGGGACAATTATGTGAAATCATCCTTGTCATCGTGATTACTCAAGAACAAATGATGGCAGCTTCATGAAACTTTACACGCATAAGCATCTGGTGAAAACCTCAGACTATTCGATGGGTGGCGACCTTGACCTTATTTTCAAGGTCAAAGGGACAGTTATGTGAAATCCCAAGAATCACAATAACTCAAGAATGAATGATGGCAGCTTTATGAGACTTGACACACACAAGCATCTGGTGAAGACCTCAGACTTCTCTTGATGGAAAATGACCTTCACCTACTTTTCAAGGTCACAGGGACAATCATGTCAAATCCACGTCATTGCAATAACTTAAGAGCAAATAATGGCAGCTTCATGAAAATTGACACACATAAGCATCTGGGAAGACTCCAGATGAGTTTGATGGACGGTGACCTTAACCTGCTTTTCAAGGTCACCGGCCCATATCAATAATTCTAGAGTAAATGATGACAATTTCATGATACTTGAAACACCTAAGCTATCAAAGGAAGTAGATTTTATGGGTTTTTTTTACCCCTGCATCAATTTGCCTCGGTGCAGTGACGTTTTGTTCACAAATATTGTGTGGAGCGAATGTTGTGCAATGAGTTACCAGGGCTGAGGGTTGATGCATCTCTGATGCCTATGTTTCTATTACTATTTGTTTTTGGGTTTTTTCATAGATCTAATTATAGTACGCTTTTATCCCACTCACCTGAGGTTTGTTCTGTAGGTATGGAGATAATAACTGATGAAAAACTAAATTATCTTGAAACCACAGAAACCCCAAACCCCATTTTGATTCTTGGGACGAAACTATTTTCAGGTTCAATATCACTTGAGCAAGTTAGAACTAATTTTTAAAAATGAAAGCAGGTAAAAATGATGTTGTGTTCTGCCAAATCTGGATACTTCTGTTTGTAAGACATACAAAGATTCCAACATGTAATCTATGGAGGTCAATGTCAAGGTCAATGTCAAGGTCAATGTCATAGTCAATGTGTAAAAGTTAAGGTCAAGTCTTTTAAATTTAGCCCCTTTTTGGATGAGTGTTTACAAATAGATAAAAGGTAATATGCAAAGAATAGCTCCAGCCAATCCCTTCTACTTTAGGGGTTACAAATAGGTTTTCCATGGTATGACTTTATTTTCTAAATGCGGGATAATTTGAAGCTGGCCTCTTGGGATAATATTTAAACTTCAGGGTGGGAACAGCCATATTTGTAAATGACTAAAGGATGGAAAAAGTCGTTGACCTACATCTAGCCTATTGGCCAAAATCTATTTGTTAAATGGTTTAAATCTTGTATTTATTTTTACATTCTTTGATTTTAGTTACTTCCTGCTAACTACATGGCAGCACCAAGTGACATCAGTACTGACATCAACAACCTGTACTATGACAATATGAGCCAGCTCATAAGCCGCAGCCAATCAGTGAATACCGCCGACATCACCGCGGCCAATGAGATGGGCTATAAGCGCATGAGTCTTGCATCAGGAATGAGCGGGACGCGACCAAACAGTCACAAACTCTGCAGTGACATCACATTGAATGAGAATGGCAGTCCAAAGAAAAATCTGCCACAAGGGGGCACTGGCTCAAGAAAGCAGTCTTCGCATGGTATGAGGGATGATGCCAGCAGCAATATGGCCGACCTGATGACGGAATACGGCAGTCACATGGAAAACTTCTCCGATGACGGAAGTGGAAACGAAGCGGACTTGGATACAATCACAGAATTCACTCTTCCAGAGGATTTTGCTGCGATGAGAGTTCCAACGCGAGAAGAGTTTCACAGGGAGATGGCACAGGTTTTATCTGAGAGGTTAACACAAGCTGCAATCATGGCAGGATCAAGAGACAATATTACTGTCATGGTTATTCTTCTACCAGGCTGTGGACTGTAGGGACAATGTTACCATCATGGTTATTCTTCTACCAGGCTGTGGACTATAGGGACAATGTTACTGTCATGGTTATTCTTCTACCAGGCTGTGGACTATAGGGACAATGTTACCATCATGGTTATTCTTCTTCCAGGCTGTGGACTATAGGGACAATGTTACTGTCATGGTTATTCTTCTACCAGGCTGTGGACTATAGGGACAATGTTACCGTCATGGTTATTCTTCTACCAGGCTGTGGACTATAGGGACAATGTTACTGTCATGGTTATTCTTCTACCAGGCTGTGGACTATAGGGACAATGTTACTGTCATGGTTATTCTTCTACCAGGCTGTGGACTATAGGGACAATGTTACAATCATGGTTATTCTTCTACCAGGCTGTGGACTATAGGGACAATGTTACCATCATGGTTATTCTTCTTCCAGGCTGTGGACTATAGGGACAATGTTACCGTCATGGTTATTCTTCTACCAGGCTGTGGACTATAGGGACAATGTTACTGTATTGGTTATTCTTCTTCCAGGCTGTGGACTATAGGGACAATGTTACTGTCATGGTTATTCTTCTACCAGGCTGTGGACTACATGTATAGGGACAATGTTACCATCATGGTTATTCTTCTTCCAGGCTGTGGACTATAGGGACAATGTTACCGTCATGGTTACTCTTCTACCAGGCTGTGGACTATAGGGACAATGTTACTGTCATGGTTATTCTTCTACCAGGCTGTGGACTGTAGGGACAATGTTACCGTCATGGTTATTCTTCTTCCAGGCTGTGGACTATAGGGACAATGTTACCATCATGGTTACTCTTCTACCAGGCTGTGGACTGTAGGGACAATGTTACCATCATGGTTATTCTTCTTCCAGGCTGTGGACTAGTCTATACGGACAATGTTACCGTCATGGTTATTCTTCTACCAGGCTGTGGACTATAGGGACAATGTTACTGTCATGGTTATTCTTCTACCAGGCTGTGGACTATAGGGACAATGTTACTGTATTGGTTATTCTTCTTCCAGGCTGTGGACTATAGGGACAATGTTACCGTCATGGTTACTCTTCTACCAGGCTGTCGACTATAGGGACAATGTTACTGTATTGGTTATTCTTCTTCCAGGCTGTGGACTAGTCTATACGGACAATGTTACCGTCATGGTTATTCTTCTACCAGGCTGTGAACTATAGGGACAATGTTACTGTCATGGTTATTCTTCTACCAGGCTGTGGACTATAGGGACAATGTTACTGTCATGGTTATTCTTCTACCAGGCTGTGGACTATAGGGACAATGTTACCGTCATGGTTATTCTTCTACCAGGCTGTGGACTATAGGGACAATGTTACTGTCATGGTTATTCTTCTACCAGGCTGTGGACTATAGGGACAATGTTACTGTCATGGTTACTCTTCTACCAGGCTATGGACTATAGGGACAATATTACTGTCATGGTTATTCTTCTACCAGGCTGTGGACTATAGGGACAATGTTACCGTCATGGTTACTCTTCTACCAGGCTGTGGACTATAGGGACAATGTTACTGTCATGGTTACTCTTCTACCAGGCTGTGGACTATAGGGACAATGTTACTGTCATGGTTATTCCTCTACCAGGCTGTGGACTATAGAGACAATGTTACCGTCATTGTTAGTCCTTTTCCCAGCTGTGGACTATAGGGACAATGTTACCGTCATGGTTACTCTTGTACCAGGCTGTGGACTATGGGAACAATATTACCCTTATTGTTAGTCCTTTTCCCAGCTGTGGACTATAGGGTCAGTATTACTTTCATGTTGAATACTTTGGACTATGGGGATAATATAACCGTCATGGAGATTACTCTGTTCCTCTGTGATGATCCAAAGGTCCAGCCATGTTAAGATAGCATTCATGTTGGTCATGGGTTCGATCCCCGGCCATGCCGAGATTGAATTCTTGATTCAATTTCACACATGAGCTGAGGCCCGTGCCTAAAGGGTTAACCCATTGTCCTTGTAAATCTGTGACCGGGTGGGTTGTCATGTCAAGGACCTGCGACATGAAAATTCAGTGAGGCAGCACTATATCTGCTATGACTGAAATGACTGAAATAATGTTGAAAGTGATGTAAAACCCCAAATAAACAAACAAGCAAAGCATTCATGTTACTGTTTCTCATATCAACTGAGGACAGTGCCCAAATGGTTAACTTATTGTCCTAGTTAATCTCTGACTGTTTGGGTTGTCATGTCAATTCAGTGAGGTATCAATTTATCTTCTACAAGTAGGTCTTGTCTTGAAATAACTGTAATAAGGACTAACATGACATAAGATCCCAAATATATATAGGTAACAGACTTTTGGGATAGTTCAACCACCATTACCACATATTTGTCCCGCATATGAAGCTATGATAATATTAGCATAATTACATCAAAGTTAACTTTTGAAAACAAAAATTAAGCGAGGCGAACAAACATTTATTTTATTACTTGTATACATGAAAAATAAGGTCATGCAGTGTCATTGTCATGCAATGAAAATCATTTAAACAGTGAATATGTGACTTATGTTGCTGAAACACTAAAATGTGGAAATAAAATTAAATTTCAGTATCTAACTGAATAAAATGTATGAGTTTTTATCTTTAAATTAATCATTTTTCTGCCTGTCCCAAGTTTAAATGTCTGACAAGATCATGACCTGGTTATTCAAGGATTTTTGTTTGCATTTAATCATGCACAGATCTCCAAATAGGCATCTTAATCAGATCTCCATTCATAATTTTATTTTAAGAGGGTCAGAAAGTGGACTTTCCCAGAATAAAAGTTTGTGAACTTCTCAACTAGTTTTGTGTGACGCTTCCATATACCTTTCTCTTCATACTCTGCAATTGCGGGCTCAATGAAGGTCTCTGGGGTGGCTATGATTATTACACCACCTGCAACACAAATCAGAATCATTCAAATGGATCTTGGGCCATTTAGTTATATAAATGTACATCTAGACATACTAGTACTCCTATTTAGGTATTGAGAACTTTTAATGAGTGATTTGTCAAAATGATATCTAAACAACACTGTACAATATATAGGAAGTGTACAAAAGGGAGTGTACAGCAGGAAGTGTCCGACAGGAAGTGAACAACAGGAAGTGTGCAACAGGAAGTGTGCAACAGGAAGTGTCCAACAAGAAGTGTGCAACAGGAAGTGTCCAACAGAAAATGTGCAACAGGAAGTGTTCGACTGGAAGTGTGCAACAGAAAATGTGCTACAGGAAGCGTCTGACAGGAAGTGTGCAACAGAAAATAATATCTTCTTTAGTATTTGAAGGATTGATAAGTTTGGAGAACACAGTCCCGAAAGCAATAGCTGTTTCATTCCCTATGAATTCCCACATTCTCTTTGGTGTGTCCATTCTATATCCTTGGGGAATAGAACAACATTAAGGAAAAAATAGGTTATTTCATAAATATTTGTGAGAATTTTCCTAATGAAAGTTTTACATAATTTAATACATGCATTTTCAATTCTTAGAAAAGGAAGAAAGCTAAAATAAAATTCTGGTAATTTCTTAGCCCATCTCAAGTCATAATTTGCTGAGTATTTTTGGTTTGTTATCTTTAACCATCATCTTGTTTTAATTCTGGGCATTTTATTAACTGGACAGGGGGCATACGATTTCAGGTTCTAAAACTTTCATGAAACCTTTGATGCAACTTACATCATTTTCAGACAAGCCTCTACTCGTAAACCACATTTTAAAGTTTATATTTTAAGATTAGAAAACAGAAGTATTTCTTAAAGAAGAAATTGTCAGGTATCAGTTTTTTTCTGAATGGTTCTTTTGAAGTCAATCTTTAGCTATACGAATTTAAACATAGGCAAATGACATTAGAGCTAAAAATGCCTGCAAATTGTTCCATAAATGATCCTTTAAATCCTCACGCCAGCCTTTAGCAGTGAATTAATACATGAATTCTTTCCTACCTTACGTCAAATGGCAGCCTCCGTGACAACTCAACGATAGCTATTAGACTTTTTCAAAAATCATAAAAAAGTGAAAAAAAGTTCTGAGTTCTGAGACTAATGGAAAGATGGCCAAAGATATAGAAATTGGTCTTACCTACTTATAATTAAAAACTCCGACCAGTTCGTTCAGAGGAAAAGATGGACAGGCAGAATGACAGAAAATATATCTTCCAGAAATATCTGCAATTTGGGATAAGCATGTAAAATTAGGAGTCAAACTTGCTTCAGGAATCTGCCTAATGCAGAACATTTAACTTTAAAAAATCTATTTACTGCAAACTAACCAAAGGGGCATATGAATCATCAGATTTTAAATTTAAGAATTGAGAAATGATTGCAGTTATCATATCATATATACTGAAAATGAATCATGTAAAACCCAATATGGTCCTATATTGAATTGACCAACCATGACAAAAGCACCTTTACTTGTTGTTCATCATCTTAACCTATAAACCATACATTTCAATAAAAATATCACTTTTAAACTACAGGCTGATTTGTATTGTTGTCCAGTTGATTGTAAAAATAGCCGCATTCAGATATTTCCCGAAGTAAATCTATGTGGTTCAAATATAGAAGTTGTCAAACTCACCTGGTCAAATGATGAGTTGAAATGACAGTCAGTATTATATGATACATATGAATGTGAACTTTTGATGATATTAAGTATTCACTATTCAATTACATGAAAAAGTCATACATGGTGGATTACAAGCAATCGGATAAAATAAAAGATTTACCTTTTATTCAAACTTCCTTATTTTTATTTAACCTATAATCGAGCGCACACATTTCAGTAAGTTTTTGTTGAACATTTATATTAATTTGGTATTAATTATAATTCTCACTGTTTGAATGGACCATGCTGCCACCTGGTGTGTTAGAATCTATCACATGTGGAGGAACTTTGGGGGAACTGTGGGTTTGCAAGCTTTGTGATAAAAAATTTTACAGTTGTAAAAATGTTGATCAACATGTCATTTATATTCAATCACTTTGTTGCATAGCCGTTCTATTCTTTTCAAGATTTCCATTTTTTTCTGTAAAAAATGAATGTATTCCCTTCACAGAACACACAATGGTAGTCATCATTCTAGCTGGCTTGTCTCCAAATCTTTTCCATCTTGCATTGTACAAGAGAGATCTGCTGGATCACAAATGTTGAAACTTGAGCAAAGAGAATTGCTCAACATTCCCAAACAGGTCACTTCATTTCCCAAACATTATTATGAAAACACGACATTTCTATTAGTCTGAGTTTTTTTCAAATTAGTTTGGTTAGTTTAGTTTAGTTTAGTTTACTCTGCATGTCGAGTCACATACCACCTCTGCCACAATTGATATAGCAATGTCTCAACAATTGGTGGGCTGTGCACATGCTTACTCACAATGCCCACCCAACTTTAGTGAGCTGTCACATCCACACACCTGCATGCATGTGTTGTGACTACTCACTCTCTAACCAAACCAATGGCACCAGTTGACACGTGTGTGAAGTTTGTTAGTTATTCGCTATTCACAGTTCATTATTCAGATTTTTTTCAAAATCGATAGATCAGGTTGCCAATACGTCATATTTGCAATATTGCGTTCAAAATGTCACTGGGATGTATTTTATGGCACCTTATATCAATTAAAATCCTGAAAAATAGCATTATCAACACATTATATAACACAAGTGGAAAAAAAACTAACAGAGGTCTGTGAATAATGAATAAGTAACAAATTTCACACTCCTCCAGTTGACTGAGTTATACCTGCACCTACATTTGTTATTCGAGTCACTTTCTAACCAAAACAAGAACACTGATTGGTTGTGTTATTAAATGTGACACAATATTTTACTTGTTGACTATTGGCTGCTAAAAGAAGCTTGTTATGGGCGTGACCTATTAGTACTCACTGATTATGGTCAATAATTGCAGAGCCAGGTATAAATCCTGGATCTGCTATGGAGAGTAAGTTTTGTTTGGTATATCTTCAAGTTGGTATATCCTCAAGTTGGTATATCCTCAAGTTGGCACATTCTGTTTCGTTTGGTGTATCATCAACTTTAGTTTAGTTTGGTATATCATCAAGTTGGTACATCTTCAAGTCTAGTTTAGTTTGGTATATCCTCAAGTTGGTATATCCTCAAGTTTAGTTTAGTTTGGTATATCCTCAAGTTGGTATATCATCAAGTTTAGTTTAGTTTGGTATATCATCAAGTTTAGTTTAGTTTGGTATATCATCAAGTTTAGTTTAGTTTGGTATATCATCAAGTTTAGTTTAGTTTGGTATATCATCAAGGTTAGTTTAGTTTGGTATATCATCAAGTCTAGTTTAGTTTGGTATATCATCAAGTTCAGATTAGTTTGGTATATCATCAAGTTTAGTTTAGTTTGGTATATCATCAAGTTTAGTTTAGTTTGGTATATCATCAAGTTAAGTTTAGTTTGGTATATCATCAAGTTTAGTTTAGTTTGGTATATCATCAAGTTTAGTTTAGTTTGGTATATCATCAAGTTTAGTTTAGTTTGGTATATCATCAAGTTTAGTTTAGTTTGGTATATCATCAAGTTTAGTTTAGTTTGGTATATCATCAAGTTTATAGGGATATGATCCATACAATACTAAAGATGGCAAAGCATTTCTAGAAATTGTAATCCTGAGCTTATTCTTTTCTGAAATATTTCTTTTATGGAGATGAAGTTCATGTTCCAAGAGAGATCAGAAAAAAACGGCGATTGAGTGGTGGAACACCCTATAAATAATATTATTCACCATACATTTACAAATTTTGCACCACCTGTTTCTTAATTGCTCATAATATTTGCAAAAAACTATAAGGCATCGTCACACGATCCTGAGCATAGGATTAGAAAAGTTTTCTGTAGAAGAATATTGATTTTCATAATTCCCCCATCTAGATCGAGGACATTTCTGATCTTTATACAAGTTATCTTACTATGCATGATGAGGTAGTGTCACATACTACCTCTGCCCCAATAGGCATGAAAATGTCCCTGTCATTTCCGCAACCAGGTATAAATCCTGGACCTGCCGCGGAGAGTAAAGTTTTTTTTATAGTTTTGGGCAGAAATAGCAATCAAGGTATGGCCAGATCAAGTTTTGCAACACTGGATTTAAGTATTCACAGATCAGAAATATCCACAATTCAATGTCATGAAGTAAAATTAACAACGTTGCTTTCATCCTTTTAGTGGTATTTTATTTGTATGAGTTTCAGCATTATTTCAGTCATTTCGTGATGAGACCTACTTGTAGCAGATGTAGTGCTGCCTCACTGAATTCTCATGTTGCAGGTCCTTGACATGACGATCCACCAGTCACAGATTTACAAGGACAATTTAACCCTCTAGGCAAGGGCCATGTGTGAAATCATATTATAATTTCAATCTCGGCATAGCCGGGGATCGAACCTACGTCTGTTGGATCATCAAAGAGGAACTTGTACTAATAAGCTTGCGCTCTGACGAAATAGAATAGACATTGCATTAATCATCACTAGAAATGGCAGACGTAGGGATATAACTTTTTTACTACTCAGAATACATCTACAAATGATATGTGATCGAATTGCAACCTTCTTAGGCTATTTTGATCAAATATTGCCAGTGACCTTGAAGTGACCTTTCAATGACCTTGAAAATAAAAAGCCTATTTCCACGAAAGTATCTACATGTTTTATTATCCTATCATCTACATCTTTCAAATACGAGCTCGTAGAGTCCTTATTCATCAAAATCTGTTCATAATTAACAATTTGAGAGCAATTTATAGTTTTGTGGTCAATCTGTAAGGGAAAACAGAGGAAAATACTATAATACTAAGTTTTTTTGAAATAATATAAAAATGCCAGCTTATTGGGGGTTAGTTTATGAAAATATATAGAATACTACACAGAAAAACACATTAATACTAAAAAGAAATTGAAAAAAAAAGTCTGTCAATTTCAAGATTTATTATGAAGCTAAAATGATTAAAAATAGCTGAAATCGGTAGGGTTACAAAAGTGACATATTGACGGACTTTAATTTGACCTCACATTTATTTTTGAGGTATTAGATAAATTGAATATTAATCTAATTTCAGAAAATAATCAGCAATAAGTTGCTCTTATCATAATAATACCTAAAAAAGAAGAAACATTCCCTGAAAAATATGAGAAAATTAGTCATGAATAGAAATTATTAAAAAAAGATATAATAAAAAATATATTGAATGTAGAGTCAATTGGGTTATAACATTTAGTAGCTGATGTATTTCTAAAAAATCTCATGTATTTGATTTTTCTGAACAATATGAGGAAGTTAGTGAAATCCTTTTATGAATATGTCTTTGAAACACATCACTAAAAGTGGCCAATCATTAAAATGGCCTATGACCCCTTTTACTATTTGGATAATTCTATTAGTAATACATGACAGAACTTGGGTCCATTTGATTGTTTCCACCTCAGCCATTAAAATGTCCCAGGGTATTGGATTTGTCTAAAAATGCCGAATCTCTGTCTTTATACCTCAGTGATGCGCGTATCAACGAGATCTCCAATGAATACGAGCATGCCGAGTATTCGTAGCGTATTCATTAGGTGCGAACTATTTTTCGTCGGCCATCTTTAGACTGGTCTCCTGTCGAGCGTCAAGAACATCGTGTATACACAGAGGGCGGCAACCAGTCTATGGCTGTACGCACTATTTTCGGGTCACGTAACGGGGTCAAATGAGGTGCGCTTTGTTTACAAAACGTTTTCAATGAAAAATATCTTGTTTCATGTATTATTTAAAAAAAAATACAGTAGTTGTCTGAGGTATAAAAACAAAACATGCCTCGTCGGGTCAGCTGTGTGAGCGCATTCAGTTTGTTGGTGATGGTGGACGGATACCCTTCGCTTTTGGCTCAGGGTATCCTTCCGCCATCACCAACTCACTGAATACGCTCACCCAGCTTCCCCGACTCGGTATGTTTTGTTATAATCCATCCAATATGAAATGGAAGTCAAACACGGCCAATATTAGATGTCACTGAAAGTGCTCTGCAGGGTGCTTTCTGGACGTCCGCTCTTCCCACTGCTATAAACCCGTTACATGCGCTATGTCACTCATTCTCGCTGATGCACACAATTTCGTCACTATCTTAGCTTTTCAAATTCTCTGTATTCATACATGATGTGATAAAAGTGCCTAATCTTTGTAAATCTAAAATTATGGCGGCCATAATAATTGATGCCACAAGGCGCGACCCCAGGCCGGAGAGCTCCATCGCCGGTAATGCACGCCACAAGGCGCGACCCCAGGCCGGAGAGCTCGATCACTGGTAATGCACGCCACAAGGCGCGGCCCCAGGCCGGAGACCTCCATCGCCGGTAATGCACGCCATAAGGCGAGGCCCCAGGCTGGAGAGCTCCATCGCCGGTAATGCACACCACAAGGCGCGGCCCCAGGCCGGAGAGCTCAATCCCCGGTAATGCACGCCACAAGGCACGGCCCCAGGCCGGAGAGCTCCATCCCCGGTAATGCAAGCCACAAGGCACGGCCCCAGGCCGGAGAGCTCCATCCCCGGTAATGCACACCACAAGGCGAGGCCCCAGGCCGGAGAGCTCCATCCCCGGTAATGCACGCCACAAGGCACGGCCCCAGGCCGGAGAGCTCCATCCCCGGTAATGCACGCCATAAGGCGAGGCCCCAGGCCGGAGAGCTCCATCCCCAGTAATGCACACCACAAGGCACGGCCCCAGGCCGGAGAGCTCCATCGCCGGTAATGCATGCCACAAGGCGCGGCCCCAGGCCGGAGAGCTCCATCACCGGTAATGCACGCCACAAGGTGCGACCCCAGGCCGGATAGCTCCATCGCCGGTAATGCACGCCACAAGGCGCGACCCCAGGCCGGAGAGCTCCATCACTGGTAATGCACATCACAAGGCGCGGCCCAAGGCCGGAGAGCTCCATTGCCGGTAATGCACGCCATAAGGCGAGGCCCCAGGCTGGAGAGCTCCGTCGCCGGTAATGCACGCCACAAGGCACAGCCCCAGGCCGGAGAGCTCCATCGCCGGTAATGCACGCCACAAGGCACAGCCCCAGGCTGGAGAGCTCCATCGCCGGTAATGCAAGCCACAAGGCGCGGCCCCAGGCCGGAGACCTCCATCGCCGATAATGCATGCCACAAGGCGCGGCCCCAGGCCGGAGACCTCCATCGCCCGTAATGCATGCCACAAGGCGCGGCCCCAGGCCGGAGACCTCCATCGCCGGTGTTGTACACTACCCCAATAAAGACAACTATTTTACATCCTACATACTGAGTCTGCAGTTATCCTTGGTATCCTAGGTTAGCTTAGACTAGAAACCACAGGTAACAATATTGTTACACATTGTTGATGCTATATCATGAAATTTATGATTTATTATTGTAAAATATACAATTGTAAGAAATTGACATGAGAGTCCATGGGAAAGGTTAATTCAAAGCAGAGTTTAGAGAAAGGCATTGAAAGTCTATACTCAGTTGGTCTCTACTGAGGACCTCATATAGTTGCATTCTCAATATGGACTTAGAGTAATGTTCCATCACTAGAAATGGCAGACATAGGGATATAACTTTTTTACTACTCAGAATACATCTACAAATGATATGTGATCGAATGTCAACCTTCTTAGGCTATTTTGATCAAATATTGCCAGTGACCTTGAAGTGACCTTTCAATGACCTTGAAAATAGAAAGCCTATTTCCACGAAATTATCTACATGTTTTATTATCCTATCATCTACATCTTTCAAATACGAGCTCGTAGAGTCCTTATTCATCAATATCTGTTCATAATTAACAATTTGAGAGCAATTTATAGTTTTGTGGTCAATCTATAAGGGAAAACAGAGGAAAATACTGTAATACTTTTAAAGTTTTTTAGTAATATAAAAGTAATATAAAAATGCCAGCTTATTGGGGGTTAGTTTATGAAAATATATAGAATACTGCAGAGAAAAACACATTAATATTAAAAAGAAATTGAAAAAAAAGTCAAAGTCAATGTCAATTTCAAGATTTATTGTGAAGCTAAAATGATTAAAAATAGCTGAAATCTGTAGGGTTACAAAAGTGACAAATTGACGGACTTTAATTTGACCTCACATTTATTTTTTAATAAATATTAATCTAATTTCAGAAAATAATCAGCAATAAGTTGCTCTTATCATAGTAATACCTAAAAAATAAGAAATATTCCCTGAAAAATATGATTAAATTAGTATGAATAGAAATTATTGAAAAAAATATAATAAAAAATATATTGAATGTAGAGTCAATTGGGTTATAACATTTAGTAGCTGATGTATTTCTAAAACATTTCATGTATTTAATTTTTTTCAACAATATGAGGAAGTTAGTGAAATCCTTTTATGAATATGTTTATGAAACACATCACTAAAAGTGGCCAATCATTAAAATGGCCTATAACCCCTTTTACTATTTGGATAATTTCATGCCCATTTCCTTTAAATACTTTTTTTTGATAATTTTTGAAAAAATGGCATTCTGTGTGGTTGATTTGGAGAATGGAAGTCGAACACAGCCAATATTACATGTCACTGAAAGTGCTCTGCAGGGTGCTTTCTGGACGTCCGCTCCTCCCACTGCTATAAACCCGTTACATGCGCTATGTCACTCATTCTCGCTGATGCTACTGATGAGCCTGGACACACAGCTGAAATTTGTAGCTGGAGTATTTGGATAATACTCATTCCATAGAGATACTGTTATCTATGATCTGGCTATCTATGGGGACTTGGGGGAATATGACGAGGATGGGGATACTCGCTGGCTATGAGGTCGGGTCTAACTAGCTGCCTGAAATACCTATCCCTGGAGATAAGAATCATTGCAGAGACAGATGTATATGGTGTACAATGGTTGCTTTTATTGGGGTGCACAACACGTATACATCAAGCAGACTAGACTAGGCATGACATGAGTGAGATACGCATAAGTGGGATACTGCTAGGAACTCTTGGCGGGAGGCCACACCTCAGATAATGCCAGTTGGCAACAGTATTCAATCAGAGCACAGACTGGCGTGGATCTTGTAGGCATGTGAATACTGCGCGCCAAGTAGCGGTTCTGGGCCATTAAGTAGGCACGCGTCTGGATCCATAATGTAGTTGACCTACTCTGCTCATCTCTTATTCATATTTGATCCTCCTTGCATCAGTGGTCATCTGGTGTGTGGTATGACTGATGAGCATGCGTATCGTCACTTTATGCGTCAACTATAATGTTTATGGTAATGTTCATGAAATGTCAATCTCCGGGGTTCCCATACATGATCAATCTGTGTCCTGCAATACTACATATTATGGCTGACATAACCATTACCTATGTTGACAACTGGATTTTGAGCAATCATTACTCCCTTTAGTCTTAACCTATCATTAACCTATCATACGAATGTGGTACGCCTGAAAATATCCATGTGACATGTATATGTGATGGGAACTGGATCTTTGTTTCCCGGATGTAATTGGATCGAAATTAGTGAAGTATCTGAGCATTTTCTTATATATTCTGATAGAAAAGCAACATGAATTAGCAAGCGTTATTGAACTTTTCATTATTTGGAAATTAAAACTTCCATTTGGCCAAGGACTGTGATCGTTGTCTACCTCGTTTCTAGGATACTTGCCTTTCACACTTTATACTTCCAGTTAACCTGAAAATGTTTTGCACAATAAAACTGTCACTATAGAGTGTGTTTCTTTCACAAATTGACACCTGTAATTGAAACATATAAAGATATATTGTTTTACAAATAATATAGATAAGTCTAGAAACCCAAGATAGGTGGGACGAAATGTGTTCAATCATATGATTTTATAAAAGCAAATGTAGATGAAATGTTGCTTGGGATATATATATATATCTTTTAATTGGATTGAAAAGGTAAGAAGCTTATATGTTATATATGAATTACCGTCATCTTTTGAATGACTTTGCCTTGTTATATCATTTAGTAGTCGTCTGAAGAACCCTTATCCTTTCCAATTTGAATATTGACTAATGTCAAGACTTCAATGAAAATTCTTGGTATTTTCTGTTAGTTAAATAATAATTGTCACATGCACATTGCTTGATTTCTTGATTTCATTTAATATCCTTGACCCACTGAACACCTTTGGGGTGAGGGTAATTTAGATCACATTCATCATATTGCTACCCATGTCTTTGAGTTCTTAATATTTTTCAGAGCTCTTCTTTCTTTTCCGTTTCTACCATTTCTGCCGGTTCCGAATCTTCTTCCACGTTTTCAAATAGCTCCATACCCCTTTGTACCTTTAACCAATCCTACAAAAGTCAATATGAAATGTTGATTTTAATTGTATAAGGCAATTTCTCAGTTGTACCTCAATAAAGCCCTATATGCACCAAATCTAAGCCCCGTGCAAGTGACAATTCAAAATGTTATAACAAATAGGTCTATACAGAAACAATAAACTTTTTCGTTGTGTGAACGCTAAACTTTGTGACCAAATGCTAAAACCCATCATAGTACTTGTCGATGAACCATCTGCTAAATTCCAAAGAATCCATTAAACGCTTTGTCAACAAACCTTTATTAGCTGACCAGTGATCTTTACCCATATTCATCTTCAAAATAGACTGTTTTCAGAAACACGATGCTCTATTCAAAGTATAAAATCAACCCCTGGCGGTTGCAGGTTTGACCCATGCCACCGTCTTTCCTAGTCATAATGTCTCTAAACACAAATCTGTGGGTTCCATTGTTGTTTCCAGGCTGGCCCGTCGGTCAACCTTTTATATACCCAGGACCCCAGAGGGCTGGCCGACAGAATTACACAAAACCATAATCAAATACACTACAGAGAACTGGTTGAACCTTATTACTTTATAACTATATTCTTAGAATGCTCTTTTGTGATTGGTTGGGAAAGGGGTTGCACTAGGTAATCAGAACTTTATCCTGGGCATCTAAGTTTCAGAATTTTGTTCAACCATTCTCCAGGGACAAAACTTAACATGAGATATTATTTATCTGTTATTGTTTCAACTTTGATTTAGTATTTGTCCCTAAATTTATGAAATATCATTAACCATTTATATAATATGTAGATTTAATATTTGGTTACAAGGTCTACGGTCAGGCCATTTAATATTTGGGGGATGGAAAGATATAAACAGCATTTTCAAAAAGGAAATTGTAATACAATTTCTTTTTACAGGACAGTATAGGATATCATGACGGTACTGACCTCATCGGGGGCATTGTTGACCTCCTTTTACATGACAGTATAGGATATCATGACGGTACTGACCTTATCTGGGGCATTGTTGACCTCCTTTTACAGGACAGTATAGGATATCATGACGGTACTGACCTCATCTGGGGCATTGTTGACCTCCTTTTACAGGACATTATTGGATATCATGACGGTACTGACCTCATCTGAGGCATTGTTGACCTCCTTTTACAGGACATTATTGGATATCATGACGTTACTGACCTCATCTGGGGCATTGCTAAACTCCTGTAACTGGAGAAGATCCTATATTTTATTGTTACTGACCTCATCTGAGGCATTGTTGACCTCCTCTAAGAGTAGAATATTATCTCCATTCTGGTCCAAAGTATGGTACATCATGTCTAGGCCAACACGGTACTTTTTGTTCTCGTTTTCATCGTCTTGCTGAAATAAATATTCAATTCAGAAAGATTTGTTTCTATCATATTACAAAGTCTTTTTAGTTTAAGATTGAACAACGTTCAGGATAATTAGCCAAGAAACCATCAACATGCCGTCATAATAACCCATGACTTTTGAAAAATAAATCTGATTTGTATGTTTTAATAATTCACGAAATACTAATATTTTAGCTAAGTGTTGTCACACAGCAAATGTATGCCTAAAATATTTTAATTATTTTTTTCACTGGTTAAACTGATTTTTCTTTGATATATTTCATACCTCACGTACATTGAGACTGCTCCTTTTGTTAACCCACTAGCACCACCATTTTGTTTGTTGTTTATGTGTTGAGGGAACATTGAACGCCTTATCTATCTAGTTATGCGCTAAACCATCTTCACGTGATTAATTGTGCAGAATAACTCACCATTATGCAGAATAACTCACCATTATGCAGAATAACTCACCATTATGCAGAATAACTCACCATTATGCAGAATAACTCACCATTATGCAGAATAACTCACCATTATGCAGAATAACTCACCATTGTCATCAGGTGTTCAAATTTATCGTACGTCAAAACCTGCATGTGAGTACTAAACTCATAAAACTGGTCCCTAATAATGAAAAGGACAGATTTGATGACATTTATTTAATTATATATCGTTTCAATTTGGGAAAATTTCTGGTGTAAAATGGGTTTAAAAGGACAGAATTGATCACAATGAGCTTGTTTAATTGCTTTCAAATACTTCATGAATTTGACAGTGAATTGCATATTTAAGGTATAAAATGATAACTAGAAATAACAACAATTACTTTAAGGCTTCCATGGATTCAGATAACGAAGGAAAGGATAGAAAGTTGACCTTGCTCAGTGTCAGGTCAGGGTCAAGTTGCTCAGAGCAGCGGTCAAGGTCAACCTCCTTGTTCTTATAATGGTTCCACCAGACAGTGACGGCCAGATTGCGCTTGTAAGATCGTACTTGGTGAATCCTAAAATGTTCATAATAGCTATCAATATACACAAATAATAGCTATCAATAAACACCTAAATAGCTAGCAATATAAACCATACAATAACTAGCAATATACACAAGTAATAACATATAATATATACATATAATAGTTATATATAGTCAATATATACATATAATAGTTATGAATAAACACCTACAAGGTAGCAATATTTACAAATAATTGCGAGCAACATACACATAATTATATATGTAGTTGTCATTGTCAATATACACCTAGAATAGCTATAAATATACACCTACAATAGCTATCAATATATACCAACAATAGCTATCAATATACACCTACAATAGCTATCAATATACACCTACAATAGCTATCATTATACACCTTTAATTAGTAGTTATCAATATACACCTACAATAGCTATCAATATACACCTACAATAGCTATCAATATACACCTACACTAGCTATTAATATACACCTACAATAACTATCAATATACACCTACAATAGCTATCAATATACACCTATAATTAGTAGCTATCAATATACACCTACAATAGCTATCAATATACACCTACAATAGCTATCAATATACACCTACAATAGCTATCAATATACACCTATAATTAGTAGCTATCAATATACACCTACAATAACTATCAATATACACCTACAATAGCTATCAATATACACCTACAATAACTATCAATATACACCTACAATAACTTTCAATATACACCTACAATAGCTATAAATATACACCTACAATAGCTATCAATATACACCTACAATAGCTATCAATATATACCTAAAATAGCTATCAATATACACCTACAATAGCTATCAATATACACCTACAATAGCTATCAATATACACCTAAAATAGCTATCAATATATACCTACAATAGCTATCAATATACACCTACAATAGCTATAAATATATACCTAAAATAGCTATCAATATACACCTACAATAACTATCAATATAATCCTATAATTAGTAGCTATCAATATACACCTACAATAACTATCAATATACACCTACAATAGCTATAAATATACACCTAAAATAACTATCAATATACACCTAAAATAGCTATCAATATAATCCTATAATTAGTAGCTATAAATATACACCTACAATAACTATCAATATACACCTACAATAGCTATAAATATACACATAAAATAGCTATCAATATATACCTAAAATAGCTATCAATATAATCCTATAATTAGTAGCTATCAATATACACCTACAATAGCTATCAAAATACACCTACAATAGCTATAAATATACACCTACAATAGCTATAAATATACACATAAAATAGCTATCAATATATACCTAAAATAGCTATCAATATAATCCTATATTTAGTAGCTATAAATATACACCTACAATAGCTATCAATATACACCTACAATAGCTATCAATATACACCTAAAATAGCTATCAATATATACCTACAATAGCTATCAATATACACCTACAATAGCTATAAATATATACCTAAAATAGCTATCAATATACACCTACAATAACTATCAATATAATCCTATAATTAGTAGCTATCAATATACACCTACAATAACTATCAATATACACCTACAATAGCTATAAATATACACCTAAAATAACTATCAATATACACCTAAAATAGCTATCAATATAATCCTATAATTAGTAGCTATAAATATACACCTACAATAACTATCAATATACACCTACAATAGCTATAAATATACACATAAAATAGCTATCAATATATACCTAAAATAGCTATCAATATAATCCTATAATTAGTAGCTATCAATATACACCTACAATAGCTATCAATATACACCTACAATAACTATCAATATACACCTACAATAGCTATAAATATACACATAAAATAGCTATCAATATATACCTAAAATAGCTATCAATATAATCCTATATTTAGTAGCTATCAATATACACCTACAATAACTATCAATATACACCTACAATAACTATCAAAATACACCTACAATAGCTATAAATATACACCTAAAATAGCTATAAATATACACCTAAAATAGCTATCAATATAATCCTATAATTAGTAGCTATCAATATACACCTACAATAGCTATCAAAATA
Organism: Amphiduros pacificus; assembly: GCA_949316495.1. NCBI lineage: Eukaryota > Metazoa > Annelida > Polychaeta > Phyllodocida > Hesionidae > Amphiduros > Amphiduros pacificus. The sequence continues at coordinate 16,702,240 of OX439011.1, read as the reverse complement.
CACCTACAATAACTATCAAAATACACCTAAAATAGCTATTAATATACACCTAAAATAGCTATCAATATACACCTACAATAGCTATCAATATAATCCTATAATTAGTAGCTATCAATATACACCTACAATAACTATCAATATACACCTACAATAGCTATAAATATACACCTAAAATAACTATCAATATACACCTAAAATAGCTATCAATATAATCCTATAATTAGTAGCTATAAATATACACCTACAATAACTATCAATATACACCTACAATAGCTATAAATATACACATAAAATAGCTATCAATATATACCTAAAATAGCTATCAATATAATCCTATATTTAGTAGCTATCAATATACACCTACAATAACTATCAATATACACCTACAATAACTATCAAAATACACCTACAATAGCTATAAATATACACCTAAAATAGCTATAAATATACACCTAAAATAGCTATCAATATAATCCTATAATTAGTAGCTATCAATATACACCTACAATAGCTATCAAAATACACCTACAATAACTATCAAAATACACCTAAAATAGCTATTAATATACACCTAAAATAGCTATCAATATACACCTACAATAGCTATCAATATACACCTACAATAGCTATCAATATAATCCTATAATTAGTAGCTATCAAAATACACCTACAATAACTATCAAAATACACCTAAAATAGCTATTAATATACACCTACAATAACTATCAATATACACCTACAATAGCTTTAAATATTCACCTAAAATGGTTATACACCTATAACAGCAAGCATTATACACTAATAATAACTAGCAATAGGACCCTTTATAAACCAAAATGAAAAGGTTTTTTCTAAGAAAGAAACCAAAAAGCTGATTGAATTTGTGTCAAATTGTCAGTGGGTAAAATATTTTGAACATATGCATACCCTGTTATGACACTGTCAGTTTTGTCTATTTTCTGGATGATTCTTAATCTAAGAGATTATATTGAGAGGACCCAAAAGAATCAAATGAAATAAGAAAATACACAACAATCTCATGTTGTGCTTTGTAAAAATGAATTGTGCAATGTATCCTACCATTTATATGGAATAAACAGGCAGTCTCCTTCTGTCAGATTCACATGGTAATACTCTATTCCCTTCAAGCCAGGGTATTTTTCATAATCGACGCTGAAAGGAAATTGAATGTATTTACATAATCATCTATAACCAGTGTCATAGCCATGTGTCGCTTTATAAATCTACACACTCTGGGAAATCATTTAAACAAGAAAAAGTGGTGCTCCACATGTAACACGGATGGTGAAAAAAAAAATTACAACAAACAAAACAAAATTACAACAAACAAAACAAAATTACAACAAACGAAACAAAAACATTTAATTTGGTATGTGAATGAATTTTGTAGCACAATGGTATGCAAAGATCTTGTTTTGCCCAATCGCCGTCACGGCCGAAAGTCGTCCAATTAGGTCAAGAAATATCCAGGGTCAAATTTCAAATTACCGAAAATGATAATTGTGACCCATTTAAAATATCCATCTTTTAGAGTAATATGCAAAGTGGACTTTCACACAAAGGTCAAAATCAATGACTTGAGGCATATCAAATTGAATTAGGAAAGAATATTGGCAGGAATTCGCGCATGCATGCACAAATTGGAATCTATGACATGCACATGATGAACACTCCACAGACTGGCACAGTGACATCAGTTGCTTGAACAATATTGATTACAGAAAAAACCGAATCACAAACTACAGGAAATGATTACACACTGAGGGACACTGAGAGACTAGGCTATCTAAATTTTGTTGATTGGCTGGACTGACCAATTATTTTTCAGGATGAGTGTATCCACATACTTAATTGATAAAATTTATAACCATGGTTATTCGTTATGCTCAATGAAGTGCTGGGGTCAAAAGTTTATGATCCACTCAGTCTGACGTCATTATCATGATTACATTTAACAAAGTTACAGGCCAAGGGAATGTTACAAAATGACGTCATTGAGCCAGAACAATATGGACGTCAACGTCCCTGGCGTCTGTTACCGGTGTTGGACGTTGCCATCCTTCCCGTCCGTTAGGGATTATTAGATAAAACAAAATAAAAAAAGACAAAGAATAAGGTAAACCGCTGAAAAATTATATCAGTCAAGATAAGGGTCAGAGTAATGTTTTTTTGCAAAATATATTGATTCAGATGGATGGATGGAGAGATGGAAATTAGCACTTTAGTGTCACAGGCGAGAACAAAAGGTAAATAGAAATAAGTTCATTCATTAAATGCTTTGAAATGTTAACATTACTTATTTCTTATTGATATGGTTCCAAAACAAGTATGTTTTAGATTTGACAATGCTTAGCGTTTGATTTTTTCCTTGTTATGAATTTAAGTGACTGGAATTTACTTATCAACGTCAATCCCACTGTAGGCACCCTCAGGGTGGTCCATGTGGACCTGCAGAAACAAAAAACATGACGTCATTACATACATATATAAAAAAGCATGAACGTGATCAGAGAGGAAGGGTGACAAGATTTGAAAAAAAAAAAAGTTGCCATATGAGGTATTGGCCGCGATAAAAGTCGCCACTGATAAGAGTGTGTGATCTCGCTGTTCCGTCACCACGTTGCCTGCCCTGATGGAAGTGACGCTAAACTAATCTCCACTTCACTTTTGTTTTGCAAGTTTATGTGAAGGGTTGGGCTTTTAGCATATTATGAATGGCACAATCATCACTTATTTTTTGTCAAAATCATGTTAGATGTGAAATTTTACCCACAAATTGCCTATATTTCTGTATTAGAGCTTTGTTTTCAACCATCGGTAAATTGACCTATTTATTGACCTAATTATTGAGGCCCTGCTAGGTTTTGTACAAAGGGGCCTATATGGGTGAAATGCAGATATTTTTAGCCACCACGATCATGCAATTGGGAGATAGCTGCACAAGTGAGAGATAGCAAGTGATAGACTGTTACAACAGCAAGAGATAGCTGCATAAATAAGAGATAGCTGCATAAATAAGAGATAGCTGCATAAATAAGAGATAACTGCATAAATAAGAGATAGCTGCATAAATAAGATATAGCTGCATAAATAAGAGATAGCTGCATAAATAAGAGATAGCTGCATAACTGAGAGATAGCTGTATTGAGACATGAAAAATAGCTGCACAAATAAGAGATAGCTGCATAAATAAGAGATAGCTGCATAAATAAGAGATAACTGCATAAATAAGAGATAGCTGCATAAATAAGAGATAACTGCATAAATAAGAGATAGCTGCATAAATAAGAGGTAGCTGTATAAACAAGAGGTAGCTGTATAAACAAGAGATAGCTGTGGGAAAGACAGCTGCACATGGTGAGACAGCTGCACATGGTAGGAGATAGCTGCACATGGTGAGATATAGCTGCACATGGTGAGAGATAGCTGCACATGGGGAGAGATAGCTGCACATGGGGAGAAATAGTTACAACAGTGAGAGACAACTGCACAACTGAATGACAGCTGCACACGTGGTAGTTGCACAAGTGAGAGACAGCTGCACATGTGAGAGATAGCTGTATAGGTGAGGGATGGCTGCATAGGTGAGAGATAGCTGCACAATTGAGAGACAGCTGCACAGGTGAGGGATAGCTACAACAGTGAGGGACAGCATCACCTCCCAGCACTTGTTAACAATAAAAATGAACTGAACATGACGTCATTAATAATGAAAAACTGAACATGACGTCATTAACAATGAAAAAACTGAACATGATGTCATTAACAATGAAAAAACTGAACATGATATCATTAACAATTAAAACATTGAACATGACGTCATTAACAATAAAAATGAACTGAACATGACGTCATTAACAATGGAAATCTCAATAATCTGTGACTTGAATCAATCGGGAGCCATGCTCCTTAATGACGTGCCAATAGATGGCAGCACTTACATCAGCGTGATACTTGTGCGGGTCCACCAGGACTAAATGCTTCTCTCCACGATAGATACAGATAATGTTGTCCTCCGGGTCCGTGTGCACTACTCCTGTGGTCCCGCCACTGCTAAACCACATCACCTACAAGTTTATATATATAGGTATAAATACAGTGCACTAGCCCGCAGGTGTCTGTCCCTTTAAAATGTAGAAAGGAAAAGGGGGTATATTGAAAATAGGAAATGAATAGAAGCACACAGAAAGCTTGAATAAATTTGTAGAGCAATTAAGATAAACGCCTGCCACCAAGACTGAATGCTCTATTCTCTCAAAGAATGCATTGGCCGCATCCGGTTGCATTTTCAAACGTGACAGCTCAACTGGTTGACCCCTAACGGACGGGAAGGACGGCAACGTCCACCACCGGTAACGGACGGGAGGGACGTTGACGTCCCCATTGTTCTGGCTCAACGATGTAATCATGATAATGACGTCAGACAGATTGGATCATGAACTTTTGACCCCTGCACTTCATTGAGCATACTGAGTAACCATGGTTATATATTTCATCAATTTAGTATGTAGATACACTAGTCCAGAAAAAAATGGTTAGTCCTGCCAATCAACAAAATTTAGAGAGGCTAGTCTTTTAGGGGTTAAGACCGGTCTTGGACAATAGGTATGATAATTATGTTTTAATAGAATTATGATATTATTATGATAATTTTTTTCACTTTGTGTTTAGGAACATCCAATCGAGAGTAGAGGCTGATTTATCTCACCTGATTATAATTTTACTATTAATTCTACTATATATTACTATCATATATATATATATATATATATATATATATATATATATATATATATATATATATATATATATATATATATATATATATATATATATATATGATAAATATATGATAAACTCAACAGTAATGTATATTGTGTGATTTGACATACATTATCCGCCAGGTGGCTCTCTACAATATCTTCACATTGCAGCGGAAAGGGCAAAATCACATCATCGCTGGAAGGAGAAAGACAAATTGGAGAAATTTAGAGGATATAGATAAACATTCATTCATAGTATTTTATTTCATACACATATAATATAAAACATTTTCATGCAATACATCATTGGTATAGTATATTAATATTAAAAAGAAAATATATAATACATTAAAAGCACCATATTTCAGTCACTACATAGTGACGCAATTATATCAGAGATCTCAGTTCTATTGAAACCTGCCAGGATAGATTTTCCTTGCATAATCTCACGGAGTTCTTGTATCATTGCCACAGTCTGCACATCATCATCACAGAGTATTCTTTTAAAACATACATATTGTCCATTATTAACATGATTAAAATCCAAATTGTATTGACTAGCAATTACTCTCAGGTTCTTTCCAGTTATACTCCTTGCATCATTTATCATATACCTGGTGAGAAAAGATATTCTCTTATTGTCTGACTTTGCCATTGTGTGAGTCATTTTATAACATCTTTTTAAAACCTGTTCTTTCACGTGCAAATTTCCACTAAAATCTGCTAAAAACCGTGTGTGTGTGTCATAGGGGAGTTTAAACAGTCTCCGTACACCCCTATTCCATGCAGTATAAATTCTGTCCACACTTGAGTCTGTCTGGTCCCATGCTTCACATCCATAGAGGTGGGCACATTTGCTGTTGAAAACTGTCCGCATTACACTATCGTATGCATTAGGGAATGTCACAGCAACGTTGTTAATACGACCAAAGAGATCACCTCTCTTTTTAATGATTTCATCAGTTTCTTTCAGATCCCGCCTTAAAATATTTCCCAAATGCTTTACCTTTTCCACCCATTCAAGAGCATTACCACATACTGTAATACATGGCATAAAGGCTTCTTTCCGGTGTGTCATATGCATTGCCACAGTTTTCTGGGGATTGTACTTTACACCATATATTTCTCCATATACTTCACAAATATGAATCATTTTCTGCAACCCATATGCTGTTGGACAGAGCAGTGTCAGATCATCTGCTGATCCCACACCACCAAAATAGTAGGATCCAATGTGACAGCCAATGCCACTTTTCTCCAGCCTTTGAAGCAGTTCATCCATATAAACTGTAAAGAGAATTGGGCTTATTACACTACCTTGTTTTATCCCATTAACAATATCAAATGTGTCTGATGCACACCCATTCCATACTGTCCTCATCTTAGATCTCTTGTATCCATCGAAGAGACTTCTGAGAACAATTGGGGGAATCCCTCTATCCATCAACAATAGAAAAAGCATATCATGTCTGACCCTATCAAACGCCTTGCTGGCATCAACAAAACAAGCATAGATATCACTCCCTTTCCTCCAGTAATATTTAACTACTTCCTTTAATGCTAATGAACACATAGTAGTCCCATGTCTGTCCTTAAAAGCATATTGCATATCCGATGATTTTAATAGATCCTTATACTTTGTGAGTATGACAATGTCATTAATTTTGCTGATGGCTGAGCTCAACGCAATTCCCCTATAGTTATCCCCAGAACACAGATTTCCACATTTGTCCTTTGGAATGGAACTTATGGTGGCTAACAACATGTCATCCGGCATGTGTCCATGTTTCCTGGCAGTTGTGATTAATAATGATATCCATGTGAATAGCAGTTTTGGGCCATTACTGATATGATCTGAAAATACATATTTATTACCGTCTGATTTGCCACTTTTTAACACAGATACAGCTTTGAGTACTTCCTCCTCTGTAACAATGTAGTCCTCAAGTTTACTGGATGAAATATTCTGTTCTATAAAATCCTGTATTTTTCTCATGTTTTCTAGCTCTGATGGGTTACAGTTATATAATTCACAATATTTCTTTTTAAATTGCTCAGCTATTTGTCTATTTCCTGTAATTCCATCTATATTTGGAGGGTTTGTCCTGCCTCCATTAGCTTTTTTAACATCCTGCCACAGATCCCTGCTCCTATTACTGGCTGCAGCATCTGCCATTCTTTCATTCCGCTTATGGTCATTGCACCTGTTAAGTTTCCTACATGCATAGTGAAACTGTCTCTTTGCTTCTTTCATATTCTCAAACACTTCTCCTTGTTCAGGTTCTCCCAGGTCTGACCACAGGTTGTGCCACATGACTGAGGCATCTTTAAATGGCTGTACCTCCTCAGACCAACCTGGCCTGTTTCTCCCCTTCTTCCTGCGCTTAGGTAGACAGTTTTGTCCTGCTCTAAGGCAACATTCACTAATTGAATCACACATTTCACTGATTTGGTTCTTATGCTCGGGGTCACTGCAGTCCAAGTCCTGACAATATACAGTAGATGGGATATGTAATGCCTGAAGTAATCTATGCACCTCATTCTGGTAATGTCCAATGTGATTTTTGTTAACTTTATGCCATGCAACTTGATCAACTGGAAAATTCTCGGTCTCACTTTTATCCTTGTGTGTAAGTTCAGTATTATCCAAAATGTTGTTAAAAACTAAACAGGCACTAAACAGGCACAGAAAGACAAAAACTCAATATCAGATGATGTCCTATTCAGGATATGATCATGTCATACTCAAGATCTGTTTTTGGGGAAAAATAGGTGTGAAAAATGATCATGTCATACTCAGGATATTATCATGTCATACTCAGGATATTATCATATTATACTCAGGATATTATCATGTTATACTCAGGATATGTTTTTGATGAAGAAGAAAAATATGTTTTTTGTATACACGCTATTCCAAAATGTAACATTTGGTTGAACTGAATAAAACCGACTTTATATTCATATCTATATGGGTAGTATACTGATCTTCTGAGTTCAGAATATAAAGTTAGACACAGGGAAAACATTTTGCATTTTTGAAGGAAAAAAAAAATATTTATAATAAAGCAATCATTTTCACCAAACACAACTGACCTTAAGAACTCGGGCACAGGGCTAACCATATAGGACTCAGTGCTATTATACATAGCGAGAAATTCTTTGAATGGAATGTAGAGGGTGTCACTTGTTGGATCTTGTTTTTTCACGACCTCGACTGTGATAAGTTCAGTCTGCGCATGCTCCTGCGACAGGAAGTAGTCATCCTCCCACAATGCATATGCCCTTGAAGCCATTCCTGCCTTTGCTAATTTGACTGGCTTTGATTGCAGAACATAATCCTGAAAGAATTGTTTTGGAGGGATATATCCTTCAATTTCCTCCAACGGAAGCTTAGGGCCCCCTTCTCCAAATTTAGGGTTCTTGGTTTCCTCATTTGCAGATGTGTACCTGTAACAACAGGTGGCTATGATAGCCAGCGTAATGATCTCCGAGGTGAATCCTTTCCTTTTCATCCTGAAATAACCAAATGTCACTTCTTCAGACACAAACTATATTTGTAATATATAGATATTCATAGGGCTCAGATCCCCATTTGTCCTACTTAATGCATGAAGGTTCAAACACAGAAGACGAAACGGGACATATATATTGTACCATTTTTTTGACATGCACCCTTTCTGGTTGAGTACCTTTCCAGAGTGTCTAACAGATGTGTTTAATAGGTTGCTGATGAACTCGAATAGTTGAATCTATGCAAGAAGTTTTAGGACCAACAATAACATATATCTTGCAAATATGTTTTTCAATCTTCGAATAATTATACATAAGAGGTTATGAAAAAACTTTCAACCTTCAACCATCTTGATTTAAGTGCTTTCACTCATGCCTACCACAATCACAAACGATTTTGTCCCAAAAAGACTAAACCTGTAAATGCACTCCTAACCTAACACTATTCACCATTTAATCTGCATACTAACAACATTAGAAATGTGTTCCAATCAGCAGATAAGGAGTATAGGCGTACTGAAACTGCAAAATGATACACTACGGATCACCGGAAAGAAGTCCTTTTGGCTTCTTTTGGTTTCTGTGCTGTGCCCTTTTTACACCTAATATCGATTTATGGCCTAGATTATATACAGTTATGGTCTACAGTATCAATAGATATGCTAATGATACTCAAATATTGATAACAGCGGATCCATAATCTGCAAAAAAGACCAACAAAATATAGAAATGAAATGATAAAATGTAAAATGGATATTAATAAGTTTATGATGTTAAAAAGCTTATCTCAGGCAAATGGTTAGCACCACAGTCCTGCGTTTATCACATCATTAGGTTGGGGGGAATTATGTATATACCTCAGTTACTACTTTTTTATTTGATGAAATAGGTTAATATCGTTTTAACTAGAAGCAAAATCAGATGATTGATAACAATATATATCTTGATTCATAATTTCAACTGATGTAAAAATGTTGATCAAAAGTTAATAATAACAATGTAAGGCTAAGGACGACTGTTTATATATGTTTCTTGTTATGTTAATGATGTAAAGGAATCGTAATGAAAAGAGCAGGGCGTTAAGTCCTAATGGCAAACTTCCATCAGATGTTTGTTTGTTTGTTTTGGGTTTTACATCACTTTCAACATTATTTCAGTCATTTCGTGATGAGACCTACTTGTAGCAGATATAGTGCTGCCTCACTGAATTGTCATGTCGCAGGTCCTTGATATGACAACCCACCCGGTCACAGATTTACAAGGACAACGGGTTAACCCTTTTGGCACGGGCCTCAGCTCATGTGTGAAATTGTATCATGAATTCAATCTTGGCACGGCCGGGGTTCGAACCCAGGACCTTTGGATCACCACAGAGGAACTGGTGCTAATAAGCTGGCGCTGTAACCAACTGCGCCACGGCCCGTGGCCTTCCATCGGATGTTATATAGCCTAAATTATACTGAAACGAATCTTATCACCAAGCTGATATAACCAAACATTTTTATGGAGTAGATTCACTATATTTTACACACATGCTATACGTATCTTACTTAACTCTTTGCTCTGCTGCATTTTGACTAACCTCCTTTCCATGTCAGTGCCTTTAAAAGGATCAGGGATTTTAAAGCCCTTATAGGGCCACTGTGAATTTGCAATATATCATTTTTAAAATGTATATATACTGTTCTATCTATTCACTGCGGTAAAAAGGTTGTTTAAATGAAATATTCCTAAGAGGTGATCATAATATGTGCTGATATTCTGAGTTTAAAAAAAAAAAAAATTCACATGAAATGGTCCGAAGCTGTGAGTGCAACCTGTCCTGTGAGGGCTATGAAGGGTGTGCTTAACACCTTACACATGAATATCTACCAAAATCTAAATGAGAAAATCCACAAACAATGACATCTCCAACAGACCAACTGTGTGCCGAGTTCTGGCAGAAGCTTCTTGATTTCAGTCCAGAGTTTGGAACCTACATTGGCTTTGACCAGTCTCCAGACAAGCTGGATTCCTTGGCATTGTCCAAGTATGAAGATAAAGCAGTAAGTCTTGTTTGACTTCAAATGTCCTCTCGTATCATAATTGAGGTATATACCTTTGAATGAGTTGGTTACTTAATTTGCATTGACCAAATGTTTTAATATGTATTAGTTTATCATCTAGATGTCTCAAACTTATATTAACCTCACAGAGCTCACAAGTCCGATATGCTACATATTTTGTGGTACAGTAACTGCCTGCTGTGGTAGGTACTGCTTGCTGTGGTAGGTACTACCTGTTGTGGCACAGTTACTGGCTGTCTGTGGTACAGTTACTGCCTGCTGCTGTAGGTACTGCCTGCTATGGTACAGTTACAGTTACTGATTGCTGTGGTAGGTACTGGCTGCTGTGGTAGGTACTGGCTGTTGTGGCACAATTACTGCTTGCTGTGGAACAATTATTGCTTGCTGTGGTACAGGTACTGCCTGCTGTGGTACAGTTACCGCTTTTGTGGCACAATTACTGCTTGCTGTGGAACAATTACTGCTTGCTGTGGAACAATTACTGCTTTCCGTGGTACAGCTCCTGCCTGTTGTGGTACTGTTACTGCCTGCTGTGGTACCGCCTGTTCATTTCTGTTCTGATTGCTTCAATAACATATATTCTGCAAAAAAGAAAAATGCATATTCCAAACCTTTTATTTTGTCTACATGTTTATTGCAAAAATGTTTAAAACAAAATGTTGTTTACGATATAGCATTTATAAAATTCTGTTGCATTTTTTATTGCTATTTTTTTTATATTTTAAATGATGACAGAATATTTTATAAGTCAAGTTATTGATGGTACACACACATATTGGTAGGCATTTAAATTACATTTTCTGATAGTACATGTAATATGTTCACTGAACAACATGGTATACTTTTCTAGTCTGCCAATAATTGCGCCAATAATTAAAAGTAAACTGGAAAGAAAAAGATAAGAGTAAAACATGTTGTTTCTCAGAGTCTGAGGTTGCAACTACATGTACAATTTTAGCTTTTTTTAAAAAAGATAATATTCAGATGATATGATTATACAACTCATGTCATAAAATCGTCTAAACTTCCATTCGCGAAATGTGTAAACTCTAAATCAAAGATTTATGGAGAGAAAATTGCTCTGAAAAAAAAATAGGTCAAAACCTTTTCATCTTGCACTATATGACGTCATCATAACTTGCGTTATTGCGCCTCCATTCATAATTACTCCAAAGTTACAGTTACATAAAATGATATGCCTTGGTTATCTGGCTGCCCAGTTGTTTCTGAGATTTCAACCAGTTATCCACGTGATTTTCACTTGGCATGTCTATTGGGTTAATTGTATGAATTTCCCCGGTACAAAAATGTCGTATATTTGCAGGTATTCTGCCAGATGATGTTGGATAAAATCGAGAGAGTAGAAGGACAAGAACTGATCTCCCCTCAAGATGAACTCAACCTGCGGATTCTTAAGCACTACTCCACGATATGTCTTGAAGGCCTCAGGCACAGAGTTTACCTAATGGCCTTCTGTGGCTTCTTAGGGCCTCATATTTCATTAAATTATCTCTTGAAAAATAGATTGAAATTTGAAACCCTGGACGATTATCAAAATTATATGTCCAGACTCCGGCAATTTCCAAGACAGGTAAAATGACCAGCTACTCAATTCACTGACATCGGATTTTCTGTGCATTTTATAAGCTCATTTAGAAAGCTTAGACATAGTTATTATCCTGAGACAACCAAGAATAGCCAAAGTATTGAATCAGGCATATGTCTAACTGACCTAATTAGCAGGATGAGTTAACCAAACATACCCAGAGTGGTATTGGCATCTTAACTGCCTAACGACTTGCTATAGCCTGTACTCAATGAATAGACTAAGGCGGAGTTGCAGGGGAATATTATTTTAGTCTTTAATTCTCAAACAATAAAACATTTTCTGATGTCAACTTTATGTATACAGTAATCACTTTAATTTAATGTTATTGATTTGAAGAGGTATGAGAATAGTAATGTTCAATGCATTGTAGATATTTATGTTAAACCAAATATAGGTCTTAAATAGATATCCTTCTCTAAGTTTTGCGACATAACTGACTCCTAAAAATTCATGTTATCGGCTATGGCGTTTTAAATATTTATATTATGTCTTATTTTTATTTTTATTATATTATATAATGTTACATCTCCCACAAACATTTAAAAATGATCTTTTAGTTTGTTATTATTGTTCGCAGATGGATGAGGTCAAAACCTTACTAGACACTGGAATAAAGGAGAATATTAAAGGATACAAGATGAATATTGTATGGCACATTATCTATTTCTCATAGATATTTATTTCCCATATTTATATTGAATATATTTTTACAAATAAAATTTAGAATTATATATATATATATATATATATATATATATATATATATATATATATATATATATATATATATATATATATATATATATATATATATATATATATATATATATATATATATAATGTACATTTACAAATATTTACATATATTTAAATATACTTAATAGACAACGTAGATTAATATTACAATGAGCTATTTTAGTCTCTTAATTGAAAATAAGAGGGCGTTTGAATTATAGCATTAATGTGGAAAATTAGATATTTGACTGACATTATCGCTCTCATTGAATCAGTATGTTGTATTGATAATTAAATCTAGCAAGCAGGCTTAGGGCATATCAAATCATTTCTGACTGAGGATGTGGAAGATTCGCGGTTCTTTGTTCCATTTAAATCCTTACCAAACGATTTCAATGAAGACAAAAGGAATGGATTGATATCTGAGGGGACAGACCTGGTTCAAAACTGCATTGTGAGACCATTACGAGAGTTCTCTGACTATCTTCAAAATGTAAGAGCTGTTTAAATGTTTGACGTACTACTATCATTAATGATACTGATCATAACATCATGCAAGTTTAAATTGATATTGAATGACAAAATATGTTAAATGACATAAATGTTAAATGACATTAATGTTAAATGACATAAATGTTGAATGACATAAATATGTTGAATGACATAAATATGTTGAATGACATAAATATGTTGAATGACATAAATATGTTGAATGACATAAATGTGTTGAATGACATAAATATGTTGAAAATGTTGAATGACATAAATATGTTGTATGAGTACAGCACAGTATGTATAGCATGGAAGAAGCAAGTGATATGAGCTGTACTATTCTGTTTTCATTTCAGAAAACTGAATATCAATATGGCAATTTAAACCCCGTGATTGGTTATTTTAGTCTCAAACTGACACGTGTTTAACTAAATTTGATTTACATGTTTCATCCTTCATTATTTTAGCTTTACATTCAGCTAAACAAATCCAATAAATATTAAATACTTTCTTCTGAGTTAACTGTACACAATATAATATAAATCAAATATATATATATGGCCAACATTCATTGGGTCATCATGGGTAGTTTAACAGGTCACTAAAGGTCACTGAGTGTATCTGTCCACCATGGTTTCTTAATTCTCCTTTTCTTACTATAGACACTTTTATTTTTATTTGATCTAATAACTGTTTCTTTCTTATCTCCTCCATTTCATCCTTAACCACAGTACAAAAAGACTGATATATATTATCCAGCTTGCTTTGTGTTATTTCCTGGGATTCTATATCTGATACACTGGGTCACCATTTGCACAATGTCATCAACTGTGAGAGAGTTACTTGGTATATCCCTATTCCACTTTGTAAAAGTGATGGGTTCAATATAATTGTCCTCTGAATCATTCTTTAGTGCTATGAACAGTCTTGACTGTTATCAGCGCGATATAAATTTTATTGTTATTATTATTATTATTATTATTATTGTTATTATTATTATTATTATCATAATTATTATTCTTCTTATTATTATTCAGACTCATTAAACAATTGTCTAGACTTGTGCACAACAAAATCACTGAATAATGGCAATGCTTCATGAGATACCCTTCAGTAATCCACCACAGCCTTCCCTTTTGTAGAAATAGATGTGAAATCATTTTGTACACACATGCCCTTCCTGCCAGGACACAACAGTTACTGCTAAGTAGGAAGTCAATCAATTTATCACCATACATATTTTGTGTAAATTCAATTGTGTCTCTCTCAGGAACCTCATCCACTCCTTCTATATAGTCTGGCATGTCAGATATCCTACTGTTCATGTCAACAAACATAATGTACTTGATTTGTTATATACAAATATAAGGTACTTGGTTTAGTATATTCAAATATAAGGTACTTTATTTAGTACATACAAATATAAGGTACTCGATCTGGTATATACAAAAATAAGGTACTTTATTTAGTACATACAAATAATAGGTATTTGATTTAGTATAAACAAATATAAGGGACTTGATCTGGTATATACAAATATAAGGTGCTTGTATGTTTCATTGTAGGTGTATTTTCCCAAAAGTAGAGACACGATGAGTATCATACATCAACCAAATGGCGTTGAGAGACTTAAGGTTTACGTGGAGTTCTTCTGTGACACTGACAAGTCACCCCAGGAACTGCTTGATATGGGACAAAGTGAGGTGCTCAGACTGCAGCAGGAAATAAAACAGGTTCTAAAAGATGTTGAGTTCAGTGGCACAATGCAAGAGTTCCACGCCTCCCTACACGCACAGCCAGACCAGTTTTATCAGTCAGAGGCGGAACTCCATGAGGCAATCCATGATCTTATTGAAAACAAGATCAAACCTACTTTGCCTAGACTTTTTCACACAATGCCAACATTACCTCTAAGGTGTGTCAGACATTTTTTGTTCCCTTAAGTATATGATTGCTATTTAGCTTCTTGTTATGAATGAATCTATTAACTGAGTTGGCAATTTCTGTCTTTTAGTTGATGAGTTTTTGCGTAATTGACACTTTGATATATAATAATATATTGTACTTATATAGCCTTATTCTGCACTTACATGACATAGCCTTATTCTGCACTTACATGACATAGCCTTATTCTGCATTTACATGACATAGCCTTATTCTGCACTTACATGATATAGCCTTATTCTGCACTTACATGACATCAGTAGCTTTATTCTGTACTTACATGATATCAGTAGCCTTATTCTGTACTTACATGATATCAGTATCTTCATTCTGTACTAACATGATATCAGTAGCCTTATTCTGTACTTACACGATATCAGTAGTTTTATTCTGTACTTACATGATATCAGTAGCCTTGTTCTGTACTTACATGATATCAGTAGCCTCATTCTGTACTTACATGATATCAGTAGTTTTATTCTGTACTTACATGATATCAGTAGCCTTATTCTGTACTTACACGATATCATTAGCTTTATTCTGTACTTACATGATATCAGTAGCCTTATTCTGTACTTACATGATATCACTAGCCTTATTCTGTACTTACATGATATCAGTAGCTTTATTCTGTACTTACACGATATCAGTAGCCTTATTCTGTACTTACATGATATCAGTAGCCTTATTCTGTACTTACACGATATCATTAGCTTTATTCTGTACTTTCATGATATCAGTAGCCTTATTCTGCACTTACATGATATCAGTAGCTTTATTCTGTACTTACATGATATCAGTAGCCTTATTCTGTACTTACATGATATCAGTAGCCTTGTTCTGTACTTACATGATATCAGTAGCTTTATTCTGTACTTACATGATATCAGTAGCTTTATTCTGTACTTACATGACATCAGTAGCCTCATTCTGTACTTACACGATATCAGTAGCCTTGTTCTGCACTTACATGATATCAGTAGCCTTATTCTGTATGTACATGATATCAGTAGCTTTATTCTGTACTTACATGATATCAGTAGCTTTATTCTGTACTTACATGATATCAGTAGCTTTATTCTGTACTTACATGATATCAGTAGCTTTATTCTGTACTTACATGATATCAGTAGCTTTATTCTGTACTTACACGATATCAGTAGCTTTATTCTGTACTTACATGATATCAGTAGCCTTAATTGTTCACGATATCAGTAGCTTTATTCTGTACTTACATGATATCAGTAGCTTTATTCTGCACTTACATGATATCAGTAGCCTTATTCTGTACTTACATGATATCAGTAGCTTTATTCTGTACTTACATGATATCAGTAGCTTTATTCTGTACTTACACGATATCAGTAGCCTTATTCTGTACTTACATGATATCAGTAGCCTCATTCTGTACTTACATGATATCAGTAGCTTTATTCTGTACTTACATGATATCAGTAGCTTTATTCTGTACTTACATGATATCAGTAGCCTTAATTGTTCACGATATCAGTAGCTTTATTCTGTACTTACATGATATCAGTAGCTTTATTCTGCACTTACATGATATCAGTAGCCTTATTCTGTACTTACATGATATCAGTAGCTTTATTCTGTACTTACATGATATCAGTAGCTTTATTCTGTACTTACACGATATCAGTAGCTTTATTCTGTACTTACATGATATCAGTAGCTTTATTCTGTACTTACATGATATCAGTAGCTTTATTCTGTACTTACATGATATCAGTAGCCTTGTTCTTTACTTACATGATATCAGTAGCCTTGTTCTGTACTTACATGATATCAGTAGCTTTATTCTGTACTTACATGATATCAGTAGCTTTATTCTGTACTTACATGATATCAGTAGCTTTATTCTGTACTTACATGATATCAGTAGCCTTATTCTGTACTTACATGATATCAGTAGCCTCATTCTGTACTTACATGATATCAGTAGCTTTATTCTGTACTTACATGATATCAGTAGCTTTATTCTGTACTTACATGATATCAGTAGCCTTATTCTGTACTTACATGACATCAGTAGCCTTATTCTGTACTTACATGATATCAGTAGCCTTGTTCTGTACTTACATGATATCAGTAGCTTTATTCTGTACTTACATGATATCAGTAGCCTTATTCTGTACTTACATGATATCAGTAGCTTCATTCTGTACTTACATGATATCAGTAGCTTTATTCTGTACTTACACGATATCAGTAGCTTTATTCTGTACTTACATGATATCAGTAGCCTTATTCTGTACTTACATGATATCAGTAGCTTTATTCTGTACTTACATGATATCAGTAGCTTTATTCTGTACTTACATGATATCAGTAGCCTTATTCTGTACTTACATGATATCAGTAGCTCTATTCTGTACTTACATGACATCAGTAGCCTCATTCTGTACTTACACGATATCAGTAGCCTTGTTCTGCACTTACATGATATCAGTAGCTTTATTCTGTACTTACATGATATCAGTAGCCTTATTCTGTATGTACATGATATCAGTAGCTTTATTCTGCACTTACATGATATCAGTAGCCTTATTCTGTACGTACATGATATCAGTAGCTTTATTCTGTACTTACATGATATCAGTAGCTTTATTCTGTACTTACACGATATCAGTAGCTTTATTCTGTACTTACATGATATCAGTAGCTTTATTCTGCAATTACATGATATCAGTAGCCTTATTCTGTACTTACATGATATCAGTAGCTTTATTCTGCACTTACATGATATCAGTAGCCTTAATTGTTCTGTACTTACATGATATCAGTAGCCTTATTCTGTACGTACATGATATCAGTAGCCTTAATTGTTCTGTACTTACATGATATCAGTAGCCTTATTCTGTACTTACACGATATCAGTAGCTTTATTCTGTACTTACATGATATCAGTAGCTTTATTCTGTACTTACATGATATCAGTAGCCTTATTCTGCACTTACATGATATCAGTAGCTTTATTCTGTACTTACATGATATCAGTAGCTTTATTCTGTACTTACATGATATCAGTAGCTTTATTCTGTACTTACATGATATCAGTAGCCTTATTCTGTATGTACATGATATCAGTAGCCTTATTCTGTATGTACATGATATCAGTAGCCTTAATTGTTCTGTACTTACATGATATCAGTAGCTTTATTCTGCACTTACATGATATCAGTAGCCTTGTTCTTTACTTACATGATATCAGTAGTTTTATTCTGTACTTACATGATATCAGTAGCCTTATTCTGTATGTACATGATATCAGTAGCCTTATTCTGTATGTACATGATATCAGTAGCCTTAATTGTTCTGTACTTACATGATATCAGTAGCTTTATTCTGCACTTACATGATATCAGTAGCCTTGTTCTTTACTTACATGATATCAGTAGTTTTATTCTGTACTTACATGATATCAGTAGCCTTATTCTGTACTTACATGATATCAGTAGTTTTATTCTGTACTTACATGATATCAGTAGCTTTATTCTGTACTTACATGATATCAGTAGCTTTATTCTGTACTTACATGATATCAGTAGCCTTATTCTGTATGTACATGATATCAGTAGCCTTATTCTGTATGTACATGATATCAGTAGCCTTAATTGTTCTGTACTTACATGATATCAGTAGCTTTATTCTGCACTTACATGATATCAGTAGCCTTGTTCTTTACTTACATGATATCAGTAGTTTTATTCTGTACTTACATGATATCAGTAGCCTTATTCTGTATGTACATGATATCAGTAGCCTTATTCTGTATGTACATGATATCAGTAGCCTTAATTGTTCTGTACTTACATGATATCAGTAGCTTTATTCTGCACTTACATGATATCAGTAGCCTTGTTCTTTACTTACATGATATCAGTAGTTTTATTCTGTACTTACATGATATCAGTAGCCTTATTCTGTACTTACATGATATCAGTAGTTTTATTCTGTACTTACATGATATCAGTAGCTTTATTCTGTATGTACATGATATCAGTAGCCTTATTCTGTATGTACATGATATCAGTAGCCTTA
Source organism: Amphiduros pacificus (assembly GCA_949316495.1). Taxonomy (NCBI): domain Eukaryota; kingdom Metazoa; phylum Annelida; class Polychaeta; order Phyllodocida; family Hesionidae; genus Amphiduros; species Amphiduros pacificus. The sequence goes on along the minus strand of OX439011.1, from coordinate 16,683,035 downwards.
ATTGTTCTGTACTTACATGATATCAGTAGCCTTATTCTGTACTTACATGATATCAGTAGCCTTATTCTGTATGTACATGATATCAGTAGCCTTATTCTGTATGTACATGATATCAGTAGCCTTATTCTGTATGTACATGATATCAGTAGCCTTAATTGTTCTGTACTTACATTATATCAGTAGCTTTATTCTGCACTTACATGATATCAGTAGCCTTGTTCTTTACTTACATGATATCAGTAGTTTTATTCTGTACTTACATGATATCAGTAGCCTTATTCTGTACTTACATGATATCAGTAGTTTTATTCTGTACTTACATGATATCAGTAGCCTTATTCTGTACTTACATGATATCAGTAGCCTTATTCTGTACTTACATGATATCAGTAGCCTTATTCTGCATTTACATGATATCAGTAGCGTTATTCTGTACTTTCATGATATCAGTAGCTTTATTCTGTACTTACATGATATCAGTAGCCTTATTCTGTACTTACATGATATCAGTAGCCTTATTCTGCATTTACATGATATCAGTAGCTTTATTCTGTACTTTCATGATATCAGTAGCCTTATTCTGTACTTACATGATATCAGTAGCCTTGTTCTGTACTTACATGATATCAGTAGCTTTATTCAGTACTTTCATGATATCAGTAGCTTTATTCTGTACTTACATGATATCAGTAGCCTTATTCTGCATTTACATGATATCAGTAGCTTTATTCTGTACTTTCATGATATCAGTAGCTTTATTCTGTACTTACATGATATCAGTAGCCTTATTCTGTACTTTCATGATATCAGTAGCCTTATTCTGTACTTACATGATATCAGTGGCCTTATTCTGTACTTACATGATATCAGTAGCCTTATTCTGTTCTTACATGATATCAGTAGCTTTATTCTGTACTTACATGATATCAGTAGCCTTATTCTGTACTTACATGATATCAGTAGCTTTATTCTGTTCTTACATGATATCAGTAGCTTTATTCTGTTCTTTCATGATATCAGTAGCCTTATTCTGCACTTACATGATATCAGTAGCCTTATTCTGTACTTACATGATATCAGTAGCTTTATTCTGTACTTACATGATATCAGTAGCCTTATTCTGTACTTACATGATATCAGTAGCTTTATTCTGTACTGACATGATATCAGTAGCCTCATTCTGTACTTACATGATATCAGTAGCTTTATTCTGTACTTCCATGATATCAGTAGCTTTATTCTGTTCTTTCAGGATACAAAGTCAGAAGATGCCGGCTGTTGTCTACAATGCGCCACCTAGAGGTGAACATACCTCGGCATTGTTAACTGTGCCAAATGATCTCAAGTTGACACCAAAATACTTTCTCATTTCGCTTCTACTACATGAATCCATTCCAGGTCATCATTATCAGGTAGAACAAAGATTATTGATCTGTATCATCCGTTTTCAGCCTTCTTAAATTTAAAATTCATGCTTCTTCAGTGAGTAATTCATGCTTTTTGAATGTGAAGTGGCTACTTCTTGAATGTGAAGTGGCTGCTTCTTGAATGTGAAGTGGCTGCTTCTTGAATGTGAAGTGGCTACTTCTTGAATGTGAAGTGGCTACTTCTTGAATGTGAAGTGGCTGCTTCTTGAATGTGAAGTCTCTGCTTCTTGAATGTGTAACTTAATCTTTTTAAATGTACAAGCTATTTTTTTTTTAATTCATAAGGCATGCTTATTGAATGTCTTATATATTCTTTTGAAATGTACAATCTAGGTTTTTATTCATAAGGAATGCTTCTTATGTGTAATCTGTAATTGGTAAATGTGAAATTTCTTCTTCTTATAAATGTCAAATCTTGAATGTGAGGTCTTTGCTTATTAAATGTGCAATCTGTGCTTCTTGAATGTGTAATTTATACTTCATTAACGTGAGATCTATACATCTTTTACAGGAGATTAATCATATTTTAACTCAAATGTGTAAACTATGCTTCTCCAGTTTTCATATTCACATGATGTGCCATTTCCTAAAGTGAAGATACTAAAATTTTGAGGAAAATCTTTGGTATGGAATCAGCGTGGTAAATTAAAAAGTTGAATACGGTCCAGGCAAAATCCTTCACGGGTACATACGTTTAATGTGTTGGCGGTAAATCTATTTGTGACCGTGGTGGCCAAGCCGTGGAAGCACTAAAAACATGGTTGCTTAATGGTGGTAAAAATGCCTCATAATATCTCAAAGGGCCCAATATGTAATTCCAAAATATTATGGTTAGAAACTCACAGACCATTTTATTCCAATAGGCCTGTCATACAGTAAACGAGGATGACCTACCAAATTTCAGGCGGTATAAAGACGACCAAAGGTTTTTGGAGGCTCCTGGGACGTTTCCCTTGAATTCAGCTTACACAGAGGTGAATTTGATATTAATTAATTAAATCTCATGTATTTGATGAAATGCAATTCTATATATTGGTAGTTGGCAGGTAGAAAGTGGTATGCATCCCCTGTTGTTTAAACAAATCTAACCTCTCCAAAACATATTTATAAAACATAGTATCCATCGGTTTAATTGTTTTTCAACATGAGAAAAAAAATTCTTTATTCTATTTTTTCATATTTTCCCTATTCTCCCTATTTCAACTCACATTTCAGGGATGGGCATTGTATTGTGAGGAACTTGGAGAAGAGTTGGGGTTATATAATAATCCATATGATAAGTATGAAACATTTTAAAATTTGGATATTTGATTTTAACTATCAGCATATATTCTTGTTGTTTAATATTTGCAGATATCTTTAAGATTCCCTGTCATTTCATTAATATTGGTAATTCTAGATTATTTGTCATTTCGTTAATGTTGGTAATTTGAGATTATCTGTCATTTCATTAATAATGATAATTTTAGATTATCTGTCATTCCGTTTATGCTGGTAATTTTAGATTCCCTGTCATTTCATTAATATTGGTAATTTTAGATTATCTGTCATTTCGTTTATGTTGGTAATTTTAGATTCCCTGTCATTTTGTCTATGTTGGTAATTTTAGATTCCCTGTCATTTCATTAACATTGGTAGTTTTAGATACTCTGTCATTTCATTAATGTTGGTAATTTTAGATTCCCTGTCATTTCATTAACATTGATAATTTTAGATTATCTGTCATTTCGTTTAAGCTGGTAATTTTAGATTCCCTGTCATTTCATTAATGTTGGTAATTTTAAATTCCCCGTCATTTCATTAATATTGGTAATTTGAGATTATCTGTCATTTCGTTAATGTTTGTAATTTTAGATTCCCTGTCATTTCGTTAATATTGGTAATTTGAGATTATCTGTCATTTCATTAATATTGGTAATTTGAGATTATCTGTCATTTCATTAATATTGATAATTTTAGATTATCTGTCATTTCAGTAATGTTGGTAATTTTAGATTCCCTGTCATTTCATTAATATTGATAATTTTAGATTATCTGTCATTTCATTAATGTTGGTAATTTTAGATACTCTGTCATTTCGTTAATGTTTGTAACTTTAAATTCCCCGTCATTTCGTTAATGTTGGCAATTTTAGTTGGAAGATAACTTTATTGTTGGAGATACTCCTTTTAACACAGATTTGGATACCTTGAACAGCGCATTAAGAGAGCTGTAAGACTTGTCGTGAACACTGCAATACACGCATTTGAGTAAGTGACAGCTTTACATTCCAACGATGGATATGAGTGATTTACACAATTCTATCTCAAGAAACATAAGAAATATTTCAGAAATTTAAGATATGCGTGACAGAGACTCAAAAAGTCAAAGAGATTCAAAATCTCAGAGATTCATAATCTCAGAGATTCATAATCTCAGAGATTCATAATCTCAGAGATTCATAATCTCAGAGATTCAAAATCTCAGAGATTCAAAATCTCAGAGATTCAAAATCACAGAGATTCAAAATCTCAGAGATTCAAAATCATTGACTCAAAATCATTGACTCAAAATCACAGAGATTCAAAATCACAGAGATTCAAAATCACAGAGATTCAAAATCACAGAGATTCAAAATCACAGAGATTCAAAATCACAGAGATTCAAAATCACAGAGATTCAAAATCACAGAGATTCAAAATCACAGAGATTCAAAATTATAGACTCAAAAATCACGGAGACTCAAGAATCACAGAGACTTAAAATCACAGAGACTTAAAATCACAGAGACTTAAAATCACAGAGACTTAAAATCACAGAGACTTAAAATCAGGGTCAAAAGTAAACTGCTATTTCCTAGTGGTTCCCGCTATTGATATACAAATATGTGTATATATAAAAGTGACTTCCAACACAGAGAAACATATTTTGTATTTTTCAGAAATGAATCTCAAAATTTTAGACTTTCAAATTAGATGTAAAATATTACTTTTTCATGTTATGACCGAATTACTAACAGATTTTTATATATTCTTTTGTTTTTGTCTTTTCTTGACTTTCTTTTTGGATATTTGATAAAAAAAATAGTTAATATATGATTCACCATGAAATATTATTGTATTTTTGCTACCATTGAATTACATTGCAGATGGAGTCATGAAAAGGCTTTGGATTACATGCTCAGCAATGCTATATTTCATAAAACTGGTGCTGAATTTGAGATTTTCAGATACACTTTGATCCCAATTGAGGTATAATTTTAGTACATTATTTAATGTAAAATAACATAGATGAGGGGCTAAAATAAATAGACTTACTCTCAAACATTGACAATATGTGACATATATTTGAACATGGAAATCTCATGTTAAAGCATTCATGAAATGAGGTTTTCAAGCACTCTTTCCTAGCATAATATAAATGTTTATACTGCAAACTTTATGATCAAAAGTTATAACCCATCATGTTTCCCCTAAATAAATTTCTGTGCCATTTAAAAGTGGATGCATCTTCTGCTAAAATCCAAATTATCCATTTGACACTTTGTCGATAAAATCTATTTAGCTGACTAATGAATTTGTGCGAACACCGGCTGAGTAAAGTCTTGCTGACAGTGGGGCACCTTAAGATTGGGACAATAGAGTGATTTGGCTTACAGAGCCTTGTTTGTCCATTACTGTTTGTCCAATGGTACAGGCCTGACACATCACAATAGAGGTCACATGATTGTATACATGTGGCCACCTGGTGGTCAAAAGAGTACAGGCAGTACTTGGCACTTTCACCAAAACACAATAACCATGGTCAGTGTGTTTTGTTTGATTTTAGTGAGATGGCTTGCTTGTATCACAGTTTTGTGGCTACTTATCATTTAAGCATTACCCAAACCTCTGTAAAATTGCCTGTGACCTCTTTGGTTTCATGAATGCTTTAAGCTGAGTCTTCCTATGTGCCGTATAAGTCTTCTTATTGGCCAACTTCTTATAAGTCTTCTTACTGGCTTTATAATTTTTCTTATGAGCACAATCAGTCTTCTTATTAGCTATATAACTCTTGTTATAAGCTATATTAATTTATATTAGCTACATAAGCCTTGTTTTAAGATGTTTTAAGTTATAAATCTTGAGATGAGCTGCATAAGGCTCTTTTTTTTATAAATTATTAAGTCTTTAAGTCATATATGTTTCCTTATGATCACGACAAATGAGTAGTGTGTATATATTGTTGTTAAGTTATCAGATGATTACAGAAAGGAAGAAAGCCTGAACAATGGTTGAACATGTTTTTTAAGCTTAGCCATTGGTATTTACAACATGTTGAATTATTTTCAGGCATGTTCCTATACGTTTGGATATCTAAAATTCAAAGAATTGAGGAGAAAGGCTGAAAAAGAATTAGGTACAAGTTATCATATAACATTTTACATTATAAAATAGAATAATCATTTTGCTGGTAAGAGATAATATACGGCTGATGAAGGCTCATCTGAATAAAAAACATAAAAAGAGATAAAATATGTAATATAGACTTTTGCTTCTCACTGCTTGGGTTACAACATTTGTGACCCTTCAGGTGCCTCTTGTGTCAAGTACAATGCATGCTGGGATAGGTTTGTAGACATGAAATTGATTATTGACGGACATTGATTTTGACATCAATGAATAACTCAAGTACATTATTATATATTTGTTGCAAATATTAGGAAGTGGATGACTATTGATGATAAATTTAATATGATTAAAAAGATGATAGTGTCATCCAGGTTTCAGGCATTTCATCAACGTAAAATAACACAGAATATTCTAGAAGGTATTTCTATTCAACTTCTAGGAGCAGCATTTGACATCCGGGACTTTCATGAAGCCTGTCTTAAGTGTGGACAAGTTCCACTCCAAATACTAGAGGACATCATTATTGATTACATACAGCAACACCAAAAGTAGATGAATTCCAGACAGAGAAATATCGACTTCCGGCTTCACACTTTCATGAGGGGGATGTGGACTGCTGCACTGTTTAATTTGTAATATGTAATATCCGCACAGAATAGTTTTCCATTATGTATGAAAAGATTGATAATAACAAATTACCACTAAAATATCATAACTTAGAATATTATATAGAATATTATATAGAATAATTTCTCCATGCACAGTTTATTTCCAACATCCATATTAATTAAATTATTGCGCAGAATAAATTTGATTTGTACTTGATTTGTAGTGAAAATTTGAATGAATGCTACTTACCAAAACATTTTCTTTTAATAACGCTTTTAAAGAGATAACCATTTTTCTTTCAATAATCAATAAAGAATTAAGGGAGAAGCCTTGGAAGAGGCCTTCTTCACATCTGACCTACATAATGTGTACAGAACCATTGGGATCAGGAATCCACAAAAAATAAAGCAAATTCTAATTTTAATTTAGATTTAATCGATGCAATGGGCAGGAAATGAACAAGTTGACAATAAATTTTATTAGAACATAGCTTGAAACATAAACTTATATATGTCCATTTAAGTTAGGATTGCACCCACTTAGTCCATGTGAAAGTGTTATGAAATATAAATGTTTTGGTTTTATATAAAGAGAGGTTATCTATGATATGGCCGTTATGGTCTTTAGTTATCTTATAAAATGAATATAATGAGATTAATATGAAATCTATCATCAGTTACGTCTCTATTTCGAGCCAAGATCATTAAACTTTGAAACGGGTAACATTTAAAAGACACGTTTATTATCTGAGTGAGTTAAAAAATGCGATCGGTCTGTTAAGAAACATGAATTGGCTATGCGTTTAATCAACTTAAGCGAACAAGCCACCTGAATTGTAACTTCCATTTTTTAAGTTCAATAATATTTTTCCGTCAAAGCATTACAAAATTGCTATTCCGTACAAAAAGAGCTTACAAAACAAATATATGTATTAATAGCGATCGAATCTGAAATTCGTTTGAGCAGAGGTATTAGAAAACAAGATAATACAACTTATTATGTCTGACGGACTGGTATTCATATGAGCTTAACATACCTTATAACATATTTATTATGTGATACTGTTCTGTCCATAAATAAATTTACAAAAGAAGATTGAAGGTGAAATATCCTTCATGTAAACCTTTCCCAGGTGATTAGTTTGAACTTGAGATGAACCGTGCAGATCAGCAGGTTTGCAGTCTGGTGTTATGTAATGTATGACATTATTAGCAAGTAGATCCGTCTATTTTGTTTATGGCAATACGATTATACAACCAAAAAACGCTAAATCATTTAGATACGTTCTGGGCGAAAAATGGCAGATAAATATTTGTATAACATATAGATATTTCCATTGTGAATATAGATATTTTAAAACTACGATATTTTACTTAGTTTGAATATGGTTTTTCGCCAATACCAAAATTGTCACTAATTGCAAATGACAGCCATTGACGTTTCAACATATTTATATAACATATTTAAATGTTTACATGTTTCCACATATTTATATTAGACACCAAGAATTGTCCTAAACAGGGACAGTAAACCACCTCGTAGTGCCCGTATGCTGTGGCCGGAATCCCGGTCCTACGTCACTGGAAATATGTGGTCGTTGTTTGGGGTATCCCTGTTTTATATTTATGTGAACCAATCAGAGCAATCCTCCAATAATTAGTGACATTATTCGCCCGCTGCACAAAACCATTTCAACGAGAGGTCCTTGATAGTCCTAATATATTTGGACTAGGATAGTCATTATATATGATGTTTTGCCAGACATCTAAGGAGGTTCACACACTGTGTGTTTCCCCTTTGAGAGCCCCAGAATATTGACTGCCAACTCAATCTAGGTCAGAACAAGCCAGCAGCTCTCACAATGCACACACAGACAGTCACTGTATATTAGCACAGCCTCAGTAGACTGGAGAATATAAAATCACCGTCCACTCAATATCAGGATCTTAACCACATAGATATAGACAGGTAAAATGTTATCTTATTTACAGCATCTTTATGGTAACTATGGCAGGATATAATACAATATATATCTATGTATATCTATATATCTATCTATAGATTATATATATATATATATATATATATATATCTATATATATATATATATATATATATATATATATATATATATATATATATATATATATATATATATATATATATATATATATATATATATATATATATATCCTCATAATTTCTACCTCTGATAGTTAGATAATTGATAAAAGATAGATAATTGTATATTTGTTTGCATATATACATGAAAATTATTATATATATTATATATATATATATTTATAAATATATATATATATATATATATATATATATATATATATATATATATATATATATATATATATATATATATATATATATAATGTAGATACCATGTGTGTGTGTGTGTGTGTGTGTGTGTGACAACACAGACAACACTGATAAATATCATGTAATTGATAAAATGTTAATAACATGTTCATGGCTGGTGAACAAGAAGCCATATACGGTATATCAGTTATATGCCCGAATTGTGAAGCCTGGACTGCCCTAACAGCGAACTGCGAGTCTTATATAACAAGATCTATGAATACAATCCAGACCGTCTGCCTGTATTATTACTTGCAGAACCCACTTATTTGAAATATAAAATGGTCATGTATATTGGTAGTAGAATGCACACATATAATAGCTTTAATACACATCCCGATGAATATATGTTAAACAATGTAATAAAAATATATTGAAAAAAGGAACGATGAATACAAATTATACCATATAATACCACAGACCATAGAGGGTGCAGGGGAGTGTTATACCACAGACCATAGAGGGTGCAGGGGGGTGTTATACCACAGACCATAGAGGGTGCAGGGGAGTGTTATACCACAGACCATAGAGGGTGCAGGGGAGTGTTATACCACAGACCATAGAGGGTGCAGGGGTGTGTTATACCACAGACCATAGAGGGTGCAGGGGAGTGTTATACCACAGACCATAGAGGGTGTAGGGGTGTGTTATACCACATACCATAGAGGGTGTAGGGGTGTGTTATACCACAGACCATAGAGGGTGTAGGGGTGTGGTATACCACAGACCATAGAGGGTGTAGGGGAGTGTTATACCACAGACCATAGAGGGTGTAGGGGTGTGTTATACCACAGACCATAGAGGGTGTAGGGGTGTGTTATACCACAGACCATAGAGGGTGTAGGGGAGTGTTATACCACAGACCATAGAGGGTGTAGGGGTGTGTTATACCACAGACCATAGAGGGTGCAGGGGAGTGTTATACCACAGACCATAGAGGATGTAGGGGAGTGTTATACCACATACCATAGAGGGTGTAGGGGTGTGTTATACCACAGACCATAGAGGGTGTAGGGGTGTGGTATACCACAGACCATAGAGGGTGTAGGGGTGTGTTATACCACAGACCATAGAGGGTGCAGGGGTGTGTTATACCACAGACCATAGAGGGTGCAGGGGTGTGTTATACCACAGACCATAGAGGGTGTAGGGGTGTGTTATACCACAGACCATAGAGGGTGCAGGGGTGTGTTATACCACAGACCATAGAGGGTGCAGGGGGGTGTTATACCACAGACCATAGAGGGTGTAGGGGCGTGTTATACCACAGACCATAGAGGGTGTAGGGGTGTGTTATACCACAGACCATAGAATGTTTAGGGGTGTGTTATACCACAGACCATAGAGGGTGTAGGGGAGTGTTATACCACAGACCATTGAGGGTGTAGGGGTGTGTTATACCACAGACCATTGAGGGTGTAGGGGTGTGTTATACCACAGACCATAGAGGGTGTAGGGGTGTGTTATACCACAGACCATAGAGGGTATAGGGGTGTGTTATACCACAGACCATAGAGGGTGTAGGGGAGTGTTATACCTCAGACCATAGAGGGTGTAGGGGTGTGTTATACCACAGACCATAGAGGGTGTAGGGGTGTTTTATACCACAGACCATAGAGGGTGTAGGGGTGTTTTATACCACAGACCATAGAGGGTGTAGGGGAGTGTTATACCACAGACCATAGAGGGTGTAGGGGAGTGTTATACCACAGACCATAGAGGGTGTAGGGGAGTGTTATACCACAGACCATAGAGGGTGCAGGGGAGTGTTATACCACAGACCATAGAGGGTGCAGGGGTGTGTTATACCACAGACCATAGAGGGTGCAGGGGTGTGTTATACCACAGACCATAGAGGGTGTAGGGGTGAGTTATACCACAGACCATAGAGGGTGCAGGGGTGTGTTATACCACAGACCATAGAGGGTGTAGAGGTGTGTTATACCACAGACCATAGAGGGTGCAGGGGTGTGTTATACCACAGACCATAGAGGGTGTAGGGGTGTGTTATACCACAGACCATAGAGGGTGTAGGGGAGTGTTATACCACAGACCATAGAGGGTGTAGGGGTGTGTTATACCACAGACCATAGAGGGTGCAGGGGTGTGTTATACCACAGACCATAGAGGGTGCAGGGGTGTGTTATACCACAGACCATAGAGGGTGTAGGGGTGTGTTATACCACAGACCATAGAGTGTGTAGGGGTGTGTTATTTTAGTACTGGTGGAGATCTCGACATATTTCTCACACTAACCATAGTAAATGAAGAGGAATTTTGTATAAAAATGAGCACCAACCATTTACGGAATGAGCTGCTACTAATTTATTGATTTAGACAAGGTTATGGGCTAGTCCCATATAGGCATCATGTTATGTTATATATTATTAATACAACACAACAAAGGCAAATATCCAATATTCATGGGTGATGACTAATACAGTTTCAATATAAACATTAAGTGCCTTTATTGTGATGTAAACATGGACAAACATGGTTTTGTATTAAAAAAACACAAAATTGAATATAACACGTATTTCACATGTCTCCATCTAAATGAAACTTCGACGGATTGAAACCAAACTAAAAATGCAAAATTGTTTCAATCTTTTAAAATATCCTAATAACTAGTTTCATCCCATAACCAGTTTAATCCAATAACCAGTTTAATTCAATTACCAGTTTAATCCAATAACCAGTTTAATCCAATTACCAATTTAATCCAAATACCAAATATATATAAACACAATAATTGGTTCATGATCTCTTATAAAAGCGCTGGCACAGGAAATCTCTCTGATAGACATGCTATTTCAGATATATGTCTGATTTTTAAAATACTGAATATGTTTAGGATTCAGACTTCAGACTTAAACTAGTTATCTGGACAATCTGGACCAAATCTCTTTTTCAATTTAACCACAAATGCAGAGCACTCAACTGTATAAGGCCATGGGCCGTGGCGCAGTTGGTTAGAGTGCCAGCTTATTAGCACCAGTTCCTCTGTGTTGATCCAAAGGTCGTGGGTTCGAACCCTGGCCATGTCGTGATTGAACTCATGATACAATTTCCCGTATGAGCTGAGGCCAGTGCCTTAAGGGTTAACCCGTTGTCCTTGTAAATCTGTGACCGGTTTATTCAAGGACCTGCGACATGACAATTCAGTGAGGCAGCAATATATTTGCTACAAGTAGGTCTCATCACGAAATGACTGAAATAATGTTGAAAGTGATGTAAAACCCCAAACAAACAAACAAACAACTGTATAAAAATGAATATGACTTTATTCACAATTGATTTCTTGTGTTATTTCCAGAGATGACCATCATCAAGGACATACATCTAATCTTTGTCCGTTTGGGACTTGAAATGGAATAATTTATTCTACTGCACCAGATATGCAATAATTTATTTACAATACATAAACCCGTCCATTTCTCGATGACATTATTTTTATTTTCTCTACTAAACATATCCACATTAATTAAATCATCTTCCAGAATGTGGAACAACATTTACTATCAGGAATACCAGTGGTCTATCGCATAGCCTTTCATATAGTTGAGCCATCAGAAATGTTACAAATATGTAAGAAATGCCATAACAATGCTGCATATTTTTAGTGTAAATAACCCTGTGTAATCATGGCGTCACCGATACTTAAAATCCGGGTTGGAAATTCGGAAGTTAAACTTGGATTGGTTAAACTCGGATAGATTAAACTTGGAGAAATTAATCTCAGATAAGTTAAACTCGGATAAGTCAAACTTAGATAAGTCAAACACAGATAAGTTAAACTTGGATAAGTCAAGCTCAGATAAGTCAAACACGGATAAGTTAAACTCAGATAAGTCAAATTCGGATAAGTCAGACTCAGATAAGTCAGACTCAGATAAGTTAAACTCGGATAAGTTAAACTTGGATAAGTTTAACTCGGTTAGGCTATCATGATAACCTTGATTTTAAACCAAGGCTCCAATAATTTTCAATTCACAACTTTGTGGAAGTAGAGTATGTTTATGAGTACGACATGTCAAAATTCCATGTATTTCGCATCTCACAACCATTTAAAGTATTTATATACCCATTTATACTGTGTCATTTAGATCTTTCGAAATACGTCATATTTGATAGATGAAGATATTGATATAAATTGAGGTCTCATTCTTGGCACACTCGATGTCATCACTTTGTGTGCTCATGGCACACTAGACATAATCTTGACACACTCGACGTCATCACTTTGTGTGCTCATGGCACACTAGACATAATCTTGACATACTCGACGTCATCACTTTGTGTGCTCATGGCACACTAGACATAATCTTGACATACTCGACGTCATCACTTTGTGTGCTCATGGCACATTAGACATAATCTTGACACACTCGACGTCATCACTTTGTGTGCTCATGGCACACTAGACATAATCTTGACATACTCGACGTCATCACTTTGTGTGCTCATGGCACACTAGACATAATCTTGACATACTCGACGTCATCACTTTGTGTGCTCATGGCACACTCGATTTGCACGAAATTAATCGGTAACACATATTAGGATTGACAAATAAAGATGGAAAATGGCTCCAGAATAAAATAAAAAAATAATAAATAGATAAATCAAATAAAAAAATCATGTTCATATAAATGATTTAATGATTTGTTTGAGAAAAAACATTTTGATACTTTTTGTGTAAAGTCTTTCATTTGAGAGAAACTTTATTTTTAAGAACTGTGCATAATCTACCTTTTTTTTATAGAAATCTTTCTTGTGCAACATTTCAGAACATATATCAAACATGGGAGGTTCCAACATCAGCTTCAGACCCAGCATCAACATGGTGACTGAGGTCCAAGCCCATCTCGCCTTCCTTAAAGACATGGATGTGATATCAGCTAAAATACACAACACTGAAACAGTGAGAAATGCTATCAGGAGATATGAGCAGTGCTGGCTGCCTTTATTGCAGTCAGCTAAGAAGGAAGATAACTCCTTGCTTGAGCCCCCGGATGATGTCCACTGGGTATGGCACGTACATATGTTATGCCCTAAAAAGTATATATTTGATTGTGAAAACATCATAAACTGCGTTCCAAGTCATAGTTTTTTGATGGGTAAAACTAACAAAGAGCGTGGAAGGGCCAACGCCAAAGAAGCTTGGGAAAACAAAAATCCTTTAGAGCCGTTTGATATGGCAGTTGTAAACACTGATGAGGAGAAACTAAAGTATGAGTCCAAAATTACATACGACATTTTGGCTGCTTCTGATAGGCAGAAGGATTTCTTCTATAACGTTTCACTGCCGCATTACAGTTCAACTAAGTTCATTGAGAAGGCAGTGGAAAGGTACATCAAGTTTGTGAATTTGAAAAAGTTGCATCCTGATGCTTTCATAGTTCCTATGTATGACGTAGACCTTGTATGGCACACTCACCAGCTGTACCCTCAGACCTACAAGACTGACATGGAGGGCTTCTTGGGCTTCGTCCTCAATCATGACGACACCACTACAGACCGCAGCCACAACTCCAAACTCAGCCAAGGAGATTCCAATACAAGGTCTGTAGAATAACCAATGTACTACTCTAGATCAGTTCAGTATGTTTTTGGGCTCTTAAGATATTTTGATGCAAGATTCAACCATCGTTACGCCATCCTGGTTGCGGTGCCTTCACAGCTTGGTGACAATTATCGCAAATGATTTTCCCGGTAATACAAACAGTGTGAATGCTTTCGCTGCCATTTCCATTTCAACTTTTTAATCGCCTTCAACTCTTCCTTGCTCCAGTAGTTTCACCTAAATTAAACAGGTATATGTGGGATGAAAGCGTCATGCTATATACTCGCAGTGCTCATATAAAACTTGGATTTGTTAACTTTAGGTTCTTTGTTGTCAAATAGACACAAATAGAATATTCCCTTAAATATATCTATTATGTAATGACCATAATACCCACCTAATTACATATGTATGTTTCATTGTGTGAGTATCTTGTAATTCACTGACAAAATTCACTTAATGTTAACTGCATATTTTTGTTACTTTGCTTCCTCTTTTTGTAGAGATCTATGGAGAGACACTTACAAGGAAACTTTTCCAATTCCTGGAGTCATGTACCGTGGTCCTTCACCGAAAGGACAATTTTACCCAGGAGTGTGCAAACAAATCCAGAGCAGCCTAAAATATAATGGAAATTTCAGGATTGACAAGATAGAGATTACAGGTCATTTGAAAGACAAACTAAAGATTAGCGGTGATATTAAGCATGGACATAAATCTGAACATTTGTCTAAGAGAAAGGTTGTAGGAGGTTGTATTACTTGGAGTAATTGTATAGGGAATGCATGGGAGTTTGACCTGAGACATCCAGAGAATGGGGAGCAGTTGAGGATCCGATTCTATGGCCGCCGCCATGGGACCTATAAGTCTTATATTTTGAATGACCATTGGTACAGCGTAGAGTTCAAACTGTATCAAGAGATTTTGGAGATATGCAAAGCTAACGGGAATCCAAAAAACGAGGTTTTCACTCTTCACGAAACTGTTGACAACATCACATTTTCTGTGACATGCAGAATATTTTACACTGCATTGTCTGCTCAAGAATTCACGTTGAAGCCGGGACAGTTTTTCACCGAGGATATTCCCGAGGAAAAGAAGGAATTCTGGGGAGCTGTGCCACTACCAAAGCTTCTTCCGGGAATCCCAAACTCCTGCAGTTTAGCTACTCATTGGTATGTGGTTCTGAATTGTGCAAGTCCTGCTTAAAAAGATAATAATAATAAAACATTGCTAAAGCAATATATTGAAATCTTGAAATCTGTTTAATCTGTTCATGATCATGATTTGGTCATGCATACATGTGACCTTGGAGTAATTACTCCAAGATGTGACTAAACAAGATTGCACTTGGCCATAGCTTAGCGTTAATTGGTCACGCACAGGATCGAGTTGTGTAGCATTGTTTGGTCACACCTTGGAGTATAATGACTGGAGTTGTGACGTTGTAGCCCGTGTGCATGACGTCATAGCAACCCATTGTTACAAACAATTGGATACATTGTTACAAACAATGGGATAGTTTCTCTTTAAAGTGATGTGTGTACCGCCAATTTTTGAGCAATTTTTGTGTTTTTGAATTTGAAAGCAAGAATCATTATTTCATAATGAATAGGTTTTGAGGAATCTAATAGGCTATTCCTGACAAGCCCTTAAAGTTCATATGTCGATAGACATTTTTCAAGAACTACAAAGCCTATAGAAAATATCTATAGATATAGAAGGATGAGATTTTCACAATTTTAATAGTATGTTTATAAACAAAATGCTATAATTGTTTATCAATTTTTTTGTAACACGGATGGTTCCTTTTTTGACAAGCATTGCCGACAGGCAATGCTTGTCAAAAAAAGGAACTATCTGTGTTATTCTGTGATCGGTACGATCATGGGAAATGCTTATTCATTTCCAGTGGTTTGTGATTCGGTTTTTTCTGTGGTCATTATTGTTAAAGCAACTGACGCCACTGTGGAGTGTTCGCCGTGTGCATGCGATAGATTCGACTGGTGCCACCCTCTTTTCTTGACACTCGGTAGGGGGCCAGTCTAGTATTCGGCGTATGAATATACAGTTTTTTCTCACTGCACGTGCTGGTCACTGACGTCATGTCAATGGTTGGCGGCAAAGCCAATAGTCATCCCGCCGAAATGACAACATCGTCATCGCCCATCGCTGTACAAAATTATCCCTTTTGATTGCTTGGAAATGCTTCCCAATCGCTAGAACAAGGAATTATCAATAAGTTTAGTTCAAATTTGGTGTAAATTGGACAATTGGAAGTCAGATGACATGCAAAAGTAAGATCGATGATTTGCGGTAAGCGCCTGAGCGATATTAGGGATACTTACGTAATCGAGCCTGAAAAGGCACATCTTTGCATAAAGTTGTGCTAAAAAAATCGTTCATATACCAAATTAAATAATTTTAAAAGATGAATCAAGATAATATTTCATTTTGTGTTTTTTTTGTTTCTTAAAATTTTTGTTTTGTTTGCTGTAATTTTTGTTTTGTTTATTTTAATTTTTGTTTTGTTTATTTTAATTTTTGTTTTGTTTATTTTAATTTTTGTTCTGTTTGTTGACAGTTTTGGTTTGTTTGGTTTTTTTTCTCATCCGTGTTACATGTGGATCACCACTTTTTCTTGTTTAAACCAATATACAATTTAAAAAAAAAAGAATTGTTTTCTTCAAAAACCACAAGCTTTTTTTGTAAGAATATCAGATTTTTGGGGGTAAAAGTGTTTCATTAACGTGAAATCACCTTGCTGGGCAAATGCTATGTAAATGGAATGGACGTATGATATTGGCAGATTTGAAAATAATATCAAAAGAAAGATGTTTTCCCAATTAAAAAAATGATACATTGTACAGGCCTGCCAATATATGCGTTGATGGTATAAATTAAATGTGAACGTTGTGCTAGTTGACAGAATTGTGCGATATTTCAGGTAAATCGATGTATTTGTATTGAACTCTTCATAAATTGGGTGTATGATGCGGATATCACATACATGGACGTTTTTAAACGTTATAGAATGAGCTACATTTGGAGCAGAGAAATAGAATTTATATCTTCATGATCAGTGAAGAAGGTAGAACATTTCACTCGCGATATGTTTTAGCCTATCTATTGTCTATGACGAGTCAAAATTGCCATAAAGTTGAATTACGTCACATTCTTCAGGTCTTCGGCTCATATGGCGTCATAAGACACAGTGGATTGTCGGTAATGCACATAGCCCCTTTGATCTTATGGCGTCACACCTCCATTCATTATACTCTAAGGCCTCACACAGGATCGAGCTGTATAGCATTGTTTGGTCATGCTCAGAATCAAGATGTGTAGCATTATTTGGTCACAATTTCTCCTGCATAGCACAATATGACCAAGCAATGCTTCTACATGACCTTGTATTGCCACATTCATGCATGATCAAAGAGATATTTGGCTCCAGTTGTTTATGCAAGTCACTGTAGTTCTCAAGCATTTGATTTTATATTATTATTATTAGTTTAACGTTCTAAATTTTGTAATAATAAAAAATACAGAGATGAATTTTGTGATTTTAATATCAGCACAGACTAAAAATGGTAAACGAATTTCTTGAGATTGCTTTACCTAACAGGCTCATATTTCAACTTATTTTTTTTAAATATTTAAAAAAATAAACTTAAAGTAACTTATGTATTTGTGTCTCAGGTTGTGACTGGTACATAATTTTTAAACAGGATTATGTGAGCATAATAAACTACCTTAACATATTATTTATATAGATATTAAGCATGGTATTATAATTTATAGGTTGCTTCCGAAACAGGAGGGAAGTTTAAATCAGATTTCAATCAAGATCATCCACTCTATGACATTGCAGACATCAGTGGTTCAGGTGTTCAACAAGAACAAATTAGCTGTAGTTTCCCACCTGATTGGCTCTGAGCAGTTACCAACAAAAGATCAGGTGAGCTCTTACTCAACCAAAATAATTATATGTCTATAACAAAAGGAGATTTAAATGTTTCCTCAATTTAGTGACTTTTTCCGCTTCTGTCAAGTGTTTCACTGTATCAAATGCAGCATTCCCTCAACTGCCAAGATGCATTCCCTTGTATCAGAGAAGTTATGGCAGAAGTTCTATCACATCAATACAAATCAGGCCTTTTTTTCCAGAAAATATTAAAAATATTCCTGACAAAGGTGATCCTATTTCTCCACAAATAGAGCCAATAACCGTCACAATTGCTGGTAAAACTACTCTCTAAACACAGCTATAAAAACGCCAATGACCCAGACCGGATACCCATAAGAGTCTTGAAAGAATGTTCACATGAATTAGCTGCAATCCTCCAAAAATATTCCAAGACTCAATTGACATACTTACCTATGAAGCTCCTAAGGTATCATTCGTACTTCATACTTACCAGAGTATAAAGGTTGGTGTCCAGCAGCAGGTATGGACCAGCTGCAACGCCGAGTGTGATCTTGTACTCTCGGCAGGAGGCCATTTGGTTTTGCTAAGTAAACTTATAGATGCTGATTTACAGTGACCGGGAACTGTCCAAAACCGGCAGTTGAAACTCGGACATTTTTAACACAGTCAAACATTAAGCATACCTAGCTGTACTAATTGCAATTGGCCTGAATGTTGGGCCTCACACGTCATCTTGTAATTCCACTGCCTTTCAAAACATTAAAAGTGTTTATTTGTTTTTCACGACATGAATGATGTTGTCGCTGTCAAATGATGTGAGAAGTGGTCATGCAAGCGAATATTATTGTATGACTCTATACAAAACTCGGACAAACTGCAGGTTTGCTGAATGCGTGAATTTCCTGCTAATTCTGTAAATATTGAAAAGGTATCATTTCTACTCCACAGGCATTTAAAGTAGACGAGCATCGATGTGAGCATTTTTACCCAGTTTTGAAATGTTTTGTGAAAATCGGGAGTGAAAAACATGAAAATGTGTGGATTTGACTGCCGACCACTGTAGATATGAAGAGTTTGATCGTATCACATGAAGTGTTCCCTTGTTTTATTTAATTTTGTTTTATTTAATTTTGTTTTGTTTAATATATTAGCAACCTTTTCAGCACTGTTTGTACTATATCAGGTCAGATAGAAGCCGGTCACCGGGACTCAATGCCCTACTCTATTCGAGGAGTGACTGGGGATCTTTCCTTTGTATTACCATTTAGGTATGATAACACAAACCATGGCCTTTGATAAACAGTCACGGAACACTGGTTGCAATGGTAAACAACTCAGTACCAGATATCCACCATTCTCGACAATGCAACATGACTAATGAACTGGGATTCGAACCCAATACCATTAGTATGTCAGACGTCTTCACAGAAACAGTTGATACAAGATAATCACGTGAGGAGTTATCTTTTATCATACGAAAAGTTGCCTTGTATCAAAGGAAGCACTCCCTTGTATCTCGTGATATCCTTTCAATCATAGTATGGAATGAGTGCATTGTATATTTACATTAATAAATGTACCATACTTCATTTAACCCGAGTGTATTTTTTCCTTTTTCACATGTATAGTTTGAGCCCTCAGAAAAAATGTTCCTTTTGCCACTTAAGATTGAGTTAAATACCATAGTTTCCCATTGTGCTAGCTGATTAGTTCCACCATTAATCATGGCCCTTTACATTTGAATTCACCTTTGTATCCACAATTTAAGATAACCACTCAAAACAAGCAGATGGAATATTTCCAAATCAATGATAATATCTTTTATCAAGTTACAACCATTTTCTTCCAGGTGGATTTTGGTTCAAAATATCCGACTATTGATGCTGCCAAAGGTGAAAGGGCATTCCTAATAAAGAATGAGAACGGAGACTGGGGAGTTGTCGTAGGACAATGGACTGGCTTCAAGGTTGGCTCAAAAGGGAACCGTGAAAAAAGAGGTGAGGCATTTCTCAATTAGTCTTCAGACATTTTGGTTTTGGTGGTTTCACAACTTGGCTACCACACTCACATTTGAGTTCCGCACCCACACAAACCTGTGAATGCACTCCCAACTCAACACTATTTTATCCCTGACTCCTCACTCCAGTATGGCACCTACAAAGTCACATATGAGTTCCGCCCCCACACAAACCTGTGAATGCACTCTCAACTCAACACTATTTAATCCCTTACTCCTCACTCCAGTATGGCACCTACAACGTCAGGTCTATTCTGTTAGGATTGGGTCAGCACAATATAACAATATAAATATATATCCTGCCTTAATTTGAAATCAATATTTGCAGTGTATTTCCCATGCCTTCATTGATGCATTACTGTGGGATTAATAGTATCATCTTGGCAAACATTAAAGTAGTGTTAGTAATAAAATAGGTGTTGAATTATGAAAGATATGATATTTCACCGCTATCCATGTGTCACAAATTATAACTATCATTATTAGTCAGCTGCAAACAGCATTGCCCATTGCAGGTGAAAAAAAATTGTTTATTTCATTTTTGTTTATATATGCATTTTTTCAAGATAATTGTCACATTTTTCTTTATACATATATTTACATTAAAAAACGTCATATTTTCATCTTATATTTCAGTCCGACCGAAGTCCGGAGATCCAGGCTATTTATCTGCAGTTTGTTACAAGTTCAACAGTGACAGAAAGGATTCAACCAAAGCCATGCAAAATATCAATTGCAATTTTAGAAGCGAATTTAAAATCTTTGATGTTAGAATCAGACTGACTGACGGGAACGTACTCATTACAAATAATTGTGAAGATCCTGCAGAAAACCTCGCATTGGGCTTCAGTGTCAGTTTATTGTTCATGTTGTGTGAACCCAGACCGGTTAGAGCTGAAAAAGACAAAGCAAAATGTCTACCAGTGGCAGATAATTCCAACGTCAGAGGGACAAAAACTGTGCGGACTCAAAACGCAGGAGGTGGTAAGTATAAAGTGTTTGATGCAATGGGATATCATAGGGAATTCCCATCAAATAGCTGGTATTACTGGTCATTCTACTTAGGTGATTGTCACTCTGATTTGAGATCACCATGGTACTATGAACATTGGGATCATGATAGAGATGCAATATATTGCCCTTGGAATCCAGACGGAGAGGAACAAGGAGGAGGAGCCCAAGGAAGTGGAGGAGGAGGAGGAGGAACACTGGACATAGAGAATGATAACCGTGATGATGCTGGTGGAGATTCCAATGATGCTGGTGGAGATTCCAATGATGCTGGTGGAGATGATGATATTGCTGACTCAGCACTGGGAGGAGGATGTGGAGGATGCTCAGCTTCCTGTGGCACATCAAACGATGGGGGCTATTCCAGCAGCGGAGGCGGTGGCTATTCCAGCAGCGGAGGCGGTGGCTATTCCAGCAGCGGAGGCGGTGGCTATTCCAGCAGCGGAGGTGGCGACTATTCCAGCAGCGGAGGCGGCGACTATTCCAG
The DNA here is from genome assembly GCA_949316495.1 of Amphiduros pacificus. Lineage (NCBI taxonomy): Eukaryota > Metazoa > Annelida > Polychaeta > Phyllodocida > Hesionidae > Amphiduros > Amphiduros pacificus. Next base: position 16,661,247 of record OX439011.1, on the reverse strand, counting down.
CAGTGGTTATGATAGTGGTGGCCACTCAACACATGACAGTGGAGGTGCTGGGGTTAGTTCCAGCTGTGGTTCCAGTTGCGGGTCTAGCTGTGGGTCTAGCTGTGGGTCTAGTTGTGGGTCTAGCTGTGGAAGTGATTAATATAAGTAATAACAGTGGATTGGTACATGCAAGTACTACAGTCAGGCTGCATGGTCTAGAAGAGGTAGTTAATATATGCTGCTGTATTGATGTGTTAATGAAGGAGAAAGATCCCAAGTCATTCTTCAAAAAGAGTAGGGCAATGTGTCTCGGTGCTAGACTACTTTCGAACATGATGTATTATAAATAAGGCTGTAGGTTACATATACAAAATCAATCCACTAAAATCAATATAAATTGCCCTTGGACTCATATTGTATCATAAGATGCTTTCAGCTATAACGTTTTGTGCAAATAATCTGTGATTGAAATTGGACCAGATATTAATTTGGTAAATTCTATCCAATACGATGTTGATAAATAAAAAAAATTCTAGGAATTGTTATTGTTAAAGTTCACAACAGTAATTTTGTTTGTTCGTTAACTATTTTTCTGATAATGGCAGGTCATGCCATTCCATCTATAAAAATGTAAATTCTTCTTGATCATTTTTACAAAATATAATAACACATCCATATATGTATATTATTAATCAACGGGAATGCTTTCAATATTAATATGCAAATTTATAATTTATATGTATCATACTAAGATGATTCAAATAAAATCATATAATTGCATATCATATCCATATATATATATGTATTAGTTTAGGAGTATACACTCAATATTACAGTGCAAGTTTAGAAATTATATATCATATATATTTACATTTTACATTAAAGATAATATAACAGTTATCTTTCTATTAAGTCCAAAGCAGTGGACACATTTATAACTACTAAACCTATACTTTTTTCAAAATAAATACTGACTACAAACATCATCTGCCAGTTGCCTTTTTATGATGTACAATATGATCTACCATTATATGTGTGTGGTCCCTGCTATATGTTCTGGGGCTTTAAGTGGTCACTTTACTGGACAGAAAGCGTATAGGCCTCCCCCACTGCCAATCTCTCCGACCAATCATTAAATATAGTGAAATTGTACAGTTCTGGTTCCGGTTAAGTTGTACAGTGCCGGTGAAAAAAAACAACATGGAGATCAGCAATCGGCCTATGGAAGCAGATGGGAAAATGTGGACGTTCGGAGTAAGTTCAGAAGCCTACGCAACTTGAACATAACTCAAATGCCTTATTTATTTCTCCTTCTAAATTCCATTTTGGGTCCGGAACAGCACGGGTATGACCGCTTCGGTCCGCAAACATGTTGAAAATTTTGTGCGGAGGAGATGCGAACGGCCTGACTGTCTTCTGACTGTGTTAGGTGACTTTTCCCTCGTCCTGCATTTGTGCGAAAAGGGTACAGAGAGGACAATGAGAAGAAAGAGGGTTGATCAACATAAGATCAGGGAGGGGAGAACTTTCATCCAATCGGGGTGGAAATCAAACATATCAGGATGGCATGACATCATACTGTCACGGGAGAAATTTCACACTACACGGTGCCATCAGGTTTCAACTTTTATTTCCTCAATATACAAAGCCGTTCCAGGCTGGCCCACCGGTCAACCAGGGAGGACCTCTTATATACCCCTGGCCCTAGATTGTTGGCCGGCAGACTTATATAAAAAGTATACAAATACATAATCGGCTTACCCAAAAACATAACTAAATACGCCCTGGAGAACTGTCTGAACTTCATTATTTTAGCTATTTTCTTTGAGTGCCTTTTCGTGATTGGTTGGGAAAGGGGTTGCACCTGGTGATCAGCACTTTATCCTGGGCATTTAAATCTCTCATTCTCCCGGGGATAAAACTGAATTAATATGAGCTTTTATTTATAATTGTTTTAATTTTGATAACTTTAAATAACTTTTAATTATCTTAATTATCTTACACTTTTCATTCATCATATCTTGTAGAGAAGAGGGTGGTACCAGCACAGGGAGATCTCTCTCATATAGAAGGGCAGAACGGTAGAATGGTACGTTCAGGATTGGCCGCAAGTCATGACTATTCTTAAAAATCAGGCTGTGCACTGATTGATGAAAGAATAAATGACAATTCATTCAGATTATGCTTAATACTGATTGGATAGCTTCTCCGTCAGCCAACTGATCACAATTTGCCTTCTCGGAGCTCTGTTTTTCAAAAAATAAATCATAATGTACCGTCAAGATTTCGGCCCTGGAGGTGGGCTAGCAGATTTTGTGCTGCCTCACTGAATTGTTCTTCACTTGGCAACCCATCCAGTCACAGATTTATGACAAGGGGTTAATCTTGATATCTGCGCATGCGCGGGTGGCAATGGTGGCCTTTTTGTGAAGCTCCGATATTTTCGTCTTTTTGGCGAAATATTGAACTATCACTGGGGTCTATCTTTGCTATTAACCTAACACTAGTGCAGTCTATCATCTAGTCTATCGACTGACAGACTTTTTGCCTCTCGGAGCTGCAGATCTTAGTTGTAAAACATCTTGGAAGCCGATTCATTGATCTGCCTTTCTCAAGGCACGGCATTCTCGATATACTGACTGCGCCTGGTGAATTAGACCTGACTTCATGACCGGATTCTACAACCCTTCAAGAAAATATACAAACTTACTGTTCTACCTCACTCTGTAGACAGTCTCTAAAGTCACACAGATTAGGCGGCCTACCATCCCTGTAGGTTTTTTGGTGAAAACATTGTTCACACGTTGAGTTGAGCGGCGGCCCCCATTTTGTTCTCTCGCTCACCTGTCAACATGGTTTGTGGGGATTCTACCTCAATTTGTAGACACTCGTCATTTTCTGCTCCAGTGGTGTAGCCAGGATTTTCTGAAGGGGGGGGGCTGAAATCTGGATATGTTGGGGTCCATGACTACTTGCCCACATACATATCATTATCAGCCCCCTTCCTCCTTTGCAGCCCCAAAGTACTAGTTAAAAAAAAAAAAATAATGTTGGGGGGGGGGGGGGTTGGCTGTAGCCCCCTCAGCCCCCCCTGGCTACGCCACTTCTGCTCCACCATCCCCTGTGGACTGTCATTGTAGTCTAAACTCGACCATTAGGCACCCTTCCATCCTTGTACGTGATTTTGGTGAAAACGTCAAGCTGAGACTCCATTTGGTCTCACACTTGTCGGTTAGCTTGTTCGGAGACGAATCTACCTTAAACGGTCAATCTCTGTTCCACCACACCTTGTGGACAGGCTCGTGCAATAAAAAGTAATATTATGCTAACATTTGTTAAGAATTTGACCCCTATCTTGGTCTTTTCGAACACATATATTGCTATTTTGTGTGCGCACTAACTGCGCAATCAAATATGTGTCTATCTGATCGGCACATAAACAATTGCAGTAGCTATTTGCACAATTATTTCTATTTCCAATTTATTTTTTGGAAATAAATATTGATATAGAGGATCAATTGATAATACTACTAAAAACTGACAATTATATTTGGCTTGAACGCTTCAACCAATTCATTCTTGTCACCTTGCTATTCGTTGCTTTGGCCTTGACCTTTCACCCGTCTGGCCTGCATGTGAGGACAGTGCCACAACTGGTCGCCTAAGGCAACAAGACTATAGACATACGCTAGTTTCTCAGCTATCACACACACCTCACCATGGGTGTTAGCCCTTCTGACCAATAACCATCCACAAATGTACATTGTGTCTGAAATTACACTGTCTGATATACCGTCTGGTGAGTAAATCATAGCCCCTATATGTGATAATCGCTGGCTGTCTTTGAGTATATATTCTGCTGAAATATTAAACATTTCATTCAGTTCCTGAAGACATAGCTAACACAATAATAATAGTCAGAAGAGAAAAAAAAAGCAACTTACGATTGAAAATGGCCTGCAAAGACGTAACCCCTCGACCACATCTTCGTCCTAGAGATCTTAGGGGCGATCCATTTGATTTTTGTGGGGTGGGGTGGGAGATTTTGGAAAAAAAAATTATTCACCCACCCCATCCCAGAAAAAAAATTTATTCATTCACCCTACCAAAGAAAAAAAATTTATTCATCCACCCTACCAAAGAAAAAAAAATTATTCATCCACCTCCTTCCAGTTTTTCTATCTTCTATATGGATTGCTTGAAATGAAGGATCAGAGTCTGGGGAAGCAACAAGAAAAAAAATTTATTCACCCACCCCACACCAGAAAAAAAATTTATTCACCCACCCCACACCAGAAAAAAAAATTATTCATCCACCCTACCAAAGAAAAAAAAATTATTCATCCAGTACTGCTGTCCCACCCCACCCCACAAAAATCAAATGGATCGCCCCTTAGTCCTGGTGCGTCAAAGAAGAAGTCTGAATCCGTTCAAGTCCCGATGGTCCTCCTCCTCTGAAGAAGACGGATAGTATGACTAAAGAAGCCCTGCAGACAGTTTATGATCGGCTATTAGTGATGTCCAATGCTGGTAACGCAGAGGTCACCCTTTTAGAAGCCAGGGTGAAAGATGTCTATGAGGTTGAGAAGGAGGTTTTCATGGTGGATAAGCAGATCCTATCAGACGAACTCGCCGATGCCCTAACCGCCATCCATGAGAGAGATAAGGTCCTGCAAGCCTTTGTTCCCGATCTGGAAGATGAGCCCTCCTCCCCGGTTGCAGGGATGCGTTCACTCCTGGTTTTTCTGCCAAAAGACGGGAAGCAGGACGATATTTTGGCTGGCATCATCCGTCCTGACTGTGAGATCAAATCAACTGCCGAAAAATCTGCACTTCCTGTCACATCGTTCGGACCGCATCCCTGCAGCCGATCACGTGATCATCATGATGGACATCTCGGAGATTGCTAATGGTGGCGACGGGGATCAGTTGTTTAAACGGTTCAAGGCGCATGTCCAGCTCATCCACTCAAAGGGACCTGTAGCTGTGATGACCCCTCTGCCACTTCTTGATGCCAAACTCCGCAAGCACTGGCTGGTGTTTAAGGGGATGTGCGCCAAAGTGAAGATCTCTGGGTACTCGTACATTAAGATACCCGTCTTCAACTCAGGAGCCACTAACGCCTCCCTGGCCCCGGACGGCTCTCTTTTGGATAAGGCAGTAAGTCTCATCTCAGAGACCATCAACACTGCCCCGATTCCCAAGAAGACGGAGCCGACTGCCCCACAGAAATTATGAGTAGTTTTAGTGGACAAAGAGGACGAAGTCTCTCCTCCATCCTCTTCTTCTGTGAAAGAAAGAGGCCGAAACAAGCCAAGAGCCTCCTCCTCCTCCTCCTCACAATCCCGGTCAGCAGCAGACAACATAGACACTGTCATGTACATTTCGTCTGCTGTGACCAGGCGCCTCATCAGGAAACGGGGCGGTAACATCCAGCATATTGAGCGAGAGTCTGGAGCGAAGGTCAAGGTTGCAAAGCGTGAGTTAGACGTAGACGAAATGCTCAGACATTTCTGGGTCAAGATTTTCTTTCAAAAATAGCTAAATTGTGCATTACAAAACAGATTAGTGACACTGAATGAAGACGTTGGCCATGTGAAAAACGTTGTATATATGAAAATAAATGTTCTTCTGTTCACCATCATTACTTTGTTTGTATTTGTTCATATTACGACATCTACAATTCTTATGATAATGTGAATAAAGAATATTTAAAACTTTCTCACAGTGGAATCTTATCAAATGAAATGTTAGTATATAGCAAACACTTGAATGATATTTTAACATCGCACTCCAGAATATTTCATTTCATATCTTATCATGATTCCAAAAATAAACTGATAGGGAACAATATGCTCACCCATTTAAATCAAATAAAATGTAGTAAAGTTGCATTATTCCCCTCAAGATTTCGTCTCACATCAGACTACTGTGAATATATTCATGAAGATGCCCAGCTCGGAGCACATGGTACCGGCGGGTCAAAATGTCGAGCCGTGTCATTGGCTAATTTCCCGATGAAACCATTAAAAATTATTCTTAAATACTTACCAGCATACATACCAACACTATTTCGTAGGACAAAAAACATGGCAGTTGCTTCCCACGAGGTAGTGTCACATATACGAATCGTTAGTTTTTTTTTTACTAAACAATGATGTATTGGACAAAATTCACGTTGAGGTAGAGAGCTCTGGTCACCCTGCCCCCTCTGCCGGCAGAAACACCCGAAGAAGGGAAACGTGCTGCTCGACCACAAGTAAACAATGCCAATACACATCTTGTGTATTCCACAGTCATTTTTCCGGATCTTGATAGAGGAACACTTACACATGGCGCTGCGCACAATAGAGCCCTGGCAACAAGAAAGGAACATAGCAACCACCTCTTAATTGGCTCTCGCAATGTACAGAGCATTTCTAGCTAGATTATGGGTGTGAAAGACTATTTTTCTGATAATAACTTGCATGCTACGAGCGTGAAGTTCTTTTGATATTTGATATTTGATATTTGACGTTTTTTTCAAAAGGTGTCAACAAGTATGTATCAGTGTACCCTTTTGGGACATAATGAAAATAATTATGTGAAAGGATATATATCCTGTCAAAAACGGGTATATTCCTTTTCCTGTGACAAATGAGTTTTTCAGTATGATTAATGGCCTTCTCAACCTTGTAGCACAGTCGTAATCATTTATTATCAATATATTAATGGAGAATAACTGTATACACCTTCATACTCTTTTGGTAATTGGGTAAAAACGTTATGTAATAGGATATATATCCTGTAAAACATTGAAATATACATTTATCTATGACAGTCACATTTTTTTGCATGTTAATGATTCCCAAGCGTTGTTGCACTGTCTTCGCAATCATGGATATACTAATGGAGGGTTAGACATACTTGCTAGACATGTCTAGAACATATCCTGTGGCATTAGAATGCGAGGTAAATTATATGAGTAGGAGATATAGCCCTTTTCCACTGGCAAATGGAAAAAAAGCTAATATAACACATTCCGGGGGATTTGGCATTGTCTTCGCAACCATGGATAAACTAATGGAGGGTTAGACATACTTGCTAGACATGTCTAGAACATATCCTGTGGCATTAGAATGCGAGGTAAATTATATGAGTAGCAGATATGGCCCTTTTCCACTGGCAAATGGAAAAAAGCTAATATAACACATTCCGGGGGATTTGGCACTGTCTTCCCAACCATGGATAAACTAATGGAGGGTTAGACATACTTGCTAGACATGTCTAGAACATATCCTGTGCCATTAGAATGCGAGGTAAAATATATGAGTAGGAGATATGGCCCTTTTCCCATGGCAAATTGAAGATATTGAATATCTTACATTCTGAATGTTTTGGCACTGTCTTTGCAACCATGACTATGCTAAACAAGGTTTGGACATGCTTGCTAGACATGTCTAAAACATAGCCTGTGGCATTAAAATGCGGGGAAAAATGTTTACAAGTCGATATGGGCCTTTACCCTTGGCAAATTTCAAGATATCGAATATCGTAATTTTTGAGTGTCTTGGCACTGTCTTTGCAACCATGAATATACTAAACAAGGTTTGGACATGCTTGCTAGACATGTCTGGAACATAGCCTGTGGCATTAAAATCTGAGGAAAAATGTTTAGAAGAAGTTATGGCCCTTTTCCCATGGCAAATTTCAAGATATCAAATATCGTAATTTTTGAGTGTTTTGGCACTGTCTTCGCAACCATGAATATAATAAACAAGGTTTGGACATGCTTGCTAGACATGTCTAGAACATAACCTGTGGTATTAAAATGCAAGAAAAAATGTTTAGTAGAAGATATGGCCCTTTTCCCCTGGCAAATTTGAAGATAATCGAATATCATAATTTCTGAATGTTTTGGCACTGTCTTCACAGGGTTGGGTCGGAATGTCCACTTTCAAGCTGTATATATTGTACGCTAAGTTTTCTTTTGTTTTCTTCAGAGGTTTTAGGAATATTCATAGGATTTTCCAACCATAATGTTTGGGGGGTTCTTGGCCATATTAACTATTTTCGGTGTTTTAAGACTACCTCACAGTGTTGCTTATTCAAAAAATGAAGGACATTTGGTGCAATATTTGACCAAATTCATCGGATTTCCTTTGTTTCAAAGTTGTTCAAAGGATTTCCTCTGTTTCAGATGTTCTGAATAAATATGATTGCCCTTAACAGCAGCTGCAGCAGCCTTGTCATCGTCAATTGATCCATCAGTGTATATACACTGGTATCCAGTTGAAATAGATTTAATTTCTTTATATCTATTTATATAAAGGGATGGATCTGTTGAGCATTTCTTTAATTCTGACATTGCAACATTAATGTTTAAAGTTGCATAGGTCCATGGAGGTGTTTTTGGGTATTGAAGCTATTTGATTTGGATTTATTTTTAAGGATTGTAAAGATTCTTTGATGCGAATGCCAAAAGTCAGTATTGTATTAGATTTATTTTATTTTTGATCTTTTTAAAAATAAATCCAAATCAAATAGCTTGTCCAAACCTTGTTTAGTATATTCATGGTTGCAAAGACAGTGCCAAAACATTCAGGATGTAAGATATTCGATATCCTCAATTTGCCATGGGAAAAGGGCCATATCTCCTACTCATATATTTTACCTCGCATTCTAATGCCACAGGATATGTTCTAGACATGTCTAGCAAGTATGTCTAACCCTCCATTAGTTTATCCATGGTTGCGAAGACAGCGCCAAATCCCCCGGAATGTGTTATATTAACTTTTTTCAATTCGCCAGGGGAAAAGGGCCATATCTCCTACTCATATAATTTACCTCGCATTCTAATGCCACAGGATATGTTCCAGACATGTCTAGCAAGTATGTCTAACATCCATTAGTATATCCATGATTGCGAAGACAGTGCAACAATGCTTGGGAATCATTCACATGCAAAAAAATGTTAATGTCATAGCTAAAGGTATAGTTCAATGTTTAACAGGATATATATCCTATTACATAACGTTTCTACCCAATTACCAAAAGAGTATGAAGGTCTATACAGTTATTCTCCATTAATATATTGATAATAAATGATTAAGACTGTGCTGCAATGTTGAGAAGGCCATTAATCATACTGAAAAACTCATTTGTCACAGGAAAAGGGATATTCCCGTTTTTGACAGGATATATATCCTTTTACATAAATTTTTTCACCATGTCCCAAAAGAGTACACTGATACATACTTGTTGACACCTTTTGAAAAAAACATCAAATATCAAATATCAAAAGAACTTCACGCTCATTTGCATGCTCTATTTATGACTGAAACATGGTTGCATGAATTTGGTGATGAGAGGGTACTGAGTGAATTCGAGGAGGGATCCCTCAAATTCCACTCATTCCCTCGCACTTAACGTACTGGCAGAGGGTTAGGATTACTGCATCGGGTTGAACTACCATTTCAGGGATGATATCAAATCCCTCAATTGTCACTCACACACAGGGGACAACATATCCCTACAGGACACAGTTGACTTTTATGAAAAGGGGCTTAAATCACTTATGTATAAGCATGCCCCTATAAAAAGTACCAAAGTCTCCCAACGTAAACCTGTACCTTGGATGAGTGATCAACTAAAGCTTGAAAGATCTCTTAAGAAAAGGCTTGAGAGAAAGATGAATAGAACAGGACTTCACATTGACATGGAACAAAATAAATAGATATAACTCCCTGTTAAAGTCCTCTCAAACTGACTATTTCTCTAATCTGGTTGAGGAGAACAAGCATGACCCTAAAAAGCTTTTTAGAGTCATTGATGCAGTCATCCATAAAAACAATGACACTTCAATGCCACAATCAGACTGTAATAGTACTCAAGCTGAGAAATTTAACACTTTCTTTTTTTGATAAAATAGATAAAATATGCAGTGATATGGACAGTGTACCTTTAGGCACAAATCTCTCACCAGGTGGCACTACAAACAATACAGTCCATCCACCCCCATACAGTACACCACTTGACATTTTTGTGCCCCTATCCACAAGCGATGTACGGAAATTGGTGAAGAGGTCTGCTAAAAAATCCTGTGAGATTGACCCCATCCCAAGCTGGCTCCTAATGGACCTACTGGATGAGCTCTGGATGAAGACTGCAGTGACACTAATGCCTTTGTCACTTCAAATCTGGACTATTAAAATGGACTACGTGCTGGTTTCCCTAGGTCTGAAATCAGGAAACTGCAATACTTGCAAAACTCTGCAGCTCGTGTTGTAGGAAGAATCGGGAAATTTGACCATATATAAGGAAAACTTAAGAAATTGCATTGGCTTCCTGTATATGCTAGAATAGATCTCAAGATCCCCCTTCTAACCTGGAAGGCCCTAAATGGTAAGGCCTTACCTACGTGACCTACTGCAAATCAAACAAGGGGATCGATACCTTAGGTCCAATGATGGCACTTACCTCTTAATCCCCAGAAATCTTCTCAAAACTATAGGTGATAGAGTCTTCTCTGCCATTGGTCCTAAACTTTGGAACTCCCTCTCATCTAATATTAGGACTAGTGAGTCAGTCTCCTCATTCAAGAGTAGACTGAAAATGCATCTCTTCAGGAAACATGTTCTGAACACAGCGCTATGAACAGACATGTCTGGTATCTGCGCTATATAAATTTTATTATTATTATTATTATTATTATTATTATTATTATTATTATTATTACAAGTGAACCGACAATAATATGAAAAGAAACATCATAATGAAATAGTGACCATATATTGACAAAGTGAAATAGTTTCTTTCCACTGCACATCATATGTACAAATGACCACAGTTTCGTCAATTGGAGTAGAAAGATGATTTAACCTGGAGTGAAGTCCTCTTGACATTGCGAGCATGGTAAACACAGGTGCGTGATGCTACGAGATGCACTTTTCTTTCCACTGAATATAGTATATACAAATGAACACAGTTTCGTCAATAATTCATGATAATTGGATGAGAAAGATGATTTAACCTGGAGTGAAGTCTTCTTGACAAGATAAACATGATGACGTCATACAGAAATGTGTCATCATAGTGACGTCAGACAGGCAAATGTTGTCATAGTGACATCAGACAAGTGTCAACATAGTGACGTCATGGTAACATCATAAATTATGTTGATGTGATCATGTAAAATACTGCTGTTACCTTTATGTAAGTTCCTCCCTCTGTACTGCTTGAAATACCAGTTTTTGGCTATTTTGACTAATAATATGCTATGCATGCAATACGAATGTATGCTATGTCCCTTCCACCTTTCTTAATATCTCAACTTTTTCTTTCAAATGAGCCCAAGATCAAGCTGATTGGTGCGTATGAGTTAATTAATGACTCTATCATTCCTATTCATATTATTGATAATTATTATTATTATTATTATTATTATTATTATCTCTGTATGGCCGGGGAACAAATATTTATTTTTCACAACAAGAGAAACTGATGCAAATCAGCTTGTGCTCTTGCCAACTGCCCCACGGTCTGTTGAATGATTAACAGATTATTTCAATTGGGGTTCATGCGTGTCAGTTTCGCAGCAACCATTAATATACTTTTGTACTTTACACACAATTTTTGGCCAAATCATCATTTCATAGTACTGCGATGTGAACTCTACTCCTCATTCATGTAACAAAGTAAGTTATAATATAAAAATTCTGCCAAACTTTAAAACTCCATATTAATTCATACCTGTATCTCTGTTTGATAAACAGCTTTTTGTGCGGGAAATGTTCACCATCCAACATAGGTTTTTTTTTTCTTTTTTTTCTTTAATATATTTTATTTCATTTTTAACATAACAATAAAAATAGAAATGTATAAACAAAAGTCATGCACTATTAAAACACTGACAGACTGAACATAATATACATTTCACAATGACAGACACACACAAATTTCCATGGGCATTATAAAACAAATCTGAGCAATACTGATCATATCTTTTTTTGTTTTTCTCTGAAGATAATTTTGTTTTTCTTATCCTAATTCTTCAATAACTGTGTTCCACCTTTCTTTGAATATGTCAATTGTGTTGTTTTTTGTATGAATGAACTCTTCTATTTCTAATTTGTATTTGAGAACTCCAAGGAAATTATAAAAACATACTCTTTCTTCATTAATCTTTTAATGATAAATATACATCTTTGCAAGTAATACAATATAGTTTATATTGGTAAAATGTTTTAGATCATAGTAAAATCCAAATATTACATGTTTTACTGTTATTTTAGTTGCATTAGGTGTTGTTCTGTTCCACCATTTTTCCAAAGCTATCCAGAAATCCTTAACTATAGTACATTCATACAAAAAGTGTTCAATGTCTTCCGTTACATTGCATTCAAGGCATTTTTCAGATTCCACAATAGATAAATTGTACAGCCATCTCTTGCATGGTAAAATTCTGTTTATAATTCTATATTGAAGAGCTTGTAAATTTGTTTCCCTAGTACAGGAAAATGGTAGTCTAAATATAGTTAACCAGTCATCTTGGATTGTGTATTTGAGTTCCCATTCATTTAAGGCAGTTACTCTTTCAATCTTATCATATACAAAAGAGTCATACAAATGTTTGGTTTTTATTTCTTTTAGCATCCTTGTGGAACCTTTACAATTATGAATAATGTCCAACCTGTTTTGTATTGGGGCTTTTTCTTTTGATATTGCTTTTAACCACTGTAATGGAATTGCTTTTCTTAGTTTATAATAGTTTAAAATATTACAGTTCAATGGGAATATGTTAGAAAAGTCATCAAAACCTAATATTTGTCATTAAAGAGATCTTTAACATACTGTATATAACACCAGCTTTGTAAAAATCAGGCCACATCAATTCTTTGGTTTCTCCCTGTTTTGAATATTTGTCCCTGTTTTGAATATTTAACATTTATCGGGGACTGAATATCTTTATTGTACCACAGAATTTCATTTCCATAAGAGAGTATATCTGTTGGAATTGGTTTTAATTCATTCCAAAATATACTATTACACTTGTTTATAAATGGAAACTTAATATTTTCTATGACTAATTTACATAAATTAGTTTCAGAAAAATGTTCTATTGACATGGGTTTTATAATTTCTGACAATATTACTTTCTATTTTCCATTACTATTTAATATTCTCTTTCCCCATGCAACTTTACTGGCCTTTACCATGCAGGAGAACTCTGGTGCTTTAATTCCTCCGTCCTCAACCTTTTGTATGATGACATTCTTTTTTATTTTTGCTATTTTACCATCCCATAAAGAATTTGCAATCATCAACACAACAAGAGAAACTGATGCAAATCAGCTTGTGCTCTTGCCAACTGCCCCACGGTCTGTTGAATGATTAAGAGATTATTTCAATTGGGTGTCATGCGTGTCAGTTTCGCAGCAACCATTAATATACTTTTGTACTTTACACACAATTTTTGGCCAAATCATCATTTCATAGTACTGCGATGTGAACTCTACTCCTCATTCATGTAACAAAGTAAGTTATAATATAAAAATTCTGCCAAACTTTAAAACTCCATATTAATTCATACCTGTATCTCTGTTTGATAAACAGCTTTTTGTGCGGGAAATGTTCACCATCCAACATAGGCTTTTTTTTTTCTTTTTTTTCTTTAATATATTTTATTTCATTTTTAACATAACAATAAAAATAGAAATGTATAAACAAAAGTCATGCACTATTAAAACACTGACAGACTGAACATAATATACATTTCACAATGACAGACACACACAAATTTCCATGGGCATTATAAAACAAATCTGAGCAATAATGATCATATCTTTTCTTGTTTTTCTTTACTCTGAAGATAATTATGTTTTTCTTATCCTAATTCTTCAATAACTGTGTTCCACCTTTCTTTAAATATGTCAATTGTGTTGTTTTTTGTATGAATGAACTCTTCTATTTCTAATTTGTATTTGAGAACTCCAAGGAAATTATAAAAACATACTCTTTCTTCATTAATCTTTTGATGATAAATATACATCTTTGCAAGTAATACAATATATTTTATATTGGTAAAATGTTTTAGATCATAGTAAAATCCAAATATTACATGTTTTACTGTTATTTTAGTTGCATTAGGTGTTGTTCTGTTCCACCATTTTTCCAAAGCTATCCAGAAATCCTTAACTATAGTACATTCATACAAAAAGTGTTCAATGTCTTCCGTTACATTGCATTCAAGGCATTTTTCAGATTCCACAATAGATAAATTGTACAGCCATCTCTTGCATGGTAAAATTCTGTTTATAATTCTATATTGAAGAGCTTGTAAATTTGTTTCCCTAGTACAGGAAAATGGTAGTCTAAATATAGTTAACCAGTCATCTTGGATTGTGTATTTGAGTTCCCATTCATTTAAGGCAGTTACTCTTTCAATCTTATCATATACAAAAGAGTCATACAAATGTTTGGTTTTTATTTCTTTTAGCATCCTTGTGGAACCTTTACAATTAAGAATAATGTCCAACCTGTTTTGTATTGGGGCTTTTTCTTTTGATATTGCTTTTAACCACTGTAATGGAATTGCTTTTCTTAGTTTATAATAGTTTAAAATATTACAGTTCAATGGGAATATGTTAGAAAAGTCATCAAAACCTAATATTTGTCATTAAAGAGATCCTTAACATATATAACACCAGCTTTGTAAAAATCAGGCCACATCAATTCTTTGGTTTCTCCCTGTTTTGAATATTTGACATTTATCGGGGACTGAATATATTTATTGTACCACAGAATTTCATTTCCATAAGAGAGTATATCTGTTGGAATTGGTTTTAATTCATTCCAAAATATACTATTACACTTGTTTATAAATGGAAACTTAATATTTTCTATGACTAATTTACATAAATTAGTTTCAGAAAAATGTTCTATTGACATGGGTTTTATAATTTCTGACAATATTACTTTCTATTTTCCATTACTATTTAATATTCTTTTTCCCCATGCAACTTTACTGGCCTTTACCATGCAGGAGAACTCTGGTGCTTTAATTCCTCCGTCCTCAACCTTTTGTATGATGACATTCTTTTTTATTTTTGCTATTTTACCATCCCATAAAAAAATTGCAATCATCTTATCTACATTTTCTACTATTTCAGTTGCAACTGGCATATTGGATGCTACATATAAAGATTTTGGTAAAATCAAGGATTTTAATATAGTTACTTTGCCCTTCAAGGATAAACTTCTTTGTTTCCATATATTGAGGTTATCCTGAGCACATTTCAAGCGTGGTAAAAAATTGTGATTTGTGATAATGGCTGGTTCATTGCTTATAGTGACACCAAGTGTTTCAATGGTACCTTTTGACCATTTTATATCATCCAACATAGGCTTGATGCTACAATATTTTTTCATTCCATAAATATAGACTATACTTGTGTATGTGTAGCAAAATATAGTTAAATACCAGGATTTCTAAATAAATATCTCGCGTGGGGGAATTATTTAAATTCAAACTCATACCTAGTTATATAAATCTAAGTATATCAATTTTTGATATTTTTCATGTCGAAAATACTATCAAACATTGGCTTGTCATTGTAATATTTTTTGTGAAGAAAATGTCTCTGCTCAGGATGATGGCACAAACCTGACACCACTGCAGAAAGTGAATGCCTCGAAAAAGGGCTTCACTCTTGCGAAAACAAATAAAAATATAAACCAGGAAATTGAATTTTCTAGATCATAAAGAAAGTGTCAACATGAGCGTCTCTCACAATTACAATTTAGTCATAATAGAATAACAGAATTTGTGGAAATTGAAGGTATAGACAGGGAAATTGCATTATTGTTTTAAAGCTTATTGTTTATGATCATTTTCTTTTGTTTTTAAGTTCTAGTGCTATTATTCCATTTAAGTTGAAGGTAAAGATAGGGAAATTGCATTATTGTTTTAAAGGCTTAATTTTGAAAGGAAAACCAATATTATATGAAATAGTTAGACTTAAACTCTTCACTCTTCCTGAGACCAACTTGTAGCAGATATAGTGTTGCCTCACTGAAATGTCATGTCCCAGGTCGTTGACATGACAATCCACCGGGTCACAGATATACAGGGCAACCGGTTAGCCCTTTGGGCACGGTCCTCAGCTCGTGTGTGAAATTGTATCATGAAGTCAATCTTGGCATGGCTGGGGATCGAACCCATGACCTTTGCATCACCACAGAGGAACTGTTGCTAGTCATGTTTAGTGGTCTAAATATGACTGATGAAAGAAATGTAGATGACATAGCGAAATGTATTGCTGAGAGTGCTGAGACATTATAAAGGTTACACCACCACCTCTCAGTACTCATTATGTCACCCAAACTATTCTGACAACTGATTGAAAACAAATAAGAAAGTCAAAATTATTAACACACGAGACATTTTTGATGAACATTTGAAGAAAATTTCAGTGCAAATGGTGCAAATATCTATTTCAATAAAGTAAAAGAAACTATCAAAATGTATCTGGCTATTGAACTAAAGGCGAACATCCCTACAGAGACCACGGGTTAGTTGGTTAGAGCAATAGCATGGCTGGGGTTCGAACCCACGACCTTTGGATCACCAGAGGAACTGGCGCTATTATGCTGGCACTCTATACTAACCAACTGCGCCACGACCTGGCGCAACATTATTTCTTAGTAGTGTGTTACCTGGGAGTAACTGTTGAAGTAGGTGCAAATACCAGAGAGGATATAGAGGTTCAACTGCCTGGGAGGATACACAGGGAATTCCAACCACAGACTGTTGGGGACAGGTACCACTGCATTGGCATCTCATGGTGAACGTTATGCATACTTGAACATTTATATTGTTGTTATAATTATAGCTAAATTATTTATGGGCCTTCACGCTTTGCCGAAGACTGACATAAATTGAAGGGAATAACCAACACTACCTTGCATTCGGCAGTTCATTCTCCCATCAAACAAGGCCGATATTGACGTTGGTGACGTACCGCTTATTATGCCTAGCTTTCTTAGGGAGGATAGGCGTATTGTGACATTTATCAGACCAACTTTTGCAAAGGTGTAAGGGAATGTATCTCTTGCAATGAGCTAGCTTTTGGTCTGTTAAATCATAAACGTCTGTTAAATCATATAGAATGATATTCTTTGCTCATGATATAAATAATTGTTGGTAGTGGGCAGATCTGTGTGATGTTTGATAAAAGTGATGTACAAATTCTGACACCAATTTTTGTGAGGTCACCAGGATGTGGCATTCAGTATGTTTCACAATTAATATTACAGAAATTAATTTCCATGATATTAATTACCTTTAAATATCTGTCCAACCTTCAGAAGAAAGAAAATTCAACCAAATTTAACCTTTGTCCCCATCCAACTGATGAGATCAATACAGATCGAAACCATTACTGTTGGTATTGGCTTGGGACTGCGAACGTTCACTTGTTGTTGTCTGTTTTATAGGGAACATATTTCTAGGGAACATATTTATCTATATTGGGAACATTTTTCATTTGGTCTTCTACATAAGTTTCTGATTAAACCTCATTTTTTTTGCATTACTACAAAAAAGTAAAAATTCTACCATACATAAAGCTGATTTATTATTTTTTCCTCTGTAGATCTTTGCTATTTAAAATTTATATTGAGTAATATATTGAATAAAAGAATGGTGGCTTAAAGGTATATCAACCGTTAAGGTCATTCAGTGCCTAAAATGGTAAAAATAAATTTTTTAATTAGACATATGATTTAAAAACAATCTTAACAGCGCAAAATATCAACAATATCATTTCAACATATCAGTTATAGACATTATAAATATGTAGAGATAAATTCAATTTAAAAGACTTTAAATACCATTTGATGTTTCGTGGTTTTTAATAAATAGGTCCATGACCTAAATAAACAAGAGCTCCTCCCTTATAATTGGTTATAAATTCCTATTTGGTTAAAGGACGATGCTATAACAGAAATATCTATAGTATCAAATAACTTAAATAATCGTAAATATTAGGTACTAATAATATCAAAATCGATGCACTCAATTAAAACACGTTTAAAAGTCAAAGCCCTTTGACAACCAATACAGTGAAGTTGGTCTTCACCTTTAAGAAAATAACCGTGTGTCAAATGAATATGTCCTATTCTAATGCAACTTAAAACTGACTCTTCCCTGCAGTTCTTTAAACAAGCATTTTTTGTCTTACCTAGAACAGGTTTAATCTAATGTAACTTATTGAATATATTTTTGTCCCAGCATGATTGCCATTTAGAATGCACGAAATGAGTAATATATTTTTTAAACTCTGAAAAAGGAATAAGCATATTTCTTGGGCACTTGTCCAATGCTGCTTTTGGTGATTCTAATGCATATGTGATTGGGAATCCACTGTAACTAATTTCTTTATTTTCCTAAGTACAGTGCTAGCATAGGATGTTTTAGTATTATTTAAACTCTATTTAAACTTTTCTTAAAATTTCATCAATTAGGTCCCCAACCCAAGATGGATCCCAACAAGAGGACGCCTTTCTAGGGTGGTAACTCCACACCCTGATGCTGTGAGCATATCTAACATATGGGCCCTATTAATCCTGTACTTTAAATATGGCCACATACAAAAAACGCATCCAATTCCCTTCTTTATGCCATTCAATGAATGAATGAATGAATGGTTTCTTAACGGCACATCAACACAATAAGGTCATTCAGTGCCAAAACAGTAAAAACAGAAACGTAATATTGACTAGAAACAAAATGTAAATGTTAATACAATATGTAGATAACACAAGAATTTATCAACAGCATTTATACAATATCAATCAAATATAATAAAAATGTATAATTTGTTTAAAAGACTTTATCAGTATGATGTTTTGCAGTTCTTAATAAATAAGTCGATGACATAAATAAACAAAAGCTCTGCCCTTAAAACTGATTATAAAGTCCTATGTGAGTTAAAAACAGTATCAAATAACGTATGTAAACCTTGTACATTAAAAAATTGAGTTCGTATAATATCAAAATCGATACACTCAATTAAAATATGTTTAATAGTCAAAGCCCTTTGACAACCAATACATTCAGGTTGATCTTCAATTTTAAGCAGATAACAGTGTGTCAAATGACTATGTCCTATTCTTATACGGGTTAAAACTGACTCTTCCCTATGGTTAATTCTAATAGCACCTTTAGTTTTGCCTAGAACAGGTTTAATTTCATGTAATTTATTAAAAATAGCTTCGTTCCAGTGCAACTGCCATTTAGAACGTAAAAAAACAGTAATATATTTCTTAAACTCTGTATATGGAATAAGTAAATCTATTGGGCGTTTGTCCAATGCTGCTTTGGCAGCTTGGTCAGCAGCCTCATTTCCATGGATTCCAATATGACTGGGGATCCAATAAAAACGAATTTCTTTATTTTCATCTGTAAAAAGTCTATGATACCGTTCAAGAATTTTGTAAATAAAGGGATTTTTCCAATCCTTTGCTTTCAATGCTTGTAAACAAGACAAAGAATCAGAAAAAATTTAAAATGTTTGATGTGGAGAAGTCTCCACATGATCCAAAGCAAGGTACAAAGCATGTAGTTCTGCAGAAAAAATCGATGATTTATTTGGCAGATGTTCTGAATAAATATGATTGCCCTTAACAGCAGCTGCAGCAGCCTTCTCATCATCAAATGATCCATCAGTGTATATACACTGATATCCAGTGAAAATAGATTTAATTTCTTTATATCTATTTATATAAAGGGATGGATCTGTTGAGCATTTCTTTAATTCTGACATGGCTAGATTAATATTTAAAGTTGCATAGGTCCATGGAGGTGTTTCTGGATATTGAAATTTAGCTATTTGATTCGGATTTAAATTTAAGGATTGTAAAGATTCCTTGATGCGAATGCCAAAAGTTGGTATTGTATTTGGTTTATTTTCAAAAAGATCAACATAATTTGGATTGAATATAGCGTCATGTACAGGATTGTCTGGACAAGCAGCAATTTGTGCAGCATACTGAAGGGCAAGCATTTCTCTTCTTAAATCAAGAGGCAGTTCATCTGCCTCTACCGCCAAGCTATCTGCAGGCGAGGTACGAAATGCACCAAGGCATAGTCTTAACCCTTGATTTTGTACAGGATCGAGCAATTTAATATACGATGGACGTGCTGATCCATATACCATACACCCATAATCAAGTTTGGAACGTACCAGCGCTTTATATAATTGTAATAAAACATTACGGTCCCCTCCCCAATCGGTATGGGCAGGAACCTGTAATAAATCTAATGCCTTCTGGCATTTCTTTTTTACATATTTAATATGAGGGATAAAAGATAATTTTCTATCAAATATAAGTCCAAGAAACTTGGTTTCTTCGACAACAGGGATTCGAGTTTGGCCAAGGTGTAGATCAGGATCTGGGTGAGCCTTCCACTTTTTACAAAAGTGCATACATACTGTCTTTTTCAAAGAAAACTTAAATCCATTGTTATCAGCTCATTCTTGTAATCTATTTAGGTGTTGTTGAAGCTGTCGTTCTATTGTATGCATGCTTGCTGACCTGTAGCTTAAGTTGAAATCATCAACAAAAAGTGAGCAATCTGCTCCAGGCCTCATACAATGAATAATGCTGTTAATTTTAATAATAAAAAGGGTGACTGAAAATTTTGAATAAAAAGGGGTAGACGACCCCTTAATCCCATATCATATAAATCACTTATTTTTCCATATTTCCATGTGGTGTCGTATGCTTTCTCTAAATAAAAAAATATACTAACCACATGTTCGCCTTTTATAAAACCCTCTCGTATAAACGTTTCTAAACGTACCAGATGGTCAACAGTACTTCGCGTTTTTCTAAAGCCACTCTGTGCAACAGAAATATAAGCCGCAGTTTCTAAAAACCAAACTAAACGCTTGTTAATCATTCGTTCCATTGATTTACAAATACAACTTGTTAACGCAATGGGACGATAATTATTTGAATCTGAGGAGTCTTTCCCAGGTTTGGGAATAGGAATGATAGTGGCTTCACTCCATGAAGGAGGAAAATTACCACTTTCCCAAATATTATTAAAAATATCCAAAAGATGCCCAAGTGTTTGGTCAGGGAGGTGTTCGAGGATTTGATAGTGTATATGATCAGGTCCAGGAACGGTATCATGGGATTTATCTAAAGCAAGTTTTAAATCTGATATTGTGAATGGCTTATTATATTGTTCCAAGTTATTAGATATTAAAATTTAGTTGGTTTCTTTCTTTTCTAGTTTTTATTTGTTGAAATTTGGCAGAATAATTATTGGATGAGGAATTCTTGGAAAATGTTTGACCTATTGTGTTAACTATTTCGGTGGGATTTGTAATTAATTGGCCATTATGATTTAGATGTTTGATCCTTGCTCCACCTCCCTTCCTAGTAATTTTACGCACCATATCCCAGCATTTTTTAATTGGTGAACGTGTATTTAATTTAGAAACGTAATCTTTCCAACTTTTTCTTTTGCTTATTTTAATAATATAACGGGCTTTAGCTCTTTTTATACAAAATTGGTGCAAATTATATTGAGTTGGCTGTCGATTAAATATTTTTAAAGCTTTTTTCCGCTCCTTGACAGCTTTTTTGCACTCATCATTAAACCAGGGTTTTTCTTTAATTTTAGAATTTGGCTTTGATTTGGGAATACACCCATCAGCAATATCATACAATGTATCCGTAAAAACTTGAAGAGGATCATTTACTTTGATAAAAATTTCTGGAGTTATTTTATTAAAACAGGATGTCTGAAATTTTGCCCAATCGGCTTGATGAAATTTCCACTTAGGGATTCGTTCGTCTGGTGGAGGAAAATGGTTATTTAAATAATGGGGTAATGATCACTACCCCACTGATCTTCCTCTACTTCCCAAGAATAGTCTAAAAATAAATTTGGAGTGCACATGGAGAAATCTATTGATTTTAAAGAGCCTGTAGCAGGATGTAAATATGTTGGAGAATCGTTATTCCAAAGGCACAAACTATTATTATTTAAGAAATCTTCTATTATACGTCCTTTGGCATCATTATTATTTCTGCCACCCCAAAGATAGCTGTGAGCATTAAAGTCACCAACCAGTATGTATGGTTGTGGCAGCTGAGTTATTAGGTTATCTAAATCTGTAATATTAATTGGTTCACTTGGTGGTAAATACACTGAACATATTGTCAATGTATTGTGCAAGGTAACCCTAACAGCAGAAGCTTGTAAACTAGTATTTAATGTTACTTTACTTTGGGGTACACAGGATTTAACAAAAACAGAAACTCCGCCATGTGCTCGGTCCATAATGTCAATTGAACCGACTTTATTATACAGTACATATCCCTTAAATGTTGTGGAATTATCTTTGAATTTGGTTTCTTGTAAACAAATTACCGATGCATTATATTTTTGGGCTAATAACTCCAGTTCTGGCCTGTTTGCCTCAAATCCTCTACAGTTCCATTGTATGATACTGCTGATAGCCATATTAAAAATAATGAGTATTAATATGGGATTTAACATAATCATTTAGGTTTATGATTATGTTTTAAGTGGACAGGTGTAAAATGTATATCAGAAGGATCACCTGTGTCCATCCTTTCTAAGGATTTAGTTCTATTTATTTTAGTTTCGCTTTGATCTTTGATTTCTTTTTTGTCTGATTTCTTAACTGGTCTATTGCTATATACGTGTTTATTACTGGATGATGTGGAGGGAATTTGTGAAGAGGTTTTAGTGGATTGAGCTGTTGGTACATTTATTACTGGGGTAGTGGGTGTTTGGGTTTGAGTGGATGTTCCTGAAGATTTGGAGGTATTTGAAAAATAGGAATAATTCTTTTCATTGATTGGCCAGGTTATTTCTGTCTGTATTGCTATTGTTTTTGTTTCTTTGGTTTTTAAGGTGGTCGCATAAGATGTTTTGGAATTGTAAAAACTCGTTTACGTGCCTCAGGAAAAGAAATGTTTTCAGTGTGACGTATTCGCTGAATTTCCTTTTCTTTTAAAAAGGAAGGACAATTTCGCGAATACGATGTGTGATTGCCTTGGCAATTCACACATTTCATGGTTTCTGAAGAACACTCTTCTCCACTATGCCGGGCTGTACATTTTGGACATGTTACATTACCTTTACATCGATCAGATCCATGTCCATACCTCTGACACTTGAAGCAGCGCAGAGGGTTTGGAATAAAAACATCAACTCGGGCGTTTAAATAGCCAACTTTAATTGATGTTGGAAGCTGCGCTGCTTCAAATGTCAGAATAAATGTAATGATTGGAACTTTGGTTCCATCCTTTTTAATAGAAATTCGCTTGCATTGGACCACATTTTGTTCTTTAAATTCATCCACTATTTCCTCTTCAGAAACTCCCGCCAGATCTGGGCATCTTATTGTAGGATATAGTAGGATATTGTATTGTAGGATATATAATGGGTAACATAATCACTCCTTTTTTTTATTGAGGGTCTTATGAGCCGTTATCAAAACTGGAACTGTGGCCAACATTCGGCATCTTAAAAGATTGTCTGCATGGCTTTTCCGCTCAACTTCAATTAATAAACGAGTTCCCATTTTTTTAACTGTTTTCGGCACCCCGGCAATGCCTTGAATCCCCTTTGCAATTGCAAAGGGGGACATTTTTGCCAGGGTATGTTCAGCATCGGAACTTTCCGCAATTAAAAATCTTGGCCATTTTTCTGTTTTATTTGAATCGTCATCACTGTCAATGTCATTCCTAGGTCGTTTTTGTTTGTTTTGCACCATGTGTGTTATTTTTAATTTCATCAGTTAGGTCTCCTACCCACCACGGAGCCCAACAAGGGGACGCCTTTCTGGGCCATTAACTCCAAGCCCTGACGCCATGAGGATACCCAACATGACATACTCTTAGAATAAAAACTCCACCCTTTCGGATTTTATTTATATCCCTCGATTGACCCAATCAGCAGTAATCTCCTTTCAGGAAATATCAATAAAAAATTTATCAATTATTCTTAAATTTTAAACATTGAAATTGTTACTAATAAAAATAAAATAGCCAGAATACATTAAAGGAAATATACCACAAGCCGGTTAAATCAGACCCAGGCCTAATCTGATCTGCCTGTCTGGTGAACATTTGGATCCAAGACAGGCCTGTTGCAACTGGACCGGTATTACTGCCAAACCAGCCCAGTGCTCATCCCGTCAGGATTCCATATCCTCCCCGACACAGGTCGCATCCCACGGCAAACAGGATGCCCCTTTAGTCGCCTTTTACGACATGCTGGGGGGCAGTGGGGCTATTCTTTAATCCCCACACCCACAGGGGAGTTTATGCCATTCATCTGAGTCTTGGTACAATTCAAAGTGGGCAACATATACCTATTGATTCCCAGCATTCCAAATGCAACCTGTGAAAGAGAATCATCCTTTGTGAACCTGTATATTTACAAGATTTTTGAATATTTGTGTTATCTCCCCTGGGACAGTCGGCATGTTAGGGGCTCTAGGAGAGGAACTACGGTGGCGACGAAATCTCCTAGACATCTCTGGGGCAGCAGTTGAGGTGATATATATATATAACCTTGTCCCACGGCAGGTGATACATGAAAGGGGTGGCTATGTTATTTATTGTAGGTGAATTCCTTGGGGGCTCTTGTGAATGATGTGAATGCTGCAGATTAATTTGATGGTGCGAAGAGGATGGGTGGTCTGAAATAGGAGAGGGATAATGTACCTTACTTGACATGGGGGGGGGGGACCGTGTAGTGGCTGGTGGTTTGTTCGGGGTTTTCACTTTCAACATTATTTCAGTCATTTTGTGATGAGACCTACTTGTAGTAGATATTGTGCTGCCTCACTGAATTGTCATGTCGCAGGTCCTTGACATGACAACCAACCCGATCACAGATTTACAAGGATAATAGGTTAACCCTTTAGACACAGGCCTAAGCTCATATGGGAAATTGTATCATGAGTTCCATCTCGGCATGTCCGGGGTTCAAACCGATGACCTTTGGATCACAGAGGAACTGGTGCTAATAAGCTGGCACTTTAACCAAGTGCGCCATGGCCTGTGGCCCTCGTGGCTGGTGGTTTCAGAGGAAATTTGGGCATGGTGAGTGTAGGATGAGGGTGAACAGTGGGGAATTGGACTCTGTTGTTGGACTCTATATGAATTGGATTCTATATTTGTTGTTACTGAAAAAGGGTGTGCTGAGGGAATCAGAGACAATATGTCAGTGGGGGGAGCTTCGGGTACTGATCATAAGTATGGGATTGGTCTCATTGCAGGGCGATGTAGAAACATTCTTTCAAATGCTCCAGCTGGGGGACCATGGTCATGTGAAGGCAGGTGTTGTATCACTGACATTTAGGTCTCATTAAGGCCAGGGGGATGTAGGGTTGGGCTATTGGCCTAAAGCTGCTCGTCTGGGACTGGCGGGTCAAATAGGTTTGTTTGAACCTATTCTCATGATCCGCCATTTTTGAAGCACTGCTGCCTATGAGTGCAGGGTTTCAGGTTGGGATTGGCGGGATGTATGGGCTGTCTTGAGAATGTGGAGTTAAAGTGCTGTGTGGACCCTGTCGCCTCACGATGGCTTTGGCAAAGTCCATGGAGAAGGGTGCTGTATTTTCTCCAACTCCAACCTCTCTCCTACTTCCCCTAGAATCTTTAGTGCTATAAGGGGAATTGACACAGGAGGAATGACAGGAAGAACGATGGAAAGAGTGACGGGACGATTGATGTGACTGAAGGGAACAGTTATTTGAGGATGGAGAGGAGCGAGAGGAATTGTGACTGTTGAGGGGTGTTGGCTTTCTGAATGGCTGTCCATGTTTCCCATTGTTCGGTGGGAATATGGATTATTTCCTGAAGCCTCTCAGCTGTTACAATACTATTTTGTTCCCTTTCAGAAACAATTATTTGGAACCTAATAGTACCAATCCCTGGAAATACCAGCTCCAGGGGCTGTGCAGTGTAAAGATTAATGAGGTATTGGGGGGCATCCATGTCTCTACTTTGATCCATGGAATTTACAATGGGGTTAAAACTACAAGCCACATACAACTTCCTATGTATAGTTGGGGTAGCTTGGGATGTATGGGGAATTAGAATGGGGCACTTACCAAAAAAATAATTTTATTAGTTAGGATAAATCTACAACAATGTAAGAGCCTGCAATACCACTACCACACACCTTTTCAGGAAAGTGTGTGGAATCTTCCCTTGAGTGTTAGCTCTACTGCGCAGGCTATGGAGTATGCATGGGATACAAGTCGTGCAAGCAACAAAAGTGTACAAATAACCTTCAATGTTTTGAAAATTTGTCTGCAACTTCTTGAAGAGAAATGGCTAATTTCTTCTCAACCACGTGGAATTTCAAGTTGAAATTACAGAAAGAAGTTGCAAACAAGTAATTAAATTAGTGGACTGGGACATGTGGACAAAGTGGAGTTACCAGCCGGGAAAAGGTCAAAGTCCCGCAGCTGTAATGTATGAAAGTTGGAGGTAAATTGTATATTCCTCCACTCTCGCAAAATAGAATTTAGAATTTACTAGTGTAAATCACACACATGCACATTTACTAGTGTACATCACCTCCCCTGTGGATGCGGGGATTAAAGAATAGCCCCCCAGCATGTCGCAAAAGGCGACTAAAAGGGTGTCCTGTTTGCCGTGGGATGCGACCTTTGTCAGGGAGGATATGGTATCCTGACGGGCTGAGCATTGGGCTGGTTTGGCAGTCATACCGGTCCAGTTGCAACAGGCCTGTCTTGGATCCAGATGTTCAGCAGACAGGCAGATCAGATTAGACCTGGGTCTGATTAAACTGGCTTGTGATATATTTCCTTTAATATATTCAGGCTATTTGATTTTTATTAATGTCAATTGTAATTTTTTTATAAATAATTGCTGACAAGATTACTGCTGATTGGGTCAATTGAGGGATAAAGATAAGATCTGAGAGGGTGGAGTTTTTATTCTAAGAGTATGTCATGTTGGGTATCCTCAAATTGCAAAGGGAAAATCAAGGCATTACTGGGGTGCCGAAAACAGTTTTAAAAAAATGGGAACTCGTTTATTAAATGAAGTTGAGCGGAAAACCCATACAGACAATCTCTTAAGATGCCGAATGTTGGCCACAGTTCCAGTTTTGATAACGGCTCACAAGACCCTCAGTAATAAAAAAGGAGTGATAAGATGCCCAGATCTGGTGGGAGTTTCTGAAGAGAAAATAGTGGAAGAACTAAAAGATCAAGATGTAGTCTATTGCAAACATATTTTTATTAAGAAGGATAAAGTTGGATATTTAAATGTCCGAGTTGAGGTATGGACATGGATCTGATTGATGTAAGAGTAGTGTAACATGCCCGAAATGTACCGCTCAGCATAGTAGAGAGGAGTGTTCTTTGGAAATCATGAAATGTGTGAATTGCCAAGGCAATAACCCATCGTATTCGCGGAATTGTCCTTCCTTTTTAAAAGAAGAGGAAATTCAGCAGATACGCCACACCGAAAACATATCTTTTCCAGAGGCACGTAAACATGAAGAAAGTTTGAACAATACTAAAACATCCTATGCTAGCACTGTAAAAACTAAAGAAACAAAATCAATAGTGATTGAAACTGAAATCACATGGCCAAACAATGACAAAAATTATTCCTTTTTTTTCAAAAACCTCTAAATCTTCAGCAATATCTACTCAGACTACTACATCCACTATCTCAGTTATAACTCAACCAACAGCAACATCCACTAAACCCTCTTCACAAACTCCCTATACATCATCTAGTAATACAAGCATCAATAGCAATAGACATAAATCAGACATCAAAGAAATCAAAGATCAAGTTAAAAGTAAAATTAATAGAACTAAATCCTTAGAAAGGATGGACACAGGTGATCCTCCGGATATGAATTTTACTCCTGTGCACAAGTAAGCATAATCGTAAACTTAACAAGAGATTATGCTAAATCATATATTTTTTCTCATTATTCTTAATATGGCTATCAGCAATATCATACAATGGAATTGTAAAGGATTTGAGACAAACAGGCCAGAACTGAAGTTATTAGCCCAAAAATATAATGCATATGTTATTTGTGTTATTTGTCTGCAGAACGTTTTCCCTTTAACATTTTGACTTGACAAAAGAAATCTTGGAGCAGTGACATATTACTATGCCACTTTTTACAAGTTAGAAAGATATTCAATCCCTAAGGAATGACATCAAATCCCTAACAGAAACCTGAAACCTGGGAACATTTATCATTGAGTGAGATGGTGGATTACTATGACAAGGAGCTCACATCACTCATGGATAAACATGCTCCTACCAAGCTTGCCAAGGTCACTCAGCGTAAACCTGTTCCCTGGATGAGTGACCAATTAAAGCTGGAAAGATCTCTCAAGAGGAGGCTTGAGAGAAAAATGAGCAAGACTGGCTCCCACATTGACAAGGAGCTGTATAACTCTCAGAGAAATAAATACTCAATGCTTAAATCTGCTCAATCAACATATTTCTCCAACCTGGTTGAAGAAAACAAACATGACCCTCGAAAAGCTCTTTAGAGTCATTGACACAGTCATGCACAAGAAAAAGGACACACCTATGCCCCAATCTGACTGTGAGATAACTCAAGCTGAGAAGTTTAATACATTCTTCCTTGAAAAAACAGAGAGAATCCGCCTGGACATTGATAAGGCCCCATCCTGCCAAATTCCGCCACCAGGTGGCACTGTGAACAATAGTACTACATGTCTGGAAAAGTTCACACCCTGGACCATTGATGACGTGCGAAAATTGGTCAAAAGGTCTGCAAAGAAGTCATGTGAGCTGGATCCAATTCCAACCTGGCTCCTCCTTGAGCTCTTAGATGACCTCCTACCAATAATTACTTCCATCATAAATAAATCATTGATGGAATCAGCTGTATCTGAAAATAGCCATCATAACACCCCTGCTGAAGAAACTCGGTTTAGAACTGGTTGAGAAGAATTATAGACCTGTTTCCAACCTGACATTTATCTCTAAACTAACTGAGAGGGCAATCGCAGACCAATTAGTCCCCCATCTTGTAAGGAATGGCCTTATTGACAAGTTCCAATCAGCCTACAAGGAATATCATAGCACTGAAACCACTTTGTTAAGGGTGCAAAATGATATCTTGGGTGCTCTTGACGATAGAAAGTCAGTTATCTTGCTGTTACTTGACCTTTACGCTGCCTTTGACACTATTGACCATCAAATCCTCTTGGATAGACTAAGAGATAGATGCAACGTCAAAGGTCATGCACTCTCCTGGATTCGGTCATACCTAATGAACAGGAAGCAATGTGTGAAGGTTGGGATCCATAGATCCTGTCTCAAGCCCATAAAATATGGGGTACCCCAAGGCTCGGTCCTGGGTCCTATACTGTTCACCATTTACATGACACCCCTATCTGATATGCTAGCTAAATATGGTCTGAGCTATCATATCTATGCTGATGATACTCAGATCTACATCCCTGTTGACCACACATCTCCCCAACTTGTGGATATGAGCAGACACAAACTGGAGAAATGTGTCACTGAGGTCAGAAACTTCCTTATATCAAACAAGATGAAGATAAACGATGGAAAAACTGAGATGCTCATATGTACTGACAGGTACAATACTGCCACCAGTGGTAGTATCCCAACCACAATCAGAGTGGGTGACTCTGATATTGCTCCCAGTGAGTCAGTGGTGGACTTAGGCATCACATTTGACTCCAACATGGACATGAAGGCCCAGATCAAGAAAATGTGTCAGAAGGGCTATTATTATCACATTAGGACCTTGGCAGCCATCAGACATTGTCTAGACGAGAAGACCGCAGTGACACTTACCCATGCTTTTGTTACATCTACCCTAGACTATGGGAACGGTCTTCTGGCTGGTCTTCCTAAAACTGACATTAGGAAATTGCAATACCCTCAGAACTCTGCAGCACGGGTAGTAGGAAAAATCAGGAAATTCGATCACATCTCAAGAAAACTACAGGAACTGCATTGGCTTCCTGTTCACGCTAGAATTGATTTTAAAATTCTGCTATTAACCTGGAAAGCCCTTAATGGTAAGGCTCCGCCTTACTTACGTGATCTACTCCTGATTAAAGAAGGTGATAGCTGTCTAAGATCCAACGATGGTACCCACCTACAAGTACCTAAGACCAGACTGATGACAGTAGGTAACAGGGCCTTCTCATCTATTGGTCCAAGACTATGGAATTCCTTGCCTACTAATATTAGGACAAGTACTTCAGTCTCCTCGTTTAAGAGTAGGCTGAAAACTCATCTATTTAGGATGCATGTCCTGAGCTCAGCGCTATGAACAGACTTGTCTGGTATCAGCGCTATACAAATTTTATTATAATTATTATTGTTTACAAGAAACTAAATTTGAAGATATTTCAACAACATTAAAGGGATATGTACCCTATAACAATGTTGGTTCAATCGATGCAATGGACCAAGCACATGGAAGAGTTTCTATTTTTGTTAAATCCTGTGTACCTCATGTTACAATGAATACTAGTTTATGAGCCTCTGCAGTCAGAGTAACTCTTACAATACATTGACAATATGTTCGATATATTTACCACCAAGTGAACTGATTAATATAACAGATTTGAATAACTTAACCCAGTTGCCATAACCATATATGTTGGTTGGTGACTGTAATGCTCACAACTATCTTTGGGGTGGTAGAAATAATACTGATTCCAAAGATGTATAATTAGAAGATTTTTCAAAATAACAATAGTTTGTGCCTTTGGAATGATGACTCTCCAACATATTTGCACCCTGCTACAGGCTCTTTAACATCAATAGATCTCTCCATGTGCACTCCAAATTTATTTTTAGGCTATTCCTAGGAAGTAGAGGAAGATTAATGGGGTAGTGATCATTAACCCATTATTTTAAATAATCATTTTCCTCCACCAGATGAAAGAATCCCCAAGTGGAAATTTCATAAAGCCGATTGGGCAAAAATCAAACATCCTGTTTTAATAATAAATAACTCCAGAAATTTTTAAAGATGTAAATGATCCTCTTCAGGTTTTTACAGATACATTGTATGATATTGCTGATGGGTGTATTCCCAAATCAATGTCAAATTCTAAAATTAAAAAAAAAACCTGGATTGATGATGAGTGCAAAAAATCTGTCAAGGAGCACAAAAATGCTCTGAAAAAATTAAATTGACAGCCAACTCAATATAATTTGCACCAGTTTCAATCAAAAAGAGCTAAAGCCTGTTATAATATTAAAATAAGCAAAAGAAAAAGTTGGTAGGATTATGTTTCCAAATTAAATACACATACACCGATTAAAAAATGCTGGGATATGGAGCGTAATATTACTGGGAAGGGAGATGGAGCAAGGATCAAACATCTAAATTATAATGGCCAATTAATTACAAATCCCACTGAAGCAGATGAATGATGTGGTATATTTTTTGTATATTGTTGCCCTTTTGTTACCTGTCCAATAACTGCACCCATCTTATTAGCTGGGATTTCTCTAACAATATTTACCTCATTTTTCAGTAATTCACTTATAGTTTTGGCCTCAACAAATTTAGTTGTTGGCTTGGACGTATCTGTTGGACTGGGGATAGTAGCAGCCGGGAAGTCAAGATATTCAGTCAGATCCACAGAGATATTTGGCACCACAAAATCCATAACCGCTTGTGCACCAAGTTCAGTCACACAGTAGCCATCATCAACCATAGTATCTGCCTGAAGATATTCTTCAGAAGCATTCCTGAATATGATTATTTTGAATTTTGATGCATATTTCTGGTTGATTCTGAAGTTTTAGATTTTTTTGTTGAAGTTCGAAAATCCAGAAGATGTAATTTTGGATGGCGGCAGAGTACTAAGGATGAGATTTGCATGTGTATTTGCTACCAGTACATTCACTATTGTAGAAATACTACCAGATACATCAGTGACACTTACATTGTTCATAATATCTTGTGAACCTAGTATAATGATAATACAGTGAATATCTCTTAATCTATTGTAGGTATCTTTCATGTTAAAATTTGGTTAGTATTTTTGCTTAAATATCCGTTATCATATAAAACCTGCCAAACGTGCTGAATTCTCCTGGATGTCTAGCTTCCACTGCTACCAGGTGACGATTGAGCGTCACACAGTAGCCAAGATTCATATATCATCTACGAGTTCCCAATGAGGCAATGAGAATATTCAAATGTGACGAGCTCAGATTGTCTACCTTATCCTGTCCAGGGATATTTCTTAACAGTTCAACTCAAAAGATTCAAAAGTATAATAGATATATGAGCGACAGTTAATTTCTTGATAATTTCTTGATACGCTATTGTTTAAAAGGAGAAGTTTATTTACCCAATGCAGTGAATCTTTATGCGGGTTCTTTGTGTATTCTCGATACATTAGTTTTGGCGGGAGGAATGTTTTGTTTATGCAATTTATTTAATTTCTCTTCCGCAGATATTTCTAGGAAGAAGCGCTATATAATCAGAGATTTCTTATAATATGAGATCGATTGTAATATGCACAGTGGCTTTATACTATCTGGTATATATGTGTTTGATATATATACAATCAAACGCCGTCGTTGTCTTCATCTTGAAAGGATCGAAATCTCACTTCAAAACCAAGTAAAATGTTCCTTATCGTCCTGGTAGGTATCTCTAGGTAGTTGCTTTCAATATCTACTGTAGAATTTTTATGGAAGGTAGAATCCCAAGTGCTACACTATAATTTAATTTCCTAGAAAACAAAGCTCCTAGTAAAAGCATCCAATACTCCCACGCACATCAATAGGACTTTATAACAAATTTTAATGGTGGAGCTCTTGTTTACTTAGGTCATTGACCTATTTATCAAGAACCATAAAACATCAGAAGGTATTTAAAGATTTGTAATAATTTATACATATTTATTATATATATTACTGAAATCTTGAAAAATGATTCTGTCAAAATTCTGTAATGTAAAGATTATTTTTATATTACACAAATGTTGCACATTATTATCTCGTCAAAACATTTATGTTTTTACCATTTTTAGGCACTGAATGACCTTATTTGGTGATGTTGCTTTAAGCCACCATTCAGTCATACATTCGTTCTTTACATTGTCACATGGTGCTGATCATTGTTTTGAAGAATTCCATATCTGGCAGTAATATGCTCTAATGAATATGTAGTGTATTCAATACATTATGGACCATGCATTAACAATAATTTATGCACAGTGTTTGATTTACATAGATGTTTCTATTATTGCATCACATTGTACAACTATCTTTGATGACTGTTTAATACTGTATTTCTTTTCACTACAAGGTATTACTAATGATATATCAATATTATTTAATGCAATACATTTCATGTTTGTACATAAGTACTAGTAATATTACTAACAGCGCTATGAACAGACTTGTCTGGTATCAGCGCTATACAAATTTTATTATTATTATTATTAACAACTATATATATATAAAGTCCAAAGTAAAACGTTAGGTGTATACAGTGTAATGGTGATGAAAGTAATCCAACAAAGTCCAAAGTGACAAAGAGTTAAAACCTTTTATTGCGACATGTTTCACTCCTTCAAGGGACTTCTTCAGGCTTATCTAACAAACCATTGAAAGTGTTCACATATAATTCATTACAAGAGTATGTGGTAAACAAGCTAGTACAAGCTGATAAACAAACAGATAAACAAACAGACTAACAAGTAGATTAATAACCTGATAAACAAGCAGATTAGCAAGCTGATAGACAAGCAGATTAACAAGATGATTAGAGACACAAAGTTAATTGGACTTGTCTGCTTGATGTGTGGGGGTGTCAAAAAACTGTTCTTCTTATAATCATATCTTAACTATACATACATTAAAGAGATTAAACTAGGTAATGCTTAATAAAATTGAGTGAAAAATATAAAATGGAAATCCTTAAAATATATCATGAAATAAAGTGAAATATAAAAAAATTATAATAAGACAACAATGTACAGGTGTAGGAGAAACTAACATATGGGTAATCCCATTGCTATTAAGTACTCTTCAAGACTGGTTTATAATTGTCAATTAAAGAGTGTTCAATTCTGAGAAGTACATGGGGATCCTCTTTTCGTATTTTTAAAAATGTAAATATTTTAAAATTCCCCTTGCCACAAATTCGCAAATGTCCTGACACTGGGCAATTTTGATAAGATGGATTTGATATCTGAGATTTGTGAAAGGAGACCCTATGTCGCAGGTGTTTGGTTGAACCTATATAGTCATGTTGTCATCCGGGACATCTTCTTGCATAGATTGTATAAGTGGCTCTGCAGTGAAGATTAGTTTTGGGTTTCAGTATGTTCCTTGTTCTTTTGAGATTATATTCTGATCCCTCTATTATAACTACATGTGCCACATCTTTTTTCCCCACACTTTGAGACGTTTCCAGTTGTATTGTAAGTTTCATTGAATTTGGCTCTGCTCAGTAGTCTGCCCAAACTAGGATGTTGTCTTTTGCTGTTGATAAATTTTAATTCAGGAAGTAATGATTTGAGTGTGCTATCCATTTCCAGTGATCCTATTGTGTGGGTGACAATGTTGAAGAGCTTAGTTTCTAGTGTAGGATATAGAATACACACCCAGAGACTCTTGGAAATATATAGACATTCGTAGACAATAACGCACGATACTGATGGTTGATGAGTCACCATAACCACCACTCTGTGAGACCACGTGTAGACGGACGAGCCGATGTTTGATACGCAGGCAGGACGAGTCCATCTGATGACGCGTGAGGAAGCCACGTAGGCAAGCCCCCACAGATGACGCGTGGGTACATATAGGCTGTACACACGACACATAGCAGTTTTGGACCAAGAAAAGCAAAGAGCCAAGCCACGACACTCAGGACAAGGAGGGAGCAGGAGTGCGGGGATATGGGCCGCAGGCCGCTACTCTCTGTCGCCTCCACACAGGAGTTACACGGATAACCACTCAGGCTGATCGCCCATTGCCATGCCATATGCTAATTCGGGGTTATATTTATGTATATGTATTTATGTATATGTACAGTTTATACCCCGAATAAAGATGACATTATATCCGAGTCTGCAGTTCTCCTTGATCACCCGAGATAGGAGTAGGCACTTAGCATATTGGCCAGGAACTCACTTAGCCAAGCAAGTTTCCCCATATCTTCTGAGGCTCCCCTCACTATGTAACATTATGAGAATTGTGTGTGGTGGCTATTGGCAGTGTATTCTTTTCATTATAATTGGTATTTTTTTGCATGCTGCGAATGGTCATTCTATCCTGTTGTGATGCTTTGCTAATACCGGTTTAAATTATGCCATCTGGATAACCTCTTTTTTTCAGATCATATTCCAATTCTTGGAGTCTCCTCTTTCTAAGTGATTGGTCACTAACAATGGTTGCTACGCGGAGTGCCAAATCATATGGAATGTTCTTTTTGGTATGCCTAGGATGATGCGAGGAGAAATGGACGTAATTTCTAGAATCTGTAGGTTTATGAAAAATGTCTGTTGTCAGCTCTGTTCTGCACTTTTGTCTGAGATAAGTTGTTTGTATAATTGTTCCTGTATATATATATATATATATATATATATATATATATATATATATATATATATATATATATATATATATATATATATATATATATATATATATATATATATATATATATATATATATAATAGATAATAACATATATTTATCTCTATGTTCTATTAACCTCACCATCTATTTTTTTAATATAGACCTGAGATTAATTATTGAGACACATCTCATTAACTGGAAAAAAGATAGAAGCCCAAACTATGTATGATTGTATCTGATCAATAAACATCTCTCGAAGCACAGGTTGATGCCAATTAATGGTTAAGGTGAGAGGAATTGGGTTATGTAACATAAAGGCCAAGGATTTACCTGTCGTGATAGAAGTTTACTTTAGTTACTCAGATTTGCATATAAAATGATAAAATGGACTTTAATGGACTGTATAATAATAATAATAATAATAATAACATTTGTATAGCGCTGATTACCAGTATAACTGTTCAAAGCGCTTAAAAATATGTTACTATCATTATGGTTATCAGTTTTAATATTACCGAATATTTTTTTTAATTTTAAGGTTGGAGCAACCATTCAAGCAAAGTAGGAGGCCACGGGCCGTGGCGCAGTTGATTAGCACCAGTACCTCTGTAGTGATCCAAAGGTCGTCGGTTTGAACCCCGGCCGTGCCGAGATTGGACTCCTGATACAATTTCCCATATGAGCTGAGACCCGTGCCTAAAGGTTTAACCTGTTATACTTGTAAACCTATGACTGGGCGGATTGTCATGTCAAGGACCTGCGACATGACAATTCAGTGAGGCAGCACTATATCTGCTACAAGTAGGTCTCATCACGAAATAACCGAAATAATGTTAAATGTGATGTAACACCCCAAACAAACAAACAAACAAATCAAGTAAAGTGGGAACAATGGATAATATATATTTTAAACTGCTGGGTTCACTTATTTTAATATGTATAGTCAATATGATTATACATAAGCTATTTTTAGAGACAAGTTTTCTAAAGCCTATCAATAAACAAAATGATGCTGATAACTGTAAACAAGAAAACATGACAGGGATGCTTGTCAATAATCCTGGCTGCAGAATATGGGATATAAACCCAATGGATATATCAATAGCTAAACTATTCATAAAAAGATCAAGACAAGTATGTCCCCATTCAGCTGATTTGCCTTTGACCTCACTATCTGAGGGTAAGCTGGTTCTTAATGAGAATACAACCCTGTGGAAGGACAAGGTGCACTGTGAGTACAGAGCCATTCAAAGGCTTCCCAAAAATGACTTTGAAATCGTTTATATGGAAAAAGTCTCATTTAATGCAACGTTAAGTGTGAATGATGAATTCATAGAGGTGCAGTGCTTTGATCAATTAAATAAAGAAATATATAGGAATTACCATGCTCAGATCATAAAGAAAAATGCATCAAAGATATTTAAAAGACAGAAATTGAAAGATGATAAGCTAAGTATTCTTTTGATAGGGATAGACTCCATGTCAAGATTGAATTTCCATAGACACAGCAACAAATTACATCAATATATAACAACTACAATGGGTGGACTTGAACTATTAGGTATGAACAAAGTAGGCTATGGTACCTTGGCAAATATCACACCTCTTCTTTCTGGAAAGTATATTGAAGAATTACCATGGTCAAAGCCCTCTACTACATTTGATAAATATAATTTTATTTGGAAAGACTTCTCAGCAAATGGATATGCAACATTATATGGTGAGGATTGTGATGTTGGACAAACATTCCATTATGCAGCAAGTGGTTTTATTTCTCCACCTGTTGACCATTATCTTAGACCATATGCAATTGCTTTTAACAAGATAAATAGAAAATGTATCAGAGAAAAAACACAAATGAAAGCAATACTGAACTGGGTTACAGAGTTTGCAAAGGTATATCAACACTACAGGTACTTTGGCTTGTCATTTAATACAAAACCTACACATGATGATATTAATGGAATGGGGTTATTGGTAGATGATTACTATGAGTTCTTAAAAGGCATTCATGATTCTAATCTGAGAGAAAATACAGTAATCTTTATTTTTGGGGACCATGGAATACGCCAGGGTGCACTAAGAGAAACCAATGTGGGTAGATATGAAGCTATGCTTCCATTTCATTATATAATCTTTCCCAAATGGTTTAAAGAAAAATATCCCAAACACTATGAAAATCTACTTCATAATCAAAAAAGTTTGATAACATATTTCGATATTCATGAGACATTGCAGGATTTGATGAAAATGGATAAAAGCAAGACTGGTACAGCATCAACCATGAAAAGAGGCATCAGTCTATTTCAGCGCATTCCTTGTAACAGGACATGTGCCACTGCTGGAGTGTCCCCTCAATATTGTATGTGTCATTATAACCCCAAAAATATCAAACTGATTGAAAACAAAGCTCTTGCAGATAAATCATCTGAGACTGCTGTTAATCATATTAACAACATTCTGAAAAAAGTTCAAGATAGATGTGAGCATTTTACAGTTAGTAGTAAGAGAGTATATTTCAAACATAGATCAAAAGATCAAGAATATTTAATAGTGATTCTCACAGTGTCCCCTGGTGGTGCAAAGTTTGAAGTAACAGTTACCCATCAAATTAGTTCAAATATTATGAAAGTATCTGGGGACAACATTGACCGTATTAATTTATATGGTTTATCATCATGGTGTGTGGAAGAACAATATTTGAAATTATTTTGCTATTGCAAAAAAAAAAGCAAATGAAACCAAGGTAAAAGAAAAATTAAATTGAAAGTAAAAACACTCTGGAATAAGCATATATTTACGAAAAATATGCCCCACAGGGAGGGGTGTCCTTGGGCAGAGTTGTTCCGAGATGTGACGCTAATAGTTTGTAGATGTGTCTGGTTAAACGGGGAGGCTGGTTGTCTGTGCTGAGAAAAGAATGGAATAGCATTCAATAAATGTTGAATGGAAAGACCATCTTTTATATATCAATAGCACTTACAACAATTCACCTTCAAGATATCAACTTAAATATACATACATGCATGAGGAGAGAAGCAAATAAATACTGGTAAAATCCACCATTATCAGGAAAGTGCACACAAAGGTTGATCATTGTATTATGATTTGTTTATCCATTTAAAATTACATATGAATACAAACTTATTGCATTCTGTTATTGGCTCTAGAATAAGCGTATATAGATTATAATTTCATCCATAGCCTTTGCCTAGTTTATTTGTGACACTAATAAAATCATTACTTTAGATGTGATTTGAAATCTCAATGTAAAATAATTATGTGTCAAGTATTAGCTTAGGCAAGATACATGGAAAAACATGGTGAAAGACATGATTTACCTTTTTTTGACATTGGAAGTAAATTACAAATTGTAGCATATCCTACAACATTGTTTTGTTATTTTGTGCGGAAACGTACACAGAAACATAAGTTAATTATTTGGTAGAAAAGAAAATCTATGACCCATTCCATATTTGAACATTGTAGATGATATTTGTATGTTATGTTAGAATTCAAATGGTTTTTTTGTATGTAAAATAAGTACTTCTCAACGCATGTGACCTGCACGTAGAGTTTAGGTTGTTTCTCCTATGATAGCTATAGACTTGAACTGATAGAGAATATCTTATAACATTTTAATATGGTATTCCTGCATAGGGACACTAAGTTAAGAAGGTTTTTATAATATATATAAAAACTAATAACAGATGGTTTTGATTATTTTACGTGTTTAAATTTCTAGGAGAATATATTGGTATATTTATTTCTATATTAAGTAAATAACATAACGAGATTTGCACATTATACAATTTCTGTCATATTTGTAAATTGAATACTACTAGTTTTTAATAAGACTTGATTGCAGATGTCTAGTAAAGCTTTTAATTCAGTTGCATTGTAAAATATCATCATTTATATTATTCTAAAATTTTGCAGTAATTTTAGAAATATTACAAATGTCTTGTACAAGTAATAGATTAATATCTTTGTGTAAAAGTAAAGTTGGTTTGTACCAATCTAAGTTAAAGAGGATTTTTAGGACCTTATTTTTCATTCTTTGTAACATTTAAAAATTTGTAATTGAAGTGTTTCCATATGTTACTATGTCATTATTATTGAAAAAACATATGAAAAGTAAAGTTGTCTTTTACATTTATTAGGAACATGATGTTTGATTAGTTTAAAGGAGCTAGCAATCTTTGTTGATTTTTGGGATAAGTTTGTGGAGTGACTTTTCCAGTTTACATTTTCATCAAGTGATATGCCCAGATATTTAGCATCACCCAAATTTTACAATGTTACATATATTGGGTACTTATTTATGACTAGGGTAGAAAATGCAGTAATTTGTTTTTGTTAACATTCACCAGTGAATAGTAAGTTAGTATCATCAGCAAAAAGAAAGACCTTGATTTTTTTAGTGATGGCCATTATCTAAAGTCATGTCTATGTCGTCCGTAATATCAATATGGGCCAAGTTGGTAGAATAACTTTCCCTGAAGCCAAACTGGTAATTGTACAATAAGTACACATTTAGTTGAAATATTATATAGCCTATCATTTTTTTTTTCTATTATTTTGCTAATGTAGCTAAGAATACTTATTGGTTTATAGTTTTTGCAGAGTTTTGTCATCTTTTTTGAACAGTGGATTTACTGAGAATGACAAGTTTATAATGTTAAGTAAATGTTAAATGTGTTAAAATATATTTGTTGGAATATCTGAATCTCCTGCCGCTTTGCCGTTATTCAGACTGCCTATAATTTGGTTCAGTTCATTTTCATGTACTGGATTTGGTATAGGATTTAGTGAAAATAAATAAAGTCTTCAGATGCAGGAGGTAATTTACTTGAAAGTTTTCACCAATGGTACTAAAAAATCATTAAAATGGTTTGCAATTTTGTTGCTGTCAGTGGAAACATTACCACCAATATTGATTTTGTCAATTAATTTAGATTGTTTAACTTTGTGTGGGTTTATAATTGGCCCAAATACTTTCCAAAGTTTTGTAATAGATTCTTTTGTGTCCGTAATCAAGTTGTGGGAATAGCTTTCTTGGGCTATGCTACAAAGTTTTTTAATAGGTTACTATAATTAGATAGATTAGATCGGCCCCACTAGCACGTGTGGGAAATTTTTTCGTGGTTCGTGTTTCGTAGTTCGTTTTTCGTGGTTCGTAGTTCGTGTTTCGTAGTTCGTGGTTCGTAGTTCGTGGTTCGTTTTTCATTTTTCGTGGTTCATAGTTCGTGTTTCGTAGTTCGTGGTTCAAGGGAAATTTTTTCGTGGTTCTTAGCTTTAGGAGGGGGCAGTCATACAGGCACTTTCACACATATGGTGCTTCCACGCCCTGGCAACCCCAATTGGCGTTGAAAACAAATACCTGGCAGCCATTGAAATAGTATAGTCAAATTGAACCCCAATATGAAGATTTCATCTTTGTTTTCTGTATAAAGTCATTATTCTTTATATTTTCTATGTTTGCAAAAAATAGTTTAATTTAATATGTTCTGATGTGCATATCGCTCAAATATAAGACCAGTATGAAGATTTAATCTTTGTTTTCTGTATAAAGTCATTATTCTTTATATTTGCTACGTTTGCAAAAAACAATTAAATACAGTATGTTTTGATGTGAATATCACTTAAATAGAAGCCCAATATAAATGTTTGCCAAAAAATGAATATTCATTGAAAAAAAATGGGACTTGAGCAATTAATATAAGGTAGAGCTAACAACCATAGGATTAGCGCAACCATAGGATTGGCTGATAATTATGAAATTTTTTATATGCGTAAAACAAATAGAACATTGAATTTTCTGACATGGAAAAGTTTATATGAAGGGTATAAATAAATTGTTGTGAAAATTGCACCCATTGACCCCGATTTCGTTACAATGTGCATATTCGTTACAATGTGCAATATGAATATTTTTGAAATCGTGAGAACAAGAGGAAGACAATTATGTATGTATTTTGTACATTTTACAATGGTAAAATACATATAAATTTAAGATGAACAGTTTCTTGCCCCAAATCTTCATCCAAAATGTCCAATTTTTGCAGAGAATCTAATAACTATGATATAGAACATCCTACAGTATCGATTTAAACAAGATTGAGTCATCCCGCGATATGAAAACCACACAAAAACCTTTTAATTTAATTTTCATAAATTCCAACTATGAAAAGGCTTTTCCTGGTTTTGGAAAATCATATCTATATTGAAATATAGAGTATATATGTGTATTATATAAAGATCTACCCATTTTATTATTTTTATGAAAAATGAAAAACGAAACACGAACTACGAACTACAAACCACGAAAAATGAAAAACGAAACACGAACTACGAACTACGAACCACAAAAAATGAAAAACGAAACACGAACTACGAACCAAGAAAAATGAAAAATGAAACACGAACTACGAACCACGAAAAATGAAAAACGAAACACGAACTACGAACTACGAACCACGAAAAAATTTCCCACACGTCCCACTAGCACAGTTGGTGGTGCTTAGGATCTGTGTCTTTGTTGGTTATATGAGTGGAAGACTGGAGGTGGTGGGCTCAGCTCCCATTATCGGCAGTGTTACTTTCACACAGATTAAAGGGCTTGAATTTCAGAGTTTAGATAGACTAGTTTTATTTATTTGAGATGGATTTTTAAAATATTTCTTGTACACTTTACATTTGAAAGCACAGCTTTTTTAAGCCCAGGTGTGATCCATTTCTTGTATTCCTTGATATTTTATGCAGAAGGAAATACTCTTCATAACCAGATTTTTACATGTTAATGAACAAATCCATAGACCTATTACAATCTGTGCTTGACTGTAATTCATACAATTCATTATTGCTACTCAGAAAATCCTTAATTTTTTTATTATTTTCATCACTATGGAGCCTGGTATA
Organism: Amphiduros pacificus; assembly: GCA_949316495.1. Taxonomy (NCBI): domain Eukaryota; kingdom Metazoa; phylum Annelida; class Polychaeta; order Phyllodocida; family Hesionidae; genus Amphiduros; species Amphiduros pacificus. Next base: position 16,618,668 of record OX439011.1, on the reverse strand, counting down.
TGAAATATGTTCTTTTTGACAATAGAGCAAAAGGTTTGGTAAATAGTCAGAGGTCTTTGAAAGGAAATTACCTGATTTAGGATTTAAAGACTAAGTCAGTCCAAAATCAGGGCACCAATGGAGATAAAATATTTCCCGAAATCAGGTTCTGAGTTTTCAATTCCAACCCAGCCTCTGCAGGTTAAATTATGAAAGTAACCCCCCTGGGGCTGGCTGACGTTTACCATGTGTACGCATCAGTCCTCGTCGTCTCTGTTCGCTTAGTATAACAGACTGTGAGAACAGAGCCTTTCCTATAATATGCTTCTTACTGCTCTAAGAGCTGTATACAAAAAGAATCCCACTATATATGTGATTATCACTTTAGAAAGGACTGTGCACGTTAATAGGAAAGAATATGGTAAATCGTATTGCACATTATTTAAGTTAATAACTGACATATATAAATGCATTACTCCACTTTTGCTGAGTGTACTAGATAAAAATTATTGTTGATACAGCATGTGTGAGAAGATTATCATATCTGTCATTTTCTCACAATACCCATATCTGAATGGACTGCATGCAGGAATACTGGATAAAAACACAGGATAAAACGTACTTCTCTTGGTCATGGGCATTCAATCGCACTCTGCAACAGAATCCTTTAAGTATGTCCACAATGACCAATGCTCAAATATTTGTCAATGTGAATACAAGAATCATTAAAGAATCCAAAGAAAAACAGCGACCTTTGCATGATGTGAGTTACCCACGTTTACAGAAAGCAAAAATGAGTTATTATTGGGGTTCTATTTTAGCGATATGGACATCAGAACATGTTTTGCAAGCGTAGAATATATAGTAGTAAAAATGATCATCTGTCAAATCAGGGGTCAGTCAAGCATTGAACATACGATCACAAAGTCTGGTCAACTCCAATCGGGCCACACGTCATTTCATGTGCTGTCACCTGGTGGGATTTCTATCTAGAGTAGTGTCCCCTGGTGGTCATTTTTCTTGTACAGGACGCAATAGTTTCAAATAGCATCTGCCACCTAGTGATTGAGAGATTGGGAGTAGCATGCAAGTAGCATTGAAAATGAGCATTGTATATCTTTATTCCAAACTACATATTTAGTGAAAGATGTGTTGATTAACATTGAGGATATCTACTCTTAGTCCATTCAATTAGATAAATAACTCAAAAATGCCTCTTCTCATATTTAAAGATAACTCTCATGCCTCCCTGTATTCTACACTCTCTGTAACAGGACCTGCATGGGTTTATACCAGGCTCTGCAAGTAAGGGCAGTTTAATTACGGTCTTTGTAGACCACGCCCAATACTACCTTTATCTTAGCAGTTTTATTTTTGTCAGATAATAACATGGGCAGTTGGTGTCATTGTTTTGATTAGAAAGTGAGTAAAACAAATGAGTTCAGTGACATGTGTTTCAAGACAGAAAGAAAAGATAGTCAGGAAATGGACCATTAATCTTCAAGGAGGTGAACAGAAAAATCTTGGGCAAGGCTGATCTAACAGGTCTCGTCATGAAATGACAAACTGATATATCAATAGATGTATCCATTCTTAATACACGCTTATGGTTGTGTCATTGTGAATTAGCATGTACAAGCACTAAACAATTGCACAGCTGCATAGGAAATGCATGCTAATGCGCGGAATAACCTGTCAACAAGTGACCCTACCTCGCCATGCAGAATATCTATTCTATTGCCTTATATATCATTTTTAAAATTGCAGCCACCATGTTTTTGGTGCTTTCACAGCTTGCCTGATGCTATCACAAGTGGTCTTGAGGGTAATACTATACGTGTGAATGCACTCCCGAGAGTACTCTATTCAACTTTTTAATCTCTCACGCTGGCTCCATATCAGACTATACTCTCAAAGTGAATAACATGTCATGAGTTGGTCACATTAACATTTGTCCATATTTTTCTAAACGTTTAATTGGTGTGTCGTTTCGTCAGGAAATTTGATTGATACGAAGATGTAGGTCCTTTTGTAAGGCTAGCTCTGTGCGTTTGATCATTTCTCTTGACAATAAAATGACTTGAAAATATGTGACAGATCACACACCTGCGATAAATATGCCTTACTCGAGGTGCATTCAGAAAGATTGAAAAGCAGTGTGAAAAACAAAACTAAAGACATCTATGACATGGATTAAAGTCTACACGAGTAGACTCAAGATTTTTTATATTTTTTGACCAAATATCATGTCCAGTTTTATCAATGGTCCAAACACCTGACGAGGAACAGTTTCTGCTGCAATGACACCAAATATAACTATTTTCTTGGATTTGATTATTTTTGTTTCTTAAAAGTGCTGCAAGTTTTATTTCAATGTCCGATATCCAAACATTATATATACTTCTAGCCTTGGGGTTCAGCCTGCACTCAGACGAGTTTTGCTCAACACTTTTAATTAAGATTTTTTGGGGCCGGAAACTGGTCATTTAGTGAACATTATTACTGTAATTAGGTCTGCAGCAAGTGAAATGGACACTGTAATTAGTACGCTGGAAATGGACATCCAACTCGTCGGAAATAAACACACTGACAAGCAAAGTGTCACTAAAAGGTCAGAGGTGAGACTCATAGACAGTTCACATCACACCACGAAACATACACCAAACACATCATTAATGTGGTCATTAAAAAATCCTTCACACTTTAATCTGCAAAACCAGTCATCAAAATGACCTCACAGTCCTAACTTTTATTATTATTATTTCCAAACTTCTCTTCTTCTCTCTTCTCTAGCTGTCTTCTCTTTCTCCTCTGCCTCTCCATCCTATATCAATTCTTCTTCTTGATTATCTACCTCTCTACCTCTCTGTTCTCTACCTCTCTGTTCTCTACCTATCTATTCTCTACCTCTATGTTCTCTACCTCTCTGTTCTCTACCTCTCTGTTCTCTACCTCTCTGTTATCTACCTCTCTGCTCTCTATCTCTCTGTTCTCTACCTCTCTGTTCTCTACCTCTCTGTTCTCTACCTCTCTGTTCTCTATCTCTCTGTTCTCTACCTCTCTGCTCTCTACCTCTCTGTTCTCTATCTCTCTGTTCTCTACCTCTCTGCTCTCTACCTCTCTGTTCTCTACCTCTCTGTTCTCTACCTCTCTGTTCTCTACCTCTCTGTTCTCTATCTCTCTGTTCTCTATCTCTCTGTTCTCTACCTCTCTGTTCTCTACCTCTCTGTTCTCTACCTCTCTGTTCTCTACCTCTCTGTTCTGTACCTCTCTGTTCTGTACCTCTCTGTTCTCTACCTCTCTGTTCTGTACCTCTATGTTCTCTACCTCTCTGTTCTCTACCTCTCTGTTCTGTACCTCTCTGTTCTCTACCTCTCTGTTCTCTACCTCTCTGCTCTCTATCTCTCTGTTCTCTACCTCTCTGTTCTCTACCTCTCTGTTCTCTACCTCTCTGTTCTCTACCTCTCTGTTCTCTACCTCTCTGTTCTCTACCTCTCTGTTCTCTACCTCTCTGCTCTCTACCTCTCTGTTCTCTACCTCTCTGTTCTCTACCTCTCTGTTCTATACCTCTCTGTTCTCTACCTCTCTGTTCTCTACCTCTCTGTTCTCTACCTCTCTGTTCTCTACCTCTATGTTCTCTACCTCTCTGTTCTCTACCTCTCTGTTCTCTACCACTCTGTTCTCTACCACTCTGTTCTCTACCTCTCTGTTCTCTACCTCTCTGTTCTCTACCTCTCTGTTCTCTTCCTCTATGTTTTTAATATTTAATCATACATTGTCTCACTGTAAATAATCTTTATCACCCTATAGAGGGCCCAGTGTAAGATTAGTTTTATACTAAACTGGTTGTTTTATGTTACTTTGTATTGTAAAACATTTTACCCTCTCTAAATAAAGATTATTTGATTTGATTTGATTTGATTTGTTCTCTACCTCTCTGTTCTCTACCTCTCTGTTCTCTACCTCTCTGTTCTCTACCTCTCTGTTATCTACCTCTCTGTTCTCTACCTCTCTGTTCTCTACCTCTCTGCTCTCTACCTCTCTGTTCTCTACCTCTCTGTTCTCTAACTCTCTGCCTCTCTGCCCTCTACCTCTCTGTTCTCTACCTCTCTGTTCTCTACCTCTCTGTTATCTACCTCTCTGCTCTCTATCTCTCTGTTCTCTACCTCTCTGTTCTCTACCTCTCTGTTCTCTACCTCTCTGTTCTCTATCTCTCTGTTCTCTACCTCTCTGTTCTCTACCTCTCTGTTCTCTACCACTCTGTTCTCTTCCTCTCTGTTATCTACCTCTCTGTTCTCTGCCTCTCTGCCCTCTACCTCTCTGTTCTCTACCTCTCTGTTCTCTACCTCTCTGTTATCTACCTCTCTGTTCTCTACCTCTCTGCTCTCTATCTCTCTGTTCTCTACCTCTCTGTTCTCTTCCTCTCTGTTCTCTACCTCTATGTTCTCTACCTCTCTGTTCTCTACCTCTCTGTTCTCTACCTCTCTGTTCTCTACCTCTCTGTTCTCTACCTCTCTGTTCTCTACCTCTCTGTTCTCTACCTCTCTGTTTTCTACCTCTCTGTTCTCTACCTCTCTGTTCTCTACCTCTCTGTTCTCTACCTCTCTGTTCTCTACCTCTCTGTTCTCTACCTCTCTGTTCTCTACCTCTCTGCTCTCTACCTCTCTGTTCTCTACCTCCTTGTTTTCTACCTCTCTATTTTATAAATATCTGTCCTCTTCCTCTCGGCCAAAATATTAACCGGATAGACTCTGATTTGAAACAAAAATCGGTTCCGGCATAGCTTCAAAGCGTAATTTTAAAATATTGTACAATGACCTATTATGGGATACAAAGATGAGACTGCAAGATGAAACAAAAATGCAAATAAAAGATGAATGCATATGTCGGTTGCAGTGCCATCTTTGAGTGGTGTCACGGCAGATGGGGTCCGACCAGAAATTGTGGTGCCGGCCACATATAGTTATGTTCATTATCTGTGCAATGACATAGATTATAGTTGTTGCTCTTCTTTTAAATCATCAAAGGCGCCGACAAAATTTTAAATTACAGGTGTATATGAAAATTATCATGTCACAGTGGGTAATGGAAGTTAGCCCACGTGGTAAGCGTGTGGCCAGTCTTCATGTTATCTGTGGCCTTCATATTGTAAAATATTTCAAGTTTAAGCTGTTTACATACTCAAATATCACCAAGAAGATATGTGATTTTGAATAAAGCAGGCAGTACATGAACTGAAAGATACAAGAACTTGCAACGTTGAATTTGAATATTCGATAAAAGAGATCAGGTTAATGCCAATTGATATAATAGATTTTAATGTTTTTAACGATATGGTAGTAAATAATGACTTAGAAATATAATAGACTCTTCTAAACGATGATATGTGTGTGTGTGTGTGTGTGTGTGTGTGTGTGTGTGTGTGTGTGTGTGTGTGTGTGAGTTTAGAAGTGTTTACTAATAATACAGTAAATTGTATTTCATTATTTTTATAAGAATTATCAGAGGTAATCGATCATCTGACTCGAAGAAGGTAGAAACTCGATTTAACATATCAACCTACTGTGTATTTTCTCATAATTACAAAAAAATAGTAATAAATAAATGATAAATTAAATGATTCTTTGTTGAATTGTTCCCAAAACAAATGCCCCAAAACAAAGACTAATTTGGCAACAGCAGTTTTCTTTGCTTGGTGGTTTTGGCCAATCACATTTCAAAAGTCACCAAGACACATTTAAGAAGACATTATTAAACTCATTTTCTTTGTTGGTGCAAATTTTTAAATACACCCAGACAATATTAAACCGTAGCTCTGGGCTATATAGCATTTTCTTTCCTGATTGGCCATTGAATTTGCAAGGCGTTTGGTAGTAATTTGACATATATGACCGGGGGTACTTCCGTTTTACAATGTTCTGATTGGAACATCTATTCACCAATTTCTTTCTTATCCAAGCTTCTTTCTAAAAAAATGCATCAACACTGTGTCAGATATATTCCTCCCTCACATATTTGCAAAGCAAGTCTTGCTTTATTGGATATTAATGACACCAAGAATACAGTTGTCAAACGGAATGGTGTACCCACTGATTGTCTTGATTACAGTTTTCCCCGAATCTAACCTATGACAGACATACCGTCTCTCCCACATCTGACTTCAAGTTACAATATTTGAAATGTTTCAAATGGTTTCTCTTTGCTTTGGGTGAGGTGTAATAACGTTCAATACCACAATTTAAAACTTTGGTCTTAATTATCATTAATCATGCTGAATATATATTTTTTTACCGTGCTAAAAGTGTGGAAAGTTACACCGTAATTGACATCATATCTCTAATAAATATCATGATATAATGAGATAAAATTATTAATTGGAGCGTCAACCAAGTAACATACATTTTGATACATTTATTTAAAATCGTCAATGTGCAATATCATAAGATGCTTAAACAACGGATTATTTTCTTGTGATAGAAGATATACAGAAAACCTCTTTCAAATGTAGTTCTATAAATGAGTCCGTCCTTATGAAGATAAATCGCATTCAGAGTACTTTAGAACTGTTCATCAGAGAATTTAAGAGATATTTGATAAACCCAATCAGTAGTCTATTAAAATGCCATCAATCTTACCTGAAAGCAGGAGTGAGATGGAGAAATGGTCATAGACACTTAATACCGTCTCCATAAAGGGAAGTGGACAAAAGGTGAAATTTCTTTTGGAAAATATACACAAGTTGGCTGTCTGTTATTCTAATATCTCATTCAATGATTTCCTGGGTAATAAAGGACAATATTGGCACCAAAGATGATGTGATTGTTCCAGATATGTTTAGACTTGATAATAGGGCGGTTATAGGATTTAACTTGTTCAATCGCTACAAATAAGATAAACGTACTTTTCTTTTCTTCAAGCTATATGGTTTGAGATGATTGAGATGGGAAGATGTTATGATGGATTTCTGCAATATATACATATTTGTGTATATACTTATTTCTATGTTTATATTCTCCAGATTTCATATCATAAAACCTGACATCGGCACTCAAAGCCTTAATCATTTTAAAGAGTGACTGCCAACTTTATTTAGCATAATTGCATACACATGATATTTATTGATAAACCTTTTTAATTTACTGGAGATAGTAAGAAACAACCCTAAAAAGAACCCCACCCTTTGGTCTAGAATTGTAATTGAAAATAAAAATGGCAACTTCATGGTTGGAAATTATTTCTCTTGCTTGTTGATATATATTTAATACATACACCAAGTATCATTAATCTGTTATAAGTAATAAGAAAGTTTAATTTTTGCTCTGTGAAATGAAGAAAATAAAACGTTTAAAAGCTTGTCACAGTGTTTGACTTGTTACATATATGATCCTTACTTATGCCAACATCTGAACAATGTGAAACGGGAAGTAGTAATTTTAAGTAAATAATAATAAACATTTTCCAATATATATCCTGGTTGACCATCTTCAGAGGTCAAATACACAATTCTTTTTTATATTCTTCAACCTGAAATTAGGACATAAGTTGCTGAGAGGAAAATTGCAGATTGCGTGTTTGATAAACATTGTTGAGTTTTGGTGTCTGTGAAAAGTCCAGAGGGAGATGTGAAATTATTTTTGTTTGGGGTGTATTTTTTTTAACAAGCTTTGATATCGGTGCTGATGGGAAAGCCTTTTAATTCTTAAAGGCACAAAGATATAAAAAACAACTTTAGGGCAAAGTTCTTAAAAATCCCTCAGCAGCCTTTCTGTCTGAGATGTGAGAAAATTGTCGTCTGTTTCAGCCATAATGTCGTCTGCTGAGATTCAATATGGCGGCAGTGGTTGCTCTTATGTCGCCATCTAGTGTGACCTCGCATGCCTCTTAGTCCGCCGTTTCACGTCTTAAAAGTTAATACTATTTTAAACAACTGAACTTTGAGGCTTATAGAAAAAGAAGAGACATATTTTTACTTTCTCTTAAGATAAACAAATTTGGAATGGTTTTGATAATGAGGTGAACAAATATAGATCTAAAATTATTTTCAGCTTGAGGGTTGAATTGGTAAAGATTGTTATACCACATGCTCGGGCCCCTCTCATCCTCAGTGGGTGTCACAGCGACAACATCCATGGGGCATTACTCTCCTACAAATTGAATACCCTAGTCTCACTGGGTAATTTTGTAAAGTCCTGGGTCAACAAGGTCAAAGGTAATTATGGTTTTTAATTCAGAGCCGCAGTTTCATAGTAATATGACACCAGCGCCAGGCAACAAGACAAATTTACGCGATCTACGTTGTCGCCATTATTACTGAACTTAAATACAATATAGCTCTTGATAAATGGGAAGGAATTGATAAAAAATCTGAACAACTTTGATGCTTCCATTGAAAGTTATTTTCATCTAAATGATGATTTGTAATTGTGATAAATTACCTCAGACAAACATGCGTCTGAAACTGGTAAAATTCACATGGAGCAGGCGACATTTAGTGAAATGCAGGTTACTTTTTTACATAGATTTTCGATGCTGTAATTGAACCAAACAATCAACATAATATATTGTCAACAGTATATTAATACAATATATATTTGAAGAGATGTCAATAAATATATATTTTTCTTCAAGTATGTCATACAAAATGCGAGTGAAATATATTACAACTTTTGATACAGGATGATACAGTAACCGTCATTGTTTTCACTACCTGAAAATAAAAAACTGGCATTTGTCTGTTAAAGAACCTGATCTAATGCCAACCATAAACTGCACAGAGGGAAAATGGAAGCCATATTTGACAAGCAGTGTTTTGTGGGATGATTTAGTTATGGGCCTCTCTGTCGTTACGCCTACCTTGGACTTTAGCATATTACCTATACCCCTCCTCCTGTACAAGACAAGCTTTTATTCAATTAAAAACCTTGTCCCTTTACTCCACCCATCTCTGCATACCAGTACATCATGTGTTAAGTAATTCAGTAAAAGCCTCCTGGGAGTTTATCACTGTAATGGCTTTTTTGAATAACAGGTATTGTCTCCTTTTAACTTAGGATATATATATATATATATATTTTGTTTGTCTTATATTTATCGTCCTGTTTTGGACGTATTGATTACAAGAAGCATTCCACAAATATCTGGACGTACATACCATTTTTTCTTTATTATCCTGACAACAATAACTTTAAAATATCAAGAGTGAAAAGAAAATTTCTCAGTTGATTTTTACTAAAAGACTTTTATACTAGTAACTTATTGTGATACTATGTACAAAACTATCATGATACACTGTTTTGAATGTTTGAATGTATATTAGTGACAAAGGTGTACCGTGATTTTATAAAGTCTTTTTTAATCGTGGAAATTATACTATTTCAAATCCAGGTTTCAAACTTTAATCTAGAAAAAAACATCCGATTTTACAAATGGGTATGACAATTATCAACATTTAAAGAACTTTCACACATTACAATGCTCAGGTGAGAATAAACTACATCACATTCAGTAAATGCCACTTTGAGTGAGAGTTATACTATACATTGCATAAATTTTGAATACCAAATCATCATATCCGACGATTTCTATTGTATAGCATGACTTAATTTGATGGATATTAAAGCAACATCAGTTGCTCACACTCAATAGTTTCTGTCAGATTTCAGCATGCATACATCATATGGCACAGTGATAAGCCCTCAATGGTTACCTTTTAATGCAGTGACAGGCCATATCGGTGATTAATGTGAAGCACATTATCAGTTGGCATATCTTTCTATGTGGCCATCATTTCTGTTACACTGATCCTTTCCGGAAGCAGGTGAGAAACAGGATACAGCCATTGTCGACATCTGACACTATTAAGTTTGAATATGAGCAAACCATGGGACAATTACTATTTCCATTGATTCAAAACTAATCTCAACATCTTTAATCTAATCCTTCACAGTAGAAATACACTTCACTAAGGTTTTTTCCTGTCTGTTAATCCTCGTTTTTGTGATTCTAATTTAATGATTTTCATATACATATGCAAAAACTATACAATTAATGATCTTCAGATACAAAGCAGAACATATAAGTCAGAAAATAAATCAAATAAATAAATCAAATAAATAAATCAAATAAATAAGTCAGAAAATAAATCTCCAATTTTACAGCTAAGAAAAGACAAAGTTTCAATGTATGCTGTAGAATGTGTTACAGGAATATATCAACTTCCAAAGTTGTAAAGCTGTAATTAATTTACACTTCATGGTAATTGACCCCCTATGGTTGTATATCTAAAGCATAAAATGAATATAATTTCTGAGATCAAGACAACTATCATACAATTAATACAGACATTACAATGACACTGGATTCATACACTATCATGTATCTAATCTTCATTATTTTCATCACAGAAGTATTTGTATTTCGATACATTGACTCTGTTATAATTTAATATATTCAATGTGACAATTTACAACAAATAGCTTTGTGACTATTTTAAACGAATATTACTTTCAAAACTATCTAGTTGTAACCATGATCCAGTTTTGAAATATTGCATTAATTTTTCAAGGAATGCTATAGAAGTACCTTATAATAGATGATGCATTCCTTTCATTCATAACACAATTGAAATTCAGGGGTGCTGGGGTTTTAATTCTTCTTCTGCATTGTGAACACACTCCCCTGTCTTAGGCTTTCTGTATGAATTTCTTGAGTAGGAATAAGTTGTGTAGATATTGTCGTGTGCAGTGATGGCTTAAAGGTAAATCACAGTACAGAAATAAATTATTAATAAACAAACATGTTGTGGTAGCCCTTTCTTTGAATCCGGATATGCATGCAAAGTCGCCATCTTGCACGAACAAGAGTGATTCTTATCTCATATCACAAAGAGTTCAGTATTGGCTAGGTCTATGAGATGTGCATGTTAGGCTGTCACTCCTTTGGGCTGACCCTTAACTGGCGGAAAAGACAGCCTGGAATTAAGCAATTTTACTTGGTAAACGACAACAAGAATGTATTTGAAACATCAAAGAAAAATAGCTGCTATTGTTCACTTGAAAGTGTGAAAAATGGCACATTACTATATAGTTGGGAGTTTATATACACAAGGATATATCCCTGGGGCTGGCTTAGGTAGACAACAGACAGTGATCTTTGGGAAAGGATACATATAATTTCATAGTATTTTTGAAAAGAACACTAACTTACCTGAGTATCAATATTTAACAGCAGAAATACACTAAAATAATTCTGTTTAGCCCTCGTTAATCTAATAATTTTCAAGTATATATGCAAACAAATATACAATTATCTATCTTTTATCAATTATCTAACTATCTTCAGATATACATCAGAGGTAGAAATTATGAGGATATATATATATATATATATATATATATATATATATATATATTCTATGAAGAAAACTTGCTTTTTGAGATTGTCACATGCGGTTTGATTAAGGTTTGAAAAATGAGCATTATTTTTTACTACTTAATTCTCCATTATGCATCGGATAAAATCGCTATGTTGACTAACTTCCAAAGGTTGGCTTTTGTGAATAAGGAGCATTTCTGACAGCTTATTAACGGTGTAAATGCAGAAATAAATGCTTTTCCTGCCCCGACTCTGAGTCAGGTGTGGAGTTTTTTTAACATTACTTTATACTGAGCACAGTAGTAAGATTTATATATTCTCCATTACAACAGAGAATCCCTACGTTCATCTGATCTATCTTGCCTGTCACTTCGCGATGGGGACTCTCTCTCACCTGTGTCGGCGCCACCAGTTTGCTCTTTGATGTTCACCTGGGCCTAGCGCATCATTACCCTACCACTTTGTAGGGACATGTCCCCAGTAGCTGGTGTCCTTTCAGGGGGTTTTCAATTTACCCCAGCACCCCCGTGCACCGGTCTTCATATATCAACATAATTGCCTTGCTACACAAGTGTACACCAACAAAAAAGCCAAATAAATCAAGCACCGTCTCCCCTCAAACCGGAGAGGCAAGGAAACTAACCAGAATTGTGTCTGCCTCGGTATGAAGCTTATTAAGTCATGTTTTGGGATGGCCAGAAACGGGATGTTTCTTTGTTCAGAAGACAAATATACTTGAAAATCAAATTGTGAGTCATTGGTGATGATATAATTGCAAACCAACATCCTTGATCCGTACAATACTCTGTATTGTTTTTCTTTCTCACCACTAGGTGGCACTCTCATCTTTAACTCAGTCCTCGTTGCGTGAAATCGTTCATTATGATATAATACACCTGACATGATTTATTTTTAAAGTTTATACGGATTGTGTAATAACCAACCCATTAAGTTAATCACCTAAATATCTCCATCGTGACAGTTGTGAATACACGGATATAGATCATACCAGATATTTTTGGAAATAAATTTTGGAATGGAAATGGGTCATTGCGTGACCTTGCAATTAAGCTGAATGAGTTAAAACAAGGTGTAGCTGTAATCTGAAGAACCTTTTACTGGGCAATATTAGGGGTTGTTGAGTTGTAAATTCCAACCCACACATTACCATGACAACTGCATTTGATCAATATATGGTGAAAATCATTTATTCAAGTGCAAAAGTTGAGTTTAGTAGTTGTATCTTAATCGAGAAAGTAGTCCCGGCTTTCTAGTTCTGAGGGCTGTAATTTGTATCAAGGGAAAATGAGCAAAGAGAACGTCAGCCTCAATAATCGGAAGTTATTGAGCGTGTGTTTATTTTTGCCATTTTCAGAATCGATATGTCTAACATTTGAATGTTTACACTCCATTTGAGGTCAGCGCAGTTCTCTGTGGCACCAAGCATGCGACCCTGGGAAATGACCAAGGGTCATTACGATACAGGGCCAAATCAACCCTGAAATGAATAGAATCACACAGGGCAAGTGCAAATCTGCTTGATTCTGAATATATGACTACTTGGTAACCGCATTTATTAGCCCTGGTTGTGGTCTCGCGGTGGTCTCACGAATCAACATTGACAACCGATCCAAGAAATATTTCCAGAACAAAGACTTATATCAAATGTCTTAGTTTAAAGATAAATATTTAGTTTTGATTAAAGATTCCCGAGTTGTTGAGATTCAACTTATCTTGTGTATTTCATGTATTTTGTCAAATATGATATGATATTCGTGAATAACCAATGTTTTGGCTTGACCGGAATGGTAGAGCATTCACCTTGAGATACAGGTTATCGCAGTTCGAATCCCAGACAGTTACTATCAATCGAAATGAACAGACTCTGGAATTAATGCTATATTGAATATAAATATCACCTCCACCTCCACCTCTATTCTACAAGATTTGAATCTCTGAGATTCAAATATCTACACTAGGTTCATCAATACCATGGAGAACTTCAGTTCAAAATCACGATTGATGACAGTAAACTATTGGGACTTAAACATGCAATGATTAATATCTTCATTCTGTCAAATGTTGTTTAGTCAAATTCATGAGTATACAATATATCCTGAATGGGCGAGTGATATAACATAAGTAACAATAAGGCAGCGATCATTAATGACACAAACTTACCCTTTGATCTATGTCTACATTATGACATCGTCTTTGACATCCAAAAGGCATTTGACACTTATTCAAAACAGAGTCGAAATATTACATCCAGATATTTAGTCGGAATTGACAAAGTTGACTCCCACCCCAAATAAAGACATTTAAACGCTTGTTATCTATAGGGCCCTAATAATGCTCGAATTGAAGTGTCCTGCCCAAATAAATGAACATCAAAGAAGCACAAAAAGTCCTAATTATAGACTATCACCGCATATTACATGACCCAGGGTAACCTGTTCACTATATCTTATATGATACCCATCTCTCTCTCTCTACCTAGCCTGTCAGATCCTAACGTGCACTGCTTTAAATACGATGAGATAAATGAAAGAGTGTCTCCCTCAGAAGTGAAGTCCTTGATACTTGCATTGATTTGTTATATTTCTTGGGTCGGTCACGTGACATCTCTGCCCTTGGCATCACGATCATACAATTGTGTTTATATATTTGTCATATTTATACAAAATTTATAAAGGCTGGTCAGTAATGTATGGCTGCACATTCAAATATCGTACGAGCAACAACTAAATCATCATTATATGTTATAGAATATATGTTAAATGAGGCATATATACTTTTTATTCACAGCAAATTATTTACCTGTGTGCTTTATCGGCCGAAATTCATATCTCTTTATACTATAAACGCTGATATCTCGCCTTCATATATATTAAACTCATTTGTACTTACCGATATCATACCCCCAAACAGTAGCTTTAAAAATATTGTATTAGACATGTGTTTTATATAAATTAATGAGCTATTATTATGCTTGTCTAGTTATTCCATTTCAATTACCTCCGGTTAATATAATGCATAGAATCAAAACTATTTCATAATAGATGTCTTTGTTTTTGTGCATGATGGTGTGATGGAATTTTTGTAAAAAAATCAACATTTTTTAATGCCAGACATTGAATGTTTCGTTTGATAAAAAGTGGATATTCCACACATCAAGGTGGATTAATGTAGCTATATATTTAATTACAAACAAATCTGTAACATTGAAGAGCGTGTGTGAAGAAAATTTTGTAAGAAAAAGGTTTTAATGCTATTGAACTATTGAATAAATCTGAATTAATGTAGTATAGATATTTTAAAGGTAAATTATTAACAAATAAATAAGTTTGATTGGTGTGTGTGTGGTGGATAGGACTTTGAAAGAAAATACTTCTAATGCCAGCTGTATTGAGTATATCATTTGATAAAAAGTAGATATTCAATACATCAAATTGGGTTACCGTAGAGTACAAATATTTCAAAGGTAAATTGGCAACTTTGAATGGAGTGTGTGAAGAATTCTTTGTCAGAAAAAAACATTGTCTTGTGCTAACTATTGATTATATCATTTGATAAATAATATATATTCAGTACATCAAGTTGAGTTAATGTAGTATAAATATTTCAAAGGTAAATTATCAACAAAGAAAAATCTACAACTTTGAGGTGTGTGAAGAATACTTTGTCAGAAAAAAACATTGTCTTGTGCTAACTATTTGATAAAAAAATAGATATTCAATTCATCAAGTTGGGTTAATGTAGTATAGATATTTCAAAGGTAAATTATTAACAAAGAATAATCTACAACTTTGAGGTGTGTGAAGAATTCTTTGTAAAAAAACATTGTCTTATGCTAACTATTTGATAAAAAATAGATATTCAATTCATCAAGTTGGGTTAATGTAGTATAAATATTTCAAAGGTAAATTATCAACAAAGAAAAATCTACAACTTTGAGGTGTGTGAAGAATACTTTGTAAAAAAACATTGTCTTATGCTAACTATTTGATAAAAAAATAGATATTCAATTCATCAAGTTGGGTTAATGTAGTATACATATTTCAAAGATAAATTATTAACAAAGAAAAATCTCTAAGTTTGAGGCGTGTGTGTGGAGGATGACATCACACATTCCTGGTCTGGCATTCCTCATTTATCTCACACAAACCAGACTCCTTGCCTCACATAGGACAATAGGCTATTGTTTCCTTGGAAATATATATCTCAAATAAACAGTGTGAAAAAGACAACGTAACCTGTAAAAGTGATGATTTCCCAGATATTTATTATATGTAAACTAAATAAAATATGTCCCCAGGGCTGACATTTTCTTCTTTGGGGGACTGCGATGGAGGAGAGACCAGAATATTACTGAGGGGAATAAAAACATCGGATTTATTTCCAACATAGACATTAACCATGGAAACTTAACAAAGTAATGCATTATTTTCCTATTCAATCGTGTTTTCATGTAAATACCTCAAGTGTTTATATAACTAACAATCTAATTCATAATGTGTTCCATATTGGTGAATATTAAGATAAATATTAAATATTAGATAAAATGCTTTTCTTATAAATTAATAATAACAACACTCAACCCAATCCTACAACAAACAAATATCATTTATTAATTCAACCCACCCACCCCCCATAATTGGCAATATAAGTTTTGGATCACCCTTTTGAGTGATAAATACAAATGATATGTGATACGGGGAATCTTGTAGGCAGTCTTTTGAAGATCCAAGTATCCTCCTTTGAAGAGCAGCGTCTTCCTATATACATTTTGATATATCTTTTGAGTTCACTGGATCACTCACTTCAAAGCTCTCTTTCTAACAATGGCTGTATAACCCAGTCTGATGACAACACGCTCCTGTGTATACTTAAAACTTTTATTTATGTCCCTGTGTCCTTTTATTATGTGGTGATTTGGGAAATATTTGAAAAATGAAATAGACCTATTTGTTGACTTCCTGCGAAAAGGAATGTTTGAACATATAATGTTGAGCTATGCTCTAAAATGTGTTATCGAGTAATGAGTGACCACCTTATTGCTATAAGGGTTAACTCAGTGACCATCAATCAAGTTTATTGTACAATAATATGTACAATAATGTAAGAATTCAAACGTTTTGGTAATTGAGTCTGTATATATATATATATATATATATATATATATATATATATATATATATATATAAGCTATTGTATGCGGGAAATGAACTCAGTGTATTAGGTCATTGGCCAGGAGACATCTTAAAAGATCTCTGTCTGATATAGGCATATGAGTCAGATATACAAGGTTGACCTGATGGGACATTGATGAAGTGTGTTATTATTCTTTTATTTTGCACTAAAGCCAACAATGACTTGCAGGTTTTGTAAGGAAAATGCAACATTGTGGTAATGTTAATAAATCGTGGGATAAAATACGATTGGAATATATCATTGGAGGACCTCACAAGTGGAGAAGTCAGAAAGACAATAACATGAGTCTTCTTAGATCTAAACACATTGCTTCACCTCAGTTGGTTTGTGTTTTCAAAACCTAAATGTGCCGACAGGTCTTTTGACCTTTCAGCCAAATCTTTGACCTTGTCACCCAAAACTATTTGTGAAGGTCATAAATTGCCTCAGAATACAATAGGGCTCCATTATATAATATCATAAATCTTCTGCCAATACAATAGGTCAGTTCTTTCAACACAATAGAATTTGTGTTTTTACACCTTTATGGTTTTAAGAATAGGAAGTAATGAGGTGGAATGGAAAACAGTAATTTCTTATGAGTTCATATATGTTTTGTTGGGAGTATAGATATGTCCTGTGCTAATGTCCTTTAGTGCAGGATTTCCTCTGTGAAAGAAGCGAAAATAAAAAGTCCAGTAAACAACATTCAATGGCATTGATTTCCCGCTATATGGTACAATGAAATACAGACACTAAAGTAGATGACACAAGAGGCATTTCAGATTTTTACATTCTTTGATTTAAGTAGCAATGATGAACACAAAGTAATTTCATTGAAGAATGTTTCAGCATGACTATGGTATAATAGAACCAAATAGATTAAAAACAAACAAATTTATATTTTGTTAAGCAGGACATTCACGCTAAAGTTTCAGAGCTTAGAAACAAATTAATGTCTCTGCATTCTATGATATTATTGACCACTCTACAGACACGGTCATCTATTTATTATACCGATTTAAAAGAAACAGTTTTTCCTCCAAATCAATGTACACATAGTATAATGTTGTTGCACACAAAAACACATCAATGCTAAGATGAAAGCAGCGTTCCTGACATAACAAATAGGTCATCAAGATATCTGCTGGCAAATGATACATGGCCAAGGAGGTCTGCGGACCGCCTAGCTCTCCAGACAAAGCTTTCAGGAGATCAGAAAAGATCAACAAGGGATCGCTAGAGAGCACCAACACTATTAGAGGGCCTTCCCTGGTTACGCAAGAAACGCCCATTCCGTTGGATAAATGGTCATGTCTGGTTTTGACAATAAATGGAAAATATGAACTGAGCTGAGGGAAACGGAACAGCTCATGATCCAAGGGGGCATGATTTGGAGTGGTGAAGTCAATGAGATGTCAACCGAGAGTGTGAAATATCTTATGTGACTGCAGAAAGGTTACAAGGATAACAGTCAGGTAACAAAGGTTGGATTGTTCGGAGACAGTGCAGAGAACAAACAGACGCAGGGGATGACACAATAGAAATTATGAGCTTTTCTAGGTCACGGAAAATATGAGCTCAATAAAAACCAGAACCGATAATGATAGAGAACAATACTCAATAAACAGTGATTTTGGAAGAAAATATGGAAGGATCATTTTACATTTGTATGATAAACGAACCTAATTAGGATTTATAAGCCTTAGGATGATTATTAGTCATATCATACTTAATATATTATTTTTTTACAATCAATAATGAAGAGGTTATCTTAATTTTAGGGTTTTCGCAGTTGAAATCTATAGTGGCACATATTCACTCACACAAAACGAAAAATCAATGTATTAATCTTGTTATTATCACAAACTTGCATAATGTTGGAATACTGAATACGTATTTATATTTTTTCTAGCTCTTGGAAAGGCTATTGTAATTTGATATGTATTGTCTCCACACATTCCTTTGCCATGTTGTCTTTTTCATAGTTTGTCAATTAGTTTGATGCCAGTTTCAATTCATCCTTTTGATAAATACAAGATCACCCAAGTTCATCTAAACATATAAACCCACTTAAAATTATAAACTATTGGAATGACATTACAACTCCTTACAAGTCTTTGCAATTATAAAAAAATGGTATTTTGGCCGTGTATATTACTGTGCGCAGCGGCAAGTGTATCATCTGTGATGCGTAACGACCGCTAAGTAATTACAAGTTGATGAATTGTAGAACTGACTAGGAGAGATATGTAGAAGGTCCCGGAGATGGGACGACGGTGAGGGGGGGAACAATGGTTCTCTGACGGACCGAGACGCCTCCATATGCAAACAGAGCACTTCATCATTTTTCTTCCCTTTATAGTCTCCCCACCTGAGAATGCGGCACCGCAACTAGATCCAATAATTGTTTATAATTATCGTTACTGCGGGGCTAGAGTTTCTGCGGAATTGACATTATGCCGATTACGGCCACCAGGGAGAGTGTTATCTCCGCCATCTTGGATTTTGTGTCCAAGTCACTGTGCACGTAACAACAGCCCGCAGGGCCACGCGGCACTCAAAAGCCTGGAATTGTCATCGTTTGATGGTTTAGCTTCACACTTTTATGTGTAAAAGCCATTGTGTCGGCTAACGATTCAATGAACTCTGGACAGTTGTTGAACCAATTAGGATATCAAAGCCGAAGATCAACTATTATATCATCAGGTCATGCTCATTTGTGTCCATAATCTTGTTTGGGGCATATCCAATCATATTCAGACAACACCAAAACTGCCCTTTTCCAACGAATCTTAAGGACCTTTCCTGAGAACAAAAATGAAAAGCATTCACATTGCGAGAACAAGTATTATTCAAGCCCGTATTAAAACAAGGCTTTCCTTTCCTGAAAGACTATCCTTACATTGAACATAGCTCATAAAATATCACGATATTCATTCAAAGTGTAAAAAGAAAAATCATATTTAAAAATCAGTTTCATGGAGTAAGTAATGTCTACAACGTCTTAAAGTTTTTACACATTTTCTTTGTTTGTCTTGAGGCATTGGTCCTTCTGCCAGGTATCTCTTGAGCTATAAGCTTTCCTATCAGAGTGTTTCTTTGTCCTGATTACAGGTAGCAAAACAAGTTATCTGCTTGTGTCGGTTCCTTTGAAGTGGTTGTTATCTGTCTCTATTATCGCCCTATCATTTAACTCCCATCATGCCCTGGGGCAGGAAGTGTTCAAAGCCTTTGCCTATCTTACCTATCAAACAAACATTGACCAATCACCATCAATCAAAATACAAACATTTTGTAATATACTTCTGTGATGTTATATTAAACATAAAATTGCAATTTCCTGCCTTAATTTAGTGGACAGTAAATTATAGTGACTATATATAAGAAAAGGATTTTAAAATTTTGCTTTGATGTTTCAAGTCATCAAATAAAATTGAATGAGAACTAAATGATGGCATGCTTTTACATCTGAGATAAAACTGGTATTACCAAACTAAAAAAGAGTAACTATTTATTCCACAGAAAATATCTCTATATTTTTCAAGAGTAGTTTGTTTGGAGAAATCTTAAATACTCAAAATTATCATCAAAAATGTAATCAGGACCGATACTGAAGAACCCCCAAAAAGTTTTTTTTTAAATATGCATTTCTAAGAAAATAATTCCAACCAAAGAGTTTGCTCTGAATAGAATAACTGTGTAGAACAAACACCAAATGTTATAATACAGACGTGAAAAGGTTAAGAAAAACTAATTGCATATCATACATTTTAAATAATCAGTGAAAATTAGAATAAGAATAAGAAGATACAGAATTGTAATCAAAACCAGAATTTTAATTATAAAAAAGAAATGTTCTAAGGAGCGCATAACACCACAGGTTACAAACTGAAGGTGACCTATACATAATGCATATATAACACCACAGGTTACAAACTGAAGGTGACATATATATAATGCATATATAACACCACAGGTTACAAACTGAAAGTGACGTAAACATAATGCATATATAACACCACAGGTTACAAACTGAAGGTGACATATATATATAATGCATATATAACACCACAGGTTACAAACTGAAGGTGACATAAACATAATGCATATATAACACCACAGGTTACAAACTGAAGGTGACATATACATGATTCATATATAACACCACAGGTTACAAACTGAAGGTGACATATACATAATGCATATATAACACCACAGGTTACAAACTGAAGGTGACATATACATAATGCATATAGAACACCACAGGTTACAAACTGAAGGTGACATAAACATAATGCATATAGAACACCACAGGTTACATACTGAAGGTGACATATACATAATGCATATAGAACACCACAGGTTACAAACTGAAGGTGACATATAAATGATTCATATATAACACCACAGGTTACAAACTGAAGGTGACATATACATGATTCATATAGAACACCACAGGTTACAAACTGAAGGTGACATATACATGCATTTGGAACACCACATCTAACATAACGCTAGGTGTGACATTGCTCCTTGACATATTTCAATGTCTCCTTGACGATATTTGTCACCTTCTCGAACCTAACAAAAATCTGAATTGCATCATGATCACCTTGATATTGGAATGGTTGTCTGACATTATGGTTCTGCACTTGACACTAAGAGAGGCTGGCCAAAGAAATAGCACATTATTAACGTCTGAATCATAAGATAATAAGCACCTCACAGTCATACGTCTGGACAGGTGCTTTATGGAATCAAGGTCGGATCAAAGGGCTGTTCCAAAATGTGACACATAATTCACAAGGTATAATAAGATTAGCAATGTCATATTACTTAAAACGTGCCAACTGCATAAAGTAACCTTTTTGTACTAATATTTTACGGTGATACATATTCACAAATTTGATTTATTCTTTCACCCTTTATTCTTTCACCCTTTATTCTTTCACCCTTATGTCTGTCACCCTTTAAGGCTTTTAGAATTATGATATGAGCAAAATAGGTTATAACCAGTACAAGGGGCATTCAAAAATAATTTTGGACAGCATCGTGGTGATAACCAGATGGAGTCTGTCATTCCTTTTTCAAATGTGACTTATTTTCATGTTTATAAAAAATTCTTGGCCTCAAGTGTCAATTTAGATTTGTAGGATATATCATGGTTCACACAAATGGTACAGAACTTCTGACTAAAGAGTCAGTGATCAATAATGTGGTTCTCTTGTTCTGACCTGCTGGATTTCCGATTAATTTCTTAACGAGTTCGCCTTGCATGTTATCTCCCAATCATGAGGCAGAAAAGGTTGAAATGTCCTATCAAAGTTCCTGGCCAGCGGAAAATAATCATAGCTTTCCAATACAAATTATATGTAGAAAGAAAAACATTAAGGCGACCGAATGACCAGAAAGGTCTTGATTGCTGGGTCTGATTAGAATTGCTCACTTAAGCACTGAGTCCAATAACCCTCAGAATATCATTGACCTCTCCTTCATATTATTATTTTCACAATAAACTCAGATATATTTATATTCAATGAAATAATTTCAGAAATACCAAACTCTTATGGTATAAGAATTAAATTCTGTTAATAAAATCTCGGAAAAAGTGATTATTTTTTATATAAACAGGACATGAGGATGTCAAATCGCAAGGGAACAAAAGGTTGTGACACCGAAAGGACCAGAAAGTAGTGGAATGGTGGAAATGTCGTCTGCTCCATGACTGGTGCTCAGATATTGATATGGGGCTTGTAAGCTTAACTACCCACATGTCAGCACCAGTGAAGTTCAATACTGTCTGAAGAACTAACACTAGTGGATTCTATGAGTGGAGTTTATATTTTTGCATTACATTTCTGGATTGAATGAGCCACATTTATGATTCAATTATTATATACAAATGGATGAACGAAGAAATATATATATCTGTGTATTCATTACAGATGTTTTTATTTGAAACATTGCAACATTCAAATGATTTTATTATAATGTTGGATTTTAAGTTGATTAGGTTTATTCAATTGTTTGATTATCGGTTTTTGGTATATTAAGAATTTTAGGACATCATTTTGTGGCATCCTTTCTGGCCTTCATTGGCTTTGGATAGTCATCTACTGTGGCTCTGTACAAATCATTTATAGGAACTTTAAACATTTTTATAAAGGTAGATTTATGATCTTGGTCATGACAAGGGATAATTCACTGTGCATCCTGTGCAAAAGAAACCATAATTATTCATCATTATTTAAAGGGATCATTCATTTGGGCTAAACAGGGCAGAGACCTCAGCTCGTGCTGTTTTCTCGGAGTTGCTCTTTTGTTGACGCAACTAGTCAAGTGTTGGGTCTTTTTGTCGGCGACAACACCTTAAACATTGTCACATGCTGAGAAAGCTATGAAGGGGAGAAATTGGACGAGAAGAAGTGGTACACCCCATGTTGCTTTGCTAACCCCAGGGCAAAAATCCAAATTAAAGTCCAATCAGTTCACCCTTCAAGTTTTAGCTGACATTGGCTCAGCACGGTCACTAGACATCTAGAGTCGGCAGCAAGCACAAGGACCTGGTGATCAGACTGTTAAGAACAAATAAACACTGGACAGTCCATCTCGAAGATACACAACAAATCTACTGTGTTCTGTGCTAACAAGACACAACATATCAAAGTGGAAGGCACTTGAATCGGCTGGGAAGAGAGAGGAGTGTGGATTGAAGAATACTGGGATAGGACTCTGCGGTGTTTTTATGATCTTGACCCCTCACCGAAGCAGAACTCACTCATGACAATATGAATACCCAGGTAAGCGCTGTTTTCTTGTTTGGCTGTAAATTCGTCCCATGAAAGGCCCCAGAAACACCCCCTTTACACTTCATAGATTTAGCTCTTATGAGATTTAGACCTGTCAAAATAAAAGCTTTAAGGCTATGATCATAGCTGTGGTGATAATCACGAAGAGAGATTAAACGATTAAGTGAGTTAGTAGGATAATCTCAACAGGTGTACGTCTCGAGAACACAGGTGAAACGGATCAAAGGGTGCCGCCTTGACAGACATGTTCAATTTCAACTATCACCATCACCATGAGGTAGGTTGTCTGTTTGTAAACCTGACATACTGTTACAATATCAACCTGACATGTATATATACTTCTTCCAGAAAGTCTATACTGCTAGAGATCATAGCTTTATCCTGCTCTCATTATGCCATTAGAAATCATATCATCATATTGGATACCTCCTTTGATTTGACACATTTTATTTTTGGAATTATAAGACTTGTAATCTCTTTTAGTGGTATATATCTTCGAAATATAAACATCTTTTCATGTGCTAATAGAAATCATAATCTGAAAAGTCTTGTGCATGTACATAGAGTGCCCATCTTTTTACTATCATCAAAAACTATCATGTGTACCTTCACTTTCTATTTCTGACATATAAAGTTTGGTTTCAAAGTTAGAAAGTTAAAATATGGCCATTTATATGATCAGTTAATGTTAATGTGACCATCAAACGAGTCAGACGAGCATTGATTGAGTCAATAATTATTGGATCAAATGATTCAGGGGAGCATTAGTTGAGTCAATAATCATTGGGCCAATTAGTTAGGAGAGCGTTGGTTGAGTCAATAATCATTGGGCCAATGAGTCAGGGGAGAAATAGTTGAGTCAATACTCATTGGACCAAATGAGTTAGGAGAGCGTTAGTTGAGTCACTACTCGTTGGATCAAATGAGTTAGGAGAGCATTAGTTGAGTCAATAATCGTTGGGCCAATGAGTCAGGGGAGAAATAGTTGAGTCAATACTCATTGGACCAAATGAGTTAGGAGAGCGTTAGTTGAGTCACTACTCGTTGGATCAAATGAGTTAGGAGAGCATTAGTTGAGTCAATAATCGTTGGGCCAATGAGTCAGGGGAGAAATAGTTGAGTCAATACTCATTGGACCAAATGAGTTAGGAGAGCGTTAGTTTAGTCAATACTTATCGGACCAATGAGTCAGGGAAGCGTTAGTTGAGTCAATACTTATCGGACCAATGAGTCAGGGAAGCGTTAGTTGAGTCAATACTTATCGGACCAATGAGTCAGGGAAGCGTTAGTTGAGTCAATACTTATCGGACCAATGAGTCAGGGGAGCATTAGCTGAGTCAAAATTCCTGTATGACAACCTGTTGTCAATTAAGTGTCCTCAGAGTGAGTCGATATGATTTATAACCATCGGATCACCTGACTCGAGTAAGATATGGATTATTTAAGGGTTGAATAAATTCAGACAAACACACTTTTTAAAATCATGAAAATAATGTTTACTTTATTGACTTTGCTTCTTTACCAACCTGACTTATGTGACACTTATTCCTTTCAATTTAACACAAGGGGTACACTTGACTCATTGCCTCATAAATTATTACATCAGAATCTGATCATATCATTACGATTTACTTGCCTCAGACCGTATTATTAATATTAACATGACGCAGACCATATTACCATATTTATATGATGCGACAACTCAGACCATTTCATCAACATTTACATGACTCAGACCATATCATCAACATTTACATGACTCAGACCATATCATCAACATTTACATGACTCAGACCATATCATCAACATTTACTTGACTCAGACCATATCATCAACATTTACATGACTCAGACCATATCATCAACATTTACATGACTCAGACCATATCATCAACATTTACATGACTCAGACCATATCATCAACATTTACATGACTCAGACCATATCATCAACATTTATATGACTCAGACCATATCATCAACATTTACATGACTCAGACCATATCATCAACATTTACATGACTCAGACCATATCATCAACATTTACTTGACTCAGACCATATTAGCAACATTTACTTGAGTCAGACCATATCATCAACATTTATATGACTCAGACCATATCATCAACATTTACATGACTCAGACCATATCATCAACATTTACATGACTCAGACCATATTATCAACATTTACATGACTCAGACCATATCATCAACATTTACTTGACTCAGACCATATCATCAACATTTACATGACTCAGACCATATCATCAACATTTACATGACTCAGACCATATCATCAACATTTACATGACTCAGACCATATTATCAACATTTACTTGACTCAGACCATATCATCAACATTTACATGACTCAGACCATATCATCAACATTTACATGACTCAGACCATATCATCAACATTTACATGACTCAGACCATATCATCAACATTTATATGACTCAGACCATATCATCAACATTTACATGACTCAGACCATATCATCAACATTTACATGACTCAGACCATATCATCAACATTTACTTGACTCAGACCATATTAGCAACATTTACTTGAGTCAGACCATATCATCAACATTTATATGACTCAGACCATATCATCAACATTTACATGACTCAGACCATATCATCAACATTTACATGACTCAGACCATATTATCAACATTTACATGACTCAGACCATATCATCAACATTTACTTGACTCAGACCATATCATCAACATTTACATGACTCAGACCATATCATCAACATTTACATGACTCAGACCATATCATCAACATTTACTTGACTCAGACCATATTAGCAACATTTACTTGAGTCAGACCATAATAGCAATATTTACTTGAGTCAGACCATATTAGCAACATTTACTTGAGTCAGACCATATTAGCAACATTTACTTGAG
Organism: Amphiduros pacificus; assembly: GCA_949316495.1. Taxonomy (NCBI): domain Eukaryota; kingdom Metazoa; phylum Annelida; class Polychaeta; order Phyllodocida; family Hesionidae; genus Amphiduros; species Amphiduros pacificus. Next base: position 16,592,391 of record OX439011.1, on the reverse strand, counting down.
TCAGACCATAATAGCAATATTTACTTGAGTCAGACCATATTAGCAATATTTACTTGAGTCAGACCATATTAGCAACATTTACTTGAGTCAGACCATAATAGCAATATTTACTTGAGTCAGACAATATTAGCAATATTTACTTGAGTCAGACCATATTAGCAGCAATATTTACTTGAGTCAGACCATATTAGCAATATTTACTTGAGTCAGACCATATTAGCAATATTTACATGACTCTGAATATTATCAATATCTTTTGAAGTAATAGATGTCATTTTGTATTTTAACATCTCTTACATTAGGTATTTATTCACACCTACCTGTCTATTACCAGGAGACACATTCGTTCCATCTTCATACATAAATCTAAATACCTTTTAGCTTTATAGAACTTCTCAAACTGTCAGGATATTGGGCACATAAAGTTGTTTTGTTTAGGATCATAAACATATTATGATGAGAGTGCAATAAATACATAATAATTCAGTACCTAACACCTCAAACTGTTTAGAAATCTGGTTGATAGAGATGTTTTGTTTAGGGTTCCCAGATACACCATAAGGAGAGTGCGATATCGTATGCAGGTGTATCAGACATATGGGTTCAATTTGAATTTGGCTGGGTCGTGCTTTAACGCGGGAGCAGGTTACATCCCAGGGGCTACAGAGGTTAATGATATCACCAATAAGTGTGTATACAAAGGACAGAAAGCGCCAAGCTTGTCAGACAGAGAGGGTCACTTTGTACTGCTGACCACTTGGCCCATATATTTTGCCATTGGGCTTTCTGGAGGTTTGGACCATTCCGAATAATGTGTAGCGTGTGGTGGTCCCAACTTTGCATTTTCTTTGGCCCAACATCTTTTCAAGAGAAAACAAATAACATTATACATCACAGTTTTAATACATTATGAATTGATAAGTCAATCTATATTTTGTAAAAAAAAATTGATATTTGCAAAACAATATTGACATTATCAGCCCAGTTAAACTGTTTTTTTTCAAACCAGAAGGTCACGAATTATTCCAGATTTAAACCAAGATAAGTTTAAACGTTCATTATATACAGGAATCAAATGGTTTGTCTATTATCAAGTAATATCTCATCAAAAAGTCACCATGTAAAATATAGGTTTAGGCCAGGGGAATTGGAAGCAATTGTTACATATCAAACCAGTTCTGATGGGGTATCTGGTTATTTCAAATGTGAGCACTTGTAATTTTACCTGAAATAGATCATAAGGAGGTAGAGAAGGATGTACTGTACCCAGAGGCAAATACCTCCCCCTAGTCACTTCATTCACCCTGTCTCTCTACTCTACCTGTCTCTCCACCCTCCCTGCACCTCCACCCTCTCATTCCACCCTCCCTGTCACTCCACCCTACCTGTCACTCCACCCTCTCATTCCACCTTCCCTGTCACCCCACCCTCCCTGTCACTCCACCCTCCTTGTCACTCCACCCTCCTTGTCACTCCACCCTCCCTGTCACCCCACCCTCCCTGTCACTCCATCCTCCCTGTCACTCCACCCTACCTGTCACCCCACCCTACCTGTCACTCCACCCTCCCTGTCACTCCATCCTACCTGTCACTCCATCCTACCTGTCACTCCACCCTGTCACTCCACCCTCCCTGCCACTCCACCCTACCTGTCACCCCACCCTACCTGTCACTCCACACTGTCACTCCACCTTCCCTGCCACTCCACCCTACCTGTCACTCCACCCTGTCACTCCACCCTCCCTGCCACTCCACCCTACCTGTCACTCCACTCTCTCTGTCTCTCCACCCTCCCTGTCACTCCAACCTCCCTGTATCTCCACCCTACCCGTCACTCCACCCTCCCTGTCACTCCACCCTCCCTGTCATCTTCTCAGATGGGAAGATATCCCGTAAATTGTAGGACATAGACCCACACAGTTGGCAGGTGGTGTCCAGTCCAGATCCGTTCCACGCAGAATTACAATGTAATAGGTGCATCTCATTTAGAAGGAAATTTGATTTGGAATATTTTTATATAGTTGAATTCTAGAAATGAGTGATTCGTTAGATATCGCTTCATATATCTCAGCAATATATGACTTGTATACATAACAGATATGAGATATTAATCTCAACAGTTCAACGTACCATGATGATAAAATACCAATTTATTCATTTTTCAACTAATACTAAGAAGAGAAGGTAAATCAGGCAAACAAAAGATCTCCAGTAGGAACTGTATCGTAGATATAAATTCTGGAATAGAGATTATCAAGACCCTATCAAATGTTAACACGTAGTGTACCCTATATAACGTCTGTTCATAATCTCTTTACTTATAAAGGAATTTTATAAAAGATATCATCATTAAATGTCGTCTGCTCGTTGCTCAAAATGATGTTACCAGTCGAAAATCTGATTTATCAAGTCGACCAGTTTGTTACTTTTAACTTACTGAAATTTAAACATTCAGTACTTAAAGACTTGACTTATGTTTATAATCTATGTCCTCATATATGAATATTATCCAATCATTGGAAAAAAACATTCGTTGTTTTTCTATAAGATACATTCGTCCCCAGGAGAAAGTTTAAGAAAGCGTATATCTTTTTAATAAATATTTTATATTCTCACGAATGTTGATTTACTCGTTGCTAATGCAAATCGTAATCTTCTATTAACATATTTGAAATATGTTCGTGTTGTACTTTTTGACAGCTTCTTTTTATAAGTTTGAAAGCACTCTTCTCAATGTGTTAAACTATCAAAAGATTTATATGCAAAGTACAATGTATAGTGTGTATCTATCACATTAGGAAATATAAGCTATGATGCTGTCAAGCACGATGTAAAAGCTATCTTTGTTATTTTGACTAAAAAAAAACCCCAAAAAACAAAGGAAATGAAAAAGAGGCGTTCAAAAATGTGCCCTTCACCCCAAAAATCCCATATCCTGATATTCATATAAACTCTACTGTTATAACAGTTACCAAAATGATGTTGACAGATATACACCGGGAACCAATCTGGTGAAATCACACTCTTTTGTTGTCGGTGGAGGCCTCCAGACAGCGGCGAGGCCTGGACCATAGTAGCCCAATAGTACTGTCTCCTGGATGGGACTGGCTGATGCCATAGATAAACCATGATACACGATAACCTTGCACCCCCACCCAAATTGTCATATCCCACTCAATAGGAATATTCTCTCCAAGCATGTCTCGTTCAATTAACGAGATTCTCACAAATGCTCTTGCTCTTTGCTTTCTTATAAAAAGAGTCACTTTGTAACCTTACATATAAGATATATTGTTGGTGTTTATATGTGTAGATTTAAAGAATATATATATTGACAAAGTTGTAGATGTGCATAGTTTCAGATTTGTTGTTTGAAATGGCATTTATATCTTCTATGGAAGGAACACACACAATCAAAGACTTTGACACATACAATAAATCAATGGTGTATTTTATGATGTGGCAGAGAGACAATGGAACATCTTGGTGCCATGGGTATTGTGTTATCAGGCAAAATGACAGAGAATTTGTAATAAAAAGTAACCTTTGTCACCTAGGGACTCGTTCCAGATATTTCAATTGTCTTTTTAGTCGGTAATTGCGGACCACACAAATACTGGACTCAAATGAACTTCATTGATTGAGAATGAATAATCAGTTACCATGGAAACTGAACCCTATCTTCTTCAGAAGATCTGTGACAAATTAAGAAAAAAAAATCAAATAATAGAAATTGTTGTATCGTAAGACAGAGAATTGTAAAACTAATGCTATAGAAATGCTCTACCATCTGGAGTGGCGGTTTATCATACGTTCGGATTCATTCACAAAACGTAAAGAGCAGACGACATTTTTATGGCGTTCATTTGGGGTCGCTATCATTCTTCCTGCGTCCCTACCACAGAGTTTGATGAATCCCATTGAAAGGGGAGGGGTTTCTCATAGAGAAGGGTGTCACTTTTCTCACACGTGTATTAGCATTGAACTGTAGTATCAATAGTAAGTCAGAAGAGTGGAAAATCGTTCTCGCCTCTTCATCCCATCTGCCTTAGATTTTCCTCTTTTCCCTTTAAATGTTGGAACAGACAACACTTGAGAATCATTAAGACATGGATCTAAGTGACTTTATTTTGCTCAAATAAGATTTTTGTTTCTATCAGGACATGGCACGTGAAGTTGAAGTGCCCAGATGAGTAGAACATTTTTTTCTGAATTATTAAAGATTAATCAGTGTTATTGTCCAAGCTAATTCGGGATTAAACTGAACAGTCATCTTGTTTTATATTCTTATTGCACATAAGAACGGTTATTTGCCCCCCTTACGGAAAACCATTTGCAAACCTATGACATCATTATTATTTAATAATATCAATATTTTCCTCTTATTCATAGCCGCTGTCTTTCCCCCAGTTGTTTGTGAACTTTGGCGTCTCCTTAATATGTTCTTCGCCTCGGGGCATACCTTCATGTGGGGGTAACTGTTTTACCCCCTCAAACTAACCCTGCTGCTAAAAGGCAGAGTGTGAGGGTGAACTTATGCTGAAAAAAACAGAGATTCTATGAAAAAAAGACTACGCTCACCATGAAAATATCATGAATAAATCAATTTTTCAACGAATCAAATTTTTCTAGCTTTCATTTTTTTTTCAAAAGATGAAAACTGAAAATTTGCAAATCACGAAGCCGTAGCAATACAAAATGTTACCAAAATGTGAATATCAAAATGAAAGTAATCGGGACAATTGGATACCGTTGCAAAATATAAATCTTAACTTGATCAATAATGCAATTGCGGTGTTGACAAGGATATAATAGAATAAAAGTAATGGCCTAACTTCTCACAACCTGGGCAGAAACTTTTATATGAATTCTGAAAACTGTGTGTCGCTCTCAAATAATTCATTGCTTTTGAGCACCGTTCAGGGACCATCCATTGAGCAGATTCATTTTACTTCAATTTGGCGAAATTTACCCGAGTCCATTTCGTCAACAAGTGTTTTTCCCAAGGCGCTCGTTGCTATCATCGCGGCTATTACAAGAAATTGAGTTAAACGCTCAATGGCGAAATCCACCCGCTCAAAGTACTACTTCAAACCCTTGATAAAGTTGTTCACTTAATTTGCTTCTTGCAACAAACTAACTCCAATTAAGGATAACATACAGGTTTAATTCAAATGCTGTGGGTTATATAAGAGAAAGGGCATTGCCCTCTTGTGCGATGGTGGGGAGCGATAATTAAAGCAAACATCAAATAAAGTGCAGAACGAGAAATGGGCAGCTTATGTTTCCAAAAAGACTTTGAAGCCTGTCTGGGCTGAGCAATCTGTTTATTTATCTTTTTAAATCATTTGCTTACTTTGACTTTTATATAACGAATTTATCGTGCCTTGATATTGCGTTTGCGGTTTGCATAATGTTATGTTAAACCAAAGCACACAAACATTAAGGATTCACGTTTGTCGGTGTCTCGTGCAAAACCTATTTCTTTTTCAATAGATATTTCCTCCAAAAATGCTTTTAAATCTTTAATTTACCTAAGGTTTGTAAGAGATCATTTATTAGATCCAGAAAAGGTTTTCTATTTAGAATACAGTATAATTTAATGATTAAGTTTGTATCTATCCAACTTTTTTAATTGAGTCTCAAATCTAATTAAGTACATACCGCAATGGTATATAGAATGTGGCATTTCACCACTTTATTCTCCATTTAAAGAACTCACCAAATTAAGGCCAATTTCTATGCAAAATGAAATGTAAAATCTGATGGCTAGTCAGATTCCGGTACAATTACCATTTGGTTCGATAGAAATAATGATATACTACAATAGATAGGGGTTCTACAGAATTAAAACATTCCACCTTAATAGACCCAAAGAATAGAGATATTTAGAGAAACCTGATTATATAGTGTGGATAGATTCAATTTGCAATTTAAATTCAAATGAGATAGGGAATCTTCTATTGGGACTCAAAGTTATAGTAAGTACCAATATTGCCCTTTTGGTTGCTATCGAAATAACGCAACGGTGGTGTACTTTAAGCTACCAAACCATTTTGTGGATTCATATGTTTATCGACTTTTGATTCAATAGGAAAATGTCTCGCAGGCTATTGTTACCATCTAAACTGATATGTATTTATGTGTTTTTTCAATCCTAGATATTATAATCATTGTCAACACGTCAATGACTAATCCAGGGATGTAAAATTAGTTCACAGTGAAATAATGACAATTGTCCTTTCCATTATTCTAAAACATGAGTATCAATTCAGTTGAAAATGTCCAATCCTTATTCTCATCATAATAACATAAATTAGTCTTTCTATTTTGCCATCAGTCAAAATTGTTATCCACTTATTTGATAAAGGCCCTTGCTACCTTGTAATGTATGACAGATGAACAGTGCTTACCAGAAAAGTGCATTTGTATTAGCAAAGCAAAACAGTTAAATTAGGTTAGTAAATTGATTTGGGTATGATTAATGTTAATGACAAAGTGTGGAGATACATGAAATATGCAGCCAGCCAGGACCATCATATAACTACGGATATAGAACTGGAAAGCTTTGTAATTTATTAGAATTAAACAGCATTGATGATACTGCATTCCTATGTCAATTACTGAGATTTCATTGTCAATGCAACGGCGGTTTGGGACAAAGCCAGGTTCAGGAGAATGTTAGTTTCCGAAGCGCGCATTGTTTTTTTCTGGTAATACAAGAAAATTATAGGTGTTTTCACACAAGAGCTGAAGATGAAAAAATTGTTGTCTTAATCTACGGATGTTCTGGTTTGGAAGATGTCCAAGAGTTAGCGATACAAATGCTGGTTCTTCGTACAAATGTAGATGAAAATGAAGAAAATTGGATTCACTTTGCTGAAAGTGGAGCCGGAGATCTGGGCTACATCCTGCAATTTAACTTTATGGCTAGAGAGTCACTCCTAAATATTTGGCAACAAACAATGCGAAGCTAAATGCGTTGAAGAGATAATTGTCAGTCATTATAAAGATTGTGAATATTAATGCCTATATCATACATCTCTGTCTGGAGTCAATAGCATTTTTTTCCTCCAAAAATTAAATTTCTTTTTACATTCCTTCTTAAAAGAGACAAACTAAATTATAAGCACGCTATTAGAATATATTGCGGTCTTGTTGCAGTGACATTATTTCAAAAATATAATTATTTTTTTATATCTCGAGGTAGCCTGATTAATATGAATATCTTTGCATTGAAGATTACTGTTGATCGTTCCGTTTGCAAGTTATTGATTTTGCTTCTAACTTTTGAAGAGTCTGTCTCAGACAGAAAGAGTGATAACTTCTAATATGGGACATTGGGGATTTGACGAAAACGTGCTTTTGTGCGTAAATAAATCATATTGTTATAAGATCAATGGGCAGTTTGTATGAAGAAAGCAAGACGCGAATGGTTAAAACGTGAAGCAGTCATGACCAGAAAACGAAACGTACAGCCGGCTCTGTCTGCTCTTGGTCAATCAACCAGGGGGGATTCATGGCACGGATTTGTTAGAGATTATCCTTAATAAAGTGTCTCACAGGGGATTATAATCGTTGCGAGGATGATGTTTTGTTGAACAAGATGACATTAAGATGAGTGTGGACGACGTAAAAGATGGAATCGGGTGTTAAGAGGGCGGTTCTGGAGACTGTATCTTGGGAAAATACAATGATACTCTGATAGTTTTGAATGAAATATAATGGCAAGCTGGAGGAAGTGGCCCAGAACGAGGCTGCACCTCTTTGATGCTCTTTTTGTGGAGATAACAACTGGTTTGAAAATAAAACCTGGGGTGCCAAAAACGGAATGTCACACACATTTCATGTCGTTCCGCCACTCATGTCCATCATTTGCATTTTATTGCCACCGCTGAATGGGCCTGAAAGTAAGAGTAAGAGGAAAGCTGAATGGCTACATTCACCGGACACTACCAGCATATGTAGATTTATCAATGGAGAACCTTGTTTGGAATATCAGATTCTTCTCTGCCAAAAAAGAAAAAAAATCGCAAATGCTCTTTTCAATTAAATCTGTGATTGATATTTTGACTGTAAACTATCATTTTGAAATAACAGAGATTTCCATATTTGTTGATGCTTTGCTAAAGCGATATTTACCCTTTTTACTGCATGATTCTTTAGTATTTGGGGATCAAGATTTATATGGTTGAACCGTTAGTGCTGATCATTTTAACGGTTTCTGATAGGTTGTGACCAACTAATAATTTAGTGAAAATGATATTTGAAAGTAAAGTTATACGATAATTGCCCTTTCCAATATAGAGATTTTGCGAGTTCAGATTTACTATTGTTTCGTTCTGCTAAAATTATTTTAGCTCTGCTACAGCATGGTTAATTCTATCTATTATGTTATCAAAACACATTAGAATTATCAAAGAATAAATAGAATATTCTCTGCGTGATTTCTATTTATTAAACAGGGAATATAAAAGCCAATTACAAGCAAACTATAAACCATTACGACACGTTGCAAAGATCAGTATGAATTATGCTATAACTCTTTAAAATCGATATAAAAGTGAATGCCATTCTCAAAATATGTTAAACCTGTAACCATGCATATGTATTTCTTCTTGATATCCCACAAAAAACGAAAAAAATCTAAGATGAACACATCGTTTGAAAATATGTTTTAATCAATTTATTCCATAGCGCTTCAATTCGGCTTCATGTTCTTTTGTTACTAAAAGTGAAATTCTCATTTCTAAGATATTAATTAAAATCAGAAGTTTCCATTGAATAGTAAGGAGGCCGTATTATCGTAAGTTTATATATTATGATGAGATTAAATGCGTTCTGAGTTGTGATAGGCCTGAAATATTCAAAGATATTTGAGTTGATGCTGCAGACTGAGGCTAAGTTCATTGTTATCTTGTAGTGCGTAGGACTGATCAAAATCTACGCAAATCTCATTAAGTTAAGATCTGTCAGTAATGTTAAAATGGCATGATTTATTGTTTGAGCCCTGGGATAGGCTGGGAGACAGTGAAGATGAGTGAATATTTCATATTTGAACCCATTTTGTGCCTTTGTTGAGCACACAGGGTGAGTGTGGAAACTGTGGCATCCGGAGATGAAAAGAGAGAGAGAGAGAGAGAGAACGGGATGACCGAGTCATAGCCATGGACAGGCCAAGAAAACCGAGAAAAGCAATGATCAAATCTAGATAGTTTTATTTAAGAATTTTTTTTTATTATGATCAGGAATTATGCTGGGGATGTGGGGCGAATCAGGTATGAAACTAAAGAGAAAACCTTAAGCTGTGAGTGAAAAAAATCGGGGAAGGATTGCGACAACTAATAAACTGCATTTATTATGAGGAAATTTGTAAACAGAATATGTATGTACATTTCTAAGGTGGATACATTTCAGGAACTTAAGGAACAGAAAGAAGTTGGATGAATATTTTCCAAGGGGGGACGTCTCCCCCTACAAGTTTCTTTCCCCCTTTCAACCCCAAAGATTTTGATCTGTCTATAAACCAGCCCTGACAGCCAATTTTACAACTTTTAAACGTACTGAAACAATCAATCATGGGAATTTGATATTAGATTAATTATTGCTGACAGATCAACGTCTTTCTTAATCCCCCAGTCAATCCACTTGTTAATCTCCTTAGGTTTGTGCTAATCACACGAGAACTGCACCCTTGAACTGCAGAATCCTCTGTGGTCTTTATAAATTCCGCATGACATGGATAATTAAAGAAAATGTTCCATTTGGCCGGCATCTCATCGCGGCCGGTACCCAAGCAGCGGCAGTAGGCGGCCTCTGATGCTGTTTCAAGTAGCTGGTAAATTTGCCCGAATCTTCCTCCGAATCTTCCTCTCAATCGCTCCCTGTTTCCGGTTCAGAATCATTATTAAATGGAACGGCAGTTGTATTGGCAATTACGCTGGATCCCCGCTGCAGGAGATGCTGGGTATTTTGATGGGAGTGAAGGTCTTTAATGGACGGGCAATATTTATCCGATGTGCCCTCATTTGGGGGAGTTGATACGCCCACCCCGACTTACAAGTCAATGAATGGTCAGACATCTCTCAGGCAGCAAGGGGCCAATGTCCGAGAGGTCAAATTGGAACAAGTCGGATCAAGATGGCGGCTTCTCCCCAACCTATCCCCCCTTCAAAAAAAATAGAATGGAGATTTATAAACATTATGCACACCTTTTTAAATGGTCATTCTTCTAGGATTTGACCTCAAATTATAATCAAATTGAGGCTCTACATAAACGTACTCGCTATACCGGGTGTGTTATTTTGAGACCTTCCCTTGACAAGTTGGGGAATGATTACAAGTCAAAAAAATCCTAGAGTTTTCATTGCGTTTTCCCAGGTCCACTTAAAATGACCTTTATTGGGGCCAATCCAAAAAAACTAAACATTCTCCTCTCGAATAAGGTCATTAAATTAAAGGCATGAAAATTAATTTAACTGCATTGCTTATTTGACGGTTAAACAATTTTGAGTCCATGTTTTTGATTCAACACATTTTCTTACAATTTTGAATCAGCCCCAAAATCAATGATTCTATAAATTGACCAAAGTTGTCTTGCTGATCACTGTGAGTTGTATAGATCACTCAAACTCAAAAAGTGACCTTATCTAGTTTTGAAGGGCATTGAAGGTTATGTTTGAATTGCTACCTATATCTTTACTATATTCAAAAAATTACACGGCATTAACCATAATCTTGTCAAACCAAATAGAGCAAAATCATAGACGTTACTTGCTATAGTAGTTATCTAAAATGATAATACTATAATTTTCTGGATCCGAGAATAAGATGACTAAAAATCAAACTTTTAAAGTATCTTTATACTTCGAAAAACAATTTATTCAGTTTTCAGGTGGCCTTATTGAGGCATTTTAAAATTTAAAAAAATATGTCCTTAAATTAACATTAAGTTACATTTCACGCCCCACTAGGAAGCGATTAGATTACTTGAGGAAATATTTCCAGTTTAACATTTAACTGCCCAGTGTGAATATGTCAAATTCAAGAAGAGTTTTTGTCCATTAAGTCTGCAGCTCTTGAGTGTACAGAGGACCCTCGCCGGGGGATCAGGCCAGCGCAGTCATAATGGGCCGAGTCTACAAAGCTGCGGAGTTAATGTAACGTAATATTTCACGGGAGAAGGGCATTTAGCAGCGTCATTTGTGCATTATGGCCCTATAAGTGTCTGAGAAAGGGTGATATATTCAGATGTATGTCCCAATCTTAGATGGCCTACCTGCTCATTTGGGCCGGTTTCACGGACACTGGTCACTCCAAGGTGACACTGGTGACCAGATTCATATCTTCATTGACCACATACTGTGCTGCATACAATGCTGACTCCCAATGCTCTCAATGTGTGACTGACATACTACTAAGAGGCTGTGTTGCTCCACACTTTGTATACCTGCACCTCGCCTCATTTCAATGCATATCAATGAATATCTATTCACCACAGAATATTAATTTGGACTCAGCGTACCTGTGGATATATATATTGCAAAACAAATTAAACTGTTTGAACTTTTCCTTCCACAAAGCCACTTTAAATTGTATCACAGAAACCTTGGACAAGAAATGAAATCCAATGTATAAGTAATATATATATCGGCTAAGAACTCTCAGACAAAAAACATTCCAACATGTCTGTATGAATTCAAGTAAGGACCTTGTTCATAATTACATGTTTTCAAATCGCAAAATCGTTTATGCTTGTTGTGATACTTTTATGAAATGTCAAATAGGAATCAATGCATTAGAAATCTAGCAGGGAACCTAGAAAGAGACAATCTTCTCAAAACAGGTGAAGAAAAGTATTTAGTTTAGGTTTTTCTCACTTGGTGTCTCTGCTGTTGACGTAATTTGTGATATGCTTGACTTTCTGAATAAAGCTGGCAATGATATAGCGATGTTCTTCAAGAATCTATAATTGTTCAAACTTGATTGGAGGGTAATGTTATATTCATTTATTTTAATCTATAATCACACTCATAAAAAATATTTTGTATAGCGTGTGAAAACCTTTTCTATTCAAAATATATCTACTCTTGAGTTGACATTTCCTTTCTATACTTATTTTTTGGTAAAGAAACAGTGAAACACAAGCATACACATAAACCTGTTTATATATATATATATTGAAATTGTTCAGAATATAAACAAATATACTTGCGATTATTTGTTTAATAGTGTCACTGAAATGAGCAAATACGATTTAAAATAAACATATCATTCAAACATACATATAGGCACATCTGCGACGCAGTAAGTTTCCTCTTAAAATGCCCAAAAGCAAAACTAAGATATATAATGAAGGCCAATCAATTGAACTGTAATACAAGACTACATCACTGATGGAATTTTCATTGGTACTCCTGCTAATGAAGGCAGAAAAACCAGCAGCCAGAGGGCACTGAGAAAACAACAGTACAGTCCGCTCACCAGACACATCTGAACAGTTGTAGGGCAAGCTGACCTGCTGATTTATATGCTTGGACACAAAACTAATTGTTTAATTAGCGCCCAAACACCCAGCGCTACACATGTCCTGTCGTTTCTTTTTGTATCATTCACCTGGCCCTACGTCTGACCAATAAATTCTGAAACGCCCGAGGCTAAAATGAGGATGATCGTCTGCTCAGGTGTGCCTCGGCCATTTCCGTCGCCAGTCGGCTGCAGAAAAGAGATATTCGGCCGCAAATGCGCATCACAACTTCTAATTAAGAAAATTTACAAGGAATCTTGATGTACTTATAATTGTTATGTGTCCTCCTTGACAGATGTCTCGGCCATTACAAAGACAAATAAATGTACTTATAAAGCAATTGTTAAGTGTTCAGCCTCGAACACAATGTATATCTTGTTTCTGAATTGCACTTGATGAGCGGATACGCACAATTCATTACATAGATCTTATGAGGAAAATAACTTGTTGGTCTCAGACACATTACATGATATTAATGATATTCGTATTTGTATTTTTTTCAGTGACATTTCGAAAGTCTCTTTTTTGTTTCTCCAATTAGGAGAACAATATGCGATACAACTGATTAAAGTATTTTTTTAAATTTGTTTATTTTTCTTTAAAATTCGGTTATCCACCAACTGAGTTTATAGAAGGATTTCAAATTCCAAAGCGTTTTCAAAATGTTGATAGGAGCTCCCCTGTTTTACATCACGTATATTAAATTCAATCCAATTTCAAGTATATACCATTAAAAAGACCATTAATACTCTATAATGTAGCATGCCTGTCATGCTTTGTTTTGAAAATGTCGTCTGCTCGGCAGGTGTCACACGCAAGTTTGGTCTCCAAAAACAAACTGCGAGAGAGCAATTTGCTAAAATATCCTAAAGAGCGCCTCTCACGGTATTAGAGAACTTCTGTGATTTCATTATCATGGAACCACGTAATCTATCTTATCTTGTTTTGTGTCAAAAAGGACGGACAGCGTGGCCAATTTTGCCACACCATTTACGTGAGAGGCATATATGTTACTTCTTTTGAAAGGTCTGTATGAATAATTGGAGAGAGCGCCATTTTATCAGACATCGAGATGAAGCAAATTCTCTTGCTATGTTTTATAGGCATTGCACAGGCATTTTTCAGGGGGCATATTTTCTCATCAGCGTTTCCCGCCACCCTAGTAGCAGACGAGATTTTTGCGACCTCCCCGAGCCCGAGGGCGGCTTGTTTTCGCACTGGTGTGTAATTTGTCCAAAGTTGTCTAGGTTTAGGCGCGGGGATGTTTCACAGCACTGGGCCTACCCCAGGACCTCCCCACCCCTCCCCTATCCTCCCTCTCCCGATCGAGATAACTTCACACCGAGGATCTCACCTCCAAGGGCCGCCATTTTGGACATTTTCGCGCCAGGTAGCCATGTAAATAACACCTTCTCCATGGCAGATGTGAAACGCAGATTCTCATCAAAAGCATTGCAAGCAAAGTTGACCGAGGACCTGCAACCTTACCACCCACATTAAAACCTCCCCACCCCAACCCCCTGTGTCGCCAAGCCACTAGCATACCATCTCTATCTCCATCCACACCATGTGACATTCTTATTTTATTGCTCATAATATCGCCCATCGCAGCCTCGTCTTCAGATATTTATTTCATAAGAGGGCCACCTGGTGGGGAAATCTGCAGAGCCGTAGCAGTTGACCTGTCTTAGCTGATGGATGATCCGGACAAGTCTGACCTAGCTACCCACCAAGAAATACCTGTATCCTGCTGAGAAATAGCTTATCCACCATCTAAAATGTTCACAAATGACCCCTACAAATCTACCCAGAAGACATGGTCATATATTTTGCCATGTGAGGTCCCATCACGTGAGGATCAAATCAGCGAGTTCTCAACAGTGTACTTACTCTTCGTTCTTTTGCATTTCGGATCCAGAAAACGTTATAAAAGTTATAGTCAGTTCAATAGCTTTTGACAAGTTATGAATTATTATAATTTGTAGCCAAAGTGTGTTCTTATATTCATTTAGTCTCATGTGGGCTCAATATGAGCTGACTGTCAAGAGAATACAGATCAAAACGCCGGTTATCAACTCAAACCTATACATAAGCCGAATGAGGACCTCTCCCTTTATCACACAATACTTTCAAATGCTTATAGGCCGATTGTCGGTTGCCATTTTGTTGTTTCCCAATTGAAAAGTACAAATCGGAAATGTACAACTATCAACATGCGTATTTCCCCTGAATAGGCGACCATGAATGGACTCTCCTATGAAGACTGTCGTGAATAGACTCCTAGGTAGACTGCCATGAATAGACGACTAGGTAGACTGCCATGAATAGACGACTAGGTAGACTGCCATGAATAGACTCCTAGGTAGACTGCCATGAATAGTCAACTAGGTAGACTGCCGTGAATAGACTCCTAGGTAGACTGCCGTGAATAGACGTCTAGGTAGACTGTCATGAATAGACTCCTAGGTAGACTGTCGTTAATAGACGACTAGGTAGACTGCCGTGAATAGACGTCTAGGTAGACTACCATGAATAGACGACTAGGTAGACTGCCATGAATAGACTCCTAGGTAGACTGCCATGAATAGACGACTAGGTAGACTGTCGTTAATAGACGACTAGGTAGACTGCCGTGAATAGACGTCTAGGTAGACTGCCATGAATAGACTCCTAGGTAGACTGCCATAAATAGACTCCTAGGTAGACTGCCATGAATAGAAGACTAGATAGACTGCCATGAATAGACGACTAGGTAGACTGCCGTGAATAGACTCCTAGGTAGACTGCCGTGAATAGACGACTAGGTAGACTGTCGTTAGTAGACGACTAGATAGACTGCCGTGAATAGACGTCTAGGTAGACTGCCATGAATAGACTCCTAGGTAGACTACCATGAATAGACGTCTAGGTAGACTACCATGAATAGACGACTAGGTAGACTGCCGTGAATAGACGACTAGGTAGACTGCCGTGAATAGACTCCTAGGTAGACTGCCATGAATAGACTCCTAGGTAGACTGCCGTGAATAGACTCCTAGGTAGACTGCCGTGAATAGACGTCTAGGGAGACTGCCATGAATAGACGTCTAGGTAGACTGCCGTGAATAGACTCCTAGGTAGACTGCCGTGAATAGACGTCTAGGTAGACTGTCATGAATAGACTCCTAGGTAGACTGCCGTGAATAGACTCCTAGGTAGACTGCCATGAATAGACGTCTAGGTAGACTACCATGAATAGACGACTAGGTGGACTGCCGTGAATAGACGACTAGGTAGACTGCCATGAATAGACGACTAGGTAGACTGCCGTGAATAGACTCCTAGGTAGACTGCCATGAATAGACTCCTATGTAGACTGCCATGAATAGACGTCTAGGTAGACTGCCATGAATAGACTCCTAGGTAGACTGCCATGAATAGACGACTAGGTAGACTTCCATGAATAGACTCCTAAGTAGACTGCCGTGAATAGACTCCTAGGTAGACTGCCGTGAATAGACGACTAGGTAGACTGCCTAGAATAGACTCCTAGGTAGATTGCCATGAATAGACTCCTAGGTAGACTGCCGTGAATAGACGTCTAGGTAGTCTGTTATGAAAAGACTCTCCTGAATAGACTTCTGAGCAGACTCCTATATGTAGTTTGTTATGAATAGACTCTCTGGAGTAGACTATCGTGTGTACATTATCCTTTGTAGACTGCCATTAGCGAGTCACGGTGGTCTAATTGTCATTATGACTACATTCAAATCCTTCCACAGTCAGATCATCTTACTGTCTTTGTAATAATGTAATAATGGTCTAGTGAAGGTCCTCCACATTGACACATTCTATTACGTCTTCTGTCTTATAATATGCAGTGATAACATGATGAAATGATGACATAAAATATTTCAGGATATGATGACGTACAAGTCAGATATAAATTATAAAATATCAATATCAGTTCACTGCAATGACCTCAAATTTTATGCAAAAGGAGAAACATACACATACAAATGAGTAATATTACTCATGCTATGCTGTGTTTGAATGATATGCACATACGTTGAGTAAGGGCGATTCTTAGTGCCACCATAAACACCAAGCCCCACTGTCAGGAGGCGTCTGGTCGGGGATTAGTTGTCAAATAAGCCTGATCATGACAACTCTATTGCCCCCTTCAACGTGACAGTAATGCTTACAAAACCGACATTAATTGTTACTGACACTGTCATCCACAACAGTAGGGATCCATGTTACATTTTGTCACATTTTCACAGATTGTAAATTGAGAAGTTGTTATTTGAGGGATTATTTTTTCGCTACACAGCAGCAGCAATGTCCTCAGGTCACGTGGCCCAGCATGGCGTCTCTTGTTTTGGCGCCTTTTGTGACGAAGCAGACGACTTGGTCGAGGAGCTTATGATATGACTAATTTCATCAATTTGTTCATTATACCAGACAATTAATGTCTAAATGTAGGCAACTAGATAATCCTTTATGAACATTTTGATTCATTCATTTTGATTTATATATAAAGACGATAAACAAAAGACCGTGCCCTATATATGGGTTTAACACATCACCTATCGAGTATTGAATCTCAATCATGAATTAGACTGATCAATCATTCGTATTCATAAAATCTGCCAGTCTTATCGAGCTTTTTGTATTCCGATATATATCAGGATCATTCGAGCCAGATTTTAGTAGCCGTCCTTGTATATAGATATCAATACAAATTACTTATTGGACTCGGATTAAAGTACTTTTATCAAAGCAAACTACCTAGATTTAATAATTGAGAAATATACAGTGAGTATAATATAATTTTGTGTATTTTAACATAATTATCAAAGGAAAACGGTATAGTTAATATATAAGCATTTCGAAGATAAATTGAAGGTGACAGACATTGCGTTGCTACTAATGTATTTCATAAGGTGATTCATTCTGTGAAACACACACACACTCACACCAAGGTCTAAATATATATATATATTATGTCTCGTAAGGTATTAGAGAATTTACCACAAATAGATATATCAAAAGTCACCCCAATTACGCTGAATGGAGGTTTTTAAACATTCGTTTTGTTAATTGGCACAAAGTTTGGAATAATTATACCATTTTGAGAAATGATAGCGCATGTCAGTTGCTTATAAATGTGTTGAAACTAACATGACCTGTTGTGAAATTGACAAGATCTTCTCGTCCTTGCCAAAAGAGAACAAAACACAGTGCCATCAGAGGTCTCATTTATGTAACAAATCACTAGTGATTTCACAGCAAAATAGGGGATAATGATGACTTTTTCTTCCATTTGGCACACTTACAAGATCTCCAAAAACTTGCTTTCCTCTTGACGCTTATTTACTTTTTGCCGCCAAACCAAATTGCAAAAGGCATAGCAAGACTTTCTAGGTGCAGACCGTGTTCGGGGGAGACATAATTAGTGGCCTCGCTTTGAGATGGCACGGTAACTTCCGGTTGGATCTCCCAGCGTTCCTGGCTGCTCTATAGCGTGCCAGTCATTAACTGCCAGAGTTCTAAGTTGGTCTATCGCGCGGCCATCATTACCATCGACTTCTGTGCAGGCGTCTTCCGATTGCTTCAAATTGTCGGCTGGCTCCACGGATCCGCTGCACCCATTTACTGCATTACGCCACTTATATGGTGTGGTCTTCCTAAATTTTGCCTCCTGCACCTTGATCTTTCTGTAATCTCTTTACTACCTGGCTCACGTTTAGCGACCGCACGAGAAGAAAATATCCGTCTGTGTCATTTGTCGGACCCACCCTTTTCTGTGTAGAACAAGGTGGATCTTCACTTGTCCTTCTAATTAAACCGTCTCCCACCTTTCTCCCTTTGTGTTTACACATTTTAGAACCAGCTTTACATAAACTTGCGTTCATGTCCAAATGTCTAATTTACATAAAATGTCGTCTGCTAATTGGTTTTTTTTTTCAGTTGTAGCCAAAATTAAAGTTTTGGTGTCTCCTCGTCGGCGCTACAGATATAAATTTTGCATATGCTAGTATAACGCAATAAAACTACACACAAAACAACTTGAGTATCAATGAGAGTATGATAAAGCTCCATTTGCTGTCAAGTAGGGGTGATTAAAAGTGAATTGCGTGAGAGGCTGGATCATTGTCAAATTAACCACTGACAATACAGCACAGAGTACCTTCACCGCCATCAATATACCACCAGTCTATTATAGGCCCAACCTGATCCCAGAATACACCTTTATAAGTGCCATTTGTGAATAAAAAACCTAACAAATCAGCATTGTCCTCCAATTCAACTTAGGACTTGCAATCAAAGATATTTGTTACATGAACGCATCTCAAATGCCCATACAATGTTGCATCTGAACAAACACAAAAAAACTAAAGACAACAACATCTGCTTGGGATCACAAGCCATTCAAACACTAGCATCATGATCAGTGTTTTACCACATTGGTGATTGCAGCATGATCGCTTTATGGCACTCTCATTTCAGGCAATTGAAAAGGTAACAAAGCAAGTAATGGACTAGTCCATAAATCAACCAATCCCTTCCAGTGCACTGTAATAAAACATGAAGTTTTCTCTTCAGGTGTATAAAATGGTTTCAACTAGTTTATTAGTAACAATGTATTTGTCAGTAACTCACAGTATCGCAAATACCTTTTTATTGACAAATGAAAACAATTTCTTTTCCATTGAACTTTGGTTGCAATAAAACTATTTCACCAACAGGAGAGTTTAGAATGACAAATCAAAATTTAACCATGAGAAAATTTCAACTTATCCATTTGATAAAGAGAAAATATGCTATATTAAGAAACCATCAGTCATAACCTTTTAGTATAGATACATTTAAAGAGGCTATTATTTGAAAGATAATAATGTATTTCTTAAGTGCAGTGTCCCAAACTATTTAAGACCAAGCATCCCATTAGGAAGACGTTATGGCAAATATTCTTAAAAATAGAAAACAAATAATCAAGTTATGTAAGATGAACCTTTGCTAAAGCTTTGGGGTGAGTCAGACGTACTTATTTTCAAATTGGGGACATTTCATGTCCACCTGTTCTTAATGGGCACGGGGACGCCTCTCAGCAGGCTATCATTTGATGATCAGTGAATCAATACAAATATATCCAAGATGAATATGAACTTTGAAAGGAATGCCAAGAGTATTTGTATCTCCATTGTCAAGGCTTGGTTATGGACATGATTGATGGTCTATAGTATTTGCAGGATACAACGTTTTTAGAAATCTGATTATCGCATCTGATATGTCATCATAAAAATAAGATTATTTGAATTACTTACCAATCCATAATGAAATCATTTTTATGCTTTATTTATATTGAATGAAAATTTCCAGTCATTAACATCCAACATATCTATGTCAATGTATCTACAAATAAATGAGGTGGTTTTATGATATCTTATGATATAATCTCAGATATGTCAAAATAATATTACAACACATGTCCCATGACAGTAATTTATCAAATTCTAAACGGTTTAAGCTGTGAAAATGTCAAGCACAATATCTCACAAAATGTAATTATATGTTTCATTTCCAAGAACTTTTTAAAAATGAATCTGAATAATGATTATACATGCATTCTGAGTTTAACGTGGAATTAATTTTCAGAAACTAAAAGAATCAAATATCTAACTCAGATTTATTCCAAAATTGGAAGATAATAATTTGTAGAAAATATTGATGTTAACACATATCATTAATATAAATTCAATTTGAGCTGCTGTCTATAATACACACCTACAAATCTCTATTGCTAAATAACAATTTTAAATTCGACTGATCTCTATAACAACTCAATTCCCACTGCTTGAGTGGGCCATGCTGCCATCTGGTGTGCAAGAATTTCAATCAAGCAATTCAAAAGAAGATTAAGTCAATCACGAGGAATTGAACAGGGCAGTCTAGTAGGAATACTTTACTATGAAACATCCATGGTCTTGCGTCATGAAAGTCTCTAAATGTGCAGTGGATTTAAATTAAAAATACTACACAGTTCACGAAGGTGAATCTGTCATCACAAGAAAATAGTCTCATGCAATAATACTTATTTAGCGAAGTAATTAATAGTCATATCGCTCTAACTGCCGATCAGCAGGGTAAGAGGAAAGCCGACTGAACGTTTCCTGAAACACTCTTCAGCTCAGGAGGTAAGCAAGAACAACCGGAAGTAACAAAAAGGAAACCCAGCCCATCATTAAGAGCTTCAGAGGTCCAGCAACGTGTGTGGAGCCTCGATGACTGTGGGTTAAGACAGTACTCTGTATTTATATGGCTTTAATTGCCAAAAAATGTATATGTCACTTAGTTCAAAAGAGCCTCATTAAGAAAAGAAATAGCAAAAGATAGGCACATTATGGAGGCCTCACAGGTATATGAGCTACTTTGTCAAAATGCAGAATTAGTTCTGTATGGGAAACCTACACTTATTGAAAATGAGAGATCTGTCTAGATATACACAAATAATCTCATTATTCAATATAGGATCCTGTTGATTTTAAATATATTTTCGTTTCAACATCTTTCCTTCAAAAAGAACTCAACCAAAATGAAAATGTCCTTGATTTTTTTAATATTCATGACATTTGTGAGGAATCAGTCTGGTAATTGTATACAAACAATAAATCAATAAATCATAAAGTGTTTTTCAAACCCCTGGAGATCTCCGTGTGATCAGCAAACCTTTGACTTCGTGCCAAATATGGTGGGCACAAAGATCATGGCGGATTGGTATTCTGCCAAATTCCGCATTGATTGGACAAAAGTAGCAAATTAATGATTTAATTCTCATATATAAATAAAATGGAATTATTAGAATGTGTGATTTGAAAATATTGATGAAAAGGAAAAAAAACTTCTTCATTATCAATCATGATACATTTTCTGGTATATTTCATATCTGTTGAATTTGTAAAGGTATGAAAGCAAAGTTTTTCTATTATTATTTAGCGTGTCGTTGACTTCCATACAAGAAATATATCCATATGTTCATGAATAGAATGTGTTATAATCAAGGGTAAGATAGAATGTTTGAAAAACATAGTGGTGAGTGTAATATCAATATTCGAAGGCAGATGTGGATTTCATAAACATGGATTTCATGGGGAACTTTAGATTTGTTAAGTTAATGAAATATTAATAAACTATATAACAAATCTTCAGAGTATTATGGAAATTATATATATATAGCTATTGAAATACACAGGTGTCATTATACATATTGACATATTTATTGTCAAATAATACTTTGAACACAACATGAACATGGTACTTTTTACATCAATACTTTGGAGTGGTATAACTAAGCACATAATTGCCATTGTTCTTTGGAGCTCAGTTCGATATTCTAATCAACTCGTCTCACCAGCAGTTTAGATATTTCAGAATTAAATGAAAAAATACTTTAGGAACGCAAATTTTTCTGATATATTTCTCACTTTTTACGTTCATGAATAGCAAAGTTCAAAAGTGCATACATGACTGAAAACCTATATTTAACAAAGCAGCTACCACTCTTATTTCAGGTTTAATCTCTCTGTCCATAGGCTAGAAATATATCAAAAATCGGTAGGTTTCAGATGGTGAAATCTGAAAGTTAACTTTTCACAGCAATCAATTCTTAGCATTGGCTTTCATCTGCTTTCCATTCCGAGACGGACTATCCAATTTCAGTCCAAAACAGGGGTAATTTACCACTGACGCTACCCAGCCTGGCTTCTGTGCATGTGACATTTCTGCCTTCTGTTGTATACAATTGTGATTGGCTAGGCCACCCAGATTCTACCAAGCTTCCCCTACCCCATTGATACATCTGTGTATCGTAGGGGACGTTTGTGTTGAGCATAGTAATTTTCATTCTGTACTGAACCATTACACATTTTATATATTTTTGTTCATAAATCTATAAAGCTATGATCATTTAAACAAAACATTACAAATTTTATATATTTTTGTTTATACATTTATACAGCTATAATAATTTAAAAAGAACAACTACAAATTATATATATTTTTGTTCATAAACTATACAGCTATGATAATTTGAAAAAGAAACGATTTCAAAGTTTATATATTTTCGTTAATAAATCTATACAGCTATAATAATTTAAAAAGAACCACTGCGAGTTTTAAACATTCATGTTTACCTTTCCAGCTAAAAGGATTTGAGAAGAATTATTCCTGCTTTATTTTTTATTGTTTTCATTTATCTATCCACATAAACTTCTGTCAAACTGTTTTGACTCTTCAATAATCTCATGATCTCATTGAAATATGATATGAAATCGAAGATTTGAACCAATTTGCAGTCACACATATGATTTGCAAATGTAAAGGGCTTGAATGATCCCATCCAGAATGAATATACGTATGTGGCATATATTACACTGAGATTATTGATAGGCTGTGTGTGCGCAGTGATATAAATGATAGCATAAATGGCTACCCATAGAAAAAGGCCTCGTGAGATATACGGGACATGTCCCGCCCTCAGTGTCAAATGGTGTCAAAATCTCACGCCAGATCTCGTCACACGAGAGTGTGTCCAATATGGCGGCTGGCCCACGGGAAAAGGACATTCCTCCCACTTTGCGAGGGGACACCGTAGATCACGACACCCATCCCCACCCCTGCCACCCCCACTCCCCCTCCCTGCCCTGGGGTGGGAGGGTAGGGGAGGCAGACTGTCTCTACCCATCACCTCCCCGAACCCTCCTGTTTCTTTCAAAACTACCATCGGATAATATCCCCCTTGGTTGAGGCCCTCCACAACCTTGTAATATTCTTGGAGGTGAACCTGAAGTTAGGGCGTGGTCTCCTGTATAAAAGTACACATTATAAGCTTACAGCTCTAAGTGTAGGGTAGAACTAGTGGACATGGCTTTCAGCTTTATCATAGTGGACACATTCCTGTTATGTCACGCCATATTGTTACTTTGGATTTATATCACAGTTGAAACCCAGGGTCAGTCAGAGTTGACTATCACTCTGGGTGGGAAGCCGGGAAATGCTTTTAAGAAATGATCTATCAGCATATTTTGGTCAACAGTACTTAACATTTAGAATGGCATCCCCAATATTGCTCTGCTTTTATAGTCCATGTACAGGGTTTGATTAACTCATCTTAGTTGCATTGTGTATTCCTTCTCTAAAATGCCCCATATATCTAGAGTGTACATGTGCATAACTAGAGTGTACATGTGTATTTATGGACATGAGGAAAATATCAATATCATATGTTCTTTGGCATAGAATAGAAACCATCAAGCGTTTTTTTATATAATGTAATCAAGCGTTTTCTATATAATGTAATTAATCAAAGAAGTCAGTATTATCCTGTATAACGTAAGGGAAAACAAAATGGCAACCTAGTCCACCTTTATGAAGAAAAAAAGGGAATTTTATCGGGAATATATATATATATATATATATATATATATATATATATATATATATATATATATCGTGAATGACTGGTTGTGTTGCATTTAATGTGCCTAGGAATTCAGTTCACTTGCTTGACATCTTACCTACTTACTGGATGGAGGTCTTTGATCTTCTTTCTCCCTGTTAAGTTTGGATCATTTGGTATGAATACAAAGGGGAAATAACTAATTTTCTACCAAATGAATAAGTTTAGCCTAACGTTCTCATTAGTGACTTGTGTAGCAAATTATTCGATCTTGATTAGACTGCTTTTATTAAGACTAAAGTGTTTTTCAGACGATGTGTAAAAGGCTTTCAACCAACTTTGATATTGTCCTCAATAATAAAAAGGAACTGGCCAGACAAGTTCGTAGTGACTTGAATAATCTGGACGAGAAGTAACACAAAGGTCACTTTGGTTTCCAAGCAGAAACAACTCAGAATTAAAAACTAACTTGGCTTCTGAAAGAAGAGAGGCTTTTTTGACAATAAACGGCTTTGATATTTGCATATTTTGATTGATCTTAGGGGGGCCTTATGTTTTTAGACTTAGTCTCAGTGACCTTTTGGCCACACAGGATGAGGGCACCCGTTGGCTTGGCCTAGGTCTGGCCGACATGTTTACGTCCCGCCCTGCAATCGACTGGTCCCCGATCATGGCACGACATCTGTAGACTCGATGACAGGCACCCGCTCAATTCGCTCCAATTTCTGGGCAAATTCGAGGAAATAAAAGGCTCTGATCGGTGCAATTTTCATGTGATCGAGCGTTGTTGCAGCGGTGGCTTTAGCCTGTCGGCTCGGGGTCTGCCACGCTTGTGTCTCTCACTCGTCTATGGGCAATCCAAACTGCAGTGCTTTTTCCGCAATTTGGGCCCTAATCACGGTTTCATTAGACCTTTAATGCGCATAATGCCAGGAACTCGCTTGTTACGTGCCTGCCATTTACCCCAATTATCGCTCACAAAGTGCAGTCCCAAAATGTTTAAGATGGACTCTTAGTGGGATATTTTTCTAGTTGAACTTGCCCACTGCACTAACTGCATGTGAAGTCATGAGGCAGGCGCCCCACCCATTCCAAGAGAGACTACAAATTATAGGCAGTCCAGCTTACACACGGCGTTTGCCACTCTCCCCACCCATTCCCACCCATTTCCACCCATTCCCTCCCTTTGCCACCCTTTCCTCCCACCTGTATCACCTCACATCATCCACCCCTCCCACCCACCCCTTAATTAGCATCTTACCTATAGGTATCCCTGATTATCGTCTGCTGCATCAAAGCGTTCATCATCATGGTGACTAATTGGGTCATCCTATGGGCTGAATTCCTACCATTTGTGCCTGCATGCTAATTATTGCTCAAATGATACTCAATTTAGATCATTCATTTCCACCGCTATGTTAATCCCGTAGAATAACCATAATGAATAATAATAATACAAATCTTTACTTTTTCACTTGTGTTAAAAAAACACTGAGGTAATAATTGCAAGTATCAATATGTATCTGAGGGCATAGGTTACGATAAGAATAGGTTAAATGCCAGAATATATACAGAGAAATATTCAATAATTCCTTTAAGGGTACATTGCTGGGGAGTTATGTTGAATATTAGTTGGATTGTTTTCAGGCTATTTATGTGGTATGTATCGACAGGGATGACTAGTAATTGACCATCAATACATAATAAAATCATAAGATTTATCTTTATCAATAAAAAAAATGATGATTTTGTTATATCAATAAGAAAAATACATAAGAATAGCTCAAATATGTATTGTGTATGCGTGTGTGTGTATGTGTGTGCATGTGCGCGCGCGCGCGTGTGTGTGTGTGTGTGTGTGTGTGTGTGTGTGTGTGTGTGTGTTATATGGAACCAGGAAATTTGAAAAGGAATAAGTAACTGAACATTTCTGGGCATATTTGTGCATGGGATGACGAGGGATATGTCTTAATCTGAGGGGGGAGGGGGGAAGGTGGGGGGGGGAGAGAGAATATCTGGATGTGAGAACTGCTGCAGAACATGAATGGGTCCAATCAGCTGTATTAATGAAGGCATGATGGGTAAATGAGTTTAATGCCTGAGGGCAGGCCTTAAATGTAGCGGGAAAAATTATCAAAATTATGCAGTCATCTGAAGAACTCTGTTACAATAGGTTTCCATGTTTCTGTCACGCATTTGTGGCAAGGTGAGTTATATTGTATGATTTCAGCAACATAAATAAAATTGCATTTCTGCATCACTGGACCTATCTATTTTTCTATTTTATTTTCCCGATAAAATTCCCTTTTTTTCTTCATAAAGGTGGACTAGGTTGCCATTTTGTTTTCCCTTACGTTATACAGGATCATACTGACTTCTTTGATTAGGTTGCCTCTTTCTTTTGACCTCAGCCCATTCATTACCTCTGAACCCTGAAGATATTACATTAGAATTTCAACTGATCTAGACAAAAGGATGTCAACAATCTGAGAAAATTGAACAAATCTGATAATGTAGCGCTGAGGCGGACGATCATCTGAGCACCGAGATGGTGACAATTACACCAATTTCCACGAGCTTCTTTTCTCAGCCGAAACGAACCGTCGATTCGCTACTTAGATGACTTCCGGTCCACTCGATAACTGAGCGGAAGAGCCTCGAAATCGTCAAGCCCAAATGGAGCAAAATTACCCAAGATTGGACTAACGAAGGCTGATTACTCCGGGTCTGTGAAATTCAAGGCAATTATAATTATGTATTGATAGAACCACGGCAATGATTGCTAATAAAACAAGACAGCGCCGTAAATAATCATTTTTGCAGCAGTAGAAAATCAAGAGAAGTAATATGCTTGATAGATGACATTTAAGCTTTATTAATTATGTATTATCTATCATCTGTTTGTATAGGTTCATGTCTGCAGGTATTCTGTGATCTGACTGACATACAAATGTCCGGGGCAATAATATAAAATGTTTTGCATGTATAGGATGATAATAACAATGTGGACATCTGATCTATCTGTTATACTATTGGCTCTATTTGATATACTATTGGCTCTATCTGATATCCTATTGGCTCTATCTAATATACTATTGGCTCTATTTGATATACTATTGGCTCTATTTGATATACTATTGACTCTATTTGATATACTATTGGCTCTATTTGATATACTATTGGCTCTATTTGATATACTATTGGCTCTATTTGATATACTATTGACTCTATCTGTTATACTATTGGCTCTATTTGATATACTATTGGCTCTATTTGATATATTATTGGCTCTATTTGATATACTATTGGCTCTATTTGATATACTATTGGCTCTATTTGATATACTATTGGCTCTATTTGATATACTATTGACTCTATCTGTTATACTATTGACTCTATTTGATATACTATTGACTCTATTTGATATACTATTGACTCTATCGGATATACTATTGACTCTATTTGATATGGTATTGACTCTATCTGATATGTTTTTCTACTATATCCGGTATGTTATTGACTCTATCTGATATGGTATTTACTCTATCTAATATATTATTAACCCTATTTGACATGCAATTGACTCCATCTTATATGTATTTGATAAATGCAATGCAAAATCATAAGCCCTTCATATAGAACTGAATGTCTTAGGTGTCAGAATACACAATAATAACAGGCAATATTTGTGTTTGAAGAAGGAGCAGCAGACCAGATTCGAACCCATGACCCCAGCCACTCTACTCGGACAGAGATATTTCGCACAATCATAGCGTCATTGCAAAGTGAATGATGCTACAGGTACATTTATGTAACTTCGTCATTGAAAGTACATTTAACCCTATATTCACCATCAACAGAATAAATGCCCAGGTTAGGACCAAAGTCATATCACTTAAGTTTCACATTGGTTTGGATTGGTACACGGAGCCAGGATAAGATTGTCAAAATGTTGAACAAATATTATCAAAATATATGGATTGTATCTAAAATGACACCATTCATTCCATTCCAAATAAATTTATCAAAAGTCATCAAATGTAATTTAAAGAATTAAATAATAATGCACTGATGATGATAAAATCAATCTTTATAGCATAGTGTCACTGTCTACATGAATTCGAAGGAAGTTTGGGTTTGAATAATTAATTGGACATGAATTATTTCATCAATAGAAGCCATGTTTTATCCGATTATTTTGTGATTGATAAACCTTATTTTGGCAATTATATCTGCTGCGGTCAAATATTAATGGTATTTAGACCGATGTTGAAGATTGTACATCTAAATTATCAATAACTTTATTGTTGTTGATGAGGAAAATGATGGTCTTTATATCTGGGTATGTGCGAATGTCATTGACTGCTTCATTTGTTCATTCTGTTTTAGGGATGCTTTCAATTCTGCCACACTTTATCTGGGTCTAGCACTTGTTATCTATACCATCTACCCTTTATCTGGGTCTAGCACTTGTTATTTATACTATGTACCCTTTATTTGGGTCTAGCACTTGATATGTATACTATCTACCCTTTATCTGGGTCTAGCACTTGTTATCTATACCATCTAGGCTTTATCTGGGTCTAGCACTTGTTATTTATACCATCTACCCTTTATCTGGGTCTAGCACTTGTTATTTATACTATGTACCCTTTATTTGGGTCTAGCACTTGATATTTATACTATCTACCCTTTATCTGGGTCTAGCACTTGTTATCTATACCATCTAGGCTTTATCTGGGTCTAGCACTTGTTATTTATACCATCTAGGTTTTATCTGGGTCTAGCACTTGTTATCAATACCATCTACCTTTAACTGGGTCTAGCACTTGTTATTTATACCATCTAGGTTTTATCTGGGTCTAGCACTTGTTATCAATACCATCTACCCTTTTTCTGGGTCTAGCACTTGTTATTTATATCATCTACCCTTTTTCTGGGTCTAGCACTTGTTATTTATATCATCTACCCTTTAACGTGGTTTAACACATTATTTATTCATTACACACTTAGTCTTGGTTTAGCACTTTTAAAGCTTAAGTTAATCTTGATTAAGTACTTTTTGCTTCTAAAATCTGTATGGAAAATCTGGGTTTTACCTTTATCATTTATTCAAGCCAAATGCAGTCCCAGTTTAGCACGTATTTATACAATCTGCACTGTATCCTGATATAGCATTTGGGATTAATACATGCTGCATCTCTGTGGATCAAATTTGCGAGATCGTAGTTTTATCTTTACAATCTCCATTTTTTTCTATCGTTTGCCCTTGTTATTCATACAATTTGAGCTTCATCTTCGGAAAGAACTTTGAGCCGTATATACTTTACTCTGCATTACTGATATGATTGAGAAGTCCTGCTATGGAGGGTATATATACTTGTACTTGGCAATTTAAATTCATCTAATTATTCCCAGCTGTTCATTTTCCTATTAAACTGACTATTTAACAATTTGGTTTCTGAAAATACAAAGCATCTGTTAAACTATATGGTTTTCCTTCAGTTATAAGAAAGTTATATGTGTGGTCTCTTAGTCACAAATAATTTCTTGCAAAAGACTCCATGTGTTACAAATAGACATGTGCCCTTTTTGACACTGAGCCGATTAGGAATATAATATATATATCTCAGCCCTTAACTACAAGACAAGTCTATTGATTTCAGATTCAATTTATTTATCATGAACAAAGTGCGATGTCCAGATAACTTTCACTCAGAGTAATTGGAAACAATTCAGACCTCCCTAAGAGAGGCAACCAATAACAATCAAACTTCACATTTACTGCGGATCTGTGCTACAGTGGGCGATAATAGAGGTAATAGAGCAGAATAGATCCTGTTGATGTCTGGAGATGGGTGTCTATTTCAGCCGGGATCAGCTACTGGGGGCGTGGTCAGCATCTTTTGGATGGCCCTGAATGAGCAAGGATCAAAAGTCAATTGTTGAATCCTTGACACGCCCCCAGAAGGCAAAGAAGAGCTATAGTGCCACGGCACAGAGTATATATTCACATGCACATTTATCAAACATTACATTTAGACATTATTACAAACAATGCATTGGTTTCTGCATAATATCTTTGAAATTGATGTCCATGCTAAGCAAGGAGTAATAAAGTCATCCCATTGTCTACTGAGCAAAAGTGTGCCGCTAAATAGTAACCTAATTTGGCAACCAACTTTTAATATGGGGTTGCTTTGTACTTGTTTTTAGGCAGATTATAGAATTACAGAAGATTAAAGTTTATCATTAAACCTCTAATTCAAGGCTATCGGTGGTTTAAGCGGTTTGTTGTATATCAGAGTGTTTGATGGTATCCAGAATAGGAGCTTTATCTTATGTCCTGTGCCAATTATTAGATTAATTAAAGTCTTTCATTTGACTTTCATTTATTCTTGCTTGGAATAGTTTTGATGCTTGCTTTATCATCATTGATAGATACATATAGATTACAAACTTTACTTTTAATTAATCAAAACATGATTTCTTTGCATTTTAGTTTATTCTAAAAATATTTCAAAATAGGATTAGCAGTTTATTTTTTCACATAGAATTTTAAAACAATAGACTAAAGATAGATAATAAGACTGATTTTATTTAAGATATGACAAATGATAAAATTATGATCAAATCATAATGCATGACGCCTTTGATTGACAAGTGGTAATTTTACCATATGCAAGAAAATTTCACCTCATGCACCTTTCCTTGAAATTTATACACTATCTGAAATATCTAACAGATCCAATTCGTTTATGGAATTTGTGTATGAAGATTGAACACTTCTATAAAATCACTCAAGAATATGTTGATGCTTTTTCGGTGTTGACATTCTTGTGGATTAGTTACCAACAGCACATATTTCATGATATAATTGCCAAAAATACATCCTACTTTTCATCAAAGGAAGGCCGAGGAGCAAAAAGGACAGGCCAATGAAATAACAAAATGAATAGTGTCCTTTCTGAAACCCAATAGCCATTTATAAAGTCCTAAATAACCTCAGTTACATGGGTGGCATTGAGGGCCTGAATTATGAGTCCCACACTATAGTTTTTCCTTCCCATTTTGTGTTTTTTTAAGACTGTGCAGGATGCACAGAGCCATATCAGATTTCAAGGAGTAGAATCTCAATGTCTCGCAGGTGTGAGCCCCTACCGAGAACACCGGGCAGAACTTATGTGGCCCTATAAGACGTCCAAAGGGATTTAAATTGATTTTTGCGACGCCTTCTTAATGTTATCTTTTAGTGACAATTGCTTACTTGAAACCAGAGCTCTGTCAAATCACTGTTGCTGTCATTTTGGTGTCCTTTCTACTGAGCTAATAACGCGATGTAAAATGTTGGGACGTTTTAGGGCTCCACTGGGGCATGGCATGTTTTAGAGGTTTTTGAGCAAGCCACACAAACACTTGTATAAGGGAAATGTGTGATGGTGCCACAGAAAGGGGCTTTGCCATAAACACAAAATTGCACCATGATTTGGCATCTGACAGCTTGGCCTAAGACTCTGCTGTCAGAGGTGTCAGACTACAAGGATAGTAAGTGAACAATCTAACCTGTTTATTAACCCTCTCACCACGGCTTGCCAAACTACTTTTTCCCTTTAAAAAGATACAGATATATTCTACATATGTGACATCGCATAAAGCTTAATATCATTTGTGTGTCATCCCTTTTTCAGCTGCCAAAGGAAACTAGTGATTCTTTGTTGCACATGGATAAATTGAAAACTGAAATAAGGGTAAAAGAGTATAAAAACGAAGATAAACGTTCTGGAAAACATGGCTAATTTGGGGCTATCTATTGACTAGAGCCCAGCCATGTATATTGAAGAAAGCACTCTGGACGTGAATGGCATGAAAACTGTCTAGCTGGTTCACGTTGACCTGGTGTACCATTAGGGCAATCAACGCGGTAGGACTTCTGCTACTGCATCAATGGCTTCACACCAGAGCTGGGGTTTTTACATGCACCCCTTTGTCAGACTGCTGTTTAATACTAAATAATCAGGAGAAAATTGTATTATCACAGGCACGAGGAGGAAAATACATCACTGCCTCCTGTCACTTGTCAATGGTCTTTTCAAACTGCGGTTTGAATTCTTCCCGGCCTGTATATGCTTGGTTGGGCTTCTTCGTATTTGTAATAAACATGACCCTCTATAAATGACCAAATAAGTGTTGCTATGGTCACAAAACCTACCAGAAGATGTGGGTACTTTTCTGGGCCATTTACTCTCTTGGACTTCCTCTTCTATCCATATTCAACAATGTAAAGTTTTCTTTGGGTTAACCTACACTCTTGACTAAATTGCTCTCTGATCTGAATAGACACAATATACTTGTAAATGACCTTCTGCCATAGCGTTTGTACATCATAATAAGTCATTAAGAAGGGACCACAACTCCGGCTGAAAATATGTTTATTCGGATCCATTTTCTGAACAGAAATCATTATTTGCTCAGTTTGAAGAATAGATCGACTCATATAATAAATAAAGACTGATTATCCTGCTTAAAAAGGACCGAGAGAGTCAAGTTCTAGCGAGGTTATATGCCGGACAGGCAGCTTCTCAGACCCCGTGAATACCCCTCTAGGTGATCTGAGAGGGTCCTTAGTAATATGCCTTGGGGGTGGTGGAAATTACAGGTATAACAAAGGGCCTGTGTGAATACCCTGCCGGTCCCGGCTCGTCCTTTCCTATTCATCCCCCTTCCTCTTTAGAGCTCCGGCAAGCTGTCTGAAGCCAAAACAGCCTTCCCCAGTTTTCAAAAGTGTCTTCACGGGGACAACAAACGTCTCCTAATGGCATCTATTAAGTTCGTTAAATGCTATTCAGGCGGGTCTCAATTCAGCTACTTCGGTGGCTTCAGGAAAGGGCAATCAGTAGAAACGCGCGCTTGCAAATGGTGGAAAGTGCAAGACTTAAGTGGGACTAACGGAGAAAACCGGGCGGTCCCCTACAATACACAATAAAATGCCACAAATCAGTCGGCTCAAATTATCATATTATCATTTGATACAATTGAAAGAGACTAAATCCCTTCTCCTCTCAGTCGTTAAATCCACAAAAATATGGCGGACGTGGCAGATGCAATTGACAATGAGCGATATTAGGGTAATTGGAGTCTGGAGTCGATTTTTCTCCATCGGAAATGCGACACGTTGATGAGACCAATTAGGTATGATCGAAGATTGTTGTCAAAATGATCCAAATTGCATCATCAGCTGGAAGCCAAATTTGTTGAAAACTGTATTGATTTAACTTTTCCCCTCTAGTCATTTTGTAGGGAATTTCATCAGGGTTTCTTCCAGCCAGACCAGACAAATGAGCTCTGTGTTATGAGCCCTTCTCTGACCTTTTGCTTTTGTTATCACTCCACAATTTGTTTTGGTCACAAATCAATCCTATTCCTCCCAAATCACTTCTTTTTGAGTGGTAGATTTTATGAGAATATATAAGATTTCTTTATGCATTTTTATTGTCATTGTGCACATAAACTTCTATACGTAATGAAGTAGGTGTAGAAGAAGGTGGGGTTCTAGTTGCCAATTTTGAGTTGGAATGGAAGGGAGGCATTCCCTTGTCATGTATAATATCACCATATATGCCAATACAACTTTTAGAAATAAATTTCATAGAATGCAAAAACTATGTTTAAAAGGTCACTTTTTTCACTTTCAAAACAAGCATTCTGTGGATAGTGACAAGATACAAGCCGGCGATAACTTCAAGATATGAGGTCAGAATCAAGAAGTAAAGTGTGCCATGTAATGACTATGATCACAAGATCTAGAGGTGTGAAAGATCACGGCAAGTGTCACACCTCTTGTCACAACCTGCTGCCCCCTGGTGGCCGACAGAAACACCCTTTCCCTCCCACTCCCACCGAGGGCACCTCACGCGACCTCTTCAATGAAACTTTCTCAGCCCAACACTTTGACTTTGCCTCGTTTTCAATCATATTCTCAGACATGGCTTGACCATATTGATTCATTTTTTTTCTTCTGCATATTTCCTAATTTCATCGCAAACTTATCAATCTGCGGTCAGAGTCAGGGTTCTTTTAAAGCACGCATATTTACAAGGATCTCTTCACTTGCAACCTCCCAGAGGAAACTGTTTGTCATATTTGCCGGGGTGTGGGTCTGGTAAGTAGAGTCCCCTGCAGCAATGAGCCACACAAGGTTCCATCAGGGCCTGCAGAAAGGTCATTACCACTAGTTATCGCCCATACAAGTGCCCTAGATGTCCTCAAATTATAGGGTGGGGTCTGCCGCTGGGATGGTGTGAGGATGCCCAGAAATTTCATGAAAGAAAACAGTGGTCACAGGCTGGGGCAGGCTGGGGCATTTCTAAGTTGATTTATGCATAAGGTGTCCTCTTATTTGGAACCGAACCCTTTTTGCTGGCCTCGTTATGAAAATGAGAATTTGCAATATGCTATGCCTATTTAGAATATTGAAATGAATAAAAGTATTTCCCGCTTTGGTTAGTCTTGTACATGTATAAACGTTCTTACATATATTATTATATAAACAGTTCATTTGGAGATGTTTTTTCCTTTGACAAGATTCACCTTCTCAATGGCAAATATCCTGACACAGCTGCAGATAGAGACAATTTTGACCACTGGAATGCGTAACTAATATAGTAAAAATTACAGGGGGTCCTGTCCTCCTTGCACATAGTGACTAGACTTAAACATCATCTTCTTATCTGAAAAGATTATCTATTGTTTTCACACGTTTCCCTTCTTTGTTAAATACCCACAAACAACAAAGGGTATGAACTCTTTAGTTTGGGGGAATTCAGACAGATTCATTCATTGCCAAAAGCAATCATTATGAGTGAACAAAACTATTCAAGAAACCTCAACATTCTTCCTAATTTAAAACACTTTCAACTTGGTTTTTCACCTGGATGTTGGCTGTTTAGACTTAACAGGAGGAAACATCAGAAGTTAAGGGGTAACCAGGGTGATAATTATCGCAGTAGGGCTGCACAACTCCCGCTGGGGGGCAGCTCAGTCGCGGACCAAAACGCGGCTTACTTCAAAGCATTTTCACCTGACCTCATTGCTTTCCAGGTGTCCCTGAACAGACCACAACGGATCTTCATATGGTTCGCCACCTTCCCAAGTTAGTTACATTAAATAAGAACACCATTTTTCTTAATTTGAAGGGGGAAATATTTTCTTGAAACCATATTGAGGGTTTGGCCTTTTTCTTTTTAAAAGGAAAAATAGCTCCATATGAGTAGACAATTTAGAACATTTTGATGATTTCAGGACTCCAATATGAATTCATATCTTCGTACACCAAATATCAGTAAAATATTTAAAGAAATAGAATTAAATACAAAATGTGGATCAAAATAAAATACAAAAATGAACTCTCCTTTATACGTTAGCATTTTCGCGGTGCACTGAAATGATTATTTTGACAATTTTAGATGTCAATATGCCTATAATATGAAAGAAATCACATAAATCACGTGAAAAAGGTAAATATTATGCATTCAGGGTTTTAAGGAAACATACTGGCAGTTCAAAAATACCTTTGGGAATGTTTATTTATCAGCAGGTGTGCCTCTGATTTCATAATATCCTCAAATGAAATTTATATTTAAAATGAAATATGCATCATGCCATATACATTAAGAAATATGTAATCTATTTCTTCCTATCATAGTTACTTATGTTTATCCCATTAGTATCAGCTAACTCTAAAAGTGTAAGGAATTAGCCTAATCTTTTGTTTCTCCTTTTATCTTACTCCATCTTAACTTTTTCATCACATGATGGTTTAATATGTTTATTGTTTATTGTCTTCTGATGGTCTTTAAACCTGCAATTCACATGGTTGTTTTGTCACATGCAGCGTTGTCTTTTTTTCCTTCGGCGGGGAATGATTGTCATCCAATGTAATTACCCTTTCAAACAATAGCTAATTTGTTCAGCTCGATTAATTAGCATGTCGTCATAGTAAGCCCATGGAGAGAACAAAATTGGCCTCTTTGAGTGTACCACCTGTAAAAACGGCTTTCTACAAAAACACATCCCTATTTTTGTGACAGATAAAAGGCAGCTCTAATGTAGTTCGGAATTTTACACCTTATATGAACCTTTCTAAGTCGGGCCCCGCCCTCTAATTATCTGCCCTTGATTACTTGTTTCCTTTGTTTTGGAGCACTTTCCTATCTTTTTGTGTGCGCACTTTGGTGGTGGAGTGATTCAGAGACGAAAATGGCGGTAAATCGCCGGATGTGATCGAGAGACGCAGGGCGCTAAGCGAAGGGCGTCATGCCACTGACAAGACAATCAGCGATTATTGCCGAGTTGCGGCCGATGATTGCCGATCGCTGATTCTAGTTTGGGCTTGGCTGGCAAAGGAGATGTTATAATTGAGGCACTTGACATGCAATCAAACAGTATATTTCTCCAATTAGCTTTGCACCAAATCTGCTGCTTGTCTGACACGCATAAACGATACACATGGAGCAAAATATTGACAATCCACAAAGATGCGATCTTTTCAACATTTCCACCATCATGAGGGCCAGACCAAAGAATTCATTTGATACTCCCACTCTCAGAATTTGTTGCTGTCACTCATTTCCAATTTATTTCAAAACAGTTGTGAATAAACTTTTTCAAAGTCAACTAATGTAAAAAATTGTCTTGAAACCGTCCATCATGATATTATTGATGTTTGTCCATAATTTATGTTTTATGTTGGTCAGCCCATCATGCCATACCAAGTAAACTGCAATTTATGTTTCATTTTCTTACTTTTAACAACAAAAATCTGATTCTATCACAACTGCCACTAACAAAATGCAAATATCACCAGTTGAAGGATTATTCGACCAGATTGTGGTGCTTTCATTGTTAGGCTACAGCGATCACATATGATTTTTCCGGTAACACAACAAGTGCAAACACTTTCCCTGCTTTTCCCTATTCAACTTTTTAATCCCCATGACTGTTCCCTATTCCACGGTTTCGCCTCCAAAGTGGCCATGGGCCGTGGTGCAGTTGGTTAGAGTGCCAGCTTATTAACACCAGTACTTCTGTGGTGATCCAAAGGTCGTGGGTTTGATCCCCGGCCATGCAAAGCTTGAACTCATGACACAATTTCGCATATGAGCTGAGGCCCGTGTCTAAAGGGTTAACCTGTTGTCCTTGTAAATCTGTGACCGGGTGGGTTGTAATGTCAAGGACCTGCGACATGACAATTCAGTGGGGCAGCACTATATCCGCTACAAGTAGGTCTCACCACGAAATGACTGAAATCATGTTGAAAGTGATGTAAAACCCCAAACAAACAATCAAACAAACACCTCCAAAGTAAGGTTTATTCGCTTTTGAAAAAAAAAACACATCATGAAAACACGATTTTACTTAGAATTTCAGGAATGAGATCAGGCAAAGTAATTCACTTATCAACTAAAGCAAATGACATTTAAATCTGACTCCGCTCAAATATTTCAAATGACGCATATTGTACGGACTTTCGACAGAGTTTTCCCGTCCACGTGTCGGGTGCGTAAACGTGACAATAGCAATAAACTGGTGTAAAATCAATAGAACCTACAACAAAGCAATCAGGGTATGACATTGCAAATTTCTCACACTCTTTATTAATAAAGTATGATTTTCTGGAAAATTATACAGTGCTTTGTTTATAGGGAGGTTTGAGGGGGCATTTTGCGACAATAAGATACCTTTTGTGGCATTTTCGTAACCACTTTTGGCACACTCGCTGTTTGTTTATCTCTTGTGCTTTGACGTGAAAGCTAACTGACCAAAATTAGAGGCGGGGAGAAAAATATTTGATCAGAAAGTTTTTGATAAATTTGGTTAAAAATTTGCCACATTGTCGCCTCTTTTATAGGCGGCATGTGGCATTATGTAAACATGGCGGTGCGACTCTGTTAGTTCTGGGAGGGACTGGGGGCTGGGGTGGTCTGAGAAGTAAAGACATGGGCGGTTTTGGTTCCCCCCTCGGTGCAGATGGGGGGATGGTCTGAGTTCCACCCTTCCCACGTGGCAGGGTGGCGGCCCGGGAGGGTACAATACCTCAGGGAGGAACCCAGCCCTCCCTCTCCCTACCCTGTATCCTCCCCATCCCTGGGACGCCTCTTAAAACCCTGCAATCTCACCAAAGACATCGCAATCATCACCTTTTATCAAATATTTAATCTCAAATTTAATTTATGGTTTTTAATTTGGCCCCGCACCAACTGTGCCCTTGGTTGTGACGCAACGGATCCAGTCATTACAGACTGTTCAGAGAGCCGCTGCCACGCCCAAACTAATGTTACCCTCAGTCGCAATTATCCGCAATCACGGCGCTCTGGCCAGTTACAACATAACCCCCCCCCCCCCCTACGCCTTACCAT
The DNA here is from genome assembly GCA_949316495.1 of Amphiduros pacificus. Lineage (NCBI taxonomy): Eukaryota > Metazoa > Annelida > Polychaeta > Phyllodocida > Hesionidae > Amphiduros > Amphiduros pacificus. Next base: position 16,554,011 of record OX439011.1, on the reverse strand, counting down.
CACAACCACCCCAACCTTCCAAAATGTGCTCTCTAACGCCATCTTTTTCACGATTATCTATGTGTTTTATGCTTGCAATCCTCATTGTTGAGCTATTATTTTAATTTGGTCACCTGACATTGACACACATTGTCATTGTGATAATCTTTCCACGCACATATCCCATCACACGAGCAGAGCATCGTGCCCTTGTCCTATATAAAGGGTAATTGACACCAGCGCCCTCTGCGGGAATATCAGTGGAACATACTCTGGGAATGTGTCAGAATAGAAAACAATATCGTTTTTAAAAAAATATGATACCTTCAGAATGTAGATATGTGTCCCTTATTGACCCAGATATATGTCTGAATTAAGGCTCATATTCTTATTGACTGTAATCAACCAGTATTATTGCAGTCTCTTAACTTCAGGCACCCTGTATTTTTCTCTTGATTTCATATACCCGAATTTTGCAGTCTTTTGGCTTCAGACACCCGATATTATTGCAGTCTCTTGACTTCAGATACCAAGTATATTTGCATCCCCTAACCCTGTATTTTTGCAGTCCAGAGGTCTTGGCTTCAGATACCAGTATTTGGCAGTGTCTTGGCTTCAGATACCTATTTTGTGCAGTCTCTTGACTTCAGATACCAGTTTTTGGCAATCTCTTGACTTGACCTATATATCACTTTGATCATTCACATGCTGAAGTGCATACCACCAGTATTCACAGACATACTGGTATTATTATATAGAGCAATGACAAGATCAATCAAGGAATTTGCAACTATTGGTCTATTGATTTCAGGTTCATACAATATCTTAATATTTGTGCCACCATTAAACTCATATGCACGCAACCTTGCTGACAGTTCATAGGCGATAATTATATATATATATATATATATATATATATATATATATATATATATATATATATATATATATATATATATATATATATATATTTATATTCAGGCTGTTTAATATAATTTAGGTTTAAAGTTCCCCGGCGACATGTGATAAAGTGGTTTACACCTTCCATGGTGTTGGCCTTGAAAGGTCATGAGATCGATTATTCAGGTTGACATGCAAATCACATGCTATTGCCATGCTACCACCATGCTAACATGTAACATGGCCCTTGTCATCGAGTTTAATGGGTCAAGTTCACACCACTTGCTAATTAGGTGCAGAACTGCCTGGTGTTGAGCATAAAGATAACGTCTCAAAGGGTTTGTGTATTAATAATATGCATTGAATAGTTTTGAAGTCATTAATTCTTTGACAACAAAGAAATACCTTTCTGTGCTAAAGATTCTTATTTCTTTTTCTTTTTTCAAATAAATGCAAGATGAAACTGTTTGGATTCAAATTTTGGTTTCTATACCATATCAATTAAGCAAGTGACAGCGGTATATAGAAATCTTTTCATATTTTGATATTTTGATATTTTTATTTATCCATTACATATATGAATCGATCTTTAGAGTAATTAGACATAACTTTGTTAACAAGAATTTATCCATGTGTGAGGATCACATGTTTTTATTATAGTGATAATGTACTAAAACCAATTTGAAAATGACAACTGCTATAAAAGGTAATACCATAATTTTCTTGAAGCGTATTAAGCAAGTCAAGAGAGGTAGAGGTATTCAATCCATTTTACCAGCAAGTATTTGAGTGCCATTAACCACAATGCAGTCCGATTCATTACCTCCGCACCAGATGCAAAGCAAACTGTACGAGGCAAAACTTTGCCGCTCTTTTTGCCGTAAAGCAGCCACTTAGTTTTTCCGAGTTTCTGCTCCATCTAAGCCAGACAGCAACATGAGGTTTAGCATTGTGTCAGGCTTTGGTAGTGTTTGTGCAAACAGGTCAGCAAATTGGGTACAAACTTTGCCGCGAATGTACCGTTCATTAGCGTCGGGGTGAGCAAACTTCGGTGTCTGTGCGCCGCGCCACGGGGTGAAATTACGTCCCGCAGCGCCCCAGCTGTCTGTGCCGTTGTCCATGTTTTGAATGCCACCACAATGACAACCCCTCCCTCCCAGCAGATTCCTCCGCCATCAGGATGCCAGTTTTGTACTCATTTGTGGAAGTTCTTACCCTCATCCCGGCCTGGGTATTGTGAGAAAACCCGAGGGAGGGGTTGTGACAAATGAAAAGAACATTTGCGAGGAGCGTTAATGATCAAAACTCTGCTCATTAAGAGCTCAATAGAAAGGTGCCGCGGAGGTAGTCGCTGGCCATGTCAAATGACAGCACAAACACCTACAGCAATGTGGCGAGATTTTAATTTGAAATGCATAGCTAAAAACGTCTATGGGAACATTTTCTTGTTCAGTCCGCTATTGAGATGTGTGAAATCTCTGACCAAAAAGATACCTTACAATGAATAAAGTATATGTGTGACAATACAACGGTACAACAAGAAACACCCACCTCAAACATTCAATTAATTCAACTTTTTGAATTAATATGAGCAATGTTCATATCTATCCTCATGACCAAGAAAATATAAAGAAAGATAAAAAGTAATTACTCTGATTTTTAAAGTTTCTGTACATCTTTATTATAATCTTCCCAATCCACACAAGAGCATGTACGTATATCAATACCTTATGTCTATAATGCCACATTCGTAGCATGCCCAGGAGAACATTAGCAAGAAATTGAGTCACAAATGTAATATCTTGGCATAGACCTATATCATTATTCATCAATCTTCATCAGGAGTTAAAAAGCCTTTCTGATCAAGCCAAACGATAAATTGCAACGTGTTCTACCTATTACGGACTTAATAATAGATGTCTAATTTTACCTTTATCGTCACCAATAATATTGACATGTATATTAAATCAAATTAAATATATTTGACATATATATTAGGATAGTAATCAAAGAGAACAATAGGAAGAAGACAATGCCCTGGACTCCAAACAATCTTGTTTCCATTCTTTGTTTTCTACCAACTTGAGTTTTCTACCAATCATGGTAATTTTCCATGTAAATAGTTCACCACTTCCGGCATTGGCAAAGAGTTTGGGCCTTCTCAGTGAGTGTCTTTTGTTAGTAAGAGTTTAACATGTCGAGGCACTAATAGTACATGGTTGGCATTGTGAGGTGCAGGGGGCGCTCTTTTGTTTATAACTGCACTTGAGTTGCAAACAATACATTCAACTGAACAGACATGCACAACTACAGTTATGATAACAACAGCACAGTGACATCTCAGTGTCACTAAATTACAGATCTGGTTAAAATAAATGTGAGATAGAAATCTGATAGATTCTGACACATGAATGATACAGATATTAGATATTATACTATGCGTAATTAATTGATGTGGAGGTCAACTATTTGGCAATCCTAGCATACATTTCTATCTGTAAATACCTTTTCGGGAGCTTCATCCCATTTTTGAGATATTTATAATAATGCTCTTAGAATATATATAGTAGAATAAATAGCCATCCTCATTCTTTTATATCATACAGTTCAATCTATGGCAAGACTGGAATTTTATATGACCTTACATACCAAAGCAAATAGAGTATGCATTGCATTAAAATATCTTGGAAGCAAATTGAATGTCAATTGCAACAATGCTATAAAATAATGTGTATTTCTTGTTTCAAAATGCATTAAACCTTAGAGCGTAAAGACTGTTGTCCAGCTATGATGATTATTTGGAGAGGAAAACATCACACGATTTCACAATTGGCCACAAGGTGTGTGTCTCTGTACTTCCAGGCCTTCCAAAGCAGAGCATTTAATAATCTTGTGGAGAAAAGACTGTCTATATGAAATAGTATATATATATATATATATGTGAGATTGAATAATATATTACAACATTTAATAATGATTTGATTGAGGGTTTTTGTACAGTACATCTTTATATCTCATACAATTTACACATGAAACACCAACCAGGAGATTGGTATATAACATTTATTGAAGCTTGAGTATGGTCAAATAAATATATGTGATTTTCCTATAGTAGGTTTGGAGGTAGGGAGGGATAGGAACCTCCCATATTGTAAGGTGATGATACGGCAGGTAGGATCTGAGGCAGGACCCAACTTCCCCTTGTCACTGGCTCAGTGTTTTGCCTTTTAGCGCCTTTGGCTAGTGACCAAGGGGCGGTCTTGGTGCGTGGATGTGTTATCTTTTGTACTGTGGGGCTGGATGGAAGGTGGGCTGAGGCGGGAAGGGGAGGCAAAAGTGGGGGCCAAAACTGACTGATAGAAGCGACATTGAGCGGCCACCATGTGACTAAACCAGCCTGTCAGACGCTCCATCAATCATGTGACCCTGCTGCACGCTGATTGGTCGAGAGCGCCGTCGGCGGAAGATCAAAAGAAGCCAGCCCTACAATTAGTAGACACATGGGCGTTTCGGAGCATTTCTTACACACACCTCTTGCGCTCCAGTACCAACCAGCGGAGGTCAAACAAAGTGAAAGAAACAGGCAGACACGGATCTAGTGAGAGAGGAGATGGCCACTACAATTATTGGGGTAGGTAACTACTGATCATAGCTTTGCCACCAAAGCTAAATATCCAGTCACAACTATAGGCTAAGACACACACAGTTACCAGTTAGTGTTCACACAGCAACCGAACAGTCAACACCGAGCCTCAGCATCCTGAGTGATTTAAGGACTTTTCATGCCTGGGAATATATACAAAAACACCATGGACTTTATATATATGTGAATTCAAGTGATGCATAATATCTAGGGTACTATTATTACATACACACAAAAAACCGGACTGCACAGTGTAAGCTAGGTGTATACCAAAAAACAAAAAACAAAACTCAAGGACTGAGGGTTGTAACATTTAGTGAATATAAAACATTTCATGAATTTATCAACGGTGGACATTAAGCCCCACACTGGACCCTCATTGACTCCTCTAGCAGTTCTTACCAAAATTGTAAGTATGAACATTGCTTGTCAGGGTAGAAATCCTGAAAAACACATCAACAGTTGGCAATATCTATACTCTCAGATACAGACAGACCAGAACTTGGAACATCTTAAACTTATTCCAAGAAATACAAATCACCAATATTTTTTGGCGTGAAGGCATTGAATGATACCATTCTTGTCCATATGCCTGTCAGAAGTAAAGGACTTGTTAATAGTTTCACGCTCTTGAGTAAGTGAGTTAGTGATAGTCTTTTGAGGTTCCAACCTTTCTGAGACAAAGTTGTTTGGAACTTGTGGCAGTCCCACATAGCATAATACTTGGATGAAAATCTCATTCTAAATCTGTGTTCTCCACTCACAAGTAAATGACACTGTTGATGGGGCATGGGACTGCTCATACATATTTGATCAAATCAATGTCAATTACGTCTATGGCAATAGACTCAAAATTGTTATATCAATAACAGTTTTCATGCATTTATATCAGTCTCCGTTAAAACGAGGCATTTAGGCATCATAAACGTATCAAATGGTGAGGTGGAATAAAGTCAGTTTTGTTATGATCTTCAAAACTTAACTGTTACATTACCTCCAATCAATATCAAACTGAGAGTGAAGCTGTCAATAGAGTGAAAATGCAGTTATTTCTCAGGTTTTTCAGTGGTACTCCATAGTGTTGTATCATCGGGACGTTTATCACGTGTTGTTAATTTTGTGGGATTTTACCATTGTTCAGATTATGGCCCACTAAGCCTGACAATGATGAGTCAAACTGTTGAAATCAACATTTCATGACTCACTTTGTGGTCTAGACATAAGACCTGTCTTAAGGCTGCTCATGTATATAAGGCACACAAAGACAAAGTATAAAGCAGTGGGTTTATGTTGACCAAATGTAAATGAAGATACTTTTAGAGAAAAGCATACCTTTTATGAAACATATTTGACTTTTGTGATCGTCAATGATATTCTTTGCACTGAGTCAGTTAGTACTTTCAGCGTTTATTTTCCCAACTTTTATGTGGTATTTCAGAAATCGTGCTCACATATTTGGGGTGCCTTAGAAGTCGGTGCAAAGTTTTATCTGTTCTTCGGTCGCTTGTCGGCACATTTGCCTTTCATCTTAGAGAGACAGTTGTCATAGATAGTGATGAGTGATGTTCATTTCAGCCTTGCCGGGGTGGTTATTACTTTGCGATGAGTGTGCAAACAGAGTACAAACACTGCCACAATCCGGGCCCACTTTATGACAGTCATGTTCCCTATCCCTGGGTGTGATAGAAGACAACTTTGCCTCGTGCTCCTGCACCTCTTTCTGATTGCACTATCCCAGATTCACACTCCCGTGTGTACACTCTAGTCTGGTTCCCGTCCATTTCTTGTGTGAACACCAATTACCAGGACAAACACTCCAGAAAAGCCAACCTGAAGAGGGTATTGACGCTCCACAATATGAAATAAACTATCAACTCTAAAACTCACTTTAAAGCAGTCTACTACACAAAGTGTCCTTATTTTCCTCAAACTCAATTCACTTTCAAAGTGCTTAGTTTAAATAAGATCAGTTTCCACTACAAAGAAATTCAGCCCGGGGCTAAAAATGTTAGTGTCCTGTTCAACACTGAAGCAAGCTGATAGACTACGCTTGAATTATATCGCTAAGAGAGAATTTACCAAACCATGAAGAATGCAAGTTTCTAATGCGATTATTTTTAAAGCAACCGTACGAGGTCCAAAGCTGTTTTCAACCTGCTTTTAGGCCACTTGCTGCTCATTAGAGGGCGCTTGAGTTGACAATCAAAACATCTTATATCCATGTTTATTTTCACAGCAAATTCTGTGTACAAATGTCAGATATGGCAGAGGAGAGGTAGCGAAAAAAAATGTCTACCCAGAAGTAAGTTTGAGGCGAACTGCAAAACCAAAATATTTTCGCCTCACAAAAATCTTCCCTTGTGAACCTGTTAACAAATAGGTATAATTAATGTGAAGAAATATCAACAAATCCCACCCAGAGAGTCTGTGTTTGTCAGCATATAGAAATAATCTGGCTCAGCCTGTCTGTCGGTGGAGGCTAGCAGAAGTTAAGAGCTGATAGTTTTGACTGGTACCTTTCACCAGGTAGCCATCACGGTCTTTGCTATTTCTATCCACAATATCCTATTCATAAAAACCTACTTGTGATGCCGTGAAAAAATGATCCTCAGAAAAAGCGGCTAGTCCATGAATGCCAATGATTAAATGGATGATTTGAACCCGAGTTTGCATCACTATAAGTACAAGTGTTTTGTGCTATAAAGTGTCAGATATTGGAATTTCTCATCTGGGCTGTGGGGTAGATGTGTCTGTGGGAGAGGTGATAATGTGATGAAGTCCTCCCAGACATCCTTAACACACTGTGGAAATCTCTGCTTAGTTGCTGAGCCAATAATTGTTACAAGTGATACGGCGTGAAGACAGGAGCTGTTCATTCTATTACGTTATCTCTCGGCTGCTTAAGATAAGATGTGCCACCAAGCACCACGGAGGCAATTAATCAAAGAAGGACTCCTAGTCCCTCTATCAGTCTTTAGCATGGCTTACATTTCCTGCCTCTGCTTCTTGGGGTCAGAGGTTCTCAAAATTTTTAGGTTAACATGATACTACTCTCTTGCTGTCACTCTGGCAATGATTTGTACACATTCGCCGGATTATTTTTGGATTTAATTCGCCATTGAGCAGTTTTAAGCAGAAACATTTCAATGAGAGTTGTATAATAATGTCTACAGAACAACTTTTCTTGAAAAAGTTTACTGTACCTATGGTAGAATATGATTTAGGGTGAAAAGTGTCAGACATCAGGGGAAAACGGCCCTGGCGCGTGGCAGCGACCGGTAGAGTTGTTTATCCCCGAGCAAGGTAAGACGGCTCGTGCTGGCAAAACGATTCACATTGCCGGAAGCCATTCAAACTATCATCCGGGACAAACTTCAAGTTCTCCTGATTCTTTTTATATAAACCTCGCAATATGCTTGCGATATGATAACCCAAAACACTCCTTTGTGGTGGCTTTCTCAAGAATTGATGAAGATGTTTTGAGAGTTACTCCTTGTGGAAACTTTTCCAACACGCAGCCATTGAGAGCTCTCTAGCGTGTGACAAAGGCTTATTTGCCCTACTTATTTACGTGCATTTGGGGGGAATTTAGCATACATTTCTTGAAAATTTCCTTTACCACTAGCTGTGAAAATCTCCTTTTACCTCTTCACGTCTTCCGCTTGGTTTACACTATTGTAAAGGCGGCCCGTTTTCAGCTTTCCAAGTTAAACTTTGGCCACATAGCTTTACCCCTATTTCTCCCCACATAACATAGCTACCAACTGCTCTCAGGAAAAATGTCTTTATCAAGGTCAAAGTTGAGGCAAGTTATAAAAAACCAAGATATGAGTATTTTTATGCCTTTCAAACAAGGTTTTGATAAAAATATTGGCTTGAGGGGGAAAGTTCTGCTTGAAGCGTCATTGAAGCCATTTATAAGTTTTCTGATGTGAGAGCTTCGTGTTGGGGTCATGTGGGTTACACATGACATGTGCTGCAAACAAGTAAAAGATGGCACCCGATGAAATGAACATCCACTGAGTTTACCCTCCTGTACATTTCTATGAAATTGACAATATATTGTCTCGGTGGGAATATAATGACAGAAGAGCAGAGAGAGATGCAAAAATAAAATGTTTCAATTACAGACTTATTTCAAAACTTCGGGATATGCCCGCCTATAATAAATGCGGCACTTGTAGTATGTCCTAAATGACACACTCCTGTCAAAGTGACATATTCTGGTAGGAACATGTGTTCCTGTTTTGTTGAAGTTCATGCTGGGGCGAGACGCAGTGATATTATGCGCTTCTAACACCCGGGGAATCGCATGTGAAAAAAATGTCCGCAATCCCCCTTTGTTGAGTGAAATAATTGGACAAACGCCTTTTAATAATCCATATGAATTTTTAACATCATTCAGTATCAATTATACGCAAACCAAGGTCCCAGAGTCTGACAGAAAAAGACTTTAATTTCTGCTTGACAATTTTAAAAAGTAGGTCATATTTTGCGAGTTATTGTCAACGCATTTTATCCGTACAATGCGTGTGAGTTTGAATGCTTGAAATTCAGTATCATAGTCCATCTACTAATGAAATTGTTCAGAGAGTCTAAGCCCCTGTGATTTGAAGCAGTTGTGGAAACTGCTGGGCGAGGGGACGGAACAATTAGAAGGGTGGTCATAAAATGCAAATCCGGAATGGCTTTAAACTATTCCGCGAGCTACTCACAGCTGTGCTTTGCCGAAGGCTCTCTCAAGAGCGGTCAAGATTCCCGGTAAATTAAGTGATCCTCATTTTCTAAGCTTTGCTTGTGTGATTGTGAAAATGAAGTGAAATCGTCATTTGACTTGGCCCTGGGTATACAGGGAATGTTTATCCCCTCTTATTTCAGTGAAATGCATTTGGATATGACACGTGATCAGCGTTTTTATGAATTATATTGTTTAGCTTACCTGTGTAATGCAAACTGTCAAAACATTTTATTTTATTGATTTACAGAAAATAAGTATTCTGTTCCCATTCTGTATATCATATCTAAACAGCCACCATTATCCGTTCAGTGTATCCATTCTTATGGTATATGATTTAACAGTTTCAGAAAAAAAAGTTTTGTTGAAATATAAAATTCATTGAAATGGACAAAAATTATACATTAAAATCACATTTACGCATTGTAACATAGGCGTCCCTTTAATGGGGAACCCGTCCACTGCTTTGGGGTGAGAGGGGAAATCTATTAATGGCGTGGATATCATTTTAATTAGCAGACCGTCTGATTGTGTTGATCTCCTCAGATCTGATTGGATTTTCTGGTCTTGTGTGTCACTTTCCGTGTTAGCTCTGTTTCTGCGTTAACCTTGTCACCGGTCTCCCCTGGAGTCAAGTGCCGCGGATGAATATTTCATTGCGCGGATTAATCTGGCGGAGGTATTGATCCGGGCAGTTTGGCGGGGACGGTTTGGTATGCCGGGCAGGGAACGGGCGGGACCGGCGGGGACGGCCCCGGTGTCCGACATGCTCGCCGCCGGCCGGGGCAGCTTGTCCCGGGGCCGGCCGGGGATAGGTCGGGGGACCGTCGGACATGGGGTGGTTTGTTCAAAATTCACTCCCAGCTCTCAATAAGACTAAATCAAGCCACAGAACCGTCCCCAATGACCGTCTCATTAGCAAGACCGCACTCCAAAGGGAAGAACAGACAACTACAAACGAGCTCAAATACTGGTAGCCGAGAGAGGGTCGTGGATCTTCACGTGTCCTAATCAAGCGGTTCTGTCACCAACTCGCCCTCATAGACTTGCTAATTTGTTGCCCTGAAAAAGATGGGATCACCGAGACAAAAGGTTTGAAAATGACCCAATATTTGTTGTTTCACGGCGTGTTGTTTTTGTTGTGTTTTTATCCACCTGCTGTTCTGAAACATCAAAGAGGATTTTTTTCTCATAATTAACAAAATCACATGGTCTCATAAGAGCGCCCCAATAAAATTGAAATCAGTCTTTTGTCTTCAAACAAATAAAAAGTTTTCACGTGGGTATCTGTCAGAATAGAAGTATATAAATTCATCGTGAGGAAAATATATGTCAAACGCAAATATTCACCCATCAACTCACAAAGAAGAACATACAGTATGCTAGTAAGTAGAACAGTTTTATTCTGGGCCTTTTTGTTATATTTGCTCACAGGATTAGACATCAAAATATGTTGACTATTCCATTAAAATCAAATGATTTCTATACAGATAGGTTCACAGAGGGGACATATTGATCACTTCAAATATTTAATTATTGATAGCACAATTTAGTCCAAAAATATATATATAAGTGAGAGGATAACGATATATAAGGGGAACTTATGGTTATCAGGATAACAGACAAAAGTAAAATATGTTTAGGTTTAATAATTCTACCCTAGATAATGCAAAATTTATGAAAAAGTATTTTTCATACCATATAATGACCTATATTCATGAAGTTAAATCACCATAGAAACAACCAAAAATGCCATAAAGAATGGGCAGAATTTATGTACATTTATCGCATAGCATATAAAGTATTATGGCCTAACTGTAATCGATTTTGAATGTTACTTTTTGCGAGAGGCTGCAATACATCAGGAAATTAAATTATCCGGAAAAGCGTTAAAACTGGGTGTTTCAATTATCCAGTCGAGAACTTGGCGCGACAGTGCACAAAATATGTATATTAAGTATTTATTGAAATTTGCTTAGAAGCTTCGGCATAACAATTTAGTTGTTTAGTACCTTTAATAATTTTGCCTGAAGGCAAAGTTTTGAACTATGTACAACTAGGAGCTGCGTGGCAGGTTGCAAAAATTCCTCACCTGCCTTTAGCGAACGAAACGGAACAAATATGAAGAGACGACAGGCCCGAAAAGAAAATTGTGAGAATACACGTCTCAAAGAGCAATATCCCTTTGTTTGTTTTCCAAAAAATGTCGTTTTGAAACGCACATAGTGCACGAAGAAAAGAGATTTTAGCTCTGGGAATAACTAGGTATTGTCTGACACGGTGAGAAATGTGTCGTGAGGGGAACCAGATGATCGGGTATGAGCAAAGCACACATAGAGTCGAGAATGGTCAAATGCCGTGTCCCCCATTGTCTTCTCCCTACCCCGGGTGCGTGCACATACGGCAGACACAAAACAATGCATTTCCTTCACCAATTTCCCAAGATTGCCATGAGACAAAAAGTGTAGTTTTTGAGGCATTCTGTGGCAATTTTGATGTAGTTTGTCCCTTAGCGCCCCTGGGTATCTGTTTAAGCTTGTTCACAGCTTTCTATCTGGTCCGGCACCTGCGGTTCCTCGACATCAAAGCCGAAGAACCTTTCCGCGTGCCACACACTGACGAAACTTCTGTCAACGTGTTTGACCTTCTTGTTTAGGCAAACTTCCCCAGGCTAAACTTCAAATATGTTAAAGATACACCCACAGCTTTGACCAAAAAGAATAAACTCAATTTTCTTAGCGTATATTTCCACACTGTATCACTCCCTCAGTATAAAAGTTTCCTTGAGTAAAAGACAGAATTCCTACTTATGTTGTTAATTTGAATTTTGCATTTTATTGGAGAATATCAACTAAATAAGTTCATTTGCCGGACGGTTAAGACTCATTCTGTCTGAATGAGGCAATTTTGTGCAAAATGACATTTATGCTTATATTGTGAGGCATAAACTTCCCTGCTGGGTTACAGTGTAGGTGCACTTAGACATTATAAAGGAACATTAGAGTTAGATCAGCGAAAGGGTCCACGTTTTGTTGGTAAATGACCATTCCTAATTTTCCAGTTCCCGAGTTTGTACACAGGGCAGCGTCATGCTTGTTATGGCCATGTCATAAAGCAATTAAACTATTAGCATTTTATTGGGCTCATTTGCAAATCCGTTACACTGATTATGCTCATTGTATAATTTACCATATATTTCCGACGATACAGAGAGTCTATAGTCTTTAGGATAATAAGTCTAAACTTGGAAAACAACTACAGAATGTCATGGTTATGGAACCTTTTGGAAATTGAAAATAATCTTTTAATTCAAAACTGTTTTTTTCTGGCCTGAATTATCAAAGACAGAATCTACACAGGGAAAGTGCAAGTTTGAATATGCGCTTTCGTGAATCTTTATATCAATGTTTAATTCTTATGTTTGGGATTGACATGTAGAGCGAGACTAAATTGTTTTTGAGTTATTTGATTGGGAACTAAATATTTTATATTTGGCTATTTCTTGGCTGGATTCCCAATTAAGATCTGCTGATTTCACAGATAGTTATAGAATATTTGAAGATTATTTGACCCTTGATGACTCGGACTAGAAACGAAACAGATTTTTGGCAGATAATGAACATTTCTTGCCATTTTGATGGGTACGGCATGGATGTGACTTCAAAACATTGGAGTTTATGATTGATTGCAAAAGTGACACTTCCAATATGAAATTGAAACGTAAGACAAATTGTAACCAGGAGAAAGTGGAGGCTAATTTTATCAGTTAACTGTTATCATGTGTGGGGCTTGGAGTTCACTTTGTAGTTGTGATATTTTATACTGCTATAACCCTCACCAGATGGGATGTGTGAACAACGGGGATAGAGTTCATCAAAATGTAAAGCACACCCCAACCAACCCCGAGGTTATACACAGGCAGGATTGTCCAGGCATTTATTGAGGGGGGTTAAGGATTTTTTGAAGGATTTACTATTCTTATAATATAATAATGATAAACTTATATCAAACATGATTTAAATCAGTCTGCAAATAAACAATTAGCATCAAATTTGCGTGACGTTCTCTTCACGTGGGAAAATGTTATCTTCAAATTTGGTAATATATTATTTATAAAAACAGCTTCAAATTTCATAAGAATTTTTTATGATTTGATATCATATATTTATTTCATCTAAATGAGGGCCAGTGTATGGCGATATAAAGGGAGATTTTGTCCCTTATCAGACCTATGGGCTCTCCTTGGAGGGCCATAAATCTCACACAAACCTGCAAGGCCTGCTGGGGAAATTTAGCTGATATTTATGAGAGAGCATAATTGAAAGTATACACACCAAAAATCACAGCTGACTTGCTGACTTTGCCAGGGTTAATCTGGACACTAATCCGAAGAGAAATGGTAGCTTACCACTCTACAGACTGAGAAAAATGGCCATACTTTAGAGATATGTATATATATATATATATATATATATATAAGCCAACAAATCATAGCTTTTGAGAAAATGGTTTTTTTCATCACTCGGGTTGGCTTTAATGACGTCATACGAAGAAATTTTCTATAATTCCCTTTAAATAACACCACAGAAAGATGTTTTCATTATCTTTTGACTGTCATTTACAATAGATTACTTGCCGTTTTGGTGTGATCCTTGAGGTCCCGTTTTAGTGCGGTGAGAGGCCTGAAGCACACAATATGCCGGCGGGAGCTCAGCAAACAACCCGCGGCCCACGTTTTATAGCCTGACAGTGTGAAACTCGTGTCAGTGTTTATTGAGGTTTAAGGTCTGTTTGGTTATCACTTGTAAAGGCCAAAAGATTATATTAAATTCTGAATGGAGAGCAAACTGATGAAGTTCTTAAGAAGGAGTGTGAAGTCTCCCCAGATATAAAACTTCACATTTAGTTGCTTTTCAAAAAACCATATTTTTCATTCACATACATAAATTTAAAAGAAAAAAACACCAAAAACAACAAAAAACTAAAGCAAACACAAAAGAATAATATATGCATCAGAAAAACTTTGCCAATTTTTTTTTTATCATAACCAATCTACATATAAAGTGTTATTGTTTTAACAGAAAAAAAACATGATGATTTGATGGTTTGAGTTGAGGAGGTGCAAATAGCAATGGCGTGCAAAAATTGTGAGCTATTAAGGAATCAGAATAGAGGGTTCTATTATGATTCGGCCGTTTTCCCTGCCTTATCATCCCCACTATCTTTTGACTTGTCATTATGTCACTCCCAGTTTCTTGCTTAACATCGTGTGAATGCTCACATGTTTCTGTTCCCCTTTTCAATGCCACTGAAACAATTTCCTGGTATATTCTTAGAACAGATCTGTGATGAAACCGCGCAGCTTGAGTTAACGATTTAAAACATATTTGTCTTTGGAAGGAAAAAAAGAAAAATACTGAGTCAATTGATAAGTATGGTTTTATGAAATTTCATAAGATTATACAGCAATTGTGAAATAATTTTCACATGTGGCATGCAAAGGGTGTAATTCTCAGCAAGTTCAATACAAGTCCATGTTTTGAGAAGGAGGGACCGCGGTCACGGGGAAGTCACGTCGGTGGGGGCAGAGACCGATTTGTTGAGCCCGACCCGGCGCACCAAGACTCCGCTCCGCACCAAGTAGCCGGGACTTCATGGAGAAAATTCCGCCAATTTTCCCGTCCAATCTCCTCGTGCCTGGCGCAACCCCACGCTGCTCCTCGGGAGTTTTAAAACATATTTTCAAGATGAGACTGTGCGATATGACACAGAGATCATGAACTCAAGCCATTTATAAATAGCAGGATTCGCGCACTCAGCCCTATTAGGCGTAATGACAATCCCATCTTGTGTCTTTAAAATATGGATGCCCTGGTACTTTCCTATTTTCTGCCAGCAAAGTTATTTTGCATGAAATTCGGCTTTTAATTTTTGGAAAATTTTCCCGTCTAAAATCTCGGTAGCATTTTGAGTTGCATGAAGTTGTACTTTTTACTATCCGCGCCTGTCTTAATATTTTTTTCTCAAAACAATGATTGATCCGTGATGGGGCTGTTTTGACTTGTCAAAACATCAAAGAATAATATTTACAGCCCAGTTTTTGGCCCCAATTGGCGAAGGTGTAAAAGTGCTTGCTTTCTAAGACCTCTGATGAATTGGGTGTCAAAATACTCACTTCTGGAACTCAACTGGCGCGACTTTTACACCTTTCGGAAAATGGCGGTCCATGAGTTGTTTCTTTACTCTATCACGCTAACATTTGAAAACTCTTGCCAACTTCAAAGTTGCATTCTTTTTGTTGTGTGTTATAACAGAAGCCTCGTACACATATCAGACATGAATCTGCAACACAAGGCTCGCATTTTCCCCCACTTAATGACAGTATGGTATGGGGGCAGAGGGACAAATAGTTCAAATAATCACTAGGAAAATGTGTGTTCTATTCGGTGGCCGATAATATCTTAACACAGAGAAATCATGCGATAATGTTCACACTTTCAGGTGATTTAGGTGACAAAGCCCAACCAAGCTTGTGTTAGCTGCTTTACTATGCTGCTCTCAGCCCCAGAAACCAAAAGATCTTGTCTATGCGATCTGTAAAACTGTGAACAAGAGACTTTATCATAAAACTCGCTTATCTGCCCCTTATAATCGGCCACAGGCCAAGTCTTTGAGGTAGATAAGAGCGGCCACAAGGAGTTTGAATGGGATAGAATATTACATAATATTTTCACAAAGTCTTATATTTAGTTTGCCAAGACATCATTTGATTTTCACTTCATTATTTAAAACCCTGTGGCATCACAAGTTGTTGTCGATTCACAGATTGCAGTTCAGTGCGAGTTTACCTTTGGAGCAAGTCACAGGTATGTTGAATATCAGTGTAAAAAAAACATTCTTCTTTTAAATTCTGCATAGGTAATTCATAGAAGGTTACTTTAGAAAGACATATATTCATTTTATGGCAATGTCTACGATCTTTTGAGAGAAAGTTAAGCGTTTCATCAATACAGATAGAAAGATGAGACTGGCACCGTGTAGAAACCAGATGTACTGGTAGAACACATGCCCGTGCATTAAGTGCGCACGTGGTGAGATTACTGCACCACAAAAGGGCTGTGATGCGGTTATGCAGATTAACGGCGATCAAGTCTCGGGTTCTGTCGGACAAGATTGAGATCTTCTCAGTGATGACCTGATTATCGCCCAACACTCAAGCTGACATCAATGCGGTTAAGAGATTTACTGCCCACAGAGTTCTTATGCCGTACGAGAGGGCACTATGTTGAAATGACCTTGCGCTATTCATATTCTGGCCCGGGTCAGTTTTGTTGAATTATAACCCCCTGCAAGGTCATTTACTGATGAATTTACAATGTAAAGCATTTCTCTTGCTCAGACCAGTGTAATAATTCCATAAGCAAATTTCATCAGCAGGACCTTTCTGGCCCTGAGTAAGTGGCGACTGTGTTATTTCTGCCCTGTCGCACTGAAAGGGACCTCAGGTCTAGTTATGGTGATTAGGATTAATGGCGGCGAGTCACAGCTGTGGGCTGTCCAGACCTGCGACAAGGTATCGCCAGTCAAATCCAGGGTAGGACCAAGATACACATTCTCTGACAAAAACCGAATCTTATAACTTGGCCACGAGAATGAATTGGTTTTTGATTTTTGATTTGGTATATATTTTGAACATGTGTGAAACATAAAAGGTGTAGTTTTATCACTTGAATCACCAGAAATGGATGTAAATATACCTTCACTTCCTGTCACAACCAAGAGTGACGGGACCGACAAGGAAGTCTGCTCCATTTGTGTCCACCATGCATGCCCTTCAGGACTGGTCATGTCAATCTGACGGAAATATGAAAGTGTCAAAAATGGGTGCCATATTTGAACTACGCAAGGGCACAAGGGGCCAGGCGCTATGCATCATGGGACGGATCAATGACAGAAATGACACAGGTTCGGCATGGAAATACCCCTGACAGGTCACAAACGGGTCAAATTTCTGACTGGTAGATAAGTCCATTCACCATTTCAAGACAGATATATTCTTTTGGTTGGCGGTTCTCATCAATCATATCAGCAAGTAGACTAACAGAGGGTGGATGTTATTATCAGTTCGCACAGTGACAACATGTAGACAAATTGTTAAAATAACCATTAACATATAAGATTAGAGAAGTATAGTCATCAACAGAGTGTTGATAGACCAGAGGCAGGGAGGAAGGAAGTTGAAACATTGAGTCCACGTTTTGAGTTGATGGGGTTAAACTAGAAGCAGAATTCAGCTCACAGTCTTACATAAGAGGTCGGCCAAGCCTTCGTTCCTCCCCCAGTAGATGTCTGTGGTGAGCCGCCTGATTAGCCTGCGTCTCTAGGGGTAGCTACGCAGGGCAGGGTGATTGCCCCTGTAGCCTCAGTGGACACGCAGGCTAGCCACGGCCCCGGCTCTCTATTCATTGTGGGAGATTCGGTCATCCCAGTGTTAATTTGTGATGCTGTCAGTCGTACTGTTGATCAGCTGACAAGAACGCGCATTACTTGCTTAACCCGATTTGCGGAAAAATGCATTTAACTTAAACCACTTCACACAAATATCTGGTTTGACCGATACAGTAGAAGAATTCTGCGATATATGGCCAACTTTCTGTGTAACGAGAAGTACATAAAAAACTTGAGACATTCATATTAATCACTAAAGAGGAGACGAGACAGTTTTGATAACAAATAAGAACAAAGTGGTATTCCTTGGCAGCGAAGGGGTTAAAGTGCCGTCTTGATGTGCGTAATTAAGTGGCCTGCTTGACACTTTGTGTGGGTTACAGACAAAGGGTCTGAGAGCGGGAGAAGCACCAATTGTGTCTAACTGATCAACAAAGTGGACAAAGGACGGCAGAAAAGAAAGACAACGCTCAGATTAGCACATCAGGGTTTTTTTTGAAGTTTTTGTCACTCTTTTTATTTGTGTCATGTTCCTCTTTTTGGCTCTGTCGTTTAAAGGTGTATTTCGCACCCCGTGGACACCTTAATGGGACCATCTTTACACCTTAACCTAATCACACTCTTTATTATGTGACCAATTTTTTTGTCATACGTGAAAGAAGGTATGCTAAGTCTTTGGTCAGCCCTTACCCAATTAACAGTTTGCGTTTTATACCAGAAAAAAAAACACCTAATGATCACTCTACATGGAGAACCCACAGAGTGCGACAGTACTGACCAGTAAATCGCGATGACCAATAGCAATCAGACTCTCTACTTCTCTTTGTTTTATTGAAATGTTCATTTATTTGTTCAGTTCACCAGAAACTATGGTGCGTGGGTCATTACTGAGTAGCTAGGTTACAGCAGATCTTGCAGAAAACACATTGAATCAACTCTTGTTTGTGACATGTGAGGAGCTAATTTCTTAAGCATCAGATTGGAAAGTCTTTGGCAAGTTAAAGTCTCATCACTCAGCTGGCTGTAAAACATAATTGGCCATTAAAAGCTATCAAGGCACATTGGAGCTAATAAAAATAGTTGAGATGTGTAGGTGTCTGGTGGCTGCGAGTTTTCTCTATCAAAAATTCATAAGTTATGAGCACAGCTGCCACAACCGGCAATATCATATATTTGTCTCGCCACATACCGCCATAGCATAACACGTGTGTGATAATTTGGCCCGGGATAGATATGGCAGTGTCTGTGACAAGAGTTTGATGGGAAAAATGGCAAATCCATGTCTTTATTATAACTTGATTCACCCAGATTGAAAATCACTTATGAAAGATTGGACAAAATTATAACGATTTTAGCAGACTTACCCATACATTTTTATTGTCTGTATAAGCAAAGGTGGTGATCGCAGAAAGATCAATCTCTCTCTATCAGACGAGTTGAGTGCTAGCATTGAATTTGCCTGAAGACACAATTTACTGTTTATCAGATTAATTAGTCACAATGTGCCTCTGGAACATTAAATAGCTTTGATTCATGTGATGAGAGGATTCACCCACAATGCATTGCTCACTCTGGGCATACCAACTTCCGGTCAACTATGTGTGGTATCTTGAGATGTTCTGCAAGTATATAAACACACACCAAGAGAAGTCACAAAAATGTAAACCAATATAAATCAACACAGGCTATCGCTCTATTCACCGGGCCTCGCATATGACTCAATTATCAATATATAAAAACTACAAACTGTGAATGATTAATAAGAATGTAGTGACATCCTAATTACATTATCTGCATATCTAACTCCTAATATGAAATTCAACTCAAATTCTTGATGCCCCATCTTGCATACAGCATAGCTTATTAGCTGGCAAATTAATGTTGCAAATCACTAATTTAGACCATCACAGCCTGCCCCTAGGCTGTATAGTTGCGAGGTATGCCCTGGGAGACAGGTGTAAGTTAGGCCAAGTAATGCTATGTTGGAGTTGTGAGGCTTCACCAACAGCTGATAGATACCAGCCTGATACACCGGGGCAAGGTGTGTATTAAACCGCTACCATATCGTGGCAGGTAGTAGCTTGTATCAGTCAGGCCAGATCTAGCAAGTATTACATTGTATAGAAATATAACTTAATAATATACTGCAATATATATATATATATATATATATATATATATATATATATATATATATACATATATATATATATACATATATATATATATATATATATATATATATATATATATATATATATATATATATATATATATATATATATATATATATATATGAATAAACGATATATCTATAACTGCGCATAGCAATATTAAAAATGACTAAAATCATATCATTCACCCATCCATTAAAACTCATTCTAAATGTTATAAAGATAAATATTTAATTAGTTTGGAAATGTGTAAAGGTATAGCAAAGTGCATATCTTTAGATGTAGAAAGTCTTCAAAGGTGTTGAATCCTGGCAGTTTGTGTCAGTGAGTTGCGTGTCTGCTATCTCAACCAGCAACTTGTGAACAGATGTCCCTATACAAAGCTTACTCAGATTTAGGACTGCTTCATAATGTATTTAACCGATCATCAAAATGATTTTGATAACCTCGCGATAAGCCGCATGCCTCCCTGCGGGTTATTAGCTTGCCGCGGGCTATATGAGGTCCTTTACTACTTGTCAACACCACAAGCCACACCGATAATGCCATGTCATGTTTACACTAGTCTCATTGCTTGTTCCTGGAGGAAAAAAATGATGATAGACGATTGCAATTTGCTGATCTATTTTTCATTTAATTGATTTAGAATTCCAGTTTAGATAAGTTGTTTTTAGTTATTATGAAATATTATGGCTTCAAAATTCTGAGAGTATGATATTTATATTTAGGGTTAGGAGATTTTTTATCAGCATTGAAAATGGTTTCCATAAACCCAAGTAAAATGGGGATTCTTTTCCCTTACCTCTTTTGGAATTAAAAGTATAGATATTGCACCTTTGCTGCGACCAAAAACACAATGGAAATTTAACATTGTGGCTCCCTTGACGCTGACGTTCCGATGTCACATCCAACGTCACCGCGCTTTCTTCAAAACATAAATGGAAATTATTCCAGATCGTCTCCGTTTTATGAATTTCTGTTGGGTTTATGGATGAACTTTCTATATTTAAGGTTAGTGAATTTCCTTCAATCAGATTTATAAAAAAACAGAGCACATAATTTGCATTGCAGGCTATCGATTTTTTTCTGGAAAATATACAAATTCAACATAAATAAATCATGAGGGTGAAGAACAAAATTATATTTTAAAGAAATGTTTGAATAAATACAGGAAATGATATTTAAGAACTAGGACCTTATTTTCAAGCCAAGATAGTTTAATGTGGCAATAATATTATTAGAATGTTCACTGCTGTGTGTTAGAGTTGAGAGCCCATAGATTGTGTGATAGCACAGCGTTGTATTCAAGTTTTTTGTCACACCTCAGTTCGCCTGTCAAGTTTCATATTTCTCGCCTTTTCTTGCTCAGAACCGTCCATCCTTTTAGCAGCACGCAGAAATCACCCAAGCGGTCTAATATCGCCCTCTAATTTATTTAATTTTGTTAACCCCTTCTATATGTATTTCAAAATGTTCCAGCCCCCATATTTTCCTATCACCACACTCTTGTAGTCACATATTAGAGCTATGCTCTGATTAGTTCTAATACCATCTTTGATATCTTTTAATAATCATGTATGTTATTCAATAACACTGTATGATTTACACTGCTTATTTCGTTACATGTCAAATATATCAATGTAGTAGTATGCTTATGACAGCTGTATTGTTAACCGAATGAAACATGTACAAACATCGGAAGGCAATAGTTTTTTTGGTCATGGATAATTTTAGAGTTGTATGGGTTTTAGGTCTTTTTCAGTTTGAGCATTAGAGTGTGTGTCATTAGGCAAATAGGCTTCATCGAGGTTAGCTTTTCTTTATAATATTTTTCTTCCACAGTTAAATAGATGTATGAAAACACATTAATGTTGCATTTTCAAAATATTGATTAAATTCTATATTTGGCATCGTAATACTAAATTTCTGAAATTTCAATGATGAAAATAATAATAGAAAATTTGTTTGAAGATAACTTATCAAGTACTTCTATTTCAAACTTGGGGCGTATATGTGACGGTTATATGGGAAGATTGCATTTTTTCTCCTACTTATATCGCCCTTCTGAAAAACAGGTGGGCTCTTGAGCCGCCATTACCACTCCTTCTACGGTACTGACACGGGGTTGAAGGGTAAATAACTGAACGTGGACACCCCAAGCACCCAGAACGCAGGTGAAATGCATCCGTGTGTGGATTTCAGGTAGTCAGGATTTACCCCCTCCTCCTACACCACCCTCCGCCACGCCCTCCTGCCATCAATCATCCTGCCTGATAATGATCCCTATATATCCCTATCTCCCAACCCCTAACTTTGGAAACACTGAAACGGGGGCGGGAAAGCGCTGGCTACCTGGTTTTTAAGGAAAAACAAAGCCTCCCCATTAACAAAAGACCGCAAGGAGTCACCTGTCACTTATTACACGTCCATATCTTATTCTTTTCATAAACCTCCCCCCTTTTTACCCCCCTCACCAGCACACCCTTTCACCCCCTATCAGGCTCTTCTGTACACCATCAGGACCTGTCAAAACCTTTGAGACCAATATTTTCTGATAACCTATTTGAGTAAGCAATTCCCTGTCTTTGCCAGATAAAGTTCACCGGATAGTTGCATTAATTGGGATATCGGTTCTAAGGCTTTCCATTAAGAACCGACCCTCAAAAACTTCTTGAGACAATGTCCTTTCATTCCCAGCAGGTGTACCTTTAGGCGTTAATTGTCTAATATGAACAACTTGCTGAAGTTGAGTAGTTTTAGCTTACTCCGTGGCTTTATTTAGGGATTCACGCCGGGACTTAGCGGGGATTCTCGTAAACGATTGGCCTTTTAAAGTAGTCAACTTAGCAGCCGATCTTGTAAACTCCCCCCGGGAAATCCAAGGTCCCCTGCCGTTTCGCACACAAACTTCGCATTTTGCCTCTCCCAGTCACGAACACAGCTAGCGAATTCTGTCACAATTTTTCTTTCACAAAATCGCCCAATTTACCTGCTTGGAAGGTAATCTTCTTGTGGTTCCTCGTCGGAGCAGAATGAAACCAGCATAAATAAAACCACTAATAATATTATGACCCATATTGTTATGATTGCAGTAATTTTGGGATTTAGATTCTAAACTTATGACCCCATATGTTGTTAGAGTAAAGAGGGTGCTTTTTATTCATGTCTTGTCGGTGCTTGTATATTTCACACAATTCCACAAATGGCCAACTCAGTTGGGCGTAAAATAAAATCTCTTTCGTGATGAATGCAGTATTTGTCATTAAATATGTATATTATTGCTAAAAGATGAAAATCAATACTCTAATCCGATAGAATTAGCAAGATGAGGTTAAAGCCATTTTGATATAAAGGATTCCACACCTGCTAGTAATAATATCATTCTCTTGTAACATATAAGTGTTTTGTGTGCATTGTAGACGAGTAAAATGAGTAACCTAGGTAAAGTAATGTGGTGTGAAACAGACACTTGATAGAAATACTTTGTTCCTAAGCAATGACAAATGCTATTGACAGTTTAAAAAATAGGTTTGGAATCTTTTAGACAGACTAAACACATGTATATAAATCCCTGTGTAAGCTTCTTGATCGTTATATGAAAGTCACATCTTAAAGTTTGCAATCACGTATATCTGGTGAAAAGAAATATGTTGGAAAAAAGTGGTGAAAACAGAAATCAAGATCACCAGGACAGTGTATTTTAGAAATACAGAGCACTTAACATCACTGGGGAGTCTCCAAGGCGCTAGCCACAAGCAGACTGTGAATTTACTCACTGCATTGAAATCACTTTCCATTCATCGCACCACCACTTGAACCTGTAACTCCATTTATTCTGTTAGTGATACATAATTCATCTGGTATTCTTGCGCTCAAGGAGCCAACTCACTCCTCGCTACTGCTTAAGTTCTCTCACTCGTACCTTTTGCAGATTTAGTTGACTTTGGACAAACTGAAAATGACTTTGTGTAAACTGACAATGTTGACTCAGGGACTGTCACATCTGTTGGGGTCTGAGTTACTTTCTGTGGAGTGTATCTCCGTACAATGTGCCCACGTGTGAAATGGATGTATTTGTCGGATTAAAATGTACTTGTTACAATTGATGAATGATTTACAACATGGACTTATTTTTCTCATTGGGGCTTTAGAAAACTCAGTTTCTGGAGCTCAGAATATATAGATAAAAACATGATATGTTAATGTTCAATTATTTGATCATTCCTTGTCGTAATTTAACTGTGTTATTATAAATTGCTGGATTTTCACTATCTTATAGAGAAACGCATATCTGGATAAGGTTATTGATGTTTTGAAACAATTTGTGTTATGGTAATGATATTAATTGCTATCTTCTTTTCTGTCTTTGCAGGAGCATCCACACTTCGGAGGTACCCCACTCGCCATGTTAGCTGCACAGTGTAGTAAAATATCCAACAAGAGTCCACCACCCTTGGCAGATGCTGCGGTGGGTAAGGGATTCCACCCCTGGAAGAAGCCGAGCCCAGGGGGAACCTCTCCCGGAAGTCCCCTGTCTCTGACGTCACAAAGGGCTTCCCTAAATGCTGCAGTTCATCCAAACACAAACTCTCTGTCTTATCCTGCCAGGACCATGTCTTCCTGTGCCACTTCATACAGCGGAGACCTGTTCTACGCCCCGACTGCAAATACTACGCAGGCGGATACCAGTCAACAGGCGTTGCTGCAGAAAGTTCACGGTGAAACCTCGCTCGCCAACACAGCCTACCAAGCCTCAGTCAGTGGAATGTATTCCCGAGTTTCCGGTCATCCGTATGAGAGCTGGCCATTCAACATGGCCGCCACCAGTGCAGCGCCCTCTAGTATCAAACCTGAAGTTACCAGCAACATGAATTCAGCATCCTCATGGTGGGATATGCACTCAAACACTCCAAACTGGCTATCTGACATTCCCAGTGCTGCTGCCAGTGCTGGTCTCCACTCCCAGTTCTCCACTAACTACAACACCACAGACTATTCTGCATTGGGTGCCCTAGGCTCCAATGCGTCCCCGTTCCTCTCATCTGGACAACACCTCCTTCAGGACACTTACAAATCCATGTTGCCGGGCCAGGATCAATTTGGCTCCCCAGTCACTAGTCCATTTGGTCTACCTCGCCCCGGACTGTCCTCCATGCCTAGCCCCAGATCCGGGCGGCGCTATACCGGAAGGGCAACATGTGATTGTCCAAATTGTCAAGAAGCCGATCGCTTGGGTCCTGCGGGGGCACACTTGAGGAAAAGAAACATACATAGCTGTCATATCCCTGGTTGTGGAAAAGTCTACGGAAAAACCTCACATCTGAAAGCGCATCTTAGGTGGCATACGGGAGAGCGCCCGTTTGTATGCAACTGGTTGTTCTGTGGAAAAAGATTTACTCGCTCAGATGAACTTCAGCGCCATCTTAGAACACATACTGGAGAAAAACGTTTTGCATGTCCTGTTTGCAACAAACGCTTCATGCGCAGTGATCATCTTGCTAAACACGTCAAAACCCATAGTGAAAATGGCAAAAAGGAAAATGCTTCAAGTGACTCTGAAAACAGTAACACAGAGAACACCTCTGCAAGTTCTCCTGTGAGCCCCACAACACCCTTATCTCATCCAAAAGAAGAAAAATAATAGACTACTCAAACGTTAGTTAATATAGGACAATAAACTATTAATATTATTATTCCTACATGGAAATGGACAGTGATTTCCATCATTTGTGTATAGTTTATTTTGTGTAAACGTGGCTGATAGTCATAAAAAATCTAAGATCTCTGATGGATTTTTGGTTTTTACTTAGATTTTCAGCCAAAATATGAAAAGAATTATTGAACGATTGTTGCTGACTGATTGGTTGACTGAAAGTGTATATTTTGACTGACATTGTCTCTTCATTTCCCACTGAACTGTGATGGAGGGAATAATGAAATTTTAGTATTATAGCTAAAGTGTACTATTTATACAATAATTCACAAGCATTTTTTCACCAGGAGGGAGCAGTAGTTATCATTGGAGTTATTTGAGATTCACTGATAAAAGTTAGATTTTAAAGCAGAATCAAACTATATAAATAGGCCAAACTTATTTATTTATTTCTTCTGTCCCCCCCAAATTGTAATATAAAGTGAGATAGAACTTGTAAAGATCTGCATGACTAGAAACTTACTCGATAGACTTTCTAGAAAACACTTAAAATGGACTACAGAAATCCTTCAAAATATGAGCCATAATATTATTACTGGAGTTGAAAATGTGAAAAACGTTTTTACCAAATGTGAATTATGTCTATTAAAATGAAAAACTGTTGTTGTAAAATCTGGCGTTTGAGTACTTTTTTTAATCTCAAATAGTTTTTAAAATAGTAAACAAAATACTGCTGTACATTATTGACAACAAAGAATCTTTAATATGCCCTTATACAGAAACAAAGGGGATATGACATGAGATTTCGATCATTTGAGTGCAAAATGGCAGAGGATATGTTACTTTAAGAAATATGCTATTTTTCAATACAGGATATACTTATACTAATACAATCCTCACTGACCTGATATAGTGTAGGCAAGAGAAGAAGGACCATAATCTTCTTTTTGTTGATGTTTTTCTTTATTGAAAACTTCAGGGATCACATTAGAACGCTAGGCCATTCTCCATATATCTCAGAAAATATAGAACGGTGAATAAGATAATCGAAAACTATATATTTCGTGGAAAGTATGAGAAAAGTTAGATATCTACTTAAAATACTTAAACAATTAAACAAGCAATCGAGGTCATTGGCATAATATATTTTATGCAATAAAAGATGCAATAAGAAAGATCTCAGGTCATTCTTTAAAAAGCAAAGGGCACTTACTCTTGTTGACAAGCATCTGACCTGATACAGGTTAAATTAAGATACAATGTATATATATATATATATATATATATATATATATATATATATATATATATATATATATATATATATATATGGAAGTACAGCCTAATTACAGTTCTATTACTGAATACTTAAGGGAGCAGTATTTCATGTTCATTATGAGAAACATCAAACGTTAAAGACTGTTATGAATTGCATAAGTGTCATCTGATGGATGGAATTGGGAATGATTTAACAGAATATAAAAGAAAAATGAATTTGGAGTACTATACCAATAAGATACAACATACACAGCACAACGAGATTTCCTTATAATTTGTATTTACAAAATATATTTATAAATCACTGAAATCCACATAAAAGCATGAAATGTAGAATTAACACCCAAAACACACAGTTATTTTTGATATAACACATTTCCAAGCATAAACATTTTTTTCACATTGCTGATGAATTGTACTTTGAGAGTTGAAATTGTTTTGTCTTTGCAGGAGCACTCACACTTTGGAGGCACACCACTTGCCATGTTAGCTGCCCAGTGTAGTAAAATATCCAGCAAGAACTCCCCACCTTTGGTAGATGCTGTAATGGATAAGGGATTTTATCCTTGGAAGAAACCCAGCCCAGGGGGCAGCAGCAGTACTGAATCTGGTAGTCCTCTCCCTGTGACGTCACAAAGAATACACAATACATCAATGGCAAACACAAACGCTTTTTCTTACCCACTTCAGACCTCAATAGCTTCCTCTTACTCCAGAGACCTGATGCATTCTCAAACCTCACAGGCAGAGACCAGTCAGCATGCTCTGCTACAAAAATATGCTGAAACCTCACAATCAACAGCCGGTCAATCTTCAGTGAGCGGAATGTATTCAAGAGTGCCGGGCAATCCATATGAGAGTTGGCCGTTCAGTGTAGCTACCACTAGTCCGGTCACAGCCTCCATGAAACCAGAGATAGCCGGCGCTTCAACTTCGTCATGGTGGAATATGCATTCTGGATCTGGTAACTGGCTGTCTGAAATCCCCAGTGCTGTAAGCAGTGCTGGACTCCATTCCCAGTTCTCCCAAGGTTACAACTCAACAGACTATTCCTCACTAGGAGCCATTGGTTCCAACTCCTCCTCTTTCCTATCCACTGGACAACACCTCCTTCCAGATAGTTATAAGTCTATGATTTCAGGTCAAGATCATCTGGGATCTTTGGTTGCTAGTCCGTTTGGTATACCTCATTCAGGGCTTGCCTCAGTGCCAAACACTAAATCTGGGAGACGGTATGCTGGAAGAGCGACATGCGATTGTCCGAACTGCCAAGAAGCGGATAGGATGGGACTGGCCGGAGCACATCTCAAAAAGCGAAATGTTCACAGCTGTCATATCCCAGGATGTGGTAAGGTCTATGCCAAAAGCTCACACCTCAAAGCTCATTTAAGGTGGCACACAAGAGAACGCCCGTTTGTGTGCAACTTTTTGTTCTGTGGAAAGCGTTTCACTTGTTCAGATGAATTACAGCGTCATCTACGTACGCACACTGGCGAAAAACGCTTTGCATGTCCTGTCTGCAACAAACGCTTCATGCGCAATGATCATCTTGCTAAACATGTGAAAACCCACAACGAAAATGAGAAAAGAGGAAATGCATCAAGTGACTCAGAGAATAGTTACACAGAGCATAACAGCACAAGTTCTCCTGTTAGCCCTACTGTGCCCCCACACAAGGAAGGCAAATGATGATATCATCACAGACTACATGGTAAAGGCTATATCCTAAATGATATTGTTGTGACAATGGAAAAAATGGTCCTATAACTCTGCCATAATATTGGGAAGTTTGTGTTGAATGACTTGTGAACATGTATTTTATTGACTGACAAATGTGTTGTGTCCAGTAGAAATATATTTATTTATAACGAACACACTGTAATATATAATTTTTTTATGATTATTAAGTATATTCAAATTTTTGAATGAAGGGAATATCATTATGTCAGTAATCCACCTTGTATTGTATCTCTAAATATTTAGGATGAGGACAAAGGCAAATATTTGCCGGTGTGCTTAGTTTTCACCTTCAATGACAAAGTCAATGATGGCAATACAAATGACAATATTTTTTTCTCAAGAGGTCTGTACCTTATTCATGTCCTTGTTAGATAGCTTTGACATTCCCTTTGTGTAAATAAGGTGATACATTCCAGTTCTTAGCATTATTTAGGTTTAGATGTTCATGATGTCAACATATTGGAGACATTGGTTATCATCATGTTTGATCTGAAACATGATATGTTCAGTGATGACACAATAGAAGTTCATGATTCACATTTTTAGAGTCTATAAATAGCTCTGAGAGATTGTGCATCCTCCTAAAATTCAATACCCTTTTGAAATCATACAATATTAATGGATAATCAATCAAATGAAATCACAAAATAAGGTTTAATGCAATGTGTAGTAAGATGAGACAAAAGAATATTAATGGAATGTAACAGTCCTGTGAAATCAGATAATTATAATGGATTAAATACTTGGTGTTATCATATAGAAATATTAAGTTCGTTTGTTTCTGTAAAATATCATATCATATACACATAAACTTGTAAGTATGAATGAACAACAATTTAATGTCATTGTGTGAATACATATCATACAGTCTGACAACTTATCTGATATTAAAATGTAATACAATTATGAGTATAATGTTCATGATATATCAAGTCACAAAAACAATAGTACTTTTTAATTTGAGATATTCAATGTAAGACAAATCAAGTATTCCAGAAATGTTACATTTATTAAATTGTTCAAACAAAATATACCTAGGGATTTAGTTTTATTCATTGCTCAATATATTTCCTAATGAAATGTTTTTAAGATTAAGAATACATCTCAAATGTGTATAATCAGTCTTAGGGCCACATTGATTCAAGTATGGGGTCACTAAAAGAAGGAAATGTTAATTCCCAACCTGATTAGATCTGATTAGATATTATGATTAGCCAAACTTAAAGTGGGGAATGATGTTTTAACAGCATTGTGTTGGGGGCGCATTCACTTTTTTGTTTGGATATGGGATTTTCTATACGGTATATGGGATATTATATATGGTATATGGGATTTTCCATATGGTACAAGCTATTTTCCATATGGCACACAACATTTTCGGTATGTCACATGGGTATTCTGTATGGTGTATGGGCTTTTCTATTGGTACTATTTGGGATTATTTCTCAAGATACAATACCCCATAATAGTACCTTTACCAAATGCTTTTACAGGAAGCACAGCTCGCCTGCGTTTAATAATAGATTTTGGCCTTTATTTACCCTAAAATGGACACCATACACGGGGGAGAAACTTGGCACATTTTGAATAGGAGATAGATTAAATCATGCCATCTTGGTATTGATTAAGCAGCGATTGTCCATCCGTCTACATCCGTCTACATTCAGATGATATCATAGGGCGGACTAAGAGACAAGATATAGCCATAAGCAGACTGATTCAT
Organism: Amphiduros pacificus; assembly: GCA_949316495.1. Classification (NCBI taxonomy): domain Eukaryota; kingdom Metazoa; phylum Annelida; class Polychaeta; order Phyllodocida; family Hesionidae; genus Amphiduros; species Amphiduros pacificus. Next base: position 16,523,738 of record OX439011.1, on the reverse strand, counting down.
AGCAACAAAAGCATATTATAAAACATGCCTATTATAACACATATCTTAAACTATCCTTTTGGAATATAAGCAATTTCTAAATTTCATGGATACTTTTTAAGTGTTACGTTGAATGGGAAAAGCTGACGGAGGAAATATGGGTTTATATGCAAATGGGTTAATAATGATACATTCCTAATTATATCACAAATTTCACTACAAAACATTGTAATATGATTTGGTCCTCAGGTGAGGTCATGACTAACAATTCATACCAAGTCAGGTCATGACTAACAATTCATACCAAGTCAGGTCATGACTAACAGTTCATACCAAGTCAGGTCATGACTAACAGTTCATACCAAGTCAGGTCATGACTAACAGTTCATACCAAGTCAGGTCATGACTAACAGTTCATACCAAGTCAGGTCATGACTAACAATTCATACCAAGTCAGGTCATGACTAACAGTTCATACCAAGTCAGGTCATGACTAACAGTTCATACCAAGTCAGGTCATGACTAACAGTTCATACCACGTCAGGTCATGACTAACAGTTCCTACCAAGTCAGGTCATGACGAACAGTTCATACCAAGTCAGGTCATGACTAGCAGTTCATACCAAGTCAGGTCATGACTAACAGTTCATACCAAGTCAGGTCCTACAATGACTAACAATTCATACCAAGTCAGGTCATGACTAACAGTTCATACCAAGTCAGGTCATGACTAACAATCCATACCAAATCAGGTCATGCTCACAATTCGCATCAGGTCAGGTCAAGACAATTCACGGTAAAACTGCTGATAAATGACTCGGTTATATTTCAGGTCATACCTTCCCTTACCCATGTCACGTCAAGTCGTAGGAACGGAAAGGTCAGACACACTGGACAACAAGCGATCGCAGACTGCTTAGCAATGACTTAGTCCTCAAGTCAAGTCAAAGGTCTGTTACCCAATACATACGATACATGCCAGAATTCATGTCATGGGCCATACAGACTCGTGAGAAATGACTCGCACTTTGGGTCAGGCCACAAGATTGGGCCACTTTGTACTCGCAGGGAAGAAGTGTCCTTTTAACATTCCAGCCAGCACATTTTTACGATTGGCCAACATGGGTGCACTTTAATTAGCCACGGCGCGGAGAGTGAAACCACGATCCCGCTAGAGCGAGAATTGTCGAGACTTGACCTTCTAATTAAAGGCTTTGGCTGAAATGGGGGACGTGGTGAGATTTCGTGCGAGAACTGATCAGCGTCTTTGGGGCGTTGGGGTCCCACAGTTCACTCAGACAAAGCCTCGATCTCGCTTCCTTTGACTTTGTGTCGACAGAAATCATGTTCAACCCAAGACCCTTCCTCATGCACCTTGCTCAAAACGAGGCTGTGTTATTTTTAGTGAGCTTGCGCCACTTCCACTCGGCTCAGGATAAAGGCATGCAAGATTGTTTGAAAATTATCACAGGTCAAGAAACTCCGGCTATTAAATGGGCATTTCTTGAAAGGTGCATTATATATTTTTATCTGTTATCTTAACTCTGTGCCCATTTTGTCCTACTTCAGTGACATAATTTGTGGGCAAAATCCATATTTCCTTCCGGAAATCAGACTCATATAAGCCGATAAAATTCTGGGATGAAATGAAAGAGCACCAAGTTACTAATAAGCATGACTCGGCAAAATTGTCATTGACTGGCAATACAGAAACTGAAGCATCCCGTTTTCCCCTTTGAAACGCCTTCCTTTGCAAAATCAACTGATTCATTGATGGAGATAATGTGTCTCTCAATTATCGAATGAGCATTCAATGGTGTGAATGGGTGATGCGGTTTTCACAATGCCATTGCGGATGAATATTAATGAAATTCATTAAGATCATTCTCAGTCGGTCCTTCTCGCCGGGGCTGTGAATCTAGGGATAATGCGGTTGGAGAAGTTTTGGTAATCTGGATACAACAAATCCGGATCTGAAATATCACCGCCAAATCAGATTACCGGATACGATAATAGAATCATTCTTGTCAGTTGCGGAGTCATCAGGAGCAATATCCCGCCAGCTTGCGGCAAATCAAGTAGCTCATCCGGCAAATATGATCTTCATTTTATTTATATAATGGCTTAATGCGCATAAATACATTTGCCTTGTGCCCCCCCAGGCCAAAATGTCACTCCGTATTGCGCGACACAACTCCCGGCCTTCTCACTCAGTCATATCGTTATGGCAGAAATGCGATAAAACTTAAACATAATCTCAGAAAAAATGGCTGGTTTATGGCACAGTGGGGGGTCGACATTCATGGCCTTATGGACAGTTACAAAATTACATTGACAAGCGAAAACCCGCGAAGAATGCCTGATACCCCGGTGGTATTTTGATATCAGAGAATCTCATTTTTCAGGTGTGGTTTTCACCCCTATTATCGCCCATGCTGTCACTTTGTGTCTCATTCACGAAGCCATAAGGGTCATCATCTGTTTATTGAACTAGTGAGGGACGAAACATCCATTCTTCAGGCCTGGCCCTGTCACAGCCGGCTCAAGAATACCAGCTCACAATAATCTTCTCGCGTGAAAAATTAGTGCGCGTCCAATTAAAACCAGAATCTGACATGGTATTACTTTTGTACTGGTCTCGTGCCCAGCTGAGACAAGGTATCATTACGCTGTTTGAAACCAAACTCAAATTTCTCCTGTGTGGTGCTAGCATATAATCTACCATCTGTTAAAATGGTACTGCAGCCTGTGCGATTGACTGTTCATCCCCTAGAACCAGAATCGGCGGCAACCCTTGCATTGGAAAGTATTGTCCAGTTTGGAATCGATTACCTCATTCACAAAGCTCATCTTTTAAAGTTTTGTAACTCAATACTCTCTTGTAACTCATTGGGTGTAATCAATCAGTTATTTTTTGTAGGCGTATTTGGGATATTTCAAATTGTTTGGTAATGGAAATTAGTTATGGAAATATAGGTGGCCCTTAAAAATGATAATCTTAAAATATTACAATAATAGATTGACCCAAGCAAAACATATTTTAACAGAAATTAAAGGTCACACGTTTCACAATATAATGGTCGAATAAAATCCTCTCAAGCTATTTAATGAATATGTATGGTTCAATATTAATCATAATTAATATTTCATACAATAGGAACTGAATTATATTCTAACATTATTCGAATCATACTCGAATTTAACCCAAAAGTGTGTCGAACAATATGGACTATTATGGTAGGGAAAGGACTAAAACAAACTAGTTGACCCTAGGGCAGATGGGTTAAATGTACACGTGTCAAAACGTCCCAACATCCTCTTGTTAAACCAACAAGATAACTACATAGAAATTATAGTATTTTTCCACGTGTGTCCGCGTTGAAATTACGTTATTTATGAGGTTAGGTGTTGTAGCAACATTGTCCAGTCGCTTATCGGTGGTGGCATCTTGGGGCAACACGAACCAGCCAGTGTGATTTGTTTTTCTTTGTGTCATAAACCTGTTCCGTTCATGTCAGATGCTGATTGCTGTTCCCCTTGCTATATTATGATGAGTGTGAGCCATACTGAAGAGATAGCTCATCCAATTATACGTGTTGGCAGTAACCATTCAATGTCCCCATAGTTGTCTACCTTCCATTTTTCTGTTATAAAACTTAATGAAGTTTTTCACACATACTTAGTGTTGTATGGAACGCTGATGTATAACTTTGGAAGATACCTATATTGATATCAAATCATCAAAAATAAACGATTATATTATACAGAATGCGATCACTCTCATGACTTTATTCCATAAGCGAATTTACCTGACTTTGGAGTGGATACACTGGAGGAAGGAATGGTAGCGAGGGGTTAAAAAGATGAAAACTGGAGAACGCCAAAAACAATTGCATCTTTTGTGTCACCAGGAAAACCATTCATGATTGCTATCGCCAATCTGTGAAAGCACCGAAACCAAGATGGCCGAAAGTTGGTCGAATATTCCATTAAAATCTAACACGTGATCTTTTCCACTTTTCTTACCTCTTTAAATTCTAAAAAAATCTATTCTACCAACTCGAAGACTTCTGACGGAGAAAATATGGGTTTATATGCAAATTGGTTAATAATGATACATTCTTAAATATATCTCGACGACTTCTTTACATCATCATATTCTCGAAAAGCGAGATCTTGCTCTATTGAATGTTTAAGTCCACGGGAAAGATATTATGATTATCAATGTAAGGCATGTGCTATTTTCTATCAATTATATACGACCACAGTTTGGAGATGAATAAATATTTCTTCAATTTAATATCAGGATATTCATGTATTGTGTTTCATTTGTATGTGCTTTTTTTAAAAATATTTTGGTCTATCTCTCTCCAACTTTTATTTTGTGTCAGAAGCTAAGTAAATGCGCATATATTCACAAATACATGTATATGATATTATACTCAAGAAAATCACAGAAGAAAATGATGAAATTGATGAAATCTATTTCCCAGATATTCATTTGTGTTATGATAAAAAAATAAAAAAATAGACATCTCTATCTCAAACATTTACTTCGTGTAATAAAATAAAATGAATAAGTAGACAGGTTTATTTTCATAAATTCTGTCCCTTCATATTGACTGCAAAGGTGAATATAAGACTGTAGAAAATGATGAAATTGATGAATTGGCAGTGGAGATAGGCTGAGATTGTGGCCGCTGTTATGTACATTAGAGCACACTTGTTTGTGGATGGCATTCAATCAATCACGTCTTCGTATCTTCACCGTGCTGCTTGAGTAACTCACGTCTCTGACATCTCTCATACCGTCCAACGGACATACTGACAGAGAAGTCATACCGTAGAAATCAACCTCAAAAAAAAAAAAATTGCTCATATAAAGTCTTGTTCAAACGGCGGTTAGAATCGATAATTATTCTCAATATTCGCAAATGATATGAAGTACGATGATGATTATTCGAAGCAATGGACATGTTGGTGAAAGGAATACAAAATACACTTAGTAATACCTTGGACTATACACATGATACTCTGAGGTACTATTATCATTATTTTATTATTTATTCACCCTTTGTATGCACACATTTAGTAGAAAATGAATATTGAATAAATAAGGATGTTTCCTTCAAATTTATGTTCACTTGATTTTAATAAGAAGTAAATGTTTTTTTTTAATTCAAAATACTGATAAAGATTTATGAATTCTGTTCCGCACATCAGCAAACTGAAGAAAGAAAGTTGTCAGTAAGTTAGAAGGTCAGAGATTAACGAGAGATGAAGGCGGAGATAATCTGTGTTAATCTGGCCAGATTAGCCACTAAGAGTGTGTCATATCTTGACCTGTCTCCAACCCCCATCATCCATCATGCATCAGTCAAAATGGCCGCCCTCATATGACCCAGCTGTCGCGAGATGTCACATGCACGAGAAAACACGGGACATGATACATACAAAGATTGCCAACTCCAAACTTACAAATAATTTCACACAAATTATTGTCAGCATTCCCAACTATGCTAGAATAGAATATACTCTTTTTATTGCATATGTACCTGAAAAACACTATTTCTATAGATATTTTCAATTATTTTTATATTTCTTTTTGTATATCTATGCTTTTTTCTTTAAGTTTCCTTGCTTCAAGTTTTCCTGCAAGATATACCATTAATGAACATAATCTCAAATATTTGATTTTATGGCATACAAATAAAAAAAATACTACTGAAATCTTTTTGTAATTGGTGTGTAGAATTCTGTCAAATATTTCTTGTACATTTCATGAGATATTAAATAAATCTCTTTGCAAGGTTTTTGTGATGACATCACTTGATTTTTTTGGTATATAAAACCGTGAAAGCGTACTTGAGTCTGGAATACCGTACGATATCTGTCAAGACAGGCAACAAGTGCGATGTCAGGGATGATATGAAAATTATGATATTCCTGGGGAAGCAGATAACCGGTCAGATATCTTTGACAAACGTCATCGGGAGTTCTGACACATTCACATGCGGGGTGGAGATAGCATTTTGATGGCAAATATACGTACACACAAATATATAAATCTGTAGATGCATGGGAAACTTATAATCTTCACAAACTTAAAACATAAATACAAACAATATCATTCAAAAGTATCATTCAAAAGTATCATTCAAAAGTATCATTCAAAGTATGTTAAGAATGTTAAAATGCCCCCCCCCCTTAGATATTTACATTTTTTCTCATATATTTGAATTTCTGTTTTCTATTCTATCAATCTCAGTTGCTCTTTTGAATGTCAAATAATTAAATGTTTATATAACGTCATAAGTTAATCTAATTGCCTGATACATATATTTCCCGTGATATGTACGTAGTTGTATACAAATAAAAAAATGTAAAATGTAAACAAGTTTAATTACTCCAAACTATCAACTCCAAGCGCTTTGCATCCGTGATGGCTGTCAGAAAACTTGTAACTTTTTAACAGACAGCAACAAGTGTCCCCACAATAAAATAGCGTGGGAGAAGATTTGTGGGAGTTTGGGGTAAAGACCCCTTTGATTAAATCGCCCCACCCATGTAACATATCAGAGACCCCACTGCAGGGACCCCAATATGAAATATGAAATTTAATACCACCCCTGCAAAGCACTACTCCCTTATTTTTACCGGCATCGTGAAATTCATGCCGACTTGTTTATTAATCTACCCAGGGAGCAAATACACTTGAAGGTTAATGTCAACTTCTTTTGGATAAATGACAACATATGGCCCTCATACCTCGTCCGATAATTTCATGGGAGGTTCTGATGTATAGTTAATGTTTCATAGTACAACTATTACATGTTGATAGGGCGTGTAGCTCCCATTTTACCATGTGAGTGCAAAATAATTCCAATGCGGTAAAATAAAATGTCTCAAATTTCCAGTCATATGTCAGAAAATTGAGGCTTATTTTTTCACCTGAAAGACAAAAACATGATTTTATTGTTATTTTCATGGGATTAAGCTTAGGGTATTCTTTTCTTAATGTGAACTAGCATAGTATATCCACAGTAATGAGATGTATTTTAATCACATGATTTCCCATGGCAGTAAGTTCAATACTTGTTCCAAGTCCCTCATATCTATGTGTGGTATTGAAGAAGGAATCCGCGATAGAGGAAACTATTAAGAACAAAGTAATCTATAATTTAATTAATTAATTTCAAACCTTAGATATGTGACCGTTATGTTGTACCAAAGAGAAATGTCCCCCATTAAACCGTGTTGCCATACTAATGATACAGCATTAAGTTCAAGACATTCTTGCAAAACATGGCTTGCAAGGTTAAAAGCATTCCACGACGTGTTCTTGCATGTCGGGAAATGATATAGCTTGTATTTAATGGAATCGACTGTAAGACAAAGTTTTGAGTTTTAGAAAGTGAATAGTTTGGGGAATTGTTTTAGCTTCATTGGAAGTATATAAACTGGTTGATAGAACAAATCCCGAGTCATCATAACGTGTCCTTTGATAGGCGGATTTAGCGTGATACGACCATGCGTGATGGATGAATGGTATATTGACTATTGGCAAAAAGAAATGTGTCAAAAGTGGGCAATTTCCACTGGTTTTGAACGCTAAGAGCTTCCCAAATTAGATATAATTGTCACCAGTCGATTTCCGAAAAGTTACAAATACATTGTAGCCAACAGACGACATTTTGCTTTTTGCAGACGACATTTTGCCTTTAATTTACTAATGAGATATCTTATCCAATCCCTCTTATATGCTTGATTGCCCGGATATTTCCTCGTCGAATTGTCTGTGTCATAAAGAAGCGGATACAGTTGTTCTGTTCTGAATTTTCCTCCATGTTTCCCTCTGCGTCAATTAAAGGCAATTTTTGGGAGGATAGAAAGTTTGGCCATTCTTCCCACTCATTTAGGTGTTGCCAGACCACTCTTCTGGGAAGGAGTTCAAAAGAGGAGGAGGAACCATTGTGAAAGACCTCCGCTAAATAATCACACCCCTTGCTCTCCAAACGTATCATTTTGGTAATTGCAAAAATTATAAATTTATCCGATTCTGGTCAATAACGGATTAGATTGTTATACCGTTTAATAAGTGGGCTGATTAATTCCCACAAGGTGTCGCTTTCACCCCCATCACCTGCGGTTTACCACATCAGCATCAGTATAAATGCATATAAAGACATATATATATATATATATATATATATATATATATATATATATATATATATATATATATATATATATATATATATATATATATTGATTAATCAAAAACAGTCTTAAATCAAATGGAGTTTGACCCTTTCAAGAAAGCTAATTTGAGAAGAAAAAAATGCCTCAAATAAGAATAGGAAGTTCTTGTGGAATGCTTATAATTTAAACTTTCAAGGTGTGCAATGGGTTAATTACAAAGTAGCAGCGATGAGGTTCGGAGATACACCATCAGTCACTGTACATCAAAGGATTAGCATCAAGACAGGTAATACTTAAGCAAGGCGGTAAATACACTTCAATTAATGACAGAAAGTAAACGCGGTTTTTTTTGTTATATACATTCCCACAAGCGTATTTTCATACCAAAAAGGGGCAGATTTATCGTGTTCATTTTTTTCCGGGTTTTATGTTAGAACCATTAGGTCTGTCCCACATATTGTATTGATATCTTTGTGGTAATAGGTGAGGCGTCCACATGCTGTATGGCTTTAACAAGAACATGAAGGCCTGGCAGGATTGAACCCCCCACACCACTCATTTAGGCGTTTTCTCAAATTGACCTTCAGCCTTTGGTGATCTACATTGTTATTTTGGTAGAATACATTGTCATTTTGAAGAAATTGTTAGATCTTATCTGATATAACATCTGTAAAATGCTGGTCTTGCGTATGCCACCTCAAGATAATGTTAGGGTTGTGGAACTTTTTGCGCCGAACCTTTGCACGAGACACGGGTTGGTAGCACCAAAATTTGAGGGCAGCATACGCCTCGGCACACCATGGCTTGCATGACGGCGGTCGTCCAGTCGTCTGCTTGACTAAACCCAGGTAGAAATACAAATTTCAACACGTATTTCTTTTCTTTGAAAGAAAACAAATGCTTATGAGCATACTTCATCTTGCGTGTCAGAGTTTGAGAACGGTTTTCGGTTCGCACATCTTCTGTGACAGAAACTGTCCGCCGCAAGCAACACAAGGCCACCGCGTTTACTTTCTGTCATTTTCCCGCTTATTTAGACTCATTAGGGTTGATGACGATGCCACCCAATTTCACCCATATTACTAATGAACATGCAAGAGTAATATGGCAATAAAATGCTTATGTTCCTACTCTATATTAAGCCAATTGGAAGACCATTCGCCTTGAGACCCAGGGATTTCCAGTTCAAATCCCGGCCAGTTACTAGCAAGTGTTATGAGGAAACTTTCATGTTTGGAATCTGCGCGGTATATATGTGGTATATTCTTATTACAATCAATGAAATGATATCAGTCTCAAGATATATGTATGGTTCAGTTGCAATCTATAATGCCTTTGTAACATATTAAGGGATGTAAAGCAGATTGGGTAGATATTATTTTAAGAATATATGATATGGCTTTGCAACTCAGAATGACATTATCGATGTATATAAAAGTATGTGTGCACAATCTAATCTCGACTGTTTCTTTTTCACAATAAAAGTGTCTATGTATTGGCAAGAGGGGTAATTTGCTCTGAGATATTTCCTTTATAAAGGTGTGAACAAAAGCCAAAAAAAGTGTCACAGCTTTGAAAGAGGACGTAATCAGGATGACAGAACTGTGAGAACTTTATAGGAAGGGCACCAGGGGAATCTTGAAAGGTCTGCGTTTTGAAGTGAGGAAACCTGGGTCTGATGGGCATCAGATTGACTCTCCCTGCCAGCCCCAGATGAAATAGATGGTGCGAAGAAAATACAAGACATTGAATGAGTTGCCGGAGGCAATGGACGGGTGAGGCTTTTGTTCCTTCGGCACAGAAGAGCACATTTGCTCACATTCCCAGCGCAAATGAAGTCATCAAGTGTCAGATTTTTAGCACAGCATTTTAAAGCTCACCAGTTATGAATAAAACCCTATAGCGCTTGATGCGCATTGTGCATTTGTCACGGCGCTGACCTTGTGTGGCCGGCAGGAAGGATACAACACATTCCCCCTGGAGATTGATGTAATTTTATAGGCATATACCTCATTCAGCTGACAGCAGGGGTATGGTCGTACACGACATAACATCTAATCTTCATACCACTCTCTTGGATTTATAGCTATATATATCCATATATATATATATATATATATATATACATATATATATATATATATTCATATAATTCCTCTGTTTTCCTGATTTGTTGAGGACATTGGATGACATCTATATTAAAAGCTTCAGATTAAAAGAAAAGTAAATAAATGCAATTGGAGAAGTTGAAGTGAGGTTTCAGATATCATTCATCACCAATGATGTATATATCTCCCCTAAATATGACTATTTACTGGTTAATAAAGAAAATCGGAAAAAGAATTGTTAAAAACTCAAACATCATTCAAACAGTGGCACTAAACTTCAGAATAAAACGGGTTTTTTGGGTGAAATTGTGTTTTTAAGACCCTTTCTGCAACAATGGCCATACCAGGTCAACTTTCGGCTTTTTAACTGTTGTGAAAGCAACACTGCTGGCAATGGGAGTCGAACCCACCACCTCTCATCCTCCACTTACATATCCGATCTATGGTCCTCATAACTATGCTAGTGGGGCTGGTCTCACAATATCGAGAACTAGTATTCTTGTGTAGAAGTATATCAGCAATTTATCAAATTATATTTGTGAAGAACCAACAAACTTGCAAGATGATGTATGCATTGTCAATATTTGAAGGAAACTGGAAGGCGCCGTGTGTATGTAAATATAGCGCGTGTGAGGGGAAGGAGTTATGTCTATCAGAGTGACTTTTGCCGGGCAACTCACCCGATGGTTAAACAAACACCACAATCAATGAGCATCTTATAGGTGTAACAAAAGATGTTTAAGAAGTTGTGGTTTGTCTATTGGTGACAATTCCCATGGGAGTATACTGGGATGACGGAGTAGAGGTTTTCTGGCAGCATCTCCTGGGCTGTCATTTCAAGTGCTTTCCGCGGCTACAAAATGAGCAGAGCTCCGTCGGAAGCCGCGTCAAGTTCCTGCAGCGCAACCATGGCATTTCTTCGCGACACCTTTCACAGCTCGGTAGCCATACATAAATACTGAATCGAACATTAGCGTGGCACATAAAATGGTCCAACTCAGGCAGAAGTAATGAGTGCACAATCTTCATCTGGGACACATTGTTAATTGACTAGGTAAACAGGGATAGGGTAGCAGACAAATGTTCACAGATAGGGGGCCAGACAAATGCTCAGGGATAAAAGGTGTCTTAGCGTCTGAGAAACCCGCTGAGATGAATGCTCACGAAGGAGCGATACCGGAAACGAGAACCCTCCATCTCTATATGAATGTAGCAATACAAATATCTAATAAAAATAACATGACATAAACCCTCACACTGTCATAAACATTATTGAATACATATACATATGATATGACATGAGGTTTATTTCCAATATTTCATAATGACATAAGTTCAAATAACAAAGAAAATTATAACAGTACAATTATGAAATAAAGGAGGTTACCAGAAAGGCTCGGGAGCATAAAATATACATATGCATTTTTAGTCTGCAATATTACTTTAAGTTTCACATTTGTAGTTGTTCTACAAGGAAAGTTTTGATAATAGGACATTTTGAAAGGATTTTTATTTTCAAACTAAAATTAAAGTGCAATAAGCATGGTTGTATAATCAAACTCGTGTTTTATTTTATTTTGTAGTATTTTTTTTACATTGGACAAAATCATTTAAAAAAGGTATTGAAACAGAAATGTTGGGAGCTGCAGGCTGTCATGGTGTGGGGTGTTTGGCCCTAGGGAGGTTGGTTTGTGGGCAGACACTGTGGAAAGTTGGGGCCCAGCCTTCTTTTACGCCCTCTGGTTTTCTGCTTTCATGGCAAACTTTGGTGGTTGTGTGAGCTCATCTCGCCCACCGCGGCCGACCCAGCCTCCGCTTTCTCTGCCCTTAATACACCTTTATCGCTAAATGCATTATTTGCCAAAGCAGAGAGAGTAAAATTGTTTCCATTTCTCAATTTCCGCTCCCAATTTAGGCTCAAAGTGGCAGCTGCAAGGAGTGAAAATCCGTGTGGAGCCAGCATTAGATAAATGAGAACGTCGCATATTGTGGTTCAAATCCACACTCCATGACAGTGACAAATGGCGAAATTAAATGAAGCAAAAATACCCAAGTACCCGTCGCAACGGCAGAAGGAAGGGGCGTAACGTAGTTTCAAATCAATTATATCACAGGACGTGCTATCACCTTTAATAACACTAATATCACCACATGCTATTTTTATTAAAATGAAAATTGCACGCTTCTCTCTAGGGGAAAACTGCAGATCAAATCAAAGAATTGAACTGAGGTGGCATTTTTTGGAAATTCAATATGATGAGCGGGGCTTCTTGAAGAAGAAGAATGGTCTTCTTTTGAATTTCACCAAAGTAAATAGACTCATGCTGATCTGTATCACCTCAGTTCTCGCGAGACCTTGAGATATACAGAGACACGTCAGCTTCCTTTATGTGAAGTCTTAGCTAGCACCTGTTGACATTAGACTGGGACCTAAAAACAAAAACTCTTTATTTTGATTGAAGTTTTGATATAAATTTGTATTTCTTACAAAGTATAACATCAATTTTTATAAATATACAACGTACAACGAGTTCAGCTTTTTTACTTTCTGATAGGTTGTTTTCTTTGTTAGCCGTTTTACCATGTTCAAGAAGCAAAGCTGTGTGAGTGTTTTGTGTCCTTTCTCATTAGCTTTCTGCCCATATGGGACGGTGTCTTAGACGTCCAACACGACAGCAGTCCGGTTCTGGGCCCCATACAATTAAATTGAAATATCAACAGCTCTATGAAGGCGATTTCAGATTTGCCACTTGTTATAATTACGTTACAGAGTGGCTACAAACGCATCTCTACAGAGACCGAAGTCAACCGCAAAATGGAGAGACAATGCGCTAGCTGGTTGTGTGTTGTCCGTTTGACACTTGGCTTCACACATTAGACCAGAGTTCACCATTTCTCCCATTAGTAATCACGTATATATCTTGCCATGAACACTATCTTTGCCATGCATTTGGTATATTTTAAACACAAATGTGAGGTTGGAAAGATAACATTTTGATAAATGATGTCGTGTTTTAATACAAAACATGTTTGTATTAAGACAAAAACACCACACAATATTGGTCATTTCCACAAGTAAATTGAGAATGTTATTTTGTTTCCAGACCAAATTAATTTGCCAAAATGTGGTGTCAAGTTGGTCAGTGACACACTAAAAGAAAAAAAAGTAACATCAAAAGAGGACATTAAATCTTAACTTTTGATATGATGCACATGTTGGAAATATTTGAATTTTCTTCCTAATAAAACTCAAGACAATGAATTAAGTGGCCCGGCCTGTACATGATGTATTACCGTAATAAGTACAAAACAACAGGCTTTATTTGTAGTTAGTGGAAAATGTTGACAACAATAATGTGAATTAACTTTAAACGCAGGTTTTCGTGGACTTGCCCATCATGACTACAGAATCACCATAAGATGGTAAATAATGGTTTATAGGAATGATGAGTAAAGTTACCAAAGAAAACGTTTGAAACAAAAATTTAAGGATGGAAACAATACAATTAAAATATATAAAAAAAGAGATGAATCTATGTAAAGAATGCAATGCAAGTAATAATTATGATGATAATAATAATAATGATGATAATGAAATAGTTGTGTTCCGCACACACCAAACAATGATTTCTCATTTAGCTCTCGAAGTTCAGTGAAAAATTCTGTGTGCATTAGAAATTAGCGAGAACTCGCAATGACAGACATGAATAAATGTTTCTGAAATAGAGTTTAATAGTAGATGTTATGCAAGACTAAAACCAAAGGAGGATGGCTGATAAACTTGAAGTGGAGCACAAATAATGTAGAATCGTTAAGAGAAATATGTGGTGAATTGTAAGCACGTGGGGCTTGATGGAGGGGGGCTGGTAGCGCGTCAGCTCGGGGACGGGGTCTAGGTGCCCGCTGACGGTTACAATCAGCGATATAATTTGGCCGGTCTTGTTGCCGCACAATGGTCCCCGATGAGGGCCGGCGTTCCCCCTGAAGGTCCCGGAATGGGCTACCCCCACTAGAGGTGTAATTACTACTCTGTGCCTTTGTAAGTTTGCGTTGTTGCAGCAATGCTGACTGCCCCAGGCTACAAACAAGAAGCTCCATTGGCAAGCTGGTCCCCTCTCTCTGTGCTGTGTCTGCAGAACACAGCAAATAACAGGACAAAGTGCGCACACCACCAAAATAGAAGATTGAAAACCACGGGGATGGAGGCCATAGAAAAAGCTGTATGTTCTATGTCTGGATAATGTAGGCAGCTGGGGATGTTTTTTGTCATCGGCGGTGTCTTAGCCCTATGAAATTATCTCGGTGATGATGGGTGTGTGAAGGGTAAGGATGGGAGGGGATGGGGGTGGAGGGGGTAGAGACTGGAGGGGCTGGTGTATGACAGACCAGGACAGGGGGCGGTAGGGGGTCGGTCAGGGTGGGACGCAGGTTTTGTCCTGGCTATGTGTTGCTATCCTCCTCTCGCATCGCCCCCTTACACCCACTGGGTCCTCCCACACAACATTATATATATATATATATATATATATATATATATATATATATATATATATATATATATATATATATATATATATATATATATATATATATCCCAGTCTTAATGCTTTATCAAAGATGTATGTCCTTAAGGTGTGACTGCCGCGGTCCCACCCTATGTAGGCCCCTTACCTACCTCACTCTACATGCTGCCTCCCCCCGCCCCACTCTTCCTTCCCCCATCGCCCTTTTCCTCCCACGTATCTTCCCCCTCCCGCCTCCCCATCAAGGACACTATTATCTTCTATGACACATTGATTGAGAAACAATGTCTGTTGTCAATTATGCACATCGCTATCAACACATCAAGGACCTGAGATATGCTGGGTCGTCTCATAAACGCAGAAAAGTCTTGTATGGAAAGATCCTATTTGAAAGGTCCTTTATGGAATGGTCCTATTTGGAAATGTCCTATTTGGAAATGTCCTATTTGGAAATGTCCTATTTAGAAAGATCATATTTGGAAAGGCCTTATATAGAAAGGTTCTATGTAGAGAGGTCATATTTGGAAAGGTCCTATTTTGAAAAGTCCTTTAAAACCATAGTATAATATTTCTATACAAACCGAGGTCACAGTCAGAAACTACGGCTATAGTTTGATACGCAGGCTATAGTTAATGTCAAGTAATATAATATGAAACGCAGGCTGCAACTATATACCAAGTTTGTTTGTATGTTGTGGGTCTCCAGCACCTCAATGCTAAAAAGATGAAAAAAAGAGATTGTTAAATTTCATAGTGTGAACAAAAGGAGTTTTGAAATATGACATAAGATCGATCCTGGAATGTAAATAAGCCTGTTGACTTCCATTCCATCGTGCAGAGTGCAAATATGATTATTTCATTACAGTATAATATAAACCAATAAATTCAGATAAATCCAGACAGAATCCTCTTTCATCACTTTAACCCTTAATTATCTAAAACACTAATCTACTAAGGATTTGCCTGAGATATATGGATGTTTCCTCATCAAGATAAATTACGCTGCCATCTTTCACCATTTATCATTTATAAGGGGTTCGTTAACCAGTTGCGCACCACAGGGGGTTCATAAATACCCACTTATTGATGATTAACCATTCAACTGTAATATTTAGACCTCAATAGCCAATCTACGACTATCTCAGCAGGTGTCCAGAAGATTATATAAATTACACTATTTAACATTAATTTGCCCAAAAAAGCCCACTCCCTTCTTGGAGAGGAGTAGACATAGAAACATCACTTAATTTTCCACAAAGTGTTGCAAACTATAGAGTGAGTACATGTTGGTATTGACCAAGGTAATACTTATTTAGCGTAATGAAGGTCCCCTGTACCATAGCTCCACTAATTGACAAATTTAAGGTCAGCAAATCAATGGAATGTCATGGAGTGCATACGTCTTAGTATTAATGCAGGGTTCGGTCCATTATGTAACAATCTGGAAGTGAAAAATATATAATTGAAGGTTCATTTAAGAATCGTTTAGAAGTAATATAATATTTGATTGATTTATTTTCAACATTTCATGTTGAGTTCACACAGTAAGATATAATTTGTAATATTTTTTGATTGATATATTTTATTATACTGACAGGAACATATATATACAGTTACACTTATGGTAAAACTTTTGTATGTAATTTCCCAGCCCCTGAGGACTTTTCTGTCAGTTTAAACTTTTGACTTTATATCACAACATATATACCCACACTGGCTTCTATGGTCATCATGTTTAAGACATTCACCCTAAAACATTCAAGTTAATATACATTGTGTCACTGCGTTTGTTCCATGCATTCTCAACATATATACTTAGTAGTTTCCATTCACACTTCATAATATAGACAAATTTTTCATTTACATTGTAATCCATAAACATATTATTTTTAGCATACACTTTACTATACATATCTTCTCTGTTCTCATCATATAGTTTACAAAGGCAGACAAAATGCATCTCATCCTCCACTTCAGACAGATCACACATTTGACATAAACGATCTTCTTTTCTCTTATTTCTAAATCTGCCAGTCTCAATATGAAGGGGTAACACCCCACACCTAAGCTGAGATAATAAACTCCTTTGTCTTCGAGAAAAACAGTATTTTGCATAGTCTTCAGTAGAATAGTCTTCTTTAAATAAGATATATGTTCTTAGTTTAGGCTTATCATTTAGTGATACTTTCCATTCATTTTTCTTCAAGTCATGATTAGCCCCAGTGAGATGTTCAATATCGCAGATTGTTTTATTCTCGAAACTAACAATGTCATCTACCCTACTGAATATACTCTTCATTTGGGAAGACCAATTATCCTTACATTTTTTATAATCATACTCAAACACTTTCCTGGTAAGTCTCGATTCATCCATCAACAACACACGGTTCCAAAATCTCATCATTTCCTTGTGTCTTCTAACCTGACATGACAACCAACCTGTATCACCCTCTATTGCTAAAATTGGGGTTTTTTGGTGAACACCCAAATAGTATCTTAGAGCTCTTTGTTGAATCTTATCATTACATTTATAATCAGCAAAACCCCATATACCTGAACAATAGTCCATAATAGGCACAACTCCACTCTGATATAATCTGGTATAACTGTTAAAACCAACATTTCTAAAGTTTCTAAATTTGGCTATGACTCCACCAAGTGCTCTTCCTGCTGCACTTGCCAGACAACTTGCAGTCTCAGTGTAATCCATATGCTCATTTACATATATTCCTAAATATTTATATTTATCAACTATCTCTATCTCATTCATACCAATATGAAAAGCGAAGTCAGTTTTCCTGGCTCTTTTCCTTCTAAAATGGACAACCTTTGTTTTATCAATATTAATTCTCATTTTCCAGTTCACACACCATTCATTCACAGTGTTCAATAAGGTCTGTAGTTCATTTTCGTTTTCTCCAAATATCACAATGTCATCAGCAAATAACAATATACATACTTTTTCTCCTTCAAAACACACTCCTAGATTATTTCGCTTGAGATCATCCACCAAGTCATTAATAAAATATAAATTATATTCTAGTTTATAATATATATATATATATATATATATATATTGATTATTTATTTATTAATTTTATTTATTTATATGAATCACATGATCATGAATTACAAAAAGGTAACGGTCAAATCGAAGGTCCTTGCCAAATCAATGTAGCTTGGATCGTGAGAAAAATCATTGAGTGTAGATAGGTAGATACAAGAGTAAACATTGAATGTAGAAAGGACCACGAGAGTAAACATTGAATGTAGGCAGAGAGATATGATATATTAACCATATAACCATATATATGCGGGAAACCAGCCAAATGAATCTTTCAACTGTAAAAACAGAAATCCCACTAAACATAATGTTTGATGATGGGTGAGGTGAATGATGATGTGGCCTATTCTATATTATAACGTATTGTTGACTTGCCTCTAGGTGGCAGAGGTTCAGAGCAGACTTGACAGATGCTATCTGCGTCTACTTTAGCAGAGGTGGATGTGAGTGAGTGCAGGAATCCTGCATCGGGCTTATTTGTCAAATGTCATTACCTTGACCTTTATGAATAATGAATACAAAACAATCATCATTATTACAGATCAATGTAAACACAATAGTGATCCCTCACTGGTATCTATTCCGACAACAATAGGCTATAGAGAAGTTTAACAATAGGATCAACAATGCCCCGCACAGATTAACTCTATTGGTTTAAGGAGTGGCCGGATTTCAAGCTTATTTCTTGAAATACGTATGTTAATGTTTATGTATCTCCTAGAATTATTACATATACCAAATACCCGATATCCTTTTAATATCAACATAAGATATCTGAGATTTTCAGTATTTTCTATATTATAAATTTTCGTTTATCATTCAAGATGATAAGATTATTTCTTATAAATATTTATGAAGACGACGTTATCAGTTTCTAGGTATTTTATAGCAGACATATTCGTTTCTTGAAATATAGTATCAGATATCTGTGTCTTTCAAAATTGTTGGTTATCAATCTTTAGGCCATTCAATAGTAGATACTATTTGTGCCTATAAGTTTATGCCTATATGTAGTAACATGATTGCTTGATTGTCTATCAAAGCAAATATATGTAGTTTCAAGAGAATATACCCGACTGATGTGACACACTAAACAGTTATTAGGGAATAAAAGACGGACAGGATGTTGATTTCGTATTTTTCACACCGTATCAGTATCAAGGTCTTTTTATCAACATTACAGGACGAACTTAAAAGTGCACAAAGTTCACAGATCATATCATGAATGTTTAGATAAGACATCCCCGTTCTCCGGTATAAATATACATCCCCAAATTGGTTTCGATTTGCGTCACCACTTTCCCTCATCATATCTAATCATCCCATCAATACATTTACATACAGGTTGGTTTATTTATGCTGTGCTTTGTGGGCTAAATGCCTGAACAACTCACATATCTTGACCAAATATACCCACAGTAAGAAAAGCCAGTTGCAGATATGTGGGTGATTAGACTCCCACTGCATATCATGATTATCAGATGTGACGTCATGATCAAGGTCACATTGCATATCATGATCATATAAGACATATGACGTCAAGATCAAGGTCACACTGCATATCATGATCATATCAGATATATGACGTCATGATCAAGGTCACACTGCATATCATGATCATATCAGATATATGACGTCATGATCAAGGTCACACTGCATATCATGATCATATCAGATATATGACGTCATGATCAAGGTCACACTGAACATCATGATTATCAGATGTGACGTCATGATTATGGTCACACTGCATATCATGATTATCAGATGTGACCTCATGATTAAGGTCACACTGCATATCATGATCATATCAGACATATGACGTCATGATCAAGGTCACACTGCATATCATGATCATATCAGATATATGACGTCATGAACAAGGTCACACTGCATATCATGATCATATCAGATATATGACGTCATGACCAAGGTCATACTGCATATCATGATCATAGCAGATGTATGACGTCATGATCAAGGTCACACTGCATATCATGATCATATCAGATATGTGACGTCATGACCAAGGTCACACTGCATATCATGATCATAGCAGATGTATGACGTCATGATCAAGGTCACACTGCATATCATGATCATATCAGATATATGACGTCATGACCAAGGTCATACTGCATATCATGATCATAGCAGATGTATGACGTCATGATCAAGGTCATACTGCATATCATGATCATATCAGATATGTGACGTCATGACCAAGGTCACACTGCATATCATGATCATAGCAGATGTATGACGTCATGATCAAGGTCACACTGCATATCATGATCATAGCAGATGTATGACGTCATGATCAAGGTCACACTGCATATCATGATCATAGCAGATGTATGACGTCATGATCAAGGTCATAGCAGATGTGACGCTTTGGTCGTAGCTCTTTTTCAAAATTATGATAGAACTATTTTCGCATTTTTGCGACCAAGGAGTTGTGTACACAGAGAGGAGTTGCGATTTCATTATCGTTGAATTTGAAATTGCCACCATCATGATGTCACCAATATTTTCAATTTAGAAACCAATTAGAAATTCTTTTTTAAGACACCACAAAAGAACATGACCAAACATGGAAATAACAATAGTGTCAGTGAGTTTTCTAGATCAGAATGGAGACAGTAAATACGTGACTGTAACCGAGGCAGAGAGCAGACAGCTAAATTATATGTTACGTGGCATTATGTCGCGTTTAGCATGGAAAGCATTTGTTATGTGGGAACTTTTGTTACCCCTTGATACCAAATATAAATTTTACATGTTCAAAAAGAATGTATTCCAAAGTGGAATTTTAAAAGTCATAATTTAAACCTAAATTCATATTTAATCTTGATTCTATATCATTACAGATGTTCCTGTGATTTCTTAAACGTCTCCTTTTTATTATACATAGAAAATCTATTGCCGGGGAATAACGCCCCCGGGTGTGTATTAAGATGCAAAAAACACCCTCAAAATAGTACTCTGAAGGATCTGTTTATTTTGCCATTACATTATGTGTGAATATTTTACCAGAGGCTATGAAATAATGATATACAGAGATATACAATAATAGACTTTGTTGAAATATTTGAACTAAGTCATTTTCTGCTGTTTGGCTTCAATTATGCCAAACTGAACTTTGCCAAAACTACTGATGGAGAAAAATATAAGTTAATAATTCATGTTATCGTTTCGTCCAGATATGGTTTATAATGAATATGTCACATTTAAATATTCAAGTTTCCTAAACACATCCTGGTAGACCTTTTTCTGCTCTCAGTTTTGCTGTCCATTTAATATCCATTTTATTTTTGCTTGGAAAACCTATTGTCGCTTATATTATGACATAAATGCTTAAATGCATAGTATTCCCATACAAAGAGAAAAAAATGTTGCCACTATGGCCAACTTACACGAAGTTTAAAATCCATGATTCAATCTTGATTTTGCTAGTATTGTACACAAGAAAACTAGTTCATTATGTTCACATCATTTCAAGATTGCTCAGATCATTTCTTGAAAATCCTTTCTGGTTCTCGCGATTTCAGAACCATTTAATTCATTGTTATGTGTATTCTCTGCAAGATTCTAGTGAAAACTCATTTATTCTACTATTTTACTAGTCTCCTTTCTACGTATACCTGTTCCTTACACCTCCAAAACCACAAAACCATGACAAGATATTATCGGGGGAATTTACAGATAATGAATGAAATAAATGTATATTTGATAAATCAGGAATTCCTATCGGCGCCCCACAGAGATTCAATGCGATCATTCCCCCAATTACAGCCATGACAAGACCATGCATGATGAGAACACTCAATTTATGGAATGTCAGGAGATACTGAAGTGTCAGGAACTGTGCATGCCATTGTTTTTCAACTAAGAAATTGTCATTAAGTATAAGCTGAGATTTAACCCCTTTAGTGCCAGAGATGGCAAACAAATTGAGAACGGTAACGAGTCAGAATGGAGGACTCTTTCACATATCTCTAACTTCAATGCTATTCACATATGTGTTCTTTTTACAGATTTTGAAATATGCTATGGAATATATCTTTTTTTTATTCTTTTTTGTAAAGCTTTTACATCTGATGTAGATTAAGTTTCTACTAAAATGAACCAGAATGGAATATGGCACATAAAGTATCGTAGCAT
This sequence comes from Amphiduros pacificus, assembly GCA_949316495.1. Classification (NCBI taxonomy): domain Eukaryota; kingdom Metazoa; phylum Annelida; class Polychaeta; order Phyllodocida; family Hesionidae; genus Amphiduros; species Amphiduros pacificus. Next base: position 16,501,698 of record OX439011.1, on the reverse strand, counting down.
GTCACGTGCGTGTTAGTGACTTGAACATGATTACGCACACGACAATTTAAGGTTAATTAAAGCTATCATGAAGATTTTACTGATAAATCTGGCCAAAAAGCTTGTAAACTGGTAGTAAATTGAGGGTATGATGCTAGCCACACGCCACCAATTATCATCACGGCTTATTACGACACTACCAGCCTAATCCCTCAGCAGACACGTTAAATAAGAAGTGACATGTAACTATATATCCGCACAACCGCGACCCTGGCCTAAGTATGGGGTACGGCAGCGACACATGTTTTAGAACTGAAACAAAGACAAGAAAGTCAAGGCTAACTAGGAAAGTAATAATACTGAAGATCGCCGGGTACCCGCCCATCCTGCAGGTGGAACCACAGACCCGGTGTTTAGATGCCTAGACACCTGGCTGGTCATCCCTTAACATGTTATTAAGGTTTCTGGATAATATTGATAATGTTGTTTTAAACTTCAACAGAAGATTGAGCAAAGCACCGTGTTTGCTTCAATCTAATCCAGTTAAAAATCATAATTTATGGTCTGTAGTCTGGTAAGTACCGGTGGTGACTGCCATATGCCAGTGATCATGTTATCAAGGAATTAAAGTACATTTCAATACAAGAAATGCCTTGTATTTTGTTAAACGTTTGAGCTCTCAAACACTGTACTTTATCCCTATGAGGTGAGAAAGATTTGAGCCAGCCCAGTGCTTGCAAAACCGATAATTTCCCTTATTTTGTTGTCTTTTTCAGTTGCCTCAAACTGCAAAGTACTACCTAACTACCTACCAGGAAAATTATACTGTAGTTTTGGCGTTTTGTAAAATCACATAAAACCATATGATTATAAAGATCTAGACAGTCTTTATATTGAGTCTAGCTTGTTAAGGATTCAATTCTGCTACATAATAACAAGTAACACTTTTGTAACTAGTTCACCACTTCCAACTTTCACTGCTTTGTGAGGAGGGCCTCGGCGGCTCGGCACCCCGCCTAGATCTCAATTTTAATTGGCTGAAATTCAGACCCGAGTCTGGCGCAATGGAAAAGACTTTTTGTAAACAACCACAAAGGCACAAAGAGGGGTATCTTTCCTGCAAGCACTGACAAAAAACTTGCAACAAACACTCCTGAGATTTGCGATAATTGCTGACGGGCTTGTTTGTAATAGACCAGGTATATTATGAGATCTTATGGTTATAACCTAGAGCTGAAATATCCCATTGAAAAACCCGGCGGCAAATAGAGAGAGATGGTTAGAAGTGTATCACATGTTATGGTTTTCATTTTCTTATAAAGATCTAGACAGTCTTTATATTGAGTCTAGCTTGTTAAGGATTCAATTGTATCAATGAACATCTCAAATGTATGTTTTCAGCCAGCTCTGATCTGTGATTCAAATGTTTTTGAAAAAAAAGATTATGACATTTTGGTACATACACAATAAAAAAACAGTATAAAACCAGTGTTAAGCTTAAAATAAGGTATATTAAAACATTTACACAATCGCAAAAATTATGAAAATTTACTTGTATCATCATTTACTTGTATCATACCTTACTTGTATCATCATTTACTTGTATCATCATTTACTTGTATCATCATTTACTAGTGTCATCATTTACTTGTGTCATCATTTACTTGTATCATCATTTACTTGTATCATCATTTACTTGTGTCATCATTGTTCTCATATAAACTCATACAAACAAGTCTACGTATTTCAACGGACAAGATATTTTTTTATAAATTGCTATGTCATTACTTAAGCTCTTTGATAAAAAATCCTTCAAAGTCTTTTCACATCCAGTTTCCTTTAACTGGATACATTTATTACATGCAACTGGATTATTTAACCCAAATTATCCCACAAAGAATCCCCCTAAAAAGATAGGACTTATGTAATAATATAGACCTGGAATGACACCACTGAGATAATTCCAGTGTATGGCATGGTATGGGGTAACATATAGACGTCAGGGGGAGGGTTCTACATAATTTTAAGGTGTGCTGTTTACCACTCCCCACCAACTGTTCTGGACCTTTCTGTTCATCGTCTCTTCTTTATATCCTTTATTTTCGACAAATTGGGGTTAATTACTCACTCTTGGGTAACAACAATGGCCTAACACTCATCTCCTTGGTAACAACAATGGCCAATTAGCAACCCATTAGACAAGGACTAATAAGGAGTGAATTATCAGCCATAAACGAGGTCACAGCATGAGCCGACCACTAGGGGGAGCTGAGATCTTCCTGATGAGTCTAATTAGTAGATTCTAATTAGAAAACACGGTTAAAGGGCAACAATGGCCCACTGAAAAAAGCCACCACAAGAGGGCACCACAAACATTATCGCGGTGTGAAATTCATTTGTTGTTGTTCACAGGTTTCACCGAAGCCGATGTGGCAGTCAGACTGAGCTTGGACAGATAGGAAATGTCACCCCATTCTCCCATACAGTGTCATCTTGTCTAGATAATTATCAAGATAGGATTCACCATTTCTTTATCCAAACTTAGGGATGAGCCGCCATCAAACTGTATCAGGTACTTGAAGTATATACTGGCCTAACTAATTAGAGGATTTTCACAGATATTGTACACTTCATTTTCTTATCTGTGTTTTGAATCTCAGATTGGACGGCAAGATGGACTGATGTCCTAGTCCGGGTGATATTCAGATGTTAGATGAAATAAGATATCAAGATATCAAACCAAAGAATGGTTTTACCCTCCAGTATGCTTCAGACTTAAACAGGTTTCATAGGGGAGCGAAATATCACTGGTCAAAATTAACATGTGAATCTGAATTCTTTTTGATTTGAATTCTTTTTTAGAAAGTTCATTAGAAGGTCATTTTATTTAATACTTAATATTGTGTTGTTATAAAATTGATATATCATTCTCATACATATGTAATGATATCATGTCAAGGTTTTTCTGACATACAGATTGTTTAATATATCGGCTCATTCCTTTAAGATATATACACACATGTCGAAGTGGCAATGTAAAAATAGACATTTTATCAAGACAAATTATACAATTTTATGGGCAATAGTTAATTATGACTTGGTCTTATTTAAACATAGGTGCTACGCTTGACTCGTTTAACTGATGAAAATGTATAAATAACTTAAGTAATGATGATAAAAATAAACATTAACATAGCGCAAAACCAGATTAGGTCTGAAAAAGTGATAACCAATCTTTGAACTTAAAGGGGCAGGGCATTCCATACACCTCAAAACCCCTGTCACCATGCATTTTCATATTGAATTTTGGTATCTTGTATTCATCATTTTCTATTGATCGGAGGGGCATTTGTCCTACTACCTTTGGTTTCCTACTACCTTTGGTTTGATCCATGTAAATAACACTGTATTGAAGTCTAATCTCCTCCCTACTGGAAGCTAGTGAAATTCCCTAAGTTTATGTGTGATATTATTATGGCTTTTTAATTCTTCCCACTTCTCTTTCTGAAAAAAATTGCAATTTTATAATAAAGTTTTATTCTGGTAGTAGTGAGTTTCCACGAAGCAGTTCTATGTTATATAAAAACCATTACATGTTCTGCAAAGGGCGACTGCATCCGAAATAATTTCTTATGAAATGTTAATAAGAAAGCGATCGGATTGGGGAGAGAGTATCAGATCTGTAAAGTTCCCTACTCAAGACTGACATATTATTGACACTAGGGGGAGCAACATTCCCACCAGTGTCACTACTGACATCAATAGGACAAGCCACCTCTAATGTACACTTTGCCACACCGCATTATATTCTGGCCTTTTCTTATATGATTTACCGCCGTATTCAGACGATATTCAGGCGATATTAAAATAAAATGTTATTGATTCATAATGTCTTCATAACAACTCCTTAAGTACAATACCAACTAAATATACAGGACAACTTAAAATAGTTGATATGAGAAGTAATGCCGGAAATTCATGAATCACAAACACACAAATAATGCATGCATGTCTATTTTGTAAGCTTTTGAAATATATTTCATTGGAATATCAAAGCTTACACACTGTGTAGACAATTCAAAGCCCAGGCCACATTCACAACAAGTCTGATTTTATTCATAACAGTTCAATGTATATACATTCTTAGCCTACGCCGACCTCATGGCTGACATTCCCAAGACCCATATCAGACAGAAATCACAATTCCTCAATGACACGCTGTCAGTCTGAATAGCTGGCAGATCTGCATTCACTATCACATCATATTAGTGCTCTTATAAAAGCCCCACATCTAAAATCTCTGCCTCCCTTGGGCAAGTGGCAGAAAATTATACACTTCTGCTCCCTGCCTTGGGGCTTTAGACCTTAACAGAGCCCCAAATGTCTTTTTAAGCTCATGAAGCGGTGTGTGCTATTGTTCTGGGGGGAAATTATGGAAGATTTAGACCCCCACATTGAGTTGTCAAATTAAGGCAGTCCTCATAGTGGTATTGATGAAGGAAAATGACAGATTCTATGTGAAGGAAAGCAATTATCACATGAATCAGACCCTTGGAGAAAATCAAACACATATTGGTCCCTCTCACTGAAAGTTTCCTTAATTCCCAAACACATTTGGTGCTCATACTGAATTCATATCAAGTAGTTTTCATTTTGTATGGAGCAGGCATTTGCCCCGGGCTCAATTGCTTAGTGCTGGGGTAGAATGAAGATAGACAAAGTTATATTGGGATGATTAAGACATCAGCATAGTGTGATTAACAGTGGCCGAACTTAACGTCCTGCAAACATATCAATACCTAGATGATTTTGAATTTTAAGTACTTTTCTTCTTTCAAAATGTACAGAACTTCTGTGTGGCCCCTACAAGCCATTCATACCTTATATATTTATCATATTTAACTTCTAACAAATGCATATTGATTATAACATAGATAACTTTCTGGTTATGATGATGATGATGAAACCTTAAATATATATATATATATATATATATATATATATATATATATATATATATATATATTGAAACGTTATATATATATGATGATGATGCTTTGTGTATACATGAGGTTGAAGCGTATTCCTTGTACTATTCCTTGTTACTATATAAATAATAAACAAGACTTTTCCTGAAGATCTATCAGATATAATGATTCCCCACTGAAACACTTATGTTTATAAATGATTTATATATTAAAGATGTACCTTGTTCTTCAAGAGAACTCTGTTCTTAGAGTCATGTTAAGTCCAGTATTTTTTCTGAATGCAAGTTGTTGAGTATTTGTAGAGTATTTATTTATATTTTTGGTTGTGTTGTTATAAATGTATTGGAACGACTGACGCTCATTGTTGTGGAATCCAAAGAATATTTTAATTTAAACCATGAGATACAATATCACATATTTTTGTTCTGCTTTAGATTCCTATTTGCAGACACCTGCCCATGAGGACCTCTTTAATGACGGGTTAGATGCTACACACTGAAAACCTATACATCTATGTGAACAGGGTGCCTCTTCATGGAATTCTACTGCTATAGAAAATGGACATATTTATATAGTTTACTCATGAGAATTGGATTTTTTACAGAAACATTCATAAATTGCTTTGATATTTATGGATTTCAAAATTTGAACTTTTCAATGAAAGGAATTATACATTTTACTGTTGTTCTCTATTGTCAACGCAACATACTGAGTTGGTAATTTTCACAATATTCTGAATATATCACTGTATATAGTTGTGGAATGGTGCATATAGATCCCATGCCCGCATATGTGTTGACCCCGTAGCAGTAGTCCGTAATTAGGGGCGTCCCATTTGTTTGCAAGGCGTTCTCGCGTGTGAAGTGTCTATGCATACCTGCAGTTTTCCTATTTGCTCCATTATATCACCTGCCATTACAGACACTCAATGATGAGGGTGCTACCTTCATGATAGGCAGGTTCATGGACAATGATGAAGATTTCCATGGGTAATACTACCGTTTTAGCATCATGATATAATTCAAAATACAGGGTCTAATAATATCATCAACCCCAAATAATGTATCGTTATATAACTTCATGATCTCTATATAAAAATGACGATCTTAGAGAACATAAGTTGTAATTATTCCATAATACTTCCAAAAATTTGCACAAAGACGTTGTTCTTGAATGAAAAACGTACATGAGCAGACGACATTTTACAAGCAGACGATCTCTTTTGTCACTCCACTGGGTGTCTTAAATGTTAATCCTGATAAAAAAAATTGCATTATTTGTCTGATCCAGAAGTGTTGATATGTTTTAAGGTAGCAGGTGTGAAAACTCTGAGGTTGTAATTATGTAATTGTCGGTGTAAAATGTCAGACATTCTGGGCGGAGGTTTTGGGTGACCGCATGAATTACTGATTTCCTTTTAGGCTTTCTGAGAGTCAGGGACCTGTCTGCAACCTGTTATTATATGCAAATGCAGACAACGATTTAATCCCTAATTTGATCATTAAAACGCATTTTCACACATTTTCGTCTGATATTTCACAAATTATAAGGTCATGTTGCTGTGTAAAATGGACTGCAGCTGAGACGCTGATTGTCAAAACGAGGCGACGCAAGTGGCGGTTTCATGTACACAGCGCCGGCAAACGATGACAATTGCACACGACCATACATAGCTATCGCATAAGCTGTTATTTTCCATGTGTGGCTATTATTTTTGACTCCAATATCTCAGCTTGGTTCAGGTTACACACTGTTTGATCTTGACGTACTTAGACTTTCCACAAAGACATGAAAATGCTTTTATATTAACCTCACCAAAACGTCAACCTCAGAAACCCCAGACCTTACTGAATATCTCTGCAGTGCCCCTTTGACGTACTTGGCATACCTAATAATTTACGTATCAAATAATACGTCATAACCCTGCTGCCAAGTTCAGGGAGCTGTCTGTGAAACTTTGTGTCCAAAACAGACCAAGAAGAAGAACAACTTTGAACTCTGATCCCACCGAAAAAACTTCCAACATTTCAAAAGCATGCTGAAATTAGATTCATCTTCCTTATTTTCTTTTTCTTTCAAAGGTATTCATTTACTTCTTACTCTGGTCACCATAATCATCATTATTTCCGGATTAAAAAAATATATTCATTGTTCATTATATTTATGATTTGTTTGATTACTATTTATATTACAATAAAATTATGTAAGATAGAATCGTGATTTTAATGATCATTTTTTTATTATCATATATCTTAACCTACATTATACGTCTTCACTACCATCAGAGGTTTGGATTTGATGGACGATAATAGGGCGTGGTTGTCGAATAATCTCCGCGAGGTGAACCTTTCACCGCAGAGCTTGCTATGTGCTTCCGAGTGTTTCCTCGTGCTGCAAGCCCTCCCGGCCAACCCTCGCCCTCTCCCGCCCTCGCCCTCCCGATAGCCTACCTCTCCCCTCCCATGTATCCTCCCCGTACCGCCTGCAGGACATCTGATCACGTGACACCCATTGAACATGTCACAAATCCCCGGATATTGGTCACGTGTGACGGAAATTGACACAATATGGCGAAGTCAGATTGACATGTCACTTAAAACTTGCCAAGAAAATGACGCTGATGTGGACATAGAAAACGTAAATCAAGTAGGTAGTATAAGACAAACAATTATCATGATTATAGTGTTAAGTCTTATTTTCAAAAAGTCAGGTTCTATTTTATTGTCACCCAGTCATAATGTGTTAATATTCATGTCCTACACCTGATTAGTGTAATTGCTAGACAGATGTTAATGTCCTATTTTTAATGATGTACTAATGTCCATGTCCTATATATGATGTCCTAATATCCATGTCTTCTTTCATGATGTTCATGTCATCTTTCATGATGTATTTGATTTTTCATGATTTCCCAATGTTCATGTCCTATTTATGATGTCCTAATATCCATGTCCTATTTATGATGTCCTAATGTTCATGTCCTATTTATGATGTCCTAATATCCATGTCCTATTTATGATGTCCTAATATCCATGTCCTATTTATGATGTCCTAATGTTCATGTCACATTTTCCACCTTTTTTCTCACGATTATTGCATTTTTTGTTCTGATATCATGATATCCTTTTCTCAGTGTGCTATTTTACTATTGTTTGAGTTAATACTTTTCTGTTGATTTATCCTGTTTTATACTAATTTATACATCTAAAAAATATGAGAAAGTATGATCATCTATGTAAAATGCATATAATAGGTAATTCCAGAAACAATTAAACAAATAAATAAATATCCGTAAAATATTGAATAAGGAAAGTGAAGGAGAATTTCATAATCGCTTCACCTCAAAAATGAAGAATATTGTATATAATTCTAAAGATAACGTGACAGGTTGAAGTAATTCAAAACAAGATGTAGTCTCTCCTCGTATTTTTACCAGCTTTCCAAGATAATTGAACAAATGGATTGGAAGGCAGGGTGGCAGGGGGTCTTGCTTTTAAGTCGGATCAGTGGCACGGGATAACAGATAGATGGGGTAAGAATCAAGACCAGAAACAAGGCTGGTTGGCAGTTAATTGGGGAGGCAGAGGAGGTGATACAGGGCTGAACACGATTGCCCAGACAAGCCAGACCATGTCCGCCATTTGCCCGGCTGCAGTTGCAGGCAAATTGCCCCCGTGCGCCGACACTGGTGCAGTGCGCTGGATGGCACGCGGTAATTCGGTGCTAATTCCCGGCCGCGACCCGGCGGTAGGGAGGGAGGGTCGAGGGGGGGATAGCCGTGCCGCTCCTAGTACGCCTCACATCCACCGCTAAACCCTTCCAGATTGTGGTCATGGGCCGGTGAGCATCCATCCCTCATCTCCTCGGCAACAAGATGCGGATTTGAAGGGAAATGAGCTACTCATCTTATGTAAATAGCTAAGGCGTATCCAGGGACTAATTTGAAAGTTTCTTAGAATTCATATCTTTCAACTGTGCAAGCGCGCTGCTGTATAGCTTTTATAACTTTCTGTCTTGATCTATCAGAAATAGTTTTTAAAGACCGAGGTACACAGAACATTATGTGTTATGACTGGCACAAATAACAAGGAAAGGTTTCCCATCTGCTGAGAAATACGTCATCAATTTGTGTGCTCCAACAAGTGCTTCTAACAACCATGGCAACATACTGTGAGACTTTAAAAATATATGTTTTGCTGTTTTCCTACTGCTTACACGCATATTTTTTTGTATGTAACTCTTAGAAAAATGATACATATTTGAAATGATATAGACTATATTATAACAAACTACATATCAGAGACAACCAGGGCTGGTGAGTATACGTCAGAGATTTCTGTGTACATGTCATTCTGTAATTGATCAGTACTCTCGCATGATGTTAAACGTTTCAACATTATACTGAACAGAAGTTTAGAAAAAGTCATAAACTCTGCGTCGAAAGATCATTTTTTTGTTACCGTAATCAATTTTATATTAATACAGATAATTAGAAGAAAGCCTGTGTTGAGAAATGTTGTCTTCCTGTAGGGGACCGCCCGCTGACCGGCTTGTTAGATGTAGGACGGACAAGCGCTCACCACGTGATGCGTCCAATATGGCGGCCTTCTCATGCGCACCCCCTACTGCGCACCTTCAGACGGACGCCAGGAAACGAGTCAGTAACTCTGAAAAATTCTTACCTATCCAATGACTTTTCAATTGCTACAGCACACCGACTCGTAAATCTAATTTCCCAAGTGATGGCAAGCAAAACATATTTTGGAGAAACTTCCTGAGGGGCTGATGTAAAATGCAGGTTTCCTTTGATGGGAGAATTTAGAAAATGACAATCTGTGTACTTAGTACCAAGTAACACCGCTGTATTTCATTTATTCACCATCGGGATTTTTTTCTTTTCCACTCTTCATGAATCTTATGCGTGTTTATTCTATAGTATTGCTGTTTTCTCCGAGGAACACGAATGCTGTATTTCACATTACGTATTAATCCATCAAGATATGTTGATGCAATATTCCACCAACTTAGAGCCACCATGTTTTTATTGTGTTCACAGCTTGGCTACAGCTATCGCAAATGATTTTCCCGGTAACATAATTGTGTGAATGCGTTATCCGCTGTCCCCATTCAACGTTTTAATCACGTTTGATCCTGATTCTAGTGTAAAACACGTGATGATTAGTTAAAAAGTGAATGAGTGAGTGAGAGAGTCAGTTAGTGTGTACGGAAGGTGATAAATTGGCATTTTGACACTGAGTATCACATTACTGCATTATTGAGTCCAGTACTGATTCGATCAGTAGCGCCCCCTGGTTAGTGTGGTCCAGGACTGATTCAGGACTGATTCGATCAGTAGCGCCCCCTGGTAATTGTGGTGAGTCCAGGACTGATTCGGTCAGTAGCGCCCCCTGGTTAGTGTGGTCTGTCCAGGACTGATTCGGTCAGTAGCGCCCCCTGGTTAGTGTGGTCTGTCCAGGACTGATTCGGTCAGTAGCGCCCCCTGGTTAGTGTAGTGAGTCCAGTACTAATTCGGTCAGTAGCGCCCCCTGGTTAGTGTAGTCAGTCCAGGACTGATTCGATCAGTAGCGCCCCCTGGTTAGTGTGGTGAGTCCAGGACTGATTCGGTCAGTAGCGCCCCCTGGTTAGTGTGGTGCCCATAATATCTTCTATTGATAATAAAATGACATATTTGGCAGTTACTTTATACAACGATATATTGATATTGTTTGTATATAATACATTTATTCATGTATTCATAACAAAGTATCTATAAACAATTTCAGCCCTATTGCTTATATCAATCAACAAATATAATTTACTAACTAAAGCAATGGAAACAAACATATATTGGGATAGTATCTTTACAGTGAAGCTCTAAACCAGACAAGTTCATGAATCTGCAAACGCCACTTTTGCAGCATAAACGTTACTGTTACATAGTCACCATTATACCAGTGTATCGATATGTTTTAAAAAAACGTAAATATAAACAAGGCCTTTTAAATGTTACTTATGTAACTGTGACTAAGCAGCTGCACTATGAAAAGTGGGTATTATAAATGCCCCACAGTACGTCAATACCCCACAAGACAGGTCTGAGATTGATACAAACCCCATATCTGATGCAATCTTTCTTTATATATATATATATATATATATATATATATATATATATATATATATATATATATATATATATATATATATATATTACACACACAAATATATATATATATATATATGTGCTTAGTCATTCTATTTGAAATCATTACTCTTTTTTAAAACGAATCATTGGTAATATCAATGGATTGTACCGTAGATTTTAAGTTAGAATATATACTAATGGACATATTTCACTCTCTTATGTATCTTAAAAACTTTCCACCATACCGAGCAGCCTGGCACAAAACGCTCGTGGGTGACAGATCTTCCAGTTTAAAATCAATTTCAAAAGCAGTCTGTAATTATTTACCTGAAATCTAACCTTCTTTTTGAACACTGTTTCCATTTCTATCGCACTTGACTTTTTTCAAAGTAATGTGCACAGGTAGGGTATCTGTCATAGGCGAGTTTGTCATCTCGTTCAGGTAGTTATCTCTTCTCAGGACAGGAAAATCACAGGTAAATACTTAGCTTAAAGCTAAACCTGCTGCCCTTTATCGTATTGACGTTATAACAAATTATTGTTTCTTCTCTATGGGTGTTTAGTGCGGAGATATATCATTTGGGATATATGCAAAATGGACAATGGTAGGATTCTTGAAGTGTTTTCCTTTAGGCTATTTGTGGGAGGTAAGATAACTATATGGGCATATATGATGGTGAAACTTCAAACACCCAACTCAGTGTTTCAACTGGAGACACGGTCATGCCCCGATGTTAAAATAAGGGGATGTCGGGAGAAAATTATCAAGTATACCCTGCAATTTAGGCAGTAATTTTGATGCTGAGTTTTGAGGGGTTTTACCTGAGTGTCACTAGAGGTCACTCCTTCCAACAAACCCCCTCATTTTCCCAGTTCCATTTTACCACACACCAAAGACCATTAGTAACAGATATAACATTGGGATCAAGCCAGTTCAATGTCTTGTTTGAAGCATCAAATTAAAAAACAATACTCAGATTTTGTTAATTTATTTGCACGTGTGAAAACATACCCATGTTGGTGTATAGGGCAGTTAATAGTTAATATATCTGATAGCAAAACGCAATTTTCCATACAAAAACCTATCATATATACCATCTTGTGAACCTTCTTTTTTGTTTTTTTCAATATATGAATATTTTCAAACTCAAACTCAAACTCAAACTCAAACTCAAACTCAAATTCATTTTCAATAAATTCTCATGAATATCCAGAATACATGAATTTGATTAACTTGAAAAATGTCTTGTATATGTAAGCTTTACAATACAGCAAGTCACCAGATGCATTACTCAGCCCTTGATATAAGCTTGGAGTTGAAAGTAATTAGAGCCCCATTAGCATGATGTATATATGTGGATTTTTGCAGGTAAATAGACTTGGAATAAAGGGATCCTTGTTTGTCAAATCTCCATATCAGTAAGTTGTCTTGCCCTGGGACCTATGGGGGCACCTAATTATAGATGATTATATCCATTGCGCATTATACAACACAAAAACTTGCTTCTGTTATGAATATCAAAGGCGAAATTACTGTAAATATGCTAGCAAGGTAGTTTTCTTTCAATGGCAGGTCATTTTGGCTTGAAATGATGAAGTATATAAAAACAAGTGATAGTTTCCGATAAGATCTAAAGACCCAGAAGATGTTATTAGGAAAAAATCAGAGACATATTTTAAAAACAGTTGATAGTTATAGCCAAAAAGGTTTTTAGTTATCAGAATCTGTTAATAAAAGTCAATAGTCTTCAATACTGATCTAAATTCAGCTTATAATACCACTGACAAAGCTTAGGTAAATCAACGTGGCTTCAACCATAAATTACAACCAGCTTTTAAACCATCTGCCATAAAGAGTAAAATGTTATGACATATGATGAAGTAATACATTACATCTTGAATAGCTATGCTTTCAACTTGTTAAAGTTGTCCATGACTATTTCTCCATGTCAAAGTCTATGTGAGTACGCGTTGACACATCTCACCGATGGTGTCACAAAATATCAGGAATTCCTTGGCAAACATCTTGTACGATTAGACTTGTTAGTTGTTCTTTTGCTTGGCACAATAATGATGATCTATGGAGTGAACTAGATCAAAGGACCCGCCAAAGGTGGGCGGTACTTTGATGTTACAGGTGAGAAGACAGGTATGAGGTTGGCGGTGGGATTTACCCTGGGGTGTCCCTTACCCTCCCCACATAGTGGTTGGCTTAATATGAGACAGTATATAAGAAAGTATACATAAATCAGACAGTGTAAACATTTCCTAATTAATACCCTTATTGTCCATAATTTACGTTTCAGGAAATAGAAAACATGCTTATTTTATCATTAAGTTTACAAATACAAACACATTCATCAAAAAGATGCATGAAAAATGATCTAAAACATCATCTGACTTCCAGGAACAGGAAGTTGGTGACCTGCCCAAAAAAGTCATTTGTAGGACATATTAGGTCGGTAATATTAATGGAACATGCTAAGATAACTTTGTGATAGCTTTGAATATGTTATTCTTTATTAAAACTCAAATTAAGAATGTTATAATTTTCCAAATTCTGAGACCTATAGCATTTGGCCCACCATCCACAAGACATATAATATAGACTTATTTTGTTAAATTACTGTTACATTTAAACTTTGACACATAGATATGTTAGAAAAAACCAAACTAACATAAAATGATTAACTGTCATGTGTTCTCACTGTGAGCTTTAAATGGCAGCATTTGATTGGAGTACTAGTACGGAGGTTCTTGTTATCGGTGATTAACTTCTCGCACCTGACAGACGTGTCTACCTGTAAGATCAAAGCTAGATCAAAGTACCGCCCTCTTGTAAATAAACTATCACACCCTGACTCCAGTTGACTGGCGGACAGGCACATTTCACAAACACCAAATGGCCACAATTTGTTTAGGATAAAATCAAATTAGATATTTGAAAAAAAAGTGCGAGGACAAACATGAATATGGAATAATTATTGACATCTCCCATCTCAAGACCTTTTAAAATATACTAAACCGTTTCACACCAAATCACATGCATAACAGCAACCTTAGCATTCCTTTGTTTGTTTGTTTGAATAAAGTACATTTTAGAGGAATATATAAGCCTTTTATTGTATAATGTCTAGATAACATTGATATGTTTGAAAACTAGTATCCTTGTGTAATGTCACGTCTAAATTTCCCAGGATTTGGCAACAACTAGCATCCTCGCAGTAAAGTCACAACAAGCATCATAATGGTAAAGTCACTACTTCCATCATAGTGGTAAAGTCACTACTTCCATCATAGTGGTAAAGTCACAACAAGCATCATAGTGGTAAAGTCACAACAAGCATCATAATGGTAAAGTCACAACAAGCATCATAATGGTAAAGTCACAACTTGCATTATAGTGGTAAAGTCACAACTAGCATCCTCGCAGTAAAGTCACAACAAGCATCATAATGGTAAAGTCACAACAAGCATCATAATGGTAAAGTCACTACTTGCATCATAGTGGTAAAGTCACAACAAGCATCATAGTGGTAAAGTCACTACTTCCATCATAATGGTAAAGTCACTACTTGCATCATAGTGGTAAGGCCACAACTAGCATCATAGTGGTAAAGTCACTACTTGCATCATAGTGGTAAAGTCACAACTTGCATCATAGTGGTAAAGTCACAACTTGCATCATAGTGGTAAAGTCACTACTTGCATTATAGCAATAAAGTTACAACTAGAATACTATTGGTAAAGTCACAACTTGCATCATAGCAGTCAAGTCACTACTTGCATCATAGTGGTAAGGCCACAACTTGCATCATAGTGGTAAAGTCACAACTTGCATTATAGTGGTAAAGTCACAACTTGCATTATAGTGGTAAAGTCACAACTTGCATTATAGTGGTAAAGTCACAACTTGCATTATAGTGGTAAGGCCACAACTTGCATTATAGTGGTAAGGCCACAACTTGCATCATAGTGGTAAGGCCACAACTTGCATTATAGTGGTAAGGCCACAACTTGCATCATAGTGGTAAAGTCACAACTTGCATCATAGCGGTAAAGTCACAACTTCCATCATAGCAATAACGTTACAACTAGAATACTATTGGTAAAGTCACAACTTGCATCATAGTGGTAAAGTCACAACTTGCATCATAGTGGTAAAGTCACAACTTGCATTATAGTGGTAAGGCCACAACTTGCATTATAATGGTAAGGCCACAACTTGCATTATAGTGGTAAAGCCACAACTTCCATCATAGCAATAACGTTACAACTAGAATACTATTGGGAAAGTCACAACTTGCATTATAGTGGTAAGGCCACAACTTGCATTATAGTGGTAAGGCCACAACTTGCATTATAGTGGTAAAGTCACAACTTCCATCATAGCAATAACGTTACAACTAGAATACTATTGGTAAAGTCACAACTTGCATCATAGTGGTAAAGTCACAACTTGCATTATAGTGGTAAGGCCACAACTTGCATTATAGTGGTAAAGTCACAACTTCCATCATAGCAATAACGTTACAACTAGAATACTATTGGTAAAGTCACAACTTGCATCATAGTGGTAAAGTCACAACTTGCATCATAGTGGTAAAGTCACAACTTGCATTATAATGGTAAGGCCACAACTTGCATCATAGTGGTAAGGCCACAACTTGCATTATAGTGGTAAGGCCACAACTTGCATCATAGTGGTAAAGTCACAACTTCCATCATAGCAATAACGTTACAACTAGAATACTATTGGGAAAGTCACAACTTGCATTATAGTGGTAAGGCCACAACTTGCATTATAGTGGTAAGGCCACAACTTGCATTATAGTGGTAAAGTCACAACTCGCATCATAGTGGTAAAGTCACAACTTGCATCATCGCAATAAAGTTACAACTAGAATACTATTGGTAAAGCCACAACTTGCATCATAGCAGTAAAGTCACTACTTGTATTATAGCAGTAAATTCGCATCTTTTTTGTACAGTCCCAACTTGCATTCTTGCAAAATAGTCACAACTTGCATCATACCAGTAAAGTCACAACTTGTTTCATAATGGTACATCCTTTTTGTACGGTCCCAACTTGCATTCTTGCAATATTGTCACACCTAGAATCATTGTAGTTTGGTTACAACTAGTATCCTCGTAATATTGTCATAACTAGCATCCTTGTGGTATTGCCATAACTAACATCCTTGTGGTATTGCCATAACTAGTATCCTTGAGGTATTGCCATAACTAGTATCCTTGTGGTATTGTCATAACTAGTATCCTTGTGGTATTGCCATAACTACCATTCTTATGGTGTTGCCATAACTAGTATCCTTGTGGTATTGCCATAACTAGCATTCTTATGGTATTACCATAACTAGTATCCTTGTGGAATTGTCAAAACTAGCATCCTTGTGGTATTGCCATAACTAATATCCTTGTGGTATTGCCATAACTAATATCCTTGTGGCATTGCCATAACTAGTATCATTATGGTGTTGCCATAACTAGTATCCTTATGGTGTTGCCATAACTAGTATCATTGTGGTATTGTCATAACTAGCATTCTTGTGGTATTGCCATAACTAGTATCATTGTGGTATTGCCATAACTAGTATCATTGTGGTATTGCCATAACTATCATTCTTATGGTGTTGCCATAACTAGTATCATTGTGGTATTGCCATAACTAGTGTCCTTGTGGTATTACCATAACTAGTATCATTGTGGTATTGCCATAACTAGTATCATTGTGGTATTGCCATAACTAGTATCATTGTGGTATTGCCATAACTAGTATCATTGTGGTATTGCCATAAATAGCATTCTTATGGTGTTGCCATAACTAGTATTTTTGTGGTATTGCCATAACTAGTATCCTTGTGGTATTGCCATAACTAGTATCATTGTGGTATTGCCATAACTAGTATCCTTGTGGTATTGCCATAACTAGTATCCTTGTGGTATTGCCATAACTAGTATCATTGTGGTATTGCCATAACTAGTATCATTGTGGTATTGCCATAACTAGCATTCTTATGGTGTTGCCATAACTAGTATCATTGTGGTATTGCCATAACTAGTATCCTTGTGGTATTGCCATAACTAGTATCATTGTGGTATTGCCATAACTAGTATCATTGTGGTATTGCCATAACTAGTATCCTTGTGGTATTGCCATAACTAGCATCCTTGTGGTTTTACCATAACTAGTATCCTTGTGGTATTGCCATAACTAGTATCCTTGTGGTATTGCCATAACGTGTGCTATGGTCTCACCAAGAACCATTTTAATTTGGTCATTGCTTACTGCTTACATCAATGTGTCATTGTTATTGTCTATTCATATCAGCATCCTTCGTGTAAGAAAAAATACTATTTACTCTTTGGTGTTTCCCAACTAGCCATCCTCTGTATAAAATGTACAATTAGGCAATATCATCTATACACTTCCACCAACAAGTCATATTATCAGGTGAGTAACTGCCCATTACCACCAAAATATAAATTTCCACGTTGTAAATCTTTGGTGTGGTCCTGATTCACTAAGCTTGAGTTTGGCATTCGCATTGTGCTGGAAGAAAAACAAGTCATAGAATCTCTGGAATTTTGTTATATCATATTTGGCGTAGAAAACAACCTCAAATATTCAATTTAATGGATCAGATTCAATTAAGCTTAATGATATCAGATTACCATATATGGAAATTGAGCAATCACTTTATCTGAAGCATCTCTTGCCTATCAAATGTGAAACAAAGTGAGATAGGATACATCCTGGTTGATTGTGAAACACATAACTATATGCACTTGGTGTTGAAGTATTTCAATTCAAAGTTAAAGTTAGCAAATGATATCTTTGTAAGATATGCACCTTTTTTACCCGAGGACAATTAAAACATTTACCTTATATGTCTCATAAGCATGCACCCGTGTCAGGATAGTTGCCTAAAAACATAAACCCTGGTTTTATTCAGACTAATAAAAGACTCCATATGCAATGTTTTATTCATTGATAGCATGTGCCATGTGCTTATATAATAACGTATAAAATGATAATAAGTATAATAACATATAAAATCTTGAAAAAACTCCCCCTTATTGCTTTGACGGGACTGAAAATAGAGAATCATTGTATGATAAGGGCCAAATTCCGAAAATATGTTTGTGATATGTATTTGAAGCCAGAGGAGAAACTGCCGATAGATGGTGCTGCAGTGAAATGTTATCAGGTTAGTTTATAAAACGAGCACCAGGGGTCAGTTGCTCACCGGCCATTGGCTCATAGTCAATATTTTGGGCACATCTCTTCTTTTTCTGTGGAAACACGATCGGATAGAAAGTTATCAATCCAACCGATTTGCACTAAAAATATATAAATGGTCAAAGTGGACGCATTTTATTTAGTGTAAATTTCAGGTCAATGATATCTTCATGTGGATGGGCCAAACATGTGAAGTAGGTTGAAGTAGGTGCCCTCCGCTTATCATTTTCATCTATATTTTGAAAACCTTTTAAAATTCAATATTATAAAACTTTGTTTTGTTTGTTGCGATATGTTTCATAACTAATAGGATAACAATTTGAATTGAAAAAAGATTTAGTAAATTGTAAAAAAAAGTTGAACTTTGTTATTCCCTTGAGGACTTAAGCTTGTAGATCAGTTAGTTAGACGCATGTTTCACATTCTAAAGGTCTGGGGTTTGAATCCCGGTTGAATCAAGCTGCATGTTCGAGAAAGCAGGAGATATTTCTCATCCCAGCCAGTGCTCCATGATTGGGCAGGTTGTGTTGTCATGTCTATATGATAATGCAAAAGATCCCATGCTAGACTATTAGGAGGGCGTTGAGTCCCGGTGACATGTTTCTATTTGACCTAATACAACCCAAACAGTGCTTAAAAGATCGTTGAGCCAAACAAATAATATAAATTCCTTATCAGTTATTTGTTTACAATCATAGGAAGGCCACAGGCCGTGGCGCAGTTGATTAGAGTGCCAGCTTATTAGCACCAGTTCCTCTGTGGTGATCCAAAGGTCGTGGGTTCGATCCCTGGTCGTGCCGAGATTGAACTCATGATACAATTCCCCATATG
This sequence comes from Amphiduros pacificus, assembly GCA_949316495.1. NCBI lineage: Eukaryota > Metazoa > Annelida > Polychaeta > Phyllodocida > Hesionidae > Amphiduros > Amphiduros pacificus. The sequence goes on along the minus strand of OX439011.1, from coordinate 16,482,494 downwards.
AGCTGAGGTCCGTGCCTAAAGGGTTAACCCGTTGTCCTTGTAAATCTGTGACCGGGTGGGTTGTCATGTCAAGGACCTGCGACATGACAATTCAGTGAGGCAGCACTATATCTGCTACAAGTAGGTCTCATCACGAAATGACTGAAATAATGTTGAAAGTGATGTAAAACCCCAAACAAACAAACAAAATTTACAATCATAGGTAATGTGACCTACATTTTGAAATACGGTTGAGATACTGACAGGTTTTGTGCAACGGGGCCTGCAACGGGGCCTGCATCTTTTTGTTATATTTTCGATATAATATCAGGAACCATTTTGCTTTTATCAAGGAAAGACAAATGTTGATTAATAGGAGAAATCCTAACCTTTTTACACCGTCTCCGTGTGCTGAAAAACGTGGCCATTCTTATATAATATTTTATATTCCAATCTCATTCATTTAAAAAAAGAACTCTGAAACTGATTTAAAACGACTAAAATGTTAATATTTGAAAAGTATCATTAAAGAAAATCAACAAAAAAACCAATGTTTAAGCGCTTCAATATTTCAATTATTAAATATGATCACAAATATTTTATTGTCCTTATGTTCAAGATAAAAGCTTTAGAAAATGAACAAAACAAAAAATAGTCTTGCAAATGTGTGTTTTAGCTGTATTGATGTAATTCTGGTACAAGGAAAATTGAATGTGATATAATTTGGAAATATAAGAGTATTTAGACGTATGAAGAAAAGTGAAAAAATAAAAGCTTTCCAAAAGTTTAAGTGTTTACTTTACTACTATTTCTCTCTAAATATCTCAGAAAAAAACCAAAAAAAAAACAAAAAACAAAACAAAACAAAAAAAAACAAAAACAAAAAACCAAAAAAAACCCCAGAAAATCTGTTTCTCCAGGATCAAAGGAAAAGATGTTGAGATGACTTCTCAGTCATTTGTAATTTCCCTTTCCAATGGTCCCACATCAAGAAAACCTTTACACTTTCACATTTTGAAAAAAAAGAGTAAAGATATATTATTGGGGGTAATGATGCATCTTGACGCCACTTTTGTGAGTGAAAGACATGCAGCCTCCAAAATATCAGACATTTCCGTAAAAATTATGCAATAATAAAATTAATGATTTCATTACAAATATAAATATCACAGTGTGTTATATGATCAAAGGGAAGCAAAAAAAATAATAAAAAGAATACGGATTTAGCAAAATCGTATTTTGGGAAGTTAGACATCAAATTTCCTGTGTTTCCATCAGATGTCCTATATTTCACAAATATAGAGCAGGAAACAAACCATTGAATTCAAGATAATTAAATATTTGATTTATAAGTATCCATAAAATATTGACAATTTCTTTTTTTTTGACATAAAGATAAAATAAAATATAAATGAAGAAGGTGAAATGACAATAAAATATATTTCTTGAATTTGGAAAAAAAAAAGAAAAAAAAAAGAATAATATACATAAACCCCCTTGTTATTTTTAAATGACATGTTTTTTCTATAAGAGAATATACCTGAAGAGTAAGTCATAGGGATTAAAAGGTTGAATAAGGCATATCAGCTCTTGAACTCGCACATGCTGTGTTCGAGTCATGATCAAAACCATTTGTGAAAGCTGGAGCTGATCATGAGCTGTGAAAGCACTAAAAAACATGGCAGCTGTATGTAAGTTGGTAAGATATTGCATACAAATCTCTAGGCCAAACACGTAATATTGGTAATCAAAGTCAATACAGACCAACAGTGAACATGCAGAAAATATAAACGTTTATTCATACCTCTACTAATGACTACTTTCAGCATCGTTTATACGTGCACAGTGTGTGACAGATAATCCTGCCACGAGATGGCGCATGTTTCAGCAGTGCCCCCTGTTGAACAATCCAGACCTGAATTTGATCTTTTAGGTTTTCATATATCTTTCTGTAGTTGTGGATATTTATACTTAATTGATACTTTAATGTTATAGATTCTTCGAATTCCTTGACTTTCTTTTCTATTTTCATTATTCTTGGCACCGAATGATATTATTATTTGATTCCATCTTTCATAGCTTTATCAATACTAAATTCATGTATAATGTCAGAGTCAAAATATGATTTTATGATTAAAAGGTGAGTAAAATATTATGTTATCAGGTTAACAGTATTCCTTTGTTTATAACCAACCCAGGAGAAAATATAGCATGTTGCCATTGTAGAAACAGACAGTTCAAGTTTAATAAGAATGAAGTGTTTGATTGTCCCAAATCCTTGGTTGATTTTAATGCTCTAGCCACAAGGAAAGTGTCTTTCCTAACTGTGAAATGTTCACGATATATTTAACAAGCCAAAGTGGAAGCTTCTTTAAATGCTGGATCTAATGCTGGGAATCAAACCCTTGCCGTGTGCTTGAACTGATATATATCTGAACCAAGTGCTATCCCAATATGTGAGCAATAGTGAACATGTTCTTATAAATCAACTATATTATTTGGTTATTTGTTTCTTTTCAATATTTCTATAAATTTGTTTACTTGTTACTGATACAATATTATTTAATATTGAATTTCTTTGATTAAAGTCTTGGTTTCCATTGAAACAATACTGTTATTTCCTTACACTTTGATATTAATGACAACAGCAAGTGAAAAGATACAATGTTTTGGTCAAATGTTTAAACAGTATGTTAAAGCTCGACCATCGACCTCCCACTCATCACAGATGGTAATTTTAACATCTGTGAATTTTATATTATGATATCATTGCCATATAGCCAAAGTTTAACCATCAGAAGAGATGCAGTTGAGGTCAAAGCACATGTAGCTTTCAGCCTTATCAGATGGATAAACAAAACATCTGAACTCACTACCTGTGTCTTCTCACACTTTTCAGGACAAAGTCACCAAAACTGAGACTCAACATATGATCATATCATATACAAAGAAAAGCATGACAATAATTTTGAGAAAAAAAATATAAAACTAGATTTTATCCCATATCAGAAATTTGTTGATTTTTATAAACAAAGCTGGTGTTGAAAACTTTATAAAACTAGATTTTATTCCAAATTTAATGTAATCTGTAATTTAATTTTTAAAAACAAAGCTGTTTTATTAATTGTTTTATAAAACTCGATTTAATTCTGTACCTAATGTAATCGGTTGTATACCACATGATATGGTTGACATATGTTATCATTTTGTAGAAGGACAAAATCGATACCTCCATAATCTTCAGGTTTCCACATAAAAGTTTTGTTCTCCAAGATGTGTAGATACAGATGTTTATTGCCTTATTGGCTAGCTCAATCTCTCTTGAGATATGCAAATATAGAGAAAGATGTGTACGCCTTACTGACTAGCTCAATCTCTCTTGAGATATGCAGATATAGAGACAGATGTGTAAGCCTTGCTGACTAGCTCAATCACTACAGAAATGTAAAGATATAGAGACAGATGTGTAAGCCTTGCTGACTAGCTCAATCACTACAGAAATGTAAAGATATAGAGACAGATGTGTAAGCCTTGCGAACTAGCTCAATCTCTCTTGGGATATGCAGATATAGAGACAGATGTGTAAGCCTTACTGGCTAGCTCAATCTCTCTTGACAGATGTTATTGCCCGTAAGCAATAACATCTGTCTCTCTTGTAAGTTGTAATGTTGTGTAAACATCATCAGTTCAGACTCAGACATTAAAGATTGACCAGCCTTTCTTTCAAATCGCTTTGGTGTAATTTAACAGAAGACTATCATATATTTATAGAGCTATCATAACATTTCCTGCAGTCAATACTATCATTATAAAATCTTCAAAATGCAAGTTGGATACAAATATTATTTTTTGATAAAACATTTTCTTGTTATATTTATTTTATGGAAGCTTTCCATTTAGCGTATACATTGTGTAACATGGTGTGTTTTCAGTCCAACTAATAAACTTTGCCCCATAAGTACCTGTGTGTATCACGTATTAGATGAACTTCTATAGATTCCTATAGAGACTCTTATATAAACTCCTATATAAACAATACTCATTCCAAATAGTCACGATAAAGGTGTGTAACTGAGATAACAAACATGCAGTTCCAAGAAACAAAAGACCATTTGTTATCTCTATGATTGGAGGACTAACTCATGACCGATGGAGAATCCCCTCCCCTTATTCTATTTGTTTCATTTTGTGTAATGCATCTCAGTCCATGGGGTAAATCTGACAAAGAAGAGCTTTATTAATGAAACTGTCAGTAGATGTGTGTTGTATAAAGACTACTCTTCTGTGTCATGAAGAGTCTTTACTTGCATTCATGGTATCATTTTATATCGATTTTAAATGATTTTAATGTCTCCAATGTAATGTTATTCAAAATATTGCATTGTAACTATCCTAACTCACCGGGCATTGACCTGGTTACAAATAAGCAATGATCCATATTAAACTTCTTTTTTTAATTAAGCACGATTGAAATTTGGATAAATGTGGATAGAAAATTGGGACATTTGGATAGAAAAGTGATTTTATGATTAAAGGAATGAGTATCAACTTTGTATAACCTATGGCATTTAAATATAAATTTCGACCCATAATATTGTTAATAGGTAGCTTTGGATGGATTTAATACAATGCCAAACTATTGTGATCAGTTTAAAATATGTGATCAAAATGTTATTTGAACTTTATTGAATTAGATTTGTGCACTTCAATATCCAGTGATACATTAATGACTGCACTTCATAGTGTGTGATATTATGCAACTAGATTGATAGGAAGGGGCCATGTAATATAGGAATAACGTTTTTGAAAGGAAGTTTATGAAATTTGCCCAGACACTAAAGGTATTGGACCCAAGCTCTTTATATACTTTATTCATCATATGATGTGTTACCTTTTATAAAGCTGAAATTAGTGTAGCAAACAGTTGGACAATACAATTCTTATAATCTTCAAGGCAATTATCATAAAATATATCATCTCACCCAATAATGGTTCTTAAAAGTGTTTCAAGAGTCATACCCAGCAAAGAATACATATTTTGCTTAGTGTACCCAGAAAACTGTGACGTCATGCAGACAAAACATAACGTATACCTTCAAGTAGTCTTTGTACTAATCAACTAAATACTATCAACATTAACTGTCAGTTGGAACCAGGCACAGTCTTCAACAGAATCGAAATAAAGTAATACATAATCGTATCATTAACAATCATCGCTTCTGCAGAGATTTAGTGGTGGATACGATGTTGTTGCTTTTAAGAAAATAGGGCAACAATTGTTTATTTTGGGTTTGTGTTAATATGCCATATCTATGTACATTTATGGTTTCAACAAAAAGTGATTATTTGTATTTACAATATTGCTTTTATGAATACGTTGATGCACCATCTGCAAATATATACAATAAACAAGATATTTCACCTGGGAATTTTATTTTATCAAAATAATATAGGTGTCTATAGACAAAACCTTTGGCCGACCCCTTCATGCCAGTCATAAATGAAGGATTTACGTCACATCAGACATGAAAGACACAAAAAAATGAACTATGATAATTTTTCATTGATACTAATCTTATCTATCTTCTATATCTAACTTCTGTGCCATACCTTATCAAATGTCTTAGCAAGATCAAGAAAAGTGCTGCCCATGTCTTTAATATTGACTTTGATCTTAGATCACGTGCACATTGTTTGTTTTTTCAACCAGTTGCTCATTTTTTTATTAGGTCCATCATCTGAACGATCCTCAATCTTGACCTGAAATGTTTGTAGGACAAATGATTGCTCAAATATTGTCAATAAAGAGAAAAACATGGTGGCCAGACTCTATCCCCAATGAGAATAGTATAGAGAAATTACTCATTTTGACTAGTATAGCCATTCGCAATTAATAAAAATATTTCATATTTTATTTTACAATTGAAAAAGTATATATCGTGAATTCACCAAATAATGTACAACCGTATGCTTCCTTCACACATATCCCTTCGGTGCCCCTCTCCAGACTGAGTCTTATCTTTATTATATTGTTTAGGAGACAGAATCCCTGAATAAGAGGCCCATGTGGGTGGTGAAGGTTACTTGCCATATCTGACACAAGTCACAAGGTTCACATTAACAGAATGATCTCGTTTAGAACTATTGACAGTGATTTTTTTCTCTCGTGTAATTGTAGGTATATGGTAGATTACTTTATATTAATTATCTAAGACATTTTCCAATAGTTTTGCATACATATTATGTTTTATTCTTTTATTATGTACTTTATATATTTAAGGTGCCATGACCCTTGTCATAATCACATGCGACAAATCTAAACCATAATCAATATATCATGCACAAAACTGATAACAGCTGAACTGTGACCCCTTTCCTCACACCATAATAAATAAATGTGCAATCGCGTGTATATGTTCAGTCTAATCTCGGCTCCTGACACAACATACAAGGTAAGTGTGTTTAATGTTACTGTAAATGGGTGTAACATTAGGTAAGTACCGGTTGTTAAATACAAATAAACAGGAGAAAGACCCTAAATTCAGATGGGTTGCAAATGGGATGCAGATGAGTTAGAAAAAAAATTAAAAAAAAAAAAAAAAAAAAAACATAACTGTTAAGCCGCATCCAGGAATAGTCAACGTTTGGACGATTCTTTTAGTTTGATTTGGGAATATTATGGTTGTATCAATGATCAGTATACCATCAGCACAGGATATCGGCACACTACTGCATGACATGCAAGGACATTCAGAATGACCCAAAGATGCTGCATACTTGCCACACATCATATTTGGCCGATGTGGCTAAATTGTTGAGAGGATTGCCCCGATCAGTAGCCCCTGATTGACTGTTTACTTTTAAACTGAAAATCAAACTAGTAAAAGAAAATGAGGGAGCAAGAGAGAATGACAAAAATGCCTGTTTAGTTTTACTTATTCATGCTATATTATATTGATGGAGCATTCTTGAACTACACACCTCCTGCCACCTATTCTATTTTGCTATGCAGATAGGTGCATCTTGAAAATGAACAATATGTTAATCAACATGCCGATGTATTGTTTGCATGTTACATATTCACATGAGCCTCAGACTCATTTGATCTACTAATGGATTCTGGAAGAATTGACTCTGTGTGCGACTCATCCGTATGAGTTTGTGACATTGACATTCTATAACAATGTGACCCAGACATGAGGGAAGATTACCAATATCTAGTTGTCAAGGCATAAGAGAAGATTAACAATAACTAGCGGCCCAGGCATGAGTGTGCTTTGTCACATTTCATAAAAAGATTCCAGTAACATTAGATTTTACAAAGTAAACATTTCTATCAAATGAAACGAGCACGTTTTAGTTCTACACTAGATTAGGTTGATGTAATGTATTATTTGTGTTAGGATCTGTTTACATAAAAGCATTTGTTGTCATTTGGTTAACATGGTGTATAAATTACACCATTTTAATTTTTCACTGAGAGCTAGTTGTATTTTTCATGTTATCTATTTAAAAAAAATCACTTTTAAGGCTCCCCATCTCACAACTTTCAAGGGTAATGAATTAAATTCTAAGACATATCAACTAAAACGTGTGGGGTGGGACGTGGCTCAGCTGGTAAAGACCTCTGTCTCCCATGCTAAAGGTCTGGAGTTTGAATCCTGGTTGGAACAAGTACGTTGGTCATGCTGCATGGTCTTAACAGGTTGATATATGATACTGAGTCATTTCCTATTCCAGCCAGTGACTGGTTATCAAATGCCATGGCTGAGTTATCATGCCTATGCGATGATGAAAAAGAGGGATCCTCAGTCAGTCTTTGAATAGAGCATTGCATTGAGTCCCGGTGACACACTTTTATCTGACAATATAGAGCATAAAGAGTGTTGAAAGGGTCGTCAATACAAACACATCAAGTAATCAACTAAACTGAATTCCAAAATATTAATTTACTGATATCCTATTATTTTATATGTTGTTTGTTCAAGAACATACAATAATTATTTGCAGATGGATATGATGGCTGTGACCCATGGCATGGATCATACCATGCACGATGACCACACCATGGACAGCACTGGTGGGCACGGTGGGGATGGTGGGCATGGTGGGGATGGTGGGCACGGTGGGGATGGTGGACATGGCGGACACATGATGGCAAGTATTATTGAAAATAAACAGCTAAAGAATGTTTATGGGTGTTGGTGGTGAGTGTCCTCTGGTGGCAGATTTTCGAGGGAACTACTTTCTTATTACACCAAAATAGAAGGCTTTCATAAAGTATGGGAAAACTGCTCAACTGTCGAAAAGAGTTCCCTTTTCACAAACAATTTCTAGTCATGAAATGCAATTATGTTATATCATTTTTGAAATAGCACTATTGATTTATTATTTTAAAACACAATGAAAATGTCTTTAATGTTTCTAAAGCTTCATATCGTTTTAACCCATAAAATGTGGCATGGTAATATGCCACTGCTTCAAGATTTATTTTGTCATGTTAAAATGTTAAGGGGAAAAACCTCTGCAGATTGTGGGACCATAATAAAGTGCATTTCCAAACAACTTTGGAAAGTGAGATATCTCAACAATATTTACAGTGATCCTAGTGAAACAGATTTTCTATTTTTCCAAATCATTAAGAGAAAAATAGAGGTAAAGTACACACTTGGCCATTTCAAAAATATTAATTATTCACCTCTCTTCACATATCTGATAGCAAGACTTCCTGTTTATCCAAATCATCCAAATGAAAGAGAGAAAATCAGTTTCACTAGTATCACATTGAATTCCTTCTCCAATGAAATGAAATAAACACAGCTAAAACAAGCCTATCTCTATTGTATAATCTGCAGAAGTAATTTGCTTGTCTTTTTCATTTCTCATCAAAACTATCAAGGAAAATAAGAACAAGATACTATTTTGTAAGAAATATACTTGTAATAATACCTTATAATACAAATATAGTAGTGTTTAAATATTAATTTATGTAATGAATTCCTTTATACCACTCTAAATGTGGCCACGCGCCGTGGCGCAGTTGGTTAGGGCACTAGCTTATTAGCACCAGTTCCTTTGTGGTGATCCAAAGTTCGTGGGTTCGAACCCCGGCCATTCCAGGATTGAACTCATGATATAATTTCCCACATGAGCTGAGGCCCATGCCTGAAGGGTTAACCCGTTGTCCTTGTAAATCTGTGACCGGGTGGGTTGTCATGTCAAGGACCTGCGACATGACAATTCAGTGAGGCAGCACTATATCTGCTACAAGTAGGTCTCGTCACGAAATGACTGAAATACTGTTGAAAGTGATGTAAAAACCCCAAACAAACAAACAAACCACGCTAAATGCACCAATTCCCATATGTTGGTATGGTGTATATCTTTATTTCTGTATATTGTCAGATGATGTACTTCCATTTCTCCAACCACGCCACTATTCTTTTTGAGGGATGGCACACAATGAATGCAGGAGGTAAGTAATGAACACGTTTGTCCATAAGATGGATAGATTCCAAATTTCAGTAATTATCTCATGCAATGCTATAACACAGATCCTTAAAGCTTTCATGAAATCTCAAAGGGGGCAAACATATTTACATCACAAAGGCAGAGCTCTCCATTCTTCACTAGAATATTGGAGTTTTATAGAGAATTTATATCTGCACTCGTCATGGGGAAGAGTATAAAATTCTGGGTGGATGTAAATAGAAATTTATGTGGGGCCAATATGATAGATAATGATATTTGATCATAAACTCTTGGGTATGAACTTTTATATCATGTAAGTAAAGAGAGCTTGGACATCTGCTTTCATTAATGCTTGCAGTATTTGCAACCAATTATTCTGTTTCACTTCCCTTAAATGAGAAAGAACAAATCAGATTTCGGGGAAGAGCCCCGCCCCATTTTCATTTTTACATTCATTTTTTTCTTGTCGGTTAACAATTTGAAACCACATTGTACGAAATAAGTCTGGCATGTAATTGTCCATCAGTGCTGCGATTATGCTGCGAAATAGGCTTATTTGAATAGTCAAATTATGATCGTTGAAAATTAGGAATATGTGAATCTATGAATAGACAAATCTTGATCATTGAAAATGATGAATCTATGAATCTATGAAAAGCAAAAATACGATCATACAATATTATGAGTCTATGAATAACCATATTATGATCATTAAAAATCATGAAAATTGAAAATCATGAATATGTGAATCTATGAATAACCAATTTATGATAATTGAAAACTATAATACTATAAATCTATGAAAAGCAAAACTATGATTACTCAAAATTATGAATCTTATGAATAACCAAATAATGGTCATTGTATAATAGGATCAGTTCTCACCATGTTGTTGTACGATTCTGACTATTTATATGTGTCAACTATTTATATGTGTCAACTATTTATATGTGTCAACTATTTATATGTGTCAACTATTTATATGTGTCAACTATTTATTTGACAACTATTTATATGTGTCAACTATTTGTATGACAACTATTTATGTGTCAACTATTTATATGACAACTATTTATATGACAACTATTTATATGACAACTATTTATATGTGTCAACTATTTATATGTGTCAACTATTTATATGTGTCAACTATTTATATGACAACTATGTATATGGCAACTATGTATATGACAACTATTTATATGTGTCATCTCTCTATATGTGTCAACTATTTATATGTGTCAACTATTTATATGTGTCAACTATCTATATGTCTCAACAATCTATATGTGTCAACTATTTATATGTGTCAACTGTCAATACCATACCAAAAAGTACTTGTTTACTGACTGAACACATTTATACATTTTCAAATAAGATTCCTGTGATCAAAACTTTTGTTAAGACCAGACAAGAGAATGATATTGATGTAATGAAGATGACAAGAATCTATTTATAGTCACTTTTGCATCCGGATCACTATCATTACACCATTAATTTCAAACAAATTATGATTTTCATTAACGGCACTGAAAAATGTGATAAATGGACACTTGTCAGAATAAAAAATAGGAAGGGATGACTTGCATTATTTCTTTTTATGATAGATAACAAAGTGATTGATAGAAATCTTGATAGATAACAAACATTATGGTCCATTTATTAAAGGAACTTTTTACATGATCATGTTAAAATGAGAATAATATGCCAATGATTGTGTCGGATATCGATTAGAGATAAGATAATAATCTTCCAGGTTTATCTGACAGAATACCTTGGCTTACTGGCCAAAATAGGGACTTCTGTCAGCGTCAAAAGAGCAGACTCATTCCTATTTATAGGGGACTTATTTTACATAGATTTGCCATAACATAGCATTCCCAATTATAGGGGACCCATGTTACATACATTTGCCATCACATAGCATTCATATTGTAAGGGACCCATGTTACATACATTTGCCATCACATAGCATTCCTTATTATAGGGGACCCATGTTACATACATTTGCCATCACATAGCATTCCTATTAATAGGGGACCCATGTTGCATACATTTGCCATCACATAGCATTCCTATTAATAGGGGACCCATGTTGCATACATTTGCCATCACATAGCATTCCCAATTATAGGGGACCCATGTTACATACATTTGCTATCACATAGCATTCATATTTATAGGGGACCCATGTTACATACATTTGCCATCACATAGCATTCCTAATTATAGGGGACCCATGTTACATACACTTGTCATCACATAGCATTCCTATTAATAGGGGACCCATGTTACATACACTTGTCATCACATAGCATTCCTTATTATAAGGGACCCATGGTATAAGAATCATACAAGAGATTGTTCTTCTTGATATAATCTATGCAGTTGATTAAAGCACCATATTATATTATTATTATTATTATTGTTATTATTATTATTGTTGATATTTTTATTGTCATTTTTATTATCATTATTATTGTTATCATTATCATTATCGCTATCGTTGTCGTTATTGTTATTATTATTATTATTATTATTATTATTATTATTATTATTATTATTATTATTATTATTATTATTATAATTATTATTATTATTATTTGTTCAGAGATGGCAGCGTCCTGCGTGGCTGTGTTTGTGATGGCCGCCCTGTACGAAGGCCTTAAGGTAGGAAGAGAGGCGCTGCTGAGGAATGCTACCAACAGATCAATCAAAGCCACAACCAGCGACTCCACCCTCGTCTCAGAAAAATACCAACAAGACATGTCGTGAGTAGCTTACAGATAAACATTATGCATTTTTTTTAGAAATAATAGTAATTACATAAATTTTTAATATTTTTGAAATAATAGTAATAATACACATTATATGCGTGTCTTTGAAAAATAGTAATTATATACATTATTCATATTTTTGAAATAATAGTATTATTGCAGTTATATATTTTGTATTGTAATTAAAGAAATTAAATAATCAGTCATATCATCATTGACAACTATGGGAACATCTTCACAGAATTTGCAAAGTCATGATGGTTTAAGACCGTCTCTACCATTCCACAAAAATAACTGTATTAAGCTATTGAATCTAAGCTTCTCCCTCATATTCATCACCCAATGTAACCTGTATTAAGCTATTGAATCTAAGCTTCTCCCTCATATTCATCATCCAATGTAACCTGTATTAAGCTATTGAATCTAAGCTTCTCCCTCATATTCATCACCCAATGTAACCTGTATTAAGCTATTGAATCTAAGCTTCTCCCTCATATTCATCACCCAATGTAACCTGTATTAAGCTATTGAATCTAAGCTTCTCTCTCATATTCATCACCCAATGTCACCTGTATTAAGCTATTGAATCTAAACTTTCCCCCTCATATTCATCACCCAATGTAACCTGTATTAAGCTATTGAATCTAAGCTTCTCCCTCATATTGATCACCCAATGTCACATGTATTATTAAGCAAGTGAATCATTTTTGAGCTGCTCACTGGATGCTGAACAGTTTCCACTGAATTCACTCCTGCTCCATATTGCAAATAGTCTTCAGTTACTTCCTCGTGCTGATTTTGCAATGTCACATAATTCTTCAGGCTGATGTCACCATCTGATGTCTTGAGCAATGTCACCAAATATTCTGCCATTGTTTCAGAGCTGCTCATCTGATGATACAAGCCTTGCTCCATAAAGTGCAGATAGTCTTCAGCTACCACGAGACCACGAGACTTGCTCATCTGTCAATGCCATCTAACTTTGCTATCATTGTTTCAGATCTGCTCAGCGGATGTTCAGCTGTGCTCACCTGATTCAAGCCTTGCTCCATATAGTGCAGATAGTGGTCAGCTATTTCCTCATGCTCATCTTCATGACCTACAATGGCTGGTTGTGCATCTCAGTGGCAGTGGGGGCGGGCATGGGCTACTTTCTCTTCTCGTGGAAACGAGATGTTGTGGTGGATATCAATGAACACTGTCACTAGTAAACTGCCAAGCTTGTATATGCTCAATCAGAGCTGAAGTTGGGTTATTTATTTCCTGTGATATTTAATTATTCATTCAATGACATGAGTATCATAAATTTCTGTGTTCTGGTGTAAAATGCCATATGTAAAAAGGTTGTATGAATAATTTGTAAAAGGATATTTTGAATATTGGTAGAAATAAATATTTACAACTAAAGCGTGTTGACTCTATGATTTACAGAATGACGATTTTCAATAAGCACAGAGACATTAAAAAAGGAAGAGACAAATAAAAACATGATGATTTGTTGATTTGTGTTGCTATGAAATTTTCAATGATCTTATTCTACAAATGTAGAGTATGCTGGATCTTACTCTGTAAATGTTGAGTATGCTGGATCTTACTCTGTAAATGTTGAGTATGCTGGATCTTACTCTGTAAATGTTGAGTATGCTGGATCTTACTCTGCAAATGTTGAGTATGCTGGATCTTACTCTGTAAATGTTGAGTATGCTGGATCTTACTCTGCAAATGTTGAGTATGCTGGATCTTACTCTGCAAATGTTGAGTATGCTGGATCTTACTCTGTAAATGTTGAGTATGCTGGATCTTACTCTGTAAATGTTGGGTATGCTGGATCTTACTCTGTAAATGTTGAGTATGCTGGATCTTACTCTGCAAATGTTGAGTATGCTGGATCTTACTCTGCAAATGTTGGGTATGCTGGATCTTACTCTGTAAATGTTGAGTATGCTGGATCTTACTCTGTAAATGTTGAGTATGCTGGATCTTACTCTGTAAATGTTGAGTATGCTGGATCTTACTCTGCAAATGTTGAGTATGCTGGATCTTACTCTGTAAATGTTGAGTATGCTGGATCTTACTCTGCAAATGTTGAGTATGCTGGATCTTACTCTGCAAATGTTGGGTATGCTGGATCTTACTCTGTAAATGTTGAGTATGCTGGATCTTACTCTGCAAATGTTGAGTATGCTGGATCTTACTCTGCAAATGTTGAGTATGCTGGATCTTACTCTGCAAATGTTGGGTATGCTGGATCTTACTCTGTAAATGTTGAGTATGCTGGATCTTACTCTGCAAATGTTGAGTATGCTGGATCTTACTCTGCAAATGTTGAGTATGCTGGATCTTACTCTGTAAATGTTGAGTATGCTGGATCTTACTCTGTAAATGTTGGGTATGCTGGATCTTACTCTGTAAATGTTGAGTATGCTGGATCTTACTATTCAAATGTTGAGTATGCTGGATCTTACTCTGCAAATGTTGGGTATGCTGGATCTTACTCTGTAAATGTTGAGTATGCTGGATCTTACTCTGTAAATGTTGAGTATGCTGGATCTTACTCTGTAAATGTTGAGTATGCTGGATCTTACTCTGCAAATGTTGAGTATGCTGGATCTTACTCTGTAAATGTTGAGTATGCTGGATCTTACTCTGCAAATGTTGAGTATGCTGGATCTTACTCTGCAAATGTTGGGTATGCTGGATCTTACTCTGTAAATGTTGAGTATGCTGGATCTTACTCTGCAAATGTTGAGTATGCTGGATCTTACTCTGCAAATGTTGAGTATGCTGGATCTTACTCTGCAAATGTTGGGTATGCTGGATCTTACTCTGTAAATGTTGAGTATGCTGGATCTTACTCTGCAAATGTTGAGTATGCTGGATCTTACTCTGTAAATGTTGAGTATGCTGGATCTTACTCTGTAAATGTTGAGTATGCTGGATCTTACTCTGTAAATGTTGAGTATGCTGGATCTTACTCTGCAAATGTTGAGTATGCTGGATCTTACTCTGCAAATGTTGGGTATGCTGGATCTTACTCTGTAAATGTTGAGTATGCTGGATCTTACTCTGCAAATGTTGAGTATGCTGGATCTTACTCTGTAAATGTTGAGTATGCTGGATCTTACTCTGTAAATGTTGAGTATGCTGGATCTTACTCTGCAAATGTTGGGTATGCTGGATCTTACTCTGCAAATGTTGAGTATGCTGGATCTTACTCTGCAAATGTTGGGTATGCTGGATCTTTCTCCGCTGAGAGTAAGAGCACTGGATGCTTATTTTCGTCTACTTTTGACATCTTTATTATGAGTCTCTTCAGATGTTTTAAGATTGTACAATATACTAATATAATCGCACACAATTTTTAAATTCTTAATATGACTGCGCTAATAGTATTGACAGAATGTTCAATTTAGGCAATAATAATGAAGGGAAGATGAAATCATGAAGAGAATACACACCAAGCCTCGGGTTGGACTTTAAAGGGGGAATTTCACTTCTCTAGTGCACTTTTGCAGCGTGGAGAATTAAGTACGACTGTATTATGGAAACATGCTTTTTTTCAGAAATGTCGCTTTTTCAAATGCGCGTGATGGAATGACGTCATCGTGGGGCAATTAATTTCTTACATAACTAATTAGCAAACAAAGAAGTATGCAGCCGAAATAGAGATGTTAACATTTTTGGTCTCAGACTAGACACGCTAAAGACTGGATATGTGCGTTGGAAAGAAATCATAAATGTTATATTATGGTGTGAAAAGCATGTCAATCGGATCAGAATTAGCAAAGTTATGACATGTTTTTACCCAGCTTTACTGAGCCTGATGCAAAGGACAGTAATATTTTTTATGAAAATTGCAGAAAATTGCAAGTAGGGTTACACGTGTGTTAAATCCTGAAATATTTATTTTGTCTATCAATTTCAATGTATTCACTCATCTGTGATGATAGAGATATAAAATTCATAGAATTATTTTTAATCAGAAAGCATCTGTTTCATAACTTAGTCCTAAAGGTGACACCACCAAAAAAACGGTCATATCAAAGAGATGACCAATGACAAATGGAGACTTCTGAAATGATGCAATATTGGCTCAGTAAATGATGCAATATTGGCTAAGTAGATGTCATCAAACTTAAAAATAAAGCAATGCGTACTTATTCTAGTGGGGGTAGCAAATGGAAGTTCAATACTTTGCCATATATATAGCACATCTACAGAAAAAATAGCCTCCCTTCTCCATGCACTACAATAGGTCCAATCTACCCAAAACCTGTTTGGGGAGCTAGTTTGAGGCATCAGCAACATATACAATTTACAACATAACTTCAATTAGGGCGACATACAATCTGAGAGCAGGGACTGCGATCATTGTCAGGATCATCTCTAGGATCTTTGCCATTTTTCCATACAATCTGAGAGCAATAAAAAATGTTATATTGTTGTCAGATACAATCTTATACAAATATCTTTTACATTAACAAGATATAAAGCTTGTTACTTTACTTAACATCTATTAATGGGCTTAATTTATTGACTTAACATCGATTTTTATATTGTAACAATTATATTTGCTGAATAACACATATTCAACAGTCACATTATTATCTTTGGGGGTTTTAAGGCAGGTTTTAAACAATTCATATGTCTATGAGATATTTTAATTGGGCAGTTTTAAAGCCAAACCAAGACAGAGAAAGTACTTTTAAGTCAATCATAATCATTCAGTTATAATGTCAAGCTCCTGATGTCTGACAGATGTATGGGACCAAATTATTGGGCTCAGTCTGTGTGCATGGGTCTGTGAATCTCTCAACAAAATGTTGACATTTTGCTTATCAGGGATCTAACATGCAGGCTTCACATTTTTACCACACATGCATCCTATTAAGGCCTAAATAGGATGACCTCAGCTATGACCTTGACTTGGTCATTGGCTTTAAATTGTACCCAAAATCTTATATTGTAACCAAAATATTTGACATTTTGCTATAACTTGCTATATCTTTGTGTGCCTCATATCTTGCTTATATCAGATATTATACCCCAATCACATTTATTCGAATTCTGAACATTTGTTATAATTTTCCCAAAGGCACTAAGGCGATGAATTTCTTTACAAAATCAGCTGTCAACCTTTAGACTGCCGGATGCCTGGAAAAATGTGTGGTGTCCAGACGGTGTGATTGGCACTAGGGTGGCTGTGCAGTGCCCATACTCGTCTCAAATAGGACAAAACTTCCTGGCACCCAGGACTTTATAGGCAGATGAGGTTTACTCCAATAAATAACTAATTGATATAGTTATATTAATTGTGAATTAGTGTAAATAAAGTACTATATCATTTTCTAATAAATCATTTATCCATTTACACAGATATAAGTACAAAAATTAAGATGTTTGCACTCCAAGAAAACATAATTTGGTGGCTCAAGTGACCAAGAAATAAATATGGACATATCTTGAATGAATAATGGTCCATCCATTATGATAACATTTATGTTCCCTTTCAATTCACTTACCCCTTTTAGCATCAACATTGAAATCATATACAACAATGTTTCGTGTATATATAGAATGTCTTTATCGAGTTTCTAAATAAATATATAGAGAAACAATGTTGCTTAAGCATTGAAAAAATGACTGGTGCATTTTGACTGCCTACTTTTAGGCAGTTTCGTATAAAACAATTATAAAACTTCTAAGATAAAGGTCAAACTAATTATATAATACATAATTAGTTGTAATTTGTATGATAATAGAAAAATATATTTAAGTTCAGACTAGTATTATTAGGAGTGTTATTTACATAATTACCTTATATTTGCAAATTCTTTAATATTGTGCACAAAGTGACAATAAGACCAGATTAAAATAGAAATGTATACATAAAAATTATATCATATTAGAAATGTAACATAGAAATATGTTCATTAACACAGAAGAGGTGACAAAACAAGGAAACAAAATGAATTGATAAATGAATTTTCCAAACATTTTATGGTCATTTACCAATTTTATAACATACCAAAATCTAAATATAAGAATGCCATCCTAGATAAAAGTCAAACTGTTTTTTACATTATATATAACTAGTTATAACTTATTGGATTAGTAGAAACTATATTTCAGTCTAGTATAGTGCAATATAAGATTATTCTTGATATAATAACCTCATTTATACAACAGGTGCGATATTATGAAACTAGTTATACAACAAGCTTCAGATTAAAATGTGATTTTTCACATTAAAGTCATGATTATCATGACATGAGTACAATTTCTGATCAGTACAGATAATACTATGAGAAGACTAAAAACAGGGAAATGAAATGAGATAAAATGAAAGTAGTGAATGATTTTTCCAAGTGTATCATTGCTGTTACTTATTGATCTATTTCATAATAAACCAAACCGACAAGGCAGAATATCATCGTTATGAAAACATAAACCACTAGAATTATTCTGTCCAAGACTCTTGAAAGAAGCTGCCAGTCATCCATTTTGGTGTTCCTATCCATGAGCATACCTGGTCTGCCATTGGTAGGGGTTAGGGCATTTTCCCCTTCCTGAAGATGACAATGGTGAAATCATTAAATGATGAATATGAAGAATTATAGCATTTGCTTTCAATTTATGTCAAAATATAAAAGTGGAAACTTTAAATACCTGGTCTGTAATGGATGGAGACTTGAAGGCCATTGGATAAGGTCCAGGAGACACACAGACAACTTTCCCGAGTTGATCAATGAAAATCTAAAATGGATAATGTATTGTATTGATATACAATTTCCCCCCAAATCAACTGTATTATAAAATAGACAAGAGCCAATAGATAAACAAGCCCATGCAAGCCAAACCACTCTTGTGTCCCAATCTGAAGGTACCCCATTGTTAGTCAACTTTACCAAATTATCTTTTTTTGTCTGTTTGTTTGTTTGGGTTTTTACATCACTTTCAACATTATTTCAGTCATTTCGTGATGAGACCTACTTGTAGCAGATATAGTGCTGCCTCACTGAATTGTCATGTCGCAGGTCCTTGACATGACAACCCACCCGGTCACAGATTTACAAGGGCAACGGGTTAACCATTTTGGCACGGGCCTCAGCTCATGTGGGAAATTGTATCATGAGTTCAATCTCGGCACGGCCGGGGTTCGAACCCACGACCTTTGGATCACCACAGAGGAACTGGTGCTAATAAACTGGCGCTCTAACCAACTGCGCCACGGCCCGTGGCCCAAATTATCTTTCAAATGATGGGCAACAAATAACAATAATATGATGGGCAATAATAAAAAAGGTATATTTATTCATATTATGTATGGAATCAATGCTTGAGAATCTGTTTTTATGAAAACTTTGAAAACATGCAGCAAGTCGGAAATATTGTGGAGAAATATTGTGACACTTTGATTGGTAATTCCCTTAAAACAATTCACATATTTTAATCATTTTTAAAATTGATAATTCATTTCAGCTTTAAAACATAAACAACCATGCCTGAAATGTTGTTTATATCAGATATATTATTTAATTAAAACATTGATAAATAATTATTTAAAAAAAAAAGTTAAGTTTGATTACAAAATAAGATTTGAAATACATTTTAAGATTTATATCGGTTTTAAAACAAATAACAATTATTGCAATCAATAATTACCTGTTTTATGATGCTGGGCATAAGGGTGCCACGTTTACCTTTTTTTGCCAGGTTGGAAGTTAGGATTGTTAGAGCAAAAGACAATGCCACCATTGTATACAGAGCACTGTATCCAAAAACTGTAAATACAATATCTACTAGATACAGAGTTGATGATGTAACATAATGTTATGATAATTATATAATTATCATTATAAATATTAATTTTGAATAGAAATATGGAAGTCAAAATTATTAAAACTAATCTTTGTTTATGGTTACATTGTAATGCTTAATCGTCAAAATATCATCAATTAACAACTAATCAAACATATTGGCAGGATGAAATGATAGCAAATGTCTCGTAGCCCCATGTAACCATGCTTATATAGCATGTATTATTAGGCCCTTCCAGAGCCCTCTTCAACATATTCTTTACCAAAAACGATGAATTATGTGAATTTATTCACAATAGCCCAAAGTTTTTACCTTTACCACATTGCATCTAAAATCTAGAGTTAACTCTCTTACCAGCTAGGCTCTCTCAATAGCTATTTCTAACATTTCTTTGTCTCATATCAGGTTATGTATCAAGACACAATTATGTTTTTAGACACAATTAAGTCAATTTGGGACATGTGTTCAAATTTGTTAAATATTTCACTCTAATGGATATTGTGTCTAACCAAATCAAACATGCAATGGTGTTGTCCAAACAAATTAGATATGTTAATGTGTCCAACCAAATTTGGCATGCTGATGTGTCCAATGAAATTAAATAAGATATTTTGAGAGTTCATCTTGATAGATCCTCCATGCATTCACTATAAAATAAAAATTTCTAATTCTCCTAAATCGTCATGTGAATACTGTAAGGTAACTTGCCATCCAATTAAAAAGCATTTCCTTGGCATTATTATACTTACACATATGTCATATATGGCACAATGTCATATGATGGCTGTGCTTGGTTGTGGACCTCATTCGGTAATGTTTATGAATGATCAAAAAGATGGAGATGTTTTGTTCAAACTGGTCATAGATATGAGTAAACAAAACAGTATCTGTTTAAAAAGTCCAATGATTGATTATATTGTTATACATGAATATGAATGGATATGAGTATGCTCATCTCTGTGTAGGTTGCTCTGGCTAATACCAAAGAGAGCACAGATGACCAATGGACAAAATTCCTCGTATTGATTCTGTTAAAAATATATTGATCTTATGTGCTATAGATTCAATCAATATACTAACACTAAAAAAATCAAATTCATGGGGTTGAACAGATGAATGCTGGTTCTAACCAGTATTATTTATAAACAGGGAACTATTCTGAATAGTTGGACTTTATAGAATAAAGATATGGTATATGCATCAGTTTTACATCGGTTGCCAAATCTTGATTACATTACCGAGACTTGGAACTCCAATGCCATTTAAGGGGATGTCATCCTGAACCATGAGAAGTAGTACTGTTGTGGCAATCAGCATACCCAAAGCTGCAACATTACAATAAATGCAAGAATAAATTTTAAAGTAAATTAGTAACAAATATGTATTTAAACAAAGGATGCTGCAATGTTAAATGAAACCTTTTTGAAAAACAGTGTACTGGCACTTCCTAAATTTGCTCTTTGAAGCCAAATCTGAGGAAGTCCTAATTTCAAGAAAATAAATCAAATCTGAGGATTATGAATCGTTTTACATAAACAAGCTACAAATCAATTTTGCAAACAACATATTGATAAAAGTATCATATAAAACCAAATTTCAAGATCTTAAGAAATTTAGTTGGAAAAATCAAATTGAGAAAGAAAAGCACTCTATACATTTCAGCACTTTTTATGACATTTTGAGAAGAGAAATCAATATTTAAAAACCCTTCAATTATCAATGTGTGTCTTTATGAAAAAGGTATACATATATTGAAAAAATAAACACTTTATGGCAGTTAACTATTATTAAGAACATTAAAAATAGAGGATACTTGGTTCCTCAAACGCAAACAAATAGTTCAGTACAAAAGCTTATGTGTATATTCATGCTGACATTATATTACTTCTTATAAGATACAAAGTGATTTGTACACTTGATTTTAGATAAAGAATATTACATCTCTTGGTGGTTTCATAGATAAGTTCATATTGAATCAGAACTGATTTAGCATTGACAAATTGTACTTTCCAGACAGATAATCCAGACATCTGATTTTTCTTCTGGCCATATAACTTATATATATATAAATACATATAATAATCATTCTCTGATAAGAGGCCATATTACCTTTCAACACCTAATAAATAATTCAAGTTTTTTTCAGCAACAAACAGATTTTGACGGAGAAACCATATTTTATAAGCTTTACTAACAAGTGAATAATTTGTTAACAAAGAATTAAGTCTAATGCGATCTTAAATTAAGGAAATATCTAACCATTTAAGTATAACATTTGTCACATAAAGAACTGATAACTTACCAGCCAGTATCTTGGTATTTCCATGAATGCAGAACACAAAGGGCAGCAACAAAGCAACCACGATGAAGGGCCTCACGAGCCAAATATTCAGATAAGAGCTCATTCGTTTTAATTCTAGTGTAAAAGTTAGATCCGGATATGGTTCATGACAACATGGATAGAATTTTTCATTTTTTCTTGCAGAATGGCTAATGACCTTCCAAATGGAATGATGAATGTAATCAGACATATCAATTTCCTCAATACCATCAAAGAAATTTATGTCCAGCTGAAAATGTTATAAGTATGGTTTTATGATCATATTCATTTTCCCATTCAATTTATAATCACACCCCATTCAATTCATCCCTATGTGTACTGTCTACTTTCATACTTTGTTCACTTAACCCTTTTAGTCATCTTAAAATGAATGACATTAAAATCATATAAAACAGTAATGTGTGCATATGAATTATGTCCTTATTGGGTTATTAGAAATAAAGAAATCTTTAAAAAAGTGTTGTTTATGTCTTTTAAAAAAAATGACTGGTGCATTGTGACTACCTTTAAAATAGGAAGTATGTTCAGTCTATGATAGAACATTCTCAGACTTTTCTGTGTATTGGTGCTCCAAAACTCAAAATATTGATATTGTCTTCATTTTGTAAAATGTGATTCTGTGTTTTAGTGGCAAATTGAGCAGATTCGTCATGATTTAGAATCAAAATAAAATATATGAAAATTTGCAGAAGGACAGCAATGTCATAAATTAGTATAATTCACTAGAGCCTCCATTTATTATATTGTTTGTCATCAGTTCTTTACATTGCAATATTTCAGTTTTTATGACTTATGCTTTGTATTATTTTTATAATATTATATTCTTATCAATGGTCATTTTCTGAAATTAGACCTGCAGCACATAGAGAACAAGTAAAATCAATGGTAAGTCTGGTAAGATTTTCATCTTTTGTACACCTACCCCTTTCAATCATCTTATATTATGTCCTAACCTGATATCCATCATAGGTCCATGATCCAAATTTGAATTGACATGTTTGAACATCAGCAGGGAAGTACTGGAGGTCCATAGAACAGGTAGCTTTTAGTCTCATGCTTGGTATGAACAGGACGGAGCCGTCTGAACTCACTACCGCCAATGTCTGCTCAGCATTCAACAAATAGTCTCCGAGGCTGAAATTCAACTTAAATTATCATTATCATCTTCAGATTGATCTTACTCTCAAAATGTTAAAAGTGTAAAAAGTGTCCTGTGAATAAATAGGTATTCTAGTGCAACTTGGTCCTGTCATGAAATAACTGAACTAATGTTGAAAATGATGTAAAATTTCATAAAAACAAACATAGAACATGCCTTTTAAATGCAGAGTTCAGAATTCTTTTGAAATCGTCTTGTAATAATGTTGAAAGTGATGTGAAACCTCATACAAACGGACCAAATATAATTGTAAAAAGAAATTAGGTCTACCTGTTATACAAAATGTAGTCAGGCCTCCATATCTTATCATTTGGTAATCGAACATGATCGACACCACCAAAATCCTCAGGATCCCATTGCATATTGATGTCTTTCCACATCTTTTATAAAATAAGAATTTATCTTAAATTTGCATTTTTGAAAATGTTACAATGAAACCTTTAAAATACGCGAGGCCAACAAAAATAGACTTTGGGTGTGCCATCAAGCCAGAGAGCTTCAGAAAGTTATCAGTATTTCATATCACCATCTTGCCATGCCTTCCCTAGCCTGACTCCAGTGTATACTTGCACCAGAATAAAGACGACCATTGTGCATCGTATATACTGAGTCTGCAGTCATTCTTATCTCCATATAGATAGGTTTGTTAGGCAGCTAGGTCTTAGGCCCCAGCTCACATAGCCAGCGAGTACATTACATATCCCCTTCATATATCCCCCGTAGACACCATACCTATATGTAACACTATACCTAAGAGGCAATGTCAACTAAGATATATAGACCTGTCATTGGGATTCAATTATCACACAGACATGATAAAATAACATTTGATGACGAGAAAGTTGGAACTTAAGAGAGTTAGAACAATAAATAAACCATTGATAGATATTTTTTAATCCCCATCATGCAGCATGAGAGTGTCTTCAAACTAGGAATCACTCCCCAGACTGTAAGCATCAGAGACAGGCTTCTTACCAACTAAACCACATCCCATCCCTCATGACATTATATGAAACTAGTGTAAGAATTTCAAATCTAATATTGAAATATTCCTTCAAAATTATTTATTTGAATTATTTTAAGAAATTACTTGAAGTTCTAAATTCATCTATTATTCCGTAAAAGATTCATTCAGTCAACTGGAAACAGTCAATCTATTTGTGATACTTCTGTATAAGATTTATGAGAAAAAAAATCTATCAGTACAATTGGCAAACTGTCAAAGTTTTAAATTCATTACTTTGAGGCATTAAAATATTCTATTCTTTTTGTAGCATCATGAAAGAAGAGTCCAATAATTTAGTGTGCTGATTTACTTTGAGATGATATTAAATAATTTAATCAGAAATGTAAGATATGGCGTCTTAACAATAAAAAAAAGAAAAAAAAGAAATGCATGTTAATTTTAGATTGACAGAGCTCCAACTTGACCTTGTATCAAAGAATTCCCTTGTTTTTAAAATGTAAAAAGAATAGAAACAAATTTCTAAATCTGTAATGAATGTGTTCCCATCTTGTTTTGTTTTCACATAAACTTCTTTAAACTTCTTCACAGTGTCATGTGTGCAATAATCTAAAATACCACTACAATTGATTCAACTGCCTAAAGGAACTTCTGTTAGAATTTGTTTATCTTGATTTATGTCTCACAGAACTATTTAAGTTATTCTGTAAGTGTTTGGCTGTTGAGATATAGAAGAAAAATATAAGCCATACAATTAAATAAGACAGAATGAATAGTTTTCTGCCATTTTGGTCCAGTTTAGCTGCCATTTCCTCAGAGTGATTTTCCAAATGGTAATCAAGGGCACTTTACTACATTTCATTCATCAATTTTCCAAATTATAGTGTGCAAGTTACCTGAAGAACATTGAAATTTCTGCTGATGAAATTTACCTGACTATCATGAGTTAAGATATTTAGAATAATTTTAGAATATTTTTTTTTTAACTTATAACAATATTCTTTAACCATGTAAATTTGTTGTCGGAACATATTGGTTGACTCACAATGTACTCAACAAAACAAAATTACTCACAAATCTCAACCAAGTTGAAACCTCTAGAAAATTATTATTCACGTCCTGAAAATAAAAAAAATGCTGGATAATTCTTTCTTATTTAACTAGAACTTGGACAAATGTTTTTTTTTAACAAAAACAAATCAGTCTCCTAAGGTTCTCTTCATAAATAATCTTCCTCGCCAAGGCCAGGCACAATTTTTGTACTGTTCAAAAGTTCCTCATTGTTACAGATATCTAAGAATCGTATTGGGCGGTTTCATTTCATTTTAGCCTGTTGTGGTTTCTTGCAGTTCTATTATGGTTCCTACAGGTTTATAATAAATGGCTTCTGAGTATAATAACAGATGCTTCAGATTAAACTTTTCGGATGAATTTGCATTTCTAATTTCAGAGAGGAAATAATTTTACATTGATATGAGCCAAACATTCAATAGGACATATTTACTTTGAAAACAGACCTCAAATGTGGACTTGCCTAACATTTGGTGCCTAACATTTGAGTGGTGTTGCCCAGCTTGTGAGTACCAATGTCGGGTATTTGAGCAGTTTTGATTAACATGTAAGCAGTGTTGCCTAACATGTGAGCAGTGTTACCTAACATGTGAACAGTGTTGCCTAACCTGTGTGAAGTGTTGCCAAACATATAATAAGTGTTGCCTAGCATGTAAGGAGTCATGTTTTGGCTATTTCCCCTGACATGTTGAGAATATATTCAATATGAAAAAAATTAAAACTGAAAATAATAAAATGATAAGGAGGGACACCATTTCATATCAATATTGAAGAATCTGTATCATACCAGTTCAATTATTGTTATATACTACATAAGGGTTTGGAATAAATGGAACTCACCACTTCTGTGATCTGTATTAGGGCCATGCCCATGTTGATACGCAATGTTTCTGACGTGTTGTAGACAGGTCTCCCATACACCCCTGTTTTACTTACATTTTCAAGGAGATATTTTGTCAGCCTTGCTTCATCTATGAAATGATCATTTCAAAGGACATTAAGTTGATAATATTCCTCAAAAGTCTTTGATTTAAAAAAATGCTTATGGCTCTTTAAATTGTGGACATTCGCATCACAAATTCTATCTACATTCATTTAGAACCCCCATGATTAAAACAAATATTACTGAAATTGTTAGTGTTATATGTCATTTTACATATTCACTTTATTTAATATATGTATACTTCAAAGCCATACAGTTACCCCTGGCTGGATCTGTAGTTAATGCTTGTTATATAATGCAGATTTAAAATAGGTTAACGGGAACTTAGTGCAGTAATATGTTTGCTGCTATCTCTGAGGCTGACATTTCATCCATGACAATTTTTTTAGAGGTCCATGGAGCTATTTTATTCAGGATATTGAGATAGCTTGAAGCATTCATGAATTGCGGTTGTCACGGTTGTCAAGCTGTCAAGCTCTTTTTCCTTGCATAATATCAATGTTTATACACCAAACTTTGTCAAATGTTATTTCCCATCATTTTTCCCCTGCATAAATTTCTGTACCATTTGAAAGTGGATGAGCCCTCTGCCAAAATATAAATCATCCATTGGACACTTTGTCAACAAACATTTTTAAACTAACCTAGATCACCTCTTTAATGTGATCTAGTGTAAACATCAGCTTAGTAAAGCATTTGGCCACATTCAAGAGGATATAATCTTAAAAACCATACATTATTTTGATAGTGTTGTTAATACAATTTGGGAAATAATTCAAAAAGACCACTTATGGACATCTTGAGACTGTTTGCACAAATATTGTTATTAAATATAAATGGAAATTTAGGACTATTCACTACGCCTTAAATTTCTATGTTTGCCTTTTTTCTTGAATCTTTTCTCTGATATTTATTCTAATACAAAATGACATTCTGTTTTGCCTGATTATTGGAAAACATTTCCCATTACAGTTAGAAATAATTTTGTTAAATAATTTTATTTTCATGTCAAAAAAGATATAGGCTGAAAACAAAATTGAGTGATGAAAATAAAATACTGCTGAAGGTGTGCATATTTTGGTGAGTGCAAATTTCAAATTATATTTCCAACCAGGAGTAGACCCCGCTAGGTGGAGACCCAACCAGGGGAAGACCCATCCTGGTGGAGAACCAGCCAGGAGGACACCCAACCAGGGGCAGATCCATCCAGGTGGAGAGCCAACCAGGGGCAGATCCAGCCAGGAGGAGACCCAGCCAGGGGCAGGCCCAGCCTGGAGGAGACCCACCTAGGGGCAGACCCAGCCAGGTGGAGAGCCAACCAGGGGCAGATCCAGCCAGGAGACCCAACCAGGGGCAGATCCAGCCAGGAGGAGACCCAGCCAGGGGCAGATCCAGCCAGGAGAACCAGCCAGGAGGACACCCAACCAGGGGTAGATCCATCCAGGTGGAGAGCCAACAAGGGGCAGATCCAGCCAGGAGGAGATCCAACCAGGGGCAGACCAAGACAGGAGGAGACCCAGCCAGGAGGACACCCAACCAGGGGCAGATCCATCCAGGTGGAGAGCCAACCAGGGGCAGATCCAGCCAGGAGGAGACCCAACCAGGGGCAGACCCAGCTAGGAGGAGACCCAACCAGGGGCAGACCCAGCCAGGAGGAGACCCAGCCTGAAGGAGACCCAGCCAGGGGCAGACCCAGTTTTTTGGTGAGTGCAAATTTCAAAATATTGATCATCAGGTCTTATTTCCTGTTTATGATGCATAACTTTGAAAATAATATTCTACATGCAGAAAAGTAGGACAGCTTTCCTAGTAATGCAATTCTTGCCATTCTTGCAAGCTTGGAAATTATTAATAAGACAATAATAACTATAATATATTATTTCAAAGTTAGTTAGATTTCTTGCTGGTATTGGCACAAGCTACTGATTTTCAAGACCACATTTGTTTGATTATTCCTATCATGCTTCTAATTAGTATTTGTGATTCAACATGTATAATAAAAGCAAGAACAGAAATCTAATCTGTGTCCTTTGTGAATATGAATTTGTGAAGTAATTGTATGAGTATACTTGCATAATGTGCATAATTTGCAGCATAGTATCTGTAATTCATAGTGTTTCCAACAGCAACATCTACTCAATATACATAGGTGTGTATATGTGATGTGATATATAAGTGTGAATATATGATGCAGACTTACCTGATAGTGTAATGCCTGTTAATTAGAGAAACAATTGCACAAAAATTGATTATGATTATTACATTTCTTGTCTAAATGTTCATCATAGTGTGTCATCATAGTGTAATTGCTTGCTCTATAAGCACATTTTGCTCCCCACATGTTTGTTTTATTTATACTTTTCACGTGCAGGAAGGACATAATTGTCTATCAGTTTATTTATCATACTTAGAAAGCATCCAATATGTAACAACATTGTGAATGCAATACTCTCAATACTGATATACTCACAAATTAAAAAACAGAGAGCAAAGATGCAAAGGTTCCAAAACACTATGGCAATTAATGATATATGACACAATTCTTGAGATTAAGTTAAAGTTGCTGTAACAGATAATATCATTTCCTGGGCAATTTTTTACATACCTCAAAATTGGTTGGACATGTTCTACACAACACATCCCCATTCTTGTTTGTGAGAATATATATGTTACAAGCACAGAAATCAAATGTTTATCTCAAGCCATGTGGTTTCATCAGGCTGCCATCTTTAACGGTCAGCCAGGCCTGCTGCTGCTGACCAGAGTATACCCCACACAGCTGCTGAGGGTAGCTATTTTTAGCATGTGGAGTGCAAGAATGTGACCCCGGTTAGGGGTAGGCATGATGGGAGGGCAACAAGGATCCATGTGACAGACCTCCTTCACCCATTTGTTTTTCCATGTTTAGGTATGTTGTAATTCTGACGGTAAACTCTGGTATCATTCTTGGCTTTATTTTTTTCTGCCTTGGTTTGATATAACTTCTTTCTTCCCATTTTAAAATGAAACACATGTGTATTGTTTACTTGGCCATGCAATCAAAACATCCTGTGACGCATGCCCTGTTAGCCCCAGCACCAGCAGGAGCCTGGCAGCTGAGGTGATGACATCACTAGGATTCCCCATGAGGAAATTTGAAATTTTGAACCCGTGGGACTGATATTTTTTCCAGCTCTCCTATAGAATCTTTCTTCACAAACTTAATATTGACCCTTCAAAACCAAAAAGTGATGTGGTTGATGTGTTTACACATGGATTACATTTCTAAATGGTTGGAAAATAACTTTTGTCAAATTTTACATCATATTATCTGTTACAGCAACTTTAAGTAAAAAAGGCTTTAGTGCAATGGAACAGACTAATCCTTTGACCTGAAGTTGGTAATCAATTACATGAACCCTTTAAAGAAAAGATTGATGGATTTGAGGGGAGGTGTAAGTACCTGCAAATTAAGAACAAGAGGGGATGAGTTTGTTTGCTTTTGGGGTTTTACATCACTTTCAGCAGTACTTCATTAATTTCGTGATGAGACCTACTTGTAGCAGATATAGTGCTGCCTCACATAATTGTCATGTTGCAAGTCCTTGACATGACAACCTGCCTGGTCAGAGATTTACAAGGACAACTTGTTAACCCTTTGGCATGGGACTCAGTTCATGTGAAATTTTATCATGAATTCAATCTCGGCACGACCAGGGATTGAACCCACAACTTTGGATCACCACAGAGGAACTGGTGCTAATAAGCTGGCGATCTAACCAACTGCATCACGGCCCAGGGCACAAGAGGGGATGAGGATGCTAGATAGTTGGAGTTGAGCATGAAAGCGCGACAGTTTGCATAGTGAATGAACTGAAAGTAGCCATGAGGGTGAATAGCACAAACCCTGGTTTTAATGTCAAAGATCAAAGATTTTATTTACAACTTGTATGTGAAATGAACAGATTATTTTAAAACCATCAAGTTTCCAAAGCAAAATCTTGAATCCAAAACACCATGAGCATTGCAAGAACTTGCAGAGACAAATTATCATATTTAAGCAGAATAGCTGATAACCATTGCTATCTTACACGGAACATTTTTGTTTAAATAGAACAACTTGCAAAAGTAAATAACTCCTTGGTGCTTATTACGTGCCTATTTTTAGCTAAATGATGTGAAATTACACTGAATTAATACCAATGGCATTGCATATTTATGCCAAATTGGAACTTTGAACATTTATTTGCCATGAATACAAAATTCACTTTGACATATATTTAACTTGCAATACATGTTGATGAATTTGATATATTGTTATCTTGTTCTTAGTTTGTTTTCCAAATAATAAATATCAAATAGAAAAACAAATCTGAAACAAATATACATGTCTATATATTTATTTATTCTATGATCACTGTGTATTCTGTGCTGTGATTGGTCAATTCCTGGTCACATGAGCTTCTCTAAATTGTTTTATTGACCAGATGCATTATATTGCACGTCAATATACTTTCCACTGCACTGATGGGGAATTCCATGACGTCACCATACAGACAAACTCGTCCCTTTCATGGCGGGAAATGTTGGGGACGCCCTATAATGACGTCACCATACAGACAAACTCGTCCTTTTCAGTTCTCACTTTTAGAATTAAACCAACAATGGCGGTAATTAACACAGTGATCATAGAATAAAACAAATATGTACCTGGGTGGAGTGCAATATGACTTTTTATGGACCTTCGGAAAGTTATATTGCACTCGGCTGCGCCTCGTGCAATATAACTTTCCGAAGGTCCATAAAAAGTCATATTGCACTCCACCCAGGTCCATATTTGTATAATGTATGTGTGTGAGTTGTGTCTTAATAATATGAATATTTATTTTGATCTGAAATATGTAGAATAGGATAATTCTTTGAGATAAAGATTTAACAATACATTTGATAAATTAATCATCTTTATATATATAGTCAGGTCACCAACTTACCTTGTGATATACAAAAAATAAAAACACAATATGTAAAAATCAAATAGTTGCAGTCCATGTCTGCTGGTGAAAATTCAAACTACAGAGATGGCACAGTTTGGTCTATATTTATATATATAGGGCATAATTTAACACCCATTTTTAGTGAAGGACCCAGCATGTACACACAAAAGGGGGTCAATTCATAATATACATATACAATATAAATGACAATTTTTCTGCACATGACATACTAAATACACCCTCATTTTGAATTGGATCAATCATTTTGATATTAGATGGATGAGCTGATCCATATATCATACATCTGTAATCAAGTTTGGAATCTACCAGTGCTCTGTATAATTGTAATAAAACATCACGGTCATCTTTCAATCGGTATGGGCAAGATCTAATCTTATCGAATTCTGTTTGGCAATTCTTCTTGGCATATATAATATGAGGTATAAAGATAATTTCCTGTCAAAAATGAGTCTGTGAAACTTACTTTCCTCAACAACAGGTATCCAAGTTTAGCCTACATAAAGATCAGGATCTGGGTGAACATTCCATTTTCTAAAAAAGTGCATACACAGTTTTCTTTAATGAAAACTTGAATCCATTATTATCAGCCCATTCTATTAAGGGTTTGTTGTAGCTGTCGTTCAATACTATGCATGATCGTGAACCTGTATCATAAATTAAAATCATACACACACACACACACACACACACACACATACAACCTGTCAAGATTCCATATCTTCCTCGTCATGGCTATCATCCCGCGGCAAAGAGGATGCCCCTTTAGTTGCCTTTTACAACATGCTGGGGACAGTTGGGCCATTCTTAATGTCCTCACCCACAGGAGAGTTCAGAAATGACAATACATCAATTAACAGATCTACAATGATAGTGGGTCAATCTTTTAGGCATATTGTATCCAGAATTCAATGGTAATACGACTGGGAATCAAAATCAATGATACATTATATTTTGGGCTAATAACTCCAGTTTTGTCCTGTTTGCCTCAAATCTTCTACAATCCCATCAAATGACACTGCTAGAGGGCCTCACCCGTAATACCATAAACTAAGGGTGAATGATGTTATTTAACCCCTACATTGGCAGCCATTCCTTTCAGGATGCGGTGAGTTGGATGTGTATTGAACTGAAACTGTATTCTGTGTATGTATCAGCCTATTGGTAATCAGGTTCAGTTCAATTTACTACTGTTAGCTGCCAGTCTGAATAGAATTGCTTGTGTATGTATACTAAACACAGGTTCAGTTGATAAACTCATCAACTTACCAAGATGGCAATATACCCATATAATCTTAGGCGAGACATTAGATTCGGGCATTGCAATTGATGTTGTCCAAAACAGTACTGCTAATATTTATTCTATACAAGACACTATAATTTCTTTAAATGTAACAAATATCTAAATATTAGAATTTATATGCTTAACAAGATGGGCTGCAAAAAATACTGTCACTCTGCATTAAAGAAAGACTAATCTTGCAGACATTGATAATTTAAAACCAATTGAATATATATGTGACTTTATTAGAAATCGAAGATAATTTTACAATTTTAAGCCAATCATTCAACATGCTGTATTTGTTTAATTACATAATATACATAAACGAGGGCTTTGCAGCAGGATAGGAATAGTTACATGACATTAAATATATATTAGAAATTGAGACGACAACACAATGTGTAAATTGGACATAAATGATTTATTTTCATAATAAATCTGCTTCTACCACCAAGCCAATTTACCTTGGCGCCCTCAACATTCTTAAATCTCTTAACTATTGCATACATATTACAAATACTTATAATGACTCTTCACATATAAATCGATAGTAATGTTAACATAATCATACTAAAGTCGCTTTACAAGCTGGCACATAGTATTAAATATGATTATAACATATATATTGATTTGTATACAGTTACATATAAACTTCACTTTTCTGGTGAAGGCTGGAATATGGAGACAGCCACATGTGCCCTTTATATATCCCCCCGGGGTATACCCCCTGGTGACATGTGACACCAGTCTGGGGCAATTAGCCTGGCTGACCTGCGCTACCCTCTAACTCACTTTGTAATCTCATAAAGTCTCATATATATATATATATATATATGTATATATATATATATATATATATATATATATATATATATATATATATATATATATATATATATATATATATATATATATATATATATATATATATATATATATATATATATATATATATATATATATATATATATATATATTAACTATCAGGAGGGGGGGGGGGTATCATGCAAATAAAAAGAGTGAGTGAACAAGGATTTTATACATTCTATACACCTGTTCCGTCATCTGTGACATCACTATATTATTTGCCTTTAACATGCTCTTCATATCACTATAAACCTTCCAGAGGTTACCTCAGGTGCAAACTATACAACATTCAAGACATAATATCTCATACTGTTTGCATGTTTTAAAACAATAAGGATCGGGAATACCTGCAGAGAACACAACATTGGTAAATATGGAAGTATCTACTGATAAAAAGGAGACACAAGTCAAGGTAAATCCTGATATCTACAATGTGGACCATTTGAAAAAAAAATCACTTACATTTTATGTGTACTAAAGCTTACCAATGTTTTAAAATCACCACAGGTACTTGTATAATTTACATCATTACTACATCCTCCCTATTCCCTTTTTCCCCAAGCGTTTGATAATCATATGCCATCCATTACATTTTATTTATCTGTGATACTGCAGTAAGATGTTGAAAAAAATCCAATTTTCTAATGTCTACCTTTGCATTTAAGAAAAAAAATCAGTAGCAATTTAAACTGAAATTATATGATCAATCAATGAAAAAAAATTATCTAATTTTACAAATACCTCATAATATTCTGCAGCTGACACTCAAATTCCTAGGAGCATGCACTACCTCAGTAGTAACTATACCAAGAGTTGTATCCACTTAAACCTCTTTACAGACACCTTCCACATCATCCAGTAATGTAAGTGTAATCAGCAAGAGACCAGTGCATTTATCTGACAAAAATGAAATCAAAGAATAAAGAACTTAGTCCTAAAAAATGATAGATACAGGTGGTCGTCCTGATGTGGATTTTACTCCTGTGCACTTGGAACATAATCTTAAACTTATAAAGTGGTTATGTAAAGTCATATACACTCATTATTCTCAATACGGGTATTAGCAGTGTTATACGATGGAATTGAAGAGGATTTGAGGCAAACAGGACAAAACAGGAGTTATTTGCCCAAAATATAATGTTTCTCAGTGATTTTGATTCCCAGTGGTGTTATTATTGAATTTCTGATACAATATCACATATGCACTGAGGTCCATGCCTGAAAGGTTGACCCACTATCATTGTAAAATCTTTTAATTGATGGATTGTTATTCCTGAACTCTCCTGTGGTTGCTGGGATTAAAGAATATCTCCATCCCTAGCATGTTGAAAAATGTGACTATAGGGGCATCCTATTTGCCGTGGGATGTGACCTGTGTCGGTGGAAGATGGAATCCTGGAGGTTGAGTGGTGGTGTGAGCTGGAACATCTATCCACTGCAACACATCTCTTTGGTCCTTATTTCATCTAGACGAGAGAATCAGATAGACTGATTCAATCAGCTTGTGGTAACTCTCCTTTTACATATTTTAGAGATATTTACTACAAGATATCTGCTTTATTTTCACATTTAATAGATCATATTAAATTTTGGAAAAATATTTTAGCAAAGGTAAACGTGTGGGTTTGAATTGGAGTGTACTGCTTAATCAGGTTAATCAAGGGATTTATGCAATATTATAAGCCAAATTGTTTTATGGTATATATTCGACAAGGATATCATCCCATGTATCCTTGGCGTCAGAATCAGGAGTACCAGATCCCGATTGGAATCCCCTTGGTTGGGCTCTGCAGCGGGTGGGGGCCAAAGTGATGAATTATATCACACAACTATGGCACACCAAAACCCAAAACGACCAAGACCTGATAGTGACACAGATTCTGATGATAACTTGACAAGGATTATGAAATGGCCAAGATTTGTGATGGAGAGCACAGGTGCAGACCACACACTTGTCAAGATGACCCCAATGGCAGGCAAGATGTCCCCATTTGCCATTGCATAAGGTATAGCTGGCAATGCCAAAAATATTAGAACAATGCGCAACAAACTTCTTATTGAAGCCATGCAGACAATCTGCTGAAATGTAGGACCTATTTGCATTTTACAGAAGAATATAATAAATCTTTTACACTTTCAGACCTCAAAATTACTTAAGATAAATCTAATGACACAGCTACAGGACCATTTGGTGCTTTTGGACTTTAAAGTGTGTGTGGGCACATCACTGTCTGATGCTTTTGATCAGGAGATGGGTGTACCCTAAGGGAGTATTTTATCTGTTACACTGTTTATTGTTAAAATTAATAGCATTGTTAACTGTAGTATACCTGGTACTGATTGGTCTCTCTTTGTTGATGGTTTTAACATTTGCTACAAATCAACAAATTTGTTTACCATTGAGAGACAATTCTATCAAAACTTTAACAGACTCCAGGAATGGGCAGATGAAAATGGTTTTCAAGTTTTCATTAAAGAAATCAATGTGCATGCATTTCTGTAATAAACATGGCGTACACCCAGATCCTGACTTGTACCTTGGACAGTCCAAGATCCCTGTTGTCCAAGAATTTAAATTTATTGGTCTGATATTTGACAGAAAGCTTTCATTCATTTCACATATCAAAACCGGCCCCACTAGCACAGTTGGTAGAGTGTAGGATCTGTGCCTTTAATGGTTATATAAGTGGAGGGCGGGAGGTGGTGGGTTCGATTCCCACTGCTGGCAGTGTAACTTTCACACTGGTTAAAAGTCTCGAAAGTCGACCTGATATGGCCATAGTTGCTGAAAAGGTCGTTAAAACACCATTTCACAATTTTTTTTTTTTCACATATCAAATATGTGAAAAAGAAATGCCAGCTTGATTATGTATGGCTGTATGGTTTATAGATCGGCTTGTCAGTCATATTTGAATATGTTAAATCCTATCCAAAATCATGGATCTAGAATTTGTCTTTTACACTTCACCTGCAGAAAGTCTTACTGTTGAAGCAGACAAGTTACCACTTGTACTAAGGCGTGAAAAACTTGCTCTTCAATATGCAACCAAGATAGCTGCAAATGCAGTATATGATATTGTTTTTCACCCTCAATATGTTGGTATTTTCACTGATAAACTAAATATAAAAGAATCATTAAAAGCTTTAAAAGCTTTAGAATTTAATCCTGATGTAATTGCAAAATTTCAGTATCCAATGATTGCACCTTGGATATACAAACCTAACATTAATTTGTCACTTGCAGATTCAAAGAAGAACTCAACAGATGCTTTGTTGTACATATTAAATAGATATGAGATCAAATCAGTTTATAAAGGTATCTAATCTATCTACACTGATGCCTCTTACTGTGAGAGAAAAGCTGCAGCAGCTGCAGTGACACAAGGACACATTTATTCTGAGCGACTGCCTGACAAGTTCTCAATTTTATCTGCAGAGCCTCATGCTATTTATTTAGCCTTAAATCATGTGGAAACCTCCAGCAAACAAAATTTTCTGATTTTTTCTGATTCTAAATCATTTCTTAAATCTATTAAGAGCAGAAATTAGAATCCTCAAGCATTAAAAGTGCTTTACAGACATAACAGACATATCATTGATTGACTGGAAAAAGAATGCCATATTTTACTTTATTCCAAGCCAAAAAGGAAATGAAACAGAGCTCTGATACTGCAACAAAAGCAGCCATTGATAAAATTAAGATAAATTTAAACGTCCCACACACTGAATATAGAAAACATATTCATGCTTTGATTAGATACAAGTGGAAATGTAAGTGGGATGAAGCTGTGAATAACAAGCTTCACACTATAAAACTTACCTTTGGTAAATATCATAATTCATGCCATAAAATATGTGATGAAGAAGCGGTATTAACACGTATTTGTGTCACTTAACACATGGTTTTTGTTAAAAGGTGAAGATCAGCCTGAATGTGTTTCCTGTTGAATGTGATGATATTAGACATCAATATTTCAAGGTTGAAAGTTAAAAGAATTATTTGACACAGTTGATGCCACTTTGATTTTATCCTTTATAAAAGAAATTGGCCTGTTTAATCATTAAGAATGGAGTAGTATTAGGCTGGCATTTGCCAGCTTAGCATCAACTATCTAAGGCACCACGTTCACCATGATTCAGGGTTTTATTGTTATTTGCTTTGGCAACGTCATTGTTTACTGCATATTTTTTACACTTAATCCATACCTATATTTAATCCATACCTATATTTTGTTTTACTAAAAGTCATTGTTTTACTAAAAGAAATTTGCAAGTTTAATCATTTCTAAGGGTGGAGTAGTGTTGGGCTGGCATTGATTACCAGCTTAGCATCTACTTATGGCACCACATTCACCATGGTTTAGTGTCTTTTAAATGTGATGTTTATGTGTAACCTGTGAATCATTGTTTAATTGATATTACATCATTGTTTACTGTATGGTTTTACACTTATCATTCATTCACATTTTGAGTTAACATACCTTAATCCATTTTTATTCATTCATTCATTCCTGAATTGGTAAATTTTTAGCAGATTTTCATGCCTAAAGGATTAATCTTTTATCCTTGTAAAGCTTTGACTGGATGGCTTGTTAGACATGAATGGTAAACCCATTGTCCTTGTAAATCTGTGACTGGGGGGATAGTCATGTCTTAGATCTGCAGCATGACAATGCAGTGAGGCAGCACTATATCTGCTTCAAGTAGGTCTCATGGATTTTACATGTGGAAGGTGACATAAACATCAAACACATAATTTCTTAATTTACATAAATAGTTGATCATGAAACATTAGTGTTGGGATGAGTGTTTATCTTGGGATGGAAAGGATCGATGAGAAACTTGCATTCATATTTTCATAAGTATTCATAAGTAGCATCGTTTTTTGCAGATAACTGAGGACATTTCAGGAACAGCACCATCATCGGGAACAGAGATCTCTCAGAATGATGGCCCTGATGTATCTCTAAGATACACAGTTGATGACAACCCTCCAATACTACTGTGTCTTCTTGGGCATTCAGGTAAGAAAATTGTTCAAACACACCCTTAAGTTTTAATTGTCAAAATACAAAACTTATATAACACAGATACCAGACACTGTCTGTTCATAGCGTTTCTTCCAGGTAACTTCCTGAATAACTGTGTCTTCAGTTAACTCTTGAAGACAGAAGATAAGGGATTACTCCTAATGCCAATAAGAAAGGAAATCCATAGTTTAGGTGCTGTATCAGAGACAGCAGATTGTAAGGAACAGTTAGATAAGTGCTGTCAATTGACCTGAGGTCCCTCTCAAGAAGAAGATCTTATAAGTGAGGGGACACCATAACACTTATAGCCTTCCAGGTGGTCAGAAGTTTTTTAAAGTCAATTCTAGCACAAATAGGGAGCCAATGTACTTCCTTCCGTTTATCAGATATAATGTTCAAATTTCATGCTCCTCCTCGCGACACATGCTGCAGAGTTCTGCAGGCATTACTCTAACAGTAAATGCCAACATGTGGGAGACGAGCCAGAAGACCCATTTCGATAATCAAGTGTGGATGTGACAAAGACATGGGTCAAGGTCTCCACTGCTTTCTCGTTGAGACACTGTTTGATGGCAGCAATATTTCTGATGTGATAGTAACTTCATATCCATTTTTGTGTCAAAGGTGATACCTAGGTCAACCACAGTCTCATGTGACATCAGTATCACCAACCTTCGAAGTAT
Organism: Amphiduros pacificus; assembly: GCA_949316495.1. Classification (NCBI taxonomy): domain Eukaryota; kingdom Metazoa; phylum Annelida; class Polychaeta; order Phyllodocida; family Hesionidae; genus Amphiduros; species Amphiduros pacificus. The sequence continues at coordinate 16,443,115 of OX439011.1, read as the reverse complement.
TTATCGTTTTGGAACAGTTGTACCTGAAATCAGCATTTCAGTTTTACCAGAGATTAGAAGAGATTTGAAGAGATTAGAAAAGACAGGACAGGACATCACTAATGCAATTTTCAAGTTTTGTCTAGAAATGATGTCTACAAGTATGATAATTAGGGATGCAGATCTGGGCATCGTCCGCGTAAATATGATTGTTCAGCCCATACTTTGCAATGACAGGTCTGTAATTTGTAGGCTCTTAGACATGGTCATGCACAATGACAGAACTGTACATGTGTACATGTCAATTTCCAATGTTCAACAACAATTTAGAATGGATCATTTATAGTTCAAGGGGGGATATATTGGAAAAATTTGGTTTGAAAAGCACATCATTGATATAGTTCGATTGTTTGGGAATTTAACATCACTTTCACAATTATCTATTATATATATTATATATCAGCTTTCGCCATATGAACAAAATCAGGGTTTTTCTTTTTGTGCCCCCCCCCCCCTTGGAAATTGATGCACCATCCCCTGATTGTTTTTGTCTGACTAATTTGGTTTGTGTGTCACAAACAATACATATCTTAACTCGTTAATTGTTGTGCTCACTTTCCAGTCATAAAAATGGCAATTGGCCATGTAGCAACATGTGAAAATATCTAACTCTGTCCTTTTTGGCTGCTAAAAAGAGGCTTGTACTTTGGGTGGTATTGGCAATCCTGGTCTATACTGATCCCTGGGTTTGTTAAGGAGAGTCAACATGAACAGAATTGTGCAACAAGCCAGGCCTAGCATCGGTAGAGGGGCAAAAACTACAACATTTAAAAATTACCATATCAGTTATAATCATCTTTTCTGTGCGTCTGGTAAGCTCATCTGCCTCAACTATCAAACTGTCTGGCCTAGTGCAATGGCTAGTATGTAGGCTAGAGGGACTTCCCCTTTTGTTCTGAGAATGACTACCTTAGATAAAATTACACAGAGATCAAATGTGCCTTGGAATTCAAAACACTGTATTTACTACAGTAACTATATTTACAACTCCTTAGAATATATGATATGAATATTAATAACATCGACAGACACAGATTGACATGACTAGTGGTGACCATGGGACCCTCCCAGAGTAAATATGACTGACACGGTGAGACACTAAACAGCCTATTACACCAATTAACATTTAACGACCAAAGTAACCAAAGCACAAATTTACAAACCAAACTACTAATCCTGATATGTTTTAGATATTAATTTAGAGTCAATTTAGAGATATTATGCTAAAATATATATACCAGAAATTCAGAGCCAAATTGTAAGCTGGCACTTCCAAGTAGAGTAATAATAATATCTTTATTCGGACTAAACATCCATACTAATATATTATTTACATTATATACACATCACAATAATATTAAAAAAAACAAGTACAATTTAAAGTTAAAAATTACATAAGACATAGAATTTATGATATCACAATAGAATTTATGATATCACAAATATCTGATCTGTCCAGGACCCACTGATTGAGGCTGTCCCTTTGCAAACATAGCTCTCTAATCTGAGATCCTATCCTCACATTCTCTTCGGACCCAACATCAGTGCATACATTATCAATCTTATTTAAAATATCACAGATAGAGGACTTGTTTAGGCTTAATAGATCAACATCATACTTAAAACATATAGATCTCATATTATTTCCAATCCTAGAAACATTAAATAGCGATGTCCTAAACACATTTCTAATTACCTCATTTTCACTCTCATAACCTGACATAAAAAACTTAACATATCGCTTAGTCAACATTGTTTCTATGCTATAATCACTCACACTCACAAACCTCCTCTGGGCTTGTAATCACGCACTTGAATTCCTGAAGGCCAGTTGGCACCCAGAACAGCCCTGCCATCCTTTACACTCACTATACACACAAATGCTTTTCTGGGTGCATTAATGTTTGACCTTTGATAAAGCCCTCTTACAGAAACACCTATCTGTGACACATAACTGAACACATCCTCCACATGATGTTTGTTGTCAATATTTCCAATGAAGATCTGCTTATCTCCATCTTTATTGATCTGCATCTGGCCTCGCCGCTACTGATCACGTGGCACAGCAAAGCCATCACCATCCACTCGAGCTGTCGGTGGCGGCGCCGCTGAGAGCTGGACACCACCAGATCCCGAATCACTCGACCTGCCACCATATCTGCCACCTGGTGGTTTGGTTGACATGCCTCTAGCAATGGGTAAGCTAGGCTGCATGCCTATGGATTGCGGTGCAGCTGACAGAAGGCCATCCCCTCTCCCAGCTGATCTGGGTTGACGTTGCTGGAATCGCTGTTGTTGCTGACGCTGCCTTTGCTGTTGTAACCGCTGCTGCTTTGGCTGCTGCCCGCTGTCAGCACCAACTCACTGCTGATTCCCCTGACCGTCTGCTCCCCACTGGTTGGCAGACAGAGGTGCTTGGCTCATAATCCCAGTTGAGCGAGCACCCATATCCCCAGGAAATCTGCTACCAGCAGGAGGCATCAGAAATGGTAGTGGAAGGGGAGGGTTGGCATTTTCACCAGAACCATCTATCACAGTTGGCACACTGTGACTCCTGACATGTCTGGGCCTGGGAGGCTGATCAGTAACAGTAACATGCTCACCATCACTCTCATCCTCATCTTCCTCACCATCACTCTCATCCTTGTCTTCCTCATCCTCAACCACTATAGCATCCTCACTTTGTTCTTCTGTCTGAGAAGCAGTACCAGAACCATCTTGGTTATCATGAATAGATTCTATTAGCTTTTCATGAGTGGCAACTGTCTCCTCCACTGCTTTCATAGTATCTGTAACTTTCACCATCTCAATTTGTGTAAAATTTGCACCACTCTCAACAGTCTCTACTTTCTTCTCAAGAGCCTCAAGTCTCTTCAAGATGGAAACATTGTTTAGCTCTTCAGGGTTATATTTTGGGATATTCTTTATATCCTCTGCTACAAATCGTGTATTTACATCTTTTCTGTCCAAGTCCTGAAGAGCCTCTATCAAGTCTGTGGTATTGGCCTCTATCTGGGACCTGTTTGGGGAGTTTTTCCTATCTTGCCAGGGCTTTAGGTCTGCTCCTGCAACTTTCCACAGAGTCTTTTTGGCTTCCAGAATGACCTCACTACTGAATGAGATCATAGTCACATGCTTGACATTATCTGGGGCACATGACTGCAGGTAACTGTTTATGTATGATAACACAGTGGATATAACCATTTTAGTCCCATCCTCTGTGGTCAATATGCAGTTATTCTCTTCTGCACTGCCAGACATAGTTACAATGTCCTGGATCTCAATACCTTGTTGGGGGTTGACTTGGCCAGGTAGAGTGTGGGGGCTTGGAAAGCCAACTGACCAAAACGTTCCTTCAAGATGACATCATACAGGGTCTGTATGCCGCCACTTGGCTACAGACACAATGGTCAGTGTTCATCTTGAATGGGAGTCCTTGCTTAACAAATTTATAAAAGGGGTACCCACAGGAAGTCAACACAAAACATGATTATGACCAATTTCCCTACACATCAGTTATCCAGTTTGGAACATACCAATTCTCTCTATAATTTAATGAAACAGTATGGTCCCCACAATTCGTTTGGACAAGAATGGATTAGAAATGTAATTCCTTCTAGCATTTTAAAACATATTTAATATGAGGGATATGAGATAATTTGTTGTAAAAAAATTGGTTTCTTTGAAACCAGTATCCAAGTTTGTCCTAAGTAAAGATCAAGATTTTTCACAACCATACATACTTAAAGTTTTCTTTAAAGAAATCATTCTTATCAGCACATTCTTGTATTACTTTGATCTTGCATTGAGGCTTGTAGAGGCAAAAGCAGTGTTAATACTCCAAAACACACATCAACCAGATACTTGTACAAATCTACATTGTTTTCATTAAATTGTCTGTTGTAAATTGTGGTATTTGAAAAACTCTCCTATCTATATACTGTTATTTAATGCAGTTATTCAATTTATCAAATATTTCTTCATTAATCTGGAACCCAAAATATGACTCTCTGCATTCCCTAACTCTATCCATTTCTCCATGCACGCAAGTACTCTACATTTGCCTTTTTCATCATTATATTTCACTATACAATTGTTTGAATAAGCTGATCTCCACAATGATGGAATGCTTTGACATAACTTAATTACAGAAGGAAAATTACTTTTGATATCATACTTTTTGTATATATCAATATGACTCAGAAATATACCAAATATACCATTTTATTGCCATTTTTTCCACAAGTTATTCCAAATTGTTTTGAATTGTAGTTTTATCAATATTCTGCAGCAACATTAAATGGATATCTGATCATGTGTTGTGAACATCCTATTTGCATACTGTCACTAATGTCTATGTTAAGAACAGTAATATAATAATAATAATAATAATAATAATAATAATAATAATAATAATAATAATAATAATAATAATAATAATAATAATAATAATAATAATAAAAATAATAATAATAATAATAATAATAATAATAATAATAATAATAATAATAATAATAATAAACACCATTTCAGACTATGTCTGCTTGTAGTGCTTTTGAAGATAATGTTTAGTGTATAAATTAGTTTTAAGTTTAGATTTAAATTTGTCTAACTTTCTGCAGTTTTTCACTTCAAGGGGCAGGGCATTCCAGGTTTTGGGTGGTGCATATGCTGTAAAAACACAGTCCCCATATGTTTTCATATTTGGTTTTGGTGTATTCATTATTATCTGCAGACCTGAGGGATCTTGCCCCATTTTTAGGTATCAATAGCTATGGGTAGGTACCCAGGCGCGCAACCATTCTGTACCCTCCATGTAAATAATGCTAATTCCATCAGTTTTCCAGTTATGTGGTCATTCTTCCTCATTTTTGTCACTACCCTGGCTGCAGAGTTCTGCAATTTTTGCAATCTGGCTATTTCACATTTAGGCATTCCTGCTAACAAGGAGTTACCATAGTCTAGAGTTGATGTAACAAATGCATGTGACAGGGTATTTGCAGTGTTTTCATCTATACAATTTCTAATCTGTGATATGTTCTTTATATGAAAAAAGCCATTTTAAACATTTTCTTTATTTGTTGCCTTATGGTTAATTCTTGATCAAAGATAACACCAAGTCTCTGACTCTATCTGATCTTGATATATTTTCATCACCAACCTTGATTTCAGATGGAATTTCTCCATTTTTAAAATTTTAGTTTTTTCCACAAATGATCAATTCAGTCTTACCATCATTTATCTTCATTTTATTTTCTTGTAAAAATATTTCAACACTTTTTATACATCTTTCCATTTCATCACATGATATTTTAGTGTCATTTTCAGATTTTGGATCCAAAGTGATGTAGAGCTGAATATCATCTGTTTATATATGATGTTTCAGCCCATACCGACCGATGATTTCAGCCAAAGGTTCCATATATGTTGTGAATAAGATGGAACCCAGCACAGAGCCCCGGGGAACACCATAATTAATATCCATATTTTCAGACATTTTCCTATCAATAATAACACTTTGTTTTCTATTTGACAGATATGGTCTAAACCACTCAAGTGCTTTTCCCCTAATACCACATCTGTGCTCCAGTCTATTTAATACTATTTTGTGATCTATAGTGTCAAAGGCCCCAGAGAGGTCAAGCAATACCAACATTACAGTTTTATTGTTATCAATATCCATTAATATATTATTTTGTACTTTTAGCAATGCAGTTTCAGTGCTGTGGAATTCTTTGTTTGCTGATTGGAACATGTTTTGAATATTATTAATCACAAGATGATTGAAAAACTGTTTGGCTACTGCTCTCTCAATGAGTTTGGACAAGTAAGCCAGATTGGACACTGGTCTATAATTCTTTTTCAACAATTCTAGTCCCAATAGTTTGATTAATGGTCTTATAATGGCCAACTTTAAAAGTCTGCCATGTTACCAAGTATAATTGATTTGTTAATAATTGCCGTTATTATAGGCAATAACTACCCAATACACTCTGAAAACAGCCAAGTTGGGATGGGGTCCAGCTAGGCCAGGGTAGGCCAGTAATCCGAGAGAGGAGGCTAGGCCAGTAATCAGGGAGAGGGGAGGCTAGGCCAGTAATCAGAGAGAGAGAGGAGGCTAGGCCAGTAATCAGAGAGAGAGGAGGCTAGGCCAGTAATCAGAGAGAGAGGAGGCTCGGCCAGTAATCAGAGAGAGAGAGGAGGCTAGGCCAGTAATCAGAGAGAGAGGAGGCGAGGCCAGTAATCAGAGAGAGAGGAGGCTAGGCCAGTAATCAAAGAGAGAGAGGAGGCTAGGCCAGTAATCAGAGAGAGAGGAGGCTAGGCCAGTAATCAGAGAGAGATGAAGCTAGGCCAGTAATCAGAGAGAGAGAGGAGGCTAGGCCAGTAATCAGAGAGGGAGAGAGAGTACGCTAGGCCAGTAATCCGAGAGAGAGGAGGCTAGGCCAGTACTCAGAGAGGAGGCTAAGGGTCCAGCTAGGCCAGGGTAGGCCAGTAATCCGAGAGAGGAGGCTAGGCCAGTAATCAGGGAGAGGGGAGGCTAGGCCAGTAATCTGGGAGAGAGAGGAAGCTAGGCCAGTAATCAGAGAGAGAGAGGAGGCTAGGCCAGTAATCTGGGAGAGAGAGGAGGCTAGGCCAGTAATCAGAGAGAGATAGAGAGAGGAGGCTAGGCCAGTAATCAGAGAGAGAGGAGGCTAGGCCAGTAATCAGAGAGAGAGAGGAGGCTAGGCCAGTAATCAGAGAGAGAGAGGAGGCTAGGCCAGTAATCAGAAGGAGAGAGAGAGAGAGAGAGAGAGCATTCGTAAAGGCAATTGATAGATTCTTATCTTTGGATGTTTGATTATTTCTAGCATTCTCAATATTCATTTGTTTAGATTCATTTTTATTTATTACCCCATTATCATTAATCTTCATAACACCATCATATGTGGCGATATGAGCGACATGCTGAAATAATGGAGGTTTTGTTGTCATATACCTACTCTTTATTGTCCCTTGTTTAATGTTCCTTTTAACTACTTGGTCAAAAGTCATATTGTTTCTTGGTTTGATGATTTGGCTGTTTCGACTAGTTTGGCTTGTGGGTAAAATACTATCATTGTTAAACCCCCTCAAGATTTCATATGATTTTTTTCAGTGGTATAATATTTGAAGAATGTGAGGAATCTGTCTTTGTCCTGTGGAGGCATGGGTATGCCTTCTTCACATTATATGGAATAATTGTGTTTATGTCATTACCATTTTTAACTGATTTTACATAATAAGTTCTTTGCATATAAGGTTTGAATGAGTAGACAGGTTTATTTATTTTTTTGTTCAATAATGAAATTGGAAGGTTTAATGGTTTTTTAGTGGTATAATGATTGAAGAATGTGAGAAATTTTCCAAAGATTTTCATATGCCTTTTAGAGATATTATTGTCTAAGTAATTGGTATTGGTATAAAAATTCCTGTGTTGTTCATTGGAAGTTTTAATGGTATATTTGGTGGTATAATTGAAGAAAGTGCCTTTTTACCATTGATTTTGGTATGCCTTTTTCAGAAAGTATTGTAGAAATTGGAATAAGAAGGGCTTTGACTGTGGAGGCATGAGTGTGCCGCATTAACATTACATGAAATAATAGAGTTTTTGCCATTATCCTTTTTAAATATTTTTGCATGTGAATTTGCATGTGAAATTTGAATGGGTGTATTTTACATAGGATAATACTTCATGAGCCCATGTCCCAAAAACACCCTCATTTATCAGGGGACCCCTTCCTGGGGTGCAAGATATTTTTATTTGTGACGATAATGCAATCAGATTTAGCTGTTCACTCAATACTCTCACCTGAGAAATATTTCAGTTTCAGTAATTTGTAATTGACCACGATTTGTAGATTTGTTAACTTATAGATAATTGATATAATACTGTTCACTCAATAAAAAATGGTGTTTTTACGACCCTTTCAGCAACTATGGCCATATCAGGTCGACTTTCGAGCCTTTTAACCAGTGTGAAAGTAACACTGCCGGCAGTGGGAGTCGACCCCACCACCTCCCCTCCTCCACTTATATTACCATTAAAGGCACAGATCCTACACACTACCAACTGTGCTAGTGGGGCCGGTTCACTCAATAATCTCACCCTAGAAATGTTTCAGTTTCAGTATTGGTAGATTTGTTGATAATTACAATAGTACTGTTTATATAGAAAGCCAATTGAGAATATCATTTCACATTTAGTCCTGTAATTATTATTATTGTACAAACACTATTTCAAAACATATGCTGGCTTGTTTCCAGTGACAGATAGGGGTACTTAGTGCCACTGTTAATTTGATCAAGGTAGGTTTACTTGGGCCAGACCTATTTGAGGTAGAGCTATTGTCTGGCTGGTCTTTGTGCATTGACACCCTGGATTAACCTGCCAAATGATGTGAGTATTAAGTTTCAAAATTGTTTTCACTGTTCATTCAATATTTCTCACCAAGAAATATTTCAGCTTCAGTATATATCCTAATCTCAATTTTAGTTTCAATAAAGAATTATTTTCACTGTCCACTCAATATATCTCACCAGGAAATATTTCAGATTCAGTATATAACTCAATCTTAATTTCATTTCTATTTTATTTTCAAATAAAGAATTATTCTCACTGTTCACTCAATAGTTCCCGCCAGAAAATATTTCAGCTTCAGTATAAGTCTCAATCTTAATTTTATATTCATAGGAGAAATACTATTAGTCTTTTGCTTTGTATATGTAATTCAATGTTTTATGCATCTGGTATGAGATCTTTCAGGATACTTTGTATAGGATCAAGTATTTTGGTATAAGATGGACGTGCTGATCCATATAGCATACATCAATAATCAAGCTTAGAACGTACCAGCGCTCTGTATAATTGCAATAAAATATTACGGTCCCCTCCCAAATCGGTATGGGCAAGAACCCGTAATAAATCTTAATGACTTCTGGCATTTCTTTTTAACATATTAACCCCTAACGGACGGGAAGGACGGCAACGTCCACCACCGGCAACAGACGGGAGGGACGTTGATGTCCCCATTGTTCTGGCCTGATGACGTCATTTGTAACATTCTGAAGGGCTGCAACTTGTTACAATGTAATCATGATAATGACGTCAGACTGACTGGATCAAGAACTTTGACCCCAGCACTTCATTAAGCAAATTTAGTAACCATGGTTATAAATTTTATAAATTTAGTATATGGATACACTAGTCCAGACAAAAATTGGTTAGTCCAGCCAATCAACATAATTTAGATAGCCTAGTCCCTTAGGGGTTAAATGTGGGGAATGACAGATAATTTTCTATCAATAATAAGCCCTAGAAACTTGGTTTCTTTGACAACAGGTATCCGAGTTTGGCCTAAATAAAGATCTGGATCTGGGTGAACCTTCCATTATTTTTACAAAAGTGCATACACACAGTTTTCTTTAAATAAAACATGTATCTGTTATGATCAGCCCATTCTTATAATCTATTTAAGTGTTGTTAGAGCTGTCGTTCTGTTGTATTAGCTGCTTGTGGACCTGTAGCTTAAGTTAAGATAATCATCAAAAAGTGAGCAATCTGCTCCAGGCCTCATACAATCAACAATGCTGTTAATTTTAATAATAAAAAGGGTGACTGATAATATACTTCCCTGTGGAACACCTATTTCCTGATCAAAAACATCAGAAAGTGATGCACCCACTCAAACTTTGAAATGTCTGTTTGATAGAAAATTTTGAATAAAAAGGGGTAAACGACCCCTTAATCCCATATCATATAAATCACTTATTATTCCATATTTCCATGTGGTGTCGTACGGTTTCTCTAAATAAAAAAAATATACTAACCACATGCTCGCCTTTTATAAAACCCTCTCGTATAAATGATTTTAAATGTACCAGATGGTCAATAGTACTTTGTTTTTTAGAAACTGCGGCTTCCAGTTGCACAGAGTGACTTTAGAAAAACACAAACTAAATGCTCGTTAATCATTCGTTCCATTGTTTTACAAATACAGCTTGTTAAAGCAATGGGACAATAATTATTAGAATCTGAACAGTTTGTTTGTTTGGGTTTTACATCACTTTCAACATTTCAGTCATTTCGTGATGAGACCTACTAAGAATCTGAACATTCTTTGGCAGGTTTGGGAATAGAAATGATAGTGGCTTCACTCCATGAAGGAGGAAAATTACCACTTTCCTAAATATTATTAAAGATATCTAAAAGATGCCCAAGTGTTTGATCAGGGAGGTGTTTGAGGATTTGATAGTGTATATGCTCAGGTCCAGGAGCTGTATCATGGGATTTATCTAAAGCAAGTTTCATATCATTTATTGTAATTGATTTATTATATTCTTCCAAGTTATGGGATATAAAATTTAGTTGGTTTCTTTCTTTTCCTTTTTTTTATTTGTTGAAATTTGGCAGAATAATTATTGGATGAGGAATTCTTGGAAATTGTTTGACCTATTGTATTACCTATTTCAGTGGGATTTGTAATTAATTGGCCATTATAATTTAGATGTTTGATCCTTGCTCCACCTCCCTTCCCAGTAATTTTACGCACCATATCCCAGCATTTTTTAATTGGTGAACGTGTATTTAAATTAGAAACGTAATCTTTCCAACTTTTTCTCTTGCTTATCTTAATAATATAATGGGCTTTAGCTCTTTTTATACGAAATTGGTGCAAATTATATTGAGTTGGCTGTCGATTTTCTTTAATTTTAGAATTTGGCTTTGATTTGGGAATACACCCATCAGCAATATCATAAAATGTTTCCATAAAAACTTGAAGAGGATCATATACATTGTTTAAAATTTCTGGAGTTATTTTATTAAAACAGGATGTTTGAAATTTTGCCAAATCGGCTTTATGAAATTTCCACTTGGGGATCCGTTCGTCGGGTGGAGGAAAATGGTTATTTAAAATAATGGGATAATGATCACTACCCAATTGATCTTCCTATACCTCCCAGGAATAGTCTAAAAATAAATTTGGAGTGCACATGGACAGATCTATTTATGTTAAAGAGCCTGCAGCAGGATGTAAATAAGTTGGAGAATCGTCATTCCAAAGGAACAAACTATTGTTATTTAAAAATCCTTCAATTATACGTCCTTTGGCATCAGTATTTTTCTGCCACCCCAAAGATAGTTGCGAGCATTAAAGTCACCAACTGGCATGTATGGTTGTGGCAGCTGAGTTATTAGGTTATTTAAATCTGTAATATTAATTGGTTCACTTGGTGGTAAATACACTGAACATATTGTCAATGTATTGTGCAAGGTAACCCTAACAGCAGAAGCTTGTAAATTAGTATTTAATGTTACTTTACTTTGGGGTATACAGGATTTAAGAAAAACAGAAACTCTGCCATGTGCTCGGTCCATAATGTCAATTGAACCGACTTTATTATACAGTACATATCCCTTAAATGTTGTGGAATTATCTTTGAATTTAGTTTCTTGTAAACAAATTACCGATGCATTATATTTTTGGGCTAATAACTCCAGTTCTGGCCTGTTTGCCTCAAATCCTCTATAGTTCCATTGTATGATTTCTTTTTGTCTGATATCTTAACTGGTCTATTGCTATTTACGTTTTTATTATTCGATGATGTGGAGGGAGTCTGTGAAGAGGTTTTAGTGGTTGGAACTGTTGGTAGAGTTATTACTGGGTTATAGTGGGTGTCTGGGTTTGAGTGGAAGTTCCTGAAGATTTCGAGGTATTTGAAAAATAGGAATAATTCTTTTCATTGATTGGCCAGGTTATTTCTGTCTGTATTGCTATTGTTTTGTCTCTTTGGTTTTTAGGGTGGTAGCATAGGATATTTTGGAATTATTAAAACTTTCTAAACGTTTAAGTGCCTTTGGAAAAGAAATGTTTTCAGTGTGGCGTATTCACTGAATTTCCTTTTCTTTTAAAAAGGAAGGACAATTCTGCGAATACGATGAGTGATTGCCTTGACAATTCACACATTTCATGATTTCTGATGAACTCTCTTCTCCACTATGCTGGGCTGTACATTTTGGGCAAAATCAGATCGATGTCCATACCTATGACACTTGAAGCAGCACAGAGGGTTTGAAATGAAAACATCAACTCGGACGTTTAAATACCCAACTTTAATAGATGTTGGAAGCTGCACTGCTTCAAATGTCAGAATGAATGTATTGATTGGAATTTTGGCTCCATCCTTATTAATAAAAATTTGTTTGCAATGGACTACATCTTGATATTTTAGTTCCTCCACTATTTCCTCCTCAGAAACTCCCACCAGATCTTGGCATCTTTTCACTCTTTTTTTTATTGAGGGTCTTGTGAGCCGTAATCAAAACTGGAACTGTGGCCAACATTTGGCATCTTTAAAGAGACAATACTCCTATGAATAATATTTGGAATTCGGCTTTATTTCTCAACATAAAGCATACATATTAAACACAGGTAACTTTACACACAAAACCGCACACTCACTCAGTACATTATCATCACACAATTCTTAATATTAATTAACATAATATCTGTAGTGGTAACTTCGGCTAACATGCACACATATATGATAATCGTGGTAACCTTGGTGACCTGGTACATGAAAACATTGATAACACATGGATAGTAGCCCAGTCATTGTAGTATACAATGCAGGCCAAGTGGTATGAGTTATATGGTGAGTTGATCTGTGGTGAGTTAATTATTTTTCTATTTGAACAAGACGGGAGGCGAAGTGAATATGAGAAATCGGGGGTTGTTTGATGTATTGAAGATAGGCTTGAGACCGCCATTGACCCGCCGAGCATATTTCTTGTGGGGTGAAATGGTTTGAAGCTGACTGAGTAGCGGAGTGAATGTGTAGTGAACTGGGAGGGTTCGAGTCCGATTCGAGTTGCTACATGCTTTAAAATCCGGTTAAAAAACGATTTCTCTAGGGGACGTCCGTTGCGAGAAAACAAATAAGAACTCGGATCCAGCTTTGCACAGGCCGCGGGATTTCGTGAGCGGGGCATGGTGGAAACTCGTGAGCGGAGCATGCAGAGTAACGAGCAGTGAGCGCAGATCGGGGTTCCGCTGCATCCAACAAATTTTGTGAACCTGAACCTGGAGGTTTTTGATTTAAAAACCCGAAATGAGAAGTAATCAACGCCTTCATGGGCTCCGAATACAACGTCTTGCACCAAAGGAGGTCGAGAGATTAACTGGTTTGTCCGAATATGGTGATAGACGGCGCAGTATTCACTGCCACGCAGGCAGGCAAAGAACCCCAGCGTCAACGCGGCTTGAAGCAAGAGAGAGTCCGGGAATGCCGATAATTGTGAGAAGAACTGAACAAGGATGGGGTACGTAATGGGAAGTTTTTGAGACGGGGGTTTATTGTTGTCCAGTAGGGCCCTAAGAGCTAAGGATACTCGAGGAGTATTGGTGGGAGGTGGCGGGTAACCGGTGAGGATGTGAAGGGAGCGTACAGCTGCTAAATAGACGGAAACTGAGGCTGGAGAGAGGGGTTTGGGCCGGGAGGGCATGGTGAGGAAGGCAATGTAGGTAATGACAGTGTCTTCAGATGCAGGGGTAGCTATAAAGTTAAAATTGTTACAGAATTGTATGAATAACTTTTGTACAGCATTATAAGTTTGCCTTGTGTTATATCTTAAACCCGCCTGGATGAGACCCTGGGCCCTGGCCTGCAGCTCTGAAAATAACAAATACATAATGATATTTCTCACATGTCTACAGGTATAAGTGCTGGTTTGGTCATATGTACATCACTATCAGGGTTTAAACATTTAAATCTGTGCAAATCAAGCCTACTTAAAGCGTCTGCAGATGCGTTCTCTGCGGAATATAAATGGATCGCCTTATACTGAATGTTATAAGCTGTTATGAAAAAATACAATATTCTGATTAATCCCATAAGTTTTGGCTCCTTTGACCGTCCTGCGTTCACGCAGTAGCAGACACCTTGATTGTCTATGTTCATGAGAACCTGACTGTCCTTTAGCCTAGGGCCTACAGTAGCCAACGCGAGCACAACAGCATACAGTTCTTTCCAGGCTATGGTTTGCTTAGCCATCCAGGCATTATAGCCATTAAAGGTGAGTATGCTCCAGGAGCAATTGTAATATATCCCAGATGCTATGTCCGAAGCGTCAGTGAAGAGTAACTGGGCTGAAGAAGCATCAAACTCATTGGGAAACATAGCCACTCCATTATGACTAATAATGCAGTGATGCCACCATTTCACATCCTTTTAAGCCTGGGGTGTGATGCGTAGCTTGTGGTGTAGTTTGTTGGTGCGTTTGGCCAAACGTATTAGTCTGCGTGTAAATATGGATCCATAACGCACGACCCTGGAACAGAAGGTGAGTTTGCCAATTAATGATAGGAGTTCACGTTTTGTATACAAATCTTTTTTAAGCCACTCCCCAGTTAGGGATCGTATTTCCTGCAACCTGGGAGCCCCTATTGCTAGGGTCCGTTCAGGGATGTTGATCTCTATGCCCAAGTACTCGATCACTTGGGTTGGGAGGACTGTCTTTGTTGGTTGGATACTGAATCCTGCCTCCTCACACGTGGAGAGAATAATATCCAGGCTGGCCTGGCAGGCCTGGGGGGAATCCCCAAGGGTGATGACGTCATCCAGGTAATGGATGGTGTCTGGGGATGCCCCCCTCTCCTTATATATAAAGTCCAATGCATCAGCATATTGATTGAAGAGCTTCGGTGCCGAACGTAACCCGAATGGTAGGACGGACATGTAGTAATAACTAGCTGCTCCCTTTCTGGAGTCCCATCTGAATCCCAACAATGGCTGGTCCTCAGGGCTCACGTATACTGATTGAAAGGCAGCAGAGAAATCACATTTGGCAGCCCATGGGGACTTATACTTGCTTATGAGCGAAACTGCATCCATTACTGTGACATAATGCAGGGAACAAAAGTCCTTGTCGATCCCATCGTTGACTGACTCCGATGGGGGCCAAGATAGGTCATGTATGACCCTCGTCTTGCCTGAATATTGTTTTTGAAAAGCCCCCAGGGGGAAGGCTCTGTAGCCCGGGGGGAGGTCTTCCTCGCGTAGTGGACCTACTACCCTGTATATTAGTTTGTTGTCCCGGACAAATTCAGCTACTTTAGTGTGTAATTCATTGGCAGATGGCCAATTCATAGACAGATGGGGGGTCCTAGGACTGTGGTACCCTATCCGTACCCCCTGTTTCGAGTTTATATACAGTTCATGAGCGAGTTCCCTATCAGGGTGATTTTTCAGGGCTTGCTTCCAGAAGTTACTGCACTGAGCTACCCCTAGCGGGAGCACTGTATCCTGAGCCTGTTGTGTTGTTGAGGCTGTTGCTGGCTGAGGCACATCTGCCCTGCTTGCTACATACTTCGAAAGGTAAGGACCCCCAACATGACTTACACTGATGGAGGCGTCTACATGCTTTGAAGTTGCATTTGAGCAGGTTCCAATTATTGCACACCTCTGTAGTCGCCCCTTGAGGGCCGCCCTTCTTGGCCCAAGGTGTCGACCCTGGCGGGGCCTGACTCAATGCCGAGGGGAGAAATGGGCATTCCTGTGGTGAGGTGTGGTCGAATTCACGATGCAGAGAGTTTTACCTGAGTTGCATCTAAGGTGGTGGTGATCATATCCACAGGTATTGAAGCGTACATTACATGGCGCCCTCCCATGCTGAGACGATGCTTGGCATCCAAAGCTGCCACTGCTGTCCAGTTGTAGCGTTTGCTGTAGTCAGCAATCCTAGCATGGTAGTCAGCCATATTTTCATACATATGCACACCATGGACTTTTACCATCAACATCTCATACGCATTCCATGCTTCCAGCCACAACAGTATATCAGAGATTCTCCGCTTCTGGCGCCTGGGGCGGTATCGCACGGTGCCATCTGTGTCCAGGTAGGACTGCATAGCCCCGTAATCGTCTGACTGTACATTAAGGTTAGATAGAAAATCTTCGATTTGTATGTATTCACCTTTTATCGCCGCTTTTAGTGTCTTCTCTGGTACATTGGCTGTGCTGCATAGGGGTTTGAGATCGTCCAGGCCGTCTGGGTTTCTTATGCCCGGAATTCTGCCAATTCAAATTCTTAATAGCCCGTGGCCCACGCTGCTGGCCTTTAAGACCGGGTGAACCGTCTGGCATTGAGTTGAGCAAAGTTTACCCCCTGTGGCGTGACACTACCCCCATAGTCGTGAACTCTCTAACCGAGGTTAACCTCCTTTTAACCTCTCCTAAAAGATTGTCCGTATAGCTTTTCTAGAGACATGTTAGGTTTTGAAAATATTTAATTGACAAAAAACTCAATACACTTTATTTAGTCAATATTCACACACTTATTTACACATTTTAAGAAATAATCTTTTATCCCTCATATCAAATTTGTAAAAAAAAAAAAAAAAATGCCAGATGAGCTGCCAGATGAGCTGCCAAATAAATCCACAATTTATTCTGCTGAACTTCATGCTTTGTGCTTTGAGAGCTCGTCATACTGGACATTTGTATTATTTGCTGATTCGGTGTTTTGCTTACAAAATTGTAATAAATTACATGAAATCAGGAAACTATTGGTGCTTGTAGGAAAAAAGATCCTGTATTCCAATTAGACATAGTTGTTTGACACACTGCTATCTTCTTAAAGGCAAAGATCAGACTGTATGCATTAGATATCAAGGGACTGTGACTGTAAAGCATATTCTAATAGAGTGCATCAATTTGATATTAATAGGACTCAATATTTGAATGTGCAAGATTTATATATATTAATTGATACTTTAGATACTTCTGTGATATGTAATGTTTTTAAACCACATGATTTTGTACCAACTTTTAAGGGTGCAGCTCTTCTTTACTTGGGTCACTGACCTCTTTATCAAGAAACATGTAACATCAAATGGTATTTGTTATTAAATTTATTAAATTTATTGATTTGAATTTATTGATTTATCCATATTTATTATATGTATAACTGATATATTGAAATGATTATGAAATTCTGTGTTGAAATTTGTTTGCATATCATATGTATTTATCAATCATTTATCTATTTTCAATTTTTGTTTTTACCATTTTAAGGCATTGAATTACCTACGGTTGATGTGCCTATAAGCCAGCATTCATTCTTTCATTATACTGTCTTGATGAAGGGTACATTATACAAGAGTTGTATTTCATGTTGAATGAGATCTTTCTTTTCTTGCAGCACTACTTAATATTGTTTGGAGGTAACCTTGTAATATCCCTAATAACAACATCAACCATATGCATGAGAGATGATGATTTGGATAAAAGCAATATTGTCAGCACCGTCTTCTTTGTGTCTGGACTCTCCACTCTATTGCAGTCCACATTTGGAGTTAGGTAGGTCTGATTTAAATCAGATACCTTTCCCAATTTGAAGTAGTGAGAATGTTTATAGATAAACTAATACAAAATACTGCCCAAAAAATCCCCCAGACATCTGCCATTGACAAGGCCGTCAGTTTGGATAGGTCCTGTGTGCATTTATATGCCAACACAGTTTCACCTTAGAATATTTTTGAGCATGGTGTAAGGAGTGACAAAATCTGGGTAGACATTCTGAATCATTTTCTACATTTTCTACCATGATCTTTGGTTATCACAACTTAAAAAATGGTCAATAATAAGCTAAAATCAACTTTCTTATCTCAGTAAAAACTGTACTAATTCACGCTAGTGTACTTACAGATATACCTAGAAAACATGAATAAATAGATAAGTAGGTAAGTAAGTAAATAAATCAATGAATAAGTAACTAAATGAATAAGTAACTAAATTAATAAATAAATAAATGAATAAATAAATAGATAAATAAAAAAAATAAAATAAATAATAAGTAAAAAATAAGTAATTTATTGATCATGATTAGAACCATGGATGGTTCATATATGACATGTATTTTCCAAATACATGCAATGCAAAATCAGTATAAAACCAAGCCAATTTCCTAATAAAACCATAATAATTATTTATGTATTTTGTTTTTTGAGATTGTCAGCCTATAGATAGGTTACAATTGTAATATATTTGATTTCAGATTACCTATCATTCAAGGAGCTGCAGTTTCATTTCTGCTCCCAATATTTGCTATATTGGATCTGCAGAAGTTTCAATGCCCTGCTCAAATCTCAGGTAAATACTATTTTTTTAATATAAAGTTTTTGCTTTTTTAATTCATTTCAATTAAATATGCCTTGCAGTATTCATGTGATTAAATGCTTCATGCATCAATCTTCTACACTTTTTAATAGTGACAGTCGCTCTGTTCACACCAATTGTCTGTAAAACATTATCTGCTTATTCAAAATTAAATACATAAAAGAAAGGATATTTGATGATATATTGATAATTTAAAACTCATCCAGTGTGAAGCACAGTTTGATCCTAATTATTTATTCTGTAAAATCTGAAAATGATGTTTACCAATTAACATCGTTAAGTGTCATGCACTGCAAAAAGTTGTACTGCAAATAGTACAGATTCCCATAAAATTCAGTGTTATGGTTATTTTCTCTGCCACTAGGGGCAATTTATTGAAACGACCCCAAAATACCCTTCAGGGTATTGAACATTAAACTTTTAATTTCGTGTATAAAAGCACTTCTACATACAAACTTCATGACATATTGATATTTAACATAGAGTAATAATATACGTTGCAATAAGACATAGAAGTTGCATTCTTAGCAAAGGTCTGCCTAAACCATCATCTACATGGGATGGGCTAACAAGGGTAGCATGAACTTTGAGCTATTCAAAGGACAATACATTTCAGGACGTTTTAAATATATTGCCATACTCTTATGATGGCCACGGGCTGTGGTGCAGTTGGTTAGAGCACCAACTAACTAGCACCAGTTCCTCTGTGGTGATCTGAACCCCAGCCGTGCTGGGATTGAACTCATGATCATGATACAATTTCCCACATGAGCTGAGGCCCGTGCCTAAAGGTTTGACCTGTTGTCCTTGTAAATCTCTGACTGGGTGGGTTGTCATGTCAAGGACCTGAGACACGACAATTCAGTGAGGCAGCACTATATCTGCTACAAGTAGGTCTCATCACGAAATGACTGAAATAATGTTGAAAGTGATGTAAAACCCCAAACAAACATAAAAAACAAAACTCTTTTTACCTTTTAGTGCCTCTATGACAACACTCCACATGAAAATGATGCCAAGAAAGAAGTGTGCCCTCAAAAGGAGACTATACATTAGGTTTCTGTTCAAATAGATTGTGCATTTTATAAGAGAGCATCAACTTAAACAATATAGAGATATAAAATGCTAATAATTCCATCATTGATTGATGATACTTATCTATATATTTTTAAATTCACTGCTTAATTCCTTTATGGGTAGGATGCTAATAAATGTCATGACAGTTGAGTGTGGGAGCACTATATCTGCTGCAAATAGGTCTCATCACGAAGTGACTGAAATAATGTTGAAAGTGGTATAAAACCCCAACAAACAAACGAACATGGTCATTATATAACGATAAAGGTGTCAACTATGGTTTTCATTCAAGGCTATTTTATTATCTGATAATATATACTTTAAATCTGAAGTTCCACCTAGTGTGGTGTAATCCCACCATACAAGCTAGTATGGTATATTTCTTAAAATATGGTAGAGAGTGCATTCGAACATTCAACCAACTTGAGTTTGATGCTTTCACAGCTTAAAGGTATTACAAATGGTTTCAAGGTGATATAACTGCTATGCCCTATTTAACCTTTGAGGTCCTCACAACTGTCCCTTGACTGTGATATCCAGCTCTGATTTCAGGTATATACGCTTATAAAAAATCCATCATTTTGCTAAGATAATACCATTCAATGTCATAAACTGTGCTGTCTGAACCTTGAACTTTGTTATGAATGTTTGAGATGACATGGATTTTATGCTTATTTTAAGGTCCCCCATGATGTCAATGAAATACATGGTAAAACAATAATTATTTTTACAAGCATTGTTAAATATCCATTGCATTTAAGCCATCACTGTGTTTTATCTTTAGCCGATGTGATCAACCAAACCACAAAAATGATGACAATGAGCAGCCAGAATAATAGTGATGACCAAATATGGAAAATAAGGATGAGAGAGGTATTCATAATACATCATACTCAATTTTGTACAAGAAAAGGTACTTTACAAAAAGCATTATTTGGTCAATTTTGTAGGCTGGGCTGATGCAATTTAACAATCTTCATTGTGCAATAAGACCTGCAGTTTCATATGAAATTTTTTGTTGATTTTTGTTATTTCTTTCAGTTTTTGTTATTTCTCACAGTTTTTTGTTATTTCTCACAATTTTTGTTATTTGAACACATTATCATTATCATTATCATTATCATTATCATTATTATTATTACTAAAAAGCACAATTTTATTTTTGTCAGGTATCAATCATTTTTCTCTGTTACCATCGAGTTGCTACATGCTTTAAAATCCGGTTAAAAAACGATTTCTCTAGGGGACGTCCGTTGCGAGAAAACAAATAAGAACTCGGATCCAGCTTTGCACAGGCCGCGGGATTTCGTGAGCGGGGCATGGTGGAAACTCGTGAGCGGAGCATGCAGAGTAACGAGCAGTGAGCGCAGATCGGGGTTCCGCTGCATCCAACAAATTTTGTGAACCTGAACCTGGAGGTTTTTGATTTAAAAACCCGAAATGAGAAGTAATCAACGCCTTCATGGGCTCCGAATACAACGTCTTGCACCAAAGGAGGTCGAGAGATTAACTGGTTTGTCCGAATATGGTGATAGACGGCGCAGTATTCACTGCCACGCAGGCAGGCAAAGAACCCCAGCGTCAACGCGGCTTGAAGCAAGAGAGAGTCCGGGAATGCCGATAATTGTGAGAAGAACTGAACAAGGATGGGGTACGTAATGGGAAGTTTTTGAGACGGGGGTTTATTGTTGTCCAGTAGGGCCCTAAGAGCTAAGGATACTCGAGGAGTATTGGTGGGAGGTGGCGGGTAACCGGTGAGGATGTGAAGGGAGCGTACAGCTGCTAAATAGACGGAAACTGAGGCTGGAGAGAGGGGTTTGGGCCGGGAGGGCATGGTGAGGAAGGCAATGTAGGTAATGACAGTGTCTTCAGATGCAGGGGTAGCTATAAAGTTAAAATTGTTACAGAATTGTATGAATAACTTTTGTACAGCATTATAAGTTTGCCTTGTGTTATATCTTAAACCCGCCTGGATGAGACCCTGGGCCCTGGCCTGCAGCTCTGAAAATAACAAATACATAATGATATTTCTCACATGTCTACAGGTATAAGTGCTGGTTTGGTCATATGTACATCACTATCAGGGTTTAAACATTTAAATCTGTGCAAATCAAGCCTACTTAAAGCGTCTGCAGATGCGTTCTCTGCGGAATATAAATGGATCGCCTTATACTGAATGTTATAAGCTGTTATGAAAAAATACAATATTCTGATTAATCCCAT
The DNA here is from genome assembly GCA_949316495.1 of Amphiduros pacificus. Classification (NCBI taxonomy): domain Eukaryota; kingdom Metazoa; phylum Annelida; class Polychaeta; order Phyllodocida; family Hesionidae; genus Amphiduros; species Amphiduros pacificus. The sequence goes on along the minus strand of OX439011.1, from coordinate 16,421,581 downwards.
AAGTTTTGGCTCCTTTGACCGTCCTGCGTTCACGCAGTAGCAGACACCTTGATTGTCTATGTTCATGAGAACCTGACTGTCCTTTAGCCTAGGGCCTACAGTAGCCAACGCGAGCACAACAGCATACAGTTCTTTCCAGGCTATGGTTTGCTTAGCCATCCAGGCATTATAGCCATTAAAGGTGAGTATGCTCCAGGAGCAATTGTAATATATCCCAGATGCTATGTCCGAAGCGTCAGTGAAGAGTAACTGGGCTGAAGAAGCATCAAACTCATTGGGAAACATAGCCACTCCATTATGACTAATAATGCAGTGATGCCACCATTTCACATCCTTTTAAGCCTGGGGTGTGATGCGTAGCTTGTGGTGTAGTTTGTTGGTGCGTTTGGCCAAACGTATTAGTCTGCGTGTAAATATGGATCCATAACGCACGACCCTGGAACAGAAGGTGAGTTTGCCAATTAATGATAGGAGTTCACGTTTTGTATACAAATCTTTTTTAAGCCACTCCCCAGTTAGGGATCGTATTTCCTGCAACCTGGGAGCCCCTATTGCTAGGGTCCGTTCAGGGATGTTGATCTCTATGCCCAAGTACTCGATCACTTGGGTTGGGAGGACTGTCTTTGTTGGTTGGATACTGAATCCTGCCTCCTCACACGTGGAGAGAATAATATCCAGGCTGGCCTGGCAGGCCTGGGGGGAATCCCCAAGGGTGATGACGTCATCCAGGTAATGGATGGTGTCTGGGGATGCCCCCCTCTCCTTATATATAAAGTCCAATGCATCAGCATATTGATTGAAGAGCTTCGGTGCCGAACGTAACCCGAATGGTAGGACGGACATGTAGTAATAACTAGCTGCTCCCTTTCTGGAGTCCCATCTGAATCCCAACAATGGCTGGTCCTCAGGGCTCACGTATACTGATTGAAAGGCAGCAGAGAAATCACATTTGGCAGCCCATGGGGACTTATACTTGCTTATGAGCGAAACTGCATCCATTACTGTGACATAATGCAGGGAACAAAAGTCCTTGTCGATCCCATCGTTGACTGACTCCGATGGGGGCCAAGATAGGTCATGTATGACCCTCGTCTTGCCTGAATATTGTTTTTGAAAAGCCCCCAGGGGGAAGGCTCTGTAGCCCGGGGGGAGGTCTTCCTCGCGTAGTGGACCTACTACCCTGTATATTAGTTTGTTGTCCCGGACAAATTCAGCTACTTTAGTGTGTAATTCATTGGCAGATGGCCAATTCATAGACAGATGGGGGGTCCTAGGACTGTGGTACCCTATCCGTACCCCCTGTTTCGAGTTTATATACAGTTCATGAGCGAGTTCCCTATCAGGGTGATTTTTCAGGGCTTGCTTCCAGAAGTTACTGCACTGAGCTACCCCTAGCGGGAGCACTGTATCCTGAGCCTGTTGTGTTGTTGAGGCTGTTGCTGGCTGAGGCACATCTGCCCTGCTTGCTACATACTTCGAAAGGTAAGGACCCCCAACATGACTTACACTGATGGAGGCGTCTACATGCTTTGAAGTTGCATTTGAGCAGGTTCCAATTATTGCACACCTCTGTAGTCGCCCCTTGAGGGCCGCCCTTCTTGGCCCAAGGTGTCGACCCTGGCGGGGCCTGACTCAATGCCGAGGGGAGAAATGGGCATTCCTGTGGTGAGGTGTGGTCGAATTCACGATGCAGAGAGTTTTACCTGAGTTGCATCTAAGGTGGTGGTGATCATATCCACAGGTATTGAAGCGTACATTACATGGCGCCCTCCCATGCTGAGACGATGCTTGGCATCCAAAGCTGCCACTGCTGTCCAGTTGTAGCGTTTGCTGTAGTCAGCAATCCTAGCATGGTAGTCAGCCATATTTTCATACATATGCACACCATGGACTTTTACCATCAACATCTCATACGCATTCCATGCTTCCAGCCACAACAGTATATCAGAGATTCTCCGCTTCTGGCGCCTGGGGCGGTATCGCACGGTGCCATCTGTGTCCAGGTAGGACTGCATAGCCCCGTAATCGTCTGACTGTACATTAAGGTTAGATAGAAAATCTTCGATTTGTATGTATTCACCTTTTATCGCCGCTTTTAGTGTCTTCTCTGGTACATTGGCTGTGCTGCATAGGGGTTTGAGATCGTCCAGGCCGTCTGGGTTTCTTATGCCCGGAATTCTGCCAATTCAAATTCTTAATAGCCCGTGGCCCACGCTGCTGGCCTTTAAGACCGGGTGAACCGTCTGGCATTGAGTTGAGCAAAGTTTACCCCCTGTGGCGTGACACTACCCCCATAGTCGTGAACTCTCTAACCGAGGTTAACCTCCTTTTAACCTCTCCTAAAAGATTGTCCGTATAGCTTTTCTAGAGACATGTTAGGTTTTGAAAATATTTAATTGACAAAAAACTCAATACACTTTATTTAGTCAATATTCACACACTTATTTACACATTTTAAGGAATAATCTTTTATCCCTCATATCAAATTTGTAAAAAAAAAAAAAAAAATGCCAGATGAGCTGCCAGATGAGCTGCCAAATAAATCCACAATTTATTCTGCTGAACTTCATGCTTTGTGCTTTGAGAGCTCGTCATACTGGACATTTGTATTATTTGCTGATTCGGTGTTTTGCTTACAAAATTGTAATAAATTACATGAAATCAGGAAACTATTGGTGCTTGTAGGAAAAAAGATCCTGTATTCCAATTAGACATAGTTGTTTGACACACTGCTATCTTCTTAAAGGCAAAGATCAGACTGTATGCATTAGATATCAAGGGACTGTGACTGTAAAGCATATTCTAATAGAGTGCATCAATTTGATATTAATAGGACTCAATATTTGAATGTGCAAGATTTATATATATTAATTGATACTTTAGATACTTCTGTGATATGTAATGTTTTTAAACCACATGATTTTGTACCAACTTTTAAGGGTGCAGCTCTTCTTTACTTGGGTCACTGACCTCTTTATCAAGAAACATGTAACATCAAATGGTATTTGTTATTAAATTTATTAAATTTATTGATTTGAATTTATTGATTTATCCATATTTATTATATGTATAACTGATATATTGAAATGATTATGAAATTCTGTGTTGAAATTTGTTTGCATATCATATGTATTTATCAATCATTTATCTATTTTCAATTTTTGTTTTTACCATTTTAAGGCATTGAATTACCTACGGTTGATGTGCCTATAAGCCAGCATTCATTCTTTCATTATACTGTCTTGATGAAGGGTACATTATACAAGAGTTGTATTTCATGTTGAATGAGATATTTCTTTTCTTGCAGCACTACTTAATATTGTTTGGAGGTAACCTTGTAATATCCCTAATAACAACATCAACCATATGCATGAGAGATGATGATTTGGATAAAAGCAATATTGTCAGCACCGTCTTCTTTGTGTCTGGACTCTCCACTCTATTGCAGTCCACATTTGGAGTTAGGTAGGTCTGATTTAAATCAGATACCTTTCCCAATTTGAAGTAGTGAGAATGTTTATAGATAAACTAATACAAAATACTGCCCAAAAAATCCCCCAGACATCTGCCATTGACAAGGCCGTCAGTTTGGATAGGTCCTGTGTGCATTTATATGCCAACACAGTTTCACCTTAGAATATTTTTGAGCATGGTGTAAGGAGTGACAAAATCTGGGTAGACATTCTGAATCATTTTCTACATTTTCTACCATGATCTTTGGTTATCACAACTTAAAAAATGGTCAATAATAAGCTAAAATCAACTTTCTTATCTCAGTAAAAACTGTACTAATTCACGCTAGTGTACTTACAGATATACCTAGAAAACATGAATAAATAAATAAGTAGGTAAGTAAGTAAATAAATAAATGAATAAGTAACTAAATGAATAAGTAACTAAATTAATAAATAAATAAATGAATAAATAAATAGATAAATAAAAAAAATAAAATAAATAATAAGTAAATAATAAGTAATTTATTGATCATGATTAGAACCATGGATGGTTCATATATGACATGTATTTTCCAAATACATGCAATGCAAAATCAGTATAAAACCAAGCCAATTTCCTAATAAAACCATAATAATTATTTATGTATTTTGTTTTTTGAGATTGTCAGCCTATAGATAGGTTACAATTGTAATATATTTGATTTCAGATTACCTATCATTCAAGGAGCTGCAGTTTCATTTCTGCTCCCAATATTTGCTATATTGGATCTGCAGAAGTTTCAATGCCCTGCTCAAATCTCAGGTAAATACTATTTTTTTAATATAAAGTTTTTGCTTTTTTAATTCATTTCAATTAAATATGCCTTGCAGTATTCATGTGATTAAATGCTTCATGCATCAATCTTCTACACTTTTTAATAGTGACAGTCGCTCTGTTCACACCAATTGTCTGTAAAACATTATCTGCTTATTCAAAATTAAATACATAAAAGAAAGGATATTTGATGATATATTGATAATTTAAAACTCATCCAGTGTGAAGCACAGTTTGATCCTAATTATTTATTCTGTAAAATCTGAAAATGATGTATTACCAATTAACATCGTTAAGTGTCATGCACTGCAAAAAGTTGTACTGCAAATAGTACAGATTCCCATAAAATTCAGTGTTATGGTTATTTTCTCTGCCACTAGGGGCAATTTATTGAAACGACCCCAAAATACCCTTCAGGGTATTGAACATTAAACTTTTAATTTCGTGTATAAAAGCACTTCTACATACAAACTTCATGACATATTGATATTTAACATAGAGTAATAATATACGTTGCAATAAGACATAGAAGTTGCATTCTTAGCAAAGGTCTGCCTAAACCATCATCTACATGGGATGGGCTAACAAGGGTAGCATGAACTTTGAGCTATTCAAAGGACAATACATTTCAGGACGTTTTAAATATATTGCCATACTCTTATGATGGCCACGGGCTGTGGTGCAGTTGGTTAGAGCACCAACTAACTAGCACCAGTTCCTCTGTGGTGATCTGAACCCCAGCCGTGCTGGGATTGAACTCATGATCATGATACAATTTCCCACATGAGCTGAGGCCCGTGCCTAAAGGTTTGACCTGTTGTCCTTGTAAATCTCTGACTGGGTGGGTTGTCATGTCAAGGACCTGAGACACGACAATTCAGTGAGGCAGCACTATATCTGCTACAAGTAGGTCTCATCACGAAATGACTGAAATAATGTTGAAAGTGATGTAAAACCCCAAACAAACATACAAAACAAAACTCTTTTTACCTTTTAGTGCCTCTATGACAACACTCCACATGAAAATGATGCCAAGAAAGAAGTGTGCCCTCAAAAGGAGACTATACATTAGGTTTCTGTTCAAATAGATTGTGCATTTTATAAGAGAGCATCAACTTAAACAATATAGAGATATAAAATGCTAATAATTCCATCATTGATTGATGATACTTATCTATATATTTTTAAATTCACTGCTTAATTCCTTTATGGGTAGGATGCTAATAAATGTCATGACAGTTGAGTGTGGGAGCACTATATCTGCTGCAAATAGGTCTCATCACGAAGTGACTGAAATAATGTTGAAAGTGGTATAAAACCCCAACAAACAAACGAACATGGTCATTATATAACGATAAAGGTGTCAACTATGGTTTTCATTCAAGGCTATTTTATTATCTGATAATATATACTTTAAATCTGAAGTTCCACCTAGTGTGGTGTAATCCCACCATACAAGCTAGTATGGTATATTTCTTAAAATATGGTAGAGAGTGCATTCGAACATTCAACCAACTTGAGTTTGATGCTTTCACAGCTTAAAGGTATTACAAATGGTTTCAAGGTGATATAACTGCTATGCCCTATTTAACCTTTGAGGTCCTCACAACTGTCCCTTGACTGTGATATCCAGCTCTGATTTCAGGTATATACGCTTATAAAAAATCCATCATTTTGCTAAGATAATACCATTCAATGTCATAAACTGTGCTGTCTGAACCTTGAACTTTGTTATGAATGTTTGAGATGACATGGATTTTATGCTTATTTTAAGGTCCCCCATGATGTCAATGAAATACATGGTAAAACAATAATTATTTTTACAAGCATTGTTAAATATCCATTGCATTTAAGCCATCACTGTGTTTTATCTTTAGCCGATGTGATCAACCAAACCACAAAAATGATGACAATGAGCAGCCAGAATAATAGTGATGACCAAATATGGAAAATAAGGATGAGAGAGGTATTCATAATTCATCATACTCAATTTTGTACAAGAAAAGGTACTTTACAAAAAGCATTATTTGGTCAATTTTGTAGGCTGGGCTGATGCAATTTAACAATCTTCATTGTGCAATAAGACCTGCAGTTTCATATGAAATTTTTTGTTGATTTTTGTTATTTCTTTCAGTTTTTGTTATTTCTCACAGTTTTTTGTTATTTCTCACAATTTTTGTTATTTGAACACATTATCATTATCATTATCATTATCATTATCATTATTATTATTACTAAAAAGCACAATTTTATTTTTGTCAGGTATCAATCATTTTTCTCCGTTACCATAATTCACCATTGACCAGCACTGTGGCAGGTTAAAATAAGTCATCCCCATCCATATCAGTTTGAAGAATTGTACCTCAACCTGACCACAATAAAAAAAATGATTTTTAAAGATAAATTAGTTTGAAAAATTGATCAAATTTAAAAATCACATTTCATCATTAGATATATATCTATATTATACACACATATTTTTTAGATACAAGGAGCCATATTGGTATCTTCGCTGTTCCAGGTTCTAATAGGAATGACTGGGATGATGGGTCTGGTGCTTCGCTTTATTGGACCCATGTGTATTGCTCCCACATTGACCCTCATAGGGCTGTCTTTGTTTGAGGCAACTTCAGGGTTATGTTCAAAGCAATGGGGAATTGCTTTAATGTTAGTTTATTTGCTTGTTCGTTTCAACTTTATTTCATTCATTTCAAGATGATATCTAATCGTAGCAGATATAGTTCGACCTCTATGAATTGTTATGTTGCAAGTCGTTGATATGAAAACCCACGCAGTCATAGATTTACAAGAACAGGTTAACCCTTCATGATTTTGTAACATGGATGCAGTCTCAGCATGATCATGGTGCCGATAAACTTCTGCTCTAACAGACTTTGACTCAGTCTGTATATTTTTGCTTATTTGGATTAGGTTACCATTATCATTGATGACATGCAATGTAGCTGCATTGATGGCATGCAATGTAGCTGCATTGATGACATGCATTGTGGCTGGATTGATGACATGTAATATGACTTCATTGATGAAATGCAATATGACTTCATTGATGACATTCAATATTACTGCAAAAACCACACATGGCATACAAAAAAAAAACACATATGGCATACAACAAAAAACCACACATGGCATACAAAAAAAATGTCCAAGGAATGAGAGACATTTGATGATTAAATAGAAAAATGGCTAAGATCTAAAATTGCTGAAATTTCAGATTCTGATTCTGATTCTGAACATACCCTGTCAAAAATGTTCCCCTTTGCTACTGTAAAGAGGATTCAAGGCACTGCTGGGCTCCTCAAAACTGTTGAAAAAATTGTAAATAAATTATTGATTGAGACTGAGTGGAAAAGCCATGCGGATAATCTTCTACAATGCCAAATATTTGCCACAGAGACATTTAAGGAAGCTTTATATGTATGTTATAAAGGTGGTTAGAGGTCACACCAAATAAGTCACAGCCAGGGTAATTGCACTTGCCCCCCCCCCCCCCCCATGGGGTGCATAGGGATATAAACCCCTGGCACAGACATTGCCGCCTCTTCCAGTCCACTGACGCTCAGGTAGGCGGACATCTTTTCGGGTAGGCATGCGATTTCTTTCCCCCAGGCAGGAGTCCAGGAAAAAATTGCCATACCACCGGGAACCGCCCTGAGCCGTTAGGTAAATATCTGCTGTCGCTATCTCGCATAATATGCCAAAGGTAACCACAACCCGCTGCTGCAGGGCATGTGGTAGACCCACGAAGGGGCACGAGGGGCCCGTGGGTCTTGGGGCATGCCAGAACGTCCCTCTGGACCCCAACCCAACCTTCACCGAGGAGGAAGCAGATTGTGAGGACGAAGGGCGCTCAACAGACAGAGAAGAGACCACACCGCCAGCCACCCCTGCAGCGACCGTTAGCCAGGACAGGGGGACTTCGCATTGCACACCTCTCCAGCTAAGTACATGTAATCTTAGTCCGTACAATCCTTTCCTGGCATCCAATATGGACAGGGCAGAGCATTCAGGGAGAGTGGAACAGGACGTTAGGCAAGAAGATAGTTTATGTATAAAGGCCCTATTCACCCTCAGTTCCAGCCAGTCCTCCAGCCAGGAGGGCGTATTCCTGGAATGTGCGACCTCGCACATGTCACAGACTTTACTAGGTTATGTAAAGACAAGCTCATTCCAGAGAAAGTAGTCAAGAGTGCGGTACTAGGTGAGTACGTTGCCTTGCATGAGTTTTTGCATAACATTGTGATAGAAAATGACATTCACCAGGAACTTTTACCAACGTTCCAGAGCAATACAGGACATTAGGTCATGGATGGAGGCCTGGGCAATATATGAAAAGTTGATCGTACACACTCATGGTATATATTTGTATGACCAGATGACTGATTATAAAGCAATGGTAGCTGAGTGGGATAAGAAGTACATGTGGGCTAATGTCGCCATATTCGATATGAGGCACAGGCATAGTTTGTCCAAGGTATCAGTAGATTTCGCTAAGGTAGACAAGCACTTGATATATACTATCCTAGATGCTACCGCCATTAAGGCATCAGCCCTACGTTGTAGCAGATGTAAAAGCTATAATCATTACAGGGTAGCCGACTGCCCCTTTCCAGCCAGTGCGTCGTCGGTACAGGGGCCGACGACGCGTGAATCCGGACAGAAGGCTCGCCAGGGGGGTACAGGGGGAGAGATATGCAACAATTTCAACATCCTCAAGTGTACCTGTAAGTCATGCAAACGACTCCATGTGTGTAGGCAATGTCATGGCTCCCTCCCATTCGAGCTATGCATTAAACAAGGAAAGTGCTCGTCAAGCAGTGTCAAGCACGTTTCTCCTTCCTGAATATTGGAGGGAAAACATGCTTGACTACCCAGATAGGGCTTTTGCAGAAAAGCTCTATCACAGGGCTAAACATGGTGTCAGTATAGGATATGAGGGGGACAACACTATTTCTCATTGTGCAGACAATTGGCCGTCAGCCACTGTGCATGCCGAAAAGGTTAGCCAATTTATAAATGACAATCTAAAACTTGGTAGGATAGTCGGTCCGCTCGGGGAGCCTCCCTCCAATTTTAGGTCATCCCCCCTGGGGGCATTTATAAAGAAAGGGGATACTAAGGCTAGGGTGATACATGACTTATCTTGGCCCCCAAGCTCATCCATAAACGATGGTATAGACTCGAGCAAGTATTCCCTCAAGTACGCCACCGTCCTCGACGCCGTTCGGTTAGCTCAGAAGTATGATCAAGCATGGTTGGGTAAAACTGACCTTGCCTCTGCCTTTCAGAGCGTCAAGGTAGCCCCTGAAGACCGCCATTTATTAGGTTTTTCTTGGCCGGACAGTTCAGGCAAGAAGCAATATTATCATATGGCTTGCCTACCATTCGGTTTGACTAGTGCTCCTAGGCTCTTTGACGATTTTGCCATTGGTCTGGAGTACATGTACAAGAAACATGGTGCAGCAGGCGACACAATCCATTATCTGGATGATATCCTGACCCTGTCACCCACTGTAGCTGGCTGTAAAGATTCCCTAGATACGATAGTCAAGACATGTGAGGATTCAGGTTTTAAAATTCAGGAATCAAAGACACTCGGTCCATCTCAGAAACTAGAGTTCTTAGGTATAGTAATCGACACAGTGAACCAACAGCTGAGCATTTCCACAGACAGAATTGCCGACATCAATAGAGAGTTAGCCAACATGAGACACAGGCGTTATGCCACCAAACGTGAGTTGCTTTCATTGATAGGTAAACTAGTCTTTTGTTCAAAAGTAGTGTCAGATGGGGCCCTGTTTACACGCAGGTTACAGCATTTAGCTAACAGGGCAAAACAGCTCCATCACAAAATACGCTTGACTAACGAGGCTAGGGCTGACATTGAATGGTGGCTACGCTGCCTCCATCTCCACAATGGTGTGTGCTGGTTTCCCACGGAATGGAATATGGAATCAGCCGAGATATTATTCACTGATGCCTCCGACAAGGGTATAGGAATAAGTTACCAGAAATCATGGACGTTAGTCAAATTCGAAGGAGAGAATGGCTGGATGGCATCGATGCCCATAGCATGGCGCGAGCTTCCTGCAGTAGTTATAGCAGTGGCTACATTCGGACAGAGGCTGTGCAACAGCAAGGTAGCAATGAACATTGACAACGTTGCCGTTTGTTACTGCGCTAACAACGCCAAATCCAAGGACACCAACCTAATGAATCTAATACGTGCACTATACTTATACACAAGTATATATAGAATTGACTACAAAGCCTTCCACATAGGAACATTATATAACTCTGCAGCAGATGCACTGAGCAGGCTAGATCTAACAAGATTCAGGCAGGTCATGCCTAACGCGGACCCTCATATGACCCCTGCAATGCCAATAATGTATGACTTTTAACAGAAACCTCACAGGTTCTAATGCTTTATTTAATAACTACTGATATATATGTGTATATCCGATTCTAACGGACTTATATGTTATCTCTAATATTATTTATGCTAATTGTAAATTGTAACAGAATTATAATGTAACGGTAGAACTAAGGTAATATCATACCAACTACCTCATTTGTTACCTCAGGCGTCCCTGGAACCCCGACCTGACAGGCAGCCAGGCCTCATTGGCCTAGTGTTGGCTCACCATGTCATATTGCTGCCTGTCACGCTGGGATTTTACACCCTGTCTCCTTAATCAGACTCACTCGATAGTCAAATCTTATCACTCCTGACTGAAGTAGTGCTATAGGTATTATCACCACCATATTAGGTAGCCCCGGGTAGGCAGCCAAGGTAATAATAATAATAATAATAATAATAACAATTTATATAGCGCTACATCAGACCAAGTCTGCTCGAAGCGCTTCATTAAGATAGTGTTTTCTAAATAGAAATGTTTTAAGTTTCTTCTTAAAAGTTTCAATAGTCTTGCAATTTTTCACTTCAAGGGGCAGCGCATTCCAGTTCCTTGGCGCATATGCCATGAAAGCCCTGTCCCCATATGATCTCATATTAGTCTTAGGTACCACGTATTCATTTTTATCATTAGATCGCAGTCCCATGCCCAACTGTTTATATTCTAATAAATCAGACAGATATTTTGGGGCAAAGCCATTTTGCACCTTCCATGTTAATAGAGATATTTTGAAATCTATCCTAGCCTTTACTGGTAACCAGTGGAGTTCTTTAAGCTTTTGTGTGATATGATCTCTCTTTTTGAGCTTCCCTACTACCCTCGCAGCAGCGTTCTGTAATTTTTGTAATTTGGCTAACTCACACTCAGGAAGACCCGCTAGAAGGGCATTTCCATAGTCAAGGGTAGAAGTGACAAATGCATGAGCAAGGGTGTTTGCTGTACCCTCATCTAAACAATTCCTTACTCTTGATAAGTTTTTTACATGAAAGAAACCATTTTTACACATTTTTCTGATTTGTGATTTCATAGATAGTTCTTGATCTAGAATAACCCCTAGATCCCTTACAGAATTTGATCTAGGGATTTCAGTTTCCCCTACAAGAATATTTTCTGGTACATTATTTTTTCTAAATTCACAGCTTTTACCACATAAAAGCATTTCTGTCTTCCCATCATTTATCTTCATCTTATTCTCAATTAAGAATTTTTTAACATCTGTAATACAAGTTTCCATCTCCTCACAAGACTTAACTTTAGATTCTTCAGACTTAGGATCAATGGTGATGTAAAGTTGTGTATCATCAGCATAGATGTGATGCTTGAGACCATAGTTACCAATTATATCTGATAAAGGCTCCATATATGCCGTAAATAATAAAGGTCCCAAAACAGAGCCTTGTGGGACCCCATATTTAATCTTAATATTATCAGATTTCTTACCATCTATTACAACACATTGCCTTCTATTAGACAAGTATGATCTAAACCATTTAAGGGCAGTCCCTGTGATACCACATCTTTTATTCAGTCTGTTAAGTAATATTTCATGATCAATAGTGTCAAATGCCGCCGATAAATCAAGCAATACCAGCATTACCGTTTTACCATCATCAATATCCATTAAGATATCATTCTGAACCTTAAGTAACGCAGTTTCAGTACTATGAAACTCCTTATAAGCTGACTGGAAAAGGCCTTGAATATCATTTCTAACCAGATGACCTACAAACTGTTTAGCTACTGCTCTTTCTATTAATTTTGATAAGTAGGCCAGGTTCGAGACAGGTCTATAATTCTTCTTTATCAATTCCAGGCCCAATTTCTTAATTAAGGGTCTAATGATGGCCATCTTCAGATCATCAGGCATGTCTCCCAATGAGATTGACTTATTTATGATGGCCTTTATTAATGGCAGTAAGTTCCCCATGCATTCATTCAGAAGCCATGTAGGGATAGGATCCAACTCGCATGACTTCTTTGCAGATTCTTTAATTATTGTTTTGACTTCCGAATCGCTTAACAATGTGAATTTTGTCAACTGTGTATCAAATTTGGGCAACTACAGCGGTAGTCAAATATTTATTCTTTATTCATTAGTCAAGTCAGCATGGCCAAACACAGTGCAGCCGACTTCTAATTGTATTCGATTCTTTTGTATGTTCCATCAGAGTGCCTATAATGTTCTGGAACATGGGTTACATCATGTATATAAAATTGTTTGAATAACGTTGTAAGCTCAACAGGCACGTCTCACTTAGCCAACCGCTAACCATATCGCATCATTTGCAGGTATAGACCAGAAGGTTTCCACCCTGTTATCCCAGGGTCTCCAGGCTAACACCAGGAGGACCTACAGCTCGGCCCAGCTGCAATTCATAGGTTTTTGCAAGTCATTTGAACTTATTGCACTTCCCGCAAGCGAAAAAACCATACTTAGATATATAGCCCATCTCAGTCAAAGACCCGGCAGGAATGGGCCCTCATTAACTCCCACAACCATCTCCGTCTATTTATCAGCCATCAGATCATTGCACATCATCCATGGTTTTGACCCACCACCCACCAACACCCCCAGGGCACTATTAGCATTAAGGGCAATTTCCCTGGCCGCCCCCCCCCCACCACAAAAAAGCACCCAATCGATTTTAAACTTTTATGTTCTATGTGTAGGTTGACCCCCCTGGGCTACCTGGGCTACCTCTGGCGGGCGGCACTATCCCTAGGATACTTCGCTTGCCTCAGAGGTGCTGAGTACATGGAAGTAGCTCAGCCGAGCAGGGCAACCTGGCTGGTGCCGCCCCCTAGGGTATCCCAGGTCGCCTTCGGAACGTTAGCCAACTGTAAGTATCTGTCATTCTCAGTGTCCCGCACAAAGACACAGGTAAATGGTATGCTGAAACGTGTAGGATGCTCCAGTCATGACGTATGTGCCCACTGCTACATGTGCTACATGTGCCACCATCGCCACGGTAAATGCTACATGTAGACCTATAACATGGTCCTCGATCCAGATTCATAAATATATTGTATAAATATAAGTCTTTGCAATTTAACAATCTTTATTGTGCAATAAGACCTGCAGTTTCATATGATATTTTTTGTCGATTTTTGTTATTTCTTTCAGTTTTTGTTATTTCTTTCAGTTTTTGTTATTTCTTTCAGTTTTTGTTATTTCTTTCAGTTTTTGTTATTTGAACACATTATTATGATTATTATTATTATTATTATTATTATTATTATTATTATTATTATTATTATTATCATTATTATTATTACTGAGAATCACAGTTTAGAAAGGTTGAACACAAAAAAGACAACCTATGCAACTACTTTAAAGACCAAAGAAACGAGTCAATAGCAATTCAGACGGAAATTACCTCGCCAATGAATGAAAAGAATTATTCCTTTATTACAAATACCTCAAAATCTTCTGGAATATCCACTCAGATTCTGATACATGGCAAAATGGCTCCATGTGGAAAACACATGGTCTTGTTTTCACAAGGTAAACCATGTGGTTTTCACCAGGAAACCATGTGTTTCTTCACCTGGTGATAACCACATGGAAAATTTTCATGTGGAAACCATGTGTTTTGCCACATGATTTTCACATGGTTTGTAAATCATGTTGTTTCCATAATAATGCAACCAACAACAACATCCGCTAAACACTCTTCACAAGCTCCCTCTACATCATCCAATACTAAAAGTATATTTAATAGCAAAATAAAGGCTCATAAATCAGAAAAAAACAACTGAATATGACATCTAATAACTTCGAGTAATATTATAAACCATTTACAATATCAGATTTAAAACTTGCTTTAGATAAATCCCATTATAACGCTTTCAGACCTGCTCACATGCACTATCAATTCCTCAAACACATCCCTGACCAATCACTTAGGCATCGTTCGGATATTTTTAATAACATATCGGAAAGTGGTGATTTCCCTTCATCATGGAGTGAAGCCACTATCATTCCTATTCCTTAACCTCACACTTAAGACTTGTCAGATTCAAATAATCATCGTCCCATTACATTGACAATTTGCATTTGTAAAACAATGGAATGAATGATTAACAAGTGTTAAGTTTAGTTTTTCAGAAACTGCAGTTTATATTACAGTTGCACAAAGTGGCTTTAGAAAAACAAGAAGTACTATTGATCGTCTGGTACATTAAGAAAGAATTATAAGAGAGGGCATTTAATCAGGAAATGATTGTTCCACAGGGTAGTATACTATCCGTTACTCTATTTAAAAGAAAAATCAACAACATTGCAAATTGCAAGACCTGGAACAGATTGTTCATTATTTGTTGATGGTTTTAATTCATGTTACATGCATACTATAGACACACAGCTACAACAACAGCTTAATAGAATACAAGAACTGACCTTTAGTTTGCTGCAAAAACAATCCTGCACATGATACCTTATTCAATCCAAATGTTGACCTTTTAGACATAAAGCTAATACAATGCCGACTTTTTGGCATTCACATCAAAGAATGTTTGCAATCTTTAAATATAAATCAAATAGCTCAATTCCAATATCCTGAAACACCTCCAAGGATCTTTGCAACTTTAAATATTAATGTAGCCATGTCAGAATTAGAGAAATACCCAAAAGATCTATCCTGTTATATAAATAGATATAAAGAAAATAAATCTTTTTTTCACTGGAAATAAGTGTATAATTATACACTGATGGATCATTTGATGATAACAAGGCTGTTGCAGCTGCTGTAAATATCATGTTTATTCAGAACATCTGCCATTTATTCTACAGAATTTCATGCCTTGTACCCAGCTTTAAATCATATGGAGACTTCTTTTTAATATTAGTAATATTTTCTGAATCTTTGTCTTGTTTACAAGAATTAAAAGCAAAGGATTGGAAAAATCCTTTTATTTACAAAATCTTTGAGGATATGAGGCTTATACCTCAATCACAAGTAAGAATCGGCCGACTTCACAAGTTGCCGGGTGCCAGGGAGTTCATCAATGGTAATCAGGGATAGGCCGTAGCAGTGGTCACATTATACATGGGTGCTAAACGGCATGCGCCAGATTAGATGTCACAGATATCTGAAGGATATCCTAAAGGCATCTATATGATATCATATGGAGCCCCTTGGATCATCTGTGTACTTTAAGATGATATTTGGTGATAAGACATCAGGGAAACGCTGGCAACTTTTATATTGCAGTTTAAAGTTCCCGATGACCAATGCGAAAATTTAAAACTGTCCATTTGTGGCTGATGATCTCCAAATGCCCGCAAGGCAATCTGAACTGCTGGCCGATTTTGTAAAAAATACCCATCGGACGGGCATCCTAACTAAAATTGGTGCAAATGTGACTGGGGTATAAGCTGCCAAAGCAGCAATGGATAAATGTCCAATTGACATAGATATTCCATATACAGAGTTTTAAAAATACATGTAAGGATTGTTTGTATATTATATTGTTATAATTATTATCTCATCAAAACTTTGTTTTTTCCATTA
The DNA here is from genome assembly GCA_949316495.1 of Amphiduros pacificus. NCBI lineage: Eukaryota > Metazoa > Annelida > Polychaeta > Phyllodocida > Hesionidae > Amphiduros > Amphiduros pacificus. The sequence goes on along the minus strand of OX439011.1, from coordinate 16,405,359 downwards.
GCGGTTGATGTGCCTTACGCAACCATTCATTCATTTATGATATAATAGTTATGTCCAATAGTTAATGATAACTGTAGAAGATTATCGAGAACCATGTTTTCAAGTGATCTGTCTTTTCAGGACAATGGCTTTACTCACAATATTCTTCCAGTATATGAAAAACATCAAGATAAAGATGCCTGTTTTAGATGGGAAAAACTGCACTTTTCAAAGACAACCAGTATTTCAAGTTTTTGCTGCAAGTATATTTTATTATATATATATATATTTATTATATATATATATATATATATATCTATATATATATATAATAAATATATATAATAAATATATATATATATATATATATATATATATATATATATATATATATATATATATATATATATATATATATATATATATATATATATAACCTTCTATGTATATTATCAGTTACTTCAACTAGAAGTTATTGAAGTAAAAACAGCAAACCCAGCAAAGTTACAGGATGAATTAGGCATGCTGATTGTTTTTTGTTGGTTAGCTTCAAGATGTAAAGGAATAAAGAAAAGAAAGAAATTGACATTGTGTTGCAACTTTGTCAAATGTAAATAAATGGTCTATTTTGGAGCTTATGTTAGCACCAAAGGGGTATAATATGCCCTTACAAATATATCAATTGTCCCAATTATGATAACCATTATAAAGGTAGTATATGAACATTTATTTTAATATCAACATTCATTTTATTCCATATTCATGATTAAAATATGGAATACATGTAGACTGTTAAAAGAACGAGTCCCGTTATGGCACTCCATTCTTAATGGACCTCGATACATTGTTTCCAAACCATAAAGTATGAACTTATTACTCTAGAACATGACCAGTGACCACACATTTTGACTCCATTCTTCCCAGTGTCCATTTTCATCAAGGGCTTATACCTATCTCCCACAAAAATAAACCATGCTTTAAAAAGGTTTCTATTGGGTGATCTTAAGAAAAGATAAGATGAATTTTATTTGAAATTTGCAGAAACATTAGCTGAAAGCTATCTATTAATTGATTGTTATATACAATTAATACAACTATATACACATTATTTACATAAACCTCATGGTATAAAAGAACATTTCTGGACATTCTAATCTTTTAACATTCTTCTAAAATTGACATATGTATTATTTTCCTTTATATTATTCGATAACATATTCCAGAAACATTTCTGCATTTAAAAAGTGTCATATCAAATGAAGTATTCAAATCATTAAATAATTTGAATCCACCATTCATGAATGAACTGTTTGATGTGAAAGAGCCAATGCATGATCTTCAGGAAGCAAACATTTTAATACAGTCCTGTTTTTAAGCTAACAATGGCAGGAATTCATTCAAGTGTCAATTTCTGCTTTATCTAGTAGTACAATATAATCACTTTTAAAGTAATCATAAAGAAATATAAGACTTAGTGCTCTTTCTTGGATCTTTTCCAATTTGTGAGTCATTGTTATGCCACAAGAATGCCAGACTTTTGAACAATGATTAAAATTAGACAGTATGAATGTGTTATAAATTAGCTTATTGTCCTTTTTATCAAATATTTTCTTAACTTGGTACATCACATTAAGCTGCTTTGAAAATCTGGAAAACATTTATTTTGTTAACCTGAATGTCAAGTCTAAATCATCAATAGTGATACTTAACAATTTTACGGTATTTTCTCTTACAATAGATACACTATTGATCTCCACACTTTCCCTCAGAGGGTCTTTACCAGAAAATGGTTTTAAAGTCATAATTTTTCAGGGTTGAGTGCATGAAATTATCTATAAACCAATTTACTGCATTCCCTGTATCTACTGTTAATGCTTCAATGACATAATCAATTGTAATTCCATTAACATCTAATGTGTTATCATTAGCATAATTGAACAGCTGACTGACACCTATCTATGAACAAAAATAAATATTGAATAACAAGGGACCTAAACTATAAGCTTTTAATTTACAAATAAGCAGCCTCTGTGTGATACAATCGAATGCCTTGGACAAATCCACAAATCCACTAAAGGTGCATGTGCTCACATGTGCAAAGATCACTTCTTTGAAATGGTGCCTAGTTTTGCAGTTGTGTTGCGTTTTAACAATATCACTAGTGAAGAATTAGAATTTTGATATTTCAAAACTTGCAATTAAATGTGTGACCACACCTACTAATCTCAGCAAATAAGTGTTCTCAGCATGTTCCCAGCTCACATTTATAAACTCTACTGTTGACCAAATGCATGCTTAATATTACAAACTTTCTCTGCCACACACACCATACATTTGCTAAAACATAGTGTAAGGTCTAACTAATTGGTACTACCTGTTATGATCCATTGAATAGAACAATAACAAGTGAACAAATCAGTGTATGATTAATCTGTTAAATTGACTGGAATTGATATGTTCATGAAAAGTTTTGAAATTTTTATTCTTAAAGTGGTACCTCATGTACAGAGAGCACTAGCCATTTTGTCATAAGCTGAACTGCATTTTCATGGATGAATTCCCAACTGAGGTATTTGTATTTGTAAAATGATATTAAAACTTCAAATTTGATTTTTTCCAATCATTTTTCCAATTGTTTTGTGACATAGTTTATGTTTTGTGCCATGTTGGATACATGGACATGCCCAAGACCCTTTAAAGAGAGTATTTTGTACACTCAATATTTAAAGATACTATACACTTTCAAAAAATGTATGATAAACAGTGCTCTATTTAATAACTACAGTTAACCTTGAATCCAAGCAGGAATACAGTTAACCTTGAATCTATGCAGGAATACAGTTAACCTTGAATCTATGCAGGAATACCCATAAGTTAAAACCGAACATCTATTTGTAAAATTTATGCATAAATCCCCAAGAATATTAGAAAAGTCAAATATTTGGCTGGTCCCTTAAACATTTGGAGCCAAGTATCTATTTGATCACAGATAAATGTGATCGAATATGGTCGCAGAACTATTCTGTGCATCAAGTTATAGCTGTTGTTTTAATGTTTATCACAGGTCATCCTATCAGTTGGGATTATGTGGTCTTTCAGTTACATACTGACCATAATGTTTATTCTTCTGACCCATCAAATAGCAACTATCATGCTCGTACAGACAGCAGGATTGATATCTTGAGGAATGCACCCTGGGTTAGATTTCCATACCCCTGTAGGTTTTATGATTTTGTCAATAAATTATTAGATATGTGAAAGAATGTCAGCTTTGTAGCTACACTAATAATTTAGCGTAGATTGATCAGATTGTTTTCAACTACAATTCAATTCTTGTTACCTAACTTAATAGATTCAGCAGACTATGATATGACGCAATATGGTGTTTTCAGTTCAGTGGGGACTGCCCACAGTGAGTGTAGCAGGGGTGTTTGGAATGCTGGCTGGAGTGTTGGCTGGAATATTGGATTCAGTGGGTGACTACTATGCCTGTGCCAGAATATCTGGAGCCCCTTTACCCCCAGCCCATGCTATTAATAGGGGTAAAGTAATTAAAATATTCAAATAACGTATATTTATAAACACTGTATCAATCTTTGGATTAAACTCCACATCCAGTGTGGCTTCCAAATAAAACTGGATATTATACACAATGTATATATATTTGTTTATACATTTATAAAACTATATATTAACATTCATTAGCGATTATATATCAATTAATTAATTTTACATATGTTTATATAAAATAAAAATTATATAGCTTGGCTCCTATTTGACATATTTGAGTAATCTTAGAGTCTATTTTATGTTTTTTGGACATGAGAAATCCATTGGGAAACTTTTCAAATTGCTAATACCCATATTTGGTACTTTTCATCTAAAAAATGACCAATAAAAGTAGAGAAAGAAGTCGAAAATTAGCAATTTGCTTGTAATGTGATTATATCTGTCTGTTTTACACCTTTTCTGATATCTTCTACAACACATATTATTCTACAATAACAAGTTATCAAAAAGGATAGAGACCAATAATTTTCAAATAGAATTTTTTTTTTAAATTGTGTTTAATGATCTATAAACAATTGAATTGAATTTGCACATAATTGCAAGCCATAGGTGACTATTAGTGGTGATCATTCACCCACAGGAAGGCAATCCCCTGCTATCGTCAAAAAGTGGGAAGGGATCTTAAACCTGCTGCCTAGCAAAGATACTCAGGTTCATGAGACCTCGGTTTTTAGTCTCATCCAAAAAGCACCTTCCATCACTAAAGAATGTGAAAGGACCATATTTAAAATGTCTATGGTATGACACCTTGATCTCAGTCCCACATAGTGGGTTGGAAAGTACCATTTATTGTCTTTGGTATGACATTTATTTCTTTGCTGTTATTTGTTTTGTTATTTTTTGTTTGTTTTTCTTTTGTTCTTTACCTCATAATCAGATTAACTAATTTCCTGGGATTGTACTAGCAGCTTTGAATGCTTCAAAGTAAAAGCTGAATTTACTACCAACACCAAAGAGTACCATAAAATATGTCTGATAATTACTTCCAGATTGTATACATTACAATACTAAACCCAGGTAAGTGCTTGAATGCATGTGACCACTTGTTGGTCCAAAGAATACAGTCAGTACTTGGCACTTTTAGCAAAACACAATAACCATGTTTGGAGTATTTTGGTTGATTTTAGTGAAATAGCTTGTTGTATCACAGCTTCGTTGCCACATGTCATTTAAGCATACCCCAAACTTCAGATAAATTGCATGTGACCTCTGTGATTTCATGAATGCTTCAAGGTATTCTTATGCAAAATGATGGGACAGTTTGATACCAAGACCTGGCTGCAATGGAGCCACTACTACTCTTGGCTGAGCTGCTTGAACCAATGCTTGGCAAACTGATGCTACTTAAACTTTTGCATCAGCTCCTTTAATGATATTCTGAAGCAAGAAGAAGCTCATGTGGCAATGTCTTAATGTCATGGGAGCCCCCATCTTTTCTCAAACTTAGATTACCACATAGAAAGTTCAAAGCTGATGGCAAGAGGGTTTAGTGCATCGCAAAAACTGATGACTCAAAATCTCTTGACTCGAAAGTATCTGGTAGTAGTCTGAAGACAAACTCCATCTTTGCCAGAGAACCTATTGAAACTCTTCATTAGTCTGCTTGATGACCGCTCAGATAAAGCAAACAATAACTACTGTTCTCTGGGCATAAGGGTTCTTTGTCCAACCAGATGGACAGTCAAGGCAAATGATATGAACAATGTCATTGTGAATTTTGAATTTTAAGTCTGGGAAGAGGCTTTAGATTATGTTAGATTCTAAAATGCGTAGTAGAATTAGTGGTGTAGTAGATGTGTACATGAGATGTTTTGACTTTATCATTGTTATAATCTTAGTAAAATCTGTCAAAGTCCACTAGTGTCAGTAGCTGCATGCCAGAGAATGGCTGGCCCAACAATTATAACACTCAAAACAAAAAGGACAGACACAGAATCGGTGGCTGGGGTAGTGGAGCTGCAGACTTGCAATCCACAGGGGTTGGCTATCTCGGTAATTAATATGTAAACAGTACTCACAGCTTCACTTGCAATACTCATGCAAACATCAAAGAAAGTACACCCCATGTAATGTTTGCCACAAACACCTTTTTAATATTTCTCAATTACATGTGATGTTACACTGTAAATAACTCCTCATGTTGCATCAATGTGTAAGATCTGACATCTGTTTGTTTGTTTGTTTGTTTGGGGTTTTACATCACTTTCAACATTATTTCAGTCATTTCGTGATGAGACCTACTTGTAGCAGATATAGTGCTGCCTCACTGAATTGTCATGTCGCAGGTCCTTGACATGACAACCCGCCCGGTCACAGATTTACAAGGACAACGGGTTAACCCTTTAGGCACGGGCCTCAGCTCGATCTGACATCTGAATGCTGAGTGAGAATCACATGTGGGTCACAGTATGTTGCCCAGTAGCACACCCCAGCCTCTTGTAACTTAATTGGTTAATTACCCTATAGTGTGGGAGAACTACAGGGCTCAACACTGATTATAAGAGATTGTCATTTTTAATACTAAACATGCTTAGTTGTTTTGTGTCTGGATTGACATATTCATTTTTTTGGGTTCATCTAAAATATATTGAAAAATACTGCGCTATACAAATATTCTTACTATTAAACTATTCTTCAACAACAAGAAAAGTCCTTTGTTCTAAGTGGTATTAATGGATACTCTTTTTTTCTTTCCACCATAAAGGTAACCTAATGTACTGAATATATAATGTATTTCATAGCAGAATGATAATAATAATAATAATAATAATAATAATAAATTTCTATAGCGCCATTTCAGACCAGGTCTGCTCGTGGCGCTTGAGAATATAATGTTCTCGATATAAGTGTGTTTTCAAATGCTTTTTAAATGATTCAATCGATTTACAATTTTTCACATTAAGGGGCAGGGTGTTCCAGATTTTAGGGGCATATACAGCAAACGCCCTATCTCCATAGGATCTGGAATTTGTCTTAGGGACTATGTACTCATTGTTATCATTAGATCTAAGGTTCTTTTCACAATTTTTTAGGCTTAATAGATTTGATAGGTAACTGGGGGCAAGACCATTTTGGATCTTCCATGTTAATAAAGATATTTTAAAATCAATTCTAGCATGAACAGGTAACCAGTGAAGATTCATCAGTTTCGGGGTGATATGGTCATGTTTCCTCAGTTTGCCCACCACCCTGGCTGCAGCATTCTGTAGTTTTTGCAATTTAGCCAGTTCACACTTTGGCATCCCAGCCAGTAGAGAATTACCATAATCCAGTGTAGAAGTTATAAAGGAATGTGCTAGCGTATTTGTCGTCTTCTCGTCAAGACATCCTCTTATTCTGGAAAGATTTCTAACATGAAAATAACCATTTTTACAGATCTTTTTAATTTGCTGTTTCATAGATAGTTCCTGATCCAGAATTACGCCCAGATCTTTAACATTCGATGATCTGGAGATCTCAGATTGCCCTACTGTTATTTTATCTGGAAGATTTTTATTTTTTAGTATTGAATTTTTCCCACATATAAGCATCTCAGTTTTTCCATCATTAATCTTCATTTTATTTTCTAACAGGAATTTCTTTATATGATTTATGCATTCTTCCATCTCTTTTATAGATTTCCCAACTTCATCAGGTGTTTTAGGGTCTAGAGTAATGTAGAGCTGGGTGTCATCAGCATAAAGATGATGCCTCAGACCAAATTTCCCTATCAAATCAGAAATCGGCTCCATGTATGCAGTGAATAGGATAGGGCCAAGGACCGAACCCTGTGGAACACCATAATTAATATTCATATTTTCAGATCTTTTTCCATCTATTGTAACACATTGTTTTCTATTTGATAAATAAGATTTGAACCATTTTAATGCAGTGCCACCAATGCCACATCTTTTTTCCAGCCGATTTAGCAATATCTTGTGGTCAATAGTGTCAAAGGCCGCAGAGAGGTCAAGTAGAATCAACATTACTGCCTTGTTATCAATGTCAATTAATAAGTCGTTCTGCACCTTCAGCAGTGCTGTTTCTGTGCTGTGGAATTCCTTGTACGCTGATTGGAACATGCTCCGAATGTTATTTTTAACCATATTGGCAACAAACTGCTTCGCTACAGCTCTTTCAATTAATTTTGATAGGTAAGCTAAGTTCGATACAGGTCTATAATTTTGCTTTATTAATTCCAGACCAAGCTTCTTTATCAGGGGTCTGATAATTGCTTCTTTAAGGGTTTCTGGCACGTTGCCTAAAGTGATGGATTTATTTATAATTTCAGTTATTATAGGAAGAAGCTGAACCATGCATTCATTCAGCAACCATGTGGGGATCGGATCCAGCTCGCAAGACTTCTTTGCTGCTTCTAATAGCAATTTTTTTACATCGTCACCAGTCAGGGGTTCAAAATTATTTAGGGGCGTATTAAATTTTGGTTCCTCAACTACATGGTCATTTACAGAGACATGTGAATCCATTTCATACCGTAATTTCGTTATTTTATTCAGAAAAAAATTATTAAATTCTGCAGCTAATTCTCTTTTGTCATTAATTTTCGGAAACGGGGTATCTTCATGCGTGTGCATTAGTTTGTTTAGAATTTTGAAAAGTTTTTTAGGATCAGACTTGTTTTCATCTATTTTTTCCGAGAAAAACTTTCTTTTGGATGTTTTAATCATATTGTTGTATTTATTTCGTTGTATTTGAAATTGTATTTTATCACACTCGAGTCTTGATTTATCGTATTTCCTTTCTAATTTTCTTCTATGCCTCTTTTCAGCATGTAGTTCATTAGACATCCATGGAGCCGGTTTTCGAACATTAATGGTTTTCTCAACCAGTGGAACATGTTTATCCAATACTTCCGTTAATTTATTATATTTATTTAAAAGATCATCAAGAACATATTCACTATAAGATTAATTTTTTCCGATTTTTTTCTTCAATATCTGTTACAAAATTTTTAATGTTCAATTTCTTAAAATTCCTGTATGATATTTTCTTCTTATTTTTAGTTTTCGTTTGCATGTCAAGATACACCTTAATTATGCTGTGATCTGAAAGTTTCTCATCGACTATATGATGTTTAATAATTTTGCTATGTGTATTAGATATTAATAAGTCTAGCGTATTTCCCAAGATGTGAGTTGGTTCCTTTACGTGATTTTTCAAATTATATAAATCCAAGATATCATTGAATTTGATAACATTTGGTTTATCAGGCCTATTTAGATGAAAATTATAATCACCAATAAGAATAACTTCATGTGTATATGTGCTATAATAAGATAAAATATCAGAAAATTCCTCGAAAAATTTTGTATATGTATACATGTTCTTTTCAGAGGGCTCAGGCCTGTAAATAGTAATTATCGTACATGTTCTGATAGAAGTAGTTATTTTAATTTCCATCATTTCAAAAGTAGTAATCTTGTGTGTATGATACTATCATCGTATGAAATACATTACCAGAAACACTACTAAAGTTTTTTCCTTATCATGGCCTTAAAATAACTGCTTTACACCAACAGCAAGGGCATGATATTATTTCAGTGTACAGGGAATCTTTAATCATACAAAAAAACCTCAATGTAAGCCTGAAATTGGGTGAAACGTCAATGAGAGGCAGCCATTTTGAATTTATGCAAATTAGGTGGTGTTCCACTAAGTTGATTTTGGTAGACTTTTTATATGTTCATCTGGGTAACATTCTGAGACAAATAACACCAAAATGGTTTCTGTTCTAATTTGTTCGGGGTAATTTCATATTTTGACTGGATTATAAAGGAAACATGAGGACTGAAAAGGCAAACCGGAAATGTTACACTCCTGATTTCAGACATGAAGGAAGTTGGCTATGGAATGGACTGGATACGCACATACGACAGGCAGCAACATTAAATCAGTCAAGATATCTAGTCAGTTATTTTAGTAGATGGTATTTATGATGTTTTTAATAATGCAGAAAAATATCATTCAAATCATTAACTTCAAGATGATTTCTGCATTACTTAAGGTGCAAAATGACATTTTAATGGACCTTGGTAAAGGACGAATTAGTTTTACTGGACTTATCTGCAGCTTTTGACACTATTGATCATGAGATCAAATATGGTGTTCCTCAGAGATCAGTTCTAGGGCCTATTCTCTTTACAATATATATGTCTCCTATTGCTGATATTATGAAATATTTTGGTCTGAGTTACCATGTTTATGCTGATGACACTCAATTATTCATGTATTTTAATCCTAATGACACTGATGATATTAAATTTAATTATGAAAACATTAATAGTTGTATTAATCATATCTGTAAATTTCTGTGCGACAATGCCCAGAGAACAGTAGTTATTGTTTGCTTTATCTGAGCAGTCATCAAGCAGACTAATGAAGAGTTTCAATAGGTTCTCTGGCAAAGATGGAGTTTGTCTTCAGACTACTACCAGATACTTTCGAGTCAAGAGATTTTGAGTCATCAGTTTTTGCGATGCACTAAACCCTCTTGCCATCAGCTTTGAACTTTCTATGTGGTAATCTAAGTTTGAGAAAAGATGGGGGCTCCCATGACATTAAGACATTGCCACATGAGCTTCTTCTTGCTTCAGAATATCATTAAAGGAGCTGATGCAAAAGTTTAAGTAGCATCAGTTTGCCAAGCATTGGTTCAAGCAGCTCAGCCAAGTGTAGTAGTGGCTCCATTGCAGCTAGGTCTTGGTATCAAACTGTCCCATCATTTTGCATAAGAATACCTTGAAGCATTCATGAAATCACAGAGGTCACATGCAATTTATCTGAAGTTTGGGGTATGCTTAAATGACATGTGGCAACGAAGCTGTGATACAACAAGCTTTTTCACTAAAATCAACCAAAATACTCCAAACATGGTTATTGTGTTTTGCTAAAAGTGCCAAGTACTGACTGTATTCTTTGGACCAACAAGTGGTCACATGCATACAAGCACTTACCTGGGTTTAGTATTGTAATGTATACAATCTGGAAGTAATTATCAGACATATTTTATGGTACTCTTTGGTGTTGGTAGTAAATTCAGCTTTTACTTTGAAGCATTCAAAGCTGCTAGTACAATCCCAGGAAATTAGTTAATCTGATTATGAGGTAAAGAACAAAAGAAAAACAAACAAAAAATAACAAAACAAATAACAGCAAAGAAATAAATGTCATACCAAAGACAATAAATGGTACTTTCTAACCCACTATGTGGGACTGAGATCAAGGTGTCATACCATAGACATTTTAAATATGGTCCTTTCACATTCTTTAGTGATGGAAGGTGATTTTTGGATGAGACTAAAAACCGAGGTCTCATGAACCTGAGTATCTTTGCTAGGCAGCAGGTTTAAGATCCCTCCCCACTTTTTGACGATAGCAGGGGATTGCCTTCCTGTGGGTGAATGATCACCACTAATAGTCACCTATGGCTTGCAATTATGTGCAAATTCAATTCAATTGTTTATAGATCATTAAACACAATTTAAAAAAAAAATTCTATTTGAAAATTATTGGTCTCTATCTTTTTTGATAACTTGTTATTGTATAATAATATGTGTTGTAGAAGATATCAGAAAAGGTGTAAAACAGACAGATATAATCACATTACAAGCAAATTGCTAATTTTCGACTTCTTTCTCTACTTTTATTGGTCATTTTTTAGATGAGGAGTACCAAATATTGGTATTAGCAATTTGAAAAGTTTCCCAATGGATTTCTCATGTCCAAAAAACATAAAATAGACTCTAAGATTACTCAAATATGTCAAATAGGAGCCAAGCTATATAATTTTTAAGATTTGCCCTGCCATGTGTCGGCCATTTTGAATTTATGCAAATTACGCATTGTTCCACTACTTGGATTTTGGTAGACTTTTACTATATCATTCCCTAGGCTCTTCTGAGACATTTTCTATCAGTTTCATTTCTGTTCTAATTTGTTACGGGTTAGGCCATTTTTTGTCATATATTGACTGGACTATTACTGGCATGCCTTGTATTGTACCTGTGTGTGTTCGAAACAGGCACAAAACTGTTCAAGTACTCTTGAGCAAGATTGTTCATGACTTTGTGCATCATCAGAGCTCTTTTATATGTCACTCTATCAGAGAAAGGCATCCAGTTCAAAGCCCCAAACAGCTCTTGGGATGAGATGTCCCTAGTTTTACAGTTAATAATCACCCTGGCTGCTCGCTTCTGAAGTTTGCACATCCTACCAACATTGTTCTGGATATTTGGACAACGTCCCCAGACAATGCATATTGGTCTCTCCATGTTAAATTACTATTGTTACCCATGGATGGAGAGTATCAGTCGTTGGGGGACATGGACGGGGGATCGATACTCTACTCAAACATAGACTCCCCTGTGGGTGCGGGGATTAAAGAATAGCCCCACTGCCCCCCAGCATGTCGTAAAAGGCGACTAAAGGGGCGTCCTGTTTGCCGTGGGATGGGACCTGTGTCGGGGAGGATATGGAATCCTGACGGGCTGAGCACTGGGCTGGTTTGGCAGTAATACCGGTCCAGTTGCAACACGCCTGTCTTGGATCCAAATGTTCACCAGACAGGCAGATCAGATTAGGCCTGGGTCTGATTTAACCGGCTTGTGGTATATTTCCTTTAATGTATTCTGGCTATTTTATTTTTATTAGTGACAATTTCAATGTTTGAAATTTAAGACTAATTGATGAATTTTTGATTGATATTTCCTGAAAGGAGATTACTGCTTATTGGGTCAATCGAGGGATATAAATAAAATCCGAAAGGGTGGAGTTTTTATTCTAAGAGTATGTCATGTTGGGTATCCTCATGGCGTCAGGGCTTGGAGTTACCGGCCCAGAAAGGTGTCCCCTTGTTGGGCTCCGTGGTGGGTAGGGGACCTAACTGATGAAATTTAAAATAACACACATGGCGCAAAACAAACAAAAACAACCTAGGAATGACATAGATAGTGATGACGACTCAAATAAAACAGAAAAATGGCCGAGATTTTTAATTGCGGAAAGTTCCGATGCTGAACATACCCTGGCAAAAATGTCCCCCTTTGCAATTGCAAAGGGGATTCAAGGCATTGCCGGGGTGCCGAAAACAGTTAAAAAGATGGGAAGTAAGTAATTGATTGAGGTTGAGCGGAAAAGCCATGCGGACAATCTACTACGATGCCGAATGTTGGCCACAGTTCCTGTTATTATAACGGCTCACAAAACTCTTAACAATAAAAAAGGAGTAATCAGATGCCCAGATTTAGTGGGAGTTTCTGAGGAGGAGATAGTGGATGAGCTCAAAGACCAGGATGTTGTGCAATGTAAGCGGATATTTATAAAAAAGGATGGTGTCAAAATTCCTATCAATACGTTTATTCTGACATTTGAAGCAGCGCAGCTCCCAACATCTATTAAAGTTGGATATTTGAACGTTAGAGTTGATGTATTTATTCCAAATTCTCTGCGCTGCTTCAAGTGTCAGAGGTATGGACATGGATCTGATCGATGTAAAGGTGATGTAACATGTCCAAAATGTACCGCTCAGCACAGTGGAGATGATTGTTCTTCAAATATGATAAAATGTGTCAACTGCCAAGGCAATCATCCATCGTATTCGCGGAATTGTCCTTCCTTTTTAAAAGAGAAGGAAATTCAGCGAATACGACACACTGAAAATATACCTTTTCCAGAGGCACGGAAGCGAGTAGAAAGTTTAAACACAACAAAAACATCTTATGCCAGCTCTGTAAAACCTAAAGAAACAAAATCAATAGCAATTCAGACCGAAATTACATGGCCAATCACTGACAAAAATTATTCCTTTTTTACAAAATCTTCTAAATCTTCAGCAACGTCCACTCAGACTCAGACACCCACTATCCCAGTAGTAACTCAACCAATAACAACATCCACTAAACCCTCTTCACAAACTCCCTCTACATCATCCAATAATAAAGGTATCAATAGTAATAGACCAATACATAAATCAGACAAAAAAGAAATCAAAGTACAAGTTAAAAGTAAAATAAATAGAACTAAATCCTTAGAAAGGATGGACACAGGTGATCCTCCGGATATGTATTTTACACCTGTGCACTCGAAACATAATCGTAAAATTAACAAGTGATTATATTAGATCATATATTTTTTCTCATTATTCTTAATATGGCTATCGGCAATGTCATACAATGGAATTGTAGAGGATTTGAGGCAAACAGGCCAGAACTGGAGTTATTAGCCCAAAAATATAATGCATCTGTTATTTGTTTACAGGAAACTAATTTTAAAGATAACTCAACAACATTTAAGGGATATGTACCTTATATTAAAGTTGGTTCAATAGATGCAATGGACCGAGCACATGGCGGAGTTTCTATTTTTGTTAAATCCTGTATACCCCAGAGTAAAATAACTTTAAATACTAACTTACAAGCTTCTGCAGTCAGGGTTACCCTGCACAATACATTAACTATATGTTCAATATATCTACCACCTAGTGAGCCAGTTAATATTATAGATTTAAATAATTTGGTAACCCAGCTGCCACAGCCATATATGTTAGTTGGTGACTTTAATGCTCACAACTATCTTTGGGGTGGTAGAAACAATACTGATGCCAAAGGACGTATAATAGAAGATTTCTTAAATAACAATAGTTTGTGCCTTTGGGATGACGATTCTCCAACCTATTTACATCCAGCTACAGGCTCTTTAACATCAATAGATCTCTCCATGTGCACTCCAAATTTATTTTTAGACTATTCCTGGGAAGTAGAGGAAGATCAATGGGGTAGTGATCATTACCCCATTATTTTAAATAACCATTTTCCTCCACCAGATGAAAGAATCCCCAAGTGGAAATTTCATAAAGCCGATTGGGCAAAATTTCAAACATCCTGTTTCAATAGAATAACTCCAGAACTTTTTAACAATGTAGATGATCCTCTTCAAGTTTTTACGGATACATTGTATGATATTGCTGATGGGTGTATTCCCAAATCAAAGCCAAATTCTAAAATTAAAGAAAAACCCTGGTTTAATGATGAGTGCAAAAAAGCTGTCAAGGAGCGCAAAAAAGCTCTGAAAAAATTTAATCGACAGCCAACTCAATATAATTTGCACCAATTTCGAGTAAAAAGAGCTAAAGCCCGTTATATTATTAAAATAAGCAAAAGAAAAAGTTGGAAGGATTATGTTTCCAAATTAAATATGCATACACCGATTAAAAAATGCTGGGATATGGTGCGTAAAATTTCGGGGAAGGGAGGTGGAGCAAGGATCAAACATCTAACTCATAATGGCCAATTAATTACAAATCCCACTGAAATAGGTAACATAATAGGTCAAACAATTTCTAAGAATTCCTCATCCAATAATTATTCTGCAAAATTTCAACAAATAAAAAATAGGAAAGAAAGAAACCAACAAAATTTTATATCTCATAACTTGGAACAATATAATAAATCATTCACAATAGAAGATTTGAAACTTGCTTTGGATAAATCTCATGATACCGCTCCTGGGCCTGATCAAATTCACTACCAAATCCTTAAACACCTCCCTGATCAATCACTTGGGCATCTTTTAAATATTTTTAATAACATTTGGGAAAGTGGTGATTTTCCTCCTTCATGGAGTGAAGCCACTATTATTCCCATTCTTAAGCCTGGCAAAGACTCCTCAGATTCAAATAATTATCGCCCCATTGCTTTAACCAGTTGTATCTGTAAAACAATGGAGCGAATGATTAATGAGCGTTTAGTTTGGTTTTTAGAAACTGCAGCTTTTATTTCTGTTGCACAGAGTGGCTTTAGAAAAACTCGAAGTACCATTGACCACCTGGTACGTTTAGAGACATTTATAAGAGAGGGTTTTTTAAAAGGTGAGCATGTGGTTAGCATTTTCTTTGATTTAGAGAAAGCGTACGATACTACATGGAAATTTGGAATAATGAGCGATTTATATGATATGGGATTAAGGGGTCGTTTACCCCTTTTTATTCAAATTTTTTTATCAAATAGACAATTCAGGGTCCGAGTTGGTTCATCACTTTCTGATGCTTTTGATCAGGAAATGGGTGTTCCACAGGGAAGTATATTATCAGTCACCCTTTGTATTATTAAAATTAACAGCATTGTTGATTGTATGAGGCCTGGAGCAGATTGCTCACTTTTTGTTGATGATTTCAACTTAAGCTACAGGTCCACAAGCATGCATACAATAGAACGACAGCTCCAACAACATTTAAATAGATTACAAGAATGGGCTGATCATAACGGATTTAAGTTTTCTTTAAAAAAAACTGTGTGTATGCACTTTTGTAAAAAATGGAAGGTTCGTCCAGATCCTGATCTTTATTTAGGCCAAACTCGGATACCTGTTGTCGAAGAAACCAAGTTTCTTGGACTTATTTTTGACAGGAAATTATCTTTTATTCCTCACATTAAATACGTTAAAAAGAAATGCCAGAAGGCATTGGATTTATTACGGGTTCTTGCCCATACCGATTTGGGAGGGGACCGTAATATTTTATTGCAATTTTACAGAGCGCTTGTACGTTCTAAGCTTGATTATGGATGTATGATATATGGATCAGCACGTCCATCTTATATTAAAATGCTTGATCCTATACAAAATCAAGGTTTACGACTTTGCCTTGGTGCATTTCGTACATCGCCTGCAGATAGCTTGGCAGTTGAGGCAGATGAGCTGCCTCTTGATTTAAGAAGAGAAAAGCTTGCCCTTCAGTATGCTTCAAAAATTGCAGCTTGTCCAGACAATCCTGCACATGATACTATATTTAATCCAAACTATGTTGACCTTTTTGAAAGTAAATCTAATACAATACCAACTTTTGGCATTCGCATCAAAGAATCTTTACAATCTTTAAATTTAAATCCAAATCAAATAGCTAAATTTCAATATCCAGAAACACCTCCATGGACCTTCGAATCTTTAAATATTAATGTAGCCATGTCAGAATTAAAGAAATACTCAACTGATCCATCCCTTTATATAAATAGATACAAAGAAATAAAATCTATTTTCACTGGATATCAGTGTATATACACTGATGGATCATTTGATGATGACAAGGCTGCTGCAGCTGCTGTTAAGGGCAATCATATTTATTCAGAACGTCTGCCAAATAAATCGTCTATTTATTCTGCAGAACTTCATGCTTTATACCTTGCTTTAGATCATGTGGAGACTTCTCCACATCGGAAATTTTTAATATTTTCTGATTCTTTGTCTTGTTTACAAGCATTGAAAGCCAAGGATTGGAAAAATCCTTTTCTTTTAAATATCCTTGAACGGTATCATAAACTCTGTACTGAGGAAAATAAAGAGATTCGTTTTTACTGGATTCCCAGTCATATTGGAATCCTTGGAAATGAGGCCGCTGACCAAGCTGCCAAAGCAGCATTGGATAAGCGCCCAATAGATATGCTTTTACCTTATACAGAGTTTAAGAAATATATTACTGTTTTTTTACGTTCTAAATGGCAATTGCGCTGGAAGGAAGCAATTTTTAATAAACTACACGAAATTAAGCCTGTTTTAGGTAAAACCAAAGGTGCTATTAGAAATAACCGAAGAGAAGAGTCTGTTTTATCACGTATAAGAATTGGACATAGTCATTTGACTCACTGCTATCTTCTTAAAGGCGAAGATCAGCCTCAGTGTATTGGATGTCAAAGGGCTTTGACTATCAAACATGTTTTAATTGAATGTATCGATTTTGATATAATTAGGACTCAATATTTCAATGTGCAAGATTTACATTCGTTATTTGATACTGTAGATACTTCTGTGATAGTATCGTTTTTAAACCAAATAGGACTTTATAACCAATTTTAAGTGTGGAGCTCTTGTTTACTTAGGTCATTGGCCTATTTATCAAGAACCGCGAAACATCAGATGGTATTTAAAGTCTTTTAAATTGAATTTATTTATACAAATTTGTTATGTCTATAACTGATATATTGAAAGGATTTTGTTGATAATTTTTGTGTTGTTAAGATTATTTACATATCATATTGATTTTATAAACGTTTATGTTTTTACCACTTTTAGGCACTGAATAACCTTATTGGTTGATGTGCCTCTAAGCAACCATTCATTCATTCATTCTACTCAAACATAGATACTCTACTCAACTCTACCGTACTGTACTGTACTGTACTGAACTCGCTGGCTGTGAGTCGGGCACGGATCCAAGCTACCCTATCTACCCATATGAAGGTGTGAGGTAATAAGGACTGCAGACACAGGATATACACTGCACAACAGTTACCTTTTATTCGGTGCTGTGAATCTTCCTTGTCTGGCTAGGCCGGCATGGCAATGAGCGAGGCATATGAACTACCCAAATGCATGATACTTATAGAGTCCTAACAATACACAAAACACCCAAGTCTATTCATTTACGACACTGAGAGTCGTGGATCTTCCGTGGCAAGTGGTCGCTGTAGCTTCTCTCCCTCTCCGGTCTATCTTCTCCCTTGTAGCATCTCTGAGGATCCAATGGTTGCGGGCCGTTTTAAAGGATCACTCTGCGTTGTGTGTGGAGCTTGCCTGCGTGGCTTCCTTACGCGACACCGAATGGACTCATCTTGCCTGCTTGGCTCCCATGGGCTCGTCTGCCTGCACTTGATCTCTCAGTGTGGTGGTTAAGGCGATGCATCAACCTGCACGTAACACACAATCTCTGTACATGACGTTCTGCCAGAGACCGTGATTGTCCATGATTGTCTATATATTCTCAAGAGTCTCTGGGTGTGTAATCCATATCCTACACTATCTACATAAATACCTAAATGTTTAACAATATAAACTTGTTCAAGTATTTGTCCTTTATGCACAATCAATATTTTTGTGTGTTTCGTAACCTTTCTACTTGATCCATTAAGCTGTACCTTAGTTTTACCAAGATGTAATGTTAACCTTTTTGTCTTCATCCACTCTGCTGCTTTACTGAAATCTACTGACAGCTTTTGAGCAATAATAGAAAATTTTTACCAACAGCTCCAATGGCGCTGTCATCCGCATACATATCTACAGCGGAGTCGACATGTTCAGGGAGGTCATTGATTAAGAGTGAGAACAGCAGGGGCCCCAGATTAGAACCCTGAGGAACCCCTACCGTAATTCTCTGCCTGTCAGATGACTCACCCATCCATGTTACAAGCTGTGATCTTTCATTCAAATATGTTGCAAACCAATACCAACTGTCACAACTAATACCATATCCAGTGAGTTTTTTCAGGAGTAATTTGTGGTTGACAGTGTCAAATGCCTTTTTGAGATCTATATAAATTATCCCTGTCATCTCACCATTATCTATAGCATTTAATCAATCATCAGTCAATTTGATGAGAGCTGTATCACATGAATGCTTGGGCCTAAAACCAGATTGGTCAGATGAGATTAATTTGTTTGACTCTAGGTATGCATAAAATGATGAATGTACATGGCGTTCTAGAATTTTGCTGGGGACTGATAGTATTGACACTGGTCTGTAATTACTAACATCAGTAGAGTCCCCTGACTTGAAAAGTGGAATTACCTTGGCCACCTTCCAGTCATTAATAAATATACCAGTGCTAATAGATAAGTTCATAACTTTAGCCAAAGATGTATATATTGCAGGTGCTCCTGCTTTCAATGATCTGCCTGATATGCCATCTAACCTAGTGGCTTTGGCTGGGTTCATTGACTTATGCTCTTTGAGTACAGATCATGGATCCATATGCGGAATAGTAAATGACTAAAAAGATGATAATGGACGTTTTGTAACCCTGAGAATCGAACTAATGACAATAATGAATGTATTGTATGCAATATATATGTGCCAAATCATGTCAAGACGGACACACAGAATATATCCCCCATCAATGTTGAAGCTTTGCTGGCATAGTCAGCATAGCTAAAAATAAATATGATATTATTCATAAGAAGCATGGATTCCTACTTCTTCATGTCAATGATATAAATTAATGAAAAATAAAAGATTAATGAGATAGTTATACAATTTCAAGTCAATTTGGGGAAAATATTTTCTGACAAATGAAGAAATAAAACAATCTATAAACGCAGATTGAGTTTATCTCAAAGGAGACCAACTCTGAGCATGTTTTCTAAAACGCAACTAATTTAGGATATTGTAGACCACCTAAACATAAAATGTTCTTGCTTTTCTAAAAATATATAAACATCACTCTTCATGTCAAGTCAGGTTATGACCGCATGAATCTGTGAAGAGTTCACCTTTTCAAATTGTCTGCACTAAATTTTGGCTGTGATCTCCGATAAACTGCTTGATGCGGACATCAATATTCCATCGTGTGCTAGGATTCTTAAAAGCTTGCTTGTGGAATGTGTAGCAGCGAATGATGTACCTCGCCATGGTAACAAAATAAACATGGCGGATTTGGGATTGCTGCCAAAAGGAGGCTTGCAGTGAGCCACACTACAATATAGACGAATCTTAAGATCTATATAATTTTCTTTGCAATGTAGGGATGTTTAGTCATTTGAACAGATGAACAAGATGGCGGCAAAGTACGTATTATACTAAATACCAAGATAAGTGATATCCTAGAAATATCTATAAAATTCTATTCAATATTATGAGTGTGTATCTATTTGTAAGTAATTCAAATCATATTGTTATTTTCTGTGTTACTACCAACAGCAATATCTCATCTTCATATTTTGTTCAAATTTATTGTCTTTTATTTTGTAAAGAGAAGTTTATCCAATATTGGATATTTTTTTCACCATTCATAAATAAATGAATGAATGAATGAATTAATTAATGAGTAAATAGATAAACCAATAAATAAATAAATAAATAAATAAATAAATAAATAAATAAATAAATAAATAAATAAATAAATAAATAAATAAATAATTAAATGAATGAATGAATGAATGAATGAATGAATGAATGAATGAATGAATGAATGAATGAATGAATGAATGAATGAATGAATGAATAATAAATAAATAAATAAATAAATAAATAAATAAATAAATAAATAAATAAATAAAATCCTTGTCTCCATATTAAAGAGGATCTATCACATACATTTTGTTAAAAAAAAGAGTGAAGATATATTTTTTTCATAGGGACTGTACATTATTTTCATTTATTTTCATTGCACTTCCTCCTAACCGAAATCAATGAGATCCTTTCCAACCTTTGAACGTCTACATATCAGTTTTTTTCACCTCAATCAGTTATCACTAAATAAGTGCAATACATTTGGTCAAGATACGTGGAGTCGATATGGACATTAGCTATTTAGACATATATTACATAAAGTGAAGGAATGCATGTGCCTACATGGGCCTCATGCTCTGAATTGATCACGATTGTGATGATATAGATGGCACTGCATACAATTGACCTCAAAAGAATGGGCGTGAAAAGATAGTTATGTGTTTATATAAAGTATTACTATATATACTAAGAGTATCAAAATTCTTGAAGCACATTTCTGTCAATCTGCTGTTTCAAATTAAATTTGAAATAGTTAGATCAGCCTAAAATTTAGAGTATATGATTCATACAACGCTAAGATAGCCAATCATTTTTAGAAACTGAAACCTTACATTTTACTTTCGTAATATACTGACTGTAAAGGATGTATAATATAAGTATCTTAAATCACAATAGTTTGTCTTTGGAATGATGATTCTCCAACATGGTTAGAGCACCAGCTTATTAGCACCAGTTCCTCTGTGGTGATCCAAAGGTCGTGGGTTCGGCCCCTAGCCGTGCCAAGATTGAATTCATGATAAAATTTCACACATGAGCTGAGGCCCATGCCTTAAGGGTTAACCCATTGTCCTTGTAAATCTGTGACTGGGTGGGTTGTCATGTAAAGGACCTGCAACATGGCAATTCAGTGAGGCAGCACTATATCTGCTACAAGTACGTCTCATCATGAAATAACTGAAACAATTTTGTATGTGATGTAAAAACCCCAAATAATTAAACAAAACTACTATTTCCATTATTTTTCATTAGATGGCAAAGCTGTGAATTAACTCAATAACTTGCTATTTTCATTATTTTGATAGAGAAGGACCAAGTTTTCCCCTTCAAAGTTATCTTCCTGCTGCCAGCACAGCAAGCTCCTCTTCACCGTCCAACTACACCTCCGCCCAGGATGGACCTCCATCAGGGGGACAACCCCCACCTCGATACACCCCACTCCCCAGCACAGCCACATCCCAACCACTAGCATACGCCAACTCACCGCCAAGGTATGACAACTCACCGCCAAGGTATGACAACTCACAGCAAGGGTATGACAACTCACACCAAGTGTATGGCAACTCACCGCCAGTGTATGACAACTCACCGCCAGGGTATGACAACTCACTGCCAGGGTATGACAACTCACAGCAAGGGTATGGCAACTCACCATCAGTATATGGCAACTCACTGCCAGGGTATGGCAACTCACCATCAGTATATGGCAACTTACCGCCAGGGTATGACAACTCACTACCTGGGTATGGCAACCACCAGACAAGGTACAGTCAACCAATACAAGCGCAGTATGTAACTTCTCCTGCTGTTACCGTGATTCAAAGGACAGCTCCTGCAAAACCTCCAAACTATCTAGCGCTGGCCATCGTCACTACGTTCTGTTGCAATCCTCTCTTTGGTGAGTTTTTGTTTGTGTTAGCTACCATTCCAGCAGAAATCTTCTCGTTTTTTTTCAAAAAAAAGACTGCTACCTTGGCCCGATTTTTCCATTGCACTTCAAATTGTACTTCAATTTGACGTGCTCAGATCCTAATCCCATGCTTGGATTTGAGGTTTTGTTCAGATTCTGAGCATACACTCAGATTCGATCTTGCCTGGAAAACCCAGATTTGAGGTTATTGCTCAGATTTGAAGTTTTTGCTTACATTCTGAGTGTTCACTCAGATCCGAGATTTTTAGATTTGTCCAATATGCTCGGACCTTCTAAGGCAGCTTAGAGCCATTGCTCTAAAGTCATTGCCCTAAAGTATGAACTTTATGAAATAAACAATTTATGTTAAACTAAGGCACTAAATAAGGTTTTAGTAGATAGAATCATATGCAGTTACATTGCCAGTCACTAGAAAGATTGTAATGTGACATAAAGTGATCCAATATTCTGAGCCCCTGATTGCCCCTATTCTGTATTTTCTCATTTGAATATGACGTCATGGGATATATATTCAATTAAACAATGGACATGTGACGTCATATGCCTCAAGTACGTACTTCAAGTCTGCACAACTGGAAGCAAACTTCGGTATGTATGGCTTAAAATCTGAGTACATGCTCAAATCTAAGATTTGAAATATGATGGAAAAATCGAGACCTGGACGCAATGCGGTTACAGTGATTGAGTCTTTGAGTTATCCTGCAAATCTACACAATATGTGTGAATGCTTTTGCCGCTCTTTCTGTTTTAATCCCCTATGACTGTTTCTCGGGTAAATTAAGTCAGGTAAATGTGCTTTGCTTTTGTTGTGCTAACCTACCTATAACCTTGACTGATTGACATGACTTTAGCACATAAATATCCATTAATCATGCTTTTGACCCACTTTTGCAATTTACAAAGGGGACAACATGAACTTAGCAATCATAACATCAGCATTTACTTGCAATAGTATTTGTTTATAACTTGTTGATGGAAGTAGCTCACAGAAAGTCATCCCTTCACATTACTTGTTAGGCCCTTTTGGGGCATATCTCAACCAACTTACATCCTCCATGTGTTCAGGGCTTTCACATCTGAGCTACCAGTGTTACGCAATGTACAAATGCATTCATCGGCATGTATTATTCAACTTTTAAATCTCCCACACTGTTTTCATAGAAAAGACTTTCCTCTCAATATTTGGTATGTTCTCTAAAGGGAATACCACGTCATGCATTACTCGAATTGATAATGACAGATTTAAAAAAAAAAATTCTGCCTAACACATTCAACACAACAGAGCCAACTGTTCAATGTATATTATTATTCTATTCCACATTATCAAAAAAGGCACAATTCAGAGAGTTTGATTTGATTGTAAATTTGGCCATGTCACTTGTGTCTTGTGGGCGCTCATAGCCTAAAAAGAATTAGAAATGATCTTCTTTCTACAATATTGTATTCATGTTGGTCCAAATCAACAAATCACCACCAGAAATATCTGAAACAATAGTTTGCCAACAGCGCATATTAACACTATCAGTACTCATAGCCTAAAACCTTCTTATTATCTTAAAGTTTAAAGATTTTTCTTTTCCCTATTTTTAAATTAAGAATGAAACGCAGGTTTTCGAATAGTTTTTTGAATAAATGAATGTAACAGTTAAAAAACATTAATAACTGGAGGAAGTTATGAAAAATGTATTTGTTCTCCACCAGGTGGCGTTGCTATAATAATGGCGGTCTCTTCACGCTCTGCGTCTGATAATGGTAACCTTGAAGAGGCCAGGAGGAAAGGTCATGGTGCTCTAGGATTGTGTATAATTGGAATAATTGTGTCAATATTAGCGTTGATCATCACCATCATATATATTGTGGCATTTGCCCACAAGGTTGTTGCATCTTTGGCTTGGACTGGTTGGGAAGCCTGGACTAGCTGGACTACCTGGAATGACTGGAATCAGGACGATTCTTGGAGAGAATGGACCCTCTGGAATACCTGGACAGGGATGTGGTCTTCTTGGCCAAATCATAATAACACAATCACAACCCAGGCTACACCCACTACCTGAGGCTTTTTTTGTATTACATAACACATTAACATTCTGGCCATTTATGTTCCCTAAGGCTTTCAGTAATCTACTAGTTATGTCTAATACATTAACATTCTGTCTATTTATGTTCCCTAAGGCTTTCAGTAATCTACTAGTTATGTATAGCACATTAACATTCTGTCTATTTATGTTCCCTAAGGCTTTCAGTAATCTACTAGTTATGTCTAACACATTAACATTCTGTCTATCTATGTTCCCTAAGGTTTTCAGTAATCTACTAGTAATATCTAACACATTAACATTCTGTCTATTTATGTTCCCTAAGGCTTTCAGTAATCTACTAGTTATGTCTAACACATTAACATTCTGTCTATCTATGTTCCCTAAGGTTTTCAGTAATCTACTAGTAATATCTAACACATTAACATTCTGTCTATTTATGTTCCCTAAGGCTTTCAGTAATCTACTAGTTATGTCTAACACATTAACATTCTGTCTATCTATGTTCCCTAAGGTTTTCAGTAATCTACTAGTAATATCTAACACAGTAACATTCTGTCTATTTATGTTCCCTAAGGCTTTCAGTAATCTACTAATTATGTCTAACACATTAGCATTATGTCTATTTATGTTCCCTAAGGCTTTCAGTAATCTACTAGTTATGTCTAACACATTAACATTCTGTCTATTTATGTTCCCTAAGGCTTTCAGTAATCTACTAGTTATGTATAGCACATTAACATTCTGTCTATTTATGTTCCCGAAGGCTTTCAGTAATCTACTAGTTATGTATAGCACATTAACATTCTGTCCCTAAGGCTTTCAGTAATCTACTAGTCATGTATAACACATCAACAATCTGTCTAATTCTGTTTTCTAAAACTTTCATTATTCTTCTAGTAATACATAACACATTAACAATCTATCCACTTTCCTGTTTCCTAAAACGTTTATTATAGATTAGTTTGAAAAATGCTTTACGATGTAAGCAATTGTTTTGTTTTAGATAGACGTAAGTAAAAATCTCTGTATGTGTGTCATTAGAGACCCTGCATAAAATATTTTTTCACAAAAACAAAACTTCACCTGTTACCTGTTATCAACACACTTAGATAAAACTTACAAAACGATATTTCACAGATGTCATCAAAGCATATATTAAATTGTATATCCAAACAAATGTTGGCCTACAAGAAATGACCACTTATCATAATGCTTGAAAATAATATCAGCAGATCTATTCAGGCCGGGACTTTTGGCCATATCAGCAGATCTATTCAGGCCGGGACTTTTGGCCATATCAGCAGATCTATTCAGGCCGGGACTTTTGGCCATATCAGCAGATCTATTCAGGCCGGGACCTTTGGCCATATCTCTGAAAAATATATTACTACCATTATATTATTCAAACAAATATATTTACACGAGTGGAGCTATCATATTTTGCTAGACACTAAATAAAGAATAGATTCTTTTAAACATGACAATCTGCATGCCATGGTACTATTCATTGCCAGAGAAGAAATAAATATGTTACCTTAATAATGAAGAGATATCCACCAAGATAATGTTAACACCAGCAAGCTTGGCTGGACAGACAACAAACACATCTACATTGGATCAGACACAATACTGGAAGCTTCGGGTAGACTTTATTGAGGGTATATATATGATGCTACTTTTACTCAATTTAGCAGCTAGGGATGAGGTATAACATTGAGGGACTGTGAGGATTTCTCACTTGTTACATTACAAATAATGTACATTTTCTAATATCACCAAAGTGTGAATTGATGTTTTGTCAATTATAATCAAAGTGTTCACTACTGAACCACTTTCAACATCTGACTGTGATGAGAACTGTTTTAACATTTTATGAGGTGGTATTTTCAATGAAGTCGAAAATAAAGTTTAATTATTAGTTAATTAATTATGATTGCGTTCTTGACAGTTTCAGGATTTGTTATTTATCGTAATGTAGTTCATGCCCTTTAAATTATAATTGCTTTCTTGTTTGTAAGCTATCACATAGGCACAGCTCTCCATACTTTTGGTTGGTGAACTCTTCATCATCGGTTTTGGAGATTATTAAAATTGATGGAAAGAGTTTTTGACCACAGTTTCAAAAACGCAAGTCTATGGAAACATCTATGCAAAGCTCAAAATATTTCAATTCTGAAAAAATGTATTTTTAAGTCATAAAGCATAAAATTCTAGCTGGATTTCATAATTTATATGTGAAAATCGAAGCATTATTTATTTCTTAAATGGCATTCAAAATAGTAGGCGGAGCTTGAAATCAACATGATTTTAGGCTCCTCCCCCTTTTTCAAGTACTTTTTACGCACTTCTTAATAATTGTCTGATAAGTGTTTTTGAATTATCAAAACAACCTAAAGTTTTATGTAGTATCAGAATATCATACCATTTCTTACTTTATTTTAAAAGTATTTTTTTCTGTACGTATTCATTATGTAAAATTATGCAAATTAGGTAATGTGATAAAAAATAAATATTAAAAATGTTGAATCTGGAAAATTTTCAGGTTTAGATTGATGTATTGTCCAATTATTTGAGAAATTATGATCAAATGTGTTTAGAAACAGGAAGTAGATCCTGAACATTGACAATCCTGGGTGGAAGTATTGAGGGTTAATAAAATGTTCAGCACCATCTGCCCAACGGCTCTTGGCTATGGTGTACTTGGTTACTTATTTTGATTCCCGGCATTGCCAAAAGTGCATAATGTGAATATTTCTGATCTGTTCCATCCAATCCTTTGATTCAGTGTTTCAAAACTCAACCTAGCCTTACTTTGATTAATATATCTGCCCAAAACTGAGATCACTTGGATACAAATAAGAAAAGTATGTGATCCATTTAAGGGAATTATAGAAATCAATATTGTCCCAGAGAATATCTTGTGCCTGGTAGTTCTTTGCAAATGTTATTAGCAATTCAACAATAGCGAGCGCAAAATTTCATTTCGCAGTTCCTTGACATGACAATCCACCCAGTCACAGATTTACAAGGACAACGGGCCCGAGCTCATATCATTATAACTGTCTCACTTTTGTAACTATCTCTCACTGATGCAGCTGTCTCACATATGCAGCTATCTCTCACTTATGCAAATGTCTCTCACTTGTGCAGCTATTTATCATGTGTGAAATTGTATCCTGAATTCAACCTCGTCATGACCGGGCATCGAACCCACGACCTTTGGATCACCACAGAGGAACTCACCAGTTAGAAATAGGGAGATGTATATGTACATACAATGGCAAACTATCTAGCTTTGAACAGAAACGGGAAAGAATTGTGGTCGCAATAAGCAGATATGATAATACCGTCAGTTATTAAGAATATTACAGAAATTAAAAAATATCCCCCCCCCCCAAATAAAAAACAGTGATATAATTATTATGAAGAAAATAGTTTCAGTTATGTAAGCATTTTCAGACACAGCTACAGTTCAAAACTCTCCTGTATATATTCCTGAACAGATTTTTGCAGGCCTTATTAAAGTTCTAAACCCATGCCATGGTTTTGTTACTGTAGGAATTAAATTTTTATATTGTGTTTTTAATATATTCATAAACGCATTCTAGAATATCCATATTTTAGGGGCCATTTTTTAAGCCCCCACCTACACAATTACTAAGTTACGGTAAAAATAATATTCTAACAACATATCTGGTGTACACAGCATTGACCTGTGGCCAGTTTAAGCGCTCTTATAATGATAACTGTCTACAACTGTCAACAGAATTAAATTTTAACGTTCAGCGTTTTATGTGTTACAAACTATTAGAAAGAAAAGATAAATATATTTTCTTTTCATCCCATTATTGATTACAATATGTCAGTTGGATATTCGGCTATGTGTTATGTTAATTTTTAATGACAGTTTCAATATCAATTCCCTTTATACTTTCTAAATTACATTTATGATATTGTGTCTTTGTGTTTGCTTGGGGATATACATCACTTTTAACATTATTTCAGCAATTTCCTTCATGGGGTTACTGACATTGACAAAACCTTCACGGTTCTCTTGCCAGTATTTGCCAACTTGATGTGGTACTGACATATTATGTTTTTGTCATCGGTATGTTTAACCTGAAAGCAATATAACTTGTTTATATTACTTTCTTTGATATACAATATGCATGCTTTATGTGAATATCTCCAATAGGATAGTAATAAATTGTGATAAAATCAAAATTGTAGCATGTCTCCAATGTGATAGTATTTATGATAGTATAATGAAATATTTTGTCTCATTTATAATTCTAAATAATGATAAAGAACTGAAAGATAATATTTCACAAAATATGATTTTACATCCACATTGTCTACCATGGTAGATACACTCGCTTACAGGACACAGAAATCCTGTTCATTTCAGCGGTGGCATATTCAACCCCGTTATTGACCCTTCTGGAATCAGTGTGAGGCATATTTAACCCCACTAAAACCAACCTATCTTCATCGATAGACCTAACCTAACAGGACATTAAACCCCGCTGATACCAACCTATCTCCACATAGTAGGGGAGTCAGCTGGTGAAAGGAAGTTCACTGGTCCCTCAAAATGCATGGTCTAATTTTAGTATATTAAGGAAGAAGACACATTGGCGGTCAGTATTTCATGAAAAAATATTTGTTGTTCGTTTAGATTTTGAGATATCACTGTTGCCATGGTTACCAAATAATTTTTACAGCACATTGAAAATTAATATACTTTTACCCATAACTGTAATATTTTTGTATTAGAATTCCTAAACTTTGCAAACACATAGAATCCATAGCATACTTTTGGTCATAGGTCAAATTAGCCAATTACATATTTCTTGGTTGCCATGGTAGCAGTTATATGGGCATTTTTAGCCATTTCCTATTTGGCTAAAAAATTTAGAGAATCAGATTTAAATCATGAAATAGCCATGCCAACTGTACTTACATGTACAGCAACTTCTATGAATATGTTGGACCTGATCCCTTCCTTGAAAAGTGGCAAGATTATGGAAACCTAACCCCACAATCTCCAGCCACCATGTTTTTGGTGCGTTTGCATCTTGGGTACAACTATCACAAACGATTTTTCCGGAGACTGTCTCGTCTTAAAATAAGATATTTTAACCACTTGTCCAGATGGAACACTTGACACACCATTTCTGATTTATTTTACCCATGTTCAGATCATGATAGTTTTACCAAAATTATCGAACTGGTATGTGTGTGATCTTAGGACATGATTTGAGAGCAGAATCTAATTCTGACTGTAATCTCCTTGTGACCTGAGATTTGGATTTGAATTGTGAAAACCTACAGGATCTTGTGGTTTGAATCATGCTATGAAAATGCTACGGGATCAGGTATTTATACCTCGTGGAATAAATGCAGAACAAGATTTGGCCAAAATGGATGTGATCATGAGCTTAATTACAAACCCAGAACGGCCTTACATCATACATTTTCATTAAAACCTCAATAGTACATGTAATAGTACATTGGAGGTAAACATATAGTTTGCCACGTATTAACTTGACCAAATGTTGTCACGCACAACCATTGCAAGACCATGTTTTGCAACATATAGATACATGCATGATTAAATAGTGTCACATAATTGCTATGTGTGACCCGATATCATGCGATTTCCATGCTTGAATCTTGGAGTAATAACTCCAAGCTTGAACGTATTTGATCCCAATTATGCGTGACCAAATAGTTGTTTAGCTCTGACCGTTTAGGAAACATTTACACCTCATTGTCACAAAGGTGTGAAATGTAAAGTGGAGAATGAAATATAAAGATGATGGAAGAGATGCACTTCCTTTTTTAGCTTTTAAAGTAAATTTGTACTGGTCATGCTAGTATCTATCGCATGTTGGTGACCAATGTGATACACATCGAAAACCAAGTGATATGCTGAGCATCCAGAGGTGGTGAGTTCGGGGTATATTCAAACCAAGTGATATGCTGAACATCCAGAGGTGGTGAGTTCGGGGTATATTCAAACCAAGTGATATGCTGAACATCCAGAGGTGGTGAGCTCGGGGTATATTCAAACCAAGTGATATGCTGAACATCCAGAGGTGGTGAACTCGGGGTAAATTCCTTGATGAGAGACTTATCCTTAAATCACATATCAATAATTGACATTCCATAAATGAATAATATTATATCTCACTATACAGAATACATAATTCCTATGCTCAAATATCTATTCATAGCAGCTTATTACCCATGATTAATTTATATGCATATTTTTCCATTGATTTTGTGTGCATTCTATTGATTACATATATTTCTCTATATATAGCAGTACCTGTTGGTTCATGCTGACCTTGTTGTTCTTTGTATCCTGGGCAAGTTACATGTCAGGTTTATGGAGATCACAAAGCAGTATGATTCCCATGGCGTCAAGTCTACACGAAGGCTGACTTATGAACAAGGATTTACATAAATAACTGGACTGATATAAGCAATCAACAACAGTGTCTGGAGGAGAGGTCAGTTTAACAGTGTCTGGAGGAGAGGTCAGTTTAACAGTGTCTGGAGGAGAGGTCAGTTTATTTTCTATTTTTCCATGAGACCATTATACACATCAACATAAACTATCCAAAAATATACACTCATGGCTATTTTCATATGGATTGTGAAGAGGTTGATAATTATTTTTGTATTTTTATTATTCACAACCTGCACCAAAAGCTGATATAACTACAGAAATGTAAATCTGGAGCCTGACCATCACTTAATATCTTATTTTTTTATTAATACCACTTCATTTACCAAGTAATTTAGTACTTTCTCATTCTGATATTATATTATAACCCATGCAATAGGTATTTATACCCAAAGACATCGTCTAAATAGACTTGAAATCCTCTGATTTTAGATATACCACGCACTGCCCATCATATTGAAGTTTCCCCAGTAATTAAACTCGACTTCCGGCGATTGACTGTTGCAGTTCTGATACATGTCATCGTCTTTCCCAGTCATAATATCTATAATTGCAAATCCGTGAGCTTTCTGTAGCGTTTTTTCTCCAGTTTTTTATCCGATATTAAACCTGACAACGTGAAATGGCATTTAGGAGAGTCCAAGTGATGACGTCATGGAAACGCAAATGGAGAATCTTCATATGACGTCAGAAGGCCCACAACGTTGTGGAGTTTCAGATCGTTGATGTCACTCCCGTGAATAAACTGACCCACTTTCACCTGATTGCGCAAACTCGTAAACAATGGCGAAACGATGCCGAGATGAAGAAATAACAAAGAAATTTTTTCAAACAGGGCTGACATCTTAAGTTGAATTAAACAGTACATAATTCTTTGATTGTTAGTCGCTGGAAGTCGAGTTCTTACAGAGTCGGGACTTAAATTGGATGGGCAGTGCGAGATGTTTCTGGAAACAGTGGATTTCAAGTCTTATTTGACGATGTCTTTGGGTATAGACAAATATATAACGTTACTTTATGATCAATAGGACTAACTTCAAAGATGATTTTATTGTCAGCGACTTGGCAGTCGGTACAAATCTATATCCATCAATATTCACCACAGTGTAGTTATGTAAATGGTTTGATAGATATCTTATCAAATTGATTTAATTCTCCCTATCTACTCTCCTATATACGCTGCATGTTTAGAGCGCTGCGATCGTATTTGACCCAATTCGTTGCACACGGCACTTCCGGAACAGCGGCGACGGTTTGAATGGGGCATTCTCGCCTCTGCCTTTTATCTTTACATCGTTGTTTCTCTCAGTTTGTTCTCCCTAATGTTAACATAAATTACGTAGATTGCAATATATTTATATAAAGATTACACAACAAACACCAAATAGCACTAAATAAATTAATATCTCTTCCATGTAAATATTTCACGTCATTTTGCTTTGTATAATCATGGTTTAATTACTCATGACCTTTGGGTGACTATATTGTGCTATATACATGTATGATATATGCTTGACCAAATAGTCCTATGCAACAATTATGTATGACCCCGGTGTATGACCAAATGAGGTGTACTTCCCCTAAGGGAAATCAAGCACATTCTCAATCAGCATTCGCTCATCTTGATTTCTGTTATAAGTGAATACATATCAATATATTAGCTCCATATGAAACTAATATCCTACCGGACTACTTTTCTTATGACTTCTTCAGAAAATTATGCACCGCTCCAGTCACTGACTTTATTTGTTTTAAGTTCAAGTTTTGAGTTCAAGTTAAATATATAAAACATGTCTGGACATTATATGACAAACCTCATATTCAATGTAAATAATTACATGCTACTCATATTTAAAGATTTTATCATGGATCTTAAACTTCGAGTTAGATGATCACGAGGCAAACCTTGAGCATAAATGAATATATCCAGTGCAATGCAATAGTTCCAAATAAGTCAGCACTAGCATGTGTATCAAACGTCTAATGATAAACATTAACCTGTTCTCATGGCTAGATTGTTCGCTCAACACTTTGAATCAACATTACCAGACACCTTTGTTGTTATGGTACAATTAATGTATGGTGAAAACACTCTAACACCATGGTTATGCCATTAATGGTTATATCTAATCAAGGGCATTTGTTGTTCATTATTTTGCATGTTGCATACTGCCCAGGAGATCCCCCAGACACTTCCTCACCTATTTGTACCTATTTTTACAAAATATAGATAAAATAATATGAGCCGTTTGTGGCAGAACTGTCCTGATGATAAACAGTACGGTGACTCAGAGCAATGGTGTATTTTTGTAAGGGGTTTTGCTTCATTTTTAACATTATTTCAGTCATTTTTTTGTGAGACCAACTTGTAGCAGATATTATGCTGCCTCACTGAATTGTCATGTCGCAGGTCATGACAACCCACCCGGTCGGATTTACAAGGACAACAGGTTAAACCTTTAGGCACGGGCCAGAGCTCAGATGTTAAATTGTATCATAAATTCAATCTCAGCACAGCCAGGGATCGAACCCACGACCTTTGGATTACCACAGAGGAACTGGTGTTTGGTGCTCATAAGATCACATTCCAACCAACTGCGCCACAGCCCGTGACTATTATGTTACATGCTACATGTATTTGCTTATGCTACATGTATTTTCCTAGTGTTTTTGCATGAGCATGCGCAATGTACTGTAAACCTGTTGAGATGTGACCAATCAAAATTCATATTGATGGAAATTACATTTATTGCCCCCTACCCCTGCCTAAATGACGCCAATAATACATCCACCAGATGTCACTGCTTCTTTATGTGAATATTTCCATGACTCTCCCAAGAGCAGCAATGGCTGCCACAATGGCTGCTACAAGTAGGACTCGTCATGAAATGACTGAGGTAGTGTCGAAAGTGACGTATAACCCCAAACAAGCAAAACATAAATCTAAATGAAGACAGGTATATGACTAAATTGAAATCTGACACAGACATAACAAGACCTGCAGAAAAAGTAAATCTTCCATTTTCTGGTGTAGCACACACATCACTTTCACATCTATATATGATTTGGGAGGATGGGAAGTTTCCTTTTTCAGACATTTAGTATTTGATACATTTTTGTAGATCTTCATCCTTCTTCGTGTGGAGAAAGATAAACTATGGACCTTTTGATTTTTGGGGGCATTTGGCTGCATCCATGTGTTTTTGAGGTTTGTCATCCACCATCCTTGCCGCTACCTACATCTTGACATGAGAGCCTCCACAGGTAGTCCTGACCAGGAATATATGTATTCCTCATAAAGCTGACATAGCCAACATAATATGCTACAAAAATAAAAGAAAAAGTGAGTGCTCTTCACCTTCAATGTATATTTTCTTTTTATGTTGATAATGTAATATAAGAATAAATTCTAGATTTCCCTTATTTTCGATTTCTTTTTTAGGTTTACAAAATGAGAAGAGTGGAATATAAGGACAGGGGATATGCCTGGTTGGTTCTTGCAGCCAGCTTTATGGTCAATGCAATCCTCTACGGTGTTGTTTGGAGCATGGGGACTTTCTATGAGATATTTCTTAAGATGTATAAAGGCAATAAAGCAGAGGTTGCTCTGCTTTCTTCATTGTATACTGCAGTATTTTATGCAACAGGTAAAAGTAAAATAGATTAATATAGAGTCAAAATAGCACAATCTCCTAATATCTTGCCTGAAAAAGCGCTGTTTTTTATACTTTGTGTTGTTCTATTACTTTGTGCTGTTTTATTACTTTGTGCTGTTTTATTACTTTGTGCTGTTTTATTACCTGAAGAATCCATGTCGTCTTGTTAAGACCTAAGTTTCTATGAATACTTGACAGGGTCAACATTAACGAAAACTTTTCTTGGTTATTTTTTTATATATTCAAGGTCCTTTTACAGCCATTATGTCGAATATATTTAATGGCCGTCACGTAGCAATGGCGGGAAGCATTGTGGCAACTCTAGGTCTATTTCTCACTGCGTTTTCCACCCAAGTTTTACATCTATATTTCACATTTGGATTAATGACAGGTAAGTGCCATCATTCAGTCCATACTACAAATTCAAATCACACTCAGGATGTAACTTAAACGTGAGATGTTTTGCCCCATCTGGTAAAGGTGACCATGAACCGTTATATTACTTATTTCATTTCACCTTTATCTTTGTTTCAGGGATTGGTTTAGGACTAACCTATCTTCACAGTATCTCAATCCTTATGGCCTATTTTGACAAGTACAGATCTCTAGCCACAGGTTTGGCAACATCTGGTGTCTCAGCAGGATTCTTTTTGGGACCAATAGTGATACAACAATTGGAGAACTATTATGGCTGGAGAGGGGCTATAATGTTAACTGGAGGCATCACCTTCAATCTGCTAGTTTTGTCTTTCCTGTTAAGGCCAATGGATGACACTTTTGATACAAATATTAACCTGGAGCAGAGTGCTGATTCACTCAAGACATTGTTATCAAAATCATTAAATATATCAGTGTTTAAAAACGTGCATTTTGTGATATTAGTTTTGAATAATATTGGCGTGACTTTGGGGCTGTCTGTGGTCTTCGTTCATCTATCTGCATATTCCTCCGCTAGAGGGCATCGCGAAACCAATGGTGCATTTCTGTTTTCAATAATGGGATTAAGTGGACTATTTGGCCGGTTAATCTGTGGGTTCATATGCCACAGAGGGTATATGAGTGCAACCAGCCTGTACTCCTGGGGTTTCTTCCTGTCTGGGTTACTTACCATCCTGGCCCCACACTTTCCAAACCTTCAAGGACTCGCCATCTATGCAGCCTCGTTTGGGGTTCTGACCGGATGTTTTGGTACCATGCTTCCTCTGATCATCACAGACGTTCTCAATGTTTCTCTACTGAACAGTGGCTACGGGTACATCCTGCTAGGCGACGGAGTTGGGACCGTCATCGGTGGTCCTTTAGCAGGTAACACATTTGTTTTATATAGGCATCAGCTGTAGCTTTAATATTCCAATACTTTCACTGTGATTTTTAGAATTTCAATTTTATTCATCGTCATATCTTTCAAATGTATCACCAATAATACTCAGTAAAATATACAACCAAGTCAATCCAATCTGATGATTATTTGAAATATTTGAATAAAGATCATCGAACTATGATCTACAATCACATGATATTAGCCAGGAAAAAGGTCTTATTTATAATCATTTGTTTAAAGAAGTTGTTAGGAAAAAGGTGTATTTATGGTTCCCTTTTTACAATTAACTTGGACAAGTTACATCTGTTATATTTGAGCTATGTGATATATTTTCTGTTTTTGATAATGATGTATTGTCAAGGGTCTCCCTTAAGATTAGGTTCCCTTGTTACTTGTTTTATGTCATGTATAAACAAAATATATTTATTTATTTCATATTTAAAATCTATCAAATAGTGCACCATGATGATAATCTGTTGACCGTTATTTTATTTGCAGGGTGGATATATGAAATAACAGGCATGTACGAACTCAGTTTCTATGCAGGGGGCGTGGCATTATGCTTAGCATCACTGCCAATGGTGTTACCTTGGAGATTTATTAAGTCAAAAAAGGAAAAGGAATGTTTTGATAACAAAATGAGTCTGGATATTAACACTTGACAGTGGGATTTGATAGAATACCATACAATGATAAGATACCATACAATGCAAGTATATGTTGTCTTGTCTATGTGATAATGCAGGAGAATAAACACTCTGGGAAAAGATGATGACAGGTTTCTCACAAGCTTTATATAATATGGACAAACCAAGACAAACCAAGACAAAACTCAAATTCTTTGTAAAGTTATTCATTTCATATTTTCATGACAACCAGATTATCGTTTTCTCGTGTTTCAGATCATTATTGTGGCAATCTGTTGTGAAATCATATATTTATATTCTATATATATTTAAATGAAAATAAAATAGTTATACTTGATGATTGATTATAGATAGTATAGAATGAAAATGGATTGTTGGCTACGCTAGTATATAATTAAAAAGTGATAACAAAAGTAAAAAATAAAGATTAATGAATAAAGAAAAAAGAAAAGAAAAAAAAAACAAGAAACAACAATATCTATGTAGCGCTATAACATATTGCTCATGGCGCTCTTGCAAGTAATTATTTTGACGTAGATGAAACTGTTTGCAATTTTACAGCTTTTAATATGAAAGGGTAGCGGATGTTTTCTATTTTGTCCTAATAATCTGATTGCAGAATTTTGCACTTCTTTGGTAATGTTGCTGTTCCTCAATATGGGATTACTGTCGGTATGCGCATGTGCAAGAGTGAAATAAATAAATAAGCAGAAAAGAAGCCTTGTGAATTGGAACCGATTTTTATTTTACTTAAAATTTTGGTATTTTAATTTCTTGTTTGTTTTTATATGATTTTGATTGCCTAATGGAAACTGATATTATGCTCTGAAACCTTCTCATATATAAAGTTATCGTTCACAATATTATTGGTGTACACATTTGTGAGTGTTACTAATAATATGTGTCGGTTCTTTGATAATATTTATTGTGTTATATGTGTCTAATATTTATCAATTTTAATCTTACCAGCTTTTCCTGTTGTTTTTATGTAAACATTTTAGTCGTCAAGAAAAAAAACACTGTGTTCAAAAATACTTTTGTTTGTTTGGGGTTATACATCACTTTCAACAGTATTTAAGTCATTTCGTGATGAGACCTACTTGTAGCAGATATAGTGCTGCCTAACAAAATTGTCATGTCGCAGTTGCTCGACATGACAACCCGCCCGATCACAGATTTACAAGGACAATGGGTTAACACTTTCAGCACGGGCCTCAACTCATATGAGAAATTATATCAAGATTTCAATTTCGGCATGGTCGGGGATCGAACCCACGACCTTTGGCTCACCACAGAAGAACTGCTCTTAATACCTCAGTCACATTTGCGCCGGTCTCAGTAAAGATGCCTGGCCGATGGGTATTTTTTACAAAATCGGCCTGCAGTTCAGATTGCCGTGCGGGCACCGGGAGATCATCGGCCACAATTGGGCATCTTTAAGACGTCGGCCGGGTCATCGGGAACTTTTATCTGGAACATAAAAGTTGCCGGCGTTTCCCCGATGTCTTATCAGCAAATATCATCTTAAAGAACTCGGCAGGGTCCCGGCAGTGTCCCGCAGGAACATCGGCAGATCATCTTAGGGCTGCCGGTGGCATCGTGCGGTGAAAATAGGATTATTTTTATTTCCTGTGTTCACAGGCCATCGTCAGATGATCCCACGGGCTCCCTGCGATATATCATAGACGTCTTTGGGATATCCTACAGACGTCTGTCAAATGAGACAGACGTCTTTAGGATATCTGGCAGACGTCTGTCAATGAGACAGACGTCTTTAGGATATCTGGCAGACGTCCGTGGTATCTCATCTAGCAAGTGCCGTGCGGCACCCGTGTATAATGTGACCACAACTATGGCATGTCTCAGATTATTGCTGATAAACTCCCTGGCGCCCGGCAGACTGGGAAGTCGGCCGATGATTACATCCCGGCCGGCGCCCGGTGCAAATGTGACTGAGGCATAAGCTGGCGCTCTAACCAGCTGCGCAACGACCCGTGGCCATTTAGAAATACTATAGTGTGCCAAAATATCTAAACGTCCAGAGAAAAGTTCACAATAGGTGTAAGGGTTCTTGCTTAACGTTTCCGATCTATACATGTTTTACCACCAAAGTGCACTGTGGTTTCCATGAGCTCCATTATTGTAAATTTGCATGATTGGTTTGGAGCCACATTTTGGTTTTCACTTCTATATATTGCAGCTATTCCATTCTGAGCGGAATTCTATTGGAATATGCTTTGAACAATTTGTTGTGTTTTTATTGTTTCCAATTCTGATATGATGACGTTGTCTCCTGTTTTACCTGACCACGTATCAGGAATCAGTACCATATCAATCTCTTGTTCTTATCATTATTTGTTTATCAGTGATCTTTTCAAGTTCAGCACACTGAGCACTATTGGTTGTCACTGTTTACATTTTGTTTTCATAAATTAGAATTTGTTTTCTGATTTATCAAAACAAATCGTTCGCAGGGCACATTTTGGGCAAACATGGGTTCCACGATATCTTCTAACCAAAAATCATCTTATATTACATAGCAGTCCTCCGTCAGTGTCCCGCAGGCATATCATAAGATTATCTTAGGGCTGCCGGTGGCATCGTACGGTATCCTTCAGACGACCGAGCCATTGGGCCCGCTAGGTGTCGCGCGGCATCCGTGTACAATGTGACCACTGCCTTGGCATATCTTTAATTATTATGGATAAATTTCCCGGTACCTGGACGCTTGGGAAACCAGCTGATTCTCACTCTATGCACTTGGTTAAGAGGCATGCACATTCAACAATATAATGCTTGAGTGAATATCTTATGCATGAATGTGCACTCCAGAAAATACATTCATTTGGATTCCTCTCACTTGTTATAAGGGTTAGGCTCTCTCCGCATTCGGTATGGAGGCTCATACAGGGGCTATTAACAGAATAATACTTGAGTGAACATGTCATTCAAGAATGAGCACACAACAATTGCATCTGAGGCCTGCCTGTGGACCGCTATATATCTTCTTATTTTGATCATTCGCCTTCTTATTATATTTTGCCTTGTTATTATCATTCCTTGTTCTTATTATCCTGTGTTATTATCACTTTGTTTTTACAATTCCTTTTTATTTATCCTTCTTTGGTATTTATCATTCCTTGTTATTTATTATTCTTTGCGTTTATCATTCTTTGCTTTTATCATTCCTTGTTATTTATCATTCCTTGTTATTTATCATTCCTTGTTATTTATCATTCCTTGTTATTTATCATTCCTTGTTATTTATCATTCCTTGTTATTTATCATTCCTTATTATTCATCATTCCTTGTTATTAATCATTCCTTGTTATTTATCATTCCTTGTTATTTATCATTCCTTGTTATTCATCATTCCTTGTTATTAATCATTCCTTGTTATTTATCATTCCTTGTTATTTATCATTCCTTGTTATTCATCATTCCTTGTTATTAATATCCACATTTAGCATCATGCCTTATTATCATTCCACCATTATAGTTCACCAGTTAGTATCTTTCTAGTTATAAACAATCACATGTACATGTACCTAGATTATTTCATTCCAATTTAGACATCTCACTAGTAATATATACAGCTAATAACTTGAAAAAGGCCAACTCTCGCGATCGTCGAGAGGGGTCGAGATCGTGACTGATGTACAGAAGGAAAAGCTACCGTCATACTCTCCAGCAGAGCAGAGAACAGATTGAGAGAGTGATATCAGCTAATTTGCATAAGTTATGGATGAATGTGCTGGTAAAATAAACTCATTTACATAAGTTATACATGAGTCAGCTGTGGGACAGACAAGCAAGGCGTGGTGGGACGGCTTCACAAAACATGTAGTCCTAATGATGGGGATAACAAGGTAAGAATTCTCAGTATTCTCCAGGCATTACTTTATTCTATACATTATACATATAGCTTGCTCAAACATTTCCTGCAAGAGACCTTAATATTCATTTAATAATGGGGAACGCTTATTCTAAATATTATTGTTAGTATCACACCCAGTCTGCCGTTTTTTATTATTATTGAGTCATATTAACGGAAAAGTCATTTTCTTACGACAGATGAAATGTATAGTCAGGAGACCATAATGGAGCGAAGAGCATTACATCATATTCTTATCAATATTTGTGTTTTTCCTTACAATACATTGAATTTCAATACTGTTTGCTTATAAAATGTTCCATAGTGTAATCCAAAGCCTATACGACTGGGTTACATTAATATCTGTGCTGCTCTTTAAGATGTCTTATTATAAATTATGATGTGAAATCAGCCACATTTTAAACCCACACTCAGCCACATTTTAAACCTTCATACAGCTACGTTTAAACCTCCACTCAGACCAAAAGGTGACCTAAAAATGACAAGTACAAGATAATTGTTTTGTATAAAAATAACTACAAAAACGGAAAAAGATGTGTTTTTTTTGGTAACAATAAAGAAGGTATAGAAAACATTTGAAAACATTTTTGGGAATGATTGCACTATCAATCTGTATAACCAAGGCATTTACCTTCAGCTAGAATGATGTTTTTCCAGTTTAGATATAAAAAATATAGATATGAAAAATGCCTTATAACTCAGTTAATATTACGTTTTTATGAGTGCAATAATTCAAATAAAAGTCAACTTTTGGCACCATCTGGTAACTTTTGACTTGACACTGAAGACAGATATTTATAAATTTAGCCCATTTATCAAAATTCCCTCTATTTAAACTAAATAGAACAATATTTAGAGGAAACCTCTGAAATTTGATAATAAATATTCTCATTTGTATCACAGAAATCGTGGGAAACATTGAGATGTATGATATTTTGTTTACTTTTAATTTTGGATCACTTGGCAGTGATGAGGTCTAATGCAGCACCAACTGGCTAATGGATTAGTTATAAACAATCAATATATGATTATTTTCTCATGTGTATTAATAAACATTAATTCCCTCTGAACTAATATATGTTATCTATTAATTGACTCTGGAATGTTATAAAGGTGCACAATTCCATGCACATGCAGTGACCAGCAACTGTTCCAAACCGGCAGTTAAAACTAGGACATTTTTAACTGAGTCAAACATGGAGTAAAACTATGCTTTACTAATTGCAATTGTGCTGAATATTGTGTCAAACGCGTTATCTTGTATTCCTACTGCTTTTCTAGACGTTAAACGTGTTTACGTGTTTTCACGGCACAAGTTACTCTCCTTTGCATCGGGCTCAGTATATAACACCCTTTCCGCTTATGCGATGATATATGTTTGTTCCATAGGTCTGTTCCATTAGCCCCGCCCCTTGAATGTATCCAACTGCACATGCACGGTGCAATGATGTAATTACAGCCTTTCAGTAGGACAGCAGTTGCACGATACGATGACGTAACTCGAATCTCTTGCTAATTAATATTCATGAGCGCCCAAATAGTATGACATTTGGTCGCATCGGCGCTAGGCCTATATTGAAATGGCCTAGTAAAGCTGGGTAGGCACAAGTAATATTGTCACAGTAAAATGACGTCAGAAGTGGTCACATGACCAAACGTCATTCTCTGGGATTGTTTTATCATTGCATTCTGCATATGCTATCCAAAGTAGCCATTTATAATGCTCCGTATACATCACAGTGAGGAAATGCTAAGAATGTTGGCATAGTGGAAGATAACACGTATTTGTATAAAAAAAACCTACAAAACCAATTTCAGCTTTTAATGTATCAAATTCGAAAGGAGATGATTTGTTTTGGTAACAATAACAAAAAATCATAGAGCTAACTTGGACAACACTTTTGGGAAAAACTACATTTAATTTATCAATCTGCAAAACTAAGCCATTAATCTTTTGCTAGAATAATGCTATTTAGTTTAAATAGACAGAATTTTCAAAAATGTCTTATTGCTCAAGTGATTTGCGTTTTTGTAAATAAAATAATTCAGATGTAAACATTTGGCATTATTTGGTAATTTTGAGTTGACTTTGAAGAAAGTTAGATATCCAGGAAAGTTATTAATATGTCCATGATTTCTTAATGTATCATATTCGATAAGGTGTGTTTGTTTGCTGTCTATACTTTCAAGTTACTATGGAAACAACAATGGCTAGTTGTTCAAGTAAATATCAAATTGCATATTCT
This sequence comes from Amphiduros pacificus, assembly GCA_949316495.1. Taxonomy (NCBI): domain Eukaryota; kingdom Metazoa; phylum Annelida; class Polychaeta; order Phyllodocida; family Hesionidae; genus Amphiduros; species Amphiduros pacificus. Next base: position 16,362,833 of record OX439011.1, on the reverse strand, counting down.
CAATGGAATGATGCGAGATAAATGTAATCACGCACGAAACTTATATTTTGCATAAAGCACATTAATCGGTTTGGTAAAAAGTCCTTTTTTAGGAATGAAGTTAAAAAAAATATCACTAACAATATAAGCTGATTATTATCATTGGAAACAGAGCTGACATGCCTATGTTCACTTTCAGGTGTTTCCGCGTCGGTGGCCTACTGGTGCTGTTCATCCTGGTTCTCACGCTGTTTCCAGGCAACCAGGCGAATATGGAAGATGAGTATGATCCAGCTAAAGACCCTTGGGCCAGTGACACTCTGCCGGAAGTTGACCTCGAGGGACTGGTCTATAATCTTAGGTCAAATACCTATTTATTTTTTAATTGTACCATATTCTGATTGGTGTCCTTGTTTGTATGTCTGTATTTGCAATTGTGTTTGACAATTTAGTATTTATAAGGTCAAAAGAAGATTCAAAAAGAGGTCAAAAGGACTGTGCCCTGGGCAAAATGGCCAACACTTTTCAAAGATTTATTGGGGCCGTTCTTTTCTATTATCATACAGACATGACACATCATATTTTGAAAGCAAATTAAAACGAAGATTAGGACTGATCTTAATAATTATTCCAAAAGAAAAAAACCCAGTGGTTTAATTTGAAGCTTGAAAAAACTCGGGGGGTTAATCCTCCGATGTTTAACCAAGCATTTAGAATAACCCAGAGGTTTATCCTATAGGCCAAAATAACCCTTGCCAATGTTAGCCTATAGCCCAGAATAACTCAGACGTTTTCCCTATAGCCCATTATAACCCAGATGTTTAACCTATTGCCTATTATAACTCTGGTTAACATATATCCACAGTTTTGTTCAATATTGAATAATGAAACATTACTTTCTCCCCTCCATGGCAATCCTCCGCAAATGTTATTATTATCATTTATCGTTAATAAAGGATTAATAATTCCTTAAGTTTAAATATAATACTATTTTTTCTCTGCCCTTCTAATGGTCACGATTTTATCATTTTTGTATTGGGACATTGACAATAGCGAACAGGTGGGACAGGTTGGGAAGCTTTGGTAAAATGATATACCATATTATTGATGTAAGAAAACCGGAGTATCATGCTGGTTGCCTAGCAACAAATATTAATATGAATTGTGATATGATATGCTGCCTCACATAAATGTGAAAGTTCAAGTGAAAAATGATCAAACTGACTGAAATAATAGCTCATTTGTGCCTTGATCCAAGTTTATATGATACTGAAAACACAGACAATTGAATCTCATTTGTAAGATTTGTGTGTAACTTTGAAAATACATGTCTTGATGGTTGACAATTATAAAAGAAGTGACATTCTAACTTGCATCTCAGTGTTCTTTCTTTATTCAACAACAATACAAATAAAGATAGTATATTGTACCATATTGCTACGCCTGTCCAATCCCTGTTGCGCACTCATGACTCAATAGTGTACTTTAATGTGGACTGAATAGACTGTTTTAATGTGGACTGAATAGTATATATATATATATATATATATATATATATATATATATATATATATCCAGGTTCTGAGGTATAAATATTTGGGATGCAATTAACATATTGATGCAATGTATTTTCAGTCTGCAGATTTCCTGGTTAAAATATCTTTGAAAACTATTTAATAGTTTGTAACTTAATGAAGGAATTAACAAAAACAGATACTTGGGATGCAACTAACTTAATGATGCAATAAATTTTCAGTCAGGAGATTTCCTGGTTTAAGTATGTGGGGAATGTGACTTTGGAATGTGCTGCCAGATCCCGAGAACAGGACACTCTTATGCTGGCCATAGAAATCCTCCATGAATGCCTGGAGGAGAATTATCAGAAATGCGCCTCAAATTACGCTGATCAGCCCCCAAATAGATGCAAGGAATACGAATATAATGGTATGAAACCATGTGGACATCTCAGACTGGGCCACAAGTAAGTTTGACCGAGGCGCCATTGGGCTTGATTCATTCAATGGTTAATCTAAATAACAATGGTTAATTTGACTGGGGCACATGTGGGTAAGACCCAAACAATGGTTAATTTGACTGGGGCACATGTGGGTAAGACCCAAACAATGGTTAATTTGACTGGGGCACATGTGGGTTAGACCCAAACGATGGATACTTTGATTGGGGCACCTATGGGTAAGACCCAAACAAGGCCATATCTTGCAATCTAGTAGGGTAGGTTGGGGTCAGTGGCCATATCTTGCAATCTAGTAGGGCAGGTTGGGGGTCAGTGGCCATATCTTGCAATCTAGTAGGGTAGGTTGGGGTCAGTGGCCATATTTTGCAATCTAGTAGGGTGGGTTTGGGTCTGTGGCCATATCTTGCAATCTAGTAGGGCAGGTTGGGGTCGGTAGCCGTATCTTGCAATCTAGTAGGGTGGGTTTGGGTCTGTGGCCATATCTTGCAATCTAGTAGGGCAGGTTGGGGTCGGTAGCCGTATCTTGCAATCTAGTAGGGTAGGTTGGGGTCAGTGGCCATATCTTGCAATCTAGTAGGGCTGGTTGGGGTCAGTGGCCATATCTTGCAATCTAGTAGGGCAGGTTGGGGTCGGTAGCCGTATCTTGCAATCTAGTAGGGCTGGTTGGGGTCAGTGGCCATATCTTGCAATCTAGTAGGGTAGGTTGGGGTCGGTAGCCGTATCTTGCATTCTAGTAGGGCAGGTTGGGGTCAGTGGCCATATCTTGCAATCTAGTAGGGCAGGTTGGGGTCAGTGGCCATATCTTGCAATCTAGTAGGGTAGGTTGGGGTCTGTGGCAATATCTTGCAATCTAGTAGGGTAGGTTGGGGTCAGTGGCCATATCTTGCAATCTAGTAGGGCTGGTTGGGGTCAGTGGCCATATCTTGCAATCTAGTAGGATAGGTTGGGGTCAGTGGCCATATCTTGCAATCTAGTAGGGCAGGTTGGGGTCAGTGGCCATATCTTGCAATCTAGAAGGGCAGGTTTGGGTCAGTGGCCATATCTTGCAATCTAGTAGGGTAGGTTGGGGTCAGTGGCCATATCTTGCAATCTAGTAGGGTAGATTGGGGTCAGTGGCCATATCTTGCAATCTAGTAGGGCTGGTTGGGGTCAGTGGCCATATCTTGCAATCTAGTAGGGTAGGTTGGGGTCAGTGGCCATATCTTGCAATCTAGTAAGTCAGGTTGGGGTCAGTGGCCATATCTTGCAATCTAGAAAGGCAGGTTGGGGTCAGTGGCCATATCTTGCAATCTAGTAGGGCAGGTTGGGGTCAGTGGCCATATCTTGCAATCTAGAAGGGCAGGTTGGGGTCAGTGGCCATATCTTGCAATCTAGTAGGGTAGGTTGGGGTCAGTGGCCATATCTTGCAATCTAGTAGGGTAGGTTGGGGTCAGTGATCATAATTTAAAAATGGTCACGAAAGTAAAAATAAACCAACCATTGTAGATTGATTCAATAATAACTTGTACAGCTAGATATGTTGTTATCACTGATTTCAGGACGACCCCCCACTATGACACGCTGCTGTCATGTCGCTGGTATCTGAAGGTCCCGGATAACTTCCTTATGAATCTCACAGTGGACCAGTTCTACCTGGAATATTCCGGAGAGGAATGTCTCTGGGATTATGTCATGAGTGAGTTTTGGCATATATTTTTAATGCAGAAGCAGAAATTCATATGGCCAGTGGTCTTGCATCTCCTGTTAGCATATCTATTTTATTTTATATCTTATGAGTCATTTTATGTTCTAATCTATCACGATGATATCTATGTTAATACCTGAGTTATACTTGCGTAGGCAGCTGGTCCAGTGTTCGGTGCCCAGTGTTGGCCTGGTTGTCATGTTGTGCAATCCAGTAGGGCTGGCTGGGCTACTAGCCATATTGTGCGATCCAGTAGGGCTGGCTGGGGCTACTAGCCATATTGTGCGATCCAGTAGGGCTGGCTGGGGCTACTAGCCATATTGTGCGATCCAGTTGGGCTGGCTGGGGCTACTAGCCATATTGTGTGATCCAGTAGGGCTGGTTGGGATCATTTATATATAGCCTTATCAAAGCATATGTACAATATGTTATTTATTGCACATTTTCACTCTGAGCAAAGCTCACATCATTAATTCTCAAAAAGGTTAGTGACCCGACTTAGAACTCTGCAAGTCGGGTGTTGTTTCCTTAGTCCTTCATCCTTCATCATACCAGTTGTATATATTTTCAGTTTATGATGGGCACACCATGGAGGGGGTCCGCAAGTGGGGAAGACTATGTGGGAGACTACCGAGGTTCTCTCTATACGGTACCACAGATTCCATGATGTTGACAGCAGACACTGACTATGCCGTGGGTAAATACGGCTTCAGGGCTGTCTACCAGGTAAGCAAGCGGACACTGACTATGCTGGGGGTAAATACGGCTTCAGGGCTGTCTACCAGGTAAGCAAGCGGACACTGACTATGCTGGGGGTAAATACGGCTTCAGGGCTGTCTACCAGGTAAGCAAGCGGACACTGACTATGCTGGGGGTAAATACGGCTTCAGGGCTGTCTACCAGGTAAGCAAGCGGACACTGACTATGCTGGGGGTAAATACGGCTTCAGGGCTGTCTATCAGGTAAGCAAGCGGACACTGACTATGCTGGGGGTAAATACGACTTCAGGGCTGTCTACCAGGTAAGCAAGCGGACACTGACTATGCTGGGGGTAAATACGGCTTCAGGGCTGTCTACCAGGTAAGCAAGCAGACACTGACTATGCTGGGGGTAAATACGGCTTCAGGGCTGTCTACCAGGTAAGCAAGCAGACACTGACTATGCTGGGGGTAAATACGGCTTCAGGGCTGTCTATCAGGTAAGCAAGCAGACACTGACTATGCTGGGGGTAAATACGGCTTCAGGGCTGTCTACCAGGTAAGCAAGCGGACACTGACTATGCTGGGGTTAAATACGACTTCATGGTTGTCTACCAGGTAAGCAAGCGGACACTGACTATGCTGGGGGTAAATACGGCTTCAGGGTTGTCTACCAGGTAAGCAAGCAGACACTGACTATGCTGGGGGTAAATACGGCTTCAGGGCTGTCTATCAGGTAAGCAAGCGGACACTGACTATGCTGGGGGTAAAAACGGCTTCAGGGCTGTCTATCAGGTAAGCAAGCGGACACTGACTATGCTGGGGGTAAATACGGCTTCAGGGTTGTCTACCAGGTAAGCAAGCGGACACTGACGATGCTGGGTGTAAATACGGCTTCAGGGTTGTCTACCAGGTAAGCAAGCGGACACTGACTATGCTGGGGGTAAATACGGCTTCAGGGCTGTCTACCAGGTAAGCAAGCGGATACTGACTATGCTGGGGGTAAATACGGCTTCAGGACTGTCTACCAGGTAAGCAAGCGGACACTGACTATGCTGGGGGTAAAAACGGCTTCAGGGCTGTCTACCAGGTAAGCAAGCGGATACTGACTATGCTGGGGGTAAATACGGCTTCAGGACTGTCTACCAGGTAAGCAAGCGGACACTGACTATGCTGGGGGTAAATACGGCTTCAGGGTTGTCTACCAGGTAAGCAAGCGGACACTGACGATGCTGGGTGTAAATACGGCTTCAGGGTTGTCTACCAGGTAAGCAAGCGGACACTGACTATGCTGGGGGTAAATACGGCTTCAGGGCTGTCTACCAGGTAAGCAAGCGGATACTGACTATGCTGGGGGTAAATACGGCTTCAGGACTGTCTACCAGGTAAGCAAGCGGACACTGACTATGCTGGGTGTAAATACGGCTTCAGGGCTGTCTACCAGGTAAGCAAGTGGACACTGACTATGCTGGGGGTAAATACGGCTTCAGGGCTGTCTACCAGGTAAGCACAGCTAATATCGTGCCTGAATATGTACGTGATAGAATAGATTAACATGTAGGGAATTCCCATCAGACCGCAACTTCTAAAACAGTTCACAAATTCTGGTTTCCCAGTGTTGTGCGCTCATGGCACATTGTTTTATTTTTGAACTGTCACCAAGCATGGCCAATTTAATGGACCCAAGTAAAGTCCATTGTTTGGCTGTGGTGCATGAAGGGTTGCTAAACTCCATGCTAGAATTCGTATGAGGTATAGTACCTTAAATGCACACCTCTTTGTATTCAATGAATATGATTGTGGAAATAGGAGAGAAGATGAACTTCATTATTTCTTTAGTATATGCTATTCAAAGAACACAACCTCATGAGTCAGACTTGGCCATCTTTGATCTACATGCACTCCTACATGGACATAGCAACGTTTCCAATGACATTAATCATAAAATACTTGAAGCGATTTGACATACAGGTACTGAGTATGCATGATATGTATATGATATATATATATATATTACCCAACAAATCTGCTCATTATGTGTGTCTATCATTTTGAAATACATCTTGAAATATATCACTTGTACCTCCCCAAACAACAGCTTATTATATTGGATAAGTCATCTATGCCCATATCATATTTGACTATATCGAACAGCATGCTTCCCCAAAAGATGGGTTTGTATAGCATAAGCCATACAGACCATGATTAACCTTTTTTTCAAGATTATGATTAAAATTGAGGAAAAAAAAATAGTTATATTATTATATTTTACGATCTGGGCATGAACTGAAATGTTAAGAGATGTTGAATAAAAATATGAAAATAAAATAATTGGTTCAGAAATAAGGTGGTTATTTATTAAATAACCACCTTTGGATGATATGTTAAAATAAATAACCATCTTTTTTCTGAACCAATCATTCTATTTTCATATTTTTCTTCAACATCTCAGCGCTATGAATAGACTTGTCTGGTATCAGCGCTATATAATTTTTTGTATTACTATTATTTTATTATTATGTTATTGAGGCGATGGAGGCAGGTAGTTAATTGTCTGTTATGTAATTGAGGTGATTGAGGCAGGTAGTTAATTGTCTGTTATGTAATTGAGGTGATTGAGGCAGGTAGTTAATTGGCTGTTATGTTATTTAGGTGATGGAAGCAGGGCGAGGCGAGACGCTGGGTGAACCGACCTACTTTGACAGTCCATCCGGGAGCTTTTCTCTGGACGATGCGAGCCCAGTCTATTTTGAGGTGTATGACTTCACCTTCTATTACTATAAGTGGTTTATCCGGACAGACTGGTCCCATATCATCAGCGTGGAGGTCCTCTTTACTCCGGATAACCTAACTGTCCTCTCCGTGCACGAGGGCACCTCCGAGAACAACGCACCTTTTATCAACCTTACCAATGTTGTCAACAAGACAGGAGGTAAAAGAAGATTTATTTCACACCAAAACGCATGAAACATTATTGTTTGTTAACATTATTTACCTATAATATAAATCGATAAATTGAATTCATTTCAGCATTCATCTGGGTCAAAACTTGTGGTGAAAATGTTGTTGAAAAAAAAAAAATGAAAAATCAATTAAGAGTTATTTCTTACTGTATACACACAGAAGCACTGGTTTCATTATAAATGTTGCTGATGTGGTGAGGCTCTACATTGGTAAAATAAATATATAACCAAGTGATGAATAACATTTCCAGAGAGTCAAATCAGAGATGAGGTGTTCAACTCGCATCAGATCCTGGTATTCTTGAGAAGAAGTGACCGGATGGACAATACAACATTCATGTAAGTTCTAATTAATATATTTATCCATGCAATTTTTTAACATAATTTTCTTTGAAATGGCTATATAACCTATCCTGGCACTTGCACCACGTAGATAGCGTTTTAATTATTTCTTTCCTATTTTTCTGGATCTAACCAAAATACATTTCAGATATAATTGCAACTGAGTTTTTTCCCCATTCCAGCCAGTGTCCCGTGACTGGACCGTGATTTGTGTTATTATATCTATGTGATAATGCAGAAGAAAGATCCCCAGTTACTCTTTAAAAAGAGCGATAAGCACAGGTTTAATAAATAAGCACAGGGGTTTTTATCTAACAATTATATGATTGGGAAAGATGATGACACAGTAACCACAGCTAGCAGTTACCGACTGGAATCGGGTAAATTTTTCTGCCTAAACCAAGAAAATTAAGATTTCACTATTTTGGAAGAAAGCAGTAACTGTTACAATTGTACTCGATCACGACTTTTTTATGACAATAGATGTCCTTTCGTTCTTGAACAATATCTTGTTCAAATATTTCTGTGTATTTTAAATTTATGATTATTTTCTCTTTTTTTTTAAGTGCCACTTATTCCACTAGTCCTAAGACTGTGGATATGCCCTCCTTTGCACAATACAACACGTACACGACGAGCAAAGTTTGTCAAAATGGCGGCATGGAATGGACGCACCCTGGTAACAGCTCAATATACTCCATTGACATCGCCACATCATTCGCCATCGAGCAAGGTGTCAGCATTCAATGTCATCTCATCTTCACAGCGCCCCCAGGTGAGCGATTTGAAAATGATTAATTAATTATTTAAATAATCAATTTATCAATCAAGTAATTAACTAATTATTGATAGTTACTTAATTGATTTATCGTAAATCTATTATATTTATTATTGCTGCTTTCTGGTTGTTATTACTCATTGATTAACCAATTAATTCATCTAATAATCGATTAATTTATCATATATTAATCATAAATATGAATATTACTGATTTAAGTATGTCATATATTTCGAAATATTAACCATGCATCTTTTTAACGTATTTCAAAATTCAAATTGATGTGGTACTTGTACATTTAGTATCATGGATTAGATAATCGCTACGCTTTGTATTTTTATAAAAAGTAAATTTGAATATATTAAAACTAATAGTATTCCATGTCTTTTTGACATATCATATGTCATCAGAGATTCACAAACATTTCCTTCACAATTTGTGTTGATTATACCTTTTAATTTATTTAATATACTTTTTAAATTTCTAAATACACAGGGATGTTCATCCAACTTAGAATCCAGACGCTGGAATTCAAAGGTCCCAACATCCGGGACTGTATGAACGAGGGTCTTCTAGTGGTGGACGGTCCGGAGCTAGCCGGTGTCAACCACACCAGGTACTCTCCACTATATAAGACAAGAAAATACATGATTCTCTTATCTTTAATTTATTTATCTAATTAATTTTATATTTTGAAAAAGAAATGGAGAGATTTTTTTCTGTAATACTGAGTCATATGTATCAGTCTTATTTTATGTTAGAATGATACCGTTTCTGAGGTGATAATTGAATATTGTCTTTGGTCTCACTATGCGTCAAACATTTTATAGTTATCAGTTGGGGCCAAACATCTATTTGGTCACGTGTTAATCTGACAATATAGAGTCACGCATAGTAGAGCACTATTTGGTCTTGCACACCTCATGTATGACACAATGCAGTCATGCGATGGTCATGTGTGACATAATTTGGTCACGTCCACACGTGATAAAATAGGTTTAGCTCCAACTACTAAACAAATGCTGTCTTTTCAATCTGATGATTTCAATCTGATTAACTCTGAAATATGTGATTAACTCTGAAATGTGTGATTAACTCTGAAATGAATTAATTACACATTGTATCTCTGAATTGATGTTATATTCTAAATGAGACTGTTTGCAGGTATGGGCCATATTGTTATGATGAACCACAGGGGTTATTCACTAATGTTGGCAATAAGAACGGAATAGTCAGCACTGGGCAGCAAATGGTTCTCATGTATTACTCGTATGTGGACTTCGAGGCTCCCTTCGTCCCGGAAGAGAGAGGGCGCTTCAAGGCGTTTATATCAATAACGCATTGTCAAGGCTTCTTCCAGCCCTGTTCCAGAGGGGAAGATTATGACATAGCCACTGAACACTATCGCGCTATCGGCAAAACTGACCTCGATACTGACCACAGACACGTGTCATTCACGTGTGATAAGGACCATTGCTGCAACTTTCAGGAACTTCCGGTCTATGGGGTGCTGACACCTGGTGACTGTTCTATAACCGGCGGCGTGCATGGACCTCAGATTTTGGCCACAAGCGATTTCAAGGTCGGGCTTGTTACTCCACGCAAGAATGACACATACTTACAATACGGTTGTGAACGGCTTGATAATTTGACCGATGTCCAGAAAGGGGGCCGACATGACATTTGCCGTGGCACCACCGTCCATCTGAGGTATGGTTCTACCTCTCAATGGTCTCATGGCGCTCTTAACTTCCACGTGGAACCTTCCAAATGTGGCTTCTATCTACCAAATGTGCATTACAAAAACGAATTGTACCCGCCCTGCGCGGAGGCAAGGTTTCCTTCTATTCCGGGAACTTACAATGTAACCTTCATTGACCCCAACTACAATATTAAAAAATACTACACATTCCTTTTTGACTATAGACAACCTAATAGATGTCCATATAAGGAGTTAAATGATACGATCGAAATTAAGAGCTCTCCAGTTTCATTTGTGTGGTCGAGAATGCCAAAGCGACCATTGCAATGGAGGTCATGGCCGACCACGATGCTGGGACAGAACTGGAGCAGGGAGGTCATTGTCACCCGCCATAACGAGGCTGGAAAGGAGTGTGATCTTGTGTTGATCTTCCAAGACCATGAAATGAAGAGGTGAAGATTGTTCAAACATGTTTAGCCCCTTTATTTATGTCAAATATCATTGTTGATATTTAGCGCACTGAATGAAAAAAATTACAAAGAAAGCTTTTATAAGAATACTTAAAATATAAGGCATACATAGTATTTGGTATTGTCACAATAAAGGGTTATATTAACGATGAACAGTTAAGGAAGAAAATATGAAGCCTTTTTAATGTATGATCTTAATATTCGTGTTAAATTATATTAGCAGCCGTTCACTGATATCAAGTGAGAAATATAAAATGATTACTACGGAAATATATGAGGTCATGACCTTTTTGTCAACACGATTAATCATCATGACATTTTTTTAACAATATAATTTTGATTGAATTATGAAGGTCTATAAACGACACGGTGCAATATCAATGCAAAGATGGATTTGAGAATATTGGTGACCAATGTATAAGTATAACATGGCCCGGAAGAATTGATGAAAAACCTCAGCAGCTGTTAGGCCTGTACCTCAATATGTCCTCACACGAAGCTGAGGCTAATTGCAAGAAGGTTTGCCTGCTTTGACTGTTTGTATTTTTTTATTTGTTGATTATGTATACAAATATCCATATGTTAATATATGATTAGGGTTAGGTGCTCCGGAAGATATGTTGAATAATTGTTGAATATTTGCTGATATCTGATGAATAATTATAGAATATTTTTGCTGAATATTTGCTGAATATATTTGCTGAATATATTTGCTGATTACATTTGCTGAAAATATTTGGTGAAAATATTTGGTGAAAATATTTGCTAAAAATATTTGCGGAAAATATTTGCTAAAAATATTTGCGGAAAATATTTGCTAAAAATATTTGCTGAAAATATTTGCTAAAATATTTTCTGAATATTTGCTGAATATATTTGCTGATTACATTTGCTGATTACATTTGCTGATTACATTTGCTGATTACATTTGCTGATTTTTTCTTATTTGCTGAACATGTGTGCTGAACATTTTCAGAAAGATCCTAAGGGGCATCTGCTGATTCTGAAGAACAAAGGCCAGCATGAGAGACTTGACCTTCAAATATTTTACAAGTGGTGGTCCAAATATCTTAAATACATTCCTGGCATAAAGGTGTTCCATATCGGGCTGAGGACAGCAGACATTGTGAGTACAGGCACATTATTATCCAATAGAAAGAGTTCAAATTAGACTCTGCGTTCCTATGGCAGAAGCATCAACTTACCTTTTGTTTTGACACATTCATTAGACAGTTGGTATTCAGAATAGGTTGTCGATAAGTGTAGAAGAGTAAACACAATAGATCACATTATGTTCAGTCATGCCTTTTTTTTAGGAAACTAAATAATGGTATGTACATGATATTGGTCGATATACGATGAGTCACAAATTATTCAAATATGAGTGGTGGATTGTGGGAGTAGTTTTTGATAATGCTTAATTAAATACATGTTTAGATTGTATGTATGAACTTCAGTATATTTATGAATGATAATGATCCATCAGATTTTTACCATAAAAATTCATTTGTAAATCATCTTTGCCATAAAGGATGGGAAAATAGTTCCCGGAAAATGGCGATGGAGCAATTTTAAACCAGCCACGTACGCTGATTGGTGGACCCCAGATTACACCAGGCGGAACCCGGATGAAACCTGGCACCACAGCAATGGCGGATCGTACATCCCAAGTATTAGAAGCCAAGTGAGTTATATACATTCACAATGTAGCGAATTCTGATTTTATAAAAAAAATCTTATAACTGTGGCACAGCAAAACACTGAAAGCTGACTCTGAGAGATGTTAATATTATGGTGGATTTCAAACAATATTCTATGTGTATATAGATTTCAGAATGGACTTCATGACTTGAAACTATTGGTTACAGGAGTTAAGAGAGGCCCTGGGCCAAATGCAGCCCAATTATAATGCGGACGATGTGGATATGTGTGTAGTGTTTGTTCTTACCAATCCCCACAAGAGGTCAAAGATGGTTAAAATCCCTTGTGATCTGCAGATTCCAGGTGATTATCGACCGATGTACATGTATATAGAACTCTGCTAGTAGTATGCATATTGGGTTTTTTGGACATACAGGGTAGCGTAAATTGTAGATTTCTCCTAAATAAAATTATAATTTCAAGTTAGGTCTGGATTGAAATGGTTCCTGGCATCATGATTTGGGTAAAATTTCAGCCAAGTTATTCAGTTAAATTACATTAACAACTCTGTCCACCTTCTTGAATATTTTATTTTTAATAATATTTTGTGACTGGTGAATAATGAAATTGAGCATAGCACATTAAGTGTGGAAAGTCTCGGTCAAGTAAGAACAGACTTGAACACAAATATTCAGACATAACTCCAGACGCAAACATTAAACATGGCGTATGTGTGCACAAAACAAACATGCAGCAAATATATTATAAAAAAACTAATCATATTCCAGAAAGCAAGCATGATTATAGTTTAAGTATTATAGGGTATTTAAAACTCATGTTTTATAATGACTCATATACCCTGAAATAAACATGGCCTATACATCATTTAGTAATGTTACTTAGTGGCCTGATGCTTGTATGGTCTTTGTCATAAGTGATCGCCTACCATTAATCATCTGGTTTTGCAATAGGCGACACAAAAATCTTTAAAACGATTGTTTGTCTTCGTCTATGAAATACAATAATTAAGCATTATTTTGTAACTTTCATGTTATGTAATTGTCTGTAAAGTAAAGTAGAATTAGTGTGTTTTACATGTGGATACGTCCAAAGGTAAATGACTCAAAGTGTTTTATATCTGTTCTTATTGTTATTACAGGGAGTATTGGCCTGTGTGAGTCAGAACCACTTAACAAATCCATAGACATCGTACCATCACCTTCCATTAGATTCCTGACCACCCTCAGCATCCATTCATTTAAGGTTATTTTCTTAATTATAATAATAGTATAATGATGATAGTAGTTTGAAGAGATAATACACTGACAAAACCCTATCTAGACTGACTATCTGATGTGACCACTCAGGACACAAGAGCATCAATTCTTCAACAATCTTCCTTTACAGCATGGTATAATATGTTTATTAAAATATTGTTTCTTGTTTTGCAGGGAAGCCACAGGAAGCATCTTTATCTACGCCCGGCTACAGAAGAGTGCCCTTTCCCATACATACTAGTTGGTCAAAAGTAAGATTTATATACTTATTTGAAGATATTTCTAAGGGAGGATAGGCGTAATGGTACTATGGGTTTATGGGCAGTATTCACAAACGCTGGCACTACAGTTTAGTTAGAATAATGGATATATGAGATTTAAGTTCTTAAATGTGTTAAATCATATATGTTAAGCTTGCACATTTTATTATGAACCTTTACCGCTGATAACAAGGTGAGAAATATAAAAAGGTAATTTTAAGTGAATTTTCTTCAAAAACGCTTTTCAAATTAACTTAATTAGGCAATAATTACATGTTAGACCCTCACAAATTAGACAAGCCGGAGACCTCTGAATACCTCAATATGCCCTCCTGATGGATATAATAGAGAAAGATATCCACAACAATCTAGGCCACTCTATAGATGAGGCCAACAAGATACCTGCTCTGGATGGATAATATCACCCTTATCTCATCAGATCCCAAGGAACTCAAACAATGCTGACTATTACAGACTAAGTAGCGAAAATGTATCATCAAATTTGGTAAAGCAAAAGTAAGAAAATCAGTGATAAGCCTGATGATGAAAAAAATCCAAGTTGGGCGAGATGCCACTGGAACATACAGATAGTTATAAGTACTTGGTCATCACTGTGAAAACAAAGGACAACCTCAGATTTGTTTGTTTGTTTGTTTGGGGTTTTACATCACTTTCAACATTATTTCAGTCATTTTGTGATGAGACCAACTTGTAGCAGATATAGTGCTGAATCACTGAATTGTCATGTCGCAGGTCCTTGACATGACAACCCACCCGGTCACAGATTTACAAGGACAATGGGATAACCCTTTGGCATGGGCCTCAGCTCATCTGTGAAGCCCCATAAAAGAAATTAAAAGAACAAAAGAAGCAGCATTTTAAACTATGCGGGCTGTAGCGGGATAGATGTGAGATATCCATCCATACACATGTAGAAATATTGGAACCCAACAAAACTGAGGAAAAATCTGAAAAATCTGGCTGTCAACTCAGTGGTGAAAGAATATAAATAGATTTGTTTTATATTGACAGTTGTACTTATTGGTTAGTATATATACCAGACACCTGGCTACAGTTTATGACCTAATATTGGTCAATTCGGATTTGATGATATTTCTGTGAGCAAATCAGGTATTTATGACTCAGGAATTTCCAAACTTTGAATGAGATCAAAAATAGGGCATTGACAGCAGAGGTAGTAATTGAATACTACCTATGTAATGCAGAGCAGTCAGCACCATATTCAGGGCAACAACACAAATGCTCCACTGTTAAGAACAAGTTCCAAGCCAATATATGCAGAGTCTGCATGACAGAAGAAAAACTCAATAACATATCCTTAAGGAATGCCCTTTGCAAACAGAAGATACCAGAGAAAGAAAAGAAAGTATTTTCAACAACACAGAAAACCTTGTGAAATTACCTTCCAAAGTAGAGAGACTAATAACAATAAATCACACAAGGTGCAGCCCCTAATATATATAGTACAGGGAGAGCAATTCAGCTCTCTGAGCAAGCACACGCTGAACTGAACTGAACTGAACCCATGGGCATATTCCTTTGTTGAAAACACATGGCTTTCTAGTGTGTTCAATTACCTAGAAGATTGTGTCTCTTTATGTCTTTGTCATTTGTCTTAATAGAGTCACTCTGGCCCATAAATGATACTTATTGCAACAAGTAAAAGTGGTGCTCCACATGTAACATGGTTGAGGAAAACAAATACCTCAAACAAAACAAAAGTTGTCACCAATTAAACAAAAATAACAACAAACTAAACAAAAACATTTAATTTTATATATGAACAGATTTTTAGCACAACGGTATGCAGAGATCTGTCTTTTTGGTCTCGATTATGTTAGCTTCTCTTATAACATTCAGGCGCTTAAACAAATCATTGATCAGACTTTGTTATTTCTTTTCATATTGTCCAATTTATACAATTTGAACTAAATCTACACAGAAAGTCATGCTCTATTGATTAGAAGGCATTTCCAAGCAATATCAATTGATAATTTTACACAGCAATGGGCGACAACAATGTTGTCATCTTGAACTTTTGTCATCACGCACTTCATCTTTGTTAACATGTTTAGGAATGTATTTATACGCCCACGCGTGCACAAATTGGAATCTTTTGCACACGACGCACACGACGAACACTACACAGTAGTGTTAGTTGCTTGAACAATATTGACCACAGAAAAAAACGAATTACTATCCTCAGGATATGACTGCTCTTTACTCATGATTGTACCGATCACAAAATAACACAGATAATGTTGGCAATGATTGTCAAAAAGGAACCATCCGTGTTACAACAAAAAAAACTGAAAAATATTATTGACATCTCGGGTCAAATCTTGGGTGTAAATCTAAGGTCAAATAAATTGATTACTGAGTTCTGTAAAAAAAAGATTTAAATTTTACTTTTTCAGGTGCATTGGAGTAGCTGTTAACCGGAATATAAATGGGGAAACAGTGCCGCTAAACATGGACACCCTGTCCACATCATGCCCTGCCCTAGGATCTATGAAGTATCCCACCACCTCCGGCAAAACATGTGCCAAGATTAGACTGGACGAAACTAGTGAAAAGGGAACCAGGAAATATACTGCTTGTGTAAGACCTCGTGTAATACTTAAGGCACCAAGGTAGAAATGTCAGCGTAATATTAAAGACGTCAATGTAGAAATGTTAGCATAATAATAAAAACACTAGGTAGAATTGTTAGCATAATATTAAAGACACTAAAGTAGAATTGTAAGCATTGGGTCTTCTCATTTTTTTTCTGTCCAACTTTGGCCAATGGTAAGATTATGTAATTGTAATATAGCGCTATGAACAGACACTGTCTGGTGTTAGAGTTATATAAAATTGTTATAATCATAATGAATATTATTATTTTTTGATTAAGACAAGTTCTATATAGGATATTGGGAGTAATCAGTGTTAACATTTTTTGTATCCATGCCATCATTGGAGAAAAAGGGTGTATTATGTTTCTAGCATTTTATAGTTTATCCTATATCTTTAACATGTCACAAGTACACATAATAAAATGTAGTCTTCAAAATGCAAATTCTGCCTATCTGACGGGAAATATTTTGCATCATAAACTTCCACCCACCTTTCTTCAAGATTGGAGAGAAATTTCAGACTCACATTGTTCATTAACAAGCAATGTCAACGCTAGATAACAAATATCAAAAGACTTTCCTGATTCCCTATATCTATTTCCTGATTCCCTATTTGACAGGGAGTAATCATTGTATCCTCAAACGTGTGAAAATAACAAGTAACAAGTCATTACGCTTCAAAGTTAGTTATCACGCCGAATAAGTTACTATTCATCATGATTTCCCTTTTTAAGGATTTATGTGCACCATATTTTGGTGTGCCCATCTTTTTACATTCTGACATGGCGCTTTTGCAACAAAATTAGTAAAAGTGAAAAAGTGCCTTATACGTATGTGATAGAGTATGGAGTCACAGTTACTTCGAGATTGAGTGTTTGTTTTATCTTAAAATTAATTGATGCACAAGGATTTCTATATCTTCAAATGAATATTTTTCACATTCTGCTTCTTTGGTTTTTTAAAAATCAGCACTTGTTTATATTCACAGGCACCAAGGAAACCATATCCATTCGCACTGAACATAGATGAACTTGAAGAGCAAACTCCCGTTTTGATTGACCTTCTCCGAACTGTGAAACATGATCCCTTGTATGATGGCGACGTGAGATTCCATGTCAAATCGTCTGAAGTTATCAATAAATGTCAACTAATACGCCACAAAGTTGTCACAGACGAAGATGGGACGAACTCAAGGTGTGTGACCTATTCAGGGAATAGACAATCCTTGTCCAAATGTATTAGGACAATCAAGGACCTCTCGTTGAAATGGGTTTGTGCAGCAGGCAAATAATGTCACTAATTATAAAAAAGATTGCTCTGATTGGTTCACAAAAATATAGAACAGGGAAACCCCAAACAACGACCACATATTTCCAGTGACGTGTAACTGGAATTCCGGCCAAAGCATATAAGGCACCTGTGAGGTTGTTTGCTTTCTCAATTTGGGACCGTTATTAGTGTCTATTCAGGGGTGGATACAAAGTCCACCAAAGGGCAACGTGGTCAACATATGACATAGTTTGCGTGTGGACGGTGTGGACAGTGTGGGGCAGATACAGAAATACCTTTTTGAGAGGCTTCATGGTTAAGAAAAAGAACACTTTTGGCCCATTTTATTTCATTACTTTTTTGTTCAAGCCAAAAATCCCCATCCTGATATCTCCTTTTACTAAGGAATTTATGGGAACATGCCAACGAGAATGGTCCTGTAATTGTAGTTAAACATATCTTGGAAATAATTTCCCAAATCAAATCAAATTAAATGGAAACATTTTAATCGCGTTAACATCTGAAT
Source organism: Amphiduros pacificus (assembly GCA_949316495.1). NCBI lineage: Eukaryota > Metazoa > Annelida > Polychaeta > Phyllodocida > Hesionidae > Amphiduros > Amphiduros pacificus. The sequence goes on along the minus strand of OX439011.1, from coordinate 16,344,630 downwards.
GCAAACGTGCCAAAATAAAAAAAATAATTCAATAAATAAACAAACAAACAAGATGTTGTGTTTCACGATGGTTATGAAAATGTACATGATATATTTCAGATTTGATTATTATATAGAGAAGACCAAGCCTCCTGGATGTGTGAATAAGAAAGGTGTTTACACATTCCTTTGTCAAGTAGACCCTGTGAGTACTGAGGAACGGTGTCTTTCCTCTCAGTTCCAGTAAGTACAACTTGCAATAACTTGAAATGCTCCATTACTAACTCACAATAACATGACATACTTATTTACTAACTCACAATAACCTGACATACTTATTTACTAACTCACAATAACTTGACATGCTCCATTACTAACTAACAATAACCTGACATACTTATTTACTAACTCGCAATAATCTTGTGGCTCCCCCCGGATTCATACATGACTTACTGGCAGGTGTGGCGATGGCAGCTGTATCGTTGGCCATCATAAATGTGATGGGCAGTCTGATTGTGTGGATGGCACAGATGAGATGAACTGTGCCAGCTCTGAGGACCAACCTGTCTGCCAGTACAAAGATAACATCAAAGTCCAGAAAGACATACCGACCCTGGAGTGTACCACGCAATGCTATAAGGTATGTAGATAATAAATACATAGCAATGTGTACAGTGGTAATATTCAGCCTGTATAAAGATTGATAATGTTTGTAATGCCATTTAAAAATCATGATATAACATCCAAGCATTTCAATTTAGATATGAACCAAAATAGTGTTAATCATAGTCCAAGAAACAAGCATTTAGTTGTGTTAATCATAGTCCATGAAACAAGCATTAAGCACTGTTAATCATATCCCAGGAAATAAGCTTAAGTTTTATCAATCACAGCCCAGGACACAAGCATTAAGTTATGTCAATCATAGTCCACGAAACACGCATTCACTTGTGGCAATCATAGCCGACGAAACAAGCATTAAGTTGTGTCACTCATAGCCCAGGAAACAAGCATTCAGTCGTGTCTGTCATATCCCAGGAAACAAGCATTAAGTTGTGTCACTCATAGCCCGGGAAACAAGCATTAAGTTGTGTCACTCATAGCCAAGGAAACAAGCATTTAGTTGTATCTCTCATAGCCAAGGAAACAAGCATTTAGTTGTGTCTCTCATATACCAGGAAACAAGCATTCAGTCGTGTCTGTCATATCCCAGGAAACAAGCATTCAGTCGTGTCTCTCATATACCAGGAAACAAGCATTTAGTTGTGTCAATTATAGCCCAGGAAACAAGCATTCAGTTTTGTCACTCATAGCCCAGAAAATAAGCATTAAGTTGTGCCAATCATAGCCCAGGAAACAAGCATTCAGTTTTGTCACTCATAGCCCAGGAAACAAGCATTTAGTTGCGTCACTCATAGCCCAGGAAACAAGCATTAAGTTGTGTCTCTCATAGCCCAGGAAACAAGCATTTAGTTGCGTCACTCATAGTCCAGGAAACAAGCATTTAGTTGCGTCACTCATAGCCCAGAAAACAAGCATTAAGTTGTGTCATTCATAGTCCAGGAAACAAGCATTTAGTTGTGTCTCTCATAGCCCAGAAAACAAGCATTTAGTTGCGTCACTCATAGCCCAGAAAACAAGCATTAAGTTGTGTCACTCATAGCCCAGGAAACAAGCATTAAGTTGTGTCACTCATAGCCCAGGAAACAAGCATTTAGTTGCGTCACTCATAGCCCAGGAAACAAGCATTAAGTTGTGTCTCTCATATCCCAGGAAACAAGCATTTAGTTGCGTCACTCATAGCCCAGGAAACAAGCATTCAGTCGTGTCTGTCATATCCCAGGAAACAAGCATTAAGTTGTGTCACTCATAGCCCGGGAAACAAGCATTAAGTTGTGTCTCTCATATACCAGGAAACAAGCATTCAGTCGTGTCTGTCATATCCCAGGAAACAAGCATTCAGTCGTGTCTCTCATATACCAGGAAACAAGCATTTAGTTGTGTCAATTATAGCCCAGGAAACAAGCATTCAGTTTTGTCATTCATAGCCCAGGAAACAAGCATTTAGTTGTGTCACTCATAGCCCAGGAAACAAGCATTAAGTTGTGTCTCTCATATCCCAGGAAACAAGCATTAAGTTGTGTCACTCATAGCCCAGGAAACAAGCATTAAGTTGTGTCACTCATAGCCCAGGAAACAAGCATTCAGTCGTGTCTGTCATATCCCAGGAAACAAGCATTCAGTCGTGTCTCTCATATACCAGGAAACAAGCATTTAGTTGTGTCAATTATAGCCCAGGAAACAAGCATTCAGTTTTGTCACTCATAGCCCAGAAAATAAGCATTAAGTTGTGCCAATCATAGCCCAGGAAACAAGCATTCAGTTTTGTCACTCATAGCCCAGGAAACAAGCATTTAGTTGTGTCACTCATATCCCAGGAAACAAGCATTTAGTTGCGTCACTCATAGCCCAGGAAACAAGCATTTAGTTGTGTCACTCATAGCCCAGGAAACAAGCATTAAGTTGTGTCTCTCATATCCCAGGAAACAAGCATTTAGTTGCGTCACTCATAGTCCAGGAAACAAGCATTAAGTTGTGTCTCTCATATCCCAGGAAACAAGCATTTAGTTGTGTCACTCATAGCCCAGGAAACAAGCATTCAGTTTTGTCTGTCATATCCCAGGAAACAAGCATTCAGTCGTGTCTCTCATATACCAGGAAACAAGCATTTAGTTGTGTCAATTATAGCCCAGGAAACAAGCATTCAGTTTTGTCACTCATAGCCCAGAAAATAAGCATTAAGTTGTGCCAATCATAGCCCAGGAAACAAGCATTTAGTTGTGTCACTCATAGCCCAGGAAACAAGCATTTAGTTGTGTCACTCATAGCCCAGGAAACAAGCATTAAGTTGTGTCTCTCATATCCCAGGAAACAAGCATTTAGTTGTGTCACTCATAGCCCAGAAAATAAGCATTAAGTTGTGCCAATCATAGCCCAGGAAACAAGCATTTAGTTGTGCCAATCATAGCCCAGGAAACAAGCATTTAGTTGTGTCACTCATAGCCCAGGAAACAAGCATTAAGTTGTGTCTCTCATATCCCAGGAAACAAGCATTTAGTTGCGTCACTCATAGTCCAGGAAACAAGCATTAAGTTGTGTCTCTCATATCCCAGGAAACAAGCATTTAGTTGCGTCACTCATAGCCCAGGAAACAAGCATTTAGTTGTGTCACTCATAGTCCAGGAAACAAGCATTTAGTTGTGTCACTCATAGCCCAGAAAACAAGCATTAAGTTGCGTCACTCATAGCCCAGAAAACAAGCATTAAATTGTGTCTCTCATATCCCAGGAAACAAGCATTTAGTTGCGTCACTCATAGTCCAGGAAACAAGCATTTAGTTGTGTCTCTCATATCCCAGGAAACAAGCATTTAGTTGCGTCACTCATAGTCCAGGAAACAAGCATTAAGTTGTGTCACTCATATCCCAGGAAACAAGCATTTAGTTGCGTCACTCATAGTCCAGGAAACAAGCATTTAGTTGTGTCTCTCATATCCCAGGAAACAAGCATTTAGTTGCGTCACTCATAGTCCAGGAAACAAGCATTAAGTTGTGTCTCTCATATCCCAGGAAACAAGCATTTAGTTGCGTCACTCATAGCCCAGGAAACAAGCATTTAGTTGTGTCACTCATAGCCAAGGAAACAAGCATTTAGTTGCGTCACTCATATCCCAGGAAACAAGCATTAAGTTGTGTCTCTCATATCCCAGGAAACAAGCATTTAGTTGCGTCACTCATAGCCCAGGAAACAAGCATTTAGTTGCGTCACTCATAGTCCAGGAAACAAGCATTTAGTTGTGTCACTCATAGCCCAGAAAACAAGCATTAAGTTGCGTCCCTCATAGCCCAGAAAACAAGCATTAAGTTGTGTCTCTCATATCCCAGGAAACAAGCATTTAGTTGCGTCACTCATAGTCCAGGAAACAAGCATTTAGTTGTGTCACTCATAGCCCAGAAAACAAGCATTAAGTTGTGTCACTCATAGCCCAGAAAACAAGCATTTAGTTGCGTCACTCATAGTCCAGGAAACAAGCATTAAGTTGTGTCTCTCATATCCCAGGAAACAAGCATTTAGTTGCGTCACTCATAGCCCAGGAAACAAGCATTTAGTTGCGTCACTCATAGCCCAGAAAACAAGCATTAAGTTGCGTCACTCATAGCCCAGGAAACAAGCATTTAGTTGTGTCACTCATAGCCCAGAAAACAAGCATTAAGTTGCGTCACTCATAGCCCAGAAAACAAGCATTAAGTTGTGTCTCTCATATCCCAGGAAACAAGCATTAAGTTGTGCCAATCATAGCCCAGGAAACAAGCATTTAGTTGCGTCACTCATAGTCCAGGAAACAAGCATTTAGTTGTGTCACTCATAGCCCAGAAAACAAGCATTAAGTTGTGTCACTCATAGCCCAGAAAACAAGCATTAAGTTGTGTCTCTCATATCCCAGGAAACAAGCATTTAGTTGCGTCACTCATAGTCCAGGAAACAAGCATTCAGTTTTGTCTCTCATATCCCAGGAAACAAGCATTTAGTTGTGCCAATCATAGCCCAGAAAACAAGCATTAAGTTGTGTCTCTCATATCCCAGGAAACAAGCATTTAGTTGTGTCACTCATAGCCCAGGAAACAAGCATTCAGTTGTGTCACTCATAGCCCAGAAAACAAGCATTAAGTTGTGTCTCTCATATCCCAGGAAACAAGCATTTAGTTGTGTCACTCATAGCCCAGGAAACAAGCATTCAGTTTTGTCTCTCATATCCCAGGAAACAAGCATTTAGTTGTGCCAATCATAGCCCAGAAAACAAGCATTCAGTTTTGTCACTCATATCCCAGGAAACAAGCATTTAGTTGCGTCACTCATAGTCCAGGAAACAAGCATTTAGTTGCGTCACTCATAGTCCAGGAAACAAGCATTTAGTTGTGTCACTCATATCCCAGGAAACAAGCATTCAGTTGTGTCACTCATAGCCCAGGAAACAAGCATTTAGTTGTGTCATTCATAGTCCAGGAAACAAGCATTTAGTTGCGTCACTCATAGTCCAGGAAACAAGCATTTAGTTGCGTCACTCATAGTCCAGGAAACAAGCATTTAGTTGCGTCACTCATATCCCAGGAAACAAGCATTTAGTTGTGTCACTCATATCCCAGGAAACAAGCATTCAGTTGTGTCATTCATAGTCCAGGAAACAAGCATTTAGTTGCGTCACTCATAGTCCAGGAAACAAGCATTTAGTTGCGTCACTCATAGTCCAGGAAACAAGCATTTAGTTGCGTCATTCATAGCCCAGGAAACAAGCATTAAGTTGTGTCTCTCATATCCCAGGAAACAAGCATTAAGTTGTGTCTCTCATATCCCAGGAAACAAGCATTTAGTTGTGTCACTCATAGCCCAGGAAACAAGCATTCAGTTTTGTCACTCATAGCCCAGAAAACAAGCATTAAGTTGTGTCTCTCATATCCCAGGAAACAAGCATTTAGTTGTGTCACTCATAGCCCAGGAAACAAGCATTTAGTTGTGTCATTCATAGCCCAGGAAACAAGCATTAAGTTGTGTCTCTCATATCCCAGGAAACAAGCATTTAGTTGTGTCACTCATAGCCCAGAAAACAAGCATTAAGTTGTGTCACTCATAGCCCAGAAAACAAGCATTAAGTTGTGTCTCTCATATCCCAGGAAACAAGCATTTAGTTGTGTCACTCATAGCCCAGGAAACAAGCATTCAGTTTTGTCTCTCATATCCCAGGAAACAAGCATTTAGTTGTGCCAATCATAGCCCAGAAAACAAGCATTCAGTTTTGTCACTCATATCCCAGGAAACAAGCATTTAGTTGCGTCACTCATAGTCCAGGAAACAAGCATTTACTTGTGTCATTCATAGCCCAGGAAACAAGCATTAAGTTGTGTCACTCATAGCCCAGGAAACAAGCATTCAGTTTTGCCACTCATAGTCCAGGAAACAAGCATTTAGTTGCGTCACTCATAGTCCAGGAAACAAGCATTTAGTTGTGTCATTCATAGCCCAGGAAACAAGCATTAAGTTGTGTCACTCATAGCCCAGGAAACAAGCATTCAGTTTTGCCACTCATAGTCCAGGAAACAAGCATTTAGTTGCGTCACTCATAGTCCAGGAAACAAGCATTTAGTTGTGTCATTCATAGCCCAAGAAACAAGCATTAAGTTGTGTCACTCATAGCCCAGGAAACAAGCATTCAGTTTTGCCACTCATAGTCCAGGAAACAAGCATTTAGTTGTGTCATTCATAGCCCAGGAAACAAGCATTAAGTTGTGTCACTCATAGCCCAGGAAACAAGCATTCAGTTTTGCCACTCATAGTCCAGGAAACAAGCATTTAGTTGTGTCATTCATAGCCCAGGAAACAAGCATTAAGTTGTGTCACTCATAGCCCAGGAAACAAGCATTCAGTTTTGCCACTCATATCCCAGGAAACAAGCATTTAGTTGCGTCACTCATAGTCCAGGAAACAAGCATTTAGTTGCGTCACTCATAGTCCAGGAAACAAGCATTTAGTTGCGTCACTCATATCCCAGGAAACAAGCATTTAGTTGTGTCATTCATAGCCCAGGAAACAAGCATTAAGTTGTGTCTCTCATATCCCAGGAAACAAGCATTTAGTTGTGTCACTCATAGCCCAGGAAACAAGCATTCAGTTTTGTCACTCATAGCCCAGAAAACAAGCATTAAGTTGTGTCTCTCATATCCCAGGAAACAAGCATTTAGTTGTGTCACTCATAGCCCAGGAAACAAGCATTTAGTTGTGTCATTCATAGCCCAGGAAACAAGCATTAAGTTGTGTCTCTCATATCCCAGGAAACAAGCATTTAGTTGTGTCACTCATAGCCCAGAAAACAAGCATTAAGTTGTGTCACTCATAGCCCAGAAAACAAGCATTAAGTTGTGTCTCTCATATCCCAGGAAACAAGCATTTAGTTGTGTCACTCATAGCCCAGGAAACAAGCATTCAGTTTTGTCTCTCATATCCCAGGAAACAAGCATTTAGTTGTGCCAATCATAGCCCAGAAAACAAGCATTCAGTTTTGTCACTCATATCCCAGGAAACAAGCATTTAGTTGCGTCACTCATAGTCCAGGAAACAAGCATTTAGTTGTGTCATTCATAGCCCAGGAAACAAGCATTAAGTTGTGTCACTCATAGCCCAGGAAACAAGCATTCAGTTTTGCCACTCATAGTCCAGGAAACAAGCATTAAGTTGTGTCTCTCATATCCCAGGAAACAAGCATTTAGTTGCGTCACTCATAGCCCAGGAAACAAGCATTTAGTTGCGTCACTCATATCCCAGGAAACAAGCATTAAGTTGTGTCACTCATAGCCCAGAAAATAAGCATTAAGTTGTGCCAATCATAGCCCAGGAAACAAGCATTTAGTTGTGTCACTCATAGCCCAGAAAATAAGCATTAAGTTGTGCCAATCATAGCCCAGGAAACAAGCATTTAGTTGTGTCACTCATAGCCCAGAAAACAAGCATTAAGTTGTGTCACTCATAGCCCAGGAAACAAGCATTCAGTTTTGTCACTCATAGCCCAGGAAACAAGCATTTAGTTGTGTCACTCATAGCCCAGAAAACAAGCATTAAGTTGTGTCACTCATAGCCCAGAAAACAAGCATTAAGTTGCGTCACTCATAGCCCAGAAAACAAGCATTAAGTTGTGTCACTCATAGCCCAGAAAACAAGCATTAAGTTGTGTCACTCATAGCCCAGGAAACAAGCATTTAGTTGCGTCACTCATAGCCCAGAAAACAAGCATTAAGTTGCGTCACTCATAGCCCAGAAAACAAGCATTAAGTTGTGTCACTCATAGCCCAGGAAACAAGCATTTAGTTGCGTCACTCATAGCCCAGAAAACAAGCATTAAGTTGTGTCACTCATAGCCCAGGAAACAAGCATCTAGTTGCGTCACTCATATCCCAGGAAACAAGCATTAAGTTGTGTCACTCATAGCCCAGGAAACAAGCATTAAGTTGTGTCTCTCATATCCCAGGAAACAAGCATTAAGTTGTGTCACTCATAGCCCAGGAAACAAGTATTAAGGTGTGTCACTCATAGTCACTCCATACTTTTAATTTGGTGAGTTAATCATAGTCCAGGAAACTTACATAAATTAGTGTCACACAACCAACATGTGGTTACAGTCATTTAGCTCAAGAGACAACAAACCATCATCTGTCAACCATAGCATAGGGCACTAAAGTCAATAACTGTCCATCGTAGTTCAGACATGTATTGAATATAAATGACCAGTGTATCGGTATTTGCTTTCAATATTTTCCTGATTATTAATATTGTACAAAATAAAAGTTAAAATATAGAATTTTGTTGATCATCATTTCAATGATTACATGGATATATATATTATCCCCTTTTCAGGAAAACTGCACCTGCAATCAGCTATATTTCCAGTGTGAGAGCGGGGGCTGTATCCCGATATCGAAGATCTGTGACTACCAGAGAGACTGCACATATGATGGCTCAGATGAAATGAATTGTCAATTCCCAAAATGCAAGGTAGGCATAGGGTCGGGAAAACAGTATTCACAAGTGCCCTTTTGATCAACGAAGGGCCTCTTATATACTCAGAACCTTATCCACCCCTCGTCCCAGGCTGCCCTGCTGATCAATCAAAAAGGACTTCTTATATACTCAAGTGTCTCAGTAGGACATCAGAAGAATGTTGACTTCCATTCTTTTGATTACTGCGCATGCGCAATGAAGCAAAGTTGAAAAGTTATCTCAAATTCTCCACCATCGGCAAATGCATCAGAGCTTATAAAGCTCCAATCAAGCCAAGTCCAAATGGGAGCTTCAGATTCTGAGGTTGTAACAACTGCTCTGATTGGCTTATTACAACGACTATTCTGACTGATTAATCTATTAATAGATTGGTGGAAGCCCTCTCCCGCATGGATTGTCTATTAATAGATTGGTGGAATTCCTTCAGGGTATGTTGCGGTATCCAGTTTATCTCTGCTAAGCTGAAAATTGTTTGATATCGTAGGTTTTTATTAATATATCAAATTATTAATATGAAGATGAAGTATTTAACAGATCAGGTTTAGAAAAAAATGACATCATGAACTCTAGCAAAAATTCTTGTTATATTGAACAAAATGGTCACTGACCCACAACCAGCCCTACTGGATCACACATATTTCATCTTATCATTTTTTTTTCAAAATAGACTACAACAGCCATCATTGTCTAGACAGCCATCTTTGTTGTTGTTCCACCTGATTACTCTCCCAGAAAATGGTTCTCCATAAAGTAAAATAGTTCCATGTTTATTTCTCTCAAAATCTGTTTAATGTTTTATTTTGCAATAACATTTATTCCGAAGTCCATATTTACCTCATCTCATCACTCTTAATAGAGCAAGAAAGACATAAATGTATGAGCTTTGTTGGGTTTGCTGAACCAACACCATAAGGGACGTTTAACACATGTGGTAATTTCACCACATCACTCTCTGGTGGATTTTGACATGAACTTTAAAACTTTGAAAACTTAAGAAATTGGCAACAGTTGCATGAAATACAAGTATCTCAGTTTGAATACATGTGTGTAAATGGTATTTCTTACATTTTCTAATCTTTTGATTTTTTGACAATAGGAGAGTGCGTTCAAGTGTGTTACCACGGGGCAGTGTATAACTATGGACAAAAAATGTAACGGCTTCCGGGACTGCACAGATGGTACCGACGAGTCTGACTGCAGTAAAGTATGTCTCACAGATTATACCAGGTATGCACAACAGTATCTACATACGTACTTTAAAGGGGTAGTTCCTAATAATTGGGTTGTACCCCAAACCATGTGTTTTTTTGTCATAAAATCATTCATTTGGTTGCCAGGAGTCATCTCACAAATTTCAAGTGTATCTTGTAAACGTTGTGATGATCAAATTTCACTTCAAAGTTTGAATCATGACATATCTCCTAAGTCAGTCCGGAATTTTATTACCCCCTGTCATGTGGGGTGGTGACGTAGAGAGTGTAACATTTTGGGAAAACCCCTAGACCAACATCATGGAGTTGGAGGGTGATTTTACAGATAGTGATTGTTCAACAAGTAAGTGTTTCTGACATTATAGAGGGCCAAAATATATGTGGATCATCTGAGGATGAAAGAAGTGGGTCTGAGCCACCTTCAGGCTGCTTTATTGAGCAGGGTAAAGTTCAGGGATGGCAATTTGACGACACAACCAAGACTCATAGCCCAAACAAGACTCATAGCCCAGAAACGTGATTGAGAAGAGTCTGACAGTGGGGATGATCTTCAACAAATCAAAATAGTATATGTTATGATAGCAGTATGTTATGACACAACATACCACACTGTGCCAATTAATAATTATGAAAACAAAACAAGAACCTTGGCCATGCAATTTAACTTATCTTATTTTTCAGTCATTTGTATGGACCACAAAGTATACACTCAAAGTTTAAAATCTTGAAAAGACTTGCATGTCACAAACATGTACAGATAAAATAAGAGTTAAAAGAGGTTTTAAAATTAAAGACCATTTTCTTTAAATTTGACAATATATTGGTAAATGTTTTCCTGGGGACAACACATTGAATCATTGAGGTATCTACATTCATCACTCATTTCAGCACCCTGACCTAGTATGCTAGTGTTTCTGACACTCAGCGGCCACCTGATCATGGTATCAGTAGTGGAGACTTGTCTAGAACTTCTTTCCTCTGTTTTGTGGATTGTGAAATGACCTCTGTTCAGCTAATCTAATCATCACCAGGTTTGGGATGTAGTCTAATAAGGATTATTTTAGCCTAGGGAAGCTCTGGTAATCATTGTTTCAGGCCCAACTGTTACCATATTCTGACTCAAGAACAAAATGGTCTCTTCATAGATAACCTTGGCTGTGTTTCAAACTTGCATATCTTATTACCATATATTTCATTACATGTTAAAAGAAAATAAGGTTAGATTATTAGGAACTGCCCCTTTAACAGTCAGAATCAAACATGTATTTGGTCATTCATGAACGTGAGGTCACACTCGGCCACTGTGTGAACATATTGAGTCACGCATAAGGTACATGTGACTTAAGTGCTAAGCAACAGATGATGTCATGCAGTAGCCATGTGTGGTATTATTTGGTCACGTTTGAGAAAAAATACTACACATCGACAGGAAAGATTTCAGTTTGGAACCAGCGTGCAAGATTAACATGTTTGATAGGCGCGAATGAATTCATTGGTACACAGATATTTTGCATTTGCGACAAGGTCATTCTTAAAAGTGACAAGACATTTAAGACATGGTGGCTGTACGTTAGATGAGAACTGCTTCAAATCTGATAAAGAATAAAAAAATCATTTACAAATCCCAGTCATTTTGTCCTTGTAGCTAGCCCTTTTAAATTGGTTTAGTTGTGCACCTATATGACCTACCTTACATTTCTGAGTGTATTGCCCCTAAAATTTGACATGTCCTTATCTCTGCTCACGTGCCCAGTCTACGATTCAGAATATGGAGCTATCCAGTTTTCACAATTCTCCCCATCGGTAACTCACCTAATATCGCTCATTATGCCTACCACTTGGCGGAGCCACTGGCAGTGAGTGGAAACCACACAAGTGGAGCACAAGCTGTCAAGCTATGGAGTTGAGCAAATCTGTCATAAACATGACCATTTAGCATCGCACATTATTCTAAATTATATTTGTAAAATACCAAAAATTGTGCATCTCGCCTCAAGCATATTATAGGGGATTTTTTTGCAATATTCCATGCCTTAACAATTTGTAAAGAAAAGATATGAAATCCCACCAAAATAAATGGAACAAGTTCATAAGATCTAAATCATTTAATAGCAAAATCTCTCTTCAAATATATATTTGCCCAACTTTGTCAATTGCAAAATACATATATAACTGTCTTCCTCTTATTCTAACGATTTCAAACATATATAAATCATTTATGTGAGCGTATTATAAGCTGAGATATTAAAGTGAGATCTTCAAAACTATAATTGATATATCATTCACACTTACGGCAGTCATTTTCAAGACTGTCTTTCTCTTGTTCTCACAATTTCATACATGTATAAATCATTCATTTCTGTACCTATAATATGAGCCGAGATATTAATATGAAATATTTAAAACTACTGACTTCTAGTCTTAATGTTCACAATTACGGCAATCATTTTCGGGGCCAAAACAAAGTAAAATCTACAAAATACATATAACTGTCTTCCTCTTGTTCTCACGATTTCAGACATATTTAAATCATTCTGTAAGTGTAATATTAGCCAAGATATTAATGTGGAATCTATATAGACTATTCTTTTGATGTGTAGACTATTCATTTGATATATAAACTCTTCTTTTACATTGTTTTTTCGTTTGTTGCAGGTCAAACAAAAAATGATTGGATTTTAGAGAGTTATTGCTCCCATCGTGATACTGTTCATGTAAACTTTTCTATGTCAAAAAGTCCATTGTTCCATTTGTTTTATGTATACAATACAATTTCATAATTATCAGCCAATCCTATGGTTGCGCGAATCCCATGGTTGTTAGCTCTATAAAAAGATATTATTTATAGTTTTGAAGATTTCACATTAATAGTATACAATACAGCTTGAAAATCTTACGTCACATTTGAACTGCGCATGCCCCGCCATATTGAAGTCACATCGCACATGGTGAAAACTGCAAATTTGAATATTATTGAGATATGCGTGATTTACATCCAAATTTTAACTTATTTATGTACATATCGCTCAAATAGAAGCCCAATATGAAGATTTCACCTATGTTTTCTGTATAAAATCATTATTCTTTACATTCTCTAAGTTTGCAAAAAAACAACTCAATTCTACATGTTATGATTAGTCATGGCATCCACTCCCTAAATAACAAGCCCTTCCAAAGAGATTTTTTCTTGTCATTTTTATTTTCATTTTACACATTTGAGAGCACAAAGGGGCAGTTTTTAGTGCTCCCCCTGGTGATAGAATGCCTCGAAAGGTCGACCTGCCAGAGGACTGTCACATCAGTATCGTTGCATGTGGAGATACTTTTACCATCGCAGCTTCTGATGATCAGTTCAGTCAATATATGATGCAAAAACTTGCCATGACAAACCTTATCATTTTGTAACCACTACAAGAATCGGGTCCAACATAATGTTGGCAATTATAGAATCTTTATATCTTTGGTAAATGGCCGCTGGTCCCAAAAATAAACAAAAGGCAAATTCACTGCTAGAGATACTCAAGCTAGTTATGATGTGCATATCGCTCAAATAGAAGCCCAATATGAAAAATTCATGTATGTTTTCTGTATAAAGTCATTATTCTTTATATTTTCCATGTTTGCAAAAAAAACAAGAACTCAATTCTACATGTTCTGATGTGCATATCGCTCAAATAGAAGACCAATATGAAGTTTTCACCTATATTTTTTATGTTTTCTGTAGGTCTATAAAGTCATTAAAGAACTGGGAGCCGAGAACAAAATACTTAATTTGCACACAATTGATTTATTTACTAAATCTACCACAACCAGGCTTACCTAACGTTACATTAATGCTGTACCATTTATTGACCGCCGCGCCATCTGGCGGCTACCTGTGGCATTAACGCTAGATAATCATACAAACATACATAGAATATCTTAATTAACCACACATATACATAAATAATACATTACATTCACAATTACATAAACGCTAATGTATGACTAATGCCTATGATTGACAATACATGAATGAACCCATAAAGCGGTATAATAGCCAACTATGGAATATTACATGTTAAATTAACACTCATCCTGCTAAAAGGGTGGGAAGGTGGGTGAGAGCGGTGGTCAGCAACAGAATGATTTTGAATTGGCCCGCCTGCCAATGCTCAAGACCACCACGTGACCACGCGCCGTTGCTAGGCTACTGGGCACCCCTACTGGGTGTGACCCCTGACCTGACTAATGCGACACCTAACGGCTCCCCAACTTTAACCCCCCTTATTCATAAGCTAACATTAAAGAACTGGGAGCCGAGAACAAAATACTTAATTTGCACACAATTGATTTATTTACTAAATCTACCACAACCAGGCTTACCTAACGTTACATTAATGCTGTACCATTTATTGACCGCCGCGCCATCTGGCGGCTACCTGTGGCATTAACGCTAGATAATCATACAAACATACATAGAATATCTTAATTAACCACACATATACATAAATAATACATTACATTCACAATTACATAAACGCTAATGTATGACTAATGCCTATGATTGACAATACATGAATGAACCCATATTAATATTATATAAACTTATATGAAATATTAAAGCCCATGTATTGTAGGAGGTAATTAATTGTTGTGTGCTAATCTTGTGGAGAAGTTAATTTCTTTCTGATGATTTTCCCTAATATATAGCTTATAAGCTTGAGAACGCCATAAACCTAACTTTGAAACGTCAGCATCTTCCCAGTTATTGATGTTTGCCTGAGATGCAGATCCGCATCTTAAACTATGGGTTGAATAACCTGCGGGGTCCTTCCCTAGGGCACTGACCAAAGACTTGATAGTGGCGTTAAGGGCCTGCTTAGTGATTGGAGCGCCTGAACCCAAAGCTAATAATGGGGCGCTATGGCCTATGCGCGCTATTCGCGCTCGAGCGGATAAATAGTCCCACATCATGCAGACTGCACATATCTTGTGCCTGGAACAACCTATTGTTTTTTTAAAACCATGGGGGGATGTTTTGGAAGAGGAAACGGAGAAGTACATAAATTTAAGACCTGCCTGGGAGCCAAACCTAACGGCCGAGACTGGTGGGGGTGGGGAGATGATTCTACCAGTGGGGTAGTGACTGACGGCGGTGTACTCCGCCCCCCGGAGGCATCCAAAAAAACCAAGTGTTAGGGCAGCGGACCAAGCTAGGCTGTCTAAGCTCATAGGAAGTGATTTAAGCATTAAGTGGAGAAGGTCGAACTTAATGGGCAATTTTTGAAGAGGCGGGGGGGAGTTCGCAAATATAGACCTAAGGGCTAGTTGTACCCTGGGGGTGTTAGTTGGAGGGGGTGTTAGGCCATTGGTTACATGCATGGACCTAATGGCAGCAAGATATACGTGAGTGGTGCTATGGGCCAGTCCCTGTTTGCCTTTACCTGTGAGGGAGCTTGTATAAGCTATAAACCTCAGAACTGTGAGCTCATCTGCGGGCATGGGGAGAAGACCATGCTGATAGCAGAACCTGCAGAACGTAGCTTGGGCAGAGCTGTATGTGCTCCGAGTGTTTGGCCTAAGACCGCTGTGGACTAACGTCTCTATTCTCCTGTCCAATTCTACAAAGTATATAAATGCAAGAAAAAGGTGAACAATGTGTTCAGTGAGATACCAATGATGACGTGACGCTACGTCGCCTGCGGGCTAACGGGTGCCTGCGTAGCAGACCCTGAAGGTGACTCTTATGAGAATCCGACCAGCTAGTGGGTAAATAAACTTAATATAATAAAATATACATATATGATGGCCTAATGGCCACCAAACTTAAATACACTTTATAGTGCACCTATAGTATAATATAATATAATATAATATAATATAATATAGTTTAATCTACTTAAATTGACCCCTTTACATTGCTACTGCCCAAACGGGTCAGTTAGTCAATAATCATACAAGATATTAACAGGGGGTGTACACAGCCCCTCGCTGTTGGGCATTAAGTGCCTGAACCTCTGGATATCCATCCTACTGAGGGCGTCAGCAGGGCCATTGTACATTGTCCCCAGGTGAAATGCCCTGTAGTCAATATTATAAATACTGGTGTAATAATACAGTGAACGTATGAGGTTCATCATGCCTGGATCTTTAGACTTCCTGTCGTTGATACTGAAGCACACTGCCGTGTTGTCTATGTTCATGGCTACCTTCTTATAGGCAAGGCGAGGGCCAAAGGTGGCTAACGCTACAACAACTGCCATCAGTTCACGCCATGCTATAGTCTTTTCCTTAACCCAGGCAAAGTTATTGGTGAACGGCAGTAAAGTCCAGGACTGTTCATATACCACACCCAGGCCCAGGTCGGAGGCATCTGTAAATATAATATGTGCATCCTGCATAGTCCAAGCTGAGGGAAACAACGTCACGCCGTTGTGTGAACGTATGCAACGCTTCCACCATGCAAGGTCAGCTCTGGCCTCATGAGACAATCTGATTTTATGATGTAGAGCTTTTGCCTTCTTGGCTAAGTGTATTAGCCTTCTCGTGAAAATGGCTCCCCCAGAGACAACTTTAGAACAGAACGTTAGTTTCCCTGTGATTGAGAGAAGTGTCCGCTTGGTGGCGTATCTGGCGTTACCCAGGTCCTCTAAGTTGGCTAACACTTCCTGCATCCTTTCCTCAGAGATCCTAAGCTGGCCTTTTATAGTGTCTATGACTATCCCAAGAAACTCCAGGACCTTAGATGGGCCTAACGTTTTCTTGTGCTGTATCTCAAACCCAGCCATATTAGATGTCTCCAAGACTATATCTAATGATTTCTGACAAGCTGACTTGCTGCCATCAATGCACATTGTATCGTCCAGGTAGTGGATCGTGTCCCTGGACGCTCCACGCTTCTTATATATAAATTCCAGGGCGGATGCAAAGTCATCAAATAGCCTGGGGGCGCTACGCAGGCCAAAAGGCAGGCAGGCCATTTGAAAATACTCATCATTACCATTATCGTCCGGCCACATAAAACCTAGTAAGTGTCTTTGGCTGGGATGAATCTTGATGCTCTGGAAGGCGTTAGCCAAGTCCGTCTTGGCCAGCCAGGGGTCGCTGTATTGTTGGATGCGGCGCACGGCGTCGTCCACAGTAGCATATATTAAAGAATAATTATCCCCATCAATGCCATCATTAATAGACCAGCCCGGTGGCCAGGAGAGATCATGGATGACACGGATTTTTGACTTGTCTTTTCTTGAGAAGGCCCCTAACGGTGAGACCCTAAAATTAGTGGGGAGGTCCCTAATGGGACCCTCGACCCTACCTAAAGCAACGTTGTCCCGGACAAACTTAGTAACTTCTGATTTAAATATCAAACTAGACTGCCAATTGGGGGAAATCCTCTTAAACTGCTTACCTGTGTAGCCTATCTTCACACCTACGCAGGCCCTATCATAAAGCTCCTTGGCTAACGCCCTATCGGGGTAGTCCTGCAACCAGTGACGCCAGAACTCAGGTTTGAGAAACGAGCTTGACGCCACCGGCTGCGCATTTGCCCTGCTTAATACAGGTGTCAAATGGGAGGGGGCCTTTACACTGCCTGCAGGCGTGAAGGCGGCGACAGCCCTTAAAGTTGCATTTAAGGGTCTGATAGTTATTACAGATTTCAGTCTGTACCTGGCGCGTCTTACTGGATTCACGCGTCGGCGGGAGATAACCCGCCGACGCCGCCCTGGGAAAGGGGCAATCTGCCTGCCTAACATGGTCAACAGACATGCAACGTGGGCATGTCTGGACGTTAGCCTTAACTGCTGTTGTGTCGAGAATGGTGTAAACCAAATGTGGGTTTATCTTACTAAATTCTATCGATACCTTACTGAGCTCTAACCTATGTCTCATGTCCAGGGTAGCAACGTTATACCATTTATAACGTTTCTCCCAGGACGTTATCTGCCTGCGGTAGTCCGCCATTTGGTCATAAATGAATAACCCATGCTGGTGAACCATTAAGCGCTCATACTCCCCCCAGGCCTCCAGCCAACTAGACAAATCAAAAACCCGCCTGCGTTGTCTCTTCTGGCGATAGGCTATAGCCCCGGTGTTATCCATGTAAGACTCAATGTTATTGATGTTATCAGATGGCATATGCAAATTCTGTAAAAAGTCATCAATATGGATAAACTCACCCTGTAACGCAGCTTTGACAGTCTTTTCAGGGGTGCTCTGCACTTTACATAGCTTGGAAAAATCTGTTACACTGTCGACGTTAGTCAAGCCTGGGACCGGACCGCCCAACTGTGGGGGTGTGTGCGCTGACGGTGGTGGGGTCAACCCTGGTATGAGAACTGCTTCCTTGGGCTGCCAAGATGGCCCATAGTGCGCTGCTGCTCCCTGGTGGATGTGCGCCGGGTTAGCATTGTTCTGCACTGGCTGCATTGGGTATGCAGTAGGCTGTATACTCTGGCTCCCTCCTAGCCGGTCCTGGATGTCGGCCACGGTCTTGCACAGGTCCTGGTGAGAGCGAAGCATAACAGAAATTTGAGAAACTAAATTAGACATGTCACTCACATGGTTACCACTCACATTGTTCATATGTTGACTAACGTCTTGAAACCCTACTGCAGGGGTGGCGGCTGCCGGAAAATTGGGCGGGGTACCTAGTGGTAACCTCGCTGGGGTCACGTCCAGGAATGGGTTACCTGGGCTGAGTACCGGTGACGCCGGGTTTGCTGTGTCGGTGACGGTGACGGTAGACCTACCCTCTGGTGGCATGCATGCTGCGGCTCCCAGTGGCTGGCTGGACTCGCCAGTGGTCCCCTTTATACAGTTACCCACGCCAATGGGGCCCTTGTGACCTTTGGCCGGCTCTCCACATGCTCTGCATGTCCTTTCCCTGGTAGACATGGTCGGGGAAGGACACCTAGCCAGTCTATAAATGTCTATACAGGTCTATGATGAAATTATGCAGTCTATAATGTTCACAATGATGATACAATACAGTCTATGATATTACAGGACGTACACAATACCTCAGGCGACGAGACGAGGGACACACACACTGCACGGTCCAGGGACGGTCGACGACACACAAGACACACAGGACGAGACACATCTGGACGGACTAAACATGACCCTGCTGCTTACACCGCTCAAGCCATGTGGGTTCTGGACGCGAACCCGCTGCCCCTTCTTCTTTTTCGGCACATACTTTCTTGGCTAACGTCGGCTGGTCAGTATGGAGAAAAACGTCTGGTGAGAGCGGTGGTCAGCAACAGAATGATTTTGAATTGGCCCGCCTGCCAATGCTCAAGACCACCACGTGACCACGCGCCGTTGCTAGGCTACTGGGCACCCCTACTGGGTGTGACCCCTGACCTGACTAATGCGACACCTAACGGCTCCCCAACTTTAACCCCCCTTATTCATAAGCTAACATTAAATTTCTACATTTGCAAAAAAATCCTTGGAAAGGGCTAGTTATTTAGGGAGTGGATTCCATGACTGATCAAAGGGTATTTTAACATTGGTGTGAAAAACGCCAAAATGCCAATTATCAGCATTCACACTATTGCTCTTCAAAATCCTTGTGATCAAAGTCAAACCTGTGATCAAAGAGCATTCCGTCATTGTTTCCATAGCTTTGAGTCATGTCTTCCCTTTTTGAGAAAATTGCTTTCACACAAATAAGATATTTTACACACAAGTAAGATACTTTCACACAAGTAAGATATTTTTCACTATATTCACTTTATTAAGTATACATCATTGATCATAATTAGTTGTTACAATACTTGGACTCGTTTTACATAAAATAGCACAGGCTCTTATTATTTTATCCATATTAACAAGTTCATTCTCACTTATTTCAACATTCATACTTTTTAGGGACCTTTCAAAGTAGTGTAATTGGGTTTGCCTGCAAATATAGAAGAAGGAATTAACAGAATGTTATACAAATATACAAAACATATGTACATGTAACAAATATACAAAACACATGTAACAAATATACAAAACACATGTCAAGTATAAACAAAAACTAAATGTACCAGATAATTAGAAAACTGACAAGGGCATTGTATTTATTGTAAAATATAGATATTATTGAAAAAAGACAGTGTGCAAAAAGATGCATTTTTGGTGAAGATATGCTATAAAATATACAACTTTTGTACAGAGATTGGTTTCACCATGTCTGGTCTTTGAGGTCATTATGACACCTGGTGGCAATCAGCAGAACTAATGGTGGGCGATAATATAAGTAAGGCCAGTGTGCTGTATGGTTAACAGACGTTCACAAGTTTCATTCCACTCAATAGCCACGCTGTATTCTGAGCATGCGCAGTGGCCACACGTGACGTCAGACCGATGGGAGCAATTCAAAATATGTGTGAATGCATTTGTGACCTTGCCTTATTCAACATTTTAATCCCCACGACTGTTTCTGTGTCAGGTATATTCTTTTGCGCTGAACTCACGTCATGAACCCAGAATTTCTAGACTATCCTAACCATAATAACTTATATAATAGGACTATCAAGGACATCTCGTAAAAACGGGTTTGTGCAGCAGGCAAATAATTTCGCTAATTATTGGAGGATTGCTTTGATTGGTTCACGTATATATAGAACAGGGAAACCCCAAACAAAAACCTCATAATTCCAGTGACATGTGACCGGAATTATGCCACAGCATACGGGCACCTGTGAGGTGGTTTACTGTCCCAATTTGGGACAGTTATTAGTGTCTAAAGAATTTTTGAAGATCTTATTCCTCGCTTAGCCTGATTAAGATTTCGAAAGTTACCTCAACACCTTCAGTAAATACTGAATAAGAAAAACATTACCTAAAATCATATGTAGCTTTTATACAGCTCTCCTCTATTATATGTGTCCCAAGCACAACCAAATCATTATACAAGAACAGTAATATATCCTTTTTATTTCACCACCAGGTGTCAGTCTGTTGCTAACCACACCGGTCATTGCATCCCACTCCTCCACACTGATGACATGATTGCTGACTGCCCGCTGGGAACAGACGAAAAAGGCTATTTTGGACTTTTTAAAGGCTTACCCATGAATGCTGAAACAGGGGAAGTAGCATTGCAAAGGAGCAATAGTTTATGTCCAAAATCTCCAGATTCACATACAACAGATACCAGATATGAGTTGTTTCCATGTGACGTATATTTTTCCTCGCACCATAACTGTATGTCACGTGGTCTCATATGTGTGTATGATGTAGACAGCTCTGACGTCATCAAGGGATGTCGGCGTGGGGATCATCTACGAAACTGTGAAAACTTTCAGTGTTCAGGTGGGAACTTTCTCCTCAAACTGCTGGAGCCAAATACCTTACTCGGTCACTATTATGCATGATCGAGCAGATGTTTCGGTATAACTGTGAAATACTTTTTAAGAAACCCCTTTGTTTTATCTATTTTAAGTCCATTCTTAATAACTAAACCCATGTTCCATCTATGCTTTCCCAAAATATAACCAATAATTGTCCTTTTATTAGTTTGTTCAAAACTTTAATCAAGAATCTTTTGCGTTTTATTCATTCTTGTAATGAATAAATGGTTGTTTAGAGGCACATAAACCATTATTCATTCTTGTCCAAATGTAATAAAGATTTTAAAGTTGATATATTTTTGACATTGAAAACCATTTGATCTTTTATTGACAACATCTGGTATTTGCTTGTTACTTTAAGGGATGTTCAAGTGTCCAAATTCGTACTGTTTACCACTCAGCCGAGTATGTGATGGAGTACCAGATTGTCCTCTGAGAGAAGATGAAATCAACTGCGATGCAAATTTCCACTGTCCAGGTACATTTCATTTGAATTGATTTGAGAAGTTGGCCTCTCCACTTATGGCTCGCGGGCACTTAGAGCCTAAGCAGCATACATACATTTCATATTTGCCCATATCCTACTCACAGATTCTGATTAACACCATCTCTTCCAAAGGTCATTGATTCAAGGATTAAAATCAATGAGAAATCAAAACAAAGTGGTGAAGTATTGTACCTTATGGGAGCAGTTATTCTGGTTAGTTGTTTGTTGTCGTAGACACTTCAGCCTTGATATGCTTACTAGCACCAGTTCCTTAGTAATGATCCTAAGGGCGTGGGTTTGATCCCCAGCAAAGCCCAAATTGATTTCACGATACAATTTCACATTTGAGCTGAGACCCATGCCTAAAGGGTTAATCCGTTGTCCTTGTAAATATGTAACCCCAAACAAACAAACAAAATCAGCCTTGATATGTTGTCAGTGGCAGTTGCTCAAAGTTTTGACTTTTTGTAAATGGGTCAGCCTTCTGTGACCTACTTTTCTGTTATTATCGTCTGCTCGTGCCCAGCGTCTACTCTCAGCAGTACTGAGTATTTACCACATGTTGTAAGGCATCGCAGTGAGAGAGTGTGGCGTTAGAAATTATGATGATTAGATCACTGCTTGAAATAACAGTTTTTACTTTGCAATTTTGGCTTATAATAAAAGCAACATGCTATGTCCTTTCCACGCTTCATAATAGTTTGTTTGCGTCCAAGCTAACTTGACCTTGATGGTGCAAGCAACCATTGTGTACTCTATTAATATGCTAATTATGTATTAAAATGATAATTAATATAATAATTGAACTGACTGAAATAAACAAATATCATTAATTTCATTAAAAAACAATCACTATTTAGGATGTTTTTATATGATTTAATCGCTTTCATCTAGTCTACAGCAAAGATTATAAGTTAACTTTTTTATCTTTTGCAAGCAGTAATGTACCACTTATTGAAGCAAAAGCACCAAGTTCTAAAGTCCCCATTGTATTGGTATTCAAGTAAATTGATGTTTTAGTAATATTACTTGTGTAAATATATGTTTTCAGGAATGTTCAAATGCCGCAATGAGCAGCGATGTATTCGCCAGAGAGATGTGTGCAATGGCCGTGTTGATTGTCCACTAAGGTTAGCAATTATCAACAATAAGCAATGGGTGCTTAACATCAAATGAATGAGCATATAAGGTCACTCATGGCTATTGTATGAGGTCACTCATGGCTATTGTATGAGGTCACTCATGGCTATTGTGTGAGGTCACTCATGGCTATTGTGTTAGGTCACTCATGGCTATTGCATGACATCATCTGATCACGCATAGCAGATCCATATTTGGTCAAATATACTCCATGCATAACACAATATGGTCACGTGATTGTTGTGTGTGACCTCAACTGATCGTTTTTTTGTGTGACCAAATATATGTTTGGCTCGAACTGATAAGATTATATCGAGTAAAAAAAAAAGAGAAATAATGATTCTTGTTTACCATTTCAATAGTATTAAGTCCAACATATGAAATAAGATACTCAGAAAAAAAACTATTCTTCTGTTGATTGCAGTGGTGATGATGAGGAGTTGTGTTATTTCAATAAATACCCTTGCCCCAGTGACTGCGAGTGTTTTGGGTACGCCGTGTCCTGTGTGAACAAGTCTTTGACTGCCATTCCCTCAGCTTTATATGCCAGCACAAGAGCCCTCATTCTGAGGCACAACTCCATCCCAGAACTCAATGTCAAAGAGGTCAAGGAAGGAGGCACCACCAAGAAGATGTTTCTGGTCAGTTTTCATGGTGCCCTTTCAACACTAATTTTTAGTAGTGTTATTAATACTAGTATTAGTATTAGTAGTATTATTAGTAGGTACTTGGAATGGGCGTATCGTTCTCAAAAATTCGAAGCACTTTTATAAATTAGAATCTTTCATACTTATCAGAATAGCTTTTACTTATTAGATTTGCTCTCATTTGCTCTCATTAGATTTGCAATAATTCACACAAATTGGAATTGTTCTCACAAATCATAATCATTTTAACAAATCAAAATCAGTTTTATTAACTGGAATCATTCTCGCTAACAAGAATTGCTCTCACTAATTTAGAATAATTATCACTAATTGGAATTGTTCTCACAAAGTATAATTGTTCTCACAAGTTATACTCATTCTTACTAATTGGGATCATGCTCATTGATTTGAATCATATTGGCAATTTAGAATCATTTTACTAATTAGATCATATTGACTTTTTGTAATCATTCTACTAATCAAAATCATATTGACTTTTTAGAATCATTCTACTAATTAAAATCATATTGACTTTTTAGAATCATTCTACTAATCAAAATCATATAGTCTTTTTAGAATCATTCTACTAATCAAAATCATATTGACTTTTTAGAATCATTCTACTAATCAAAGTCATATTGACTTTTTAGAATCATTCTACTAATCAAAATCATATTGACCTTTTAGAATCATTCTACTAATCAAAATCATATTGACTTTTTAGAATCATTCTACTAATCAAAATCATATTGACTTTTTAGAATCATTCTACTAATCAAAATCATATTGACTTTTTAGAATCATTCTACTAATCCAAATCATATTGACTTTTTAGAATCATTCTACTAATCAAAATCATATTGACTTTTTAGAATCATTCTACTCATTAGAATCCTTCTACTATTCGAAATCATTCTCACCTTTTCGAACTGTTCTGATATGGGAATTGTTCTCACTAAGTAGATGTGTTCTTACAAATTAGAATATTCTACTGAAAAGAATCATAAATATCAATCACAAAATTATCCAAATTGAGAATTGTCTTTTATATTTCATATTTCAGAAATGTAAAATGATGTATCGCTTAGATCTGTCACATAATGAAATAACTACAATGAGTGGAAACTACTTCGGTGAATGCAAATCGATGAAAGAGCTTATGCTTGATAATAACCTGTTGGAGAATTTGGAGGTAGGTTTCATAATAGAGTTTTGCTTGATAATAACCTGTTGGAGAATTTGGAGGTAGGTTTCATGATAGAGTTTTGTTTGATAATAATCTGTTGGAAAATGTGGAGGTAGGATTCATAATAGTTTTGCTCGACAATAGCCTGTTGGAGAATTTGGAGGTAGGTTGTTTCACAATTATAGCGTTATGCTTGACAATGACCTTCTGAAGATTTTGGAAAGGAAATATGCCTTTAGATGAAAGAAATAAGTTTTGGAATCACCAATGATCAAAGATAATTATCATGCTTACCATGTCTTCCAACATGTTTAATTGCTTCAGTAAGTATCTGTAAAACCTATCTCAGATCATACATTAACCCTTTATCAATTATCAAAATTTATCTTTATCAGTCGGGGCCAGACATATATTTGATCACGTTATCGCTAGACAAGCCAATGCGTAGTTGTGTAACACTATATGGCCATGCATACATTGTGTGTAATACGTTCAGGTGTAACCGATGACATGTCTGGCTCTAACTGTTTTAGGGCTTCAGGATTTTTATCAGACAACGTCATATAAATATTGTCATATAAATTATTAAAGTAAGAAGCAGATCAACCTGAACTAAGAACTGGATAAATTAATTATGTTCTTGTAACGTATAGCTATTTTCATTTTTGCAGAAATATGCATTTAAAGGATTGATTAACCTTCAATATTTAACTCTTAATGGAAATAAACTCACGACCCTTGTGGATGGTAATTTTGATGGACTTGACTCACTACCCTTGTTGGACGTCAGTCACCAGAAGATTTCCACCATCCACGATTATGCTTTCCAAGGATTGAAAAGTATTCTGGTAACTTTATTTCATTAATTTTATCAGGTCTTTCTTTAGAAATAAGATGATAGTCTCTATGATTTTCAAATATAAGTTCTTCCCAGTTGGAGCCAAACATTTAATTGAAATTCATGACAAAGAAATTCATACATGTCTATTGGTCATGTGACAATGTATATCTGTTTTGGCATTATTTGGCATTATTTGGTCACTGTACATGATGGGTGACACAATATGGTCAAAATATGGTTGGGCGTGACTTAATTTGGTCATGTTGATCCATAACCAGAAGTATTTGGCTCCATCTGGTATTATTCATTACAAAGTTAATTTCCAATACGATCTCTGAATGAATAGGATGTTAATCTCTCATGCTGAATATTCTAGGTTTGATTCTCAGCTGTATGAGTTAAATGTTATAATTTAGAAAGGTGTACACAAACTATAAATTCCCAAACCCTTCTTTGAAACTACATATTTGTCTAATTCAAGTGAATATCCTGCTTGTCTGAATAAATATTCTTATATTGATTTGTCCATAGTATGATGAATGCCTACATCTCTGGTTTTCAGATGATAAATATATCTCACAATACCATCAACAAAGTTGCTAATTCAACATTTGCAGTAAGGAAAGAAGAGGGAAAATGGATTCTTCTAGAAACTCTCAAAATGGTAGATCTATCTGGAAACAGCATACTGGTATGCATTAAATAGAATTGTTGTTCTATTTCTATATATTGAATGTATAATAGGTTGGAGCTAAGTATCTGTTTGGTCATGCATGAAGGGGACCAAATGAAGTCACGCACGACCAGTGCATAAACTTATTTTGTCATGTTAATGCACGAATGTATGTTTGGTTTCAACTTATAGTGTTGTTCTAAACTACTTTTTTCTTAATATTAAACAGTTCTGGTTGCTTTAAACCTGTTTTGCATTATACTGATATACATGTATTATTTATCAAGATCATTGATGTGTGATTCATAGTTTAATAGTTATAAAACCTTGAGTGGGGAAAGAGCTACTATCACTTGGCCATCATAAAAACTAGCCTTGCAAATGTATGTTACCTATAGGCATAAATAAAGGAATATTATTTCTCAACTATGAATCAACTTGACAAAGGCCCAAATGATAGGTTATATTCTATTTGACCTTTTTAACAGGATGCAGAATGGAATGCTTTTCGTAATCTACCAGAAGGTGCTTCTCTCCGGACAGACAAACATAAGTATTGCTGTATGGCCCCTCAGCTGAAGGGTAAATGCTTTCCCCCTGCTGATGAGTTTTCTTCCTGTGATAATCTCTTGGACTCCATAACATTGCGCAGTGCTGTTTGGGCTCTGGGGATGTTAGCTGCACTTGGCAACATAGTAGGTAAGGCGCATTCTGCAAGCCCAACATGTCTAAAAAAAAATTGTTTAAATTGACAAAATATGTCTCTAATATAAAATATGCGATGACAATGTCTTCAATCCCAGTATACTGTTAGAGCAGAGCATCTATTTGGTCACTCCAAACATAATCTGCTCAAATGAGGTTACACATGACCATTGTGCAATCATATGGCGTGATGCAAGTAGGATGAGTAACTACTGGCGCAACACAGCAACTAGTTGTGAATATATGATGCCACGCAATAGCCATATGTAACCATAGATATTTGCCTCAAACTGATATCTGGGATATATAATGAAACATGGTCACATACCTGGGCTGCATGTGTCAATAATTATGATGTGCTTAATCAGGGACTTTAGAATTAACCCTTCCAAATATAATCTTTCCATACCTGAGTATAATATCAACATTTCTTTTGTTAAAAGCTTTCTTTCATAATTTAAGAATTTTATATGCATATTGATATCGATTATTCTAATGGATAAAAATCAGAAGGACAACTCTAAATTGATAAAAATGATCCCGTTAATGTTCACTGATTGGTGGCTGTTTTTTTTTTTAAATTATCCTTAAATGTCTTTTAAAATTAGAACACTCTGAATCCAAGTGCAGTCTGAATTTTAGCATTATTTGGATGATGTCTTTACAATGAGTTCTAGTAATTTTACATTATTTGGATGATGTCTTTACAATGAATTCTGGTAATTTAACATTATTTGGATGATGTCTTTACAATGAGTTCTGTTTTCTTAGCATTATTTGGATGATGTAATTACAATGGGTTCTGGTAATTTAACATTATTTGGATGATGTCTTTACAATGAGTTCCGGTAATTTAACATTATTTGGATGATGTCTTTACAGTGCTACATTCAAGGCTGAAGCATGAGAAGGAAACAGTGCCTTCCATCCTTGTGCAGCATCTGGCTGTAGCAGACCTCTTTATGGGAGTATATCTTATAATCATTGGTGGGGCAGACTCCTACTACAGGTAAAAATGCTACTACAACATGCAACTAAAAATAACGAGGCTTTGCCTTGGAACATGTATGATGTCTTTAAACAAAAATTCACAGTATCAAGTGAATGGTGAATGATAACAAATGGTGCAGTACGTATAGTGAGAGTTTTGTGCATGTTTGTGTACATTTTTGGCCTGGATTGAATTTTTTGTTCACATTTCATATATCAAATATGAGAATAAGTCATGTTTCACTCTATTTAATTTATATAATATTTAATTTATATAATTACAATGACACTTGTACAGGAACTAAAAAGCATGTTAATAACCAAGAAATCCTATTTCAGGAAAGATTATATGATGCAGACTGACACATGGCGGAATCATGCCCTGTGTAAACTGGCTGGGTTCCTTTATACGTTGGGGACAATGATGTCAACCTTCTTATTATTTCTCCTCACATGGGATAGTAAGTATGATTTTGACATTGTTTGTCCAACAGCTAGGAAATAATAGTAAAATGCAGCTTTTACTAGCAAAAGCAAAAATATCCCATTGTATCATATAACCTAAGACTCTTGAAAAGGATGATAAGAATTCAGGCATTTGAAACCTTATAATAATGAATAAAACATTTTGTTTGTTTTATCTTCATGTATTGTTTAAGATTGATAATGAGTTTTAAGTGCTCTTTATTTACACGATTTACATCGCTGATATCTATATTGAGATTGATAGTTGCTTTCTTATGATGTAGTGTGTAACATATAAAATCAACATAATCAAAAAGCGAAACTTCCAAACCTTTCTGTTTTCTATGGATGCTAAGGATATGACAGTAAATCAACTTCAGACTTCAGTATCTCCAAATAATACACTGTCTCTTTCAAGATATAATCTCACAACACAAGCCACTCATAGTGTCTCTTAATTTCTTTTTTGTGTGGATCAATTTTCAAATTGACCTTGATGTTACATTTGGTGTGTAGCTTGAAGTGATCCTTCCAGTTTTTCACCTGGAGCATTCCACATGGCCAGTTGGAGCCAAATATTTGTTGTTCATGCATAGATGGGACAAAAAGGTCATTTACGTCTTATGTGTGTCATCCATCAAGCACAGTTGTTGTGCGGCGCTATTTGGTCATGTATACCAGATGCATGACATGCTATGGTCAAGCGTGATCATTAGTGACTTCATTTGGAAACATACAAACATCACTGAATGGATATATGATCGAGGACAATGCTGTATATTTCAGGGATGTATGCTGTGATACCTTGGTGTGGAGCTCGAGGTATGGGCATGAGAGGGACTCGAGGCTTTATTGCTCTTGGATGGACAACTTCGGCCATTATGAGTGCTTTACCCATTCTGGAGTTTAACTTTTTTGGATCTCAGAAATTCACGAGGACTGGAGCTTGCATGCTCATTAATGTAGTAAAGGGACGAATGGTATGCTATGTGTTGAATTAAGTAATGACTAGAATTTTTCTAGTTCATTTCTTGATTTGAAACTTAAGATTACAATCTTTCTCGTTTTGAGGAGGTGATATTTATTCCCTCTTTCAATTCAGTCTTTAAATTTGTTCAGCCTTATAATTTGCACAGTTATTAAACTGATGATTTCCTCAAATATTCAATTTTACTCTCAATCAAACAATTTACCAATTATATATGAAATACAACTGACACTTTCAACAACAAATATTATTTTCACAAAATATATATTTATCCAAGCAAAAAAGAATATACTACTGCTCAAAAGGTAATACAATTCATTATGAGTACTTTCTTCAAGGCTGTCTAATGTGTCTTTTGTAGGTTAAGGGCTGGGAATTTACCCTTGGTATTTTCATCATTACCAACTTCTTCTGCTTCACGTTTATGAGTGTAGGCTACTTCTTTGCTTATAAAGCTGTGCGTGCCGGAATAGACATCTGGTCCGCCACCTTCCCGGAGGAGATGCCTGAAGAGGAGAAGGAAGCTGAACTGGAGTTCCGCAAAAATGAGGTTTAAACTCTATTCCTGTCGCATGAAGGACAGCCCTTTGATTTTCATCACAGGCGTTGAGGGCATGCAACTCATAAGTGACACAGCCAACTTCATAAATCAAATCAAATTAAATCAAAATAATTTTAATTAACCAAAGGGAAATAGTATAAAGATTTAATTCATGGTTAACCTATGCTCAATACTTGTACGAATACTTGTACGAATTCTCATATCAAAATAAAAATCATTACATTATTAACATTTGGTGAAAATGTTTTTCCTTTGACAGATCATAATTACCAGACGCCTTGTCTTGGTAGTGGCTACAAACTGCTTAGTGTGGTTTCCCATAGTGTTTGCGGGTGCCCTTACAACCATGGGAATATCTATCGGCAAGGCAACAACTGCATGGTTCTCTATTTGCCTACTGCCCCTTAACTCCGCCCTTAACCCGTAAGATATCATGTTTCAATAGGATAATCTGAATGAATATATTGAAGATTAATGCGTGAATAAATATATTCCCATTTGACCAAGGATGTTTAGATTTTCAAATCTTCCAAAAATAGCATGTTACATGCATATATCATCAAAATTATCATAAATATATATATATATATATATTACATTGCAGTTATTTGTACACCTTCTCCACTCCGCCCTACCACCGCCGCAAGGATGACCTCCTCGCAAACTGGCAAGAAGAAACGGAGGTGGAAGAGGATGAGGAGGATGTTGATGAGGGTAAAGAAGATAATGGTGAAAGCAGCATAGGCAGAACAACCCTGACCAAGACAGAAACATATCAGGATGCCCTGATTAGAGAAATGATGTAAATCTTGACCAACAAAGAAACATACCAGGAGATATGATGTAAATCTTGACCAAGACAGAAACATACCAGGAGAAATGATGTAATCACTTACCAAGACAGAAACATACCAGGAGAAATGATGTAATCACTGACCAAGACAGAAACATTCCAGGAGATATGATATAAATCTTGACCAAGACAGAAACATACCAGGAGAAATGATGTAATTACTGACCAAGACAGAAACATACCAGGAGAAATGATGTAATCACTGACCAAGACAGAAACATTCCAGGAGATATGATGTAATCACTGACCAAGACAGAAACATTCCAGGAGATATGATGTAAATCCTGACAAAAATGATGTAAACCTCACATATTAATGCTATCGGTTCAAATATATTGATGTGAGGTTCAAATATGTAAGTTATAATGTATTATTCAGCTGTATCACTCAATATACACCTTAAGCAAATGTATGTGTGATTAATCTTGGAGTAGCATATCATTTACATATTTTATACCTTTGGAATCATTGTAAGGGAAGGAAAGATATATTGTATAACAAATATATCCATACACGGTATTGAAATATGCCAAAGTTGTTAACTATAATGTATACATATATTACACACACACACATGTGTATGTGTGTGTGTGTGTATAGTGTTTTTATTACATGGATAGAATGTCTAATGATGTATTTATTATCTATTGTTAATGAGGATTGATGTATATAATATTTAATGATAGGTTAAGGATAGGAGAATCAATTTCACATGAGTAAAACAGTTTACTATATTGTAATCAAACATGAACAATTGAACAATTCAAAACCAGTAAGATAGGTTCTTGGTATAAATATATATATATATATATATATATATATATATATATATATATATATATATATATATATATATATATATATATATATATATATATATATATATATTTGGAAATACTATATTGTGCGTAAGTGTTTTTGTGAAACACATTTGGTAAAACATGTTTAATTTGTTCTATAATGTAACACAAAATTGTGTTTATTGCTCTGTCCCAGAAATGAATCAAAATAATGTGTTTAGCTTTATTATTGTGTTTATTCAAAACTTTTTATATATTCAACAAAAGTAGTAGCCATTCTATATTATGAACTTGGTAATATATATATTATCACACCAATGTGTTTTATAGTGAAACACAAATTTCTTTTTAATGCTCTGTCCCAGAAATGAAACATGATAATGTGTTTAACTGTGATGTTGTGTCTATTCAAAACTTGATAGTGATAGACATTCTATATTATAAGTTGATTTCATACATTATCATGGCCACTGGCCGTGGCGCAATTAGTTCAAGTGCCAGGCTACTAGGTTATAGCGCTAGCTTATTAGTACCAGTTCCTCTGTGGTGATCAAAAGGTTGTGGGTTCGATCCCCTGCCATGCCGAGATTGAAATCATGATACAATTTCCCATATGAGCTGAGGCCCATATGCCTTAGGGGTTAACACGTTGTCCTTGTAAAGCTGTGTCTGGGTGGGTTGTCATGTCAAAGACAAACAAACAAACAAACATACATTATCACACTTTACTTACATTCTAGCAATTCTAAGTTATTGTCTAATCGTTTGTTCATAGTTTTTGATAAAGATGGATGTGTAAATGTCAAATTCATACATATTCCAGTATATTAAGGGTGACCTTTCATACCCAGTATCTAACATGACTTCTCATGCAGTTTTAGGCAAGGATGCCATTCGGTGCATAGTTTGTTCCTGGGGTGCTCTATTGT
Source organism: Amphiduros pacificus (assembly GCA_949316495.1). Classification (NCBI taxonomy): domain Eukaryota; kingdom Metazoa; phylum Annelida; class Polychaeta; order Phyllodocida; family Hesionidae; genus Amphiduros; species Amphiduros pacificus. The sequence continues at coordinate 16,312,241 of OX439011.1, read as the reverse complement.
GAACATATTGTCATTGGATTGTCCTGCTCCGTGTAGGTGCCTGGGATGCCCTCCCATGAAGAATATGCGCCTGGGATGCCCTCCTTCTCTGTGTAAATACTTGGTAATCGCTAAAATCGTCAACATTTGAATACATAATCAAATGACTCTCCCTTGTGTCAAGAGTCTAACTTCGTGTTTTCATAGAGGCACACAACTTCTTAACCATTTAGAAACCTTGTCAATGGCAATTAACGAACACACTCATGTGTTTTGTTACAGTTGTTATTTTAGAAAACACATTGATTTTAATCTCACTAATACCATAAATACATAAAAAACATTTAAGTAAACAATATTATTGGCTAAAATGTTTATTCAACATCACATTTAAGTTATTAATTAGTTTCAGTCAGTGTGGGTCTATCACAAAGATTGTGTTTCACAAAAACATTTTTTGTAAGATGTGTGTAACGTGTTTTCTTAGCAATTTGGTGTGTCACCATAGAGAAAAATACTTAAAATTGCTCAAAAATATTACGCAGATGGAGAGTTTTTTGTCAACGCCAACATCCATATTTCATATATGGTAAGGTGACCTCAATAACACTTCTGTTGCTACTATAACATATGCTTGGTACTGTGAGGAGTGCACAGGGCATGAACAAACGACATTAATATTACAATACATCCTGAGTCGGGGAAGCTGGGTGAGCGTATTCAGTTTGTTGAGCCGAAGGCGAAGGGTATCCTTCCGCTATCACCAACGAACTGAATGCGATCAGTTGACCCGACGAGGCATGTTTTGTTTTTATACCTCAGACAAATACTGTATTTTTAAAAAAATGATACATGAAACAAGATATTTATCATTAAAAACGTTTTGTAAACAAAGCGCACCTCATTTGACCCCGTCACGTGACCCGAAAATAGTGCGTTGCCGCCCTCTGTGTAAACACAATGTTCTTGATATTCGATGGGGGACCAGTCTAAAGATGGCCGACGGAAAATAGTTTGCACCTAATGAATACGTTACGAATACTCAACATGCTCGTATTCATTGGAAATCTCGTCGATACGCGCATCACTGAGGTATAACACCAGAGGAATGTAGGTCAGAGAAGCCTGACCTACTTACAAAAGGTCACAACAAGAGTGGCTGCAACTGACAAGATTCCAAGGCTCAAATGTCAAAAGGCAAGAATTAACCAGAATACCGGCTGTCTGACAGAGTCAAGGTAAAAAACACGCCAAATGCCCGGTGTCCGAAAAGACCGACCAAAAACAATGATTCCTCAATGTTTCGAACTCGCATTTCATTTCTATGGTTTCACAAAAATGACTTCATATTTGATCACAGCCCGGTACATACCATTCACACACCACGTTTATATTGTAGCATCAGAACGGTTTCTTCACACGTTTATCACAAGAATGCTCTTTCTGCTCTTATGTTTGACAAGTCTTTTTCAATATTCCATATTCACGGTAATACTGTCTGTGAGTTTTAATAATGTAAGCAAGATATTTTGCATTTAAACAATATTGATCCTGCTTTGTCAGATTTTAGATTTTTTCTTCATTCATCTGTTAATCATTTCAAGAATTGTATAGCTCTTCATGGATAAGATATTATGTGGCTTTTATTCTCGTGAATATCATATACATTGCCAGCTTTTGGAATTATTTAAGGACTTCTTACGATTGAAAGAATCGGGCATCTTTGGGATTTGAAAGTCCCAAGCATAAAACTTGGTTTATCTTTGCAATGCGGATGTAAGTGAAAAGATAAATGATAACTATCTTGTACATGTGATCAAAGTATCATAAATACCTCACGTTTTGTATGTATTTACAATATATAAACTGCTGAACATTCAATATTTGTTTTTCATGAATCATATATTTATCTTATATGTTTTTAATAATTTTCTTTGTAATGATTGGCTAAAATATAATTATAATTATTAATAACTTAATGCATAAGATTAGGTATAATGATAATTTTGTGTACTGAGCATGACATTTACAGGAAACTGGGACCCAATACAACAATAGGGCGAAGGCTTTTCCTCCCCACGTGACCTGGTGGTTGCTAGGGGTAAACAATGCCTCATGCCGTGCTTGGCACATTCAGTTTATTAAGGGTACCATATTCTCCCATGAGGTGGTCCATACTGCTGATGTTCTTATATAAACTGTTTTACAAGATGTTTGTTTTGAAACGTTTTACAGATATCTGTCTTGTGTTTTTTTTTTAAGAATTCACAGAAATGTGGTTTGTTTGTGTTTGTTTGGAAAAGCATTCACATGGATGTGCCTTATCTCAGAAGTGGTCTCACTATAGCTGCTGCCTTTATTCAAAAATGAAGAAAATTGTCTCTAGGATATGATATTATTATATGAATTTATATATATATATATAAGAACATAAAGATATATATATACTGTAGTGTTAGCTTATGGTTACCAAGTCGATATCTTTATAATTCAGTATTAAACAAATACGTCGTGAACTATACGTTATAAAATGGACACTTTGTTATCTGTTGTGACTTAATGTATTTTTCTGTCAATTTGACATTGTTAAATAAATTTGAAAAACACAAGTGTTTTAATTTTCTTTAAATTCATTTTCAACACGGATTGACTCTGACAAAAAAAATCACTTGATTATTTGACTAATCATACCCTTCCAATCCCTTCATTGCACAACTAAATTGATAAAAAAGGGAATTTTATACTTACAATTAGTTTGAACCTCTGACCTATGCATTATTAGAGCATGCTGTCTATTAGACCGTAAGAGATTTTGTAAAGAAATTTAGGACTTCGTAATATAAAAAATCCTCTGAAATTACTTTTGTAAGATCTTACATGAATAATTATGTTTCTTATAAAACTAGATAAAAAGAATAAACAAAAGCAAATGATGAAACAAAATACAAACAAAATGTTATACAAAATGTAGCAATAATTTTACCCCAAAAGAAAGGCAAGAAATTATATATTGGCATGATAAGTGTCATCTGTTAATTCAATGTCAATTCCTACTTTCTTTGCGCAAAGTAGGAATTCCCACTTAAGCCTGTTCCACCACGAGCGGTCTGCAAACCAAATGATAAAAATAGGTTTGATCTCAGCCATGTATCTATATAGCATTACTATATATAAACTATATAAGTAAAGGGAAAATTGACATTGCATTGATCACACAATTTCGACACTATCTTAGCTTTTCAGTTTCCCTTTGTGTTCCACAATGCAGGAATTTCTACTGGGCGCAAAACACTACTACCACATGTTCAAGATCTTGAGCACAGAATTGTTGCAAAACACAAAATAGATTTTTATGAAATAATCATTGCAAACTGCTGGGATAGTTAAAAATATCTTTGTTCATCATTTTAAAATATTGAATTTTGTATATGAAGGATTTTTTTTAGCAAAACTGCATGCAAAGATGTGCCTTTTCAATTTTGTTTACAAGTTCCCCTAATATTACTCAGGCGCTTATGCAGATCATCAATCAGACTTTTGCTTGTCATTTCTGTTCAAATAGTCCGATTCACACCAAATTTGAACTAAACTTACTAATATTCCTTGTTCTAACGATTGGGAAGCATTTTCAAGCAATTGAAAGTGATAATTCTATGCAACGTTGGGCAAACATGATGACACGGTTTTGAAGTTCTGCTTTGTATACATCTTTGTAACCAAAACAATGACAATAAATATATATGTTAATATATGTGATAAAATGTCCTCTGAGTACTCATTCAAAGAGTTAAATATGTCTTTTAATTGCAGAGCCAGGTATAAATCCTGGATCTGCTAAGGAGAGTAATCTTTTCGATATCCTATTATTGCATATTTTTACTAAACATTTTGTTCAGATTGATACATTCAAATTATAAAACCCATTTGTGTTTAGCATAATTTGAGCAGAAATGAGTTGCGTTATATTGCAACTATGTATAAATGTTGTTTCATTGTATTGCAACTATGTATAAATGTTTTGTTTCATTCTTGTTTTCTTATTTGTATTCAATTTCTAAATATCAAGTGAGAGATAGAATAATACCCGATTCTTCTGCCGAAAGTAGATTATTATAATCAGTTACATATGTTAAATAAAAAAAAACAAGATTTAACACATGATAAGTTAGAGGCAAGCATCTATTGGGTCACACATATTGATCTCATTTGCGTGAAATAATCTGGTCAGACATTACTGTATTTGGCGCTATTCTGTGACCCATGCCTTATGTATAGATAGACTGTAACCAGTTATTTCTTTGAAATTCTTTGATGGTTGGGCGAACCTTTGTAACATTAACTTGGGTTGGGTTGTTTTGAGTTCCTAAATATGAAAATATATCAACCTATGTATTGAATTAGCCTGGATCATGTTTCAAATGAATCACATATTTTGGAGGCGTAGATCTCTAAAAATTCTATTTTGAATATTTGTTTATGTTATATAATGAATAATATAACAGCAACTATCATTTTAGAGTTCACAGTATTGTAATGTTATCATGATTTACAATACAAATATCTATCATATGACAGGAATTAATGTTTTAGGTACAGTGGAAAATGTTATTCTCTTACAATTACTTCTCACAGTGGTGTGACCAATGATTATTTGTGACAAGTATATTAGTAAAGACATTAAGCACATAATTAACTTGATCAAGAAGTATATATGAATATATATCATTGATCCAATCAGTTTGGAGCGACATATCTGCGGTCCTTTTGCCACAATCAACATTTCAAGGTCATTGATTGAAAAATGCACGTAGATACAAGTCCTCCACATAATGCATCTAGAGATTGATGTTCAACACTTGGCAGACGTCATCAACATGTGATATATACTCTCACATGAGACAACCATGGTTTTTATGTCCAATTCATATCTTATTTTTGATTAATTTGAATTAAGACACTCTTTTCCATTTAATCCTTGGCACACATACATACATTTTCGCTAGCGTTTGTTTTCACTTCAGGATTGAATGCTCGAGGTTTGAACATGATTAAGCTGCAAGTCTATGGAACATTCACGTGTTATCAGTCCATGTCGGCCATGTTTTTTTGAGCCGTAGTTTCTGCTTACACCATCAGATGACGCTCAGATTGTATGAGAGGTGATTTGAAGGTTTTCTGTTGGATTTTAAAATCAGCACTTGTATATTTTAGCATCTTTCTTGTTGCTCAGAATGGCAGGCGATATTTCAAAGAGTTCCGCCCTGTCCATACCTCCTCCAGATATTCAATCTTAACTGGTATAATCCAAACCAAAATACATGCGCGGCTGGGATAAGTAGGACCACGATAACTGTGATTCCGGTTCCGGGAAACAATGGCGCCTCCCAGTCTAAGACTCTGTAGATGTAGCGGTGACCTCTGGTGGGAAAAACGTGCGCTGTTTTGCAGTAGATAAGATTGAACATGACATAAAACAAGAAAAATAAAATGGAGTAGAACATGTGCAAAAGTCTAATGGGGTATTTTGTGATGAAGACATCTAAAATGAGTAAAACTGTAATCAAACAATTGTTGTTGAGTTTTATGTCAGAGAAGTTCCCGTCATAAATAAAAAGCCAATAAAGAACTGATAAGACGAGACTGTTTGTTATGGCAATATTGTATGCCAGCCACGACAGGCGCAAATGTCTTGGTGTAAATATGGTGACGTCTGTGATCACCCTGACCTCTATACTTTCTCCAGCCTCTGCATTCAGCGTGATTGGTTCCGTAGAAACACTCATGGGAAAATCTACATCTCTGTCTATAGCCTCTGGAATATAAAAGAAAACAACTTTAAATAAGATATCTTTCACCCATTGAACATGTGGCCGGAACCCTGGATTATGTTCACCCCTGGATCTTGAGCACCCCTAGATCATATGGACCCCTGGATCACTGGGTCATGTGCACTCTGGAACATGTGCAGCCCTGGCTCATGTTGACCCTGGATCATGTTGACCCCTGGATCATGTTGACCCCTACCCAGCAAACACACAACGTAGCTACAACGTTGTGAGAAGGTTGTTATCTGGTAATGTTGTGCTTTTACGTTGTGACAACATTGTGACAACGTTGAGTACCAACGTCAAATCTCAACCTATTTACAAAGTCATGATACGACGTTGATAGGACGTTGCCTGGACGTTGTAATACAACGTCGTGATTCTCATGTTGTGACAGCGTTGTGACAACGTTGTGACAAAACTGAAAATTTTTTAAATCGAACCATGGAACATATCTAATATCTACTAATTGGAAAAAGTGTGCCTCAAAATCATATTTTATTTGCATTAAAGATTAAAATATAATATTAAATTATAATTTTCCAGAGATATTTTTTTATAATTGGAAAAACTTAGAAATCTTTCAGAGCAGAAACTTGAATGCATTTACACGTGGAGCCACCTTGTGTTTTTTCACCTAGTGGCAGTTTAAACAGGAAGTGGAAGAAGTCTCTGTTTAAAATATACCACATGGTCAACTGCAAAAATTCAACCATCAATCTTTTCTGCTGAATTTCTGCTGCTAATCAACAAATCAAGGTATGTAAATTGAATGTTTAGTTACATGAATGTTTGTAGCACAAAATGGGAACATTTAAAGAATGTTTTCGTTGATATTTTAGCCACATCGACTGAAATTGCGTCGGGTTGGACACAATCAAGGTCACTAGAGGCAGTCACTTAACATGAAAAATCAAACTTGTGACCTGCATTTCTAACTTATGTTTTATTAAAATGCAAGGTCTCCTTGTCCTAAATCCAAAATCTTTTTGCACAAGGACATACCTTTAAAATTTTATGGCTTCTTAACATACGTGTGTTGCAGGCGGTACGTACTCTACAAACTGTATACACTGATTTTGGATAATTAAGAAATCTTATCCAAATTAGTTATATTAATGAAACAAATATAAAGCAAATAATTTAATATAGTGTATATAATGTTCTAACATAGTTAAAACTAAATTTGGACAACCAAAATTTTAAATATAGAGAGAAAAAATGTTGAGACGGGGAAATAACATTTTGATATTTTCAGTACTGCTCCAAGCAAAGATTATGACAACAAATTAACTTCAAATGAATCTCGACTCATAATGCTTATCAACTGCAGATAATGAAAGAATATTTGTGAAAGATATAATATGCAACTGCCAAAGTTTTTCACTTCTTATTGTTTTGAAAAATTTGATGCATTACCTGGGGTACGTACTCCACACATAAACTAACACAGAAACAACACTGATTTTCACAACAAAAATGAAATTGAAATATTTACAAAACTGATTTTAAATTTGAATTGACTTGCAATTGACATTCCATAAATTTTTAATACTTAGATATCTTCTTGAGCATCAAATAATTCTGTTACAGTATTGGGATGGGCTTCATCAAGGTCTGAATGTACACTCGGCAGTATTACAATGCAATAAAATATTTTTTGATGTCACCAAACATTTAAGATGTTGCTTATGGTAACAAGCTGAATAATACCTTTTAGATAAAAAAAATAAACCATGAATCAGTGTACTATTTCCAAAACAATAAATATTTTGATGTCCTATACTTATTAAAAATAAACTGTTATGAATGTGCATTTTGTGCTGTACCTTTTTGTCAAGTTAAGGTTAACAACTAATATAAAGGATACATTGCACAAACAAGGTATATTTTGACTAATTATTATTCATTTAGTTTGTTTAGGATTGTCTGATGTATGACATCATGGCAAACCTGGATATTTCACAATACCTCAGAAAAAAAATTGTTTTTTTTAAAGGAATTTCTGGTTTTAACCCCTGTAATAAAAAATCTACATTTCTAATAATGATTGATTGATTATATTTTATAGTTCTTTATACACGTACAATATAGGTACAAAAATATATTTGACCAATGTTGAGTATTGTAAGTGAAATAATTGTTGGTTGAAAATGAGATGTCTTGTCTGTTTGTAGTGTACGTACCCCCATCATAGCAGATGTACCCCGTTGTACAAAGAGATGTTAGTGTTGGTCTTGATAGAATTTAAATCATTTATGTTGTTTGTAAAGTGATGAGATGTCAAGTGGACAACTCTGTTAAAAAACCAGGTTTGATAATTATGTTTTGCCTTTTAACACAAAATTTCTAAAGATATGAAACATGACGTTGCCTCCATATTTTTAATTGTATTCTTGTTTAATTTACTCATTTTGGCTATGTTCTTTGAATAAGAAGTCCACAAACTTTTGTACTTGATGGATTCCTTGCTCTGTTTAGTTCATCAATTGTTATGAGCCACCTAGTCCGAGGGTGATCAGTATTTGGTAAATATTACTTAAATGTTGTAGCGTACGTACCCCAGAAGCAATTACATTTTAGTAAGTTCATGGAGTAGACTATACAAACTTTTATGATACTCATTTTACAATTAAATAATTATCAAACCATTTGTATTTACTTTTTATATACTTATTCAAAATTAACTTCAAAGTTTCACTTGGTCTGGCTAATGAATTTGGTAGAAATTCAAATATTACCAAAATTATTGTAAGAAATTTTGTGTAGAGAGCAAACACATAATTATTAAACAATTTCTAAAACTGTTGTTTTGTTAAACAGAGATGTCCACTTGACATCTCATCACTTTACAAACAATATAAATGATTTTAAAGTCAATCAAGTCCAACACTAACACCTCTGTGAACAAGGGGGTACATACTCTACAAGGGGGTACGTACTCTACAAGGGGGTACGTACACTACAATACAGACTTCACATCTCATTTTCTGGTTTTGGGAGCATGCTTTCAACCAATAATTATCTCACTATTAATACTCAACAGTAGCTCAATATGACTGTATAATATGAATTAGTTATCTTTTCTGGAACTACCAATTCACATGGGGGTACGTACTCTACGCATTTTTGTTGAAATTCTCCTCAAAACATGATATGGCATAATATTCACATAACAATGATTTGACTAACTTAAAATATTTATTTGTTTATTCCTTCATATGATATTGTCAAATGAAGGTATTTATTAATCCATTTGTGTTATTAATATATGAAATGTAGACAGTGTTTTATTATTGGGGTTTTAAACCAGAAATTCCGTAACAAAACACATATTTTTCAGTGGTATCGTGGAATATGCAATTTGCGGTAATACCATACACCAGACAATCTAAAAAAACTAGAGAAATGATTAGTCAAAATATGACTTATTTTTGCAATGTAACCTTTAAATTAATTGTGAAATTTACCTTGACAGAAAGGTACAACACATAATGAACATTCGTAACAGTTGATTTTTCATAAATTTCGGACGTTAAAATATTCACTGTGTTGGAAGTAATGCACCGATTCGTGATTTCTTTTTTTTATTTAAAAGGTATCATTCAGCTTGTTGTCATAAGTGGCATCTTGAATGTTTGGTGATGTCAAAAAATATTTCATTGCATTGTAACACTGTCAAATGTACATTCAGACCTTGATTGTGTCCAACCCGCATGCATGGTGATCTGGCCAGACTTGGTTACGGAGGAGGAATACAAAATTCTGTTCATACAAAGTTGAACATATTTATATTATTTCACATTTAAAAGGGTATTATAAGGGAGAAACAAATTTCAAATTCATGAATTTTGGCTGTTTGCACAGTATAAAATGACAGTTCGATATCCATAAATTTGAATCCTTAATCTGCCCCCTAGTGTCAGTTTTGGTACTAATGTTCATTTCTACTGCCCTCTGATGGGGAAAACTAGTTTTCATAGATTCCTCATCTGAACTATAAATGTTAAGAAACATGAAATTTGAATATATATATATATATGTGTGTATATATATAATTAGAATATCGGCAAATTGCTTTCCATAATAATTGTTGAAAACAATCAATATTTATTTGCAGAACCTTGCATCAAAAGCCACAAGGAAAAGGCCTCTGCAATCGATCACAAGATATGTGAATTTCTGAAACATGCTCCAAGCAAAGAAAGGTGGCAGCCGCTTCACAAAAAAGATGAGTTGTTTAAATTGCATATTCAGTTTTTAAAATCTGTTTTTTATTCAATTGATTAATGTAAAATATTTTCCGAGTAATTACATTTCTGAACACATTATAATGCAATAATATTTATCTATCAATATTTTGTAGATACCAAATGCAGAACATACACCAGGGACCACCCCATCCCGCACCCCATCACACAATCAAGTTAGCAGCCCAGGCAGTAGCCCAAAATACACTCTTTCTATGGATGATTATGAGGAGGCCGCAATATGTCTGAGTCTAGCCATGTTTTAGATGTTTTATAATAAAGAGCAATTAATAAAAATGAACTTGTTTGTTATCATGTTTACATATATTAAGAGTGTTAGTACAATTTTATGCAAAACCAAAACCTCAACGTTGTGACTACGTTATCCGGAGTCCACAAACTGACGTCCTTACAACGTAATTCCACAACGTTGTCACAACAAAAAACCCAACGTTGTCACAACGTAATCCGGAGTCCACAAATTTACGTCCTCACAACGTAATTCCACAACGTTGTCACAACCAAAACCTGACATTGTCTCAACGTTGTCACAACGTAATTTTGTTAGCTGGGTAGATCATGTTGACCCCCTGGATCATGTTGACCCCTGGATCATGTGTATACCCCCTGGGCCATTTGCACTGTGGATCATGTGGAACCCTGCAGCCTTCTTAACTCTGAGCTTAAAATGCTATGCCACCTCCTGTGTTTTCTAGTGTATGATTATAACCTGGACTTCCAACTTCATTTAAGCCATATCGTGACGAGACCTACTTGTGAAAGATAAAGTGTTGGAAACAGATAAAGTATCGCAGATATAGTGTAGCTTAAGTTTATTATTCCTTGACATGACAACCCACCAAGAAGCTTAATAGGAAGATGTAATAAATATGGCGTGCATATAATATCATTGATATCATATTGAAGGACAAATATCGTGTATATCTTGTATATTTTCTTGTAAGAGAATTTATAATGGGTCAACACATGTGATGAATATTTGAACTTTTCATAGAAGAGTTTGTCCAGACTGTCAATTTGTAATTTGTCATATGATTCTGATTGCATTTCAAATTTTACAAATTTCACTGTTCCAATTTTGGAACACTTAAGGAATGAATTCATAATACATTCATGAACTTGTATTTCCTGAGAAATCGTCGAACAATGTTACAATTTAGTTTATCATGAAGCAATTTTCACTTCCAATTATCAATCATTTTATTCCATTAGGAATAAGGCTTCGTGAAAAGAACGTGAAAATTTGATAAATCGATGAACGGGAATTTCGCAGCGTTCAATATTAACTTACTAATATTAATATTATTAACTTATGAGATATTTGAATGGATTCTCGTTTCTCTTTAATGTGTATCTTCAACTGGATTAATATTTGGTGTTTGGTTTGAGGTAAATCAATTTCTCTTCATATTTTCTCATGAAATATGACCCATAATGCATTGTTTTATGAATATTGCCTTATTGCCTTGACTCCAAACTCGGTCAGACACCACCCATGGCATGATCATATAGTGTCATGCATGAGGTTTGCGTGACCAAACAATGGCACGCAACAGCTATGCATAATGATTCAACGCAATAGCCATGCGTGAACTTGATTGGTAACTTCTATGCTTGACCAAATCAGTTCAAAACACATTGCAGTCATAATAAACCAGGATGATCATGAGAAAATAGGATGCTCGTCCCAAAGCATCGTGAGCAGAGTGAATGAGTGCAAAGCAGAGTGAATGATTGCAAAGCAGTGTGAATGAGTGCAAATCAGAGTGAATGAGTGCAAATCAGAGTGAATGAGTGCAAAGCAGATGAATGATTACAGAGCAGAGTGAATGATTGCAAGTTAGAGTAAACGGATGTAAAACAGAGTGAATGAGTACAAAGCAGAGTGAATGATTGTGCATAAAGCAGACATACTGAAGGCGATGTTAAAGTGCCTGTTCACTCCAGACAAATCCTTAAAACCAAACAATAAATGATAATGATAATATATGGAAGGACATTTTACATTTGGTTGTCCTTCCCATGTGGTTTTCTCTTACTCCTCTTCTTTCTTTAAGCCTATTTCACAGCTTCCAATGTTAGGCTCTTTGGAGACCTACTTACTCGAAGTTTATAAATGATGTTTTAATGATTTGCGTTAAAAAGTAATATCTTGCTATTTGTTATTCATCAATATAAGCACACCGAGCACTGAGAGAATAGTGTATATTGTTTAAAAGACTTGATATGATAGATAATTATGATAATAGCTTTTTACCTACCTAACTATCATGATGAATTCCACTATCTAATTTAATTTGACTAAACCCACAAATAAGAATGAAATGACTTCCCATCATGCATAATTTGGTCTGATTTACATATCAAACTGCGTTATTTTGAAGGAAAATACATTTCGATGAGAGTTTTCTGTTTCATACAGTTTCAATGTTATATTGAGGTTATATTGCTGCTCATAAGAAATGGTCAAATTTTGTTAAAAACTTGACAAATATAGACAATATATGACAAATATAGATCGAGATTGACTTGTGGTATGTGCCATTGCCGGTTTGGCAAATATTTGAATAGATATGTTCAATGGACAGGAGGATGATCATTAGTTTGTGATAACATATTAAAATTTACCCCTCCCTCAAAAGGACAAAAAAATTAACCTTTTATCTCGACCCTTGAATCATAAGTATCCCTTTAAATCATATATGAGATAAATACCTATTGAATGTGAGTATTCAGAAAGAAAAATATTCAGTAAAATGTGAGTACAAGTTTGTAACTTGGATGTGGGAATGTAGACACTTGGTTGAGCTTTACAGTGACATAATCATTGATTTCCTCTGTTGTATGATATGGAGGTTTCAGAGTGCGATAGGACCAAGAGTAGATATCTTCAAAAGGTTCGCACAGCCATCGCCAACCTATTTAGAGAATATATTCCGACAAAATGCCATGTACTAAAGTGTTAGCGTGACATATGTAAGCTTAAAAGTTTATCACTGAAATGGAAGCTGAAGATTCTTAGAAAGGATTACAAGGGATTTCTACTTATATTCATCTGAAAGGATTATTTTCAATTCAGAATATTGACCTTTACTTACAAGTTGTGTTTGACATTTCACATTTAACATTTATTTCAAATTAACTTTTCCGTATCCTGTAAAACAGCATCATGGAGGTTCTATTTAACACAGATATGTATCTGCGAAATTAGATGAATGTAGAATGCGTTCTTCGTCCATTTAATAGGAACAGACAATTTCTTTGAGGTTGAGTTCAGTTCTGTCATCATCGATTAGGTTTGCTGTATACGCTCAGACCCATTAACGGCACTTTACATTGGAATGAAATCTCGTTTGTGCGAGATTTGTGATGCAATTTGCTGAGATCTTTTGGGATTGGCGCTTGATGTGCTTGACGCAAGCTTGGCCACTTTTGGTGCTTTCAAATGTTCAAATAATCATGAATTGTTATTCACAAATCAAAGATCTTAAGGAATAAAGTCCTTTGAGAGCTCCTGGTCTTAAGATTTACATCCTTTTACAAATAGAGAAATAAATCTATATTTGCCTTATATTGAGAAAGCAAGGTCTGCGATGTTTGCAGCTTCTATTATCAGTAGGCATGCTATATACACCTCATATCTTCTCATCAGAAAATTGTAAACCTTATTGCAAGATTGGGCTAATATTTGATAGTGTCCTCAAACACATACATTTGGAATAAACGTTTCAATGACACTGGAAGGTAAAAGATAATCGTGATCATACTATTTTTATCCTTACCGAAATATCAGGTGTCATGTTTTCCATACCAAGATATTAGGTGTCATTTTATTCATACCAAGATATTAGGTGTCATTTTATTCACACCAAGATATCAGGTGCCATTTTATTCATACCAAGATATCAGGTGCCATTTTATTCATACCAATATATTTGTGCCATTTTATTTCATACCAAGATATCAGGTATCACTTTATTCATACCAAGATATCAGGTGCCATTTTATTCGTACCAAGATATCATGTGCCATTTTATTCGTACCAAGATATCAGGTGCCATTTTATTCATAGCAAGATATCAGGTATCACTTTATTCATACCAAGATATCAGGTGCCATTTTATTCGTACCAAGATATCAGGTGCCATTTTATTCATACCAAGATATTAGGTGTCATTTTATTCGTACCAAGTTATCAGGAATCATTTTATTCGTACCAAGATATCAGGAATAATGTTATTCGTACCAAGATATCAGGTATCATGTTATTCATACCAAGAAATCAGATGTCATTTTATCCTTACCAAGATATCAGGTGTCATTTTATCCTTACCAAGATATCTGGTGTCATTTTCTCCATACCAAGATATCAGGTGCCATTTTATTCATACCAAGATATCTTGTGCCATTTTATTCATACCAATATATCTTGTGCCATTTTATTCATACCAATATATCAGGTATCATTTTATTTATACCAAGATATCAGGTATCCTTTTATTCATACCAAGATATCAGGTATCATTTTATTCATACCAAGATATCAGGTGCCATTTTATTCATACCAAGATATCAGGTGCCATTTTATTCATACCAATATATCTTGTGCCATTTTATTCATACCAATATATCTTGTGCCATTTTATTCATACCAAGATATCAGGTATCATTTTATTCATACCAAGATATCAGGTATCATTTTATTCATACCAAGATAGCAGGTGCCATTTTTTCATACCACGATATCAGGTGCCATTTTATTCCTACCAAGATATTAGGTTTCATTTTATTCAGACCAACTACGAAATCTAACCTTTCATATGTTTGTCATGTTGATCATCAAATAATTAGGCATTTCATATTTCTCTCTAAAACAATCATTAACTCATAATGGCGACAATAGGCCTATATTTATATATTCTCCCATCACCCTCATTCATATAAGCAATAGATGATAAAAGTATTGCTTTACAAACCTGCAAATCGTTTATTCCTGGCTCTAACGATGTGATGGTAGAATGTTGCAAAGGCTGACATGACTGCCTGAGTGGTAAGTACCAGTAACACCCAGTTGGTGAGGAAAACCCAGAAGAGATTTCCTTGGTTGTCGACTAGTCCCTCCTTGATACCAGTCCAGAGAAGCCATACAAAGCAATAACCCGCCACGGTGGTCCGGTACAGGATGAGAGCGTAGGGATGCAAGGACCGCCACTGAAACCAGAGGCAGAGAGGGACGTTAAATGTGCACATTATCTATCTAAACCACTGAGAGAAATGGTTATTATTCATATCCATGGAATTTTAATCTGGGTAATCACAAAGCTTATTTTGTCATTCACGTAGCTTAGTGATCAACCTGACTTTGGCATTTTTATATATCTTGGCATTCACAAAAGCTTACCCGCTTGTTTACAGAGCTTATCTGATTTGTTTGACTGTAACATTCACACAGCTTCACAAAACTAACCCTTGTATTCACAAAACTAACCCTGGTATTTACATAACATACCTGGGCACTCACATACCTGACTTGGGCAGCTTATCTGGGCGTTCACATAGCTTATCTGGGTATTCACATAGCTCACCTGGGTATTTACATAGCTTACTTGGGTATTTATATATCTTACCTGGGTATTTATATACCTGACTTGGGCAGCTTATCTGGGCGTTCACTAAGCTTATCTGGGTATTCATATAGCTTATCTAGGTATTCACATAGTTTACCTGGGCATTCATATAGCTTGCCTGGGTATAAACATAGCTTATCTGGGTACTCACATAGCTTATCTGGGTACTCACATAGCTTATCTGGGTATTCACATAGCTTAACTGACTGGGTATTCGCTTAGCTTACCTGGGTATTCCCAAATCTTACCTGGGCATTGACATAGCTTACCTTGGTATTCACATACATGTAGCTTACCTGGGTATTGACATAGCTTACCTGGGTATTGACATAGCTTACCTGGGTATTCACATACATGTAGCTTACCTGGGTATTGACATAGCTTACCTGGGCATTGACATAGCTTACCTGGGTATTGACATAGCTTACCTGGGTATTGACATAGCTTACCTGGGTATTGACATAGCTTACCTGGGTATTGACATAGCTTACCTGGGTATTCACATACATGTAGCTTACCTGGGTATTGACATAGCTTACCTGGGTATTCACATATATTACCTGGGTATTCACATACATGTAGCTTACCCGGGTATTGACATAGCTTACCTGGGTATTGACATAGCTTACCTGGGTATTCACATTGCTTACCTGGGTATTCACATGGCTTACCTGGGCATTCACATAGCTTACCTGGGCATTCACGAAGTAGCTAGGCTCATCAAAGTGAAGACCTAGATTTTTCCATCTCATCTCTTGGTGAAGCAATGATGAGTCTGACATCTTGAATTATTATTTTTACTAAGAGGATAACGCAGATATGGAGCAAGAGTAACAGATTACACAGATAATCGCTTAGATAATTGGATATCTGGAAACCCTCTCAGCGAAGATTTTAAGTTTTGCAAGATGACATCCATAATGCCTTAGTTTTGAAATGTTAGTAATACAATGATATCCGTTGGAAGAAACATGCTTTTAACAAGTATCTATTAGGACCGCCTGAAGGTATTGAGATGATATTCTATCATAGAGGGCGCCACTAGTGTTCCATATATATTTTCTCATATTTGCAGTTAGTTCACTCTGCATAATAATCATGATGTTTAATCTATTTCCTTGTTATTAAATGATTATTAACATATGCTTTCATCAAAATATCCTCCTCAATAGAGTTACATGTATAATGTTTTGTGTAGATCAGTATAACTTCCTCTCAGGGGCCGGTAACAGGAACCAACATGGCGGCTGCAATTTCTCTAGTACATCCATCAACTGAAAATAGAACAAGTGACACACGTCAGAAACAGATCGAACAGGAAGCTCGTAGCTTGAGCACCGTTATCTATTTACTCTCTTGAGAGTGAAAATCCAAATTAATTTTTCTTCTTGATCTTCTTTCTAACTTTATATTAGGGAATTGCATGATAATCTTGAGGTTGCATCTTTTTATTGTCTATTTTTATCTTTTGATGTAGGATTAAGTTCACAGGATATTTGAATGGCGTGCGATTTCTTCTGGCTGACCGATCTACATTATGCAATTTAAATGCATTATGCAATTTAAACGCAAGGACAAGCCTTTTCCTCTGTATGCCTTTGACTATAAAATATTTATTAAAATGTCCACTACAATCTATCTGAATCAGTTAAATCATGTTGAAATTTTCAATTGCATTTTGGTGTTTAATCTGTCTATTAATTTTGTAAAATACCAACATATAAAATCAGAGGTTCTATTTAAATACCTACAGAAGAAAAAAAACAGCTCCCTGTGAATTAAAAACGGACACCAATAGGTTGAATAATATAGTATAAAGTATACTAAGGAATATATCATATTGAACCTATATTTAAGTGAAACTTATTTGATTATTATTAATATAATAAGCATATTAAGATATCGAAAGACAACATTTTAATCAAAATTAATACTTATTACTTGGAATGATTATTTCTTTTTCAATAAGATACTCTACGTTATATAGGCAGTAATTCTAGCCGTTCAGTCTTCTCACTACCTCTGCTGTCATTGGCCGATATTTATTATTCTAAATTTCGCTGAGCCTTAAATATTTGTCTTGCTCACCATAATACCATCCAGAATCTGTCATTTATCATTTCACCAATCAGTGCACAGCCTGATTTTTGGGAAAACTATGACAAGCTCTTTTTACCATTGATGGCAGGGACTGATAATAGAGAGAACTCCCGTTATGAGTGGAGTCCTGTTGTGGATGGTAGCAATGATAGGGCAATCCTGTTGTGGAGGTTAGCAATGAGAGGGCAACCATGTTGTGGAGGTTAGCAATGAGAGGGCAACCATGTTGTGTAGGGTAGCAATGAGAGGGCCATCCTGTTGTGGAGAGTAGCAGTGAGAGGGCAATCCTGTTATGGAGGTTAGCAATGAGAGGGCAATCATGTTATGGAGGTTAGCAATGAGAGGGCAATCATGTTGTGGAGGGTAGCAATGAGAGTGATGCGATTATATTAAAAGGGCATAAACCAAACTCAGAGACGTCAAGCTGTGGAGAGCAGAGCTATATGTTTCCTATATATCTCGCTGCTGCACTTGATCAGACACTTTGAGAGCCAGTCTTCAATAGCTCAGACAAAACACATAGAAAAGCCTTTCTCCAGGTCTCCACGTGTTGTCTCTGTGAAAGCCTAAACATGTGTTATACAGCTTTAGCTCTCTGTTTGCCATTCCTTGTACAATACAAGAGTCTGGCCTGTATTTACCTTTTCATAGAGTGGCAGTGCCCGGTGTCAATATTCTATTTCTCTGACAAATACAAAGCGAGACATGACCTCAGGGACGGTCCATTAGTTATTCAGGAAAGGGGGAAGGAAACTACATAAAAATTCCCTGCATAACAATATCACAGATATCTTCCCCGGGGCCGAGGACGTCGTATTCTTCCCACGTGACCTTAATAAGGTTAGATGATTTTGATAAAAATATTGTAAAGATAGATTTATTTTAACCAAGCCTCCCCTCATTAATAAATAGTCATACCTTGTTTATCAAAAATGCTACTGACAATTTCAAAAAAGCACCAACTGCTACAGTATAGAAAGTAATAGAAAATAAGCATTTTCATGATATAGCTCCAGGTGTCTACAGATCATATTGCTCCAGGTATCTACAGATCATATAGCTCGAAGTATCTACAGATCATGTAGCTCCAGGTATCTACAGATCATATAGCTCCAGGTATCTACAGATCATATAGCTCCGGGTGTCTACAGATCATATAGCTCCAGGTATCTACAGATCATATAGCTCCGGGTGTCTACAGATCATATAGCTCCAGGTATCTACAGATCATAAAGCTCCAGGTATCTACAGATCATATAGCTCCAGGTATCTACAGATCATATAGCTCGAAGTATCCACAGATCATATAGCTCCAGGTATCTACAGATCATATAGCTCCAGGTATCTACAGATCATATAGCTCCGGGTGTCTACAAATCATATAGCTCCGGGTGTCTACAGGTCATATAACTCCAGATATCCACAGATATTATAGCTCCAGATGTCTACAGATCATATAGCTCCAGGTATCCACAGATCATATAGCTCCAGGTATCCACAGATCATATAACTCCAGATGTATACAGATCATATAGCTCCAGGTATCTACAGATCATATATAGCTCCAGGTATCTACAGATCATAGAGCTCCAGGTATCTACAGATCATATAGCTCCAGAAGTCTACAGATCATATAGCTCCAGGTGTCTACAGATCATATAGCTCCAGATGTCTACAGATCATATAGCTCCAGGTATCTACAGATCATATAGCTCCAGGTATCTACAGATCATATAGCTCCAGGTATCTACAGATCATATAGCTCCAGATGTCTACAGATCATATAGCCATAGGTGTCTATAGATCATAGAGCTCCAGGTGTCTACAGATCATAGAGCTCCAGATGTCTACAGATCATATAGCTCTAGGTGTCTACAGATCATAGAGCTCCAGCTCACTACAGATCATATAGCTCCAGGTATCTACAGATCATATAGTCCCAGCTGTATACAGATCATATAGCTCCAGGTGTCTATAGATCATATAGCTCCAGAAGTCTACAGATCATATAGCTCCAGGTATCTACAGATCATATAGTCCCAGCTGTATACAGATCATATAGCTCCAGGTGTCTATAGATCATGTTAGGATTTGTGTTCATATTATTGTAGTTTTCATCGTGTGTATAATCAAATATCATGAACTGCAGTTGCTGGATAGGTTTATTTATTTCTGCAGCAGAAATGCCTATTGTCGCATTCGTGACATTATACAATGAAGTGTAGTCACTATCGTGTCTTGAATTATACATTTTCAGAGGCAGTTTGCCACATCATGTACATCAACCAGCATCGCATTTCTAGGGATATTGACATTCTGTACTGGATCCTTTAGCCAATAGTTTCCTTGTTGGCTTCAATCTATATTCTATTAATAGTGGTCTAATATTTAGTATAACTTCCCAGTTCGTGCATCTACTATACTGAATCTCAAATAAACATTTCTACTTTGTATCCAATTGCTACTTACATTTATAGATTCTTTATTTGAAACCGAGTAATTTCAATCTATCAACATTTATTAACACATATACCTATTATTTGCAAATATTATCAGAAGATGAGTAATGTTGGTTTTGATTACACTGCGTTTCAAGAAACATTACAAAAAACACTCTCATGCCTTCAATGCCATTTATAGAAAGCGCTTGTAAATATGACAACACAGTAGCTTACCTGGGCGGCGATCTTGTCTCCTGATCTACCATCAATATGACACGTATATTTGTTGAGAGCAACTTATCTACTCCACGTGGCCATAAATGGGCATTAAGAGACCACAGAGGTATGTCAGGCTGAGCAGGGCTGCTCACCGTGTGCGCTGCTTTATATGAGCAGCTCAGTAGGCTGCTCCGTGGCCACCAGGCCTCAGGGGCGGATCAAGGGGGCTTTACTTTTAGTTTCAACCCCCTTTTGTTAATTTAATGCCTAGTTAAAAGAGGCTACTTTTTCAACAGCAAACCCCCGTTTACAATGACTTGATCCGCCGCTGGGCCTGGGCATAAGCAGGTGGCACGGATTACTAACCCACACAGACACACACATACACACACACACACACACACACACAAACACATAGAAGCACACTCACTCACACACGCACACTCACACACACAGGTATATATATATATATAAATATATATATATATATATATATATATATATATATATATATATATATATATATATATATATATATATATATATATATATATATATATATATATATATATATATATATGTCATAATATCAGGGTTTCAGTAAAGGTTGTTTTCTAGTTTGTTATAATATGATTCACTTTCAAAAATTCAACACGCAGCTCCGAAGGCTTCGAGAGAGTTACAATATTTGAAGATAGAACTCTCGGTCAACTACGATGTTTGGTCTGAGTAGTCCATAGTTTTGGATATGATTCACTTAAAGAGCAGCTTTTAGGGCTAGAATAAAGACATGGACTCTTACATTATGAAAATATGTCAAACGCTCAAACTCTTACATGTAAATGGCTTTCAAATTCTTAAATGCCTTTATTCGTCCTTTGATTTCGAATTTAACGGAATTATACTTTAAATCAATATTCAAGATCTCAACGCTTGTAATAACATCATGTGCTGTCTCTATGGTGAAGTCTTGTTGTTCATCGTGTTGTTTATTAAGTAATGCCTTATTCACGGCGTCTTCAACTTACTTCCACAAGTCTTTATTGGCCTTTTTTGCATTAAAATCATTTGGAATAATTGCTTATCTGCTAATCTACGGCGAAATTAGGTACCTTAAGGCCTCCTAGAGAGCCATGCTTGATTAGCAATTAGGCAGAACGTGGAGGCTTTATTCAGAGATCATCTTTAGGGGATTAGATTAATCACACCAACTCATTAAATTCACACATCTTGCAGTCTTATGTATTAATTGATTCAGAGTCAATATATTTGCAAGCATTATAACCCGTGGCTTAGACGAATACTCCCCACAGATCTAGCTGTCATGTGACACAGCATGTCATCAAATACTATTTATATTTTATTTCATTCTAAAATACAAATTCATTCTGAACAATTTCATTTTTAGTCAATTAATTCTTTGAGAAATTACTTAATCCCGTGTGGCATTATTTCCTGGATTTCTCCTTGTGACTTATCATTTTATCTGACATTATTCTGCAAGTAAATTTAAGCATGAGGCGGTTTTTCAGTTGACATTTGAGCGGTGTGTGTCATTACATTAAGGCTCAGTTACACCTGCGTTGTGTGCTGCCATTGTGTCTGAGACAATTAATGTAGCATACGGTAACAACAAATGGCCTCCCAGCCTCATTTCCTGAGGGAGCAGCCTCATAGTACGTCATGTCTACCTCTGGCCAGGGTTGTCCAAATCTGGTTCAGGTTGTCACATCTGGTCAGGGTTGTCCAAATCTGGTCAGGGATATTTACATCTGGTCAGGGTTGTCTAAGTTCACATCTGATCAAAATTGTCTACATCTGGGCAGGGTTGTCCAAATCTGGTTTAGGTTGTCACATCTGGGTGGGGTTGTCTACATCTGGCCAAAGTCGTCCATGTCTGGTCAAAGTTCACATTTGTTCAAAATCATCTACATCTGGTTAAGGTTGCCACATCTGGTCAAAGTCGTCCATGTCTGGTCAAAGTTCGCATCTGGACAAAATTGTCTACATCTGGTCAGGGTTGTCCACATCCGAGTAGGGTGGTCCAAATCTGCTAATGCCTCAGTCACATTTGCGCCGATTTCAGTAAAGATGCCCGGCCGATGGGTATTTTTTACAAAATCGGCAGGCAGTTCAGATTGCCGTCTGGGCACCGGGAGATCATCGGCCACAATTGGGCATCCTTAAAACGTCGGGCGGGTCATGGGGAACTTTTAGCTGGAACATAAAAGTTGCCGACGTTTCCCCGATGTCTTATCAGTAAATATCATCTTAAAGTACACGGCAGGGTCCCGGCAGTGTCCCGCAGGCACATCGGCAGATTATCTTACGGCTGCCGGTCACATCGTGCGGTGAAAATAGGATTGTTTTTATTTCATGTGTTCACAGGCCATCGTCAGATGATCCACCGGGCTCCCTACGGTCTCATACAGACGTCTTTAGGATGTCTTTCAGACGTCTGTCATATGATACAGACGTCTTTAAGATGTCTTTCAGACGTCTGTCATATAATACAGACGTCTTTAAGATGTCCTTCAGACGTCTGTGTCATTTTCTTGCCGGTGCCGTGCGGTGGCCTTTCATAATGTGACCATAGCTACGGCATATCTCAGATTGTTGCTGATAAACTCCCCGGCGCCCGGCAGACTGGGAAGTCGGCCGATTCTTACTGCCCGGCCGGCGCCCGGTGCAAATGTGACTGAGGCATAAGGTTATCACATCTGGGTAGGGTTGACTACACCTAATCACAATCGAGAGAGAGAGAGAGAGAGAGAGAGAGAGAGAGAGAGAGAGAGAGAGAAAGAGAGAGAGAGACAGAGAGAGAGAGAGAGAGAGAGAGAGAGAGAGAGAGAGAGAGAGAGAGAGAGAGAGAGAGAGAGAGAGAGAGACGTATTCGCTGAGCGGAGGTGCAGTTTTCTACGTAAAGTGAGTAGGACATGTTGTAGGCGAGCAGGTGAAAGGGCTCTTAGGTTTCAATCACGCTGTGTTGGTATTTTCTGGACAACGGTCAAAGCGAGGCTTATGTTAGATCTATAGCAATGCTATGTGGTGGTACTGAGTGGAAAAATGCCAGATTTGTGTCAAGCTATATGCAGGGCTGTACTCAAATTGAAGACTTTCCCTATTTTGAGACCTATTACTCTCTGGCTTGGTGGGTTTGTACTGATCTGAGAAATATCAGGACTGTCACAGTTCAGTAGTGCTCATTTTAGATATATCCGAATTTTTACACGGTGGGTTGGTACTTAAATCAGTCCTTTAAGGCCAGTATCAAAACTGAGAGTCAGTAAAATTAGAACTCTAAAGACTTTGGCTTGGAGGAGTCATATTCAGTTGAGAAGAAGACCCTGAAAATAACTTCCCATTAACTCTGCCAAGAATGAGATGCCGAAGGAAGCAGCAATACTGCTACATAGACAATACTACATCGGAGGAAGGCGACGGAATCTGAATCCATAGTATTAAATAAGGATAAGGTCAAATATGTGTCTCCATATGGAAAGAATTCATACATCTTCCAATACCCGCTGTTATTTCATAGAAACGCTTCCTGTTTCTTGGTGACTTCCGGTCGGTATGTTTCCTCGTCTTTTTGAAGAATAATTATACCATCAGCATGACTTGTCACCTAATTTTAACCCTATTGTGGATCACGAATCTGTCTGTCAGTTTAAAATCCTGAGAAAATGTCATCATTCTTTATGGGCAAGTGTTCAAGAACACTCTATAAAATAAAATATCATCTATACATTTGTAGTCCAGGGAACGATAATGTGTGATAAGATAACAGTTGGAGCCAAACCTCTCTTGTCTCACGCATGAGGTATGTTTGATCAAATACAACAATTACGCATGACCAGATATATGTTTGGTTCTAACTGGTTAATGGACTGGTCCCATGTTTTGACGAGACGCGGTGGATAGGGTACCTGTAAGGTAGAGCCTCGTTCTCGATCATGTGTCTTGCCTAATTGACAACGTGACTAAACAAATAGATTTCAATAATAATGACGCAATTCTTGTTTTTCTTGAAACTTTCATTACTTTAGAACCACTATCAAGTTCTCGCCAAGAAAAGGAAATAATTTAACCTTATTGATTCTTATTGATCCTGACATTCCGTGTTTAACACAAAGGCTTTTGGCCGGTCTCCAAGTTGACACTTCCCCATTGAAAGGTACACTCTGGAACTGTACAACTTTACCGGAACCATGCATAACTGTACAACTGCTCAAAATGGAATCATTGACAAAGTAGACGAGCAGGAGGCCTATGCATGTCAGTGAGGAAATAATATTTCCTTTTCTGTGCATGACTCGGGAATGGATCATTAGTAATTATGATGTCTCTATCAAAGGCCATATTACGTGGCTAAAGCAGGCTGAGTGACATTTGGTACCGATCATAAGAGAAAAAGGTTTATTTCTCATGATGTCTCCATCCAGGACCATGTTACGTGGCTAAAGCAAGCTGATTGACTTTGGAACCGATCATTTAAGAACGAGGTGTCTCTCATATATTGTCTCCATCCAGGGCTATTTCTCGCAGTTTCAGCTAATAATATTCCAATCACAATTGGCGCTCCTATGTATATTTCATGTAAAACTAGTCTCTGCATCCTACATAGACTGGGCAGGTAAATAAGATTAACAATGGGTTATTGATAAGATTCAGAACGCAGATGTTTTAACATAGGCTTTTTATCTGCTTTACATCATAGAATGATATAAAACCACACTAAAAGGATTATACACTGTTTCTAAAATCTATCTACTGGAATATTCTTTCAGTGTTCCCTTTCCTGCAAATGCCGTCCTAAGAACCTTAGTATTGATCCTAGCCTTTTATATGAGTAAGGTGAAGGATGTCTGTATATTCTGAAAACTATTGAAGCAAAAGAGAATCAATTGCCATATTGAAAGTACATAGAGGCATGGTGAATAATGTCTACTCACCTATGTGTGCGTGCTTAAGTGTTTTCAATAGTTCCTCTGTCTTCAATGTCAACTCACTATTATAAATACTGAAGAGAAATGATCATCTTTTATGCTGGTTAGTTCAGTTTATGATATTGCGTCAGCTAAGCTTGTACATCATGGACCTGTTATTTCATCTCATTGCCTTGTCTTTTTTTGTCTGCAGACAAGACATAAGAGGCTTTTATTCTCCAATTTATGTCACTTTCTCATTTTGACCAAGGTTTCAGACACGATGTTGCACAGCATTCTGGGTAAAGAGCATATATAGACATTGCCTGCCATAACAATCAGTTGGAGCCAAACATCTATTTGGTCACGCATAATTGTGATCAAATAAGGTCACGCATGGCAATTTCATACCATCATCTGGTCACGCATAATTGGTGTATGGCAGTATTTAGTCATGTATTTTGCGTACAATCGCCGTCATGGTCCGAAAGGATATTGGCGGCGATCAGACAAAGGTAGGGTACCCACAAATAGTAATTCCGTCAATTTGAACTTTGACCCAGGCTGGTCCTCTCTCAGCATATTATAGCACATTGCGCATATTGGCGCACTTAATTTGAACTTTGACCCAGGCTGGTCCTCTCTCAGCATATTATAGCACATTGCGCATATTGGCGCACTTAATTTAAACAAGCAAAGAAAGACAGTTAACTCAGTTAAAATTTCTTTGCAGCCGCCACAGTGTTAATAAGTAGTATTTTAGCATTTACACTTTCACGTCTTATTGTGCCAGCAAAGGTGTTAAACACACTCATAACTTCAACGATCATTGAATCATCACTGAGCAGAGATATTTAAACAGAGATTGGAAAGAGCAGGTCTGCCACTAGGTGTCAGGGCGGTGCACCATCCAACTCAGACATGCAACTGTTGCGGAAATTGTGACGAAAACTAAATCACGAGGAATTAGCAGGATATGATACAAAGAAATATTTTTATAGATCTTTATAGAGAATAATGCAATATATTACTAACACAACAATTTCTCCCTCAGTCTATGGCAATATTCCTGCGAAGAGGTGCTTTGTACTTAGTAGTTTCATTTGATCTGATATAAATCCATGAAGATTAAATTGAATTCAACATCTTTTTACAATTGGCCAATCACATGGTAGAGACACAGAAGCAGGCACAAGTGATAAACAGTTGGAGGCAAACTTCCATTAGGTCACTTCCATTAGGTCACTTCCAATAGGTCACTTCCAATAGGTCACTTCTATTAGGTCACTTCCATTAGGTCACTTCCATTAGGTCAATTCCATTAGGTCACTTCCATTAGGTCACTTCCATAAGGTCACTTCCATTAGGTCACTTCCATTAGGTCACTTCCATTAGGTCACTTCCATTAAGTCACTTCCATTAGGTCACTTCCATTAGGTCACTTCCATTAGGTCACTTCCATTAGGTCACTTCCATTTGGTCACTTCCATTTGGTCACTTCCATTAGGTCACTTCCATTAGGTCACTTCCATTTGGTCACTTCCATTAGGTCACTTCCATTAGGTCACTTCCATTAGGTCACTTCCATTTGGTCACTTCCATTAGGTCACTTCCATTAGGTCACTTCCATTTGGTCACTTCCATTAGGTCACTTCCATTAGGTCACTTCCATTAGGTCACTTTCATTTGGTCACTTCCATTAGGTCATTTCCATTAGGTCACTTCCATCTGGTCACTTCCATCTGGTCACTTCCATTAGGTCACTTTCATTAGGTCACTTCCATTAGGTAACTTCCATTAGGTAACTTCCATTAGGTAACTTCCATTAGGTCACTTCCATTAGGTCACTTCCATTAGGTCATTTACATTTGGTCATTAACGTGACCAAATGAGGACACGCACAACCAACGTGTGACAATATTGTGCCATGCAACAGGTATGTGTGACTTTATTTGGTAACGTTTCCGCGTAACCAAATAGATGTTTGGCAGCAACTAATAAAACTGAGATAAAATAAATATCACATTATGTGAAGGTTTCCTGAATTGATAGAATGAGGTATCTGGGACTTAAACAACATAAACCACATAGAATGCGGAGCAGACTGTCTTAGGGCGTGACAGTGTTAGATACCTTTGGCCCCATACAATAGCAGCTTATATATTAGCAGCTTGGGAGAACAAGACAGCTATCTAGCAATCGAACAAGGAAATATTATCACTTTATATAATGTTCTACAGAAAAAAAGGTTAAGCATAAGACAAAAAGTGTGTGCTTATAATATATAAAATAACCTATACTACTACGGTCATATATAAGCAGTTGTGGTCAAACATCTATGAACGTGACAAAATAGGGTCACGCCCATCCATCGTGTGAGCAAGGACATTCCTAGTCAGATACCTGGCATGACAGAATAAGCTAATAAAGATAAACCAACAGATGGGACGGGATTATGCATGGATGGGACATTCACATAGCTAACCTCAGCCAAATCAAGGCATTTGCTTGGCTAACCTCAGCCAAATTCAGGCATTTGCTTGGCTAACCTCAGCCAAATTCAGGCATTTGTTTGGCTCATCTCAGCCAAATTTAGACATTTGCTTGGCTAACCTCGGCCAAATTCAGACATTTGTGAAAAAGGCGAAGTTTCCAGACGATGAGGTCGACAACGTTCGCAGTCCCAAGCCAATACCAACAATGGTTTCGATCTTAGTTGATCTCATCAGTTGGATGGGGACTGACTGCGTTATCCTACGCCTTGTTTATATATTGGATGAGGTGGAGGTGCTGGCACCTCTGGAGGTGCCTGGCGCCTCCCCTCTGGCGCCTCCAGGTGGAGGTGTTATTGTGGTTTCCATTGGTTACCAAGTGGAGGTGCTGGGGGAAACCCCTGTTTTCGAGGTGCGTATTCTCTTTAATCCCGGCTTTGGGGTGATTATTTGCGTATTTTTTGCAATTTACGCGTTGATTTTTGAGGTATAGATGACATTTTTTTGTCAATTTGAATCATTTTTGATTTGCTATTCAATGTTTTTAAATTTACGGACCCTCTCCCTTGAAGCCACCAGACTATTTCGTTTATTAAGCGCTTTGTACAGCCGCGGCGCGGGGTAGGAATCTCCATTTTGAAAACGAATTTTATTGCTCCCGTTTCTTTCTTTTGTGGGTTACGAGATTGTTTGCAATAAAGATGTGCATAGGATGAATACCTTGATTTTTGTTGGGTTTTGACCATTTTTTACAGTCAATTTTTTGGGGGTGCGGTTGCGTAACGTAGTATAACGATAATTCAACCGGTTTGGTTGCACAGACTCACTCAAAGAGACCTTGGTTTCTAAATGGTTTTATTTAGCTAAATTAGGTTTCTTTTTAGAATTTAGTTTGGTTTGACGTTGTAGGTTTCACCAGATGTTTGGGTTGCCTTCTTTTGGTGTAAGTATTGGTTTTTGCTCCGTGGAGAGTTGAATTACTCTCCCAGGAGATTCAAAAGTTCTGCTAGAATCTCCCAGTATTCGGCGGGGGGGTTTTCAGACATTTGTTTTCCTCACCTCAGCAGACTCCAAACATTTTCTTGCCTTGCCTTAGCAGACTTCATACATGACTCAATTTAGCAATTTTCAGTCATAGATGCTATTAATTCGTGTTCGGAAGACTCTCTTTTTTTAATGATGTGATAAGAAAGAAGGCGCGGTCCTAATAAATGTATGTCATGCATTGCTACCATATGAGTCCCTTACAACTCAGAGCAGCTGCACAAATATAGGACAGAATAAGCTTTGCCTAAGACAATTTACTTCCTTTAGTCATGTAACAGTCTTACTCCGAGTTACAAGGTGAAGCTATGCAATGGGATTCACGGAGAAAAGAACAGAACCATATTGGCCCATACGTCCACATTAGCAATTTTGGCTGATGTCTGAAATGTTCCCGACAGAACTAGTTAGTGTTTGTCATTATTATCCAGTGTTTGTCATTATTATCCAAATTGAATCCAATCTTAAAGATTGGAAGAAAGGATGTCTGTTGTAGCTATGCCATGACCCTTCTAGAAACCATCACCAGGTGGAACCAAACCTTTATTCATTCACGCATGAACGTGACCAAGTAAGGTAACTCATGACCATTGCGTGATAATACCGTGTCACGCAAGAGGTATCCATTGGTAGATAGTGCCACATATACCTATGCGTGACCAGATGATGCGGGACCCAATTTTGGTCACGTTTATACGTGTTCCATTAGATGTCTGGCTCTAACTGATCATTGATTCAGGAGGAGTTTAAATGTTTGGCCGCAACAATTACCGAGACAGTACAGAGACAGTACCGAGAGAAACAAAAATAACGTCCTTAGCTACCACGCCTCCTGAATGAAAGAAGTGCTAATCATTGAGGTATATATAGCTTTAGCCAAACATCTATTTAATCAGAAATAAAAGTGACCAAATAAGGTCATCAGGTGCCATACGTTGGTCACTTTCATGCGTGATCAAATGGATGTCTCCAACATAGTTTGGCTTCAATACAAGTTAACATGTTTATCTATAATGATTTATATGTCTTGTACTGAAACTTTTCTATATTTTGTGTGTGAGCTTCTATATATCCATGTGTGTGGACATGTAATCTGAGATCTAATTCAAACTTTAGCTCATTGAAACATACAAATATCAATCCTATACATTGCTTACCGCGACGCCATTGATCAGGCCTTCTGTAACTGAAAAGAAACGTAAAAAAGAGGATTTTCTCTTTGATGTTTGATGATGTCTTTTATATTTCAGCCAGTGAGGCTGAGAGAATGCGAGCAGGGAGTCTGTGGATGCACTGAATGTGAGCTCACAACATCCGTATTGTGGTCATTGTTGCCTCGTTATTAGGTTCGTTTATCTCCACCTTTAATTGCTTGATTAGTTTTGTGAGATAAAAGTCACAAAATTATATCCAAGAATATTTTAGGATAGATAACACGTGATCAGAACTGGCGTATATTAGTCTTCTTTTGAAATCTAAAAATGTCACGATCATCGGCTGAAAAAAAAAATAGACTTATGATATAATAGATAGATATATCTAAACATTAACGAAACATGATCATATTCCACTTCTTGAATTTCCAAATTGATATATTTCCCGTAGGCGAATGACAAAACCATTTTGTATTAAAAGATGTTTTTTTTAAAACTATTTTCAGATCCCACTTTAAAAGGTAACACAAAGCAAGGCTCTTGTCACCGTCTTAAACACCTCACTGCCGTATGCGGACCGCCTCATTGATCATCCAAAACGTTTGATGTCGTTTTCTCATTAGGAAATGACAAAAGACACTCCTTACATTTTCAGGCAATATTTCTTGTTGGTAATATGCAGCTTTGTCTTTTTCGTCACAAAATTTGTGCTTTTAAACACGAGATGTTTCGTTCCGTTTTTCTATTTAGTAAACGAAAGACTAAATGCAATCATACAACGTAAGTTTCCCATGAACGTGTGAAAAATTTATGGTGGAAATCGTGAAGAATAAGAAAAAATCACAAAACATGTTTAAGATTACTCAATATTGACTTAGGACTCTATTCTCATTGTCTACTGCATTGATAATCCTTATCATATTAAACAATACCAATATCGAATTTAAAATCTAAATTCACTTGATCAATTGATCTGTGTTTAGATTAGTTGTTCATTTATGTTTAATTTGTTTTGTTGTTTTGTTGATTTTTTATTAAATTGAATGTTGATTTATGTTTAAATAAATTGTTTATCTTTATCTGAATTGTTTGTTGATCTTTGCTTTAATTGATCATTGATCGTTTTCTAAATTGGTTGTTGATCTTTGTTTAGAATGTTATTTGATCTATGTTTAGATTGGTAGTTGATCATAAGCTAAATTAGCTGTTGATCAATGTTTGAATTGGTTGTTGATCATTTTCTAAATTTGGTCTTTTGGTTTTTGTTTTTGATCTTTGTTCAGAATGTTAATTATAGATTTATTGTTTATTCTTGTTTAGATTAGTCTTTGATCCTTGTTCAGATTGGTTGTTAATTGATATCTAGATTGGCTCTCAATCTTGTACAGATCAGGTTATATATGTATTCTATGGAGTGTATAGACCAGGTGTGTTAGCGCTGTATTGGATAATAGGAATCTATCCTCATTGTCACTCTGAGTCAGGTATTGTCAGTGCAAGTTCACTGCATTGCCGTTTGCATACCCCTATGGTTAAGTTATGTAACCTTCTATATCTGTAAGCTGCATCATTAAGGCCTGACATATTGACATCTCTTTCAGGATGGCGGGAATTCTGCAGTCAAAACACTGAAAAATATCTGTCTTACTTACATATCATATTGTGTTTATACATGATATTGTGTTGGTGACACACCATATTGCTAACTAAATACTTTACACATGTCTTATGTAATATGTTTTTGTGAAACACAATCTTTGTGATTGAACCAAACATACAGAAACAAAATAAGAGCTAATGTATGATATTGGATAGATATTTTAGTTAATAATATTGTTTACTTAAATGTGTAATTCTATGCTATTGTTAAGATAAAAATCATTGTAAAGTGTTTTCTAAAATCACAATCGTAACAAAACACATTAAAGTATATTTAAATCTCATTGAGAAGGTCTCTAAAGTATTACAAGGTTGTGTGCCTCTCTTTGAAAACAGGAAGATAGTATATTTACACAAGGGATAATCATGTGATAATACATTCAAATGTTGACAGTTGGCCACTGGTCAGCCGAGTACAAGGCTTGCATTATTATGGAGTAAATGCCTTTTTATTCATGATACTATTCCACAAAATTGGTATGTTTATATATTTTGTTCTCTAAATTGTACCTTTTTAATAAACTTTGAATATTTTGTGTGGGATTTGAATTCATGAAAAAAATAAAATTAATTTGCATGGTAGGAGCTTGAATGACAACAAAATATTTTCCAATTTCGAATGCCTATTCCACATATCAAGGCATGTGTTGTGCCTTTTTTACATAAGGCCATTCTGTTTGAGAGAGCATTCCAACCTTAACTAAGCAGACTAAAGTGGACTAAAACTGCATAAGATGTCATGACACTGTGCATGAAAGGCCATCCTTAACAAACTGTATTAAGTATGAAACATTTCAAATTGAATTTGAAGGACATTCATAAAGACATGTACACATCCATCTTTCTCAAAATCTGTCAACAGATGACTTGAGAATAATTTAGAATTGTTAGTATGTGTTTTTGGTGTGATGATATATAATACTAAGTTCATAATATAGAATGTCTGCCAGTTTTGTTTAATATATAAAAGGTTTTGAATAAACACAATAATACAGCTAAACACAATATTATGTTTCATTTCTGGGACAGAACAATTAACACAATTTTGTGTTTCATAATCAAACACATTAACATGTTTAACCAAATATGATTCACAAAAACATTTACACACAATATAGTCTTTCCAAATCAAGACAAATAATGTGTTTTATCTGACACACATTATTGTGACAGTGAAGGAAGCACTCAACATCTCAGAAGACAAAGCTCTGCTTGGTGCATCATATTAGGACAGGTAATATTGATTATTATGAAGTAATAATCATTTCAACATATAATGACCCTCTCAATTTAAATTCAATAAAATAATATAAACCCAATAAATACCCATATTTCTGGTTAGACGGTCAATAAGGCAATGAACTGTGGCGCAGTTGGTTTGTGCACAAGCTTATTAGCACCAGTTTCTCTGTGGTTATCAGAAAGGTTTGGAGATTCCCAACATACTGGGATTGCTATTACAATTATTCATATGAACTGAGGCTCAGGCATAAAGAGTTAACCCATTGTCGTTTTAGATATGTGAACAGGTGGGTTGTCATTTGTTCGCTTGTCTGTTTGTTTTTTTACATCACTTTCAATATTATTTCAGTCATTTTGTGGGGAGACCTGCTTGTGGCAGATATAGTGCTGCCTCATTGAATTGTCATGTCGCAAGTCCTTGACATGACAACCCACCCGGACTTAGATTTACAAGGACAACAGGTTAAGCTTTTAGGCATGGGCCTAAGCTCATGTGTGGAATTGTTCCATGATTTCAATCTTGGCATAGCCGGGAATCAAATCCAAGACCTTTGGTCTACCATGAGATTATAGAGGTCCTCATGTGGGGTAATTACAAAACATAGTGAATCATATACCAGAAAAAAGTTACAATTGACCTTATAGAGTTCCCCATACATAAATCACAGTTAAAATACATATGCATGGCAAAATGAAGCAGATACACAAAGGTAAACTCTTGTTAGCATACACCCCTGCCTCTTGTTAGCATACACCCCTGCTTCTTGTTAGCATACACCCCTGCTTCTTGTTAGCATACATTCCTTCTTCTTGTTAGCATACACCCCTGTATGTTGTTAGTATACAACCCTCCCTCTTGTCAGCATACACCCCTGCTTCTTGTTAGCATACATCCCTGCTTCTTGTTAGCATACATCCCTGCCCCTTTTAGCATACATCCCTCCCTCTTGTTAGCACACATCCCTGCCTCTTGTTAACATACATCCCTGCCCCTTTTAGCATACACCCCTCCCTCTTGTTAGCACACATCACTTCTTCTTGTTAGCATACATCCCTTCATCTTGTTAGCACACATCCCTGCCTCATGTTAGCATACATCCCTGCCTCTTGTTAGCATACATCCCTGCCGCATGTTAGCATACATCCCTGCTTCTTGTTAGCATACACCCCTGCCTCTTGTTAGCATACACCCCTGCCTCTTGTTAGCATACACCCCTGCCTCTTGTTAGCATACATCCCTGCCTCTTGTTAGCATACATCCCTGCCTCTTGTTAGCATACATCCCTGCCTCTTGTTAGCATACACCCCTTCATCTTGTTAGCACACATCCCTGCCTCATGTTAGCATACATCCCTGCCTCTTGTTAGCATACATCCCTGCCTCTTGTTAGCATACATCCCTGCCTCTTGTTAGCATACATCCCTCCCTCTTGTTAGCATACACCCCTGCCTCTTGTTAGCATACACCCCTGCCTCTTGTTAGCATACATCCCTCCCTCTTGTTAGCATACACCCCTGCCTCTTGTTAGCATACACCCCTGCCTCTTGTTAGCATACACCCCTGCCTCTTGTTAGCATACACCCCTGCCTCTTGTTAGCATACATCCCTGCCTCTTGTTAGCATACATCCCTTCATCTTGTTAGCACACATCCCTGCCTCATGTTAGCATACATCCCTGCCTCTTGTTAGCATACATCCCTCCCTCTTGTTAGCATACATCCCTGCCTCTTGTTAGTATACACCCCTCCCTCTTGTTAGCATACACCCCTGCCTCTTGTTAGCATACACCCCTGCCTCTTGTTAGTATACACCCCTGCCCATTGTTAGCATACACCCCTGCCTCTTGTTAGCATACACCCCTGCCTCTTGTTAGCATACATCCCTGCCTCTTGTTAGCATACATCCCTTCATCTTGTTAGCACACATCCCTGCCTCATGTTAGCATACATCCCTGCCTCTTGTTAGCATACATCCCTCCCTCTTGTTAGCATACATCCCTGCCTCTTGTTAGCATACATCCCTGCCTCTTGTTAGCATACATCCCTCCCTCTTGTTAGCATACACCCCTGCCTCTTGTTAGCATACACCCCTGCCTCTTGTTAGCATACACCCCTGCCTCTTGTTAGCATACACCCCTGCCTCTTGTTAGCATACATCCCTGCCTCTTGTTAGCATACATCCCTTCATCTTGTTAGCACACATCCCTGCCTCATGTTAGCATACATCCCTGCCTCTTGTTAGCATACATCCCTCCCTCTTGTTAGCATACATCCCTGCCTCTTGTTAGTATACACCCCTCCCTCTTGTTAGCATACACCCCTGCCACTTGTTAGCATACATCCCTGCCTCTTGTTAGCATACATCCCTTCATCTTGTTAGCACACATCCCTGCCTCATGTTAGCATACATCCCTGCCTCTTGTTAGCATACATCCCTCCCTCTTGTTAGCACACATCCCTGCCTCTTGTTAGCATACATCCCTGCCTCTTGTTAGCATACATCCCTGCCTCATGCTAGCATACATCCCTGCTTCTTGTTAGCATACATCCCTGCCTCTTGTTAGCATACATCCCTCCCTCTTGTTAGTATACACCCCTGCCTCTTGTTAGTAGACACCCCTGCCTCTTGTTAGCATACACCCCTGCCTCTTGTTAGCATACACCCCTGCCTCTTGTTAGCATACACCCCTGCCTCTTGTTAGCATACACCCCTGCCTCTTGTTAGCATACACCCCTTCATCTTGTTAGCATACACCCCTGCCTCTTGTTAGCATACACCCCTGCCTCTTGTTAGCATACACCCCTGCCTCTTGTTAGCATACACCACTGTCTGTTGTTAGCATACACCCCTGCCTCTTGTTAGCATACATCCCTTCATCTTGTTAGCACACATCCCTGCCTCATGTTAGCATACATCCCTGCCTCTTGTTAGCATACATCCCTCCCTCTTGTTAGCACACATCCCTGCCTCTTGTTAGCATACATCCCTGCCTTTTGTTAGCATACACCCCTGCCTCTTGTTAGCATACATCCCTTCATCTTGTTAGAACACATCCCTGCCTCTTGTTAACATACATCCCTGCCTCTTGTTAGCATACATCCCTCCCTCTTGTTAGCACACATCCCTGCCTCTTGTTAGCATACATCCCT
The DNA here is from genome assembly GCA_949316495.1 of Amphiduros pacificus. Taxonomy (NCBI): domain Eukaryota; kingdom Metazoa; phylum Annelida; class Polychaeta; order Phyllodocida; family Hesionidae; genus Amphiduros; species Amphiduros pacificus. The sequence continues at coordinate 16,276,111 of OX439011.1, read as the reverse complement.
CCCTCTTGTTAGCACACATCCCTGCCTCTTGTTAGCATACATCCCTGCCTCTTGTTAGCATACATCCCTCCCTCTTGTTAGCATACATCCCTGCTTCTTGTTAGCATACATCCCTCCCTCTTGTTAGCACACATCCCTGCCTCTTGTTAGCATACATCCCTGCCTCTTGTTAGCATACATCCCTTCATCTTGTTAGTATACATCCCTGCCTCTTGTTAGCATACATCCCTGCCTCTTGTTAGCATACACCCCTGCCCCTTGTTAGCATACATCCCTGCTTCTTGTTAGCATACATCCCTCCCTCTTGTTAGCACACATCCCTGCCTCTTGTTAGCATACATCCCTGCCTCTTGTTAGCATACATCCCTTCATCTTGTTAGCATACATCCCTGCCTCTTGTTAGCATACACCCCTGCCCCTTGTTAGCATACATCCCTGCTTCTTGTTAGCATACATCCCTCCCTTTTGTTAGCACACATCCCTGCCTCTTGTTAGCATACATCCCTGCCTCTTGTTAGCATACATCCCTTCATCTTGTTAGCATACATCCCTGCCTCTTGTTAGCATACACCCCTGCCCCTTGTTAGTATACACCCCTGCCTCTTGTTAGCATACACCCCTGCCTCTTGTTAGTATACACCCCTGCCTCTTGTTAGCATACACCCCTGCCTCTTGTTAGTATACACCCCTGCCCCTTGTTAGCATACACCCCTGCCTCTTGTTAGCATACATCCCTGCCTCTTGTTAGCATACATCCCTGCCTCATGTTAGCATACACCCCTGCCTCTTGTTAGCATACACCCCTCCCTCTTGTTAGCACACATCCCTTCTTCTTGTTAGCATACATCCCTTCTTCTTGTTAGCATACATCCCTGCCTCTTGTTAGCATACACCCCTGCCCCTTGTTAGTATACACCCCTGCCTCTTGTTAGCATACACCCCTGCCTCTTGTTAGCACACATCCCTGCTTCTTGTTAGCATACATCCCTGCCTCATGTTAGCATACATCCCTGCCTCTTGTTAACATACATCCCTGTTTCTTGTTAGCACACATCCCTGCCCTTTGTTAGCATACACCCCTGCCCTTTGTTAGCATACACCCCTGCCTTTTGTTAGCATACACCCCTGCCTCTTGTTAGCATACATCCCTGCCTCTTGTTAGCACACATCCCTGCCTTTTGTTAGCATACATCCCTGTCTGTTGTTAGCATACACCCCTGCCTCTTGTTAGCATACATCCCTGCCTCTTGTTAGCATACATCCCTGCCTTTTGTTAGCACACATCCCTGCCTTTTGTTAGCATACATCCCTGTCTGTTGTTAGCATACACCCCTGCCTCTTGTTAGCATACATCCCTGCCTCTTGTTAGCATACATCCCTGCCTCTTGTTAGCATACATCCCTGCCTTTTGTTAGCATACACCCCTGTCTGTTGTTAGCATACACCCCTGTCTGTTGTTAGCATACACCCCTGCCTCTTGTTAGCAAACATACTCGCCTCTTGTTAGCATACATCCCTGCCTCTTGTTAGCATACATCCCTGCCTCTTGTTAGCATACATCCCTGCCTCTTGTTAGCATACATCCCTGCCTCTTGTTAGTATACATCCCTGTCTGTTGTTAGCATACACCCCTGTCTGTTGTTAGCATACACCCCTGCCTCTTGTTAGCAAACATATCTGCCTCTTGTTAGCATACATCCCTGCCTCTTGTTAGCATACATCCCTGCCTCTTGTTAGCATACATCCCTGCCTCTTGTTAGCATACATCCCTGCCTCTTGTTAGCATACATCCCTGCCCCTTTTAGCATACATCCCTGCCTCTTGTTAGCATACATCCCTGCCTCTTGTTAGCATACATCCCTGCCTTTTGTTAGCATACACCCCTGTCTGTTGTTAGCATACACCCCTGTCTGTTGTTAGCATACACCCCTGCCTCTTGTTAGCAAACATACCTGCCTCTTGTTAGCATACATCCCTGCCTCTTGTTAGCATACATCCCTGCCTCTTGTTAGCATACATCCCTGCCTCTTGTTAGCATACATCCCTGCCTCTTGTTAGCAAACATACCTGCCTCATGTTAGCATACATCCCTGAATCTTGTTAGCATACACCACTGCCTTTTGTTTGAATACATAGTCGTCTTTTGTTAGCATACCTATCTGCCTCAATGCTTCTGTGCAAGTTAATTTGTGGTCAAATCTCCTAAGCAATAAAATCCCCCCGCCTTATTGAAAGCGACATCGTATCACGTGCAGCGCTGGCACGCCTAAGCACTTCCGGTTCAGACTTACCAATTACTTCCGGATGTTAGTCCAAAATAATATTGGGTGGAACTTTCTGTAGATTATATACTGCCTTGATATTATGTGAGACATGAATTCACCTCGTGTATCATATTACATCCACGTATATGTACATGAATAATATCCTGAGACATGGCAAAGACATATGTTAAACTTTATAAAATCACATCTTCTTTCGGACAATATATTTACACACATAGGAATTTTAAACAGCACTGCTCAATATTGTTTGGCATCTGTTCTGTTAAAAGCCATTCAAATGCTAAAGCGTGGATTTCGGTCATAATTCTTGATGTTATGATTGCTTAAAACACTCAATGAATTCTTGAAATGAATATATCAGATTTACTATTTTACAAGCGAAAGATGCATCAGTTTTGAAATGAAAATGTAGTTTTGAGAAAAGTCCCATCGTAGTTTTAGCCTTTGGCAATCATACATGTAGCTTTTATGAGGTTTTTCATAATTGACTAGCAGAGAAATGCATTGGTTCTAACACCGGAATAAATCTGTATTCTATCTATACTCAACTCTTGTCTGCAATTCTATCAAAGAACGCGTTTACAAGGAATCTTGGCACTGGTTTGTTACAGTCCATTCAGCTCCTAATAATAGGGAATATTGGCACAAGTCTGTTTTCGCCGTGAATGTTTTTCTTCATCATATAACCCTTTGTCGATTTTACAGTTCAGTTTCACGTCGATTGAGATATTGTTATTCACGATAGTTAACAGATTATCATCAACCCCCGCAGAGTTGCAGATTAAAAGATTATCTGAAGAGATACACGTCGGATTGAACCAAATATCTCTGTTCAAATGAGTCTGTTCACAAGGACAATAAATTAAAACCAATAAGAGAAAAAACGCAAATTGTAATGATTTCTACGAAGTGTATATTTCAATACATGTATCACTAAGAGAAATCTGCTTTACTTGCTATACAATACCTTAAATCTGATAGTTAAACTATCAATCTTCTTTGAACCAAAAGTGATTTTGCTAATGGTTTGGTGCACTTGTTTTCTCCGTGCTGTCTCATTTGGGTGTGTAATCTCGCTAGGAGTAGCGTGAGTTTGCAGGATTTCAATTCCTTCCGGGTCACATGTCTGATTACTGAGGTGTGGTGTTAGTACCGGGAGACCACACCCAGCACAAATAGACTGAAAAAAGCTATAAAATAACAACTAAAAGGTTACTCACTATTTACGGCGTGGCCATGATCTTCAAAAGAGGGTTGTTAGTGATATCATATGAAGTCCCATCCCAAAGACAATTGCAATATTGTTTGGCATTAAATTTTCAACCATAACCATGAGAGGGTTGTTTGTGATATCATATGAAGGCAGGTTCCTGTCCCAAAAACAATTGCAATATTGTTTGGTATTAAATTTTCTCTAATATTTTCAATACTTGATCCATCATTTGTTATAGCCTATATAAACTCCTATTCAAGATAATATATCCTTTGCAAATATAGTAAAATAGACAGATGGGGCTACACCTGTCGATCTGATATGATAAAAGTAATTTTCATAACATGAGATACATGTGCGAGGGTATCAGAAACACCATCTGATACATACCCTCTGATATTTTTGTTTCAATTATCATCTGGAATATTACTTCCTATCTTGCACATAGTTGATCAAATTGATTATTATTTATCAAGTAAACGCTTCATTACTTTGCTTGAAATATATACATGGCCATTGCGGGACATCACTTTTTGATCACGCATACGTTATGCATGGCACAATGTGGTCACGCAATCGTCATTAGTGACCTTGTAATAATTCACCTTCATGCGTGATCAAATATTTGTTTGGACCTAACTGTTAATAGTCTGTTTATGATTAGTCTTGATAGAAGATAAATGTGAGACTGTTCTACCGTATACAAGTTAGCTGAATATATCCTGTTTTTTGAATACGTATCTAAAATTTCTTTATTAATGCATGAAACTGCGTTATAATTGATACATACAAATGGCCTTTCTATCAAAGACTTCATAGTTTGATGTATGAGGCCCAAGCTGAAGTTCAAACCTGAGAGGTGCTTAAGTTTACAACGTGATTTATTTACCAGGCCCAATAAACTCGCTCTTATATAACCGCGAGGTTCATTTGTCCTGCATATTATGAATATAAATAATCATATTAAGGAAGATGGATGAGGCAAAGTGTTTGAAACTCTCAGCCTCACAATCACACGGGAGGGGGCGCTGAGGAGGCTCGGCTAATAAAGCCAGCAAGCTGAACCATTAAACCCATTACAATCAGTGTTTGTGAAGGACTTCACCACGGGCTTCTTGGCCTTCTTGATGCCGGCTTCTTGGACTCTTATGTGTACACACCTAATGTGTTACTCTCCACACGGCCATGGCAAGGTACACGACTTGATTGCGCTTGTCTCTCGGCTATAGATTAATTGAACCTCAGAGACTATGTCCCGATGCTTAACTTCGAAAATGTCGTCTGCTCAAGTGGCGTCCGAAAACGACGCGTCTCCTTAGTTTGGAGATGAATTCATTTGGTTAAAAACATAGAAGACGTTCAAGTTTTATCTGACTCTGATAAAATAAAATGGATTTCACTTTCAATTTCTATATCAATGCTATAACTTTGAAACTATATCCGATGTTTAATTTTGAAAATATCTTCTGCTCAAAGTGGAGTTTAAAAGCGAACCTTCCACTTGAACGTTGGCCAAAAACATCAAAAGCGATGCAATCAGGTCTGCCTAAAATGTTCAATCATTTCTACATCTTTACAAATTATGACGAATATTGAAATTCATAAAACACAATGGCCGCCGCTGATGAGTCTAAGAACACTGTAAGTCATGTGAGGAGATAATGGTATATTTTGAAACAATGTGGATGGCAATGACTTCGATTATGGTTGTGCCATACATATATTTGATCACACATAAATATCACCATATAAGGTCATGCATAACTGCTAGATGACACAATATGGTCAAGCATAGCTATGGTCACACAGTGGTTGTGCGTGAAAACTTCAGAACAATGATTGCCGTTCAAATGTTTAATAATCAATATTTCAAATCTGTTTTGTCAAGTTGACAGTGTAACATATAGTATGATAATTAATTTATATCTAACTGATATACTCTGCTTCCATCATTGCAGGTTGCACTGTTGTTCATTACGAGATTAAGCTTGGAGCTAATATTGCCAAATATTCCTCAAGAAACAAATAGGAACTTCATTAAATGTAGTGCTCTGGCAGAAGCACGCTGAGCGATAAAATAGTGATTCATCCATGTCTACAGTATGAAGACCTAGAAGTGAAACCGAGGCAACTTGTACACTTATCTAGAGAGACATGTGAACGAGTGATGCGACCGTCTCTATTAAACTACACTCGCATTCAATTACAACCACAAAAATGTCACTTTCCCTGACTCATAGTTCTTCATTTAATGGCATAGTATATGCTATAAAAAGGGATGAATATCCTAACAAAAGCAAGGAAAGACCATTTAATGAAAGAGATTTTGTGATAAAATGATGGCACATTTCAGAAGCACAATGCTCAATAAAGCTCGCCATAAAGATTCGGGTAAAAAACGAAAATAAATTAACCGTGACGTAAACTTGATTTGAATTAAATTAGGTGACATATATAAGGTGTGACATATAAATAAAATAAGGTATGATATAAATAAGGTGTGACAAAACTAAGGTGAAACATAAATAAGGTGTGACATAAATAAGTTGTGGTATATCAAATTGTGACACATGTAAGATGTGATATAAACAAGGTGTGACATAAATATGGTGTGACATAAATATGGTGTGACATAAATATAGTGTGACATAAATATAGTGTGATATAGATAAACGAGATGTGATATAGATAAAGTGTGATATGAATAAGTTGTTACATAAATAGGGTGTGCTATAGATAGTGTGTGCTATAGATAGTATGTGATATAAATAAGTTGTGGAATAGATATGGTGTGACATAAATAAGGTGTGACATAAATAAGATGTGATTTAAATAAGATATTGCACAAATAAGTTGTGTGTGATATAAATAAGGTGTGACATAAATAAGGTGTGTGTGTGATATAAATAAGGTGTGACATAAAAAAGGTGTGTGTAACATGAATAAAGTGTGACATAAATAAGGTGTGTGTGACATAAAAAAGGTGTGTGTGACATAAAAAGGTGTGTGTGACATAAATAAGGTGTGTGTGACATAAATAAGGTGTGTGACATAAATAAGGTGTGTGTGACATAAATAAGGTGTGTGTGACATAAATAAGGTGTGTGACATAAATAAGGTGTGTGTGACATAAATAAGGTGTGTGACATAAAAAAGATGTGACATAAATAAGGTGTGACATAAAAAGGGGTGTGACATAAATAAGGTGTGTGGCATAAATAAGGTGTGTGTGTGTGTGACATAAATAAGGTGTGTGGCATAAATAAGGTGTGACATAAAAAAGGTGTGACATGAATAAGGTGTGATATAAATAAGGTATGACATAAGTAAACTGTTCTTTCCTGTCACCCCGAGGCATACCAAAACGATCTTAGAAAACCTTATAGCCATTCCTTGGGAATTAAAAAAAACATACTCCTCAAGCTCCAAAAACAATATCTTACCACAAAAAATATCGTGCCAATGATTAAAAGAAATCAAGAATAGGGAACAAATATGAGATCATTAATACAGTTTTTCAAGAATGATTTCCTGTTCAAGTCACCATTGACCCAACCCAACAGGTTATAAATTACTGCATTGCGAATACTAGTATGCCCAAAGAATGGCTAGATTAATAGCCATGAACCAAACAAAATCAAGGTATAATATCCTAAACATTATTGAAAAGAATCCTGCATCTAACAAATGAAAGAAACTGGAACACCATATTCACTAGAAAACTGGACATTCCTACCTCGCACCGGGCTAGCTGAAAGCTCAAAATAAACGAAATAGTCTGGATGCTCTAAGTGAGAGGGTCCTTAAATTTATAAACATAAAAAAACAAATCAAATAGATTCGAATTGACAAAATGTCGTAAAAACCTCTCGAAGAAATTTGCCCAGTTTGGTTGATCAAACTGGAGTTAAAGGTTGAACAAGCAGCTTATTTACCCCCGTTCAGAGAGTTCTATTATTAGAAGTATATGGGACCCTCCTGGCTATTATAAGCAGGTGTTCAGCACAGTTTCTCTACTGCTCTCATTTTTGAGAGCAGCAGAGAAATAAAACTAACAAATCAAATAGATTCGAATTGACAAAATGTCGTATAAACATCTCGAAGTGTAAAAATGCGTAATACACAGAACAGATCGTGTATAGTTATACAGTTTCAATAACCCTCCACAGCACAGAGGGGTTTCCCCACAGCACAGAGGGGTTTCCCCACAGCACAGAGGGGTTTCCCCACAGCACCCCAACAGAGAAACTGAAACCACAAACCCTCCACAAATTCCAATATAAGCATGATTTAAGATAACGCAGGCAGCCCCCATCTAACTGAAGAGATCACATGAGATGGAAACTATTGGTGGTATTGGATGGGACTGTATTTGCTGTTAGCCTTTTTAAACTCTTAACCTGCTCTTTCCTGTCAATTTCCTTTTTCAGGATTTTACTCATCTTAAAATGTTTGGTTTTTGTCTAATATCTTTATAGGTTGCAGGAGCTACACCTTTTATAAACATTTCTAGCAGTATAAAGACGGGAGGGGTTAGCTATATTCCAGGATAAATAATAAACTGTATTCTAATGGTAGAGAAGGAGTAGACGGGAAGGGTTAAATCTATTCCAGGATATATAATGAACTGTATTTTTATGGTAGAGAAGGAGAAGACGGGAGGGGTTAAATCTATTCCAGGATATATAATGCACTGTGTTCTAATGGTAGAGAAGGAGAAGATGGGAGGGGTTAAATCTATTCCAGGATATATAATGCACTGTGTTCTAATGGTAGAGAAGGAGAAGATGGGAGGGGTTAAATCTATTCCAGGATATATAATGCACTGTGTTCTAATGGTAGAGAAGGAGAAGACGGGAGGGGTTAAATCTATTATGAACTCGGTCCAAAAGGAGGATAACCTGAAATTACCAGGATATATATGAGTATGTATAACAGAAATAGGAAGATTATATTTTTCATAAAAGGAATAACTATTTTTTTCAAGGCAAAGTTGGGACTAAGATTGTATAACAGGTGAATCATATCTAATCTAATGACTGAACAGTTATTTTGAACGTAAAATCTATATTCATATTTTGTTCATAAAATTTTGAATAGTTCAGTTTTTCCACCTCAGATCTACACACATCAGCGGAAAACTTTGCTATAATTTTAGAACACAACTCATTTAAACGTGTAAAAGTTTTATTCTTGAAAAGAACTGTCATTTTACACAGCTATTAATGGGATCCAATACAGTTTGGAGTGCATATCAACATAGAACAAGCAGACGTGGGCTGGGTGAAATGGTGATATCTATATCTCTATTGTAAATCAATATTATTTTATCAGTAATTCATGTACAATTAGGTCACTTGGTTTAGTTAGTGAACATTTAGAATAAAATGAAATATCGAATAACAAAACGCTCATTTCAATATGGTCTGCTGCAAATGTTTATAAAGGCAAATCATTTTTTTGTATGTCTATGCATCTACAAAAGCATGGCGTGAAGCGAGAAGAATATTTGAAAAAAATGAGAAGTTCTTGAGTTCTATCAAATCACTTAAAAGTATAAACAAGATAATTTATTATGATTTATATATACTCCTATACATCCATATCAATGTAGTGAAAATAGATTTAACATAATGTAAAGTTGGAAAAGATGTAAATGGGTTATTCTTGATTTCTTGCAATGGCTACAAAACCCCTATACGATTTTATACTTGCCAAAACATTAGGAAATCTATTTTTAAATAACATTTATATGTCTATATTAATGCAGTTGTAATTAGTATGATGTAAAGCAAGAAGAAAATGTGCAAAAAATGATATATATATATGTTTTTTTTTGCAATCGTTGCAACAAACTTAATGCAATTTATTGTTCGTATGTGAACTCTAAGTCTCTCCTCTATAAAGGCAAAGTAAATCGATACAATGTAAAGTGGGAATATGAAATGCCTATGTTTTCTTGCAGCGATTGCAACACCCTTATAAGATTTTAAGGGGTGCCAATAAGTGAGGAAATTATGCATTTTGATTCTTCAATATAAATACAGTGTTAGCAGATTTAATATAAAGTGAGATTGCAGCACCCATGAAAGACTTAAAGCTATGTCAAAGTGAGAAAACAATGCAATATGTTTTTCATATACATAAACAATTTTGTAAAAAAATTTATGTAAAGCCAGAAGAAAACATGCAAAATTGTGATTATTTTCTTGCAAGGATTGCATCACCCCTATAAGATTTTAGACTGTGCCAATAAGTGAGTGACCGTTACATGGGAATGACTCTGTCTACATTAATCACGTGACACCCCGTCTTATCGCCTCTCCCACTCGCCTCATAATGGCAATATGCTTCCCTGACAAAGTCTGTTATGACTTTTTAATTTTAACAAACAGGAGTATGTGTCGCGTTCGGTTTCATAAGCAGAAGGCAATTACTGAGGTATGCATTAAGCTGTTAGGATTTGTAGTAACTCTTCAGTAATTCTACAACTCTACAACTCTGAGGACATTGTCCTGTTTATCATAGGAGTTGGGTATATAAATGGAGCTATAAAAGTTCTCAGTAACCGCTTTATAGAGCTATTATTCTATTGTATTTTGCCACTTTTGTATACTGAAATAAATATCGCATCATTAGTTTATCAATAACAAATAACGATTTCTTCAACAATCCTGTCAGTTCAGAGATGTTTAGAAGATAAGAAAATATTTATGAAAATACAGCTCATCGTGATTAAATTCTATTTATAAGTGATTAATTGACATTTATTAAACAAGAAAAACGTGGTGCTCCATATAAAACACGAATGGGGAAAAATAACGAACAAAACAAAAATTACAACAAACAGGACGAAACCTACAATAAACACAAAATAAATTACAACAAACAAAACAAAAATTACAATAAACAAAAAGACACAAAATGTAACCATCATTGCAATGGAGTAGTTGATCAGTAGTTCATCAATCATGATGGAGTAGTTGAAATTATCTTTATTCATCTTTTAAAAACATTTAATTTGGTATATGAATGAACATTTTAGCACAACTGTATGCAGAGATAATTAAACAGAGATTGGAAAGAGCAGGTCTGCCACTTGGTGTCAGTGCAGTGCACCTTCCAACTCTCACATGTTCACTTGTGAGATGAAAGTTCACGAAAGAGAAAAATGGCTGCCAGCAAGTTTAGTTTGTGAAAAGTACCTGTAAAATTCGTGAATTTAACGCTCTGTTTGGAAAGTGATCAATATCCGTTGCAGTTGTAAAGCAATTTAGAGTATTAAAGAAGATTAATAGATACTTTAACGGATGATATTTGCATGTTTGATCACAGATTTGGCCTTGCATCACAAGGACTTTAAAGGAGGCTTTAGGGGTGGCTTCAACCGATTCTGTCTAAAGGTGGCTTCAACAATTTTACACATGTTTGCAATTTGTCTTAGGGTTGACTTCTGGAACTGTCCAAACATGCAATGTATCTCAGGGGTGGCTTCACCACTGTACACAAAGGGCATTTTGTGTCCTTTGATCTTAACTATAGTACAAATAAACAATAAACAAATAAGTTATATATGTATTTTGTAGGTTTTACTACGTTTTGGCTCTGAAATTGACTGTCGTATTTGCGAACGATATAACAAGGTGTTAAGTATAGGTTTGAAGGTTTCTCATTTATATCTCGTCTGATAAATGATTCATATATGTCTGGAATCGTGAGAACAAAAGGAAGATAGTTATATATTTATTTTATAGATTTTACTACGTTTACGTTTATCTCTGAAATTGACTGCCTTATATGCAGGTGACATTAAAAAACTATCATATCTGCAGAACTCTGCAGTACATGGGGACGTTTTGTGATAGAGTCAGAATCCTATTTCTGTAATAGGCCAGACAAGGCTAAGGGTATTCCCCTGTTAATGGGTCGATTCCTTGGCCTACAGGACCATATCAAAGGGTGATAGGGATGGATAGGGATGGATTCAAATTAATGGAATTTGCATTCTGGGGTTTGTATACAAGTTGCAATAACTCAAGAACTTTTGAAAACAACTGTATGAGTGAAAGAACATGAACAGTAATTTCATTGAATTAATCAAACTCTGAGTAGAAATACATGTTTTTTTCTGTCTCTACAACCATATTTGATGCATTATATACATGAAATGTTTGCAAAAAAGGGTAAATCCTCTCGCAAGAACCATCTGGTGTTGACTCTTTAAATGATGCACAATCTTTTGAAGCAATACGCAAGTAGTGCATAATTGCTTTAATCAATAAGAAATTATCATTTAGTTTCACCATGTGCCGATTTCATAGTTTCTTCTTTGCAGATTTAAAAAACTTTTACTTTTATCTGACTAAAATAATTGTTTGAAAGTGATAAACTCCTTCCGGTGACTTTCTTGCAGTGGTCTGATTACAATATAAGATGCCTTTTATTAGATAATACATTCTAATTCATTATGTGTTCGCCCTCCCTTATTGAGGAAGTACAGCCTCCATATGAATCCTAATTAGTGATATTAACTTGCCTAATTCCACCGCATCTCCCATTTTCTGAAAACATTTAGTTACATAATGGTCCAGGAACTCTCCAATCAGGAGACGCAAATGCAGTGTTTTTTAGATTTGTCTTCAACTCATCTAATAGAAAAAAAACACAACCAATATTGTGTTTCTAGAACCTATTCTGTTCTGGAGAAGGATACATTACAGGTGTAGTTTTTCAGTTCAGTAAGTTTACTTTCAGCATTGTTACAACATTAAGTTGTAGAAGGCAAATGAAAAACAAAACAAAACAAACCAAAAAAAACAAATTATCTATATACACAAGTATGCATGTAATAAATATACATTTGAAATAGCATATTGGAAGAGGTGAATTATATTTGAGACATTTGAAATACATATCATATTTGTTTATTAATGCAGTCGGGAAGTGAAGAACAATTTCGTGATTAGCATGCAGTCACGTATTCAGCTACGATTTTTTAAGTTATAAAGGATCACATTTAAAATTAATTTAGAGTAATTATATAGCACCTCGTCCAGAATGCTCAAATAAGTTATATCATTATGCTCATTCGAATCTCATCAACTCTTCAACAATTGTACACATGTTTGCAATTTGTCTTAGGGTTGGCTTCTGGAACTGTCCAAACATGCAAGGTATCTTAGGGTTGGGTTCTTGAGCTGTCCAAACATGCAAGGTATCTTAGGGTTGGCCTCTGGAGCTGTCCAAACATGCAAGGTATCTTAGGGTTGGCCTCTGGAGCGGTCCAAACATGCAAGGTATCTTAGGCTTGGCCTCTGGAGCTGTCCAAACATGCAAGGTATCTTAGGGTTGGCCTCTGGAGCTGTCCAAACATGCAAGGTATCTTAGGGTTGGCCTCTGGAGCTGTCCAAACATGCAAGGTATCTTAGGGTTGGCCTCTGGAGCGGTCCAAACATGCAAGGTATCTTAGGGTTGGCTTCTGGAGCTGTCCAAACATGCAAGGTATCTTTGGGTTGGCCTCTGGAGCGGTCCAAACATGCAAGGTATCTTAGGGTTGGCCTCTGGAGCGGTCCAAACATGCAAGGTATCTTAGGGTTGGCCTCTGGAGCTGTCCAAACATGCAAGGTATCTTAGGGTTGGCCTCTGGAGCGGTCCAAACATGCAAGGTATCTTAGGGTTGGCCTCTGGAGCTGTCCAAACATGCAAGGTATCTTAGGGTTGGCTTCTGGAGATGTCCAAACATGCAAGATATGCTCATTGTCGGTGCCTCAGATATACTCCTGTAGTATCAAACTCTAAACTAACATGAATGTCTAGATAGAATGTGGCCTAAGCTTCCATGGTGTATACAGCTATCATACTGTACACGTCTCATCACATCCTAGGATCTAGTTCCACATATACCACAGGACTCAAGTTCTGGTTGAATATTCACCTTCTGGACAAACATTAATAAACATGGATGTGTACCCCTCAAAATAAAGAATTATAATCGAGTTAATTATCGAACAAAACACTTCAAGGAAACAACGTGTTTCAATTTCGTTCAATCGCTGCGTATTATTGCATCAATGTTATTGCTTTAAACATTTGTTGCGGGTTTCGTTGAATGATTAATTCCTCCTGATTTCATTCCTCATTAATATTCATATGTTTCAGCTGTGCCTTTAATGGTTATATAAGTGGATTTGTTTGTTTGTTTGTTTGGGGCTTTACATCACTTTGAACATTATTTCGGTCATTTCGTGATGAGACCTACTTGTAGCAGATATAGTGCTGCCTCACTGAATTGTCATGTCGCAGGTCCTTGACATGACAACCCACCCGGTCACAGATTTACAAGGACAACGGGTTAACCCTTCGCGCACAGGCCTCAGCTCATGTGTGAAATTGTATCATGAATTCAACCTCACCACAGCCGGGGATCGAACCCACGACCTTTGGATCACCACAGAGGAACTGGTGCTAATAAGCTGGCACTCTAACCAACTGCGCCACGGCCCGTGGCTATATATAAGTGGAGGACGGGAGGTGGTGGGTTCAACTCCCATTACCAGCAAATGTTACTTTCACACTGGTTATATAAGTGGAGGACGGGGGTGGTGGGTTCAACTCCCACTGCCGGCAAATGTTACTTTCACACTGTTTAAAAGGCTCGAAAGTCGACCTGATATGGAGTTGCTGAAAGGGTCGTAAAAACACCATTTCCCATTTTCTTTCATATGTTTCCTCATTAATATTCACATAAGTCCAAATTAATATTCATATAATTCCTCATTGATATTTGCATGATTCCCATTAATTTTTGCATGATTTCTCTTTAATATTCATATTTTTTAAACAATACCTACCGAATAAGAGTGTTTCCCGTCATGCAATATACCATGATGAAGCAACAAATAGAGCTAATCAAGAGAAGAAAGTACAATATGATGTTTTCAAGATGGGAACACAATAGGGCTTATTAGGATTAGCTAGGCACGTTAGGATGGTCAATATGGTTGCTTATACTCTGATCTCGATCCTTCACAATAACGTTTTTATCAAAGATTTTAAGAAAGTGGACACAAGAAATTTTAGGTTCTGTGCAAATCTACAACTATTAGAATATATGTTTATTCAAATATAAAATGTATACGATTTTAACAATTTAATAGTGAAAAATAGTTTTGATACATGTTCTGAAAAACCATACTAAATGAGTAAAAATAAATCATCGTTTTCAACAGCACAATTAATATTGTTTGTTTTTTACTGAAATCTCTCTTTTTGCACATGGAAAATACAACATGGTTATTTACACAATATGGTTAATTAGGAATCTAAAATGGAAGTCATATACTGAAATCTGGGAGTCATATAACGAAACATGGGAGTCATATACAGAAACACGGGAGTCATATATTGAAACATGGGAGTCATATAACGAAACATGGGAGTCAAATACTGAAACATGGAAGTCATATAACGAAACATGGGAGTCATATACTGAAACATGGAAGTCATATAACGAAACATGGAAGTTATATAACGAAACATGGGAGTCATATACTGAAACATGGAAGTCATATAACGAAACATGGGAGTCATATAACGAAACATGGGAGTCAAATACTGAAACATGGAAGTTATGACGATGAGATATCTATACAATGTTTGTTATAACAAGTTAGATTTCTTTACAAATAGAGACAATACTGTCCTGTTTAAAACGGATGTTATCCACACATTCTAAAACAAGAATTATCTCTAAAAATCAAATAGTTAAATTTAAATGATATGTTCTGATATGTCATGCAGCTGTTGTTCATGCAGCTGTTGTTCATGCAGCTGTTGTTCATGCAGCTGTTGTCTATCACGTGGTGTCTATCACGTGGTGTCTATCACGTGGTGTCTATCACGTGGTGTCTATCACGTGGTGTCTATCACGTGGTGTCCATCACGTGGTGTCCATCACGTGGTGTCCATCACGTGGTGTCCATCACGTGGTGTCCATCACGTGGTGTCCATCACGTGGTGTCCATCACGTGTTGACGTGGTGTCTATCACGTGGTGTTCACCTATTTGAGACTTGGTCAGGATGATTATCGCTCTCACAATGTGTGTCCTGATTCCATGATGTGACACCCGAGCAGAGAGAAGACTTGCAACTCACGGAGACGAAGGCCCGGATTACATTTCAGACCCTCTCCAGAATACCTCTCAGAACTGGTAGTTCAGATAGTTCAATAGTCAATAACCAAGAGCTGGAATTTTAGCAGTTTAAAAGATGACCAAAATAGGTCAATTGGTAAAACATTCATTTTGAGATCCCCGACCATTTACTATTGTATAAATATAGCGTTATGAACAGATATCGTCTCGTATCAGCGCTATATCAATGTTACCTTTACCTTGACCTTGACCTTTTTAATATTTTTGATATTTTAACGCATTTTCTCTAAAGCTAATTATCTATATATTCATTTTCAGATTAGAAATGTAATCCTTTGTGTTGGTTTTGTATTCTGGCATAAGTTTGATTTATTTTATTATTATGATCTTTTTATATTTCATTTTATTTCATTTTATTATTACTTTTTTTCTGGAAATGCCCTTGCCAACGTGATATGATATCTACATATTGAGATTGGATGTCTTAATGGCTTCAAAGGTTTGGCCACGGCCTCTTTGCACCCGGCCTTGCCTTGGCATGCAGAGCAGAGTGGATTCTTGACCAGGCTGGTCACCTCTCTTACCTTAGGAGGTAGTAGACATGCTCTGTGTATTCAGCATTCCTGGTATATCCTATTGCTACTTGTATCGTGGTGAGATCTGGAGAGGGCGGTTCGCCCTGCACCTAACTCCTCAGATCAGATTGTCACTTGTCGTGATGGGCATCACAGAACACATGTGGGGCATTGACGTACTTTGGGCATATATAATACCCCATTTTGCATAGTGCAGCTGCTTAGTCACAGTTACATAAGTAACCTGTACAAGACCTTTTTGAACAATTATGTCTGAGACACATATTTATACAACCAGGCCATAACTATATAAATCACTGCCATCTAGTGTCACAGGTCGTAATAAGTGCCCTGGTGGTGGATAATGACATTAACGTCTTCGATATGAACGTTATATTTGTGAGGTATGTAAAATAATTTCAATATTAACACCAGATGGCACTCCCCTGTCACACACATTAAGGTATGAGATTGGTACCCCATAGTGAGGTCTGACAAAAATACTTCAAGTACCTCATTTCTGTACCAACTTCTATATATATATATATATACATTTCTATATTACCAAGCTTTACACACATTTCTATATTACCAAGCTTTATAATTTCTAATCTACCAAGCTTGTGGACTGTAAGAGTTGACTTTCATTATAACAAGAGAATCTGCAGCATAATTAAGATAAAATGGAGGGAATTCAAAGAAAGCACTAATTCTATTTATAGATTACCTCCATAAGATTAACTCCCTTATAATCCAGAGTCCCTCTTTTCAGGGGGTAATATGGAAGGATAACTAGTGTGGACTAAGAGAACACAAGTGTTTGATATCAAAGAAAATCCTTGGTGTTTACTTTTGAGGACTCTAAGGAGAGTGCTTAAGCTATTTGTGCCTGAAATCACGATTGATTCAAAGAGGAACTTTTTTTTGGTTGGTGGCTAAAGATACAGTGAGAGGGAAAAATATACAGTACCTGTCAAAGACGACATCGCAATACTAAATGTTAGAGTACCTGTTCAAAATGACATCACATAGAATATGACCCATAGTATGCGACCCATAGCATGTAAGCCGTACATTTTGAGCCTTGCGATTTGAGCCTTACAACTTGAGCCTAACAATCTTAGGCAAGCAAGTTTAGCCAAGCTAATTTAGCCAGGTAATTTTAGCCAAACGATTTTTGCCAAACAATTTTTGCCAAACAATTTTTGCCAAACAATTTTTGCCAAACAATTTAGGCCAAAATAAAAATATATTTTGAACCTAGCTTCATCCTTTCCTTGACTGGTCAAATGCAAAATAATCGTTGGTGTGTCCATTTTAATTATAGCACAAATACTAAATATATTTCCTCCAAAAATGATATCTGCACACCAAGCTGATAGCAGAGGAAGACACATTGATAATATCCGGCACAAAAGCAATATCGACTGACAAATCAGATTTGCTGGCCAAGCCGAGTCTCGGACAAAGAGCGAGGCTAGAGTTCCACTGCCCTTCCCAGCGACACGATCCGCCCGGACTAATGTGATGGACAGCACAGAGGCAGCTAACGTCAAGGCCAGATTTGCCTTCACAATATCCTACACAATTGCCTTCACAACATCCCTCAAATTTGCCTTCACAATATCCTACACATTTACCTTCACAGTATCCTAAAAAAGGAGGTTAAGTTGAGAAAATGTCTTGTTGTTTGTGGGGAAAATGGACTGGAGTAAGGAGTAGATGACGTATGCTTCTATATATGGTACTTTGAAGACCGGTATATAAGACCCTAAGATGATACTGAGGCACTGGGGCATGGGTGCTTACATTTTTTATTTATACTTGATGTTTGTTATATTCATCATCGGTTAATAAAAGGAGAGAGTGGAATCTCTTATAATTGCTCAAACAGAATTGTCAAGGCGAATAATTCCTTTAATGAATAATTAATTGAATCTTTCACTGCTATGGAAATAGATTTTCGCCTTATTTATCCCAGGTTTTAAAGACTATTGTGTTTTATTAAATCAAAGTTCATTCGAAGCAATATTTTCTCTTCATGGTAAAATAATATTTTTGAGAAAATACTTTGGGTATCGTCTGCTGATTTTCACCAATGTGACTAAATATTTTGATTCTAACAGCTTGTGTTGTGTTTATATTTGAATAACTGTTCACCTTATAAAACATATCTTTAGCTGCTTGGTGAGAAACAGCAGTTAGAAAACTGTTTAAACAAGATAACTCAGTACATTATAGGACGCCTTCCTTGGGTGAAAAGCATTGTTCGGAACGACACCTACAGGTGTCAGATTAGCGTCCTTTAGATTGACCTCTTCGTCTGAGTCCTATGTAATTGAGATTGAAAAAGATGCCCTCTGGCTGTACCTTTTGAGGTCTGATACTTTGATCTTTGCTTAACAGCTGATTCAGCATTATAAGGTTGTTTAGATCGATTTGGCAACGATAATATGTAGACAATCATGTATGACTAACCCCCCCAATACCACATCTGTATGTATAATAGAGTTAATAGGCTGTCTGATATATGTTATCAACGTTATAAAACTCATTACTTAATATACATTTTCACCTGTATTTTGACATACACAACCTAGATAAAAATATATTTTAATGCCAAACAATCAGATCATCTGCTATTTTGATATAATTATATTCCAAAGGAATCTCATCCACTATCGAAAATAGAGCTATCTTGATTATCAGAAATATTTCGTTTCATATCATGAGACTGAATAAACTTTTTTCCTCTCTGGATGCATTTATTTGGTGTAATAATAGCAGATGATTTAGAATTAGAATATAGCCATACGCCGGTAGAGTCATATCAATTCCCTGAGATCACCAAATTTTACGTGACCTATCCTGTGTTGGCCCTAAGGTCAAACCCACAATACCATTGTTTCATTTATTCCCCATCAAACCACTGCTTCAGGGAGGGCAATATCCTAATTTCCACATTTGCAGAATGTGTTGGTTTGCCTTATGGGATGAGACAATCATTTGTCCAGCTTTGTTATATTTTGAGGGACGCTCTTCTATGATGACACTTGATTACCCTAGCTTCATCCATCCATATTGTAAACACCACTCTATACGTATACTTTAAATTCAAAATTGACATTCATAAAAACCTACAAATCTTTATGAACATTGCTGCTGAGGTTCTAAAGCAACAAATGTGAACTGTGAGAAGTTCCTATTCTTGTATTTCCATTATGTCGCAAATTTGTAATTGCATATATTTTTATTCATTTGCATATTCCGTTGCAAAATATATCTACATAAAGGCCTAAATCTATTAGATAAGCAATACAAGAACACTTTGGAAGAAACATTCTATACAATTTGGCTCCTTTTGTGATACTAAACAATAGAACAGAACTACAAATTGATACATTGTCTCTGTATTGTAAAGAACTTATTCAAACCGCATTGGATGTCCTCGTGTTTTCTGTTATCCGATCCTCTTTAGAATCAGACTTCCGGTTTACAATTATATTTATCATATTTCCCCTTATTCACACTATCATAACTAGTGTATTTATTGGTATTTTTCTGTTAAAGTTGCACATCTTCCACATATAAGTTTGAGCAATACATCTTTTTGGTCACGCACAAACGAGGCAAAATAACGTCACGCATGAATATTATACAAATATGGACCTGGGTGGAGTGCAATATGACTTTTTATGGACCTTCGGAAAGTTATCAACTGTATCAACTTGAATTGTTGTGATTGCTGTCGTCTGTTTCCCAGTCTGCAGGTCACTCAGAGCAAGCTGGTGACGTCATTATAGGGCTTCCCCAACATTTCCCGCCATGGAATTCCTCATCAGTGCAGTGGAAAGTATATTGACGTGCAATATAATGCATCTGGTCAATAAAACAATTTAGAAAAGCTCATGTGACCAGGAATTGACCAATCACAGCACAGAATACACAGTGATCATAGAATAACACTTGATATTATCTGGTCATGCACAGGTCACATATATTTCATGCATCAGACAATATGGTCATGCAAAGGTTAGGTGTTACCGTATTTGGGCACGTTCATGCGTGATCAAATAGATGTTTTGCTACAACTGCTGAATCATTATGAATGTGAAGGGATCACACACATTAAATATATCATATTGCAAAAATCACAAATATTAGAATCATTTACAAATTGGATGGAATTTTATGATCGAAATAAAGAACTGGCATAACTCAAAAGTTACCAAATGCATGAACAATCTGGGTATATATTTGTAATGCTGAATATCAAATGTGGGTGTCTACCGTATTTATATAACCTATGTACTTTAAAAAAGGAAAACTATACCTCTGAATTTACCATAGTTCCCAACCATTGACTCTTTTATGTAACTTTACAAATGACAATGTAAAATAACTATCTCCAGTCAATCTTTGAAAAGAGTCGGGCATTTAGCTCTGACAGCAGTCCTCAGTATGATTCAATGTCGTCCTCAATACTGGATGATGTTTCCGCATTACAGTTTGGCGTCTCCGGAGTCAGAAAATTTATTTTTAAGCAAGCGACTTGGTGTCACCATTATTTCAGTAATCTCATGACAAGACCTAAGATGGTTCTCAGCTCATAACAGAACTTATAGCATGAATGCAATCTCTAGATGGCAGGACATCGAACCCACGACCTTTGGGTCATCGTTGACAATATATTTTGTTGTTTGTCTATTCTTCAATGACCTCTTTAAATGGTTAATGGTCTAACACTGACAGGCATAAGTGCCATCGTTAAAACATAATGAAATGTAAATGTCAAGTTGACATTGATACTTTCAGATGACTCAGTATATGAAATGTGAAACAATGAAAAAACATGTATAATGAAAATATTTTGCTTTTCATCATTTGGTACACTGTTATGAAAATATCACTGTCTCTGCACTGTTATGAAAATATCACTGTCTCTGCACTGTTATGAAAATATCACTGTTTCTGCACTGTTATGAACATATCACGGTCTCTGTACTGTTATGAAAATATCACTGTCTATGCAATGTTATGAAAATATCACTGTCTCGGCACTGTGATATGAACATATATCACTGTCCCATCACTGTGATATGAACATAGCACTGTCTATGCAATGTTATGAAAATATCACTGTCTCGGCACTGTGATATGAACATATATTACTGTCTCATCACTGTGATATGAACATATCACTGTCTCTGCACTGTTATGAACATATCACTGTTTCTGCACTGTTATGAACATATCACTGTCTATGCACTGTTATGAAAATATCACTGTCTCTGCACTGTTATGAACATGTCACTGTTTCTGCACTGTTATGAACATATCACTGTCTCTGCACTGTTATGAACATATCACTGTCTCTGCACAGTTATGAAAATATAATTTACTCTGTGCTGTTATATATGTTTCAGTGTCTCAGTAATGTTAAATATGTATACATGTGTAAAGATCATAGTATTATTTCTACCTTACCTTGTCATTGTTATAAATTAAAATATCTATTATATGCTAAATCTACCAAATACATTCTTCATTTTACAATAAACGGCTATTATACTTTATGAATTATTTCAGTAATATTTGCAATTCCATGTAGAAATCGTTGCCGGATGGTGGAGATTCACGTGAGAAGTGCATCTGAGGTCTGATCCATCTTTCCTGACACACTGACAAGATGTGAGTGATTACAAGTGTCGGCTGGTTATTGGTAAAGGTGTACAAGGCATCAGTTTTACCTCAAGGCATATAGTGATTGGAAACGGTTACAACTATATAACTGGCAATGTTTATAATTCAGGGCACACTATATAACTGGCAATGGTCATAGGTCAGGGCACACTACATGTATATAACTGGCAATGGTTATAATTCAGGGCATACTATATAACTGGCAATGGTCTTAGGTCAGGGCACACTATATAACTGGCAATGGTCATAGGTCAGGGCACACTATATAACTGGCAACGGTCAGAGGTCAGGGCACACTATATAACTGGCAATGGTTATAATTCAGGGCATTCTATATAACTGGCAATGGTTATAGTTCAGGGCACACTATATAACTGTCAATGGTTATAATTCAGGGCACACTCTATAACTGGCAATGGCTATAATTCAGGGCATACTATATAACTGGAAATGGTTATAGGTCAGGTCACACTATATAACTGGCAATGGTTATAATTCAGGGCACACTATATAACTGGCAATGATTATAATTCACGGCATACTATATAACTGTCAATGGCTATAGGTCAGAGCACACTATATACCTGGCAATGGTTATAATTCAGGGCATACTATATAACTGTCAATGGCTATAGGTCAGAGCACACTATATAACTGGCAATGGTTATAATTCAGGGCATACTATATAACTGTCAATCGCTATAGGTCAGAGCACACTATATAACTGTCAATGGCTATAGGTCAGAGCACACTATATAACTCTCAATGGCTATAGGTCAGAGCACACTATATAACTGGCATCAGTTATAGCACTAGGCACACTCTCTGAGGTGCCATTAGCAGAATTCCAATTATTCTTCATTTGTGTACTATTTTGGAAATCGCTGTCGCTCATCACCTCCGAAATGACTCTTTGCATTATGGGAAATATGATAACACACTGAGAACAGTAACACTGAGCACAAATGACATGGCATGTATGAAACAGTAATATAAATTTCCGTATATAACCTTTTATAATTCCTCCTTGACATTAAAGAGAGATGTTCCTTTAAATTAATATGAATTCATATCTTTACAATCATCCGAGAGGGGTTCTATAGAGTAAATTAAGACAAATAAAAGTCATACTTTGGTGAAACCTAAGACATGTCTCACAAAGGATAAAGAAATATAAGCGGAAAACAGATATGAAGGAATTAAATACTCAAACATCTTTTATTGCAAGACTGAAATTTCTATCAGTAATATCCCCAATTGCGTAAGGATATCTTAACTTTGAGACAAGATGTATTGTATATTGAGTTTAAATTTATCTTCTGTCCACAGGTATAGTAAATGTTTTATAAAAAATAACGCCAAGAACGCCATAAACCTCGGAACACATCGATAACAAGATTCAAATTTGATATCCAGGTTTGGATTTGATTTTATGTCTGGCACAATAGTTTAAAATAGGTTTTACTTCATGTATTATATTGTTAAACAACCAACATATGTATGAAACGGTTAGGATACTCAGCCACCTTTACTCCTCATGGCTTTAGGTTTGTGTTGTCGATGGCACACAACATGCAGCCAGCTAGTTAATATGAGACTTGTATTATCAGAACTTACCTTACCAATGTTTGGCCCTGTCTCCGTGTACTGCAACGCATGTGTCAGCGAGGCGATGCATTCTCAATGATAACTGGGCCCCTACCAGAAAGTGTCAATATGAGTATTGACTGGTCACCGTCCTTCAGATGCTAATAGGCTTATATAAAGTAGCCACATGAGTTCAGGTGTATATATGTATATATGTGTATGTATCTTTATATATGTATTGATGCAGATATTTCCCTAGAGTGTTGTCATAGTAATCTTCTCCAGAGCTTCGCCATCAGCAGCTATGTGCCTCCCAGTAGAGCACTAAGCTTGAGCCAGGAAGGCTTTAATAGATGCCCGCGGCAGCCTCACTCCAGCCACCTAGCCCAACATTAGACAGCTCTAATAGGTGCCCGTATCAGCCTCAGGCCAGGCACCAAGCCCAACACTAGAAAGATTTAACAGGTGCCCGTGGCAACCTCAGGCCAGCCACCAAGCCCAACACTAGAAAGCTTTAATAGATGCCCGCGGCAGCCTCAGGCAAGCCACCTAGCCCAACATTAGACAGCTCTAATAGGTGCCCGTATCAGCCTCAGGCCAGGCACCAAGCCCAACACTAGAAAGATTTAACAGGTGCCCGTGGCAACCTCAGGCCAGCCACCTAACCCAACATTAGAAAGCTTTAATAGATGCCCGCGGCAGCCTCAGGCCAGCCACCTAACCCAACATTAGAAAGCTTTAATAGGTGCCCGTATCAGCCTCAGGCCAGGCACCAAGCCCAACACTAGAAAGATTTAACAGGTGCCCGTGGCAACCTCAGGCCAGCCACCTAGCCCAACACTAGAAAGATTTAATAGCTGTCCGTGGCAGCCTCAGGCCAGCCACCTAGCCCAACATGAGAAAGCTTTAATAGATGCCCGCGGCAGCCTCAGGCCAGCCACCTAGCCCAACATTAGAAAGCTTTAATAGGTGCCCGTATCAGCCTCAGGCCAGGCACCAAGCCCAACACTAGAAAGATTTAACAGGTGCCCGTGGCAACCTCAGGCCAGCCACCTAGCCCAACACTAGAAAGCTTTAATAGGTTCCCACAGCAACCTCAGACTAGGCACCTAGCCCAACACTAGAAAGCTTTTAAAGGTGAAAAGGTGCCTGTGGCAGCCTCAGGCCAACCACCTAGCCCAACACTAGAAAGCTTTAACAGGAGCCCGCGACAGCCTCAGACCAGCCACCTAGCCCAACACTAGAAAGCTTCAATAGGTGCCTGCGGCAGCCTCAGGCTAGTCACCTAGCCCAACACTAGAAAGCTTCAATTGGTGCCTGCGGCAGCCTCAGGCCAGCCACCTAGCCCAACATTAGAAAGCTTTAATAGGAGCCCGCAGCAGCCTCATTCCAGCCACCCAGCCCAACACTAGAAAGCTTTAACAGGTGTCCGCGGCAACCTCAGGCAAGCCACCTAGCCCAACATTAGAAAGCTTTAAAAGGTGCCCGTATCAGCCTCAGGCCAGGCACCAAGCCCAACACTAGAAAGATTTAACAGGTGCCCGTGGCAACCTCAGGCCAGCCACCTAGCCCAACACTAGAAAGCTTTAATAGGTTCCCACAGCAACCTCAGACTAGGCACCTAGCCCAACACTAGAAAGCTTTTAAAGGTGAAAAGGTGCCTGTGGCAGCCTCAGGCCAACCACCTAGCCCAACACTAGAAAGCTTTAACAGGAGCCCGCGACAGCCTCAGACCAGCCACCTAGCCCAACACTAGAAAGCTTCAATAGGTGCCTGCGGCAGCCTCAGGCTAGTCACCTAGCCCAACACTAGAAAGCTTCAATTGGTGCCTGCGGCAGCCTCAGGCCAGCCACCTAGCCCAACATTAGAAAGCTTTAATAGGAGCCCGCAGCAGCCTCATTCCAGCCACCCAGCCCAACACTAGAAAGCTTTAACAGGTGTCCGCGGCAACCTCAGGCCAGCCACCTACCCCAACACTAGAAAGCTTTAAAAGTTGTCCGTGGCAGCCTCAGGCCAGCCACCTAGCCCAACACTAGAAAGATTTAACAGGTGCCCGTGGCAACCTCAGGCCAGCCACCTAGCCCAACACTAGAAAGCTTTAATAGGTTCCCACAGCAACCTCAGACTAGGCACCAAGCCCAACACTAGAAAGCTTTAACAGGTGCCCGTGGCAACCTCAGGCCAGCCACCTAGCCCAACACTAGAAAGCTTTAATAGGTGCCCACGGCAGCCTCAGGCCAGGCACCAAGCCCAACACTAGAAAGCTTTAACAGTTGCCCGTGGCAACCTCAGGCCAGCCACCTAGCCCAACACTAGAAAGCTTTAATAGGTGCCCACGGCAGCCTCAGACTAGGCACCAAGCCCAACACTAGAAAGCTTTTAAAGGTGAAAAGGTGCCTGCGGCAGCCTCAGGCCAGCCACCTAGCCCAACACTAGAAAGCTTTAACAGGAGCCCGCGACAGCCTCAGACCAGCCACCTAGCCCAACACTAGAAAGCTTTAAAAGGTGTCCACGGCAGCCTCAGGCCAGCCACCTAGCCCAACACTAGAAAGCTTTAACAGGAGCCCGCGGCAGGTGCATTGTGGGACATTCATACCAGGGACAGGTGCATTGTGGGACATTCATACCAGGGACAGGTGCATTGTGGGACATTGATACCAAGGACAGGTGCATTGTGGGACATTGATACCAAGGACAGGTGCATGGTGGGACATTGATACCAAGGACAGGTGCATTGTGAGACATTGATACCAAGGACAGGTGCATTGTGGGACATTGATACCAAGGACAGGTGCATTGTGAGACATTTATAACAGGGACAGGTGCATTGTGGGGCGTTGATACCAGGGTCAGATGCATTGTGAGACATTCATACCAGGGCCAGGTGCATTGTGGGACATTGATAGCAAGGACAGGTGCATTGTGGGACATTGATACCAAGGACAGGTGCATTGTGGGACATTGATACCAAGGACAGGTGCATTGTGGGACATTGATACCAAGGACAGGTGAATTGTGGGACATTGATACCATGGACAGGTGCATTGTGGGACATTGATACCAGGGACAGGTGCATTGTGAGACATTTATAACAGGGACAGGTGCATTGTGGGACATTGATACCAAGGACAGGTGCATTGTGGGACATTGATACCAAGGACAGGTGCATTGTGGGACATTGATACCAAGGACAGGTGCATTGAGGGACATTGATACCAAGGACAGGTGCATTGTGGGACATTATACCAAGGACAGGTGCATTGTGGGACATTGATACCAATGACAGGTGCATTGAGGGACATTGATACCAAGGACAGGTGCATTGTTGGACATTTATAACAGGGACAGGTGCATTGTGGGACATTTATACCAGGGACAGGTGCATTGTTGGACATTGATACCAGGGACAGGTGCATTGTGGGACATTGATACCAAGGACAGGTGCATTGTGGGACATTGATACAAAGGACAGGTGCATTGTGGGACAATGATACCAAGGACAGGTGCATTGTGGGACATTTATAACAGGGACAGGTGCATTGTGGAACATTGATACCAAGGACAGGTGCATTGTGGGACATTGATACCAGGGACAGGTGCATTGTGGGACATTTATAACAGGGACAGGTGCATTGTGGGGCGTTGATACCAGGGTCATATGCATTGTGAGACATTCATTCCAGGGACAGGTGCATTGTGGGACATTGATACCAGGGACAGGTGCATTGTGGGACATTGATACCAGGGACAGGTGCATCGTGAGACATTTATAACTGGGACAGGTGCATTGTGGGACATTCATACCAGGGACAGGTGCATTGTTGGACATTGATACCAAGGACAGGTGCATTGTGGGACATTGATACCAAGGACAGGTGCATTGTGGGACATTGATACCAAGGACAGGTGCATTGTGGGACATTGATACCAAGGACAGGTGCATTGTGAGACATAGAAGTTGTACAATTAGCAGAGATCTATCTTAACCATCAACTGCATGAACTATTCTTGTCTTCAGATGAGGCTCAGAGTAGGGTAGTTCTGCTTGACGTCATCCTAGCACTATTCATCTGCCCAAAAAGTAAATAAACATGAAAGGCAAATACATTAATGACCAATTTATACGTTTTAATTTTAAATAAGTGCTTAATATCATTAATCATAATGAGATGTAGGGGATCTTCCTGTCAAGTGAAATTTATACTTGTTTTAATTGTATTTGTTTCAATTTCTCCAAATTAACTCCACAATATTTGTTAACTTGCCAAATATGTAATTGGTGTAATATTTATTTCCAGATTTGAAATAATTGGAAATTTGATCTAATCTTCTCGTAAATCTGATATAAAGTCTATAGATTGCCTGTTTGTTTGTTTTGGGGTTTTACATCACTTTCAACATTATCTAAGTCATTTCGTGATGAGACCTACTTGTAGCAGATATAGTGCTGCCTCACTGAATTGTCATGTCGCAGGTCCTTGACATCACAACCCACCCGGTCACAGATTTACAAGGACAATGGGTTAATGCTTTAGGTATGGGCTCTTATGATAAATTGTATCATGAGTTCAATCTCGGCACGGCCGGGGATCGAACCCACAAACTTTGGATCACAACAGAGGAACTGGTGCTAATAAGCTGGCACTCTAACCAACTGTGCCACGGCCCATGGCCTGAAAATAGTTCAAATCATCATCACAATAACAAGTTATTTAGGATGTTTTTCTGTAATTATAAGTGCCATTATTAATGCAAATAGGTCAGAAGGAAATTATATTCTCAATTCATGTTTAACATTTGAATCTAAGACACTATTTGTCAGTTCATTCCAAACAGGTAGGTATACTATGCGTATGTGCAATTAAGTGTATTTATCTGTTGAACCCATATGTAAAGTAGTCCGATGTGATGTTGGTTTCATATGTACTCAACCAGTTCACTCGTAATAGAAATCATGATGACGGAATATATGCTTGATTTTACCTGTGATGTATTCATTATGGAATGGCATGGAATATATAATGAATTGGGATAAAGTAATCATTAATCATTCTCATTTAGAGCATGCACAAATATAATCACTGTTCCATATAATTCATTATCCTTTTCTCAGGTATTCGCTAATAAAGAAAATTAAAGAAGCATCTGGGGCATATGTCTAGTTTCAGTACATACATTGTATTTGGAATGTATTTCTTTAAGCATTTTGATTTATCTCAACAAAACATTTCCTGTTTCAAAATGTGAAAGAGAATGAGAGCCTGTTCGAGTTTCATTTGTAGACATGGCTACACTTCTGAATGCTGTGAAGGGAATACATTGATATTTAGGAAACAAATTCACGCATGAAAAAATATCGTTAAAAAAATCCAGGTGAGATATGAACCCATATCCTGACTCAACCCCATATTCTGCTTTACCCTCATATTATTCTTCAATCTCATATTCTGACTCAACCCCATATTATTAGTGAATCCCATATTCTGACTCAATATATATCATGGCTCAACCTCATTTTTTTAATTAATTCCATATTCTGACCTTACCCCCGTATTCTAACCTTACCCCATATTTTGACCTTGCTTCATATTCTGGCTCAACCCTATATTCTGGCTCAACCCTATATTCTGGCTCAACCCGATATTCTGGCTCAACCCTATATACTGGCGCAACCCTATATTCTGGCTCAACCCGATATTCTGGCTCAACCCGATATTCTGGCTCAACCCGATATTCGGATTTACCCTCATATTATTCTTCAATCTCATATTCTGGCTCAACCCGATATTCTGGCTCAACCCTTTATTCTGGCTCAACCCGATATTCTGGCTCAACCTGATATTCTGGCTCAACCCGATATTCTGGCTCAACCCGATATTCTGGCTCAACCTGATATTCTGGCTCAACCTGATATTCTGGTTCAACTCGATATTCTGGCTCAACCCTATATTCTGGCTCAACCTGATATTCTGGCTTAACCCGATATTCTGGCTCAACCCTATATTCTGGCTCAACCCGATATTCTGACTCAACCCAATATTCTGGCTCAACCCTATATTCTGGCTCAACCCGATATTCTGGCTCAACCAGATATTCTGGCTCAACCATATATTCTGGCTCAACCCTATATTCTGGCTCAACCTAATATTCTGATTTCCCCTCATATTATTAGTCAATCCCATATTCTGACTCAATCGCTATCATGGCTCAACCTCATATTTTTAATCAATTACATATTCTGACCTTACCCCCGTATTCTAACCTTATCCCATATTTTGACCTTGCTTCATATTCAGGCTCAACCCTATATTCTGGCTCAACCCTATATTCTGGCTCAACCCGATATTCTGGCTCAACCCTATATTCTGGCTCAACCGGATATTCTGGCTCAACCCTATATTCTGGCTTAACCGGATATTCTGGCTCAACCCGATATTCTGGCTCAACCCTATATTCTGGCTCAACCTGATATTCTGGCTCAACCCTATATTCTGGCTCAACCCGGTTTTCTGGCTCAACCCTATATTCTGGCTCAACCTGATATTCTGGCTCAACCCGATATTCTGGTTAAACCAACTGGTTCGATATCACCATCTAGAAGGACAAAGGTTCTGTTTCTCTTGTATGGAGGCGGGTGGGAGATTATGGAATTGAATTCCACTGGCGCAAAAGGTTCTTTTCATAATGGTTAAAGGCGCTATGTGAGACGATTTAAAAATTCAAGGCTCATTTTTAACCATTTTGGTTTTGGCTGCTGAAGTGTGGTGAATATTCTCAAAACAAATCACCATTAAACATTTTTATCTTCCATATTGGTTGCAAGCTTCTGATATTCTGGCTCAACCCGATATTCTGGCTCAACCTGATATGCTGGCTCAACCCGATATTCTGGCTCAACCCGATATTCTGGCTCAACCCTATATTCTGGCTCAACCTGATATTCTGGCTCAACCCGATATTCTGGCTCAACCCTATATTCTGGCTCAACCCGATATTCTGGCTCAACCCAATATTCTGGCTCAACCCGATATTTTGGCTCAACCCAATATTCTGGCTCAACCCTATATTCTGGCTCAACCCTATATTCTGGCTCAACCCTATATTCTGGCTCAACCTAATATTCTGATTTACCCTCATATTATTAATCCCATATTCTGACTCAATCGATATCATGGCTCAACCTCATATTTTTAATCAATTCCATATTCTGACCTTACCCCCGTATTCTAATCTTATCCCATATTTTGACCTTGCTTCTGATATTCTGGCTCAACCTGATATTCTGGCTCAACCCTATATTCTGGCTCAACCCGGTATTCTGGCTCAACCCTTTATTCTGGCTCAACCTGATATTCTGGCTCAACCCGATATTCTGGCTCAACCCGGTATTCTGGCTCAACCCTATATTCTGGCTCAACCTGATATTCTGGCTCAACCCGATATTCTGGCTCAACCCTATATTCTGGCTCAACCCGATATTCTGGCTCAACCCGATATTCTGGCTCAACCCTATATTCTGGCTTAACCGGATATTCTGGCTCAACCCTATATTCTGGCTCAACCTGATATTCTGGCTCAACCCTATATTCTGGCTCAACCCGGTATTCTGGCTCAACCCTATATTCTGGCTCAACCTGATATTCTGGCTCAACCCGATATTCTTGTTAAACCAACTAGTTCGATATCACCATCTAGAAGGACAAAGGTTCTGTTTCTCTTGTATGGAGGCGGGTGGGAGATTATGGAATTGAATTCCACTGGCGCAAAAGGTTCTTTTCATAATGGTTAAAGGTGCTATGTGAGACGATTTAAAAATTCAAGGCTCATTTTTAACCATTTTGGTTTTGGCTGCTGAAGTGTGGTGAATATTCTCCAAGCAAATCACCATTAAACATTTTTATCATCCATATTGGTTGCAAGCTTCTGATATTATTGAATCTCTTTTGAAACAGAAGTTATTTCTTTCAGGTTCCTTTATATATTTATGTAGAATCAGCTCATTGTGTGTCTCGGATCTCCATGGCAACTGTAGGCCTCATTCTGAAATCCACTGGCCCTGCTTTATGTTTGACTCATGGACACATTTTGACCCAATGTAATGGACTCCTTTCAAAATAAATGGCGATGTGAATAGACAAAGAACATCCTAGCTTCATGATAAATGAAGAAATAAAATAAACTTTTATCACCTCTCTAGAATAAAATGCTTTGGCGGCACCCTTCTGAGCAATTTGTTTGCCAGTCTCGCCGAAATTTATGTTTCCTTTAGAGGAAGATCGTCTCAAAACCTTTCTCATTTATCATATCTTTTTTCAGCACAGCGAACCAGTCGTTGGTCACGTGACTCCTGTCTGTGGAAGCTTTTACGGCAACCTGTGGGAAGTGCACAGTTGTCGGCAATATCCTCTGATTATCGCTCAAGCCTGTTGCTGTCCTTTTGAGAAACTAGATAGATCACTTCTTGGGAGGAGGTCTATTCAACACGAAACTGTCTCTAATATCAGGTCCCTTCCAATGTTTAAACTTCTTTTCACAATTTCTTTCACCAACATTTAAAATCAATTGTATAAACTTTTGACAACATTTGTTGCTGTGTGCAATAATATGGAATTATTGCTGATCTTAATTCACTTAAGTATTTGACGATATCTTATAATTTGTAACATACATTTACAAACACAACATGTTGACCAATATGACTTGGAACCAGCACCGAAATCAATTACCATAAGTAATTGATCCAATTATTCCATTCACAGATCCATTAAAGTAGGCCATTGAGAGTAATTGATTTCTATTAAGCACATCGGCTCTGTTTCTAACATATATGGTGTATTCGTTATACAGATTGTATACGCATTGTCTCTAGCACTTTGTAATCACAACAGAGAAGTTATTTCCGTGGCTCAAAGGTCTCATGAGTGTCTCGTGAAATGTGTTCCTCCAGTTCCTGCTAGTTTCTACATTTCCTGTCCAGATGTCCACGACATAGAGCCCCATTGTTAATTGTTGAATCTGGCAATAGTCACATGACCAGAAATCTCAACAAACCGACAGGAAATGTTTCAAAGGATATGAATGGATAGCTTTTCCATTTGCTCATGCACAAACGTGACAAAATAAGGTCAGACATAGCTCTTCCATGACATCATCTAAAGGTTGTGTGTGACCTCATTTGGGTATGTTAAAGCTTGACCTTAGACACCCTCAATCAGGCCAAGTCCAGATGGACGCTTCAGGGTCTAAGGGGTTTTTATTTAAGAGCCACTCTGATTTGTTTATTCTAATTAGTTTCCAGCTGGTTTATGCAATTGACTCTATATATATATATATATATATATATATATATATATATATATATATATATATATATATATATATATATATATATATATATATATATATATATATATATATATATATATATATATATATATATATATATATATATATATATATATATATAGAGTCAATTGCAATGGGGATACAAGGCATTGCAGGGGTACCAAAAACTGTTAAAAAGATGGGAAATAAATTATTGATTGAGGTTAAGAGGAAAAGCCATGCGGACAATCTACTATGATGCCGAATGTTGGCCACAATTCCTGTTATTATAACAGCTCACAAAACTCTCAACAAGAAAAAAGGAGCAATCAGATGCCCAGATTTAGTCCGAGTTTCTGAGGAGGAGATAGTGGATGAGCTCAAAGGATGTTGTTCAATGCAAGCAGATATTTATAAAAAAGGATGGTGTCAAAATTCCTATCAATACGTTTATTCTGACATTTGAAGCAGCGCAGCTTCCAACATCTACTAAAGTTGGATATTTGAACATTAGAGTTGATGTATTTATTCCAAACCCTCTGCGCTGCTTCAAGTGTCAAAGGTATGGACATGGATCTGATGTAAAAGATGTAAAAGTAATGTAACATGTCTAAAATGTACCGCTCAGCACAGTGGAGACGATTGTTCTTCAAATATAATAAAATGTGTCAATTGCCAAGGCAATCATCTATCGTATTCGTGGAATTGTCCTTCCTTTTTAAAAGAGAAGGAAATTCAGCGAATACGACACACTGAAAATACACCTTTTCCAGAGGAACACAACAAAGACATCTTATGCCAGCTCTGTAAAAACTAAACAAAATCAATAACAATTCAAACCGAAATTACATGGCCAATCAATGACAAAAATTATTCCTTTTTTACAAAAACCTCAAAATCTTCAGCAACATCTACTCAGACCACGACATCCACTATCCCAGTAATAACTCAACCTAAAGCAACATCCATCCACTAAACCCTCTTCACAAACTCCCTCTATATCATCCAATAATAAAAGTATCAATAGTAATAGACCAGTACACAAATCAGACCAAAAAAAATCAAAGGTCAAGTTAAAAGTAAAATAAATAGAACTAAATCCTTAGAAAGGATGGACACAGGTGATCCTCCAGATATTAATTTTACTCCTGTGCACTCGAAGCATAATCGCACACTTAACAAGTGATTATGCTAAATCATATATTTTTTTTCTTATTATTCTTAATATGGCTATTGGCAATATCATACAATGGAATTGTAGAGGATTTGAAGCAAACAGGCCAGAACTGGAGTTATTAGCCCAAAAATATAATGCATCGGTAATTTGTTTGCAAGAAACTAACTTCAAAGATAATTCCACAACATTTAAGGGATATATGATTTATAATAAAGTCAGTTCAATTGACATTATGGCCATGGGCCTTGGCACAGTTGGTTAGAGCGCCAGCTTATTAGCACCAGTTCCTCTGTGGTGATCCAAAGGTCGTGGGTTCAAACCCCAGCTGTGCTAAGATTGAACACATGATATAATTTCCCACATGAGCTGAGGCCATGTTGATGATTTTAATTTATGTTACAGGTCCACAAGCATGCATACCATAGAAAGACAGCTATAACAACATCTTGATAGAATTCAAGAATGGGCTGACAATAACGGATTTAAGTTTTCTTTAAAGAAAACTGTGTGTATGCACTGCGTATGCACTTTTCACCCAGATCCTTATCTTTATTTAGGCCAAACTCGGATACCTGTTGTTGAAGAAACCAAGTTTCTTGGACTTATTTTTGACAAAAAATTATCTTTTATACCTCACATAAAATATGTTAAAGAGAAATGCCAGAAGGCATTAGATTTATTACGGGTTCTTGCCCATACCAATTGGGGAGGGGACCGTAATATTTTATTGCAATTGTACAGAGCGCTAGTACATTCTAAGCTTGATTATTGGTGTATGATATATGGATCAGCACGTCCATCTTATATTAAAATGCTTGATCCTATACAAAGTCAAGGTTTATGACTATGCCTAAGTGCATTTCGTACATCGCCCGCAGACAGCTTGGCAATTGAGGCAGATAAACTGCCTCTTGATTTAAGAAGAGAAAAGCTTGTCCTTCAGTATGCTGCAAAGATTGCAACTTGTCCAGATAATCCTGCCCATGATACTATATTTAATCCAAATTATGTTGACCTTTTTGAAATACAATACCAACTTTTGGCATTCGCATCAAAGAATCTTTACAATCCTTAAATATAAATCCAAATGGAATAGCCAAATTTCAAAGTCCAGAAACACCTCCATGGACCTATGAAACTTTGAATATTAATGTAGCCATGTCAGAATTAAAGAAATACTGAACCGACCCATCCCTTAATATAATTAGATACAAAGAAATAAAATCTGCTTTCACTGGATATCAGTGTATTTACACTGATGGATCATTTGATGATGACAAGGCTGCTGCAGCTGCTGTTAAGGGCAATCATATTTATTCAGAACGTCTGCCAAATAAATCGTCTATTTATTCTGCAGAACTTCATGCTTTATACCTTGCTTTAGATCATATGGAGACTTCTCCAAATCAGACATTTTTCATTTTTTCTGATTCTTTGTCTTGTTTACAAGCATTGAAAGCAAAGGATTGGAAAAATCCTTTTTTTTACAAAAACCTTGAGGGCCATCATGGACTCTGTACTGAGGAAAATAAAGAGCTTCTTTTTTATTGGATTTCCAGTCATCTTGGAATCCTTGGAAATGAGGCTGTTGACCAAGCTGCCAAAGCATCATTGGATAAGCGCCCAATAAATATGCTTATACCTTATACAGAGTTTTAGAAATATATTACTGTTTTTTTACGTTCTAAATGGCAATTAAGCTGGACGAAGCTATTTTTAATAAACTACACGAAATTAAGCCTGTTTTAGGTAAAACCAAAGGTGCTTGTAGAATTAACCGAAGAGAAGAGTCTGTTTTAACACCTATAAGAATTGGGCATAGTCATTTGACTCACTGCTATCTTCTTAAAGGCGAAGATCAGCCTCAGTGTAATGGATGTCAAAGGGCTTTGACTATCAAACATGCTTTAATTATTTTAATGTGCACGATTTACATTCGCTATTTGATACTGTAGATACTTCTGTGATGGTATAGTTTTTAAACCAAATAGGACTTTATAACCAATTTTAAGTGTCAAGCTTTTGTTTACTTAGGTCATTGACCTATTTATCAAGAACTGAAAAACATCAAATGGTATTTAAAGTCTTTTAAATTGAATTTATTTACACAAATTTGTTATGTCTATAACTGCTATATTGAAAGGATTTTGTTGATATTTTGTGTTGTTAAGATTATTTACATATCATATTGATTTAATAAACGATTATGTTTTTACCACTTTTACACACTTAATAACCTTAGTGGTTGATGTGCCTCTAAGCAACCATTCATTCATTCCAGTTTCACAGTTGTTTAAACCCTATTAACAATGTAGAATTAGACTTTTTATTATAGTAAGTAAGTAAACTTTTTATTTCTGTGACTTGTATGCATTGGTTCATTGATAACATAGGCCATAAACAATTTGAGGTCAGTTTACTGACTGACCTCCAACTCTCACCATGAAACCGTATATATCCAACCCAATCTGTGCTCATAAGTCACCCAACAATGTAGATAACAAATTGAAATTTAAGGCAGTGTTATCCTTATCTATTCTTTTCTTTTATAGCAAAATGCATTGATCAATTCTGCAGTTAATTCTGCAGTTAATTTTTTTAATCAACACTCATCAAATGTTCTAATTTGTCACTGTAATATAATAATCTGATGTAATTATCAAATATTGCAATCATTATTTTTTTTGGTCAAAGCAAACCACAATTTGAATAAAGAAATATGTGTAGTAATAATGCTCAGATGTTTGTACAGAGATTTGCCAACTACTCTAGACATGTGGTGGCGTGGTGGGCAAGGTGGGCCAAGAGGCCGTGGAGCCCCTCGTAACAGAGGCAATCAGAGGAGATAGGTGTTATGCGGGTCTTGGAATGTCCGTGGATGGGGAGAAAAGGATACTGATAACTATCTTGTGAGGCATGGCTCTTTGGATTTATTTAATTTGGATATAATTGGTGTTGTGGAGACACACTTATGCAATAGATCTATTATTGTCAGTGATGTTTATGAATGGTATGGCAACAATCGCACAGCTTTACATAGGAATGTTAAGCGGGGATCTGGAGGAGTTGGCTGTCTTGTGAGGAGATCATTACTGCAGGAGTTTAAATGTGATATTCTGGATGATACTGTAGAGGATATAATATGGCTGAAATTATCATCCTTGTCCTGTGATTTTACATTGTGTATATGCATTTGTTATCTCCCACCAGAGGGCACCACAAGCTATGTGAATCCTACTGAGTTTTATGACAATCTACTCTCTCAGGTGTTGATGTACCAGGATCAATGTGAGATGTTTTACATCTGTGGAGATATGAATGGCCGGTGTGGTAATCTTCAGGATTATATTGAGGGAGTAGACCCAGTACCAGACAGGATGATAATAGATACCACAGTCAATAAATATGGTGAGCTCTTACGTGACTTCTGCCTTGGATCTGACTGTTGTATGTTAAATGGACGAAACAGCAGGAGTAACTACTATACCTTTAAGGATATATCTGTGATTGATTATTGTTTGCTCCCTCATGATAAACTGAACCTGTTCACAGACTTTGAAGTGCATAAAACAATGGATATGTTTGAGGAAGCTGGATTCCTAGGTAATGTGGCAGATCCTGCCCATGTTATGCCTGACCACAATCTGTTGACCTGGTGTCTGGACTTGTCATCATTTGTGTTACCCAATGATGCTCACACTGACCAGGGTATCAACCCACCCACAGCATCTTTTATAAAGTATGACTGCTCTACTATTCCAGATGACTTTATGGCAGAGAATAACCATTTAGCAGAAATAGAGCAGTGTATCAGAAGAATAGAGCAAAATCAGAAAGACCAAGTTATTATAAATACAGAGTATGAGAATTTCTGTGCAGTGGTTAAAGCAGAGATGAATTGT
The DNA here is from genome assembly GCA_949316495.1 of Amphiduros pacificus. Classification (NCBI taxonomy): domain Eukaryota; kingdom Metazoa; phylum Annelida; class Polychaeta; order Phyllodocida; family Hesionidae; genus Amphiduros; species Amphiduros pacificus. The sequence continues at coordinate 16,238,192 of OX439011.1, read as the reverse complement.
AAATTAACCCACAGAACAGTTACAATTAAAACTGGATTAAGTAACAAGCGCAGACGGGTTAAAAAACCTTTCTGGACAGATGAGCTGACTACCCTGTGGAATGAATATGTAGATGCTCAGAATGCTGCAAGTGAAGCTCATGGTGTGAACAAAAGGAATCTGAAAGCAATAGCTATGACAAAGCAGAAGGCACTTGACAAAGCAGTACAGTCGGCCAAGCGAAGGCATTGGAGCAGAATGCAGTCAGAATTATTTAACCTACAAAGTGACAATCCAAAAGAGTATTGGCGTTATGTCGGAAAACTAGGTGTCAGCAATACAAGGAAAAAGCATATTCCATGGGAAGTATATAATGACAATGGTGGTATTTCTAATGATTTCCCATCTGTTATGAATAAATGGAAAGACGGCTTTTGTGGTTTGCTCAATATTGGCACTGATGATGAACCTATGCCAAATGTATCACAATCGCAGCAATTGCCAGTAAACCCGGATGCCAATAGACACTTAGATATGGATATAACAATAGAGGAAGTAAGGATGTCCTTAAACAGAGCCAAGAATGGAAAAGCTGTTGGATATGACGAAATCCCTGTTGAAGTGTTAAGAAATGATTGTACCATTAATTTTCTTCATAGACTGTTTAATTTGTGTTTCAAAAATGGCATCATCCCAGATATGTGGGCTCTTGGAATAATTAACCCCATTCCCAAATGCTCAACTGCAGACCCTCGTGATCCCTTGGCATACCGTGGCATAACACTAGCCTCTGCCATATACAAGCTTTATGTTGGAATTTTAAATAGGCGACTGACAGTGTGGGCAGAGGCGGAGGATAAATTGAGTGACAGTCAGAACGGTTTCCGAAAGGGGAGAGGCTGCGCTGACCAATTAAGTACTCTGTCACAGATAGTGGATACACGTAAAAAGAAGAATCTATCAACATATGTAGCATTTATTGATTTTAGCAAGGCGTACGACCGGATAGCAAGACCACTTCTCTGGCAGAAATTGAGTAACCTTGGAGTTCCACAAAAGTTTTTATGTGCCCTGAAATCCCTGTACTCCAATGTTAAGTGCTGTGTAAAAGTGAATGGGCATAATACAAACTCGTTTAATGTATCAGTTGGTCTTAAACAAGGTTGTTTGATATCACCGCTACTGTTCAATCTCTATATAAATGACTTGGTTGATGAGATCAGAAGTTTAAATTGTGGAGTACAAATTGATGATGATGAACTTGTAGATATACTGCTCTATGCAGATGATATTGCTCTGATTGCCAGTAGTGAGAGTGACCTGCAGAGAATGCTACATAAACTGCATGAATGGTGTTCCAAATGGAGACTTGTAGTTAATACCATCAAATCACAAGTTGTCCATTTCAGAAAGGGACCTAGTGTGCCTCGAACTGTGTACAAATTTATGTGTGGTAATGATGCTCTGGAGACGGTGGACAAATACAGATATCTGGGACTTATTTTTACAGAGTTTCTAGACCTGAATGTTATGTCTAAGGTGGTGGCCCAGTCAGCCACAAGAGCACTCGGTCTCGTCATTGCCAAATGCAAGTCACACGGAGGAGTGCCTCACTCTGTATTCAGACAACTATATGATGCCCTTGTTCAGCCAATACTGGATTATGGTGCCCATGTTTGGGGAATAAATGAGTATAGTCACATCAAAACCATACAGTTTAGAGCTGGACGTTTCTTCTTGGGTCTGGGAAAATATGCACCCAACACAGCCATATTAGGAGAGACTGGTTGGAGAGATCCACAGGAGAGAATCTGGCGTTGTGTATATAGGCAATTTATACGTTTATCGGAGATGCCAACTACGAGACTGAATGCCAGAGTCCATGCGTGGTCACGCAGACTGGCTGTGAGTGGTATCAAAAATTTGTGCCATAAAGCTTTGAAATTTGCAGAGAACATCAGGTGTGACCTGTCTGTAGAATTACTGAATGTAACAGTCATATATGAAGCTTTGAATAATCATTTTATCAATCTATGGTTGGTTAACCTAAACAGGGAAACAGGTATTAATGGACAAGGCCGAAATAAACTAAGGACATATAGATTGTTAAAACAAGAGTATGGAACTGAGCACTATGTTAATAATATCTATATCACAAGAGCACAGAGGAGTGCCATGGCCAAGTTAAGATGTGGGGTGGCTCCATTAAGGCTAGAGACTGGACGATATGAGGGGCTGCCGGAACATGATAGACTATGCCCAGTGTGCCTTTCACAAGAAATAGAATCAGAGATCCATGCCACCATGAAATGTTCATTATACGATGATCTAAGAGAAGATCTTTTTAACCATGCCATTCGTCTTAAACCTGATTTTAATATTCTGTCAGATGTTGAAAAATATGTTTTTATTATGACCAATACAGATATTAGCAAAATAGCTGCCAAAACCTGCCATGCCATTTTGCATAAAAGGAGACTAAATATGTATAATGTTCAGACTTGATAGTCTCTCATAATTCTTTTATAGAATGGCTTAACCAATATGATTTATATGTTTTTATTATATGTCTAGTTAAGGTGAGACTTAAATAAAATATTTTGACTTTGACTTTTGACTTTTGTGAAAGTGACCACACCCACTAATCTCAGTACTAATCTCAGTAAGCAAGCATTCTCAACATGATGCCAGATGACATTTTTAATCTGATACCCTAACATGAGTCCCCTCTTGTTGTCAGGTATTTTGCTTAAGGGAAAACACGTAATGAGAACTTGTCCCCACAAACTTGAATATATATATATATTTTTTTCACTTTTACCCTCTAAATTCAACTTTTACAAGCCTTTCACAACCCTTTGAACAATTTCTTTTGGCAGATATATGAGCCTTATTTATTCCTTCAATATTTGTTTCCTTCAATATTTTATCCCTAATGGAACATTTATCAGTTGAGTGCTTCCAACACATAAACTGTATGTACTACTTCAATCTGTCCTGTATCACAATATCTATAGTGACGTATTTTTTTGGCTTCAACCCAGTTTGGAAGCCTGTTTGTATATATCAACTCAATCGTAAGAGTCTATAATGAGAGGCTAGATAAGTTATAAACATTTGATGATTTGATGATAAGAATTCTACGCTTTTACAAAAAGGAGTAAAATATGGAGATTTTGACTTGTTTAAAACACATCACAGTGGAACCTATAACATTTCTTTATATATTTTCGTGGAGTCTCATGTCCCCCACTGAAAATCTATTCTTTTATCAAAGGTATGTATGTTTATTTATCACATATATTCTTCACTTTGATGTTTTGCATAGATGAACTCTTGCAGTGTATTTCCCCATCAAAGTAGGCCAATGTTGATATTGGGCTATTTCTTTCAATACAGCTTATAATCAACTTTCTTTAAGAGGATAGGTTTGTTGTGGCTTTTTACCCTGCAGATCTGTGTGACATTTGATAGAGATGTTCACATACGTATATTGGCACCATTTCCTGTGAGGTAACCTCCATCATATCAGTATCAGGCCCCTTGCCGTGGCGCAGTTGGTTAGAGCGCAAGCTTACTAGCACCAGTTCCCGAAAGGTCGTGGGTTCGATCCCTAGCCATGCCAAGATTGAATTTATGATAGAGTTTCACACAATAGCTGAGGTCCGTGCCAAAGGGTTAACCTGTTGTCCGTGTAAATCTGTTACCAGGTGGGTTGACAATTCAGTGAGGCAGCACTATATCTGCTTCAAGTAGGTCTCATCGCGAAATGACCGAAATACTGTTGAAAGTGATGTAAAACCCCAAACAAACAAACAAATTCCATACATACATATGGCTGATTTATAAACAGGAATTGCTTTATTTCATGTAATATATGCTTGAATAGCTGACCATTGTCTATGTAGGCTGTATATGTCTGGATTTGGGAAATCATCTCCTCACATTGATAAAATGTAAAATGTGAGGGGATGATTAGACATAAGTCAGCTGGAGTGATGACTGCAGTTGATGCATTCGAAAGAGCTTCAGGGACGGCAGACTACTTCCTCCCATTCTCCACCTATATCACCGTGACACGGATCCATTGCTCTACCAACTGCGCCAGTGGTGTTTTTGTATAAATATAACGGAGCAGTTTATATGTTCCTTCTAGTTTCGACATATTTGAAAAATTAAACATGTATTACGTTCAAACCTAATAAATATTTTCCATTTAGGGATTCACACCTTTCTACCATTCTCTTGAAAAACAATTGTTCTCACAAATTTCACTCACAATACAAAACTACAAAGTTCATTGTAATATTCTCGTAAAAATATTGTCATCATATTACCAATTTAAATATTTACAGGTTCCTGTTCCCCTCAAGCATGAAACATAGAATACCTGGTAGCCTCAGTTACCATTGTAATATTTATAGACCTCAGCTTTCTGTGAGGAATAGGTCTGTGTACTCTTTGATACTTTCAAGGAAATTACTGCTCATTCACTTAGGAGACAACTTTGATATGAGTGAACATGTTCTCGAGGCACATATGGCCTGCACAGACATTTGGCTGTTTAAGTTTATATTGCCCAATATGAAGGAATGCATACATACGTTCAAATGGGCCACTGACATGCATGCACTGTAAAGTTCATGAGTTTAAAAATATAGAGGGCGCTACATCCTGGTGAACTCATAAGAATTGGTGTAAACATTTGTACACCACTTTTATCAAACTTCACTTAGAACTGCCAATACCAACACTTATGTATCAAGAGGCTATGATTATCATCTATTAATGGTGTAAGAGACATTCATGATTTAACAGACCACAAACCTAGCTCATTGCAAGAAATACATTAACAATGATACTGAAATGCTAATTTGTGCTAGCATAAATGACCCAAATGTAAGACTTTAAGCTCAGACTTTAAGCTCAGTAAAAATAGGTAATTCTGATGTTATACCAAATGAAGCTGTTGTAGATCTTGGTTTTCCTTTTGACTCAAATGATCATAAAGGGAATTTGGAAATTTGGAAAATGTGTAAAAATATATCAGAAATATATCTACCTTTACATAATGTCTCAACAAAAAGATGGCAGAAATATAAAATGGTGTTTTATTTTGATTCATGTTGTTTTTGAGATTCTGATCATAATGGCCTTCAAACTCTGCAGCACATGAAGTGTGGACGATTGGAATATTGGATCATATTTCTGATAAGTTAATGGAACCGCACTGACCTTAGGTCGCCGATATTTTATATCTTTTTCTACAAAAAATACCTGCATATATATATAGTTTTAGAATATACATTATAATTTAATCTGTTAATACGCATTGTATACAATATTTCAGATCCTGCTCTGAACGCTACAATGATGAAGATATATGCAATAATTTGCATAATTCAAGTTATGCAGTCCAGGAGATACAGGTGCAGTCAGATCTGGCACAACTACAATTTGAGGCTAGTCTTTCTGGGAGAATTTTACCCATATTGTTTTCCTTACTATATGGAGTCCTCACAGACAAGTAAGAATATATCATCAAATAGAGCATAATATTTAACATTTAAAATCAACATTAAAGCAATTATTAACAGAAAAAAAGAAATATGCTTTGATATATTTTAATAAAAGTGGTGTTTTATTTTTATTCATATTGTTGTGTTCAATAAAGAAATGCTTTTTATTTTCAAATAGATATGGTTCAAAGTTGACAATGTTTATCCCACTTTTGGGGGCAATATTAGAAGCAACCCTCTACATTACAATGGTTCTAAATCCAACATGGCCAATAAAATTATACCTTTTGGCAAAAGCCTTACTAGGTATATCAGGAGGTATGGCAACATACTGTATGGCCATGTTCAGCTATATCACATCTGTCACATCAGAGAAAAATAGAACTGGTCGAATTGGAATAGCAGAAGGTGCCGCCACCATTGGATTTGCATTTGGGTACCTTACATCTGGAGTCCTATTGGAGGCCACTAGTTTTATCTTTGTGTTTTTTCTAACTATTGGATGCAATACTGTGGCTGTTTTGTATTTGATTTTGTGCATCAATTCTCGTATAACTTACAATGGAATTATTTCTTCTGATAATGTCAGGAGCATAGAAACACATCAGGCAACGAATGAACTTACTTCATCAAATGGAAATGAAACGAATGACAGTAAAATATGTTGTAAAATCGAGGAGAAAAGGAATAATTCAAGTGTGTACTGTTTTCAATTTGTCAAGGAGATGTTCAGAAAGAGGCCAAGGAATGGTAGAATACATTTAATGGTTTTGTTGGTCTCACTGTCCTTCATGATACTTGGAGATACGCGTGAGTAATATTCAATGAAATTTTACATATCAACATCCTATTGAACACAAGTCAGGATGATTATAGATAAATTAGATAACAACTTTCTTATTGATTAGTTAAACTTGAAACAGTTCCAAACTATTGTTGCTATGTATCTTGTTATATTCAGTGTTAAATCAAATCCTTCATATCTATCTAATATTTGATCATTTACTGTTTTTCAGCATTTTATGTTTTGATGTTTTTATTCACCAAGAAGCAACCTTTGAGTTGGAGCCAAAGTCTGTATGGCATTTACAAAGGGGTGACACACATAGGTCAAGCCATTGGAGAGTTATTTTTATTGCCCCTCATGAAAAAGATGAAGGTCAAGGACACTTACCTTATGTTTGCAGCCATTTTATCTAAGATTGCACTTGGCATTATATTGGCATGGGCAAAAACCACATGGCTAATATTTGCTGGTAAGTTTAAAACATACTATTAGACAAATGACCTCAGAGCTATGCTTATCGTTTCTTTTTGTTATGTTATTAAGCATCTGGAAATTGCTTCTTAAATGAAAAATTTAATCCCTTCACAGAGGAAACTTGAGTACATGATAATTTCAACCAATCAAATTGTATGTCACTTAATACATTAGACCACAACTTGTTATCATGGTTTTCAATTATTAATATTTATAAGGTTATTCAAAATGCCAGTCTCCTTGCCAACTCAGTGAAATTAGATTTTTGAAAAGCAAAAAATCACAACAAAATGAATTGATATGAGTCTATTGGTATATAGATAGAATTGTTCCCCTGAAAAACATCTTTCTGACTAACTACTAAGAACTCTGATAGAAAATTTAAGTTGTCAACAGCTTTTTGACACCCCTATACAGCAAGCAGACAAGTGTAATTTTAAAACTTAACTGTGTCTCTAATCTTCTTGTTAATCTGCTTGTTTATCAGCTTATTAATCAGCTTGTTAATCTGCTTGTTTATCTGTTTGTTTATCAGCTAGTACAAGCTTGTTTGCCATATATTCTTGTAATGATATATAAGTGAACACTTTCAATGGTTTGTTAGATAAGCCTGAAGAAGTCCCTTGAAGGACTGAAACATGTCGCAATAAAAGGTTTTAACTCTTTGTCACTACAGACTTTGTTGGATTAAACTACCTTTTTTACTTTGGACTATATATATATATATATATATATATATATATATATATATATATATATATATATATATATATATATATATATATAAATATATATATATATCCGCATTGTGTAACGTCAGCTGGAGTCAGCTGAAGTCACAGTTGATATCAAAAAGGGCAAAACCAGATGATATATACTAACAATACAGGCCACGGGCCGTGGCGCAGTTGGTTAGAGTGCCAGCTTATTAGCACCAGTTCCTCTGTGGTGATCCAAAGGTCATGGGTTTGAACCCCGGCCATGTCGGCATTGAACTCATGATACAATTTCCCATATGAGCTGAGGCCCGTGCCTAAAGGGTTAACCAGTTGTCCTTGTAAATCTGTGACCGGGCGGGTTGTCATGTCAAGGACCTGCGACATGACAATTCAGTGAGGCAGCACTATATCTGCTACAAGTAGGTCTCATCACGAAATGACTGAAATAATGTTGAAAGTGATGTAAAACTCCAAACAAACAAACAAACAAACTAACTATACAAATAAAGGGATATCATTTCAAGGTAAACTCTGTTGTGGTGTACATTGATATTTTCTGTTCACATTTATGTGAGTTGAATATCTCAATAGTAAGTGTCAACTCTGGGGTATTTATGCAAGCAAGTGCTGACCAGAGTCAGTCGCACCCAGAAGTCCTCAATAGTTCCTTCTTTGACAATATTATATCAGTTTCTTCTGTGAGGTAGCAGAATGTTGCTCACAAACTATAAAACTCATAAAGGTTCATGTCTATTATTGGATGGCAGATGATACATGTGTCACGTTGCGAAAAGAAGAAAAGAAGAGCAGTACAATGTCGGTTGTGTTTGTTGACAAAATAAACATTACAGGAAGTTATAGTTTCTCAGGGGATCATTTATAGTGGGTAATCAGTTACACAAACACATTGCCAGATGTAATTAATGGCATCATTCTACTTTTTGATAGACTAGAAACATGATGCAATGTGAGAGGTCTTGCATTGTCATGGATTTGGTCATATCTCTGTAGTAGGAAGCAATGTGTCAAAATAGGTCTCATGAGTCCTGCTTCAATTCCATTGAGTTTGAGGTCCCACAAGGCTCTGTCCTGGTTCCCATACTCTTTACTATTTACATTTCCCATTTAGTTGACATCTTGGCCAAATATGGCCTCAACTATCATATCTATGCTGATGACATCCAGATCTATATCTGTTGACCACACCTCCAGTCAGCAAGTAGACAAATTAGAAGAATGTGTCAGTAAGGTCAGAGCCTTCTTGATCTCTAACAAGATGAAGATAAATGATGGTAAGACTGAGATGCTGATCTATACTGACAGGAATAGTACTGCTGCTAACAATAATATTGCCAATGCTATCAGAGTAGGTGACTCTTATATTACCCCCAGTGAGTCAGTAGTTGACCATGGTATCACTTTTGACTCAAACATGGATATGAAAGAACAACTCAAGAAAATGTGCAAAAAGGGGTACTATCACATCAGAAATCTAGTGGCTGTTAGACCTTGTCTAGATGAGAAGACGATTGTAACATTAACTCATGCTTTTGTTACATCTACTCTAGATGGAAATGGTCTTCTTGCTGTTCTTTCTAGATCGGACATGAAGAAGCTGCAATACCTACAGAACTCAGCGGCCTGTGTGGTAGAAAAAATCAGGAAATTTGATCACATATCAGGAAAACTTAAGGATCTGCACTGGCTTCCTCTTCATTCAAGGATTTATTTAAAAATCCATGACCTGGAAGGCCTTAAATGGTAAGGTACCGCCTTACTTGCATGACCTACTCCTAGTGAAACGGAGACAGGAGTCTGAGATCTAACAATGGTACTTGACTATTGGTCCACAAAACCCTTCTGAAAAAGGTGGGTGATAGGGCCTTCTCATCCATCAGCCCAAGACTCTGGAACTCTCTACCTAGTGATATTAGAACTAGTTCTTCAGTCACCTCCTTTAAAAGTAGACTGAAAACTAATCTTTTCAGAAAATGCATCTTTTCTGAACACAGTGCTATTATGAACAGACACGTCTGATATCCTCCCCTGTGAAACTGATCAGCACGTCCATCTTATATTAAAATGCTTGATCCTATACAAAATCAAGATCTGAGATTATGCCTTGGTGCATTTCTTACATCGCCTGCAGATAGCTTGGCAGTTAAGGCAGATGAACTGCCTCTTGATTTAAGAAGAGAAAAGCTTACCCTTCAGTATGCTGCAAAAATTGCTGCTTGTCCAGACAATACTGCACATGATATTATATTCAATCCAAATTATGTTGATCTTTTTGAAAATAAACCAAATACAATACCAACTTTTGGCATTCGCATCAAAGAATCTTTACAATCTTTAAATATAAATCCAAATCAAATAACCAAATTTCAATATCCAGAAACACCTGCATGGACCTATGAAACTTTAGATATTAATGTAGCCATGTCAGAATTAGAGAAATACTCAACCGATCCATCCCAATATATAAATAGATATAAAGATATAAAATCTGTTTTCACTGGATATCAGTGTATTTACACTGATGGATCATTTGATGATGACAAGGCTGCTGCAGCTGCTGTTATGGGCAATCATATTTATTCAGAACGTCTGCCAAATAAATCTTCTATTTATTCTGCAGAACTTCATGCTTTATACCTTGCTTTAGATCATGTGGATCTAAAATTAAAAAATAAAATAAACAAAACAAAAATTTCAACCAATAAAACAAAATTAATATAAACAAAACAAAAATTACAACAAACAACATAAAAAATAAAATAAACAAAATGAAACAATCCTTGCAAACTGATGGGCAAACTGATCATCTTTATTTGTCTTTTAAAAATATTTAATTTGGTATATGAACAAATATTTTAGCACAACTTTATGCAAAGATGTGCCATTTCAGGATTGATTATGTAAGTTGCTCTATTATCGCTCAGGCGCTATCACAAATCATCGATCAGACTTTTGCATGTCATTTCTGTTTTAATTGTCCGATTTACACTAAATTTGAACTAAACTTACTGAAAATTCCTTGTTCTAGCGATTGGAAAGCATTTCCAAGCAATTTAAAGGGATAATTTCACACATCGATGGTCGATGACGATATTGCTTTTTGTAATCACGCACTTCTTTATCTTTACTTGTTATATGACTGTATTTATACGCTACCGCATGTAGACTGGTGCTGCCCTCTGTGTATCCACACGATGTTCTTGACACTCAGTGGGGTACCAGTCTATAGCGCATGCACATGATGAACACTCCACAGTGGTGTCAGTTGCTTGAACCATATTGCCCACAGAAAAAACCCGAATTACAAACCGCAGGAAATGAACGCATTTCCCATGATCATACCGATCACAGAATAACACAGATAGTTCCCTTTTTGACAATCATTGCCTGTCGGCAATGATTGTCAAAAACAGAACCATCCGTGTTACAAAAAATACATATTTTGACCTTTCCATAGATGTATCAAACATGCTGATTAGACCTGTACTTTTGAAACTGTGATCAAAACCTTTTTTGATCAATTTTACCCATTTGGTGAAGAGTTCACCAAAAAAAAGTGTGGAGAGCTGTGCCTGTGTGATTATATGTAAATTGTAAAAAATGTGAATGTGATTCAGGATTCTAATTTCAAATTCAACTGAGAAACTAGAATCTTGTATATTAGATAATTTCTTTCCAATGTTCTTTGGAAAACATTAATAGTAATACAAAATTCTGCTTTGGGGTCTGACAAAAGAGGTGCCATGATGCATGAGACTACCTTGAGTTATAAAATTTTTTTTGTCACAAATATGAATTTCTGAAATTAATTATAGAAAATATCTTTAATAGTATTCTCATATTTTATCAGTTACCTCATGAGTGTCCGATAGAATTGACACTGGCTATTCATTTTAGCTATGCTGATTATGTCAAATGTCAGCATAGCTATTCTATCTATTTTCCATTAGGCCCAGATTAATGAAAAGGCATAGTACAAACCTCCCTGTTAAACATCCTTCACACTGTGAATTTAATATATTTTATCTTTAGCCTTTATGCTGAAACCAATAATATTGTTAAAGGTGGAATGGTAGCATTTTTCGCAGGCAATATGGTTACATGCTGTAGGTCTCTAGTATCCTTTCTGCTTAACAAGAATGAAGTTGGTAAGTTATGTCATATTTCTATATCATGAGTAACTTCATTGGTTCTCTTAAAACATCTCAATTATGAAAGAGCAATTTTTGGGAATTAATATATCTTTTGGTATAATGAATGTATCTTTGATACATGATTATCCTTTCACATATAATATTTTTGTATATATGATTATCTATTTCTATGTATATTTGATGGTCAAAAGTAAAAAGATTTATGTCATTTTCATCATTTATCTCAATCAAAAGTTTATATCACTTTTATCTTTGTTCAGGTAAGGTGTATGCTGTAATGGGATCTATACAGGGAATAAGTGAGATGGCAGGATACATTATTTTTCCAAAGATTTACTCAATGTCGCTCATTGAATTATGGGCAGGATTCTCTTTTCTCCTGTCATCATTGATCTATATCCCTCCATTTCTTCTGGCTGCGTTTGTATCTTATCTTACATAAGCCTTTTGATTTACTGAAACTTTTTTGTTCCTTCATAAATACCAACAAAATGAATGATTTGATGTTCACTGCAATAACATTTTTTGTGTGACCAAATGATTAGAAAAACATGCATTTATCTCAATCTGGGATATATTTACTTCCTAAAATCATTTTATCATCATTTTTCAGGTGGTTGCATTTTGACATGAAAAAGAGAGGAATTTTAAAGAAAGACTGTACAGCTCCTGACAAAAACATTGAAACATGTGAAGAATAGGGATTGGATTCTCATCGTTCAGACCTCTTTAAATATCTGTGTAGTATATTTTTAGGAATTCTTTTTAACACACATTTAAAAGTAACTGTGAAGAAGAAATTGTTTAAAGACAAATAAAATATAGCATTTTACCTATGTTTCACTGACACATAAATTGCCTGCGAGTCAAGTTTCTATATTAGTATCATTACTGTTCTTCATTGGATTAAAGGAGTAACCTCACGGTCCAAACACACTACTGGATGTTTTCTGAGTTTTTTAATCATTTGAGATATTTCTATAAAAGAGATGGCAAATAAAAGGACTTTCACTGTGCAAATATCCTTGATTTAAGCACACTGTTTATTAATATAAAGTACCAGGAAAATACCCCAATACAGTGCCATACTTTAAAAAACTGACAGCACTATATATACAACTTACTCAAAATTTACTCCCCTGTTTATGCTTGGATAAACTCATTTACTTCAATAAACATTTTACTGATAGCCAATAAACATGATTAAACAGATAAACACGCAAAAACTTGAACAGTATATATGGAGAACATTTGATAACTAACATACATGCCACTGTTCATATTAGGCTATATATATATATATATATATATATATATATATATATATATATATATATATATATATATATATATATATATATATATATATATATATATATATATTTATCACCATGCAAAAATATATCAATTCAATTTGAATCTTACAATACAGCTGGAAACGTCTCAAAGTGTGGAGAAAAAAGATGTGGCACATGTAAATTTATATCATAATATTAAACTCAAATGAACAGGGGACATACTAAAACCCAAAACTAATCTTGACTGCATAGCCACATATACAATCTATGCAATAAGTTGTCCTGGATGCCAACATGACTATATTGGTTCAACCAAACACCTGCAACATCTCTCAGATATCAAATCCATCTTATCAAAATTGCCCAGTGTCAGGACAGTGTGCAAATTTGTGGCAAGGGGAACTTTAAAATATTTCCCTTTTTAAAAATACAAAAAGAGGATCCCCATGTACTCCTCAGAATAGAATACTCTTTCATTGACAATTATAAACCATAGTTGAACAGTACTTCAAACTCGATAGCAATGGGATTACCCATATGTTAGTTTCTCCTACACCTGCATTTTGTCCTCTTATTATAATTTCTTATATTTTACTTTATTTCATGATATATTTTAAGGATTTCCATTTTATATTTTTCACTCAATTTTATTAAGCATTGCCTAGTTTATTCTCTTTAATGTATGTATAGTTAAGATATGATTATTAGAATGCCCAATATGACAGAGTTGTCAACAGCTTTTTGGCACCCCTATACAGCAAGCAGACAAGCACAATTAACTTTGTGTCTCTATTCTTCTTGTTAATCCACTTGTCTATCAGCTTATTAATCAGCTTGTTAATCTGCTTGTTTATCTGTTTGTTTATCAGCTAGTACTAGCTTGTTTACCACATACTAGTAATGATATATAAGTGAACACTTTAAATGGTTTGTTAGTTAAGCCTGGAGAAGTCCCTTGAAAGACTGAAACATGTTGCAATAAAAGGTTTTAACTCTTTGTCACCACAGACTTTGATGGATTACTTTCATCACCATTACACTGTATACAACTACCTTTATATATATATAATTGAATGCTTGCTGCTAACCCAATTTCCAAAATGCCTGCTACTAATTCAAATGTGAAGATTTCAAAACAGGGCTGAGCACCCATAAATTGGAAATATACATCAGGACCCAAAGGCCAGAGGGTCTGGTGCCTAAAACGTGTGGTGCAAGGCTAAAAAATGGCACCTGTGATTTTGATATTTTTCACTATTTCCTGACATACAATCCAAGATTGGTCAATATTTTTGCTTCTAGTGTATATTTATCCACTCTGAAAAGTCCTATCAGTATCTAAACAACATGACAATCATGAAATTACAGATATCTAAGAGATCTGAATGTATATAGTAATAGGAAAGTGTAAAACATGTCAGGCACGATTTAGGCATTTTATACTCTTTCTTGTCATTTACTATCCAATGGTTCACCATTTCAAATTTTAAAGAGTAGAAAAGTGCATATCATGCTTCAATTATATACAGTACAAGTAAACTTACAGTATATGTGAGTTAACTTATATCACACGTAACCATAAGTAAACAGAAAGGTATAAAAAAATTTAAGTTCACAGTTCATAAACAGGACTATGCAGTATACAAAGGTTTCCAATATCAATCCTAATCAGAGGCAAACATATTAAGTTTAGAGATGTATATGTGCACAGTGCATAAACTGTTAAACGTATGCTGTATATGAATGTTAACTCATTTCATTCACAACCATAAGTAAACTTAAAAAGTATAGAAATGTTTACACACAAAGTTGATAAACAGGTGTATACTTACACATAGCACAAATGTTTATTTTTATCACATGAACAGAAGCAAACTAAAGGTGTATATGAATGTTTACTCATAGCAGCAAAGCTAAATATGATGATAAAATTTAGGATGCTTTACCCTGCCAGTTTAGTCTTGTGGTTACTGAATTGCAGTTTACATCTCTATACCTAAAACATGTTTCAGAGAGGGCTTAAACAGACAGAGTATATTTTTGTTTATATGGATTTTGGCACAGTGTTTGTTGGTTTTATTCAATGTTGAAATGTTGGGCTAAACAGATATATCTTTCTGACCTGGATATTTTAGACAGTACATATTTCTTATTGCATGGTACAGTTTGTTTCAGTATTTGCTCTTTCCATCATTGTCTGCAAACTAAATGATAAGAATAGGTTTGATCTCAGCCATGTGTGTATATATAGTATTGCCATATGTAAAGTAAGGGCATGAAGGCTATTGCACCACATTTTCGTCAATTTAATATTTCAAATTAGATTGAAAATAGTTATATACATCCTAAAACCTATAGATATGATACATACAATGATAAGATAGCAAAACATTTTAGAAAGTGTAAACGTTATCTTATGCCTTTTTGAAATATTTCTTTCATGGAGTTGAAAATTGTGCTCCAAGAAAAAAGATGTTGATTGAGTGGTGGAACACCCTGTCAATAAAATCATTCTCCGGGAATTGTTTGCTGGTGATTAATTGCACTTACTTTTTGCAAAGAAATATAAGGCATTGTCACATCAAACTGAGCATAGGATAAAAATAGTATTTTGTGGGACACTATTCATTTCTACAATTCCCTCAACTGGACAACAGACCTTTCTGATTTTTATACATTCAAGTGATCTTAAATTTGGAAATAAGTTAATAGTAGGATATAAGTTTTGAAACACTGAGTTTAAGGATTGGGTGGCACAGAACAGGAATTTCCAAAGTTCATGCTCATGAAGGTAAATTTAATAACTTTATACATGGATTAAATATGTTCTCATCCATGGTTGTGGTTTCAGCTTTCATCCCTTTAGTTGTATATGGCAAAAGGGAGAATTGACATTGCATTGATCACACAATTTCAGCATTGGCTTTTCAGGCTCCTTGTGCTTTCTACAGTCAGAGGTTGCACACACAAGAATAATCACTTCCAGTTTATGTACCAAATTTACTTGTGAACTTACAATGCTTTCTTGATGATTTTACAGCTTTCTCAATTGGGGACATCTGGACATTATATAAGTCATTTTATTCATACACTTGTACATGCCACTTTCTGCTGTATTGTTCTCATTCCTACACTCAACCACACAGCATACGCATATACACATATCAATGAAAAGTAAATATGAATATAGTTTCAGGGAAATGCCAGTAAAATAAGTATCAGTATGTTATACAAATGGTTTCAATCATTTCAATGTACTTACTGGGATGTAAAGGCAGAATCTCAAATATTAAACAATTTATAAGTTTGTTTATCACATGTGCAAAAGTCGAAACATCATAATGTCTCTTACATTGGCCAAAGCGGTATTGTCTTTTTGCATGCAGAAGATCATCTACATCTGTGTTCAAAATTAAAAGGAAGCATATAGTAAGGAAGAATTCGCTATGTTTCACTTTTGAATGATCACAATACATCATTGTATTCTCGAATCTATTTCCAGCTTGGTTAATAGCATTTATTCTCTTCACAGAGTTCTGTGTGTGGTCCATGGGAACACATAAATCTTTTCTTATGCACTTAGTAGAGGTTAGAGCTTGTTTAATCGAGGTCAGAGGGAACAACTGGAGCTGTGGGGTCAACCATCCAATTCACAGTTGGGGGGACACGTGGGCGTGGGCTAACTCGCCAGGTGTCGCCTCCATGCTCAATTTACACCGTGTTCTTGCTTTCTGAGACATGTCATTTCGTGATGAGACCTACTTGTAGCAGATATAGTGCTGCCTCACTGAATTGTCGTGTCTCAGGTCCTTGACATGACAACCCACCCAGTCAGAGATTTACAAGGATTGTATTGCTTGTATTATCTGGCTTCATTTTGTATTGCCAAGACACGGCAACCGCGACCAGGTTCGTTCTCTGCTTGTGTCAATGGTTTTCAAAATTCTGCACCGGACTCACCTTTGGCTCCTACCTAGGTAGGATAACCTCTGGTCTATTCATTTAAACAACCTCCATTCGACCTGGGCTAGATATCCAGACCTCTTGAGAGGTCTCTCAAGAGAAGACGTAAGAGAGAAAAATTAATAGGTAAATTTGATGAGGTATTTACAAAATTTAGGTATAATCAAATATTGTTGTTATTATGAAGATTTCATTTCTGTGGACTTTGTTAGTATGACTGCTCAAGGGAAACCTGTATTTTTTTTTTTAAAGTAGCACTTTTAAATGCACGTGCTGGGAAAAATGAATGACGAAATCGTGGGGGAATTACGTACTTACATAACTATAAAAAAAAAATAATTAGTAAACAAAGAAGAATATAGACGAAATGGCGATGTTACAATTTTCGATCTTCGAATAGTCCCATTGCGGAATGTTTTTGTGTGCCAGAAAGAACATGAAAAATGAAATATTTTGGTGTAAAAAATATGCCAATCAGAATCAGTAAAGTTATGACTTGTTTTATGAAAATTGAAGATCATTGCTACTTGAGTTGCACATGCATTAAATCTCCCACGATGACGTCATTGCCACTAATTGCAATAATTTATCATATTGTATGGGGGTTGCAAGATTAGTTTTATAGGTTGGTTTGTGCTTCCATGGTTACTGATTTATTTGTTTGGTCTTTGGCGCATGTATTTACGCATCTATGATCATTTAATCATGTAATTTCTAAAATTAATTTTTACTAGAAAGTATCTTTTTATCTTACGTATACTTGCAATTTCAACAGGGCTTCACTCTTTTGTATGTATAATATTCGAGCAGGTTAAATCATCTTTCTACTCCAAATATTGATGTGTATATAAGATGTTCATTGGAAAGAAATGTCCATCTCTTAGCCTCACGTGTCTATTTTGTTCGCAACACCGAGATGACTTCACTCCAAGTTAAATCATCTTTCTACTCCAATTATTGATAAGACTGGTCTTTTGTGTATGGAAAACAATATATTTTTCAATATTCCATGTATTGTTTACAACGTTTTGAAAGAAAAGTGCATTTCATACCCTCATGCAACCACTGAGACCAGAAGCTTGTGGGAGTGGGTGGGGCCAATATGACGTCAATGTATATATATATATATATATATACATTGACGATTGACACGGCGCATGCCATCTGGCTGCATCTAGACTCAGTGCATGCAACTGGGTGTACCTTGCTCGCAATGACGAGACAGTTCAACTGAATTATCTTTCTCCATTTTTTGACAAAGTGTAAACATGAAAATAAGAGTGCCCTGTTTTTTATATTATTGTCGGTTCACCTGATGATTATCGATGATCCAACGATGACAAGTACTCTGATATCGTGTTTTAAAGGCTAAACAACCTTTAATGCTGTAATATGTTGAAATCATAATGATACGGCAATGGTGTTATAGATATAGATAGAAAGTCTATATACACAGGTCATTTTGTCAATTGCTCGACACAGGAAAGATGGTGGAATAATTTGAATTCATAACAAATTGTGGAAGATATTCAATCAGAGAGGTTTTGGTCAATACTGAAGAGATGGGGATTTCTACTTGTCTGAAGCATATCACAGTGGAACCAATTACATTCCTATACATATTTTCCTGGAGTCTAATGACACCAACAGAAAACCTCTTCTTTTATCAAAGGTATGTAAATCATTGTTTATGTCCTCTGTTAGAAAAGTTCAATATCATATCATGTATCCAGGTCATCTATGTAAGGAATTGGTTCACATTTGGCAAATGATGCATGACTTAAAATATTATTATTAAATAAATTCATTTGAGCACTTATCATTTCAACAGAAATGCACAAGGCAGACAAGTTATCAAAACAATGTTTGAACTACTCTCAAACTGAGTATTGATTTAAATAAATGATAGAGGATTGATGGAGGAGTTATTTTGTAATGGTATGGGTCAAAGTATTCTGTGGAAAAAACATTCACCAATATACAATAAACATTTGTTTAATGTTAAATTATGATGAAAACTGAATATCCTATAAGCATGTAACTCAATATTTGAGA
The DNA here is from genome assembly GCA_949316495.1 of Amphiduros pacificus. NCBI lineage: Eukaryota > Metazoa > Annelida > Polychaeta > Phyllodocida > Hesionidae > Amphiduros > Amphiduros pacificus. Next base: position 16,219,226 of record OX439011.1, on the reverse strand, counting down.
GACTTTTCTAACAGGGACGTCCAGCGTTAAGCTTAAAACAGACAATCCTTGCCTCTGTTATTATATTAATCATTCTCTTAACGTTATAAATGGTCTCATGATCATCCTAGCAGAGATAGTAATCAATGTAAGGCTATAGTAGGTTTTGAACCACTCTCTTAGCTTTCCAGATTCCCTATGGTTTAGTGTATACATAATCATTTTATCATTTTATATGCTTTGTATGAATTATTTTAGGGCCTGCTCTGAACGCTTCAAGGATAAAGATATATGCAATAATTTGCATAATTCAAGTTATGTCCATCAGGAGATTCAAGTGCAGTCAGATCTGGCACAATTACAATTTTATGCCAGTCTCTCTGGGAGAATATTTCCTATATTTCTAACAATAATATACGGTGTTCTCACAGACAGGTAATTACCACCCTTTGCTAACTTTTACTTTTATTTTTTTATTCCTATCAATGTTAAGACATGTTTTCTTTTTTAGCAGCTATCATTTAATTATGGATAAAATTAAACAAAACCACTCTATAATAATTTTATGTTGTAAATAAATGTACAGCTCTAAGACAATAACATTTTTTTTCTTCATATTTTCAAATAGATATGGGTCAAAGTTGACAATGTTTATCCCCCTCTTGGGGGCAATATCAGAAACAACATTTTACATTGCAATGGTTCTGAATCCATCATGGCCAATCAAATTCTACCTCTTGGCAAAAGGCATAACTGGTATAACAGGAAGTATGACAACATATTTTATGGCCATGTTCAGCTATATTATATCTATGACATCTGAAAAGAGCAGAACTGGCCGAATCGGGATAGCTAAAGGTACCTCAACGATTGGCTATGCAATTGGATACCTTTTATCTGGAGTTCTCTTGGAGGCCACAAGTTTTATTTTTGTATTTTCTGTGACTACAGGATGCAATATTGTTGCTCTTTTGTACTTGGTTTTGTGCATCAAACCAAAGGAAACACATACTGGGAATAAAGATTACATCAAACCAGCTGATAGTGACATGAACAAAGGCACACATGAAAAAATAACAGAACACAACCAATTAACTGGAACAGGAAATTCTGAATGTGAAATGAATAACAATCAGGAAAATAGGCAGGGATCAAGTGTCCAATGCTTTACCATTGCAAAAGATATGTTTCGAAAGAGACAGAGGAATGGTAGAACACATTTGATCATTCTGTTGGTCATATTTTTCTTCATGATATGTGGAGACGTGCGTAAGTATAAGAAACTACCATTGTTAAAATAAAGACTTTGGTTAAATAAGGCAACCACACTTAACAACTCTTTCTGTCATTTCACAAACCGTTTTGAAGTAAAATTTATTTTACTTTATCTTATTTTTGTATTTTCACTGAGAGTAAATCTTTTCCACCATTATTTCCAATTATATTTTTCAGCATTTTATGCCATGATATTTCTATTCACCAAAAAGCAGCCCTTAAGTTGGACACAAAGTTTGTATGGATTATTTGAAGGCATGACCTATATATTCCAATCGCTGGGAGAATTACTATTGTTACCATTTCTGAAACGGATGAAGGTCAAGGACACCTATCTAATGATTGCGGCCATGTTATCAAGAGTTATATTTGGGTTAATGTTATCATGGGCTACAAACATGTGGGTTGTATTTGCCGGTAAGTTTAAACTGTAAAAAAAATATAAAAATGTTATCCCAGTATATATCTTATTTTCTTACAAAGAGAACATTTTTCTAATAATATTATGTTAATCACATGAGATGTGAACTTTAGTTATTTTAAATTATAATATTATAAATTCCGTCAAATATTCATAAAATACGGATTATAATGAATTAGAGTCATTGTCTGGATTAAATATTATTGGTTTCTTAGAGTTGTATGAAAATCTAATACTGAATCGGACGAGTCTAAATACAAGACTTACTACTTATAATATCTTCCCTTGAGTATATATCTGAAGGTTTAGCTAATTTAGCTAATTTTCCAACTTGATAATTTGGAGGAAACCATATCAAATGTTTTATACATCAATTCATGTTTAATTACATCATGAAAAATAATTGACTCCTAAATGTGGGAAAGACTTATATGTTTTTCCCTTAAATAGGTCATTATTACATCAACCTGTATTCTCTTTTGATTTCGTTTCGAAACACTCACATATTTTGTATTTTACAAACGTTTGTAACATATGCTTAATGAAAATATTATTATTTCTACTTGTATCCCTGATGACATATATTGCCTGCCAGTTCCGGACCCAGTGCCTAAATCTGTTATCAGGGACACAAGTGATTTATCACACAGCTTTTGTAATTTTGAGCCATCACTTTTGCTACAAATAATTACAAACATACATAAAATGTCATCATGACCTTGAAATATAGCTCCATGAAGCGTCTAGATATGCTTCTTATTGCAAACATAAATACATTCTTCTGAATGTAAATTACTATTTATCAGAAAGATAAAATACAAATATTTATTTTAGGGGCAATTCTTGCATTTTTCTCTGGCAATATGTTCACGTGCTGCAGGGCTCTGGTGTCATTTCTTCTCCAAAAGAATGAAGTTGGTGAGTTACCCTCACAACGCATTATTCCCTGTAGAATAAATAACCAATTTTGAGAGGCGCGAATGCATTCACACGTATTGTGACAATCATTTTTGACAGTGGCAAGACAATAAGTACGGTGGCTGTGTGTTAGTCCAGACATGCTTAAAATTTCTTGAGGGATTTACACTTAATCATATTGTCCCAGTGTAAAACGTGTACAGCACATCATTACTTCTCTCCAATCATTTCCATGACTTCAATCATCATTACGTATTATCATAGACAATGCTGCTATAAGTAGTTAATAGTACCAAAACAGGCGTGTTATACCACTGCAATGCATACTGGTATTGTATCATATAGAAAAAATATAGAGACTGATATAGTATGAACACTTGTAAAAATACAGCAAAACTTGCTGCATTATTAACTCTCTTAACAAGTTGATTTGTTCTACCATTATTCAGACTTATCGTGTTCCAGTAGTTCCTAAATTACAAGATTATGCTGAATTTGTTTAGCACAAACTTATTCTTAACACCAAATAATATAAAGAAGAAAATCTCCCGTGACGAAATATACCAGACTGCGATAAAGTTGCTTCATAGTTTTGTAGTTTATATTAGAGGGAATGATGAGTGAAAATGAATAGAAACAATCTCACTGCTAAAACTTGTATTGTATCCGATATAATTTGTCTTCAAGGTCAGATAACCACATTAATCCAGAAATGCCAATTTATAAATACTGGGGTGATAAGCTGAAACAGACACAGCCTAATCCAGTATCAGAATATAAACCTTTGAGTTTGGACTCTTGGATAACAGAGTGTCATCATTGTTTAGAACTGCAATCCAGCTGAGATAAAGTGACAGTCATATCGAGTACCTATCCTGGTTAGTATCTATTGTATCGGGATACATACTTCCTCTAAACTACTCATAATCAACTATAAACATTTAAAATAAATCCTGCATTCACATGGTATTTACAAGGTATTAAGCATTAATCCAATGTTATGTAATGTTAAAAGATAATTTACATGTAAACGCCATGGTATATTTAATGTTGTAATAATGACATTTAGGGAAATAGATATTCGACTCAGCTCACCACATTTACTTCACGTGTTTGGGAAACATGGGTATGGACACTGGTCTCCTGACCTGTCTGTGACCCCAGCACATAAGGTTCACAGCATGTAAGCACTGTTTGATGTCATCCAAAGGACAATACTTGATGTCATAGGCAAAGTGTCTTACTTGATTGAGGTCATTTTACCTTTTAATGTCTCTGCTATGTACATTTCGTTATATTGCTCCCGGTGCATTGTGACATGTTGCTCCCTGTACATGTTGTTATGTTGCTCCCTGTACATGTTGTTATGTTGCTCCCTGTAGGTGTTGTTATATACATTTCATTATATTGTACATTTCGTACATGTACAGTTGCTCCCTGTATGTGTTGTTATGTTGCTACTTATACATGTTGTTATGTTGCTAACTGTACTTGTTGTAATACTGCTGCCTGTACATGTTGTCATGTTGCTACCTGTACATGTTGTTATGTTGCTCCCTGTATATGTTGTTATGGTGCTCCCTGGACATGTTGTTATGTTGCTACCAGTACATGTTGTTATGCTGCTACCAGTACATTGTGTCATCACTCTCTCTGTGCTTCCTTTTTATGTTGATCCCTGTACATGTTGTTGTTATATTGCTCCCTGTACGTGTTGTTATGTTGCTCATGCACATGATGTTATGTTGCTACCAGTACATGTTGTCATGTTGCTCCCTGTTCTTGTTGTTGTGTTGCTTCCTGTACATGTAGTTATGTTGCTCCCTGTACATGTTGTTATGTTGCTACCAGTACATGTTGTTATGTTGCTTCCTGTACATGTAGTTATGTTGCTACCTGTACATGTTGTTATGGTGCTCCCTGTACATGTTTTTATGTTGCTACCTGTACATGTTGTTATGTTGCTTCTTGTACATTTTGTAATGCTGCTACCTATACATGTTTTATATTTCTCCCTGTACATGTTGTTATGTTGCTCCCTGTAAACGTTTTTATGTTGCTCCCTGTACTTGCTGTTATATTGCTCCCTGTACATGTTGTTATGCTTCTCCCTGCACATGTTGTTATGGTGCTCCCTGTACTTGGTGTTATGTTGTTCCCTGTACTTGTTGTTATTTTGCTCCCTTTACTTGTTGTTATGGTGCTCCCTGTACATGTTGTTATATTTATTAAGGTAAAGTGTCTGCTGTCATGGGGTCAATACAAGGCATCGGTGAGATGTTAGCACATGTCTTCTTCTCTAAGATATATGCCATATCTCTCGTTGAATTATGGGCAGGATTTTCCTTTCTCCTGGCGTCACTAATCTACATTATCCCTGTTCTGCTTACTGTGTAAGTATATGCTATATGGTAAACACTCTGATATATGGTAAACACTCTGTTATATAGTAAACACTCTGATATATGGTAAACACTCTGATATATGGTAAACACTCTGATATATGGTAAACACTCTGATATACGGTAAACACTGTGTTCTGATATTTGTCAAAAACACAGTTCAATTTGAAATGTATAATTAGTTTGGAACACAAAATAAAAGAAAAATTAGTATAGATTCGATTTTGGCCACTAGGGGGCTTGACCGTGATGAGAGAAATCAATTTTATAAATATATATTTATTAAGGTGATTGAATCTGTCTTTTGCAGGTATTTAGATTTTGACTTTAGGAAAAGAGGAACGCTAAATCAGAGGTGTACATCTGTCAAATAAATAAAAAATATGACTAATGGACTGAGGAATCAAAGTGGACTGAGGGATTGTAATGGATTGAGGAATCGTGATGGATCGAGGAATCGTAATGGATTGAGGAATTGTAATGGATCGAGGAATCATAATGGATTGATAAATCATACTACCAATTCATACTACCAATTCATACTACCAATTCATACTACCAATTCATACTACCAATTCATACTACCAATTCATACTACCAATTCATACTACCAATTCATACTACCAATTCTTCTACAAACATATCTTCTACTACCATATCTCCTACTACCATATCTTCTACTACCATATCTTCTACTACCATATCTCCTACTACCATATCTTCTACCACCATATCTTCTACCACCATATCTTCTACTACCATATCTCCTACTACCATATCTTCTACTACCATATCTTCTACTACCATATCTCCTACTACCATATCTTCTACCACCATATCGAACCATGTATAATATCCTCACATTTGAAGGACATGTTTTGAACGCATGGATTATAAATACACTACCAGAATACTGTTTTTTCGAGGGCGTGATTGGCCATGGTGGATAAACTGTCCAAAATGACCACATATTCCTACCCAAGGACACAATTGACCATATTATGTCCTGCATGAGGCATGCATAAATGTTGTCATGGGTGTGTTGTGTTTTTCTTCACCTGTCAATCACCCTGCTGTATATACACAAAAAGTGAATTAAACAAGATTCTAACTAATAACCCCAAAACACAAATGACATGGACATGTTCATCGGTAGTTGTCTGGGCTTCTGATTCCGGGTGCTGGAATGATATTTGCTAAAATAACAACATGTAAACAGCATCTTGATGCAAGGTGTCAATTGGGGAACACCAAGAGAGGCTGGGATGGACACATTTCAGAACTGGACATTAATTTGGGATTTCACTTCCCTTTTCAAACAAAATTATATTATTCAAATATATTTTAGTAACTAATTTTGTCAAATAAAGTCTAAACAGTAGAGTGGCATAAAGTAGAACTTTTCACTTCCCTTTTCAAACAAAATTATATTATTCAAATTTATTTTTAAATTAGTAAATAATTTTGTAAAATAAAGTTTGAACAGTAGAGTGCATAAAATATAGAACTTTATGACCTTTATAGTAAGGGTGATTGGTCATGTAAACATTAACTTAACCTTAGCACACTTCCGTCATTATAGCTGATAATCACAAACCAAATAACAATGAAAAAATGACAAACTTACGTTACAATATTGCTGAGCTATCAGACATCTTGTTTAATGCAGGCAAGTGTATGTTAATATTTCTAAATGGCATACTCCATATATTTTACATATGTCATATTGACACACGTTTAATATAAGTTTAAGATAATCAAAGGTAAAACGCAAGCTTAAGTTCGACACAGGTTTGATCTAAGCTAAGCGTAGGATTGACACAGATTTGATATAAGCTTAGGATTTGCATAGTGTAAAGTACTAATTATTGTAGAAATTATTTAGAAATTATAACTATGTTTGTTATTAAAGTCAGTTCCTGATTAGTATCCAGTCAACCAACATATCTGTGTCTTTACTGCGAGCAGGGAGAACTTGAGAGGTTCTCACTTTATAAAATCACCCTGGGTGGGAAATTTAAAATAGGTTTGATCTTAGATTAATATACACACAAGCTTCTTTTCTGTCTAAGTGTTTATTACGTTTCTTGCATATTCGTGTTCACAAATCTTATATAAAGTCCTAGAATAAGAAGTTATAGAGCTAACGGCCATAGGATTCGTTAAATCATCGGATTGACTGATAATAAGGAAAATGTCTTACATACACAAAACAAATAGAAATACAACAATGGACCTTTTGGCATAGAAAGGTTCACTGCCACCTATTATACATCATACAATTATCTATATGTGTGCTATCGTGGGCCCCACTTGGGTATATAGACTTGTCATTACTTTATCTTATAAAGCGATGCGTGTATGTTATATTCTTACAAAATTTACAAAAATGAAAATGACTAGGTTTATTTGTACTGTATTTGTGAACGATATAACAAGTTGTTAATTATAATTTTGAAGATTTCACAGTAATATATCGGCTGATAACATACTTACAGAAATTATTTAAATTATGTGTGAAATCGTGAAAACAATAGGAAGACAGTTATATATGTATCTTGCAGATTTTGACTATGTCTTGACTCCTAAAATGACTGATGTTGAATACACTTTTGAAGATTGTCAGCCCTACCAAACAATATATATATATATAAATATGAAATTTATCTAAATTGAATGTCCCTTTCAATGACCATTTCTGGACCTGCCGATACATTGCCGCTCAAAACGATATTCAACGATTGCCATGGCGCGGCGCCGCGTGGCGTAAACTGGGAGTGCCTCATGAATGAATGAATGAATGAATGAATCGTTGCTTAGAGGCACATCAACCACTAAGTTCATTTAGTGCCTAAAAGTGGTAAACCATAAAATATTGACAAGATAATGTATAACAATATGGTATATAAACAATCCTTACATCAAAGAATTTGAAGAGATCAGTAATGTATAAAATAAATATGTATAAATTACTAAAAAGACTCGAATACCATTTGATGTTCTGTGGTTTTTGATAAATAGGTCAATAACCTAAGTAAACGAGAGCTCCACCATTTTCTCACATACCTATATTTGTATTTGTATTTGAATTTATATTTGTAAAATTGGTTATAGCGTCCTATTTGATTTAAAAAAGATAAATCTTGCACATTAAAATATTGAGTTCCTATATCAAAATCAATACACTCAATTAAGATATGTTTAACAGTCATAGCTCTTTGACAACCAATACATTGAGGCTGATCTTTGCCTTTAAGAAGATAGCAATGCATCAATCGACTATGTCCTATTCTTATACAAGTGAAAACAGACTCTTCTCCTCGGTTAATTCTACAATCACCTCGAACAGGCTTAATTTCATGTAATTTAGTAAAAACAGCTTCGTTCCAGTGCAATTTCCATTAAGAACGCAAAAACACAGTAATGTGTTCCTTAAACTCTGTATAAGGAATAAGTAGATTTATTGGGCGCTTTTATCCAATGCTGCTTTGGCAACTTGGTCAGCAGCCTCATTTCCAGGGATTCCAATGTGACTACTAATCCGGTAAAAACAAGTCTGTGATGCCGTTCAAGAATCTTGTAAATAAAAGTATTTGTCCGATCTTTTCCTTTAAATGCTTGTAAACAAGACAAAGCATGTAGTTCTGCAAAAAAAAATGATGATTTATTTGGCAGACGTTCTGAATAAATATGATTGCCCTTAACAGCAGCTACAGCAGCCTTCTCATGGTCAAATGAACCATCAGTGCATATACACTGATCTGATATCCAGTGAAAAAAGATTTAATCTCTTTATATCCATTTATATAAAGGGATGGAGAGATCTATTGATGTTAAAAACCTGTAGCAGGATGCATATGTGTCAGAGAATCATCATTCCAAAGGCACAAACTATTGTTATTTAAAAAACTTCTAGTATACGTCCATTGGCATCAGTATTATTTCTGCCACTCAAATATAGTTGTGGGCATTAAAATCATCAACTAGCATATATGGTTGTGGCAGCTGAGCTATTAAGCTATTTAAGCTATTTAGATCTGCAATATTAATTGGTTCACTTGGTGGCAAATATACTGAACATATTGTTAATGTATTGTGCAAGGTAACCCTGACTGCAGAAGCTTGTAAATTAGTATTTAAAGTTCCTTTCCTTTGGGGCATACAGAATTTAACAAAATGTGGATGTCATAGTCTAAGTGGATGCTCCTGAAGATTTTGAGGTATTTCGATGTAATTTCGGTCTGAATTTCTATTGATTTTGTTTCTTTAGTTTTTACAGAGCTGGTCTTTGTTGTCGTCAAACTTTATAGTTATAGTCAGCCCTTTGTCTTTTTTGTTTGATGCCATATGTGTTGTGTTAATCATTTGTTGCCAATGTCCCTAAGCCTTACTCTGACTCCTATTAATAATAGGGAATTATAGATATGGGGCAGAGCCATCAGCAAATCTAGAAAACTCAGTTACATTAGACAATATACTCAAGATTACACAAGATGTAATAATAATAATAATAATAAATAATAATAAAATTTGTATAGCGCTGATACCAGACAAGTCTGTTCATAGTGCTGCGCTCAGGATGTGCATCCTGAAGAGATGAGTGTTCAGTCTATTCTTAAACAAGGAGACTGAAGTATCTTGTCCTAATATTAGTAGGCAAGGAATTCCAAAATTTTGGACCTACAGATGAGAAGGCCCTGTCACCGACTGTCCTTAGCCTAGTATTAGGTACTTGTAGATGGGTGCCATCATTGGATCTTAGACAGCGTTCCCCTTCTTTGATCATGATCAGGAGAAGATAACATAAGTAAGGCGGAGCCTTACCATTTAGGGCTTTCCAGGTTAAGAGAAGAATTTTAAAATCAATTCTCGCGTAAACAGGGGGCCAGTGCAGTTCCTGTAATTTTCCTGAAATGTGATCGAATTTCCTGATTTTTCCTACATCACTTGCTGCAGAGTTTTGGAGGTATTGTAGTTTCCTGATGTCAGTTTTAGGAAGACCAGCCAGAAGACCATTCCCGTAGTCCAGAGTAGATGTAACAAAAGCATGGGTAAGTGTTACCGCGGTCTTCTCGTCTAGACAATGTCTGATGGCCGCCAAGTTCCTAATGTGATAATAGCCCTTCTGACACATTTTCTTAATCTGGGCCTTCATGTCCATGTTGGAGTCAAATGTGATGCCAAGGTCCACCACTGACTCACTAGGAGCAATATCAGAGCCACCCACTCTGATTGGGTCTGGGATACTACCACTGGTGGCAGTACTGTACCTGTCAGTACATATGAGCATCTCTGTTTTTCCATCATTTATCTTCATCTTATTTGATATAAGGAAGTTTCTGACCTCGCTGACACACTCCTTCAGTTTGTGTCTGCTCATATCAACTTGATGGGGGGACGTGTGGTCTACAGGGATGTAGATCTGAGTATCATCTGCATAAATATCCTCAGACCATATTTGGCAAGGATATCAGAAAGGGATGTCATGTAAATGGTGAACAGTATAGGACCTAGGACTGAGCCCTGGGGCACTCCATATTTTATGGACATGAGACAGGATCTATGGATCCCACCTTCACACATTGCTTCCTGTTCCTTAGGTATGACCGAATCCAGGAGAGAGCTTTGACATTGCATCTATTCCTCAGTCTATCCAAAAGAATTTGATGGTCAATAGTGTCAAAGGCAGCAGAAAGGTCAAGCAACAGCAAGATAACTGACTTTCTATTATCTAGAGCACACAAGATATCATTTTGCACTTTTAACAAAGCAGTTTCAGTGCTATGATATTCTTTGTAGGCTGATTGAAACTTGTCAGTAAGGCCATTCCTTACAAGATGAGGGACTAATTGGTCTGCTATCGCCCTCTCAGTTAATTAAGAGATAAATGTTAGGTTGGAAACAGGCCTATTATTCTTCTCAACCAGTTCTAGACCGAGTTTCTTCAGCAGGGGTGTTATGATGGCTATTTTCATATTTTCCGATACTGCTGATTCAATCAGTGATTTATTTATGATGGAAGGAATTATTGGTAGGAGGTCATCTAGGAGGTCAAGTAAGAGCCAGGTTGGAATTTGATCCAGCTCACATGACTTCTTTGCAGACCTTTTGATCAATTTTCGTGCATCGTCTATGGTTAAGGGTGTGAACCTTTCTAGACATGTAATACTATTGTTCGCAGTGTCACCTGGTGACGGAGTTTGGCAGGGTGGAGCCTTATCAATATCTAGGCAGATTCCCTCTATTTTTTCAAGAAAGAATGTGTTAAACTTCTCCGCTTGAGTGATCTCACAGTCAGTTTGGGGCATAGGTGTGTCCTTTTTCTTGTGCATGACTGTCAATGACTCTAAAGAGCTTTTTAGGGTCATGTTTGTTTTCCTCAACCAGGTTGGTAAAAATATGTTGATTGAGCAGATTTCAGCATGGAGTTGTATTTGTTTCTCTGAGAGTTGAACGCTCCTTGTCAATGTGAGAGCCAGTCTTGTTCATTTTTCTCTCAAGCCTTCATTTTTCTCTCAAGAGATCTTTCCAGCTTTAATTGGTCACTCATCCATGGAACAGGTTTGCACTGAGTGACCTTGGCAAACTTGGTAGGAGCATGTTTATCCATGAGTGATGTGAGTTCCTTGTCATAGTAATCCACCATGTCACTCAATGATGTGTTCCCAAGTTTCAGTTGCACCGGTTAGGGATTTGATGTCATTCCTTAGGGACTGAAGATCCAATCCCTTAAAGTTCCTGTACTTGATCGATTTTTTGGGGGGTTTGGGGGTGAGATACTTAGGTACAGCTTAATCATTTTATGATCAGATATATACTCATCCACCAGGTGGCTCTAAAGAAACTTGTTCCCTTTTAATGTGATGATTAGATCAAGGGTGTTCCCTAACTTATGGGTCGGCTCCTGTACCCATTGGTTCATGTCAAAGGTAGATAGAATGTCATTGAACTTTATGACATCAGGTTTATTTGGTTTATTGACATGAAAGTTGTAGTCATGACTTCATGACTGAATGACCCATAGTGTGCCACCAGTTGAGTGAACTCATCATAGAACTCAGAATAGGTATACCTATTCCTGTCTGATGGTTCAGGTCTGTAGATGGTAACAAAGGTGAACTACTTACCCTTGATTAGAAGGGATGCTTCTAGGAGTTCCATTGTTGTCACCACTGGTTGGTTAAACCTATCGGTTTCATAGGGAAGCTCCACACGATGCAATAGACCCAGGCCTCCGCCCGAGCGTCCCTTACGAGGGAAAGAATGAGATTTTAGGGAAACCACCTCCAGTTCCCTTTTCACCTTCATATTATTTCTGTAGTCCTGTAGCCATGTTTCAGTTAAAAATAGTGTGTCCAGGTTATGTTCAGAGAAATAGTCTTTCATAAGTAGAACCTTGCCAGAGATGCTTTGGGCATTACATGAACAAATTAGGAGTTGGTTGCTAGGTTTGTATTGTGAAGGCTGAGCCCTTGTGTTTGAGGCGCCATCTATAATAACACTGTGCAGTGGAGCACGTGTTGAGCCGGCCGGCAGCCTGGGCCCTGCAACGTGATTGGTTTTGCCAAAACTGAATGATTTTGACGAATTGCATGGACTTTCAACAAATTTGTTGTTTAGTCTATGTTTTTGTGGCCGAGGAGGCAGAATAAATATGTTTTCCCAATAAAGATGTTTTGGGTGCGATATTTGTGTATATTTAACAAAATTGAACTGACAATTTTGCTTGCTCGCTCCATGAACAGATAGTAACGTGTCCGATTTTATGTAGTCGCAGGTATCAAGTACCAAACGAAATTGAGCTGGGAACAGTTCAATTTCATGCTCAGACTCAAATATATTAATATTTGAGTTTGCGATAATCTCCTGCAGCGACCTGAAGTAAGCACGTTGAATAATATTAAAATTAATATTTTGCAGAGAAAGATTCTTTGTGACAGTACCCATATGATTGTCACATATAACAGAATCTTTTTCGACCCTATACCATTGTGGGGCAAGGAAAGTATCTTTGTGGTTTTGCTACTATTCTTATTGTATTGTAGGATATAGATTGTACTGTTACCCACGAATGGAGAGTATCCGTCGTTTGGGGACATGTACGGGGGATCGATACTCTACTCAAACATAGATACTCTACTCAACTCTACCGTACTGTACTGTACTGTACTGAACTCGCTGGCTGTGAGTCGGGGCACGGATCCTAGCTACCCTATCTACCCATGTGAAGGTGTGAGGTAATAAGTACTGCAGACACAGGATATACACTGCACAATAGTTACATTTTATTCGGTGCTGTGAATCTTCCTTGTCTGGCTAGGCCGGCATGGCAATGAGTGAGGCATATGAACTACCCAAATGCATGATACTTATAGAGTCCTAACAATACACAAAACACCCAAGTCTATGCAGTTACGATACTGAGAGTCGTGGATCTTCCATGGCAAGTGGTCGCTGTAGCTTCTCCGAGGTTCTCCTGTGGCTTCTCTAAGGATCCTCTGCGTTGTGTGTGGAGCTTGCCTGCGTGGCTTCCTTACACGACACCGAATGGACTCGTCTTGCCTGCGTGGCTGCATGGGCTCGTCTGCCTGCACGTGATCTCTCAGTGTGGTGGTTAAGGCAATGCATCAACCTGCACGCAACAATCTCTGTACATGACGTTCTGCCAGAGACCGTGATTGTCCATGATTGTCTATTTATTCTCAAGAGTCTCTGGGTGTTTAATCCATATCCTACACTCGGTCCCCCTTCGACTAAACACGTCCTAGTGTTTCAGACGAGAGTATTTAACTATATTTTTAAAATACCTAATTTACCAATTTGCCATTCGCCAATTCCATATACCAAACCTAAACCAGACTTACAAAACAAGATAAGAACTACGTACATAGATAAAGTTTACACAACAGTTTCACAAAAATTACAATAAAATACAACAATAAGATACACCAAAGGATCAATTACAGAAGAACGTTACAACAATTCATAAATCCTTAAGGGAATAGTTTAGATCCAGCTTGCAAGCAAGGTAGACAAGATCAGTTCCGATCTGCACACAGAACGAACAGAACTCCGGGAAGGGAGGAAGCTTATACCTGAGCTTAAGATAGACTTAAGGTGGGGACTTTACAACTGACAACCGGAATCTGGTGTGCAAATTGAAAAGCAGATCATGACATGTCGTCTTACCAAACAACAAAAGAAGATAATCCCACTGACGGACAATTAATACCGTAGTGTTCATGCTCATCATACTTAGCCTTATGAGCTTATGGTTAACACATTTAATATACGAGAAAAAGATATTGATATTATTACTTCTTAGTCAATTACGACGCACACTTAATCAATTAAAGATAACAGGGTCCAGCAAATCCAGTTAAAGGAAAGGCAGGGAAGCAGAATTATCAGACGACTATAAGCAATATGGTTTACAATAATCAGAGAAACGCAACCCCTTATATAATAATCAAATACAAGACACATGAATTAATTGGCTAAGAGTTGAAGTATCTAGGGTGAAAGAAACAGCGTATGAGGGAACTGCCTCATATAGTCAGAGATTAAATGGAACAAAAGGTATATCGATACACATGGTAAGTATGAGATATTAGTATTAAACTAATCTCAAACCGAAAGTTACAGAAATAGACTTATATAATAGCAATTATTCCAATACTAAGAAAACAAGGAGGTGCCAACAAGATAGGAAATATCCCATAGCCTTAATTTAATATCGCTAGCAATTACACGATGATGAAAAATAATGTCGGGGGAAGCACATGCAAAATGAACCATATTTAATAATTTTACATGGAAAGCAGAAATGTTGAATCCCACAGAAACACATCTTAAGTTAAGGCAGTCACATCCAAAAAGGATGGACGGTTGAGGGCACTAAAACCTAGCATGCAACATGGAAGGTTCATCTCCAAGTGTTCGAAGTATTGGGCGAAAAACCGGTAACCATCCACAATCTAAAACAGAGTAGCATAACAAAGGTTAGGACATCAGTACATAATTGCAAGACAAGAACATTATGAAAATACGAAATTAAATGACAATTTAAATAATAAAGTTGTAACAAATTTTAAGAACAGTCATACAGATACTCATCGCATCGAACTAGAAGAGTCACGACTCTCAGCCTCGTGACCAAACTGCGTAAGAGAAACATTATACAAACACTGTGTGTATTAAACTGAACAAGACAGGTTTTGATACATATACACAACTCACTTATTCGGTATATTACATTAAATACTGAAACATTACTGAAACCTAAAAAAAAATTTGCGAACCTTGTGAATTATAAAACATATAAATGCTAACTGCTTACTCTTAGAAAATAAAGATCAAACCCTAATTATAACCCAAGGTTACAGGGCACATGTCAATGGAACAGCAGATCCACGACAGGCACTGCAATACAATACATATACAATACATAAACATAAGTTGGTATGTAAGTTTTGTAAGCTGAATACCACGCCACAAGCGTACCCGAGACGGAGATCAGAGTACAGAGTTCCAGTGTCAAATCTAACACGTAAAGATAAAAATAAAGGGAAGAATTTGTGTTTCCGATTTCTTTCCAACAACAGTCGAAAGAAACAAAATACAACATTACAAACAGGAAAAAAACGTATCAAGGTTGTCCTTTTTAGAAATAACCATCTGATTACCGTCAAGGGACGTGGCTTACAGAATTCCACTCAAATAAGAGGAAAAAGAAATAAAATTTTATGTTACCCTACAGTACCTACAGTACATCCAGAGACACGTTCTATATTTTGAACTACCGTGATAATGAACTACATCATTGACTGAGATGAATGCCCAATAAAGCAGATACGAGAAAATAAACCCCAGCTCGTAAATATTATTTTCAATAAATAGAAATAAATGTCATAGAAGAATGGGGTTTTATGCCTCGTAAAAGGCAACTATAAATGATCCTATATCAATCAGTTCAATACGGAAGTTTAAACATCGGCCAGAGAAAGTAATGCTCTTATGATCAAAACAGTACTTCTGTTCGATGTATGTTTTATTCTTTCAACTAGACACCTGAAGGCCTGGCAGAAGGCTGGTGTTAGAAATATGCACCCGAAGGCCCAGTGTGGGCTGGCGACTTGGATATATTACACTCGAGGGCCTGGTAGGCTAGTGTAATTTGGAATTTCACCCGAAGGCCAGTGAGGCTGGTGAAAATAAAGGGATTTTAGAAATATTACACCCGAAGGCCTGTAAGGCTAGTGTAATATAGAATTTCACCCGAAGGTCTGTGAGGGCTGGTGAAAGAAAGGAAAACAGTAGGTTAATTGTATCAGACTTAAGCACTCGACACAGGCAGCACAGAGTGGATGCTCGTGAGCGCGGTACCTCGCAAAGACAACACAGTATGATCCCGCCCTCGCGAGCGGATTTCCAATCAAAACTGCCGTCAGAGCCTGCAAAAAGTCTGGTATCAGATAGACCACTGTAAGGTTCGGGTTTTTAGCGTGAGAGTGTGGCAAAAGACTAAAGATAGATACCTTTAAAACCGACAATAAAGACGATTTTATCGGAGCTCAAACTAAAGTCGCCATTCCACTCGCGCGCATGCGCAGAACCGATCAAGTACCACAGATTGACACGTTTCAGCAGTCAAGCTCTACACATTTGCTAATGCCTCAGTCATATTTGACGGGGAGTTTATCAGCAACAATCTCAGATATGCCATAGCTGTGGTCACATTATACACGGGTGCCGCACGACACTTGCTAGAAGAGATGTCAAAGACGTCTGCAGGATATCCTGAAGACGTCTGTCTCCCCGGGTCTGTCTCATTGACAGATGTTTTCATCTTGAAGCCATTTTCCCGGACAAATAGCAGTTATCAACGACTTGAACTGACTGGTAGCATAGTGGTCTGGCTGCGTGACCTGAAGATTATATTGTTTTTTGAAAACACAGATCCTGCAGCCACTCTGCTGCCTTTTGTCTTTTTAAGTTGACTCTCTGAATACACGAGTCGTGGACATTCTTCCCAACTAAACCGTCAATCTACACTCCGAGTTTGACTAGGTACCTTCATACTACATTCTTGGTCTGACGGCTATTATATTGTGTAATATCCAAAAATATTACGTAGTTGCTTGAAACCCCGGTTTTACCCGCTACTCGGAAACTAATACACACATTCTTGTGTATACCCTGCAATTATCAATTGGTCGTGTGTCGGCACTCATCCACTGACTTCTGCTACATTCTTTCACTCCCTACACGCATGGTCGTACCGGACCTGCTATATACCTGCTTCGCTCTATATCTTATGTGTTTCTAAACTACTACTGTTTAATACAACCTCAAACATTTCTCCACAAATAGCTGAACAAATAAACTTTATTCTCGACCCTAATTTGAAATTCTAATTTGAACAAATTCTGATTATCTTGATATTTTCCCCCTTTCTCAATCTTGATATCCTCCCCCTTCGACACTCATTTTTATTGCTTTTCTCACTTTCTCTCATTCACTGAGGTCATTATATATAAACTATTGTTAATCCTTTGTTCTGGCTTTTGTCTCGAGACTCATTTATTGCATAATAAGTACTCGTCACATGACCAATACTATAAAACTAATCCCCCAACCCCACCCGCTCTCTTTTAGCTAAAAGTTACCAGTGTGAACACTTCCGATCATACCTGCAAATCTTTTCTGCCACGTGTTTCTATAACTGGACTTTACATTTGGAACGTGCACTGCACGGGAATGCACGGGAACGCACATTCACAGCAAAGAAACTCACAAGCTTACTACATCCCAACAGGTAAATTATTTTTTCGCAATTACTACCTGAAACTAAAAGAAAGCTCTGGTGAAATAAAACTTTCTCACATAGATACTGACGCTATACTTCTGACACTCATATTCTATTCACTTTTTCAAATTCTATTCACTCTATTCATATTCAATTCTATTCACATTTCTGTTGCCTATATTTTGTTCAATATTATATTTTCCGGAATGTCTGAGGGTAGAAGCGAGAGCGTGGACCTGACTGACTTTGATATTGCTGGCGAAGTTTTGGAGGGCCCACCACCCAAATGGACAAAACTGGACTTATCCCCTGCCACGAAACTGGCCAAATTACAAGCCAGTTATGACAAACTGGAGATGGTTCACCGTGACACGTGTAAATCCAACTACGAGTTGGAGGCGAAGGCAATCCTGCAAGGCAAGAAGATTACGGCCCTCACCAATGAGCTAACTCGCACCCAGATGACCTTGTCCGAGAATAAACGTATACTGAAGCGCCTCCTCCCCTCCGCTGCTGAGGTGAGACGTACATCGGCCAATTCTGACTTGGATACGGACAAACCTAAACTTTTGATTGCCTTGCCTAAGGATGGTAATGAGGATACCATAGCTTTGAGAATTCTCTGCAGTGACTCCGTAACTATGGTAACATCACAGGTACTTGATTTCATGGCCAAAAAGTCTGATCGTTTAAACCTTGCTGTCCACATTTTCATCATTCCCTGCATGGCCGCGATTGGGAAGAATATGAAAGGCGTTGATGTATTCACGCAGATGGCTCACATTTTTGAACTTATTCGCATTAAGGGGCCAACTGTCACAGTGATCTCACCACCTCCGCCCAAGGATGAGGAACAAAGTAGCAACTGGATGGTTTTAAACAACTGCTAAGATACTAATCGGGAGGTTTTGACTGGCTACAACTTTGTCTCTGTGGAGGAGTTCAACTCTGGCCGTGCGGAGGATTTGTGGTCGTCTGATGAAGTCCTCCTACCTACCACCATTGATACGCATTGCAGATATATCCATGACACTCCATTGCCTACGAAGTGCGAACCTATTACCAAATCCTCGCTGGTTAACAAGCTACTGCATGATGCGGAGGACACTCCTCCCTCGACTGCAAATCCTCCTCCCACCACCACCAAGATTGAGAAGAGGCCCCACTCCATCCCATTCGCCTTGGCTGAACTCATGATTGTTCCCCTTTCAATGGCGGGTAAAATCATCGGTGGTGCTAGCGTTAGGCGGATGCAGGAGGTGACCGGGGTCTCTTTCCATCTCGAAGATGCGATGAAAAATAATGAGAAGATAAGATTGGCTACGATTGACGGCACTGCAGCGCAGATTGCAAAGGGCAAGGCAGAGCTGACCCGTTGCATCGAGCTTCACACCTCCAGTGCTACACCATCGACATGATGTGTCTGGCCGGACCCCCCTCAGTTATGTGCTTTGACGGGACCAGACATGGAGTGTAGGATATAGATTACCTACCCGGAGACTCTTAAGAATATATATAGACAATCATGGACAATCACAGTCTCTGGCAGAACATCATGCATAGATATTGTGTGCCGCGTGAAGTCAACGAGCGCAGGTTGATGCATCGCCTTAACCACTGCACCTGGAGATGACTCACCGGACATAAGAGATCACATGCAGGCAGACGAGCCCATGCAAAACCCCCATGTTGCAAAAGGAAGCCACGCAGGCAAACCCCACACACATGATGCGCAACGATCTTTTGCAAGGGCCCGCAACTGTTGGATACTCGGAGAGCGGGAGACCAGAATTCGGAGACCGGAGAGCAGAGTTCCAGCATCCACTTGCCTCGAAAGATCCAAGACACTCAGCATCGTGACCGCATAGACTTGGGTGTTTTATGTATTCTCAGGACTCTATAAGTATCATGCATTTTGGTAGTTTATATGCCTCACTCATTGCCATGCAAGCCTAGCCAGACAAGGATTCACAGCACCGAATAAAAGGTAACTATTGTGCAGTGTATATCCTGTGTCTGCAGTCCTTATTACCTCACACCTCATATGGGTAGATAGGGTTGCTTGGTTCCGTGCCCCGCCTCACAGCCAGCGAGTAGAGTAAAGTAGAGTATTGATCCCCCGTCCATGTCCCCCAACGATGGATACTCACAAACCATGGGTAACAGGACAACGATATGAGAGACTTTTTGCATTTATTTTCTGATGATTATGTTTCGGTGTTAAGTAATGAAAATGAAAATTGTTGCCTTGAAAACTATATCTCTTTGTGTTTGTGAATGTCTTGCTATATCTGACATTAATGATGGGGTTACGCCTATCTCTGTTCCGTATGATGTTGCATCGATAAATACCATTGCTTCCACTACTGCTTATTTATGCCCTAATCATGCTTCAAAATTTGTAGTAAATAACTCTTTTGCAAATATTCCTTTGGTTATCCCACTCATCTCACTAAACATGTACAAACTGACGGATCGCTACAAAATCAACCTCTTTACTAAACTACATCTTAACACCACTAGGCCTGTGAAGTCACTAACTTATTTAACACCAAGGGGCTTCGGCGTGTATCTGAAATCATGTCAAATATTCTCACATAATCAAATGAATGAATATAAAATTAGTTTCCTACCTTTTTCTAATGGAACCCTAGTAGATTTCTTCTCGGGCATTTTCTGTACGAAGCATAATTGGTATTCCAGATTAGTTAGTCATGATGTAACTTTTTCGTGTTCACCTGGGGATCATATGGGAATATCTGCTGCCCCTGATACTTTTAAACTTTTATCGGCTCCAGCCATGGATAGGTTAATCCTGGTGCTTCAAGGTAATCCACTGCACCTTTTTAGAACTGTTAAACTGCAATTCAATAAAGTTTCACTGATAAATCTGCCTGCTAAACGCTGTCGTCACAAAAATGGCGTGCATCTTCCTCTCTCTACTTTTCCAAGTTCCCGGATCACCAGTAGATCGTGCATGCGGCTACTTACATCTCAGGCGGGAGGTGGCACCCCCAGTTGTCAATTAAATTCTCACATTGCTAACACGTATCAACCTCTTGCCTTCATTATTGAAACTACACCTTGCAGTATGCACACTTGCCCGTCCACCACCAGGGGCGCTCTAAACAATACAAGGGAAGGTAATATCACTAAAGATAATTGTCTAAAAATTGGGCACGCAAATTTTCAATCAGTTACAAATAAGACATTGCTGGCCCTTTTTTCTGATATTTTTTTCTGATAAACACCTAGACGCACTTTTTATCACTGAAACATGGATTTATGATATTAATAAAGAATTAACTTTAAATAAACTCAAAAAAGGTGGCCTAGAATTTTTGTCACTCCCCCGCCCCAAGGGCAGGGGTGGGGGCATTGGGGTACTCTACAGACCTGAGATAAACCTGGTTAAAAACAGTTCGCCTGTACTAAAACCATCAGCTATGGAACTTATGGAAATAACTATGTCAACCATGAATCAAAAAACAACTTTTGTTACAATATATAGACCAGAGCCCTCTAAAAAGAATATGTATACCTACTCTAAATTCTATGATGACTTCTTTGATGTACTGGCTTACTATACTATCTACCAACATGAGGTCATTTTTCTAGGTGACTACAACTTTCACATGAACAAACCTGACAGACCTGAGGTGAAAAAATTTAATGAACTCCTATCACTCTTTTCCATGAATCAGTGGGTTCATGAACCAACACTTATACATGGTAACACTCTGGATCTGGTCTTTAATTTGGAAAATAGTAAAATTATTAAAAAATGCGAAATACATAACTATGTGTCTGACCACAAACTTGCTGTACTCACTTTAAACGCAAATAAGCCAAAAAATAAGAAGAAATTCATCTTTTGTAGAAACTACAAGAAAATTGAGAAAATTGAGTTTGGCCATGATTTATGTTGCATGTTTTCCAATGAGGAATTGTGGATTAATAAACCTTTGACCGAATTAATCGAATACTATGAGGTGAGCTTTACCAAATTATTTGACAGACATGCACCAACTAAGCGTATTAAGGTTACTACTATAAGGAAGGATGGATGAATGAACGTTTAAAAAATGAATGAGCACTCAAAAGGAACCTAGAGCGGAAAATGATTGTGTCGGGCCTACACATTGATAGACAAAATTTCACAACTCAGAGAAATAGATACAATAAACTACTTAAATCTGTACAATCTAAATATTATTTGAACATTATTGAAGAAAATAAAAATAATCCGAAAAAATTATTCAAAACTATTGATGATTTACTATGTAAAGACAACCCTTCTAGAAAATCATGAACCCGTTGCACTTGCGGAAGAGTTTAACAAATTCTTCCTTGGGAAAATTAGAATGATTAGGGCGGGTATTGAAAACTCAAACTACAGCGGATCTAACACAAGGTGGCACTGCTAACAATGGCTCTCACATTGTAGGGCCAGTTGTTCCTGAGTTGGATACCTTTCAGCCACTTACTACTATAAAAGTCCGACATCTTATGAAGAAAGCAGCAAATAAGTCATGCAGTATTGATCCGATACCAACATGGATGCATGGACATTCTCATTCCAATAATAACTCGAATTATTAATCTATCAATCACTAATGCTGATGTGCCGCCCAGCATGAAATTAGCTCTGATTACTTGCCTGCTAAAAAAGATTGGACTGGACCTTATAAAGTCCAATTATCGCCCTGTATCAAATCTTTCATATGTTTCTAAGCTAACTGAGAGGGCTGTTGCTACTCAACTGGTCCCTCATCTGGTAAGATATGGCCTTACCACTAAGTTTCAGTCGGCATACAAGGAAGGTCATAGTGTTACCCATGGTTTGTGAGTATCCGTCGTTGGGGGACGTGGACAGGGGATCGATACTCTACTCTGACTCTACTTTACTCGCTGGCTGTGAGGCGGGGCACGGAACCTAACAACCCTATCTACCCATGTGAGGTGTGAGGTAATAAGGACTGCAGACACAGGATATACACTGCACAATAGTTACCTTTATTCGGTGCTATGAATCCTTGTCTGGCTAGGCCGACATGGCAATGAGCGAGGCATATGAACTACCCAAATGCATGACAATTATAGAGTCCTGAGAATACATAAAACACCCAAGTCTATGCAGTAACAATGCTGAGAGTCGTGGATCTTTCGTGGCAAGTGGACGCTGACACTCTGCTTCTCCGGTCTCCAGGCTCTGCTCTCCGAGGATCCAACAGGGCCCTTTTAAAGGATCACTGCGCGTCATGTGTGGGGTTTGCCTGCATGGCTTCCTTTTGCAACACTGGATGGACTCGTCTTGCCTGCGTGGCTTCCTTTTGCGACACGGGGGTTTTGCATGGGCTCGTCTGCCTGCACATGATCTCTTATGTCCGGTGAGTCATCTCCAGGTGCGGTGGTTAAGGCGATGCATCAACCTGCACTCGTTGACTTCACGCGGCACACAATATCTATACATGATGTTCTGCCAGAGACCGTGATTGTCCATGATTGTCTATATATATTCTTAAGAGTCTCTGGGTAGGTAATCTATATCCTACAATAGCACTGAGACTGCCCTGATTAAGGTATATAATGATATTCTCAGATCCATGGATAATAGGGAATCTGTCATGTTGGTCCTTTTAGACCTCTCAGCTGCCTTTGACACTATTGACCATGGAATTCTAATTAAACCGCTTAGGAATCGGTTCAAGGTAACTGGTAAGGCCCTAGACTGGATAAGCTCGTACCTATCTGACAGGAAGCAATCAGTCATCATTGGAAATAATAGGTCATCCACTAAAGGCATTGAGTCTGGGGTCCCTCTGGGGTCTGTCCTTGGACCTATCCTCTTCTCCTTGTATATGTCTCCTTTGACGGATATTTTGGATGAGTATGACATGGCACACCATATTTATGCTGATGATACTCAGATTTACATGCCTATAAATCATAAACATATTGGTAAAGGAACCAATAAACAGAGACTGGAAGACTGCATACATAAGATCAGGTCTTTTTTGATACTCAACAAAATGAAACTAAAAGATGGGAAAACTGAACTGTTAGTCTGCACTCACAGTAGATCATCAGTAAGGTGGGACCTTTCTGGTCAGAACGGCCTGAAAATAGGTGACTCATTCATCTGCAACAGCCCCAGTGTAAAAAACCTGGGTGTTATCTTTGACAAACACCTAGATATGAAGGCACAGATAAGAAACATGTGTAAAAAGGGATACTATCATATTAGGAATATCTCTGCCATTAGACAATCATTGGATGATAAGGCCGCAGAGACTATCATCCATGCCTTTGTTACATCTACGTTGGACTACAGTAATGCCCTACTACCAGGCATCCCAGACGTTGACATCATAAGACTCCAAAAGTTGCAAAACTCTGCAGCAAGAGTAGTGGGTCGCCTAAGGAAATTTGATCACATAACTAGCAAACTGATGGAACTGCACTGGCTGCTGGTACGAGCCAGAATTGACATTAAATTGACATTAATATTATTAATGATTTGGAAGGCCCTAAATGGTAAGGCGCCACCTTACATTGCTGAGCTTCTCGACCTGAAGACATGCTCCAGAACCCTACATTCGAGCTCTTCCATTGACCTCACAGTTCCTAACACGAACATGAAAACTGTGGGGGACCGAGCTTTTTCAGTTTTCGCCCCTTAACTGTGAAACGGTATCCCTAATGATATTAGAAAGAGTCCTACTGTATCAGTCTTCAAGTCTAACTTGAAAACATTTCTGTTTAGGAGGTACTATGGGGCTGAGCGCTTTGAAAAGACCCGTTGTGGTATCTGCGCTATATAAGTTTTATTATTATTATATCCTAGAGACGTCTGTCTCATTTGACAGACGTCTGAAGGACGTTCTAAGGACGTCTATGTGACATCGTAGGGAGCCCGTCAGATCATCTGATCATCTGAACACATGAAATAAAAATAATCCTATTTTCACCCCAAGATGCCACCGGCAGCCACAAGATAATCTGCCAATGTCCCTGCGGGACACTGCCGGGACCCTGCCGTGTACTTTAAGATAATATTTGCTGATAAGACATCGGTGAGACGCCGGCAACTTTTAAGTTGCAGCTAAAAGTTCCCAATGACCCGGTTGACGTCTTAAAGATGCCCAATTGTGGCCGATGATCTCCCGGTGCCCGCACAGCAATCTGAACTGCCTGCCGATTTTGTAAAAAAATACCCATCGGCCGGGCATCTTTACTGAAATCGGCGCAAATGTGACTGAGGCATAAAGTAACCTCGTGGAAATTGCCATAATATTCTGATAAGTTATAATTTTCTGTAGAGGTTTTCATATATCTAATCTTAATCCAGGAGGATTTATCATTGATGATATTTCTAAAATATATTGATTGATCTATTGATTGATTTATCCATCTTTTATACTGACAGGATATTACATATTGTTTGTTTTTACACACAGTCTGTTTCATCATAATATTATGCCAGCCCATAAGGACTTATCAGTCAGTTTACATTGATAACATGTCGGGACACCACAGTTTGTATGTAATTATACATCAAATAGTACAATTCTCTGGTTATTATGAACACAATATCTTACTCCTTTTCCTCCAAATATTTTCAAGGAATTCCCCTAGTAACTTGCATTTATACTGATATAAGAATATAAACTTCTCATTGTCATTGAGACTGACAAAATTATCATCATTTTCTTGTATCTTGTGATAAAAGTCTTCTCTGAATTGACTATATAGTGGACATTTACAAACAAAATGAAATTCATTCTCAACTTTATTCAAATCACAAAAGGCACATATTCTTTCTTCTACAGATAAGCCACGATATCTGCCTGTTTCAATGTGGAGAGCTCGAGGTAAAATACCCATTCTAATCTGAGCAAGTAGAGATCTTTTTTTTGACATACACCACTGTACATAGTTTTCAGTTTCATATTTGTTTTGGTTTGTCCAAAATCTTTAAATGCCATTCATCTTGATTTCTTACTTCTAATAATTCAGATATACTCTCAATGTCATATAACATTCTATTATTATACATTTCTTCCTGGCCAAGGAAATAAATGTTTAATTGTTACGTATGGTTTGTAACCCTACTAGCGTATGAGGAATGTCTCCGTCGTTGGGGTACGTGGACGGGGGGGTCAGGCATATGATACTCGCTGGCTGTGAACAGGGCCTTAACCCAGCTACCCTATCTACCTATGTGAGTATGGAGGTAATAAGGACTACAATGCACAAGGAAGTCCTTTATTCGGTGCTGTATACACTAGTCTGTCTAGGTCGGCATGGCAAAGAGTGAGGCATATGGAATAACTGAATGCATGATACTGACAAAGAGAATGCATAAAACACCCAAGTCTATACAAGTGTGGCTGGCACGATGCTGAGTGTCGTGGATCTTCTAGGCAAGTGAATTGTGCTCTCTGAGTAGCGATTTCGGGGCCTTTTTAAGGAAAACTGAGCATCTGTGTGAGGGCTGCCTGCGTAGCATCTTCTCCGGCTTCGGGGCTGCGCATGTCCTGCCTGCATGGTTTGGAGGATCACGTCATCTCTGTTCGGGGCGAGTAATGCGTCTCCTCGGCCTGCACTTGTTGGCTTCACTTAGCACTCAGTAACCCATATGGTTTCTTGCCAAAGATCACGATTGTCTATATTTGTTTATAAGAGTCTGTAGGTAGGTTTTGTTTGTTTGTTTGGGGTTTTACATCACTTTCAACATTATTTCAGTCATTTCGTGATGAGACCTACTTGTAACAGATATAGTGCTGCCTCACTGAATTGTCATGTCGCAGGTCCTTGACATGACAACCCACCCGGTCACAGATTTACAAGGACAACGGGTTAACCCTTTTGGCACAGGCCTCAGCTCGTATGGGAAATTGAATCATGAATTCAATCTCGGCATGGCCGAGGATCGAACCCACGACCTTTGGATCACCACAGAGGAACTGGTGCTAGTAAGCTGGCGCTCTAACCAACTGCGCCACGGCCCGTGGCCTGTCTGTAGGTAGGTAATCTATATCCTACATAATTTCTGCACACCACCCGTTACATAGTCTGTATTCATAGTTAAACAATCTTTTGGTTTATCTTGCAATATCCATTGTTATTAACCTGTTCGACAATTTACACATTTCTAAATGTCTCCTATTTTGGCAACTCATCCAACCAGTATCCCCATCTAATGCTAAAAGTGGAGCTTTCTGATGTACACCCAGATAATATCTAATAGCTCTAAATTGGATTTTGTCACAACATTCATATGCTTTAAAACCCCAAATACCTGTGCAATAATGTAGAACAGGAACCACACCCGAGTGATAGATTTTATTAAATGTTTAAAATCCTACATTTCGAAATGTACTGAATTTTTGCTATGATTCCTCCCAGTGCTCTTCCCGCAGCACCTGCAAGAGTCATTGCTGTCACCTTAAAATCTAAATACTGATTTGAAACAACACCTAGATATTTATATTTATCTAGAATTTCTATCTCTTCATTATTTATGCAGAATACAGTGTCAGTTTTTCTTGTATTCTCATTTCTAAAATGTACAATTTTTGTTTTATCTTTGTTAATTTTCAGTTTCCAATTGTCACACCATTTACCAACAAAGTCATGCAATTTTTGAAGTTGGTTCTCATCTTCTCCAAGCAAAACAATATCATCTGCAAAAAGCAATTTTCACAGTTCATCTTCTTCATAACTTACTCCAAGATCTAATTCATTTATTTATTTAGCTAAATCATTTATAAATAGGGCAAATAAGGTTGGTGATAGAGAGTCACCCTGCTTTACACCACTATCAGTTGGAAACCATTCTTTCATGGCCCATTTAGTTTGATACTTGCAAGTGAACTCTTATACAATGCTTTGATACACTTGTATATATTACCAGTAATATCATATTCAAATAACTTGTAGAACAGTAGGTCTCTGTCAACCCAATCGAATGCCTTCTGCATATCAATAAAACATGCAAATATAACAAATTATTTTACTTTCAAATTAGTTTTTGAAAATTGGAAAAATGTGTGCAACTATATTCCACAAGCCAGTTGGACTATATCGGACCCTAAAGTCCTCCCGTCAGGTTGAATATTTGAACTCAAACGTGTCGCACCACATAACAAACAAGGTGCCTCTTACAAGCTGACAAAAAACAGGGAATAAATAATCAGAGGACCCCAGGCCCACATGGATTTTGACTGTAACACAATAGGCGAGAATGCTTTTACGGCTTTGCCCTATTTAACCTTTTATAGCCCAAAATACACTATATATTTGAAGAGATGGCTATAAGTTGACCGCTATAACTTCCTCAGTGGTCAACTTAAGTTCATGACGGATGGTAAGAGTCAACCTCAGAGATCTCACTGTATGCTCAAAAGAGCTGTAAATTCAAAACCAAATTAGTTTTCCACAATCACCAAACACTAAATCCTGCAAACACTAAATCCTGCAAATATCCTTAAAAACTGGGTGTTATTGTTGATTTATTAATAATGGTAATCCATGAGCTGACACATACTACAATGTGCTGTTTATTCACTTTCATTGTTGTAAAACTTTTCTGGTCTATCGATATCAGTCAATGATGGTGTCATAAATAGAAATAAAATTTGTTAGTGCTTAGTTTGTATCACATTAAAAGGTACCGCGGGAATTTGTTTCCTGATTGTGCTGTAAGAGGCATGAAAACTTATCATGGATTGACTAAACAGATTAAATGCAAAGGATACCCAGGGTGATCTGTACTCATGGATTAAATGGATAATATATTGTTTTATGATATCATATTGAAAAGGTATCCATTGCTTGACCATGCTTACTCAACTGCTGGCTTCTGGTTTATATATAAGATCCTGTGAGAGGCTGGAAGCTAACGCGGTATGGTAGTGATGACAGAAAAGACAGGAATATGGTGTGGAACACAGCTCGGGTCCTATTTGGGTAATTTAAATGGATGAGCAGCTGAGAGATTACTCAGTTTTGGATTATTTTTTTAAAATCTAAGAACACTTATTCATTTGGTAAGGCATGAACGCGCATTTTGTGAGAAAACTTATCATGGATCTGTTTGTTTGGTTTTTTTTTTGATTTTACATCACTTTCAACATTATTTCAGTCATTTTGTGATGAGACCTACTTGTAGCAGATAAAGTTTCTAAAGGAGCATCTTTTAAACAAATCAATTTCATTTCTCTATAAAGATACAGTTTGAACGACAGCTGTCAAGGATACTCTAATTTATTATCAATGACCTATATATAAAGACATACGAAGACGTGGGATCATTATATAGGGACACATTCTTTATCACTTATGCTAGAGGATTGCCCATGGTGGAATAATTTGAATTCATATCGAATTGTGGAAGATATATTCAATCAGAGAGATATTGGTCAATACTGGAGAGATGGGGATTTGTACTTGTCTAAAGCATATCACAGTGGAACCAATCACTTTCCTATACATATTTTCATGGAGTCTCATGTCCCCTACTGAAAATTTCTTTTTTTACCAAAGGTATGTTGATGCTTATATCATTTCCTTAATGTTTTTTTCTTTTTCACAATATATATATATTGTATCAAGCATGAAAGAAAAAGAAAATGTCTGCTTCATTTTGTCACTTTTTGAGTTGTGAGCATACCTCAAATTAAGCAAAATGTATGAAATAAAAACAAATTATTTAGTATGTAGCATGAATGGAAATGCAGACTGGTTAAGATGAAGAATGTGCATGCCGCTCTAAGGGCAAATATAGATCTAAAGTAAAGCAAAATGTCCTTTAGAGGGGTATAGGCTAAACATTGTGTTGATAATGATAATCAACACATAAAAATTCTAAATATTTTATAATGGGAATCTAGTTTGATAAGCTTTATTGGTTATTTAATGCAGTATGGCTTTCTTACATTGTAATTACCTCTTTTAGATGTGTGTATATATCTTACTACAAGACATAGTAATCCTATCTATCATAAACAAAGTGATCTATTAGCATATTGCATATATATATGCAAGAGTAAGGTCCTGTATATCGTATATAGGCATTATTCTCACTTTGAAATGCATCTGTGTTTGAAATCATATAATGTAAAAAAAAATAAAATAAAAATACTAATTGTGGAAATATATAAATTTCACTTGATCTGTTCAGTTTGATTGCATTACGTAGTAAATTGTATCAGTCTCATTTCACAAATCTTTTTTCTGTACTCTATCATCTAGTTTTACTGGTTAAGTATATGCAAGAGTAAGATCCTGTGTATCGTATATAGGTATTATTCTCCCTTTGAAATGCATCAGTGTTTGATTTCATATAACAATGTAAAACAAATTAAAACACTAATTATGCAAATATATAAATTTCACTTTAATCTGTTCAGTTTGATTGCATTACATAGTAAATTGACTCATTTCACAAATAACTCATTTCACAAATGTTTTCTTGGTGTATTGATTGTTTTCTTTGGATTTGTAATCAATCAACTAGTTTCATTTGTATTCAATGAATATTTCTATGATATTCATATTCAAACTGATAAAAATACATTTAATCTACCTCACATTTGGTCCCTAATAAGGTTGTTTGGATATGCTCTATGTGTATCTATCTACCAAATATCTAATGACAATTTTTATTTGATTTTGATAGCTAATGATATTATGTTTGCTGTGAAGCAATATTCATGTCATTGTAACTTGTGCACCATCTGTCTTTCTTAATCTGAGGGTCAATGCTTTGAACCTTTCAGGCATCACATTGACAGCCATTTAACACAGAAAATTATATTGATTTTCTTAAAGCCAAACTTGAATCCAATTTAGCTTGAAATTGTAATATTGCTATAGTAATTCAACATAATATCTGTTATCTGATATGGTAACCGTTATAAAATGAAATGTATTAAGATGCAGCTACAAAACAATGGTTCATAAACAGTTCAAACTTTATCCTTGATAACATTGTTTGGCCAGGATCAAGCTGACAATGCCCCCAACAGGCAAGAATTGGGTCAAATATGAGCGTAGCACTGTGAAAATAATAATAATAATAATAATAATTATAATAATAATAATGATAATGATAATAATAATAAGTATAATTGTAATAATAATAATAATAATAATAATAATAATAATAATAATTATAATAAAATTTATATAGCGCTGATACCAGACAGGTCTCTTCATAGTGCTGTGTTCAGGACGTGCTTCCTGAAGAGATGAGTTTTCAGTCTGCTCTTAAAAGAGGTGACTGAGGTGCTAGTCCTGATTTCACTAGGAAGGGAGTTCCAAATTCTGGGGCCGACAGATGAAAAGGCTCTGTCGCCAACTGCCTTTAGGCGAGTTTTGGGAACTTGTAAGTGGGTCCCATCATTGGATCTCAGGCATCTGTCACCCTGTTTAACTGGGAGAAGATCACGCAAGTAAGGTGGCGCCTACCATTCAAGGCCTTCCAGGTCATTAGAAGGATCTTGAAATCAATCCTCGCGTGAATAGGGAGCCAGTGTAGGTCCCTTAGTTTTCCTAATATGTGATCAAATATTCTGATTTTTCCTACACAACGAGCTGCGGAATTTTGAAGGTATTGTAGCTTCCTAATGTTGGATCTAGGAAGACCCGCAAGTAGGCCATTGCCATAGTCTAGAGTAGAAGTAACAAAAGCATGGGTTAGTGTTACAGCTGTCTTTTCATCTAGACAGTGTCTGATGGCTGCCAGGTTCCAGATGTGGTAAATAGCCCTTATTGCACATTTTCCTGATCTGAGCCTTCATATCCATGTTAGAGTCAAAGGTCAACCACTGACTCACTAGGAGTGATATCAGAGTTTCCTACTCTGATAGTATCAGGGATACTGCTGCAGGTGGCAGTATTGTGCCTGTCATTACATGTACATGTCAGCATTTCAGTCTTTCCATCATTTATTTTCATCATGTTTGATATAAGGAAGCTCATAGCCTCACTGACACATTCTTCTAGTTTGTGTCTGCTTATATCAACAAGATGGGCGGAAGACAGGATTATGGCAGCGACGAACCCCAAACAGATGTATGACATTGGACAGAACATCAATGGATTTAATAAGGAACTATGGAGAACCAAATGTTACAATATCATGTTACGCGGACTCAGTGCCAAATTCAGAATCCCCAAATTCAAACAATTTATATTATCCCTTGGAGACAAAATGCCAGTGGAGTGTAACGGGTCTGACCCATACTGGGGAATTGGATTGTATATGGATGATCGGAGGAGTACCAACGAAGAAGAGTGGAAAGGTGACAACAAACTGGGACAGCTGATTGCGACAGTGAGAGAGGACGTCAAGGCAAAAAACAACTAGGACTATATATGCAGCTTACATGTTCCAACTAGGTAAAGACAATCTGTTATGAAGACAATATATTTAGTAAAGGTGCACTAAAATGCATTTTACAATTACATTAAACATTGGTCACTAGAAATATTTATAACTTTGTTTGCATATGCTGTCCTGAATTAACAATTTTGTGTTACTATGTATGTCCAAGATTTTTGGCTACCATATACCTAATGTTTACACTGTAGCCTCATCAGGTCATGCAAGTATGTAGAGTGATATGCCATTGAAAGAACATTTAGTAGAAATTGACAAGCATGACCTAGTGTACTGGTTTCTTTGACCATAACATAATGTTATTCTAAGGTTGTACTAATTCTTGACACACACACCCAATACTTGTCAGTTGTGATTACGTATAGGTTTGTTATAAAGTACACCAGCCTGGCTTGAAGTTAAGGGTACACTGAAACTTAGATTCACACAACATATTGGGTATACCCATATAGATGTATCAAGTAATATTGAAACAGAAATGATATTTCCTGTATACATGTGTATACACAGATATGAAACAAGATATGACATGATGCTTTCAGAAGTAATCATTGATATGTATATTTGTGTACTTGCACTCTGAACATGATCAGTAACAAGTTATAAGTTATATTTATATTCTGCAAACAATATTATTCTGTTGTTTATCATTGTATATGTTTAAATGTACCATAACAATTGTTTTATCCCTGAATAAATTGATTTGTCAGTGATTAGTGAAGGGATGCTAGCCCACAGCCAGGGATTGGCTGGTGGTTTCAGTGAATGGCTGGTTATGTAAGCCGCTACTATGGTATGCCATTGATAATTTTTTTACTACACACATAGTGGAAATTGACAAGCTTGACCTGTGAACTGGTTTCTGTGACAGAACAAAATGTATTATTATGTTGTGCTAATTTCTGGCACACTTGTCCTCAGTGTTTGTTTACACTTATGTAAGGGTTATTGATTGGTGTGGCATAGACTTGGCTGGATGCCAGGTGTTGGCCAAGACACCAACAACACACAGCACTCTTGGGGCACCCTCTCCCCTGTAATGAAGAAGGAATTATACAAAAAAAAAAAGAAAAAAAAAAGTTTGTAAAAAAATATTTAGTAAGAATATGTTACTGTAAAGCTTCACACCTACATTATTTTAATTGTGAAATCTACCTACAGTATATTGATGTAATCTCCCTACAGTATATTGATGTAACTTTCCACAACAGGAACAGTGAGAGTTTGTTTATTAGGACCAGTTTCTTATGTGGTGCATAATATTTGGGTTGTCATATTTACACTGTTAAACGTAACTTATATGCAAAACAATTTGCCTACTGTAACTATAATGTTTCATAATTTGACACCATTTTCTTATATTAGTTTTCACATGTTCTAAAAAATAATGTGATCACTTCATACATATTTGTAACAATATATTGCACACACTTTTAGCATTCTATGTCTTATCACACCTGTACCATCATACTACCATTACCACCTAGGAATCTATATTCTTTATCATCGCCATCAAACTTGTGTTCATTTGTATTGATGTGTTTTATATGTTTGTGTGTTACTCTTACTACTGTCTGTATATCATATGTGTATGAATAACCTCAACTTTCAGTTATTTTCATTCAATGTTAGAGGTCAAGGACAAAGGATCAAAAGAAATATAATATTCAATCACCTTCGACAAAAAAGCAAAACAGGGATATTTCTACTTCAAGAAACCCATAGTTCAAAACTTATAGAGAAAAAAATGGGCAAATGAATGGGGCGGAACAATACTATACTCACATGGTACTACAGAAAGTTATGGAGTAATGATAATGTTCTCACCTGGGTTTGATATTGACTTTACCAATATAGATACAAATGATGAGGGCAGAACGCAGTACATATACATAAACATAAATGATGATGTTAATTTAGTTTTAGCAAACATATATGCACCGACTAGAAATTATGTAAAAGAACAATTATGCTTTCTTAGCAATGTGAAGTCCAAACTGGAGTCACTGGACTTTACGCATTTAGCTATCGGTGGTGATTTTAATACAATTTTCAACCCAGACTTAGATAAACAGGGTGGTAACATGATAAGTTGTGTTAATGAATATACCATGGAACTTATTAATTTCCTGGAAGCATATGAGATCATTGATACTTTTCGATTAATACATCCTGAAAAAAATATATTTACCAGAGTTCAAAGAAGTCCAATGGTACTTTCTAGAATAGATCATTGGCTATTGTCGAATGAACTTTGTAATTTTATTAAGTCATGTACTGTCCTCCCAGGAGTTAAATCTGACTACAGTATAATTAGCATTGATCTAATAAGCAATGGCTCTCCTAGGGGGCGTGGTTATTGGAAATTTAATTCAAACCTTCTTCATGACAAAGACTATGTTGATATGGTAAACAATTTAATTGTGAGCCTAGAAAATGATTCTCAAGGGATAGATGACAATGGGCTTAAATGGGACCATATTAAATGCCAGATTAGGGGAAGGACACTTGCATATTCTATCAAAAAGAGAAAAGCAAGAAAGAAAGAGAATAAAGAATTACATGATAAACTTAAACAATTACAAGAGCAGCTTACTATTGGTGCAACCCAAGAAACCTTTCATGAATATTAAAAAATCAAAGTTGCAATAGAGAGCATAGAGCTAGAAGCAACAAGAGGAGCAATTTTAAGATTAAAAGCAGAATGGGCTGAAGCAGGGGAAAAAAACACGAAATATTTCTTGAATTTGGAGAAAAAAAATGCAATAAACAAAACTATTGTGAGATTGGAAAATGATGAAAAAATTATTGAAGACCCAAATGAAATTCTTGAGGAAGCCAAATCTTTTTATAAAACACTGTATACTGAGGCAGCAAGCCAAAATACAGAATCAGTCTCAACAGATTTTTTTCCAAAAGAACACCAAACTTTAGATCATACCGAAAAAGAACAGTGTGAAGATCTACTTACATACCAAGAATGTGCTTTGGCAATAAAAAACATGAAAAATGGCAAGTCACCTGGCACTGAAGGATTTACGATCGAATTTTATACATTTTTCTGGAGCAAAATTAAAACCCTAGTTGTTGATAGTCTAAACCATGCATTTAGAAAAGGTGAACTATCCGTTTATCAGAGAAGAGGCATTATCACATTAATCCCCAAAAAAAGAAAAAATTAGAACTATTCTTAAGAATTGGCGGCCTATTTCACTCTTAAACATTGATTACAAAATACTTACAAAATCGCTAGCCTTTCGATTGCAAAAAGTTCTTCCATCTATCATTAACTTTGATCAAACTGGATTCCTCAAGGGTCGCTATATTGGTGAAAACATCAGAACAATATCTGATATAATTGACTACTCTGCTATCAAAAACATTCCTGGAATTATTCTGCTTATAGATTTCGAAAAGGCTTTTGACACCATTCGATGGTCTCATCTAATAAAATGCCTTAGATATTTAAATTTTGGTGATTCATTTATACAATGGATACAAACAATTTACTGTAATATTGGTAGTGTTGTAACTAACAATGGGCATGCATCTGGAGAGTTTGCTATTTCCAGAGGCATCAGACAGGGGTGTCCGATCTCCCCCTATCTATTCCTTGTAGCAGTAGAAGAAGTTCTTGCTATATCTATTAGAGAAAATGAAAATATTTCAGGCATAAAAGTAGGGGAAAAAGATATTAAAATTACACAATTAGCTGATGATACAAGTCTACTCCTTGCTAATCTTGCATCAGTAAAACATGCTCTTACGTGTCTTAGTGATTTCCACAAAATATCTGGGTTGAAAGTCAATATTGAAAAAACTGTGGGCGTGGGTATTGGTTCCCTAGAAAACTTTGAGCCAATGGATAACTGGTCCTATAACTACACTAGGGGTGACTATAACTGATGAGCCGGACAAAAATGAGAAATTCAACTTTAAACCAAGACTGAAAATTACGTCTGATATCCTTAACATTTGGTTGTCAAGAAATCTTTCACTCAATGGAAAGGTCACCATTCTCAAGTCTATAGCCATACCTAAACTGCAATATGTAGCATCTAATTTACCCATCACTAATAACATTATGAAGGAAACAGAAAAGGTTATTTCAAATTTTCTTTGGAAACATAAAACACCAAAGGTTAAGAAATCAGTTATTATTTCAATTTGGTGAAATTGAAAGCTTAGCCCCATATGAACATCATGACAAATTAAAATTATAATAGAGTAATAATATAAGTTGCTATAAAACATAAGAGTTGCACTCCCAGCTCAGGTCTGTCTAAGCCATTCACTGCACGTGATGGGTAAACACGGGTAGCGTGACCTTTGTTTGACCTCAATTGAGGCTCAAAGTAGGGTAGCACTGTTTGACGTCATTCTGGCACTATTCAAAGGACAATAACCTTTATGACGTCATAAGCATATTGTCATACTCTTATGACGTCATTTTACCTTTCAGTGCCTCTATGGTCACACTCCACATAAAAATGACGCCAAGAAAGGACTGTGCTTTTATATAGGGGCAATAGATTAGGGTCTTATTAAAATAGAATTAACAGGCAAACTTGGGGATGCATCAATAAAATAAAAAATAGACATCAAAATAGACATCATTTATTACCAATATGTGAATTTTAAAAGTTTTTTTCAAAATCGGTGCTTAATCCCTTTAAATATGGCGGTGTCAAAGCACCAGATTTTACCTCAATCGTTCAAGCAAATAGAGTGGCATGGATAAAAAGGTTACTGTTAGACAATAACGCTAAGTGGAAATTTATACTACATGAACTTATCAGTCCACTTCTCATTGAACATTTGATACAGACTAATCTATGTGATGAATATATAGCTTCCATTCCAATCCCTTTCTACAGGCAAGTCCTTAAAGCTTGGAATGAAATTAAAGTAATACCAAATTCTACAAATGTCTATCTAGAACAAATACTGTGGAATAATAGGTTTATCCATAATCCATGTGGACCAAAAAAGAAAACAACAAACACAATCTTCTATCCTAGATTATACAGAGCAGGTCTTACTAGAGTGGGAGACTTCAGAAAATGATATCAGAAAATGGTGATGTTATTGATTTTGTTCAGTTCAAACAGAAATATAACATTACGATAAATATTCTTACTTATTATCAGATAATAAAGGCTATACCACAGTCATGGTTATTAGCTATTAAGCACTCCTTTGCTACACAAAATATACATAGAAGTAGATCAAACATTGTTTGTCGAATTGATGGTATAAACATATTATACAAATCTACCACAAAGAAGATATACCAAACATTTGTACATAAGAAACTAGAGGAACCAACATCCTTGAAAAAATGGGAAAGTGAGATTGGTATTGAGGATGATTGGGACAAAATATTTATTCTCCCATATGTTACTACTAGGGAAACCCAGCTTCAGGCATTACAATATAGAATAATTCATTGCTTTCTCCCATGCAATAAATGGCTCTCAGATATAAAAATTGTCCAGTCAAACGAATGTGATACATGTGGTAGTTTAGACACAATTGAGCATTATATGTATTCATGTCATAATGTACACAGTATATGGGAAAAAATAGAGAAATGGTGGAATGATATTTCCGACTGTAAAGTTGCACTAACTAAAAAACATGTGCTTCTTGGTATGTACTATGATCTGAAATACTTCAATTTTGTTATCCTATTAGCAAAAATGTACATCTATAGGCAGAAGCTTAATAGCTCTATATTAGCATTTGACAACTTTGTACTCTACTTTAAATACAGCCTCAAGGTTGAACGATTCATTTGTGAGAAAAATGGTGACATAAACAAATTTGAAAAAACATGGTCAACAGTCCTGAATAATATGTGATAACTACCAGTCCTAGACCCACATTCCTATTGTGCTGTCTGTCAGTGTCCCATCCTTTGCCATGTCTCAAGTTTGCGTCTGTCATTGTCTTTTCTATATGCATATGTCTTTTCTATGTGCATTGTATATAATATAATATGAATAAACATCATTTATAAGAAAAAAAAAATGATGGGCGGAAGTGTGGTCCATAGGGATGTAGATCTGGGTATCATCTGCGTAAATATGATAGCTGAGGCCATATTTGGCCAAGATATCAGCTAGAGGTGTCATATAAATGGTGAATAGTATGGGACCCATACTTTATGGACTACCTTCACACACTGTTTCCTGTTACATAGATATGACTCAATCCAGGAAAGGGCGTGACCTTTAACATAATATTAATAATAATAATAATAATAATAATAATAATAATAATAAAATTTGTATAGCGCTGATACCAGACTAGGTCTGTTCATAG
This sequence comes from Amphiduros pacificus, assembly GCA_949316495.1. Taxonomy (NCBI): domain Eukaryota; kingdom Metazoa; phylum Annelida; class Polychaeta; order Phyllodocida; family Hesionidae; genus Amphiduros; species Amphiduros pacificus. Next base: position 16,180,686 of record OX439011.1, on the reverse strand, counting down.
CGCTGTGTTCAGGACATATGTCCTGAAGAGATGAGTTTTCAGTCTATTCTTGAATCAGGAGACTGAAGTACTTGTCCTAATTTCAGTAGGTTATATTAAAGGTCACGCCTTTTCCTGGATTGAGTCATATAGTGTGTGAAGGTAGTCCATAAAATATGGGGCCCCTCAGGGCTCAGTCCTGTGTCCCATACTATTTACCATTTATATGACACCTCTAGCTGATCTTAGACAGTGTTCCCCTTGTTTGATTAGGAGTAGATCACGTAAGTAAGGCTGAGCTTTACCATTTAGGGCCTTCCAGGTTAAGAGAAGGATTTTAAAATCTATTCTTGCATGCACAGGGAGCCAGTGCAGCACCTGTAGTTTTCCTGAAATGTGATCAAATTTCCTAATTTTTCCTACTACACGTGCTGCAGAGTTTTGGAGGTATTGCAGCTTCCTAATGTCAGTTTTAGGAAGACCAGCCAGTAGGCCATTACCATAATCTAGGGTTGATGTAACAAAAGCATGGGTACGTGTTATAGCGGTCTTCTCGTCTAGACAATGTCTAATGGCCGCCAGATTCCTAATATGGTAATAGCCCTCCTGGCACATTTTTCTGATCTGGGCCTTCATGTCCAAGATGGAGTCAAATGTGATGCCAAGATCCACCACTGACCCACTGGGAGCAATATCGGAGTTACCAACTCTGATTGTTTCTAGGATACTACTGCGGTTGGCAGTATTGTACATACGAGCATCTCTGTCTTTCCATCATTTATCTTCATCTTGTTAGATATAATGAAGTTTCTGACCTCACAGACACATTCCTCGAGTTTATATCCACCTGATGGGGGGAGGTGTTGTCTACAGGGATGTAGATCTGAGTATCATCAGCATAAATATGATAATTCAGACCATATTTGGCCAATATATCCGATAGGGGTGTCATATAAATGGTGAACAATATGGGACCTAGGACTGAGCCCTGTGGGACCCTGTATTTTATAGGCTTGAGGCAGGACCTGTGAGTCCCCACCTTCACACACTGCTTCCTGTTACCTAGATATGACTGAATCCAGGATAGGGCGCGACCTTTAACATTACATCTAGCCTCCAATCTATCAAATGGGATTTTATGGTCAATGGTGTCAAAGGCAGCCGAGAGGTCAAGTAACAACAGAATAACTGACTTCCTATCATCTAGGTCCCGCAAGATATCATTTTGTACCTTCAACAGAGCCGTTTCAGTGCTATGATATTCCTTGTAGGCTGATTGAAATTTGTCAGCAAGGCCATTTCTAACAAGATGAGGGACTAGTTGGTCTGCAACTGCCCTCTCTGTAAGTTTAGAAATGTATGTCAGGTTGGAAACAGGTCTGTAATTTTTCTCAACCAGTTCAAGGCCCAGTTTCTTCAGCAGGGGTGTTATGATGGCTATTTTCATATTATCAGGTACTGCTGATTCCAGCAGTGATTTGTTTATGATGACAGTAATTATTGGTAGGAGGTCATCTAGGAGGTCCATTAGGAGCCAAGTCGGGAGAGGATCTAACTCACATGACTTCTTTGCAGACCTCTTGACTAATTTTCACACATTCTCTATGGTTAGAGGGGTGAACCTCTCAAGCCATGAGATACCCGCTGCGCTCCCATTGTTCGAAGTGTCACCTGGTAGCGAAGTTGGGCAGGGTGGAGCCCTATCAATGTCCAGGCGAACCCTTTCTATTTTTTTAAGAAAGAATGTGTTGAACTTCTCAGCTTAAGTGACCTCAGAGTGAGATTGGGGCATTGGTATGTCCTTTTTCTTGTGCATGACTGTATCAATGATATTGAGGTGTAGGGTGATCATCTTATGATCAGAGATATAGTTATCCACCAGGCTCTTTAGTATTGTGCTACCTTTAAAAGTCATGTGCTACCTTTAAAAGTCATGATTAGACCAAGGGTATTCCCAAGTTTAAGTGTTGGCTCAGTAACCCATTGATCTAAATCAAAGGTAAATAAGATGTCATTAAATTTAATGACATCAGGTTTGGTAGGTTTATTGACATGGAAGTTATAGTCTCTGAGGAAAATGACCTCATGGTTAAAGGCACCATAGTGAGCAACCAATTGGATATATTCATCATAAACTCTGAATAGGTATAATTATTGCCACCAGATGTTACTGGTCTGTATATGACTACAAAGGTGATTTTTTTCCCCCTTAACCATAATTGCAGCTTCCATGAGTTGCAATTATGGGTCTAACCTATTGGTTGTAAATGGAAGTTCTCGACGATGTACGAGACCCACCCCTTCTTCAGTGCGACCCACCCTTGGAAAAGAGTGGAATTTAAGGGAGCCTTCTTCAAGATCACGGGTTACCCTTTCATCACAAAAGAACTTTGGAGGAGATGCTTTGAACATTACCAGAGCCAATCATTAGATATTTAGAAGAGGCAAGCGAGCAGGAGGTGGCCCCTATACCCGCAGCTTGTGATCCATGCGTGCGTGTTGAACTGTACGCTGTAGTCAGAATGTGTATTGCGAAGCAGGTAGGTTGAAAATTAGGTCAAAACGGGGAGGTTCCTCGCCATCGTAATCCAGATTTAGCATACCGGCTATTTTCTCACCCCCACTAGAAACATTCAGCATGTGTCCATTTAAAGGCCGTGCTTTGATACATGCAGTAGATTTTAATGTGTAAAATGTAATATTTATGTTTTTCATGCGATTGAGAGGAAATCCAGGGCGGTCAAATGCAAGGAAATTGATATTTTAAGGGAATTTGAAAAGTAGAAGGAAAAGGTATATTGTTGACATAAAATAATAGTGTTTGAGAGAAGGGGTTCATTTGAAGGGATAACATTGCATTTATTAGCACATAATACATCATAACATAGACAAAAAAATTGGAAATTGACAAATCCAGCAAGCTACAAACACAAAAACATATGCAAATAACACGAGAGTCCATGAAATGGTCATTTAAATGTTTATAGGATCCGGAATTGGTGAACAGCTGATCAGGATGCACATGATTGTCCATATGCCGAGATTGTCTATTTGATGTTGGAGAGCACTTGCTGATGATGCCCGGGATGTACGATGGCCAAAAATGTTGAGACGCTAGCCTTAAGAATCTCGGTTTCTTCCTTAACTTTTATTATGGCTTCCTTACGTCCTCCGAGAGTGAAGAGATGGATGCCTTTCAGTGTCTTCACCTTAATACGTGCATCATCCCTGAACCTATTGATGTTGACACCCAGTATGCCGATGATCCTGGCTGCAAGGGATGATGATATGACGGTGGTTTCATCGGGCACGTTTTTTTTTTCCTGTCTGGAGAAGAAGTAGCTCGTGAAGCCTTACCCCCCTGAGAGGAGGAGGATTTAAGCATGGAAGCTGCAGAAGAAGTACTAGGAGTTTCCTTGTCAGACAACAGGACTTTCTCCTCGGGAGCGGACACAGGCTCAACTCGAGAGGGAATCGGGAGCGTGTTGAGAGCTGCTGGGAGATCCACGATTGAAAAGGCCCTAAGCACACAATCATCCAGAGGAGAAAAAGTAGTCGACTCATAAAAATGAGGTATCTTGTGGACACGGAAGCCGGGCAGCTTGAAGGAGTCCATTAGGCCTGTCACTGATATGCATTTCATCCTTGTGAGAGGGTTTTTACTGAGAATAGAAGTGAGCAAGGTGACAGTCGGCCCTTTTGAGCAAATGAACCTAATGGATTTTTTCAGAGAGCGAATGCAATTGCCACCATCAAGGTGTGCCGGGAACATATCCAGGTCCGGCACGAGAAAGACATGACTAGCCTTAGGAGTCCTCTCCAAGTGCCGAGCAAGAAATTCAATGGAATCAGTGGTGGAATTAAACACACAATCATCACGGCCAGAAGAAATAGCATCCTGTTGTCCATTTTTGGGGATGGCTGCCAGGACGGTCTTCATAGCATTGGTTGTTTCCCCATCAGAAGAGGCATCGTCGGCAGGGAGGTCTTCTGGCTTTGGCACAAACATGGAGATGATTTCATCCCTCTCGAGGACGGCTTGCTGAAACTTTTGAAGCTCGGAAGAAATTGCTTCCTTCCCAGCTTCCAAGAAAGCCTTCTCCCTAGCCAGGCTTTGAACTTGTTCTGTTAACCTAGAGTCGGATGCTTTGGTAGCATAGGTGTCTTGTAGAACGGAATTATTATCAGCCCCTTGCTGGGGAGCAGGCGCAACAGGTGCCATACCGACTGCCAACAGTATATACGGGTGAGGAAGACCTTGCTGTTGAATTTTGTGTCTATTTGTGGTCAGGAAGTTTATTTATCATACTATGTTGCAAACAATGTGTTATTGAGGTGAGAAAGCCTCAAATTGTTGCAAAATAACAAAATGCTTAGTGTGCATGAGCACGGGAAGATTCGTTATGACAGGCATGCTTGACTTGTCGGGGAAATGTGCACTGTGGAGAAATCTAATTTGTGGATGTTTAGGTTGTTTGTTTTATTGGAGTACTTTGGGTAAATGTTACGTGGTTTAGAAAGAGAAGAAGATGCTTGGGATTTGGTGATATAAATATATTATATCATCAGCAATTGTCAATAATTTTTCTCGTGAAAGACCGGGAAGTTGTTTACCTAACAAATAGACTAGGAGGTTGCATACCTTATAATTAGGCTAGGAGTTGTCTAAATGAATACACCAGGAAATTGTCTAATGGAATAGACCAGGGATAGTCTAAATTAATAGACAGAGGTGTTCCTACAGAGTAGGAGCCGAAGGTGATTCTGGTGCAAGTTTGTTGAAATCCATTGACACAAGCAGAGAGCGATCTTGGTTGCGGTTGCCGTGTCTCAATAAGACAAAGTAAAAGAATGAAGCCACCTAGAGAAAGAAAGTTTGAAATCTGAGGTGAATGTGTGGGACACAGAATGATCATGTATGTGTGAGAAACATAGACATTTCATGGACAATATCATAGACAATATTGATGACGCATATGAGTGACAATACGCATACTCTTCGATCACCTCACACCCCAGATGACTACTGATGCAGAGAGGACCAAACACCAATCGGAGATGAGCAGTATAGGTCAGCTGCATAATAATAATGATAATAATATTAAATTTCTATAGCGCTATTTCAGACAGGGTCTGCTCATGGCGCTTACGCAGATAATGTTCTCGGAACAGGTGAGTCTTTAGTTGCTTTTTAAAGCAACCAACCGTCTTACAGTTTTTCACCATAAGGGGCAGGGCATTCCAAATTCTTGGAGCGTATACCTCAAACGCCCTGTCCCCATATGATTTTAAATTAGTTTTAGGGATAAAATATTCATTTTTAAAAGCCGACCTTAAATTCTTGTTATTTGATTTTATTTGCAAAAGATCTGCTAAGTAGGCAGGGGCCATACCATTTTGAATTTTCCATGTGAGAAGGGCAATTTTAAAGTCTATTCTAGCCTCCACGGGCAACCAATGCATATCCATGAGTTTATGCGTAATATGATCCCTCCTACTTATTTTTCCTACTACCCTAGCCGCTGCATTTTGAAGCTTTTGAAGCTTAGCAATTTCACATCTAGGCAAGCCTGCCAGTAGGGAATTTCCATAATCTAAAGTAGAGGAGATGAATGAATGTGCTAGTGTTTTTGAGGTCTTCTCATCAATACAACTTCTAATCCTTGCTAAATTTTTTAGATGATAATATCCAATTTTGCATATTTTCTTGATTTGGGGTTTCATAGATAACTCCTGGTCTAGGAGAATCCCTAGATCTTTGACCTTATTTGACCTCGGAATCTCAGATGAACCGACCTTGATTTCCGAGGGGATATCCCTTTTATTAATATCCATCTTTTTCCCACAAATGAGCATTTCTGTTTTCCCATCATTCAGCTTCATTTTATTTTTAAGCAAGAAAGTTCTAATTTCACTTATGCATTTTTCTAATTCCTCCACAGAAAATTTTATATTAGAAGTAGACTTCGGGTCTAGACTAATATATATTTGCGTATCGTCAGCATATACATGGTGCCTCAGACCATATTTATCAATTATATCTGATAGAGGTTCCATGTATACGGTGAACAAAATAGGGCCAAGTACAGAGCCTTGAGGTACCCCATACTTTGTGTACCTATTTTCTGATCTGTCACAGTCTATCGTGACACACTGCCTCCTATCAGATAGATAGGATCTGAACCATTTTAGTGCCATACCACCAATCCCACATCTTTTATTTAGCCTATTGAGCAATATATCATGGTCTATAGTATCAAAGGCCGCTGATAGGTCTAGCAGTATGAGCATCACCATCCTGCCATTGTCAATGTCCATCAGCATATCATTTTGCACTTTAAGCAAAGCCGTTTCCGTACTGTGGAATTCTCTATAAGCTGATTGGAACATACTTTGAATATCATTATGTACCAAATGACCAACAAATTGTATAGCCACAGCCCTCTCAATCAACTTTGAAATATAGGCTAGATTTGACACAGGTCTATAATTTTTCTTAATCAATTCTAGACCTAATTTTTTTATCAAAGGTCTTATTATTGCTTCCTTAAGACTTGCTGGCATATTCCCCAGTGTGATTGATTTGTTGATAATTTCTGTAATTAATGGTAGTAGATTCTCTAAACATTCATTTAGCAGCCATGTCGGTATGGGATCAAGTTCACATGACTTCTTTGCTGCTTCTTTTAATATCTTTCTAACTTCCTCTGAGTTTAGAGGTTTGAAATCATTTAGGGTACTTTTGAATTTTGGCTCCTCAACTATAGGATCTAGGTTCTGGCCATTTGTATCCAGGCCATGCCTAAGATCAGCTACTTTCTGTAGGAAGAAATCATTGAATTCCTCCGCTAAAACCCCTTTGTCCCTACATATCGGGAAGGGGGTGTCTTCCTTAGTGTGTAATAATTTGTTTAATATCCTGAAAAGTTTTTTCGGATCATCTTTATTCATGTCAATTTTATCTGAGAAATAACTACTTCTGGCTGATTTCATCATATTGTTGTATTTATTACGTTGTATTTGATATTGTATTTTGTCTGATTCCAAGCCAGATTGTTTATGTTTCCTTTCTAATTTTCTCCTTTTTCTCTTTTCAGAGCGGATCTCTTCAGATATCCAGGGAGCAGGTTTCCTGACGATAATAGTTCTTTCAACAACTGGGGCATGTTTATCCAGAATCCCTGTTAATTTATTGTATTTACTTAATAAATCTTCTAAGTCCATTCACTGTAAGATTTATTTTTACCAAATTTATTATCAACATCTGATTTGAAACTTTGTAAATTCATTTTCTTGAAGTTTCTGTAGTTTATTTTTTTCTTATTATTAGTGTTAGCTCGCATATCAAATCTTATCTTTATTATATCATGATCAGATAATTTTTCATCAACAAGATGCCACTTTATTATACTGCTATGTACATCTGAGATTAATAAATCTAAGGTATTACCTAAAATATGAGTTGGTTCTTCCACATGGTTCTTAAGATTAAAAGAATCAAGAATGTCATTAAATTTAATAACATTTGGCATATCGGGTTTATTCAAGTGGAAATTATAGTCACCTATAAATATAACTTCATGCTTAGATGTGCTATAGAGAGACAATATTTCTGAGAACTCTTCAAAGAACTGAGAGTAAGTATATCTGTTCTTCCCTGAAGGTTCAGCCCTGTAAATAGTAACAACTGTACAGGTTTTGTGATTAGTAGTAATTTTGATTTCCATTAGTTCAAAAGTAGTTATTGAGTGGTCATGTTTTATTTTTTTGACGTCCAATTCTTTCTTGTAAACAGCAGCCAGACCACCACCGGATCTATGTGATCTCGGGACATGTTCCACCTCAAAACCATCAGTTTTTAATTCTGATAATATTAAATGTTCATTTATTTCATTAATCCATGTTTCCGTTATGAAAAAAATATCAATTTCATTGTCAGATATATACAAATTAACATGATCAGTTTTATTTCCAACACTTTGTGCATTTGCTACAGCAATAGTTATTTCTTTGATTATTTTATGACAGATTCTTTTCTTTTCTACGTGATTTTTTATATTTGATGATAATTGTATATTAGAATTGTTTAGATTCGACATTTTTTCATTAAGAGCTCCCAGATGGGGAATCCCCGTCTCATACGTCCTTGACCTTGGTGTGGCCATGAATGGAGGTTTCCCCAGACCATAATTTGCTTCCTTCGTGGAGCAGCCAATCGTAGAAGTGGTGGGCGTGGCTACAATACGATCGATTCGAAAGTTTGAGGAGTAATTTCTATTTGGTAATGTTTGATTAGGTTTTTTTGACGACTGCATTTCAGTTTTATCATTGTCAACAATGTTACAATCCCCTTCTTTACCTCTTTTGTAAGTAAGTTCACTCAATATTGGAACATCTAGAGCAGGCTGCTTCGTGGTATTGATCTTAGGGGCGGGGCAACATGGGTCACGTGATCTAACGTCATTTCTTGATTCGTGACAGCCAGTTCTATTTATATCATCAATGGATCGGTCATTAAGATCAGTTTCATTAAGGACCTGATTACAAACGCCGCCAAATTCCTTTTGTGTACTATTTTTAGATACCCGTGAGCTATTTATAGGCATATCGTAGTAAAATTGTAGAGGCGTAGTACAACTATTTGTTGATATAGTAAAATCGTAATAATGGTTCACTTTAAAGCCAGCTCGATGAGTCTGCATTAGACAATTTGTATTTTTTCCCATAAAGGATGGTACATCAGTGCTATTTTGGATTTTAATAGCAAGGTTCTTTCTCATAGCTATAACCAACAGTAGAGTGGTCAAGTTTTGCCCAAGATTACCAGTGTTGTTTAAAATATAGTTTTTTCTTAATACTAATCCAAACTGTTCTCTAAAGTCATGGAATGCAATACCGCTATTGTAGACTTTCCTGTGAGGTTTGGGTTTAAGAGACACTATGCAGCAAAATTCATTTAGCAATGTAGGGACAATATAATATTTATCCAGTATATGTGAGAGTAATATAGAGACTAAAAAATTTGCTCTCTCTATTTCAGAAATATGTTTTTTATTGTAATTTATTGTAAATTGCCAGTTCCATTTATCCAGTTTACAGTTACAAGGCTTAATTGTATAAAAACAAGATACATTTTGCAAAAAGAGTTGCATTTTATTTGACAATGTACAGTAACATTCATTCAGTATTGATAGATGTTAATTTATTAATTCTAAGTCATGATTGATTTCACCCATATTATAAATATTGTTACCCACTGATGGGAGAGTATCCGTCGTTGGGGGACGTGGACGGGGGATCAATACTCTACCAATTAGATAGATACTCTAATCTGTCCTACTCTATCGTACTGTACTGTACTTGTTAACCATAGCTCGCTGACTCGCTGGCTGTGAGTTTGGGCACGGATCCTAGCTATCATGTCATACCCTCATATAAATGACGGGAAGTAAGGACTGCAGACACAGGATATACACAGTGTAATAGTTACCTTTATTCAGTGCTGTGATCCCTGCTTGTCTGGCTAGGCCGGCATGGCAATGAGCGAGGCATATGAATTACCAACTTTGCATGATACTTATGAAACCCTGACTATATGCTAAACACCCAAGTCTATGTGGTCATGATACTGAGAGTCATGGATCTTCCGTGGCAAGTGGTCGTTGATCTCCTTCTTGGCTCCTAGACCGAGGTCTGCATGAACTACTGGGCTGCGGTCTGAACTTCTGAGCTTCTAAGAACCCGGATCCACGGTTGCGCATCTCTTTTAAGGGGCCACTCCGCGTCATCCCTGGGGGCTTGCCTACGTGGCTTCCTCACGCGTCATCAGATGGACTCGTCCTGCCTGCGTATCTAACTTCGGCTCGTCCGTCTTACACGTGACTTTCGCGGAGTGGTGGTTATGGTGACTCATCAACCATCAGTATCGTGCATTATTGTCTATGAATGTTTATGTATTTCTGAGAGTCTCTGGGTGTGTATTCTATATCCTACACTATTACATATTTCACATATGTCCCTAGATTCACAAGATAAGTGTCAGAATTTCTTGACTTTTCAGCCCCTAACAAATTTAGGAGGGCTCCTTGGTGCACTACGCCTTGCATCCCTGTGGCGAGAGGATGCAGATGATGATGAGGGTGGTGTATCGTGGGAGTACTGGCATCGGTTTCCATTACGACACCTACCCTGTGCATAGTAGACACACACCTCCCTTGTAGACTTATCATCAATTCCCAATTCTCTGATCACTTTTCTAATTTCAACAAGCGCATGAGCGATGCCAATTGGGGTCCCAACGATCTGCATGCGTTCAATTTTATCATCCTCAACCTTCATTTTTTCCATATGTGTATCTGACATCTTCTCCATATGGCGGATCATCTTACCGCCAGTCCCAATCATTTTGCCAGCCGTACCATCAGGAATGATGGTAGTCACAATTTCATTCGGGAATTCCTATCATTAAAACGCACATTCCTTGCTTCATCCCTTTTCTCAGTGGCAACATCATCATCAGAGGAAGAATCACCCGGATTTTCAATTGGTTCCCATACCTTGTGATGTCTCTAGTGAAACCGTGGGAGACATTGATCACTTTCCTTATGTTTTCCAACCATTTGCCGGCTACCTCATTAAATAATCTGTGGTCACTAGATGACGCCACTACTTCATAAGTAGGCAGGTCGGTAATACTACTGGGAGTCATTACCATCTCTATTTGGGTTCCGTTATAGTGGTCCTTCATCTTGGCAAGGTGATGGTTCAAGACAGTGTGAGCTGTGACCATATCACTATTGCAATTAATAGAGATAGGCGGTGATTGACATAGGAAAATAGGAGCGTTTATTGTGTCAGCCAGTTTGTACACCACCTTTTTCAGCCTCGTGAGTATTTCCAGACCAGTTGCTCCAGACTCTAACTCTTTCAGACCAAGGCAGACAATGATAGCTCCATATTCCATCAGTTCTTCTCTTTTCTTGGATGTTTTCCTCAACATCATCTCAAGCTCATCCATGCCCGTTGTTCCTTCAGTAAGACATATGTCCCAGGCCCATTGTTGATCATTTTGTGCAATCAGATCCATATGTTGCTCATCAGTGACAAAGAGGATTTTCTCTTTTTTCTTAAGTTAAGGTTTAGGCCTAGCTGCGGCAGAGGAGGAAGATCCTTCAGCCATGACACCTATCTTCCTCACATGTTCCAAATTTTTCTGTTCCAGCTTAGATATCTGCTCTACGTTTCTAGTAATAATACTGTTCAATTCCTCAATCTTTTTCTCTGATCGGTTGAATTTTACCTTTTCATAGCTCAGCTGTACACTAAGATTGTTATTTTTCTGCGATAGTACATTTTTCTCATCTATCACTAATTTCTTCTCATCATTACTAATTTTTAGTTGTTCTCTAAGCTCACCAATTAGTTTGTCCTTTGACTCATCCTCTTGCTTCAATCTTGCAAAACTTGCTGATTTTTCGGTCAGCATGGACATCATCTCGTCCATACTCATGGACAACTCGTCCCTCTCAGCATGGGAGGTGCTCGCTTGAGGGGAGTTTGCTGGGTTCACCCTAGGCCTCTTCCCTGGTTTATTGACAGCAGCTTCATCCTCACCAGAGACAGCAACTTTATCAACAGGTGGCACCACCTGGTTATCCACATCTTTCTCCGGTGCTTGGATATTCTTCTCAACAGCCTCTCCACCATCTTCCGCTTCCATCAAGTCAGCCCAATTTAAGGGCGTGGGGGGTGTGGAGGATTTAGAGGATATCCTCCTTTTTTTCCCCATACGTTTGCCATTTTTGGATGCCATCTGTAGAAGAGAAATGTCATGAGGATTAGTCTTTTTATCTTTTTTCCTAATGTTCCTTACTTTATTTTTCATGTAATTTGCAATTAGTTGAGGATGAACATTTTTTTCAGGCTCATAAGTGCTTGCACTTATAGGATATCCATCCCACCATACCCTGAAAAATCTTGTTTTTTTCCTCCTATCCCAGAAATCACCAAGGATTTTTTTAACATGGAATATTTCCATAGCTATAGTCTACTATCATATATATGTAGATATATAGAGTTACTGGGGGAGAATTTCCTAGTTTTGGATCGTATTCTAATCACAATCTTTGAATATAGACACAGGAAAAAGCCTGTTTATATATATGTATATATATAAATGTATTTTTATAGGAGTAAGCCTAGTTTGACAGTTACTATGTAAGCCAGGTTATAGCCTAGCTTTAAACGTTTCTTGGCGTGCTAAGAGTAAGCCTAGCTTGACGTTATTTATGTATGCCAGGTGATAGCCTAGCTGTAAACTTTTTCTTGGCGTGCTAGGAGAAAGCCTAGTTTGACGTTATCTATACGTACTAGGTGATAGCCTAGCTTTAAACCTTACACAACGTGCTAGGAGATAGCCTAACTTGATGTTTCCTGTTTCAGCGTACTAGGAGATAGCCTAGCTTGATATTTTCTTTCTCAGCTTACTAGGAGATAGCCTAGCTTGAAATTTCCTGCTTGAAGTCAATCAATCAATGGTCTAGGGGATAGCCTAGTTAAAATGTCCAAGAAATTAGCTTGGTTTCAATATTTTCAGGATTATACCTTGCACATCCAGGAGAAAAGCCTGGTTAGGTAACTACCTGTTTTTACAATACCAGTTATCTGCCGGTATTAATTATTTTCTATTTCCGCGTGATTGGTGGTCACTTAATTTACTTTCTTCGTTTTAAGCTGATTTTGATAATAATAATATTCCAAGAAATAAGCTTGGTTGTCGCTTGTGCAGTTTTTCAGTACATAAAATTAATATGCTTGTATAGTCAAATAATTACCGGTTTATTGCCGGTATTCACGTACCTGGTGGTCTCGAAATAAATATTTTATGGCGTTCTAGTAAATATTTAGAATTGAATATGTTATTTATTCTTACCGTTTTCGCCTTTGTAAGTGTATGAACCTGAACGCCCAATCGTAGTTGTTGAAAATATCAGTTTTGTCAGTTTATAAATTCACTACAGTTTTCCTATTCACTTTCCAAAATTGTTTCCGTCTTAATGTATTGAGGGTCAAAGCCGCACTGAAGTAAGTTTGAACCACGATTAGCAGAACGGTTAACCAGTGCGACAAGTGAGTTGTTTAATTCGGAGCTTGTCAAGCTATCACCAAAGCTGACAAGCTGAACTCAGACTTATATTTGTTATATCGTATCTTATTTTATTAGTGTAGTAGTTGAGTTTGAGTTTGAGTTATGCATCCAATTTAACACCAATATACAGCGCTACCTTAAAGAACATCAGATGCTAAAAGATTATTTTCACTGTATTACGGTGTATGAGCAATGGCGGACCTGAATGCGTCAGTGTAATATTCACAAAATAAAAAACTGTTGAAGTTCACCTTCGAATATTCTCTGTTTTATCCACCAGAACTCTCCGCACGAATCGGGTAGTGGTTATAATCGATGCAAGTGAGAAAGTTCCAATATAAATTTTCGATTTAGCCGTTTTTATTGGCAGGTTTTGATAAGAAATCGGGTCTTAATCAAAAACACCGCTGACCACCTCGACGCGTGCGCACAACTATATCTACATTATAGATCCAGACGCATACCTACTGAAGGGGCCAGAATTGACACTCAGCGCGCAGTATTCCACACGCTATATGGTCCACGTAGCAGATTTATCGGAAGTGTAGACCTTGCTATAATGATCATAATCAGCAGAAAAGCGATCAAAATTCGGAGCGCGATGAAAACACCGCCATTCACGATAACCACGCATGCGCACACCTGAAGTGATGACAGGAAAGACACCTGAAGTGATGACAGGTAAGACAAGAATATGGTGATAACACAGTTTGGGTCCTGTTTCAGATAATTCAATGGATGAGCAGCTGAGAGCTTTAGTCTGGCAGTAGGAGACCATGACCCAAACTTGCCTGATAAAGTTTTTTCTCTGTTGATTATTCATTTATGGGGACTAGATAAAATTTCTCACGGGGTGTGAAACGCTCACCCTTGAACAATTTGAGATATTGGCAGATAAGAATTAGATGGCAGATATCGGACATTTAAATTAGTAAAAATAGAATGTATTCAAAATACCAGTTACATTATAATATTGATTAGAAATAAAATTATTACATAAAATTATATTTTACTGAGTCAGCATGTTTCATGTCACCTTATAACAAAACTTGAATGAATGTACATCAAAACACTATCAGTACCCACTTGCAAATGTTAAACATTGATATTTATGGATATGTACTTTAGTTTATTATCAATGACCTACATATAAAGAAATATACTAAGACGTGAGATCATTATATAGGGACACAGTCTTTATCACTTATGCTAAATGATTGTCCATGATATAATAATTTGAATTCATAACAAATTGTGGAAGATATATTCAATCAGAGAGGTTTTGGTCAATACTGAAGAGATGGGGATTTCTACTTGTCTGAAGCATATCACAGTGGAACCAATCACATTCCTATACATATTTTCATGGAGTCTCATGTCCCCTACTGAAAACTTCTTTTTTTACCAAAGGTATGTTGATGATTGTATCATATCCTTAATATTTGTTCACAAAAAGATACATAGTGTCAAGCATGCAAGAAAAAGAAAATGTCACTTCATGAATTATTAGCATACCTTAAATTAAGCAAAATGTATGAAATAAAAACATTAATTGAGAATGTAGCATGAATGGAAAAGTTGGAGAGTGGTTAAGTTGGAGAGTGTGCATGCCGCTCTCAGCTTAAAGTAAAGCAAAATGTATATTGTCCTTTAGAGGGGGTATTTACTGAACATTGTGTTAATGATGATTATGATGACAAAAGGTCTAAATATATTATAATGGGAATCTAATTTGATAATTATAATCTTTGATCAGTATAGCATTCTTACATTGTTATTGTCTCTTTTTTATGTATATATCTTACTTCGAGACGTAGTAGACCTATCTATCATAACCAAAGTACTTTTCAAATTTAGCTCGAAACTGTAATATTGCTTTAGTAAATCAACATAATATCTGTTATCTGATATGGTAATAAAATGAAATGTAATACGATGCAGCTACAAAACAATGGTACATAAATAGTTCAAACTTTATCCTTGAAAACATAGTTTGGCCCGGATCAAGGGCTATAGTAAATATTAAGCTGGTCAATAAAGCCAACCCAATATTATGCCACCCCTTAGCATGTTTTCCTCGGATATTATAAGTTTGTCAACAAACTTTGTTTAGCTGACCAATGATATTGTGCAAATACCTGATTAGTAAAGTTTTGCTAACAATGAGGCACCTTCACATTGGTACAACAGAGTGATTCGGCTTACAGAGTCCTGTTTGTCCATAATGTTTGTCTATTGGTACTGGCCTAACACACAGACCACAACAGAGGTCACATGGTTGTAACATGTAACCACCTGGTGGTCAAAAGAGTACATCCAGTACTTGACACTTTCAGAAAAAACACGATAACCATGTTCAGTGTATTTTGGTTGATTTTGGTGAGATAGCTTGCTTGTATCACAGTCTCAAGTCTTGTGGATACATATCATTTATTAAATAAGCATACCCAAAACCTCTGTAAAATCGCCTGTGATCTTTGTTACTTCATGAATGCGTCAATGAATGTTTGATTTGATATCATACAGCTTGTTATTCATATATTCATCCCACCCACATTGCCAAATATATCTCATTAATACATTGATATATATCTAAAGATTTCAAAGTAGCTCCCTTTATTGCCGGTAACACACATTGCTTCAAGGGGAAACTATCCCATTGTTGTTGGGGTTTTACATCACTTGCAGCATTTTTTTTCTGTCCTTTCATGGTTGGAGTATTATGAATGGAGTTGTGACGTTGTGGATTGTGCACATGACGCCAAAGCAACCCATTGTTTGGAACAATGGGATAGTTTCCCCTTGAAGCAATGTGTGTTACCGGCAATAAAGGGAGCTACTTTGAAATGTTTAGAATATAAAAAGAAATTATCATATCATTATGAATAGGTTTTTGGCTATCTTATGGTGTACTTTGGAAGAATTTGAATTTCATAGTTACTTCTGCAATCCCTTGAAGTTGATATCTACAAAGAAGAGTTTTAGTCATTACACAATCTATAGGAAAATTATCTATAGATATAGAAGCGTGAGATTTTCTAAGTATAGATAATATATTTGAGAAAATTAAGTTAATAGTTTATCAATATTCTCTTAACCTAACACAGCATTTTTGTAAAAAAAAAAGTTGTTTTTCACAAAAGCAACAAGCTTTTTTGTTAGAATATCAACATTCTGTGGGTAAAGATGTTTCATCAATGTGAAATCACCTTGCTGGGCAAATGCAATGTGAATGGAATGGACACATATATTGACAAATTTGAAATATCAAAAGATTTGAAATATCAAAAGAAAGATGTATTCCCAGTTAAAAGAATGATACATTGTAAAGGCCTGCCAAAGAATGCGTTGGTGGTATAAAATAAATGTGAACGTTGTGCTAGTTGTCTGAATTGTGTGATATTTCAGGTAAATCGATGCATTTGTATTGAGCTATTTGCAAGTTGGGCGAGTTATGTGGAAATCCCTGACATGGACGTTTCTAAAACGTTGTAGAATTGTCTACATTTGGATTGGAGAATTAAAATTTATGTCTCCATAATCAGTAGAGAAAGTAGAACATTTCACTTATGATATGTTTTGGTCTAACTGTTACCCATGGTTTGTGAGTATCCGTCGTTGGGGGACGTGGACGGGGGATCGATACTCTACTCTACTTGCTGGCTAGTGTGAGGCGGGGCACGGAACCTAGCAACCCTATCTCCCTATATGAGGTGTGAGGTAATAAGGACTGCAAACACAGAATATACACTGCACAATATCTACCTTTATTCGGTGCTGTATATCCTTGTCTGGCTAGGCCGGCATGGCAATGAGCGAGGCATATGAAATACCCAAATGCATGATACTAATAGAGTCCTGCGAATACATAAAACACCCAAGTCCATGTGGTCATGATGCTGAGTGTTGTGGATCTTCTAGGCAAGTGGACGCTGGAACTCTGCTTCTCTCTGACTGCTGTCTAACAGTTGCGGGGCCTTTTAAAGGATCGTTGAGCATCATGTGTGTGGGATCTGCCTGCGTGGCATCTTCTCCTGCTACGGGGTTACGCACGGGTTGTGCACGTCTTGCCTGCGTCGTATGGGGGAATCACATCATCTCTATGTCCGGTGAGTCATCTCTATGTCCGGTGAGTGAGGCAATGCATCAGCCTGCACTTGTTGACTTCACGCGGCACACACTAACTATGCATGATATTCTGCCAGAGATCGTGATTGTCCATGATTGTCTAAATATATTCCTGAGAGTGTATAGGTAGGTAATCTATATCCTACATAACTACTGTCTATGATGGGTCAGAATTGTCACAAAGTTGAATAACGTCAGATTCTCTAAGTTTTCAGCTCATATGGCGTCATAAGACACAATGGTTTGGCGGTAACACACATTGTACCTTTGATCTTATGGTGTCACAACTCCATTCATTATCCTCCAAGTTTCATGAAAGGTAGAGGCGACAATGTCTCCAACAGGCAAGAATTGGGTCAAATATGATCATAGCACTGAAAATGCAGCAGATATAGAACAGAAGATAGGGAGAATTATAACTCATTAATCTGAATTATTGAATCATATTATTCTTCTTCATTATATTTCAGAGCCTGCTCTGTACGCTACAATGATGAAGCTGTATGTAATAATTTACAAAATTCAAGTTATGCAGCCCAGGAGATACTGGTGCAGTCTGATTTGGCACAACTACAGTTTTATACCACCTTCTCTGGACGAATTTTTCCTATATTTTTGGCAATAATGTTTGGAATCCTCACTGACAAGTAAGAATGCATTCTTTTAAAATTATCTCATATTTCATTTTAATTCTGAACATTAAGCTTACTTACCTATATTTACAATTAAACCAAACCGACTTGTTTATAATTTTCTATCTCAAGTTGTTTCTTCATATTGCATAATTGACAAATAAATAGTTATATTTCTCATACAGATATGGTCCAAAGTTGACCATGTTTATCTCACTCCTGGGAGCAATCTCAGAAACAACACTTTACATTGCTATGGCTCTGAATCCAACATGGCCAATTGAATTATACCTTTTGGCTAAAGGTGTCTCTGGTATAACTGGAGGGGTGACAGCATACTTTTTGGGCATGTTCAGCTTTATCACATCTGTAACATCAGAGAAAAACAGAACTGGTCGTATGGGAATAGCGGACGGAGTTGCCACCTTTGGACATGCATGCGGTTATCTTTTATCTGGTGTCATTCTGGAGGCCACTAGTTTTATATTTATGTTTTCTTTAAACACAGGCCTCCATATCGTAGCTGTTTTGTATTTACTTGTGTGCATTAAAACAAAAGAGAAAAAAAGCCATAATACAATTAAAAAAGACATAAATCCAACAGACAGTGATGTAATCGAGGAAATGCATGAAGAAAGAATGGAACACATTCAATTAAATGCACACAGAAATTCTGGGTATAAAATTGATGAAAAAAATCTAAATCAAAGGCAGGTGTCACGAGTGGCATGTATCAACATTGCCAAGGAGATGCTCAGAAAGAGGCCAAGGAATGGTAGAACTCATTTTATCATTTTGTTGATAATAATGTTCTTCTTGATATTTGGGAACGTACGTGAGTGTTATTCAATTTCATAAAACATATAAAGGTTAAACAATAAATTATGAAAACATCCAGCTAAATTATGTTTTTTCCATAATCAAATCACTCAATAATTGTGTAGTATGTTGCACCAAATCTCTTAAACTGTGTTTGGTTACTTTTTTGTAGCATTTTATACCTTAGTGTTTTTATACACCAAACTGCAACCATTAAGTTGGAGCCAAAGTCTATATGGGCTGTACAAAGGGATCACATGTATTGGTCAGTCTATCGGTGAGGTACTCGTATTTCCATTTCTCAAGAGGATAAAGATCAAGGACACATATCTGATGTTTGCAGGCATCTTATCTGAAGTTATTCTAGGTTTAATGCTATCATGGGCAAGGACCACATGGATGATATTTCTTGGTAAGTTTAAATTCAATTATCTGGGTTGTCTCTGTACTCAATTTGCTGATTTCCAGGAAATCCATGATGAGGGATGGAGGGTGTCGTGATAAAGCATAGGAAAGTTCAAATTGTTCATGTATTTAAATTATAGACTATCTTTATATCACTTTTTAATATTAAACAGTGTCAAGGTGCTGAGATGAGATAAGATAATGTCAATTGACAAAGAGATGAGATAATGTCAATTGACAAAGTTAAGCATAACGATCAAAATGGGGTTGGGTAAGGGGGTGTCTCAGAAACAAATCTAATAGGATTTGGTAGCAGTCCCAAATACTTGTCAGTCCCCTTATGATGGTAATCAGTGTTCCAGAGGGTAAACTGTGTAGGCTATAGATTACCTACCTATAGACTCTTATAAACAAATATAGACAATCACGATCTTTGTCAAGAAACCATATGGGTTACTGAGGCCAACAAGTGCAAGCCGAGGATAAATATTACCTGCCATGAATAGAGATGACGTGATTCTCCAAACCACGCAGGCAGGACATGTGCAGCCCTGAAGCCGGAGAAGACGCTATGCAGGCAGTCCTCACACAGATGCTCAGTTTTCCTTAAAAAGGCCCCAAAATCGCTACTCAGAGAGCAGAATCCACTTGCCTAGAAGATCCACGACACTCAGCATCGTGACAGCCACACTTGTATAGACTTGGGTGTTTTATGCATTCTCAGGACTTTGTCAGTATCATGCATTCAGGTATTCCATATGCCTTGCTCTTTGCAGTGCCGACCTAGCCAGACTAGTGTATACAGCACCGAATAAAGGAGACCCTTGCGCATTGTATACTCTGTGTCTGCAGTCCTTATTACCTCCCAACTCACATAGGTAGATAGGGTAGCTGGGTTAAGGCCCCGTTCACAGCCAGCAAGTATCATATGCCTGACCCCCGTCCACGTTCCCCAACGGCGGAGACATTCCCCATACGCTAGTAGGGTTACAAACCATACGTAACATACTGTCCATGTAGTTCTCACAAAATGGTGATCAACCTAATTGACAACAAATTTCAATGTACCTCTGAATGCTTCTAATATATATATAATATTCATTTAAGGGGGAAATCTTGCATTTTTCGCTGGTAATATGTTCACATGCTGCAGATCTATGATATCCTTTCTTCTCCATGAGAATGAAGTTGGTAAGTTATGCAATATTGCATCTTATATTAATTTTACTGCATCTTTTATTTTCTTTTCATGTTTTTCACATTATCATTAAGGCGTGGGAAATAGAGTTTTACTTCTTCATATTAATTTGTTTTAATTGGGTATTACCCACCTGGCTTCTTTTGGAATGGATTAGGACTACTCATACAATAACTACAATTCTGGCTAACTGAGTGGGTGATGGTGCCACCTGGTGTGAACGAATCCAGGGCTCTTCCTGCTTATTTGAAGACATTGCATTTCTGTACATCAACCTAAGAGTTCCACTGTAAAAAGTCATGACTAACAAGGAAAACGTTGCTTAATTAACAAAGAAAGATTTGCAGAAAAAGCTTGTTAAGAATGGATTGGATTCTTGTAACAAGAACAAGAACTCACTGTAAATGGACCCCTGAGAGACTATAACTTTCCATAATGTTTATTTTGTCAACAACCACAACCGACATTGTACCAATGTTGTTTTTGCCGCCGTGTGACCCATGTAACATCTGCCATCCAATAATAGTCATGTAATTTTCTCAGTTTTAGAGTGTGTGAGCAACACACTCCTGCCTCACAGAAGAAATTGATATAAAAAAAATAAATGACATCAATCTCAAGGAAATACACAATGAAACGGAAGTAGCTGTGTATACAGAACTATCCCATGATGCATTGTGCATGACTACAATGCCACCTGAGGCATAATAAATCTTGAATCTCGAGCAGCCAGAATTATTTATAAATCGATCATGCTTGGAAATATGCCTAGTCCTGGAATTACTTGAAAAGAATTATGGACCGGTATCTAATCGAGCCTATTATGTAAGCATATTGAGAGACGGGTGGCAAACTACCCATCTCTTTGACGCCATTTACATGTAAAAAGCATGAGCAGCACATACTGAAATCCTATTTTGTGCCAAAAAATATTCTAAGCCAAACATACTTTGGAAAGTATTTTTACACGTAACATTTTGTCAAAACCTGATAACCCCACATTAAGACAAAGATTTATAATTCTTATGTTCAAATGACAGAATGACTAGGAAACTTTGTCTATGAACACATAGGTCACTATATTTCCTTATATTCCAAGGTTGTTGTATACCCAACTACTATCATCCTTAACAAAAACATTTAAATTCCTCGAACTGGTATTATTATTATTATTATTATTATTATTATTATTATTATTATTATTATTATTATTATTATTATTATTATTATTATTATTATTATTATTATTATTATTATTATTATTATTATTATTATTATTATTATTATTATTATATAAACAAATCCAATGAAATTTCTATCCATTTATTCTCATGTAATTTATTTCAAGGTAAGGTGTATGCTGTCATAGGATCAATACAAGGGATCAGTGAGATGGCAGCCTGTGCTTTCTTCCCCATAATTTACTCAATATCACTCACTAAATTATGGCCTGGATTTTCATTTTTCCTGGGATCGATTATCTACGTTATACCATTTCTGCTTGGAGTGTCAGTTATTTATTTTAAATTAAGTTTATTGATCCCCTAATGTAAAAAAAGAAATCATTAAACTTTAATAGTAATGGTAATAAGAAGCTGCTAAAATATGTTGAATAATTTCAAATTGTATCTTTATTGGAACATTATATGTATTGTTATATTACATATAAATTAAAAATAAAATTGATTGATACATTTTAGGTGGCTTCACTTTGACTACAGGAAAAAGGGAATTTTTACAGATGAAAGTTCATCCGCAAAGAAATATGAAAACAAAGACGAAGAATAACTATTAAAGCTTTAAATTTATTTCATCGAATTGTGCACACATAAGAAAAATGATCATTACCTGTTAGTTGTATATCTATTGAAACATCGTCACAAGTTATATGATATTCATTATGAAGAATATTGTTTTTTATAGATTAAAATATTGCATGTAATCAAATTTGCCCATTTTCAAAATATACATTTTGTAAACAGTTAAAAATGATCAAATATTGCCTTGAAATTAATGATATATAGATAAAGATATAATTTAAAAAGCAGTTTATTAACGGAAACTGGAACTACTTAATTGAGAAGTCAATTTGCTTATAAGGGAACTCCAGAAATGTATTAAAGATAACAGGGCATGTCATACTGAAAAATTCATGTAAATAACAATTCCAAGTAGGATCCACAATGAAAACTTTGTAATTAATTTTTGTTTAATATGTATTTCAATAAAGCAGGTTAGTACATATTTATGGCAAATCAACAACCTAAAATATCAAAATAATAGTCACACCCAAATTGCAAATTTCACCTCTGATTAATGTATTCATATTAGAAAAAAATCAAATTAGGGTAGTTCAGCGTATTTTGCATAATCACAAGACAGGTGCAATCTTTCATGATGGCAACATTGAATTGGGTGGTTTGTATATCACATCAAGTTGATATGTCCTATTTCCGATGGCAAGTTGACATATCCTGTTTGTGATTGGCATGGTCTCTGTGACAGTTGACAAGTTGGCATGTCCTGTATATGGATGTAAGTTTACACAATGGGAAATAATGTCACCTTCTTGGATGTTTTTAAGTCGCATTAAAAGACATCTGGAGGCACTACTCTGAATAGCCATATGAACAGACTATGCCCGGTCCAGTTGCAATTCCTGTGTGTTCTTTTGCTTCAGGGCAATTCAGTTACTTATCTGATTTTCATAACTTAACCATCAAAAGAAAGTTGAATAAATCTCTCTCATGTATCCTTTTTCTCTTCATAAAATGCCAGATGAACACATGTACACAGGCTTGTGATGCTCACACATCTTTGTTTATTTTATTTATTTAATACTTTTTACATCACTTTCAACATTATTTCAGTCACTTCGAGACCTACTTGTAGCAGATATAGTGCAGCCTCACTGAATTATCATGTCGCAGGTCCTTGACATGACAACCCACCCGGTCACAGTTTTACAAGGACAACAGGAATAGTAACTTGTGTGACACCTGGAATAGATTGTTTAGTATTTGTTGATTTTTGTTGATTTAATTTATGTTACAGGTCCACAAGCATGCATACTATAGAAAGACAGTCCCAACAACATCTTAATAGAATACAAGAATGGGCTAATAAAGGATTTAGGTTTTCTTTAAAAAAAACTGTGTGTATGCACTTTTGTGAAAAATGGAGGGTTCACCCATATCCTAGGCCTATCTTGTATACCAGATGTTAAATAAACCAAGTTACTTGGACATTTTTTTGACAGGAAATTATCTTTTTACCTCTCCATAAATATGTTAACAAGAAATACCAGAAGGCATTAGATTTAATATGGGTTCTTGCCCATAGCGATTGAGTAGGGGACCGTAATATTTTATTACAATTATATAGAATGCTGGTACGTTCCAAACCTAATTACGGATGTATGCTATATGGGTCAGTACATCCATTTTATATAGAAATGATCCTGTACAAAAAGTTTGAGACTATGGCTTGGTGCATTTTGTACATCACCTGCAGATAGCTTGGATGAACTGCCTCTTGATTTAAAGAGAGAAAAGCCTACCCTTCAGTATGCTGCAAAAATTGCTGCAAACCCAGACAATCCTGCACATGATACCCTATTTTATCCAAATAATGTTAATCTTTTTGAAAATAAACCTAATACAATAACAACTTATTGCATCAATAAACATTACAAGTATGCAACAACCACATTATAAAGACCAGTTTATGTGGGATTTTTTAATACTATGTATTGTCATGACACTTATATGTCCTCCTCAATGAAAACGTGGAGATATCCGAACATTTAGTGAGATGTTCCAACCCAATGTCACAGCAGCATGAAACTTGGAGCGAGAAGTAATGCTTTATATATCTCAGTGACACCTGGACAATGTAATATTATCAATATGATCAGGATGTATTGTGGGGCATGGATTGCCTACGTGTAGACATGTATGATATCTGTCAGACATTTATAGACGTTGCTAGGGAGATGTTGCTAAGGACATGTTGTCATGGACACTAAACACATCCTCATGTGTAAGATGACGCAGGATCAGATACCAACACGAGATGAGGCCAATGAGTGCGAACTCGTTAGGATTTAGACATGTGCCTATATAACAAGCCTGAACCGCTACTAGGCGCACAATGTCCACTTGCATAGAGGGTCCACAACACTCCATCACATGATCCACACTGTTGACACTTGAATTGTATAGACATTTAGGTGTGTCTTCAAGCCTGAGAGCTTCCTTCAGTATAGTCATCAGTCATCAATATTTGGGTATATCACACTTATGCCATGCCTTCCCTAGCCTGACTGAAGTGTATACCTGTACCAGAATATAAAGACTACTATTGTACTAAATCTATGCTGATTCTGCAGTCATTCTTGTCTCCATATAGATAGGTATGTTAGGCAGCTAGGTATTAGGCTCCAACTCACTTAAACCAGCGAATATAGTAGATATTTCCTTTATACATCAGTAGGTCCCCAAACCTACGTAACAGTATTGGATGAATTGCCTTTTATTATCACTATATCCAAACACATACATATTTAGTAAACTAAGGGCAAAAACAGATATCAGTTAAATGAAACCTAAATGCAACTCAACAAGTAGCCACAGTTGGTTGAGCATAGGATCTGTGCATTTGATGGTTAAATAAGTGGAGGATGGGAGGTGGTGGATTTGACTCCCAATGCCAGCAGTGTTACTTCTACACTGGTTAAAAGGTTTGAAAGTCAACCTGATTTGGTCAATATGATAATTGCTGAAGGGGTCGAAAAATCACCATTTCCATTTCAATAAGTAGCCATTATCAAGATAAACGTTATTACCCCCAACACAGGCTCAGACAGCAATCTCCCACATTATATCTTCCATGTATTGGATTCACCCCTCGCTTTTACTGTTATCATACCTCAACATTTAAATGATCATTTTTTATTGAACATCTCACCATAAACCTCAATGTTATATTGCACAATTTGGTTTGCAGTATTTGATAAAATGAGCATATAAAAGTGCCAGTCGGTGATTTATATGTAAACCACCTTCATTTGGCTTGCATCAACGTTCCAAAATGTGACGCGTACACATCACATTCTTAGAGCTACAACACCAGACAATAGGGTTCCTTTTTTCCTAGCAATTCCGTATTCAAGGGATCTCTGTCAGTAATAGATAAATCTTCTGGGGTTCTAATGCAACATGTGCCATAATGATTTTTTCTGGTGCCAACTTTTTTGTGGCCCCTACTAATAATTTATTATTATTATTATTATATAGAAGTATAAGAATGTTATCTTAATTAATATTCTTAACTAATAAATTGAAAACATCTGATGGATTTTGTCAAATATTCCACCAAATAGCAGCAAAGCCCTTTGTTTTCTGACTGCCAGACTATCTTAAATTTACGAGGGATCACCCATTAATCCATGGGTCGTAGTGTAGTTGGTTAGAGCACCAGCTTATTAACACCAGTTCCTCTGTGGTGATCCAAAGGTTGTGGGTTCAATCCCCAGCTGTGCCGAGATTGAATGGATACAATTTCACACATGAGATGAGGCCTGTGCCAAAGTGTTAACCCTTTGTCCTTGTAAATCTGTGACCGGGTGGGTTGTCATGTCAAGGACTTGCAACATGACAATTCCGTGAGGCAGCACGATATCTGCTACAAATAGGTCTCATTACGAAATGACTGAAATTATGTTGAAAGTGATGTTAAGCCAAATAAACAAACAAACAATCGCCCATTATTAGTTGCAAAGAGTTCCGATAGATGACTCTGTTGGACAAGTTCTTAGAAGCCGATCCAGCCAGGGGTGTGCTGCATATAAGTTGCATTGGTTCCTTGTTTAGACTTGAATAGACTTTAAGATAGCTCTACTTACATGGTAGGTGCATGATACGTATGCACCAGAGTACCTATCATTACTGTTAAAATAACAATCTGGAGCAAGAAATCTCAAATCAGTAAGTATGATGCCAATAAGTATGATGCAACAAGAACTGATATGAAGATGTGGTGATAGGGCTTTTATGGTATATGCTTCAAGATTATGGAATGCCTAGTCCTTGCAAGTGAAAATTTAGCTTTAGATTGCTGTAAATTTAAATTGAAGACTCACCTATAAAGGAAATACTCTCTGCAAAATTTGCCACGAGCAGACACTGTGAAATGGCGCTATACAGATATTGGAACTTGGAACAATAAGATAAATTATTAACAATATCAGATGTGAAAGTTTAGAAAAGTCTAATGATATTGCTTTACACTCTGGATATATGTCTTTGTGACTGAGCTCTATTTATCTTTTTTTAAATAAAGGCTGTTCTTAACTTGCTTTACATCCAAAGTCAGGTATTTTTTATTATAGAAAACACACATCATGGGCGAATGCTCTATTTTGAACCATGTGAATTTTCAATCCAAGCTTTATCATAAAACATTCCTTATACAGGCTTATACAGGTAATATTGTCCATTTATCAAACATCTAATTGAATTATATAACTAAAGGTTGTTACATGATTACATATTATTTTGGGAAATATTTTCACAGAAAAAAATTTAGGTCATCAAAAATGTATAAACCTCAGAATTGAAATACATATATAACATTATGTTTATCATAATAATATCATGAAAATCTGCAATTATATAAATTGTTCAAAACAATCGATGTCAGATGGAAATTGTCGCCAAAGTTAGAAACTGTGCCAATCTGATTAAATGGATTATTTATTGTTATGTCACATAATAATAATAATGATAATGATGATGATGATGATGATTGATGAGAAACTATCGGATCACAATATTATTAAGATACAATTGCATATGCATTGCAAAATTAATAATAAAAATAAAATAAAATACAGGAATTTTAAGAAAATGAACATTAAGGAATTTATTAATGACATTGAAGATACATTTGGAAGAAACAAGTCATATCAAGACTTTGACCTCGATGAGCTTCTGCATAAGTACAATAAGCTGAGCTTCTGCATAAGTACAATAAACTGTCGGGAGTCCTGAATAAACATGCTCCTGAAGTCGAGAGAAGCATCGTGATCAGAAAACCGGCGCCATGGTTGTCGGATGATATTCAATCTGAAAAAAGGAAAAAAAGAAAATTAGAACGAAAACATGATAAATCTGGACTCCTTTCATACAAATTACAATATCAATTACAACGAAATAAATATAACAACATGGTAAAAAAGGCCAGATGTACCTATTTTTCCAATCAAATAGATATTAAGTCAAATCCTAAGAAGTTATTCAAAATACTAAATAAGCTGTTACATAAAAAAGAGGACACCCTGTTCCCCAATAGTCAAGATAAAAGGGAACTGGCCACGGAATTTAATAATTTCTTTCTGGATAAAATCACTAATCTCAGAAATGATATGGACTCAAATAAAACTAATACGGACCCGATAGTCAAGGAGCCAAAATTTAAAACTAGATTAAATAATTTTGAACCATTAAGCAAAATCGAAGTTAGTAAATTGATGAAAGAAGCCGCAAAGAAGTCATGTGAGCTTGATCCAATTCCAACCTGGCTGCTTGCTGAATGTCTATCAAACCTGCTGCCATTAATTACTGAAATTATAAACAAATCAATTACATTGGGTCACATGCCTGATGACTTAAAGATGGCAATCATTAGACCTCTAATTAAGAAGTTGGGTCTGGAACTAATTAAAAAGAACTATAGGCCCGTATCTAATCTAGCTTACCTGTCGAAACTAATTGAGAGGGCAGTAGCGAAACAGTTTGTCGGCCATCTTATAAAAAATGACATTAGGAGCATGTTCCAGTCAGCATACAAAGAATTTCATAGTACTGAAACAGCCTTATTTAAAGTTCAAAACGATATCTTAACAGACATGGACAATAATAAGGCAGTTATGCTCATCTTACTAGACCTATCTGCCGCATTTGACACAATTGATCATGATATTCTGCTGAATAGACTCAGAAACAGATGTGGTATAGGCGGAACGGCATTGGAATGGTTTAAATCCTATTCATCCAATAGAAAGCAATGTGTTACTATTGAAGGAAAAAGATCGTAAAATATGAATATTGACCATGGGGTACCCCAGGGCTCGGTACTTGGCCCCATACTCTTTACTACTTATATGGAACCATTAGCTGATGTGATAGGACAATATGGTTTAAGACACCATGTATATGCGGACGACACCCAGATATACATCAGCCTGGATCAGACATCAGCTGATGGAATGAAAAATTCCTTAACAGAAATTGAAGAATGCATTCAAAAAATAAGAAAATTCCTATTGGATAATAAAATGAAAATTAATGATGGGAAAACAGAAATGCTTATTTATGCAAAAAAATCTAACCTAAAAAATAAATGATCCCTGAAAAGATCACTGTTGGATTGACTGAGATTGACTGAGATCTGATAAGGTTAAGGATCTAGGGGTGATCCTCGATCAGGAACTAGACATGAAGCAACAAATTAAAAAGATATGCAAGAGCGGTTACTTTCATGTTAGAAACCTGGCTAGAATAAGGAACTGCCTGGATGGGAAAACTGCTAATACTCTAGCTCATGCATTCATCAGTTCTACACTGGATTATGGTAATTCGCTATTGGCTGGAATGCCGAAGTGTGAAATAGCAAAGTTGCAAAAATTACAGAACTCTGCAGCAAGAGTAGTGGGAAAGCTCAAAAAGAGAGATCATATCACCCATAAACTGATGGAGTTACACTGGCTACCTGTTGAGGCGAGAATAGATTTCAAGATTGCCTTGCTAACATGGAAAATACAAAATGGCCGGGCTCCTGATTATCTGTCAAACCTTATTATTCCTAAAAATGGGGAGAAAAACCTAAGATCTAATGGGAATAATGAGTATCTGATTCCTAAAACAAACTCTAGGACTATAGGTGATAGAACGTTTTCAGCCTATGCGCCGAAAATCTGGAATGCCCTCCCCCTTCCAGTGAAAAATTGTAAAACAGTTGATTCTTTTAAGAAATACTTAAAGACTCACTTGTTTGAAAGACATTATCTTCGAAAGCACCATGAGCAGTCTATGTCTGAAATAGCGCTATAGAAATGTATTATTATTATTATTATTAATGATAATGATAATGATAATAATAATAATAATAATAATAATAAAATTTGTATAGCGCTGATACCAGACAAGTCTGTTCATAGCGCTGTGTTCAGGACGTGCATCCTGAAGAGATGAGTTTTCAGTCAATTCTTAAATGAGGAGACTGAAGTACTGGTCCTAATTTCAGTAGGCAAGGAATTCCAGAGTCTAGGGTCGACAGATGAAAAGGCCCTGTCAGCCACTGTCCTGAGCCTGGTATTAGGCACTTGTAGATGGTTGCCATCGTTGGATTTTTGACAGCGTTCCCCTTGTTTGATTAGGAGTATATCATGTAAGTAAGGCGGAGCCTCACCATTTAGGGCCTTCAAGGTTAAGAGAAGGATTTTAAAATCTATTCTTGCATGAACAGGGAGCCAGTGCAGTTCCTGTAGTTTTCCTGAAATGTGATCAAATTTCCTGATTTTTCCTACAACATGTGAGTTTTGGAGGTATTGCAATTTCCTGATGTCAGTTTTGGGAAGACTGGCAAGCAGGCCATTACCATAGTGCAGAGTGGATGTGACAAAAGCATGGGTAAGTGTTACAGCGGTCTTTTCGTCTAGACAATGTCTAATGGCCGCCAGATTCCTAATGTGGTAATAGCCCTTCTGGCACATTTTTCTGTTCTTGGCCTTCATGTCCATGTTGGAGTCAAATGTGATGCCAAGGTCCACCACGGACTCACTAGGAGCGATATCAGAGCTGCCAACCCTAATTGTGTCTGGAATACTACTGCTGGTGGTAGTATTGTACCTGTCAGTACATATGAGCATCTCTGTTTTTCCATCATTTATCTTCATCTTATTTGATATAAGGAAGTTTCTGACTTCACAGACACACTCCTCTAGTTTGTGTCTGCTTATATCAACTTGATGGGGGGAGGTGTGGTCCATAGTGATGTAAATCTGAGTATCATCCGCATAAATATGATAACTCAGACCATATTTGGCTAGAATATCAGCAAGGGGTGTCATATAAATGGTGAAAAGTATGGGACCAAGGACTGAGCCCTGTGGCACTCCATATTTTATGGACTTGAGACAGAACCTATGGGTCCCTACCTTCACACATTGTTTCCTGTTCTTTTGATATGACCGAATCCAGGAGAGGGCATGACTCTTGACATTACATCTAGCCTCCAGTCTATCAAATAGAATTTGGTGGTCAATAGTGTCAAAGGCAGCAGAGTGGTCAAGCGATGGGGTTAGACAAACGACCATCGGACCTTTAGATCTTAGCAATTTAAAAGCCGTCAAGTATTTCAAGTAGAGTTTGTTGTAGTCGCAAGAAGAGAGGAGAGAGGTGTCAGGCATAACGATCACCACATCGACAGTTGCCGCTTTTCCACACTCCTTGGCCGTAAAGAAGAGATCATCCGCAGTTATCTGGACGAGGCAGTCATCCCGCTCGATTAGCTCTGCTAACTCGTTCTGCTGTCCATTTTTCGGGACGCAGATGAGGCACCTTTTGATGTTCGGGTCCTTGGCCATGTTTTCTTCTCTTTCCATCACGTCACTTGCGGTGCGCAGGTAGGCCTTGAGCACCGTTTCCTTCTCCGCAAGAAGAGAAAACGTAGAGGTAAGACCAGCCAGAATCAAGTTGTTTGTTTCCTTGAGCTGGGCAACTTCTTTGTCGGCTGCCATCACCTCAGTATTGAGACGTGTGTTATCGGCATTGGCCGCCACGTTCAAGGCTTTTTAATACGAGCATTCTCCTCCCGAAGATTCACCAATTCTTGGTCCTTCTTCAAGAGTTCCAACTTCAAATTGGCCATCTGTTCATGGTGGGCCGAGATCATCTCGGGCCCGTCAACGCTTTGACTGTGAGCGGCACTCCTCGTCTCCACGCCAGTATTATTCAGGTTTGACATTTTTCAATTTAATCTCTGGGATAACTACGTGAGTGTTTAATTCTTGACACAAGCTGAATGCGGGCATATTTAAATAGTCAGCCCAATATAGATTATGTAACGAATGGCCACAAAAACAAGGTAGTGTGGATATGAGAAATAAATATATTGTTTTGATATTGTGAAAATGCATATTTAATGTGTACACAAAGAAATATAAGAATTAAAAGTCACAAATTGTGAAAGCGTATTTAATTTGTATGCAAGTCTCACATATTGAAAAAAACAAAAAACAGAATATACGTTGTTTACTGGGACTGTATATTGAGTTAATATTTAATAGTTTTCACAGATGAGTTTTAGGCAGGTTCTAGCAGGGGCAAGCGTATTAAATTTGTACGCAAAACTTAGAGATTAGAACCACAAGTAGGTGTTAAACGATGTACGCAGGCAAGATTTAGTGTCTTGTCAGCCAGGATCAGCGGGGTTTATTAGACCGCCGATTGAGATTGATTTTGTACCAGGGTTTACGGGCCTGATGGGTTGTATCTATCTGTGTAGATAGAGGGTTGGTTGTATCTACCAGCGATAGACACAGATTAATCCACCAAGGTGGAAAGGTTTAGAAATATTTATTCTGTACCCTAACAGTTGAACCAAGAATAATTGGCGATCACCAAGCGAAGCTGGGAGCACCGAGCCTCGTATGGAGTCACACTGTTCATCTACATCTACATCTATAAATTTACTCGGCAAAACCAATTGGCATCCCGCCGAGAGTGCAAGATTGCACTAAGGGGAGCAGCTGGTACACACCACCTGCTTGTTGCCAACCTTTATACTCTGGCAAGGGAGTTTCTGAAGGATGCCGAGCTACCTGTTTCAAATGTAGTTAAATGAGGGGGAAGGTTGTTCCAGTCAGTCACTGTCCTTGGAAAATAGCTGTATTTATAAGGGTCACAGCTTGTCGCCATCTCGATATAGCGATTTCCATGGTTTTTCCTTGTAGGAGCTGATTTCATTTTGACATGTTCTTGAAGTTTCAAAGCTATTTCACCATATATAGCCTTGTACAATAAGACCAGCCTCTGGGTCCTTCTTCTCCCTGCTAGTGAATCCCATTTTAGGTCTTCCAGGATTTTTGTTACAATGCCTGTTTCTCTCTTCCAGTTTCCAGCCACAAATCTAGCAGCTCGTCTTTGAACTGATTCTATGCGTTCAGTATCTTTCTTGAGGTAAGGGTCCCACACACTTGATGCATATTCTAAGTGGGGGCGCACAAGTGTATTGTAGGCAGCCTCCTTGATATTTCCTGGGCACATGTTGAAATTCCTTCTTACAAATCCCAGTACTTGATCTGCTTTGCAAACAATGTTGTTAATATGTTCATTCCATTTCATATCTGTTTGGAGCTCGACTCCCAGGTAGGGATGATGTTCAACATGTTATTCCAGTCCTCGCAGCCAGACACAGTTGGAGACTGCCAACAAGGATCTAAAGTTGATAATTTCCGGGTAAAAATGAGGTAAAATGAGGAGATAAGGGTACCCTTTGCGCAGAGTCGAAAGCAGGGTATGATAGACGTTTTCTAGGCTCAAATCTTAGCTGTCAAAACCAAAATTTTCAGGAGCCGATATGAAAGACGTCAACCATGCGCAAAACAATAAACAAAATAATAGCTTCAGTACTGACATAATCATTTTCCAATTTCGTTTTGACAATGCCTTTTTAAAAAACAACTTTTGGAAACTTTGGTGCGGAATGGACATGGGAGATTAAAAGTTTAAATAGTTTTCAAATATATTTACACATAATGTGTCGCCCAAAGAATAATGGCTCTAAAAATTAATATACAAGCCATGGATACAGTGATTTAGGAATTGCCCAATTTATCCTTATTGGGTCAATTAATGGATAAAAATAAGATCATAAAGGACGGAGATTTTATTCTAAGAGTATGTACTGTTAGATATCCTTACAGTGTCGCGGCATGGAGTTACCAGCCCCGAAAGGTGTAGTTTTTTTGGGCTTCGTGGTGGGTAGGGGACCTAAATAATGAAATTTAAAAAACAGACACATGACATACAACAAACAAAAACGATCTAGGAATGAAAATGACATTGATTCAAATAGAATAGAAAAATGGCTCAGATTTTTGACTGCAGAAATGTCCTTTGCAATTACAAAGGGTATTCAAGGCATTGACAGGTTCCAGAAAACAGATATCGATATTTAGAGGGAGTTTCTGAAGAGGAGATAGTGGATGAGCTAAAAGACCAGAATGCTGTTTAATGCAAACAGATTTAAATTTAAAAGAATGGTGCAAAAGTTCCAATAAATACACTGATATTTTAAGAAGTGTATCTTCCAACATCTATTTAATGTCAGATATGAGATATTATATATTATATATTATTTAAATTTTGATTTTGTATTTGTCACTAAATCTATTAATTACCATTAATCATTTATATACTAGATTTGATATTTGTTGGGTTAAATTAGATAGCACAAAATTAGTGAATTAGAAACATAATCACCCATCATTTTCATTGAATTGTACTTCATTATTCATGGAAAAAAAATTCAGCAAATACACCACACATATCTCTTCCAGAGGCACATAAACTTCAATTGCATCCACTTAGAACCCTGCATCAACAACCCAAGTAATAACTCTACCAACAGTTACATCCACTAAAATATCTTCACAAATTCCCTCCACATCATCTAATCCAGTAATAAATGCTAATGAGATCTAAGAAAATGTAAAATAAATATGAATGTAAATAAATCTAAATCACTAGTATGGATACAGGTTACACTTCAGATAAACATTTTACTCCTGTTCACTCAAAATATAATCGTGAAATGATTATGATAAATCATATATTTGTTCTTTTTATAATATATATGGCTATCACCCACATTATATAATGGAATTGTAGTTGATTTGAGGCAAACATTTAATACCGCTAAAATATAATGGATTGATAATTTGTTTATAGGAAACCTAATTCAAAGATAAGTCCACAATGTTTGAAACATATGAGACTTATAAAAAAGTTGGTTTATTTCACACATTGGACTGAGCGTATGGCAGAGTTTCTATTTTGTTAAATCCTGCATACCCCAAAGCATATATTCAACATTAAATACTTATGTACAATCTTCTACCTTCAGGGTTACCTTGCACAATACATTTATTTTAACAAAATATTCAATATACTACCCACCAAGTCAGCTATTGAACATCAGAGATTTATATCTTAATAACCCAGCTGCCACAATGATGTATGACAAAGTTGGAGCTCACAATGACCATTGGGGTGGCATAAATAATACTGATGCCAAAGAACATATAGTAAATGATTTCTTTGAATAACAATTCTTTGTGCCTTTGGAATGATATTTCTCCAACTTATTTACATCATGCTACAGGCTCTTTAACGTCAATAGATCTTTCCATGTGCACACCAAATTGATTTCCCGGGAAGTAGAGGAAGATCAACGGGAGAGTGATTATCATCCCATTATTCTGAATAGCCATTTTCCTCCACTAGATGAGAAAATTCTTCAGTGAAAATTTCAAAAATCTGATTGGGCAAAATTTTAAATAAAATGATAAAATAACTCCAGGTCTTTTTAAAAGCTGCAGACGATTCTCTTCATTTTTTGACTGTTTGTTCATTAATGTTTGTCCATTGGTACATGCCTAGCACCGTTACAGACCACAAGAGAGGTCACATGCTTGTATACATGTCACCACTTGGTGGTCCAAAGAGTACAGCCAGTACAACTGATTTTAGGGGCAATCATTTCTTCAGAATGTCAAACAAATCGTCTATCTATTCTACTAAACTTCATACTTTGTACCTAGCTTTAGATTATGCGCAGACTTCTCCACATTAGATATTTTAAATATTTACTGATTATGTGTCTTGTACAAGCCTTTAAATCAAAGGATCGTTTTTTATTGGATTCCCAGTCACATTGGGATACAAGGAAATGAGGCTGCTGACCAAGCTGCCACAGCAGCATTGGACAAACGACCAATGAATATGTTTATTTCTTGCAAAGAGTTAAAGAAACAGACGTGGAATCCATGGAAATAAGGGTGATTAGTGAAACATTTTAGGTTTTTTAGTTGTCAGCTTGTTGTGTTTTGGTGCTGTGGACCTGTGAAAACCAGATGACGTAGTGAGCATATTGTAAACTAACATTATTTTGAATATAAAATGTAAGCATGGAATCAGCATTCTACAAGCACGTGGTACACATACATTCAGTTGTGAACAAACTCAGCTATCTTTGGCCAAATCTAGATACTTGGTTACTCTGTCTCGTTACTCTGCAATGTTATGCTGATTTTTTATATGGATATATATTGCAGCTGATAATAACAATAAAATTGTATCACAGCAAAAGAGATGATCATTTTTTTTTATTTTATTCATTCAGAACACGACATCTTGTCCGTTAAATTCATTCTAACTTTGATTTACCAAACAACTAAGTTGATACAGATTGCCATTTTCTGTAGTCCTGTAGCTGCCTATTTGCCAGTTTTATCACCACAGTTTTCTTCTGTGTGCTCCCCACGTTGTAAGCATTTTGGTACAAAAAAGTAGGCAACATGTACATGTTGACAACATTGTCAGCACATACAAGAACAACGTTGTTATCAGGTCAGACCACAATATTATCCTCCAACGTGTTCATTACGTTATTTAATGTATTGAATTAATGATTGTTTTACGGCACATCAACACAATGAGGTCATTCAGTGGCAAAAAGAGTAAAAACAGAAACATAATATTGACTAGAAACAAAATGCAAATGTTAATAAAATATGTAGACATCGAAAATTCAACAATGTGATATAAATGAAAAGACTTTGTTCTGAATTTGTTAAAAAAAGTAATTCTTGATAAATAAGCCAATGACTCAAATAAACAATAGCTCTGCCCTTAAAACTGATTATAAGGTTCTATTTGATTTAAAACCGATACTATCACAGATGTATCTATGGTATCAAATAATATTTGTAAATTTTGCACATTAGATCTAGAATATTGAGTTCGTATATTATCAAAATCGATACACTCAATCAAAATATGTTTAATAGTCAAAGCATTTTGACAGCCAATACATTCAGGAAGATCTTCCCCTTAACAAAGATAGCTGTGCATCAAATGACTATGTCCTATTCTTATACAAATTAAACCTAACTCTACTCTTCGGTTATTACTACTTGCACCTTTACTTTTACCAAGAACAGGCTTAATCTCATGCAAAAGTGCTAGATCTGTTGGGTATTTCCTTAATTCTGACATGGTGACATTAATATTTAAAGTTGCATAAGTCCATGGAGGTGTTTCTGGATATTGAAATCTAGGTTTTTGATTTATATTTAAAGATTATAAAGATTTGTTTATGTAAATGCCAAATGTTAGTATTTGTATTAGCTTTACTTTAAAAAAGGTCAACATAATTTGGATTAAATATGGCATCATGTGCAGGATTGTCTAGATTTGCAGCAAATTTTGCAGAACACTGTAGGGCAATCTTTTCTCTTTTTAAATCAAGAGGCAGTTCATCTGCCTCAACTGCCAAACTATCTGCAGGTGATGTACGCAATGCACAAAGACATATTCTTAAACCCTGATTCGGAATTGGATCCTCCCCTGTGGGTGTGGGGATTAAAGAAGAGCCCCACTGCCCCCCAGCATATCGTAAAAGGCAAATAAAAGGGCGTCCTGTTTGCCGTGGGATGCGACCTGTCGGGGAGGATATGGAATCCTGACGGGCTGAGCACTGGGCTGGTTTGGCAGCAATACCAGTCCAGTTGCAACACCCCTGTCTTGGATTCAGATGTTCACCAGACGTGCAGATCAGATTAGGCCTGGGTCTGATTTAACTGGCTTGTGGTATATTTCTTTTAATATATTCTGGCTATTTGATTTTTATTTATGAAAATTTCAATGTTTGAAATTTAGGAATAATTGTAAAATATTTGATAATTAAATAATTGCTGAAAGGATATTACTGCTGATTCGGTCAATCGAGGGATAAAGATAAGATCCGAAAGGGTGGAGTTTTTATCCTAAAAGTATGTCATGTTAGATATCCTCACGGCACCAGGGCTTGGAGTCACCGGCCCAGAAAGGCGTCCCCTTGTTGAGCTCCATGGTGATTAGGAGACTTAACTGATAAAATATAAACAAAAAACACATGGCACCAAACAAACCAAAACGACCCAGGAATGACATAGACAATGACGATGATCCAAATATAATAGAAAAATGGCCAAGATTCCGATTCTAAATATACCTTTAAAAATGGGAACTCCATTATTAAAAAATGGGAACTCCTTTATTAATTGAAGTTGAGCAGAATACGGATAATCTTTTAAGATGCCGAATGTTGGCCATAGTCCCAGTTTTAATAGCGGCTCACAAGACCCTCAATAGTAAAAAAAGGAGTGATAAGATGCCCAGATATAGCAGTTTCTGAAGAAAAAATAGTGGATGAACTAAAAAATCAAGATGTTGTCCAATGCAAACAAATTTTTATTAAGAAGGATGGAACCAATGTTCCAATCAATACATTGATACATTAAGCCGATTGGGCAAAATTTCAAACATCCTGTTTTGATCAAATAATTCCAGAAATGTTTAAAGCATTCATGAAACCTGACTTTCAGACACATTTTCTTAACATAACATGAATGTTTATACCCTAAACAGTGCTTTTATATAGTAATACCCGAAATATTCCTTGTGAACAACTTTCTGTGGCACTTGAAAGTTGATCAGTTGTCTGCTTGAACCTACACCAACAATTGAACACTTTGTCAACAAGCTTTGTTTAGCTGGTCTGTGATCTCATGTGAACACCTAATGAGTTACCAGTTGGGCACCTGTCCAGCTTGGGAAACAGGGTGGAGATGTTTTGTACAATTTATCAATTTATTGCCAGGAGTATACTTCAGAACAACATAAGATTATTTTAATATTATTTGAATCAATGAAATAACTCATGGTTGTGACAAATATTTTATGGTTGTGAAAGATATATCATTTATGGGAAATGTATACTATTGATTTGAAAAGTATCTTATGCATGTGAAAACCTTTCTGTCAAAAAGGGAAGACATGACTCAAAGGCTGCATGGAATCCCCCTTAACTTAAAAGCTGTGATATTGAAAAAGTGACATTAAACCCTTTGATCACTGGTTTGGCCTTAAGTCACAAGGACTTTGAATGGCAAAACTGTGAATGCTCAGTGATAATTGGTATCAGTAAAATTTATGATTTGACCCTCTTTGATGAAATTTGGGGTTTTTCACACCACTGAATGGGAAGACATCAAAGGCTGCATGGATTCCACCTTAAAAGCTGGGCTGTATAGAATTTTTAAAAACTTTTTTTTGCAAACATATATAATATAAAAAATAATGATTTTTCTTCATTTATAACTTCATAAATATTCATCATTTTTAACCGTTTTTGATAATTTTACCACCAAAAGAAAGCCAAGAAAAGGCATTATCGTCATGATAAGTGTTATCTTCCAATTCATTCTCTAAATAGTGACAAAAAAATGGCTAAAAATGTGTTGCTCCAATTTTGACAATTGGTAAACAACACCTCCTGTGACTTACGGAGCCCCCTGACAATTCAAAGGTCAAGGTCACACCACACACTTCCTGTTTAGTACTGGCAGTACTTGGTGGTCACAAAAAATCATAATTCTCAGGGCAGATGTTCTTTTGTGGATTTCAGACAGATATCCTGAATGTATGTCAATTTTAAGATCATATTTTGTTTTCAGATACCTTAAACAACTGTAAAATCGCCTGGAACCTTCCAGGTTTCATGAATGCTTTAACATGTGGATGATCCTCTTTAAATTTTACAGATACAATGTATGATATTGCTGATGGGTGTATTCCATAATAAAAGCTCTGAAAAATTAAATCAACACCCAACTCAATATGATTTGCACCAGTTTCGAGTAAAAAGAGTTAAAGCCCAATATATTATTAAAATAAACAATTGAAAATGTTGGAAGGATCATGTTTCCAAATTAAATACATACATGTACAACAATTAAAAATGCTGGGATATGGTGCGTAAAATAACTCGGAAGGGAGGCTGAGCAAGGGTCAAACATCTAAATCGTAATGGTAAATTAATAACTTGTTATTTCCATAGGGTACTTCAGCTTGCATACCAAGGGCCAAGTTTTTCCTAAATTTCTAACAGTCTGTAGCCTGTGAGCGGCCGCTAACCGGACTTTTATGCCACGAGGACTGGATTGCTGCTCCCCAATACTACTGCTCCGTTCTCTGAGAGATACCTGGGTCCATCCCTAAGTTCTCCTTCCCCTGTACTAGGGGGTACAGTGAGGTTTTTATTTCAGATAATTGCCTACGTCTCTCTGCCGAGACTATAGCCTGCAGATCCCCTTTTGCCAGGGCTGCCATCTCCTTTCCCCAACGTGCCTACCACGTCACTTCTGCCGAGATGGGATACCTTGCTTCCTCACAAACTGCCTACAACCGCTATAGTTTTGCTGCCTTCTATAGCATTCCATACCTAAATATTTATATCTATCACATACCTTCCACGTTATTTTGCTGACCTAAATAATATTAGTTTATCGCCATTACTGTGCTCTGCTAAGCCGCTCAGCATATAATCCCCACTCACCTCTCACAATACGCTCCTACGCTCAAATAAACTGCCACGTGCTTCTGCAACGTTCCTAAACTAACCATGCCTACGGGACACGCCTATTTTCCACTAACCAGAAGAAACCCTGCTATACACAAACCAAATATTTCTTGCCTGACTGATCATATATACCCACATGCCTCCATCCTGACTGTCAATACGATACCATTCCTCACGTGACTACTATCAAACTGGTATAAATTCTCCCTCTTCTCAGTACATTGATATTCCATTATGGACACTGAAGGAAGAGAAACTCGCTCAGCAGTCAAGCATCGCCTTTCCGGGGGTAACCTTCCCCCTACCCTGCCAACCCGACCCCGGCCCCTGCCTCTACAGGTCCTGCCACGGTCAGGGA
The DNA here is from genome assembly GCA_949316495.1 of Amphiduros pacificus. Lineage (NCBI taxonomy): Eukaryota > Metazoa > Annelida > Polychaeta > Phyllodocida > Hesionidae > Amphiduros > Amphiduros pacificus. Next base: position 16,140,271 of record OX439011.1, on the reverse strand, counting down.
TGACTCGACCAACTGGAAGATGAAGTTCGAAGCTCTGCAGAGATCTCATGCATGCCTTTCTGCTCCTAATACAGCCGCGAATGCGGAAATTACCACCCTTAAGGATCGTCCGTTCTCAAGACAAAGATATCTGTGATCTGGAGACTGGGAGAGCCAGGCTCATGGCTGAACTGGGCCATACCTCCTCCCTCTTGTCTGAGAAGGGAGGAGGTATGCACTACTGCAGATGCCGAGGAGGGCTCGGATGAAGATGCCACCAGGGCCTCTGATGCAGAGGGGTCAACCCAGGTCCTCCTGTGTGTACCTGGCCAAGAGGACGATTTTGCGGATGCATTATCCAGAGTTGACTGACATACTTCAATAAAAACAGAGACCATGCCGAACTAGTTGAAGAGAATAAGCATGCTGGTCGGGAAGGAAGGTTTTTCGCCTTCTCCGCTCGAAGGGCTCCCTGGTAGTTGTCTTAACACCCCCACGGTCGGGGACCAAGATCCAGAGGTGCTCCAGCAGTGGTATGCCCTCAACAGCTGCCTAGCTTCATGAGTGTACAGTGGATACACCTACCAATGCATTGGTGCTTTCTACAGGAGTGAGGGGGAGTCAGATACGAACAACTATTATCTGCTTCGTTAACTGCCATCTCCAACAAGCTGAACACCATGAAAAGGCCTGCCGCCTCCCCCAAGACGTCCCCCCCTAAGGACCTCTCTCTGCTTCGGGGTGATCTGACCGTACCATCGATGACTTCCATCATCCCCCCTCGACCTGCAGCTACTCCTGCTACTACCTCCGCTACTATGACAGAGACCAAGAAGAGAACACGAGAGCAAGTGATCTTCATTACAAAGAAAGATGCGGGACGAATTATAGGGACCAAGGGATCCACCATAGAGTCGTTCCGCCAGAATTCAGGGGCATCCATCAATCTGAAGAACGTGATCCAGGACGGAAAACCGATCTCTATGATCACGATAAAAGGAAATGCCATTACTACTGCTAAAGAGTGTATTAACAATGAATTGGACAATAATTGATGGTTGTGGCCAGCGCCACCTATGAACGGTGGATTTGAACATATAAACCTTGATGTATCTCTGAATAAATCTATTAACTGTTCTAATGATTTTGATGTTTGTATTTGTTCTTGCTTTTTATATCTCAGCTCTACACATGTAAAAGATATAATGCCTTAAACACAAATAACTGCATAGTACGATCACACTTGTTAACAAATGCAATTTTCCTCTGTGACCTTCACCTTGACCGACATCATGCCTTAAACAAACTTAAAATAACTAAATTAAACCAAAATCAACTTGCAAAACTTAAGGGCTCCCTCAACCACAAACCCTTCTTAACACATTTCTTCAACCCAATCTACCTAAATGAAAATTCTACTCATTTATCAATAAAGAAACCTGATGGTGCTGGCAATCTGCTTACTTCGTCTCTCACTTTTCCTATAAATACTACACTAAACGATTGCTTAATCTGACAGGTAAACTCAATATTTCTCGACCATTTAAACATGCAGCACTTACTACACATCCGATGAACACGATGCTATCTTTGACTCGTACATCCTTATAAATAATCGATGGAGCGCTAAACGCTGTTTCCCAGCAAACACACAACGTAGCTACAACGTTGTGAGAATGTTGTTATCTGGTAATGTTGTACTTTTACGTTGAGTACCAACGTCAGATCTCAACCTATTTACAACGTCATGATACAACGTTGATAGGACGTTGCCTGGACGTTGTAATACAACGTCGTGATTCTCATGTTGTGACAACGTTGTGACAACGTTGTGATAAAATTGAAAATTTTAAAATCGAACCAAGGAACATATATAATATCTACTAATTGGACTTTCTCCAAAAAATAATATTAAATTATAATTTTCCAGAGATATTTTTTTTTAATTGGAAAAACTTAGAAATCTTTCAGAGCAGAAACTTGAATGCATTTACACGTGGAGCCACCTTGTGTTTTTTCACCTAGTGGCAGTTTAAACAGGAAGCGGAAGTAGTCTCTGTTTAAAATATACCACATGGTCAACTGCCAAAATTCAACCATCAATCTTTTCTGCTGAATTTCTGCTGCTAATCAACAAATCAAGGTATGTAAATTGAATGTTTATAATTAGTTACATGAATGTTTGTAGCACAAAATGGGAACATTTAAAGAATGTTTTCGTTGATATTTTAGCCACATCAACTGAAATTGCATGCATGGTGATCTGGCCAGACTAGGGTTTGGGAGGAGGAATACAAAATTCTGTTCATACAAAGTTGAACATATTTATATTATTTCACATTTAAAAGGGTATTATAAGGGAGAAACAAATTTCAAATTCATTTTAAAGAACATGAATTTTGGCTGTTTGCACAATATAAAATGAGAGTTGGATATCTATAAATTTGAATCCTTAATCTGTCCCCTAGTGTCAGTTTTGGTACTAATGTTCATTTCTACTGCCCTCTGATGGGGAAAACTAGTTTTCATAGATTCCTCATCTGAACTATAAATGTTAAGAAACTTGAAATTTAAATACATTTTTTTAATTCTTTAGAAACATTAAATACAATATATATATATATATATATATATATATATATATATATATATATATATATATATATATATATATATATATATATATATATGTATGTATATATATATATTATATATTATGTGTATATATGAAACATTAAATACATATATTAAATATTGTGAGGAACAGTCAGTTCTTGATTGGCCATTTTAGCGTTTTCATATTACTCGAAGATGAGCGTGTTATCTTTTCGCTCACAAATTTATATTAGAATTTGGCGATTGACCACAAGGCATTTAAGTCGCCATTTTGCGAATCGCCACAAAAGATGTTCAATTTCTTTCTTATTTACGTAGTTTAGCATCGAGAATGTATAACTTCACCTTTCTCCTTGCCCGCCATCTTGGCCGGTGAGAGATACAGAGACTCGCCGTGGAGCGTGTTTTCATACTTATTACGTCACGAATTTTGGTGTTTAATGCTCGTCCCGTAGGGAAACAAGAGCGAGATTCGTCTTTTTCATAATATTAACTTTATATCGTCTAAATTGGCATATTCTTCGTGTAAATACGTTTGGTTCTAGCAAAGCAAAGTGTTCTGACTTTCCTTTTGCGCGCCATCTTGGCCGAGTCGATCTTTGGTCTTCTGCGCATGCGTGAAATGACGTCAAACCAATAAAAGCGATGACGCGTCACAATTTGCCAATCGAGTTCACGACGACGCGGGCTCTTCTGAAAATTCAGACGACACTTAAGGGAATTCATTATCGTTTCCACCAAGGTACATTTCCTACAAAATTATATTGAATTTATTAAAAATGACACTTCTGATAATTCAGAAGAAACTTCTGAGAATTTCTGCTTCTGGAATTATCAATTATAAGAACTAATGACATTTAAACAATTATAAGCTCTTCTGAGATTTCAGAAGTCACACTTCTGAGATTTCAGAAGTCACACTTCTGAGATTTCAGAAGTACAGCTGAGATCTCAAATGATCCATAACAGATGCTGCTGAATTTCAAAGAACACTTAATTGAGATATAAGGAAACTCTTTGTTGGATATATGACATTGGTCATGACATTTAACATTTGTATATTTCTCTAATTAAGGGAAACATCAAATTTTTAACACTTCTGATATATCACTTCTGAGATTTCAGAAGTCATCTGAGATTTCAGAAGTATCCAGCAGGAACCCTGAATAGATATACAATTTTATATTAATTCATATTGGAGCAATATTCACATTGGCAACAGTTCCTTGTCATGTATTTCAAGATTTGCCAGTACCAGAATTAAATTAAATCATATATTTTTATAGTCTCACTTCTGAGATTTCAGAAGTCCTGCTGAAATCTCAGAAGCCATTTCTGAGATTTCATAAGTTAATCAGCGCCTGATTCAGTTCAGAAAGCAGATGTATCAGAAGTCAACCTATAATAGAAAATGACATGAAAAGCAGTATTAATGTATAAGTGGATTTAAATATAACAATAAGAACATCAAGTATATATAATATGACATTGTTTTACTGGTAACCAGTTTGTCTACATCTACATAAGTTATATGGAATTGTACATATACTATTCACTTGTCAAATTATTGGTCAATAAATCTTTGAACTGTTATTAGCGCGTCATTGTTTTGCCCTTTACCAGTCTGACATACGGAAAAGTAGTTCGTTACATTTGGTGGCAGCGGTGGGATGTGATAAACGAAAATACACATCCTGTGATACGAACCCTGAAGACTGGAACGGACAAAACAAAATAAACATTTAGAAAATAACAATCAAATAAAACAAACATGACAATTGAAAGTCAGGCCGTGTACATCAAAATATTTGATGTTTATTTTCCTCAGTGGGACAGCAGTATTGAATGTGAAGAATGTCAGGATTGCTTTTCCATTGTATTGCATCAAGGTATTGCCCATCACTGCTCCGCTATTCCCAAACATATTCAGATTCAAGAAGATTGCTCCGTTAATGACACTATTTTACTGGTAACCAGTTTGTCTACATCAGTTATATGGAATTGTACATATACTATTCACTTGTCAAATTATACGTCAATAAATCTTTGAACTGTTATTAGCGCGTCATTGTTTTGCCCTTAACCAGTCTGACATACGGAAAGGTAGTTCGTTACAATATATATATATATTTAATGTTTCATATATACACATAATATATAATATATATATATATATATATATATATATATATATACATATATTATATATATATATATATATATATATATATATGTATATACATAAATATATATATATATATACACACACACATATATATATATATATATATATATATATATATATATATATATATATATATATATATATATATATATATATATATATATATATATATATATATATATGCACAGAAAAAGACCAGGTCAGCTCATTATATGAATTAGAATATCGGCAAATTGCTTTCCATAATAATTTTTGAAAACAATCAATATTTATTTGCAGAAACTTGCATCGAAAGCCACAAGGAAAAGGCCTCTGCAATCGATCACAAGATATGTAAATTTCTGAAACATGCTCCAAGCAAAGAAAGGTGGCAGCCGTTTCACAAAAAAGATGAGTTGTTTAAATTGCATATTCAGTTTTTAAAATCTGTTTTTTATTCAATTGATTAATGTAAAATATTTTCCGAGTAATTACATTTCTGAACACATTTCAATGTAATAATATTTATCTATCAATATTTTGTAGATACCAAATGCAGAACATACACCAGAGACCACCCCATCCCGCACCCCACCACACAATCAAGTTTGCAGCCCAGGCAGTAGCCCAGAATACACTCTTTCTATGGATGATTATGGGGAGGCCGCAATATGTCTGAGTCTAGCCATGTAATAGATGTTTTATAATAAAGAGCAATTAATAAAAATGAACTTGTTTGTTATCATGTTTACATATATTAAGAGTCTTAGTACAATTTTATGCAAAAACCAAAACCCCAACGTTGTGACTAGGTTATCCGGAGTCCACAAACTGATGTCCTTACAATGTAATTCCACAACGTTGTCACAACCAAAAACCCAACGTTGTCACAACGTAATCCGGAGTCCACAAATGTACGTCCTCACAACGTAATTCCACAACGTTGTCACAACCAAAACCTGACGTTGTCACAACGTAATTTTGTTTGCTGGGTTGATGATGTCCGGCGGCTATCCTGACGACATTTTCAAAACACCTGTATGTTCCACATCAGAACCTGGATCTTCAGTGACGTCACTTGCTCGTGACCACTCGGCCAGTCATGGCCTTGCCCACTTACTATTCTGGTCCCTGATTGGCCCTTGATCTCTATCGGAAACGGCTGAGCTAAACTACCACGTGCTCGACTTGCAAATGATAACAAGGACACTTCGACACAAACTAACGTCTCACCTCCTAAACACTACTTAATCAAAAATAAAATATGGGCTCGTTCCGAGTACATATACACAAATAAAGACTTGTCAGTGAAAACTACTATTCAACTCCAAAATTGCTTTTCTATCTTAAATAATATGCAGACCCAAGCGTCTTTAAACACTATTCACCACACAAAGGGAAATGGAAACTTAACTAAAAGGCATACATGCTCAACATGGAATACGGGGCGCCACAAATAACGCAAAAAATGGCATCTCCATGGTAACTAAAAATAAAGCTAAAATAATGAAAAAACTTAAAATTGGCTCTTGCAATGTACAAAGTATTGGTAACAAAGTACTTTTAGTGAAGGACTACTGTACCCTTTATGAATTAGATGCAGTGTTTATGACTGAAACCTGGCTACACAAATAAGGTGATGAGAGAATAATTAGAGAACTGGAGAAGGGCTCCCTTAAATTCCACTCCTTCCCAAGACTAGGACGGGACGGGGGAGCGATTGGTTTACTTCATAAGAAGGAACTCCCTTTCGAAACTAATAAGCTAAATCAACCAGTTATAAAAACCATGGAATTGGCTGAGGCATCCATTCAAATAAAAGGTAAAAAGATTACTTTTGTAACTATCTACAGGCCTGAGCCTTCTCCCCTGAATAGATATACATACTCTGAATTCTATGATGAATTTACTGAATTGATTGCCTATTATGGTTCCCTCAATCACAAGGTCATTTTCTTAGGTGACTACAACTTTCATGTAAACAAGTCTGACAAGCCTGATGTCCTAAGGTTTAATGACATTCTGTCCACCTTTGATCTAACTCAATGGGTGAAGGAACCAACTTATAAGCTTGGTAACACCCTTGATCTAATTATCACCTTACATGGAAATAAACTCCTAAAAAGTCATTTAGTAGATGATTTCTGATCACAAAATAATTAACATATTACTGGATATCATTCCACCTAAACCACCTAAAAAACCTATCAAGTACAGAAATCTTAAAGGCATTAACCTACCAGCATTTAGGGACAATATCAAGTCCCTCACTGAACAGACCACTAAGTGGTCCCACCTACCCCTAAGTGATCTTGTAGACTTCTATGAAAATAATTTGACCGACATCATGAATAAACATGCACCTATCAAGGACGCCTGGGTGTCTCAGCGTAAACCAGTCCCCTGGATGTCCGAACTAATCAAAAGCGAGAGGGCGCTTAAGAAGTCCTGTGAGCTTGATCCCATTCCTACATGGCTTCTCCATGACCTCACTGAAGACTTCTTACCTATCATAACTGCTATTATCAATAGGTCACTTACTGATGCAACAGTATTGGATAACATGAAAATTGCTATCATAACCCCATTACTGAAATATAGGAGTAGAGCTCATTGAGAAGAACTATAGGCCAGTCTCTAATCTAACCTACATCTCTAAATTCATTGAAAGGATTGTAGCTGATCAGCTGATCCCTCATCTTGTAAGGATTTACAGAATGACATACTACGTGACCTAGACGAGAGGAAGTCAGCTATCCTATTATTACTAGACCTCTCAGCTGCCTTTGATACTATTGACCATCAAATACTGCTTAACAGACTGGAGGCTAGATGCCATGTTAAGGGTCATGCTCTAGCCTGGATTAAGTCATACCTCCAGTCCAGGAGGCAATGTGTTAAGGTGCAATCAAACAGATCACCTTTTAGATCTCTAAGCTATGGAGTCCCACAGGGATCAGTTCTAGGCCCTATCCTCTTCACCATCTATATATCTATTCTGGCGGACATATTGGGTAAATACGGTCTCAACTATCACATCTATGCAGATGATACCCAAATCTACATCCCTGTGGACCATTCATCTAGCCAAATGGAAGAAACTACCAGAGTTAAACTGGAAGAGTGTGTGGATGAAGTCAGAGCCTTCCTAATATCAAATAAAATGAAAATTAATGATGGAAAAACTGAGATGCTAGTATGTACTGACAGAACTAGTACTACTTTAAGGAAAAATCCTACAAATACTATCAGGGTAAGTGATAGTGATATCACACCTTGTGCATCAGTGGTTGATCTAGGCATAACTTTGGACCCAAAATTAAATATGAAGGCACAGATCTCTAAAATGTGTAAGAAGGGGTACTACCACATTAGGAACATAGCTGCCATTAGACAATGTCTAGACGAGAAAATAGCAGTAACTCCCACTGTGCGAATATCCTGATATTAGCACACTGTTTATTAATATAAAGCACCAGGAAAAAACACCAATACAGTGCCATACTTAACTAAACTGACACCAGTATATTTACAACTTACTTAAAATTTACTCTCCTGTTTATGCTTGGATAAGCTCGTTTACTTTTATAAACATTTCTGCTGATAGATGATATTTAGAGGCTATCCTTAATACTGATACATATGTATAGATAGCTTAACACACCTAAACAGAAGAAGTATAAAGGTTGATAAAATGAGGTACCCATGATGACACTTCACTGTTTATGTCAGTTTATGTGATATATACTCTATTGTTTATGTTAATCTATGTCATTTTTACAAGACATACTTTGTTCTGTATTTGTCAGTTTATGTCACTTTTACCAGACCTATCCTCCACTGTATATATAAGTTTATGTCTCTTAAACAGTTTTCATCTGCCATTATTTTTGTCCGTATATTCAAAATTTAAACATCCTATCCTTCACTTTGTACATCAGTTTATGTGGTATTTACAAGACCTATCCGCCACTGTTTTTGTCAGTTTATGTGAATTTTAGGGGGCCTATCCTCCAACGTATACATCAGTTTAATTGGTATTTACAAGACCTATCCGCCACTGTTTATGCCAGTTTAGGTGAGTTTTAGAGGGCCTATCCTCTAACGTATACATCAGTTTATTTGGTATTTACAAGACCTATCCACTACTGTTTTTGTCAGTTTATGTCATTTTACCAGGCCCTATCCTTTAATGTATATGTCAGATTTTTGGTATTTACAAGACCTATCCGCCACTGTTTATGCCAGTTTAGGTGAACTTTAGAGGGCCTATCCTCCAACGTATTCATCAGTTTATTTGGTATTTACAAGACCTATCCGCCACTGTTTTTGTCAGTTTATGTGAATTTTAGAGGGCCTATCCTCCAACGTATACATCAGTTTATTTGGTATTTACAAGACCTATCCACTACTGCTTTTGTCAGTTTATGTCATTTTACCAGGCCCTATCCTTTAATGTATATGTCAGATTTTTGGTATTTACAAGACCTATCCGCCACTGTTTATGCCAGTTTAGGTGAACTTTAGAGGTGCTATTCTCCAACGTATACATCAGTTTATTTTGTATTTACAAGACCTATCTCTCACTGTTTTTGTCAGTTTATGTAGATCTTACAGGCCCTATCCTTTAATATGTCTGTCAGTTTATGTGGTATATAAAGCCTATCCTCCAATTTAATTGTTAGGTTATGCGAACTGTGCTTGTCTAATCCTCCAATGTATATATCAGTTTATATGAATTTTATATGAGATCTATGCTGAATTCATAAGACATAACAACACTATATGAAAAGAAAACATATCATTTATATGCATTACTTTTTTATTATAAAAGAAAAGGTTTTTACAATTATCGTCATCACATTTGACAGAAATGTGAAAATAATTACCTGCAAAACTGAAAGATGCAATGTCACTCATATATTACAAAAGAAATTGTTGAATTGAATTCCAATAGCATATTTTTGCTCTTATTTACATATTCCAAAAAGGGAAATGATATAAAAACTAGAAATTAATAATCTTAAAATATAAAAAATATGAAACATATGATGGTGAACAATCGATGTATTTCATATTCTATCATGCAATATTGATTTACAGTCAGATAACAATTACAATTGTTTATTCATACCTTGTTATAATCTTGGTGGATTTGTATATTTTATTCAATAACAGCCTCAATTGAGCAATTAATCAAACTATAAATATATTGAAAAATGAACTAAAAATACAGAGCACTTTTTCATGATCGTTCTTTCCATATTCAATTCAGTACTAATTACAATAATCAAAAACACAAGGCAAATAGAGACCAGACTGGTATTTAATCAGTCCCCCTGGGAATCTCAAATCTGTGGATCTGACATGTAAGACAAAAGAGCACTTCTGGATTCTGGCAAATCAGGCTAATAAGTATTATATGAAGCACTCTTTATTGATACAGTCCAATAAGTCTTTTTAAACAGGGGGACCAGGACCCATGAAAAGCTGTACAGTCAGATCATGCTGATTGGTAGTGTTACACAACAAAGCAACCTCACAAGTTGTCAAACCTCACAAGTTTGTCAAACTGTCCACATACAGCCCACCGGATGCTGCTGGTGGCCGGGCAGGCTGTTTGAAAACAAAGGCAAGAAAGGGGTTCCTTCACACCACCCTGCATAATCCGGTTTATCTCAGCATAGAGAAATAAAATTTAATACTTTCTCTATGATCTCAGTGACAGCCCTTCTCCTTGATCTCATCAGTAGAGGGGGAAGAATGGAAGGTGATCTTCATATTTATCAGGTCCTTCAGAAAACATAAATTAAGCACTGGAAAGTTTATCTGAAGAGGACCAGGAAATCAGATTCTTAACGTTACACAAGTTATATAATGAGTCTCTGAAGTTGACCGCTCCCCCACCCAGCTACAGCAACATCTAGCCCAAGGGAGGTATGGGGTAAAACAACAAATATGTTGTAATGTGCTGGACACATGCACTCAGCCATGTGCTTGGTATTTATAAACAAACCTAAACCTCCATCTCACACACAGTATCAACTGTTAATCATAACCAAATTAATTTAAATCTCAGAACACTTTTATTGTTTAAAAGAGCTTAGGTATTAAACATTTAGATTTCAGATTAAAATTTGTTGTAGCCCTTGTGTTCATGCAGCAATATACCAAGTACCATTTCTATTTGAAAAGTTTCTATTTGAAAGTAACAAATATATCAGAATGTATTCAATTTATACTGGCTGTGAGCCCTGGGTGCTTTGATGGCCAAGACATGTTTAATAGACTCCACCCCCTTCCTTTTATACTTGAACCCCCTCCTTTAATCTTTCAGTACCTCAGTATCAACATCCCACCAAGAAATTATGTGAATAAAGGAGGGGGCTTGAGGCAAAGAGGGATTGTCAATTAAGATCTTTAAATTTTGTTCAAAGGAGGGGGTTCAAGTATAAAATGAGGGGGTGGAGCCTATTAAACAGGTCTTGTCCATCAACACACCAAGAGCTCAGCCAGTATAAATTGAATACATTCTGATATATTCTGATGTCACTTTGTAATAAAATTGTATGGCACTTGGTACAATGCTGCATGAATGCAAGGGCTACAACATATTTTAATCTGAAATGAAAATGTTTGATATCAGAGCTCTTTCAAAAAATAAATGTGTTCTGAGATTTAAAAAAAGAATTTGAATGACAGTTGACACTGTGTGTGAGATGTGGGTTTAGGTTCGATTATAAATACCAAGGACATGACTGAGTGCATGTGTCCAGCATGTAACAACATATTTTTTAAAAAAACTAAAAAAGCAACTTTAAAAAGCTGAAAACGTTTAAAACACTTATTGGACTGAAAAACTTTTAAAAACACTTATTGGACTGTATCAATAAAGTGTGCTTCATACCTTTCAACATCATTCTACATTATCAACATCCTCTATTACTGATTGGCTTAGATTTAGTGATAAATGGGTGATGCTAGCGCTGGTCTCAGGCACATTTGAGATGCTGGTCTCATGTGTGGTGCTGATCTCAGGCAGAGTACTGTTTTGTTCTTCAGTGTCTATTGTCCATTCTAGCTCCGAACAGTCGGTTACAATGGGCTTATTGGATTCGAGGCCTTCCAGTCTTGTAAATCGAGGCTTTTTACGGCCACCGGTGCTGTCTTGCCGGCTGGCCATCCTATCCAGCTTCTTCTTGTACCTCTTCAACTTCTCTGACTCATTCGGCTTTCGTCTAATTATGAGGGTCATTGGGTCATCTTCATCATCATCCTCTGACGACATGAAGGGGACTTGGAGGGCTGCTGTCACCTTTGCCTTCTTCTCCTCGCTCCACTGCATCAATGCTACAGCATTTTTTCTCCGATCTGCCTTCTGCAAATATAACCATTAATTTTCATGTAAAAACAAGTGTTTTATGGGAATTTAGTAATGCAGCACAATATATTTGCTACAAGTAGATCTCATCTTAAGGTTATTTATGGGTCTTTTTCAATGAGTGCCCCCTAGTGACAGAGAAGAAAATAACCAAAATGTTATGCTTTTGGGAATTGGTACATTTACAGTGTTAAAATACATTCTCTATTAAAATACATATTTGTTTTTTAATCCAAATGTAAAATCAGGGAAAACTTTTTTAGAGAAGATTATCTACAGTTTTATCAATATCCACAATTTTATCAATATCAGTGTAAACTTTACCATTCTCTTTCTTGCTGCAGCCTTCATATTGGCCCTATGCTGAGCAGCCTTTCCATTTTTCCCTCTTGTAAACGTTTCCTGACAAGTCTTGATTGAAGCTGGAAAAAAGATATAATTTTTTATAATATCTGTATTCACACATGAGATAACATGGCGTTTACAGTGTACAGAGATTGAAATAAATGCTGAACTGATTCTTATAATAATGCCAATATTAATAAAATTTGCAGAAATGGGTATGAAAGTTATCAAAATGAATTATTTCTTTAAAAACATAAAGACATATCAGATATGTAATTTTGAATGTGTAAATTTCATCACACAAATAACTTAATAAATAATTATAATCAATCTTGAACATAAGCATGGCATCCTTAATACCTTTTAAAAAGATGTTTTTTTACGGAACAAATTGACAAATCATATGGCATATAAATGGAATGTGAAATATTTAAAATGTATACAGAGGTGAATTATGATATATTCTTACCTGCAATTTCTTGAAGGGGCACATCTCCTGCAAGACCCCGGACTCCACGAATGATTTCCTGTGTTATGGTCTGGTTCTCTGTATCATTTTATCTGAGGAACAAAATTAAATTTAAAGTTTATAGTGTACATCCAAAATTTGAGGTCAATTATGAAAGCATCCTAAAATGGTGAACCTTATTTCTTTTTCTAAATGTTGCAAGTTCGTATTATGAAGATGTTATTTGGTATGGATTCCAAACCTTGATTTAGTTATTTGAACAAATAACAAGTTACTTTTAAAACAACCATTATAAATTTATTTGTGATTCATAATGACTTACTTTCTCCCTGCACCAAGTCCCCATGTCAGACCATCGTCTCGCAGCTTACCAGCAGCATCATGGACAGCTGTCTTGAGACAAAATTGACAGCAATAAATATCAAAGCAACAATTCAGTAATACTATTATTGTTATCAACAGAGTAACTGTTTTCATGAATGTCTATAATTTGTTGGGCTTTGGCAATCATCAAATTGATTGAGGATCATAAATTATAACTGCATAACACATTCTTCCATTATAATTCTTTAGTATGCTACAGGTTTGAGACATGATCTATATTCTTTATTTCTATATGCAAACATATATATTGATTCAACTATAATCTACTATTTCAGTATTTTAGTCTCAACATACCCTGGACTCTGAGTTGATGGCAATTTTCTTTTTCTGTTCCTGTTGTTGTTGGCCGATAACCTTTTGCAAGTCAACTTGTATTTTCGCTTGCACCTCTTCGATTTCTCTGAGTGCTTGCAGGGTTTCGTTTTGCATCTCCTTCATGTCTTGTAAAGCTCTCAAAACTGCATTCAACTGCAAGTACTGGGGCCTGGGGCTCAGATACGACTTTTTCCCGAGTGGGGTGCTGTGATCTCGGGGCTGCCTGTTGTCATCTCCATATTCCATGGAGAATGATTGTGAAGCATAACTGAAATATAAATATTTGAATGAGTTTGAAAATCAGTATTGTATTTTTTTTATTCACAAATATATTGACAAAATATCTGCAATGTTTGAATTGAGATATCCAAACAAAAAAGCTGAGATGGAGGCTAGTAAAATATCTGTAATTTATCATCACTGTGATGTAAATACAGTCCATAGTATAATTCTGATGGTGATGTTAAATACTTGACCATGATGCTATGATGATACTATGATGTTATGACCTTTAAGGTCAATAAAACAGTAGGGAATCAATTAATAGCCTGCTTGAAACTTCGGTTAGGATATGATGCTGAGAGATGTTAGAAGTTTGGCCTGTTAAGATATATAATTTCAAATGTGACAAGCAATGTAATCAGACAAGGAAAACTTTGCACTAAGTAGCCCCAATTTGGATAATATGAAGAAATTCTCACAATTTTCTCTCCCTGCTTCCCTGATCAAAAGTATATTTGTTTATATTTGTAATCTATCAATGTGTACACCAGTCATGGAGGATGCTCTCGTGTTATCTTAAGCTTGTAGTGTACACTTTGGGCTGCACTGTGGCTACTTTGTTGTTTATTATTGTTGAGTTATGAAGAACAAGCCCCTATAAGTATTTGTGCTTTCTGTGTTATCACATACTTCATGAATACAGAACAAGCCCCTATTTATCCTTCACGCATCATTCTATTCATAGAGTAAATACCTGATAAAAAAAACTAAATGCCAATAAATTTCATAACAAAACAAATATGTGGTCAGTACAAATAGGGGTTATTGTGCATTGCATCCAATATCAAATCTTTTGTTCAAACAAATATGCTCTATAGATAAAGCTAATTAGAACATGATAGTCATATATCATTATTAAAACCTGCGATCCCATTTCAGTCAATTTCAGTCAAGCTCTTTCTTGTGAACCTTGCCTTTTCTACTCCCATCACATTTTACTTCAGCATTTGATTGAGACAGGTTGTGGAGAAAAACCCATTATTTGACAAAAAATAATTTTCTTATGGTACAGCCAGACATTTTAGTAAATGGAGTAAAGAGAAGTTCCTTTAACAATGGACCCAGCATCCAGGTAAGATATCTTTTATACACTTCATTAATATATTGTCTGCAATAATAGTAATTGAAAGGGAGTATTTTTGTACACCACTCAGATTAGTTTTCCTTAATCCCACCTTCATACATTCACACAAAACCAAACTTAAGATTTCATGTCAATATATATTGCAGGCTTTGGAGTTTCAAATTTATTGAAATCATTTAACTTCTCTTTTAAAATTTGGACAGCATTAATCTGCAGAGGCGAAAGCAGCGAAGACAGTGTCCTGGATGCAAAATAACATACTCATCACGCTTCTTCTTGACCCACAAGAAAGACAAATATGACTATGGATCAAGAAAATGGATGTGTAGCCATGAACACACTCAATCAAAGACTTCTGCCAGTCCAAATTCAATTATGGACACAACACAAAAAGATGCTCCAATTACCATCCAACCATCTCCTTCACATGTTTTTGGTAGGTAATTATTATTACTCATTTAATACCTAACACCATCTGAAAGGCAGGATGTAAGAAACATTCTTTGTCTTGTTATGACTATCAGAAGTCAGGCTCAGAAAAAAGGTCTAACAATGCTGGGTAGTTGATGACATCACCATGATATCAGTACATAGATGTCTGATCATCTTGAGCTTGATATCATTCAGAGGCCAAAACATTGTTTCCAGAGGTTGTGATGTGTATTAGCAGATGGTCAACATTTTTTCAATGAACAGTTGACCATGAACCGTTGATAATGTGTATATTATAAAGGGCAGTTACAAAAGGCAATAAGATATTTTACAAAATGACTATTGTAGTCCATTTCATGTTACTAAGCATTCATTCAAATTCTTGCCACAGTGACTTTCTCTTGTTGACTTTTGCTTTTTCAAACATCAGCTGTGTGAATGTGCAAGAATTTAGGAGTATGGGAACAAGCAGAAAAATAAACAACAATGTGAGATTTAAACTACAGTACATCATTTTCCTGTCTGGATCAGAAAATCTTTGGCTAGCAGATTTGCAATAATTCAATAAACAACAATGTGAGATTTAAACTACAGTACATCATTTTCCTGTCTGGATCAGAAAATCTTTGGCTAGCAGATTTGCAATAATTCAATTTCGACATCTCATAAAACCTTAAGGTTTATACCATTGAAAAGCCAAGTAAAGTCTCTATCAGCTGTGTAAATTCCACGAATTTAGAGATAAGGAAACAAGGAAAAATAACTTAATTATTTAAATTACGCTCTGAGATTTAAACAAAAGTACATTGTATTTCTGTCCGGATCAGAAAATCTTTGGCTTTCAGATTTGCAATAATTTCATTTTTAAATATCGTAGAGACTTCAAGTTTATACCATTAAAAAGCTAAGAAAACACTCTATCAGCGATATAAATTCAAAGAATTTAAAAGCAGGGGAACAAGGTGAAAAATTAACTTTATTATTTCATTTACGCTCCGAGATTTACATGTAAACAAAAGTACATCATATTTCTGTCAAGGTCTGAAAACCTTTGGCTTGCAGATTTGCGATAATTTCATTTCTAAATATCGTAGAGACTTCAGGTTTATACCATTGAAAAGCCAGGAAAACACTCCATGAGATGTATAAATGCCAAGAATTTAGAAGCAAGGGAACAAGAAGAATAATTAACTTCATTATTTCATTTACGCTCCGAGATTTAAGGTCTATAATCCACAATGAAAAACTGGGGCAGAATTATGTTTTTTTGGCTTAAATGTGTTCAAAGTAATGTTATTTGTTAATTTAGCACAGAAAAAGTAAACTTAACCAGCTAGTCTTATTTTTTTATTATTTAAATTGAACCCGTTGTAACGGTAGTTTCGACTCAGTTTTTGCAGCTGGTGACTTATATCCTATCTGGGCTTTGCCGATGGGTGATTGGAGAACACTACTTATCAATTGAAGGAAGTTGCATAATATTCAGTCTGAATTCAGTTAGAGTTAGAGTTTATATACTGTGCTTGCATGATATTGCATAATTATGACATTATATTAACATTTTAACAATATATGACAGAGAAGACCACTTGCCTCTGTTATCTTTTGGTTTGTCCGCCATGTGTGCTGAATGGGAAATACCCCCCACTGGCATCATAGCCTCACTCTCATCCTGGAATCCCCCAGAGCCGAAGGCAGTTACGTAAATATACGAGACCACCCGAAGATGCTTCAAACTGATTGTGGATTATAGACCTTAAAGGGATTAAGCACCAATTCTACAATTTGGTGTTTTTGAAAGCTTAGTCACATGTGAGCATAATGAGAGATTGAAATTATAATAGAGTAATAAGATATGTTGCTATGAGACATAGCAGTTGCACTCCCAGCAGAGGTCTGTCTGAGTCAAAAGCTGCATGTGACGGGTAAACACGGGTAGCGTGAACTTTATTTGACCTCAATTGAGGCTCTAAGTAGGGTAGCACTGTTTGACGTCATTTTGGTACTATTCAAAGGACAATACATTTCATGACGTCATAAGCATATTGCCATACTCTTATGACGTCATTTTACCTTTCAGTGCCTCTATGATGACACTCCACATAAAAATGACGCCAATAAAGGAGTGTGCTTTCATTAGGGGCCTATATGTTAAGCTGTTGTTCAAATAGGTTTTACATACAATGATGGGGATGCATTTTTCAAAAAAAATTATAGACATGAAAGACAAGTACATTTATTACTAATGTGTGAATTTTAAACGTTTTTTTCAAAATCGGTGCTTAACCCCTAACGGACGGGAGGGACGGCAACGTCCACCACCGGCAACGGACTGGAAGGACGTTGACGTCCCCATTGTTGTGGCTTGATGACGTCATTTGTAACATTCTGAAGGGCTGCAACTTGTTACAGTGTAATCATGATAATGACGTCAGACTGACTGGACCATGAACTTTTGACCCCAGCACTTCATTAAGCATATTGAATAACCATGGTTATAAATTTTATATATTTAGTATGTAGATACACTAGTCCAGAAAAAAATTGGTTAGTCCTGCCAATCAACAAAATTAAGATAGCCTAGTCCCTTAGGGGTTAATCCCTTTAAACAAAAGTACATTGCATTTCTGTCCGGATCAGAAAATCTTTGGCTTGCAGATTTGCGATCATTTCATTTCTAAATATCATAGAGGCCTCAGGTTTATACCATTAGAAAGCTAAAAAAACACTCTATCAGCGATATAAATTTAAAGAATTTAGAAGCAGGGGAACAAGGTGAAAAATTAACTTTATTAGTTCATTTACGCTCCGAGATTTACATGTAAACAAAAGTACATCATATTTCTATCCGGATCAGAAAATCTTTGGCTTGCAGATTTGCGATAAATTCATTTCTAAATATCGTAGAGATTTCAGGTTTATACCATTGAAAAGCCAGGAAAACTCTCTATCGCCTGTGTAAATCCCAAGAATTTAGAAGCAGGGGAACAAGGAAAATAATTAACTTCATTATTTCATTTACGCTCCGAGATTTAAACAAAAGTACATTGCATTTCTGTCCAGATCAGAAAATCTTTGGCTTGCAGATTTGCGATCATTTCATTTCTAAATATCATAGAGACCTCAGGTTTATACCATTAGAAAGCTAAGAAAACACTCTATTAGCTGTATAAATTCTAAGAATTTAGAAGCAGGGGAACAAGGACAATAACTAACTTCATTATTTCATTTACGCTCCGAGATTTAAACAAAAGTACATTGCATTTCTGTCCGGATCAGAAAATCTTTGGCTTGCAGATTTGCGATAATTTCATTTCTAAATATCATAGAGACCTCAGGTCTATACCATTGAAAAGCCAAGAAAACACTCCATCAGCTGTGTAAATTCCAAGAATTTAGAAGCAGGAGAACAAGGAGAAAAATTAACTTAATTATTTCGATTACGCTCCGAGATTTACATGTAAACAAAAGTACATCATATTTCTGTCCGGATCAGAAAATCTTTGGCTTGCAGATTTGCGATAATTTCATTTCTAAATATCATAGAGACCTCAGGTCTATACCATTGAAAAGCCAAGAAAACACTCCATCAGCTGTGTAAATTCCAAGAATTTAGAAGCAGGAGAACAAGGAGAAAAATTAACTTTATTATTTCATTTACGCTCTGAGATTTACATGAAAACAAAAGTACATCATATCTCTGTCCAGGTCTGAAAATCTTTGGCTTGCAGATTTCAGATAATTTCATTTCTAAATATCGTAGAAACCTCAGGTTTATACCATTGAAAAGCCAAGAAAACACACTATCAGCTATGTAAATTTAAACAAAAGTACATGTATATCATATTTCTGTCCAGGTCAGAAAATCATTGGCTTGCATATTTTCTTACCTTTTTTCTTACCTTTTGAGTACATGTTATGCCTGTTGCCAGTGGGTGGTATGGGTGATATATTTTCACTAAATTATATATGATAACTGAAGCAAAATTGAGATAAAAAGTTTAACTTCACAACTGTGCCTTGTGATGGTGCAACAGAACTGAAATTATTACAACTATAATTGTAGTTGCAGTTGCTATGCAACCAGTGCAACACTACATTTTGTAAGTTGTTACATACATATATAAAAAAAGCATGAACGTGATCAGAGAGGAAGGGTGACGAGATTTAAAAAAAAAAAAAAAAAGTTGCTATATGAGGTATTGGCCGAGACAAAATTCGCCACTGTAAGAGTGTGTTGATCTCGCTGTTCCGTCACCACGTTGCCTGCCCTCTGGTGGAAGTGACGCTAAACTAATCCCCACTTCACTTTTGTTTTGCAAGTCTATGTGAAGGGTTGCTCTTATAGAATATTATGAATGGCACAATTATCACTTATTTTTTGTCAGAATCATGTTAGATGTGACATTTTACCCACAAATTGCCTATATTTCTGTATTAGAGCTTTGTTTTCAACCATCGGTAAATTGACCTATTTATTGACCTACTTATTGAGGCCCTGCAAGGTTGACCTATATATTGACCTACTTATTGAGGCCCTGCAAGGTTTTGTACAAAGGGGTCTATATGGGTGAAATGCAGATATTTTTATAAGAGATAGCTGCATAACTGAGAGATAGCTGCATAACCGAGAGATAGCTGCACAAATAAGAGATAGCTGCATAAATAAGAGATAGCTGCATAAATAAGAGATAACTGCATAAATAAGAGATAGCTGCATAAATAAGATATAGTTGTATAAATAAGAGATAGCTGCATGAATAAGAGATAGCTGCATAATTGAGAGATAGCAAGTGATAGACAGCTACAACAGCAAGAGATAGCTGCATAAATAAGAGATAACTGTATAACTGCATAAATAAGAGATAGCTGCATAAATAAGTGATAGCTACATAAATAAGAGATAGCTGCATAAATAAGAGATAGCTGCATAAATAAGAGATAGCTGCATAAATAAGAGATAGCTGCATAGATAAGATATAGCTGTATAAATAAGAGATAGCTGCATGAATAAGAGATAGCTGTATTGAGACATGAAAAGGTGAGAGATAGTTACAACAAATGAGAAATGGTTACAATAGTTGCAATATTGAGAGATAGCTGCAATAGTGAGACAGTTACAACAGGGAGAGATATCTGCATAAATAAGAGACAGCTACATAAGTGAGATGACTGCAAAGTGATAGTTACAGCACTGAGAAATAGTTACAGCAGTAAGAGATAGCTGCACAAATGAGAGAGTTACATAAGTGAGATAGCTGCACATGTAAGAGACAGCTGCATCAGTGAGATAGCTGTGCAAGGGAGAGACAGCTGCATAAGTGAGAGATAATAACAACAGCGAGAGACAGTTACAGCAGAGATAGATAGCTGCACAAGTGAGGGACAGCTGTATAAGTGAGAGATAGCTGCATATATGTGAGACAGCTGCATCAGTGAGAGATAATAACAACAGCGAGAGACAGTTACAGCAGAGATAGATAGCTGCACAAGTGAGGGACAGCTGTATAAGTGAGAGATAGTTGCATATATGTGAGACAGCTGCATCAGTGAGAGATAATAACAACAGCGAGAGACAGTTACAGCAGAGATAGATAGCTGCACAAATGAGGGACAGCTGTATAAGTGAGAGATAGCTGCATATATTTGAGACAGCTGCATCAGTGAGAGATAGATGTACAAGGGAGAGACAGCTGCATAGGTGAGATAGTTACAAAAGTGAGACAGTTATAACACAGATAGATAACTGAACAAGTGAGAGACAGCTGCATAAGTGAGATAACTGCAAAGTGAGAGATAGCTGCACAAGCGAGGGTTAGTTACAGCAGAGATAGATAGCTGCACAAATGAGAAACAGCTGCATAAGTGAGAGATAGCTGCACGTGTAAGAGACAGCTGCATCAGTGAGACAGCTGTACAAGGGAGATACAGCTGCATAAGTGAGAGATAATTACAACAGCGATAGTTACAGCAGAGATAGATAGCTGCACAAGTGAGAGACAGCTGCATAAGTGAGAGACAGCTGTATCAGTGAGAGATAGTTGTACAAGGGAGAGACAGCTGCATAGGTGAGTGATAGTTACAAAAGTGAGACAGTTATAACACAGATAGATAACTGAACAAGTGAGAGACAGCTGCATAAGTGAGATAACTGCAAAGTGAGAGATAGTTACAACAGTGAGAAATAGCTGCACAAGTGAGGGGTAGTTACAGCAGAGATAGATAGCTACACAAGTGAGAAACAGCTGCACAAATGAGAGAGTTACATAAGTGAGATAGCTGCACATATAAGAGACAGCTGCATCAGTGAGATAGGTGTGCAAGGGAGAGACAGCTGTATAAGTGAGAGATAATTACAACAGTGAGAGACAGTTATAGCAGTGAGAGACAGCTGCATAAGTGAGAGACAGCATCCTTTCCCAGCCGAAGGCACTTGTAAGATATAAAAACATCACAATACTCTGGTGTTGTGTTCTTTGCTCAATAAATTGTCAGAAATCATTACATACATATATAAAAAAAGCATGAACGTGATCAGAGAGGAAGGGTGACGAGATTTGAAAAAAAAAAAAAAAAAGTTGCTGTGTGAGGTATGGGCTGCAATAAAATTCGCCACTGACAAGTGCGTGTCATCTCGCTGTTGCGTCACCACGTAGCCTGCCCTCTGGTGGAAGTGACGCTGAACTAATCTCCACTTCACTTTTGTTTTGCAAGTGTATGTGAAGGGTTGCGCCTTTAGCATATTATTAATGGCACAATTATCACTTATTTGTTGTCATAATTACATTAAAAATGAAAATTAACTCCCAATATGCCTATATTTCTGTATTAGAGCTTTGTTTTCAACCATCGCTAAACTGACCTATTTATTGACCTACTTATTGAGGCCCTGCTAGGTTTTGTACAAAGGGGCCTATATGGGTGAAATGCAGATATTTTTAGCCACCACGATCATGCAATTGGCAGATAGCTGCACAAGTGAGAGATAGCAAGTGATAGACTGCTACAACAGCAAGAGATAGCTGCATAAATAAGAGATAGCTGCATAAATAAGAGATCACTGCATAGATAAGAGATAACTGCATAAATAAGAGATAGCTGCATAAATAAGATGGTGAGAGATAGCTGCAAATGGTGAGAGATAGCTGCACATGGTGAGAGATAGCTGCACATGGGGAGAGATAGCTGCACATGGGGAGAGATAGCTGTACATGGTAAGAGATAGCTGCACATGGGGAGAGATAGCTGCACATGGTGGGAGATAGCTGCACATGGTGAGAGATAGCTGCACATGATGAGAGAATGCTGCACATGGGGAGAGATAGCTGCACATGGGGAGAGATAGCTACACAGTTTGAGAGATAGCTGCACATGGTGAGAGATAGCTGCACATGGGGAGAGATAGCTGCACATGGGGAGAGATAGCTGCACATGGGGGGAGATAGCTGCACATGGGGAGAGACAGCTGCACATGGGGAGAGACAGCTGCACATGGGGAGAGACAGCTGCACATGAGAGATAGCTGCACAGTTTGAGAGATAGCTGCACATGGGGAGAGATAGCTGCACATGGGGAGAGATAGCTGCACAAGGGGAGAGATAGCTGCACAGTTTGAGAGATAGCTGCACATGGGGAGAGATAGCTGCACAGGGGAGAGATAGCTGCACATGGTGAGAGATAGCTGCACATGGGGAGAGATAGCTGCACATGGTAAGAGATAGCTGAGAGATAGCTGCACATGGGGAGAGACAGATGTACATGGTGAGAGATAGCTGTACATGGGGAGAGATAGCTGCACATGGGGAGAGATAGCTGCACAGGGGAGAGATAGCTGCACATGGTGAGAGATAGCTGCACATGGGGAGAGATAGCTGCACATGGTAAGAGATAGCTGAGAGACAGCTGCACATGGGGAGAGACAGATGTACATGGTGAGAGATAGCTGTACATGGGGAGAGATAGCTGCACATGGGGAGAGATAGCTGCACATGGGGAGAGATAGCTGCACATGGGGAGAGATAGCTGCACATGGGGAGAGATAGCTGCACACGGGGAGAGATAGTTACAACAGATAGAGACAACTGCATAACTGAATGACAGCTGCACAAGTGGTAGTTGCACAAGTGAGAGACAGCTGCACATGTGAGAGATAGCTGTATAGGTGAGGGATGGCTGCATAGGTGAGAGATAGCTGCACAATTTAGAGACAGCTGCACAGGTGAGGGATAGCTACAACAGTGAGGGACAGCATCACTTCCCAGCCAAAGGCACTTGTTCTGTCAAAATCAAAGACTGTGAAACTGACTACTGTACTTTTGTTTATTGAAGATTAACATCCAAAGAAAAAAATATAAGGACAGTAAGTTTGTTCAGATTATCAACATAAATTTTAATTGCCAGACAGAACATGTTTGTGTTTTCAAAAACAATTCATATATGACTGACATATTTAATAGTTAATTCCTTGCATATTTTAGTTTACTATTTGTCAAGCTAGTATTATTAATATGACAATTTTAAAGTGTTTGTTTATTTTACCTTAGATTTAGTGTGGTTAGTTTTCATTTCATCCCTGAGATTTAAACTTTAGCTTCATATTTTTTACAATTTTTAATATCAAGTAAATAAGCAGATCCCAGTTTGCACTTATGAATATGATGTTGGTTTATTCTTTTCCAATTTCCCATTCAAGATATATATCCATGAAAATTAAACTTCAATATCTTATGGGACTTTTTGTTGTGAAATATGTACCAGGTTTGGGTGAGGACAAGGTTGTGATGTGTCTGAGGCATGCATTTCTTATCAAGATAAATTATATCATCTGCTTTGATAGCAACATAGACTGAGCTATTAAAATATCCTCCGACCCATGCCTTTGTTAAATCCACACTGGACTATGGAAATGGGCTTCTTGCTGGGCTCCCAAGATCAGACATCAGGAGGCTATAATATATTCAGAATTCTGCAGCCCGGGTAGTAGGAAAGATCAGGAAGTTTGATCACATCTCAGGAAAACTGAGGGAACTCCACTGGCTGCCTGTGAGTTGTCATGTCAAGGACCTGCGACATGACAATTCAGTGAGGCAGCACTATATCTGCTACAAGTAGGTCTCATCACGAAATGACTGAAATACTGTTGAAAGTGATGTAAAACCCAAAACGAACAAACTGCCTGTTCATGCCAGAATTGATTTCAAAATCCTTCTGATAACTTGGAAGGCCATATATGGTAAGGCACCACCTTACCTAACTGATCTACTCCAAGTGAAACAGGATGACAGAAACTTGAGGTCTAATGATGGCACATACCTTGTGATCCCTAAGACCCACCTCAAAACTGTTGACGACAGGGCCTTCTCATCTGTCAGTCCTAAACTCTGGAATGCCCTTCCTAGTGACATTAGGACTAGTGACTCAGTCGCCTCCTTCAAGCGCAAATTGAAGACACATCTTTTCAGGAAATATGTCCTGAACACAGCGCAATGAACAGACTTGTCTGGTATTAGCGCTATAGAAATTATTATTATTATTATTATTATTATTATTATTATTATTATTATTATTGAGTAGATTAAATATGACTGCAGTTTTGGTGACAGGTGAAGCAGACTTTTTTATTGAGTAGATAAATGAAGGATGGGTTTTGTACAAAGAAGATAAACGAATCATGACTACATTATTTAGCCAGATAAAGCATGAATACAGTATTGAGATGAAATAAGACTACAATATTGAGTAAATGACACATGGCTTTTGTATTGATGATAAAGATGAAGCATAACTATTTTAGTAGATGGAAGAAGCATGACTTTTGTATTGATGACAAAGACAAAGTGAAGGATATAGATTACCTACCCAGAGACTCTTAAGAATATATATAGACAATCATGGACAATCACGGTCTCTGGCAGAACATCATGCATAGTTATTGTGTGCCGCGTGAAGTCAATGAGTGCAGGTTGATGCATCGCCTTAACCACCGGACCTGGAGATGACTCACCGGGCATAAGAGATCACGTGCAGGCAGACGAGCCCATGCAAAACCCCCGTGTCGCAAAAGGAAGCCACGCAGGCAAGACGAGTCCATGTGAAACCCAGTGTTGCAAAAGGAAGCCATGCAGGCAAACCCCACACACATGATGCTCAACGATCCTTTAAAATAGGCCGCAACTGTTGGATCCTCGGAGACCAGAATTCGGAGACCGGAGAGCAGAGTTCCAGCGTCCACTTGCCTCGAAAGATCCACGACTGTCAGCATTGTGACCGCATAGACTTGGGTGTTTTATGTATTCTCAGGACTCTATAAGTATCATGCATTTGGGTAGTTTATATGCCTTGCTCATTGCCATGCCGGCCTCATTTCCAAGGATTCCAATATGACTGGGAATCCTGTAAAAACGAATCTCTTTATTTTCTTCAGTACAGAGTTTATGATACCGTTCAAGGATATTTAAAATAAATGGATTTTTCCAGTCCTTGGCTTTCAATGCTTGTAAACAAGACGAAGAATCAGAAAATATTAAAAATTTCCGATGTGGAGAAGTCTCCACATGATCTTAAGCTAGGTATAAAGCATGAAGTTCTGCAGAATAAATAGATGATTTATTTGGCAGACGTTCTGAATAAATATGATTGCCCTTAACAGCAGCTGCAGCAGCCTTGTCATCATCAAACGATCCATCAGTGTATATACACTGATATCCAGTGAAGATAGATTTTATTTCATTATATCTATTTATATACAGGGATGGATCGGTTGAGTATTTCTTTAATTCCGTCATGGCTAAATTAATATTTAAAGTTTCATAGGTCCATGGAGGTGTTTCTGGATATTGAAATTTAGCTATTTGATTCGGATTTAAATTTAAGTATTGTAAAGATTCCTTGATGCGAATGCCAAAAGTTGGTATTGTATTTGGTTTATTTTCAAAAAGATCAACATAATTTGGATTGAATATAATATCATGTGCAGGATTGTCTGGACAAGCTGCAATTTTTGCAGCATACTGAAGGGCAAGCTTTTCTCTTCTTAAATCAAGAGGCAGTTCATCTGCCTCAACTGCCAAGCTATCTGCAGGTGATGTACGAAATGCACCAAGGCATAATCTTAAACCTTGATTTTGTACAGGATCAAGCATTTTAATATAAGATGGGCGTGCTGATCCATATATCATACCCCATAATCAAGCTTAGAACGTACCAGCGCTCTGTATAATTGCAATAAAATATTGCGGTCCCCTCCCCAATCGGTATGGGCAAGAACCTGTAATAAATCTAATGCCTTCTAGCATTTCTTTTTAACGTATTTAATGTGAGGAATAAAAGATAATTTCCTGTCAAAAATAAGTCCAAGAAACTTGGTTTCTTCGACAACAGGTATCCGAGTTTGGCCTAAATAAAGATCAGGATCTGGGTGAACCTTCCATTTTTTACAAAAGTGCATACACACAGTTTTCTTTAAAGAAAACTTAAATCCATTATGATCAGCCCATTCTTGTAATCTATTTAAGTGTTGTTGGAGCTGTCGTTGTATTGTATGCATGCTTATGGACCTGTAGCTTAAGTTGAAATCATCAACAAAAAGTGAGCAATCTGCTCCAGGCCTCATACAATCACCAATGCTGTTAATTTTTATAATAAAAAGAGTCACTGATAATATACTTCCCTGTGGAACACCCATTTCCTGATCAAAAGCATCAGAGAGTGATGCACCCACTCGAACTTTAAAATGTCTGTTTGATAGAAAATTTTTAATAAAAAGGGGTAAACGACCCCTTAATCCCATGTCATATAAATCGCTCATTATCCCATATTTCCATGTGGTGTCATATGCCTTTTCTAAATCAAAGAAAATACTCACCACATGCTCACCTTTTATAAAACCCTCTCTTATAAATGTCTCTAAACGTACCAGGTGGTCAATGGTACTTTGAGTTTTTCTAAAGCCACTTTGTGCAACAGAAATATAAGCTGCAGTTTCCAAAAACCAAACTAAACGCTCGTTAATCATTCATTCCATTGATTTACAAATACAACTTGTTAAAGCAATGGGACGATAATTATTTGAATCTGATGAATCTTTGCCAGGTTTGGGAATGGGAATGATAGTGGCTTCCCTCCATGAAGGAGGAAAATCACCACTTTCCCAAATTGTATTAAAAATATCTAAAAGATGCCCAAGTGATTGGTCAGGGAGATGTTTAAGGATTTGGTAGTGAATTTGATCAGGTCCAGGAGCAGTATCATGAGATTTATCCAAAGCAAGTTTCAAATCTTCTATTGTAAATGATTTATTATATACTTTCATCTTATGGGATATAAAATTTAGTTGGTTTCTTTCTTTTCTAGTTTTTATTTGTTGAAATTTGGCAGAATAATTATTGGATGAGGAATTTTTGGAAATGGTTTGACCTATTGTGTTGCCTATTTCGGTGGGATTTGTAAATATTTGGCCATTATGATTTAGATGTTTGATCCTTGCTCCACCTCCCTTCCCAGTAATTTTACGCACCATATCCCAGCATTTCTTAATTGGTGAACGTGTATTTAATTTAGAAACATAATCTTTCCAGCTTTTTCTTTTGCTTATTTTAATAATGTAACGGGCTTTAGCTCTCTTTATACGAAACTGGTGCAAATTATATTGAGTTGGCTGTCGATTAAATCTTTTCAGAGCTTTTTTGCATTCATCATTAAACCAGGGTTTTTCTTTAATTTTGGAATTTGACTTTGATTTGGGAATACACCCATCATCAATATCATACAATGTGTCTGGAAAAACTTGAAGAGGATCATCTACATTTTAAAAAATTTCTGGAGTTATTCTATTAAAACAGGATGTTTGAAATTTTGCCCAATCGGCTTTATGAAACTTCCACTTGGGGATTCGTTCGTCTGGTGGAGGAAAATGGTTATTTAGAATAATGGGGTAATAATCACCACCCCATTGATCTTCCTCTACTTCCCAGGAATAATCTAAAAATAAATTTGGAGTGCACATGGAGAGATCTATTGATGTTAAAGAGCCTGTAGCAGGGTGTAAATATGTCGGAGAATCGTCATTCCAAAGGCACAAACTATTATTGTTTAAAAGATCTTCTATTATACGTCCTTTGGCATCTGTATTATTTCTGCCACCCCAAAGATAGTTGTGAGCATTAAAGTCACCAACTAACATATATGGCTGTGGCAGCTGGGTTATCAAATTATTTAAATCTGTAATATTAACTGGCTCACTAGGTGGTAAATATATTGAACATAAAGTTAATGTATCGTGCAGGGTAACCCTAACAGCAGAAGCCTGTAGATGAGTATTTAATGTTACTTTACTTTGCGGGATACAGGATTTAACATAATTAGAAACTCCGCCATGTGCTCGGTCCATAATATCAATTGAACCGACTTTATTATAAATCACATTTCCCTTAAATGTTGTGGAATTATCTTTGAATTTAGTTTCTTGTAAACAAATTACCGATGCATTATATTTTTGGGCTAATAACTCCAGTTCTGGCCTGTTTGCATCAAATCCTCTACAATTCCATTGTATGATATTGCCGATAGCCATTTTAAGAATAATGAGAAAAAATATATGATTAGCATAATCACTTGTTAAGTTTACGATTATGCTTGAAGTGCACAGGAGTAAAATTCACATCTGGAGGATCACCTGTGTCCATCCTTTCCAAGGATTTACTTCTATTTATCTTACTTTTTACTTGATCTTTGCTTTCTTTTTTGTCTGATTTATGTATTGGTCTATTACTATTGATACTTTTATTATTGGATGATGTTGAGGGAGTTTGTGAAGAGGGTTTAGTGGATGTTGCTGTTGGTTGAGGTATTACTGGGATAGTGGATGTCGTGGTCTGAGTAGATGTAGCTGAAGATTTTGAGGTTTTTGTGAAAAAGGAAAAATTTTTGTCATCGATTGGCCATGTAATTTCGGTTTGAATTGCTATTGATTTTGTTTCTTTATTTTTACAGAGCTGGCATAAGATGCCTTTGTTGTGTTATAACTTTCTACTCGCTTCCGTGCCTCTGGAAAAGATATGTATTCGCTGAATTTCCTTCTCTTTTAAAAAGGAAGGACAATTCCGCGAATACGATGGATGATTGCCTTGGCAATTGACACATTTTATTATATTTGAAGAACAATCATCTCCACTGTGCTGAGCGGTACATTTTGGACATGTTTCATTACCTTTACATCGATCAGATCCACGTCCATACCTCTGACACTTGAAGCAGCGCAGAGGGTTTGGAATAAATACATCAACTCTAACGTTCAAATATCCAACTTTAATAGATGTTGGAAGCTGCGCTGCTTCAAATGTCAGAATAAACGTATTGATAGGAATTTTGACACCGTCCTTTTTTATAAATATCCGCTTGCATTGAACAACATCCTGGTCTTTGAGCTCATCCACTATCTCCTCCTCAGAAACTCCCACTAAATCTGGGCACCTGATTACTCCTTTTTTATTGTTGAGAGTTTTGTGAGCTGTTTTAATAACAGGAACTGTGGCCAACATTCGGCATCGTAGTAGATTGTCCGCATGGCTTTTCCGCTCAACCTCAATCAGTAATTTATTTCCCATCTTTTTAACGGTTTTTGGTACCCCGGCAATGCCTTGTATCCCCTTTTCAATTGCAAAGGGGGACATTTTTGCCAGGGTATGTTCAGCATCAGAACTTTCCGTAATTAATAATCTAGGCCATTTTTCTATTTTGTTTGAATCATCGTCGCTGTCTATGTCATTCCTTGGTCGTTTTTGTTTGTTTTGTGCCATGTGTTTTTTTATATTTCATCAGTTAGGTCCCCTACCAACCACTGAGCCCAACAAGGGGACGCCTTTCTGGGCCGGTAACTCCAAGCCCTGACGCCCTGAGGATACCCAACATGACATACTCTAAGAATAAAAACTCCACCCTTTCGGATTTT
This sequence comes from Amphiduros pacificus, assembly GCA_949316495.1. Lineage (NCBI taxonomy): Eukaryota > Metazoa > Annelida > Polychaeta > Phyllodocida > Hesionidae > Amphiduros > Amphiduros pacificus. The sequence continues at coordinate 16,109,873 of OX439011.1, read as the reverse complement.
ATTTATATCCCTCGATTGACCCAATCAGCAGTAATCTCCTTTCAGCAAATATTTATCAAAAATTTTAAAATTATTCCCAAATTTCAAACACTGAAATTATCATTAATAAAAATCAAATAGCCAAAATATATTAAAGGAAATATACCCCAAGCCGGTTAAATCAGATCCAGGCCTAATCTGATCTGCCAGTCTGGTGAACATTTGGATCAAAGACAGGCGTGTTGCAACTGGACCGGTAATACTGCCAAACCAGCCCAGTGCTCAGCCCGTCAGGATTCCATACCCTCCTTGACACAAGTCGCATCCCACGGCAAACAGGACGCCCCTTTAGTCGCCTTTTACGACATGCTGGGGGGCAGTGGGGCTATTCTTTAATCCCCGCACCCACAGGGGAGGTTTTCACATATGACAGACTCATATCATGATAAGACTGTTTTGAGGGCAATATATTTGGGTACATTCATCCTTAGGTATGTATATCAATGAAATATGACTAATTTTAAAAATTCCATTGTATCACAGCATAAAATGGTGCATGACTACTGAAAATGTCATCTATGAGCTCTGTCTTAATGAAGAAATTCAATATCTTCAAATAACTGCAATAAATGTCAGGTATTAAAATTGTACATCAACATATAGACATGAAACTATTCAGAGGTCAAGATCCTATCAAGATATATCCTAATGTCTCATATAGAGCTGATATTCCAGTTTGATAGTGTGACCAGGCATCAATTTTATCATTTTATATGTCTGTTGTGCAGGCAATGCATTTTGGTGATTTTATTAGGTATGTCTAGACACAATTAAATCTAAACAAGTGTAGCCATATTTTATCCAAAAAAATAGAATTAGACCATAAAGTTGTGTGCAGCCACTAAGAATGACATCAGGTATCAATTTTAATATCTTTTAGATTCCGCTCACAATAAAACAGTTTTGCAGACAGTGTATTTTGGTGACTTTATCCTCTATTTTGAGGAAAATATCCTACCTATATATCTCATAATGTGCCATATTGTCCTAATATGTCAGTGTGATAGTGTGACCAGGCAAAATATCTCTCAGATTCATATGACAAAATGTTGTACAGTAATGTATGAAGTGATTTCACAATCAGACATGGAGACATACTGAAATGTTAACTGTATCAGACATTCTTTAGCAAAATTGGTAGACAAAATGATCACCATATGAATGCTGAAATTAAATTTATTGAATTGTAAAAATCTGCAAAAAGACCTTGAAATGGTTTGTGATGAGTAAAATATGTGCTGCCCAACTAGGAAAATGGGCCACGTTCACAACTTTCACTCAGTGGGTTTAATCCCCTGCCACATGTGATATCTAAATTTACCAACAGCCTGCCTGAATGCCACTCCAGAATTGTAAAAATCTGCAAAAAGACCTTGAAATGGTTTGTGATGAGTGAAATATGTGTTGCTCAACTAGGAAAATGGGCCACGTTCACAACTTTCACTCAGTGGGTTTAATCCCCTGCCACATGTGATATTTAAATTTACCAAAAGCCTGCCTGAATGCCACTCCTGCCCCCCTCCCAATATCATCTTTGACCACCCATCTGTGGTCAGCTTACTATATCCACAACCTGCAACCTAACACTGCATCAAAATGTGACTTCTTCGTTTCCACAGTGTAGCATTCTAACCATAATCACTTGATACAAAGACTTCTCATTTTATCTGCGGGACAAATTTACATGCTTCCTTTATTAATTTAACATCTTCTGTGCAAAGAATTATCCCGGCCCTAATTAATGTTCTGTCAAAGTCTTTGCACTGTGGCCCTCTCCTTCACTACTGGCCTGTTTATCCCTCACAATTATATGATCTACTCCCTCATAACTGGACTGTCCAGCCCTCAACAATATGTGATCCTCTCCTTCATCTCTGGCCTGTTCACCTCTCACCACTGTGTAATCCTCTCCCTCATCAATAGACTTTCTTTCCTTCAGCACTAAGTGACCCTCTCCTTCATTACTAGAATGTCCATCCTTTACTACTAAGTGACCCTCTCCTTCATTACTAGCATGTCCATCCCACACCACTATATGATCCTCTCCCTCACCACAATGCAACCCTCTCCCTCATCACATGAATGTCTCTCTTTCACTACTCTGTGACCCTCTCCCTCATAATTGAACTGCCCATCCCTCATCACTATATGACAATCTCCGCCTCATTATTGGACTGTCCCTCCCTCACTACCCTGTGACCCTCTCCCTTCTTATTTGACTGTCTCTCCCTCACCACTATGTGACCCCTCCCTCATATCATTGATCTCCATTACTCAACACAATGTGACCCTTTCCCTTATTACTGGACTGTCCCTCCCTTACCACTCTGTAACCCTCTCCCTCATCATTGAACTGCCCATCCCTCACCACTATGTAACAATCTCTGCCCTTATTACTGAACTGTCCCTCCCTCACTTCTCTCTCTGTGACCCTCTCCCTTATTACTGGACTGTCCCTCCCTCACTACTCTGTAGTCCTTTCCCTTATTACTGGACTGTCCCTCCCTCACCACTCTGTGACCCTCTCCCTTATTACTGGACTGTCCCTCCCTCACCACTCTGTGACCCTCTCCCTTATTACCGGACTGTCCCTCCCTCACCACTCCCTCATCACTGAACTGTCCGTCACTCAACATTATGTAACCCAATCCTTCCCGACTGAAAGACTTGGTTTAAATATCTAATGGAGCTTACATCCTAAATAGTCTTCAGAGCCTGCATTCCTACTTTGAAGAACTATACTGTAGTTTTAAAGTGGTTTATTTTTGTGTTCTTGATAGCAGTGTACACTATGGAATACCTTCAGTTAATCAACTTTAAATTACCATAAGTGATTAGAATTAGGCTTATCTTCAAAAATTCCCAGAAGGCAAATGTAAAATATCTTTTTGCCAGTAGCAAGTATTTGTCTTTTTGGGGTCTCCCAGGCCTATTATTTATACCACTATTACAATGATCAAAACATAAATGAAAATCAAGAGTCAAATAAATTTATTTTTGAGTTCTGAATTGATTTCAGAATTATTTGACCAATGTTGAGAATTTCAAAAATCAAGACACATGAAGCTGTTGTTGTCTATGATATTTTGTTTTCTTGTCAGGTAAAATTAATTAAACATATATTTAATGAAACTATTTCAGTCTTGTATTTTTCAGTTCTCTTGAGAGACATTGTCACTAAAAAATGCATAAACTTTTAAAACACATCTATTATATGACATAGCATCTATTTAGAACTATAATTCTATAACTGTAATATTGTAATTTTTTAGTTGTTCTAAATAATCATATGTAGATTGTTATCTAAATTGCAATTGCAATGTTTAAAAATGTATGAAATCCAGATATTGTAACGACAAATCTCTTAATTGAAAGGGATGATTTATAGTTGTTGAATATCAATACACAATTCAGTAGTTTATGAGTTAATAGATGCAACTCTAACTTGACCCTTTCTTGTCCTCTTTCATTCTGATAATTTTGACAGTTATCAAGTCAAATCCCATATTTTAAGAAGGAACTCATTGGTATGGAACCAGATTTTGCATGCATGTATTTACACATATTGCCACAAAATAATTTGTGATAGTGGTAATCAAGCTGTTAAAGTACTACAATATTGGTAAAAAAATGGATTCAACACATATTGATTTCTCCAAATATTCCGGTGATATTTATAATGTCTGGAAAACTCTTTATTCATATATTTGATGAGTAATATTCATTTTATTCCTGGACCAGTTATTTCCCAAAAAATCCTATCAATAAATAGCAAAATTTTTCAGTTCTCTCCAGAGACAATGGAGAGAACTTAGAGATCGACTTTGAATCCCCACATCGATGGAGAAAGGTGACGCTAGTAAAAAGACTTAAAAAATTAGACGAAGATTGAACTATAGAATCTCAAGATTGATTTGAAAAAGGAATAAGAGGTAAAATATCTGAACTCATTAATTAATTAATGACAATAAGGGTTAAGATAAAAATATCAGACTTTTGCATGAAAAGCTATCATATGAACAGAAATAAGAATTTGTCGCGCGACAAAGTCTTTTATGGGAAACAAGCGACCAAATTGTTTCAGATTTCGGATGTATATTTCAGTTTCTTTCTTGGTGCGAATCTTGTTCTCACTTTCAAAACTGCTCAATTTATGACAGCGGGGCAGACCTGAGCATGTGCATTGAACATATTTGAAATAGGTCTATAAAGGAAGGGAATTGCAACGTGGTCAGTCGCTTGGGAACCCAGACAGAGAAGGCAAAACTAAGTCGTTTTGAGAAACCCCCTCCTTCCCCACCACCTCCAGTATAGGAGGGCGGATAGCTCCCACCAACGGAGGAAAGTGTTTTGACCTAAGTTTCTTACTGGGCCAAACTGGGGGAACAATATAAAGGAAATTTAGGTGTGAATAACAAATTAAGTTCAATTGGATATAATAATATAATTATAATTGGTCAATATGTCGTCAGATAAGGTTAAATATTATAAATGTTTTTCTGAGAGTGCTTTGTCTTAATTTTAGTTCAATGACTTATGAATGGATAATAGGTCGGGAAATTGTGTAATTGGCAAATTTATTCAGATATTGAAAGTGAATATGTTGTGACTTGAATCCATTTATGTGATAAAGTTAATTTGAATATGATTGGAAAATTTATTTGGATATTGATATAAAATATGTTGTGACTGGAAGCAAAATTTGGGATAAATTTAATTTGAATATGATTGGCAAATTTATTTGGATATTGAGATTGAATATATTGTGATTTGAAGCCATTTATGTGATAAATTTAATTTGAATATGATTAGAAAATTTTTGATATTGAGATTGAATATGTTGTGATTTGTAGCCATTTATGTGAAAAATTTAATTTGAATATGATTTGAAAAATTATTTGTATATTGAAATTGAATATGTGGTGATTTGAAGCCATTTATGTGATAAATTTGATTTGAATATGATTGGAAAATTTATTTGGATATTGAGATTTCATATGTTATGGCTGGAAGCCATTTATTTTACATATTTTGAATATCATTAAAACCTGGTCTGCAACATAATACAGTTTTTTGGTTTTTGTTCGTTTTCCTGTGGTTCACTCACTGAGCGAGAGGACCATAAAACAGCCTTGAACTTTTGGAGCTGCCAAAACACCAGTCACACCTGCACCTGAAGTAAACTGTCCCCCTAAATTGTAATCATGAACGAGTCGAACCCACCACCTCTCGTCCTCTACTTATATGACCATTAAATACACAGATCCTACACTCTACTGACTGTGAGCTACATTATTGTAGGATATAGATTACCTACCAACCGACTCTTATAAACAAATATAGACAATCACGATCTTTGGCAAGAAACCATATAGGTTACTGAGTGCTACGTGAGGCCAACAAGTGCAGGCCAAGGAGACGCATTACTCCCCCGAACAGAGATGATGTGATCCTCCAAGCCACGCAGGCAGGACATGCGCAGTCCCGAAGCCGGAGAAGACGCTACGCAGGCAGCCCTCACACAGATGCTCAGTTTTCCTTAAAAAGGCCCCGAAATCGCTACTCAGGGAGCAGAATCCACTTGCCTAGAAGATCCACGACACTAAGCATCGTGCCAGCCACACTTGTATAGACTTGGGTGTTTTATGCAGGACTTTGTCAGTATCATGCATTCAGGTATTCCATATGGCTCGCTATTTGCCATGCCGACCTATCCAGACTAGTGTATACAGCACCGAATAAAGGAGATCCTTGTGCATTGTATACTCTGTGTCTGCAGTCCTTATTACCTCCCAACTCACATAGGAAGATAGGGTAGCTGGGTTAAGGCCCCGTTCACAGCCAGCGAGTATCATATGCCTGATCCCCGTCCACGTTCCCCATCGGCGGAGACATTCCCCATACGCTAGTAGGGTTACAAACCATACGTAACATTATCATACATCCACTTAGCATGGGTGTACACTCTGCTATTACAGCATGCTGCCTCAGTCGCCACATATCGATGATACTGAAAATGATACAAGCAAAACTGGGAAAACAAATAAAATGAATGTAAATGATTTAAAAAAATTATTTTTTTAATACACATTTGAAACAAAACAGAATATATAAATATGTACCTGGTTGAAAACAACATTGACATTTTTTTCATTACTTTGATATAGCTACCTAATCTGAAGAAAACAAAAAAATCATATCCAAACCAGAAAAGAATTAATACAAACTAAAGCATATGCCCAGGGTTAATTCAAATCTGGTGGGGGGTTTGTGTGCAATACATATTAAATGCGGTCTGGGCATTACTTTGGAGGATCATAAGCATAAGATGATAACTATGGAAATCATGGGAAATTACAGTGAAATCTGGGGGGAAAACATGTACTTTATTTACAATTTACAGACAAGAACAATCGATGAGAAATCATTACGTATGAAATCTAATAAGCAAGTTAAAGATAAAATACAGAAAGTCTAAAAAAAATTGAAAATCAGTGAATTTACAACTTACATAGAAAAAATTAGGAAAATAATGACCTAAAAGCCAAATATAATGGATTAATGGATATTTAAACAAGCTTGCACCTATTATAGAATAGAACATTTATACAAGAATAAGGATTAAAAGAAAATTGAAAGAAAAATTAATGAAACTGGTCTGATCACCGAAATAAAAAATACCAAATACCAATTTGATAATAAAATACAAAAGTCTACTTAAGACAACCAGAAACAAACACATTTCTCACATAATAGACTCTAACAAATCAGATCCAAAATAACAGACTAAGGAAGAAACACATTTTCTTAAAGCATTCATGAAACCTGACTTTCAGACACATTTTCTTTACACAACATGAATATTTATACCCTAAACAGTGCTTTTATGTAGTAGTACCCAAAACATTCTCTGTTAACAACTTTTTGTGGCACTTGAAGGTTGATCAGTTGTCTGCTGAAACCTACACCAGCAATTGAACACTTTGTCAACAAGCTTTGTTTAGCTGGTCTGTGATCTTGTGTAAACACCTAATGAGTTACCAGTTGTGCACCTGTCCAGCTTGGGAAACAGGGTGGAGATGTTTTGTACAATTTATCAATTTATTGCCAGGAGTATACTTCAGAACAACATAAGATTATTTTGATATTATTTGAATCAATGAAATAACTCATGGTTGTGAAAAATATGTTATGGTTGTGACAAATATCTTATGGTTGTGAAAGATATATCATTTATGGGAAAAGTATACTATTTATTAGAAAAGTATCTGATGCATGTGAAAACCTTTCTGTCAAAAAGGGAAGACATGACTCAAAGGCTGCATGGAATCCCCCTTAACTTAAGGCTGTGATATTGAAAAAGTGACATTAAACCCTTTGATCACTGATTTGGCCTTAAATCACAAGGACTTTGAATGGCAAAACTGTGAATGCCGATAATTGGTATCAGTAAAATTTAACCCTCTTTGACCCTCTTTGATGAAATTTGGGGGTTTTCACACCACAGAATGGGAAGACATCAAATGCTGCATGGATTCCACCTTAAAAGCTGGGCTGTATAGAATTTTTTATTTTTTTTTGCAAAAGAAAGCCAAGAAAAGGCACTATCATCATGATAAGTGTTATCTTCCAATTCATTCTCTAAAGAGTGGGAAATAATGGCCAAAAATGTGTTGCTCCAATTTTTAAAATTGGTAAACAACTCCTCCTGTGACTTACGGAGCCCCTTGACAGTTCAAAGGTCAAGGTCACACAACACACTTCCTGTTTAGTACTGGCAGTACTTGGTGGTCACAAAAATCATAATTCTCAGGGCAGATGTTCTTTAGTGGATTTCAGACAGATAGCCTGTATGTATGTCAATTTTAAGATCATATATTGTTTTCAGATACCTTAAACCACTGTAAAATCGCCTGGAACCTTCCAGGTTTCATGAATGCCTTAAGAATGAAAAAATAAAATATTAGCATCAGAATTTTGTGAAATGCAAAACTTTGTATTTGTTTGTGCTTAAAGAAATTGTGTTTACCATATCAAATGTTTTTCAATGATGGATAAAATTAATATACTTTTCTCTAGCTCATTGATTTGCAATGATAATTTAATTTTTGTTTTGTTTGTTTACATATCTGTTTTGTTTGTCTCAATTTCAATTTTGTTTATTCTATTTTTTACTTTGTTTTGATTTTATATTTTGATTGTTGTATTATCTGTTTTATTTGTTGTATTTTTTGTTTTGTTTGTAATTTTTTTTCTCATTTGTGTTACATGTGACTTTTTCTTGTTTATAGATCAGGTGAAAACCTCAAGAAAGGATATGGATGCAAATAACAAAACTATAGAATATGAAAAAAATCTAAATTTACTCAGTGGCTTGAGAATTATACCCCACTTCAATTTGCAGGAAATCATGATAAAAAAGTTGGACTAGAAATAATAAAAAAGAATTATAGACCAGTGTCCAATTTTGTTGATATGCCTAAAAGAGCTGTGACCAAACTGTTTGTCAGTCATGTGATCTGATAAAGAACAAGAATACATGTCCTAATCAGCATACAAAGAGTTCAATAGAACTGAGATTCAGATATTGATAGCAAAGAATTGGTGAATGGTAGTGTTTCAAGACCTCTCTGTGGCCTTTGACTCCATTGATGATAAAATATTTTTAATTTTTAAATTTTAAATTTCTTATGAAGGAAACTGTTATTACTAATGGAAAATGTCTGAAAATATTCATATCAAATATGTTGCTCTTATTGTTGGATTTAGTAACCTCAAAAATTGTTTGTTTAAAAAAAGTATTGATAACAGTTTATGTGAATGTTGCAGTTTATGTGCATGGGTGTTGAGGATGCCAAGACTTACTTCTAAATATGTAGTTTGTATACACAGATGAGACAGGAGTTGCTTACTCAACTTTGCAGGTTTAATTTACCAGCTCATGTAAAGCTACCTGATTTATTGTTTGGAAAAACAAGCCTAACTGTTAATGAAAACATGGAATTATTTTATTGACATATTCATTTATTGTCCAAACAAAACGATTCTGCTCATGAATATCTGTAGTCACTCATTATCTTGCTTGTTTAACGCAATCCCCAGTTGTTAGTGATATATATTCAAAGTCAATCTTTTTTATGTCCACTTTATTTTTGTCCACTTCATGGTGATTAGCCATAAGCTAAAGGTAAATCAATACATGATTTGATTGCAAGGACAAATTCAAAATATGGCAAAGATCAAAGTTGAAAAAAAAGATGAATGGCATGGACAGCATAGAATAGATAGCAACTTTAAACATTAATAAACAGTTTGGCAAAGAAAACAGTGTAGGTCTGAAAATGCTATTCCCAAAATATAAGTGAACACATTAATGTCAGACATTCATTTTTGGGCAGTGTATTATCTCATATTTAAGGCATAGATGCTATCTCTTGGCCACTCATTTCTCAGTATTATATGAAGCTATTTATCATGATAATTGTAAAATTAAACAATAGCCAAATTAACAATTAAGACACAAGATCCCATCGATACACATAATATGAAATGTCAAAGATGATTATTGTAAATATGGAAATCAAGATGTGCCATATTCAATATCGATCTAATTCATTCTCTAATTCATCTCTCAATGTATACATTAAATATCTGAAAAAAATAATTATTTAACATACTGTAATTTCATTAAATACAAAGTTGAGCATGAACCTAACAAGTGAATGCAAATAAACATATTTATTTTTACATAAGCAAACTGAATTATCTCTTATTTGAGGGCAAAGTAAATATTGATTCTGTTCAAAGTGTAGTTTACTAGTACAGTTCTGCAGTTCATATATCCTTATTTTCTTACCATGTTTGATAAGATATTTGCTGAGATCCCACACTAACAGTGATAACAGAGGTTTATTTCAAATCAATGCAAAATGCCCAGTATATTATTTATCTAACCCTACTTTTATCATACTGGACAAGATATTTATTTGGGGAAAACTGTTTGATTTGGGGGGGGATTATACTATTTAACCTTGTGATATCAGGTTTTCTTTACCTCTTTTAAGATTTATATTATAAACAAATATGCTTTACATATTTTTGGATTGTTAACTGGTCATAGTTTTCAACCTGTGGGATACTATCAAGGATATTGTCTGCTCTCTCTTGAGGAATACACCATTAGACATTCATATATGAAGTATGGATAAATCCCAATTTATTTTACTTGGCAGTTGAGGCAGATGAACTGCCTTTGGCATTCGCAAAGAATCTTTACAATCATTAAATATAAATAATACAAATCAAATAAAATTTAAATATCCAGAAACACCTTTATGGACCTATGCAAATATTAATGTAGCCATGCCAGAATTAAAGTCTGCCAAATAAATCGTTGACTTTTATTCAGAACTACATGCTTTGTACCCAGCTATAGATCATGTGGAGACTTTTAACATTTTTAATTTATTCTGATTCTTTGTCTTGTTTACAAACATTGAATGCAAAAGAAAAATCAGCAACATGGAATCGGTACTGAGGAGAATAAAGAAATTCATTTTTATTGGATTCCCAGTTACATTGGAATCCATGGAAATGAGGCTGCTGATCAAACAGCCAAAGCAGCATCGGGCAAACGTCCAATTCCTTTAAATTTACTGTTTTAGAAATATATCACTGTTTTTTTGCATTCTAACTGGCAATTGCACTAGAACGAAGCTGTTTTTAGTAAAATACTTGAAATGAAGTCCATTCTTTGTAAAACTAAAGGTGCTTGTAGAATTAACCGTTTTAACTTGTATAAGAATAGGACATAGTCGTTTGACATATTGCTATCTTCTTAAAGGCAAAAATCAGCCTCAGTGTATTTGTTGTCAAAGAGCTTTAAACATATTTTAATTGAGTGTTTCAATATGAATAATATACAAACTCAATATTTTAATGTGGAATAGGACTCTTTATCCAATTTTAAGGTTGGAGCTCTTGTTTACTTAGGTCATTGACCTATTTATCAAGAACTACAGAACATCAAATGGTATTTAAGTCTTTTTAATAATTTATACTTATTTATTTTGTACATAACTGATATCTTAAAATTCTGTGATGTAAGGATTGTTTATATAATATATTGTTACACGTTATTATCTAGTCAAAATCTTTATGTTTTTACCATTTTTAAGCACTAAATGACCATAGCGGTTGATGTGCCTCTAAGCAACCATTCATTTGTTCAATAGTCTCCCCTTAAGCATGAATGGTTAATCACTGAAGCATTTTGTACTTATGTCCTAAATACTTCTGTATAGGGTTCATTATAAGAGAACTCACATCCTTTGTCATTTTAAAACCAATTGTCTTATTTTTTCTAGTCTAGTTGTTGCGTCTAATTGTCAGACAGGTATTCATTATGGCTGATAATTCTGAAATAAAACTGACATATTTTAATGGACGGGGACTTGCTGAGAGGATAAGGATTCTTCTTTGTTACTCTGGTATTGAGGTAAGTCAAATATTGTAAGTATTTTCCTTCAGTGTAAGTCTTTTCCTTTATCTCATGTTAGGATTACATCTACTCTGGGATTGAGGTAAGTCTTATACCATAAAGAATTAGTCTTCTCATTTATCCCATGCTAGGATTCTTCTTTGTGACTTACTGGAATAGAGGAAGGTATATTATCATAAGGAATAGTTTTAGCCATTTGTCTACTTATAATGCTGTGATGACATGAGACTTTTTTAGGTAAGAGAATTCATTAGAGAATGCCAAGATATTGCAATATTAATTAATACATTTAGGACCAACATGTGAATTTTTAATGTTTTTTTTCAAAATCACTGCTTAATCCCTTTAAATGTTTCAAGGAAGGTAGTTGTGCAACTTTTAAAAAAGTCAATTGCAGACCTGTATGCTAATTTCATAGGCATACTCAAGGTATACTTACTCACTTTTGTGATGTTCCACACAATATATTTTTTCTGAATGATCACTTGGGAAAATCAGTCTGGTATAACACACTGCAAATATATTACATTGTTTGATATGTTTTAGTTTAAGGAGCGTTTTATGGATGAGGGAACTAGGGCAGATTTCATTCAGTTAATTGATGGTGAGATTCTTTTTATACATGAAGTAGTTGTTGTAATAAGCTTCATCCATTTGATCAATGAACTCAATTTAAGGAACTATCCTCAATTTTTATTACATAAATAAAATTGATTAATTCTAAATTATGCCTATTTTGCAGGAAAACACAGCTGTATTGTTTTCAAAATAGGTTTAAATTCAATTGGATAGAGTGAACAGATTTAGTCTCCTACTATGTAGGGGAGAAAGTAAGAATGCCTGAAGTTGAGATGCCATTTTCTCCACAAATATCCAAGGTTCATATTTATCTTGGAATGCCAATATGATACATTGGGTTCTAAATTTTGAGAAAAAGACTAATTAAATCCAGAAAGCTTTTTGATATTTATCCAACAGAGGCCCTGATATTTGGGCAGGTGCCGTTATTAGAGATTGATGGGTTAAAGCTGGTGCAGAGTGGGGCAATAGTCAACTACCTTGCTGATAAAGCTGGACTTTATGGTAAATCCCTGGCTGACAAAGCAAGGTAAGTCACTTGGTTTAAACCCATATGAGGAATATACAATCTAGACAATAATACTTTATTCATCACCCTTATTCTATTGTATTTCATACGATTAGGAGTGAATTTCTGTTAAGAATGGGACATTGTTCAGTTTGTAAGACATCAGTCTTCCATGCTTCACATCCAGGCTTTGAAAACTAGTTGGGCAAGTACTTTAGTCATGCTGCATGGTCAAGACAAATGCATATCTATTGCTCACTCCAGGAAGTGTTGTGATAATGCAAACGAAAGATCCCTAGTCAATCCCCAACCTAATGTGATATGGCCTAGGCATAAACAAATCAATATAAAACAGATATCTAATTGTTCAGTCATAAATCAAAATTCGGAGATCAATTCACAATCCTATAGATGACCCATTTTTGTTTCTTGTTTGCTGCTGCTGAGCTGTTATTCATTCCAGCCAGTGCACCATGCCTAGTTATAAACTTTTGTGGTTTGCACTATCGTAACTAAAGAATGCTTTAAGTCAAGGTAACAGGCATTAGTCTAATCTTTAATACAACAAATCAATTTCATTCAGGATCCAGATTCTTGAGGGTGGGTGTCGAGACTTCCAAATGAATTTCATGCCTGTTGGATTTCCCTTTGGTCCAACGAAGGAGGAATGTAAAAGAGCTTGTGAAGAGAAACACTTCAAGAAATATCTACCTGTCTTTGAGAAGGTATGTTTACTCTAAGATTCTATGATGTATGTTCTATGAATGACAATGAATTATCAATCTAACTGTTGCCATATTTTTTAGACATATTTGATAAAGAACTGAAGTTTATTTTGAATAGAATTAGTAATGTTTGTCTACCAAAAAGGATAACTTTGATTATAGATCGTTTATCTATATTTTGTTTGAATTTGTAAATTCTGATGATTTAAATCTATATATTGGATCTATGTATTTGATTAATGTGAATAATATATTTTTTAGGATTAAGATAATTATATTGAATTTCATAATAAACACAAATTTTTTAAAGAAACCAGAAGAATATTAGAGTTTGAAATTATAAGTGGAAGACAGGGGAACATTTACATAATGTGAGTAAACATGCCATTCTTTATACATCTACTTTCAGGTTCTGTCTGAGACAAATACAGGTTATCTATTTGATGAGACAATCACTGTAGCAGATCTTGCTTTGTTTGAAGTGTTGCTTTTTGTGGAAGAAATGTGGGAAGTGGAGGAGCAACCACTATTGAATTATCCTTACATTCAGGTGAATATTTCTCTTCCTGAGGAACTGGCAACATTTATGTCAGATTGTGAACTTTTGAATACAATTAGATTATTCTAATCTTTCTATCCAATTGAGGAAATACTTTATCAAAAACTTATTCACTCATCTGACAGGATTTTCTAATCAAAACAGTTTGATGAATAATTTCTGGTGCTGGACTAGTTTATCATGGTGTCAGTAGATTACTCAACTAAAAAATAGTATTTTATCACTATCTTTACTGTTGATTTTTTTTTCAGGACTTTATGATTAAAATAAAGGAAGATGAAAAATTGAAGCATTACTTAAAAAAGTACAGAAAAGCTGACAATTTCAGGCCAGATTTCGTGAAAAAGGCTATGGACATTTTGAGAATGTAGTGATATCAGTACTATATATAGTAATGTCTCATTTGAGCTGAGCCACTTGCCACCTGACAATCCAGTGAGCACTCTATCTGGTATAAAATGACCTCATCAGGAAATAAACAAAATATATATTTTGAAAGTGATGAAAAAACCCAAATAAACCAAAAATGAAATATACATATCAAGTTTTCAGTTTACTTGACATTAACCAATCAACTTAAGTGTTTATTTACACAAACCAAACCAAAAGTAATTTTCAATATGCAAATAAATAAATCAAAATCAATACGTTTCTTGTTTTATGCTCTTTAACATTACCTCTATCACAAAACAAAACCTTTGTTTTGCTTTCAAATACTTGAATAATTGTGATATCTCTTCCTCGCCTGTAACCCCATCAATAGTATATGATTTAAACTTGTTTCTCCCCTTTATTCCACGCACTTCAGACCACAGGTCCCTGTTTCTTATTTCAGATACAACCTCAGCCATTTTAAGTAGTTTTATCTTTTCATTATTTCTCATAAACTTTCTGACTGCCCTGTGTCAATGAGCCCTGGTGATCTGCCTCTTATCTGTCCCAACATATTGGTGAGGCTGCCCCAGAGCTCAACACTTCCTATACCAATTCAGGGCATTCTGCCTCAGAGGCTCCACCATTGACCAACCTGGCACATGCCTGTGGGTGCGGGGATTAAATACACTGTGGAATTTCATCAATTTAGTCTAATATATTATAATAAACTGCATACAAATCACCTGTTGCTCCTTTTATTATTGCACAGTAAGGCATCTGTATCGCATATAAAATTTGACAGCTTCTTTTCCATTGTAAATCTGTATTGATTATTCAATCAAGTTTACAGGCACATGTTCCAAGTTTGGACACTTTTTGTTATTGTAATTTCAGTATTTTACATTCTTTTGCAATATCAGATGAACATAAATTTAGGGTCTTTGTTTGCAGTTGTAGGTGACCATAGTCAACTGTTTAATAATAATAATAATAATAATAATAATAATGATGCATGCAGGTGTACGGGAGGAGTGGACGTGTTTTCTTGGAGTTCCGGTTTATAGGAAAAATAAACTAATTTTGCTGTGTTTTTTCTCATTAAAATGCATCAAATTACCGAAATTGACTGCATGGATATAATTTTGGAGTGCTAAGGAGAATTTTCTGTGGAAAATTTGTTATTTAGGGTGGATTCTGATCTAATCCTGATAACGAAAATCAAGACATCACCATCGTGGGATTGGTATATATGACTCAAGAGTTAGTGGATGAAGCTTATGATAATGTTGTAAATGCTATGAAAGATGAAATGAATGTCTGCATCGAATACAGAGATGTGAATCCTAAATTAAGAAGAAAATATATTAAAGCAAAACATAAACCCTTCTGGAACGATGATTTGAAGAACTTGTGGCAAATTGCTTGTACAAAGGAGAAAGAATTCCTAAGAATCAAAGGAAGCCTCAGAAAGAGAAAGCAGTTAAAAGGTAAATTCAAGAGAGCAAGAGATGATTATGATAGAAAGTATAGACAACTGGAGAGAAAATATAATAAAGATAAGCAAATTGAATTACAGGATATGCGGACTAATGACCCAAAGGAGTTTTGGAAAAAGGTAAAGGATTTGGGGCCAAAGTGTAGACAGGAAGATGAAATGATTAGAGAGGAAGACATGAATGATACTGATAAATTGAAAGACATTCTTGGCAAATGGAAGAATGATTATGAATCACTTTTTAATGATGCAGGGTTAAATAAAAGTGGGGACGAATTCAGTGCGGATGACGAATTTTTGACCAGAATTGAAAACATGAAAAATGAATGGGAAAGAGAATTCCAAACTGATGACTTTCAACACAGTACAGAAGCAAGACATGCAAGTAGTTTGAATGAGAATATCAATGATAATGAGGTTGAGAAGTGTGTGAATTTAAGTAAAAGAGGTAAATCACCTGGATATGATGGAGTACCCATAGATGTTTTTAAAAGTGGAAATGTAAACAAATGTCTGTGTCAATTGTTCAATTTGTGCTTCAAGAATAGCATCATCCCTAGGCAGTGGAATGAGATAGTGATTAGGCCAATACCCAAAAAGGGTAAAGATGCTAGGATCCCATTGAATACACGTGGAATTAATCTGATGGCTGCTGTTGCTAAACTTTATTCATTCATACTGAATACCAGATTCAAAGCATACATGGAATCTAATGGTTTATTTTGTGATGAACAAAATGCATATAGACAATGTCGTTCATGCATTGACCATTTGTATGCTCTAACTACACTACTGGGGATAAGGAAACAACAAACAATGTACTTTTTCCTGTTTTGTGGATTTTAACCTCCTCATGTACAAGATGAGCAGACTTGGAATATGGGGCAAATTCTACTGATTCAAGATTCAAGATTCAAGATTGATTTATTAGACCATAAATGAGGTATATAAATATATACAGATATTACTTATTGCAAATATACAGTTTGAGGTCAGGAGATACCCATTAAGGCAATTACTTGCCGCTATCATGAGAACCACCTCTGATGGTGTGCAAAAAAATGCAGCAACTTGTAAAACTAAACTAATATCTGTCAATAATGTAGTACAGTGGAGTATTATAACATAATATAACAAAACAAATGGTCAAAGCAGGCAAAAGGGGTGAGGGGAAAAAATGATTAAAACAAGAGAAACAGTGAAAGGCACTCTACACAAATGTACATTGATTAACTGTTTTCTTCCTATTATTTGGCTCTAGACAAGATCTAGTTACATATACTACAGTGATTACAATCTTAGATGTATTATGGTGGTGACAGAGTATACATATTCTAATGATGAGAACAAATATAGCAACCTGGAATTGTGCATACATCTTGATAAGATACTATAAAGTACCGTTTGATATAATTAGCAAACCCTTGCAAACTGTGTGTATCTACTTTCTCCAAAATTACATTTGGCATCTGATTGAGGAGCTTAGGAAGGTCATGTCTGACACATTTGGTTGCATACTTGTGATTTGTCCGAAGCAATCAGAATTTGTTTTGGGAACGAGTACAATGTTCATGTATGTCTCTATTATACTGTACAGGCATATTTAGAAGATAATGAGGTAATTGATCATGTTTGAATTTGTAGTAAAATTTTAGCTCACGGAGCTTGAAAATATCCTCAAATTTTAATAAATTCAGGTATTTGAATAAAGGCTCTGTATGTTCATTATATTTACTAATACTGATAATTCTTATAGCTTTCTTTTGCAGTTTAATGATTCTCTTACAATCATAGCCCCAAACAAGTATGGCAAAATTGATGTGTGACATTATGAGAGAATTATAGATCATAACTTTTGTTTTAATTGGTAGATAGTGCTTCAATCTATTCAATACTCCTAGATTTCTTGATATTTTATTAGAAATTTTATTTATATGATCAGTCCATGTAAGATTCTCATTAATTGTGAGTCCCAAGAAACAAAATACTTTCACCCGCTCTATTGGTATGCCATCTATTTTAAGGTCAATGGTGTTTATCTTTTTCTTTGAAGTGTGGAACATCATAAATTTTGATTTCTGCACATGCAATGACAGTTTGTTTACCTTTAACCAGTCATTAATCATTCCTAATTCAGCATTTATCATAGTCTCAAAATGTTCACTTTCTGTTTTTTTTAAAATAAATTTTAATGTGCTAGAAAGTGTCGTATCATCTGCATATATGATGAAATGGAATATTTTGCTCGAATTAACTATGTCATTTATATAAATAATAAAAAGTAAAGGGCCCAATATGGATCCCTGTGGGACTCCAGTTTTTATGTAAAGTGAGTCAGAATTGATACCATCTATCTCCACAAACTGTTTTCTATTGGTGAGATAGCTTTTAATCAAGTTCAAGGATTGTCCTTGAATTCCATAAAAATTAAGCTTTTCTAATAATATTTCATGATCTAGAGTGTCAAATGCTTTTGACAAATCTAAAAAAAATGCTTATGGGTATGTCATTATTATCCATTTCAATCAGCGTTCTGTCAATTAATTCTATAGCAGCAAAATCTGTAGAATGTTCAGTTCTAAAACCATACTGGCTATTATACAGCAATTTTTTATTTTGAAAATAGTTATTAAGTTGATGAAATATTACCTTTTCAAAGACTTTTGATATTGCAGGGAGATTTGATATTGGCCTGTAGTTTGTGAATGATGTCTCTTCATCCTTTTTGTGAACTGGCATAATTTTAGCAATTTTTAACTTGTCTGGAAATATTCCAGTATTAAGCATTTGGTTGATTATGATTCTAAGTGGCTTAATTATAACATCTTTAATTGTTTTAATTAACTTGGTTGATAGTCCGTCAAAGCCAAGACTTGTTTTTGGAGCTAGTTTATCAATAATGTTTGAAATTATACTTTCATTAATATCAGAAAAACTAAACATGTGATGGTGTCTGACTGTAAGATAATTCTTGAAATGTTTCCCATCTGGAAATATTATTTGCTGAGCTAATTTTGGTCCGATGTTAGTAAAAAATGAGTTAAATCTATTTGCTATTTCTAGTTTATTGGAAATTATTTCATCACTGTCCTGGAAAAAATTAGGAAAATCTTTTTTCTTTTTAGTTTTATTTAGTATACTATTGATTGTTTTCCAAGTTCCTTTTATGTCACTTTTGAACTTTTCAAACACAGCATCATAATATATTTTTTGTGCAGCTCTAATGCTTTTGTTTAAGATATTGTTAAATGTCTTTAAGTTTGTCTTAAGGGTGATATATTCTTCTGTGTTTGGGTCAGCCATTTTACATTTTTTATAAAGATTGTCCCTAAACTGAATAGATTTCATAATTCCCCTTGTGATCCATTTAGACTTTTTATGTTTATACTTGTTAAACTTTACTAGTTTGTGTGGCATATGTCTATTTTTAGCATCCTGAATGACCTTATGTAGTATGTTATAGGTATTATTTGGATCAGTTAAGATTCCTTCATTCAAATTTATTAATGCTTCAGAGTTGAGTATTTCATCTTTAAATTTATTTATTGATTGATCATCCTGCTTGTTAATTCTGACATAAGTTGATGTTGCTTTTTTAGGTTGTATATTGTTAAGTAATATAAAATATGGTTGGTGATCAGAGAATTGTTTAATCAGAATACCTGATTTGGCATCTATGCTATTTTCTGTGAGCTTATAGAAGAAATTATCAATTAATGTGCCATGCTTGTTTGAAAATCTCGTTGGCAGTGTAATTTTGGGATAAAAACTATAACTTGTGAGCATGTCAAAGTAATCACTAAATAATTGTCTTTCATTAATTTTTAGTAGGTCAATATTAAAATCACCTGTTAAAATAACTTCATTTTTAATATGTTCTAATGTTTCCAATACTGGGGAGAATTCATTCATAAATTCTTGATAATTATCATTTAAATCTTTAGGTGGTCTGTAAATATTGCCAATTATTAACGGTTTTGAAAGATATTTACCTTTATTTATCTGAATGACCTGACCTTCCCAAGTGTTATAATGAAGTGACATTTTGGGGGAATAATCAAACTTTTCATGGAGATAAATTATTAGCCCTCCTTTAGAACTACAGTGTCTACCTTGAGGAATACATTTATAACCATCTATTTCTATTTGTGATATATTATCACCTTCAGCAAGCCAGCTTTCTTGAATGCAGATTGCACTGAATGTAAAATTTATATCGTGAAGCTGTTCAACAAATATTTTGAGTTCGGTAAATTTTGATCTTATAGATTGTATGTTTGTACTTGTACAAGTTATGAGACCTTGTTATGCTAATTATATGAATGATGTATGGTTGTAAGGGTAAATGTAACATATTGCAACAAAATGAGAAACATTGAAATATGAAAACATATTGCAACGAAATGAGAAACATTGAAACATTAAAACATTGAATGATGAGGTACATGTTGAACAAATTCAAAACACACAAAGAAATGGGTAAGAGAGAGTTAAATCACTATAGACAGGTAAGTATGAAGTTGTCAGCTAACTAAAGTTGATTTCTAGTTACATTGTAAAATTAAACATTAATATTACAAATAACTTTGTGTTGCACCAGTATTTTTAACCAATAAGGTTTACATAATGGATCTAGATGAATCTAGATAATGACCCTATTAATCACAAACTGTTATGAACTGGTAATTATGGTACATGTTAAAACAAAATATGGTCATGGCAACACAAAACCGACTGATATATTATGTTGTTCTCAAGAAAAAAATAATGACAGTAGTGTGTCAACAAATCAGTCAGGATCATAATTATGGTAACATGAAGAATGAAATATGCTTGTAAATAATGTTCATCATAATAGTATACCAAGACAAGTGTGTGCTGAAAAACCACTTAACAAGAATTTACGTCATATTAATTCTGATGGCATCTCTGACATTTTGTAGGCATTTTCCAAGTTGGTTTTTGCCTGGCCACTGATTTTCTTCTCTGATTTTGACTTTTTCTGCCATAGGGATACCACACCCCCAGAATTTATTGTAACTAGCCTCTACTAGTGTTTTGTTTCCTGTGGCGAGGAGAAAGTCACGAAGATGAGGATGGGCATCATATTTGGCTCTCAGTCCCTTCTCCATCACTCTCACAGCTTCTGATGTGTGCCACTCTGTCTCATCAAAATTTCTGATTTTCTGTCCTCTTCTGTAACAGTCAATGGGCCTCCTCATTTTCATGATATCCTGCATGGCTACTTCATCATTTGCCCAGACTGCCTTTTGGTAATGGTTATATTGTTCATTGTGTTCATAGTATTGCCCATCAAGTGTGAAAGGAGCTATATTAAAATTGGAGCATGGGCTTTCTCCACCAAAAAAGGCTAATATGCCATCTCCCACTTCTGGGGTTGCTAGTTTTCTTGGATCTAATTCTGGTGGCAGTTGGGATAAAGTGTCTACTGTATAGGGATGCCCTTCAATAACTAGAGTGTCAACATTTAAGAAGGCCTTTTTTTCCAGTTTCCATGCTTTCTTCATGACAGGATAGAGGATGCGCCGTCTTTCCTGAATTTCAGAAGGGAAGTCCTCAGATATCCACATATTGGTGCCCTTCAGTTGTTTCTTTTTACTCCATACTGCCATTCTATCACCATACCAGTGGAACTTTGTGATAATGGGGCGTGGTTTGGGGTTAGGGCCCTTCCTCTTTGGTCCTAAACGATGACATCGGACAAACTTAATTTTGTGCACTTCTTTCAATTTCAAATTGTTTGTCAGTAGCTTCCGCACATAATCATCACAGTTCTCACCTTCACTCTCTGGTATACCATCAAAGATCAAATTATCTCTGCGTGACTGGGATTCCATTTTAATGACCTTTTCTCTGAGCTGTTTGTTTTCATATTGCATTTTGGCTTTTTCGAGGTTGGCTGCATCCAGTGCTCTCTCAAGGGCACTAATCTTCATGGAATTTCCATTCAGGACCTTCTGTGTCTGGGTGTGCTCAACAGTATTAGCTGACTTGGTGAGCTGGCTTATTTCAATCCTCATAGCTTTGATTTGTTCCTTGAGCTCATTTACATAGTCCATGACAGCTGATTTTGCTTCTTCAGACATGTTTACTGCTGAGGAATCTGCTTTTTTTTTAGATTTCTTATCCTTCTGTGGCATTTCCAGCAACCAAATTCCAGCAATACGTTCACAGTACTATCCCATTAAAGATGTGTCACAATTTTCCAGGCCGGCATACATTTAACATATAGAAATCTGACTTATAGTTGGAGCTGTGTAAAAGGTGTACTACATGTTTTTAATCCGCTGAGCTATCTCCCTACTGGGCTATTCAGTCAATGTATCAAAATATGAAAGGATGTATCAAGCTAAATGATGTATATACTGATTGGTTTTCTATGCAATTAGGCATCAGGCAAGGCGATATAATAGCCCCAACCATGTTCAGTGTCTATGTGAATGACTTGAGTCAAGAAATAAAACTGTTGGGAGAGGGTATCCCTGTTGATGGTGAACAAATTAGTCTGTTGATGTTTGCAGATGACATTGTTTTGTTGAGTGATTCAGAGAAAGGTCTTCAATCAATGATAAATGTTGTGAGTGATTGATGTGAACGCTGGAGATTGTTTCTGAATGTAGGAAAAACAAACATTGTACACTTTAGGAAATCCTCTGTTGAGAGGACACAAACCCAGTTCAGATACAGAAATAAGACACTGAATTATGTTGACACTGTGCGATATTTGGGCATGGAAATATCAGAACACTTGGACTTCACTGTCACAGCCAATACACTGACAGCAGCTGCAAGTCGAGCACTTGGAGCTTTAACCTCAAAGTATTATACCATACAGGGTATGACATTCGATGTTTATGAAACACTATACAACATGTGTGTTATACCTGTGATGGACTATGCCTCAGAGGTGTGGGGACAAAAATTGTATCAGAAAATGGAGACAGTACAACACAATGCTATTAAATCTTTTCTTGGTGTAGGGGTAAACTGTCCAACACCAACAATTATTGGTGATACTGTTTGGTACCCCACACATCTTAGGCGTAAATGTAACATGATTAGGTTGTGGAACAGACTAGTGGAAATGACAGATGACAGATTGACTAGAGTATTTCTGTATGACTGGAAAATGGAAAACATGGGGAAGGATTCATGGTGTAAAGACATGAAGAGCATATTAGCCTCATGTAATTTGAATGATATATTTATGAACAGATGCACATCACCAGATATAACTGACATGTTAATAGAACAATACAAAGAACTGTGGAAAACCGATGTAAATACAATGTCAAAGCTACAACTGTATTCTAACTTAGTAGATGAAATACAAACAGGTGATTACATCAGGGCTGGTTTCTTAAGCAGAAAACAAAGATCCATTATTGCACATGTTAGGGGGGGTATTTTACAAATTGAAATAGAAAAGGGGAGATGGAGAAACGTCAGCAGAGAAGTACGACTGTGTAAACAATGTAATTTAAGTGTTGTTGAGGACACAGTGCATTTTATGTTAAACTGTCCTAAAAATAGAGCATTAAGATTGCAACTTTTTAACAATGTAAGAGACAATTTGCACATTTCTATAGAGGAGCTTACAAAAATTGAACAATTGAAACTGTTGCTTGGAACTAAAAGCCTGTTGCAGCATACTGCAAACTATATATTAAAATCAATGGAGAACCAGATATAGTGCCTTATAGGCCAGTAATGGTCGGGCAATAATATTTTTGATTTAAATGTAATTTGATAAATGTCTTATTCTTTGTATGGCACTTTAATAAAAATTTACATACATACATACATACATATAAACGTAAATAAACTGGGAACGTATATGAACGCATTGCACGGCGGACGGTGCAAGTCAGTTATATAAACGCTATACCAGGAATAATCACAAGCATTAAGAAAACTAAGCCACGCAAGAATAATATTTACGCTAGAATCATAAAGTTACATAAAGGATATAAACAAAGCATTCCATCCGCCGAAACCAACGTCGACACAAAGAACCTGCATTAAGGCTCGCTGCTTTGGGCCAAATAATTTCACCAAAATCTAACAGCGTATCAAGACCTTGCGAAAACAAATAAATACTCACATGTATATATACATATTATCTTAAGCATTATTCTGACCTTTGAGTTGAACAAATCAAGACCATCACTGGACAGGCCAGGGTGAAATACTTGAGTTCTTCACCTCAAAATTCTCTCACTACCTTATTTGGAACCCTATAAACCATATATAAACCCCAGCTACCGTGTGACGCTCTATCATCACCCAGTAGCAGCACATATCAGGACAGCCAGGAGAACCTAGCACGTTTGGCTGGTTTTATTCTAGCTAACGGATTTTATACACATATTACTAACAAAGATTTTAAGTAAACATTTTATGCAAATGTCAAATCCATGGATCACTGGGTGACATGCATGTCCAACTCACGCAAAATCAGTAAGTACAATTACATATATATATACATATAAATATATATATATATACATATAACTATATCAGTTTTCTCAAACATTCTTTAACAAGACGGTAACTCTAAGGTTATTTCTCGTGCGGGGAATAATCATTTATCGTTTCTCAGCTAATTTCACAACAAATATCTCACCAAATTTCAGCAAAAACTCTGCAAACTACTTATGATATCTTGAAGCATTTTAAGAAAATATTTTCTAAAACAAATAGTCAATAACTCTAAGACTATTTCTCGTGTGGGGAATAATCACTTATTGACTAAATATTTTGCTTGTTATTCATTTTCAAAATTAATTTTGCTACAAACAATTTCTTTATCGGGTGTTGCCTATTGCTTGTATATTATTTCTAAGATTATTCTCTTGTGCGGGAGCTAATCAAATATCAAACCATAGGCGGCTACTTTCTTGATTTTTTTTGAAATTTTATCTGTTCAGCAAGTTAGCTCCACTATTCCTGCCGAGGAACCAATTGAACAACAGGGTGTACTTATTTTTGGAAAACCAACCAATATGATGAACGACATTCATGAGACATACGGTATTACTAGACCTGCAGAAAGCAAATCAGTTTCTTGTCAAAATTTTGGAAAATACTGCGAATGCCGTTTTGGCGAAAAGTGTAAATTTATTCATTCTATGTCAAAGAGGCATAAACTACCTGAATGAAGTTACGACGGGGATATAAAGAATGTCAAAACTGATAGAAATAATGAAAAATGTTGTATAAATGACAATTTAGAATGTGTTACTGTGCATAATGGTTATTACGATGAAAATTGTTTTAAATTGCCTTTGTATCCTAAGAGACTCAATACATTAGTGGAATACTCAGAATCCTGCCATAATTGTAATATTGCATGCATTGAAGATTATAATGGTGATGTTTTACATATGCATGATGGTTTTATCAGTGAGAGTCGGGGAAATAAATTTTATGAAAAAATAACTTGCATCTGTGGAACATATATCCGAGCATCTCATTAATTCTAAGAATACATCAGTTCATTGCTTAAATTCCAACTCCTTATGCCCCCGCAGTCAAATAATCAAAGTTAAAAGTTACTCTGAAGCTCTGAAAGAAAGTTATGCAACACGAATCATAACAGAAAAATTACACTCTGCTAGTCTAGTAATAGAATAAATAATGTTAATGCTACATAGAAAAAGTGAACCATTATTATGATTCACATAACAAAAATGTGAATCTTTGTTTTGACGGTGAAAAAACGAGCATGGCATATAAAGCCCCAGGAGTTGATAATATATACCCTGTTGTGTTAAAGGAGGTGTCCTCAGCTATCATACAGCCCCTAAGCATGTTATTTGTCAAAAGCCTGGAACAATCAAAGGTGCCGGAAGACTGGAGAAGTGCAAATGTTACACCTATCCACAAAAAAGGGCCCAAGGAACTTCCGAGCAACTACAGACCAGTAAGCCTCACATCGCAGATCAGCAAAATAATGGAGTCGTTGCTCAGGGATGCCATTTTAGAGCACCTGAGAAGAAATGGCCTGATCAAAGACTCACAACATGGATTTAGAGAGGGTAGATCATGTCTATCGAACCTTCTCAAGTTCCTCGAAGAGGTCACGGAGTATATGGACAAAGGAAACCCTGTTGATGTGCTATACCTTGATTTTTCAAAGGCCTTCGACAAAGTGCCACATCAGAGACTGTTGAAAAAGGTCCAAGCACATGGAATTGGTGAAAGTGTAACCTCCTGGATAGGAAGCTGGCTGAGCAACCGGAAACAAAGAGTAGTCGTGAATGGTCATGAGTCTGACTGGCTGCCTGTGGCGAATGGAGTGCCCCAGGGGAGTGTCCTCGGGCCGACCCTGTTCCTCATTTACATAAATGATATTGACGAAGGTCTAGCCAGCTCCATTCTCAAATTCGCAGATGACGCCAAGGTGTTCAGGAAAGTGGCCACAGTGGAGCAGGCATTTACAATCTTAGGATGATCTACACAAACTCTGGGACTGGTCACTTGAGTGGCAGATGTTGTTTAATGTCGCAAAGTGCAAGTGTCTCCTCCTGGGACATGCGAACAAGAAGTATGACTACTTCCTAGGAGATGAGTTGATTCAGAGTGTCACAGAGGAGAAAGACCTTGGAGTGACTATTCATGAATCCCTAAGTCCAAGTGTGCATTGTGCGAATGCTGTGAAAACCGCCAATAGAGTGCTGGGGATGATTTACAGAACGTACAAGAATAAGGATTGTGAGAATATAGTGCATCTCTATAAGTCGCTAGTGAGACCGCACCTGGAGTATTGTGTCCAAGCATGGAGGCCACACTTGCAGAAGGACATAGATAATCTGGAGAAAGTACAGCGGGCTACACGCATGATTACAGAACTGAAGGGTCTGCCCTATGAGGAGAGGTTAAGGAGGACCGGATTAATGTCCCTAGAAACCAGGAGAGATAGGGCTGACCTAATACATATGTTCAAGATCATGAAAGGCCTTGAGGATGTGAACAGGGAAATATACTTTGAGATGAGAGACAATAGTGTGCAGAGACTTACAAGGGGGTCATAACCTTAGGATTTTTAAGCAGCACACCAGACTCAACATCAGGAAATTTTCCTTCTCACAACGTGTCATAGACTCATGGAACAGTTTGTCTCAAGAAGCAGTGGATTGTAACACGGTGAACTCGTTCAAGGGTCACCTGGCGAAAGTAATCAGGCAAAGAGGGGGGCTGAATATAAGCCGCGAACGGCTTCCTGCCCCAGCAGACAGAAACCACCGTCAAGCCACATAACTTGCCGGTGGGATCCGGTAAGCTATCCGGTAAGCGGTAAGCTAAACATAATCCATCGCTCGGTAATGCTAAAACAAAGGGTTTCAAAGAAATCAGAATAAAACACAAAAACCTGCCGTGCGGCATTGATGTAAGTGGTGATGCTGCCCAATTATCAACGTCATGGGAGTCACATGATCGATTATATCCCACCCTGTCAATGCCATAGAGAACCGCATCAGTTTGTTCTCACTGCACGTGCTGGTCAATGACGTCATGTCAATGGTTGGCACGTGCACGAGGCGATTACGTAATGCAAATATGATGTACTGTAGGATATAGAATACACACCCAGAGACTCTTGGAAATATATAGACATTCATAAGCAATAACACACGATACTGATGGTTGATGAGTCACCATAACCACCACTCCGTGAAATCACGTGTTAGACGGACGAGCCGAAGTTAGATACGCTGGCAGGACGAGTCCATCTGATGGCGCGTGAGGAAGCCACGTAGGCAAGCCCCCAGGGATGACGTGGAGTGGCCCCTTAAAAGAGACGCACAACCGTGGATCCGGGGTAGTTAGAAGTTCCCAGTTTCAGAAGAGGGAGATTAAGATCAGCGACCACTTGCCACTGAAGATCCAGACTCTCAGTATCGTGACTCCATAGACTTGGGTGTTTTGCGTATAGTCAGGGTTTCATAAGTATCATGCAAAGTTGGTAATTCATATGCCTCGCTCATTGCCATGCCGGCCTAGCCAGACAAGGAGGAATCACAGCACTGAATAAAGGTAACTATTGCACTGTGTAAATCCTGTGTCTGCAGTCCTTATTTCCCATCATCCATATGAGGGTATAACATGGTAGCTAGGATCCGTGCCCAAACTCACAGCCAGCGAGTTAGCGAGCTATACTGATGGACACAGCAACATCATCAAATATCATATTGTAGATGAGAAATTATCAGATCATAACATAATTAAAACCCCCATGTGGGCCTGGGGTTAGAATGGTCCTCTGATTTTTTTACTCCCTGGTTTTTTTGTCAGTTCGTAAAAGCCGAACGAAAAAAATAACCATGGCGCCTTGTTTGCCGTGAGGTGCGACCTGTAAGGGGAGGATATGGAGTTCTGCAGGTTGAGCACTGGACTGGTTTGGCAGTTATACCGGTCCAGATGCAACACACCTGTTTGAACCCAAATATTCACCCTAGACATGGAGGACTTTAGGGCCCGATATTGTCCAACCGGCTTGTGGAATATAGCTCGACCCATTTCTCCATATTTAAAGTTCAGGTTTTATAAGGTTTAGGTTGTTTTATTTTAGATACATTATCAATGATAAATTCTACATGTTCTTAAGATAAAATGTATGGTATCATAAACAATTTTTTCAAAACAATTATTGGCATTGTCTACAAGTTTTAACATAACAGATGTGTGGAGCTTGACTGCTCAAACGGGTCAATCTGGGGTGCATTTTATGTATTCTCGAGTATATTATCTAATGTAGCCGAGTTTTATAGGTGTGCTGATGGCTCTACCCCATATCTATAACTCCCTATTTTTTAAGATAGGAGTCAGAGTAAGGCTTAGGAACATGGACAATGAAAAATAAACACAACACATATGGCATCAAACAAACAAAAAAGACAAAGGGCTGATATGGAAACGGACTCGGATAACGATTTAAACACAAATGAAACAAGATGGCAAAGATTTTTAATAGTTGAAAGCACGGATCCACTACGCACCATAGATAAAATGTCTCCTTTTGCAATTGAAAAAGGTATTCAAGGAGTAGCTGGAAAAGTGAAAAACGTTAAAAAGATGTCATTCCAATAATTTATTGAAATGCTCTTTATTGGCCACTATCCCTGTAAAAATAACTCCTCATAAGACCCTTAACACCAGAAAGGGAGTTATCAGGTGTCCAGAACTTTCTGGGCCATGGGCCGTGGCGCAGTTGGTTAGAGCGCCAGCTTATTAGCACCAGTTCCTCTGTGGTGATCCAAAGGTCGTGGGATTGAACCCCGGCCGTGCCGGGATTGAACTCATGATACAATTTCCCATATGAGCTGAGGCCCGTTGCCAAAGGGTTAACCCGTTGTCCTTGTAAATCTGTGACCGGGTGGGTTGTCATGTCAAGAACCTGCGACATGACAATTCAGTGAGGCAGCACTATATCTGCTACAAGTAGGTCTCATCACGAAATGACTGAAATAATGTTGAAAGTGATGTAAAACCCCAAACAAACAAACTGATATTGTTGAGGAGCTATCTGATCAGAATGTTGTCGCTTGCCGTCGCATTAGCATCAATAAAGATGGCGTCAGAACTCCCATCAATACCTATATTATCACTTTTGAAACAACGCAGCTACCTCAATCAATCAAAATTGGATATTTAAACGTAAGAGTTAATATATATATTCCAAGCCCACTGCGTTGTTTCAAATGTCAGAAATATGGTCATGGCTCAGATAATTGTAAAGGGAACTTGACATGTCCAAAATGCACTGGCCAGCACAGTAGTGAAAATTGTGAATCTCAGTCTTTCAAATGCAATAATTGTGAAGGTGAACACCCGTCATATTCTCTGAATTGCCCCTCTTTTGTAAGAGAAAAAGAAATTCAGAGAATAAAGTACACAGAAAACATTTCCTTTCCAGAAGCAAGAAAACGAGTAGAAAGCAACAATACCCCTCAAAGAAATTCCTATGCTATTGTCACAAAATCAAAAGATACTAAATCCATTTCAGTTCAAACAGATTTAACATGGCCAATTGGTGAAAAGAACTATTCCTATATGAGCAAATCAATAACAGCAATATCAACACAGACTCCTGTATCTTCTACCCCTTTACTTACTCAATCTTCAATAAAACCTACACAATCTTCCATAAAACCTTCACAGATTCAATCAACATCAAGCACCAAAGGTGCAAATTCCAATTCTTCACAGCAGAATAAACCTGTAAATAAGTCTGACAAAAAAGAAACTAGAGATCAAGGAAAAAATAAAATACAAAGAACAAAATCATTAGAAAGGATGGATACAAATGATCCTCCTGATATAAATAGCATTCAGGTGCACTCCAAGCATAATCGTAGTAGAATTAAATGATTATGTTTGACCACATTGTATTATTACTCATTATTTTAAATATGGCTATTAGCAATATTATACAATGGAATTGTAGAGGATTTGAGGCAAACAGACCAGAACTGGAGTTATTAGCCCAAAAATATAATGCATCGGTAATTTGTTTACAAGAAACTAAATTCAAAGATAATTCCACAACATTTAAGGGATATATACTGTATAATAAAGTCGGTTCAATTGACATTATAGACCGAGCACATGGCGGAGTTTCTATTTTTGTTAAATCCTGTATACCCCAAAGTAAAGTAATATTAAATACTTATTTACAAGCTTCTGCTGTTAGGGTTACCTTGCACAATACATTGACAATATGTTCAGTATATTTACCACCAAGTGAACCAATTAATATTACAGATTTAAATAACCTTATAACTCAGCTGCCACAACCATATATGCTAGTTGGTGACTTTAATGCTCACAACTATCTTTGGGGTGGCAGAAATAATACTGATGCCAAAGGACGTATAATAGAAGATTTCTTAAATAATAATAGTTTGTGCCTTTGGAATATCGATTCTCCAACATATTTACATCCTGCTACAGGCTCTTTAACATCAATAGATCTCTCCATGTGCACTCCAAATTTATTTTTAGACTATTCCTGGGAAGTAGAGGAAGATCAATGGGGTAGTGATCATTACCCTATTATTCTAAATAACCATTTTCCTCCACCAGATGAACGAATCCCCAAGTGGAAATTTCATTAAGCCGATTGGGCAAAATTTCAAACATTCTGTTTTAACAAAATTACGCCAGAAATTTTTAACAATGTAGATGATCCTCTTCAAGTTTTTACGGATACATTGTATGATATTGCTGATGGGTGTATTCCCAAATCAAAGCCAAATTCTAAAATTTAAAAAAAAACCTGGTTTAATGATGAGTGCAAAAAAGCTGTCAAGGAGCGCAAAAAAACTCTGAAAATATTTAATCGACAGCCAACTCAATATTATTTGCACCAATTTCGTATAAAAAGAGCTAAAGCCCGTTATATTATTAAAATAAGCAAAAGAAAAAGTTGGAAAGATTACGTTTCTAAATCAAATACATGTTCACCAATTAAAAAATGCTGGGATATGGTGCGTAAAATTACTGGGAAGGGAGGTGGAGCAAGGATCAAACATCTAAATCATAATGGTCAACTAATTACAAATCCCACTGAAATAGGTAACACAATAGGTCAAACAATTTCCAAGAATTCCTCATCTGATAATTATTCTATAAAATTCCAACAAATAAAAAATAGAAAAGAAAGAAACCAACTAAATTTCATATCTAATAACTTGGAAGAATATAATAAGCCATTCACAATATCAGATTTAAAACTTGCTTTAGATAAATCCCATGATACCGCTCCTGGACCTGATCATATACACTATCAAATCCTCAAACACCTCCCTGACCAAACACTTGGGCATCTTTTGGATATTTTTAATAATATTTGGGAAAGTGGTAATTTTCCTCCTTCATGGAGTGAAGCCACTATCATTCCTATTCCCAAACCTGGCAAAGACTCGTCAGATTCAAATAATTATTGTCCCATTGCGTTAACAAGTTGTATTTGTAAATCAATGGAACGAATGATTAACGAGCGTTTAGTTTGGTTTTTAGAAACTGCGGCTTATATTTCTGTTGCACAGAGTGGCTTAAGAAAAACGCGAAGTACTATTGACCATCTGGTACGTTTAGAAACGTTTATACGAGAGGGTTTTATAAAAGGCGAACATGTGGTTAGTATATTTTTTGATTTAGAGAAAGCTTACGACACCACATGGAAATATGGAATAATGAGTGATTTATATGATATGAGATTAAGGGGTCGTTTACCCCTTTTTATTCAAAATTTTCTATCAAACAGACATTTTAAAGTTCGAGTGGGTGCATCACTTTCTGATGTTTTTGATCAGAAAATGGGTGTTCCACAGGGTAGTATATTATCAGTCACCCTTTTTATTATTAAAATTAACAGCATTGTTGATTGTATGAGGCCTAGAGCAGATTGGTCACTTTTTGTTGATGATTTCAACTTAAGCTACAGGTCAACAAGCATGCATACAATAGAACGGCAGTTCCAACAACACCTAAATAGATTACAAGAATGGGCTGATAACAATGGATTTAAGTTTTCTTTGAAAAAGACAGTATGTATGCACTTTTGTAAAAAGTGGAAGGCTCACCCAGATCCTGATCTACATCTTGGCCAAACTCGAATCCCTGTTGTCGAAGAAACCAAGTTTCTTGGACTTATATTTGATAGAAAACTATCTTTTATCCCTCATATTAAATATGTAAAAAAGAAATGCCAGAAGGCATTAGGTTTATTATGGGTTCTCGCCCATACTGATTGGGGAGGGGATCGTAATGTTTTATTACAATTATATAGAGCACTGGTACGTTCCAAACTTGATTATGGGTGTATGGTATATGGATCAGCACGTCCATCGTATATTAAAATGCTCGATCCTGTACAAAATCAAGGGTTAAGACTATGCCTTTGTGCATTTCGTACCTCGCCTGCAGATAGCTTGGCAGTTGAGGCAGATGAACTGCCTCTTGATTTAAGAAGAGAAAAGCTTGCCCTTCAGTATGCTGCAAAATTTGCTGCTTGCCCAGACAATACTGCACATGACGCTATATTCAATCCAAATTATGTTGATCTTTTTGAAAATAAACCAAATACAATACCGACTTTTGGCATTCGCATTAAAGAATCTTTACAATCTTTAAATTTAAATCCGAATCACATAGCTAAATTTCAATATCCTGAAACACCTCCATGGACCTATGAAACTTTAAATATTAATGTAGCCATGTCAGAATTAAAGAAATACTCAACCGATCCATCCCTTTATATAAATAGATATAAAGAAATTAAATCTATTTTCACTGGATATCAGTGTATATACACTGATGGATCATTTGACGATGAGAAGGCTGCTGCAGCTGCTGTTAAGGGCAATCATATTTATTCAGGATATTTATTCAGGATCATGTGGAGGCTTCTCCACATCAAACATTTTTAATTTTTTCTGATTCTTTGTCTTGTTTACAAGCATTGAAAGCAAAGGATTGGAAAAATCCCTTTATTTACAAAATTCTCGAACGGTATCATAGACTCTGTACAGATGAAAATAAAGAAATTCGTTTTAATTTGATCCCCAGTCCCATTGGAATCCATAGAAATGAGGCCGCTGACCAAGCTGCCAAAGCAGCATTGGACAAACGCCCAATAGATTTACTTATTCCATATTCAAAGTTTAAGAAATATATTACTGTTTTTTTACGTTCTAAATGTCAGTTGCGCTGGAATGAAGCTATTTTTAATAAATTACATGAAATTAAGCCCGTTCTAGGCAAAACTAAAGGTGCTATTAGAATTAACCGTAGAGAAGAGTCTATTTTAACCCGTATAAGAATAGGACACTGTTATCAGCTTAAAGGTGAAGATCAACCGGAATGTGCTGGTTGTCAAAGGGCTTTGACTATTTAACATATTTTAATTGAGTGTATCGATTTTGATATTATACGAACTCAATATTTTAATGGCCAAGATTTACATACGTTATTTGATACTGTAGATACTTCTGTGATAGTATCATTTTTAACTCACATAGGACTTTATAATCAGTTTTAAGGGCAGAGCTTTTGTTTATTTATGTCATTGACTTATTTATCAAGAACTGCAAAACACCATACTGTTAAAGTATTTTAAACAAATTATACATATTTATTATATTTGATTGATGTTATATAAATGCTGTTGTTAAATTCTTGTGTTATCAAGATCAACATATTGTATTAATATTTGCATTTTGTTTCTTTTCAATATAACTTTATTGTTTTTACTATTTTGGCACTGAATGACCTCATTGTTTCGATGTGCCGTAAAGAAACCATTCATTCATTCATAACTAAAATACACTTAAACATGATGACTAAGATAAAAAATAAAAATAAAATATCATACAGAAACTACAAAAAACTCAACATTAATAAGTTCAAAAGTGAAGTGGAGGATAAATTTAGGAAAAACTATCCATACAGTGAATGTGACCTTGATGATCTAAAGAAATACAATAGATTAACGGAAATGGTGGATAAACATGCGCCATTAGTTGAGAAAACCATTAATGTTAGAAAGCCAGCTCCATGGTTACTGGATGAAATACACGCTGAAAAGAGACACGAGAGGAAGCTTGAAAGAAAACATAATAAATTTGGTCTCGAGTGCGATAAAATACAATTTCAAATATAACGTAACAAATACAATAATCTGATTAAAAATGCCAAATGCAGGTTCTTTTCTGAAAAAATTGATGAGAATAAATCAGATCCAAAGGAACTTTTTATAATATTGAATAAACTCAAACATACATACAAATGAGGAGACTCCTTTCCCTAAAAATAAGTACAAAAAAGAATTAGCGACGGAATTTAATAATTTTTTTCTCGAAAAAATGACAAAACTTCTGCATGATATTGATTCAGATTTTTCACAGAAATATCCTGTAGTTGAGGTGTCAAAATTTAAAACATATCTGAACAAATTTGAACGCCTGACGTTGTAAAATTGCTAAAAGAAGCTAAGAAGTCTTGCGAGCAGGACCCAATCCCCACATGGATATTGAATGAATGCTTGGATCAACTACTTCCATTAATAACTGAAATTATAAAGAAATCCATCACATTAGGTAATATGCCAGATGACCTTAAAGATGCAATTATCAGGCCCTTGATAAAAAATTGGGCATGGAATTAATAAAGAAAAAATTATAGACCAGTTTCAAATTTAGCATTTCTATCAAAACCGATTGAAAGAGCAGTAGCAAAACAATTTGTAGCTCATCTAGTTAAAATTGACATTAGAAGCATGTTCCAATCAGCATACAAGGAATTCCACAGCACTGAAACCGCATTGCTTCAGGTTCAGAATGACTTATTGATGGACATTGATGATAATAAAGTGGTAATGCTAATTTTACTTGACCTCTCGGTGGCCATTGACACCATTGACCACAATATACTTCTGAATCGGTTATTGAAAAGATGTGGTATTGGGGGTACTGCACTGAAACGGTTCAAATCCTACTTGTCTAATAGGAAACAATGTGTCACTATTGATGGTAAAAACTCTGAAAATATGAATATTAAGCATGGTGTCCCATAGGGATCTGTACTGGGTCCAATTCTTTTTACAACATATATGGAACCACTGGCTGATTTAATTGGTCAGTATGGGCTGAGACATCATGTCTATGCTGACGACACTCAGCTCTACATCACTCTAGACCCTAAATCTAAAGAAGATATGAATAAATCTAAAATGGAAATAGAGGATTGTATTCGCAAAATCAAAGGTTTCCTGCTGGAAAATAAAATGAAAATTAATGACGGGAAAACAGAGATGCTTATCTGTGGAAAAAATTCAATTATGAAAAATAAAAACATTCCTGAATTAATAACAGTTGGAGAATCGGATATTCCCAGATCATCCAGTGTCAGAGATCTGGGGTTAATCCTAGATCAAGAATTATCAATGAAGCTGCAAATTAAAAAAATATGTAAAAATGGCTACTTTCATGTCAGAAATTTATCTAGGATAAGGGGTTGCCTAGATGGGAAGACTACAAATACCTTTGTTACATCTACACTGGACTATGGTAATTCTCTACTGGCTGGTATACCTAAGTATGAACTGGCGAAACTTCAGAAATTACAAAATGCGGCAGCAAGAGTTGTTGGGAAACTAAAGAAAAATGATCATATTACCCCAAAACTTATGGATCTTCACTGGTTGCCAGTTGAAGCTAGAATTGACTTCAAAATAGCTTTGTTAACTTGGAAGATCCAAAATGGCCTTGCCCCTGGTTATCTATCTGAATTATTAGTACATTTGTATAGCACTATTTCAGACTAGGTCTGCTCATGGCTCTTTGGATATAATGTTTTGTGAATAAATGTGTTTCAAGTTTCGATGTGTTTTAAGTTTGGATTTGAAAGTATTCAGTGTTTTATTAACTTTTGCCGACAGGGCATTCCAGATCTTTACATATCTTGAACACTCTATCACCAAATGTTTTTATGTATTTGCAGTATTTTGTTCTTTTGATTTGGGGACATGTGAAGGGTGTAATGTGAAGCTCAGGAGAGTCAGACTCATCATCTAGGGTGATCTCGTCACAATCCCTAGAGTTAGGACCTATCCCCAGAAGCCAAGTTCTTCCTGTAAATACCCTACCTACTTTCTGCTGTGTGTTAACATTTCTTTGATACCATTTCCTGACATTTCAGCCCCTAGGCCAGAGTAATGGGTTTATTATATTCTGTAAATCATCTTTAGATACTTTCAGATAAAGTGAAATGGTGTTTTTACGTATACGACATTTTCAGCAACCATGGCCATATCAGGTTGACTTTTGAGTCTTTTATCCAGTGTGAAAGTAATACTGCCGGCAGTAGGAGTTGAACCTGCCACCTACTCTCCTCTACTTATATAACCAACAAATTAAAGGCACAGGTCTTATACTCTACCAATTGTGCTAGTGGGGCCAGTCAATCTGAAAGATTTAAATCTAGCACTCTCTAGTTGTTTTATAAAGATCTATGTGGTCTATCTCTTTCCTCTACGTGAAGTATCCGACTCACTTGATACCATCAGAGAGGTCTCTGTCTGGTGGGGGTACTGCAGTAACCATCAGCAATGATCCTACTCTTCTTTTGCTGGTACTTTTTCTTTGGGTCTGTATCTTTCTTCTATGCATGTGCTCTGCCAGGATCTCAAATGGATCTTCATCATTGCTGCTTGCCTGATGCTCACCATATGGGGTGGCTGGCACTATGGTCCACTACACCTAACCAATACGCTTGGGAGTGGCTGTCCCCATCATCCCATCTCTCTCTTGATTTTCCAAAGCTCATTTCCCTACACCAAATTTACTTGCACTGGTGCTGCTACCTGGCTTGTACTGACCCCCCTTGACTAGAGGTATATGTCTGTTGTCTCTTTGGCTGCCTGCCACTGGCCAAAATATCTGCCAATAAGGGAAATTGTTGTCCATCAATGTTCTCAATCACATGCTGCAGCAACTGCCCAATTATATATAAGAATAACCTGTACTTTCCTTCCAGGCCTGCTGTCTTCACTCCAGACTATGTTCATTCACTCCTATCTATGGGCCTTCTATCCAGTCCTGTTCGACACACTTTACACGATCACTAAGTGTACCAGGGGCCTTGAGTATATCCCAGGTGTGGCCTCTGCATCAGTTCTATGCACGACATATGCCTGGCTTTCATTGGATCTAGAATGCCATCATCCTCAAGCAGACCACTGCATAGAATCCAACCATCACTTACACAATCCTGTTTCTACTGGCACTTTTTTTGTGAGATTGTGCATAACTCAATGTTTCTGCCATTATTGTACACAGATCCAGGGAGTGGCTCTCATTCTTGGCACAGGCAGCACACTGGGAGCTTAAAGAAGCTTGGCCTAGAGTTGATTGAGAAATATATAGGCCTGTCTCCAATCTTACAAAAAATGATACAATACTACTGCTTCTCCAGCTGCATTAGTCCAGTCAATATATGACAAAAAATGGCCTAACCCGGAACAAATTAGAACAGAAATAAAACTGATAGAAAATGTCTCAGAAAAGCCTAGAGAATAATATAGTAAAAGTCTACCAAAATCCAAGTAGTGGAACAATGAGTTATTTGCATAAATCCAAAATGGCTGACACATAGCGGGGCAAATCTTAAAAAATATATAGCTTGGCTCCTATTTGACATATTTGAGTAATCTTAGAGTCTATTTTATGTTTTATGGACATGAGAAATCCATTGGGAAACTTTTCAAATTGGTAAAACCCATATTTTGTACTCCTCAAAAATGACCAATAAAAGTAGAATAATAAGACTTAGTCGAAAATTGGAACTTTGCTTGTATTCTGATTATATCTGTCTGTTTTACACCTTTTCTGTGATATTCTCTACAGCACATATTATTCTACAATAACAAGTTCTCAAAAAGGAGAGAGAACAATAATTTCCAATTAGAATTTTTTTTAAAAACTGTGTTTAACGACCCATTAACAATTTAAAATATTGAATTTGCACATCATTGCAAGCTGTAGGAAACTATTAGTGGTGATCATATTGAAAAGGGAGAGTCCATTCACACACAGGGAGGCAATCCCCTGCTCTTTTCAAAAAGTGGGGAGAGGTCTTAAACCTGCTGCCTGGCATAGACACTCAGGTACATAAGACCCAAAAATCACCTTCCATCACTAAAGAATGTGAAAGTACCATATTAAAAATGTCTATGGTATGACACCACGATCTCAGTCCCACATAGTTTTTTCTGTTATTTGTTTTGTTATTTTTTGGGTTTTTTTTCTTTTGTTCTTTGCCTCATAATTATATTTATTAATTTCCTAGGATTGTATGAGCAGCTTTGAATGCTTCAAATTAAAAGCTGAATTTACTACCAACAGCAAATAGCACCATAAAATATGTCTGATTATTACTTCCCTATTGTATACATTACAATGCTGAACTTAGGTTGACAAGAAGTATTATTTTCATCATCATCCATTTTTGGATGATGACTCCTC
This sequence comes from Amphiduros pacificus, assembly GCA_949316495.1. NCBI lineage: Eukaryota > Metazoa > Annelida > Polychaeta > Phyllodocida > Hesionidae > Amphiduros > Amphiduros pacificus. Next base: position 16,071,045 of record OX439011.1, on the reverse strand, counting down.
TGCATTGTCAACATGCAGTTGAACAGTCTAGCCCATGTTTTCTGCAACTGCATTGTCAAACTTACTGAACAAAGTGTCCATCAGAAAAATCTGGAATGTCTACACCATCACAAACTGCTGCACTATATTCATATTTTGTAACTGCATGAAAACCCATGCTTATGCAGAGTGTGATTAAAGCATTCATGAAATGAGGTTTTCAAGCACCTTTTCCTCACAGTGTAATTTAAATATTTATACCCCAAACTTTGCAATCAAATGTCATTACCCATCTGATTTAATAATAATAATAATAATAAAATTTATATAGCGCTGATACCAGACAAGTCTGTTCAAAGTGCTGTGTTCAGGATGTGCATCCTGAAGAGATGAGTTTTCAGTCTATTCTTGAATGAGGAGACTGAAGTACTTGCCCTAATTTCAGTAGGCAAGGAATTCCAGAGTCTAGGGCCGACATATGAAAAGGCCCTGTTACCCACTGTCCTTAGCCTGGTATTAGGTACTTGTAGATGGGTGCCATGGTTGGATCTTAGACAGCGTTCCCCTTGTTTTATTAGGAGTAGATCACGTAAGTAAGGCGGAGCCTTACCATTTAGAGCCTTCCAGGTTTAGAGAAGGATTTTAAAATCTATTCTCGCATGAACAGGGAGCCAGTGCAGTTCCTGTAGTTTTCCTGAAATGTGATCAAATTTCTTAATTTTTCTTACAACACGTACTGCAGAGTTTTGGAGGTATTGCAGCTTCCTGATGTCGGTTTTAGGGAGACCAGCCAGCAGGCCATTACCATAATCCAAGGTAGATGTAACAAAAGCATGTGTAAGTGTTACAGCTGTTTTTTCGTCTAGACAATGTCTAATGGCCGCCAAGTTCCTAATGTGGTAATAGCCCTTCTGGCACATTTTTTTTATCTGGGCCTTCATGTCCATGTTAGAGTCAAATGTGATGCCAAGGTCCACCACTGACTCACTAGGAGCAATATCAGAGCTACCCACTCTGATTGTGTTTGGGATACTACTGTTGGCGGCAGTACTGTACCTGTCAGTACATATGAGCATCTCTGTCTTTCCATCATTTATCTTCATCTTATTTGTTATAAGGAAGTTTATGACCTCACAGACACACTCCTCAAGTTTGTGTCTGCTTATATCAGCCTGATGGGGGGAAGTGTGGTCTACAGGGATGTAGATCTAAGTATCATCTGCATAAATATGATAGCTCAGACCATATTCGGCTAGTATATCAGAAAGGGGTGTCATATAAATGGTGAAATGTATGGGACCCAGGACTGAGCCCTGAGGCACTCCATATTTTATGGACTTGAGACAGGACCTATGGGTCCCCACCTTCACACATTGACTTCTATTCCTTAGATATGACCGAATCCAGAAAAGGGCGTGACCCTTGACATTACATCTAGCCTCTAGCCTATCGAATAGAATTTGATGGTCAATAGTATCAAAAGCAGCCGAGAGGTCAAGCAACAGCAAGATGACTGACTTTTTATTGTCTAGAGCGCATAAGATATCATTTTGCATATCATATTCTTTGTAGGCTGACTGAAACTTGTCAGTAAGGCCATTCCTTACAAGGTGAGGGACTAATTGGTCCGCTATTGCCCTCTCAGTTAGCTTAGAGATTAATGTCAGGTTGGAAACAGGCCTGTAGTTTTTCTCAACCAATTCTAGACCAAGTTTCTTCAGCAGGGGTGTTATGATGGCTATCTTCATGTTTTCAGATACTGCTGATTCCGTCAGTGATTTATTTATGATGGAAGTAATTATTGGTAAGAGGTCATCCAGGAGGTCAAGTAGGAGCCAGGTTGGAATAGGATCCAGCTCACATGACTTCTTTGCAGACCTCTTGACCAATTTTCATCCGTCATCTATGGTTAAGGGTGTGAACCTCTCCAGATATGCTGCACTATTGTTCGCAGTGTCACCTGGTGGCGAAATTTGGCAGGGTTGAGCCTTGTCAATTTCTAGGCGGATTCTTTCTATTTTTTCAAGAAAGAAAGTGTTAAAAGCTTGTGTGACCTCACAGTCAGTTTGGGGCATGTTTGTTTTCCTTAACCAGGTTGGAAAAGTATGTCGATTGAGCTGATTTTAGCATGGAGTTATATTTGTTTCTCTGGGAGTTATACAGTTCCTTATCAATGTGAGAGCCGGTCTTGTTCATTTTTCTCTCAAGCCTTCTCTTGAGAGATCTTTCCAGCTTTAATTGGTCATTCATCCATGGTACCGGTTTGTGTTAAGTGACCTTGGCAGACTTGATAGGAGAATGTTTAACCATGAGTGATGTGAGTGCCTTGTCATAGTAATCCACCATGTCACTCAAGGATAAGTGTTCCCATATTGTTGTTGCATCGGTTAGGGATTTGATGTCATTCCTTAGGGACTGAAGATCCAATCCCTTAAAGTTCCTGTACCTGATGGATTTTTTGGGGGGTTTGGGGGGTGAGATACCTAGGCTCTTGAGAAGCTTGTTCCCCTTGAAAGTGATGATGAGATCAAGGGTATTCCAAGCTTATGGGTCGGTTCATGTACCCATTGGTTCATGTCAAAGGTAGATAGAATGTCATTGAACTTTATGACATCAGGTTTATTAGGCTTATTGACATGAAAGTTGTAGTCACCCAGGAAGATGACCTCATGACTAAATGACCCGTAATGTGCTACCAGTTGAGTGAACTCATCATAGAACTGTGAGTAGGTATATCTGTTACCATCTGATGGTTCAGGTCTGTAAATGGTAACAAAGGTGAACTTCTTGCCTTTAGTCAGCAGAGAAGCCTCCATCAGCTCCATGGTATGTACCATGGGTTGGTTGAACCGATTGGTTGTAAAGGGGAGCTCAACCCGGTGTAGCAGTCCAAGGCCACCCCCTGTGCGTCCGAGCCGGGGGAATGAGTGGAATTTGAGGGACCCCTCCTCTAAGGGATGTAATTTCACCAACATCAGTTACTTTAATGATATTCTGAAGCAAGAGGACCACTGAATCAGGCAGAAATGAACATGCAGCATCAGGATAAAACATCTGATCATAGGCTGGATAAATTTTGTGGCAATGTCTTAATGTCATACATAGGGGTAGGAACATGGGGGCTGGGGGCCCCCATCTTTTCTCAAACTTAGGTTACTCCATAGAAAGTTCAAAGCTGATGGTTTAGTGCATTGCTCAAAATAATTTGAAACTGATGACCCAAAATCCTTGACTCGAAAGTGTCAGGTCGTAGTCTGAAGACAAACTCTATCTTTGCCAGAGAACCTATTGAAACTCATCATTGGTCTGCTTGGTGACTACTAAAATAAAAGAAACAATAACTACTGGTTCTCCTGGCATAAGGGTCCTTGTCCAACCAGATGGACAGTAAAGACAGATGCTATGAACAATTTCATTGTGAATTTTAAAGTTTTAAATGAAGTCTGGAAAAAGCCTTTAGATTATGTTAGAGATTCTAAAATGCACAGTAGAATTAGAGGTGTATTAGATGTGTACATGACTTTGGTGTCTTATTGGCAGAAAACATTCTGAAACACAGTTATAATCTTATAATCTTAGTAAATCCGTCAAAGTCCACCAGTGTCAGCAGCAGAAAGTCAGAGAATGGCTAGCCCAACAATTATAACACAAGATCAATTTTAGAACAAAGTGAATAAAAAATGTAATGCATTAGGGGTAACTGGTCCCCAGCTCTCTAGATTAGGGCCTACAAATCACCCCAGCACCCCACAAGAACATTACAGAAAAATCTATTATGAAGATGCAGATTTCATAATCAATGCTAAAGATGATATATTTGATCATCCAGGCTATAAAGTGTATAGTAATTTATAGAATATGTTGCTAAAGGCTGCTGCTGGTAATACATATGACCAGAAGTTTGCAATTATGACAAATCTGTATGCTTCAAAAATTAATGCACAGAGACTGAAAACTCAAATAGACAAATTAAAGAGCAACATAGTTCTTGAAAAGAATGCACCAACATGAAATTCCATAATTAGTTTTATGATTACTAATGGTGCATCTCTATACAGTGAAATTCTTGTAATGCCAGCAACAAATGCTACCAGTGAACAATCATTCAGTTTTCAAAGTGAAAACATACTTTTGGGTCAGCATGACACAGAAGCAGCTAAATGGTCTATTGAAAATTCACGTTCATAAAGATCAAACAGATGATGTTAACCTAATTCATGTTCCCAATGATTTTATATCTGTTCATGAATATATGAACATATCTGTATTTGGAATCTGACATGTAATCTGTGATTCGATCCTTGATAATTAATGCACAAAAATAACTAATATCTGAACTGATATTTCAAATTATGTATGTGTGAATAGGAACTTTGTGTTATTTGTGTCCACAGCCATAGCATTATTTTACCTAAATGCTTAGTTATTTATATGGACATCTAAAGGTAATGAAGGAAGGTGGTGCCACACACCTCGTTTGACATTAAATTTGGAATTTGTGAGGAATTGACTTGCCTGTGTAGAAATTGGTGCTGCATGCCTGATGTTTGACAGCATTAGCAGCATGTAGGTTATTAACAAATTATATTCTAGCTTTGACAGTTTTGGCCAAGTCTCAAAGTTCTGTTCACAAATAGTGGCAACACTTCTGACAGTCCTATTTTCTAACTGGTATTAATGCATACTCTTTTTTTTCTTTCCACCATAAAAATGTTAAGAATATACAATGTATTTCATAGCAGAATTGTATGAAATACATTACAAGAAACACTACATAAGCTACCTATTTCCTTATCATAGCCTTAAAATAACAGCTTAACACCAACATCAAGGGCATAACATAATTTCAGTGTGCAAGGAACCCTTAAATCATACCAAAAAAACCTGAATATAAGCATGAAATAGGGTGAAACGTCAATGAGCAATTTTGAATTTATGCAAATTATGTGATGTTCCACTAAGTTGATTTTGGTAGACTTTTTATATGTTCATCTGGGTAACATTCTGAGACAAATGACACCAAAATGGTTTCTGTTCTAATTTGTTCTGGGTCATTTCATAATTTGACTGGACTAAACATATGACACAATTCATCATTTGATTGTTTGTTTGGGGTTTTACATCACTTTCAACAGTATTACAGTCATTTCGTGATGAAACCTACTCATAGCAGATATAGTCCTGCATCACTGAATTCTCATGTCGCAGGTCTTTGACATGGCAACCCACCCGGTCACAGACTTACAAGGATAATGGGTTAACCCTTTAGGCACAGGCCTCAGCTCATGTCTGAAATTGTATCATGAATTCAATCTCAAAACGGCCAGGGATCCGACCCACGACCTTTGGATAACCACAGAGGAACTGGTGCTAGTATGCTGGTGCTACTATACTGCCTGTGGCACAATTGATCATCAAATACTGCTAAAAAGGCAAAGGTGTAAAGCCATAGGTCATGCCTTCGAATAGATTAGGTCATAAAATGTGACAAGGTTGGAAAGCATAGATTATCCTTGAGGCCCATTAAGTATGGAGTACCTCAGAGATCTCTCCTAGGACCCCATCCTCTATGGCACCCCTTGCGGAAATCATTATAAATTATGGGCTAATCATATTTATACAGATGATTTATTTGTCTGTTTGTTTGTTTGGGGTTTTACATCACTTTTAACATTATTTAAGTCATTTCGTGATGAGACCTACTTGTAGCAGATATAGTGCTGCCTCACTAAATTGTTATGTCGCAGGTTCTTGACATGACAACCCACCCGGTCACAGATTTACAAGGACAACGGGTTAACCCTTAAGGCAAGGGCCTCAGCTCATGTGGGAAATTGTATCATGAGTTCAATCCCGGCACGGCTGGGGTTCAAACCCACGACCTTTGGATCACCACAGAGGAACTGGTGCTAATAAGCTGGCGCTCTAACCAACTGCGCCATGGCCATTGGCCTTATACAGATGATACTCAAATCTACATTTATATTTCAGGAATTATTTAGGAATGAGAACAAATATCTTTAGTGATTATATTTTGTTCATCTCTGAAAACTTTTCTTATCACATATATTTTTTGGCATGGAATGTGAAAACCCATTATAAAGGGTAGCATGTAGAATTGTTTGGACATGTCACTTAACATGTCACTGGGGTGTCAGGGATTACATTAATACATGTCTCATGAGTGTCTCTGGGGTGTCAGTGATGAAGTAGATTTTGTACTCGATTTGTACTCTCTTAAGGTAAAAAACATTGACCCTCAGGACACTCAGGTTGGGGCCGACCCCACTAGCACAGTTGGATCTGTGCATTTGTTAAATAAGTGGAGGACGAGAAATGATGGGTTCAACTCCCACTGGCAGCAGTGTTAATTTCACACTGGGTAAAATGCTCAAAAGTCAACCTGATATGGCCATAGTTGCTGAAAGGGTCGTAAATTTCACAAGTTGTTTCACACTCAGGTTGGCAGATGACTAATGATAAATCCATGTAGGAACAGTATTGTTAGATTAATGGAGGTGAAAGTTAGAGTCTCAACAAGCGACGAGTTACTGTGGAAAAGTATAATAACACCCACAACTGTAGTCAATAACTTTATGTATAGATACTGCTATGTTTGCCAATAAAGATATTTGCTGAATAGTATCCAGTTAAACACCATTGTTGTGTCTTTACTGCAAGCAGAGAGAACTTGATTGTGAGGCTACAATATGTACACTTCTTTCAAATCGTTGTAATGTATGGAATAATGGAAAACCTAAATATTCTATCAACAAAAGACCATACTTTCATCAATAATCGGAGTAAAAAGATGATTCATCTTGCTCTGAAACTGTATTGTTGTGGTGAGCAAGGTAAACACAGTTGCCTGAATCCACAAGATGCATATTTCTTTCCAATGAATATTATGTTTACAAAGGACCACAGTTTTGTAAATAATTTGAGTAGAAAAGTGATTGTCTTTGACATCATGCAGGAAAGTGTGGCTTCATAAATTATGTTAATAAAGTGGAAAACTGCTCTTACCATTTTAAGTTCCTCCCTCAGCACTGCTTTAAATACTAGTTTTTGGTTATTTTAACTAATAAAAGGAATGTATGCTACGTCCGTTCTGCCTTTAATTATATTTCACATTTTTCTTTCAAATAAGTAAAAAATGACGCCTATTGGTGCAGTAGAATGTGTATGAATTAATGAATAATTAATTAATGAAATTCCCATTCTTATTCATATTGTTGATAATTATGATTATTATTATTAACACATGTTGTGTATCGTAGATGTTTCGTACAATATGTGAATATCTATCATATTTTCCATATGGATTGAACTGTCATTTAAAGCATTCTCAAAATGATAAAAGAGGAGAATGAGATTTAATTTAACTTCAAAATAAGTGAACATTGTGTATAAAACCATTAATAAAACAGGTTTTTTCGCATTGCATAATTATACACACTGCCAGTGCAGTTGCCATCCATCGATCACCTGAGAATAATCTGCATTATTCATTTGTTATAAACTCAGATAACACATTTGGTTTATGAGAATTGATGCTAGGAGCCAAACATATAATTTGAGCCTGAACAACATATATATTTTTATAAAATTATATTAATATATTTCAGAGTTTAAGTCTATGATGTTAAAAGAAATGTTCATTCTTATATTTGCATTTCCCCAACAAAATGGTAAAGTTTGTAAGATTTGTTTGTTTGTTTGGGGTTTTACATCACTTTCAACATTATTTCAGTCATTTTGTGATGAGACCTACTTGTAGCAGATATAGCGTGATGTTTATTACAAACCTAGTTTATTGCTCAAGAGGGGGTTAGGTTGAGTTTTTTAATGGCTATCGTTCCAAAGTCCATCTTGATCATTTCTTCAACATAACCTTAAGTATAAAGCGCATCAACCAACAATTGAGAAATTGATGATAATGTTTATATATTGATGTCAGATGCTTTTTATACATGATGTCACCTTGTTAAAGTTGTTAACCAGGGTGTATTGTTGATATTTTTAAATGTCAAAACCTGCAACTGAATCAACATAATTTAACATATCGGAATTAGGTTCAATTAAAGGTTTGCTTGAAGGTCTGACCAGATTCTGCAAATAATAACATGAAATCAGCTGAACAGTTAGATTTTACCATCAATGACATAAATAGTATTGATATACCAGGCTATGGCAGCCAAAAATAAATTTAGTTTTTCTGATTATATCGATGAGTCCCCTGAAGAATTAATCAAGGACCTGGAAAATCTAAAATTGGCAAATGATTGGACTGATGATCAGTTGTTTGGTCCAACCTTGGTTACATTGAAAGGTGATGCAAAAAGGTGGTATCAAGCACAATTAGATTGTATTTTTATCCCACCTGCTGATAGTGAAGACACAAAATTTGGGCTGTTTTCTGATAGATTAAAGATAGATTTAAGCCACATACTTCACCTGATGATATTATTACGTAAATATTGAGAGTAAACAAGCCAAAGGTGAAAATATTGATGATCATGTAGCAAAGGTTCTGAAAAAGTTTGACCTGGCTGATGAGCTCAGTGAGCAACTTAGATGTTCACTTCTAGTGGCTAGTTTTAGACCGGAGATACAGGATGCATTGAGACTGAGAGACCTTCATACCGTGATTGATGTGCAAAGATGGGCAAGACAGGTAGAGAAGATGTCATTTGCCCAGAAATTCTGCAGTGTATTTGTGTCATCAGCTGAACCAGAGGCAGAATCCAATGTTATGAAACCTTTCATTCACAAATATGAAAAGTCACAATAATACAGATACCTTATGTCTAATGAGTACATATCAATTACAGGTAAAGGCAAAGGTGAATGCTATGTGACAGCATATATTTTTATTAGTGACCATACCTCACAAGAAGTAATGAAGTATCTGACCGTATCTGTATGGATATTGCTGGTCCATTATGCCCAAGTGGGCATAATGGACCAGTACTAATGATGAATATCATTACATATTGGTTATTACCGATGTTTACTCAAAATATGTTCATACATACCCTTGTCTATTCAAAAATCCAGGACTTTGTTGAAACATTATTTGAATTCATTACGAGAAATGGCATACCACAGTATCTGTTGACTGATCAAGGGAAGAATATCATAGCTGAAATTATCAAAGAGTTGTGTGATATGTTTCAAAGTTAGAAACTATTCCATATTGGCTACAATCAGATCAAGCTGAATGGTATATTGGTATGATAAAGAATGCTTTAGCCATATACTGTGAACAGCAAAACTAATGGAGTAAATACCTTCAACCAATTATATGGAACAGGATTAAGAACAGAATGGAGCAGTTTGAAATTACCGGGTCGGGAAAGTGTGATGAAAAGTTCTTGACGACGGCGGGGGGCGTGGCTTAGCAAGCTCCCAGCTGATTCGAGAAAGTAGGTCGATTATAAAGATTTGGGGAGATCTGAAAAGTGGGTATCCGTATAGTAATTAGAAATATGGTGGACAAGTCATTGAGGCATGAAAATTTGCGGAGGAGAGTGATTCAATACCAGATAAGATGACGTCATCCGACACAAAAACCCAAAATCGTAGGTGCCAGAGATCAATAGCCAACCTGCGTAGTGAACAAGAGGCTGAATCTGGAAGAGAGAAACAACGTAAAATAGGGAATGGGACAGGGGAGGGGCGGGAGGAAGTACAGAAAGACAGGTACAGGGTATCAAAAGGGTTTATTGGAAGGATTGTCGCGGACAAAAGCGTGAGGAATATGTACAAGGGTGGGCGGAGGAGTCGAGGGAAATTAAGGAACAACGGAAAATTCCATAGTGAATAACAATAGTAACAATAACAATATAATTTATTTTGACAACACATGGCTGATCAAAGTACATGGTAATATATGATACATTTTTAAAATAAATATGAAGAACATGGTGACTATATACATTTGTAGTTTGGCATTCCACAAGTATCAATGAATTATTCAAATGTTTTCAGGCAATATTGTATGAGGCTACCATCTGCTCGCTTGGTTCTTGTTTGCACAGTTACTCTGCTTTTTGCATGTCTTATATTGTACTTGTTTTCCCTAACTGGTGGTAGTAAGTAGTGGAGAGGGTGTGATGGTTCTTTAATTTTCCTATACAAGTTCTTACATAGCTGTATGCGTCTGTCTTCTAATGTGGTTAGTTGGAAATGTTCAAGTGCATCCCAGTATTTCAGATCTGATCGCATTATCTTTAGAGCACGGACTTGAATCCGCTCTAGATCTTGAGAGAGGCCGAGGCATAGTCCTGGGTGCCAGGATTCACATCCGTACTCTAGTAGGGATCTTATTTTTGATATGAAGATGGATCTGAGATTATCCTCACTGAAGCCAGCTCTCTTGGCGATGGTAAGAAAATGAAGCCGGCTACTTGCCTTACAAGTGATAGCGTCTATATGGGCATTCCACTTCAGGTTGTGTGATATATGGACTCCCAAGTAATTTCACTGTTTTCTCCTTGGCTATTATCTCTCCACTCATAACTAGCTCTTGTGATGATTCTGGCTGTTTAGTAAAGTTAATTGGGAGGTGTTTTGTTTTGGTCACATTCAAATTCATATCAAAACAAAACACCTCCCAATTAACTCAAGATCTAGAGCGGATTCAAGTCCGTGCTCTAAAGATAATGCGATCAGATCTGAAATACTGGGATGCACTTGAACATTAAGCTTAAAACCCACATAGGCAATAGTTTTCAACATAAGCATTCGGGGAACATAGGTCATAGTTTCAACACATTCCATATCACCCCTAGCTTTCAATTCAAATTAAGGCCGAAAAGGACCATAGAATATTCCCGTAGCATGTAACCAGGTAGGGACGTTCAATGAATAGATAAGCACATGCAGGGGGGGAATGGCAGGGAAGGGTAATAAAATGATAACCACAGAGATAACCGGAAGAATATTAACTTATCCATTGTCTTTCAGCTATACCACGAGTGGTAGCGCCGCCAGAGGGCAGTGACCAGGGAGAGGTGTTGGCGGTGGAGGAGGGACTCCGGGGGGAGGTGGATTAGTTTAGGTTTGGGGTAGGGGTAAGTAGTAAGTGGGAAGGGAATAGTGTAATTGTGTTTTTTTTTAGTATAGCCTTGAAAGACCTATTGAAATGAGGAACATCTGTCAAAGTTTCCTAAATACCGGTGAGTGCAAATTGCAAATTATACACTCACAGGTGCACAAGAAAATACAGCAAGTGATATGCCCCAGGGCCATGGGCTGTAAGCCAGTATATATTTCTGAATATACAAATACTAGATCTACTTTGAACAATTATAAACTAAATTCCTGTGAATATAACTCTGGATACGACAACAATTTGAATTGAAAGCTAGGGGTGATATGGAATGTGTTGAAACTATGACCTATGTTCCCTGAATGCTTATGTTGAAAACTATTGCCTATGTGGGTTTGAAGCTTGTATTGACAGGTATAAGGATTGGAAGGTTACATTGAGGGTCATTAAGGGTCACTGTGTTGAGAACAAATAAATCTCAATGGTTTATCTTCAGTTGCAATAAACTTATAAATCTTAATAATTTATTAATTTGCATGTGCAATAATAATAATAATAATAATAATAATATTTAGGGTCATTGAACTATGTATCAAGAACCAAAGAACATCAAATGGCACTTCAAGTCTTTTTAAGAATTTATACATATTTATTATATACATAACTGATATCTTGAAAAATTCCCGTGCCAAAGGGTTTACCTAAGACTCTTCTCTTCGGTTTTTTATACAAGCATCTTTAGTTTGACAAAGAATAGGCTTGATTTTATGTAATTTGTTAAAAATGATTTGTTCTCAGCATGATTGCTATTTCGAACCCACAAAAACAGCCATTTCTTTCTTAAACTCTGGGTATTGCATAAGCATATTTATTGGGCGTTTATCCATTCAATGTTGCTTTGGCAGCTTGGTCAGCAGCCTCATATTCAAGATGCTTGTAGAAAGAACCGAAGAGAACAGTCCTATTCTTATCAGAATATGACATTAGGCATTTGGCACACTGCTATCTTCTTTAAGATGAAGATAAGCCTCAGTATATTGGATGTCAAAAAGCTATGACTGTTAAACATATTTTAATTGAAAGTATTGATTTTGATGTAATTAGGACTCAATTTTCTCATGTGCAAGATTTACATTCGTTTTTTTTGCCCATACTATGCCGTGGTGCATTTCATACATCATTTGTAGATAGTTTGGCAGTTGAAGCAGATGAGCTGCCTCTTGATTTAAGAAGAGAAAAGCTTGCCTCCACAACTTCCTGCAAATCTAGACAATCCTGCACATGATGCCATATTTAATCTAAATTATATTGACCTTTTTCAAAATAAACCTAATACAGTTACACCAAATTTTGGCATTCGCATCAAAGAATTGTTACAATCTTAATAAACTTGTGGGTTTCTACATAACTTTCAACAGTACGTTAGTCATTTTGTGATGAGACCTACTTGTAGCAGATATAGTGCTGTCTCACTGAATTGTCATGTGGCAGGTTAGGAAACAATTTTGCATCTGTAAAATTTGCAATAATAAGACCTTTGACTGAAAAAATTGTTTGTTTGTTTGGGGTTTTACATCACTTTCAACATTATTTCAGTCATTTTATGATGAGACCTACTTGTAACAGATATTGTGCTGCCTCACTGAATTGTCATGTCGCAGGTCCTTGACTTGACAACCCACCCGGTCACAGATTTAAGAGTTAACCCTTTGGTATGGGCCTCAGCTCATGTGTGAATTCGTATCATGAATTCAATTTCGACACAGCTGGGGATCAAATTTGGTAATGAGGAAAATAAAGGCATTTGTTTCTTTTGTATTCCCAGTCATATTGAAATCCAAGGAAATGAGGCTGCTAACCAAGTTGCCAAAGCAGCACTGGACAAGCGCCAAATAAAGTAGAAAGGTGCTAGTAGAAAGAAATGAAAAGAAGCGTCAGTATAAGTCATATAAGAATAGGACATAGTCATTTAATGCTCAGCAATCTTTTTAAATGTGAAGCTCTGTCTGAATGTATTGTCTTTCAAAGGGCTTTGAATATTAAACATATATTTTGATTGAGTGTATTGATTTTGATGATATACGAACTCAATATTTTAATGTGCAAGATTAACATAATGTTGTTAAATGTAGATACATCTGTGATAGTATAGTTTTTAAATCAAATAAGACTTAATAATCAGTTTTAAGGGCAGAGCTTTTTTTTAAGTCACTTGCAGATCATCGCACTAAACATAGTCTTCAAAAAAATTATGTATATTTATTATATTTGTTTGATCTCAGATTGTTACCCATGATTTGTGAGTATCCGTCGTTGGGGGACGTGGACGGGGGATCAATACTCTACCCTGACTCTACTTTACTCGCTGGCTGTGAGGCGGGGCACGGAACCTAGCAACCCTATCTACCCATATGAGGTGTGAGGTAATAAGGACTGCAGACACAGGATATACACTGCACAATAGTTACATTTTATTCGGTGCTGCGAATCATCCTTGTCTGGCTAGGCCGGCATGGCGATGAGCGAGGCATATGAACTACCCAAATGCATGATACTTATAGAGTCCTGAGAATACACAAAACACCCAAGTCTATGCAGTCACGATGCTGAGAGTCGTGGATCTTTCGTGGCAAGTGGTCGCTGTAGCTCTGCTTCACGGTCTCCAAGTTCTGCTCTCCGAGGATCCAACGGTTGCGGGCCCTTTTTAAGGATCACTGTGCGTCATGTGTGGGGTTGCCTGCGTGGCTTCCTTTTGCAACACTGGATGGACTCGTCTTGCCTGCGTGGCTTCCTTTTGCGACACGGGGGTTTTGCATGGGCTCATCTGCCTGCATGTGATCTCTCATGTCCGGTGAGTCATCTCCAGGTGTGGTGGTTAATGCGATGCATCAACCAGCACTCATTGACTTCACACAGCACACTATATATTCTTAAGAGTCTCTGGGTGTGCAATCCATATCCTACAATATATATCTTATTGTTTAATTCTTGATGTCCACATATTGTATCAACATTTACATTTTGTTTCTAGTCAATATTTTGTATCTGTTTTATTCTCTTTTTGACACTGAATGACCTCATTGTGTTGATGTGCTATAAAGCAATTATTTATTCATTGAACAGCATTTCTGTAATTAACACGATTAGAAATAGAGAGAGAATATCTGTATTCACTTGACTCATTATCTTGCTTGTTTAACTCAATCTCCAGTTGTTAGTGTTATATATTCAAAGTTAATCTTTTTTATGTTCACTTTATTCATGTCCACTTCATGGTGATTAGCTATAAGCTAAAGGTAATCAATATATGATTTGATTGCAAGGACAAATTTAGAATATTGCAAAGATCAAAGTTGAAAAGAAAGATGAATGGCGATGGTGATTAGCTATAAGCTAAAGGTAAATCAATATATGATTTGATTGCAAGGACAAATTTAGAATATGGCAAAGATCAAAGTTGAAAAGAAAGATGAATGGCATGGAGAGCATAGAATATATAGCAACATTAAACATTGATAAACAGTTTGGCTAGGAAAACAGGGTAGGTCTGAAAATGCTATTCTCAAAAGATAAGTGAACACATTAATGTCAAACATTCATTATTGGACAGTGTATTATCTCATATTTAATCTCTTGGCCACTCATTTCTCAGTATTATATGAAGCTATTTATCATGATGATTGTAAAAGTCAACAATAGCCAAATTACCAATAAAGTCACAAGATCCCCTTGATACACATATTATATGTCAAAGATGATTATTGTCAATATGGAAACCAAGATGTGCCATATTCAATATCAATCTAATTCATTCTCTAATTCATCTCTCAATGTATACATTGAATATCCGAAAAAAATAATTATTTAACATACTGTAATTTCATTAAATACAAAGATGAGCATTAACCTAACAAGTGAATGCAAATAAACATATTTATTTTACATAAGCAAACTGAATTATCTCTTATTTGAGGGCAAAGTAAATATTGATTCTGTTCAAAGTGTTGTTTAGTTCTGCTTTACATATTTTTGGATTGTAAACTGGGACCTTCATAGTTTTCAACCTGTGGGATATTATCAAGGATGTTGTTTGCTCTCTCTTGAGGAATACACCATTAAACAGTCATAAATGAAGTATGGATAAATCCCAATTTATTTTACTTGGCAGTTGAGGCAGATGAACTGCCTTTGGCATTCGCAAATAATCTTTACAATCTTTAAATATAAATAATACAAATAAAATAAATTTAAATATCCAGAAACACCTTTATGGACCTGTGCAAATATTAATGTAGCCATGCCAGAATTAAGTCTGCCAAATAAATCGTTGATTTTTCTGCAGAACTACATGTTTTGTACCTAGCTTTAGATCATGTGGAGACTTTTAACATTTTAAATTTATTCTGATTCTTTGTCTTGTTTACAAGCATTGAAAGCAAAAGAAAAATCAGCATGATAGACTCTGTACTGAGGAAAATAAAGAAATTGATTTTTATTGGATTGCCAGTTACATTGGAATCCATGGAAAGGAGGCTGCTGATCAAACAGCTAGAGCACCATCGGACAAACGTCCAATTAATAAACTTATTCCTTATACTGTTTTAGAAATGTATCACTGTTTTTTACGTTCTAACTGGCAATTTCACTAGAACGAAACTGTTTTTAGTAGAATACATGAAATTAAGCCCGTTCTTGGTAAAACTAAAGGTGCTTGTAGAATTAATCGCTTTAACTTGAAAAAGAATAGTCGTTTGACACATAGCTATCTTCTTAAAGGCAAAAATCAGCCTCAGTGTATTTGTTGTCAAAGAGCTTTGACTGCTTAACATATTTTAATTGAGTGTTTGAATATGAATAATATACAAACTCAATATTTTAATGTGGAATAGGACTCTTCAACCAATTTTAAGGGTGGAGCTCTTGTTTACTTAGGTCATTGACCTATTTATTAAGAACTACAGAACATCAAATAGTATTTAAGTCTTTTTAATAGTTTATACTATTTATTTTGTACATACATCTTAATATTCTGTGATGTAAGGATTGTTTATATATCATATTGTTAAACATTATTATCTAGTCAAATCTTTAATGTTTTTACCATTTTTAAGCGCTAAATGACCATAGTGGTTGATGTGCCTCAAAGCAACCATTCATTCGTTCAATATTCTCCCTTAAATCATGATTGGTCAATCACTGAAGCCTTTTGTACCTATGTCCTAAATATTTCTGTATAGGGTTCATTATATGAGAACTCACATCCTTTGTCATTTTAAAACCAATTGTCTTATTCTTTCTACAAATCTAGTTGTTGCGTCTAATTGTCAGACAGGAATTCATTATGGCTGATAATTCTGAAATAAAACTGACATATGCTAACGGACGGGGACTTGCTGAGAGGATAAGGATTCTTCTTTGTTACTCTGGTATTGAGGTAAGTCAAATATTGTAAGTATTAATTCTTTTCTAGTATCTCATGTTAGGATTCTTCCTACTCTGGGATTGAGGTAAGTCTTATAACATAAGGAATTAGTCTTCTCATTTATCCCATGCTAGGATCCTTCTTTGTTACTTACTGGAATAGAGAAAGGTATATTATCAGACGGAATAGTTTTAGCCATTTGTCTACTTATAATGCTGTGGT
This sequence comes from Amphiduros pacificus, assembly GCA_949316495.1. Classification (NCBI taxonomy): domain Eukaryota; kingdom Metazoa; phylum Annelida; class Polychaeta; order Phyllodocida; family Hesionidae; genus Amphiduros; species Amphiduros pacificus. Next base: position 16,054,366 of record OX439011.1, on the reverse strand, counting down.
GACATGAGATTTTTTTAGATAAGAGAATTCATTAGAGAGTGCCAAGTTATTGCAATATTAATTAATACATTTAGAACCAACATGTGAATTTTAAATGTTTCAACAAAGGTAGTTGTTGTGCAATTTTAAAAAAACAATTGCAGACCTGTATGCTAATTTCATAGGCATACTGAAGGTATATTTACTTTTGTAATGTTCCACACAATATATTTTTCTGAATGATCACTTGGGAAAATCAGTCTGGTATAACACACTGCAAATATATTATATTGTTTGATATGTTTTAGTTTAAGGAGCATTTTATTGATGAGGGAACTAGGGCAGAGTTCATTCAGTTAATTGATGGTGAGATCTTTTTATACATGAAGTAGTTGTTGTAATTAGCTTTATCCAGTTGATCAATGAACTCAATTTAAGAAACTGTCCTCAATTTTTATTTCATAAATAAAATTGATCAATTCTAAATTATGCATCATATTTTGCAGGATAACACAGCTGTGTTTTCAAAATAGTTTTTAATTCAATTGGATAGAGTGAACAGATTTAGTCTCCTACTATGTAGGGGAGAAAGTAAGAATGCCTGAAGTTGAGATGCCATTTTTCTCCACAAATGTCCAAGGTTCATATTTATCTTGGAATGCCAATAAATACTTTGGGTTCTAAATTTTGAGAAAGGGACTAATTAAATCCAGAAAGCTTTTTGATATTTATCCAACAGAGGCCCTGATATTTGGGCAGGTGCCGTTATTAGAGATTGATGGGTTAAAGCTGGTGCAGACTGGGGCAATAGTCAACTACCTTGCTGATAAAGCTGGACTTTATGGTAAATCCCTGGCTGACAAAGCAAGGTAAGTCACTTGGTTTAAACCCATATGAGGAATATACAATCTAGACAATAATACTTTATTCATCACCCTTATTCTATTGTATTTCATACGATTAGGAGTGAATTTCTGTTTAGAATGGGACATTGTTCAGTTTGTAAGACATCAGTCTCCCATGCTTCACATCCAGGCTTTGAAACCTAGCTGGGCAAGTACTTTAGTCATGCTGCATGGTCAAGACAAATGCATATCTATTGCTCACTCCAGGAAGTGTTGTGATAATGCAAACGAAAGATCCCTAGTCAATCCCCAACCTAATGTGATATGGCCTCGGCATAAACAAATCAATATAAGACAGATATCAAATTGTTCAGTCATAAATCAAAATTCGGAGATCAATTCACAATCCTATAGATGACCAATTTTTGTTTGTTGTTTTCTGCTATTGAGCTGTTATTCATTCCGACCAGTGCACCATGCCTTGTTATAAATTTTTGTGGTTTGCACTATCGTAACTAAAGAATGCTTTAAGTCAAGGTAAGAGGCATTTATCTAATCTTTAATACAACAAATCAATTTCATTCAGGATCCAGATTCTTGAGGGTGGGTGTCGAGACTTCCAAATGAATTTCATGCCTGTTGGATTTCCCTTTGGTCCAACGAAGGAGGAATTTAAGAAAGCTTGTGAAGAGAAACACTTCAAGAAATATCTACCTGTCTTTGAGAATGTATGTTTACTGTAAGATTCTATGATTCATGTTCTATGAATGACAATGAATGATCAATTTAACTGTTGTCATATTTTGTAAGACATATTTGATAAAGAACTGAAGTGTACTTTGAATAGAATTAGTAATGTTTGTCTTCCAAAAAGGATAACTTTGACTATAGATCGTTTATCTATATTTTGTTTGAATTTGTAAATTCTGATGATTTAAATCTATATATTGGATCTATGTATTTGATTAATGTGAATAATGTATTTTTTAGGATTAAGATAATTATATTGAATTTCATAATAAACACAGAAATTTTTTATAAAGAACCCAGAAGAATATTAGAGTTTGAAATTAAAAGTGGAGGACAGGGTAATTCACATAATGTGAGTAAACATGCCATTCTTTATACATCTACTTTCAGGTTCTGTCTGAAACAAATACAGGTTATCTATTTGATGAGACAATCACTGTAGCAGATCTTGCTTTGTTTGAAGTGTTGCTTTTTGTGGAAGAAATGTGGGAGGTGGAGGAGCAACCACTATTGAATTATCCTTACATTCAGGTGAATATTTCTCTTTCTGAGGAACTGGCAACATTGATGTCAAATTGTGAACTTTTGAAAACAATTAGATTATTCTGATTTTTCTATCCAATTGAGGAAATACTTTATCCAAAACTTATTCACTCATCTGACTGTTGATTTTTTTTTCAGGACTTTATGATTAAAATGAAGGAAGATGAAAAATTGAAGCATTACTCAACAAATTACAGAAAAGCTGACAATTTCAGGCCTGATTACATAAAAAAGGTCATGGAAGTTTTGAGAATGTAGTGATATCAGTATTATATATATATAGATATCTCATTTGAGCTGAGCCACTTGTCATCTGACAATCCAGTGAGCACTCTATCTGGTATAAAATGACCTCATCAGGAAATAAACAAAATATATATTTTGAAAGTGATGAAAAAACCCAAATAAACCAAAAATGAAATATACATATCAAGTTTTTAGTTTACTTGACATTAACCAATCAACTTAAGTGTTTATTTACACAAACCAAACCAAAAGTAATTTTCAATATGCAAATAAATAAATCAAAATCAATACGTTTCTTGTTTTATGCTCTTTAACATTACCTCTATCACAAAACAAAACCTTTGTTTTGCTTTCAAATACTTGAATAATTGTGATATCTCTTCCTCGCCTGTAACCCAATCAATAGTATATGATTTAAACTTGTTTCTCCCCTTTATTCCACGCACTTCAGACCACAGTTCCCTGTTTCTCATTTCAGATACAACCTCAGCCATTTTAAGTAGTTTTATCTTTTCATTATTTCTCATAAACTTTCTGACTGCCCTGTGTCAATGAGCCCTGGTGATCTGCCTCTTATCTGTAACAACATATTGGTGAGGCTGCCCCAGAGCTCAACACTTCCTATACCAATTCAGGGCATTCTGCCTCAGAGGCTCCACCATTGACCAACCTGGCACATGCCTGTGGGTGCGGGGATTAAATACACTGTGGAATTTCATCAATTTAGTCTAATATATTATAATAAACTGCATACAAATCACCTGTTGCTCCTTTTATTATTGCACAGTAAGGCATCTGTATCGCATATAAAATTTGACAGCTTCTTTTCCATTGTAAATCTGTATTGATTATTCAATCAAGTTTACAGGCACATGTTCCAAGTTTGGACACTTTTTGTTATTGTAATTTCAGTATTTTACATTCTTTTGCAATATCAGATGAACATAAATTTAGGGTCTTTGTTTGCAGTTGTAGGTGACCATAGTCAACTGTTTAATAATAATAATAATAATAATAATAATAATAATGATGCATGCAGGTGTACGGGAGGAGTGGACGTGTTTTCTTGGAGTTCCGGTTTATAGGAAAAATAAACTAATTTTGCTGTGTTTTTTCTCATTAAAATGCATCAAATTACCGAAATTGACTGCATGGATATAATTTTGGAGTGCTAAGGAGAATTTTCTGTGGAAAATTTGTTATTTGGGGCGGATTCTGATCTAATCCTGATGACGAAAATCAAGACATCACCATCATGGGATTGGTATATATGACTCAAGAGTTAGTGGATGAAGCTTATGATAATGTTGTAAATGCTATGAAAGATGAAATGAATGTCTGCATCGAATACAGAGATGTGAATCCTAAATTAAGAAGAAAATATATTAAAGCAAAACATAAACCCTTCTGGAACGATGATTTGAAGAACTTGTTGCAAATTGCTTGTACAAAGGAGAAAGAATTCCTAAGAATCAAAGGAATCCCCAGAAAGAGAAAGCAGTTAAAAGGTAAATTCAAGAGAGCAAGAGATGATTATGATAGAAAGTATAGACAACTGGAGAGAAAATATAATAAAGATAAGCAAATTGAATTACAGGATATGCGGACTAATGACCCAAAGGAGTTTTGGAAAAAGGTAAAGGATTTGGGGCCAAAGTGTAGATAGGAAGATGAAATGATTAGAGAGGAAGACATGAATGATACTGATAAATTGAAAGACATTCTTGGCAAATGGAAGAATGATTATGAATCACTTTTTAATGATGCAGGATTAAATAAAAGTGGGGACGAATTCAGTGTGGATGACGAATTTTTGACCAGAATTGAAAACATGAAAAATGAATGGGAAAGAGAATTCCAAACTGATGACTTTCAACACAGTACAGAAGCAAGACATGCAAGTAGTTTGAATGAGAATATCAATGATAATGAGGTTGAGAAGTGTGTGAATTTATGTAAAAGAGGTAAATCACCTGGATATGATGGAGTACCCATAGATGTTTTTAAAAGTGGAAATGTAAACAAATGTCTGTGTCAATTGTTCAATTTGTGCTTCAAGAATAGCATCATCCCTAGGCAGTGGAATGAGATAGTGATTAGGCCAATACCCAAAAAGGGTAAAGATGCTAGGATCCCATTGAATACACGTGGAATTAATCTGATGGCTGCTGTTGCTAAACTTTATTCATTCATACTGAATACCAGATTCAAAGCATACATGGAATCTAATGGTTTATTTTGTGATGAACAAAATGCATATAGACAATGTCGTTCATGCATTGACCATTTGTATGCTCTAACTACACTACTGCGGATAAGGAAACAACAAACAATGTACTTATTCCTGTTTTGTGGATTTTACGCGAGCATTTGACTTAGTTAATCATAACCTCCTCATGTACAAGATGAGCAGACTTGGAATATGGGGCAAATTCTACTGGGCTATTCAGTCAATGTATCAAAATATGAAAGGATGTATCAAGCTAAATGATGTATATACTGATTGGTTTTCTATGCAATTAGGCATCAGGCAAGGCGATATAATAGCCCCAAGCATGTTCAGTGTCTATGTGAATGACTTGAGTCAAGAAATAAAACTGTTGGGAGAGGGTATCCCTGTTGATGGTGAACAAATTAGTCTGTTGATGTTTGCAGATGACATTGTTTTGTTGAGTGATTCAGAGAAAGGTCTTCAATCAATGATAAATGTTGTGAGTGATTGATGTGAACGCTGGAGATTGTTTCTGAATGTAGGAAAAACAAACATTGTACACTTTAGGAAATCCTCTGTTGAGAGGACACAAACCCAGTTCAGATACAGAAATAAGACACTGAATTATGTTGACACTGTGCGATATTTGGGCATGGAAATATCAGAACACTTGGACTTCACTGTCACAGCCAATACACTGACAGCAGCTGCAAGTCGAGCACTTGGAGCTTTAACCTCAAAGTATTATACCATACAGGGTATGACATTCGATGTTTATGAAACACTATACAACATGTGTGTTATACCTGTGATGGACTATGCCTCAGAGGTGTGGGGACAAAAATTGTATCAGAAAATGGAGACAGTACAACACAATGCTATTAAATCTTTTCTTGGTGTAGGGGTAAACTGTCCAACACCAACGATTATTGGTGATACTGTTTGGTACCCCACACATCTTAGGCGTAAATGTAACATGATTAGGTTGTGGAACAGACTAGTGGAAATGACAGATGACAGATTGACTAACAGAGTATTTCTGTATGACTGGAAAATGGCAAACATGGGGAAAGATTCATGGTGTAAAGACATGAAGAGCATATTAGCCTCATGTAATTTGAATGATATATTTATGAACAAATGCACATCACCAGATATAACTGACATGTTAATAGAACAATACAAAGAACTGTGGAAAACCGATGTAAATACAATGTCAAAGCTACAACTGTATTCTAACTTAGTAGATGAAATACAAACAGGTGATTACATCAGGGCTGGTTTCTTAAGCAGAAAACAAAGATCCATTATTGCACATGTTAGGGGGGGTATTTTACAAATTGAAATAGAAAAGGGGAGATGGAGAAACGTCAGCAGAGAAGAACGACTGTGTAAACAATGTAATTTAAGTGTTGTTGAGGACACAGTGCATTTTATGTTAAACTGTCCTAAAAATAGAGCATTAAGATTGCAATTTTTTAACAATGTAAGAGACAATTTGCACATTTCTATAGAGGAGCTTACAGAGTTTTATACACATATTACTAACAAAGATTTTAAGTAAACATTTTATGCAAATGTCAAATCCATGGATCACTGGGTGACATGCATGTCCAACTCACGCATCATCAGTAAGTACAATTACATACATATATACATATAAATATATATCAGTTTTCAAATATATATCAGTTTTCTCAAACATTCTTTAACAAGACATTCTTTAGCAAGACGGTAAGCACATGGAATTGGTGAAAGTGTAACCTCCTGGATAGGAAGCTGGCTGAGCAACCGGAAACAAAGAGTAGTCGTGAATGGTCATGAGTCTGACTGGCTGCCTGTGGCGAATGGAGTGCCCCAGGGGAGTGTCCTCGGGCCGACCCTGTTCCTCATTTACATAAATGATATTGACGAAGGTCTAGCCAGCTCCATTCTCAAATTCGCAGATGACGCCAAGGTGTTCAGGAAAGTGGCCACATTGGAGCAGGCATTTACACTCAAGGATGATCTACACAAACTCTGGGACTGGTCACTTGAGTGGCAGATGTTGTTTAATGTCGCAAAGTGCAAGTGTCTCCACCTTGGACATGCAAACAAGAAGTATGACTACTTCCTAGGAGATGAGTTGATTCAGAGTGTCACAGAGGAGAAAGACCTTGGAGTGACTATTCATGAATCCCTGAGTCCAAGTGTGCATTGTGCGAATGCTGTGAAAACCGCCAATAGAGTGCTGGGGATGATTTACAGAACGTACAAGAATAAGGATTGTGAGAATATAGTGCATCTCTATAAGTCGCTAGTGAGACCGCACCTGGAGTATTGTGTCCAAGCATGGAGGCCACACTTGCAGAAGGACATAGATAATCTGGAGAAAGTACAGAGGCGGGCTACACGCATGATTACAGAACTGAAGGGTCTGCCCTATGAGGAGAGGTTAAGGAGGACCGGATTAATGTCCCTAGAAACCAGGAGAGATAGGGCTGACCTAATACATGTGTTCAAGATCATGAAAGGCCTTGAGGATGTGAACAGGGAAATATACTTTGAGATGAGAGACAATAGTGTGCAGAGACTTACAAGGGGTCATAACCTTAGGATTTTTAAGCAGCACACCAGACTCAACATCAGGAAATTTTCCTTCTCACAACGTGTCATAGACTCATGGAACAGTTTGTCTCAAGAAGCAGTGGATTGTAACACGGTGAACTCGTTCAAGGGTCACCTGGCGAAAGTAATCAGGCAAAGAGGGGGGCTGAATATAAGCTGCGAACGGCTTCCTGCCCCAGCAGACAGAAACCACCGTCAAGCCACATAACTTGCCGGTGGGATCCGGTAAGCTATCCGGTAAGCGGTAAGCTAAACATAATCCATCGCTCGGTAATGCTAAAACAAAGGGTTTCAAAGAAATCAGAATTAAACACAAAAACCTGCCGTGCGGCATTGATGTAAGTGGTGATGCTGCCCAATTATCAACGTCATGGGAGTCACATGATCGATTATATCCCACCCTGTCAATGCCATAGAGAACCGCATCAGTTTGTTCTCACTGCACGTGCTGGTCAATGACGTCATGTCAATGGTTGGCACGTGCACGAGGCGATTACGTAACGCAAATATGATGTACTTCAAGAGATGAAACAAGTTTGTCAGGAATTTCTCATCGTAGAGCATACAGAGCATTATGAACGGTGTGCTTTGGACAGCAGACGCAGAATACAAAGACAAAACAATTCCAGAGAAAAATATTCCAAAAAATTAAAAATATTCCATGTTTTTGCAGAAATTTCAGATCACTTTTGTGCCCGGAAGTCAGCCTACACACGTGCATGCTAAATTTTGATTGGTGAGTTCAACACCCGGGGGGGGTACTCTCATGATTTTAACCCGCGGAGGCTGGGATGGAACTAAAAACCCCAGAGCCTGAATTAGGGAAATATTCTAGCATTATTGGTACCCTGATTTAGGACTAGCTGAAATTTGGTACCCTGATTTAGGACTAGCTGAATTTTTGATACCCTCATTTAGGGATGATGCAGAAGGAGGAGATTTGGAAAAAGGGATTGTGATCCCCTTTTTAAGGAGAAATTTGAAAAACAGTACCCTGTTTTAGGGAAAATGATAAAATATCTTAACCCGGATGGAACTGTAAACCGCAGATCCTGATTTAGGGAAATATTCTATCATTATTGGTACCCTGATTTAGGACGAGCTGAAATTTTGATACCCTCATTTAGGAATGATGCCGAAGGGGGAGATTTGGAAAGGGGGATTGTGATCCCTGTTTTAGGGAGAAATTTGAAAAACAGTACCCTGTTTTAGGGGAAATGATGAAATATCTTAACCTGTTTTAGGGAAAATATCAGCGAAAAGGACCCTATTTAGCCCAGCTTCCCCGGTAACGCTGACTATGAGAGTACCCCCCCCCGGGGTTCAACACTTTTGAATGATGTGGGTATTGTTTTGATTGACCTCTCGTGAAAATGTATTGTGACGTTACATAACTCTTTGAGTTATCTATTACTTCCGGGCACCAAAGTGATCTGAATTTTTGTTTGAAGCCATACCTTGGACTTTGGAACAATATAAAGTAACATTCCTAATATATTTTTGAAATGTTAAAATCACAGACCACAAGCTAATACATTTTAGAAGATGGCCAGATACAAATTTGGAAGGAAAGCAGTCGTTTGCACAGTTTACAACACCATATGCCTCGAAAGGTCGGGAAATGCATAGATTTTTGTTTCCTCTCTTGATATATCATCATATTTGCGTACGCATCGGTATCCCTGCACGTGCAGTTGTCCACGTGTTGTGAGAGGCTGGAAGCTAATGCGGTTCTCTATGGTCAATGCCGGGGCTATGAATCTGCCATATATGCATATCAATACATGGAAACCACGCTCTTATCAAAATAAAACTGATGGTGGATCTATTACAACTCGAGAAATATTGGACCTTAAAATATTACAAAGTACAAGTAGGGGAATAATGGGTCAAAATGCGTCTGACAGTTCACGAATCGAGGAAACTATGGTCCCGCCCACCTCTCCTGTTATTGGTTGACTCAGGCCCCCAGCAGAGGGGTTGACCTCAACCGGTCATGTGACGTCTGCTGACCCAGACGGTCATGTGGCCCTGATCTTAAGCTTCACGTCACTGCCTTCACGTAGCACAAGTTTAACTAGGCATGGGACAAATAAAATGATAAAAAAATGTAATTATTCTAATAACATTTCAAAAAAATGGTATATTAACCACCACAAAACTACTTTCTATTTATTCCCACAAAATACATCCAAAACCGGCAGTCTCAAATCTGATAAGAACATTGAAATAATTAATCAAAAAAAGCCAAAAAAAGAATTAGTTATTGCTGTCGAAAATGCTCAAAGCGTGGGCAACAAAACCGATCATGTTTATCAATACATATATGAAAATGAAATTGACATTTTCTTTCTCACTAAGACATGGATAAATGAAGTCAACAAAAAAGATATATTATCAGAATTTAAGAAAAATAATTATGAAGTTAAACAAGTGCCCCGCCCTCTGAGATCTGGCGGCAGTCTACAGGGATGAGATGAATATCACTGAGATTAAACAAAGTCATGACATTACTACTTTTGAACTAATGGAGATTAAAATCACTACTACTGAGCGTACATGTACTATAATCACTATATATAGGCCTGAACGTTCGGAAAGAAATAGATACACTTATAGTCAGTTTTTTGAAGAATTCTCTGAAATTTTATCCTATTACAGTATATATACACATGAAGTAATTTTTATCGGAGATTATAACTTCCATCTTAATAAACCAAACAGATCTAATGTTATTAAATTCAATGATATACTGGATTTATTTAATCTAAAAAATCATGTTAAAGAGCCAAAACATATTTTAGGAAATACACTAGATTTATTAATATCAAATGGACACAGCAACATCATCAAATATCATATTGTAGATGAGAAATTATCAGATCATAACATAATTAAAACCCCCATGTGGGCCTGGGGTCAGAATGGTCCTCTGATTTTTTTACTCCCTGGTTTTTTTGTCAGTTCGTAAAAGGCGAACGAAAAAAATAACCATGGCGCCTTGTTTGCCGTGAGGTGCGACCTGTAAGGGGAGGATATGGAGTTCTGCAGGATGAGCACTGGACTGGTTTGGCAGTTATACCGGTCCAGATGCAACACACCTGTTTGAACCCAAGTATTCACCCTAGACATGGAGGACTTTAGGGCCCGATATTGTCCAACCGGCTTGTGGAATATAGCTCGACACATTTCTCCATATTTAAAGTTCAGGTTTTATAAGGTTTAGGTTGTTTATTTTAGATACATTATCAATGATAAATTCTACATGTTCTTAAGATAAAATGTATGGTATCATAAACAATTTTTTCAAAACAATTATTGGCATTGTGGATGTGTGGAGCTTGACTGCTCAAACGGGTCAATCTGGGGTGCATTTTATGTATTCTCGAGTATATTGTCTAATGTAGCCGAGTTTTATAGGTGTGCTGATGGCTCTACCCCATATCTATAACTCCCTATTTTTTAAAATAGGAGTCAGAGTAAGGCTTAGGAACATGGACAATGAAAAATAAACACAACACATATGGCATCAAACAAACAAAAAAGACAAAGGGCTGATATGGAAACGGACTGGGATAACGATTTAAACACAAATGAAACAAGATGGCCAAGATTTTTAATAGTTGAAAGCACGGATCCACTACGCACCATAGATAAAATGTCTCCTTTTGCAATTGAAAAAGGTATTCAAGGAGTAGCTGGAAAAGTGAAAAACGTTAAAAAGATGTCATTCCAATAATTTATTGAAATGCTCTTTATTGGCCACTATCCCTGTAAAAATAACTCCTCATAAGACCCTAAACACCAGAAAGGGAGTTATCAGGTGTCCAGAACTTTCTGGGCCATGGGCCGTGGCGCAGTTGGTTAGAGCGCCAGCTTATTAGCACCAGTTCCTCTGTGGTGATCCAAAGGTCGTGGGTTCGAACCCCGGCCGTGCCGGGATTGAACTCATGATACAATTTCCCATATGAGCTGAGGCCCATTGCCAAAGGGTTAACCCGTTGTCCTTGTAAATCTGTGACCGGGTGGGTTGTCATGTCAAGGACCTGCGACATGACAATTCAGTGAGGCAGCACTATATCTGCTACAAGTAGGTCTCATCACGAAATGACTGAAATAATGTTGAAAGTGATGTAAAACCCCAAACAAACAAACTGATATTGTTGAGGAGCTATCTGATCAGAATGTTGTCGCTTGCCGTCGCATTAGCATCAATAAAGATGGCGTCAGAACTCCCATCAATACCTATATTATCACTTTTGAAACAACGCAGCTACCTCAATCAATCAAAATTGGATATTTAAACGAGTTAATATATATATTCCAAGCCCACTGCGTTGTTTCAAATGTCAGAAATATGGTCATGGCTCGGATAATTGTAAAGGGAACTTGACATGTCCAAAATGCACTGGCCAGCACAGTAGTGAAAATTGTGAATCTCAGTCTTTCAAATGCAATAATTGTGAAGGTGAACACCCGTCATATTCTCTGAATTGCCCCTCTTTTGTAAGAGAAAAAGAAATTCAGAGAATAAAGTACACAGAAAACATTTCCTTTCCAGAAGCCAGAAAACGAGTAGAAAGCAAAAATACCCCTCAAAGAAATTCCTATGCTATTGTCACAAAATCAAAAGATACTAAATCCATTTCAGTTCAAACAGATTTAACATGGCCAATTGGTGAAAAGAACTATTCCTATATGAGCAAATCAATAACAGCAATATCAACACAGACTCCTGTATCTTCTACCCCTTTACTTACTCAATCTTCAATAAAACCTACACAATCTTCCATAAAACCTTCACAGATTCAATCAACATCAAGCACCAAAGGTGCAAATTCCAATTCTTCACAGCAGAATAAACCTGTTAATAAGTCTGACAAAAAAGAAACTAGAGATCAAGGAAAAAATAAAATACAAAGAACAAAATCATTAGAAAGGATGGATACAAATGATCCTCCTGATATAAATAGCATTCAGGTGCACTCCAAGCATAATCGTAGTAGAATTAAATGATTATGTTTGACCACATTGTATTATTACTCATTATTTTAAATATGGCTATTAGCAATATTATACAATGGAATTGTAGAGGATTTGAGGCAAACAGACCAGAACTGGAGTTATTAGCCCAAAAATATAATGCATCGGTAATTTGTTTACAAGAAACTAAATTCAAAGATAATTCCACAACATTTAAGGGATATATACTGTACAATAAAGTCGGTTCAATTGACATTATAGACCGAGCACATGGCGGAGTTTCTATTTTTGTTAAATCCTGTATACCCCAAAGTAAAGTAATATTAAATACTAATTTACAAGCTTCTGCTGTTAGGGTTACCTTGCACAATACATTGACAATATGTTCAGTATATTTACCATTTATTTAAATAATAATAGTTTGTGCATTTGGAATATCGATTCTCCAACATATTTACATCCTGCTACAGGCTCTTTAACATCAATAGATCTCTCCATGTGCACTCCAAATTTATTTTTAGACTATTCCTGGGAAGTAGAGGAAGATCAACGGGGTAGTGATCATTACCCTATTATTCTAAATAACCATTTTCCTCCACCAGATGAACGAATCCCCAAGTGGAAATTTCATTAAGCCGATTGGGCAAAATTTCAAACATTCTGTTTTAACAAAATTACGCCAGAAATTTTTAACAATGTAGATGATCCTCTTCAAGTTTTTACGGATACATTGTATGATATTGCTGATGGGTGTATTCCCAAATCAAAGCCAAATTCTAAAATTAAAGAAAAACCCTGGTTTAATGATGAGTGCAAAAAAGCTCTGAAAATATTTAATCGACAGCCAACTCAATATTATTTGCACCAATTTCGTATAAAAAGAGCTAAAGCCCGTTATATTATTAAAATAAGCAAAAGAAAAAGTTGGAAAGATTACGTTTCTAAATCAAATACACGTTCACCAATTAAAAAATGCTGGGATATGGTGCGTAAAATTACTGGAAAGGGAGGTGGAGCAAGGATCAAACATCTAAATCATAATGGCCAACTAATTACAAATCCCACTGAAATAGGTAACACAATAGGTCAAACAATTTCCAAGAATTCCTCATCTGATAATTATTCTATAAAATTCCAACAAATAAAAAATAGAAAAGAAAGAAACCAACTAAATTTCATATCTTATAACTTGGAAGAATATAATAAGCCATTCACAATATCAGATTTAAAACTTGCTTTAGATAAATCCCATGATACCGCTCCTGGACCTGATCATATACACTATCAAATCCTCAAACACCTCCCTGACCAAACACTTGGGCATCTTTTGGATATTTTTAATAATATTTGGGAAAGTGGTAATTTTCCTCCTTCATGGAGTGAAGCCACTATCATTCCTATTCCCAAACCTGGCAAAGACTCGTCAGATTCAAATAATTATCGTCCCATTGCGTTAACAAGTTGTATTTGTAAATCAATGGAACGAATGATTAACGAGCGTTTAGTTTGGTTTTTAGAAACTGCGGCTTATATTTCTGTTGCACAGAGTGGCTTTAGAAAAACGCGATGTACTATTGACCATCTTGTACGTTTAGAAACGTTTATACAAGAACATGTGGTTAGTATATTTTTTGATTTAGAGAAAGCTTACGACACCACATGGAAATATGGAATAATGAGTGATTTATATGATATGAGATTAGGGGGTCGTTTACCCCTTTTTATTCAAAATTTTCTATCAAACAGACATTTTAAAGTTTGAGTGGGTGTATCACTTTCTGATGTTTTTGATCAGAAAATGGGTGTTCCACAGGGTAGTATATTATCAGTCACCCTTTTTATTATTAAAATTAACAGCATTGTTGATTGTATGAGGCCTAGAGCAGATTGGTCACTTTTTGTTGATGATTTCAACTTAAGCTACAGGTCAACAAGCATGCATACAATAGAACGGCAATTCCAACAACACCTAAATAGATTACAAGAATGGGCTGATAACAATGGATTTAAGTTTTCTTTGAAAAAGACAGTATGTATGCACTTTTGTAAAAAGTGGAAGGCTCACCCAGATCCTGATCTACATCTTGGCCAAACTCGAATCCCTGTTGTCGAAGAAACCAAGTTTCTTGGACTTATATTTGATAGAAAACTATCTTTTATCCCTCATATTAAATATGTAAAAAAGAAATGCCAGAAGGCATTAGATTTATTATGGGTTCTCGCCAATACTGATTGGGGAGGGGATCGTAATGTTTTATTACAATTATATAGAGCACTGGTACGTTCCAAACTTGATTATGGGTGTATGGTATATGGATCAGCACGTCCATCGTATATTAAAATGCTCGATCCTGTACAAAATCAAGGGTTAAGACTATGCCTTTGTGCATTTCGTACCTCGCCTGCAAATAGCTTGGCAGTTGAGGCAGATGAACTGCCTCTTGATTTAAGAAGAGAAAAGCTTGCCCTTCAGTATGCTGCAAAAATTGCTGCTTGCCCAGACAATACTGCACATGACGCTATATTCAATCCAAATTATGTTGATCTTTTTGAAAATAAACCAAATACAATACCGACTTTTGGCATTCGCATTAAAGAATCTTTACAATCTTTAAATTTAAATCCGAATCACGTAGCTAAATTTCAATATCCTGAAACACCTCCATGGACCTATGAAACTTTAAATATTAATGTAGCCATGTCAGAATTAAAGAAATACTCAACCGATCCATCCCTTTATATAAATAGATATAAAGAAATTAAATCTATTTTCACTGGATATCAGTGTATATACACTGATGGATCATTTGACGATGAGAAGGCTGCTGCAGCTGCTGTTAAGGGCAATCATATTTATTCAGAACATCTGCCAAATAAATCATCAACTTTTTCTGCAGAACTACATGCTTTGTACCTTGCTTTGAATCATGTGGAGACTTCTCCACATCAAACATTTTTAATTTTTTCTGATTCTTTGTCTTGTTTACAAGCATTGAAAGCAAAGGATTGGAAAAATCCCTTTATTTACAAAATTCTCGAACGGTATCATAGACTCTGTACAGATGAAAATAAAGAAATTCGTTTTAATTTGATCCCCAGTCACATTGGAATCCATGGAAATGAGGCCGCTGACCAAGCTGCCAAAGCAGCATTGGGCAAACGCCCAATAGATTTACTTATTCCATATTCAAAGTTTGAGAAATATATTACTGTTTTTTTACGTTCTAAATGTCAGTTGCGCTGGAATGAAGCTATTTTTAATAAATTACATGAAATTAAGCCTGTTCTAGGCAAAACTAAAGGTGCTATTAGAATTAACCGTAGAGAAGAGTCTATTTTAACCCGTATAAGAATAGGACATAGTCATTTGACACACTGTTATCTGCTTAAAGGTGAAGATCAACCAGAATGTTCTGGTTGTCAAAGGGCTTTGACTATTAAACATATTTTAATTGAGTGTATCGATTTTGATATTATACGAACTCAATATTTTAATGTACAAGATTTACATACGTTATTTGATACTGTAGATACTTCTGTGATAGTATCGTTTTTAACTCACATAGGACTTTATAATCAGTTTTAAGGGCAGAGCTTTTGTTTATTTATGTCATTGAATTATTTATCAAGAACTGCAAAACATCATACTGTTAAAGTCTTTTAAACAAATTATACATATTTATTATATTTGAATGATGTTATATAAATGCTGTTGTTAAATTCTTGTGTTATCTACATATTGTATTTATATTTGCATTTTGTTTCTTGTCAATATAACATTATTGTTTTTACTATTTTGGCACTGAATGACCTCATTGTGTCGATGTGCCTTAAAGAAACCATTCATTCATTCATAACTAAAATACACTTAAACATGATGACTAAGATAAAAAATAAAAATAAAATATCATACAGAAACTACAAAAAACTCAACATTAATAAGTTCAAAAGTGAAGTGGAGGATAAATTTAGGAAAAACTATCCATACAGTGAATGTGACCTTGATGATCTAAAGAAATACAATAGATTAACGGAAATGGTGGATAAACATGCGCCATTAGTTGAGAAAACCATTAATGTTAGAAAGCCAGCTCCAAAGTTACTGGATGAAATACACGCTGAAAAGAGACACGAGAGGAAGCTTGAAAGAAAACATAATAAATCTGGTCTCGAGTGCGATAAAATACAATTTCAAATATAACGTAACAAATACAATAATCTGATTAAAAATGCCAAATGCAGGTTCTTTTCTAAAAAATTGATGAGAATAAATCAGATCCAAAGGAACTTTTTATAATATTGAATAAACTCAAACATACATACAAATGAGGAGACTCCTTTCCCTAAAAATAAGTACAAAAAAGAATTAGCGACAGAATTTAATAATTTTTTTCTAGAAAAAATGACAAAACTTCTGCATGATATGGATTCAGATTTTTCACAGAAATATCCTGTAGTTGAGGTGTCAAAATTTAAAACATATCTGAACAAATTTGAACGCCTGACGTTGTAAAATTGCTAATATTTTGGATATTGAATGAATGCTTGGATCAACTACTTCCATTAATAACTGAAATTATAAAGAAATCCATCACATTAGGTAATATGCCAGATGACCTTAAAGATGCAATAATCAGGCCCTTGATAAAAAATTGGGCATGGAATTAATAAAGAAAAAATTATAGACCAGTTTCAAATTTAGCATTTCTATCAAAACCGATTGAAAGAGCAGTAGCAAAACAATTTGTAGCTCATCTAGTTAAAATTGACATTAGAAGCATGTTCCAATCAGCATACAAGGAATTCCATAGCACTGAAACCGCATTGCTTCAGGTTCAGAATGACTTATTGATGGACATTGATGATAATAAAGTGGTAATGCTAATTTTACTTGACCTCTCGGTGGCCATTGACACCATTGACCATAATATACTTCTGAATCGGTTATTGAAAAGATGTGGTATTGGGGGTACTGCACTGAAACGGTTCAAATCCTACTTGTCTAATAGGAAACAATGTGTCACTATTGATGGTAAAAACTCTGAAAATATGAATATTAAGCATGGTGTCCCATAGGGATCTGTACTGGGTCCAATTCTTTTTACAACATATATGGAACCACTGGCTGATTTAATTGGTCAGTATGGGCTGAGACATCATGTCTATGCTGACGACACTCAGCTCTACATCACTCTAGACCCTAAATCTAAAGAAGATATGAATAAATCTAAAATGGAAATAGAGGATTGTATTCGCAAAATCAAAGGTTTCCTGCTGGAAAATAAAATGAAAATTAATGACGGGAAAACAGAGATGCTTATCTGTGGAAAAAATTCAATTATGAAAAATAAAAACATTCCTGAATTAATAACAGTTGGAGAATCGGATATTCCCAGATCATCCAGTGTCAGAGATCTGGGGTTAATCCTAGATCAAGAATTATCAATGAAGCTGCAAATTAAAAAAATATGTAAAAATGGCTACTTTCATGTCAGAAATTTATCTAGGATAAGGGGTTGCCTAGATGGGAAGACTACAAATACCTTTGTTACATCTACACTGGACTATGGTAATTCTCTACTGGCTGGTATACCTAAGTATGAACTGGCGAAACTTCAGAAATTACAAAATGCGGCAGCAAGAGTTGTTGGGAAACTAAAGAAAAATGATCATATTACCCCAAAACTTATGGATCTTCACACATGGGCATTCCAGATCTTTACATATCTTGAACACTCTATCACCAAATGTTTTACTGTATTTGCAGTATTTTGTTCTTTTGATTTGGGGACATGTGAAGGGTGTAACGTGAAGCTCAGGAGAGTCAGAATCATCATCTAGGGTGATCTCGTCACAATCCCTAGAGTTAGGACCTATCCCCAGAAGCCAAGTTCTTCCTGTAAATACCCTACCTACTTTCTGCTGTGTGTTAACATTTCTTTGATACCATTTCCTGACATTTCAGCCCTTAGGCCAGAGTAATTGGTTTAATATATTCTGTAAATCATCTTTAGATACTTTCAGATATAGTGAAATGGTGTTTTTACGACATTTTCAGCAACCATGGCCATATCAGGTTGACTTTTGAGTCTTTTATCCAGTGTGAAAGTAATACTGCCGGCAGTAGGAGTTGAACCTGCCACCTACTGTCCTCTACATATATAACCAACAAAGGCACAGGTCTTATACTCTACCAATTGTGCTAGTGGGGCCAGTCAATCTGAAAGATTTAAATCTAGCACTCTCTAGTTGTTTTATAAAGATCTATGTGGTCTATCTCTTTCCTCTACGTGAAGTATCCAACTCCCTTGATACCATCAGAGAGGTCTCTGTCTGGTGGGGGTACTGCAGTAACCATCAGCAATGATCCTACTCTTCTTTTGCTGGTACTTTTTCTTTGGGTCTGTATCTTTCTTCTATACATGTGCTCTGCCAGGATCTCAAATGGATCTTCATCATTGCTGCTTGCCTGATGCTCACCATATGGGGTGGCTGGCACTATGGTCCACTACACCTAACCAATACGCTTGGGAGTGGCTGTCCCCATCATCCCATCTCTCTCTTGATTTTCCAAAGCTCATTTCCCTACACCAAATTTACTTGCACTGGTGCTGCTACCTGGCTTGTACTGACCCCCCTTGACTAGAGGTATATGTCTGTTGTCTCTTTGGCTGCCTGCCACTGGCCAAAATATCTGCCAATAAGGGAAATTGTTGTCCATCAATGTTCTCAATCACATGCTGCAGCAGCTGCCCAATTATATATAAGAATAACCTGTACTTTCCTTCCAGGCCTGCTGTCTTCACTCCAGACTATGTTCATTCACTCCTTCTATGGGGCACTTCCAGTCCTGTTCGACACACTTTACACGAACACTAAGTGTACCAGGGGCCTTGCGTATATCCCAGGTGTGGCCTCTGCATCAGTTCTATGCGCGACATATGCCTGGCTTTCATTGGATCTAGAATGCCATCATCCTCAAGCAGACCACTGCATAGAATCCAACCATCACTTACACAATCCTGTTTCTACTGGCACTTTTTTTGTGAGATTGTGCATAACTCAATGTTTCTGGTCCCCTGTGGGTGCGGGGATTAAAGAATAGCCCCACTGCCCCCCAGCATGTCGTAAAAGGCGACTAAAGGGGCGTCCTGTTTGCCGTGGGATGCGACCTGTGTCGGGGAGGATATGGAATCCTGACGGGCTGAGCACTGGGCTGGTTTGGCAGTAATACCGGTCCAGTTGCAACACGCCTGTCTTGGATCCAAATGTTCACCAGACAGGCAGATCAGATTAGGCCTGGATCTGATTTAACCCGCTTGTGGTATATTTCCTTTAATATATTCTGGCTATTTGATTTTTATTTATGACAATTTCAATGTTTAAAATTTAAGAATAATTGATAAATTTTTGATTTATATTTCCTGAAAGGAGATTACTGCTGATTGGGTCAATCGAGGGATATAAATAAAATCCGAAAGGGTGGAGTTTTTATTCTTAGAGTATGTCATGTTGGGTATCCTCATGGCGTCAGGGCTTGGAGTTACCGGCCCAGAAAGGCGTCCCCTTGTTGGGCTCCGTGGTGGGTAGGGGACCTAACTGATGAAATTTAAAATAACACACATGGCGCAAAACAAACAAAAACGACCTAGGAATGACATAGACAGTGATGACGATTCAAATAAATCAGAAAAATGGCCAAGATTTTTAATTGCGGAAAGTTCCGATGCTGAACATACCCTGGCAAAAATGTCCCCCTTTGCAATTGCAAAGGGGATTCAAGGCATTGCCGGGGTGCCGAAAACAGTTAAAAAATGGGAACACGTTTATTAATTGAAGTTGAGCGGAAAAGCCATGCGGACAATCTTTTAAGATGCCGAATGTTGGCCACAGTTCCAGTTTTTATAACGGCTCATAAGACCCTCAATAATAAAAAAGGAGTGATAAGATGCCCAGATCTGGCGGGAGTGTCTGAAGAGGAAATAGTGGATGAACTAAAAGATCAAGATGTAGTCCAATGCAAACGAATTTTTATTAAGAAGGATGGAATCAAAGTTCCAATCAATACATTCATTCTGACATTTGAAGCAGCGCAGCTTCCAACATCTATTAAAGTTGGCTATTTAAACGTCCGAGTTGATGTTTTTATTCCAAACCCTCTGCGCTGCTTCAAGTGTCAGAGGTATGGACATGGATCTGATCGATGCAAAGGAAACCCAACTTGCCCGAAATGTACAGCCCAGCATAGTGGAGAAGAGTGTTCTTCGGAAACCATGAAGTGTGTGAATTGTCAAGGCAATCACCCATCATATTCGCGGAATTGTCCTTCCTTTTTAAAAGAGAAGGAAATTCAGCGAATACGCCACACCGAAAACATTTCTTTTCCTGAGGCACGTAAACGTGTAGAAAGTTTTAATAATTCCAAAACATCCTATGCTACCACCTTAAAAACCAAAGAAACAAAAACAATAGCAATACAGACAGAAATAACCTGGCAAATCGATGAAAAGAATTATTCCTATTTTTCAATTATCTCCAAATCTTCAGGAACATCCACTCAAACCCAAACACCCACTACCCCAGTAATAACTATACCAACAGTTTCATCCACTAAAACCTCTTCACAGACTCCCTCCACATCATCCAGTAATAAAAATGTAAATAGCAATAGACCAGTTAAGAAATCAGACAAAAAAGAAATCAAAGATCAAAGCAAAACTAAAATAAATAGAACTAAATCCTTAGAAAGGATGGACACAGGTGATCCTTCCGAAATACATTTTACACCTGTTCACTCAAAACATAATCATAAACTTAAATGATTATGTTAAATCCTATATTTATCCTCATTATTTTTAATATGGCTATCAGCGGTATCATACAATGGAACTGTAGAGGATTCGAGGCAAACAGGCCAGAACTGGAGTTATTAGCCCAAAAATATAACGCATCGGTAATTTGTTTACAAGAAACTAAATTCAAAGATAATTCCACAACATTTAAGGGGTATGTACCTTATAATAAAGTTGGTTCAATAGATGCAATTGCAATGGACCGAGCACATGGCGGAGTTTCTGTTTTTGTTAAATCCTGTATACCACAAAGTAAAGTAACATTAAATACTAATTTACAAGCTTCTGCAGTCAGGGTTACCCTGCATAATACATTAACTATATGTTCAATATATTTACCGCCTAGTGAGCCAGTTAATATTACAGATTTAAATAATTTGATAACCCAGCTGCCACAGCCATATATGTTAGTTGGTGACTTTAATGCACACAGCTATCTTTGGGGTGGCAGAAATAATACTGATGCCAAAGGACGTATAATAGAAGATTTTTTAAATAATAATAGTTTGTGCCTTTGGAATGACGATTCTCCAACCTATTTACATCCTGCTACAGGCTCTTTAACATCAATAGATCTCTCCATGTGCACACCAAATTTATTTTTAGACTATTCCTGGGAAGTAGAGGAAGATCAATGGGGTAGTGATCATTACCCCATTATTTTGAATAACCATTTTCCTCCACCAGATGAAAGAATCCCCAAGTGGAAATTTCATAAAGCCGATTGGGCAAAATTTCAAACATCCTGTTTCAATAGAATAACTCCAGAACTTTTTAACAATGTAGATGATCCTCTTCAAGTTTTTACAGATACATTGTATGATATTGCTGATGGGTGTATTCCCAAATCAAAGTTAAATTCTAAAATTAAAGAAAAACCCTGGTTTAATGATGAGTGCAAAAAAGCTGTCAAGGAGCGCAAAAAAGCTCTGAAAAAATTTAATCGACAGCCAACTCAATATAATTTGCACCAATTTCGAGTAAAAAGAGCTAAAGCCTGTTATATTATTAAAATAAGCAAAAGAAAAAGTTGGAAGGATTATGTTTCCAAATTAAATACGCGTACACCGATTAAAAAATGCTGGGATATGGTGCGTAAAATTACTGGGAAGGGAGGTGGAGCAAGGATCAAACATCTAACTCATAATGGCCAATTAATTACAAATCCCACTGAAATAGGTAACACAATAGGTCAAACAATTTCCAAGAATTCCTCATCCAATAATTATTCTGCAAAATTTCAACAAATAAAAAATAGAAAAGAAAGAAACCAACTAAATTTTATATCTCATAACTTGGAACAATATAATAAATCATTTACAATAGAAGATTTGAAACATGCTTTGGATAAATCTCATGATACCGCTCCTGGGCCTGATCAAATTCACTACCAAATCCTTAAACACCTCCCTGATCAATCACTTGGGCATCTTTTAAATATTTTTAATAACATTTGGGAAAGTGGTGATTTTCCTCCTTCATGGAGGGAAGCCACTATCATTCCCATCCCCAAACCTGGCAAAGATTCGTCAGATTCAAATAATTATCGTCCCATTGCTTTAACAAGTTGTATTTGTAAATCAATGGAACGAATGATTAACGAGCGTTTAGTTTGGTTTTTGGAAACTGCAGCTTATATTTCTGTTGCACAAAGTGGCTTTAGAAAAACTCGAAGTACCATTGACCACCTGGTACGTTTAGAGACATTTATAAGAGAGGGTTTTATAAAAGGTGAGCATGTGGTGAGTATTTTCTTTGATTTAGAAAAGGCATATGACACCACATGGAAATATGGGATAATGAGCGATTTATATGATATGGGATTAAGGGGTCGTTTACCCCTTTTTATTCAAAATTTTCTATCAAACAGACATTTTAAAGTTCGAGTGGGTGCATCACTTTCTGATGCTTTTGATCAGGAAATGGGTGTTCCACAGGGTAGCATATTATCAGTCACCCTTTTTATTATTAAAATTAACAACAATGTTGATTGTATGAGGCCTGGAGCAGATTGCTCACTTTTTGTTGATGATTTCAACTTAAGCTACAGATCAACAAGCATGCATACAATAGAACGACAGCTCCAACAACACCTAAATAGATTACAAGAATGGGCTGATAACAATGGATTTAAGTTTTCTTTGAAAAAGACAGTATGTATGCACTTTTGTAAAAAGTGGAAGGCTCACCCAGATCCTGATCTACACCTTGGCCAAACTCGAATCCCTGTTGTCGAAGAAACCAAGTTTCTTGGACTTATATTTGATAGAAAACTATCTTTTATCCCTCATATTAAATATGTAAAAAAGAAATGCCAGAAGGCATTAGATTTATTACGGGTTCTCGCCCATACTGATTGGGGAGGGGACCGTAATGTTTTATTACAATTATATAGAGCACTGGTACGTTCTAAACTTGATTATGGGTGTATGGTATATGGATCAGCACGTTCATCGTATATTAAAATGCTTGATCCTGTACAAAATCAAGGGTTAAGACTATGCCTTGGTGCATTTCGTACCTCGCCTGCAGATAGCTTGGCAGTTGAGGCAGATGAACTGCCTCTTGATTTAAGAAGAGAAAAGCTTGCCCTTCAGTATGCTGCAAAAATTGCTGCTTGCCCAGACAATCCTACACATGACACTATATTCAATCCAAATTATGTTGATCTTTTTGAAAATAAACCAAATACAATACCGACTTTTGGCATTCGCATTAAAGAATCTTTACAATCCTTAAATTTAAATCCGAATCAAATAGCTAAATTTCAATATCCAGAAACACCTCCATGGACCTACGAAACTTTAAATATTAATGTAGCCATGTCAGAATTAAAGAAATACTCAACTGATCCATCACTTTATATAAATAGATACAAAGAAATAAAATCTATTTTCACTGGATATCAGTGTATATACACTGATGGATCATTTGATGATGACAAGGCTGCTGCAGCTGCTGTTAAGGGCAATCATATTTATTCAGAACGTCTGCCAAATAAATCTTCTATTTATTCTGCAGAACTTCATGCTTTATACCTTGCTTTAGATCATGTGGAGACTTCTCCACATCGGAAATTTTTAATATTTTCTGATTCTTTGTCTTGTTTACAAGCATTGAAAGCCAAGGATTGGAAAAATCCTTTTATTTTAAATATCCTTGAACGGTATCATAAACTCTGTACTAAGGAAAATAAAGAGATTCGTTTTTACTGGATTCCCAGTCATATTGGAATCCTTGGAAATGAGGCTGCGGACCAAGCTGCCAAGGCAGCATTGGATAAGCGGCCAATAAATATGCTAATACCTTATACAGAATTTAAGAAATATATTACTGTTTTTTTACGTTCTAAATGGCAATCACGCTGGAACAAAGCTATTTTTAATAAATTACATGAAATTAAGCCCATTCTAGGCAAAACTAAAGGTGCTATTAGAATTTACCGTAGAGAAGAGTCAGTTTTAACCCGTATAAGAATAGGTCATAGTCATTTGACGCACTGTTATCTGCTTAAAGGTGAAGATCAACCGGAATGTATTGGTTGTCAAAGGGCTTTGACTATTAAACATATTTTAATTGAGTGTATCGATTTTGATATTATAAGAACTCAATATTTTAATGTACAAGATTTACATACGTTATTTGATACTGTAGATACTTCTGTGATAGTATCGTTTTTAACTCACATAGGACTTTATAATCAGATTTAAGGGCAGTGCTTTTGTTTATTTATGTCATTGACTTATTTATCAAGAACTGCAAAACATCATACTGATAAAGTCTTTTAAACAAATCATCCATATTTATTATATTTGATTGATATTATATAAATGCTGTTCACAGTTGATAAATTCTTGTGTTATCTACATATTGTATTAACATTTACATTTTGTTTCTAGTCAATATTACGTTTCTATTTTTACTGTTTTGGCACTTTATTGTGTTAATGTGAAACCATTCATTCATTCATTTTTACCATTTTTAGGCACTAAATAACCTTAGTGGTTGATGTGCCTCTAAGCAACCATTCATTCATTCATTCATTCAATGTTTCTGCCATTATTGTACACAGATCCAGGGAGTGGCTCTCATTCTTGGCACAGGCAGCACACTGGGAGCTTAAAGAAGCTTGGCCTAGAGTTGATTGAGAAATATATAGGCCTGTCTCCAATCTTACAAAAAATGATACTACTGCTTCTCCAGCTGCATTAGTCCAGTCAATATATGACAAAAAATGGCCTAACCCGGAACAAATTAGAACAGAAATAAAACTGATAGAAAATGTCTCAGAAAAGCCTAGAGAATAATATAGTAAAAGTCTACCAAAATCCAAGTAGTGGAACAATGCGTTATTTGCATAAATCCAAAATGGCTGACACATAGCAGGGCAAATCTTAAAAAATATATAGCTTGGCTCCTATTTGACATATTTGAGTAATCTTATTTTATGTTTTTTGGACATGAGAAATCCATTGGGAAACTTTTCAAATTGGTAATACCAATATTTTGTACTCCTCAAAAATGACCAATAAAAGTAGAATAATAAGACTTAGTCGAAAATTGGAACTTTGCTTGTATTCTGATTATATCTGTCTGTTTTACACCTTTTCTGTGATATTCTCTACAGCACATATTATTCTACAATAACAAGTTCTCAAAAAGGAGAGAGAACAATAATTTCCAATTAGAATTTTTAAAAAAAACTGTGTTTAACGACCCATTAACAATTTAATTGAATTTGCACATCATTGCAAGCTGTAGGAAACTATTAGTGGTGATCATATTGAAAAGGGAGAGTCCATTCACACACAGGGAGGCAATCCCCTGCTCTTTTCAAAAAGTGGGGAGAGGTCTTAAACCTGCTGCCTGGCATAGACACTCAGGTACATAAGACCCAAAAATCACCTTCCATCACTAAAGAATGTGAAAGTACCATATTAAAAATGTCTATGGTATGACACCACGATCTCAGTCCCACATAGTTTTTTCTGTTATTTGTTTTGTTATTTTTTGGTTTTTTTTTCTTTTGTTCTTTGCCTCATAATTATATTTATGAATTTCCTAGGATTGTATGAGCAGCTTTGAATGCTTCAAATTAAAAGCTGAATTTACTACCAACAGCAAATAGCACCATAAAATATGTCTGATTATTACTTCCCTATTGTATACATATACCCCAAACTTTGCAATCAAATGTCATTACCCATCTGATTTAATAATAATAATAATAATAAAATTTATATAGCGCTGATACCAGACAAGTCTGTTCATAGTGCTGTGTTCAGGATGTGCATCCTGAAGAGATGAGTTTTCAGTCTATTCTTGAATGAGGAGACTGAAGTACTTGCCCTAATTTCAGTAGGCAAGGAATTCCAGAGTCTAGGGCCGACATATGAAAAGGCCCTGTTACCCACTGTCCTTAGCCTGGTATTAGGTACTTGTAGATGGGTGCCATGGTTGGATCTTAGACAGCGTTCCCCTTGTTTTATTAGGAGTAGATCACGTAAGTAAGGCGGAGCCTTACCATTTAGAGCCTTCCAGGTTAAGAGAAGGATTTTAAAATCTATTCTCGCATGAACAGGGAGCCAGTGCAGTTCCTGTAGTTTTCTTAATTTTTCTTACAACACGTACTGTAGAGTTTTGGAGGTATTGCAGCTTCCTGATGTCAGTTTTAGGGAGACCAGCCAGCAGGCCATTACCATAATCCAAGGTAGATGTAACAAAAGCATGTGTAAGTGTTACAGCTGTTTTTTCGTCTAGACAATGTCTAATGGCCGCCAAGTTCCTAATGTGGTAATAGCCCTTCTGGCACATTTTTTTTATCTGGGTCTTCATGTCCATGTTAGAGTCAAATGTGATGCCAAGGTCCACCACTGACTCACTAGGAGCAATTTCAGAGCTACCCACTCTGATTGTGTTTGGGATACTACTGTTGGCGGCAGTACTGTACCTGTCAGTACATATGAGCATCTCTGTCTTTCCATCATTTATCTTCATCTTATTTGTTATAAGGAAGTTTATGACCTCACAGACACACTCCTCAAGTTTGTGTCTGCTTATATCAGCCTGATGGGGGGAAGTGTGGTCTACAGGGATGTAGATCTGAGTATCATCTGCATAAATATGATAGCTCAGACCATATTTGGCTAGTATATCAGAAAGGGGTGTCATATAAATGGTGAAATGTATGGGACCCAGGACTGAGCCCTGAGGCACTCCATATTTTATGGACTTGAGACAGGACCTATGGGTCCCCACCTTCATACATTGACTTCTATTCCTTAGATATGACCGAATCCAGAAAAGGGCGTGACCCTTGACATTACATCTAGCCTCTAGCCTATCGAATAGAATTTGATGGTCAATAGTATCAAAAGCAGCCGAGAGGTCAAGCAACAGCAAGATGACTGACTTTTTATTGTCTAGAGCGCATAAAATATCATTTTGCATATCATATTCTTTGTAGGCTGACTGAAACTTGTCAGTAAGGCCATTCCTTACAAGGTGAGGGACTAATTGGTCCGCTATTGCCCTCTCAGTTAGCTTAGAGATTAATGTCAGGTTGGAAACAGGCCTGTAGTTTTTCTCAACCAATTCTAGATCAAGTTTCTTCAGCAGGGGTGTTATGATGGCTATCTTCATGTTTTCAGATACTGCTGATTCCGTCAGTGATTTATTTATGATGGAAGTAATTATTGGTAAGAGGTCATCCAGGAGGTCAAGTAGGAGCCAGGTTGGAATAGGATCCAGCTCACATGACTTCTTTGCAGACCTCTTGACCAATTTTCGTACGTCATCTATGGTTAAGGGTGTGAACCTCTCCAGATATGCTGCACTATTGTTCGCAGTGTCACCTGGTGGCGAAATTTGGCAGGGTTGAGCCTTGTCAATTTCTAGGCGGATTCTTTCTATTTTTTCAAGAAAGAAAGTGTTAAAAGCTTGTGTGACCTCACAGTCAGTTTGGGGCATGTTTGTTTTCCTCAACCAGGTTGGAAAAGTATGTCGATTGAGCTGATTTTAGCATGGAGTTATATTTGTTTCTCTGGGAGTTATACAGTTCCTTATCAATGTGAGAGCCGGTCTTGTTCATTTTTCTCTCAAGCCTTCTCTTGAGAGATCTTTCCAGCTTTAATTGGTCATTCATCCAAGGTACCGGTTTGTGTTAAGTGACCTTGGCAGACTTGATAGGAGAATGTTTAACCATGAGTGATGTGAGTGCCTTGTCATAGTAATCCACCATGTCACTCAAGGATAAGTGTTCCCATATTGCTGTTGCATCAGTTAGGGATTTGATGTCATTCCTTAGGGACTGAAGATCCAATCCCTTAAAGTTCCTGTACCTGATGGATTTTTTGGGGGGTTTGGGGGGTGAGATACCTAGGCTCTTGAGAAGCTTGTTCCCCTTGAAAGTGATGATGAGATCAAGGGTATTCCAAGCTAATGGGTCGGTCCATGTACCCATTGGTTCATGTCAAAGGTAGATAGAATGTCATTGAACTTTATGACATCAGGTTTATTAGGCTTATTGACATGAAAGTTGTAGTCACCCAGGAAGATGACCTCATGACTAAATGACCCGTAATGTGCTACCAGTTGAGTGAACTCATAATAGAACTGTGAGTAGGTATATCTGTTACCATCTGATGGTTCAGGTCTGTAAATGGTAACAAAGGTGAACTTCTTGCCTTTAATCAGCAGAGAAGCCTCCATCAGCTCCATGGTATGTACCATGGGTTGGTTGAACCTATTGGTTGTAAAGGGGAGCTCAACCCGGTGTAGCAGTCCAAGGCCACCCCCTGTGCGTCCGAGCCGGGGGAATGAGTGGAATTTGAGGGACCCCTCCTCTAAGGGATGTAATTTCACCAACATCAGTTACTTTAATGATATTCTGAAGCAAGAGGACCACTGAATCAGGCAGAAATCAACATGCAGCATCAGGATAAGACATCTGATCATAGGCTGGATAAATTTTGTGGCAATGTCTTAAATGAAATGGTGTTTTAACGACCCTTTCAGCAACTATGGCCATATCAGGTCGACTTTCAAGACTTTTAACCAGTGTGAAAGTTACACTGCCGGCAGTGGGAATCGAACCCACCACCTCCCGCCCTCCACTTATATTACCATTAAAGGCACAGATCCTACACTCTACCAACTGTGCTAGTGGGGCCGGTTCCAGCAATGTCTTAATGTCATACATAGGGGTAGGAACAGGGGGCCTGGGGGCCCCCATCTTTTCTCAAACTTAGGTTACTCCATAGAAAGTTCAAAGCTGATGGTAAGAGGGTTTAGTGCATCGCTCAAAATAATTTGAAACTGATGACCCAAAATCCTTGACTCAAAAGTGTCAGGTCGTAGTCTGAAGACAAACTCTATCTTTGCCAGAGAACCTATTGAAACTCATCATTGGTCTGCTTGGTGACTACTAAAATAAAAGAAACAATAACTACTGGTTCTCCTGGCATAAGGGTCCTTGTCCAACCAGATGGACAGTAAAGACAGATGCTATGAACAATTTCATTGTGAATTTTAAAGTTTTAAATGAAGTCTGGAAAAAGCCTTTAGATTATGTTAGAGATTCTAAAATGCACAGTAGACTTAGAGGTGTATTATATGTGTACATGACTTTGGTGTCTTATTGGCAGAAAACATTCTGAAACACAGTTATAATCTTATAATCTTAGTAAATCCGTCAAAGTCCACCAGTGTCAGCAGCAGAAAGTCAGAGAATGGCTAGCCCAACAATTATAACACAAGATCAATTTTAGAACAAAGTGAATAAAAAATGTAATGCATTAGGGGTAACTGGTCCCCAGCTCTCTAGATTAGGGCCTACATATCACCCCAGCACCCCACAAGAACATTACAGAAAAATCTATTATGAAGATGCAGATTTCATAATCAATGCTAAAGATGATATATTTGATCATCCAGTCTATAAAGTGTATAGTAATTTATAGAATATGTTGCTAAAGGCTGCTGCTGGTAATACATATGACCAGAAGTTTGCAATTATGACAAATCTGTATGCTTCAAAAATTAATGCACAGAGACTGAAAACTCAAATAGACAAATTAAAGAGCAACATAGTTCTTGAAAAGAATGCACCAACATGAAATTCCATAATTAGTTTTATGATTACTAATGGTGCATCTCTATACAGTGAAATTCTTGTAATGCCAGCAACAAATGCTACCAGTGAACAATCATTCAGTTTTCAAAGTGAAAACATACTTTTGGGTCAGCATGACACAGAAGCGGCTAAATGGTCTATTGAAAATTCACGTTCATAAAGATCAAACAGATGATGTTAACCTAATTCATGTTCCCAATGATTTTATATCTGTTCATGAATATATGAACATATCTGTATTTGGAATCTGACATGTAATCTGTGATTCGATCCTTGATAATTAATGCACAAAAATAACTAATATCTGAACTGATATTTCAAATTATGTATGTGTGAATAGGAACTTTGTGTTATTTGTGTCCACAGCCATAGCATTATTTTACCTAAATGCTTAGTTATTTATATGGACATCTAAAGGTAATGAAGGAAGGTGGTGCCACACACCTCGTTTGACATTAAATTTGGAATTTGTGAGGAATTGACTTGCCTGTGTAGAAATTGGTGCTGCATGCCTGATGTTTGACAGCATTAGCAGCATGTAGGTTATTAACAAATTATATTCTAGCTTTGACAGTTTTGGCCAAGTCTCAAAATTCTGTTCACAAATAGTGGCAACACTTCTGACAGTCCTATTTTCTAACTGGTATTAATGCATACTCTTTTTTTTCTTTCCACCATAAAAATGTTAAGAATATACAATGTATTTCATAGCAGAATGATGCTGGCATTGTATGAAATACATTACAAGAAACACTACATAAGCTACTTATTTCCTTATCATAGCCTTAAAATAACAGCTTAACACCAACATCAAGGGCATGACATTATTTCAGTATGCAAGGAACCCTTAAATCATACAAAAAAAACCTGAATATAAGCATGAAATAGGGTGAAACGTCAATGAGCAATTTTGAATTTATGCAAATTATGTGATGTTCCACTAAGTTGATTTTGGTAGACTTTTTATATGTTCATCTGGGTAACATTCTGAGACAAATAACACCAAAATGGTTTCTGTTCTAATTTGTTCTGGGTCATTTCATATTTTGACTGGACTAAACATATGACACAATTCATCATTTGATTGTTTGTTTGGGGTTTTACATCACTTTCAACATTATTACAGTCATTTCGTGATGAAACCTACTCGTAGCAGATATAGTCCTGCATCACTGAATTCTCATGTCGCAGGTCTTTGACATGGCAACCCACCCGGTCACAGACTTACAAGGATAATGGGTTAACCCTTTAGGCACAGGCCTCAGCTCATGTCTGAAATTGTATCATGAATTCAATCTCAAAACGGCCAGGGATCCGACCCACGACCTTTGGATAACCACAGAGGAACTGGTGCTAGTATGCTGGTGCTACTATACTGCCTGTGGCACAATTGATCATCAAATACTGCTAAAAAGGCAAAGGTGTAAAGCCATAGGTCATGCCTTCAAATGGATTAGGTCATAAAATGTGACATGGTTGGAAAGCATAGATTATCCTTGAGGCCCATTAAGTATGGAGTACCTCAGAGATCTCTCCTAGGACCCCATCCTCTATGGCACCCCTTGCGGAAATCATTATAAATTATGGGCTAATCATATTTATACAGATGATTTATTTGTCTGTTTGTTTGTTTGGGGTTTTACATCACTTTTAACATTATTTAAGTCATTTCGTGATGAGACCTACTTGTAGCAGATATAGTGCTGCCTCACTAAATTGTTATGTCGCAGGTTCTTGACATGACAACCCACCCGGTCACAGATTTACAAGGACAACGGGTTAACCCTTAAGGCAAGGGCCTCAGCTCATGTGGGAAATTGTATCATGAGTTCAATCCCGGCACGGCTGGGGTTCAAACCCACGACCTTTGGATCACCACAGAGGAACTGGTGCTAATAAGCTGGCGCTCTAACCAACTGCGCCATGGCCATTGGCCTTATACAGATGATACTCAAATCTACATTTATATTTCAGGAATTATTTAGGAATGAGAACAAATATCTTTAGTGATTATATTTTGTTCATCTCTGAAAACTTTTCTTATCACATATATTTTTTGGCATGGAATGTGAAAACCCATTATAAAGGGTAGCATGTAGAATTGTTTGGACATGTCACTTAACATGTCACTGGGGTGTCAGGGATTACATTAATACATGTCTCATGAGTGTCTCTGGGGTGTCAGTGATGAAGTAGATTTTGTACTCGATTTGTACTCTCTTAAGGTAAAAAACATTGACCCTCAGGACACTCAGGTTGGGGCCGACCCCACTAGCACAGTTGGTAGAGTGTAGGATCTGTGCATTTGTTAAATAAGTGGAGGACGAGAAATGATGGGTTCAACTCCCACTGGCAGCAGTGTTAATTTCACACTGGGTAAAATGCTCAAAAGTCAACCTGATATGGCCATAGTTGCTGAAAGGGTCGTAAATTTCACAAGTTGTTTCACACTCAGGTTGGCAGATGACTAATGATAAATCCATGTAGGAACAGTATTGTTAGATTAATGGAGGTGAAAGTTAGAGTCTCAACATGCGACGAGTTACTGTGGAAAAGTATAATAACACCCACAACTGTAGTCAATAACTTTATGTATAGATACTGCTATGTTTGCCAATAAAGATATTTGCTGAATAGTATCCAGTTAAACACCATTTTTGTGTCTTTACTGCAAGCAGAGAGAACTTGATTGTGAGGCTACAATATGTACACTTCTTTCAAATCGTTGTAATGTATGGAATAATGGAAAACCTAAATATTCTATCAACAAAAGACCATACTTTCATCAATAATCGGAGTAAAAAGATGATTCATCTTGCTCTGAAACTGTATTGTTGTGGTGAGCAAGGTAAACACAGTTGCCTGAATCCTCAAGATGCATATTTCTTTCCAATGAATATTATGTTTACAAAGGACCACAGTTTTGTAAATAATTTGAGTAGAAAAGTGATTGTCTTTGACATCATGCAGGAAAGTGTGGCTTCATAAATTATGTTAATAAAGTGGAAAACTGCTCTTACCATTTTAAGTTCCTCCCTCAGCACTGCTTTAAATACTAGTTTTTGGTTATTTTAACTAATAAAAGGAATATATGCTACGTCCGTTCTGCCTTTAATTATATTTCACATTTTTCTTTCAAATAAGTAAAAAATGACGCCTATTGGTGCAGTAGAATGTGTATGAATTAATGAATAATTAATTAATGAAATTCCCATTCTTATTCATATTGTTGATAATTATGATTATTATTATTAACACATGTTGTGTATCGTAGATGTTTCGTACAATATGTGAATATCTATCATATTTTCCATATGGATTGAACTGTCATTTAAAGCATTCACAAAATGATAAAAGAGGAGAATGAGATTTAATTTAACTTCAAAATAAGTGAACTTTGTGTATAAAACCATTAATAAAACAGGTTTTTTCGCATTGCATAATTATACACACTGCCAGTGCAGTTGCCATCCATAGATCACCTGAAAATAATCTGCATTATTCATTTGTTATAAACTCAGATAACACATTTGGTTTACGAGAATTGATGCTAGGAGCCAAACATATAATTTGAGCCTGAACAACATATATATTTTTATAAAATTATATTAATATATTTCAGAGTTTAAGTCTATGATGTTAAAAGAAATGTTTATTCTTATATTTGCATTTCCCCAACAAAATGGTAAAGTTTGTAAGATTTGTTTGTTTGTTTGGGGTTTTACATCACTTTCAACATTATTTCAGTCATTTTGTGATGAGACCTACTTGTAGCAGATATAGCGTGATGTTTATTACAAACCTAGTTTATTGCTCAAGAGGGGGTTAGGATGAGTTTTGTAATGGCTATCGTTCCAAAGTCCATCTTGATCATTTCTTCAACATAACCTTAAGTATAAAGCGCATCAACCAACAATTGAGAAATTGATGATAATGTTTATATATTGAGTAATAAGTCAACATATGAAGGAATTTGAATGTGTATGATAGTTGACCTCTATTTTCAGGTCATCCATGGCCATTTCTTCAATAAGGCCATAAGTATGATAGTATTATTTATAACATATTAGAAATAGATAAAAAAAAGGTTCACATCGGGCGTGAACGTTACAATATGAGAAAGCTCCAATAAGCTTGATAAGGGCAGAGTTTCATTCGATTTTAAATGATTCTCTTTGCCCATTTTATTCTACTTAATAAATGAAATATATCCCATATCTGAAAACAATTCATGTTGGATAGGTTTGACACTTGACACAGCTATATAATCAAGATTTGCCTAGCCCACTTCTACCCAGCCAGATGGTCCAAATCTTGAATATTATGTCGGTCCAATCCGATATCTTACCCTGATATTGAGAAAGTTCTAAAATCTTCAGCAATAAGTCTAGTACTTACCTCAATCAAGGAATTGTCTTCAAATCATTAATGTAATAGCCATGATGAAATGAATATGTTAGTATCACAGGAATTCTTAGCAGAGCCCTTGTTTAATATCCAGTAATCAAAATGTTCCAAGTGTTTGTGTCAAATGACCCATGTCACATGCTGCTTACCAAGTTTTCTTCATATCATCATGGTCTTAGAGTTGTTATGCTGAAGAAGGAAATCTAGAAGTAAAGATCTTATGGATCCAGAAGTAGCGACAACCAGTTTACTTCAATGGTAGGATCACAATAAGATCTCCATCGGCCTCTGCTTTCCTATTTTTCTGGTGAAAGAAACCCATGCTGATTGTTGACACTTTGAAATGTGACTGAAAGAGGGTGATTCCTGTTGCCGTCACACCTGTAAAGACCAAGCAGGTGAAGCAGCCAGTGTGGATTCCACCTCCATGCTCTGTGAATTGGGATGAATAAATTTATTCTTCAGCATTGTCTCCAGCACCTACAACATTAACAATGTGAGGCCTCATTTATCTGATGTCAGATGCTTTTTATACATGATGTCACCTTGTTAAAGTTGTTAACCAGGGTGTATTGTTGATATTTTTAAATGTCAAAACCTGCAACTGAATCAACATAATTTAACATATCGGAATTAGGTTCAATTAAAGGTTTGCTTTAAGGTCTGACCAGATTCTGCAAAGAATAACATGAAATCAGCTGAACAGTTAGATTTTACCATCAATGACATAAATAGTATTGATATACCAGGCTATGGCCGCCAAAAATGAATTTAGTTTTTCTGATTATATCGATGAGTCCCCTGAAGAATTAATCAAGGACCGGAAAATCTTAAATTGGCAAATGATTGGACTGATGATCAGTTGTTTGGTCCAACCTTGGTTACATTGAAAGGTGATGCAAAAAGGTGGTATCAAGCACAATTAGATTGTATTTTTATCCCACCTGCTGATAGTGAAGACACAAAATTTGGGCTGTTTTCTGATAGATTAAAGATAGATTTAAGCCACATACTTCACCTGATGATATTATTACGTAAATATTGAGAGTAAACAAGCCAAAGGTGAAAATATTGATGATCATGTAGCAAAGGTTCTGAAAAAGTTTGACCTGGCTGATGAGCTCAGTGAGCAACTTAGATGTTCACTTCTAGTGGCTAGTTTTAGACCGGAGATACAGGATGCATTGAGACTGAGAGACCTTCATACCGTGATTGATGTGCAAAGATGGGCAAGACAGGTAGAGAAGATGTCATTTGCCCAGAAATTCTGCAGTGTATTTGTGTCATCAGCTGAACCAGAGGCAGAATCCAATGTTATGAAACCTTTCATTCACAAATATGAAAAGTCACAATAATACAGATAACTTATGTCTAATGAGTACATATCAATTACAGGTAAAGGCAAAGGTGAATGCTATGTGACAGCATATATTTCTATTAGTGACCATACCTCACAAGAAGTAATGAAGTATCTGACCGTATCTGTATGGATATTACTGGTCCATTATGCCCAAGTGGGCATAATGGACCAGTACTAATGATGAATATCATTACATATTGGTTATTACCGATGTTTACTCAAAATATGTTCATACATACCCTTGTCTATTCAAAAATCCAGGACTTTATTTGAATTCATTACGAGAAATGGCATACCACAGTATCTGTTGACTGATCAAGGGAAGAATATCATTGCTGAAATTATCAAAGAGTTGTGTGATATGTTTCAAAGTTAGAAACTATTCCATATTGGCTACAATCAGATCAAGCTGAATGGTATATTGGTATGATAAAGAATGCTTTAGCCATATACTGTGAACAGCAAAACTAATGGAGTAAATACCTTCAACCAATTATATGGAACAGGATTAAGAACAGAATGGAGCAGTTTGAAATTACCGGGTCGGGAAAGTGTGATGAAAAGTTCTTGACGACGGCGGGGGGCGTGGCTTAGCAAGCTCCCAGCTGATTCGAGAAATCAGCTGGGAGGTCGAATATAAAGATTTGGGGAGATCTGAAAAGTGGGTATCCGTATAGTAATTAGAAATATGGTGGACAAGTCATTGAGGCATGAAAATTTGCGGAGGAGAGTGATTCAATACCAGATAAGATGACGTCATCCGACACAAAAACCCAAAATCGTAGGTGCCAGAGATCAATAGCCAACCTGCGTAGTGAACAAGAGGCTGAATCTGGAAGAGAGAAACAACGTAAAATAGGGAATGGGACAGGGGAGGGGCGGGAGGAAGTACAGAAAGACAGGTACGGGGTATCAAAAGGGTTTATTGGAAGGATTGTCGCGGACAAAAGCGTGAGGAATATGTACAAGGGTGGGCGGAGGAGTCGAGGGAAATTAAGGAACAACGGAAAATTCCATAGTGAATAACAATAATAACAATAACAATATAATTTATTTTGACAACACATGGCTGATCAAAGTACATGGTAATATATGATACATTTTTAAAATAAATATGAAGAACATGGTGACTATATACATTTGTAGTTTGGCATTCCACAAGTATCAATGAATTATTCGAATGTTTTCAGGCAATATTGTATGAGGCTACCATCTGCTCGCTTGGTTCTTGTTTTCACAGTTACTCTGCTTTTTGCATGTCTTGTATTGTACTTGTTTTCCCTAACTGGTGGTAGTAAGTAGTGGAGAGGGTGTGATGGTTCTTTAATTTTCCTATACAAGTTCTTACATAGCTGTATGCGTCTGTCTTCTAATGTGGTTAGTTGGAAATGTTCAAGTGCATCCCAGTATTTCAGATCTGATCGCATTATCTTTAGAGCACGGACTTGAATCCGCTCTAGATCTTGAGAGAGGCCGAGGCATAGTCCTGGGTGCCAGGATTCACATCCGTACTCTAGTAGGGATCTTATTTTTGATATGAAGATGGATCTGAGATTATCCTCACTGAAGCCAGCTCTCTTGGCGATGGTAAGAAAATGAAGCCGGCTACTTGCCTTACAAGTGATAGCGTCTATATGGGCATTCCACTTCAGGTTGTGTGATATATGGACTCCAAGTAATTTCACTGTTTTCTCCTTGGCTATTATCTCTCCACTCATAACTAGCTCTTGTGATGATTCTGGCTGTTTAGTAAAGTTAATTGGGAGGTGTTTTGTTTTGGTCACATTCAAATTCATATCAAAACAAAACACCTTCCAATTAACTTTACTAAACAGCCTTATATACCTACATACAGAGAATCAACTAGAAAATGGTTAGATTTAAATGAGAGATGAGTTATAGATATCTGTTTCTTTTTATCGATTTGCATTACTATTGATATCATCTTAGACAAATATAATTTTGGAAAATTTTACTCTATAAGTTTAATTTAGGCTGTTGTGTGAAATAACGGAATATCCCTTTATAAAAATAACTTGATCAAGTGATATTGATGTGGACTATTTGTGTGATTTACCAGTGAGAAGGTCAAATCATACTAATCAACATGGCTCAGTGGGTAAGACGTCTGTCTCCCATGCTAAAGGTCTGGGGTTCGATTCCCACCAGGAATAATATATTTTTTTTTTATTCATGCTGAAACTGAAATCTTCATTTTGAAGTTTTATTTTCGCAACATGCACATCAGAACATATAGAATTTTAGAGCAGAATGAAAGACAGAACACATAAAATGTGTTTTTTCTTTTGTTTTTTCTTTTGTTTTTCCTTTGTTTTTTCTTTTGTTTTTTCTTTCGTTTTTTCTTTTGTTTTTTTTTGGCAAATGGAGAAAATACAAAAAAAATAAAATAAAATGTCTTTATTAGCAAAGAAATGGAACAATTTCAATTTTCATACAATGCTGTGAATCCAAGTTTTCTACAGTACTGACACAGGGTGATACATGGCTCAGTGGTTAAGATGTCTGTCTCCCATGCTAAAGGTCTGGGGTTCGATTCCCACCAGGAACAATATATTTTTTTTTTATTCATGCTGAAACTGAAATCTTCATTTTGAAGTTTTATTTTCACAAAATGCACATCAGAACATATAGAATTTTAGAGCAGAATGAAAGACAGAACACATAAAATGTGTTTTTTCTTCTTTTTTTTCTTTTTTTTTTTCTTTTGTTTTTTCTTTTGTTTTTTCTTTTTTTTTTTTTTTTTTGGCAAATGGATAAAATACAAAAAAAATAAAATAAAATGTCTTTATTAGCAAAGAAATGGAACAATTTCAATTTTCATACAATGCTGTGACTCCAAGTTTTCTACAGTACTGACACAGGGTGATACATGGCTCAGTGGTTAAGATGTCTGTCTTCTATGCTAAAGGTCCAGGGTTCAAATCCTGGTTAGGAAAAGTATTATTTTCATGCTGAAGGTGAAATCTTAATATTGGGGTTCT
Organism: Amphiduros pacificus; assembly: GCA_949316495.1. Lineage (NCBI taxonomy): Eukaryota > Metazoa > Annelida > Polychaeta > Phyllodocida > Hesionidae > Amphiduros > Amphiduros pacificus. The sequence goes on along the minus strand of OX439011.1, from coordinate 16,015,447 downwards.
GTTTGAGTGATATGTACTTCAGGAAAGATAAATTGATTTGTCTATTGCATATGCAGAAGAATATAAAATAATAGAAATGATTTGATACCCCCCAAAAAATGAAACCTTGAGCATCTCTGAATAAATCCAGTGCGATGCAATAGTTCCCAATGTTTCAGGATTATTATGTGTCTCACAGGTCTGATGATATGCTTTGACCTTTTCTCATGGCAGGATTGCTCACTCAACATTTCACCTGGATCCACATTTATAAATAAACATGGACTGTACCTATCTAAGGTGTTGTTACAAGGATAATGGGTTAACCCTTTAGGCACAGGCCTCAGCTCATGTCTGAAATTGAAAGATCTTCAAAATGTGTAGTTGTCAATATTTGACCATATCAGTCACTGACAGGATGGAAATCAACAGGTCACATATCACCTGTATGTGCATTTCTCTGTTGTCCTGTGAGATCAGCCAACAATGCATGTACTTATATGTGCAAAGATCACCTCTAGGAAATGGTGTAGATACCTCTAAAATAGTTCTCTAGTTTCACAGTTGTTTAAATACTACTAACAATATAGAATTAGAATTTCTATATTTGAAATAAATTCAAATATTGCAATCATTATTTTAATTGTCAAATAAAACCACAATTTGAATAAGAAACATGTGTAGTAATAATGCTCAGATGTGTGTACAGTGATTTGCCCACTATTTTTGACATGTGAAAGTGACTACACACCCCACTAATCTGAGTACTAATCTCAGTAAGCAAGTGTTCCCAGCAGGACGCCAGCTCATATTTTTAATCTCTACCTACGGTACCCTTACCTGAGACTTTCCTCTTTTTGTCAGGTATGTTGGCTTAAGGAAAAAACACGTAATGATTTTGTAAATAAAGGGATTTTTCCAATCCTTTGCTTTCAATGCTTGTAAACAAGACAAAGAATCAGAAAAAAATTTTAAAGTTTGATGTGAAGAAGTCTCCACATGATCCAAAGCAAGGTACAATGCATGTAGTTCTGCAGAAAAAATCGATGATTTATTTTGTAGACGTTCTGAATAAATATGATTGCCCTTAACAGCAGCTGCAGCAGCCTTTTCATTGTCAAATGATCCATCCAATGAAAATTGATTTAATTTCTTTATATCTATTTATATAAAGGGATGGATCGGTTGAGTATTTCTTTAATTCTGACATGGCTACATTGATATTTAAAGTTGCATAGGTCTATGGAGGTGTTTCAGGATATTGAAATTTACCTACGTGATTCGGATTTAAATTTATAGATTGTAAAGATTCTTTAATGCGAATGCCAAAAGTCGGTATTTGGTTTATTTTCAAAAAGATCAACATAATTTGGATTAAATACAGTATCATGGGCAGGATTGTCTGGACAAGCTGCAGTTTTTGCAGCATACTGAAGGGCAAGCTTTTCTCCTCTTAAATCAAGAGCCAGCTCATCTGCCTCAATTGCCAAGTTATCTGCAGGCGATGTACGAATAGTCCAGTCAAAATATGAAATGACCCAGAACAAATAAGAACAGAAACCATGTTGGTGTTATTTGTCTCAGAATGTTACCCAGATGAATGTATAAAAAGTCTATCAAAATCAACTTAGTGGAACATCACCTTATTTGCATAAATTCAAAATGGCCGCCTCTCATTGACGTTTCATCCTATTTCATGCTTATATTCAGGTTTTTTTGTATGATTAAAGGTTCCTTGCATACTGAAATAATGTCATGCCCTTGCTGTTGGTGTTAAGCATTTATTTTCAGGCCATGATAAGGAAATAAATAGCTTATATAGCATTTCTTGTAATGTATTTCATACAATGCCAGCATCATTCCGCTATGAAATACATTGTATATTCTTAACATCTTTATGGTGGAAAGAAAAAAAGGGTATTAATACCAGTTAGATAAAGGACTGTCAGAAGTGTTGCCACTATTTGTAAATAGCATTATGAGACTTGGCCAAAACTGTCAAAACTAGAATATAATTTGTTAATAACCTACATGCTGCCAATGCTGTCAAACATCAGGCATGCAGCACCAATTTCTACACAGGCAAATCAATTCCTCACAAATTCCAAATTTAATGTCAAACAGGTGTGTGGCACCACCTTACTTCACTACCTTTAGATGTCCATATAAATAACTTTAGCATTCAGGTAAAATAATGCTATGGCTGTAAATACAAATAACACAAACTTCCAATTCACTTTGTGCACTGAATTATCAGGGATCGAATCACAGATTACATGTCAGATTTCATAGAAGTACCAAATACAGATATGTTCAGTTATTCATGAACAGATATAAAATCATTGGCAACATGAATTAGGATAACATCATCTGTGTGATCTTTATGAACGTGAATTTTCATTAGACCATTTAGCCTCTTCTGTGTCATGCTGGCCCAAAAGTATGTTTTCACTTTGAAAACTGAATGATTGTTCACTGGTAGCATTTGTTGCTGGCATTACAAGAATTTCACTGTATAGAGATGCACCATTAGTAATCATAAAATTAATTATTGAATTTCATGTTGGTGTATTCTTTTTAAGAACTATGTTGCTTTTTAATGTGTCTATTTGAGTTTTCAATCTCTGTGCATTAATGTCTGAAGCATACAGATTCGTCATCATTGCAAACTTCTGGTCACATGTGTTACCAGTAGCAGCCTTTAGCAACATATTCTATAAATCAATATACACTTTATAGCCTGGATGATCAAATCTATCGTCTTTGGTATTGATTATGAAATCTGCAGCTTCATAAAAGATTTTTCTGTAATGTTCCTGTGGAACATTACAGAAACCAGTTACCCCTAATACATTACATTTTATATTCACTTTGTTCTAAAATTGATCAAATTCTGTCTGTCCGTTTTGTTTTGAGTGTTATAATTGTTGACCTAGCCATTCCCTGGCTTTCTGCTGCTGACATTGGTGGACTTTGAGGTCTTTACTAAGATTACAACTGTGTTTCAGAATGTTTTCTGCCAATAAGACACCAAAGTCATATACACATCTAATACACCTCTAATTCTACTGTGCATTTTAGAATCTCTAACATAATCTAAAGCCTCTTCCCAGACTTCATTTAAAACTTTAAAATTCACAATGACACTGTTCACAGCTTCTGTCTTTACTGTCCATCTGGTTGGACAAAGGACCCTTATGCCAGGAGAACCAGTAGTTATTGTTTATTTGATCTTAGTGCATACGTAGTCACCAAGCAGACCAATGATGAGTTTTAATAGGTCCTCTGGCAAAGATAGAGTTCGTCTTCAGACTACTACCTGACATTTTTGAGTCAAGAGATTTAGGGTCATCAGTTTCAATTGATTTTGAGCGATGCACTAAACCCTCTTACCATCAGCTTTGAACTTTCTATGTGGTATCCTAAGTTTGACAAAAGGTGGGGGCCCCCATTCCCCCTGTTCCTACCCCTATGTATGACATTAAGACATCGCCACATGAGTGTGAAATTTATCCAGCCTATGATCAGATGTCTTATCCCGATGCTGCATTTTCACGTCTGCCTGATTCAGCTGTCCTCTTGCTTTAGAATATCATTAAAGGAGCTGATGCTGGTGAAATCAGATGGGTAATGACATTCGATTGCAAAGTTTGGGTATAAATATTTAAATTACACTGTGAGGAAAAGGTGCTTGAAAACCTCATTTCATGAATGCTTTTATCATACTCTGCATAAACATGGGTTTTCATACAATAGGGACTGATAATCAGACATATTTTATGGTACTATTTGTTGTTGGTAGCAAATTCAGCTTTTAATTTGAAGCATTCAAAGCTGCTCATACAATCCTAGGAAATTAATTAATCTAATTATGAGGCAAAGAACAAAAAAAAAAAACCAAAAAATAACAAAACAAATAACAGAAAAAAAATAAATGTCATACCAAAAACAATAAATGGCACTTTCCAACCAACTATGTGGGACTGAGATCATGGTGTCATGTCATAGACATTTTAAATATGGTACTTTCACATTCTTTAGTGATGGGAGGTGATTTTTGGGTCATATGTACATGAGTGTCTATGCCAGGCAGCAGGTTTAAGACCCCTCCCCACTTTTTGAAAAGAGTAGGGGATTGCCTCGCTGTGTGTGAATGGATTCTCCCTCTTCAATATGATCACTTCTAATAGTTACCTACAGCTTGCAATGATGTGCAAATTAAATTGTTAATGGGTCGTTAAACACAGTTTTTTTTTAAATTCTAATTGGAAATTATTGTTCTCTCTCCTTTTTGAGAACTTGTTATTGTAGAATAATATATGTTGTAGAGGATATCCCAGAAAAGGTGTAAAAGATACTGATATAATCAGAATACAAGCCAAGTTCCAATTTTTGACTTATTATTCTACTTTTATTGGTCATTTTTGAGAGGAAGAGTACAAAATATGGGTATTACCAATTTGAAAAGTTTCCCAATGGATTTCTCATGTCCAAAAAACATAAAATAGACTCAAATATGTCAAATAGGAGTCAAGCAATATTATATTTAAGTTTTGCCCTGCCATGTTTCAGCCATTTTGGATTTATGCAAATTACGCATTGTTCCACTACTTGGATTTTGGTAGACTTTTACTATGTTATTCTCTAGGCTCTTCCAAGACATTTTCTATCAGTTATATTTCTGTTCTAATTTGTTCTGGGTTAGGCCAATTTTTGTCTTATATTGACTGGACTAGAAATGCACCAATGCTGATCCATATACCATACACCCATAATCAAGCTTAGAACGTACCAATGCTCTATACAATTGTAATAAAATATTACGGTCCAATCCCAAATCGGTATGGGGAAGAACCCGTAATAAATCTAATGCCTTCTGGCATTTCTTCTTAACGTATTTAATGTGGGGAATAAAAGATAATTTTCTGTCAAAAATAAGTCCAAGAAATTTGGTTTCTTCGACAACAGGTATCCGAGTTTGGCCTAAATAAAGATCAGGATCTGGGTGAACCTTCCATTTTTTACAAAAGTGCATACACATAGTTTTCTTTAAAGAAAATTGAAATCCGTTATGATCAGCCCATTCTTGTAATCTATTTCAGTGTTGTTGGAGCTGTCATTCTATTGTATGCATACTTGTGGACCTGTAGCTTAAGTTGAAATCGTCAACAAAAAGTGAGCAATCTGCTCCAGGCCTCATACAATCAACAATGCTGTAAATTTTAATAATAAAAAGGGTGACTGATAATATACTTCCCTGTGGAACACCCATTTCCTGATCAAAAGCATCAGAAAGTGATGAACCAACTCGGACCCTGAATTGTCTATTTGACAAAAAAATTTGAATAAAAAGGGGTAAACAACCCCTTAATCCCATATCATTTAAATCGCTCATTATTCCAAATTTCCATGTAGTATCGTACGCTTTCTCTAAATCAAAGAAAATGCTAACCACATGCTCACCTTTTAAAAAACCCTCTCTTATAAATGTCTCTAAACGTACCAGGTGGTCAATGGTACTTCGAGTTTTTCTAAAGCCACTTTGTGCAACAGAAATAAAAGCCGCAGTTTCTAAAACCAAACTAAACGCTCGTTTATCATTCGTTCCATTGTCTTACAAAAACAACTTGTTAAAGCAATGGGACGATAATTATTTGAATCTGATGAGTCTTTGCCAGGTTTGGGAATGGGAATGATAGTGGCTTCCCTCAAGGAAGGAGGAAAATCACCATTTGTGATTGGTCAGGGAGGTGTTTAAGGATTTGGTAGTGAATTTGATCAGGTCCAGGAGCAGTATCATGAGATTTATCCAAAGCAAGTTTCAAATCTTCTATTGTAAATGATTTATTATATTCTTCCAAGTTATGGGATATAAAATTTAGTTGGTTTCTTTCTTTTCTATTTTTTATTTGTTGAAATTTGGCAGAATAATTATTGGATGAGGAATTCTTGGAAATTGTTTGACTTATTGTGTTACCTATTTCGGCGGGATTTGTAATTAATTGACCATTATGTTTAAGATGTTTGATCCTTGCTCCACCTCCCTTCCCAGTAATTTTATGCACCATATCCCAGCATTTTTTAATTGGTGAACGTGTATTTAATTTAGAAACATAATCTTTCCAACTTTTTCTTTTGCTTATTTTAATAATATAACGGGCTTTAGCTCTTTTTATACAAAATTAGTGCAAATTATATTGAGTTGGCTGTCGATTAAATTTTTTCAAAGCTATTTTCCGCTCCTTGACAGCTTTTTTGCACTCATCATTAAACAAGGGTTTTTCTTTAATTTTGGAATTTGACTTTGATTTGGGAATACACCCATCAGCAATATCATACAATATATCTGTAAAAACTTGAAGAGGATCATCTACATTGTTTAAAATTTCTGGAGTTATTCTATTATAACAGGATGTTTGAAATATGCCCAATCGGCTTTATGAAACTTCCACTTGGGGATTCCTTCGTCTGGTTGAGGAAAATGGTTATTTAGAATAATGGGGTCACTACCCCACATATCACTACCCCATTGATCTTCCTCTACTTCCCAGGAATAGTCTAAAAATAAATTTGGAGTGCACATGGAGAGATCTATTGATGTTAAAGAGCCTGTAGCTGGATGTAAATAGGTTGGAGAATCGTCATTCCAAAGGCACAAACTATTGTTATTTAAGAAATCTTCTATTATACGTCCTTTGGCATCAGTATTGTTTCTACCACCCCAAAGATAGTTGTGAGCATTAAAGTCACCAACTAACATATATGGCTGTGGCAACTGGGTTACCAAATTATTTAAATCTGTAATATTAACTGGCTCACTAGGTGGTAGATATATTGAACATATAGTTAATGTATTGTGCAGGGTAACCCTGACTGCAGAAGCTTGTAAGTTAGTATTTAAAGTTATTTTACTCTGGGGTATACAGGATTTAACAAAAATAGAAACTCCGCCATGTGCTCGGTCCATTGAATCTATTGAACCAACTTTAATATAAGGTACATATCCCTTAAATGTTGTTGAGTTATCTTTAAAATTAGTTTCTTGTAAACAAATAACAGATGCATTATATTTTTGGGCTAATAACTCCAGTTCTGGCCTGTTTGCCTCAAATCCTCTACAATTCCATTGTATGATATTGACGATAGCCATATTAAGAATAATGAGAAAAAATAAATGATCAAACATAATCACTTGTTAATTTTACAATTATGCTTCGAGTGCACAGGTGTAAAATACATATCCGGAGGATCACCTGTGTCCATCCTTTCTAAGGATTTAGTTCTATTTATTTTACTTTTAACTTGTTCTTTGATTTCTTTTTTGTACTGGTCTATTGCTATTGATACCTTTATTATTGGATGATGTAGAGGGAGTTTGTGAAGAGGGTTTAGTGGATGTTGTTATTGGTTGAGTTACTACTGGGATAGTGGGTGTCTGAGTCTGAGTAGACGTTGCAGAAGATTTAGAAGATTTGGTAAAAAAGGAATAATTTTTGTCATTGATTGGCCATGTAATTTCGGTCTGAATTGCTATTGATTTTGTTTCTTTAGGTTTTACAGAGCTGGCATAAGATGTCTTTGTTGTGTTTAAACTTTCTACTCGCTTCCGTGCCCCTGGAAAAGGTATATTTTCAGTGTGTCGTATTCACTGAATTTCCTTCTCTTTTAAAAAGGAAGGACAATTCCGCGAATACGATGGATGATTGCCTTGGCAGTTGACACATTTTATCAAATTTGAAGAACAATCGTCTCCACTGTGCTGAGCGGTACATTTTGGACATGTTACATCACCTTTACATCGATCAGATCCATGTCCATACCTCTGACATTTGAAGCAGCGCAGAGGATTTGGAATAAATACATCAACTCTAACGTTCAAATATCCAACTTTAAGAGATGTTGGGAGCTGCGCTGCTTCAAATGTCAGAATAAACGTATTGATAGGAATTTTGACACCATCCTTTTTTATAAATATCTGCTTACATTGCACAACATCCTGGTCTTTGAGCTCATCCACTATCTCCTCCTTAGAAACTCCCGCTAAATCTGGGCATCTGATTACTCCTTTTTTATTGTTGAGAGTTTTGTGAGCCGTTATAATAACAGGAACTGTGGCCAACATTCGGCATCGTAGTAGATTGTCCGCATGGCTTTTCCGCTCAACCTCAATCAATAACTTACTTCCCATCTTTTTAACTGTTTTCGGCACCCCGGCAATGCCTTGAATCCCCTTTGCAATTGCAAAGGGGGACATTTTTGCCAGGGTATGTTCAGCATCGGAACTTTCCGCAATTAAAAATCTCAGCCATTTTTCTGATTTATTTGAATTGTCATCACTGTCGATGTCATTCCTAGGTCGTTTTTGTTTATTTTGCGCCATGTGTGTTATTTTAAATTTCATCAGTTAGGTCCCCTACCCACCACGGAGCCCAACAAGGGGACGCCTTTCTGGGCCGATAACTCCAAGCCCTGACGCCATGAGGATACCCAACATCACATACTCTTAGAATAAAAACTCCACCCTTTCGGATTTCATTTATATCCCTCGATTGACCCAATTAGCAGTAATCTCCTTTCAGGAAATATCAATCAAAAATTTATCAATTATTCTTAAATTTTAAACATTGAAATTGTCACTAATAAAAATAAAATAGCCAGAATACGTTAAAGGAGATATACCACAAGCTGGTTAAATCAGACCCAGGCCTAATCTGATCTGCCTGTCTGGTGAACATTTGGATCCAAGACAGGCGTGTTGCAACTGGACCGGTATTACTGCCAAACCAGCCCAGTGCTCAGCGCGTCAGGATTCCATATCCTCCCCGACACAGGTCGCATCCCACGGCAAACAGGATGCCCCTTTAGTCGCCTGTTACGACATGCTTGGGGGTAGTGGGGCTATTCTTTAATCCCCACACCCACAGGGGAGTTTTGAATTGATGACAAAGATAAAGCATGAAATGCATGACAAAAATGAAGTATACAAGACTACAATATTGATGACACCGATAAAGCATAACTGTTTGACATAAAGGAAACATGACTACAGTATTGAGTAGATATGTGACGCAAGAATTTCATATTGATGACAGAGATGAAGCATGACTTTATATTGATGACATAGAGGAAGCATGACTTTAGTACACAGATGAAGCATGGCTTTTGAATTGATGACATACATGAACCATGACTGCAGTACTGAGAAGACAGATGATGCATGACTGCAGTATTCAGAAGACAGATGAAACATGACTGCAGTATTGATGTGTAAGATATAGCAAGACTGTTGTATGAAGTAGGTACATGAAGCAAGACTGCAGTACCAATGACATAAATGAAACATGACTATTGCTTGTGTTGATAAGATAAAGGAAGCATGAATACATTGCGCAGAAATATGAAGCATGATATGCATTGATGATATAGAAAAAGCATGACTATAGTAGTTAGATGAAGCACAACTTTTGTATTGATGACATAGATGGAGCATGACTTTTGTATTGATACAGATAAAGCATGACTACAGTATTGATGGATAGATAAAGCATGACTGCAGTATTGATAACATAGAGGAAGCATGATTATTGTATTGAGTAGATGAAGCATGATTTTTGATGACATAGATGAAACATGACTGCAGTATTGCAGTATTAATGGCAAAGATGAAACATGACTTCAGGATTGAGTCTATGGATGAAGCATGACTTTTGTATTGATGATGGAGATGAAGCATGTCTGCAGTTTCGAGTTAGCATGACTACAGTACTGATGAGATAGTTAAAGCATGACTTTTCAATTGATGAGTTAGAAGTAGCATGACTGCAGTATTAAGTAGATACATTAAGCATGACTGCAGTATTATTGACATAAATGAAGCATGACTTATTTGTGTATTGATGAAATAGAGGAAACATAACTACAGTACATAAGGTAAAGCAAGTCTTTTGTATGATATAGATGGAGCATGACTTATGTATTGGTGACACAGATGAAGCATGACTGCAGTATTGGTGACACAGATGAAGCATGACTCCAGTATTGATGACATAGAGGAAGCATGATTACTGTATTGAGTAGATACATGACAAATTTTGATGAAAAAAAAACATGACTGCAGTATTGATGACAAAGATGAAACTTCACGCAGTATTAATAACGACAAATGGACATGACTGCTGGATTGATGAGATAGATGTCGGATGACTGCAGCATTAAGATAAAGCATGATTTTTGCATTGATGACACAGATGAAGCATGACTTTTGTATTAATGAAATAGATGAAGAGTGGCCTTTGTATTGATAATATAGATGTGGCATAACTGCAGTGTTGAGAAGACCAGAAAACTGATGTATTAGAATATGATACAACTTTGAAGCCTTTGTGGCATAAATTAATGTGATTATGAGCAGTAATGAGGGAAGTGTGCCATGGTCAACCCTTAATGTGCTGGGGCGATGGTGTGTTACTAATGACCCTCAAGTCTTGACAACATATTCTCACCATACAATAAGTACCACTTATATCCTGAAATCAAAAATGTAATATATCTCTATAAACCAAAAACATCCATTTAGTGCATCATTAACATGATATGACAATGACAGTGCATGACAATGACAATTCAGTGATTAAATAATATCCATCCTGCAAATTAGAGTGAATAATTAGTTACATGATCAGAAAGAAATTATCAATATCATGAGAAAGGTAACATTTCTGTTTGAGTGTGTGATCAGGCAATTTATTAAGATTAGACATATTTGATCAAAATTAAACTATACAAATGTGAGCTTTGTCCAAACAGAAGAAAAAAATCAAAATCTTCAAATAAATGTGCAGTGAATATGTACAAATTATATTTTACATTCAAATAAAGACATTCGACAGTTCAGTGGCCAATATCTAAAGTATATTTCCTATAATGTTGCATATAAAGGTGATATTTCAGTTTGATAGCGTGATCAGACATCAACTTTAACATCTCTCAGATTCATATGACAATATACGTGTTCTGAAGGCACAATGAAATATGAACAGCCATGTTCTATCAAAATTTCAAAAATATTCATTGTCTCATAGCATAAGTTGGTATGCAACTACTGAAAAATGGCATCTATGGCTGTCTTAGAGAAATAACTCAAAATCCTCAAATAACTGTTCAATGAATATTTAGTATTAACACTGCACATCAAACAACAGACATGTGACTATTTAGAGGTAAAGATCCTATTTATATATATCATTATGTGTCATATAGATCTGATATTCCAGTTTGATAGTATGAACAGGCATCAATTTTCACATATCACAGCCTCATATCATGATAAGACTGTTTTGAAGGCAATGCATTTTGGTGAGTTCATCATCAGGCATGTGGACATAATTAAATCTAAACAATTTTAGCTATATTTTATCAAGACTTTTAAAATGATTATTGTGTCAGACCATAAAATTGTGTGCGGCCACTGAAAATGACATTCAAATCACAATGAAGACAGTTTTGCAGGCAGTGATTTTACCCTCAGGTATGTAGACAAAAGAAAATAATAAAAGTTTCAGCTATGTTCTGTCAAAATTTTTTTAAATTCCATTGTATCACAGCATAAAATGGTGTGTTACTACTGAAAATGACATCTATGAGCTATGTTTTAATAGAAAAATAATTCGAAATCCTCAAATAACTGTGCAATGAGTATATAGTATTTATATTGCACACCAAAATATGATAATTTGAATATTTAGAGTTCAATATCTTATCCATATTCCTCATTATGTCTCATATAGAGCTGATATTTCAGTTTGATAGCATGACCAGGCATCAATTTTAACATTTCTTGGGCTCATATCACAATAAAACTGTTCTGTAGGCAATATATTGATAGGATTTTTTCCTGAGGTATGTAGACACAATGAAATATGAACAATTTCAGCCATATTTTATCAAAATTTCAAAAATTATAATTGCTTTAAAGCATAAAATGATGTGCGACTACTGAAAAATGGTATCTATGAGCTCTGTATTATTAAAGAAATAATTAAAAATTCTCAAATAACTGTGCAATGAATATTTAGTATTAACACTGCACATCAAACTACAGACATGTAACTATTTCGAGGTAAAGATCCTGTCTATATAACTCATAATGTGCCATATAGTGCTGATATCTCAATGTGATTGTGTGACCAGGCAACAATATCTCTCAGATTCATATCATGATAAAATGTTTTACAGTAATGTATAAAGTGATTTCACAATCAGACATGAAGAAATAAGGAAATGTCAACTGTTTCAGACATCTTTTAACAAAATTGGTAGACAAAATGATCACATGAGTGCTGAAATTAGATTTATTGGATTGTAAAAATGTGCAAAAAGACCTTAATATGGTGTGTGATGATGAAATATATGCTGCCCAGCTCCACTTGGAAAATGGGCCAGGTTCACAAATTTCACTCGGTGGGTTTAATCCCCTGCCACCTGTGATATCTAAATTCACCAGCAGCCTGCCTGAATACCACTTCTGCCCCCCTCCCATATCCTCTTTGACCACCCATCTGTGGTCAGTGTACTATATCCACAACCTGCAACCTAACACCACATCAAGATGTGACTTAATTGTTTCCACAGTGTAGCATTCTAACCATAATCACTTGATACATAGAGTTAACCTGTTATCTGCAGGACACTTTTACATGCTTCCTTTATTAATTTAACAACTTCTGTGCAAAGAACCATCCCTAAATAATGTTCTGTCAAAGTCTTTGCACTGTGACCCTCTCCTTCACTACTGGCCTGTTTATCCCTCACCACTACATGATCCACTCCCTCATCACTGGACTGTCCACCCCTCACCAGTATGTGATCCTCTCCTTCATATCTGGCCTGTTCACTCCTCACCACTGTGTAATCCTCTCCCTCACCAATGGACTTTCTTTCCCTCAGCACTATGCATGCTATGCAACCCTCACCCTCACTACTAAATGACCATCTCCTTCATCACTAGAATGTCCATCCATCACCACTATATGACCCTCTCCCTCACCACTGAACACCATCCTCTCCCTTATTACTGGACTGTCCCTGCCTCACCACTTTGTGACCCTCTTCCTTATTACTGGACTGCTCACTACTCTGTGACCCCTCCCTCATATCATTGATCTGTCCATTACTCAACACTATGTGACCCTCTCCCTTATTATTGGACTGTCCCTCCCTCTGTATGTGACCCTCTCCTTTATTGCTGGACTGTCCCTCCCTTGAGTCAAATACAGGTTCTTTATCATTGATTAAATATGCAGGATCTTATGAAATATGTTAATTTTCTGAAAGAATATAAATATTTCACTATAAATGATTCATGATCTATTTGGAATTTCAAAGATCATTTCAATATTTTTGTACCGATAACCCTCTGCTGAACACCTCTGTTGAAATACTATATGAGTGCTGCACATGTGCATCACATCAACAGTGTTCATATTGGTACAGTGCAGTATCTAAGCATGAAGGGTAATGCCATGTCTTGAGGCATTACCCAAAATAGTGTGAAATAGTGTGAAATGATAATGACTTCAATCTTTCACTGCTTAACCCTCATGCTGACATACTTTATGACTTTCATGACTTTATGTAACACAGCTTTTATGGAATATTCTTTTGGGAATCAGGATATATTAAGTGATTTCTTGAAAATAAACCAATATTGATTTCAAACCAAGACCGTAGACTGAAAACAAGCATGTGTTTAAGTGTTAACAGGAAGCATATTATGATTATATCTTGTCTGTCATGACCACTCACACATGCATATTCATTTAAACAAAATAACAGTTTTTATAGTATCTTTACAAATAGGCAATTTCATGTGAAATTTTTTTTTTTAATTGAAAATTTTCCCTCATTATATGTTGAAAGGAAAATAATAATGAAATGAAAAATATGACATGTTCACAAGAAAATTATTAAATAAAAAAGAAAAATATTATTTTCGAAGTAAATGTTGGAATACCAGGCAAGGATAGAATTTTCATCTATCCAAAGAAAACAAGAAAGCTGGAAATGCATTTCACATCACAGACAAAGGTGGGTGCTAGACAACTGAGATTTATGTTTGATGAAGATGTAACGCGTTAAACCTCCAATTAAGAGAAGGCAGAAAAGTCTTGACAGTTTTATGGGTAATCTTTGGGCTCTACTGTAGATGTCAAGGGCAATCATGTTTATTATTGGAGGTGTGCCAACGTCACTTCCGCTTAGCAATGTTTAAATTGGATACAGTGAAAACAAAGCAGGATCGCTGAAGGACACAGTAATTAATTTTACACAAACGTTGGGCATTCAAATGTCATCTGCAAAATAAATCAATTTATTCCACAGGCATTGTAGATGTTTAAGGGAAAATGAATTAACTCTTCATTTTCATTTGAGTCCCAGTTTGATATCCAAGGAAATTTGGCTGCTGGTCAAAGTACTAAAGCAGCAAAATTTAATTTCAACAAGTTGACATTGTTCGACCACTGGATTAAATTATGGTGATGTGCCAGAAAACAATCCTTCATTTATCCTGGTGATGTGATTGATCACTGTCCAATATCAATTTGGAATGATTTGGAAAAAAGATAGGATTATTGCACAGAGTGATAAACAAATCAGCAAAGCCTACACTTCAATGACCTTTCGACGCAAGCGGAGAGTTCTTCCTGGGTAAAATTGATAAATCTGTGAAATCATGGATGACCCTCAGACTCCTATTTCACCACCAGATGACGTGACATACAATGGCAAAACATTGTTGATGGGATCTCACCTTGTCTACTAAGTGCTTAAGCCGGGGAAGAAGGCAGAAAAGAAGTCATATGAGCTAGATCCTATGCCTACCTGGATATTGCATGACTTTCTTGACTTACTTCCACTCATCACTGCCATGACAAACAAATTGCTTGCTGATGTGGCAGTACATGTCAGTATGAAAAAGTGCCTGTCAGTATTAAAATTGCAATTATTGTTTCTCTTCTCAAAAAGCTGGGTATGGAATCAATTGAGATAAATTATAGACCAGTCTCTAATTTAGCATATATCTCATAGCTCACTGAAAGAATAGTAGCCAACCAATTGGTTCTTCACCTAGAATGATACTGACAACTCCTAATCAGGAATTAAGGAATATCCTAGCAATGGGACTGTGTTACTTAAGGTGCAGAATGATATTCTATAATAATAATAATAATAATAATAATGATAATTATCAATAATATGAAAAGGAATGATAGTCATTAATTAACTCATATGCAGCATGCGCTGCACCAATCAGCTTGATCTTGGGCTCATTTGAAAGAAAAAGTTGAGATATTAAGAAAGGCGGAAGGGACATAGCATACATTCCTTTTATTATAAGTCAAAATAGCCAAAAACTGGGATTTCAAGCAATACAGAGGGAGGAACTTACATAAAGGTAACAGCAGTATTTTACATGATCACATCAACATAATTTATGATGTTACCATGATGTCACTATGTTGACACTTGTCTGATGTCACTATGACAACATTTGCCTGTCTGACGTCGCAATGATGACACATTTCTGTATGACGTCATCATGTTTATCTTACTTGCAATGTCAAGAAGACTTCACCCCAGGTTAAATCATTTTTCTCCTCCAATTATCATGAATTATACCCAGCTTTACTAGGCCTCCTCAATATAGGCCTACCGCCGACGCGATCAAATGTCGTACTATTTGGGCGCTCATGAATATTAATGAGCAAGAGATTCGAGTTACGTCATCATATCGTGCACATGCTGTCCTACTGAAAGGCTGTAAATACGACATCGCATCTTGCACGTGCATCTGGTTACATTCAAGGGGCGGGCTAATGGAACAGACCTATTTGAACATATCTCATCGCATAAGCGGAGAGGGTGTTATATACTGAACCCGATGCAAAGGAGAGTACATGAATTATTGACGAAACTGTGGTCATTTCTATATACGATATTCAGTGGAGAGAAAAGTGCATCTCGTAGCCTCACGCACCTGTGTTTACCATGATCGCAATGTCAAGAGGACTTCACTCCAGGTTAAATCATCTTTCTACTCCAATTATTGACGAAACTGTGGTCATTTGTATATACAATATTCAGTGGAAAGAAATGTGTATCTCGTAGCCTCACGTACCTGTGTTTACCTTGCTTGCAATGTCAAGAAGACTTCACTCCAGGTTAAATCATCTTTTTATCCAATTGACGAAACTGTGGTCATTTGAACATACGATTTGCACTGGAAAGAAACTATTTCACTTTGCCAATATATGGTCACTATTTTATTATGATGTTTCTTTTCATAAAGGTAACAGCAGTATTTTACATGATCACATCAACATAATTTATGATGTTACCATGACGTCACTATGTTGACACTTGTCTGATGTCACTATGACAACATTTGCCTGTTTGACGTCACTATGATGACACATTTCTGTATGACGTCATCATGTTTATCTTACTTGCAATGTCAAGAAGACTTCACTCCAGGTTAAATCATCTTTCTCCTCCAATTATCATAAATTATTGACGAAACTGTGGTCATTTGTATATACGATATTCAGTGGAAAGAAATGTGCATCTTGTAGCCTCACGTACCTGTGTTTACCTTGCTCGCAGCGTCAAGAAGACTTCACTCCAGGTTAAATCATCTTTCTACTCCAATTGACGAAACTGTGGCCATTTGTACAGTGACCGGCAGCCAAATCCGGACACTTTCATGTTTTTCACTCCCGATTTTCACAAAACCTTTCATAACTGGATAAAAATTGCTCACGTCAATAGAAGATCGTCAGTCTTAAAGGCGTGTAAGAGTAAATATGATACCCGTTCAATATTTACAGAATTAGGAGGATATTCATGCATTCAGCAAACCGGCAAACTGTCCGAGTTCACATTGAGTTATATGGTGATGTTGGTTACTTCACCACTTCTGACGTCATTTGACAGTGACTCAATCATTCGTGCCGTGAAAACAAATAAACACTTTTAACGTTTTGAAAGTCAGTGGAATTACAAGACGAAGTGTTAGAGACAACATTCAGCTCAATTGCAGTCAGTACAGCAAGGTTTGTTAGATGTTTGACTGTGTTAAAAATGTCCGAGATTTAACTGCCGGTTTCGGACAGCAGCCGGTCTCTGTACATACGATGTACAGTGGAAAGAAACTATTTCACTTTGTCAATATATGGTCACTATTTCATTATGATGTTTCTTTTCATATTATTGTCGGTTCACTTGTAATAATAATAATAATAATAATAATAATAATATTAATAATAATAATAATAATAATAATAATAATAATAATAATAATAATAATAATAATAATAATAATAATAATAATAATAATAATAATAAATAATAAATAATAAATAATGAAATTTATATAGTGCATATACCAGACAAGTCTGCTCATAGCGCTGGTAAAGGAAGTCAGTAGTATAACTGCTCCATGACCTCTTGTCAGTCCTTGATACAATCGATCAGGAAGCAGATATATTGCCCGGTCCACTTACATTTGGTACACTAAAATATTTACATTGAATGAATTACGAACTTTGACCTAAATTTATCAAGGTGGCACGGGCATACAGAATAAAGTGATTTTGTTGATGTCTGAGATACCATTATACGGTGACTGGCAACTGTCCGAAAACGGCAGATTAAACTCGGACATTTTTAACTCAGTCAAATATCGAGTAAAACTGATCTGTAGTAATTGCAATTAAGTTGAATATTGTCTCTCACATGTTTTCTTGTATTCCCACTGCTTTTCATAACAGTAAAAGTGTTTATTTGTTTTCACGGCATGAGTGAGTGTGTCACTGTCAAATGACGTCAGAAGTGGTGACGTGACTAAGATCACCGTATTACTCAATGCAGACTCGGACAATCTGCAGGTTTGCTGAATGCGTGAATTTCCTGATAATTCTGTAAATATTAAACGTGTATCATTTTTACTCCACAGGCCATTAAGACTGACGATCTTCTATTGACGTGAGCAGTTTTTATCCAGTTTTGAAAGGTTTTGTGAAAATCGGGAGTGAAAAACATAAGAGTGTCCGGATTTGGCTGCCGGTCACTGTAGTTTCAAAAACCAATTGTTTTATATGAATCAAAAGTTTTGCAGAAATAAAGACCTTTTAAATTCATGTGCGTACAAAATATGTAACAACCCTCCTTAAAGATGATCATCAGTAAAATCAATGTGACAAAGAATTCCTACATAAAGCCAAACTGTCCTCATTTCTTTATTTCAAAACTTAGAACAATTCATTACGTCATCTTTATTCAGTATTCATTCCACCTATTTTAACTTGCATCATCAAAGACCACGTTTCGGAGGCTGCACAAAAGGGCACGACCCGCTGCAACTTATGACGTCACTGCATCAGTGTGCACAAAATGTCCTAAAAAGCTGCACTTCCACAGATTAATAAGCATTCCATAGTGACCAGCAAGTTCAAAACCGGCAGTTTGAACTCAGTCAATCATCTAACATACCTCCATGTACTAATTGCAGCTGGGCTGAATATTGGGTCTCACATGCACACGTCAGATTGTATCTCCACTGCTAAAACGCTGAAAGTGTTTAATTGTTTTCAAGGCATGAATGATGTTACAACCGACTGACCTGTGACAACAGACATGCGACAACTGACCGACAACTGACCTGCGACAACTCTCCCTATTATCGATGTTTATCACACCATTTATTAGTATATGCAGGTGTCAGATAATGACCTGATGTGAATATTTTCGAGAGTATAGATGCACTTTATAGGCTTTGGGAATGGAACCGCAGCTCTGTTGTCGTCCACAGGTGAAAAACATGAAACTGTCTGGATTTGGCTGACGGTCATTGTTTTCCAATTTCAGGCAAAACTATGATTTATTAATAAGTTTTTGTTTCCAATAGTCCAAATATTGTCTCTTCACGATAATATGGGACACAAAATGACTATGTCTGTTATATATGAGAATAATGATTATGATATTTGATATGAGAGACAAACATGGCAGCGATGAATCATCAGGCCACACGTCAGACCACAATTTGCAGATTAATTAGTGATCGTGTCCCTACATAATTAAAAGGTAATTGCTATGGTCTATGATATATGAGAATAATGACTATGATATTTGATATGAGAGACAAACATTGCAGCGATGAATCATCATGCCACACGTCGGACCATAATTAATAATAATAATAATAATAATAAAATTTGTATAGCGCTGATACCAGACCAGGTCTGTTCATAGCGCTGTGTTCAAGACATGTGTCTTGAAAAGATGAGTTTTCAGTCTATTCTTGAATGAGGAGACTGAAGTACTTGTCCTAATGTCAGTAGGCAAGGAGTTCCAAAGTCTAAGGCCAGCAGATGAAAAGGCCCTGTCCCCCACTGTCCTGAGCCTGGTCTTAGGTACTTGTAGATGGGTGCCATCATTGGATTTTAGACAGCGTTCCCCGTCTTTGATTTGGAGTAGATCACGTAAGTAAGGTGGAGCCTTACCATTTAGGGCCTTCCAGGTTAGGAGAAGGATTTTAAAATCTATTCTCACATGCACAGGGAGCCAGTGCAGTTCCTGTAGTTTTCCTGAGATGTGATCAAATTTCCTAATTTTTCCTACAACACGTGCAGCGGAGTTTTGGAGGTATTGCAACTTCCTAATGTCAGTTTTAGGAAGACCAACCAGCAGGCCATTTCCATAATCCAGAGTAGATGTAACCAAAGCATGGGTAAGTGTTACAGCAGTCTTCTCGTCAAGACAATGTCTAATGGCTGCCAGGTTTCTGATATGATAATAGCCCTTCTGGCACAT
This sequence comes from Amphiduros pacificus, assembly GCA_949316495.1. NCBI lineage: Eukaryota > Metazoa > Annelida > Polychaeta > Phyllodocida > Hesionidae > Amphiduros > Amphiduros pacificus. The sequence continues at coordinate 15,995,596 of OX439011.1, read as the reverse complement.
TTTTCTGATCTGAGCCTTCATGTCCATGTTGGAGTCAAATGTGATACCAAGATCCACCACTGACTCACTAGGAGCAATATCAGAGCCAACCACTCTGATTGTGTCTGGGATACTGCTGTGGGTTGCAGTATTGTACCTGTCAGTACATATGAGCATCTCTGTCTTTCCATCATTTATCTTCATCTTATTAGATATAAGGAAATTTCTGACCTCACAGACACATTCCTCCAGTTTGTGCCTGCTTAAGTCCCCTTGATGGGGGGAAGTGTGGTCAACAGGGATGTAGATCTGAGTATCATCCGCATAGATATGATAGCTCAGACCATACTTGGCCAGAATGTCAGAGAGGGGTGTCATGTAAATTGTGAACAATATGGGACCCAGCACTGAGCCCTGTGGTACTCCATATTTTATGGACTTCAGGCATGACCTATGGGTACCAACCTTCACACATTATTTCCTATTCCTGAGATATGACCGAATCCAGGAGAGGGCATGACCTTTGACATTACATCTGGCCTCCAGTCTATCGAATAGGATTTGATGGTCAATGGTGTCAAAGGCAGCAGAGAGGTCCAGTAACAGTAAGATGACAGCCTTTTTATTATCTAAAGCATACAAGATATCATTTTGCACCTTTAACAAAGCGGTTTCAGTGCTGTGATATTCCTTGTAGGCAGACTGGAACTTGTCAGTAAGGCCATTCCTTACAAGGTGAGGGACTAACTGGTTGGCTACTGCCCTCTCAGTTAACTTTGAGATAAAAGTCAGGTTTGAAACGGGCCTGTAGTTCTTCTCAATTAGTTCAAGACCAAGTTTCTTCAGTAGGGGTGTTATAATGGCTATCTTCATATTATCTGATACTTCCGGTTCCATCAGAGATTTATTTATAATGGATGTAATTAATGGTAGGAGATCATCCAGGAGGTCGAGCAGGAGCCAGGTTGGGATAGGATCCAGCTCACATGATTTCTTTGCAGACCTCTTTATCAATTTACGCACGTCATCTGTGGTTAAAGGTATGAACCTATCCAGACATTCTGTGCTATTGTTTGTAGTGTCACCTGGTGGCAGATTCTGGCTGAGTAGTGCCATATCAATTTCCTGGCGAATTCTTTCTATTTTTTCAAGAAATTAGTGATCGTGTCCCTACATAATTAACAGGACATTGCAGAGAGCTTTCCAGGGCTTCCACGTCTGTAGAGCAGGACTGAAGGAAGAAAGAAGACCGACCAGGGCACCAGAGGTTTCATGCCAGGGATGATCACTCCGTTGTTGCACTCATGCCATGCCATATACTGACTCAAGGCTTTGTATTGTGTATGTACACCGTACCCAAGCAAATATTACCCCTATTGATATGCTATATGCATTTGCTTTCTAGTCATTCATGAGGATAGGTAGCCAGGTAGTCAGGTATATTGGCCCGCAAATCACTACAAGCGAGGTCTCTCAAGTTACTATAAGATAGCCCAGAATAGCAAGTTGTAATTTTTAGATTTTTCAATATTCCATACATTATATTTCTTACATTATCTTTCTATACTCTAATGTGTCTTTTTAAATAAACACAAGATATACACAAAATGAAACAACAAAATAAAACAACCGTTTAAAACTGGTGAGGTAGTTATCTTTGTTCATATTTTAAAAACATTTAAGTTGGAATATGAAAAAAAAATTCGCACAAGAGGAGCAATGCATAGTGACACTCAGGTACTAAAGCAAATCATCAAGCAGACTTTTACTTGTTATTTTTGTTTTAATTGTCCAATTTATCACAATTTACACTGCAATGATGTGCAAAGATGATGTTGTCATCTTGAACTGTTTGTCATCACACACTTCTTTTTCTTTGTTTACAAGTTTAAGAAATGTATTCATACACGTGTGCATTCACATAAGAATCTATTAAATGTACATAGACCAAGAAACAGACACCACTCCACAGTGGTGTCAGTTGCTTAAACTATATTGAGGCCATGGGCCTTGGCCCAGTTGGTCAGAGTGCCACCTTATTAGCACCAGTTCCTCTGTGGTGATCCAAAGGTCGTGGGTTCAATCTAATTTTAATAAAAAAAATAAATAAATCATCATTTTATATTGTTTCCTTTTCCTGTGAATTATACAATTTTAATTGTGATGGATGATTGCCAATTCATAATGATATATATTGGTAGCATGTATTAATTTTCATCAGTTGCATCTATATCCAATAAACCAAACATTTAATTTTGGTGTTTGATAGCTTGCATCATGTCTGATAAGATGGAAAAGTTACTAACTTTGTCTGACCTGTACAGAGAGGATGTAGGAGGCGCGGCTAATATTCTCCTTGTATACCCAACCAGTGCCTCCAAAAAGGAGGGAGATGAAAGGTAAGAGATATGTTTGAGGCAGCACTTTAGTATTTAAAAACTCAGAAGCAGACATCCACATTTCACCAACATGTCATTTTCACATAAATTCAAATCCTCCAATATATTCAATTTAAAGAGTAGGATATTGTACAAAGATCCATTTGTATTATTTGATTATTGTTAATATTTTGCAGTTGTCATAAATAACATATGAATATTTAGATATATGAACCAAGGCCTTTGATTACCAGTCATGGAACACTATCTGGAAAATATGTGGACATTTGGCTCCATGTATTGGCTCTATCATTTAGCATGAATCAATATTTTTTTTCAAACCTGGAATTTTATTTTGCACCTGCAACATGGGATATCTTACCAATTTAGTTCTTTCCCACTTACCTAAAGGATATGTAGTGTATAGTTTTCCTATTTCAACACAGAATGACAAAAATTAGGGTAGACATTCTGAACCATACAAACAACTATTTCTTTCCTGATCTTAGGTTTTCAAAACTTACAAAATGGCAATTTTCTGAAAGATAGCCATTAACAAGCTATTAATCTCTTAAAGTACTAATCCATACTACAGTTACTGTAGCAAGATATGTCCCTATTTTGTTTTTATCAGAAAAGTTATTGGTTTTATATTGATTTTTAGAAATAAAATTCTCACATAAATACATTTTTCAGCCAAACTATTGTGAGGAATGTACTTTACTAAAGCTCATTTTGATGCTAAAGTATTCATGCACTTCACATTGGAGAATAATTGTGTGACATGACAATTCAGTGAGGCAGCACTATATCTGCTACAGGTAGGTCTCATCACGAAATGACTGTTAATGTTCAAAATGATGTATAACCCCAAACAAACAAACAAAAATGATTGTTTACTCATATCTATTCACAGTAAAGATGTTCTATATACTCTTAATCATCTCCAGAGCTTACATTTATATAATAGTATTTGTGATTACCCTTGCTTTACCAGGAATTAGTTGAATAATTTGACACATTGTACATAACAAGTCTCACACTGAAACGGTATCTACATGCTCATCATGTTTTTAAATGTATTTTCAGTGCAAAACACATTTTCATGATAATATGGTCACATTTATTATTTGCCTTTCATCATCACAAAATCCCTAATTTAAGACCCGTTAGTAAATATGTTATGAATTTCATTTAGTTCGAAAATACATAACATATCAGAACCATCCATCATCATCAATTTATAACTGCCAAACAAATTACATTTCATTTTTTTGTTCTGCCCGAATTGTTATTGTTTATATGTTCACATATAACCTATGAAATAACTTTTATGAAAAGGTATTCCAGAAATATCAAGGTCATATAAAAAATACATGGAAAGTAATAAACAGTATTTTGAACAGAACAAAGAAGAAATGGTCTTTTCCTAGTATTTTCAAAGATGATGAAAATATAATTACAAATAAAATAGACATAGCCAACAAATTTAATTCATTTTATGCAGATATAGGAACCAAACTTGCTAGAAATATTTCTCTGCCCACACACAAGACATTCAAAAATTTTCTCACTACTAGACACAATTTGAATTTAAATTTGAAAGTATAAATGAAAATCTAGTAAATACTCATAGCATGCAAGGTTTCTCAAAATATATAAAGAAATTTTTTATTGAACGATACAAGGGAAAATGTGATATTGAAAACTGTTATATTTGTCGCAGAGATCCATACGTTGTTATATATGTGATGATACCAATATGTCACCAAATGAAAGCAAATGAAAGTATGTGTTTTCATGATCTCTATGGTATTCCATAATCGTCACTCTCCATACATGTGTAGTATTATATAATTATAAATTTTGTATTATCAGTCCTACATAATTAAGTATCAGTACTTCTTAGTATTGTACATTTATAATGAACTACAGTTTTTACTCTGTTAAATGCATCATTGTATGATATTATATGATATGCTGATATAGTCTAAATATTTTCTCTAACAGGGTGGCCCCTTTGATAGCGGTGGGTTACAGTCATACCTTAATAGGGGTCTCCCTGGCCTATAATCATTATTTATAAATGTATTGTATTTTTTTAACTATCAGATTTTTGTTAGTCTCAGACAAATATGGCCAAATAAATGTAATTTGAGTCTTAACCAGCATATAAGTAATATAAACCTCTACTGATATGGACATGAATAAGAAATCATATGAGAGGAAGTCAGTAACAGCAAACAAAAAGGAAAAAAGCCTTTTAACTGATATGAAAAAATTATTTAGCATGTGATCGTCTATCAGAGTGATCTCAAGCTTAAATTATAATATTGCTTAACATGGTTTTGACCTTGGATTTCCTCTCATATGAAACAATCGGAGCTAAAATCTATTTGGTCATGCATAATAGTTGCTGAAAATGGTCATGCTATCCTGTGATAACATCTGGTAATACACAGTTTATGTGTGGCACAATATGTTCATTTTATGGCCATGAGCGATGTCTGACATTTTTTATGTGATCAAATATATGTTTGGCTCCTCAAACCAAGCTTTTCATTATATTTAAAATCAGTAATTATCATAGTGCATCTCAATATTTTCTCAGCTAGATTATTTTAATTTGTGTAATATGGTGGACTTTACAACATGATATTTCATGTTTTTATATTTGGGAAACCATTTACACGCACCTCTAAAATACTCACACATAAGCACATGTATATGTAAGTACATATATGTAAGTACATATATGAGCCAAAACATATTCACATGACAAATAAATCCCACACCCAAAATATCAAAATATTCATCAAATCATTATTATGGGGTTCAGCTGACATCTTGCTTTACTAAAGATATCTTTCTTGTTATATGCTGCACTTAATAGATCTTTCAGAATAATCAATTTTTCAAAGATCAAGATAAAGAACGGTAAATGGCATCGAAAGCCTCAATATTGGCACACTTGACATAATAGATTAAACAAAGATCAATATATGGTGCAATTGACATAATCAATTCATCTAAGATCAAGATATGGTACAGTATATGACATTGAAAGTCCCAATAGTGTTTAACAACATTAATTTCAGGATAACTGTGACAGCATTATTCTGGGCTTTGTCAACCCTTCCTTGTTATCTTGTAGGTTCTTTTTCAATAAGAAGTGGCTCATTGATGATGAATTATGTCCTGATAGTAACTGTCACAATCTCAACATCTCTGCAATTAACAACCATATCATCACAGGTGATTGTTTGAGGAATATTGGTGAAAAAGTTTCCAGCTTCCTACTACGGCATTGGGAGACATCCTTAGAGCAGCCAATTATTGTGAAATATGGTAAACTGAATGATGATCTTCCTCACGTGGAAATCTTTCCTCTGGAAGCTGTACATGATGATCTACATGCCATAAATCCTGATGTTCAATATAAATTGATTTCCAAGAGATATATTACTGAAATTCCATGCCAACAGGCTGATGAACTTAATGATGATGACATCCAGTATCCTTGTGTGATTAAGATATGTATGCTGATGTCAGGTTATGGTGTTTGGGTGGTTTCCAATGAAGCAGAGCATCAGGATCTCACAGCCAGCATCAGGAGCAAGATGCCATCTGCTGATATTATCACTACTAAATTCATAAACAATGTTCAAAAGACTCTCACAAGTAATTTCTATATCTCTAAACAAGGCAAAATCAAATGGTTAGGCGTTACTGAAAGTTTGTTTAATCAAAAAGGTATACATATTGGAGCAAAAATTGATGGCAATAAAGAGGAGGAATTTAAAGATTTAATATTTCCTGCCACAAAACATGTTGCTGCATCGCTTCACAAAGATAACTTTTTCGGAGTGGTCAATATTGATGTTGTTGTAGATGAAAGAGATGAATGTTATGTTGTAGATGTTAATCCAAGAATTGGATCAACCACTAAACTTATTCTGATTTTAATGTATCTTAAATCAAAAGGTTATACCCAGGGAATATTTTTTTACAATTTCAAATTCAGAATGTGTGCAACAGATGCTATTAAAGTTGCAGAAGAAATTGATGAGGGTAAAGTGATTATTTTAAATTGCAAAGAACTGACTAATGGAATTGGTCCCATGACAGAGTGTTATATTCTTGTTTATGCTAAGGATCATGCTGCATATAATTGTACAATCAAAAGGCTTTGCAGTGCTTCTAAAATGTCAGAAGAGGAAGCAGCTGAGTACCTCATTGAAAATATCAGGTCATGTGGATGCCGATCCCAGCTTGACTAAACAAAAAAGGCTTTGGTAAAAAATGACAATATTCTGATTTTGGTGGATACGATATATTGCTGAACCACCACTCTTTACGCAGATGTCTAATCATCTAGAATGGTGTAGACAACTACCTAATAGTATAAATGAAAATTCTTTCCTCAGATAAATATTCAGAACAGATCTGAGGCTTAAATACGAAATAGTGATAATAAGCTCTAGGAAATAGTGGTCAAAATATGACACAGAGAGGTGAACATTTTTAATTGGCTTTATACGTTTCCAGAAAAATCTTGAAAGTGCCTGACAGTAATAAACATTTATAATATCCAATAAAATTAAACCATGGCATTAGATTTGACTCGAACTTGTACATGAAATTACAAATAAAGAAAATGATCAAAAATGGATAATATAATTGAATATATTAGACGATGACTAGATAATAAGACTTCTGAAAAATAAATACATACATGCGTCACTTCTACACCAGATTAAGAAATGATTTGCGATCAGTACTGCCTGTGACTGAAATTGCAATATTTGCATAATGTTGCACCCAGAGTTCATGGCGACTAAAGATATTTGATCTTATTAGATAACCTTGGGCAACTGCACTGGTGACTGGTAAATGCTAATCTTAGGTTTAAGATCCTACTCATAACCTGGAAATGTTTTAATAGTAAGGCCCCTCCTTACATTAAATGTTTGATTAATATATAAGCACTAAGGCTTAGTGATATAGTCAAGTAAAAATCCTCGTACTAATTCTAAACCTGTAGGTGTTAGATCTTTTTCCATAGCGGCGCCGAAATTATGGTCAAATCTTGGCTGAAAATTTACCTATTTAATTACTATAGGGGAGCACAATGAACAGACCTCAGCTGGTATTAGCACTCAAAAAGATCTATTGTTGATATTATTATTATTATTATTGCATGTTTTAATATGAAACAAAATATGTCCTATAATCAAGTGGCAGTATTATGTAAATATATCCACTCAATTTATTTTACCAAAAAGTGGCAAAAACTAGACAAGCAATATAAATTTTGTATCAACACATATTTACCATGTACTTGGTATGATCTTGGAGTAATTATGAAAATAACATAATTACTTCAAGGTATGATATTTCAACAACCATGGTGACTTAAAGTTTGAAGTTAAATGTTTTAACCATCATTTTTAATCATCATTTTTTCATCTTTTATTAAAAAAACTACAATTATGCATTATATTCATTTCTTTGCACCATTTGACATGTATCTATCTAAAGAAAAATGTATATCATAGATAACAGTAACATCTAGAACAAATAAGAGTAACATCTAGAACAAACCCTTTTTTAGTTACCTCACTGAAATATGTCATTTGTAAAATGTTAATGAGTTTTATTCCTGAGTCAAAGAGTTAATTTAGTACATAATATTTAAGTGATTGTTACATAATATGATGGATGTTACATTCTCATTTGGCTACAATATTATTAAGATCGAAAGCAAAAGTCAGGATATATTGGATAAATACATGAGATTCATAATTACAGTACAGGAAAACAGCAATGTGAAAGGTAAAATACAAGAATAATGCATAAAACTGTAATGACATGGCTGTCACCAATGACACAACTCAATTCTGAATATGGTTATCTTTTTGCGTTGTTATGTTTAATTAACAGATATATAAAATTTCAAGTATGTTCGAGGACACTTGTAACAGGAGGAGGAAATTTGAATTTAAGGACTGTCTGAAGATTAATGTTATCGTGAAAATAGATTGTTTGGCGGCTCTGTCCAATTTAAATATGAGGTTAATGAACCCTAATTACCAATATATTTCAGAAGAAACCGATTCAATATGTTTTTAAAGATTGATTAATATTTGCTCTTTAACAATATTTTATGTGAGATGATACTCTATCAAACCTTTTCCTTAATATTTATATTAAGATGACTTCTTGGGTTGATTTTACTAACATTTATCTATTTGAAATTCAAGAAATATGACATTCTATATTTACAAATAGAAAAGATATTATAAAATTAAATACTCATTTAGCTTTGTACAGAAAGTAAAAGTATGTATCAACCATGCTCCAAATAAAATGACTTTTCTTTTTTGCATTATATATTGATATTTTCATAAGTAAACTATTTCATTGATACCATGGTCTCTACCATTATAAATCTCATGTGTTGTGTCACAAAAATACACAACTTCTGAGGGGATTGCACAAACTCAGAATTTTTATTTTCTATTTAAACTTTTCCCTGCAGCAGTATCAAGTATCAGGAATCGCGTCATGAAAACAGCTGATTTCTTTTCATATTTCGAAGAGTTCAAAAATAAATCATTTATTTTTGGGCATTCACACCTTGGCTACCACTATTTCAAATGGGTTTACAGCCGTGAATGTATTCATCACTGAGCTCTATTCATCTCCCACTACTGTACATGAATAATAAGAACAATGAGAAGATGATAATTAATTGGCTCCTTCCCTAATAAGAACATGAGAATTAATTGGCTCCGTCCCTAATAAGAACATGATAATTAATTGGCTCCGTCCCTAATAAGAACATGAGAATTAATTGGCTCCGTCCCTAATAAGAACATGAGAATTAATTGGCTCCGTCCCTAATAAGAACATGAGAAACCATTGGCTCTGTCCCTAATAAGAACATGAGAAATCATTGGCTCCGTCCCTAATAAGAACATGAGAATTAATTGGCTCCGTCCCTAATAAGAACATGAGAATTAATTGGCTCCGTCCCTAATAAGAACATGAGAATTAATTGGCTCCGTCCCTAATAAGAACATGAGAATTAATTGGCTCCGTCCCTAATAAGAACATGAGAAATCATTGGCTCTGTCCCTAATAAGAACATGAGAAATCATTGGCTCCGTCCCTAATAAGAACATGAGAATTAATTGGCTCCGTCCCTAATAAGAACATGAGCATTAATTGGCTCCGTCCCTAATAAGAACATGAGAAATCATTGGCTCCGTCCCTAATAAGAACATGAGAATTAATAGGCTCCATCCCTAATAAGAACATGAGAATAAATTGGCTACGTCCCTAATAAGAACATGAGAATTAATTGGCTCCGTCCCTAATAAGAACATGAGAATTAAATGGCTCCGTCCCTAATAAGAACATGAAAATTAATTGGCTTCATCCCTAATACGAACATAACCAAACGCAAGTACGAGGGCATGGAAACTTGTAAATGACTATAAATGCAGTGAATATACATAATGATATACATATAAGAATAAAAAACAAAATCAAATGTACTAATTGCCCTCAAAATTAAACGCTACCACATATGTATTGAAGTGACTTATATGTTGGGGTGTTTCCGCCGTGAAGACATGCCCCTTTTACTAGCCGAAGATCATCCATGAGCAAGGGAAGCACTCAGGCAGCGGCTCTCAATGATAAAACGGCCGTAAATGAATGCTATTGTCACTCAACGCGCACGCTCTATTCTTATTCTTACCTATATTCCTCTCACAAGTTTTAAGCAAATAAAGGGTTTTAAATCAGCAAATAAATGCAGAAATATGGAATTTACAACCAAAAATGGAAGGAATGGTAGCAATACAATGAAACATGGTGGGATGCGTAATGAAATAGGAATGGGAGATGGGTACATTATGACAAAGGAACGGAAGGTGGGTATATTATGACAAAGTGTCTGTTATTGCAAAATGTCCATGATATTGAACATAATATGACAAATAAAATGAAGGTAAATAATTTTAAAATTGCTAAAAATCACACCATTCCATCCCATCCACCCTCATAACTCCCAACCCAACCTCATAACCCCACCCCCACCCACCCACATACCACCCAACCACCCTCATACTACCCCACCCACATACCACCCCACCCACCATCATACCTCCCCACCGACACTCATACTACCCCACCCATCCTCATATCATCCTACCAACCCTCATTCTACCCCACCCACCCTCATAGTACCCACCCACTCTCATATCACCCTACCCACCCTCATACTATGCCACCCCCTCTCATATTTCCCAACCCACCCTCATACTACCCCACGCACCCTCATACTACTCCACCGCACCCACCCTCATACCACCCCACCCATCCTCATATCACCCTACCCATCCTCATACTACCCTACCCACCCTCATGCCACTCCACCCTCATAACACCCAACCCACCTTCATACCACCCCACCCAAACTCATACCACCCCATCCACCCTCATACCACCCAATCCACCCTCATACCATCCCATCCACCCTCATACCAACCAATCCACCCTCATACCACCCACCCTCATACCACCCCATCCACCCTCATACCACCCAATCCATCCTCATACCACCCCATCTACCCTCATACCACCCAATCCACCCTCATACCACCCCATCCACCCTCATATTAACCGACCCACCCTCATACCACCCACCCTCATACCACCCCACCCACCCTCACAGATCCGGTTGGTAATATCTGGTGGATTTGTCCTAATGTAAGAGTACTGTCCTAAAGTGGGAGTATTGTTCTGGTAGGTAATGTCTGGGGGGGGGGGGGTTGTCCTAATGTGGAAGTATTGTTCTGGTGGGTATTGTCTGGGGGGAGGGGGTTGTCCTTATGTGGAAGTATTGTTCTGGTAGATAATGTCTGGGGGGGGGGTTGTCCTAATGTGGAAGTATTGTTCTGGTGGGTAATGTCTGGGGGGGGTTGTCCTAATGTGGAAGTATTGTTCTGGTGGGTATTGTCTGGGGGGGGGTTGTCCTAATGTGGAAGTATTGTTCTGGTGGGTAATGTCTGGGGGGGGGGGGTTGTCCTAATGTGGAAGTATTGTTCTGGTGGGTATTGTCTTGGGGGGGGGGGGGGGGTTCCTAATGTGGAAGTATTGTTCTGGTAGATAATGTCTGGGGGGGGTTGTCCTAATGTGGAAGTATTGTTCTGGTGGGTATTGTCTGGGGGGGGGGGGGTTGTCCTAATGTAGAAGTATTGTTCTGGTGGGTAATGTCTGGGGGGGGTTGTCCTAATGTGGAAGTATTGTTCTGGTGGGTATTGTCTTGGGGGGGGGGGGGTTCCTAATGTGGAAGTATTGTTCTGGTAGGTAATGTCGGGGGGGGGGGGGGTTCCTAATGTGGAAGTATTGTTCTGGTGGGTAATGTCTGAGGGGTTTATCCTAACATGTAGCAATATCCTGTTTGGTAATGTTTGGAGGGGGTTGTCTAATGTGGGGGTATCGTTCAGATGGGTAATATGTGGGAAGTCTATCCTAATGTGGGGGTATATTTGTCTAGGTAAGGTCTAGGGGGTTTGCCTTAACATAGGGGTATTGTCCTGGTGTGCAATGTCAGAGGGGTGTGTGCCCCTACAGAATTGAATAGTGAGATTTTTACAAAAATGTACTTGCATTATATGTATGACCTTATTTTTACCTAGAACCTTCTGTTCATAATGCGCCCTCATGTACCATAGCCATGTGGAAAGAGAAGTAAAAAATTAAACTCAATGAAGTGTTTGTGAAATATGTGCTCAAAACACATTTTATGCAAACGATAATCTCTCCTTTTATATTTACACATCTCTCCTTTTATATTTACACATCATAATATCCTCTTCCTGTGGTTTCAATATAGTCTCTGCCACGAAACCACATATCAAATCTCTCAAAATTATAAGTTCCAGGCTGCACCGGGTTTGATTGTATGGAAAGGAACCTATTATTATACAGATACAAAAACATTTCATAACATGCTTTGGACTTATATTTCACAACATCTTTGGATACATGATGCTAAATCTGTCTCTATGTTTCCATTTCGTTTCTCATTTCAGTTGACGAATATTTCTGTCGTCCTTGCTGTCTGTCTTCCTCCAATCACATATTAGAACCTATTCCTCAATAATTCCATTTCGTTTTTCACTCTGATTGACATTTTCACTTCCATAATCCATTACTTCTTCATCACTTTATTTGTTTGGTCATTTTAACTATATATAGTTATATATATAATTGAGGGTCCATTTCGTTTCATAATGACTTGCATAACAACCGAAATATACTTCAAATGCCCATAAGTGTGTAATCGTTTACCATTATGAATCTTCTGCAAAAACGTTATGTGAAAGCAGAGATATTTAACACTTTAAATATCTCTGGTGAAAGGGTCTCCATCATGCACTGTTCATTGTATCTGAATATCTTTATTGAAGTTACACAGGAAAATACATTTGTCAATTCAAATAAGTGTTTGGTATCATAAAGCTATGGATTACTTTCTTGGAAGAAAAGTCTTATGTCTTTGTTGCTGCACTCGCTTTCCTGGATAACTGGGAGCGTCTGTATTCAGAAAGTTCTGTAGAATGTGTGCTTTGAGTTGACCTTAAGGTCACATTCTTGGCACTAAGGAACATCAAATAGAGTTCTTTCCTGAACTTTTTACCGTGTAAACAATAAAGGAAGAAGTTAACGGCATGGTTGATTGAGAAGAGAGTGAGACATACTCTTTGGTATAGCATCATCTTCGCCTGCCCCCTGGGGGAGGAACCCAGTGCCTTCTGAACCAGAAAGGCTGTACTTGATGGGATGGTGCAGAGAAAATACACCACAGAAACGCTGATCAAGATAGCATTTGTACTGTTCATACCAGGGTGTTTCTTCCCAGGGGTACCTGCGACGCTCAGACGTGTCATGGCGGCTTTGCTGAGTTTGCCTATTATCGCCATGTTCATTGCAATTAGCACAACTGTTGGAATCAGATTAAGAATACAGAGATCAAGCCAGACATAGACATTCCCGTGGAACCATTGATATTTGGGTGATATCCCACACATTGTTGTATTTGTTACGCTATTATGTTGAATGTCCAATGCGGTCATGTTGTAAACACCAACTGTGAAAAACACAGTGACAAAGAGAACCATCATGGTGACTGCAGCCCGGAACTGGGTACAGTACTGCTTGTATTTATGTGGCAGAAAGACTCCAATGAAGCGGTCCACGGATATAAAGACCAGAATCCAACAGGAGAAGTAGCAACTGATAAGCAAGGCTGGGATGAAAAACTTGCAGGAGGATGTCGAGGCGGATGTGACGTCATAATGGAATGTTCCAAGAATCCAAAAGAGAAGGGTTGCCGAGTACAGCACTACGGTGTCTGAGACAGCCAGGACCCGGAAGTACACACTGGTCACCGAGAGTCTCATAGACTTTTTGTTGAAGACAAGCAGCGACAGGATGTTACCTATTGTGCCGATTATGACAATGATGAGAGAGGCATAGCTATAGAGTTGGTCTCCAGCCCTTTGCTCCCAAAACGGTCCATCCTCTGGGCGCATGGTGCTGGTTAAATCAGGAGTACTGAATTCAGGGTCTGGTATCGATGCCCTATAATCCATGCCACTGCAACAAGAAAAACAAATAGTTCATTTGCAAAGACAAATAAAACATAATCAACATAATCACCACGATATTTATCCCTTTAATTTGGGCAAAACCTCTCTAGAGGTCTAGAGTAAAGCCAATCATATTCCAGACATGCCTTAGAACTGAAGGCAAGAAGATTTCTTGATATATTTTCGGATGTATATCAAGATAAAAAACAATTCTTTATCGTTTTTATTTTTTATTTCAAACAACCTTTATCTAAACAAGAAAAAGTTGTGCTCCACCACACGTACAACGGATGGGGTAAAAATAACAAATAAAACAAAAATTACAACAAACAAAACAAAGATTACAACAAACAAAATAAAAATTACGACAAACAAAACAAACAAAAATTGGAATTGATAAAACTTAAATAAACACAAAAATGGAACAATCATTGTAAAATGATGGGATGGTTGAAATTATCTTTGTTCATCTTTCAAAAACGTTTCATTTGATATTTAACTTTTTTCTGTCTCTTTAGTCTCGATTATGAAAGTTCTTCTAATATCGTTGAGGTGCTAATGCAAGTCATTAATTAGACATTTGCTTGTCATTTCTGTTCTAATAGTTTGAATTACACAAAATGTAAACTAAACCTACATAAAATTCATTGTTCTATCGATTAAGAAGCATTTCCAAGCAATTTAAATGGATAATTTTATGCAACGATGGGCGAACAAGACAATATCGTTTTGAAAGTTATGCTTTGTTTACATCATGCACTTCTTTTTTTACATATTATAGGAGTGTATTCATATGCATGCACATGCACAGATTGGAATATATTGCATACACACTGCGAACACTCCACAGTGGCGTGAATTGCTTGTGCCATACTGTGCACACAAAAAACAATGAATCACAAACCACAAGAAATGAATACATATTCCCCATGATCGTACCGATCACAGAATAACACACTGTCAGATAGTCCGTTTGTGACAGCCAATGCCTGTCGGCAAATACAAAACAGAACTACAAAGGAATATATCTTGTTGAAATATGAATACTGAACTTGAAACATTTCAAAATGAAATAGTATTTCATTTATTTAATAGAAAATAACATAAATATAGTAATGTTTGGATGTATAGGGTAGGTATTGACAACTGTTTTGTGGATGATATAGGCTAAACGAAATATAATTTTTGGAACTTAGCCTGCCCTAAGTAATATGATCCTAGTTATAGATCAAATTGGGTATCCTATTTTTTCAATTCTGGAAGTTCAAGTTATAAAATGTTATTCAAAATCTTCATGTTTTTATATCCTTGGAAAACCTGTCTTTGTTGTTATTATTGTTTTTTATACATAAATCGCTTAATGAAATAGGAATGTAAACCTCTGGGGAGGACACCATCAACTACCTGTCAAGTACCTCCCAGATGCTGGCATTCTTATGATCTTTCCATATTTTATTTTTCATAATTTTTTTCCCATATTTTATTATTCATTTGACCATCCCCTATGAAACTTTGTATTCTGTGAGGGTCCATACAGTGACTGGAATAGCATTCAAAATTAAACCATATTTGCACACTTCCCAATCCTACAAAATCCAAGTTATTTATGTAAGTCCTGCCCACTGACTTTCCCAGTCAGTAAAGCGAGCTTTTTAGTCAGAGGAACCAAGATGTCACCTACCGGGACAAACAGGCCAGAGCCTTTTGTTTTTAGGTGTAACAATTAAGTTGTCCGCTGTCCCACCACTTGTCTACATTATGGCTCTTATCATGCCCAGATCAGGCCTTCTTCTATTACTTTGAAATGCCTGACCAATCAGGGCACAACTTCCTGCTCCTCATGAATAATTCATAATGAGATGCCACTGCTCTACAATCTGCTCTACAATCCCCTAGGTCAGCCCCTGACATAAGGAGGGGGCTAGAAACTCAGTCAAGTCCATCATTCATTGTTTCCATATTTTATTTTTCATTTATTTGTCCATATTTCATTTTTCATTCATTGTTTCCATATTTTATTTATTTTAAATAGGGATTTATAACATAACCAATTCTTGGAAGAATTGGTTATGTGGACAATAAGATTATATATCATGATTTCTAGGGGATACCTTCATGACCAGATATTTATCAGGTTTTCAGAACTTGAAAATAGATTATGGAGCAAACATTTTTAGCATTTGTGTGATACTCAGTCAATTTCTGATAGTATTTAAGAAGAAAAAGATCGGCATGGCACCAGACATCGGAATTTATATCAATACTTGTCAATTATTTTTTCTGAATTCAAATGTTTTGTACTTTGATCCCAAATATCAAACAATTCTAAACACAATTCTCATCACTGAAACATAATTTTCTTACTGGAATTGTACATTTTCATACACCTGAAGTATATCATCGCATATGAAGTAAAAGTTGTCGGCAATGTTTGTTTTTCAAATCACTATACAAATACGACGTCCTGTTTCAATATTGACGTGATCTGTCATAGAAAATATCATTGTAACTTACTTTTACAAGCAGCGAGGTGGGTAAGCATTATGGAATTCCAGTAAGTGGTGTCCAGTCTCGCTTCTCCATAAGTTATGTTTGTATTCACCGTGACAACTAGACAATGTATCCAGGCAGCACATACACTTTGGCTTTGTCACAAGTTCAGTTTGCAGTTGTCGCATGCTGCGTTTTTATTGATAACATGTATATATGTAAGTGTGTTAAACTAAATGAGTAAAAGTATCCAATTACTCTTCAAACATACACACACACAAATATACACATATATAATATATATATATATATATATATATATATATATATATATATATATATATATATTATATATATATGTGTCTATTTGTGTATATTTGTATATTTGTATACTTGTGTATATGTGTATATTTGTATGTATGTATGTATGTATGTCCCCCCAAAAAAATCCTGTATCAGCTAAAGTTGTAGTTGAGTTCTCCATGAATTATTCAAGAAAATTCAGCATACAATAAGATACAGCTATTCTGAATGTGTATATCTTAATACCTACCCATATAAGAGTCTAAAAGTATATGCTCTTCTGCTATTCTATGATTTTAAAATGAAATGGTTTAAAAGGGAATAAAAGAAAAAATTCTATTATAATTTGTCTATCTTTAAGAACAGATTCCATGACTGATAATTTTTACAGAACCTCACCGTGAAGACTCAAGAAATTTGGATACGTGAAGACAAACCTTATGCTTTGAAGTAAAAAATAATCAGCTCCCGTAACAGAACAAAGAGAGAGTGGTGTAAAGGTCTGAAATACATTACATGCATGTATATTTGGCAGAAACCTGATCTTAAAGTTAATCATGTGTAGTTCACTGATGGTTCTGACATTGTTTGTTTAATGCAAATCTGTGCCTGAGCGTGAAATTGACTTTATGAGAATTGCAACACTTTTGTGATTTCAGTAGCATAATTTATACTTACACTGAGCTCGTATCAAGAAATATTCTCTGGATGAAAAACTGCTGTCTGCTGGATTACCATTAACATGTGTAGAAACACATGCACACACATATATATCACTTTTCTGATCCCGGAACACAGTCTTGCTATATATCTGGGTCAGATTTAACCAATAACAGCATCCATTGGTGATGTAGGGCTTAAAATCTACCAATATGATTTCGTCAACTTCCGCCTGGTACTAAAATGTGGCCCTGTTAGGTCATCTGGAGTACCGATCTGGTTTCTAATTATTCAGGATATCAGAGAAAGAGAACATTGGGTTTTTCCTCCTTTTTAATCATTAATCAACATATCTTCAATTGACAAATGTACATATTTATTCTCAAGATATAAATTTAAGTAGCAATTTTACATATAATTATCTAATTTTCCCTTGATGATAAATGATATAAATATGTTAGCATGGGGAAATCATAAGCTTTATATTGAAAGATGTGAGACAAACTTCACTTTCAATCTTTATCCCCATATTAATGACCATCAACGTTTGTGTCTATGTTAAAAAGACGTTTTTGTCACGTGACCTTTTGGAGGAAACATGACAGGACTACTCAACTAAGAATTACATAGGTATCATAATTTATGATCGGTTTTGATAAGGAAGGTGTCATATATGATATTTTTATGACCTTTACAAACATGAAATACAAATTTATATATATATATTTATATATATATATATATATATATATATATATATATATATATATATATATATATATATATATATATATACACACATATACATATATATTCATCTATATGAATACAAACAAACACACACACACACACATATATATATATATATATATATATACATATATATACATATATATATATATATATATATATATATATATATATATATATATATATATATATATATATATATATATATATATATTTATATTCAAATTTAATGGATGACTCGTTTCATTTGATTTAATTCCAGGAACACACCCAGATGAAGGTCACATTTCATAGTCAGACAGGATGTGATTATCACATGACAAACATGAAGTTACATGCAGTTGGATGATAGCCCTTTGTATTTGAAATATAAAAAAATACTAATTGATAAATCCTATGTCAGAACAAGTGCGATAACTTTTTTAATTTCAAACAGGAAGATTATACATATATATATATATATATATATATATATATGTATAATCTTCCTGTTTGAAATTAAAAAAGTTATCGCACTTGTTCTGACATAGGATTTATCAATTAGTATTTTTTTATATTTCAAATACAAAGGGCTATCATCCAACTGCATGTAACTTCATGTTTGTCATGTGATAATCACATCCTGTCTGACTATGAAATGTGACCTTCATCTGGGTGTGTTCCTGGAATTAAATCAAATGAAACGAGTCATCCATTAAATTTGAATGGTTGGTACTTTTAATAATAAAAGTATCCCATGTTAATAAAACTGTAGGATAAATGTAAGATCACGGTAGATCATTTCAAATCATGTCATGTGTCCATCGTGAAGGTATGTGAAGACTTTAATCAAAGATATTTTATTTAGAGTTGAATAAATAGTTTTTCAATTCTAAATATATCATGGAATCATTTTATCTAATTCTGGCTACAAACTGCTCTTTGAGCGTTTGGTGTGCTGTGAGATTCTAGCAGATATATCTGTTATGCAGATATCATTTATTCAGAACTCGGATATCTTCTTGATAATTTTCAACTTAATTACTAAAAGAACATTAACATTAAATTGTTTTTTTTCTCCATAAGTGAATATACATTAGTCGGAGGTAAACCACTGGAGTAAGGAACTGACATGGGAGAATGGGGGAAAGATATATATCATGCTTTAAAGGGGGAGTTCCTAATAATCTAACCTTATTTTTTTTTAACATGTAATGAAATATATGGTAATAAGATATCATATCACACACTTCCTACATTAATCTGGCCAACTGTTTATTTACAAAGTGGATCTTTGTTGTGGCAGCAGGCTGTCCTGGAAAGAATGGTCGGGTTCGGGAGGGTAATAAAACTTCGGAGATTATACGTCACGGGTGTAACTCCTTATCCCGGGAAACTGGGTCTCACAATGGTGGGTGAAGCTGGCCCCTCAACATGTACTCAAAATAAGCTGCCCTCAATGTCAGGGGAATTGTGTGTTATAAATATTTGCGACAAAAGTAATTGACAAGGGATCAATGTTTTCAATTTCCCAAAAATTGTGGCAACAAAAGTTTGAAATACACAAAATACGCAGGTTTGAAACACAGCCAGGATTATCTATGAAGAGAACATTTTGTTCTTGAGTCAGAATATGGTAACAGTTGGGCCTGAAACAATGACTACCAGAGGTTCCCTAGGCTAAAATGAACTGTAATTCTTATTAGACCACATCACAAACCTAGTGATAATTAGATTAGCTGAACAGAGGTCATTTCACAATCCACAAAATAGAGGAAAGAAGTTCTAGACAAGTCTCCACTACTAATGATCAAGTGGCAGTGTCAGAAACACTACGCTGAGACTAAGACTAAGCATACTACATGTACTAGGTCAGGGTGCTGAAATGAGAGGTGAATGTAGATACTTCAGTGATTCAATGTGTAGTCCCCAGGAAAACATTTACCAAAATATTGTCAAATTTAAAGAAAATGGTCCTTAATTTTAAAACCTCTTTTAACAATTATTTTATATGAACATGTTTGTGATATGCAAGTCTTTTCAAGATTTTAAACTTTGAGTATATACTTTGTGGTCCATACAAATGACTGAAAAATAAGATAAGTTAAATCGCATGGCCAAGGTTCGTGTTTTGTTTTCATAATTGTTAATTGGCACAGTGTGGTATGTTGTGTCATAACATACTATATGCTATCATAACATATACTATTTTGATTTGTTGAAGATCATCCCCACTGTCAGACTCTTCTCAATCACAGTTTGCAGGCTACGAGTCTTGTTTGTTGTGGGGGGGCAAATTGCCATCCCTGAACTTTACCCTGCTCAATAAAGCTACCTGAAGGTGGCTCAGACCCACTTCTTTCATCCTCAGATGATCCACATAAACTTTGGACCTCTATTATGTCAGAAACACTTGTTGAACAAACACTATCTGTAAAATCTCCCTCCGACTCCATGATGCTGGGCTAGGGGTTTTCCCAAAATGTTACACTCTCTACGTCACCACCCCACGTGACAGGGGGTAATAAAATTCCGGACTGACTTCGGAGATATGTCATGATCCAAACTTTGAAGTGAAATTTGATCATCACAACATTTACAAGATACACTTGAAATTTGTGAGATGACTACTAGCAACCAAATGAATGATTTTATGACAAAAAAACACATGGTTTGGGGTACAACCCAATTATTAGGAACTCCCCCTTTAATATAAAATAATAGTTTCAACCATTTAACAAAGGACATTTAGTCAAATTGATTACATTGATGATACTTTATATATACGTATATATATATATATATATATATATATATATATATATATATATATATAGTGTGTGTCTATCAAATTGCATGAACAATAGATAAAAGGCCAGGCTACATAAGACGATTTAAACAATGATCACAAACCAATACCACCACTGGTCTCAATCTTAATTGATCTCGTCAGTTGGATGGATATTGACTGTGTTATCCTAAGTCTTGCTTATATAGTATGCATGGAGGTGCTGGCACCTCCAGAGGTTTCTAGCATCTCTGCTAGGGCATCTCCAGTCTGGAGGTGTTATTGTTTTTCTTCCTTACCTGGTGGAGGTGCTACTTTAAAAACCCGTTTCTTCGTATTCAGATTGTGTAATTGTGACCAAAAGACTAACGTGTTCTAAGTAATGATTTATACGTTTTCTGCTGGGTCTAGGGATTTTATTTAGGCAGATTGTGCACATCTAATCGAATTTGATTATAATTTAGTATTTTTTAATTTCAGGACCTCTCCCTTGAAGCCTCCGGACTATTTTGTTTATTTTGTGCTTTGTACAGCCCCAGCGCAAGGTCGGAATCCCAGGGTCCGAATGTCCATTTCTAAGCTGTTCATATTGAACCCCCAGTTTTCTTTTGTTTTCTATGGGGATTTTTCACTATTTTTAGGATTTATCTTAAATTATTTTTTATGGACATATATGTGTATTTGCCTATGATTTATTACCGAGTTTGGTTGATATATGACTCTGAAAAGAAGATAGTTTTCAGAGTAATTTTATTTCTGTTTTTTCTTCCTTTATGTTCTTGTTGTTTTCAAGGTGTACTGGGTTTTGCAAGATATATTGGTGTTGTGCAGATTTGGGAATGATTTATTCATAGGTGATGTTCATAAGGTTCTTCATGATCAGTAACCATTCTGCAGGGGGTTATTTATATCCCAGTTTTGGGCCTCCAGGATATTATCAAGGGTATCTGGGAGTTTGGTATGTGTTGTCTAGAAATTGGAAGTGTCAATCTTACCGACATTTGGTTTTTTGAGAGAAAATTTTGTTTCTAATGTTTGAGAATTTTTTTCTCTCTGTTTTTTTTACTAGGGTGTAAATAAATATATCTTGGTTTGTAGGTTGTTATACTGCCATTGTGTATGGCATATAATGTG
Organism: Amphiduros pacificus; assembly: GCA_949316495.1. Taxonomy (NCBI): domain Eukaryota; kingdom Metazoa; phylum Annelida; class Polychaeta; order Phyllodocida; family Hesionidae; genus Amphiduros; species Amphiduros pacificus. The sequence goes on along the minus strand of OX439011.1, from coordinate 15,973,466 downwards.
TTATAACCTCTTTGGTGGTGTTATATGACATACTTATCCCATCTGGAATAGGTGTTGTTGCACCAACTGCACTTTTATTGCACTGATTGTGCTGTGTGTGCATGTTTTTGTGCCGTCATATCACCCGTCTTATTGTATAAATGTTGCCACAGAGATCACAGAAGGGGTATCTGTGTTGCGTTGCTACCATCATGCGTTGATTTATTGCTACAGAGGGCTATTTTGTATTGTCATTATTTTTATGGGTAACGGGTCATTGTTACTGCGCGCCGTCGCTCCGGCCGCATGTGATTTAGGCTCCAGAGTCCACCGCAAATGGCGGTAAATCAAATTTAGCTGGCTTGATTAAGGGTTGATTACTTGATTTGTCCTTAGAGCCAAGTTGGAATATTCCATTGTGCCAAAAAATGTTGTTTAAGTCTTTTTTATTGCATTTTTGTGCCGTAAATTAGTTTGATTTGTTTTCTGATGCTTTTGGATCTATTTGAAATAAATGGTATGGTTCAGTGTTTGATCGTGTAGTGTTTGCCGTAAAACGTAAACGTGTTCATTAATTCGTTTTTTGAATGTTCTGTAAGTTTCACCTAAATATTGTTTCCCTCCTTTTGTGCAGGTTATGAGATATATTAGGTTTCTTGTGTTACATATTTCTCTGGACCTTTTTATACTCTCTTCCAGTTTCAGAGCATTTCACTTTTTTGTGGAGTTTAGCCCTTTTGATTTTTTTTTATGGAGTTTAGCTCTGTTCAGTTTTTCTGAGATGTTTTTTGGGTATCTGAATGCCACCAGCAGTTTTTCCGGGAAAGCATCTTTTTGTGGTGACAGTTTTAGTAGGGGCCAGTATTTCTCTAGGAATCTTTGGAAATTTGGGTTGGCCTCATTGTAGGTGGCTTAAAGAGTGTTACCGTTGATTGCTCCTCCTTTTTGGTGTCTTTTTGTTTGAGTAGATCTTCACTTTTCTTTTCTATAGCCTTTGTTCTGGCAGCCTCTAAGGTATCCATTGGATATCCTCTTCTTTTTTAGTCTTCTACTCTCCGTTTGCAGTGTCATAGTCTTCTGTATTTGTGCAATTTCTTCTAACCCTTAGGAATTCTCCATAGGAACCAATGGTTTTGCAGTGTTTTTGGGTGGGAAGAAGTGTAGTGAAGGTAAATGTGTTATCTGTATCTTTTGTATACAGGTCTATGTAAATGGTACCATTGGTACTATTCACCTTTTCCAGTTTGTCCAAAAAGTCCACCCCACTTTTTTCAGTGTTTTGAGGTGAATGTAGTTTTTGTGTGGTAGGTGTTTCAATAATCAATTAAGTCTAGGAGTTTCTCATAGGTCCAAAACCATGGAAATGTTATCAATCTATCTCAGGTAGAGAGCTGGTTTTGATGGGGCATTCTTTCAGAGTTTTTCCTCTTGGTTTGCCACAAAGAGGTTGGCATATACGAGGGGGCTACTCTGGTACACATTGCTGTACCTGCAATTTGGAGGAAATGTTCACCATTGAAGGTGAAGTTACTCCTTTTCAGTACTGCCTCTAATAGGGGCATTAGGCTCTTTGTAGTGGTCTTTCCTTTGTAGTTTTTCACCTGCATCTATATACTGCATTTAGGCCCTCATTGTGAGGGATGTTTGTATATAGGCTAGTCACATCCATTGTGGCTACAATTATTTCATTCTTACTATGGACAGAGATTTTCCTGATGAAATCTGTGCTGTATGAGGGTTTCTTTGACAAAGGGTTTAATGTGCTTGTCAACAAAGCAGAAATTTGTTCTGAGGGAAACCCATTTCCACTGATCGTGGGTCTCCATATGACCAATTTTTTGGCCGTGTTTTTCCTAGTGAATTTTTGGTATGGGGTGCCCTAGGGACAAATTTCTTGATGTTACTTTGTCACATTTGAAGAAGTTTTCGAGCACAGGGTCTCTAGAAGTTGTTTTTGGTTCCCATGTATTTATCTCTTTTTGAAGAGTGACGGGGATCTTTCTTTTGCAGTATCACATAGACATTGGGGGGTGCGCATGCGTAAGTAACAAGATGGCAGTGTTTTGAAATAGATCCGTATTTCGTTGTATATTTCAGCAATTTACTGGGCTCTAACGAATCAAATATCACTGCAGTGACTACCTACCTCAACCAGAGCACTCCCGGCTTTACGTTCATGCTTTTAGCAACACATCACTGAACATATTCAGTGTAAATTTCGATCAGTGAGGAGGGTTGGTAGGTACCGGTTTGTTTACCTGCCGGCTGTCCATTGAAACACCCACAAAAAATCAACAAAACCTGCTCAGTTCAAGCAAATACTTTAGCGAAAAACCAACTGAATTGTTCAAGCAACTACTTGAACAGAAAATCAAAAGCTAACTAGTTAAAGCAAACACTTGAGCAAAAAAAAAATCAACTGACTTGTTCAAGCAACTACTTGGACCGAAAGTCAAAAGCAAACTAGTTCAAGCAAACACTTGAGCGAAAAAACCAACTGACTTGTTCAAGCAAATACTTGGACCGAAAGTCAAAAGCAAACTAGTTCAAGCAAACACTTGAGCGAAAAACCAACTGACTTGTTCAAGCAAATACTTGGGCCGAAAGACAAAAGCAAACTAGTTCCAGCAAACACTTGAGCGAAAAACCAACTGACTTGTTCAAGCAAATACATTTCGTCTACTTGATATTCATACAAATTTGACCAAAACACATACATCAAAATGAAGTGTTGTCTACCAAAACTGATTCTAAACTGTTTTGTCTGCATATTGGTGGCAAGCATAACTCATAAAGGAAATTTTTGCAATACTTCCAACAAATACGGAAGTACCACATTGTTAATGATTAATGACCTAACACACAAGCAATGTATGATTCAAAGAAACCCAATACTGGGCACTGTCTTTCACAAAGCCAGCATGATATATCAGAACCAAAATTTTGGCTACTGGGATAAAACAAATACTAAGAAAAGGTGCACTAATTTTGTGCTACTTTTCCTGATATCCCTGCGACTATTATGTGGGGATGTTCACCCACATCCAGTGCCTGTTCAATTCCCCTGTGGAGTGTGTGAACGACCAGTTGCCAAAAATCACAGAGCCATGCAGTGTGATGAATGTGACACATACGTACACATTAAATGTGATAGGCTCACAAATAAAGATTATGAGTTATTCAATAAAGAAAGATGGCTGTCATAGGAGTGCTGGAAATGTCGCCTCCCTAATATTTCCGATGCTTGATTTAAAAATGAACTTCAAACCTCTTCGAAACACTATGAGTGAAAGAACAGAAGATCAATCTGTAGGGAAAACCTACAACACAAGACCAAAGCAAGGTAGAAAAAAGCAAAAAATTCAAACGCTTAAGATTATGACAGTGAACTGTAGAGGCCTAAACTCAACAAAAAAACAATTAGAGCTACATGAACTAATAACTGAGCATAATTAACCTGATATATTATGCATTACAGAATCCCACATTGACCACACTATTGCAGACAGTGCCATTCACCCTGATTATGATATAGGGAGAGAAGACAGATGCAAGGGTGGTGGTGGGGTACTGATTGGTATCCATAAAAGAACTCAGAACTCAGAACTCAGAAAGGTATTTATTTAGGCAATAATTGTACATTTTCAATATATATATATACATGTATATAATGCAGAACAGAATAAATGCCAATGCCAGGGAGACACAAATAAAAGGTAAATAACATACCGCTAGCAAATGTGCCACCCTTAGTGGGTTAAATTAATTTCCATTTTGAAAAATATAGTTTCTGTGTAAAGTGCATAATCAAATTTAAAACAAATAAGGTACATACATGAAAATTATATGGTTTATATGCATATGATAATATATACAGTACCTGATTAACATTGAAGTTGTTACAATTCTATTTGACAGATTTTAAGAATATTTGAGTCAAATATTTTAACAAAAGGAGCATACATCATTTAGAATAGAAATATTATTAAACAGTATTTAAATATTGCATAGTATTGGGTTACTATGCTGTAATAAAGATTCATCTAATGACATATGAGTCATAATATTCTATTATCATGCTACTTGTCTTCTCATAATGCTCCATGGCTAGTTTTGGTTTTATATACATTAATACTAATTTGACAATTTCAGTGTCTTTGATTGAACAACACAGCAATGTTTCAAAAACAATACATGAAATTTTAAAACATTTAACAATCATGCATGTGGCAAGGTTCTGAGTCTGTTTACAGATTGGTTTTACACAACAATACATAATTACAATGTGGGATAAATAAAGATAAGCATCCATGAGAATTTCACAATTAAATTGTTAAACTTCACATGTGTGGATACAGTACACATTACTGATATCATACACAATAGGTGTATATAGTGGTCAGCTGTTCTGATTGTTGTAGTTGTTACACTTAGGTTTTAATCTGTGTTATATAAGCAGTTAAAAGAATCAAGGTGATAGGGGTCACTAATAAGTGCATACAATATGATGTAATAGATCCAGGTTCAGTCTAATTAGACCATGTTTGTAAACATGTAATGGAATCTAGGGCTTCCCCCTGAGTTTAAGTCTGATATCCATAAGTATGTTTCCAAGGTGATTTTCTCCAGACCATTTGGTTTCATCTGCAATGAGGGCCTTGTCCTTCATGGTCAGTCCACAGCCCCAGAAACGGTCTGCACTTACCTCAACAAGCTTCTTATCTCCAGTAGAAAGTAGGAAAGTCTTCAGGTGACCGTTCTGTTCAAATTTGGCTCTGACCGCTGTTTTCATGGCCACCAGGGCACCTGTCTGATGCCACTTGGCGACGTCGAGCTTAATCCGCTTGGCACGTCTGAAGCAGTCTATGGGCGTCTTGGCACGCGAGATATCCGCAATGGCGCCGCCGTCCTCAGCAAACTCTGCCTTCGCCAGCTGGTAATACTTCTCTGTATGGGGAAATGATTTCTCGCCGATGTTCACACTGCAGTAGTGAAAGTTAGAAAGAGTACTCTGTCCTCCGAAGAAAGCCCGCATCTCTCCAACTTCTGGGGTCGCGATATCCGCAGGGTTGAGGTCTGCAGGCAGCTCAGCCAGAGTGTCCACCGTATATGCCTGGCTATCCACAATCAAGCGATCAACACTGATGGTGGCCCTCCTGCCGAGCTCCCGCGCCTTCTTCATTATTGGGGTGAGGATGCGTCTCCTGTTTTGGATTTCGGCTGAAAAGTCCTCGTTCATCCAAATGTTTGACCTCGCTAGTTTGCTGCGCTTGTCCCATATATTAATTCGATCCTGATACCACAAAAACTTGACTATTATGGGACGTGGCTTTTGATTGTTGGCTCTCTTGGGTCCCAGTCTGTGGCTCCTCACTATCTTTATACTGTTCACATCTTCAATTCCCAGTGTCTCTTTAAAGAGTTTCCTCAGGAGAGCACTGCAATCCTCACCCTCTGTTTCAGGTATTCCATCAAACAAGAGGTTATCCCTCCTTGACTGGGCCTCCTGTTTGATAATCTGCTCCTTTAGTTTAGTCACTTCAATACTGAGCTGAGCATTGTTGCCTTTCACTGATGACAACTCAGTGTTCATGGCCCTAATCAGATCTGTCTGTGTTTTGGCTTTATCTTGGTTGGCAGAGAGTAATCCCTGACAGTCCTCCACTGATTTAGTCAGGCCTTTAACTTCATCCTGGAGAGACTCGATGGTATTAGTCAACTCATCCAGGTGGCACATGATGGTTTGTTTATCTTCCTTTTTGAGTTTTGAGAGTGCATTTTTCAACATATCCTTAGATTTTGGGCTGGTTCCTGACATGGTTTCTGCTTCTCAGTCTCACAAGATGATGTACAGGTAATGTTTCACAGATGGTACAAGGTATGGTACTGTCCAATATGTTTAAACTGTATAAAACTTGCAAAATCTCTGGAGCACAGCAAAGTCTGCACTACCTGTCAGCTATCTTAATCCTCTTCCCCAAAAGGTGGCTGGCAGATCCTAAGGAGGAGAGCCTAAAAATTAACTGTGAAAAAACTTAACAAAACCACTGTTCATAGGATGTTACTATAGGCCAACAGACAGAAATATATCTAACGTCCATGAATTAAATACATATCTTGGAAAGATTCCCCAATCTGACACAAACATCCCTAATATATTACTAACAGGGGATTTCAATGTACAAGACATCACATGGGAGAATATGTCCTATAAGCCGAGCCCTGCATATGGGATCGACCTAAATACAGCATTGATTGATACTTTTAATGAACATTGTCTCTCACAAGTAAATCCGCACCCAACCAGGGGAGGAAATAGGTTAGATCTGGTCGGTACAACAAACCCTAGCCTAGTAAATAAAGTATCTGTCCATCCAGAAATGAGTGACCATGATGTGGTGATAACAGAAATCAATGCAAAAGCCACACTGGCAAAGAAAAAGCTAAGAAATGTATTGCTGTACAAAAAAGGAGACATGAATGCAATAAAACAAGACATGCATATCTTTTTTGAAGATGAAGTTAAGGATTCAAGTCTCCCAATTGAAACTCTGAATAATAAGTTCACAGCTAGGCTTATGGAGTCTATCAATAAACACATTCAAATTAAGAAGATGACTGGTAAATGGGATGTACCATGGATGACAAAGGAAATTAAGAGACAAATTAGAAGAAAACAAAGACCATACAACAAGGCTGAAAGAACTAAAAAGGATTCTGACATTAGAAAATTCAGACACCTTAAGAAACACATAAAACATAATTTGAAAGAATCCCACAATGAATATGTCCTTGGGCTGCTCGATTTACCTGACATTGAATTCAGTAGACCATCAATGGGAAAAAGGTTCTGGAACTATATTAGATTCAGGCGCAAAGATACTGTTGGTGTACCAACACTAACAGAAAAGGCATTGAAGTGAAAGACAGTAAAGGCAAGACAGAAGTTCTTTCACATCGGTACAAATCTGTTTTCTCTACTGAAAACATGGAAAATATTCCTGACAAAGGTGATCCAAATTCTACACAAATAGAACCAATTACCATCACAATTGCTGGTGTAGAAAAACTGCTCTCTAACCTAAACTGCAAAAAAGCCAAGAGTTTTGAAAGAATGTTCACAGGAAATAGCTCCAATCCTCCAAAATATATTCCAAGAATCACTTGATAAAGGAGAAGTTCCAAAAGCATGGCGTACAGCAAATATAGTTGCAGTCTTTCAAAAAGGAGACAAACGCTGTGCCGCAAACTACAGGCCAGTTTCTATGACATGTGTCCCCTGTAAGATCTTGGAGCATATAATTGTTAACTTTACAATATCCTGGTAAATTTTCAGCATGGATTCAATGTGAAACTCAGTTAATCACAACCTTACAGGATATGCTCAAGGCTAGAAATGATGGACAAAATGTTGACATGCTCATTCTCGATTTTAGTAAAGCCTTTGACACAGTCTGCCATGAGTGGATGAATCGCAAGCTTGAGCATAATGGAACCTCAGGGCAGGTTGGCTCAAAGATAAAAAACTGGCTTACGAACCGTGAACAGAGGGTAGTTATTGACGGTGATGAATCTGATCCTGTCCATGTTAAATCTGGTGTGCCTCAGGGTACAGTACTTGGACCAATACTATTCTTACTCTACATTAATGACATTGGAGAGAAGCTAAAACATTGAAACATAAGGCTCTTTGCTGATGACAGCCTTCTATATAGAATAGTTGAAGGTGATGATGATGCAGCAACATGCAAGAGGACCTAAATATGCTGGAGGAATGGTCAAATGAGTGGCAAATGGACTTCAATGCTCAGAAATGCTACACCTTGAGCAGCAAGAAACAAAATCAAGCTTTTAACACAAGAAAATATACATTAAATGGTCACATCTTGCAACATGTTGAACATCATCCCTACCTTGGTGTCGAACTCCAAACTGACATGAAATGGGATGAGCATATTAACAACATTGTCTGCAGAGCAAATCAAGTACTTGGATTTATAAGAAGGAATTTCAACATGTGCCTAGGAAATATCAAACAGGCTGCCTACACTTCACTTGTGCGCCCTCACTTAGAGTATGCATCAAGTGTATGGAACCCTTACCTCAAGAAAGACATAGACCGCATAGAATCAGTTCAAAGACAAGCTGCTAGATTTGTGGCTGGCAACTGGAAGAGAGAACTAGGCACTGTAATAAAAATCCTGGAAGACTTATATATATATATAATAGACCCCCAAATGACCCTGTTTTGGTTTGGTTATGACCCTGTTTTGGTTTGGTTAATTTTGAATTTTTTTTTACTCAGTTGTTTAATGATTTGTCTCTATTATTAAGCTGAGAAAAAAAATCAGCTACTCTTGTTGATTGGACATATGCCAAGGTTATATGGTCGTCTGAAGGTTGACCATTTTAGAAGGTAATTTGATCTTGAAAGTGTCAATTGTGATCGAGTTCCTAAATCTAAATTTGGAAAATAAATCATTTTCGTCTGAGCCTGTCATGCCTAATTGTGCAAATAACACATGTTTCAATGTCAAAGTAAGATATTTTATTATTTATGGAAATTATTTTGAAAAGCAAGGATTAGTTCAATGAAAATAATCAGTACACGAAGAAGAATGATTTCCAGCCTAATTTTATATTAACTTTAAAAGTTTCTTTTCTGAAATCTCACTTCTCTGGAGGAAGTCCTCCGCCCAGACGTAAGCATAAGGTGTCACAAGGTGGCGCTTCCATATAAATTCGACACAAGGTGGCACTACCATACAATCCGAACCTCAAACATCAACAAGCACACAAAGACATTTACCAAGTAGAATAAATACCGATGTAGTTTTTTACGGCTTGTGCTGTGCCATATATTCTTGTGTGACTGTTGGTTGTTTTTTGCAATATGTCATTTCATAAATTGTGAGATCTAACGTATCTATCGTGCCATATACCAAATAAAATTGTAGTGGATATTGGGGATGTTCTAGGATTAACTGATAAGATAATTACCCTTTATTGTTGCATTCAATTTCAAATAATTATAAATTAAATTTTAATGTATACCTATCCTATTTTAAACCTTTAACAATTAAGATAGATCTAAAGCATCCGTTTTATGACCAGTAATAAAGTGATATCAAAACCAGTTTGTATACACAACACTATAGCTTGGTCATGTTTAATTTTGCCTGTGCATACTTTGATAACTTGAACATTGATCAGTCTAGGAGCACTTGATCTGGTTGCCTTTCCAAACTTTCCACTCTGACACAAATTCTTCCACTCTGACACATATTTGTGTCAGAGTGGAGACCTTTATTTGAAATAGCTTCGGCTCGTAAGATATTTTGATGAAATATGTGTTTTTATGCATTCAGAGCTACAACAAATGATTTCCAAATGGATATTGAGGACAATGTTTAAGATTTGCATTTGAAGGAGATAGATATATTATTAGAGATTATGATAATCACGTGACCGAAGCGAAACAGGTGAAGCCGCTTGTAGAAAGGTTATTAGCCTCTGACATGAAAAAAAAAACACAAGACCAAACGGGAAATTATTTCATAATGCCGTGAAGAAAGCTTTTACTTTAAATACCATTGCCAGTAAAAGGTTGACCCTTTATGTTTTTCTGTTGTTTTTGTTTTTGTTTTTTGGGTTTTTTGGGATTTTCTGGTTTTTTTTTTTTCAAGTATGGCAATCATCAGATCTAGTGAGGGGCCAAGTCATGACCTTTGGCTTGGAGGTCCATACACGATAACCCTGCATCTTCCAACCAAAATCATTTTACGATTGTACTTGAGCCACTGAAATCAATATTTATAATCAATATTTGAAATCAATATTTGTAAGATATGAAAGGAAATGAATGTAAATATGATAACAAGTAAGTATGGTATAGAAACCATATTGTTAATAAATCTAAAAGCGAGTTATCGTTTGCCATCAATTTTTATAAAGCTAAATGTTAGTTATTTCTTTTTTATAATTACCCAAACTGAAGGTTCTACTTAATATCAAGATGAGGTAAGAATTGATATCAAAAGAATAAAATGTCCGTTTAACCTCTCGCAGCCTCTCGCAGCTTCTCGCAGCCTGATGTCCGGAATAGGTTGTAAGACATCCAATCAACAATAAACAATCCTAATTCTCATCATGATTTAGTCACAGGATTTATTATTGTCGTCCATGATAAACGTCATGGGATAACAAGTCCATGCACTCATCCTGCCTACTTCTCTCTTTGCATTGATTTCCAAACGTCCTGTGAAATACACCATGAATTATAACATAAAATTGCCACTTCACTCTGACATTTACACACATATGTATGTAGCTTAACTGAGCTGGAGCGTCTTTCTTAATGAATCAATATATATATATATATATATATATATATATATATATATATATATATATATATATATATATATATATATATATATATATATATATATATATATATATATATAAATATATATAAAGTTGCATATAAATGATTTATTTGCAAAACCTACTTACAAATAAATCTGCCTACCACCAAACATTCTGGAGGAATGTTGACTGTGCTGCTGCAATTGGATCCACTGTAACAATTGCAGCAGTCAACAGACCTCAGGACATAAAACAGACCTCAGGACATTGAACATTTTGAGAACAGGTATAAAACAATCAATCAAAACAATACATAATGAACAAATATATATACAGGCTGACAACTGGATCCACTGTAACAGTTGTCAGCTGGCTTGGCCATTTTCCCAATACCGTTGACATATAGTTCTACTTTATATAATTGGGTATTGAGCTAATATATAGTTACAAATATAGTATTAGGGCGGGATGGAGGGAAAACGTTCAGGAGAGACTAAGAGGCCGAGCCAGTGAAATGCAGCTTCTTATATATGCGTGCTTGCTTTGAAATTGCAATTAGCTGGGCGGCTCGGCTTGACACTTGGAGTCCTCCCCATACCTCGCTCACCTTTAAGCAACTTTATACCCATAAAGTCATCATCATATATATATATATATATATATATATTAATTCATTAATTATTAATTCATTAAGAAAGACACTCCAGCTCAGTTACGCTACATGAAGTTTTAAGTTCAGAAATTAAATACATTTCTTTAAATGTATTTGCCTTGTTGCAAATGTTCAAATATCATCACAACAATAGTCGGTTCAAGATCTGTTTGTACTTTGAAAGGTAGAGCGTTTCCAGATAATTAGTTCGGAGTAGCCAGGATCTAAAACTAAAAACAAAATATTAAGGATTCTTGGTTAGATTATGAAGATCCCGGATGTGTGATAATTATTTGGGATAGTTAGAAGACATCCCGAGATGAAATCTCAATGTATTTATACATCTACCTTTATCTATGGCATAAGGTTATGTTAATGTTTATGCTTATTCACAAATATTTTACAGGTAGATTAGATAATGGAGAAATATCCTTTGTTACTGTATCTGATGTATGAGACACTAATTGCTTTTACCACACATGTCTTGTTCTATCATCACAATTTAAGGGACAATATAAAATGTTTATCTTCTACTTGAGCATAACACTCTACTTCAGTTCTGTCACGTTCCCCTTATGTAGCACAATAGATCAATAGCTTCCCCCTTTGTTTTGAGAACAGGTAGGATATCTATCTTGTATATAACTGCCACATGAGATAATGCTGATGCATTTCCTTTGGAATCTTGGTATTTCACGTGAGTAAACATTCCATTCTAAGATTTTATCTTTCAAAGTGAGATCCAAAATATCATTCAAATTTAACCTGTAGATTTTCATCCTCATATTGTTTGTTTACAACACAAATGTGTTTTGCAGACACAAAACTCTTAAAAAGCCAGAACTCCATGACAACTTTATATTTCAGCTGAGATTTGAGATTTTGGTATTTTCCTATTGATGAACACTTGACCTTGTGAACTATTTTACAAAGGGGCACCTGGTTATCTAATTTATCAAAATGGCTATTTACCCAATCACACCCCATTTGTGCCGATTTCAGTAAAGCCACCAAGGCAATGTGTTTCTTTTATTAAATCGGCCGGTAATCCAAGGAGTGATAAGGACACTAGGGGACTTTCAACCACTTTTGGTCAATTTCAAAACACTGTACGGGTTGTTGGGAACCTTTAACTGCAACATTCAAGTTACTACTCTCCATAACAGGATTTCTCTCTATATCAGTCCCTGTCTCCAAAGGTAAAAAGCTGTACACAGGATCAGTCGCAGGTCATTAGTATTCATATAAATTCTGGCTGTCCGCTGATTGGTGAAAGAATATGAATAGATTTGCTTTATACAGGCGCTTGTACTGATTGGCCAGTTTATGTGTCAGACCCCTAATACAGTTTAATCCAGATGTTGATCAATTCAGATTTTATGATATTTTTGTGAGCAAGGCAAGTATTTATAACTTGGGGAATTCTAAATTTGGAATGGTATCAAATATAGGACAATGGCTTCAGAGTTAGTAATTGAAGTAATGCAGAGAATGCAGTATCCTTGTCTTCGAGTCAATCATAGTTCACTATTTTGTTGAGTTATTTCCCATAATGATTGCATATGCCATTCTGAAGTTTGTTTGGTCAACATTATAATATGACACACTCCTCACAGTGTCAACTATCCACAGATATGGTAGTGGTGATACTGCAGGAGTGTGATAATATGAGACAAAAGATCAGCTGAAAGATCTGTAATATCCCTTGGTCAAATAATCAATATAGATTCCACAGGGTTCTGTCCTAAGTCCTTATACTCTTTACTATCTACATGTCCCCATTGGCTGACATTCTGTCCACGTATTGTCTCAACTATCACATCTATGCAGATGATACCCAGATTTACGTTCCAGTGGACCACACATCCAGTCATCATGTAGGCATGAGTAGAAACAGATTAGAGGAATGCGACAGGAAAGTTAGAACCTTCCTGATCTCTAACAAAATGAAAATCAACGATGGCAAGACAGAAATGCTAGTACTAGTGTGTAAACGAGGGGATCGGTACCTTGTTATTATTATTGGATTGCATTATGTCAAACATTATGAGAACGCATATTTTGTACCATGAAGAACCCAAACACAGTGCAAATTGAATATGATTCAAGTTTTTCTTTTCTGGATTAAGTAAAAATAAAAAAAGTCTCTAGAATTTTATACTACTAAATATTTTGTAACAGTAAATATCTTATAAGACTAAATAACCTAACAACTACTCTCCATAGCAATGCCAGGATTTGTACCTAGCTCTGCAATAATTGACCATAATCGGTGAGTACTGAGAGGTCACGCCCATAACAAGCTTCTTTTAGAAGCCAATCGACACCAAGTAAAAAATGTTGTCAATGTAATAACACAGCCAATCAGTATCCTTGTTTTGGTAAGGAAGTGAGTACAACAACAAATACATGTGCAAGTATAACTCAGTCAACTGGTGTCAGTGTTTTGGATGTGTGTGAAGTTTGTTACTTATTCACTTTTCACAGTTCATTATTCAATTTTTTTTCAAAGTAAATAGATGAGGTTGTCAACATGTTATATTTGCAATATTGTTTTCAAAATGTCACTGGGATGTATTTTGTGGCACTGTAAAAAGTGAACTGTGAAAAGTGAATAAGTAACAAACTTCACAAATGTTTGTTTGGGCAGAAAGTGAGTGCACCTGATGTGTGTGCCAGTATAAGCCAATTGGGCAGACATTGTGAGTGCACATGTGCAAAGACCACCAATTATCCACCTGTCTGTGGATTATGCAATCGACCTTGCGGAATAGATTGAAACAGTGTCATGCCTATTAGGGCAGAGGTAGTATATGACTCTACCTCGCCATGCAGAGTACATAACAACTGAAGGAAAATGAATTCGTCGTCGGACAATATCATTTATAACCATTTACTTCCAGATCCTGAATTGACATAAAACAGACCAACACTAAGTTTATAAAATGGAATATGATCACAAAGTCCACACCAAGTCACCTAACACAACAATCCATGTCCTATGCAACACTTCAAGACATGTTTTGTCATTGGCTGCCCATGTGTATCTATGCATTAGTATAGGATACTGTATGGTCACAAGATCATTATGCAGTATAATCATAGAGTGAAACGAGACCATTAAGTAATGAATGAGTGTCCATACCTTATCTGCATGGACTGACAAAGCACTCAAACTGATTTGATTCCATACTCTGAAGTTCAGTAAATGTATATCAGTACATGAATGTATATCTCATGATTATCACATATTGTAATCAATTTCAATTTCTTCAAATTTCCAAATCATTCTCTTCAACAGTGAACAGACAAAGCCATTTACTTTATATCACACTTTGGATAAGAAATAAATGAGCCTTGATTTTATTTCTGACAATCATGTTCTGGTTGGATAACCATCACAAACAGTACCAAAACTGAAAGGTATAAGAAACTTATCTGTGATGTCAGGGAAAGCTCAGATTTTTTGTTGTTCACAACTGGCAATTCACAAGTCTTCAAAAATTAGGTTTGAGTTTACTTATTTTCTTTTATTTAAAACTAAATCAAACAAGAATTACAACTACGAATCAAGCAGTCATGATATTTCTGCTGCAAAGTTGTAATGTATTGTGTCACAGTGTTTCATTCAATATTATTAGAGATTTTCTTTAAAGATCATAGAAATTCACATCTCCAATCACTGGCTTCCAGGTTGCATAATGGGCATGTCTCATTCCATGCCTGCAGTGAGTTTATAGAGCAAGTATTGCGTGATAAAAAGTACAGCAATACTGATTTGTGATTGGCTAGAGAAACTAGGCCATATTTTAACTCATTAGACATTACTTGTATAAGTGTAGGATATAGATTACCTACCTATAAACTCTCAGGAATATATATAGACAATCATGGACAATCACGATCTCTGGCAGAATATCATGCATAGTTATTGTGTGCCGCGTGAAGTCAACAAGTGCAGGCTGATGCATTGCCTCACTCACCGGACATAGAGATGACTCACCGGACATAGAGATGACGTGATTCCCCCACGCGACGCAGGCAAGACGTGCACAACCTGTGCGCAACCCCGTAGCAGGAGAAGATGCCACGCAGGCAGACCCCAATCACATGATGCTCAACGATCCTTTAAAAGGCCCCGCAACTGTTAGACGAGAGGGAGAAGCAGAGTTCCAGCGTCCACTTGCCTAGAAGATCCACGACACTCAGCATCGTGACCACATGGACTTGGGTGTTTTATGTATTCTCAGGACTCTATTAGTATCATGGATTTGGGTATTTCATATGCCTCGCTCATTGCCATGCCGGCCTAGCCAGACAAGGATATACAGCACCGAATAAAGGTAGATATTGTGCAGTGTATATTCTGTGTCTGCAGTCCTTATTACCTCACACCTCATATAGGTAGATAGGGTTTGCTAGGTTCCGTGCCCCGCCTCACAGTAGCCAGCGAGTAGAGTAGAGTATCGATTCCCCGTCCACGTCCCCCAATGACGGATACTTGTTTTCTACTCAATCCGATATTGTGTATGGTCATGTGACCATAATTTATCGAAAACTTAATATAAGCTTGACTCTGGCTAAAAAAACAAAAACTGGCCCCAAACAAAAACCTTGGTATGTATTTTTCTGCATGTTTCACCAAATTTCTGTCAATCTTATGTTTCAAATTAGATAAAAAATATTTTGGTATATCAAAGAGCAAAGCACTTTAGAAACTATAAACCTTACCTTTTGCTGTCTTAAAATATATCTTTCATGAAGTTAAAATTTGTGTTTGAGAAATGACAAAAGTCTGTGATTGAGTGATGAACATCCAAGAATGTTTACAAAAATTGTGTGCCTCCTTTTGCGCATAATGTTTACAAAAGTCGTGTGCCTCATTTTGCTCATAGTATTTACAAAAATGGTGTGCCTCCTTTTGCTCATAATGGTTACAAAAATTGTGTGCCTCCTTTTGCTCATAATGGTTACAAAAATTGTGCGCCTCCTTTTGCTCATAATGTTTACAAAGATTGTGTGCCTCCTTTTACTCATAATGTTTACAAAGATTATGTGCCTCCTTTTGCTCATAATGTCTACAAAAGATATGTGCCTCCTTTTGCTCATAATGTTTGCAAAATAATATAAGTCACACCCAACTGAGCATAAGATATAGATAGTATTCTGTGGGACACTATTCATTTCAACAATTCCCTCAGCAGGCCTTTTATTTTTGTCCAAGTGCGATGAGGTTTGGACAGAGATATGAATCAATGTAAGGCCGGGGTAAGTTTCGAAACAACAAAATATAAGGATTGCTTGGTACAGAACAGAAATATCCACACTTTAAGGTCATGAAAGTAAAATTAATGACTTTATGCTCGGATTAAAATTGTTTTTCTTGCAAGGTTGTGATACCAACTTTCATCACTTTAGTCAGAAGGGAGAATTGACATTACATTGATCAAATAATTTCAGCGCCATCTTGGCTTAGATAGCCTGTGGTTACAGTCATCCTTAAATGATCCTAGTGCTCCTGATTTGAAACAGGTTAAGTGTGGTTAAAGACTGTAAGCTTGATAATATGCCAATGACATATAAGACATGCAAGGTGCACATTATTACTATGTGCTATCTCAATATATCCGAGATGCGTTGGTATAAAACACATAAACACATTCAGGTGACACGTAACCTGTTGATTTCCATCAATGCTGGTAGGGTTAAATTTGGACACCACCATGTTTTGAAGGTCTTAAATTTTATTGTTTTGGAATAATCATGTGCTCATCTGATGGACTCAATAGCAGAGTGTTTTGCGTATGACTGTATTTTGAGGGTTGATGTTCAAATCTACTTTGCCTTTGAGAGTTGAGGTTCTTTCCTACCTTTGCCTTTGAGAGTTGAGATTCCTTCCTACCTTTGACTTTGAGAGTTGAGGTTCCTTCCTACCTTTGCCTTTGAGAGTTGAGGTTCCTTCCTACCTTTGCCTTGAGGTTCCTTCCTACCTTTGCCTTTGAGAGTTGAGGTTCCTTCCTATACTTTTGCCTTTGAGAGTTGAGGTTCCTTCCTACCTTTGCCTTGAGGTTCTTTCCTACCTTTGCCTTTGAGAGTTGAGGTTCTTTCCTACCTTTGCCTTTGAGAGTTGAGATTCCTTCCTATACCTTTGCCTTTAAGAGTTGAGGTTCCTTCCTACCTTTGCCTTTGAGAGTTGAGGTTCCTTCCTACCTTTGCCTTTGAGAGTTGAGGTTCCTTCCTACCTTTGCCTTTGGGAGTTGAGGTTCCTTCCTACCTTTGCCTTTGGGAGTTGAGGTTCCTTCCTACCTTTGCCTTTGAGAGTTCTGGGGTTTTTTTTCGGAATTGAACTGGTTACATTTTTTTTCTGTTTAGATTTGAAAATTGACTTGTAATGGATGGCAATAAGGTGATTATAGACAGACCAGTTTATGACCAGGACTTGTATGTTCAGAACAATGGGCCTTTACATCAGAGAGACAGAAGTCCAAGGAAGAGAGCTAAAACCTGGGCTGGCAACTGCACGCCTACCTGCTTGGCCAAATCCCTCCTCAATCTCCTGCCTTGCATCAAGATACTCAAGAACTACAGTCTCAAGGATGATCTACTCAGTGACGTCATCGCCGGAATTACAGTTGGAATCATGCAGATTCCACAAGGTGCGCATATTACAAGTTATCTGCATCCTGGTGTAGGTATATTCAAACCATCATGCTGCTTTTGGGGTAGTTTACCCAAAATAGAAAAACAAAAATGCTTTGAGAATGAAGTTGTTATGAATAGTTATACTTATGTCCATATGAAATCAATTTAAGTAAAAATTTATCAACATCACGGTGAGCGATAATTGGAAAGATGTTATTTATTGCGTGGACGTCCAATTACCATGGTGATAAGAAGCCATGTGTTACCCTATGTCAAGGAAGGAGAAAGAGGTGTTCTGATTAGTATGCAATTTAAAAGATACCCCTTTAATATTAAAGACATCGTATCGTGATCTGAAGCAAACTAGAAGCTGACTTCTGTCAGGTGTCAAGTAGGCACCGTTTCGGAATTTAATCAATTCCTGACTTTGTGTCAATGGTCATTTATCAAAATTTTAATTAAAACTCTTTTATATCAATCTAGGGCACATAGAATGATATGTTTAAAGCTCTATTATCGCTTTATAACTTCAGAGTCATTAAAATAATTGGCGCGAAATAAGAGTGAGGTTGGAAAACATCTGCAAACATTAGTCAATGCAAACCCCAAGCTCGTTATGTGTGAACAACCTCAAATTATTCATTAAATACTTTAAGCTTGAATGTTTTGTGATCTGTCATTCTCAGCAAATGCCTTTAGTAGAATACAAGTATCTGAACTTTGTGTCCAAACCGGAAATAGGATTGCCAATTGTAAGCCAATAGCAATGGCTGCAGCACAAACGTCATGAATATAATATATAGACAAGCAGACTGAGCGTTAAAACATATTCTCCGCCACGTCAGCAGATCCAATATATCATGGATATAGAATTGCCTTGAGTACAACATGCGTTGTATAAAACCGTTTTTTTAATGAAATTGCTCATTATTATGAATACAATTTTTTCAGGTTTGGCCTATGGGCAGCTCGCATCCCTGACTCCAGTCTATGGCCTCTACACGGCCTTCATGCCAGTTATCATGTACTTCTTCTTTGGTACTTCAAAACATATTTCATTTGGTAAGTACCATACTTGAGGGCCAATACTGAGATAACCTTGAGGTGTCTTTTTTGTAACAAGAATATGGATCTGTTTTGACATATGATTGTCAGGATTTTACATACACATTATACAGTGTAGCTTTTTTTAAGTCATTGACATCCTGCAACATGGGTTGAACTCAATATATCTGCACTGGATTCATGTTCGGGCTAGAATTGATTTCTAAATTTTGCTTAATACCTAGAAGGCATTAAATGGTAAGGCGCCCCCTTACCATGTAATCTATTCTCAGTAAGGCACAGTGATAGAGACCTTAGATCTTATGATGGCACGTACCAAGGTGTCCCCAAGACTCGCCTAAAGATATATGTATGTATGTATGTATGTATGTATGTATGTATGTATGTATGTATGTATGTATGTATGTATGTATGTATGTATGTATGTATGTATGTATGTATGTGTGTATGTGTGTATGTGTGTATGTGTGTATGTGTGTATGTGTGTCTGTGTGTGTGTGTGTGTGTGTGTGTGTGTGTATGTCTGTATGTCTGTACATGTTATCAACTTTAGACGGAAAATGTGCATAATGAAAATACATATTTCAGGTCCGTTCGCCATAGCCAGTTTGATGTTAGCTACCACTATTGACAAGTCTGACTGTGGCACTCTGTTCCCCACAACGGAACTGACAACACAACATCCCTCGGATAGTACAGTAGACATATATGACGTAATCAATGCTACCACATCCACAGGAAGTGATGACGTCATCGATCCCGTCATGCAGTGCAAGTTAGGTGTGGCAATGGCAGTAACGCTGATGGTGGGCATAATACAGGTGATGCCCTCTAGTTGAATTTCTCTATAAATAGTTTCTCCACTGTTCAATTTTGTAATTAATTTTCACACATTATTTTCAAAATTTAAAAAATGTTTATATATTTCACATAGTTGTATATTCATCCACTAAAAATGCATTGTAACCTCCTTTTTAAACCAAGACGATATCATTTGATCATAATGTTTTTTGTGCTCTGCTTTTGATATTTTGTGGTGTCATATCCAGAGAACCTGGGAGTCGTATATGTATTAATGTGTTTTTAACATTTATATCTCCATAGAGAGTTCAAACCTCCAAAGGTTTTTTGATAAACTACTTAAATGTATATTTTGCCTCTCAGCTCCCAGATCTTGAGCAGCAAACTCTCTTAACAAGGGTATAAGCAATAAATGAGTATCCAATAATTAGATGTTCTCATTGACTGATAACATTGTATATTTACATATACATTATATCAATTGAAATTATGAAAGTAAATAACTGTTATTGGTGTCTGTTGGCAAGCATGGTGAACATATATTTCTAGCTCTGATTGTTCTGCTGCTGTGGCTTATGTCAATATGGTAATGTGGCCATGGTTTATGGGTTGGCCATGATAATTCTCAGTTTCAGTATATCTCAATATTCATTGATTGAGAGCTTTGGGTTCGTCTTAGTGTGTCTCTGATATTTTAGCTAGTACAACCACCTTCCATCTTGGCTTTATCTCCCTGTATCTCTGATATAAGAGCGAGCCATTGGTATCATTCATTTCGGCTTAACCTCATTGTGTCCCCAATTTCTCAGCTTGCCATTAATCATATCTCAGTGTATCTCTGATATTTCAGCTTTCCATGGGCATCCTACAGCTTGGTTTTATCTCAGTATATCTCTGATATTTCAGCTTGCCATGGGCATCCTGCAGCTTGGTTTTATCTTGGTGTATCTCTGATATTTCAGCTTGCCATGGGCATCCTGCAGCTTGGTTTTATATCGGTGTATCTCTGATATTTCAGCTTGCCTTGGGCATCCTGCAGCTTGGTTATATCTCAGTATATCTCTGATATTTCAGCTTTCCATGGGCATCCTGCAGTTTGGTTATATCTCAATATATCTCTGATATTTCAGCTTGCCATGGGCATCCTACAGCTTGGTTTTATCTCAGTATATCTCTGATATTTCAGCTTGCCATGGGCATCCTGCAGCTTGGTTTTATATCGGTGTATCTCTGATATTTCAGCTTGCCATGGGCATCCTGCAGCTTGGTTATATCTCAATATGTCTCTGATATTTCAGCTTGCCATGGGCATCCTGCAGTTTGGTTATATCTCAATATATCTCTGATATTTCAGCTTGCCATGGGCATCCTACAGCTTGGTTTTATCTTGGTATATCTCTGATATTTCAGCTTGCCAGGGGCATCCTACAGCTTGGTTTTATCTTGGTATATCTCTGATATTTCAGCTTGCCATGGGCATCCTGCAGCTTGGTTTTATATCGGTGTATCTCTGATATTTCAGCTTGCCATGGGCATCCTACAGCTTGGTTTTATCTCAGTATATCTCTGATATTTCAGCTTGCCATGGGCATCCTACAGCTTGGTTTTATCTTGGTATATCTCTGATATTTCAGCTTGCCATGGGCATCCTGCAGCTTGGTTTTATATCGGTGTAACTCTGATATTTCAGCTTGCCATGTACATCCTACAGTTTGGTTATATCTCAATATATCTCTGATATTTCAGCTTGCCATGGGCATCCTGCAGCTTGGTTCTATCTCAATATATCTCTGATATTTCAGCTTGCCTTGGGCATCCTGCAGCTTGGTTTTATCTCGGTATATCTCTGATATTTCAGCTTGCCATGGGCATCCTGCAGCTTGGTTTTATATCGGTGTATCTCTGATATTTCAGCTTCCATGGGCATCCAACAGCTTGGTTTTATCTTGGTATATCTCTGATATTTCAGCTTGCCATGGGCATCCTGCAGCTTGGTTTTATCTCGGTATATCTCTGATATTTCAGCTTGCCATGGGCATCCTGCAGCTTGGTTTTATATCGGTGTATCTCTGATATTTCAGCTTCCATGGGCATCCAACAGCTTGGTTTTATCTTGGTATATCTCTGATATGTGAGCATGCCATGGGCATCCTGCAGCTTGGTTTTATCTTGGTTATCTCTGATATTTCAGCTTGCCATGGGCATCCTGCAGCTTGGTTTTATCTCGGTATATCTCTGATATTTCAGCTTGCCATGGGCATCCTGCAGCTTGGTTTTATCTCAGTATATCTCTGATATTTCAGCTTGCCATGGGCATCCTGCAGCTTGGTTTTATCTCAGTATATCTCTGATATTTCAGCTTGCCATGGGCATCCTGCAGCTTGGTTTTATCTCAGTATATCTCTGATATTTCAGCTTGCCTTGGGCATCCTGCAGCTTGGTTTTATATCGGTGTATCTCTGATATTTCAGCTTCCATGGGCATCCAACAGCTTGGTTTTATCTTGGTATATCTCTGATATTTCAGCTTGCCATGGGCATCCTGCAGCTTGGTTTTATCTCGGTATATCTCTGATATTTCAGCTTGCCATGGGCATCCTGCAGCTTGGTTTTATATCAGTGTATCTCTGATATTTCAGCTTCCATGGGCATCCAACAACTTGGTTTTATCTTGGTATATCTCTGATATTTCAGCTTGCCATGGGCATCCTGCAGCTTGGTTTTATCTTGGTATATCTCTGATATTTCAGCTTGCCATGGGCATCCTGCAGCTTGGTTTTATCTCAGTATATCTCTGATATTTCAGCTTGCCATGGGCATCCTGCAGCTTGGTTTTATCTCAGTATATCTCTGATATTTCAGCTTGCCATGGGCATCCTGCAGCTTGATTTTATCTCGGTATATCTCTGATATTTCAGCTTCCCATGGGCTTGGTTTTATCTCAGTATATCTCTGATATTTCAGCTTGCCATGGGCATCCTGCAGCTTGGTTTTATCTCGGTATATCTCTGATATTTCAGCTTGCCATGGGCATCCTGCAGCTTGGTTCTATCTCAATATATCTTTGATATTTCAGCTTGCCTTGGGCATCCTGCAGCTTGGTTCTATCTCAATATATCTCTGATATTTCAGCTTGCCTTGGGCATCCTGCAGCTTGGTTATATATCGGTGTATCTCTGATATTTCAGCTTGCCATGGGCATCCTGCAGCTTGGTTTTATCTCAATATATCTCTGATATTTCAGCTTGCCATGGGCATCCTGCAGCTTGGTTTTATCTCCATATATCTCTGATATTTCAGCTTGCCATGGGCATCCTGCAGTTTGGTTATATCTCAATATATCTCTGATATTTCAGCTTGCCTTGGGCATCCTGCAGCTTGGTTATATATCGGTGTATCTCTGATATTTCAGCTTGCCATGGGCATCCTGCAGCTTGGTTTTATCTCAATATATCTCTGATATTTCAGCTTGCCATGGGCATCCTGCAGCTTGGTTTTATCTCCATATATCTCTGATATTTCAGCTTGCCATGGGCATCCTGCAGTTTGGTTATATCTCAATATATCTCTGATATTTCAGCTTGCCTTGGGCATCCTGCAGCTTGGTTATATATCGGTGTATCTCTGATATTTCAGCTTGTCATGGGCATCCTGCAGCTTGGTTTTATCTCAATATATCTCTGATATTTCAGCTTGCCATGGGCATCCTGCAGCTTGGTTTTATCTCCATATATCTCTGATATTTCAGCTTGCCATGGGCATCCTGCAGCTTGGTTTTATATCGGTGTCTCTCTGATATTTCAGCTTGCCATGGGCATCCTGCAGCTTGGTTTTATCTCAGTATATCGCTGATATTTCAGCTTGCCATGGGCATCCTGCAGCTTGGTTTTATATCGGTGTATCTCTCTGAACCTCTGACCAGGGCACTGACATGTGCTGCAGCGTGTCACGTGTTTACAAGTCAAATAACCGCCGTCTTTGGATTGGATGTTCCTCGCCAGACTGGAGTACTCAAATTGATTTATGTAGGTTTACCTGGTAAAAGTAGAATAAAAAAGAAACAGTAACAAAGAATCCATTTCATTCAGATTTATATTGCTTGTACATTTCATCAGAAATTAA
The DNA here is from genome assembly GCA_949316495.1 of Amphiduros pacificus. Taxonomy (NCBI): domain Eukaryota; kingdom Metazoa; phylum Annelida; class Polychaeta; order Phyllodocida; family Hesionidae; genus Amphiduros; species Amphiduros pacificus. The sequence goes on along the minus strand of OX439011.1, from coordinate 15,949,838 downwards.
TACTTTAGAACAATAATTTTCTTCTTTTCTTTACCTTATCTTATATACAATAATTTGTATTTATTGATGAGAAAAAAGAAAATTTGACAAGGTGGCCTTTATTAATATATTTCTCCTAAAGCTAAACTATGATCACCCAGATATTTCTCCAAATTTGTCTAATATGTGAAAATGAAAATAGAAAAGAGCCATTGTACTCATATCTATCTGAAATGATTTGATATCATCTTTTGTAGACTTATATAGAGATATTCAAGGTGATAGATGAGACAGTGGTGGCATCCCTGATAACATCCATCGTGTCTATGTTGCTGCTGTGGGTCATTAAGGAATACCTCTCACCAAGATTCAAGAGAAAGTTCCACCTTCCCATACCAGGCGAACTAATAGTGGTCAGTTCTAACCTATATCAGCAACTTGAGGAAATGTTTGTGCAATGGGCAATTTTATGGAATTTCTTAATCCTTTTTCCACTCCAGGTCTATGAATGAAATCAGCCTGTATATATGAATGTAAAACGTGTAATGTTGACATTTCAGATGACCAATTATTGGCAAACCGTTTCAGTTTTTTTTAAGTTCAACTTTTTGGGGGAATTTGATATTTTTGTGCAATGGGGAATTGTTTGAACTTTTTACCCTTTTCTAGTCTGAGGCTATGAATGAGCTCAGCCTGTATATGTAAATGTAAAATGTCTAAGATTGACATTGCAGGTCACTGGCAATTAGCTAAGCGTTTCAGTTACAATTATTTCAATATTTTATTGTTTTTTTTGTTTGTTTGTTTTTTTTTTTTTTTTTTTTAGTTTATTTCATTATTATAGAGGTATTGATAATTGGTGCCTTATTGATAGGGGCAGAGAAACACATCTGGTATATTACTTAAAAAGTTATCATATCATCAACCCTATTTTATATCATTAAATAATATATACACAACAGAACCATCCGTGAAATTTATAACAATTACAAAAAATGATCCACTATCAGTGAATAAATTTTACACAGAACTTTCTGAATCTATACATGGACTCACCTTAAATCAGGATAATAATCAAGATCCAAATATAAATTATAATATTTTATCTAAAAATATCCAGCAGGCAAAGGATAAACATATGCCAACAAAAACAGTAAAATTTTAAAAAAGTAAACATAAAAAGTCAGCTTGGATTACTTTTGGCATTATCAATTCTATAAATTTTCGGGACAATCTATATAAGAAACTTAAAATGACTCATCCAGATTCACCCACTTATCACATACAACAAAACAAATTAAAGGATTACAATAAAATTCTAAAAAAAAGCATTAGACTGGCTCAAACAATTTATTATAAAAAGGTTTATAAGAAATATCAAGGAGATATTAAAAGTACTTGGAAAGTCATTATCAGTTTACTAAATAGAACAGGAAAGAAAAAATCATTCCCAAATATGTTTAGAGAAAATGAAAATATAATCTGTGATAAAATTGATATCGCTAATAAATTCAATTCATTCTTTGCAGACATAGGATCTAAATTAGCCAATAAAGTTAGGTTGCCTCAAAATAAACAATTTAAAGACTTCTTAACCACAAAAAATAATCTTAATTTTAAGTTTGAAAGTATAAATGAAAACACAGTCAAAGAAATTATAAATAACCTAAAAACAAAAACAAGTTTTGGGTGTGATGGAATCTCAACAAAACTTCTCAAGTGTATTCACGACATACTCTTAGCACCACTAACTTTAATAATAAATCAAATGCTGTGTACTGGAATGTTTCCTGATGAACTAAAAATTGCAAAAGTTTGTCCAATTTATAAAAAGGATGATGAAACTCTTTTCACTAATTATAGACCAATATCACTTCTTCCATCAATATCAAAAGTTTTTGAAAAAGTGATTTTCAAGCAGCTTTATCACTTTTTCCAAGATAACAAATTGTTTTATAATAGTCAGTATGGTTTTCGAACCCAACATTCAACAGAGCTTGCCACTCTCGAAGTTATTGACCGTATAATGATGTTGATTGATAAAAATGATATCCCAATTAATATATATATTGATCTATCCAAAGCCTTTGACACTTTAGACCATAGTATTTTGTTGGAAAAACTTAGTTTTTTATGGCATAAATGGAGTATCACTCAATCTAATGAAAAACTACCTTTCAGATAGAAAACAATTGGTTGAAATAGACAATATGAAATCTAAGTCAACTATTTTAAAAACTGGTGTTCCACAGGGGTCAATTTTAGGACCACTTTTATTCATAATTTATATGAATGATATCTGCTACTCAAGTAAAATATTTGATTTTATAGTCTATGCTGATGACACAACATTCTCAACTTCAATCAATATTATTTTGAAAAAATCGACACTGAGAGATGCAAACATTGCTGTAAATCAAGAATTAAATAAGGTTAATGATTGGCTAAAAGTAAATAAACTATCCCTAAACATCTCCAAAACTAAATATATGATGTTCCGTACTCCACAGAGAAAAATTGAAGAAATGGAAATAAGCATAGATGGCTTCCAGATTGAACGAGTCAAATCCTTCAATTTTCTTGGGATTACAATAAATGAAAATCTTACATGGGTTGACCATATCAATAAGATATCAAACAAAATATCAAGAAATATAGGGATTCTAAATAATCTGAAACATATACTTCCAACGAAAGCTAAACTTTTGATTTATAATTCTTTGATATTATGTCACTTCAATTTTGGAATACTTCTTTGGGGACATAGTTGTGATAGAATATTGAAATTGCAAAAAGAAAGCAGTCAGAATAATTCTACTGAAAAAATATAATGCACACACAGAGCCAATTTTCAAAGAGCTTAAGCTCCTAAGAATAAATGACATTTTAGAGCTGCAGCAGTTGAAATTCTATTATAAATTTAGAAATGATATGTTGCCAGTCTACTTTAAAAACCTTCCTCTGGTGCAAGGTAATGAGTTCCATGACTATAGTACCAGGGGTGAATTTGAAATGAGACGTTGTAAAATAAAACATGAATATGCCAGAAAATCGATTCGCTATGTAATACCAGAAATTGTAAACTCAATGCCAGATTGTATTAAAAATAAAATTGAAACTCACAGTTTACAAGGTTTCTCAAGATATATTAAAATATATTGTATAGATAAATATAAAGAAAAATGTGAAGAAGAATATTGTCATGTTTGTTCACTGAACAGATAGATAGTATAACTGTAAAAAGTACATTTCTCAATCAATTAATGTTATGAAAAAAATAAGCTTCCATGCGACACAAAGACATAAAGAACAAAGTCATATCTATGAAATCCTTATTAGCTCCTTCAAAGAACTTAAGTAAATCAGAGTATTTTATGTTTATTGCATCGTGGATCATTATGGCTAAACATATTAAATTGAAGTTAAGCATTCTTCTTCTTTTTTTTAACATTAGTACCTCCTCTTACACCTAAAATACACAGAATTCTGTATCCAGATGACAAAATTGATAGCTACTTTTATACTTCTTTCACAGGGTGGCCCCTATGAGAGCGGTAGGTATCAATCCTACCTTAATAGGAGTCTCCCTGGCCTTTTAAATTGTATATTAATTGATTAAGCAATGTATATTATGATAATTATTGTAATTATGGCCGAATAAATGAAATTTGAGTCTTGAGTCTTGAAAGGATTGTCTTAAAACAGCAATCTGCAGAAAAAGTATCTTGCTAATAGATACTCACCATTCCTAGTTATGACTTTACCATTTTTAGACACTAACTAACCTTAGCGGTTAGTGTGTCTTCAAGCCACCATTCATTCATTCATGACATGTGACACAAGAGTGATTCATTTTAATCGGGAAAGTTTAGCTTTTTGAAGTAAGATTGAGTTTCTTATCATTTTCAGGTGATTCTCAGCACTGTGGCCTGCAACTTTGGAAAATTCAACGAAAAGTATGGAGTCGAAGTTGTGAATGAAATTCCTACAGGGTAAATAAGCTGGAATATATATTGAACGGATTTCAACAATCAGCAGCAGTGAGAATCAAAACATGGCGAAACATAAAGATATTTGTGTATATTTTGGGTTTTAGGTTGCCATCACCTGAGGTGCCCTCTAGCGACCGTTTTGGAGAGGTCATAACAGATGCTCTCAGTATTGCTATTGTTACATATGCTATCAATATATCCATGGCAAAATTATTCGCAAAGAAACACAGTTATAACATTGATCCAAACCAGGTAAAATATATAAAATAAGATGAATAATTATTTGATTTTATTGAAAATAGAGATGCGAAATCAATCCAGAGACATGAAAGGTTTCACAATAATATAACTGTTCACATAACAGTAGTTGTTTTGGAACAGGTGGAGAGATTAATGAACTAAACATGTAACAAACTCTGGAGGTATCTGAATGATAAAGTTCTGTATCCTTTCTATGACATTTATCTTAAGCACCTCTGCTCGCAATTGCAACTGTACCCCTTGAACATTTAACTAAAACACTTGTCACAATGGGAACTATACTCTTGGTATGACACTTGTCACAATGGGAACTATACTCTTGGTATGACACATCTCACAATGGAACTATACTCTTGGTATGACACTTGTCACAATGGGATCTATACTCTTGGTTTGACATTTCTCATAATGGGAACTATACTCTTTGTATGACATATCTTACGATGGGAACTATACTCTTTGTATGACACTTCTCACAATGGGAACTATACTCTTTGTATGACACATCTTATGATGGGATATATACTCTTTGTATGACACACCTCACAATGGGAACTATTCTCTTGGTGTGACACACCTCACAATGGGAACTATACTCTTGGTATGACCCTTCTCACAATGGAAACTATATACTCTTGGTGTGACACACCTCACAATGGGAATTATACTATTTGTATGACACACCTCACAATGGGAACTATACTCTTTGTATAACACATCTCACAATCGGAACTATACTATTGGTATGACACATCTCACAATGGGAACTATACTCTTTGTATAACACATCTCACAATCGGAACTATACTCTTGGTATGACACTTGTCACAATGGGAACTATACTCTTGGTATGACACTTCTCACAATGGGAACAATACTCTTTGTGTGACACTTATCGCAATGGGAACTTTACTGTTGGTGTGACGCTTCTCACAATGGGATCTATACTCTTTTTATGAAACATCTTATGACGGGAACTATATTATTTGTATGACATTTCACAATGGGAATTTCACTCTTGGTGTGATATTTCTCACAATCACACCAATCATTCATTCCAAATATCATTGCTTTGGAGCCAATATTTAGTGAGTTTCAAAGAGTATGCAAATTTTACTCTGGGAATTTATCCTCATTAATTAAAAATGAATATATTGGTGTATTTTGCAGGAGTTGATTGGTTACAGCTTGGCTAGTATAGTTGGATCATTTTTCTTGTCAGTTCAGGGAGCAGCAGCAATGTCTCGTAGCTCAGTCATGGAAGGAGCAGGAGCAAGGACGCAGGTTAGGGTATAATACATGGGTAGGGGTATAAGACATGGGTAAGGGTATAAGACACGGGTAAGGGTATAAGGCATGGGTAAGGGTATAAGACATGGGTAAGGGTATAAGACATGGGTAAGGGTATAAGGCACGGGTAAGGGTATAAGACATGGGTAAGGGTATAAGACACGGGTAAGGGTATAAGGCACGGGTAAGGGTATAAGACATGGGTAAGGGTATAAGGCACGGGTAAGGGTATAAGACATGGGTAAGGGTATAAGACACGGGTAAGGGTATAAGTCATGGGTAAGGGTATAAGACATGGGTAAGGGTATAAGACACAGGTAAGGGTATAAGGCACGGGTAAGGGTATGAGACATGGGTAAGGATATAAGACACAGGTAAGGGTATAAGACACAGGTAAGGGTATAAGACACGGGTATGGGTATAATATATAGCTTGGAAGATAAGGGTATTAGGGTGGCCCATTTTTGAATATTTTTTGAAAATCATTTTTGAAAATCATTGCTGATTTGAATGCGTATGGGAAAGAAAACCACTGTGATTATTTTTTCGGATTTTTTCGACAAATTTTACTATGCGCACGGGGGTCGTGGGGATCAAAGCCCAAATTCGCCATATGAAAAAGAAATCAACTTTGCCTTAAAAAAGTTGTGTGATAGATTAAAGTGTAGGTATTAATGAGTACAACAAACTTTATTAAGAAATATGTGGTCTAAAACTTTATCTTCATACCACAAAAATGAAAATAACACTTTTTAGGGTAAATTTTCATTTATTGCAATTGGCCCCTGGCAGCATCACCCTTCTACCATGCTCTGGCAATTGAAATTAAGTTGCTAACATTCTTATAGAGCAATGTCTGGAATATTAGGACGTCGTGTGAAGTTAAGGTCAAAGGCGAACTGAAGCAATGTGATTGACATGATAATCAGATCGTCTATAAATCTGATTCCTCAGTCAAAGAAAATTGCCTCCAAAGTATAAGAGAGTCATTCAATATACAGTACAACGTGATTGTCTTTGAAGATGGAAATCGTTAATGAACATGGAACGTAGTAACACACATATATCAAACGAAACAGAGAAGTCGCTCCACTACATCTCTTCCCCCTTAAATAAATGGTTTACACTTATAGTGGCATGTTATTCACTTTACTCCAATATGTGAATTTACCTTTAAAATGAAACTGTTCATTTTAAATATCCACACTGGGAATTGTTCATATGATCAATTATCCATAAATGCAATATACAATAGCTCAGACAGGCTTGTCTTTACTTTATGACTTTGTTAATGCCACCTTGCCAATAATATTTCAAAATTAAATGTTCATATCCAATATTGTGAAAATGTACAATTACAAATTATCCAATGTGCACACTTTTTAAATGCCATAAAAACAAATACTCATATTTGCAAAAGATCCTTAGTTGTGTTTATTCTCTTCCCTTTATAAAATAAAATATTTATGGCACTGGTATTAAATCAAATGCTCTTATATAAAATACCAATGTACAGTATATAAAATACCAATGTTTAAAGCATTGTATCCAACATGTAAGCACAAATGTCATATATTCAATATGTTGCTTTGCAAATACCCAGTATACATCAGATCAATTCAAATATCACAAGAAACATAAAATTTTATGAATGTACCCTTATAAAATCAAATTAAAACATGTCAATTTAACAATTACGCAAAATTCTGCACAAATGCCCTGCTACCAGCCACAGCCGAGCTTTTCACTTAGATATATCATAGTCCTCAAATTTCTTAGGCATTCTAACATTTCTCTTTGGCCTATACTTGAGTGCCGACTGGAGTACTGGTAACAGACTCTCAAGAAACTTGATCAGTCCTGCTTGGAGTTTGACTTACAGGTGTTGATTGAGACCCTGGACCGGATTGTTGCACAATCGGATCAGACTTGATAGTCGAAGTTGTGATCATCTCGCTCAAAATCAACCAGCGCTGATCTGTGACAATTTTCTTTAAATGACGACTATTTTGAGCTTTGACCTCTTGACCTCTTTTGGCTACAATCAGAGAGACTTTCTTCTCAATGACTTGAAATGGTTCCTTGAAATTTTGGTGCCAATTTGCCAAATTTCGTGACATTTTTTATCAAGACCTTATCGCCAACATCGATTTGCGATGACTTGATATTCCGCCTCGTTTCTGCATATTGTTTAATCTGAGCCTTCATTTTGCTCCCCCATTTGCCTTAGGCCAGTAGGGAGTTACCTTTCTTTGGACAAATCCTAACTCCTGGGGAAACTTCTTGAAATTTGAACCCTGGAACGGACTACCATTGTCACTTTTGACCTGTTCAGGAACACCCCTAGACGAAAACAGATTATCTAGCACACTGATAGTTGTAGACGCAGACTGAAACGTCACTACACTGACCTCAGGAAATGTAATGCTGCTAGCAAGTAATACCCTGAGGGCAAAGGTCCATAAAGATCAATACTTATGTTCTCCCAGGGACCATTGGGCAACTCAATCATTTGCAACGGTTCACACTGCCTAGCATCATAGGTAGCCTGACAAGCTACAGAGCTACTCACTTTCTGTTCTACAAGCTTATCAATACCAGGGAACCATAGTTTCTCTCTCAGAAATGCCTTAGTACGATTCACGCCCTGATGACCTTCATGAGCCAGCTCAACTGCGTGCTTGCAATGTTTTGGGGACCACAAGAGAACCCCTGAGGATGACGCCATCTTCGGTCATGCTCAATTCGTCTCTCACATTGTGAAACAATTTCAACACTACAAGGTCTAAATCATCACCCCACAACAATGAATTTTCAACCAGATACCACCGGTTGGTTGAAATCAGACCTTGTACAGCTTTGAGAGTCGGGTCATCACTTGTGGCTTCTTTCAAGTCAGAGAGCGCCATCGCTTTTGGGACCGCTTCACTCGCCACAAAATTGACATACTCTTCTGTCACTTTCTGAGTGTGCGATGAGTCACTAGATGACTCAACAGGGTGTCTCGACAGATAGTCAGCTATGTTGTCACTACCCTTGCGATACTTCATATGAAATCATATGGTTGTAGCCACAGTGCCCAATGCTCCAAACGCATTGGCAGCTTCACTCCAGGCTTGCCATAGGGACCGAGCAAGGGCTGGTGATCGGTGTACACGGTAACCCATTTACCGTGGACATACACCTGGAAATATTCACATGCCCACACAACCCCAAGCGCCTCACGCTCTAGTTGTGAATTGCGCTGTTCTGTGGGGGTGAGTGACCGACTCCCATTGGCCACAACACGACCATCCTGAACCAGAATTCCGGCCAGTCCGACAGGTGACGCATCCACAACAATTTCCGTCTCTCGATTTATGTCAAAGTACGCAAGCACAGGACCTTGGCTAAGCAGACTCACAAGTTTGTCATTGGCTTGTTGCTGCTCTGTACCACATTGGAACTCTTCATCTTTCCTTGTCATCCTTCTGATAGGCTCGGAGATTGTTGAGTAGTTCGGAATGAATCGAGAACTGAATTAAACATCCCTAACAGACTCATGACCTCAGTAGCCCCTGAGGGTGTTGCCATCTGCTGGAGAGCCTCGATCTTAGATTGATCAGGCTGCATGCCCTCAGCAGAGTAATGCAAACCAAAGAATGCGATTGCAGGTTTGTTGAATTCACATTTCGGGAGATTGATTGTGAAACCTCTTTTCATCAACCCTGTCAGAACTTTCAGAAGTCTGTCATCGTGTTCCACCTGATTCCAGCCCAGAACAATAATGTTGTCCAAAATGTTTAACCACCATTGACTTCCGCAACGACTTCCTCAACCACTTTCTGAAAAATCTTGATTGCACTTGTAATGCCAAAGCTGAGCCTTTTTGATCAGAATAACCCGAGATGTGTTACAAACGTGGTGATGTCACTTGACTCAGGTGAGAGCTCTAACTGTAGATACCCCTGGTGCAAGTCAATTTTGCTAAACACTGAAGCCCCCATTCAGTGCATCTGCGAGTTCATCTATGGTAGGCGAAGGGTGCTGCTCACGCACCATAGCCTCGTTAGCATGTTTCATATCAATGCAAATGCGCATGTTTTCCGGGTCTTTCTTTGGAATTACTACTATGGGCGAAACCCAACTCATGGGGCCTTCCGCATGCTCTATGATATCTGCATCAAGGAGTCTTTTAATTTCACGCTCCACATTCCTTCGAGTGTGAAAGGGTAATCGGTGTACTTGCTGAGCTACCGGAGGTACAGACCGATCGATGTGCAGATCATAGGTTCTAGAGTTGTCCTTACCTATCCCTTCAGTCAGCTGCGGATTCTGCAATAGAAATTTGTCAGCAACTGTGGACCCTGTACCTAAGTGGGATTGGAAAGTAACTTTATTCACATTTTGGGGGGGCAATGGTAACTAAACCTAGCTTTTGAGAAGCCTGAACCCCTAAAATGCAACCCGATTTCCCAGGCAACACCAGGACCCATTCCTTGACTGTTACCCCACGGTGGAACACATTTACCTGAAATTCACCTAATGGCAGCTATGGACCAGTAGGACTATTATGATTTACACTTGTTTTGACTTTGAAAGATTGACTTTACCCCTGAACTTTGCATTATAAGTCTTTTCATCTACTATTATGTAAGTTGCACCTGTGTCTGCCGTCATTTCAATTTCAATGTTATTCACCTTTACCTTCAAATTTGGTGGCTTTACACTACCCTTTGTGACACACATGCCAACAGTGTGAACTGATTCCCTTGTTGGTCTCAGGCCATCATCACTTAATTTAAACATATACTCATCTGAATCTGATGATTGCTCTAACTTATGCAACTTATGCTTTTTTGTTTTAAATTTGTGAGACTTCTTAACAGGTTTCCCTTTACTGCTACAACAATTTGCAAAATGGTTGGTTTTTCCACACAGATTACCAGTTTGACCATGGGCTGGACAAGAACTTTTACCGCCTGGGTGGGGGTAAGACCCTCCACAATTGTAGCATTTTAACTGCTTTTGTGGTTTCTGTGAATGAAATTTACCAAGACCCTGAATATGAGAGAGTTTGTTGACCTTTGGAGTCAAAGTACTGGCACTGGCTCCCAACTCCTTCTCTATGTAGCCTTGTCAGTTCATTATTCTCGCCTCTGATAGCACATCAGTGAGGCTCATGGCGGTATTCAATGTCCTCTTCCTCACTTTTGGTTCTTTCATGGTTTGTATGAGCTGTGTTTTTATTTCGGCATCCAGACGGACACCAAAACCACAAGTGTCCGCCATTTAAGTAGGCGTGTGTGATAAGCATCAACTGTCTCTTCATTCTGTTGTCTCTGCATTCTTAACTGAATGATTTCATACTCCATATTTACTTTAGGCTTAAATAATTCAGTCAATTTATCCTTTGCAGTAATATAGTCCTCACCAGTGTCTGGAATTGTCTCCAATTCATCATAGCTATGTGTGCCTATTAAATGTAAGAGAAGAGCTCTTTTCTGGCCATCTTCTGCGATCTTTCAGATAATTCTCTAGTCTTTTCACCCACGTATCTCATTTTGCTCCAGCATTGCTCCTGTCTTCCCCCAAAACAAAGTCAAATGTCTGCAAGGTTGGTAGATTCATTGCCATCTTCGGATTGTATGTATTATCACAATTACCAGCAGATTTCTCACTCTGGACCTAAAGACTGTCACATTTAAGTGATGCACAAACAAGAGAAGATCCTACACCCAGGACTTATGTAGAAAACTTGCACACAAATGTGAATACCCAACTCCCTGGATACTCATATAGCCAGTTATACACAAGTTTTCACCGTGCTCACCTCTCAGTTGTGCTATTTCATGCAGTGTTTCTAACTGGGCACCATTGTCTGCAGTGCTGCTGGGATAAAGGTCACGCACTGGCCACCAAGGACAGATTTCATGATGGAGGTTTGCAGTTTCCTTTCTAGGCTGAGATAAACAGGAAACTTTGTTTTCCTTCACCAAAACAGTCTCATTCTGTGCCCTGAAGTCTTGTCTTGATCTCTCACCATTAAATAGGCTTAACAACACCCAGAAAGTTTTCCTCATCGCCAAATATAAGAGAGTCATTCAATACACAGTACGTGATTGTCCTTGAAGATGGAATCCTTTATTCAACATGTAACGTAGTAACGCACATATATCAAACGAAATGGAGGAGTCGCTCCACTACACAAATCAGGGGCCCACCACTAGCAACTTCGTTAAAAATTGAGATAGAGATGTGAAACTTGGGCAGAGTATGTTATAGAATGTTGTGAACAACATATCACTCAGCTAAAAAAAAATTTTCCAATATGCATTTTTAGTATTTTCGAGAAGGAAATATTTAAAAAAAATACCAGCCAGCTACACTTTGGGATTTTGGCTGTCAGCTGTTATTTTTTACCAGCTGGGAAAGTTTCCAGCTCAGAATTTGTATGGGATTGACAGCTGTTAACTTTGTTCGTGGATGTTTGTCAATGCCAAATTTTTTTTAACAGCTGGTAATGAGCCAATTTCTTTAATAAATAATTAAATGTTAAAAACTTATAATTACAGTAGAAATATCATTGGGCTTGAACAATCTTTGTCAAATAGTGTTCATACAATATAATTTATTTTTTATTTTGCCGTTTTCAATGGCAAAATTGCCAGTTTGTGTCAAAATCTCAATACTTTACCAGCCAGCAAATTAAATTCATCAGTCTGTCAGCTAGGCCATTTTGAAATGTCAAATGTATTTTGAGCCAGCTGATTCATACAAAAAAAAGTTCCCAGCTGGTAAACATACCAGCTGGAAATGAAATGCATTAGTTACAAGCTGCCAGCCAGAAAAGTGTGCATATTGGCTCTTTTTGCATATCATATAGTGGTGGGCCCCTGACAAATGAAGTGGTGTTAGAGCACTGGCAAGGTCACAGAATGATAGAAAAGAAACCCTCAGACAAGGAAGTCGCTGATCTTCTCTCTCGCGAATTTATCCACATATGGAACCTCTCTAGAATCCCAACATTACGTGAGATCATGGAAAGGATGAAAGGATGAAGTCTTTAAGCTGATATCTGAAATAAAGAGATTACTGAAATGCCCCAAACTTACATGAGAGTAATGTTGGCAAAGAATACATGTTGTCAATTGAGCACTGCTTTGATACTGGGCCCATTAATACCCGCGAGAGTACGAATCAAATGCATCACAGAATGACATGTACACAGAAATATATGACGTATACGCACCAGCCCTGGTCGTCTCTGATCACTATATGTGCAATTTGTACCAATATAGTCTATATTATTATAAATATATATTATTGCTCTGAGAGTTGCATACAAAAAGCACCACTCTTTGAGAGACTAAATTAAGTTATCAACCAGTAATGTGGATTAACATTTTCAACTTTATTCTAATTATGACAAAATTGAAGTTGAAAATGTGATTGATTTATATAAAGAAATAGCACGTTTTATATGATGTTACTTTTGTTGCAGGTGACAAGTTTGGTGGCATGTGCCATCATTCTGGTTGTTCTGTATGGAGTAGGACCTCTGCTTGAACAGCTACCCACAGTGAGCATATATTACATACACACAAGTAAATAACGTTGGTATAACAAAGTAATATATTACATACACACAAGTAAATAATGTTTGTATAACAAAGGTTATGAACGTTTTGTGATATGTAATCACATATAAGCCAGACGGGAGTGTCTCAGTCCACGCGAACTTGAGGTGGGGCAGTTTTAAAAATACAGACACTTTTCTACTCTATCCACTCTATTGATGAAAATATTGCTTATTCAATCATTTTATAAGAACTTAGACTGAGTTTAGTGTGAAAGAATATTAAATGTCATTGTCCTTTATGGTCAAATGTCATGACCTTTATTGAGGTAATTTAATCTGCTTTGAGCCATTTCAGAGTTAATTTCCTTCACGTTGATTGAGTGCATATGCCCCCATCAGCTCCCCATCCGTGTAATTTACCGAGATTTAGCCCAGACCTCACTCGCAGCTCAATCCCCGTTTCCGCAGACAGAGACATTGCCAATTTTTTGTATCTATTTGTAGAAATATAAGAGACCTTTTTTAGTTTTAGTGACTCTCTAGATCTAACATTAAATACTTGATATTTCACTTCACCAGTTGATGTCTGTATTTCTGCTATCTATTTTCAGTGTGTTCTGGCTTCAATCGTCATAGTCGCTCTTAAAGGCATGTTCCTTCATGTCAAAGACATCCCCAGACTGTGGAGAATTGATAGGATTGATCTTGTGAGAACTCATACCAATTCCACTATTATTATTATTATTATTATTATTATTATTATTATTATTATTATTATTATTATTATTATTATTATTATTATTATTATTATTATTATTATTATTATTATTATTTATTATTATCATTGCTACTACTACTACTATTTCTACTACTACTATTATTATTATTATTATTATCATCGTCATCATCATCATCATCATCATCTTCATCATCATCATCATCATCATCATTTGTTATATTATATTATATGAAAAGATACTTTCAGAGTATCTGGGTGGTGACATTTGTTGCCACATTTCTGACAGACATTGACCTAGGATTGCTCATCGGTGCAGGATTTGCCATTATTACCATTGTATTCAGAGCACAGAAGTTAGTATATCATTTACTGGAAGCAAATTCATTTTAACGACTTATTCCACTTTTTATGATCAATTTCTTCTTTATTCTTTCTGTCAACGGATGTTCTTTTTTAATATATATATTTTTTTCATTTCAATCTTCTTACCTTAAACATTTAACTTATGAACCTTTTATTGGTTTTGATACGCTCAATGTGATTTTTGCATCGTCTTATAGAGTAATAATAAGGTAATGCAGTCTCTGTATATGTAATTCCGTAACCTTTAGATGCCAAGTAAACCTTCTGACCCCTATATATGTGATTCATTTACACTGATTTTTTGTTTGTATCAGTTGCTTTCGCAAATTACTGTACTATTTTTATTTTTAAAATATTCCTAGTTTAGAAATTATATGCAGTTATACCTTCTGCATAATCGCCATCTTTTACTGTATTATCTTAGTTTAATTGTCTGCTATTAGAAGATAATTCTTGATTTCCATCTTCCAGAGTGCATGTAAGTCTACTTGGGAATATTCCTGACACAGAGATGTATGAAAACATTAAAGTTTATCCTAAGGTGAGCAACGCCCTATTTAGATATAAAAATAATAATGCGCTACAGGTTAAGGGTTCAGTGATACAAGCAGCAGAATTTGCTAAGATGTTATCTGGTTATAGACTCCAGTGTACACATATTAATGTCTTTGCAAAAGGAATCGTAAATCTTGATTTAATATTCTCTTCTCAATGTCATCAATCAGTTACTGATGGGCACGTGTGCAAAATGAAGAGAATTATGGCGCTTCCATCTCTGAGTAAATTGTCAATTTATTCAGAGAAAAGCTGGTTTTCTCCGTATAAGTTAAAAGTGTGGCTGTATTTTGGAAGCTACTTGGAATATGATGTTTAAAGGTCAGCTATAAAATGAAAATCATTATTGACCTTTCCTTAAGTTTTGGCGGTTGAATTGATCACTGGTGACCAGTTCATCATCGGAAGAATTCTTGCATCTACTTTATTATCAATCTTTTAGTGGTCATGAAGTATTCAAACTTGCATCATAAATGTATGGATTTGCATACTAAGATTAAATCAAATGAAATTAGTGTAGAGGAAACAAAACAGGGACCTCCAGACCGCCATCCCTGAGATTATGAAAGACAGAGCAATGACAAGATGGTTCCATAGAACGAATATTGAATTGGATGAATTATTGGATAGTTTATTTCATATGGATAGAGTACTTGAGTAGTTTATTTAACATGAATAATAAGGATAGATAAAGTGTTTGGGTAATTTATTTCATGTCATAAAATAGTTTCATGTGGACGGATACAGTGTTTGGATAATTGATTTCATGTCATAACATAGTTTCATGTGGACGGATAAAGTGTTTGGATAATTTATTTCATGTCATAACATAGTTTCATGTGGACGGATAAAGTGTTTGGATAATTTATTTCATGTCATAAAATAGTTTCATGCGGACAGATAAAGTGTTTGGATAATTTATTTCATGTCATAAAATAGTGTTTTGTCTTGCGTTTTAGCCACATAAATTGAATTGAGGTAAACAAATGATTTGAGGAAACAAACATGTGTCAAGTGCACAATGATGGTGATCTCTTGCAGGCCACGGAGATGCGCGGTGTTAAGATATTCCGATTTGAATCATCACTCCACTTTGCCAACCAGGAATATTTTCTCAGCAGGCTTTACTCTAAGACCGGGGTGGAGCCCGCCAGATTGAAACGTCACAGGTTAAAGTGTGCATCCAGACTGGGTCGGCAGGGGGAGCTTCAGAGCGTGCCGCCGTGTAGCACCAATGGAATCAATCCACACCCTGTAAGATCTCACAGACAATGTCTGCTGCTTTTGACACTTAAACATTTTCTTTCAACAAATTCCTCACAATTATGTTATATTCTGATGTAATTTTCAGCCCCCCCCCCAAACAAAAAAAATGTCCCCCTCTATTTTTACCATCAAAATAATGAAGAGTCTATTTTTCTTGCTAATACACAAATGACATATGTATAATTGACACACTGTCCACCAGAGGCAAACACTGTCCACCACACGTAAATTATGTCGCCCTCTGGTCATGCTCGTGGAGTTTGTATAATTGATTGACAAGCTAAAAAATAAAGATCACTTTTTTCATTCAACTGTTGATATAATGTTTTTCTTTGGTTTTATGCAAAGAGCATGACAGGCATATATGTAGCTCAAGGACAAGATGTTATTATCGAGGAAAACGAGACGCATTCAAAGAGCGAATTGAGATACATCATTTTAGACTGTTCTATGATCGCCTATGTCGATTCTGTAGCTGTGTCGTTGCTCACACAGGTTTTGTATATTTTAATTAGTCTTTTTTAAGGTTCCTATCAAAAATTCAAGGGTTTTTTTTTTTAAAAAAGACTCATCGTCATAGTTGGTTAAAAAGTAATTGTTACAACATATTTAAAATACTGGTCCATTGAATGACAAGATTCTAAGGGAAAATTTTACACATATATGACTCCACACTTTACAATTCACAATAGCAAACATTCAATAAAGGCCCTTCCAAATGCAAAGTATTGTTCATTGTACACATTAAGCATAAGGGTTCGTTCGTGAAAGATGCAGATGATTGAAGATGGCAATTTATAGTAAAATCATTTTTGCAAACATTGCATCAAGCTTTCATACTATTCTATTTATTCTTTTCCCACAGATTATCAGCGAATATAAAGAAGTCGACATTACTGTTTTTCTGGCAGGATGTAAAGGTAAAAATAATAAGAAAGATCTAAAGTGAAACCCAAATATGATTTGTAATTTAAAGATACTCTCATATATGCCATTCGTCAGATGTTTCAAAATATATTAATAATATAAGAATATATATATAAATTGATATTCTTTTCAGATGAAGTTTTAGAAACAATTGAACATTTTGGTCTCTTCAATAAAAATGATTATATGGGCTGTTTGTACAAAACCGTCCACGATGCGTTTTTTGCAACATATCAAAAACAGGTGAGGTAACCCCCCTGGTGTCAAGTACCAGATAAAATTATGGTAAAATGCTTGGTATTTTTGGAACAAAATAGTCTCCCTCTTCTGGAAAAGAAAGCAATTCACCTTGAGTCGTTAAATCACAATATCACTGGGGGGATACTGGATTCGGTAACTGCAGTTACCGAATCAAAATGGCAGACCCTGTACCAGGTGATAAATCTCAGCAGCTTGTTTTGAGGGGTATATTGCATACTGTGTCACTGGTCTGTGTTCCTTGTTAGAGATAAAAGCAATATAATAATATCTCATATAAAAGGTAGGCAGGACAATGGCTTAAATGTCTGATTTGGGCCATGTTATTTTGTCTTGAGATTCGGTAACTATGATCAGTGTATGTCTAAAGATTCGGTAACTGGGGTGTCATGATTTGGTAACTCCGCTATGGGTCCTCACTTATCAGATGCTTATAGAATACAATCATCATTGTTTATCACTGAGAGGGACTTGATCTTAGAATATGGGCTTACTCAAAGTCTGAGCATCCCTTCTTCTTGGATTGTTAGTTTACTTTAAACACATATTAAGCACTTTACTATCCCAAAATAAATTCAGGTTATGAGATCGTATATAGATCTATCAATTAGCAGGTTCATGCATTCAGCATAATGGACATGCATGCCATTAAATTGTGGGGCAGAGAAGTGTACAACATATAACACATGGTTCACTAGTTTATTTTGTTTCATTTGACACATATTTCATTAGCTGAAAACATGGATGCCAAAGAAGCAAATTTAGTAAGTATTTAAGATAAATCTCAATAATTTAATCTATTATTTCCTGTACCACACCATTTCAATTAAGTTGTATTTGAATGATCACTTGTTGTATGTTGTCACAAGCTTTAATGCTTTGATATTACCAGAGCACAATGGAATCTTTGCATCAAGTAGATGGTATGTATACATGTAGATACTCCTAGGATAACCCCAGCTGGAGCTGTATAGGATTGATCAACTTGAGACTATATCTACATCTACATCTATAAGTTTACTCGGCTAAACCAATTGGCATCCCGCCAAGAGAGCACGGTCGCACTAAGGGGTGCAGCTGGTACACACCAGTTGCCTGTTGCCAACCTTTATACTCTGGTAAGGGAGTTCCTGAAGGATGCCAAGCTACCTGATTCCAATGTAGTTAATTGAGGGGGATGATTATTCCAGTCAGTCACTGTCCTTGGAAAATAGCTGTATTTATAAGGGTCACAGCTTGTCGCAATTTTGATATAGTGATTTCCATGTAGGAGCTGATTTGATTTTGACATGTTCTGGAAGTTTCAAAGTTATTTCACCATGTATAGCCTACAATAAAACCAGCCTCTGTGTCCTTCTTCTCCCTGCTAGTGAATCCCATTTTAGGTCTTCCAGGATTTTTGTTACAGTGTCTGTTTCTCTCCACAGGTGTATTGTAGGCAGCCTCTTTCATATTTCCTGGGCAGATATTGAAATTTCTTCTTACAAATCCCAGTACTTGATTTGCTTTACAGACAATGTTGTTGATATGTTCATGCCATTTCATATTTGTTTGGAACTCAACTCCCAGGTAGGAATGATGTTCAACATGTTGCAAGTTGTGACCATTTAATGTATATTTTCTTGTATCAAGAGCTTGGCTTTTTTCTTGCTGCTCAGGGTGTAGCATTTCTGAGCATTGAAGTCCATTTGCCACTCACTTGACTATTCCTCCGGGTTTTCTTGCAGTTTTGCTGCATCATCGTCATTTTCAACTAATGACGATATAGAAGGCTTTCATCAGCAAAGAGCCTTATGTTTAAATATTTTAGCCTCTCTCCAATGTCATTAATGTAGAGTAGAAATAGTAATGGTCTAAGTACTGTACCCTGAGGCACTCCAGATTTAACAGGGACAGGGTCAGATTCATCACCGTCAATAACTACCATCTGTTCACGGTTTGTAAGCCAGTAACCTGCCCTGAGATTCCGTAATGCTCGAGCTTGTGATTCAGCCGTTCTTGGCAGATTGTGTCAAAGGCTTTACTAAAGTCGAGAATGAGCATGTCAACAATTTGACCATCATTTCTAGCCTTGAGTATATCCTGTAAGGTTGTGATTAACTGAGTTTCACACGAGTGGCCTTGGGACTTCTCCTTTGTTGAGTGAGTCTTGGAATATTTTTGGAGGATTGGAGCTATTTCATGTGAACATTCTTTCAAGACTCTTGTGGGTATTTGATCCGGGCCTTTGGCTTTTTTGGATCACCTTTGTCAGGAATATTTTCCATGTTTGCAGTAGAAAAAACAGATTTGTACTGACGTGAAAGAACTTCTGCCTTGCCTTTACTGTCTTTCACTTCAATGCCATTTTCTGTTCGTGTTGGTACACCAACAGTATCTTTGCGCCTGGATCTAATATAGTTCCAGAACCTTTTTCCCATTGATGGTCTACTGAATTCAATGTCGGGTAAATCGAGTAGCCCAAGGACATATTCATTGTGGGATTCTCTCAACTATTGATTAGGGATTTTATACAAATCTGAACTCCCTTTCACAACCAATAGGGCCAACCAACCAGTGGTCACCACCATGGAGCTCATGGAGTCATCCATCACACTAAAGGGAAAAAAGATAACGTTTGTGGTGATATATAGACCTGAACCATCTAATCGGAATAGATATACCTACTCTGAGTTTTATGATGAGTTCACCCAGTTGGTTGCACACTATGGTTCATTTAGTCATGAGGTCATTTTCCTTGGTGACTACAACTTCCATGTCAACCTCCCCTTAAAACCTGATGTCATTAAGTTTAATGATATCCTATCTACCTTTGATCTAACACAATGGGTTCAGGAACCAACCCATAGATTAGGGAACACCCTTGATCTAATCATTACCTTCAAGGGTAACAAATTTCTGAAGAGCCACCTGGTGGATGAATACTTATCTGATCATAAAATGATCAAGTTATACCTTGATATTTCACCTCCAAAACCCCCCAAAAAATCTATAAAATACAGGAATTTCAAGGGATTAGATCTTGAGTCCCTAAGGAGGGACATCAAATCCCTAACTGGTAGAGGCACAACATGGGAACACTTATCCTTGAACGACATGGTAAATTACTATGACAGGGAACTCACAGCACTCATGGATAAACATGCTCCTATCAAGGTTGCCAAGGTCACTCATCGTAAATCAGTTCCCTGGATGAGTGACCAATTAAAGCTGGAAAGATCTCTCAAGAGGAGGCTTGAGAGAAAAATGAGCAAGACTGGCTCTCACATTGACAAGGAGCTGTATAACTCTCAAAGGAACAAATACAACTCAATGCTTAAATCTGCTCAATCAGCATATTTTTCCAACCTGGTTGAGGAAAACAAACATGACCCTAAAAAGCTCTTTAGAGTCATCGACACAGTCATGCACAAGAAAAAGGACACACCTATGCCTCAATCTGACTGCAAGATCACTCAAGCTGAGAAGTTTAACACATTCTTTCTTGAAAAAATAGAGAGAATCTGACTGGACATTGATAATGCTCCATCCTGCCAAACCTCGCCACCAGGCGACACTGCGAACAATAGTACTACATGTCTGGAAAGGTTCACACCCTTAACCATTGACGACGTACGGAAATTGGTCAAAAGGTCTGCAAAGAAGTCATGTGAGCTGGATCCAATTCCAACCTGGCTCTTACTTGACCTCTTGGATGACCTCCTACCAATAATTACTTCCATCATAAATAAATCACTGATGGAATCAGCAGTATCGGAAAATATGAAAATAGCCATCATAACACCCCTGCTGAAGAAACTTGGTCTAGAACTGGTTGAAAAAAATTATAGGCCTGTTTCCAACCTAACATTTGTCTCTAAACTAACTGAGAGGGCGGTTGCAGACCAACTAGTCCCCCTTCTTGTAAGGAATGGTCTTACTGACAAGTTTCAATCAGCCTACAAAGAATATCACAGCACTGTAACCGCTTTGTTAAAAGTGCAAAATGATATCTTGGGTGCTCTAGACAGTAGAAAGTCAGTTATCTTGCTGTTGCTAGACCTTTCCGCTGCCTTTGACACTATTGACCATCAAATCCTTTTGGACAGACTGAGGGATAGATGCAACGTCAAAGGTCATGCACTCTCCTGGATTCGGTCATACCTAATGGACAGGAAGCAATGTGTTAAGGTGGGGATCCATAGATCCCGTCTCAAATCCTTAAAATATGGGGTACCCCAAGGCTCAGTCCTAGGTCCTATACTGTTCACCATCTATATGACACCCCTATCTGATATACTTGCCAAATATGGTCTGAGCTATCATATTTATGCAGATGATACTCAGATCTACATCCCTGTTGACCACGCTTCTCCCCATCATGTGGACATGAGCAGACACAAACTGGAAGAATGTGTCAGCGAGGTCAGAAATTTCCTCATATCGAATAAGATGAAGATAAATGATGGAAAAACTGAAATGGTACAGTACGACCACCCATAGCAGTATCCCAACCACAATCAAAGTGGGTGACTCTGATATTGCTCCTAGTCAGTCAGTGGTTGACCTTGGTGTCACATTTGATTCCAACATGGACATGAAGGCCCAGATCAAGAAAATGTGTCAGAAAGGCTATTATCACATTAGGAACTTGGCGGCCATCAGACATTGTCTGGACGAGAAGACCGCGGTAACACTTACCCATGCTTTTGTTACATCATCCCTTGACTATGGTAATGGTCTCCTAGCAGGTCTTCCTAAAACTGACATCAGGAAACTGCAATACCTCCAAAACTCTGCAGCACGGGTAGTAGGAAAAATCAGGAAATTTGATCACATTTCAGGAAAATTACAGGAACTGCACTGGCTTCCTGTTCATGCAAGAATTGATTTTAAAATTCTTCTATTAACCTGGAAAGCCCTTAATGGGAAGGCTCCGCCTTACTTGCGGTACTAATCCTGATTAAAGAAGGTGAACGCTGTCTAAGATCCAATGATGGCACCCACCTACAAGTACCTAATACTAGGCTAAGGACAGTAGGTGACAGGGCCTTCTCATCTGTGGGTCCAAGGCTGTGGAATTCCTTGCCTAATATTAGGACAAGTACTTCAGTCTCCTCGTTTAAGAGTAGGCTGAAAACTCATCTTTTCAGGATGCATGTCCTGAGCTCAGCGCTATGAACAGACTTGTCTGGTATCAGCGCTATACAAATTTTATTATTATTATTATTATTATATGTTTTATGTGTTTCCTAAGGTTTCTGAATTTTCTTAGTTTTTTCAGCCTTGTTGTATAGTCTTTGTTTCTTGATTTCCTTTGTCATCCATGGCACATCCCATCTACCAGTTATTTTCTTAATAGGAATGTGTTTATTGATGGACTCCATAAGCTTATCTGTGAACTTATTGTTCAGAGTTTCAACTGGGAGATTAGAATCCTTAACTTCATCTTCAAAAAAGACATGCACGTCTTGTTTTATTGCATTCATGTCTCCTTTTTATAAGCAAACCTTGTGTATTCATTTTCAGCATTGAAACAGACTTTTGACAAGGAATGACAAGGAATATTAATTGTGAATAATCTTGACTTGATAAAACTCCATCAGCAATGGACTGGATAACACACATGAAGTTCTCCTTTCTACCCTGCTGATCAATAAGATCAAGGACTTTCATTAATTTGTCAGTCATAAATTTGCAAACTTCAGACTCTTTCACATAATCCCCTGCTTAGGAATATACCTTTTGTCCTTTCTCTTTTTCAGGTGCATTATAATCAACAGTTTGTTCAGAACTAATAACTTCTCTTGATCTTCAGAATATTTTTGTACCATTTGTTTCAATATATGGTTCACAGTTCTGCCCATATTTATTGATTATGGCATTGATTGTTTGGCCAAAGTGAACAGATCTATATATTTTGGTTTAGTGGTTTCATCTAATTCTTCTTTCCGAATGTTAAAGGCAAATTCTGGTGGCTGGATTTAGCATGGTGGAATATATTTAGTTCTATTTTACCAGTTTTTGTGCAATGGTAACACATAAAGGCTGAAAAAGTGAGCATGTCATATTATAGTTACAGTTACAATGAACATTGCAACCACTGGATTGCAACACATTATACATACCTGCAGTCATTATACAGAGCATATTGTTCTGGTAACTTTACTATTATTGTTTGTTTATAAGTACACATTAACATTGATATTTTGTTGGCATACACATATGGCAGTTACCAAATCATTCAACAGTTACCGAATCATCCACATGGAAAAGACTACAGTTACCGAATCATGCATGTACAGTTACCGAATCATGAGTGAAACTACATTCCCTCTTTTTCACATTACCTGTAAAGCTATGTGAATCATTTTGATCATACTGTATTTATATACTATACTGAAGCACTTTGTCATGGTAGCAGTTATAAATAGCCCCAGGAAAGATGAAATACAAGCTGCTGAGATTTCTCACCTGGTGCAGAGTCTGCCATTTTGATTCGGTAACTGCAGTTACCGAATCCAGTATCCCCCCAGTGAATATAGAGAACTGAGATGCGAGCCTTTCATTCTTAGTTTGGGAGCGGCAAAATCTCACTCGCTGAAGACTCAAGTCATCAAAAGAATACAAAATCTTGACAATTTAGAAAACAAGATCAATAAAAGGCGCAAATAACTGTTTAAACTGCTCGAAATAGTGTGAGAAGCAGGTATTTCACTTTAAAAAAGAAATGACTCAGTAAAAAATACAAATACATAAAACAAGATGGCAGATCACCGATAGGAAGATTGCTGGCACGTCATTCATTTAACAAAATGAAAGTTTAAAATGAGCACAAATAGTTTAAAATATTAAAGTTAAAGAAGAAAGGAAATCCACAATAAATAAACCAATAGAATTGGAAGTTTTCATTCTTATTTGAGAAATGGACCACTCCAATGTCTCTTGGGCTCTTATATGACCCACGACAGAAAAAGGAGGGCACAATTTTAAAAAATACCGGCACTTGAGGTTCGAAGTTAGGTTTGATAAAGATTCACAAAAAAGGGGGTAAGCCTAGAGATGACTGGTACAAGGTTGATGAAGAGGGAAATTAAGGTCCGCCCCTAGTATGCCTGAAAGGATATCCAGACCGGCCTAAGTGCAAATGGGGGAAGAGCAAAGTACAATTCATCAGAGATAGATGTTTGATTGGGGCTTTACATCACTTTCAATATTATTTCAGTCATTTCTTGATGAGACCTACTTGTAGCAGATATAGTGCTGCCTCACTGAATTGTCATGTCGCAAATCCTTGACATGACAACCCACCCGGTCACAGATTTACAAGGACAATGGGTTAACCCTTTAGGCACGGGCCTCAGCTCATATGGGAAATTGTTTTTCAATCTCGGCATGGCCGGGGATCTAACCCACGACCTTTGGATCACCACAGAGGAACTGGTGCTAATAGGCTGGCACTCTAACTGCTCCACTAGATTGTGACAATCTCAAATGCAGAAGTTCAGAGGACAGTAATAGAAACTCAGTTTTAGTACAGTAAAGCTGGTTGGGGCTGTATCAACAAGATGTTGGCAGTAGTGAAAGCATTTCAGCATTTTCAAGATATATTGAGAGGACAGGATTTATTGATCTGCTCAGACAACACAATATCAACAATAAACAAGCAAGAGATTATGTCGTTCTCAAAATGCCAAGCATATTACCATAATTAATCTTTTTTTTTCAATCTTAATTTTAAGTTATAAACATAACCCCATGGGTTGATAGCTCTGCTGACTTGAATGAAAACACATGAACTGAGAAAAAGTGCAACAAGCAACCAGGTTGTGATTTTCCATACAAGATCCTAATTCAGTTTTGATGAGATATTCATTAATATTTGGTAAATCATTATCTTGTTACCAATGCAATATTCATGCACAAAATTTGTGATTTTTTTCAAAAATCTAATAGCTATCACTAAGTTGTCAAGGAGGCTGCCATTTTGAATAACATAGCCAATGAGAATCAAGATAACAAGTCGGGCCAAATTTGATATGTAACATGCATTTTGATTGGTCAAAATCATCATCTGCTCAAGTCTGCTCCACTTTTAATGGTTGTGAGATTTTGCATGCACACAAATTTTGAATTCAAGGTCAATGTGTCAAGGTCAAAGGTAACATGACTAGGAAAGTATTACGAGGCAGGGCTATGACCTAAGACATTTCTGTATTCCAAGTTTTAATTTCTTATAAGTGGTGAGATATTGCTGAGATATACTCCTTTCAAAATTTGTGACATCAAGGTCACTGCATGCACTAAGGTCAATGGTGACATCACTGAGAATTGAGGGAATCTAAATCTTCAACTCTCTATCTAGCTCGGTATAAAATAGTGTTGGTATATAACAGATATGAAGTGCATTTAATTCACTACTAATGGTTATGATGTGGCATGTTCACAAATTTTGAATTCAAGGTCAATGTATCAAGGTCAAAGGTCACATGACTAAGAAAGTATGATAAGGCATGGCTATGACCTAAGACATTTCTGTATACCAAGTTTTAATTTCTTCTTATAAGTAGTTGCTGAGATATGCTCCTTACAAAATTTGTGACATCAAGGCCACTGCATTAAGGTCAATGGTGACATCACTAAGATTTGAAGGAATCTGAATCTTCAACCCTTTATCTACCTCTGTATTAAATATGAAACAAATATTACTGGTAGTTTTGGAGGAGAAGATTTTTAAACATAGTGTTAGTATATAACAGATATGAAGTGTTTTTTATTCACTTCTGATGGTAGTGATGTGGCATGTTCACAAATTTTGAATTCAAGGTCAATGTGTCAAGGTCAAAGGTCACATGACTAAAATTGTATGACGAGGTACAGCTTTAACATAAGACATTCCTGTATACCAAGATTTAATTTCTTGTAAGTGGTTGCTGAGATATGCTCCTTACTAATTTGTGACATCAAGGTCACTGCACTAAGGTCAATGGTGACATCACTGATAATTGAAGGAATCTAAATCTTCAACTCTCTATCTAGCCCTGTATAAAATAGGGTTGGTATAAAAAAGATATGAAGTGCATCTATTTCACTTCCAATGGTTATGATGTGGCATGTTCACAAATTTTGAATTCAAGGTCAATGTGTCAAGGTCAAAGGTCACATGACTAAGAAAGTATGATGAGGCACGGCTATGACCTAAGACATTTCTGTATACCAAGTTTTAATTTCTTCTTATAAGTAGTTGCTGAGATATACTCCTAACAAAATTTGTGACATCAAGGTCACTGCATTAAGGTCAATGGTGACATCACTAAGATTTGAAGGAAACTGAATCTTCAACTCTCTATCTACCTCTGTATTAAATATGAAACAAATATTACTGGTAGTTTTGGAGAAGATTTTTAAACATAGTGTTAGTATACAACAGATATGAAGTGTTTTTTATTTACTTCTGATGGTTGTGATGTGGCATCTTCACAAATTTTGAATTCAAGGTCAATGTGTCAAGGTCAAAGGTCACATGACTAAAATTGTATGACAAGGCACAGCTTTAACATATGACATTTCTGCATACCAAGTTTTAATATCCTGTAATATGTGGTTGCTGAGATATGCTCAGTACAAAATTTGTGACCTCAAGGTCACTGCACTAAGGTCAATGGTGACATCACTAAGATTTGAAGGAATCTGAATCTTCACCTATATATCTACCTCTATATAAAATATGAAAGATGTAGTACTGGTAGTTTTGGAGAAGAAGATTTTTAAAGAAATGTTGACAGACGGACGGACAGACGGACAAACAGACGGACGGACAGACATTTTCCCCCTCCTAAAGCTCTGCGAG
Source organism: Amphiduros pacificus (assembly GCA_949316495.1). Classification (NCBI taxonomy): domain Eukaryota; kingdom Metazoa; phylum Annelida; class Polychaeta; order Phyllodocida; family Hesionidae; genus Amphiduros; species Amphiduros pacificus. Next base: position 15,922,818 of record OX439011.1, on the reverse strand, counting down.
CTAAAGTCTCAGCAGAGCTAAAAAACTAAAAATTTTATTTGGTTAGTAAATATGTAACTGGAGTCAAGATGCTCTAAATGTAAGAAATGACCTTTGTCCCAGACATCAACAGACATAACTATCAAATTATTTGGTATTAATAAAATATGTAATTGTAGTTAGATCAATTTCTTTGAGTTGATATATTACTGAAATGTGTGGCAAATGCAGAACTGTTGTGATAAATCTCTTACTTCCGGCCATGACCCAGAATCTCTGAAATTATTTTCCTGTTGTATTAAATCTCTTTATCCTTTTTTTCAGAACTTATCTTCAAGTACTGGCACAGTGGCTAGTAGCACAGAGACAATTAGTATCAGATTATAACATATAGAACATTGGTATGAACAATTCTCGTCAGAAGTGATTCTCTAATCAACAAGCTCTCCTGAATTTTTGTTTCTCTCCTTATTGAGAAGTCCGAGGTCATTGAGAAATCAAAGGTAATTGGGAAGTCAGAGGTCAAACATCAGATAATTGCAAAATTGACCTCTTTGATCATATTTACAGTTCTCGGACAAACTTGTTTGAGAGATCAATGTATACCTCACTATTGTTATGCAAATGTGTTACACTAAAACATGTGAATAAATGTATTCCACAATAATTATTTGCAGGTTTATTTGTCCATAATGAACATACGAGTGACATGGTCTTTATCCCCCCCCCCCCCAAAGAATTCTTCATACAATTTTCATGAAGACCCTGGACCTAGCAAAACTAATGATCAAGATATATTAATGAACTTGATTTTGAAAATAACTTTTCTCCCAAATGATTATGAATTTTAAATTACCTTGTGATTCCTTTGTCTTATTAAATATATTTAGGGTTCTATGACACAAAAATATATATATTCCTCAGAAATTCACAATACATTTTTTTTAATGTGAAAAAGGCCTGAATGATGGCAGGATATACCCACTTAGCCATTACAAACCTTTTATATTAAAGGTATCATCCAAGCTCCTACTCCTCAAAGTTCAGATAATTAATCTAGATACCGTGTGACAAATGTCACAAAAGGTACTGTGATAATCAACAATAATAGTAGACACGAGTATATAGCTACAGCAGATTCCTTTATCCTACTTTGCACTGCAACTGCTATATTAAAAGGTTAATGTCCCAATGACCTAGCTTTTCTGTGTGCTGCAGTCTGTTAAGTGCACTTGCACTATGCATATTACATGTGCTTATGTAACTTGACACCAAGGATCAATTAATCCCCCCCCCCAATGTCTCTTAATATTATATAACCCAATATTATATAACCCAATCAATTTGCAAACAATAGTTCAGAGCCTGGCAATGGCTATGTTAAGTCAGAAACATTTTCTGGAACATTTCAAGATATGCAAGAATAAAAAAACATAGAGTAAATATACTATTTTGAGACTGCACTCTGGAATGTTCTGAAGATAGTGCAGAATGGAATGTTCTGAAAATAAACTTGTTGTCCGCAAGATATGAATTAACCTCTGGTAGTTAATCTTTTCCCATGTTGTGTTGCTCCAATCTGATATTGCCACCCGAGGGCAGCACCAATCTGATATTGCCACCCGAGGGCAGCACCAATCTGATATTACCACCCGAGGGCAGCAACACACAGAAAAATCCCACTGGGGATAAATTCACATCATGTGTGAACATAAAGCCAATCTTACTTTATGCTATTGTGTATTGTCATCAATAAATCATTAAATAATTAAATTTGGTCATAAACAGGTTTTGGAAAATGTCAAAATACATCATGAAATGACTCCCAATTTGTCAACAGTTGTCGTTGCTCAAATGCTTGATATGGTCTAAAATGTCCGAACTGTTGCAAAATATAACCCATAATCTGATGGATGCTCCGATGGACCACATACAAATAACCCCAAAACTTCACGAACATGGCAACATTTCAGCATAGGGATGCAAGGAGGACAAACGGAAGGACGGACACTGGACAGACAGGATGATTACCAAGAGGTACAGGATGTTACATATCAGTTCCTCAACATAGGCATCATAGCTTACTATAATAATTCATAATTCAAGATAACAATAAACTTTGTACAACTTATTTTATTATGAAATCTACCCCTCTATATTTACAAACATGCTTTTCATGCTTTCTTGAGTCTTCCATACAGCTTTATATTGAACAAATCTCAGTTACTTTTTATAACCAGAACAGAAAAGGAGATATATATGCAGCTTAGACTTGATTCATTCAGTTTAATAGTGACTAGAAAAACTCCTCTTAATTTTTTCCTTACACCTGTAAAATATAGTCGAAGGCTTGCCTTGTTCTGAGCCAACTCTGCTCAATTTGTTCACAACCCTTATGTTTCACACCTTTTCTCCACATGTATGGCAAACAGTTGAAGCCAAGCTTCTATTTGTGATCTTATTGTGTCTTGACCATATATTGCTATGCCAGAGCTGCGTGACCAGGTGCAGCATTGGGCATGCATCAGTCTAGCTTATGTGTGACCAAAGTGATGTCAAATAATTAACGGATTGCAATTTATCTCTGGGAAATGACTGGCTCTAAGCCCATATGAGCTTCACAGTTAAGATCTCTACTTCATTTTTGAACAGTTTAACATGCATCGCAATCATTTTTGCTCTAAATAAAAGAAACTAAAAATGCTGTTTGAAGGTATCACAAGTTCATTCAAAATGTCACTTCTCATGCCATAGTTGACATCAGAATGGATATACAGCTTGTAATCTTGACTGCAGACGACTACATATATTCTGTCACTTACCAGTTGGCGCCAAACATGTATTGGGTTGCGCACAATTATGACCACATCAGGTCACGTTTTGCCTTGTGTGACCTAATCCTTTATTTAAAATGGAATCACATTTAACATGATATAACTATGCAATGGCCTGGTGTGTTCAAATTAAGATCTTGGTCCCACCTGCTCAGTGAATCAAACTGGACAAAGTAACTTTATCATCAGCTGTTGGATGTCTGTAGGCAGTCCATATGTCTCCCGTAAGGGCCCCATGATAAGGGTCTGTGTAGGCTACATGCAGCCTATATGTCTCCCGTAAGGGCCCCATGATAAGGGTCTGTGTAGGCTACATGCAGCTTATATGTCTCCCGTAAGGGCCCCATGATAAGGGTCTGTGTAGGCTACATGCAGCCTATATGTCTCCCGTAAGGGCCCCATGATAAGGGTCTGTGTAGGCTACATGCAGCCTATATGTCTCCCGTAGGGGGCCCCATGATAAGGGTCTGTGTAGGCTACATGCAGCCTATATGTCTCCCGTAGGGGCCCCATGAAAAGGGTCTGTGTAGGCTACATGCAGCCTATATGTTTCCCGTTGGGGGCCCCATGATAAGGGTCTGTGTATGTTACATGCAGCCTATATGTCTCCCGTAAGGGCCCCATGATAAGGGTCTGTGTAGGCTACATGCAGCCCATATGTCTCCCTTAGGGGCCCCATGATAAGGGTCTGTGTAGGCTACATGCAGCCTATATGTCTCCCGTAGGGGCCCCATGATAAGGGTCTGTGTAGGCTACATGCAGCCTATATGTCTCCCGTAAGGGCCCCATGATAAGGGTCTGTGTAGGCTACATGCAGCCCATATGTCTCCCGTAGGGGGCCCCATGATAAGGGTCTGTGTAGGCTACATGCAGCCTATATGTCTCCCGTAAGGGCCCCATGATAAGAGTCTGTGTAGGCTACATGCAGCCTATATGTCTCCCATAAGGGCCCCATGATAAGGGTCTGTGTAGGCTACATGCAGCCTATATGTCTTCCGTAGGGGGCCCCATGATAAGGGTCTGTGTAGGCTACATGCAGCCCATATGTCTCCCGTAGGGGGCCCAATGATAAGGGTCTGTGTAGGCTACATGCAGCCTATATGTCTCCCGTAAGGGCCCCATGATAAGGGTCTGTGTAGGCTACATGCAGCCTATATGTCTCCCGTAAGGGCCCCATGATAAGGGTCTGTGTAGGCTACATGCAGCCTAAATGTCTCCCATAGGGGGCCCCATGATAAGGGTCTGTGTAGGCTACATGCAGCCTATATGTCTCCCATAGGGGCCCCATGATAAGGGTCTGTGTATGTTACATGCAGCCTATATGTCTCCCGTAAGGGCCCCATGATAAGGGTCTGTGTAGGCTACATGCAGCCCATATGTCTCCCGTAGGGGGCCCCATGATAAGGGTCTGTGTAGGCTACATGCAGCCTATATGTCTCCCGTAGGGGGCCCCATGATAAGGGTCTGTGTAGGCTACATGCAGCCTATATGTCTCCCGTAAGGGCCCCATGATAAGGGTCTGTGTAGGCTACATGCAGCCTATATGTCTCCCGTAGGGGCCCCATGATAAGGGTCTGTGAGGCTACATGCAGCCCATATGTCTCCCGTAGGGGGCCCCATGATAAGGGTCTGTGTAGGCTACATGCAGCCTATATGTCTCCCGTAAGGGCCCCATTATAAGGGTCTGTGTAGGCTACATGCAGCCTATATGTCTCCCGTAGGGGGCCCCATGATAAGGGTCTGTGTAGGCTACATGCAGCCTATATGTCTCCCGTAGGGGCCCCATGATAAGGGTCTGTGTAGGCTACATGCAGCCTATATGTCTCCCGTAGGGGGCCCCATGATAAGGGTCTGTGTAGGCTACATGCAGCCTATATGTCTCCCGTAGGGGGCCCCATGATAAGGGTCTGTGTAGGCTACATGCAGCCCATATGTCTCCCGTAGGGGGCCCCATGATAAGGGTCTGTGTAGGCTACATGCAGCCTATATGTCTCCCGTAAGGGCCCCATGATAAGGGTCTGTGTAGGCTACATGCAGCCTATATGTCTCCCGTAAGGGCCCCATGATAAGGGTCTGTGTAGGCTACATGCAGCCTAAATGTCTCCCATAGGGGGCCGCATGATAAGGGTCTGTGTAGGCTACATGCAGCCTATATGTCTCCCGTTGGGGGCCCCATGATAAGGGTCTGTGTAGGCTACATGCAGCCTATATGTCTCCCGTAGGGGGCCGCATGATAGGGGTCTGTGTAGGCTACATGCAGCCTATATGTCTCCCATAGGGGGCCGCATGATAAGGGTCTGTGTAGGCTACATGCAGCCCATATGTCTCCCGTAGGGGCCCCATGAAAAGGGTCTGTGTAGGCTACATGCAGCCTATATGTCTCCCGTTGGGGGCCCCATGATAAGGGTCTCTGTAGGCTACATGCATCCCATATGTCTCCCGTAGGGGGCCCCATGATAAGGGTCTGTGTAGGCTACATGCAGCCTAAATGTCTCCCATAGGGGGCCCATGATAAGGGTCTGTGTAGGCTACATGCAGCCTATATGTCTCCCGTTGGGGGCCCCATGATAAGGGTCTGTGTAGGCTACATGCAGCCTATATGTCTCCCATAGGGGGCCGCATGATAAGGGTCTGTGTAGGCTACATGCAGCCTATATGTCTCCCATAGGGGGCCGCATGATAAGGGTCTGTGTAGGCTACATGCAGCCTATATGTCTCCCGTTGGGGGCCCCATGATAAGGGTCTGTGTAGGCTACATGCAGCCTATATGTCTCCCGTAGGGGGCCGCATGATAGGGGTCTGTGTAGGCTACATGCAGCCTATATGTCTCCCATAGGGGGCCGCATGATAAGGGTCTGTGTAGGCTACATGCAGCCCATATGTCTCCCGTAGGGGCCCCATGAAAAGGGTCTGTGTAGGCTACATGCAGCCTATATGTCTCCCGTAGGGGGCCCCATGATAAGGGTCTCTGTAGGCTACATGCAGCCTATATGTCTCCCATAGGGGGCCGCATGATAAGGGTCTGTGTAGGCTACATGCAGCTTATATGTCTCCCGTAGGGGGCCGCATGATAAGGGTCTGTGTAGGCTACATGTAAATAACACAAGTCATGGGAGTGGGGCACTGAAAGGATATCAGTACAGACGACCTTAGAATGTATTGTTGTTTTTGGGACCTATTCACATGTATGTATCTGTACACATAATCTAAGCACCATACACTGTGGCAGTGAATCACATTTACACATTACTCACCCTCCAATATTATTCATTAAGTTTTAACATTTACGCTGTAGTTTGCTGGTGCGTTAACATTTAATAGTAATAATAATAATAATAATAAATTATTATTATAGCACAAACAGCAATCACTGAGTGTCTGCAGTGCCAATCGCTGTAATATTTATGACATTTATACTGTGGTCTGCAGGTTCATTGTATTATCTTAAACATAAACTTGTCGCAGATGTTTGTGAGATATAGTTTCCTAGCCTTCTATGCCGAGGCCCAGCCTTGAGTATGGAGACAATTTGGTGGGACACTTTCTCACCCATTCCTATTTACCATCAAACACAACTTATATTGTGGCATTATTTCTGCATTTTTCAAATAATTTATCATTCACTCGCATGCAACTAACATAATTCTCAATTAAGATTCATTTTTACTTCCCTGTATAATAATCGCCAAGATTTTGGTAATGTTGTGTTTTACAAACCCAAACTTTTAATATTCCTTAAGGCCAAGAAAAATAAGCCAATTTTAAGTTTTGAACTCAGGACAAAATGACCTTTTTTTCCAATATACAAGATATCAAATTTCTTACTTTTGACTAATTCAAAATAATTTACCAAATCAACTGTATGAAGATTAATACTATAGGATTGCAAATGTTAAAAAGACACAACCAATATCAATAGATTGCCAATGTCAATAGATTGCCAATGTCAATAGATTGCCAATGTCAATAGATTGCCAATGTCAATAGATTGCCAATGTCAATAGATTGCCAATGCCAATTGCCAATGCCAAGGCAACTGCCAATGCCAAGGCAATTGCCAATGCCAAGGCAATTGCCAATGCCAAGGCAATTGCCAATGCCAAGGCAATTGCCAATGCCAAGGCAATTGCCAATGCCAAGGCAATTGCCAATGTTAACAAATAAGTTAAACTCCTGACAGGACAGAACCGAGATGGCAATATTTACAAGGTACACATTTTATCCATTGTCTCCAGATTCCTATCCTCACTATCCCCATGTTTCAGGTTCTTCAAACATCCTGTCCCTTTCTCCTACAATGTATAAAATATAATAATAAACAACAATTAACAATTTATATATATATATATATATATATATATATATATATATATATATATATATATATATATATATATATATATATATATATATATACTGTATACCGAGAAAAATTCGCGCCTAGTTATTTTCGCGCCATCGCCGTTTAAGACAGGTTCGCGCCGTTTTATTTTCGCGAATTTTGGATTTCTAGTACACAATATTATCACAAATTACGCTTTGCAGGTCGAGAACAGAACAAAACAAAAAATTTCGAAACACTTTGTTTTGACTTTGTTCTCACTGATTCCAATTATCAGCGTTCACAGTTTTGCATTTCGTCTTTGTTTCCACTGCTTTGAGTCGTGTTTTCCCTTTTTGGCAGAAATGCTTTCACACGTGGATCGATCTTAATTGCGTTTTAAATGATAAATAAAGGTATATACATAAAATTATCACAAATTACGCTTTGCAGGTCGAGAACAGAACAAAACCATCCATTATTGCGCAATATATTAATATTTCAATGTGAGTTAACAATCGTTTTCGTGCTAAAAACAAGAGCCTCTTCCCGTCACTTCCGCCTTTCAAACTTGCGACCACGTGTTGCGTTGAGTCGTGTCTTACCTTTTTGACAGAAATGCCTTCACACGTGGATCGATTTTAATTGCGTTTTAAATGATAAATAAAAGTATATACCCAATATTAACACAATATACGCTTTGCAGGTCGAGAACAGAACAAAACCATACATCCCTTTAACATGCATTACGCAATTCTGTTATTTCATCGTTTCAAAGTAAAACGTAAATTCGATGTGCGGAACACGGTAAATTTGATGTGCGGAACATGAAGAAAAGCCAGGGATCCATCATTGCGCAATATATTAATATTTCAATGCGTGTTGATAGACTCCAATTGTTTTCGCGCCAAAAATAAGAGCTTGTCCCCGTCACTCCCGCTTTTTAACATGACGACCTCATATTGCGTATTGCATCTTCAATTTCGCGTCCATTTAATTTCGCGAATGACGTCCTGGCGCGAATTAACGCGAAAATAAAAAGGTCGCGAAAATTTGTCTGTATACAGTATATATATATATATATATATATATATATATATATATATATATATATATATATATATATATATATATATAAGAGTGGTTCTACCATGACAAGACCTACTTGAAGCAGATATAGTGATGCCTCACTGAATTGTCATGTTGCAGGTCCATGACATGAAAACCCATATGTTCTGAAATGGAGGTCATTTTCTCCTATGTATTAAATGTGTGGATTAGGCCAGTATTCTCATTGTGTCTACATACCTGTCTTTTCTGTTGTTGTTTTTGTCATCCTCTTCTTGAATGGTACTCCTGAAATGGTTCAGAATAAAAACAATAAATTGTCTCTAAAAAACAAAACAAAAATTCTAACAAACAATAACCCAGCATAAATACATATGACATATATTCTAGTGATAAGAGATGTTTCCAAAGCATTATGTGGTCTGGTATACTTAGAATATTAAAATATTGTTATGGCATAGCCACAATGAGCCTCTTTCATCAGGTTTATGCATAACCAAAAAGATGTCTGGCACTTGCTAATCCTAGCATTTCGAGATAACAACACAGATTTTCCAGATAAAAAGATAGCATTTCGAAATAACACAATCTTTCCAGATAAGGCAACATTTCCAGATAACACAGCCTTTCCAGAAAAAAATACAGCATTTCCAGATAAAAAGACAGTACTTCCAGATAAAAAAAGACAGCCTTTCCAGATAAGAGGACATTTAGCTTATAAGGCAGCCTTACCTGTGTCTTGTTTGGTCTGTTGGTTTGAACCATTAGTGTCCTTGTTTGATGCTGACTTCGGTGTTGCGACGTCTTCTTCCATACTTTCATCTTCCTCTGGGATTGGGGTGATACTATGACGCGAGGGAAATGGGGAAGCTCCTCTGTAAAATATAGCAACATAACTAACACGCTCCTCTGTAAAATATAGCAACATAACTAACACGCTCCTCTGTAAAATATAGCAACATAACTAACACGCTCCTCTGTAAAATATAGCAACATAACTAACACGCTCCTCTGTAAAATATAGCAACATAACTAACACGCTCCTCTGTAAAATATAGCAACATGACAGTCATGTTCCTCTGTAAAATATAGCAACATGACAGTCATGCTCCTCTGTAAAATATAGCAACATAACTAACACGCTCCTCTGTAAAATATAGCAACATGACAGTCACGCTCCTCTGTAATATATAGCAACATAACAATCACGCTCCTCTGTAAAATATAGCAACATAACAATCACGCTCCTCTGTAAAATATAGCAACATAACAATCACGCTCCTCTGTAAAATATAGCAACATAACTAACACGCTCCTCTGTAAAATATAGCAACATAACTAACACACTCCTCTGTAAAATATAGCAACATAACTAACACGCTCCTCTGTAATATATAGCAACATAACAATCACGCTCCTCTGTAAAATATAGCAACATAACAATCACGCTCCTCTGTAAAATATAGCAACATAACAATCACGCTCCTCTGTAAAATATAGCAACATAACTAACACGCTCCTCTGTAAAATATAGCAACATAACTAACACGCTCCTCTGTAAAATATAGCAACATAACTAACACGCTCCTCTGTAAAATATAGCAACATAACTAACACGCTCCTCTGTAAAATATAGCAACATAACTAACACGCTCCTCTGTAATATATAGCAACATAACAATCACGCTCCTCTGTAAAATATAGCAACATAACAATCACGCTCCTCTGTAATATATAGCAACATAACAATCACGCTCCTCTGTAAAATATAGCAACATAACTAACACGCTCCTCTATAAAATATAGCAACATAACTAACACGCTCCTCTGTAAAATATAGCAACATAACTAACATGCTCCTCTGTAAAATATAGCAACATGACAGTCATGCTCCTCTGTAAAATATAGCAATGTTTTCTGAAAAGGCATCACTGAACCCATGTAAATTAAGACTAAAATACGATTTATATGACTTCTTTGTTGCCCCCCCATGAAACAATTAAAAAAGACACAATTATACGAAACAAAAATATCTTATTTTCTTGCCTTATGTACTGAATGCCTAAGACAAAGCCTGACGACTATTTCAACCAAGATTCTCATGAAAACTACCAAGTTGAACATATTAAAAACATAGGCATCAGAGATGCATCAACCCTCAGCCCTGGTAACTCATTGCACAACATTCGCTCCACACAATATTTGTGAACAAAACGTCACTGCACCAAGGCAAATTGATGCAGGGGTAAAAAAACCCATAAAATCTACTTCCTTTGATAGCTTAGGTGTGTCAAGTATCATGAAACTGTCATCATTTACTCTAGAATTATTGAGATGGGCCGGTGACCTTGAAAAGCAGGTTAAGGTCACCGTCCATCAAACTCATCTGGAGTCTTCCCAGATGCTTATGTGTGTCAATTTTCATGAAGCTGCCATTATTTGTTCTTAAGTTATTGCAATGACGTGGATTTGACATGATTGTCCCTGTGACCTTGAAAAGTATGTGAAGGTCATGTTCCATCAAGAGAAGTCTGAGGTCTTCACCAGATGCTTATGTGTGTCAAGTCTCATAAAGCTGCCATCATTCGTTCTCGAGTTATAGCAATGATAGGGATTTCACATAATTGTACCTGTGACCTTGAAAAGAAGTTGAAGGTCATGTTCCATACAAAAATGTCGGAGGTTTTCATCAGATGCTTCTGCGTGTCAAGTTTCATGAAGCTGCCATCATTTGTTCTCGAGTTATCGCGATGACAAGGATGATTTCACATAATTGTCCCTGTGACCTTGAAAAGTAGGTGAAGGTCATGTTTCATAGAAAAAATCTGAGGTCTTCACCAGATGCTTATGTGTGTTAAATCTCATAAAGCTGCCATCATTTGTTCTTGAGTTATTGCAATTCTTGGGATTTCACATAATTGTCCCTGTGACCTTGAAAAATAGGTCAAGGTCGCCGTCCACTGAACTAGTCCGAGGTTTTCAACAGATGCTTATGCGTGTAAAGATTCATGAAGCTGCCATCATTTGTTCTTGAGTTATCATGATGACAAGGATGATTTCACATAATTGTCCCTGTGACCTTGAAAAGTAGGTGAAGGTCATGTTCCATCAAGAGAAGTCTGAGGTCTTTACCAGATCAGGGTGGCCACACTCTGATGAGAAAAAAATTCCCTGACATTTCCCTGACTTTTCCCTGACTCAAAAAATAATTCCAGGTATTGCGGCCTCCATTCTCCCCTACAGCCGCCCATTCCACCCTTCATATGTTCATGATTTGGAAAATATATATGTAAAGCCTGGGAGGCCACAATATTGGAATGATATCTACTGACTAGAACAAATAAAAAAATAAGTAAGACATGTAACAACATCATGGATATTTGAGCTTCAACTTGGAAACTTTAATTCTTGCAATTATAGTATTAAAGCCAAAGGAGCTCATTTTGTTCCCTCAGTTATTCTTCATCGTGAATGTTTGTTTTAAACCCATCAATGATCTAAAAGTACTCAATGATTATGAAAATGAACAAAATTCCCTGACTTTTCCCTGACATTTCTGTCAATCAGAAATTTCCCTGACACTTTTTAAAATTCCCTGACATTTCCCTGACCTTGAAAAAAAAAAGTTTTTCCCTGACTTTTCCAGGTGCGTGGCCACCCTGCAGATGCTTGTGTGTGTCAAATCTCATAAAGCTGCCATCATTCGTTCTTGAGTTATTGTCGTTCTTGAGTTATTGTGATTCTTGGGATTTCACATAACTGTCCCTGTGACCTTGAAAATTAGGTCAAGGTCGCCATCCATCGAACTAGTCTGAGGTTTTCACCAGATGCTTATGCGTGTAAAGTTTCATGAAGCTGCCATCATTTGTTCTTGAGTAATCACGATGACAAGGATGATTTCACATAATTGTCCCTGTGACCTTGAAAAGTAGGTGAAGTTCATGTTTCATAGAAAAAATTCTGAGCTCTTCATCAGATGCTTGTGTGTGTCAAATCTCATAAAGCTGCCATCATTCGTTCTTGAGTTATTGCGATTCTTGGGATTTCACATAATTGTCCGTGACCTTGAAAAATAGGTCAAAGTCGCCGTCCATCAAACACGTCCCGGGTTTTCACCAGTTGCTTTTGTGTGCCAAGTTTCTTGAAGCTGCCATCATTTGTTCTCATGTTATCGCGATGACAAGGATGATTTCACATAATTGTCCATGTGACCTTGAAAAGTATGTGAAGGTCATGTTATATAGAAACAATTCTGAAGTCTACACCAGATGCTTATGGGTGTCAAATCTCATAAAGCTGCCATCATTTGTTCTTGAGTTATGCGATTCTTGGGATTTCACATAATTGTCCTTGTGACCTTGAAAAATAGGTCAAGGTCACCATCCATCGAACTCATCCGAGGTTTTCACCAGATGCTTATATGTGTCAAGTTTCATGAAGCTGCCATCATTTGTTCTCGTGTTATCGCGATGACAAGGATGATTTCACATAATTGTCCATGTGACCTTGAAAAGTAGGTGAAGGTCATGTTTTATAGAAACAATTCTGAAGTCTACACCAGATGCTTATGGGTGTCAAATCTCATAAAGCTGCCATCATTCGTTCTTGAGTTATGCGATTCTTGGGATTTCACATAATTGTCCCTGTGACCTTGAAAAATAGGTCAAGGTCACCGTCCATCGAACTCGTCCGAGGTTTTCACCAGATGCTTATATGTGTCAAGTTTCATGAAGCTGCCATCATTTGTTCTCGAGTTATCGCGATGACAAGATGATTTCACATAATTGTCCCTGTGACCTTGAAAAGTAGGTGAAGGTCATGTTTCATAGGAACAATTCTGAGGTCTTCACCAGATGCTTGTGTGTGTCAAATCTCATAAAGCTGCCATCATTCGTTCTTGAGTTATTGTGATTCTTTGGATTTCACATAATTGTCCCTGTGACCTTGAAAAATAGGTCAAGGTCGCCGTCCATCGAACTCGTCCGAGGTTTTCACCAGATGCATATGTGTGTCAAGTTTCATGAGGCTGCAATCATTTGTTCTTGAGTTATCGCGATGACAAGGATGTTCGCTACAGACATACATACATACATACAGACATACATACCCACGCCAGGAGTACTGCAATACCCTCAGCCTGATTACATCAGGGGCTGAGGGTAAAAATTATCACTCACAATATGGGCCAGTAAATCTAACAAAAAGTATATTACATATGAAAACCATATCAGCATTTTCCAATCAGTGACTGAAATCTTCAATGTCTCTTAGCCTGATAGTCCATGACTAATTGTTAAAGGTAGGGAACTTACTCTGAGCTTCGTTTGCGTTTGACCGGGATGTCTGAGGACGGCATCTTTCGTTTGGCTGGCAGCGAGAGCGGAGTGCTTGCAAGGTTTCTCTGCTGCATGTAGTAAGGAATCACCCGGTAGTTCTCATTGTGCCCCAAGCTTTTCAACACTGCATAAACAACGTGAAATCACTTTTTTTTAAACATTGGCTAATGGCCTTAGAGCTATGCTGATCATTGCTTTTTTTGTAATATTTGGGAACACTTTCTGGAAGTGGCCTGCTAAATTAAATCCTTTATATCCTTTCCCAATGCAGACTTGAGCAGATGATAATTACATCCAATCAAATTGCACATTACTTACATGTACATCCAATCAAAATGCACATTACTTACATGTACATCCAATCAAATTGCACATTACTTACATGTACATCCAATCAAATTGCACATTACTTGTTTATGCATAGCTAAAAATTGTCAGTCAGTGACTGCAAACACATTCGCTTATCACGCTCAAGTGGAATGAGTAAAACATTAGATATTATGCATCAATGATTTCAGTTTGGTAATACTATCTTAATTAGTTGTCAACTTATTGCATAAACAAGATTTTCAGAGACCCGATCATATGAACTTGCTACATAGGTCAAGGTCACTGACACAAATACTATTTTGACCTTCAAGATCCAAACATTATTTGTTCTCACATCATCACTTTCACAAAATTTCAAGATAAAGATGGCATAGTAAATAAAAAATTGATCTGATTAACATACCACAAAAATATGCATGAAGGCCTGAACATGATATTTTGATCATGTTTCGGCCTTCATTATTGTGAAATTGTGAAATGGTGTTTTTACGACCCTTTCAGCAACAATGGCCATATCAGTTTGAAAGTAACACTGCCGGCAGAGGGAGTCGAACCCACCACTTCCTGTCCTCCACTTATTTAACCATCAAATGCACAGATCGTACACTCTACCAACTGTGCTAGTGGGGTCGGTTCGCGGCCTTCATTATATGCAGATGTGGTAAAAATCATGAAAATGTGACACGACATTGCAAAATATTTTTGTTTTTCAGACATACATACAGAGGCCACTCCAATAGCTCCTGCCCTGCTCAAGTGACAGGAGCTAAAACTTCTCAAATGTTACTCTTGTTACATAATGTTACATACCTTCGTCTGTTTGATCCTTGTTCTTAACTCTCACATAAGCTGACACATCATCTAACCAGGTGATCTGGATAAACCCTGCAATCAGAAAGTCCTTCGCCATGTCTCTATTGTACAACAGAAATATATAAATCAGTATAAAAGGCACAGTATAAAAGCATCTTACCAAATGGAGAGAAGAGCTGGGAGAGATCGGAGGCTTTCCAATCTTTGGGAAATGTGATATGAAACACATTGCTTCTGTCAGGCTCCACTTAAAAACAAAGTGCAAAATAATATTACAGAAAAAATCATCTTCATTATGGCTGCAACTGTCTTAGACCTTCCTAATAATTGCAACTTTCTTAGACCTTCCTAATAATTGCAACTTTCTTAGATCTTCCTAATAATTGCAACTATATATATAAACATAGGCATCAGAGATGCATCAACCCTCAGCCCTGGTAACTCATTGCACAACATTCGCTCCACACAATATTTGTGAACAAAATGTCACTGCACCAAGGCAAATTGATGCAGGGGTAAAAAAACCCCATAAAATCTACTTCCTTTGATAGCTTAGGTGTGTCAAGTATCATGAAACTGTCATCATTTACTCTAGAATTATTGAGATGGGCAGGTGACCTTGAAAAGCAGGTTAAGGGTCACCGTCCATCAAACTCATGTGAAGACTTCCAAGATGCTTATGTGTGTCAATTTTCATGAAGCTGCCATTATTTGTTCTTAAGTTATTGCAATGACGTGGATTTGACATGATTGTCCCTGTGACCTTGAAAAGTAGGTAAAGGTCATGTTCCATCAAATGAAGTCTGAGGTCTTCACCAGATGCTTATGTGTGTCAAGTCTCATAAAGCTGCCAACATTCGTTCTCGAGTTATGGCAATGATAGGGATTTCACATAATTGTAACTGTGACCTTGAAAAGTAGGTGAAGGTCATGTTCCATACAAAAATGTCTGAGGTTTTCATCAGATGCTTATGTGTGTCAAGTCTCATAAAGCTGCCAACATTCGTTCTCGAGTTATGGCAATGATAGGGATTTCACATAATTGTAACTGTGACCTTGAAAAGTAGGTGAAGGTCATGTTCCATACAAAAATGTCTGAGGTTTTTATCAGATGCTTATGTGTGTCAAGTTTCATAAAGCTGCCATCATTTGTTCTCGAGTTATCGCGATGACAAGGATGATTTCACATTATTGTCCCTGTGACCTTGAAAAGTAGGTGAAGGTCATGTTCCATCAAGAGAAGTCTGAGGTCTTCACCAGATGCTTGTGTGTGTCAAATCTCATAAAGCTGCCATCATTCGTTCTTGCGATTCTTGGGATTACACATAATTGTCCGTGACCTTGAAAAATAGGTCAAGGTCACCCTCCATCGAACTCGTCCGAGGTTTTCACCAGATGCTTATGTGTCAAGTTTCACGAAGCTGCCATCATTTGTTCTCGTACTATCGCGATGACAAGGATGATTTCAAATAATTGTCCATGTGACCTTGAAAAGTAGGTGAAGGTTATGTTTTATAGAAACAATTCTGAGGTCTTCACCAGATGCTTATGGGTGTCAAATCTCATAAAGCTGCCATCATTTGTTCTTGAGTTATGCGATTCTTGGGATTTCACATAATTGTCCCTGTGACCTTGAAAAATAGGTCAAGGTCACCATCCATAGAACTCGTCCGAGGTTTTCACCAGATGCTTATATGTGTCAAGTTTCACGAAGCTGCCATCATTTGTTCTCGAGTTATCGCGATGACAAGATGATTTCACATAATTGTCCCTGTGACCTTGAAAAGTAGGTGAAGGTCATGTTTCATAGGACAAATTCTGAGGGCTTCACCAGATGCTTATGTGTGTCAAATCTCATAAAGCTGCCATCATTCGTTCTTGAGTTATTGTGATTCTTGGGATTTCACATAATTGTCCCTGTGACCTTGAAAAATAGGTCAAGGTCGCCGTCCATCGAACTCGTCCGAGGTTTTCACCAGATGCATATGTGTGTCAAGTTTCATGAAGCTGCCATCATTTGTTCTTGAGTTATCGCGATGACAAGGATGTTCGCTACAGACATACATACATACAGACATACATACATACCCACGCCAGGAGTACTGCAATACCCTCAGCCTGATTACATCAGGGGCTGAGGGTAAAAAGGGGGGGGGTTCCAAAATATGTATGTATGTATGTATGTATGTATGTATGTATGTATGTATGTATGTATGTATGTATATATATATATATATATATATATATATATATATATATATATATATATATAGTAATACTTAGTAATACTTAGGAGTAATACTTACATTCTGGGCCAGCCAGGTTGATGTAAGGAATATCAAACACCCGCATCAGAAACAGCCTAAAACAATAAACACCCGCATCAGAAACAGCCTAAAACAATAAACACCTGCATCAAAAACAGCCTAAAACAATAAACTCCCACATCAGAAACAGCCTAAAACAATAAACACCCGCATCAGAAACAGCCTAAAACAATAAACACCCATATCAGAAACAGCCTAAAACCATAAACACCTGCATCACAAACAGCCTAAAACAAAAAACACCTGCATCACAAACAGCCTAAAACAAAAAACACCTGCATCACAAACAGCCTAAAACAATAAACACCTGCATCAGAAACAGCCTAAAACAATAAACACCCGCATCAGAAACAGCCTAAAACAATAAACACCTGCATCACAAACAGCCTAAAACAATAAACACCTGCATCACAAACAGCCTAAAACAATAAACACCCGCATCAGAAACAGCCTAAAACAATAAACACCCGCATCAGAAACAGCCTAAAACAATAAACACCCGCATCAGAAACAGCCTAAAACAACAAACACCCGCGTCAGAAACAGCCTAAAACAACAAACACCCGCGTCAGAAACAGCCTAAAACAATAAACACCAGCATCAGAAACAGCCTAACACAATAAACACTCGCATCAGAAACAGCCTAAAACAATAAACACCAGCGTCAGAAACAGCCTAAAACAATAAACACCTGCATCACAAAAAGCCTAACACAATAAACACCTGCATCACAAAAAGCCTAAAACAATAAACACCTGCATCACAAAAAGCCTAAAACAATAAACACCTGTATCACAAACAGCAAACCATTTTTAAAACATCAATAAGCATTTAAGTTTTGTAATCTCCAAAGTTTTCACTTTAAGATATTTCGATGAATCATAACATGTAGATTAAAATTATTTCAAATGAAATTAAGTGACAGCAGTCAATCCCTGTTCTAAGACAACACTGTTCACACATTTTTTTCTCCTCTGTGTTAAAACACAAATTGAATATTTTTGGAAATTCTTCTTTAATTGATGGAATAACTTGGGTGACATTAAAATAATTCCTCATACAGACTTTCTGGAAGGGTGACTGTTTTCTCTTCAGGTTCCAGACCATGGGAGAAATATTGGATGCTTTGAATCATCGCATCATTTTAGTTGGGAAATATTATATTCACGGACAAAAATTATAATGGCAAGTTGGATCTGTATGAGGTTTTATCAGCACTGAAGTTCAAATTGTAGGAAGAGAGTCCATTTGTACAAACAACAATAATGATGTTATGTTTAAAAAGTTTCTATTTTTGTGAACAACTGTAAATATGATAGATATCATTAAATTTAAAAAGGGGGGGGGGGGGTTCCAAAACCTTGAAATGTAGTCAAGGTCACCATTTTGAAGCATTGATATGACGCATGTATAAGTGATACTGACTTGTTCATGAACGGTCCCAGGAGAGGAGATCCGACTGGTACATGTTTGTTTACCGGATTCTGGTAGCTACCTAAAAACACATACGTAATCTTACAACTATATATTAAATGAACATTTTTCTTACCCATAACCATGTCAAATTAACTGTTAAAAAGCCTTTTGATCTATTTCAGGCAAATCAACATGGCCACCAAATACACAGTAATCATGGCTCCAGTAGATTATTCCTATTATACAGAAATCATGGTCTTCCAATCTATCATTTACTCCAAGCATGGAATCTGCCGTTTAAGTTTTAATAAGGTCACTAATACAGTCTGGGCCAAATACTTTTTTAGGCTGCAAGACAGTTGGGCTAGTAATAGGAGATTTGCACTAGCCTGAATTAAAGTGTACTAGCCCGAACCATTTTTCATGTACATGTAATTTTCTTTTACTAATTACATGTATTAACTATTTTAGGTGTATGCACTGTTTAAAAAGGACATTCTTACCAATACTAGAAAAATCATGATTAGTTACAAGACTAGTATCAAGGGAAGGTGTATTTGACCGACAGTGTTTCTACTTGTCTGGGACTACGGGTTGGTGCTAAAATCTGAGACTAAATATATCATTTTTCATAAGGGGTTGGAAAAGTAACTAATATGAACACGAGAGATACAACACTATATTTGTGAATTTTAGATTGGGGATGAATGGAGGTGTTTACCAAACGTTGACGTGCATGAACTGACCTAGGTGATTGCTCATGGTGATGAAGCTCAGTCCGGTGATGAAGGCATCGTAGCCTGCCTCATGTAGCTGCTCGCAGTCCGTACTGTAGCCTGGGAATCCCTCGGGGCTCTCTGAAATTATACCGGACACAATATCATAACTAACTGCTCACAGTCTGTACTGAAGCCTGGGAAACCCTTTGGCATTACTAATCAAAGGGCTGCTGATTCCTTGAATACACAACTGGGGCTATGGAAAATACAGGGGCTGCGGAGAATACACTTGTCTTTTTAGTGCTCTATCAAATAGTTAAATAAGCTGCAGTATTTCTGTAGCAGTAAACCTTGCTAACCTATTAATGCCAAACCTATAATGGTAATCAAAGAGCTGCTGATTCCTTGAATATACAACTGGGGCTACGGAGAATACATCATAATTTTGCCAGATTCAGAAGCTGAACTTCTTTTATGATTCATGATACTATCAAAAGCAGTACTTTTTCCTGAATAATGTCTACCTCTAAGTGTAAAATTATGTTTATGGAGTGTATTTAGCAGTTATAATGGATAATGGATGGGGTAGATAAGGCCATAGGAGAAAAATAATGGATTTGCATAACATCAGCAAGTGTATGTCGAGGATAAAGAATCATCTGGTCTGTGTCACTCATCTGCACCTCAAAATATCAAGTCAAAGATGTTTAATAAACAAAATAATCAAATATCAAATAGCAGTAAACACCCTTTTTCATATCAGTCATGCTCAAATAAGACCTTTGTTAAAAATGAAACAGCAATAACAGATTTTGTTGATTTTTACACCAAATTCTGGCATTTTCTCAATAATTTGAATATTTCACTTTAAAAAACATTTTTTCCATGCATGTATTACTAAGATATTAAAATGTCCTCTTCAAAACAAAATATCACCATAATTTCATAAAAAAAATTGTGTGCATAACAATATTTAAGTAAAAACGGACGCCTTGAAAGAAAAAATGCCAACAGCCAGAGCAGCTCTAGGATTCAATGGGAGATATAAGAAGAGCTTTAACAAAGACCTGACAGCTTGAGATATAGGGAGAGCTTTAACAAAGACCTGACAGCTTGAGATATAAGGAGAGCTTTAACAAAGACCTGACAGCTTGAGATATAGGGAGAGCTTTAACAAAGACCTGACAGCTTGAGATATAAGGAGAGCTTTAACAAAGACCTGACAGCTTGAGATATAGGGAGAGCTTTAACAAAGACCTGACAGCTTGAGATATAAGGAGAGCTTTAACAAAGACCTGACAGCTTGAGATATAAGGAGAGCTTTAACAAAGACCTGACAGCTTGAGATATAAGGAGAGCTTTAACAAAGACCTGACAGCTTGAGATATAGGGAGAGCTTTAACAAAGACCTGACAGCTTGAGATATAGGGAGAGCTTTAACAAAGACCTGACAGCTTGAGATATAGGGAGAGCTTTAACAAAGACCCGACAGCTTGAGATACAGGGAGAGCTTTAACAAAGACCTGACAGCTTGAGATACAGGGAGAGCTTTAACAAAGACCTGACAGCTTGAGATATAAGGAGAGCTTTAACAAAGACCTGACAGCTTGAGATATAAGGAGAGTTTTAACAAAGACCTGACAGCTTGAGATATAAGGAGAGCTTTAACAAAGACCTGACAGCTTGAGATATAGGGAGAGCTTTAACAAAGACCTGACAGCTTGAGATATAAGGAGAGCTTTAACAAAGACCTGACAGCTTGAGATATAAGGAGAGCTTTAACAAAGACCTGACAGCTTGAGATATAGGGAGAGCTTTAACAAAGACCTGACAGCTTGAGATATAAGGAGAGCTTTAACAAAGACCTGACAGCTTGAGATATAGGGAGAGCTTTAACAAAGACCTGACAGCTTGAGATATAAGGAGAGCTTTAACAAAGACCTGACAGCTTGAGATATAAGGAGAGCTTTAACAAAGACCTGACAGCTTGAGATATAAGGAGAGCTTTAACAAAGACCTGACAGCTTGAGATATAGGGAGAGCTTTAACAAAGACCTGACAGCTTGAGATATAAGGAGAGCTTTAACAAAGACCTGACAGCTTGAGATATAAGGAGAGCTTTAACAAAGACCTAACAGCTTGAGATATAAGGAGAGCTTTAACAAAGACCTGACAGCTTGAGATATAAGGAGAGCTTTAACAAAGACCTGACAGCTTGAGATATAAGGAGAGCTTTAACAAAGACCTGACAGCTTGAGATATAGGGAGAGCTTTAACAAAGACCTGACAGCTTGAGATATAAGGAGAGCTTTAACAAAGACCTGACAGCTTGAGATATAGGGAGAGCTTTAACAAAGACCTGACAGCTTGAGATATAGGGAGAGCTTTAACAAAGACCTGACAGCTTGAGATATAAGGAGAGCTTTAACAAAGACCTGACAGCTTGAGATATAAGGAGAGCTTTAACAAAGACCTGACAGCTTGAGATATAAGGAGAGCTTTAACAAAGACCTGACAGCTTGAGATATAAGGAGAGCTTTAACAAAGACCTGACAGCTTGAGATATAAGGAGAGCTTTAACAAAGACCTGACAGCTTGAGATATAGGGAGAGCTTTAACAAAGACCTGACAGCTTTAGATATAAGGAGAGCTTTAACAAAGACCTGACAGCTTGAGATATAAGGAGAGCTTTAACAAAGACCTGACAGCTTGAGATATAAGGAGAGCTTTAACAAAGACCTGACAGCTTGAGATATAAGGAGAGCTTTAACAAAGACCTGACAGCTTGAGATATAGGGAGAGCTTTAACAAAGACCTGACAGCTTGAGATATAAGGAGAGCTTTAACAAAGACCTGACAGCTTGAGATATAAGGAGAGCTTTAACAAAGACCTGACAGCTTGAGATACAGGGAGAGCTTTAACAAAGACCTGACAGCTTGAGATATAAGGAGAGCTTTAACAAAGACCTGACAGCTTGAGATATAAGGAGAGCTTTAACAAAGACCTGACAGCTTGAGATATAAGGAGAGCTTTAACAAAGACCTGACAGCTTGAGATATAAGGAGAGCTTTAACAAAGACCTGACAGCTTGAGATATAGGGAGAGCTTTAACAAAGACCTGACAGCTTGAGATATAGGGAGAGCTTTAACAAAGACCTGACAGCTTGAGATATAAGGAGAGCTTTAACAAAGACCTGACAGCTTGAGATATAGGGAGAGCTTTAACAAAGACCTGACAGCTTGAGATATAGGGAGAGCTTTAACAGACCTGACAGCTTGAGATATAAGGAGAGCTTTAACAAAGACCTGACAGCTTGAGATATAAGGAGAGCTTTAACAAAGACCTGACAGCTTGAGATATAGGGAGAGCTTTAACAAAGACCTGACAGCTTGAGATATAAGGAGAGCTTTAACAAAGACCTGACAGCTTGAGATATAGGGAGAGCTTTAACAAAGACCTGACAGCTTGAGATATAAGGAGAGCTTTAACAAAGACCTGACAGCTTGAGATATAAGGAGAGCTTTAACAAAGACCTGACAGCTTGAGATATAAGGAGAGCTTTAACAAAGACCTGACAGCTTGAGATATAAGGAGAGCTTTAACAAAGACCTGACAGCTTGAGATATAAGGAGAGCTTTAACAAAGACCTGACAGCTTGAGATATAAGGAGAGCTTTAACAAAGACCTGACAGCTTGAGATATAAGGAGAGCTTTAACAAAGACCTGACAGCTTGAGATATAGGGAGAGCTTTAACAAAGACCTGACAGCTTGAGATATAGGGAGAGCTTTAACAAAGACCTGACAACTTGAGATATAGGGAGAGCTTTAACAAAGACCTGACAGCTTGAGATATAAGGAGAGCTTTAACAAAGACCTGACAGCTTGAGATATAGGGAGAGCTTTAACAAAGACCTGACAGCTTGAGATATAAGGAGAGCTTTAACAAAGACCTGACAGCTTGAGATATAAGGAGAGCTTTAACAAAGACCTGACAGCTTGAGATATAGGGAGAGCTTTAACAAAGACCTGACAGCTTGAGATATAGGGAGAGCTTTAACAAAGACCTGACAGCTTGAGATATAGGGAGAGCTTTAACAAAGACCTGACAGCTTGAGATATAAGGAGAGCTTTAACAAAGACCTGACAGCTTGAGATATAAGGAGAGCTTTAACAAAGACCTGACAGCTTGAGATATAAGGAGAGCTTTAACAAAGACCTGACAGCTTGAGATATAGGGAGAGCTTTAACAAAGACCTGACAGCTTGAGATATAGGGAGAGCTTTAACAAAGACCTGACAGCTTGAGATATAGGGAGAGCTTTAACAAAGACCTGACAGCTTGAGATATAGGGAGAGCTTTAACAACGACCTGACAGCTTGAGATATAGGGAGAGCTTTAACAAAGACCTGACAGCTTGAGATATAGGGAGAGCTTTAACAAAGACCTGACAGCTTGAGATATAGGGAGAGCTTTAACAAAGACCTGACAGCTTGAGATATAGGGAGAGCTTTAACAAAGACCTGACAGCTTGAGATATAGGGAGAGCTTTAACAAAGACCTGACAGCTTGAGATATAAGGAGAGCTTTAACAAAGACCTGACAGCTTGAGATATAAGGAGAGCTTTAACAAAGAACTGACAGCTTGAGATATAAGGAGAGCTTTAACAAAGACCTGACAGCTTGAGATATAGGGAGAGCTTTAACAAAGACCTGACAGCTTGAGATATAGGGAGAGCTTTAACAAAGACCTGACAGCTTGAGATATAGGGAGAGCTTTAACAAAGACCTGACAGCTTGAGATATAAGGAGAGCTTTAACAAAGACCTGACAGCTTGAGATATAAGGAGAGCTTTAACAAAGACCTGACAGCTTGAGATATAGGGAGAGCTTTAACAAAGACCTGACAGCTTGAGATATAGGGAGAGCTTTAACAAAGACCTGACAGCTTGAGATATAGGGAGAGCTTTAACAAAGACCTGACAGCTTGAGATATAGGGAGAGCTTTAACAAAGACCTGACAGCTTGAGATATAGGGAGAGCTTTAACAAAGACCTGACAGCTTGAGATATAAGGAGAGCTTTAACAAAGACCTGACAGCTTGAGATATAAGGAGAGCTTTAACAAAGACCTGACAGCTTGAGATATAAGGAGAGCTTTAACAAAGACCTGACAGCTTGAGATATAGGGAGAGCTTTAACAAAGACCTGACAGCTTGAGATATAGGGAGAGCTTTAACAAAGACCTGACAGCTTGAGATATAAGGAGAGCTTTAACAAAGACCTGACAGCTTGAGATATAGGGAGAGCTTTAACAAAGACCTGACAACTTGAGATATAAGGAGAGCTTTAACAAAGACCTGACAGCTTGAGAGCTACAAAACTAAAGGTTCTATCTCTGAAATAAATGTGATCAATAAAAGCAAAGATCTTTGAGGTTACATAGGCCAAAAAAGGACTATTAAAGGCTATAATGGCTGAAGTCTCATTTTTGCTTATGTGACCCCAAAAAGAATCATCAAATTTAAAAAATAAATTTATCATTCTCATAAATGAAAAAAAAACCTATATTAGTTACCTGTATCTGGCTTGACAAAAGGTTTACATCCGAGAATCTTTGCCATATCCCCCAGTGCCGATGACATGATCAGATCCTGAATTCAAATATAAAATGAATCAGAAATAATACTTTCAGTTATGAGGTCATCATACTCGTTTGGGGTTTTCACCATGAATCAGAAATAAAACACTTTCAGTTATCTCTGCACTAGCAACTACAGCTATTTGGTTTTGCATTAAAGTAACAAAATGGGGTCACATATGTTATGATTAAATTGTTCACTTTATGACCAAATAAAAGACTTGATTTGGTCACATTTTTTACTCTTTAAACAGAGGTGGTTAATCCATCAACTACCTCTGTTTAGCAGAGTAAACTCAGACTCACATTTTCACATTATATCATTCTGTATTTAAAGTAACCTTAATGTATCATGGAAAAATCAAAATGATTTCTTGGTCACAGAAATCAAAATTTGTCGTCATGACCAGTTAAAGCCAAACAACTATTTGGTTGCACACTACTATGGCGTGAACATATTGTGTCATGCTTGGGTCTGCATGACCTAATATTGCCATGTTACAGATGTTCTTATGCCAGATGCTGCCAAGCGATAGTCACATATATTCTGATTGGCCTGATTTATGCTGGAGTTGGAAGTATCGAAATTTGGCTCTAACTCATGAAAAATAATTTCCAATATTTGTGATCAATCATTTGAATCTTACCCTGAATGGCGGAGTAGTGGCCATCACTTTTGTGTCTATTATTCTAAAAGTCAGAAATAGAAAAGAAATTTAATGCCAAAGAATCATTTTAGTGAAACAATAAATAAGTGTTTAAATGTTAATATATGATATTACTGTTATTATTATTATAATATCTATCCATACTTACGTTGGAAATACGCATTTCACTAATGATTTAAAGTCTTCATATTCCTGAAATATATAACAAAAACAATGCATGTTATTACACAATAGAGAGATCAATTCCTGACCTCTTGACCTTCAATAGACAGCTCAATTCCTGACCTCTTGACCTTCAATAGACAGCTCAATTCCTGACTTTCTTACCTTTAATCTTGACCCTCTACCCATTCTCATCAACGTGATCAATAGGAAAATCCACTTCTTAATCTATTGAAAGCTATGATGGAAGTAGAAATCACTTCTGATTAAAGTTTTTATGAATTGCATTGAAAAAATGCCATATCACGAAAAAGTTGATAAATAGGCTATAATTATGGTTTATACAATTTATGTTTATCTCCAGTTATCCAAATTGTCAGCCTTTCAGGACCCTATAGTGAATATTTGCTATTTAATTGGCCATTAACTCACCTCTGGTAAGGGACATTTGAATCTATTAATGACATGCAGAAGGTCTAGCAGCATATTGTGACCAACTATTAATTTCCCCTGAAAAGAAAAAAATATTTCTGTGATAAATGACAAATGAACTCATCTATGTTGAGATAATTGGCCACAGGAAAGGTTTAACTATTGCAAATGACATGATGGACAGGTGAAAATAATAAAATACTCACTGAATCTGACAGCATTTTGATCACTTTTGAGAATCCTACTGCATTATCCAAAACTTCCTGGAAAATAATATCAAGATAAAATCAATTTCATACTCGAGTAAACTGGATATGGATTTGACATTATATATTTATATTTATTACAATTAGTATATTACTGGACTGAAGCACCAAACGTCAGTCAGAGGCCAAAGAGTTGTGCCAAGCATTATTTTGATTTTTTCCTGGTATTCACCAAGCTTTGCCGGTAAAGAATAAAAAAGTGCCTAGTATTGTAGATAGTATGGCAAGTGGACTCCATCACCCCAAGAATGCCTTTGTATAGACCTCTCAAACTGAGTCTATAATTAGATTAGCAGAACATGACACTGGATGGTCCTGTGCATGTTGGAAACAATTCTCTGTTTTCCATTTATTTTTAAATGTCTTGAAAAATTAAAGATATAAATCTGGACATTATGGAAAATACTTGTCTTCTGACAGTAGTTTCAGGCGAGAAGATTGAATTTGAAGGAGACAGAATGGCAGAAATTATTTCCCCCTCCCTGCATAAGCTATACTGCAAGAGTCAGCATAGCCGAAAACTTGTCCCACGCCCACAAGCTGGAAACTTCTCCCAAGCCTGCAAGCTGGAAACTTCTCCCAGGCCTGCAAGCTGGAAACTTGTCCCAGTCCTGCAAGTTGGAAACTTGCCACAGTCCTGCAAGTTGGAAACTTGTCCCAGTCCTGCAAGCTGGAAACTTGTCCCAGGCCCGCAAGCTGGAAACTTGTCCCAGGCCCACAAGCTGGAAACTTGTCCCGCGCCTGCAAGCTGGAAACTTGTCCCACACCCGCAAGCTGGAAACTTGTCCCAGTCCTGCAAGCTGGAAACTTGCCCCAGTCCTGCAAGCTGGAAACTTGTCCCACGCCCGCAAGCTGGAAACTTGTCCCACGCCTGCAAGCTGGAAACTTGTCCCAGTCCTGCAAGCTGGAAACTTGTCCCACGCCCGCAAGCTGGAAACTTGTCCCACGCCCGCAAGCTGGAAACTTGTCCCACGCCTGCAAGCTGGAAACTTGTCCCACGCCCGCAAGCTGGAAACTTCTCCCAGGCCCGCAAGCTGGAAACTTGTCCCACGCCCGCAAGCTGGAAACTTCTCCCAGGCCCGCAAGCTGGAAACTTGCCCCAGTCCTGCAAGCTGGAAACTTGTCCCAGGCCCGCAAGCTGGAAACTTGTCCCAGGCCCGCAAGCTGGAAACTTGTCCCAGGCCCACAAGCTGGAAACTTGTCCCATGCCCGCAAGCTGGAAACTTGTCCCACGCCTGCAAGCTGGAAACTTCTCCCAGTCCTGCAAGCTGGAAACTTGTCCCAGGCCCACAAGCTGGAAACTTCTCCCAGGCCTGCAAGCTGGAAACTTCTCCCAAGCCTGCAAGCTGGAAACTTCTCCCACGCCTGCAAGCTGGAAACTTGTCCCACGCCCGCAAGCTGGAAACTTCTCCCAGGCCCGCAAGCTGGAAACTTGTCCCACGCCTGCAAGCTGGAAACTTCTCCCAGTCCTGCAAGCTGGAAACTTGTCCCAGGCCCACAAGCTGGAAACTTCTCCCAGTCCTGCAAGCTGGAAACTTGTCCCAGGCCCACAAGCTGGAAACTTGTCCCACGCCTGCAAGCTGGAAACTTGTCCCAGGCCCACAAGCTGGAAACTTCTCCCAGGCCCGCAAGCTGGATACTTGTCTCCGCCCTGTACACTTGAGTACTGACCACCTCTGCCTTGCGCTTGGTGCGCTCTCGCAGCTGGAAGTCGTCGGCGCCCTGGACCTTGCTCACCACGATGTACCTCTGCTTCTTCTCGTCTATCTTGGTCTCTAAATGTAGCGACGATTTGAACCTACAATCAAATATCACACTTTACAGGGATCTTGTTTGCAGGAGACATGAGACAAAGGCTCATTAAAATAAAAAAATGCCTCATTCTGAGCCTGATAATTGGCCCATCTAAGCAAATAATGGACCCATCTAAACAAATAATGGACCCATCTAAACAAATAATGGACCAATCAAAGTGGATCTACAATGAACCCATATAAATTTTTGATCACGAGGACAAAATATGAATACATACAAATACACTAACTGGTTTTTAACAAAGTCCTATGAAAATGTCTTTGAAATAGCCTTTTGACAATGTTTCATTTAACTTTGAATTGTCTCATCACGTTCTATAATTTGTAAAATAAAGTATGTATGGCATATTATTTACTTGTCTGCTTTGTTCTCTTCTTTATTCTGTTTCTATGCTGACATCATAGTTCTCTATGACATGCAATGTACAGTATTTCTGTGTACAAACCTCAGTCCCACTGTCTGATAGATAAGTTTCCTCTTGTAGCTGTTGCATATCTCAAGTGGCATCTCTTTCTTCGATGTTTGTTGTAAAAACTCTTCAATCTTTGAGCTGAAAAATATTTCAAACACATTCTCTATCATCAGATCAGCAAATGCAATTAATGTAATATTACAAATATATTCATCTGATTTTTTTTTCCATCTGATTATCATATTCATCGATCTCACAATAAGAGGAGGTAATTTATCAATGTTAGGATTTCTTAATAACATTGACTCTGTGTGTACATGTGTGTGTGTGTGTGCATATATGTATGTGTGTGTGCATGTGTGTGTGCATGTGTGTGTGTGTGTGTGTGCGCACATGTGTGTGTGTGTGTGTGTGTGTGTATGTGTGTGTGTGTGTGTACATGTAAATATAGCAAAATCAGGCAGGGGGAGCTACCAACTAACCAGACGTCCTCTATGAACTCTCGGTGGTTGTCATCAGGAATCTGTATTGGACCCTTGCTGAGGAGATTGTCCCCGGACGGACTGGAGAACGCTGGCGACGACATCTGCAACTCCATCTGTTGGTGTTTCTCTTGCAGCTTGTCCCTCAGTTGCTGCTCCGTGGTGGAGTTTAGGTACGGAATCCCTGAAAATACCCACATACGCCATCAGGGGGCGATACTGCAGCTAGCTCCAAACATTTATTTGGTTATTGTTTGTTTGGGGTTTTGCATCACTTTCAACATTAGTTGAAAGTCATTTCATGATGAGACCAACTTGAAGCAGATTTTGTGCTGCCTCACTGAATTGTCATGTTGCAGGTCCTTTACATGACAACCCACCCAGTCACAAATTTACAACAGAT
Source organism: Amphiduros pacificus (assembly GCA_949316495.1). NCBI lineage: Eukaryota > Metazoa > Annelida > Polychaeta > Phyllodocida > Hesionidae > Amphiduros > Amphiduros pacificus. The sequence continues at coordinate 15,893,395 of OX439011.1, read as the reverse complement.
TTACAACAGGCCTTAGCTCATGTTTTAAATTGAATCATGATTTCAATCTCATCATAGCCAGGGATCAAACCCACAACCTTTGGATCATCACAGAGGAACTGGTTCAAATAAGCTGACACTCTAACTAACTACGCCACAGCCCGTGGCCTTTATTTGATTTTTCATTAACATGACCACACAGTGTCACACAGGGCAATAATACGAGGAATGATGATAAATGAGACTACTGACTGTCATTCATGCTTGAATGAATGAGTATACCATCCAGAGGCAAGTGATACTCCTTGTATAAATGATCACAATAAATGCTCATCCATAACTTTAAACAAACAAAATCATTTTTTTTTAAATTAGGGAGAAATTGCCACTGACTGAGAACCTGGCAAGTTACGGGAGATGGGAAACTTTCACAGGAAATTTAAGCTTAATAATCATCAAATTAGAAGGTGACAGAAAATTTCCCCTTCTTACAGCATATGCTCTGCTGAAGACGTAATATTCTAACTTGTAGTAACTTTAAACTTGTAGTAACAGTTCATTACCTTCTCTGAACAGCTTGTTGAAATCAAATCCCTGAGAGATGAGAAAGTCTATACTGGAAGTCTGAAAATCAGGAGATAAACAAATTAACATTTGTATACAATGTAGCTGTCTTGATGGACAGTGTAACAGCCTCGAAACTAGAGGAAAAACTATGGTAAATGCTAAGAATGCTTCACGCATATGTACCCTTCAAGAAGAGTGTTGAAGAATTAACCAATCTAATTATGATTTTGTTTTGTCTATTCAGTGGTGTTCTGTCAAACCTCGAATTTTAGCTTGTATAAATAGTATTTTTTCTTGCCCAACCAGACAAGTGGACAAGATGTCTGCCAGAGATAAAAAAAAAACTATATTCCCAACATTCTAAAAGTGTGATATGCTTCTTTGGTCCTGAGTCCATAGTAGGCATGGAAATGTCTAATTCTGAGACTATTGATGCGTTAAGTTTCCAAGTAATCAGAACAAGAGCATTGACTCTTGGACATTTTGAAAATGTTAATTACGAGTTGATCTGACTCCTATTTTTATATTAAAATAAATATCATAAAAATATAGTAATGTTATCCCATGCAATGTGAACTGCTATATTTTCATTGTTCACTAAAGTATGACACTGTTGATTTTCCATGTTAGAAATCATTGTGATGTCCATTCCAAATATGAAGGGCTTGAACATTTATAATAATTGAAAAATCAGCTGTATCATGCACACAAGTAATTTACCATGGACGCACGGACAGACACACGGACGCACGGACGGATGCACACATGGACACACGCACAGACACACGCACGGATACACGCACGGACACACGCATGAACGCAGCTCAATTTAATTATTGGACTTGACAAACGTACAAGCATTGGACTTGACAAACATTGGACTCAACAAATGTACAAACTGAGACGACAGGGATGTCTCACCTGGCACTCAAAGCGTACATCCGGGGCCTGCCGACTGAACGGTCTTGGGAACACATAGAAGTTAAAGGCACGCACCACATACCTGCAACAGAAGATAACAACATTTCATTGAGATAAATTGAAATTATTTTACCTACAAACATAATTTTGGTTGCACAGACAGACAAAACCAATTTCAATATCCCCTCATTTTCACTGTGCAGGAGGGCTAAAAATCTCTGTGATGTGATATAAATTATTTGATAGGTTAAAAAGATAAGGTTTAAAGTTTACTTTTCTTTTTGCTCATCATAATGGAAGCCACATAATCCAAACTGTATGAAGAGATAATTTGTAGCACCCTGTAAATAAAGCCACTTCATCAAAGTAAATACATCAAATAATAATACAGCAAGTTTTATCTAATAAATATAAATATAAATATATAAATTTATATAAATATCTACTTATCAGTTGCAGCCAAATATCGAATTTACGTGCATTAGACCAAACAAGGTAATCTTTGTTTTTTTTTAAATATAATATTTTTTTACAAATAATTGTTGCCTTTCCAAATGTTGCATATTGAATAACTATTGTTATAAACTTTACCAAATTAGTATGCAGATACTCTAGTCTGCCAATCAACAAAATTTAAATAGGCATGTCCATTAGGGGTTAAGAAGTACGACACGTTTACACTGACCTGTCGGAGTTTAGCATAGCGCTGTGGCGGCGTATCCATGCCATGAATCGCATCAGTCGCCGCTACACCTGTAAATAGCAGTCAATATCTGTGAAAATGGCTAACAGTTCTTATTTTCACAAATTTGTTTACATGAGTTCACCAAAAAAAGTTAGGCATAAAATGTTTTAAATATCAAGACGGAAAATACTTTCTTTGGGTCATAAGAGATGAACGGACATGAATAAACTTGCACTATCCAACTGTGCCAATGAGCAATTTAAAACATACTATTTTACAAAATGTTTTATGAATTTAACGTTAGGGGGAACAGAGACACTTCATGCAGAGGATCACAACTGTATGAAATGTGTTGTTGACTGTTGCTAAGATACCAAAAGTGCATGACGTCACTATTTCATTGATAAATAGCCACACCACCATTATGACGTCATTGATCCTTCAACTGCATGAAATAGTGCACCATTATAACCCACCAAAACCAACTAAATAAATACCATATATTGGTTCAGATGGAATCAATGCTTATTAATACACATGAAAACATCATGTATTGATCTTTTATAACAAATCCATTAGACAGTAGTTGCTGCATTTGACCTCATCACTGCCCAGTGATACAAAATTAGAAGTAAATTAAACTTCATATTTCTGAAAATTTCCCACGCTTTTTATGACAAAATTGAGAAGTTTTGCAAGTTTAATTACCAAAATTTAAGAACAGGTTTACTCCAAATAGTATTCTATTTAGTTTAAATAGAGGGAATTTTGATTAATGGTCTATATTTTGAGATATCTAACTTTCTTCAAATTCAAGTAAAAAATTACCAAATGGTGTCAAAAATTTACATTTATTTGAATCATTTTATTTACAAAAACACAAATTACTTGAGTTATAAGACATATTTTAAAATTCTGTCTATTTAAACTAAATAACATCATTCTAGCTAAAGATTAATGCCTTGGTTCTGGAGATTGCTAGTGTAGTTATGCCCAAAAATGTTTTTCAAGTAAGCTCTATCCTTTCTTTAATTGTTACCAAAAAAAAACATCTTTTTCTTATTTTTGCTTCAATTTTGAATCTAAAATGATTAAAAATGATAAAATTTTAAAAACAAATTAAATATCTAATCAAAAGGAAAATCCATATCTCAGCATTTGATACATTTAAGACTGAAATCCGTTTTGTAGTTATTTTCATACAAAGCAATTATCTTTCACCATGTCATTTTTTGGGGATTCAAATGACTTTTTTTGGCAGGAAAAAAGAACTTTAGAAGACACTGTTCCCCCTAACGTTAATGAAAATTGAGAAATTACCTGTGAATTCTCCATCTATGGCCAAAAAGGAAGCATCCGAGATTGCTTCTTCCACCTGAGACAAAACTTCAGTAAAATCTGCAAACACATTATTAAATAATTTATATTTCATCATGGGAATTATTTAGAATAGTCACTCTGACTCATTCAAAATGGGAGCTTATCTGTTGCCTGTTTTTCATTACTTTACAGGTTAATGGCAAACAGGCTAATGGCAAACAGGCTAATGGCAAACAGGCTAATGGCAAACAGGCTAATGGCAAACAGGCTAATGGCAAACAGGCTAATGGCAAACAGGCTAATGGCAAACAGGCTAATGGCAAACAGGCTAATGGCAAACAGGCTAATGGCAAACAGGCTAATGGCAAACAGGCTAATGGCAAACAGGCTAAAGGCAAACAGGCTAATGGCAAACAGGCTAATGGCAAACAGGCTAAAGGAAAACAAGCTCACGGCAAACAGGCTAACAGCAAACAAGCTGAAGGTAAACAGGCTAATGGCAAACAGGCTAATGGCAAACAGGCTAATGGCAAACAGGCTAATGGCAAACAGGCTAATGGGAAACAGGCTAATGGCAAATTTCTTGGACTGATATGATATAAAATTTCTATTCTGTCTGAAAAGAATTTAGCATCTCCAAGCTACCAACAGCCTTTGGTATTTAAATGTTATACTTTGCATATTATTATCATTTTTGTGATTGGATAAATAAATGTGAAAAAGAATATAAAATGACAATGATTGTTGTGTTGGTCTTCAGTGCACATGGAATTTCAGTATTGTGCACGAACTTTAACCAAATTTTTCATGATCGTAACATTTTTTTCCAACAGCTTTGCTCTGCAGGTAATAACATTGATAGACCATGTTGGTGTGCACTTTCTGCATTCATCTGACATGACTCTGCATCCTGTTTCAACGTACATTTATTGTGCCCAAAAAATCAACATGTAGATTCAATATTTAATCTTATCTTTATAATGACAGTATGATGGACAAACCAAAAGAGCTTAAATGGAAATATACCAGGCCACTTTCTGGATATTAAGCACTGTTCAAATTGGTCAAAAGCTCTAACAATCAGCCAAAGATAAGGGCCCCACCAATGTTGGTATTCATTTCTCCACACCTTATGCACCTCGGAAGACATGAATATTCAGATTATGGAACTTATAAAAGCTCATCCAGACAAGGCCTGTACCAATGTGCCTCAGAGACTACAGGGAACATCATTGGATGTGTATTCACGAACTCTGTCACCATAATGCATAGATGTCAATGACTGATCCAATCATACCAGGGGCTGATCCTACTGACTGATCCAATCATACCAGGGGCTGATCCCACTGACTGATCCAATCATACCAGGGGCTGATCCTACCGACTGATCCAATCATACCAGGGGCTGATCCCACTGACTGATCCAATCATACCAGGGGCTGATCCCACCTACTGATCCAATCATACCAGGGGCTGATCCTACCGACTGATCCAATCATACCAGGGGCTGATCCCACCTACTGATCCAATCATACCAGGGGCTGATCCCACCGACTGATCCAATCATACCAGGGGCTGATCCCACCGACTGATCCAATCATACCAGGGGCTGATCCCACTGACTGATCCAATCATACCAGGGGCTGATCCCACCGACTGTTCCAATCATACCAGGGGCTGATCCTACCGACTGATCCAATCATACCAGGGGCTGATCCCACTGACTGATCCAATCATACCAGGGGCTGATCCTACCGACTGATCCAATCATACCAGGGGCTGATCCCACCGACTGATCCAATCATACCAGGGGCTGATCCCACCTACTGATCCAATCATACCAGGGGCTGATCCCACCGACTGATCCAATCATACCAGGGGCTGATCCTACCGACTGATCCAATCATACCAGGGGCTGATCCCACCGACTGTTCCAATCATACCAGGGGCTGATCCTACCGACTGATCCAATCATACCAGGGGCTGATCCCACTGACTGATCCAATCATACCAGGGGCTGATCCCACCTACTGATCCAATCATACCAGGGGCTGATCCCACCGACTGATCCAATCATACCAGGGGCTGATCCTACCGACTGATCCAATCATACCAGGGGCTGATCCTACCGACTGATCCAATCATACCAGGGGCTGATCCCACCGACTGATCCAATCATACCAGGGGCTGATCCTACCGACTGATCCAATCATACCAGGGGCTGATCCTACCGACTGATCCAATCATACCAGGGGCTGATCCCACTGACTGATCCAATCATACCAGGGGCTGATCCCACCGACTGATCCAATTATACCAGGGGCTGATCCTACCGACTGATCCAATCATACCAGGGGCTGATCCTACCGACTGATCCAATCATACCAGGGGCTGATCCTACCGACTGATCCAATCATACCAGGGGCTGATCCCACTGACTGATCCAATCATACCAGGGGCTGATCCCACCGACTGATCCAATCATACCAGGGGCTGATCCTACCGACTGATCCAATCATACCAGGGGCTGATCCCACCGACTGATCCAATCATACCAGGGGTTGATCCCACTGACTGATCCAATCATACCAGGGGCTGATCCTACAGACTGATCCAATCATACCAGGGGCTGACCCCACCGACTGATCCAATCATACCAGGGGCTGACAACACTGACTGATCCAATCATACCAGGGGCTGATCCTACCGACTGATCCAATCATACCAGGGGCTGATCCTATCGACTGATTTAACTAAATTTTGTTGATTGGCAGGACTAACCAATTTTCTTCTGGACTTGTGTATCTACATACGCAATTCTCGCTATCTGCTCTCCCGGATTTTTAGCTGGTCTGTGAAAAAATGACGAAATTGGCGCGAGAGAGCAGTGCATGACGGGAAAGATGTTGCGTTGTAAACTTCCGCCTGCCTTGCTTCAAGATGGGAGGGAAATTTCAGACTGACATCGTACATTGGCACACTAATGTCAGCGCTAAAGTGTGTTTGTTGTGTAATCTTTATATAAGTATATTGCAATCTACGAAATTTATGTGCTGTGTGCAAAGAATTAGGTCAAATACGATTGCAGCGCTCTGAAAATGCAGCGTATATGGTAGAGCAGATATGGAGAATTAATTGAATTTATAACCATGGCTATTAAATATGTTTAATGAAATGCTGGGGTCAAAAGTTAATGATCCAGTCAGTCTGACGTCATTATCATGATTACATTGTAACAAAGTTGCAGCCCTTCAGAATGTTACAAAATGACTTTATCAAGGCAAAACAATGAGGACGTCAATGTCCTTCCCTTCTGTTGCCAGTGGTGGACGTTGCCGTCAATACCAGAAAGTCTTACTTTCATCTTGATTTGTATTTCAATAAATAAAAACTTAACAGATTGGCACTTGTCTTCAGTTTGTTAAATGAGATGTAGGACAATGATGAAACATTGTTTAAAAAAATTAAAATAAGCCTAGATTAATGATCATTCAGCCACAATGAGATATATAGATGTTTCAGCACTAGCACTGATACTGTTATTGTGTGCATCCTAGCAAACAATTTAAGTTTTGACAGTGTCTTAAATTTAAGACAAACTTGTGACAATAAAATGTACACGGTGTATGTTTACAATTAGTTAATGGAAAAAAATAACTTGCAACAATATTCAACAAAAATATACAAATGTTTGTAGCTTTACCACTACATTAATTAAATTATGGTTTTGGAGTACTCAGTACCAAAAATATAATTTCAACTGTCACAAGATTTTGAGCTGTCTGACTTGAGTCACCTGTCATCGTCTCGGCCAGTGTCACTCGTGTAAACGTCATACAGTTTCATTAAATATCCTTCTAAATACATTTAGCATGTTTAAGACAATCTTACACGTCTCTTTCACACAAAATATAAATCATGACATTGTCGTTTACACCAGAAAAACACTTGAGTTTGAACAAATCTTACTCTTGTTTGTCACCTCCATGCCGGTTTTGAATGGTCCCCTAAAACATTAAAAAAAAACTGTTTCCGTTCTGAGTTTGCCACTAGGGGACAGCACAATATGTTTTCCCTGGATTTCAGAATGGCAAGGAATGTCTCAGCTGAGATTGCTCTCAAGTGTCAGGGATGGATGATTAGTGTTTAATTACATATTAACTTTTATTGGTTGATTTTGTTTTTTTAAAAGCAATATCCTGAGTTAAGGAGGGTTATTCGGTGGACGGAGGAATTCTATAAAAGGCAAATTGGAAATGCTCTCCGCACATTCATAAAATTAAAGTAAAAGCTCAGACATGCATTGCTGAGACAAAACTAAAATAAGATTAATAAAGCCCCCTCAAAGTTGGTTTATTTCGTTTTTGGATTGAAGAATGGTCTGTTCCATTTTTATTTTTATTTTTTTTAAATCTTTTTATTAATCTTTATTTCAGCTCAGTTACAATTTGTGCAAAATAATACCTATCATAGTCAAGTTACATTGAAAGTGTCACAAGAATGAATGGTTTAGAAAATTTTAGATACAGATAAAATGGTTGAGAAGCTATATTTATTCAATAGTATCGCCCATTTTAATTATTAACATTATTGTACTTTTTTTTTTCTTAACTATGGACTCCAATGTGAAGAGATATTTAAAAACACGTGTTAAATGTTTCTGCAATGTGTGTATGCATTATTGTTGAGTCTGAAAAAAAGTATTGAATTGGATTGAACTGAATTGAATTGAATTAAATTGATGTCATTTTCAAGATTACAAGTGCCTTCGGCTGGGAAGTGCTGCTCTACCTCACTGTTGTAGCTATCCCTCACCTGTGCAGCTGTCTCTCAATTGTGCAGCTATCTCTCACCTATGCAGCCATCCCTCACCTATACAGCTATCTCTCACATGTGCAGCTGTCTCTCACTTGTGCAACTACCACGTGTGCAGCTGTCATTCAGTTGTGCAGTTGTCTCTCACTGTTGTAACTATCTCTCACCATGTGCAGCTATCTCTCACCATGTGCAGCTATCTCTCCCCATGTGCAGCTATCCCTCACCATGTGCAGCTATCTCTCACATGTGCAGCTGTCTCTCACTTGTGCAACTACCACGTGTGCAGCTGTCATTCAGTTGTGCAGTTGTCTCACTGTTGTAACTATCTCTCCCCATGTGCAGCTATCTCTCACCATGTGCAGCTATCTCTCACCATGTGCAGCTATCTCTCACCATGTGCAGCAATCTCTCACCATGTGCAGCTATCTCTCACCATGTGCAGCTATCTCTCCCCATGTGCAGCTATCTCTCCCCATGTGCAGCTATCTCTCACCATGTGCAGCTATCTCTCCCCATGTGCAGCTAGCTCTCCCCATGTGCAGCTAGCTCTCCCCATGTGCAGCTATCTCTCCCCATGTGCAGCTATCTCTCCCCATGTGCAGCTGTCTCCCCATGTGCAACTATCTCTCCCCATGTGCAGCTATCTCTCACCATGTGCAGCTATATCTTACCATGTGCAGCTATCTCTCAAACTGAGCAGCTATCTCTCACCATGTGCAGCTATCTCTCCCCATGTGCAGCTATCTCTTACCATGTGCAGCTATCTCTCCCCATGTGCAGCTATCTCTCCCCATGTGCAGCTATCTCTCCCCATATGCAGCTATCTCTCACCATGTGCAGCTATCTCTTACCATGTGCAGCTATCTCTCCCCATGTGCAGCTATCTCTCAAACTGTGCAGCTATCTCTCACCATATGCAGCTGTCTCACCATGTGCAGCTGTCTCCCACAGCTATCTCTTATTTATACAGCTATCTCTTATTTATGCAGCTATCTCTTATTTATGCAGTTATCTCTTATATATGCAGCTATCTCTTATTTATGCAGCTATCTCTTATTTATGCAGCTCTCTCTTATTTGTGCAGCTACTTTTCATGTCTCAATACAGCTATCTCTCAGTTATGCAGCTATCTCTTATGAAAATATCTGCATTTCGCCCATATAGACCCCTTTGTACAAAACCTTGCAGGGCCTCAATAAGTAGGTCAATAAATAGGTCAATTTACCGATGGTTGAAAACATCTAATACAGAAATATAGGCATATTGGAGGTAATTTTCATTTCTAATGTAATTCTGACAAAAAATAAGTGATAACTGTGCCATTCATAATATGTTAAAAGCGCAACCCTTCACATAAACTTGCAAAACAAAAGTGAAGTGGAGATTAGTGTAGTGTCATTTCCACCAGAGGGCAGGCAACGTGATGACGGAACAGCGAGATCACACACTCCTATCAGTGGCGAATTTTGTCGCGGCCAATACCTCATATAGCAACTTTTTTTTTTTTTTTTCAAATCTCGTCACCCTTCCTCTCTGATCACGTTCATGCTTTTTTTATATATGTATGTAACAACTTTTGTTCTTTTTTCACGGAAATAATCAGTGAGGACGATTTCCCGCCAAATTTGTTTTGCAACACATCATTCTAGACCTATTCTAGCTAGTCCAGTTTTGTACACTTCTTTTCAACAATTAACATTCTAGTCACAGTCTAATTTACTTGTTTTAAATACACTGTACTCGAACTCAAAAACTTTAACTTTAAGTGTGAATATAAAATTCCAATAATCAATTGCAATTTAAATGTAATGAATTAAGTTCTGTTTTTTGTTGATGTCATTTTTATTTAGAATAACATTTACCACTATGGCCTCACGTGTTCACCCTGTCCAGCATGCCAATTAATATTCACCACAGTTGTTCCAAAATGTTAACAGCTGACTGCATAGGAAAGGTTGAAAAAGAAATATTATCCATGAGAACAATATTTATAATATACATTCGTAAGTTATTTACTCATGTTTTTACATTTAGCATCCTTACTTCAAGACATGGAGTGGTATTTCCCAAGAATAATTAGCCACGGGACTCGTTCTTTGGGGCAACATAGTTGAACATGTTTTGTCAATATATGTCATGATGTCTTATGATAATTTAGAGATTGATAAAACATAATAAGATATTTTGGTGACATCAGATCAGTGTCAAATATTGCCATCGCTCCATATGACGTCAGATATTCCTATCACTTAATAATAATAATAATAATAAACTTATATAGCGCTATTCCAGACCTGGTCTGCTCATGGCGCTTGTCAAATAAGATTTTCTGAAAAAATGTGTTTTTAATTTCGATTTAAAAGCACCCAGTTTTTCTGAGTTTTTAATTTCTATAGGGAGTTTATTCCATGTTTTTGGTGCATATGCTGAAAAGGCTCTATCCCCGTAATTAGTAGTATTAGTCCGAGGAATCATGTACTCGTTTTTGTCATTAGATCTCAGGGATCTATTGTGACATTTGGGGATCAATAGGTCAGCTAAATATTTAGGGGCTTTGCCATGCTGCACCTTCCAAGTCATGAGTGCTATCTTAAAGTCTATCCTAGCAGACACAGGTAACCAATGGAGATCCCTTAACTTTTGGCTTACATGATCGAACTTCTTTAGTTTTCCGACTACCCTCGCTGCAGCATTCTGCAACTTTTGCAACTTTGCTATCTCACATTTAGGCATTCCGGCCAGGAGCGAGTTTCCATAGTCCAACTTTGATGTAATAAAAGCGTGCGCTAGTGTATTGGCTGTTTTTTCATCCATACAATTTCTTATCTGGGATAGGTTTTTTATATGGAAATATCCAGTTTTACACATATTTCTAATTTGAGGCTTCATTGATAATGTCCTGTCAATAATTAGTCCCAGATCTTTTACCTTTTCAGAACTACTAATAGTTTCATCACCAACAGTAATATTAGTTGGTAGGTGATCACTTTTAAGGTGTGATGATTTACCGCATATGATGAACTCAGTTTTTCCATCGTTGATTTTCATTTTATTTTCTATTAAAAATATCTTTATCTTCTTTATGCACTCCTCCATTTCTTTTGTAGATTTTTTAGCGTCAGTAGCTATCATAGGATCAAAGCTAATGTAGAGCTGGGTATCGTCGGCATATATATGATGTTCCAACCCATATGGTGAGATTATCTCAGTTAATGGCTCCATGTATGTTGTAAATAATAATGGACCTAATACCGATCCCTGTGGTACACCATACTGTATGTTCATACTGTCAGATTTTTTTCCCTGTATTGTCACACACTGTTTCCTACCTGCCAGGTAAGATTTGAACCATGTCAGTGCTGTTCCAGTTATTCCACATCTCTTTTCTAGCCTATTTAGAAGAATTCCATGGTCAATAGTGTCAAAGGCAGCCGAGAGATCTAGTAACACCAGCATCACAGTTCGATTATTGTCAATGTCCATGAGCATATCATTTTGTACTTTTAGCAATGCAGTTTCTGTGCTGTGATACTCCTTATACGCAGATTGGAAGATGCTGGTAATATTGTTGCTTACTAGATGACCTATAAATTGTTTGGATACTGCCCTTTCAATCAGCTTAGATAGATAGGCTAAGTTCGACACCGGTCTATAATTCTTTTTAATCAGCTCAAGGCCCAGTTTCTTTATTAATGGCCTAATAATTGCCATTTTTAAATCGTCTGGCATCTCTCCAGTTGTGATTGATTTATTAATTATAGCCTTAATTAAAGGTAATAAATCACCAATACATTCATTTAGGAGCCATGTGGGTATCGGATCTAGTTCACATGACTTCTTTGCTGATTCTTTTATTAGTCCAATGACCTCCTTGTTATCTAGTGGCTTGAATTCTGTTAATTTAGATGAGAATCTTTTCTTCTCAGGTAATATATAATTACTAGAGATATCATCCATATTTTTCCTAATATCTGTAATTTTATCAAGGAAAAAATTATTAAATTCAGTCGCCAATTCCTTCATATCATGATGATTCGGGAAAGGTGTGTTTTCTTTAGTATGTAGCAGTTTGTTCAGGATTTTAAATAGTTTCTTAGGATCTGATTTATTATCATTTATTAAATTAGAAAAATATTTATTTCTTGACGATTTTATTATATTATTATATTTATTACGTTGTTCTTTAAATTGTTCTTTATCCACTGTTAAACCTGATTTCTTTTGTCTTCTTTCTAATTTTCTCTTTTTTCTCTTTTCAGATCGGATGTCCTCTGATAACCATGGTGCTGGTTTCCTGATGTTAATGGTTCGCTGGACCAGCGGCGCATGTTTATCCAGAATGTGTATCAAACTGTTATATTTATGTAAGAGACAATCCATATTGACGTCATTATAATGCTGATTATCCATAAAGTTTTGCTTGATTTCCTCCTTAAATTTTTCAATATTCATTTTTTTATAATTTCTATACGTTATTTTTTCTCTACGTTTTGATATTATGTTCATGTTAAGTTGTATTTTTATTATATCATGATCTGAGATTTTTTCATCTACTTTATGATGTGCGACTATGTTTGTATTAATATTTGTGATTAATAAATCAAGAGTGTTACCCATAATATGTGTCGGTTCTTTAATATGATTTTCAAGATTATATAGATCCAGTAATTCATTAAATTTAATAACATTTGGTCTTTCCGGTCTGTTTAAATGAAAATTGTAATCTCCGACCAGAATCACGTCTTCCTTATATGTGCTGTAGTAAGAGAGAATATCAGAAAATTCTTCAAAGAATTTTGTATAGGTATATAGGTTCTTGTCTGATGGTTCAGGCCTATATATTGTGACAACCGTGCACGTCTTAGTATTAGTTTTAATCTTAGTCTCCATTAATTCCATAGTTGATAATTCAAATTGGGTAATAACTTTAGTAATATTAAGTTCACTTTTGTAAATAGCCCCGATCCCTCCACCAGATCGCAAAGGCCTAGGTATATGTTCAATTTTATAATTAATATCTGCAAGTTCTGATCTAATTTTACTTTCATTAAATTCATTTATCCAAGTCTCAGTTATAAAGAAGATGTCAATTTTGTTTTCAATTATATATAACTTTAAAAAATCTATTTTATTCCCTAAACTTTGAGTATTTGCGGTAGCTATCAGAAGTTTATTTATGTTGCATTCATCTTTGTTGTTTTTTGTCATACCTTGTTTTTTTCTTATATTATCATTAAACAGTGTTTCATTAAGATCAGCTGCGGACGGAATTCCCTTTCCAATTGACCTTGACATTGGAGAGTTTATGAATGAGTGTTTCCCCATACCATAATTTACGTGCTTCGCTGAGCAGCGAATCACAGAGTGGGGGGGCGTGGTTAATATACCGTCGATTCGAGATTTTATGGGGCAATTACAACCCGGTGAAGTTATATTATGTTCTTTGTATGATTGGGAATCCGATTTACCACTTTCAACAACTTTACCGTTATGTTTAGCAGAGTTTTTAGGGTTTACTTTGCTTGGTGTTGAAGCATTCCTATCATACTGCCTCGTGACCTTGGGGTTGGAGGCGGAGCTTAAGAGGTCACGTGAGGGAACGTCGTCCCGTGATTTGTAATGACGTATTCTATTTATATCTTCAATGGGTCGATCATTAAGACCACTCTCATTAAGATCAACTTCAAAAGTTTCGTCGTATGCCGCCCGCCTGCTATTTTTAGAACCACGTGAGCTATTTATAGGCATTTCGTAGTAAATATGGGAGATCGTAGTACTACTATTTGTTGTTGTAGTAAAATCGTAATAATGGTTCACTTTGTCAATTTCTAATATATTTTTTTCAATTTCAGCAGAAGAGTTGTATGCATTTTTATTTATATTTTTGTCAACATATGCTCGGTATTTTGGGATTATATTGCGTGGGTGGATGATAGCATTTCCCACCTTCGAGAATAGTATATTTTTTCTTATCCATTTACTATTCATAATCAGAGATATTATATTAAGGAGTAGTAATTTGTGGTTGTGGTTTTCGTCCTGAATGATATTGTTTTTTAGGACAAATTTTATTTTAGGTATTTTGTGACAAATACATGATTCATGTATATATATCATAGATAGACAACTTAAATATTGTTCTGGAGTGTATCTTTTATTACAGTTTGTTATATTTGAGATCAATCTATTACAGTCTGTTTTCATTTCTAAGTTGATTAAATCTACAATGTTCATTACAATACTCTCTTCAATATTAGAGTTGTTCACACATTTCATACATGAAACTGATGATATCTTCCACCCACTAAACCAATGTCAGTATCTTTTTGGTCTTTTCACGTTGTCAATTCTGGTTGGTGCTCTAGGTGACATCATCTTTGAATCTCTTTTCTTATGAGTGGTCTTATCAGGATCAGCGTGGATAAAATCGCATTGATTGCCTTTCTTGCATTTCCCGTTCTGGTAGAAAATGCAAGTGTCTTTCCTGTTATCATCCTTCTCCTTCTTATATTCTCTAATTGTGTCTCTGATCGCTACTATTGCCCTAGCGATTCCCATAGGGGTGCCTTTGATCAGAACTTGGTCTTCAGTGTCATCATCGTCCCCTTTGATTTTTTTTAGAAAGGTGTCGGTCTGTATCGATATCTTCTTAATGTTTTTTCCCTTGGTGCCGATCAGTTTCGGCACTGATCCTCTGGGTATCACGGTACATACTTCCTCGTTTCTGTAGTCCTTATCTCTAAAGTCCACTATGACTTTATAGCCATCACTAGCTCCACCACTGGTAGATTGAACAGTGGTGTCTTCCATTACGTGATCATCCATATCAATTATCACTTTTTTCTCACCTTCTCCCCATCTCTCTGTCGGATCATCCTGGTAAACGCGGTCTACCTGTGCGATCAGTGCGCTCATGTTCTTGGCCCAGTCTTTGGCCGCATGATCCAGCAGGGTGTGATCAGTGGTTGATGTCACCACTTCGTACGATGCAAAGTCAGTGATAGTCTTGGGAGTCACAACCACTTGTATTTGTTCACCGCTATGCTCTAGTCCCCATTTCATGAGGTGATGATTATATACGGTATGATTGTTGACGACATTTGCTTGTCCTATGGTGGAGATGGGTGGAATCTGTGATATTAAGATGGGGCAGTTAGTGATGCCTGCTATCTTGTATACCACACTCTTCATTGCTGTTAGGACGTTTTTCCCAGTGCCTCCATTGATAATGTCATCCAGCCCCAGGCATATGATTATCGCTTTGAACTTGTTCAGTGAATCTCTAAATGTTTTTTTCTGCATGGCCTGGATGAGATCAGATATGCTATTAATGTCCTCATCAATGATCCAATCCCAGCTGAGGGATGCTCTATCACCAAAGTTGATGATGCTGGCGTAGACTGTATCGGAGATATAGAGGACTTCATCCCTCAGAGGGATGGTCTCCTTTGGCTTTATTGGCTCTGAGCCAGGTGGCGCTGCGGTGGCTTCCGCCATCGCACCAATATGGCGCAAATGATCCTGGTTTTTTTCTTCAAGTCTGGCTATGGTTTCATTATTACTTAATATTTGTTGTGTTTGTTAATCAATTTTCTTTCCAGCTCTTGCTATCTTAACTTTATCGTGCCTAGCGGTGAATTCCAGAGTGCTGCACTTTCTCTTAAGCTCAGTGTTCATTTCTTCAAGTTTCCTTATCTTCAAATCCTTTTCTTTTAGTTCAGAGCTATGATCTAATCGTTTACACTTATCTTTGAGTTCTTTGTTGGCTCTTTCCAAATTCTTAATGATTTCATCCTTTTCTTCAGATTGTTGGGTGATGCGAGCAAAGCTTGAGGACTTTTCTCCTAGCATCTGAAGCATTTCATTCATGCTACCCTCAAGGTCACTCTTGTCATGCTGCAGCGTTTCGGCAGGGACAACTGGAGTCGATTCAGGGGCTGGGGTAACCCTAACGATTTGATCAATTGTGATCTGGTCCCTTTCCATGGACCCCTCTTCAGTACACTGACTTTCGGCAATGTCAGTAGGCTTTAATGCCATCTCTTCACTTTCCACATCTTCCGCCCAGTCAATGGGGGTTGCCTTCGAGGTAGAAGCTCTCGAAGAGTGTCTTCTCTTGGTACCTGATCTAGTCTTTCCAGCGTTACGTGATGCCATCTGTAAAGAATAGTGACAGGGATTAGTGACAGTGACTGTCTTCATTTTATTTCCCTTTATTTCATTAAGATATTTCTCAACTATTATCTTACATATATTGTACTCCGGCTCATAAGTACTACTCGACTTAGGATACCCTTTCCACCAAACTTTGTAATATTTTATTTTTTCTTTTCTGTTATAAAAGTGATCAATTATTCTCTCAATCTGATATACGTCATTTTGCATATGTACTGATTCATGTTCTGATTCAACGTCTAATTCATGCTCTGACTCATGTTCTGATTCTACATCTGACTCATGTTTTTGAGTCAGACATTGCTCATTTCCATTAGATTCCATTTTTAAATGATTTTGACTTTTCTTGATATATCTCATTCAAACCTATCTGTTCGACCTAAGATAATATTTATTTTCTGCTTTGATTTTGGTGTTTCAATATTTATTCTTGTCCAAACCAATCTGTTTGACCCAAGAAAATATTTTCTTTCTTTTACAAGTTTGATTTTTCTGATAGTTTTTTATTATCCGTTCAAATCAGTCTATTTGACCCGAGATAATATTTTCAGAGAGACTTTTGATCTTCAGTGATTTTTCTTATGATATTCTGGTGATTCAGTGATTTTTTTTAACTTGTCCAAGCAGTCAACTTGACCCAAGAGAATGATTTTTCCTTTTTTGCTGGCACGCGATATGTAATATCTGGATATATTGTGGTTATGAATTTTGATTTTTTACTGTGGTCGTTAGCTCGTTTATAAAGCGCGTAACACTAAGGTATCGATGGGAACAAAACTAAACTACTATCTTACCGTTTTGTTCGAGGTATTTCAATTTCAGGCTGTATAATTTCCAGTTAATTATCCGTTGCGAATTTTCCGTTTAGTTTCCAGTTAATACAAGCTCTACGTGTTGACCGTTCAGCATATGCGACGTTAAGAATGTATGTTCAGTGTATCGGGTCGCACCTGTGTCAAGTGTCAAGTGTGAGCTTGAGTTGTTTTGATATTCAATTAAGTTCTGCCTGATTTATTATTTTATTTTATCCGCTCAAGGTGATGTTTTTTGGCTTTTGAAGCAAATAAATTTGTTTTCAGTACCCAAAAAACCGAAAGGTTAACTTGTTAAACCGAAAAAACAGGGTAAAATACAAGAGAGTTATTGCCGTTATCAACATTACAGGTAAGCGATTTCAGTTAATGGCGTCCGTTTTGTATGCGTTCATCAGCTAGAAATTTTTACCTGTTCGTTTATGGTACAATAGCCCGTGTATTTAATGAAATTGATGCTTGCAGGACGGTGATATTTCATATGTTATGAATGATGCCGTTCAAACGAGTTTTATACCGATTTTTAAACGAGTAATCGACTTTTATCGGGATCCTCAGTGAAAAGCGTCCGACCACCGTGCCCGCATGAATGCCAAAAAAACTTCAAAAAACTTCAAATGACATCAGATATTGTCATCACTCCATTTGACATCAAACATTCCCTTCACTCCATTTGACATCAGATATTCCCATCACTCCATTTGACATAAAACATTCCCTTCACTCCATTTGACATCAGATATTGCCATCTCTCCATATGACATCAGATATTGCCATCTCTCCATTTGACATCAGATATTCCAATCACTCCATATGACATCAAATATTGCCATCGCTTTATTTGACATCAGATATTATGTCAAAATGGCAAATAAGCGGATAAGAATGACTGAAACACTTTCAAAAAGACAAATTATATGAAATGTTCTGGAATCCCTAAACTCTGTATTATTAATCCCGTGCTTGCATATGGTGGATAATGAGAGGGTTTGTGACACAGATAACACCTAATATGAAAGCTGTACTTATCTGATTGGAGTGCACTTATGGCATTGCCGATGTTATGTGGGGCAATGTGTCACATATATTCACTACCATCCACAAAACAGTTTGTCTTTTCTATGTTGAGAGATTCAACAAGGTACCAGGCCTTTTGTTGCATTAAATTCAAACTAACTATGAACATTGGAGTGTTAATAGCAGCAGTTGCAGTCTTAAGGCTGTGTCAAGGTTGTTCTCAGCCCCGGGGATGGAAACATATTGAAGTTAGTATTTATTTTTGATGAATTGATATAATCAATTTTATATCAATACAATCTCTACACCTATATATAGTTTGAACTTAGTTCTCATAATATCACAGATATCTTAATATGTTGGTATATGATAGCAATGCGTATATTGATCTGTGCCTTGTTTGTCTAACCTCGGAGTAATTATGAATGGAGGCGCAACGTCGCAAGATCAAAAGGGACATCACAGTTGCCGCCATGGGCATTGTTATGATGACGCCATACAGGTGCAAGATATGAAAGTTATGACGTTATTTTTTTTCAGAGCTATTTTAAGTCATCAAAACCATGATTTAGAGTTAAACATATCGCAAGTGAAATGTTGTTTGTTCATACAGATTATGGGGATATAAATTGTATTCTCTGCTCCAAGTTTTATGATTAGATTTGTACATTCATATCAAAGTTATGAAAATGTATTAAAAATCGTTATAACGACCTCAGATACTGAGGAAACAATGCTTTTTATTGTGATGTTTTCTTTCAAGTTTGTTTTTAGTTATTGGCACATAAATTGGCAGCTTAGAGAAATATACCACGTTGTTCAGTGGAAAAAATACTCTCAGAAAATGTAATTTATTGCCCTGCCAATATATGCGCCGTTGTAAATAAATTGGCCTAATACATATTATGTCATCATTTAAAATCATCAAAAAATAACGATAAAAAATAGCAACAAGAATTTTATAAATGCTGTATCATTAACAATATCTTATTTTAAAACTTGTTAAAAAGTAATATTAATAGTGACAGATTATTAACATGAATAAAAATTAAAAGTTTTGGAAGACGCATTTTTCTTTTTTTCATAATATCTATTATTGAAGAAATCAGAACAGAAATGAACAGATTTCTTTGAAGCTTAAGTAATTTTGAGTGGATGGTATTGTAAGCTTCAAAAGAGAAACTATTCTGAATTTTTCTTTTAAAAAAATAAACCAAAATGGTTGTTTAACCTTGGAGTAACTATGAATGGGGGCGCAACCATTAATTCATAATTACTCCAAGGTTTAACCGTTTGATCATTTCAAGATTGTTTATCAGTATATCTCGATTATAATAATAAAACAATACTGTTTTATGCTATTCTGGCTGATACATTGTGCCGTAGCATTTCTATGAAGTTAAGTCTTGTTTGAACTGACGGTTGAAAACTTCGCTTTACTGACTATGGGAAGTTGATCCAATTCATCATTTCATTACAATTAGTATATTACCTAGCGCCCTGCTTTCATTGCAATTGATCTTATACCTAGCACTGCCTTTATTGTCATTGATCTTATACCTAGCACTGCCTTTATTGCAATTGACCATGTACCTATCACAGACTTTATTTCCATTGATCTTCTACCTAGTACTGCTTTTATTGCAGTTGATCTTATACTAGCACTGCCTTCATTGCTATTAATATTGTACCTAGCACCGCCTTCATTGCTATTAATATTGTACCTAGCACTGCCTTCATTGCTATTAATATTGTACCTAGCACTGCCTTCATTGCTATTAATATTGTACCTAGCACCGCCTTCATTGCCATTAATATTGTACCTAGCACTGCCTTCATTGCTATTAATATTGTACCTAGCACTGCCTTCATTGCTATTAATATTGTACCTAGCACTGCCTTCATTGCTACTAATATTGTACCTAGCACTGCCTTCATTGCTACTAATATTGTACCTAGCACTGCCTTCATTGCTACTAATATTGTACCTAGCACTGCCTTCATTGCTATTAATATTGTACCTGGCACTGCCTTCATTGCTATTAATATTGTACCTAGCACTGCCTTCATTGCTATTAATATTGTACCTAGCACTGCCTTCATTGCTATTAATATTGTACCTAGCACTGCCTTCATTGCTACTAATATTGTACCTAGCACTGCCTTCATTGCTACTAATATTGTACCTAGCACTGCCTTCATTGCTATTAATATTGTACCTAGCACTGCCTTCATTGCTATTAATATTGTACCTAGCACTGCCTTCATTGCTACTAATATTGTACCTAGCACTGCCTTCATTGCTATTAATATTGTACCTAGCACTGCCTTCATTGCTACTAATATTGTACCTAGCACTGCCTTCATTGCTATTAATATTGTACCTAGCACTGCCTTCATTGCTATTAATATTGTACCTGGCACTGCCTTCATTGCTTTTAATATTGTACCTAGCACTGCCTACATTGCTATTAATATTGTACCTAGCACTGCCTTCATTGCTATTAATATTGTACCTAGCACTGCCTTCATTGCTACTAATATTGTACCTAGCACTGCCTTCATTGTCATTGATCTTATACCTAGCACTGCCTTCATTGTCATTGATCTTATACCTAGCACTGCCTTCATTGCCAATGATCTTCAACCTGTCTGATATGGAATCTCAGTTAGTTTCTGATTAACTCACTTTCCATCTTTCCAATGCTATCTTTAAGTTTCTATAGTATGTTTGTCCATTCTGGAGCCATCACTTTTAAAATGGAGCTAGCTGTCATTACTTTTTTAAAGTTATATTCAGTAAAATGTTGATATTCCTTGTTCAGCAAATAGATTCTGTGAGTGAGTTAAAATATTCCACATCCACTCTTGCCCCCCTGTTTAGCCACAAAGTTTGCAAGTAAGACCAAAATAATTTACAGTAATATCAGATAGGAAGCTAATGTGAAACAACAGATTCTCTCAATATATTAAATCTGAGAGCTATGTAACTATTGCTCACAGATTAAATGTAGAAATGTGGAGAGAAAAAAACATTGAAATGACCCTCTCTTTTTCCCAATTGTTTTTGATATGTGCTGAAAATATGACAGAATGGTGAATGATTATTTTGTAAATGATTGTAATTTGGCTTCAGGAGATTGGACCCAGAGCGGAGATGGCTGAGTTGGTAGTGTATGGCCGGATTGATAAGATGATAAAACAAGCCCGCCCAGGTTCCACGTCTGACATGTATAGAGATGTCCTGCTCAATACTACCATCTCCTGTGTCTACAAAAACACAAACCATGTTGATGTAGGTGTTCCAATTCTGTTTTACGGTGATTCATATATTTCTATTTACCATAATTGAGAATAAATCTAGGTCACTATGACAAAGGTTTGTATAGATACACAGAGGGCGGCACCAGTCTAAGGTTTGTAATATTGTTTTGGAAATGTGCTTCAATGGACAGATGTTTTTGGCATGAGTTTGATGTTTATCTTGACTCTGTCGCGGTTTCGGTTTCTTGACTACCTTATCTTGGCGTAAGATAGACACTCACATAATGCAAACAAGGTTTAAGAAAGAAAAGTAGACAACGTTTGAATAGAAATTTTATAATTCGTTTACACGTATGTTCATAAATTGAGTATGTAAATAACATATTTTTAAACAGCACAGTAAATGTTTTTGATTTAGCAAAGAGACAATCCTGAAAATATAATCATGATTGGCAGCTTATTGAACGTCATATTGGGTTCATACTGGTGGCATAATGGAACCAGTCGCTTAAGAGAACCAATGGCTTATTAGAACCAGTGGGAAAATGAATTTAATTAGGTGGAACCAGTGGACCGATAAAGTCATTAGCCAATTGGAACCAATGGATGAATGAAGCCATTAGCTGAATGAAACCAGTGGATGGGTGAAGACACTAGCTAGCACTGAATGGAACCAGTGGATGGGTGAAGACACTAGCTAGCACTGAATGGAACCAGTGGATGGGTGAAGACACTAGCTAGCACTGAATGGAACCAGTGGATGGGTGAAGACACTAGCTAGCACTGAATGGAAC
Organism: Amphiduros pacificus; assembly: GCA_949316495.1. Lineage (NCBI taxonomy): Eukaryota > Metazoa > Annelida > Polychaeta > Phyllodocida > Hesionidae > Amphiduros > Amphiduros pacificus. The sequence goes on along the minus strand of OX439011.1, from coordinate 15,871,043 downwards.
CAGTGGATGGATGAAGACACTAGCTATCATTGAATGGAACCAGTGGATGGGTGAAGCGACTAGCTAGCACTGAATGGAACCAGTGGATGGGTGAAGACACTAGCTAGCACTGAATGGAACCAGTGGATGGATGAAGACACTAGCTATCATTGAATGGAACCAGTGGATGGGTGAAGCGACTAGCTAGCACTGAATGGAACCAGTGGATGGGTGAAGACACTAGCTAGCACTGAATGGAACCAGTGGATGGATGAAGACACTAGCTATCATTGAATGGAACCAGATGATGGGTAAAGACACTAGCTATCATTGAATGGAACCAGTGGATGGGTGAAGACACTAGCTAGCACTGAATGGAACCAGTGGATGGATGAAGACACTAGCTATCATTGAATGGAACCAGTGGATGGGTGAAGCGACTAGCTAGCACTGAATGGAACCAGTGGATGGGTGAAGACACTAGCTAGCACTGAATGGAACCAGTGGATGGATGAAGACACTAGCTATCATTGAATGGAACCAGATGATGGGTAAAGACACTAGCTATCATTGAATGGAACCAGTGGATGGGTGAAGACACTAGCTAGCACTGAATGGAACCAGTGGATGGGTGAAGACACTAGCTATCATTGAATGGAATCAGTGGATGGGTGAAGCGACTAGCTAGCACTGAATGGAACCAGTGGATAAGTGAAGACACTAGCTAGCACTGAATGGAACCAGTGGATGGATGGAGACACTAGCTATCACTGAATGGAACCAGTGGATGGGTGAAGACACTAGCTATCATTGAATGGAATCAGTGGATGGGTGAAGACACTAGCTAGCATTGAATGGAATCAGTGGATGGGTGAAGACATTAGCTATCATTGGATGGAATCAGTGGATGGGTGAAGACATTAGCTAGCACTGAATGGAACCAGTGGATGGATGAAGACACTAGCTATCATTGAATGGAACCAGTGGATGGGTGAAGACACTAGCTAGCACTGAATGGAACCAGTGGATGGGTGAAGACACTAGCTAGCACTGAATGGAACCAGTGGATGGATGGAGACACTAGCTAGCACTGAATGGAACCAGTGGATGGGTGAAAACACTAGCTAGCACTGAATGGAACCAGTGGATGGATGAAGACACTAGCTAGCACTGAATGTAACCAGTGGATGGGTGAAGACATTAGCTAGCACTGAATGGAACCAGTGGATGGATGAAGACACTAGCTAGCACTGAATGGAACCAGTGGATGGGTGAAGCGACTAGCTATCATTGAATGGAACCAGTGGATGGGTGAAGACACTAGCTAGCATTGAATGGAATCAGTGGATGGGCGAAGACACTAGCTAGCACTGAATGGAACCAGTGGATGGATGAATACACTAGCTAGCACTGAATGGAACCAGTGGATGGGTGAATACACTAGCTAGCACTGAATGGAACCAGTGGATGGGTGAAACGACTAGCTATCACTGAATGGAACCAGTGGATGGGTGAAACGACTAGCTAGCACTGAATGGAACCAGTGGATGGGTGAAACGACTAGCTATCATTGAATGGAACCAGTGGATGGGTGAAGACACTAGCTAGCACTGAATGGAACCAGTGGATGGGTGAAGACACTAGCTAGCACTGAATGGAACCAGTGGATGGGTGAAACGACTAGCTAGCACTGAATGGAACCAGTGGATGGGTGAAGCGACTAGCTAGCACTGAATGGAACCAGTGGATGGGTGAAGACACTAGCTAGCACTGAATGGAACCAGTGGATGGATGAAGACACTAGCTATCATCGAATGGAACCAGCGGATGGGTGAAGACACTAGCTAGCACTGTATGGAACCACTGGATGGGTGAAGACACTAGCTATCATTGAATGGAACCAGTGGATGGGTGAAGCGACTAGCTAGCACTGAATGGAACCAGTGGATGGGTGAAGACACTAGCTAGCACTGAATGGAACCAGTGGATGGGTGAAGACACTAGCTAGCACTGTATGGAACCACTGGATGGGTGAAGACACTAGCTATCATTGAATGGAACCAGTGGATGGGTGAAGCGACTAGCTAGCACTGAATGGAACCAGTGGATGGGTGAAGACACTAGCTAGCACTGAATGGAACCAGTGGATGGGTGAAGACACTAGCTATCACTGAATGGAACCAGTGGATGGGTGAAGCGACTAGCTAGCACTGAATGGAACCAGTGGATGGGTGAAGACACTAGCTAGCACTGAATGGAACCAGTGGATGGATGAAGACACTAGCTATCATCGAATGGAACCAGCGGATGGGTGAAGACACTAGCTATCATTGAATGGAATCAGTGGATGGGTGAAGACACTAGCTAGCACTGAATGGAACCAGTGGATGGGTGAAGACACTAGCTAGCACTGAATGGAACCAGTGGATGGATGAAGACACTAGCTATCATTGAATGGAACCAGTGGATGGGTGAAGACACTAGCTATCATTGAATGGAACCAGTGGATGGGTGAAGCGACTAGCTAGCACTGAATGGAACCAGTGGATGGGTGAAGACACTAGCTAGCACTGAATGGAACCAGTGGATGGATGAAGACACTAGCTATCATTGAATGGAACCAGATGATGGGTAAAGACACTAGCTATCATTGAATGGAACCAGTGGATGGATGAAGACACTAGCTATCATCGAATGGAACCAGCGGATGGGTGAAGACACTAGCTATCATTGAATGGAATCAGTGGATGGGTGAAGACACTAGCTAGCACTGAATGGAACCAGTGGATGGGTGAAGACACTAGCTAGCACTGAATGGAACCAGTGGATGGATGAAGACACTAGCTATCATTGAATGGAACCAGTGGATGGGTGAAGACACTAGCTATCATTGAATGGAACCAGTGGATGGGTGAAGCGACTAGCTAGCACTGAATGGAACCAGTGGATGGGTGAAGACACTAGCTAGCACTGAATGGAACCAGTGGATGGATGAAGACACTAGCTATCATTGAATGGAACCAGATGATGGGTAAAGACACTAGCTATCATTGAATGGAACCAGTGGATGGGTGAAGACACTAGCTAGCACTGAATGGAACCAGTGGATGGGTGAAGACACTAGCTATCATTGAATGGAATCAGTGGATGGTTGAAGCGACTAGCTAGCACTGAATGGAACCAGTGGATAGGTGAAGACACTAGCTAGCACTGAATGGAACCAGTGGATGGATGGAGACACTAGCTATCATTGAATGGAACCAGTGGATGGGTGAAGACACTAGCTATCATTGAATGGAATCAGTGGATGGGTGAAGACACTAGCTAGCATTGAATGAAATCAGTGGATGGGTGAAGACACTAGCTATCATTGAATGGAATCAGTGGATGGGTGAAGACACTAGCTATCACTGAATTGAACCAGTGGATGGGTGAAGCGACTAGCTATCATTGAATGGAACCAGTGGATGGGTGAAGACACTAGCTAGCACTGAATGACACCAGTGGATGGATGAAGACACTAGCTATCATTGGATGGAACCAGCGGATGGGTGAAGACACTAGCTATCATTGAATGGAATCAGTGGATGGGTGAAGACACTAGCTAGCACTGAATGGAACCAGTGGATGGGTGAAGACACTAGCTAGCACTGAATGGAACCAGTGGATGGATGAATACACTAGCTAGCACTGAATGGAACCAGTGGATGGGTGAAGACACTAGCTATCATTGAATGGAACCAGTGGATGGGTGAAGCGACTAGCTAGCACTGAATGGAACCAGTGGATGGGTGAAGACACTAGCTAGCACTGAATGGAACCAGTGGATGGGTGAAGACACTAGCTATCACTGAATTGAACCAGTGGATGGATGAAGACACTAGCTAGCACTGAATGGACGCAGTGGATGGGTGAAGACACTAGCTAGCACTGAATGGAACCAGTGGATGGGTGAAGCGACTAGCTAGCACTGAATGAAACCAGTGGATGGGTGAAGACACTAGCTAGCACTGAATTGAACCAGTGGATGGATGAATACACTAGTTAGCACTGAATGGAACCAGTGGATGGGTGAAGACACTAGCTAGCACTGAATTGAACCAGTGGATGGATGAAGACACTAGCTAGCACTTAATGGAACCAGTGGATGGATGAATACACTAGCTAGCACTGAATGGAACCAGTGGATGGGTGAAGACACTAGCTAGCACTGAATTGAACCAGTGGATGGATGAAGACACTAGCTAGCACTGAATGGAACCAGTGGATGGGTGAAGCGACTAGCTAGCACTGAATGGAACCAGTGGATGGGTGAAGACACTAGCTAGCACTGAATGGACGCAGTGGATGGATGAATACACTAGTTAGCACTGAATGGAACCAGTGGATGGGTGAAGACACTAGCTAGCACTGAATGGAACCAGTGGATGGGTGAAGACACTAGCTAGCACTGAATGGAACCAGTGGATGGGTGAAGACACTAGCTAGCACTGAATGGAACCAGTGGATGGGTGAAGACACTAGCTATCATTGAATGGAACCAGTGGATGGGTGAAGACACTAGCTAGCACTGAATGGACGCAGTGGATGGGTGAAGACACTAGCTAGCACTGAATGGAACCAGTGGATGGGTGAAGCGACTAGCTAGCACTGAATGGAACCAGTGGATGGGTGAAGACACTAGCTAGCACTTAATGGAACCAGTGGATGGGTGAAGACACTAGCTAGCACTGAATGGAACCAGTGGATGGGTGAAGACACTAGCTAGCACTGAATGGAACCAGTGGATGGGTGAAACGACTAGCTATCATTGAATGGAACCAGTGGATGGGTGAAGACACTAGCTAGCACTGAATGGAACCAGTGGATGGATAAATACACTAGCTAGCACTGAATGGAACCAGTGGATCGGTGAAGACACTAGCTAGCACTGAATGGAACCAATGGATGGATGAAGACACTAGCTAGCACTGAATGGAACCAGTGGATGGGTGAAGACACTAGCTAGCACTTAATGGAACCAGTGGATGGGTGAAGACACTAGCTAGCACTGAATGGAACCAGTGGATGGATAAATACACTAGCTAGCACTGAATGGAACCAGTGGATCGGTGAAGACACTAGCTAGCACTGAATGGAACCAATGGATGGATGAAGACACTAGCTAGCACTGAATGGAACCAGTGGATGGGTGAAGACACTAGCTAGCACTGAATGGAACCAGTGGATGGGTGAAGACACTAGCTATCATTGAATGGAACCAGTGGATGGATGAAGATACTAGCTAGCACTGAATGGAACCAGTGGATGGGTGAAGACACTAGCTAGCACTGAATGGAACCAGTGGATGGGTGAAGATACTAGCTAGCACTGAATGGAACCAGTGGATGGGTGAAGACACTAGCTATCATTGAATGGAACCAGTGGATGGATGAAGACACTAGCTAGCACTGAATGGAACCAGTGGATGGGTGAAGACACTAGCTATCATTGAATGGAACCAGTGGATGGATGAAGACACTAGCTGGCACTGAATGGAACCAGTGGATGGGTGAAGACACTAGCTAGCACTGAATGGAACCAGTGGATGGGTGAAGACACTAGCTAGCACTGAATGGAACCAGTGGATGGGTGAAGATACTAGCTATCATTGGATGGAACCAGTGGATGGGTGAAGACACTAGCTAGCACTGAATGGAACCAGTGGATGGGTGAAGACACTAGCTATCATTGAATGGAACCAGTGGATGGGTGAAGACACTAGCTAGCACTGAATGGAACCAGTGGATGGATGAATACACTAGCTATCATTGAATGGAACCAGTGGATGGGTGAAGACACTAGCTATCATTGAATGGAACCAGTGGATGGGTGAAGACACTAGCTAGCACTGAATGGAACCAGTGGATGGGTGAAGACACTAGCTATCATTGAATGGAACCAGTGGATGGGTGAAGACACTAGCTAGCACTGAATGGAACCAGTGGATGGGTGAAGACACTAGCTAGCACTGAATGGAACCAGTGGATGGGTGAAGACATTAGCTAGCACTGAATGGAAACAGTGGATGGGTGAAGACATTAGCTAGCACTGAATGGAACCAGTGGATGGGTGAAGACACTAGCTAGCACTGAATGGAACCAGTGGATGGGTGAAGACACTAGCTATCATTGAATGGAATCAGTGGATGGGCGAAGACACTAGCTAGCACTGAATGGAACCAGTGGATGGATGAATACACTAGCTAGCACTGAATGGAACCAGTGGATGGGTGAAGACACTAGCTAGCACTGAATGGAACCAGTGGATGGATGAAGACACTAGATAGCACTGAATGGAACCAGTGGATGGGTGAAGACATTAGCTAGCACTGAATGGAACCAGTGGATGGATGAAGACACTAGCTAGCACTGAATAGAACCAGTGGATGGGTGAAGCGACTAGCTAGCACTGAATTAAACCAGTGGATGGATGAAGACACTAGCTAGCACTGAATGTAACCAGTGGATGGGTGAAGACACTAGCTATCATTGAATGGAACCAGTGGATGGGTGAAGCGACTAGCTAGCACTGAATGGAACCAGTGGATGGGTGAAGACACTAGCTATCATTGAATGGAACCAGTGGATGGGTGAAGACACTAGCTATCATTGAATGGAATCAGTGGATGGGCGAAGACGCTAGCTAGCACTGAATGGAACCAGTGGATGGGTGAAGACACTAGCTAGCACTGAATGGAACCAGTGGATGGGTGAAGACACTAGCTATCATTGAATGGAACCAGTGGATGGGTGAAGCGACTAGCTATCACTGAATGGAACCAGTGGATGGGTGAAGACACTAGCTATCACTGAATGGAACCAGATGATGGGTAAAGACACTAGCTATCATTGGATGGAATCAGTGGATGGGTGAAACCATTAGCTGAATGGAACCAGTGGATGGGTGAAGACACTAGCTAGCACTTAATGGAACCAGTGGATAGATGAAGACACTAGCTAGCACTGAATGGAACCAGTGGATGGGTGAAGACACTAGCTAGCACTGAATGGAACCAGTGGATGGGTGAAACGACTAGCTATCATTGAATGGAACCAGTGGATGGGTGAAGACACTAGCTAGCACTTAATGGAACCAGTGGATGGATGAATACACTAGCTAGCACTGAATGGAACCAGTGGATGGGTGAAGACACTAGCTAGCACTGAATGGAACCAGTGGATGGGTGAAGCGACTAGCTAGCACTGAATTAAACCAGTGGATGGATGAAGACACTAGCTAGCACCGAATGGAACCAGTGGATGGGTGAAGACACTAGCTATCATTGAATGGAATCAGTGGATGGGCGAAGACACTAGCTATCATTGAATGGAATCAGTGGATCGGTGAAGACACTAGCTAGCACTGAATGGAACCAGTGGATGGGTGAAGACACTAGCTAGCACTGAATGGAACCAGTGGATGGGTGAAGACACTAGCTAGCACTGAATGGAACCAGATGATGGGTAAAGACACTAGCTATCATTGGATGGAATCAGTGGATGGGTGAAATCATTAGCTGAATGGAACCAGTGGATGGGTGAAGACACTAGCTATGACTGAATGGAACCAGTGGATGGGTGAAGACACTAGCTATCATTGAATGGAACCAGTGGATGGGTGAAACCATAAGCTGAATGGAACTAGTGGATGGGTGAAACCATTAGCTGACTGGAACCGGTGGATGGGTGAAACCATTAGCTGAATGGAACTAGTGGATGGGTGAAGCCATTAGCTGAATGGAACCAGTGGATGGATGAAGCCATTAGCTGAATGGAACCAGTGGATGGGTGAGGCCATTAGCTGAATGGAACCAGTGGATGGGTGAAACCATTAGCTTAATGGAACCAGTGGATGGGTGAAACCATTAGCTGAATGGAACCAGTGGATGGGTGAAGCCATTAGCTTAATGGAACCAGTGGATGGGTGAAACCATTAGCTGAATGGAACCAGTGGATGGGTGAAGCCATTAGCTTATCATCACTTATCACCACTCTTGCATATTGATTTAATATGTTACAAAATTTATCAAAATACATAATTTTCTATTATTTTATATAGATTCCAGGAAGAATTATCATATGGGACGAAGAGCAAACCTTTAGATGTGTGAATAACTTGGTTGATGTTGAGATTGCAGTCAACAAAATCATGTTTCTTAAGGTGAGTACAATATGCATTAAATGAGATGGGACAACAGACTACATGTGTCCTGATGAGGCCAAGATACGGCTAGTGATGTCGATGATGATATTTTATGGTCAAAGTTGGTAACGTAATGAAACCTACATTACATTTGTCAATAAACGTATTATGACAGTGAAATCATAAGGCAGAAGAGTCAAGTTTTGTTCTGTGAACTGACTTCAATATATATTGTTTTATCTTTAAAGAAATATGATGAACGCTTTACGTTTGCAAGTGTTAACGTACAAGGAGCCATTTCTGATGGAAGTACAAAAAATATCAATGAAGTTTTGAACACATGTGGTTTCCAGAACCCACAATTACCAAATGGAGTAAACGAAGGTGAGTTCATTATTTATATAAAACAGGGGTTTTGTCTTTTCGTTTAAGATATATCTAATTATTTCTGACCTTTAACGGAATTCACCCATTTTATAAGTATATACTCATTTTGTGTAAATATATGACTGAAATAATGTTTAAAGCGATTTGTATACATATAAATATAAAAACATAAACATGTGAAAATAATGCTGAATGTTTCAGGTGATGACCATAAGTGTCCCAGACCCCATTTAGATGCTTGTAGAGGCCAAACAGACATTCCCATTCAACTATCTGCTGCTAGCAGTCAACAGGTGGCACTGTGGACAATCATATCGATCTTGATAAGTCTTGTGATTTGAAATGACTGTAGCAGACATTGTTGAATATCAGTTGTAATCATTATGACATTATATTTATTTTCATATATACACACAAAGTACAAATATTTATAGATGATAATTTGCATTGAGGATATGTCCTTAGAATTTGAGGAATATGTTGATTTATTGACTAAAGATTAGCAAACCTTTATATTTCTGTATTAAATCTTGTTAGAATAGATTTTCAGTTCCATTTGCGATCAGGATACTGGACCTCTTGGGACGCTTTAGCTCTAATTGTAATTAGATTTTATTCATAAAGTGTGTTGAATGAGATGTATCATGAGTAAATAGTCATATTGTTTTGCATGCACATGGTTAAGGATGTTCTTGAGTGAGATCCTGGATGGACATCCTTTCTAATTTGTTATTTCTAATTTCCATAGCTTTCCAGGGGAATGGAATATACATGAAGTATGATAGAGTTTTGATATAAAGGAGTATTATATATTTTTTAACCATCAAATTGTGTGAAATGAGATTTAATACTGTGATAATGCATAATAAATGCTCAACTATCTTTTGAACGTAGAGAGGATACATGTCAATAACAGATAGACTTTCCCTATTAGAGTGATTTCAGTCTTTGAGTAGGATATGAGCTTTTCTGTATTTCCTGAATTTAATTTGTGTTCTTGGTGTCCTTCTCAATCAATATTCTGTCCCTTATCTCAAAAGATTATATTAATCCGATATTAACTGAGCTTCAATCCACTCTCCCATGGAAAAAGCGTTTGCATACATACCCATCAGTAGAAATGACAGACACAGCCATATAACGTATTTACTGTGAGGGACACATCCAAAAATGATACATGACTGAATGTGCACCTTTGTAGGCTATTTTTTTAAAATATTGTCAGTGACCTTGAATGACTTTGAAAATGAAACTCCTATTTCCATGAATTTTATTATAAATATCAATATTCAGTCATCTCCATCTTTCAAAAATCAGCCCAGAGTCTTTATTCATCAAATTCTGTTCAAAGTTAACAATATTAGAGCAATTTTAAATTTTTGACCAATCTGCAATGGAAATTATGAGAGGAAATTGTGACATGCTGAGCTATTTTGAAACAACATCTACAATAACAACATATTAGTTAACAACTATTTTATGAAAGTACATATTATAATGCAAAGAAAAAAAGTTTGATGCTGAAAACAAAAAGAAAATAAAGTCCGTAATTTTTGAAATTTATTAATAAGCTAAATTTGGTGAGAAATAGCTTGAATGTGGCTGGCGTACAAAATATGAAAATTGATCCAATGCAATCTTTTAGAGTTCTATACATATAAGATATATGTGTATTTTCAGAAAATAACCCCCAATAAGTTGCTCTAATCATAATGGTACATACAAAATGATAAGTAACTCTCAAAGTATGTGGAAATGTGATAAATTTGCAAAATAAAAACATCATGTGACAAGAAATGTATTACATGTAGACACAAATGGATTAACTCATTGAAAAGCTGATCTTTCTGCAAAGTTCCATATATTTATTTTTTCTTCATTAAGAGAAAGGTGCTAATATTATTTCTTGAATATGTATATAAGTTGTAGAATGTGTTCTATTTTTTCGAAACAGTCAAAAGGCATTACCATAAGGTTTAAATTTATGATGCATCATTTCAATGGTTTTCCCTTGTACTGGGGAGATTTTCTTATGAACCCTGCCTCAATCATGCTATAACAGGTTTCTAATATAGATTCCTTTATATCCCTCATTTGTTCCATGCCTAATACATTCTGCATTTTTATTGTTTCATATGTTGTAATTTTATCAAGACTTGGAAGAATCATTGCCGCTCTTCCATCAAATATACTTCCGAAGCGTAACAACCAGTTTGGGGCATATGTCACAGGAACATTGTAACCTTGACCTTGGAACTCTTCTCTGCAAATATGAGCTATTTCCGCCATCCATAGATTCTGGGTAACCAGCAAATGGCGCCCTCCAGCGGCATCTGAGAGTGTCATCGCCTTAAGGTGAGCTTTCGCAACATCGCTGACATCCACCATTGGGAAATTGAGCCTTGGTAAAATTGGACTTCTTCTTTCCAAAAGATCTTTGACGAGAGTCATACTTATGTTTATAACCCCACAAAGTGCTGGGCCTATAATAAAGGCTGGATTTAACACTGCTAATTCAAACTTATTTTCATTTGGGAGTTCCTTAATGAAATCCCAAGCTGCTGTTTCAGCTAAAACCTTGCTTTTTGTGTAAGGTGAAATCTGTTTCTTCGTGATGTCAGTCCAGTCTTGCTCAGTGTATGACCTCTCTCCTCCAGCCATGTCTGAGACAGCCATAAAGGAGCTCGTCAGGACCACTCTCCTCACAGTGCCCGCCTTCTCAGCTGCTTGGAGGACATTGAGTGTGCCCTCCACTGCAGGTCTGATGACGTCATCTTCATGTTTGGGATTACCAATTGGAACAGGGCTTGCAACATGTATGACGTAGGTGCTGCCACCTATCGCTTGAAGCCAATCTTCCGGCTTGAGGAGATCAGCCTCTACAAGTTCAAGCGGAAATGCAGCTTCGGTGCAAAGATTTTGCAGGACTTTGACCTTTGTCGCATTTTGAAGTGACCTCACAGTGCCTCTGACTCTGTAAAATCAAACAAACACATTTTGAACACATTCTTGGATGGGAAGGGGCTTAAGCAGTGATCATGTTATGCGTTATATAATTTATTGCGGCAAAATGTTATAAAATATATTTTTTGGGGGTACAGACCAAAATGATATAATTTTAATAGATGCCATGCAGGTATCATCTCGATATCTGGGAATTGTATACATTTTCTTATATGGACAGCTATTTTCATCATGGGAATTCCCATAGTGTGTATGTTATGTTTCTGGACTCTTTAGATAATTTGCACAAGATCACAACAGAGTATGTAACATCAGCGAGAATGAGTGACATAGCGCATGTAACGGGTTTATAGCAGTGGGAGGAGCAGACGTCCAGAAAGCACCCTGCAGAGCACTTTCAGTGACATGCAATATTGGCGGTGTTCGACTTCCATTTCATTTTGGGACATTTTAATGGCTGAGGTGGAAACAATCAAATGGACCCAAGTTCTGTCATGTATCACTTATCCAAATAGTAAAAGGGGTCATAGGCCATTCTAATGATTGGCCACTTTTAGTGATGTGTTTCATAGACATATTCATAAAAGGATTTCACTAACTTCCTCATATTGTTCAGAAAAATCAAATACATGAAATTTTATAGAAATACATCAGCTACTAAATGTTATAACCCAATTGACTCTACATTCAATATATTTTTTTATAAAAATTTTTTTAATCATTTCTAATCATGACTAGTTTTCTCATATTTTTCAGGGAATATTTCTTCTTTTTTAGGTATTATTATGATAAGAGCAACTTATTGCTGATTATTTTCTGAAATTAGATTAAATTGTTAATCATGAACAGATTTTGATGAATAAGGACTCTATGAGCTTGTATTTGAAAGATGTAGATGATAGGATAATAAAACATGTAGATAATTTCATGGAAATAGGCTTTCTATTTTCAAGGTCATTGAAAGGTCACTTCAAGGTCACTGGCAATATTTGATCAAAATAGCCTAAGAAGGTAAAAATTCGATCACATATCATTTGTAGATGTATTCTGAGTAGTAAAAAAGTTATATCGCTACGTGTGCCATTTCTAGTGATGACTGTAACTTTCATGTATTATCTTTTCATAACACCAAGGTAGGAGCAATTGGTTTTGCCCGCCCGTTCAGTGTATTAAGGGGCCATATGTCTTGGAACAGCAGCAGTCTGAGTGATGTGGCCAAGAGAGTACCAAGCATAGGCACACTCAAAACAGTTCTACTCAAACAAATATTTGGGTTTCAATTCATCATGTTAAATACTTTAATTGTTTTGGATAATTTGTCTGTGGTCATGTCCTGTGTGTCTTGCATATTATGTTTTATCTTATGTCTGAGCCTTTTTGTTAATAAGTTAATAACTGTAAGAGCTATTCTGACCTTGACATTGACTTTGAATTTGGATGACTAATTCAGTGAGTAAATGTATTTTGACTCTACCTGTATCCTGCCTGCTGCAGTTGCTGTACCACGTGAGTAGCCAGATATCCTGAGGCTCCTGTTACTACCACAAGGGGGTCCATCCTGGGATATTATCCTGAAAAGAATGCATATATATATATATATATATATATAGTGACTGGCAACTGTCTGAAACTGGCAGTTGAAACTCAGACATTTTTAACACAGTCAAACATATAGCATACCTTTCTTTTGTGCATAAAGTTATTAATTTTCATATATTCTACATTTGCCAAAAAATATTAAAATTCTATGTTTATTTATGCAGTTGAGGTGTCCGCCAGTCTGTGACACTGACAGGGAGGTTTGTGATCTGCAGGCCCCTCAGAAGTACATATCGCTCCAAAATTCTGTGTTATACTACCTACCACTAATCGCAATTGAGCTGAATGTTGTGTCTCAAATGTTATCTTGTAATTCCACTGTCTTTCAAAATGTTAAAAGTGTTTATTTGTTTTCACGGCATAAGTGATGTGCCGGAAGCCATGATGACTAAGGTAGTTAATATCACAGGTTGCCAGAGAGTGAAAGTCCCAAGCCCCTCTCTGTCTCAGTCTTATATATTAACTATTAACCTATATAAAAGTAGTGATGGAAGTAGAAGTTGCTGTAAATGTAGACTACACTGACTGGAATATATTCTACGTTTTCCACTGTCTTTCAAAATGTTAAATGTATTTATTTGTTTTCATGCACAAGAGAAAGTCCCAACCACTCTCTTAGTTTTAACCTATATAAAAGTAAGTGATATCACCCTGGTAAGGCAGTTAGCGTATCGGCCCTGACTCAATTAGCCAGCGAGTACATTCCCCATTCTGCGAAGCTCACGCTTCGTAGTTAACAAGAACAGAGCCTTTCTTATAACAAGATTTCCTTCTCGGTCTTAGACCCTGTATTCAAAAAGAAGCTTGTACAGGGTGTGTAGATTATGAACAGGGTGTGTAGATTTGCTTCCCACTGTCAGGTCTGGCCTTAACTAGAAAAGTTAGTATTTTACCTAATCTCTCCATGTAGAGTATGAAGTTAGCAGCTTTCTCTTAAGAATCCACAAACTTGAATGCTATTTTGATTCTAGAGTGAATGTAAAACCTTTTTGAAACTTAAGCAGTCCATATGAAGTAAATAAATCCTATGAGATGACATTTTGGACAGTGAAATAGTCCACCACTCTCTGGGTAAACGGTTTGTGGCCACACTCCACCTATGTATTCAGAACTTCATCAACACCTTTACGTACAAAAATTCTGAGCGGATTTATTTTGGTTTGGTGGTATATAAAGATGTTTACAGTGCTTATGATGGACCGGTGTGTGCATATATATATATATATATATATATATATATATATATATATATATATATATATATATATATATATATATATATATATATATATATATATATATATATATATATATATATATATATATATATATACAAAACAAACACAAGAGCTCCATGATCATATACAATATAATGTGTCACAATACATATCTATCACAATATAAAAAAACATAACCACATATTATTTAAGCAAATCCACATCTGTTTGGTTAATAAAACAGATAATGTTCCAACCTTTGCCACAAGAGAATAAAATGGATTTTAAAATAAAGAGTTCAAATGTGGAAACAACCTACCGTTCACAAGGAGAATCTTGGCTCTAGTGACTTGCGTGCGACGAGAGACTTATGTTCCTGATACATCCATGTACTCAGTGACTCCATATTAATGAAACCTTCCGGCCAAAGTTCTATTTTCATAGATAAACTGTGTTTGGCATTCACGTTGTCTGCTAAAATAATTTATGTTATTGTCAGATTCGTGTATAATTTCTATTGTGCAAATAATCTACATTTATATCTGTTTAAGGAGAGATCATTGGAAATTGGACATAAAAAGCTTCATTATTCAAAGGTACAGTTTACGTTGGTTCTGAACTTTGTGCATCACAGATTGTCAGGGGTCGCATACTCTGAATGGCGAGTCTCATTCGACCTCTGCCAATAAATACTGTCAAAGGTCGTGGAGTCATATTCTATCTCTGCCAATATATAGTGTCAGGGGTAAAGGAGTTATATTCTTCCTCTGCTGCCAATATACAGTGTCAGGGGTAAAGGAGTTATATTCTACCTATGCCAATATACAGTGTCAGGGGTAAGGGAGTTATATTCTTCCTCTGCCAATATACAGTGTAAGGGGTAAGGGAGTTATATTCTACCTCTGCCAATATACAGTGTCAGAGGTAAGGGAGTTATATTCTTCCTCTGCCAAATACAGTGTCAGGGGTAAGGGAGTTATATTCTACCTATGCCAATATACAGTGTCAGAGGTAAGGGAGTTATATTCTTGCTCTGCCAAATACAGTGTAAGGGGTAAGGGAGTTATATTCTACCTCTGCCAATATACAGTGTCAGAGGTAAGGGAGTTATATTCTTCCTCTGCCAAATACAGTGTCAGGGGTAAGGGAGTTATATTCTACCTATGCCAATATACAGTGTCAGAGGTAAGGGAGTTATATTCTTGCTCTGCCAAATACAGTGTCAGGGGTAAGGGAGTTATATTCTTCCTCTGCCAATATACAGTGTCAGAGGTAAGGGAGTTATATTCTTCCTCTGCCAGGATACATCTCAATCAGTATATAATTGTCATAGAGCTGAACAGTTGGTTCTGTTTGTTTGCTTGGGGTTTTACATCACTTTCAACATTATTTCAGTCATTTCGTGATGAGATCTACTTGTAGCAGAGAAATAGTGCTGCCTCACTGAATTGTCATGTCGCAGGTCCTTGACATCATAACCCATTCGGTCACAGCATCACAAGGACAATGGGTTAACCCTTTAGGCACGGGCTCATGTGTGAAATTGTATCATGAATTCAATCTCGGCTGGGGATCAAACCCACGACCTTTGGATCACCACAGAGGAACTGGTGCTAATAAGCTGGCACTCTAACCAACTGCGCCACGGCCCATATACTCGTGTATATGCACAATGCCACAACTGTATATGTGTACATATTTACATTTATTTCATGGGTTCAAAAGTAGACACTAATAATATATTGCATAAAACAACAAGGGTAAAATAAAAGAGTCTCCATAATTTGTCAGTCACTTAAACTCATTCAACTAGATAATTAAAAATATACAACCAAGCACATACCATATACTTTGTCCATGTGTTCACTTAATTGTTCTTTAATTAACAATTCACTGTTTTTAACTATATGTTTAGTGCCCTCTGGTGACAAAAGATTAGCACTAGTCAGTACCCTTGAATAATTATATAGATGCCTAAATAATTCAATATTTTACTCCTTTCCAATGAAAGAAGTCTATTCTATTTCTTAGCATTACTTCTAGACGGTTTAACGTTAGTTGAGCTTTCTTTGACATTTTTGTTATGTGTCATGGTTTTATGCCTCTTCAGTTGAGACTCATAGTTACATCCAATCCCACAAATATCACACCTGAAAGGTTTATCACTAGCATGAAGAAGTTTGTGTTTTCGGAAACTCCTCACTGTGTGCATAACTTTGCCACACTCCTCACATGTAAAGTCTCTCTTCACGTGAGTATCTTCATGCTTTTTGAGTAAGCTCTGGTGAGTAAATACCTTTGCACACGTCCCACACCTGTGTGGCCTTTTCCCGGTGTGGCTCAGTTCGTGCACCTTCAAGGTCTGTCTTGTGCTGAACTTTTTCCCACATGTTTCACAGAACAATTTATTGCTGTGTTTCTGAGCATGGCTCCACATTAAGCTGTATGTTTTGAAGGCCCTAGAACACGTCTTACATTTGTACCCCTTCTCACTCTGATGTGACTTCTCATGCGTCTGGAGGACACTTTTAGTTTTGTAGGATTTCCCACAATATGAGCAAGTATACTTCCGGTCTGTTGCGTGCGTTGTCACCATGTGCCTGTTTAAATGGGACTGTGCTTTGAAGACAAACTCACACCGTGTACATTTATACTTTCTCTCAAAGAAGTGTACAGTCTGCTCGTGGTTTTTAGCATATTTAGCACAGCTAAATGTTTTATCACAGGCGGAACATTTTATTGCACCATTGTCAGTAACATTTTTGTAAGATCCTGATTTGGCATCAACATTATGATAAAACCGACAGTGGTTAAGATAGCTTTGTCTCTTAAGATAGACCTTATCACAAAATCTGCAAGGGAAAAGCTCCACTTCACCATGCACTTTCTTCTTATGTTGATTCAGTTTACCAACAGCTGAGAACACCATTTCGCATATCTCACAGTTGTATGGCTTCTCTCCAGTATGTGTCCCTTCTTTGTTGCCTTTATGTTGTAATCTCCTATGTCTGCGTAGAGAGTCTTTACTTTTATAAAGATTGCCACATAAATTACATTTTTCATTCTTAACATCATCATGACATTTGACATGTTTTGCTCTAGCACCATCTGTTACAAAGCCCTTGCCACAAAGTGAACATTTATAAGGCTTCTCTCCTGAGTGTATTTTTGAATGTCTCTTAAAACTGCATTTGGTGAAAAAGGTCTTTGGACATACATTGCATTTATAAGGCCTTACTCCAGTATGTTTCAGCTTATGTAAGGCGAGCTTACAATGGGTGTGAAAGACTTCTGGACATCTGTCACACTTATAAGGCTTCTCTCCGGTATGTAATCTCATGTGCTTCACCAAACCTGCATTTTGAGCGAATCGCTTTTGGCACTTTTCGCACTTGTATAGCTTGACACCAGTGTGGATCCACATGTGTGTTCTGAGACTGAACTTTCTCGGAAACACTTTATTGCAATATAGACATCTATATTCAGTGTAAACAGTGTGGCTCTTTTTGTGTTGAAGTAGATCAGCATAAGCATAAAATTCTCTCTTACATACCTTGCATTGATATGTTGTTTTATGTATTTTCTCATGCCGAGTACAATGCGACCTTGAAATGAATGTTTTTTTACACACTTTACATGAGAATGGTCTATCTCCTGTGTGGCATCTGACATGATTATCTCTGTTTGTTTTACAGATGAATTTCATTTCACATACACAGCAGGTGTAAGGTTTCTCTCCTGTATGAGTCTTCATGTGTATCATCAAGTGGCTCATCTTGGCAAATTTCTTGCCACATTCTGGACAGGGAAAAGGTGGGTCTCTGGAATGAACAAGCATATGAACATTAAGGAGGATTTCTCTGTAGAAATGTTTCCCACATACACCACATTTGTATAGAGATTCCTTTATCTTAATCTGAGTTTCTGGTGAAATTGGTACATCTTTGGTTGGAGGAAAATTTAGCTGATCTGGTACTGGTTTATCCTGCTTGTGTTTCCTTGGTAACGCTTTAGGTAAATTACCTGTGCGGTGTGCAATCTTCATATGCTTATCTAGAGCTGCTTTTACACTGAATCGCTTTGAACAAAAGTGACATGTAAATCTAAAATATTCCTTAGAATTCCCGGCATGCAATCTCATATGTGTTTTCAGGAAGGATTTATTCCTACAGACCTTATTACAAATGTCACAAATTTCAATATTAATGTCAAATTTCCTGTTATTTGCCATTGTTTTCTCCAAATTGTTTTTATCTGTGAATGCAGTGATACTAGAACTGTTCTGGTCATGATGGATGTTACTTGATTTCTTTCTTGTAGGTTCTCTTGATTTTCTTTTGGCAACAACTATCTTTGAATTGCAACTATTTGTCTCCGGTTCCATGGTCTCTTTGTCTTCAGGCTGAATATTTGTCTGATTAAAATACATTGGTGTTTTTCTTTTTATATATGAATTCTGACGCTCTAATGTGCCCTTCCTAAAAGAAATATCTTTTGTATTCACTTCTGTCAAGATTTTAGTTCTGATCTCTGTCGTAGATGGCGCTGATCTACTTGGAAGCCATTCATCATTATCTGAATCAACACTGTCTATGTCTTCTTTATCTGTCTCAAGACTTTCTATGTCTCCTTTATCTGTTTCAAGACTTTCTATGTCTTCTTCATCTGTTTCAAGACTTTCTATGTCTTCTTTATTTGTTTCAGAATCTTCCAGACTATCTTTATGTGACTCAACGCTCACAATATCTTTTTCATCTTCCTCCCCTTTTCCAATGGTGACATCCTTGCTGAAACGATTTTCTATACTAGTAACCTGTGCTACTTCATGTAGGTTTTTTGCAATAGCGTCATCCTCATTTGGCTTCTCTTCATTAATGCTACGGTCAATGCTTTCTGTCTCATCATCAGAGTCTGTTTCATCTATAGGCATCACAATACTTCCATCTGCCCTTACCTGTAACTGATCATCAATCCGATGCATAATCACAGAACAGGACCTTAGTTTTACACCGTTCCAACCTGTTATACTGTTCTGGAAATCTACATCTTTATCTCTAGATTCAAATGTACACTTCTCCAGAACAATACAGCATTTCCGTTTGACACTAGTGTGGCATGATTTCTGTGGTCCAACTCTCACTATTTTCTGGCACATATCTTCTTTTTCTTTCAATTCATCATGAGAGATACTATCCGGTTCTTCATCTGGAATGTCATTCTTGTTTTCTTCTTCAATGGCACAGACTTTTTTGTTTGAATCGTCCAATGACCCATCTGGTGCTGTTATTTGAACAATTTCAAATGTCCCACTTGTGATTTTGCTAGAATTCTCCCGAGTGACCGATGGTTCAGCACTCAGATATCTTCCAGATATTTCAGGACAGTTGTCTATCATTTGCCAAAGTTCTCTATGACTTAATCTCTCACTGCTATCATTCTCACTTGAGCCTGGTTCACTTATTGGAGATGATCCTCTCTGATTAAAGGCTGTCCCTTCCTTGTTTATACCATCACTTTTGGTAACTTTGCATCTCATTTCTTCACCTTTCAAATCAAATTTATTTTTCTCAATGTTGGAGAAATATTCTTGATCGGTTTGCACTCCTTCACTGACCACATCAACTTCTTCTCTTATTGTCATTTCCTGCATTGGCGATGGAGTTCTTGTCAACTGCCTGTCATGGTGTAGAGCTTCATGCTTCTTCCAGTGGTGTTTATAACCTTCAGGTGAATTACACACTGCAGATCCCTCCACTGATGTGTTCTTGTGTATCTCACATATTTCAGATACCTTGCGATTTGTGATATTCTCACAATCATGGCAACTTCCTTTTCTTGCCACGTCAGAATCTGATTGCTTCCGGGGTTTGTTGATAAGGTGGTTATACTTAAATGGGTCCCTCCTGATGATTTCTATTCCTTGATCATCTATCTCTACTTGAGTTCCTTTTGTTTTCATGGCAGCAGGTTTCTTTCTTGTGATATCCCTGATAGGTGCTGACACTGTTTCTGATGATCTTCTTAGGGTTGATTCTTCACTAGTTTGGTTTTTAAGTGCATTGCTTCGGTTGGATGTTACATCCTTGGATTTGGACCGAGGGTTTGTTATCTTTTCTAATTCTTTTGGTTGCCTGGATGATGTTGATGTACAGATCTAGAAATATTTACCAAACACGGTCACAAATTAAAATCAAAACATTTTAATTAAAGAGGTAGTAATTGAATTATTGTTATCTAAAATAATGAAATCCCAAATTTTGTATCCGATATTTAGCATTAGATAAGAGATGCTCAACTAGGCTATATAAAATTCACTGAAACCAGCATGTTGTTCAGACTGACAGAATGTATGTGAGAAATATTTTCCTAAGAAATACCTCATTATCAGTAGCCTGTAGAGAGTGTGGTGCTGCAAGACTTCGGACATCCTTAATCTCTATACCACTGTCAGATTCCAGGCCTCCACCGTCCCTTGGGGATTCTGATGACCTAATTGTGAGATCTTGAGGTAATTCTGAAATATGGGTCCTCAATGAAAGATTTGGAGACGATTCTCCGATATGGGGCCTCATTTTAAAACCTGCAGGTAATTGTGAGGCCGCAATTGTGAGATGTTGGGGGAACACTGAAATATGAGGCCTAGTTGTGAGATTTGGCGAGAACCCTGGAAGACGTGGCCTCGTTGTGAGATCTTGAGGTGATTCTGGATAATTAGAACCCATTGTGAGATCTTGAGGTGAAACATGAGGACCCATTGACAGATCTGACAGATGAGGTCTAGTTACATCATCTTGTGGGGATTCTAACAGATGAGGTCTAGTTACAACATCTTGTGGGGATTCTAACAGATGAGGTTTAGTTATGACATCTTGTGGGGATTCTAACCGATGAGGTCTAGTTATGACATCTTGTGGGGATTCTAACCGATGAGGTGTAGTTATGACATCTTGTGGGGATTCTAACAGATGAGGTCTAGTTACATCATCTTGTGGGGATTCTAACAGATGAGGTCTAGTTACATCATCTTGTGGGGATTCTAACCGATGAGGTCTAGTTATGACATCTTGTGGGGATTCTAACCGACGAGGTCTAGTTACAACATCTTGTGGGGATTCTAACAGATGAGGTCTAGTTATGACATCTTGTGGGGATTCTAACAGATGAGGTCTAGTTATGACATCTTGTGGGGATTCTAACAGATGAGGTCTAGTTATGACATCTTGTGGGTATTCTGATAATGGAGGTCCAGTTGTGGTATCCTGATCTCTGTGGGTGGTAACTCTTTCTATATTTGGTGTAGTTGTGCTAGTGCAAGGTAGAACAAAGTCTGCTCCAATGTCGATAGCGCAACTTTCATTATCACAGTCCTCAGCTTTCAGTACATCTCCACCAGACTCCATGTAGGTGGCACCACCTGTGTTACCACCACTGCAATGTGTTGTGGTTTCAACATCTCTCTTAAGTTTGATAGTAACTAGGTCCTGATCATCCAGCTCGACGTTGATCAAACCTTCCACCATGAGGCGCCACCGGCATCTAAGGCGGTCTTTGAAAACCACCAATATTGCGTCACAAATATCAGCCTCTGTCTCAGGATCAAGATATCTCCGCACCATTTTTACTACATAACAACAAACAAAAACATTCTTAAAATCTTGCAGGCCACAGTGATAGATTAACTGAGAAATAATATGAAGTACAGTTATTATGTAGAGCTATGGATGAGGTATTATTCACTGTTTCACTTATCCAAGAAATGATACATATTTTGAAAACTTTTTCACTCTCTCACTTGGAAATACTTGAGCGTGTGAATAACCTACGTACATTATATTATTCTGGTCTTTTCTTACACCTTCATGTTCGTTCTGGTTGACCTAGGGCCAGTTAGTTTAGGCACAACAGAAATAGTTGTGAAAATACAGCAAAAGTTGCTGATATTCTACAGTTTCTTCTGACAGTGTGTGAAATTACCTCCTCGTGATCTGTTGATAGCTTATCATTCATATCTCATTTAAAATATGTCAGTAGTTTGAGAAAGTACACGGATAGCTTGTGACCTATTTCAGTATCAAAGAATTAAAAATGATTTTCAAATTAAAATTAAAATTCTTCAAAAGAAATTGATAATGCAAGCTTAGATATTATGATCTACCCCGATCATTTCATAATTGGATAAATGAACAATAAGATGAAATCACTAACCATGCTGACCTGCTTCTTACAAGATATCACCACGCGTGTATGTATGAAACAGTACAAACATACAGAGTGTATGCATGAAACAGTACACACATACAGAGTGTATGCATGAAACAGTACACACATACAGAGTATATGCATGAAACAGTACACACATACAGAGTGTATGCATGAAACAGTACACACATACAGAGTGTATGCATGAAACAGTACACACATACAGAGTGTATGCATGAAACAGTACACACATACAGAGTGTATGCATGAAACAGTACACACATACAGAGTGTATGCATGAAACAGTACACACATACAGAGTGTATGCATGAAACAGTACACACATACAGAGTGTATGCATGAAACAGTACACACATACAGAGTGTATGCATGAAACAGTACACACATACAGAGTGTATGCATGAAACAGTACACACATACAGAGTGTATGCATGAAACAGTACACACATACAGAGTGTATGCATGAAACAGTACACACATACAGAGTGTATGCATGAAACAGTACGAACAGAGTGTATCCATTTTGGACAGTACGAAAGTTATATTTGCAATATGGTATTATATTATATTGAAACAATCCATTTAATTTAAGAAAATTCTCTTGAAATACATTTTTAGTTGATGCTCCAGTTTGACTCGTGTTCAGGAATGGTCCGGAACAAATGATAACCTTGGGAAAACAGTATACAATTTTTACAGGAAGTATTTTTTTTTAAAAGAAACTATGTGCTGTTAACACAGTGTTATTTTCATTCTCAGAAAGTAGGTTTTCATGAAATGTATCAACATTATTTCTCCACAAGAAGATTATTCAAATCTATATTCATGAATATCATTGCTAACATTAAATTTGTTTAATGTTCTATGTTATTCCTGATTTGTAGATTCATATTTGAAAATATTTTCCTCGTAAAGCCTATTTTCAAATGTGGGCATCAATGTTTGCTTGTTAACTTTATGAAAGATTTGAAATTGGCGCCTAAATAATACTCAAGTGCACACAAACTGATGACGTATCACACATCGAATGCGCCAAGGTTCAAGAATCAAATCCTACACTGTGCCATGTATGTCTCAATCCTGAGAAATAAATCATTCTGAAAGATCGAGATTGCAAATTTTAAAATATAAACCAAAGGCCCAAGAGCTGTGCTGTGCATTACTTTCATTTTGTTTGTGGATATTTCCTCTAATTGTCTACAAATTGCTTTATAAATGTCCATTTAACATGTTTAATGTATTTACATTAAACAGGCTGAGAACGCAAATATGTGTCAAACAAAGTGTGGTCTGAATGCATTATTATATACCCACCAGTAGAAGCAGTGAAGGGTGTAAACTATAAAATATGCATTTCTGTTTTGTGTGAATGTGTGCATCAGTTCAATGATTTTGATAATTTATAATTGATGCTGGACGTCTTGTATGTAAATGATGAGGGATTTCTAGGACGAAAAAAATATTTTGAAAAACCCTTACTGTTCTTTACACAGACTGTTCCAATGAATGAATCTATAGCTCGTGGTTTGTGTGAATGGCACCTCTTTTATTTGAAAATAGGCGAAATATACTTCAAATCCCATAATTCATGTTCTGATAATATGTTTATTTTACCTATGAATAGTTTGGAAATCGATCTAGTAGTTTCAGAGGAGAAGATAAAGTTTGACGGGCGAACAGAATGACAGAATACCCCCCTTCTCACAACATATACAATACCAGCAGAGTTAAAAAGTCATGATAAGCATTATTCTCCGGAAGTTGGTATTGAAGTTGAATTATATAATAATAAGACAAATGAAGCTATCGGCATTAAAATGTCGTTTTTACTTTTTTAAAAATGAATGAGCAATTTGTTGCATTCATTCTATGATAAAAGACATGTTGCACCCAACTGCACCCTTAGTGCAACCTTGCACTCTCGGCGGGATGCCAATTGGTTTTGCCGAGTAAACTTGTAGATGTAGATGTAGATGATAAACATATCATTAAATTGTCGTTCATGTGTGATTTTGATATGATATGTCCTATAATAGTAACACACCTGAGGTATGTTAAACTTAGTCACGCACCATGTACATCAGGACACACTCCAGATATAAAATGGGGCAGTCACACCGCATATGAAAACCCGATGAAATGACGCTTTTATGATATAATACGTGTTCATCAATTTTGCATCAGGAGGTGTCCTGTCAATGAACAAAACCCGGGACGTTTCTATTTTAATCCTGCGGTGACAATGGTCGGGTTTGGTTTTGACCTAATCTGTCCTCTGTTGGGCGACGTTAGTTAAGCCCATATCCACACAGGAAGCAAAGTATGGGTAATACTTACCAGTTTGTTGCTGGTATTTATGAAATTACCAGATTCACGGACCAATAATGCACGTAGAAACTTAAGTTCCAGCAATGATGGGTGTTCAGTGTGTCGTTTCCTAACTTTATTGGTTTTACTTTCAGGTTCTGGTTTGGTTTCTATTTGCCCAGAACGAGGCTGCACTGCGCACTTCTAAGTCTTTCTCCATGATCGACCTCTTATTTGTCCTGACATTCTGGGTCACAATGTACTATCCATATCAAAGATAGATAAATGATATCGCCCCTATTATAGCGATGGGAATCGAAATCGTAATCTGAACCTTTAAAAGGATGTTATACAGTTACGAAGCCGTGAAATACTCACTGATAAGGAAAGAATACTGTTCCACATTCAAGCACCATCAACTGAAATCATTTCAGGTTCTTGAGTCTTATGATTATCTGTGGTATAAAGTAATCAATACCTCATAATATATGAGGTATTGATAAAATGCTTCTGGTCTCCCGAAAGATGTACAATCAATCCTAAGTGGACAAACAACTTGGTGGCCACAGGATACAGCTTGCAGGTCACAATGATACAGCTTGTAGGCCACAGTGATACAGCTTGTAGGCCACAGGATATAGCTTGCAGGTCACAATGATACAGCTTGTAGACCACAGGATATAGCTTGCAGGTCACAATGATACAGCTTGTAGACCACAGGATATAGCTTGTAGGCCATAGTGATACAGCTTGTAGGCCACAGGATATAGCTTGCAGGTCACAATGATACAGCTTGTAGACCACAGGATATAGCTTGCAGGTCACAATGATACAGCTTGTAGGCCACAGTGATACAGCTTGTAGGCCACAGTGATACAGCTTGCGGGCCACAGTGATACAGCTTGTAGGCCACAGTGATACAGCTTGTAGGCCGCAGTGGTACAGCATGTAGGCCACAGTGATACAGCTTGTAGGCCGAAGTGGTACAGCTTGTAGGCCGCAGTGATACAGCTTGTAAGCCACAGTGATACAGCTTGTAGGCCACAGTGATACAGGGCGTAGGCCACAGTGATACAGCTTGTAGGCCACAGTGATACAGCTTGTAGGCCACAGTGATACAGCTTGTAGGCCACAGTGATACAGCTTGTAGGGCACAGTGATACAGCTTGTAGGCCACAGTGATACAGCTTGTAGACCACAGTGATAAAGCGTGTAGGCCACAGTGATACAGCTTAAAGGAGTGATCTCAATTATGACCAGTCTATAGCTAGTGTTTGTGGTAAACCTGAGAAACTTGACAACCAACGTTTGATCGAGATATATATTTAAATAATAATTTGAAACAAAAAGCTAAATTCACCACAATTATCCGAAGTATTCCATCAATTGATAAAGTAAATTCAATGATGTGGCTAACTATGAGGTGCTTCCCTCTATTGATAAACTATTTTTTTTCCAATAGGTGGCACTATTACAAATGAAATTCGTTAGTTCTTATTTTGAACATCAGATGGTGCTAAAAAATCGATGATTTCATTTGTCTGGTCGTAAGTTATTTCTTAATAAATCTTTTTTTTTTAAATAACGTAGTTAGTCATAACACAATGTCAATGAATGATTAGAGGAATTTATTACTGTAGTAAGTTTTAAACAGTTATTTCAAGGAAGCCACATTTGCAACATTGAAAAGACTACTTTACAAAGAATTCCTTATAATCATCGGGCCTCGGGCCATGGTGTAGTTGGTTAGAACACAGGCTTGTCGGCACCAATTCCTCTGTGGAGATCCAGAGGTTGTGAGATTGATTCCCGGTCATACCAAGATTGGATTCAGATTTCATAAGAGCTGAGGCCCATGCCTGAGGGTTTATTTTGTTTCACCTTGTAAATTTGTGACCAGGTGGGTTGTTATGTCAAGGACTTGCCACAAGTAGGTCTCAAAGTGATATGAAAGTGATCAAAGTGATATAAAACACCCAACAAATCCAGGCAATCATCTTTGTGAAAAAAAGTATTTCATTGTCCAAAATTTTCTAAATTCAGGTTTCGCCCTCAGATGAATATTTATTTAAAAATCCCTCTGTTTTATACTTTTATCACAACAAATATTCCCGCAAATTATTTCTACTACATCAAAGTAAAAGTCTTGGAAAATTATACCTTTACAAGAATAAAAACATAGACCATTGGCCTTAGTGTTGTGCTGATCATTGCTTTGTATAATGTTTATGAACATTTCCTGGAAATATCCTCAAAATTATTTCATGTTAGTATTTACTAAGCTTTGTAGCAAGAAAACAGTCAGTGTGATAATTATGATTTACTCAATATTATGGCTGACTCCATCACCCCAACATTGCTTTATTTCATAAGTTTTAAACTGAGGCAATATTTGAATTTGAATTAGAAGCACTGGATGTTTCAGTTACATATGCATGTGCATAACTGTTTACCATTATTTTTTTTGGAGAAAATCTATGAAAAATAAAAACAAAAAAAATGATCCTCATGCAAAATAGATAGAATTAATCTCCTGACAATTTTATAATTCAGCTTCACAGACAAAACTATATTTGCTGGGTTTTTTCAGTAAGCTCAAATTTCTGCCATCCAGGGTGGAGTAAGAGTTAATATGTTGAATGATAATTATAATTTGCTCAGCTTGAAATATAGAATATTGGATCCGCGCAATTGACAAAGCTGCACTTCACAGCAGCCATATTTAGGATTAACTCAGACAACAGCCGTGGGGTAAGAAGCTTTTGCAAAGGTCATCTGGTAACTAGGTCATCAAGAAACTCTCGCTTGAGCGAGACTCGATCAGATCCCGAGAGGTTGCATCATATTATTTATATCTCACCCTTTGATATTGACAATTAAATTATTGGAATGGACACTGGCTGCCCTAATGAGAAATATGAGCGGTGTGACATCAAAGACAATTGAGTTTCCGTATCAGAGAGGCCAATGACAGCACATATGATACTTTATACACGTTGCATTTGTTCCCTCACCGATCTGTCGCACAACAGGATAAAAACGACAAAGTCAAAATATCTTTTTAATAAATTTAGATGTTGAAAAATGGTTTTTGATTACCAAAATTTGATTCCTTTTGGGGGGTATGGAATGAAATATTGAAAGGAAATGATATTTAAAATGGAGCCTTTATATCATTGATATAATATAATATTTAATTGAATTTATGATCCACACCATTTGTTGTGATCTCAACAAAATATAATAAACCCCTCCTTCTCAGTTGATTCTTAAATGATCGTAAAAATCACAAACTCGTGTCATATAACGTAAGTGCAAGTGATTCCTGGATCAGATTATGCGGAATCCATCTGAATTTTCACCATAGAAAATACATTTCAGGACGGATCTCTGCAGTCATAAGCCTACTCTGTTTGAACCTAACAAGGTATCACTCTACTCGTGACACTTCTCAGGATGTTATGACCACACCTAACAAGGTATCATTCTACTCGTGACACTTCTCAGGATATTATGACCACACCTAACAAGGTATCAATCTACTCGTGACACTTCTCAGGATATTATGACCACACCTAACAAGGTATCAATCTACTCGTGACACTTCTCAGGATATTATGACCACACCTAACAAGGTATCAATCTACTCGTGACACTTCTCAGGATATTATGACCACACCTAACAAGGTATCATTCTACTCGTGACACTTCTAAGGATATTATGACCACACCTAACAAGGTATCACTCTACTCGTGACACTTCTCAGGATATTATGACCACACCTAACAAGGTATCTATCTACTCGTGACACTTCTCAGGATATTATGACCACACCTAACAAGGTATCACTCTACTCGTGACACTTCTCAGGATATTATGACCACACCTAACAAGGTATCAATCTACTCGTGACACTTCTCATGACACTTCTCAGGATATTATGACCACACCTAACAAGGTATCACTCTACTCGTGACACTTCTCAGGATATTATGACCACACCTAACAAGGTATCAATCTACTCGTGACACTTCTCATGACACTTCTCAGGATATTATGACCACACCTAACAAGGTACCATTTTACTCGTGACACTTCTCAGGATATTATGACCACTGCTAACAAGGTATCATTCTACTCGTGACACTTCTCAGGATATTATGACCACACCTAACAAGGTATCAATCTACTCGTGACACTTCTCATGACACTTCTCAGGATATTATGACCACACCTAACAAGGTATCATTCTACTCGTGACACTTCTCAGGATATTATGACCACACCTAACAAGGTATCATTCTACTCGTGACACTTCTCAGGATATTATGACCACACCTAACAAGGTATCAATCTACTCGTGACACTTCTCATGACACTTCCCAGGATATTATGACCACACCTAACAAGGTATCATTCTACTCGTGACACTTCTCAGGATATTATGACCACACCTAACAAGGTATCATTCTACTTGTGACACTTCTCAGGATATTATGACCACACCTAACAAGGTATCATTCTACTCGTGACACATCTCAGGATATTATGACCACACCTAACAAGGTATCATTCTACTTGTGACACTTCTCAGGATATTATGACCACACCTAACAAGGTATCATTCTACTTGTGACACTTCTCAGGATATTATGACCACACCTAACAAGGTATCAATCTACTCGTGACACTTCTCAGGATATTATGACCACACCTAACAAGGTATCAATCTATTCATGACACTTCTCAGGATATTATGACCACACCTAACAAGGTATCAATCTACTCGTGACACTTCTCATGACATTCTCAGGATATTATGACCACACCTAACAAGGTATCATTCTACTCGTGACACTTCTCAGGATATTATGACCACACCTAACAAAGTATCAATCTACTCGTGACACTTCTCAGGATATTATTATCACGCCTAACAAGGTATCAATCTACTCATGACTCTTCTGAGCTTATTTCAGGATATTATGACCACACCTAACAAAGTATCAATCTACTCGTGACACTTCTCAGGATATTATGACCACACCTAACAAGGTATCAATCTACTCCTGACACTTCTCAGGATATTATGACCACACCTAACAAGGTATCAATCTACTCGTGACACTTCTCATGACACTTCCCAGGATATTATGACCACACCTAACAAGGTATCATTCTACTCGTGACACTTCTCAGGATATTATGACCACACCTAACAAGGTATCATTCTACTTGTGACACTTCTCAGGATATTATGACCACACCTAACAAGGTATCATTCTACTCGTGACACTTCTCAGGATATTATGACCACACCTAACAAGGTATCAATCTACTCGTGACACTTCTCAGGATATTATTATCACGCCTAACAAGGTATCAATCTACTCATGACTCTTCTGAGCTTATTTCAGGATATTATGACCACACCTAACAAAGTATCAATCTACTCGTGACACTTCTCAGGATATTATGACCACACCTAACAAGGTATCAATCTACTCCTGACACTTCTCAGGATATTATGACCACACCTAACAAGGTATCAATCTACTCGTGACACTTCTCATGACACTTCCCAGGATATTATGACCACACCTAACAAGGTATCATTCTACTCGTGACACTTCTCAGGATATTATGACCACACCTAACAAGGTATCATTCTACTTGTGACACTTCTCAGGATATTATGACCACACCTAACAAGGTATCATTCTACTCGTGACACTTCTCAGGATATTATGACCACACCTAACAAGGTATCATTCTACTTGTGACACTTCTCAGGATATTATGACCACACCTAACAAGGTATCATTCTACTTGTGACACTTCTCAGGATATTATGACCACACCTAACAAGGTATCAATCTACTCGTGACACTTCTCAGGATATTATGACCACACCTAACAAGGTATCAATCTATTCATGACACTTCTCAGGATATTATGACCACACCTAACAAGGTATCAATCTACTCGTGACACTTCTCATGACATTCTCAGGATATTATGACCACACCTAACAAGGTATCATTCTACTCGTGACACTTCTCAGGATATTATGACCACACCTAACAAAGTATCAATCTACTCGTGACACTTCTCAGGATATTATTATCACGCCTAACAAGGTATCAATCTACTCATGACTCTTCTGAGCTTATTTCAGGATATTATGACCACACCTAACAAAGTATCAATCTACTCGTGACACTTCTCAGGATATTATGACCACACCTAACAAGGTATCAATCTACTCCTGACACTTCTCAGGATATTATGACCACACCTAGCAAGGTATCATTCCACTCGTGACACTTCCCAGGATATTATGACCACACCTAACAAGGTATCAATCTACTCGTGACACTTCTCAGGATATTATGACCACACCTAACAAGGTATCAATCTACTCCTGACACTTCTCAGGATATTATGACCACACCTAACAAGGTATCAATCTACTCGTGACACTTCCCAGGATATTATGACCACACCTAACAAGGTATCAATCTACTCGTGACACTTCTCAGGATATTATGACCACACCTAACAAGGTATCATTCTACTTGTGACTCATCTCAACTTATTTCAGGTTACTATGATCACGCTTAACAAAGTATCATTTTACTTTTGGCTCTTTTCAACCAAGTATGCCAACACCTAATTACAAATTTTAAACAAATAAAACAAAATAGGTTTATCAATGTGTTGCTATTAACTTTAAATAAATATTAAAAATCTTCATTATCTTGTAGTGACTCATCTCACTGTCACCCACCATCCGCATGATCGTCCAGACACGTGACCATAATTTCCCAAAATATAGGCGTTGCCACAATTAGAGTGATTATGGTTCCCCGACCAGCCAGCAGAAATATTAAAGTGCCCCCTTTCTCGTATTTGGGAGAAGCGGGTTGTTGAGGTTATGTTCTGTCAGCTGTGCTGGTTTGGAAAGAGAGACGCAGACATTTACATATTTACAAAATGTAATGAGAATTAAATTCAAGTATAAAGTCATTTATTTTATATCTTAGGTGTGAAAGTTATTTTTATGCCCCAAATAATGTAACGATATCAGGAAGATATAATTTTGGCATCATCATGAAAATATTATTTTGGCAATTTCATGATAACATTATTTTGGCAATATCATGCTAACGTTATTTTGGCAATATCATGATAACGTTATTTTGGCAATATCATGATAACATTATTTTGGCAATATCATGATA
Organism: Amphiduros pacificus; assembly: GCA_949316495.1. Lineage (NCBI taxonomy): Eukaryota > Metazoa > Annelida > Polychaeta > Phyllodocida > Hesionidae > Amphiduros > Amphiduros pacificus. Next base: position 15,838,941 of record OX439011.1, on the reverse strand, counting down.
ACATTATTTTGGCAATATCATGCTAACGTTATTTTGGCAATATCATGATAACGTTATTTTGGCAATATCATGATAATATTATTTTGACAATATCATGAAAACGTTACTGTATACAGAGAAAAATTCGCGCCTAGTTATTTTCGCGCCATCGCCATTTTTGACCGGTTCGCGCCGTTTTATTTTCGCGAATTTTTTATTTCTAGTACATAATATTATCACAAATTACGCTTTGCAGAACAAAACCATCTATTATTGCACAATATATTAATATTTCAATGCGAGTTAATAACAATAATTTTAATGATAAATAAAAGTATATACCCAATATTAACACAAAATACGCTTTGCAGGTCGAACTAAACCATTCATCCATTTAACATGCATTACGCAAAATGAGGTCGTCATTTTAAAAAGCGGGAGTGACGGGGACAAGCTCTTATTTTTGGCGCGAAAACAAATGGAGTGTATCAACTCGCATTGAAAAATTTAATATATTGCGCAATGATGGATCCCTGGCTTCTCTTTGTGTTGCCGCACATCAAATTTACCGTGTTCCGCACATCGAAAACGTAAAACGTGTGAAAGCATTTCTGTCAAAAAGGGGAAGACACGACTCAAAGCAATGGAAACAATGACGAAATGCAAAACTGTGAACGCTGATAATTGGAATCAGTGAGAACAAAGTCAAAACAAAGCGTTTCGAAATAATAGACCAAAAATATTGGGAAAATACCTTTATTTATCGTTTAAAACGTAATTAAAATCGATCCAGTAAATTTTGTGGCAAATCTGCAAGTCACGTGGCCAATCGATCCGCTAAGTCACGGACATCGTATTTACTTTTTACTTTTATTTCTATGTCTATTAAAATTATAATTTAATTATATCGCACAATTCAATTCAATTTCGCGTCCATTTAATTTCGCGAATGACGTCCTGGCGCGAATTAACGCGAAAATAAAAAGGTCGCGAAAATTTTTCTGTATACAGTATTTTGGCAATATCATGATAATATTATTTTGACAATATGAAAATATGATTTTGGTATATCATAAAAAATTGCATTAAAATATAATTTTGAAAATATAACACTTAGAATATAACTTTTAAAATATATAACACTGAAAATATCATTTTTTTAATTGTGAAAATATCATTTTGACAATCATGTTATGTAAAGTGCAAGAAGAGATTTAGTTTAGATGAGAATAGATTACACTAAATTAGAATAGATTAGAATAGAATATATTAAAATCGAATTTATTACAATAGATTAAACAAAATTAGAATAGATTTGAACATAATTTATTAGAATAGAAATGGTTATGATAGATTTGACTACATTAAAATGTAATAAATTAGAATAGAATAGATAAGATTATCATAGATTAGAACAGTTTAAATTATTATAGATACTAGATCAGATTGGATTAGATAAGAACATATTAAGTTGTCTTATAATAGATTAGTCTAGAATAGACTATGATAAATTTGATTAGAATAAATTAGATTAGAATCATTCAGATTAGATTGGAATGGATGAGAATAAAATAGATATTTTTTCAATTATGATATTTCTTGTTTTCTTCTCATTTATCTTCTTTTTGTCTAATACGCTTATAATAAACAGAACAAACAACTGTATTAAATAACAACCAAACAAATCTCTAATCGGCTGATCAATAATATGTCATGTTTTTTTGTCTGTTCTTTTTAAATGAGAAACAAATCTATAAAATGTAAAATCAAGAAACCGCAATGAAGGGGCGGATTCTGGTGACATCGCGACCGCCCACGATAGGAGACGCCGACCGAACGCTACCTTTTGCTTATAATCAATTTGCCTAAAAGCGAAGTTGATGTTCTTTGGCCACAAAATCAGATTAGGGGTTGATGAATTAGAGACACGGGACAGTTAATGCATTTGTCGCCTTGCCATATGCGCTACCTGACTCGTGACCAATATGTGATAAACTGGTGCAGGGAAAATAATATTACATAACCGAAATGGCATCGAGGTCAACTCGGCTGTTTGGTTCTACCTCGGGAGATTTTGTGACTAGACGTCTTTGTGCTGTTAATTTTGCCGATAAATTGGTATAACAAGAAAAGTTTCTTTAAAATAAAAACAATTATGTTGGGAATGCAATGCAAGGGACCGATGTCTTCATTTACTATATATATAATTTTCAACTCAGGTGCAGCCAATTCTTTTTTAACCTCTTTTGTTTAGTTTAATTAGTATGTTTAGTATAGGGGTGGTTTGTCTTGAATTATGAGTTAGTATCAGTCGCAAATCACGTAAAAACCTTATATGATATTTACTTTCTCTTTCACGTGCATAGAACTAATTCATTTGAATACCATGCTGCAATTCCAAATCAGCTTAAAGAGATTAAATTTTTACAAATACTTGCAACATAACCTTTATGCGTGCAAAAGATTTTCAAAGTGATGGCATATTTATATGGAAAGTATATTATAAAGATGAGACAGCACCTTACATAAAAACTGAGAGCAGATATGATGTCTTACCTTCGATCACCCATTTGTTCCCAGCAATCACATATAATAAGATAAAAGAAATATTCTTTTAAGAATGGTTGCATTGTCTGCATTCATAAATGATTTGGACCAGGCCGTTGTTATGGTTTGGACGAGGCCATTGTTATGGTTTGGGCGAGGCCATTGTTATGGTTTGGGTGAGGCCATTGTTATGGTTTGGGTGAGGCCATTGTTATGGTTTGGACGAGGCCCAATGTTATCATGTTTGATAAAGGTGAGACGGCGCCTTATTTATAAAAAGTATCATTCCAATATAGGCTTGTGATAGGGTATGTTAACACCTATATGATAATGTCATATACCATGAAAGTTTTACACAGAAATCCCAACACACTTATAGGGATTAAATCAGATCTTGTTCAGGAAAAGAAAACAACTTTGAAATATTATATGCCGTCAAGGGTTTAATTTTATTTATTTTTTTGACAAAAAAAATGTTTTGAAATTTTATGCGTTATCATCATATTTCAGATTTGAGTTAATGGCGGTAAACATGAAATTTTCTTATCGCACCAGTTTGTCCAACGGGCATTGTAGGGTAAATGAGAGAGAGAGGGTGAAACATCAGGGGGTACTAACACCAAGCTGCAAATAGAGTACTAATGAGCGATAATAGGTCTTAATGAAAAGGGTTGGTATGCTAATGACATTATATAATGAATCACATACTTGCCAGAAAACAACTCTTTTGTCAGGTGAGATGAGAAAGTTTCCCGGATCTCAGGCGTGGGATCATTGCTATACTTGTGAAGTACATATTAGACAAGTGTTGATTTTAAAAACCAAGCTCGCATAAGTTTGCAAAATCCCAATGCAAAATCCCAAATCCTTGATAAAATCCAGAGAAAATCTTCTTACTCTACTACGCACTCACAAATCACTTCTGAAACAAAAGCGCCATCTGATAGTGTAAGCAGAATAAATGTGCCAAAACATGGCCGCCATGGACCGATAATCGGGGTATGCTCCATAGACTTCCAGCTTATCATGTCAAAACCTCGAACATTCAGACCTAAAGTCAAAACAAACGCGAGCGAAAAAAAGGCATGTGAAATCATGCAGTAATAAAACCTGTGTCTGACTAAACCGTCAAATGTGTGAAATGTTGTTTCGCAAAATACATAAAAATAATTAGTAGTTAGTTTGTATCTTTGTATCTCTATCCTGTCATGTGAACCACCCACCTCTATCATGTAATGTGAACCACTCACCTCTATCCTGTCATGTGAACCACCCCATCTCTATCATGTAATGTGAACCACCCACCTCTATCCTGTCATGTGAACCACCCACCTCTATCCTGTCATGTGAACCACCCATCTCTATCCTGTCATGTGAACCACCCATCTCTATACTGTCATGTGAACCATCCATCTCTATCATGAAATGTGAACCACCCATCTCTATCCTGTCATGTGAACCACCCATCTCTATCATGTAATGTGAACCACCCATCTCTATCATGTCATATGAACCACCCATCTCTATCCTGTCATCTGAACCACCCACCTCTATCCTCTCATGTGAACCACCCACCTCTATCCTGTCATGTGAACCACCCATCTCTATCATGTAATGTGAACCACCCATCTCTATCATGTAATGTGAACCACCCATCTCTATCATGTCATGTGAACCACCCACCTCTATCATGTCATGTGAACCACCCCATCTCTATCATGTAATGTGAACCACCCATCTCTATCATGTCATATGAACCACCCACCTCTATCCTGTCATGTGAACCACCCATCTCTATCATGTCATATGAACCACCCACCTCTATCATGTCATATGAACCACCCATCTCTATCATGTCATATGAACCACCCATCTCTATCCTGTCATAAGAACCACCCATCTCTATCATGTCATATGAACCACCCACCTCTATCCTCTCATGTGAACCACCCACCTCTATCCTGTCATGTGAACCACCCACCTCTATCATGTCATGTGAACCACCCACCTCTATCATGTCATGTGAACCACCCACCTCTACCATGTCATATGAACCACCCATCTCTATCATGTCATGTGAACCACCCACCTCTATCATGTCATGTGAACCACCCACCTCTATCCTGTCATCTGAACCACCCATCTCTATCATGTCATATGAACCACCCACCTCTATCCTCTCATGTGAACCACCCACCTCTATCCTGTCATGTGAACCACCCACCTCTATCATGTCATGTGAACCACCCACCTCTATACTGTCATCTGAACCACCCATCTCTATCCTGTCATGTGAACCACCCCATCTCTATCCTGTCATGTAAACCACCCCATCTCTATCATGTCATGTGAACCACCCACCTCTATACTGTCATGTGAACCACCCACCTCTATCATGTCATGTGAACCACCCATCTCTATCCTCTCATGGGAACCACCCATCTCTATCATGTAATGTGAACCACCCCATCTCTATCATGTCATATGAACCACCCACCTCTATCATGTAATGTGAACCACCCATCTCTATCCTCTCATGGGAACCACCCATCTCTATCATGTCATATGAACGACCCATCTCTATCCTCTCATATGAACCACCCATCTCTATCCTGTCATGTGAACCACCCACCTCTATCATGTAATGTGAACGACCCATCTCTATCATGTAATGTGAACCACCCACCTCTATCCTGTCATGTGAACCACCCATCTCTATCATGTATTGTGAACCACCCATCTCTATCCTCTCATGGAAACCACCCACCTCTATTATGTCATATGAACGACCCATCTCTATCATGTCATGTGAACCACCCCATCTCTATCCTCTCATATGAACCACCCATCTCTATCATGTAATGTGAACCACCCATCTCTATCCTGTCATGTGAACCACCCATCTCTATCATGTAATGTAAACACCCATCTCTATCATGTAATGTGAACCACCCACCTCTATCCTGTCATGTGAACCACCCATCTCTATCCTGTCATGTGAACCACCCATCTCTATCCTCTCATGGGAACCACCCACCTCTATCATGTCATATGAACGACCCATCTCTATCATGTCATGTGAACCACCCCATCTCTATCCTCTCATGTGAACCACCCATCTCTATCCTCTCATATGAACCACCCATCTCTATCATGTAATGTGATCCACCCACCTCTATCATGTCATGTGAACCACCCACCTCTATCCTCTCATATGAACCACCCATCTCTATCCTGTCATCTGAACCACCCATCTCTATCCTGTCATGTGAACCACCCTTCTATATCCTCTCATGTCAACCACCCATCTCTATCCTCTCATGTGAACCACCCATCTCTATCCTCTCATATGAACCACCCATCTCTATCATGTAATGTGAACCACCCACCTCTATCCTGTCATGTCAACCACCCCACCTCTATCATGTAATGTGAACCACCCACTTCTATCCTGTCATGTGAATCACCCATCTCTATCATGTAATGGGAACCACCCATCTCTATCCTCTCATATGAACCACCCATCTCTATCCTGTCATCTGAACCACCCATCTCTATCCTGTCATGTGAACCACCCTTCTATATCCTCTCATGTCAACCACCCATCTCTATCCTCTCATGTGAACCACCCATCTCTATCCTCTCATATGAACCACCCATCTCTAACCTGTCATGTGAACCACCCATCTCTATCCTGTCATGTGAACCACCCACCTCTATACTGTCATCTGAACCACCCATCTCTATCCTGTCATGTGAACCACCCATCTCTATCCTGTCATATGAACCACCCATCTCTATCCTGTCATGTGAACCACCCATCTCTATCCTGTCATGTGAACCACCCATCTCTATCCTCTCATGGGAACCACCCATCTCTATCCTGTCATGTGAACCACCCACCTCTATCCTCTCATATGAACCACCCATCTCTATCCTGTCATGTGAACCACCCATCTCTATCATGTAATGTGAACCACCCACCTCTATACTGTCATCTGAACCACCCATCTCTATCCTGTCATCTGAACCACCCCATCTCTATCCTGTCATGTGAACCACCCACCTCTATCATGTAATGTGAACCACCCACCTCTATCCTGTCATGTGAACCACCCCACCTCTATCATGTAATGTGAACCACCCATCTCTATCCTGTCATGTGAACCACCCACCTCTATCCTGTCATGTGAACCACCCATCTCTATACTGTCATGTGAACCACCCATCTCTATCATGTAATGTGAACCACCCATCTCTATCCTGTCATGTGAACCACCCACCTCTATCCTGTCATGTGAACCACCCATCTCTATACTGTCATGTGAACCACCCATCTCTATCATGTAATGTGAACCACCCACCTCTATACTGTCATCTGAACCACCCATCTCTATCCTGTCATGGGAACCACCCCATCTCTATCCTGTCATGTGAACCACCCACCTCTATCATGTAATGTGAACCACCCACCTCTATCCTGTCATCTGAACCACCCATCTCTATCCTGTCATGTGAACCACCCATCTCTATCCTGTCATGTGAACCACCCCACCTCTATCCTGTCATGTGAACCACCCATCTCTATCCTGTCATGTGAACCACCCACCCACCTCTATCCTGTCATGTGAACCACCCATATCTCAATTATGTCATGTGAATCACAAAATCTCTATCCTCTCATGTGAACCACCCATCTCTATCCTGTCATGTGAACCACCCACCTCTATCCTCTCATGTGAACCACCCATCTCTATACTGTCATGTGAACCACCCATCTCTATCATGTAATGTGAACCACCCATCTCTATCCTGTCATGTGAACCACCCTTCTCTATCCTGTCATGTGAACCACCCATCTCTATACTGTCATGTGAACCACCCATCTCTATCATGTAATGTGAACCACCCACCTCTATACTGTCATCCGAACCACCCATCTCTATCCTGTCATGCGAACCACCCCATCTCTATCCTGTCATGTGAACCACCCACCTCTATCATGTAATGTGAACCACCCACCTCTATCCTGTCATGTGAACCACCCCACCTCTATCATGTAATGTGAACCACCCACCTCTATCCTGTCATGTGAATCACCCATCTCTATCATGTAATGGGAACCACCCATCTCTATCCTGTCATTTGAACCACCCACCTCTATCCTGTCATGTGAAACACCCCACCTCTATCCTGTCATGTGAACCACCCATCTCTATCCTGTCATGTGAACCACCCATCTCTATCCTGTCATGTGAACCACCCCACCTCTATCCTGTCATGTGAACCACCCATCTCTATCCTGTCATGTGAACCACCCACCCACCTCTATCCTGTCATGTGAATCACAAAATCTCTACCTGTCCTGTCATGAGAACCTCCCACCTCACCCATCATGTCATTATAATCCCAAATTCCCGGTCTCTCCCAATCACCCATTTGTGTTCCCTGTAACTTATAAACTTATAAAGCTCTATTAAGAGTAAGTCATAAACATGCAATACGACTATTACGGATGACGGTATCTGTCCTAACAGGGCCAGATTTTCACACCGTTTCTCCACACCTGGGCAAGGGCCCTTGTCTGTGGGGTATTTATTTTTGGCAGGTCTATCGCCACCCAGCAGGCAGGCCCTTGTTAGGCATTCAGGACCTCCGCGGTATTGTCTGTTCCTTTTTCAGGGCCCTGACAGTTCTGGAGTTTAAGTCTTTGTGCAGTTTTTGTCTGTAGACTCAGTGGGCACTTCAACTTTTGTCCAATTTTACTATTCAGTGCGTGATAACAAAGCCCAGCACAAGGACCTGCACGTGGTTTTTTTGGTTGAAAGCAAAGGCATCAACAACGGGGCGGTGAAAGGCCCTCAAAGTCCCCCTTCAGCTTACATCTGACATCCCAGGATTTCACACAAAACACCAGCCCTTTGATGTCTTCGTCTGTATCAAAATATAACTAGCAAATTGGTTCGAATTTGCCCCTCTTTGCTTGTGTCCACGGTTGGCTGAACGATGATATCTCGCCAGGGCAGAGGTCAACTTTGAGCCTGACTTTCCCCAAATGGTGTCCAGATCTGTGTAAGTGTTATGTTACAATATATCTTATATTAACTATGGCAGGAAACAATATTTCCATTTATCTATGTGGAATCCTATTCAAAGGATGGATTTTTGTGACAGAAATATATATTTATCCACAACTAGAGACTGTTGGCTGAGTACACCCGAATCAAGGTCATGTAATTTGAAGGGTTATATAGCTTTATCATGAATCATCACTTAGATAGGGTGAATAGCGCGGATGACACCTGCCTCAGACTGCTGTGTATGCCCTCTGTAAGCAGCCATAATGGACGATAATAGGCTATTTATTCAGACATTTTGACAGGAGCCATTATCACGTATAGAGGTCTCTTTCGTATTTCTAAACCGTGCCACGTGACAAGAAAGAAAAAGCCACAACACATTTTGAAGGAAAACTATCTTTTATTGAAATTTGCCTCACTCAATAGTAAGAAATGGAATTTTGAGATTTATTTCGTTATTTTGGAATGGAAACAAAACATAAAGAACTAAACGTAAAACACAGTTTTGGAAATGTCTTGGAAAATGTCTATAAGATTGGTAAAATCAAGAATAGCTTTGACTCAATGACCTTTTGTCGGTCAGAAAAATGCACTGAACAGACTCTTTTCCTTGACTGTCAATCATTCTAATCCGCGGGTTTTTCGTTGGAATTATTCTCCGGAGTTGTATACTTTTGCCCTATTTCTCTGGGCCTGAGAGGTAAACTGCCAAGTTGTCCTGGAGTGTGTGTATACACTGGGTATCTATCCTGCCGGGAAGTGAGGTCATTGGATCCACGGCTTGCCACCAGGGGGCAGACTAAAGAATCCACCAACTGAGAGGAGGTCCTGGTGGATTTACATAAAACTCAGCTCAAACCTCGATCAGATGACGTTGGCTATAAACAAACCACGAAACATGAAATTTTAAAACAATTAGAAGTACAACTGTGAGCAGCATGATGGGACTATTTCCTGACGAGTAGGAATATGTCCCTGGTGAGAGGGCATGCTTCTGCCGACATGGCGTCTTACACATGATGTCAACAACATGTCATAATCTCCTCGGGCGTCCATGTCTGTCTGTCAGTCCTGATCTGTACTTTTCTCTCTTTAGCGCCGATATCTATAAAGTAAACATGGTTCTGGAGATGCTTCTTTTCTCGGGAGAGTATTCTTTTCCAAGAGGGGAGCAGTCTGCTATAAAGCATCTGTGTCAAAAACCTATCTATGTGAAAAATGTCGTCTGCTTGAATGCATTTGATATTTAAGAGGGATTTAACTTTATGCTAGACATAAAAGCATTCGTTATGCTTGAAATCAATATGACTCTCATCAGTTCACAACTTACTATGGCTCTTAGTGAAAACGTTCATATTTTGTAATGAGAATACATGACTTCTCCAAGAGATATTTTAAATGTCTCTGCTTCTCCCTGGTGCTATCAGAAAGCATATTCGAAAACAAGAATTGCCTGTGTTTTGAGAATAATCTTATATGTGGTATTTTATACAAGAGTCATCTAATATCAAAGGAGACTGTTTTTTTAAATTTTACTAATATATGAATATAAGTTTGAAAAAGTAAGTATAGATTTTGAACATTTTTAGCATATAAAATTTACCTGCTTTATAGAGAGTAATGATATGAGGTGGGCATAACAACGTACATATTTTCAGGTGGGTGACCTGGGTTGCTGTCATATGAGGGTTGACATGTGCATCTTCTATTTGATATGAGCTCTCAGTGAGATGGAGTCAAATCCCGCCTGTCCCTGCCTATATGAATCATCTCCTCAAAACCCTGTGATCTCCCACGCTCTGTGCATTCACCACTGCCAGACGGCACCAAGACAGCCTGCACACTCCTCTATATACCACGCTCTGTGCACTCACCACTGCCAGACTGCACCAAGACAGCCTGCACACTCCTCTATATACCACGCTCTGTGCACTCACCACTGCCAGACTGCACCAAGACAGCCTGCACACTCCTCTATATACCACGCTCTGTGCACTCACCACTGCCAGACGGCACCAAGACAGCCTGCACACTCCTCTATATACCACGCTCTGTGCACTCACCACTGCCAGACTGCACCAAGACAGCCTGCACACTCCTCTATATACCACGCTCTGTGCACTCACCACTGCCAGACTGCACCAAGACAGCCTGCACACTCCTCTATATACCACGCTCTGTGCACTCACCACTGTCAGACTGCACCAAGACAGCCTGCACACTCCTCTATATACCACGCTCTGTGCACTCACCACTGCCAGACTGCACCAAGACAGCCTGCACACTCCTCTATATACCACGCTCTGTGCACTCACCACTGCCAGACGGCACCAAGATAGCTTGCATGCCAATCTGATAATGTAAGAGAAAGATCCCCGTCACCCTCTGAAATGAGTTGGGCATTGAGAAACGGTAGCTTCCACCTGAACTGTTATGATCCATTTCAGGATTGTGCTAAAAAGGTCAACGCAAAAATATTAGAATTTAAAAACAAATCAATTTTATAATGTAAAAAAAATGTGTGTTATTCTTATTTTAAACTTTTAGCTCATTCGGCAAAGGATGAGAACAGTTTTCATAATTTCACATCATAATTACAAAATATGCCACACCCTACTAATCAACTGATGACTCCCGATGTCCAACAAACATGAAAATGTCCCCTCCCAACATTAAATGCACCCCCTCCGAATCCTTCCAAATGCCAGCATGATGTTTACTAAGGAATTTGTGCAGTAATATTGCTAAAACCATTCTTAATGTTCCTGCCTTAATTAATTGAAACCCAAGCACTGCAGCGATGAGTACTCCACCATTAATAGAGGAAGCTTCACCCAGTTTTGCATTTGACAGGTAATTTAAAATATGATCTCCACGATTCATACCAAGAACGCCGATCTCATGCAGCGACACCTGCTGTCAGACATTGGTAATATAAAGGACAGCGACACAAACAATATTGCGAGACAACTGTGCTTTTGTCGTTCATTTAGCAGGGCATGGAGGGTGGCTTCATATATATATATATATATATATATATATATATATATATATATATATATATATATATGTATTGAAAAACACTTATAAGATTCATCTATTTCAACATATCATGTTGAAATACGTATGATCAATAACTATATATATATATATATATATATATATATATATATATATATATATATATATATATATATATATATATATATATATATATATATATATATATATATATATATATATATAGTTATTGATCATAAAGACGTCGACGTCTAGATTATTGTAGTACTTCAAATGATATGTTGAAATAGATGAATCTTATAAGTGTTTTTCAATACAGAGAGTATTGACTGCTACCATCCCACTTGGACCTTTTCCTGTGCCGCCTGACTCCCTGGCATAAGGAGGGGGCTAGAGACTCAAGTCAAGGTATGACAGAAATCACATACGGAATAGAGTTAAATGTAAAATTTACTGGCCCGTATTATAAATATAAATTTGATTTTTTCAAGATATCTTTAATGAAATTTGAATCAAAGTGCCGAGTACAACTTCAGCACAAAATCATGTTTTCTTAGCCAAAGTTAATGAAAGTGTCCAAAATTCTGTTTAATTTGAAAACAGTAAACATTGTTATGTAACTTTTTTAAACTTATGATCCCTCCATGGATTTGTCTGATGAGAACATGAAAACGGTACCAAAATGTCCATAGTCAAATAGAAAACAGCGAGAATATTTGGCAAACGATGCACCTTTAGCTCCAAAACAGAACACAGAATGGCAACATTAATGCAAATTCCATCCCTGGATGAGATAGTGGTGAAGAGGGTCGCATTAATGCAGTAATCCACGTGTGTTAATCCGGGGAAATCAGGCTGCATACCTTCAAGGCACATAGTTGAATATTGAAGTCACCCACAATCATTGACACACTTCTGCTTTCCGACTCCACTTGTATGTTGCAAAAAAAAAAACTTAACATCATTCTTCATGTCCTTTAATATATTACAAAGCTATGGTCCTAATCAATTTCTTTTTCAATTTATTCTAAAAAAAAATTCTAGAAAATTATTTTCTTCCAAATGTTATCAATATTCTCATATTATACAAAATAAGATATACTGCAAATATCTTTTTGTATATTCATGTTTATATCTCTAATATGAGTAAGTCTACTTTTTTATTTTAAGTGAATGTGCCATATACAGTCTGGCAGAATGTATGAGCATGTTGTCCTGGTGATTAGTCGCCCCTCGCATAATCCACGGCGGTGACTCACTCAAAGAGATATGCCACTGCTCAAGTACAAATTGCTTCGTTTTAAGATGCCTTCAGGGCACATCAATGGTTCCCTACTTACATGGCCACGATGAGTGTAACACAGAATTTGATGGAGACGATATGTAGATGACATAGCATGCAAATTAAACTTATATTAAATTGCCATAATATGGGAAGATAATAGCATATCACAAAGGTGACAGAGCATGGGAAGATAATAGCATATCTTAAATGTGAAGATAATATCATATCATGAAGGTGGAAGAGCATGTGAAAATAATAGCATATCATAAAGGTGAAAGAGCATGTGAAGATAATAGCATATCATAAAGGTGAAAGAGCATGTGAAGATAATAGCATATCATAAAGGTGAAAGAGCATGTGAAGATAATAGCATATCACAAAGGTGAAAGAGCATGTGAAGATAATAGCATATCATAAAGGTGGAAGAGCATGTAAAGATAATAGCATATCATAAAGGTGGAAGAGCATGTGAAGATAATAGCATATCATAAAGGTGACAGAGTATGGGAAGATAATAACATATCATAAAGGTGACAGAGTATGGGAAGATGATAGCATATCACAAAGGTGGAAGAGCATGGGAAGATAATAGCATATCATAAAGGTGACAGAGTATGGGAAGATGATAGCATATCATAAAGGTGAAAGGGCAGGTGTCACAGATTTGAACATGGAACCTTGGGTCTAAAGGCAAATGCTCTATACATTGAGCTATTTCGCCCAGATAACTTTATCAAATAATGGTATCATAATATATATAGATATATCAAATATGATTTCATAGCATAAGAATTTATTAGACTGTAAAGGTTTTTATGGGAATTTGACATATTATAAAGGTGTCAAATTATTAAATATTATATCGTATTGATGAAATGTTACAAAGGTATCAAAGCATGAGAAGATAAGAGAACATAGAGAGCGGTGGACTATAATAGAATATAAAGTGTCATAGCATGTACAGATTATAAAATATAGAGGTGTAAGAAGATATTATGTTATAAAGGTAACGCAGCATGGGAAGATAAGGGCATGTAGAAAATCCTCTCAGTCACAATTCATCCACATAACAAACCCATATAAAACATCACAGTAATATATGATCAGTATTCTATGTGTATTATAGCTTCTATCTTCTGACTTTATATTTTATTTCTAAAAGCTGTCCCCCTTCCATCTTACCTTTATCCCAGGCCGATTTGTACCCTTTATATTTTGAGAAGGAAATGGGGCTGAGGGGGGAATCCAAGTGTCCCAATTATTCCTAATTATCGCTCGGTCTGCCACCCCTCGGGTCACGTGACTCATCCTATCTCACAAAGTGCATTTTACTGCAAATTAAAGTCAAGCCGCATTTTCACTATTGGCCAATATCATTTCCAGGCAAATCCATTGCGAGTCCCTTGCAAAAAATATTGCTTTTCCAGGATGTTTGCTTTTTTGTGTCCGCTTAATATTACTTTAAAAATAATGTTTTGAAACTTTTCGAAAATATTGCAGATTTAATTTATTCTGATAACGAATTGCCTTGCATCGTTAAATGCTTTTTATTTAATATGCTCTGAAATAAACAAGATATGATGAACTTGTAAAACAAGTAATTAATTCCTTTAATTGTGTTTTGGAATTTGGTGGTAGTTTCTACCATATTTACAGAGGAAAACGAAAATGTCTTGGAAATTATAATCTTTTTTGTAAATACTTTTTTTTAATGACCGAGAATAGGGTTTTTGCTATGAAGAAAGGTACGTGCATAAGTACCCTAAGTGAGAGGAGGGTACATGGTGTAGAGGTACCCGAAGTGAAAGGAGAGGGTACATGGGGGTAAGGGTTCTGTGATAAGCAGATATTTATGTTGAGAATGATGAGGGATGGGATCGCCACATCCACTGTCCACTTATCATCTCTGCGCTGACCTAGTTGTGAATTAAGATGTTGTCAGTTCCAGCTGATCATTAAGAGACATGCTGCGGTAAGATCAAAGGAGTGATGTGCAGGATAAAAGGACGCCGCGGGGCGGAGAGAAGCAAGCTCTCACATAGACCTCTACCTCCTGGAGATTGCCAGCCTCTCTATCGGGCAGTCAAAATAGGCAGAGATATTTAAACATCTCTGTTAAATATCTCTGAAATAGGCAAAATACACACATTTTTATAATATTCTGCAAATAATATTTTGCAAAAAGCATTATCGTTAGTACTCAAAAGCAAAGAAAAATGTGACTGCTTGAAATTTAGTTTGAATTGAAATTTGTTGGATCTTAGAATAATATGCTAATCTAAGGTTGGATACAGTATTTGATGCAAAGTTCAAATATGATTTATAAGAAAAAATACGATCTACAATATCGTATTGTGTAAGTGGTTGTGTTTTGGACAAGAGTAATATATATCTCATACTCATATTCATTATTGCATATACGAGTCCACTCAGTCCACTGACGCTAAACTTAGCACACCATGGGGAGGGGGGAACTACTCATGTTGTTTTACATTATACAAACTGAAGGGAACTTACCCCTGAGAGGGCTTCTCTCTGCGGCAGCCATGCCCTTACCAGCGCGCTAGTTTGCTTGCCATAATATTTGTTTGCTTAGATACTTTATCTACAGTAATTGCTTGCTTCATTAACGAATGGTCATACAATATACATGTGGATGATGTTTATGTCTAAGACATTTTATATTAATGATGAACCCCCGTGCCCCCTTCTTCTCACGGCTTTAACAATGAGTAGTATCCTGATATTATGGAGCAGCGTCTCAAATGAAATGATGAAAATTATCTTTATTGGCAATTCATGTTAACAGAGAACGAAGGTGGTGGACAATATATCGTGAAATAAACGTACATTACACATAACTCCCGTGTCATAATTTCGTGTCGGTTCCTGCATGTTCACTTCGTATTTTGCAGAAGTCGATGCGGTTCGCGTGCGTACACGAGGTCTTCTTTTCAAAGGACAATATCCCCCGCATGTTTCTCTTTTATCCACAGACAAAATCGATGCACTAATAATCGAAATTTCAGCAACGGATCTTTGTGCCCCCAAACCTTTACAACGAGGGCAAAGGACGGAGTTCATAAACTCACTTTACTGCTAGCCTGTCAACATCACCCCGTCTAAACTTGAGTGCACGGCTTGGTGCAAATTCCTACGCGATTTTCCAAGTGACCGAGTCACGTTCAAAACATTACCCATTTATGAAATCTTGTCCGTGGGTTATTTATTTTTGGCCGGGCTATTTTTGAACTTAGATTTTCACTTGGGGAAGATCAATGCGGCGGTAAGCTGTTTAAGAACTGTGATATTTATATGTGTTATAAAGTAACCACCCAACCTTGAGATGCGCGCCGAAAATCGTGGCCTAGATAAAACTGGTTAGTAACCCCAGGAGTAGAATATCAAAACTCAAATTTTCCAGTTGAAAGCTTCTTTTGTGGGGAATTCGTTAATGCCCCGGCCCGACAATGCCCTGACAAATTGGGCTCAGGTTTCCGCCTGAAGTTTTGAAAGAGGACCAAAGGTATAACACGTCTGTTTGCTTAAGGTAAAGATGTTTATTTGTTTCATTTATAAATATTTATTTTGCGTAATTTTATATTGTAAAGGTTACATTGCGTTCTTTACAATCAAATTAACTGTTGATTTGCCTATGTAGGAAATTTGTTTATTACTTAAATGTTTGAACGATGTTATAAATAAAACAAAATTAAACACATTTCTGAATAAAGTTTGAATTCGTAAAATGTATTTCATTCAAAGAAAAATAATCCTCCGGTTACAGAGGTTTTATACTCATTATAATGATAATCACTGATTAGGTAAAAGATAAAACACCTTTAAAATGATTTAAGGAAATGAAATATTTATTGGAAGATAAACAGACTATTTATGTTTAGCAGTTTACTGTGATGTTTGTTTCAAGGAGAGCATTTCAGTGTAAAGCAAATTTAGATCGGTGCCCTGAAGTAGAATTGACTTCTGTTTTAACCATGGCAAACCATAGAGAAATATTTTATACTTTCTCTATGGGCAAACTCAACGTTAAATTTTATAAATAATTGACTAAACCAACAAAACCAGAACGGCCTTGTCTCATATCTATAAAAAAACCTTAAATGGGAATATTACATTTTATGCACATAAACCAATGCTTCGTCCAGTCAAAAACATAGCGGCCAAGTTATACTCCATTTTCTCTGTACTCCATCTGTTAGGAGTTTTTATCTGCAACAATATATAGGTTATATAAATAGATATTTAGTTGTCAGCTATGCATAAACCATAGGCAGGCATTAGCGAAATATATGACTGATGGATATCTGGTAAATTATTCACAGTGGCATGAAAGCAGTTTGATAAGTAAAGCTACATGCATATAGCCTGTGTGTATACCTTATCAACTGAGATATCCTGAATGTGGCAAGTCTCACATTTAGCTTTTCATGCAAGCTTTATATGCAAGTTTCATGCAAGTTTTATAAGCGCTTTATCTCACTGTGAATCATCTACTTTAAATTGAAAAGACAAAGAGACAAACTGTAATTTATTGGAATAAAGCACATAGTCTTTATAAGCTTGCCTAATTTTATATCTATCCGAGTTGAGGAAGAAGAAGTTTGGAAAAATGTGAAATGTGTGTGTGTGTTTGTGACAACGATTTCGCTTTTATGTGTAATTTTGATAGTAATTTACCATATATCTTAATAACAGAACTTGATATTCTGGAATGTCAGAAGGGAAATAGATTGTCAGAAATTCAGGGGGCTTGGAACTTTTCAGTATATTTTATATCGTTAAAATATCATGTTTATTATTTAAAGTGAATTGTTTGTTTATAAATACTGTAGCAGTCTGGGCTACTTATCTCCCAGGTTATCAGTCACATACATGTCGCCATGTTTGCAAATAACATTTATGATAATAATAATAATAATAATAATAATAATAATAATAATAATAATAATAATAATAATAATAATAATAATAATAATAATAATAATAATAATAATAATAATAATAATAATAATAATAATAATAATAATAATAATAGCTTGTTTCAAGTTAATTTTTTTTTTAATAAACACCAGCTTAAGACATAAGAAATAGACGCCCTCTTATATATAATGTGAATTACTGTCCATTTCAGCTTGTTACTGAGTCCCCCTGCGTTGTTTTTCCTCAGATTGCGCAGAGAAACCGGAAGTGAAGAAGTTGGCATGAATGAGTGTGCTACCTTGTTATCTTACTACACACTTGTAGGTCTGGGATCAGTGGTAGTGCTCTGTCTCACTTCGTTAATCTACGTTAATCCTTGCCCCACTAATCCACGATATACAACTCTCTACAGACCTCTAGAGCTTGGCACAATTATATCACAAGAGAAAGATTTTGCTTAGTACTCGAACTGTACATTACATTTTCACTATACTGTTTATTTTGTATTATATTTGATGACATTGAATGTTATATAATGTGGTATCTCGATCTATTACAAATACGTCGTTATTATAGACCGGGCGAAAATATGACCCCCATGATGAGAAAAATGTTTATCAGTTTCTGCTTGTTTGTTTGCTTGTTTGTTTGTTGTTGTTGTTTTTTTTGGGGGGGTGGGGGGATTACATCACTTTTCTCAAAGTTGGATAAGGCTTTGCTTTTATCTATTATAGCATGGATTTAACTACGGTATAGCGGGGAAGTGAATCTACGACGTTTGGATCATCACAGAGGAACTGGTGTTCATAAGCTTGCGCTCTAACCCTAGAGTAAAACACCTAGAGCCTCTATGTATACTGCTCTAAGCTCTCACCAACTGCTCCATCAGTTTGTGCTCCAAACACGTGTTCCTCATAATCATGTAAACATATTATAAAACCTTGCAATATTTGTTTGTAATTTATTTATTTATTTGTCTTGTTTACCCAGGGCCTCTATCAATGGTTACATTGTTCTCCCTAGAGGCCCTGCTGACATGAGTGATATATTCAATGATACATAAACTAAAGGTATGATATTTACAAATAATTACATCGTTTATGAAGTGCTCACACCACATCCCAGCTTCTTTGTTAAAGAAATCTTTTCCGTATTATATATGTTTTGGTAATCTGATAGAACATATCTGAAGGTTATCTGTTCAAAATTATATCGATTCGTACTGTTAAAGCAATTGGCAAATATTGTAAAATCTTTCTCTGAACTTCTGATATTCAGATATATTTTTAAACAATGGAATTCACTGGATTGTATTTTTACAATTATTTTCCAGAATAATAAAAAAATTTGTATTAGTTTTTAAACATTATTCTTCTCGATTCCCAGTAAAGCTAGATATTTTTTTGGATTACTGTGATATAATGTATTTTATATGAATAAACAAAAATGCTTTTCGTTTTAATATATTGACCAACATGCATACCAGAATCATCAATTTATCTAGCATTATTTACTATTGAAATTCAAAATAAAGAATACTGAGGTAAAATCAATTCCAAGCGACGCTTTTGTTTTGATGATGATTAACACTTACAGTGACGTGTCAGGATTGTTTACATATATTACACGTAAACACGCTCTGTTGAACTCATTACCATGAATTTTACGGATATATTTTTGAAGGAGAGAAATATCAATTTAAAGGTGAACATCACACAATGTCATCACACTACAAAAGAATATAAAGGCAATTGTGACAATAATATGACAATAACAATTTTGCTTTATAACGTATTGACGATTTTTAGTTTTCAGTAACCGAGGCTTAAGATATTGCTTCAAATTTAGATTACAGTATAAATATCATCTATCAAATGAGGCATAGAGAATGTGCAGTAATAGATCTTGCTCATGGCATGGTTTAACACACCTTGCACGGATATTTTGTTAGTCTTGTACGATAACATTATACGATATCCTACGATATCACTCAAGCTCAAGTAATGTGATTGACAAGGTGTTCGTTGACCCGGCAGACGGTCACACGCATCCAGTGTTAAACCCATGGCCCAATGTTAGTGTGATCTCTCATGGCATTCTCGTGTAAACAACAAGTTTCTAAATGTCTCATCGTTTGAGATTGAGCATTCAATGCAGATTTCTAAACAAGAAAAATTCACTGGATGTTTTCGCCAAATTTGTTACATATAATCTCAACGAAGACAACAAAGAGAAACTCGTCGGAGATATTGAGGCCGCCATCTTGCATCTGGTGCACGCTGAAAGAAAGGGCTTGTCCAGTTTGTTCAGAGGGGTATCCAAAAAAGAGATTTTAAAGGATTGAAACAGATCTTTACGGAACAAATATTTTTGGTAGAATCTGGATCAATTTCAGGCCCAGTTCAAAGAGGGTTTTGTGAGAGCAGACGCCGCTGTGCAGGCGATCATTTTAGCCTCGTTTTCGCGAGCTGGAGATATAGTATTATGTAGCCTTGTCATATCAATAAACAGAGCAACAAAAGCGATTTGTTGTAAGTTCATTGTGGTGCTCGCCTCTGGGGAAAAGCTTTCTCTGAAAGCAATATAGATACACACAGAAGAATAGAAAATGTGTTTTGTTGAGACGGGTTTGAGTGAACGAGGGAGTTGTTCGGTATTTTTTGCGGAGATGTGCACTTACACGGGAACTGGAGTCAGTCGCGAAAATTCCCATTTGTCCATGGAGTCACTAATTGCATTGGTCTCTCTTACGTGCCTACGAAACACAAACAAAATATAAAGATTTTATGTTTTTTTATATGTATCCTATACGCTCCTTTCTCCACGCTTATTGTGAGCTGCATATAATCTACATCAGCTATAATATGCATTGACGTCTGTGACAGGTATAGATTTTATTAAAATTAATAATGAAATTGTCTATCTTCTAATCCAACAAGTTTTAATGTTGTTTGATATATAAAATATATGTAAAATGAAGGGTATAGGTGTATTTCTTGGAATCCAATATGGAGGTCTTATAGAATGAATACGAGAATGATCCGTTCAGATGAGAAATCCAAGAAATCCAATCTGTCCGCGTGTCATGCAAGATGAGTATTCATACAACTAGTATTTCATTCTTTTTGACAGGTTGATATGTTTCTTTTGTAAAAAAGTTGACGTCTGCACTATTTCTTATCAGAATTCTTGAATTCCTATGTTATAGTGGTTGGCATTTTACCAGTAAAATGAAATTGTTCATTTTGTGATTTTATGATAAATGGATTTATAGTTTAAATATAGTTCAACATTAATCTGTTACGATCGCTGATGTTTAAAAAAAATACATCTCAAAAAGTGAGCATCAACTCTTTTCTTTTCTGGCAAACAAAAAGAAAAGATTTCAACAAAACAATAAAAATGTGGACATTGTAAAGAAAATTACACTTTTTCACGGTCTCATGGTGGTAAAACTGTGCCGTATAAATTGTGGACACCCGCCCGAGACAGATATACACGGATTTGTAACACAATATGGAAAACCGGGTACTCACAAATTGTGGACATCTGGCAATGTAAGGAACTTTCTATATCAGCTGAAAATTTCTCCTGACACCTTAGATAGATCTGTTGAACGAATGATATATTTTCAGCTCGACAGGTCATAGAAATTAAATTGATTGAGGAAATGTGCCGTGATATTATGGTAGTAATGTTTGTCTATAAAAATCTAACAGAATCGGCGATGAAAAAGTTTTTGAAACTTCTTGCAACACCTGAATGTGTTTCAATCCTTTAATTCAATGACTGAACTCAATGATTGAGTTCAGTCATTGAGTTCAGTCATTGAGTTCAGTCATTCAAAACTTAAACAGTAATTAAAGAGGGTCGGTAATTGGTGTAAATAAAGTAATTCTCTTGGTGGAAAAAGAAAAAAACAAATACAATTAAAAATAGTCCACGATTTTTCCTTTTCATTAATTATACTCCCGGGTTAGTCATTTATTTATTGGGTCATTAATCTTGGGATGTTCATGTTTTGAAGGTATCTACACATATAAGCATGGTTTCATCCCTGTCTTATAAATATATCCGTTGGGTGTGTGCAAGAAATTTCTAACCAGGATACAAACCGAATACATTAAACAGATTATATTCCACAATTTCAATTTTACTTTACCAGACGCCAGCGTCTGCGGGCCTCGTTTTGGTTGTGAGGAGAGATGTTCAAACAAAGGACTTGTAACACAAGCCTGAGTGTGTACAAACCTTGCCGAGATGAGTGGCTCAAATTAGTCTAGGACAACACTCTGATAGCTGCTGCTGTGGGGAGTACACACTATTTGAATGTCCAGGGTCTTTACTTCTCCTTCAATAGATCTTTATCTTCACTGTGTTATATTCTAATGGGAACTAACTCAAATCATATTTTACCAAAGCATTCACCGGTTCTGTTTTCCAGCCATATGAATATACTATATGAATATTTCGATTTCACCTAGAAGGTGTGGGAAAAATTGCTATGAATAAAACTTACTCTCAAAATAATGTCATTTTATTAAAATGCATACCCTTTTCAAATGTACAGAGTTAAAATGTTTATTGAGACAATTATATTGACATTTATCTTTTCATTTTAAATTTTTATAAAGGGAATCAGGTGGACAATTAAAAGTTAATAGCTTACCTGCCTAAAAATGTGCTGTTCTATTTAAATGTATGTCTTCTCTGTGACAACTTATCGAATAAAAATCCACTCTGTTTTTTATTTAGTTTAGTGATATTCTACTTGACGTATATATTCGCTGCTGGTCAGTGTTGTACACAATACTAAACATTTATGATCACAAATATAACGCCAGTCAATTTCAAGAGCAACATGCTGGAGATTAAGTTCAATTGCAATTTTTACAGTCGTAGTAAATGTAAAAAATAATACATACGTTCGAAGTAGAATATTATTTGTGTGTGTATGCATGTGAATGTGTGAAACAATAAAACATTATGGAATGAAGAAATAAAGAAATCATCCTGAGCAAAATAGGCAGTTTTGTTTCACATTTTTGATAGACTAAGGAGATCAGGAAATCAGATATATCTGCGATTATGTCAATATTATGTCACAATTAATCCAAACTCTGGCATTATGTGTGAGATTATCATGTATAATCCATTTATCATGGGGTATTAGAGGTTGGATTATAGCAATATTGTTACATCACACCAGCTGTCTTGTCCTCGTGAAGTCTGGAGGGTAACAACGTTTTCCATAGTTTCATTCCAGACCCAAATCGATTGCTGCCCGGAGGATTGAGACACTGACCCGGCCTACCGCTTGCCTTCGCTACGTGAGCTGCAATAGTACTCACTGATGTGGCTATAGTTGACTAGTGACATACCAAGCTTGTGTTATCTCAATGTCTTGTTTGTCCACTCTCTTGTGAGGCCCAAAAGAATCGTGGGTATGAAAATACTAAATGCTGAAATTACAAATAAAAAGGCTAGTCATTGATGAAATATATGTGGAGATAATGTTTTGTTTTTAATATGGTTAGTTTTCAACAAATATGAAAGGTCCTTTTCTGATTTATATTTGTTTTTTCTTTATCTTATCAAAGGAGGGTGAGGTGGGTGTGGTGGGTTAAGTGGGTGTAGTGGATGTGGTGGGTGAGTGTGGTGGGTGGGTGGGTGAAGTGGGTGTAGTGGGTGAGTGAGGTGGGTGGGGTGAATGTGGTAGGTGAGGTGGGTGGGTGGGTGTAGTCGGTTAGGTGATATGGGTGTGGCGGGTGGGTTTGGTGGGTGAGGTGGGTGTGGCGGGTGAGTTAGGTGGGTGAGGTGGGTGTGGTGGGTGAGTTAGGTGGGTGTAGTGGGTGAGGTGAGTGTGGTGGGTGAGGTGTGTGTGGTGGGTGAGGTGGGTGTGGTAGGTGTGGTAAGTGAGGTGGGTGAGTTAGGTGGGTGTGGTGGGTGTGGTAGGTGAGTTAGGTGGGTGTGGTGGGTGTGGTAGGTGAGTTACGTGGGTGTGGTAGGTGAGTTAGGTGGGTGTGGTGGGTGAGGTGTGTGTGGTGGCTGAGTGTATGTGTGGTAGGTGAGGTGGGTGGTTGTTTGAGGTAGATGTGGTGGGTGAGGTGGGTATGTGTGGTAGGTGAGGTGGGTGGTTGTTTGAGGTAGATTTGGTGGGTGTGGTGGGTGAGTTGGGTGGGTGTGGTGGGTGGGCTTTGAGGTGGGTGTGGTGGGTGTGTGACGGCAAGCTAGCCAGCCCCAGCCCCAGCCGCTAAATGAAATGTCCAGCCCATTAGTAGGTAGTGGGCATTGTGGGATTGACAGCTTGACAGTCCCCTGAGAGGCCGCGGATTAGGGACGCACTTGTAACTACTGATTAATCAACTCCCCATGATTTATGAACTGACAGGCGCATCCAGGTTTACTGGGATAGGGAGTCAGTTGCTCACGTCTCCATCAATTTAGCTTAAACTTGAAATAAATAATGGAACAATTTTCACTTGCAAATCATAATATGCCAACAAAATAATCATATAGGTTCACTGGTTTTCTGAAAATGTGGTCTGCCACACATTAATCTTTGGTTACTTGCATTTTTTGGGTAATTTGTATGAAAATTACCAAAAATGCCAGATTTCAGCAAATTTACGATAATTGTTATATATGCATAAACTCCAGTAAAATATCTAAATTTCAAAGTTGACTCCTGAATGATTTCTCGACGCAATATCATTGAGTAACATTTTTTTTCTGCCAGAAAGCTCACAAGGCAAACACTCTCCTGGAAAACCCTTATTTCACGGAGATGCTGATAAACTTGTCAAACGAACATGATAGGCGTGTCTGGTGATTAACACATTGAGCGACAACATTAGCGCAAGGCAGAACGGCTGCTTCGTATGAGTAATGTTGAGCTTCCATATTGTCTTGTCGGAACAACTGGCCTCGTTTGTACATAACAAACGCACGTCACTCTCAATAACAGAAAGATACTAAAATGCCTGAAGATTTTTTGTTTGATTTGGTTCAGGAAAATAACTAAAATACAGTGCCGTTCTGGTGGACCGTTGAGGGCAAATTAAACTTCGTATTTCAAACCCGATCTTTCCATTCGATTTTACAAGATTGCTTTGTATTATTGGAAACAATAATGTTTTAAAAATTCACGACATTGGAACAGAGATCAAAAGGGGCTCTCTCAGATTTTGTGGAACTTAATGTTTACTTGAACCAGAATGTTTTTAACTGCAAAAGCAATTGAAATAACAAGAGAATTAACCAAAAATGTCAGAAGCGGAATGTAATTATTAAGACTATTATTTACTGAGTGAGGTCATCGTGAAGATGAACAATGTCTGACAATTTCTACACCAGCTTGTAAGGATCTATAACAATTGGAAATCATTTGGACAAAATATACTCCAAATAGCCTAATCACCAACCTTTCTCGGAAAAGTGTCCATTTGGTATCTAATTTCAGGCCAAGGGTTTGATTATGTCAGAGGTTTGGTCAGAAGGGAAAATTAGAGGGGCGGCCAAGTAATTATCGTCTGCAATTCAATCTGAAAGTTTTACATGACAAAAGGTCTTGTTATAACACACATCCTGAGTAGATAAACTTGCCAATGTTCAATATTTGTTTCAATGGTGAATGTTTACTCAAACTCTAAAGGGAAAACCAGTTTTATCTGCACGTCTGAATTTAAAGTGAACATAATGGCACCACCACTGAAAGACGATGAACATACAACTGTCCTGAAAGGTTAAAAGTTGACATTGAAAAAAAATAACATACTTACTACTGACAAAAATCAAACCAAAACCAAGCGGCTATCAAAATATGATAGCAAAGGTATTCATTTGAAATAACATACTGAATGGTTCAGTAGCCGGAATGAGACATTAGGCAGGTAGAAATGAAAATATTGGACTGTGAGGAACTGAACCTGTGTTCCAGCAAATAGCAGGACAGATGGCAAGCTCTTGCAGGCAGAAATTAACTTAAAAGCCGAACCAAGGACCTGGGACCTTTTATACCTAATCTAATTTGGGGGAGTAATTTGGCCCCTTGTTATGCCCCCCTCACTAGGGGCATGATGGAATAACGAGAACGTCTATGGTAAGAAACACTCACATTTCCCTCAAAATCGGCTGAGAAATCTTAGATTTTCTTTTCAAATACAAATATCAGTAAGTTAAACATCTGACAGATAAATATTGTTTGTGTGTTAGTTTCGATGGAATATTTATGTAAATGGTACTGAGGGGAGTATTTTCTTAATTGTATGGCAATTTGGAACTACCAAATCCAGCATATACGAAACCCCCAAAAAGAACAGAATCCCCCATTCAGCACCCCTCAAGAGATGAGGACCCCCTATAACGCTAGCAGCCAGTCTTGAGGAAAAGAACCTGATTTATTATAACTTATATGAATCAACCTCATCTTGGAGCAAACCTCTTCGATTTTGCACGGTCCCATCTTAGCACTATTCACGGCGGGTTCGTGCATCAGATAGTATCTACCGACTGCTTGACCATTGCCTTGTCATTCGTGGTTGACACTGCATTCTGTCTCTTGTAAGAGGATTTGCTGGGCTTCAACTATGCCAAACTACTTTGTCTGTACCTGAGATGCAAGTCCTTGTCCTCTTAAAAGGCTCTTTCAGGGGGAAATCAGCTGTTTAGTTTTTTTCCACATGACTATTTCGTTGAGAATGTTTTTTATTGATAAGATATTAAGACTGCATTCACCAAATACTCCTTTTTTCAGTAATTATTTGAAAGATTTATATTTTCAATTAAAACTTGGTCCAAATCTATCCTTTTGTATGTACTAAAACTTTACATTTTTGTTATTTTTTTCTTGACAACCCTGAGAGGGCTTATATTGCTGACATTTGCTGGTAAAAGGAACCTCATTTGGTTGAGTTGGCCCCGCCTACCTCGTTAGCAGCGTGACCCCCTGTGTGCAGCGCATGATGAAAGCTTTGGCGCAGTGATATAGACGCCACCTCCGGGACTACACTGCGTCTCACCCGAGGCTGAGGAGGGATCTGGTGGCAAGTCGGTCACAGAATGTAGGCCTTGGAAACACGACCGGCTAAAACCCCGATCTTGTTACAAGGAGATGTGTGTCTGAAAGGTCTGGTCATTCTGGTAACCTCCATTCGGAAGCCAGGGCTGTTTCAGAAATTATGCTTCCATCTTAATAAAGCAGACGATATTTTCGCACATTGTCCCCACTTCCCCAATGCGAATCTATGTTTCAAAATGTTCTTCATTAAAGTTTCCCCTATTCTTTTCACGACACATTTTGTAGTGTGAAATCATTGTTATTTGTGTATGTATTCATACATTTAAATAAATAAATATAAATATATTTATACATCCAATGCTTGTTATATTTTCGGTACAGAGTGGGTTTATTGACTAGTCAGATCTAGCCCGAACAAATCAGCTTGGCTTTCTGTCAGGATTTTCCCCCATTAGCCACAGAATTAGCAGGTCCTTGACACAGTCCGTATAAGTCATATAATTCTGCTATTGAATAACACATTTATAACGACGAGGTGAAAACCATTTTAATCCGTGCCATATAAAGGGGCGAGCAAACACAAAAAGGGGTCTCCCACTGTTATGTTGGCGCACACCGACTGAAAGTTTAAATACATCAATGTGAGATATAAAACCAAAGTGTGTACTTTACATAGTGATTGTGGATGGGACATACTTGTGATGTGTGCTTTTGCCCATATGAATACACATGGTCTTTACTCTACTATTTACAGGACACACTTGCTGCATACTAAATGTTAAATTGTTTTGCTTTGACATAGTTTCTTCAACAATTTATTTGGTGGATGGGAGTAATTCGGGCCAAATGTCTACTCCACCCTCAATCCGGTGAAAACAGACAAACGAATCAAAATTCATTTACCTTCATGCAAAATTAACTATGATCTCCATTTCCTCTCTTCTAATAAGTAAAACATATTCTGCCAAAAGGGATGACAATTTACTGCCGTGTACTGAATAAATACATCTGATTATAAAAATATGTAGATGATGTGTATTTTGTATATTTTCATTATGCGGTTCTTATTTCAATTCACAGCAACATACAAATAGAGAACAGAAATAAACGAATAAGGATACGAGATTAGCGCCAACATGCTCTGTTTACTTTTGGGTGAAAAAGTCAATTGTATGAACAGTCTGTGAAGTGAGAGGGTAGCAACTCCCCCTGGTGACACATCCCGAGAACGGGGTAAACAAACATATGTAAAATCTGAAACCAACATGGAGAATGCTGGGTTCTGTTCTACTGAATACGACACGAATCTTAGATTATCTCAAAGTCCAAAATAAAATGACATGATAAGATATTTTGTTCAATTTGTTGTTTTCTATTTTACCAATATCTGTATTTTAGCTGTTTGCTATTTATTGCAACAAGGAAATTTAAATAAAAGTCTTTAGTTCTTAAGATTATCTTCAAGTCTAAGAGTAGTAAAGTTAAAGGTGTCTGTCTAGTATTGAGATAGTAATGTTGAATGTCTATTCACAAGTGTACCTCCATTCATTATTCATTTAGTCAGCACTTGGCGTTTGTGGAAAGTTTTGAATGGTACACCCTAGTTTTATGTCTTTAGGAGCTCCCCTGGCACAAAGACCTAACATAATATTTGGAGGGCAAACATTGGAGTAAACACCGCCACAACCTTGAGGTTACCTTCGTGTCAAGTCCTGGAGAAGAACACCCTACAGGAATCACTGTGTAAATGCTTCTCTCTATATGACCAAGTGCCAATTCGCTGAAAACATTTCTAACTTCTGACCGTATAAATCCACCATTTACGATTTAAATTATCGAAATAACTGTTGAATTTCAGTAAATAATGAAATCAAAGGGGGCAAATTAATATATTTGATGCGTTACTGGCTGCTATATCACCTTAATGACAGTTAGTGAATGGATGGGCAATATTACTTGTAACAAAATGAAAGAGCAACAAGATTGGTATATATCTGAACATAATATTTCCTTATATATACATCACAATACAACAACACATTTGTACAGATTTTCTTACATTTTCACTCTATGAAACAATTTACAGTATGCAATAAATGATTATAGGATATAATGTAATTTGTATTAAATACCAAACTGACTGTCCAACTTTGACTCGTCGGTCTCTTTAAAATGGAGAAAACTAATGTAGAAACTAAAATACCCTTCTCCATCAATCACAGTGAGAATAAAACAGCACATAAAATACTTAAATGTTTTTACCATAGCAGATAAACCGACAACTGACAGGGAAACATGGCAATGTCTTATCACGATCCTAACTTAAAGGGGTACAGGTCCAGTTCTGTTACCATATATCCTTAACTAAAGGAGTACAGGTCCAGTTCTGTTACCATATATCCTTAACTAAAGGAGTACAGGTCCAGTTCTGTTACCATATATCCTTACTTAAAGGGGTACAGGTCCAGTTCTGTTACCATATATCCTTACTTAAAGGAGTACAGGTTCAGTTCTGTTACCATATATCCTTACTTAAAGGGGTACAGGTTCAGTTCTGTTACCATATATCCTTAATTAAAGGGGTACAGGTCCAGTTCTGTTACCATATATCCTTACTTAAAGGGGTACAGGTCCAGTTTTGTTACCATATATCCTTACTTAAAGGGGTACAGGTCCAGTTCTGTTACCATACGACCTTACTTAAAGGGGTACAGGTCCAGTTCTGTTACCATACGACCTTACTTAAAGGGGTACAGGTCCAGTTCTGTTACCATACGACCTTACTTAAAGGGGTACAGGTCCAGTTCTGTTACCATACGACCTTACTTAAAGGGGTACAGGTCCAGTTCTGTTATTATACATGCTGGGTTTTAGAAGTCTACATGAGAAGGATATAGTTCACTTCTACACTCACGGGAACCGGTCCATAGAGAACCAGGGCAAGCAAGTTGGCAATTTCAAACACCCAGTAGCCCCTTTTGGAAAGCAATCGAACCAGTGAGCAACAAGGACTCTTCATGATTTCTTTAAATTTGTGCAAGGCCCCTTTGCAAGAATAATGCATTATTACTGGACCTGGACCACTTAATAACTTAATATTATGAATATTATGCTTTTTCGGTCTATCAACAAACAGAAAAGGTAAATTAAAATACAAAATGTCAAATATCACCATATGCATTCTGGATCTGACAGATGTAATTTTCAAACAAAGCAATATTCTAAAATCATTGTGTACATTGGGATTTTCCCTTTGATAGAATGGAAGAGTAAAATAATACTGCCGGCAAAATTAACGAAATTATATAGAATCTTCATACACAGGATTCTGCTGTGAAAGTTTGCTGAATAAATATGCAAATTACCAATAGCACCATACACACCTGTGAAACATAATCCCTGCTCTGTGTTCAATACCATATATATATATATATATATATATATATATATATATATATATATATATATATATATATATATATATTTCTGAATAAAACTTTAATTCTTTAATTGATGATTATGCTAAAAGTCACCCAGTTTTGCCATGTTCACTTGCGCAGTCACGGGATGAAATGAAAAGATTGGTCCGTATTTCTATTCCCAAGTCATATAGAAAAACATCTGTCTGCTTAATGTTACCATGGTAACATATCTACACCTTTATCAAATCACAAGACGGTGGGATCACCAATGAAATATCATCTCAAAAGTAAAGAATAAAACATAATCATAAGACAGATCAGTTTCACGAGAATGAATCTTGGAGAAATATGTACAGTGTTGATAATTTCTGAGGAAAATGATACAGACGAGCTAAACCTGATAGTCTGAATGTTTAACATATTCAACAAGATATCAGAACAAATATGCTAATTAATGTCATTTCAAAATATTATTTGTGTTTGTTTAAAAATTAAAATGTTGGATTATTGGGGAAAAGCATTATAATTCAATTCTGAACATTTCATTTCTGTGCATATTTCTCATAGTATAAAAAACTCAGGACAGAGATCTGTTAACGGACGTTTATCATGACCTAGAATTATGCCTCGATTTGAACTTAAACAGCTCAATAATCACAATAGAATTATATAGCAGGTGCAATTACCAACAAATACTCTATAATACCAAGCCATGCAAGCCATGAATAACCCTCCAACCCTAATTCTCACTTTGTTTTTCCCAGAGGAAAGAAACTCAAAGTGATATCCCCCACTTAACTATACTGATTAAAACGTATGGTCATTCCGAAAACTTGTGGGTTTTTTTTTATAGAAAATGTATGGTTTTTCTGTTTCTTTATCATATCAAATGAAATATTATTTTGGTGTCTGAACATGTTCAATTTCATATACTTGCATGCATTTGGTATTTTAAACAAAATATCTGGCTTAATTTGAAATAATAATAATAATAATTATTATTATTATAGCATCTAACCCATTTGGTAAATAACAATTCTAAGGTTGGTAATGTAAAAATAACAATAACAGAACCCATTCTCGATATCTGAATATATCAGCCTATTCCTATCGAAACAATGACAGAGCTTGATACAACACAGCGCAAAAACTCATTTTTAGAATTGAAATAAAAGTACATATCCAATTCGCTCTCTAAACCGAGATATATTTTATGATTAAAAAGCAGAGGTTTTGATTTAATAACGACTCATCATGAATTAATTGTCAAATCGCTGAGAAAATAAACATTGGGGAGAGCTTGATGTTATGATTATTTGCAAAAATGGTCATGTAACTGAAAGCAAGCAGCATTTTGAACTCAACATTTTGAAACACAACATTTTGATCTGAACATTTTAAACTCAATTTCTTCAATGATTTCTATTCTCAGATAGAAATAAACATTTAAAAAAATAACACCAAATGCGTTGTTATAAAAATATAAACAAATATTACTGAAAAGGTCCATTTTTCCCTTAAATGCGACTGAGACACAAATTCTTTTAACAAAAAGCTGAGCCTATTTCTGCAAGGAGGAGGTGGTTTCATCATGCTTCAGACCTGTCTAGTTTGAACGCTGTGTGTTTTGGGAGACGGCGCGCACTGGCCATAACCTTTAAAGTAGCTCTTCTTTGATAAAATAAAATGCAATGAGATAATCCTTGACGATTTCAATACTAAGAATGCTTGATATAATGCTAAAAAAAATTGCAAATTATTATCGTGGTATTGCAAAGCACAGCTTTGTTAAAGCATATTCTACATCAAACTGCAGCAAAATAGAGTTATTTACCAGAGGATTTGTAAAAGACTTTCCATGCACTTGTAGAGATTTGATAGGCTTTCTGGAGATATCCTTAACAATTTCAAAACTTTCAGCTGGCCATGTTGTTTTTGCAGTACTTGGTAGACTTTTCAGAAACTGGCATGGTTCTTCTAAATATTTATGCTGTGGGTTGTGTGAGTGACAGGTGGTGAGGAAGATGCCTCGCTGGGATTGTGAAATACAAGTATGACATTAAATACCATGCCCAGTATAAGAAGCTTTTAGTCACTCTCCTCAAGCAGCTTGGGAGCAGACGTGGAGTGTGCACAGTTTCTACTTCACGGCGCGTGCTTTTAAAATGTAGAAAGGCAGAATTTCAAGCTTTAGCGCTACTTGACCTGTTTGGACCCAGTCCTTCAGTTTGCAATAGGCCTCCTCTATATCTGGGTTTATACAAAGAAATAATATTCCTCATTTTCAAGGCAATAAAAATGCTATTAAAAACTCAAGTAAATCATCGAAATTTTGTTGTTTTTAACATATTTCCTAGGCCGGAAAAATCTCCCGAGATTCTTATTTCATGTCAGAAAGTTTGGTTTGGAATGACAACTTGTGAGCTGTTATATTGTGGATGTTACCAGATAACAAAGAAATCCACTGCCTCAAACTAGTCTGCTGCATGAGGTAGTCTTAGCTCTCATCCACTTTTCCTCAAAGATTTCATTTTTTCTGTCCTGATCTTCAAATAATGACCAAATGCAAATTGGCGTTTGGACAATAGCTAGCATGATAGGAAACTGGGAGGTCAAATGATAAATAATCCCTGTTCAGAACCCTCCAAGTTCATCCAAAATTAATTATAGCAGTTATATCATATGTACATATACAGTTATTCGGCAAAATTTCACTTCTCGTACATATGTATGTTATAATTATACAAAAATCTGACCAGTTTGTACATAATTATTTAACCAGATCCTTCTCGAATATTCCCTTATTTAACAAGTGAAAGCTACATAAAACAGACCTTGCAGTTGAGTAGTTGAGGATTGAAACAAACAAATATAGACATGCAAAACTTGTGTATAACACTTAAATATTTGGCTGATCTATATAGTCTGGTCCCCTCTCCCTAGGTCTTTCTATTTCTTACATGAGGAGGCAGCCATATTGAAATCTGATGTTGACCTCGCGACAGACGCCAAATTGTTAGTTTCCACTACATTACCTTTATGCTCATTGCATGTCAATTCTCCTGCCTGATTTCCTGACACAGGTTACCTGCAGAAATGATACTTCTGTATCCATGGCAACATAACTGTTATTTCTGCTGCAGACATTCTTGATTTTGTTTCACATATCCTCCAGAGGATGGTTGAGATAGTGCCATAGTTTCAAAATAAACATATCTTCTTCATTCAGAAGAATCAAAATAGCAGTATAATTCATCCCCAAGATTGAGAATAGTTTCAGTTTCTTGAAGATCCTATGAAGAAGTATATTCAATAAACATACATCATATCCATTCTGAACACTTGTATACAAATTCACAAACTGTACATTAATGAATGAATTCCATGGCATTTTTCCGGAGTTGAGCTGTACCTTTGTTGGGTACAGCATAAATTCTATATTCCAACATCTTTGAATCCAGGTTGTCACCAGTGACATCCACACTTAACTCTTCCAGTGACAAATCCATGACAGGGATTGGATAAGACAAAAAAATATTTACTCCAGCACTGGAAGAGTTAAGATTGTCCCTTGTTATCCATCTATTTGAGCGTCATGGATTTCCAGACTATTTTCTGTTCAGTCATATAACATTAAATATTAATAATTTCCCTCTTATTTCCCCCTATACCGAAGCGATATTCCTCATACATGACTCAGTGGAATTTGTTTTGACCCAGAGTATGAGGGATTTGTATATTTTGACATCCGTGAAGGATGAGAGTACTGGCTTCTTCCACATAACCGGGCGTTGAACCGCCGCCATGAGTCTATCGTTTTACTGGACCATATCCAGAATCCGGATGTAATTCCTACAACTAGACACATAAAATATTTGAGCATGAACACTGAGTAGTCAGGAGTGACATAGTCTTCTGTGCATGGACAGTTGTGTGCCTCTTCCCACCTCAGGCGGTAGTGCTGCTCATAGAAATAACACGCGATGACAATGGTGGCTGGCACCGTGTACAAAACACTGAACACTCCGATTCTGATCATCAGTTTTTCCAGTTTCTCGGTTTTGGCACGGCCTTGCTGTTTAATGACATTTCTGATGCGGAATAAAGAAACGAATCCGGCCAGGAGAAAGCTAGTTCCAATGAGGAGGTAGACGAAGAGGGGCGCGAGGACGAAGCCTCGCAGATTGTCAAGGTTTTGATTCCCTACGAAGCAAATGCCAGCGATTGGGTCACCATCGACTGAACTCATGGCGAGGACCGCAATGCTCTTGATGGATGGGATGAGCCATGCTGCCAGATGGAAGTACTGAGAGTACGAGTTGATCGCCTCGGTGCTCCACTTGAGACCCGCAGACAGGAACCAGGTGAAACTCAGAATCACCCACCAGAGGGAGCTAGCCATGCTGAAGAAATACACAAGGAGGAAGACCACGGTGCATACAGCTGGACCTGTTGTGTCGTACCTGACGATCTTCTTGCCGTCGATATCGTCGCATGCGACGGCCTCCGCGCCCATAATGAGCCGAATGATGTAGCCGATGCTGACCATCAAGTAACAGGCGCTGAGGAAGATGATGGGTCGCTCGGGGTACTTGAACCGCCCCATGTCGATGAAGAAGGTGAGGACAGTCACCGCTGTGGATATGCAACACAACACAGACCATAACCCAATCCAAAACTGAGCGAATGTTTTTTCATCATGGTTAAAATAGACACTCTGACAAGACATGGCACAATTGGACTGTCCTCCTGTTTGCAAGCGGTTGTAGTAACCAGAACTCTGGTTCATGACCCGGACTAACGGTTCGCGACACTTGCACGAACAGTCCTTGAGGGTGGTACCGGGAAGTGGCAACTGCGTAACTGGATGGTGCGGATACTTCTGAGCTGGTGTTGGCCTTTCTGTGGTGTTGAAGTCCATACAGAGTTGATCCTTGTCACCATATTCCGGTAAACTGTCGCATCTCATGCGTTCAGGCCACGCGAACCCGTACTGTCTCATGAGCGGCGAACAACCGGACTTGGCACGCTCGCAGACGCTTCGACAAGCCGGGAGAGGCTTGTGATAGTTTGTCATACAAATAGGAGCATACATACTGCACAAGAAGAACTTCAAATCCGGAGAACACTGGATCTCAACCAGAGGCCAGAACTGATGCACCTCCAATCCAGCCTCCTCCTGGGTGTCATGGTTAAACTGGTTGGGCATGTAAGTCAGGTTGTAGCCAATCCCCCGGCACATAGGGATTGTGATTTCCTGGCATTTTCTAGGTTGGTCACTCCCTGCTTCTATGCTTTGTGTCCAACATGACAATACAAGAAACATGAACAACACGCTCCCAACACTTACTGCCATCCTAAAGTCTTTGTCTGATCCAAATTTCGCAGACATTTTGATTTCAAGACAAAATCAATCCTTAAATTGTATTTAATATCCTTTTAATATTAATCTCAGGTGAGACTTCCTGTTACTGGCATGTTTATCTCAATGTTTGCTTCTTTTTTAGGCTTAATATATTGTGATATAGCCAAGTTAGTGTATTCACATTTTCCTCCAGTACATTTTCCCTGTTGTCAGATTTCACGCCAATTTGCGCCTAATCGTTGATGCTGACTTTCCGGGTGAAAAAAAAATACGTTGCCAGGTTCGTGTGTGCTCCGCTAAACTCCCGGAAAGGCCTCCGTCCAAGCCTGAGCAATATTGTTGCTTAATGCAGTCGGAAGCTTCTTATGTCAGCTGTGTAGGCTTGGCAGTGAGGATTATTGAGGAGTGAAACTGTGTTGCTGCTTGCAGTCCACGCACAGCCTTCTAGCAGCTCTGAGAATGGATAAAATTCCACAGGTAGGAAATGGCGTACTCCTGTACGTTATGCTACAAGTGTGTGTATATGTATGTATAACATCCGATGAAGACCTCAGGTCTGACTGACAGATATATAGCCAGGGGCGGCGGTTTTGTGCACCTTGCTCCTCGCAGCCTCGCAGAAATGACACTTTGTGTTTCTGTTCTCTCTCGTGGAAGAAACTGTCTGGTCGTTAGTCGCATGTAATTGACAGCTGCCGCGCCTGTCAATCAAGTGACGTCACTCTCAGGCCACGCCTACTCGTTAATCACTCTGCCTCGCCGATGAGAAATCGACACACTTGCCCAGTAGATGGTGCGCTGTTTGGATCGTAACTCTCTCGCTCTGCCTTCACCACTTCAGCGTCTTTTTCTGGCAAATCTACAAATAGAAGGAAGAAAGTAACAGTGAGAGGTGACCTACATATGTGACACACACGTCTATGTACATAACATAGCCGTCCTAAGTACGCTGAGAATTTACTCTGGATTTTTATGCTAACAAAACCGCATAAAGGGCAGGTACTCGGGTTACAAGGGGACGGCGAGGTTCCCCATTCACCCACCAACTCTCCGCAGCCCCCCTTGACAAATAGCTCTGCCTCGGCTTTTGAAAGATGCACAAATCGCACAGCATGTGATTTTATCAATTTGTCCTCTCTTTTATTTACTTCTCTAAAGATTTGCATTGTGGTCCCCGCATTATTCTCCGCGGAGTTTATTGTTGGGTTCTCATGGAGACAGGCTGATTCCTGACGCAGTTATCCGCCCCAGCTGGACCGGGCGATCACCTGCAGAGAACGCTCACAATTACAAGAGCCAAAGCTGCGTGTGTGTTAGCTTCTAAATCTTCCCACCATTTCATTTTTAACTTGTTAACTACTTAGCAACCCTATATAATTCAAGTTCAGCTATTTAAATCAATCATTGAATTTTATGATAACATGTATGCTGTTTTTTTTCTGAGTGATGCAAGTTTCTATTTGCACCAGTTATTACATTTTATCATCTTAACTCAGTTTTAATCGATGTGAACGTTTCACAATCAAATGTTTCATCAATGGAATCTTTTTAATAGAAATTATTTTCTTTCACAAGAATAAAGATTTTCTCACTTTGAGAAAAAAATTAATTGAGACATCCCCCAATATTTTTTTTATTAAGATATCCATCCCCCCCAATATGTGTTGGTGTGGTTAAGTGTGGGTAATGACCTTGCGAGGAGTGAGGGAGCTCGGCCCTTTATACAGTGTGATATTTACTCCCGATACTCAAGTGTGAAATCACTCAATGGTGAAACTGACAAAGAAAAAGGTGCTAAAAAGATTAGTCTTTGGGCGGGAGTAATGATGTTATAAATGGAGTGTACAGGCCACGCCCCCTAGATTCAACTCACGTCACTGAGGCCAAGCCAATGGCCCCAGTTACGGATAATCAATCAGCAAAAATAAAAATAATTAAATGAGCGCAGTTAACCATACTCATTATTACAATCGATCTGAGACTATTTAAATTTTCCGGAAATTATTTGTTTTTATTCATACATAATCAAAGGTCATGTCGATTGAGTAACAACTAATTTTGTGTGGCCTGAGATCAGCTTTAAAATATCAAAGCCACTATTAGCGAAAATGTCAACATTTTGTCTTACTTTGCTCTGGGATATTTGTAAAGCGGCAATGATTTGTATGAGCGCTACGATATAGGGTGTTGTTAAACCACACAATAAACTCAGGCGTACTCTAGCAAGGATTTAAACCTGAAAGACAATTTGACTACATTTGAATAGATTTTCCATCTGTTTTATTGTGTGGACGAAATTTAGCACAGTAAATCTATTTTTTACTGTGAGGTCCTATATATACGTATGGGATATCTTTTCCTTAATCTTTGAAGAATATGACTTTCTTTGCGCTCAGATTCTGATCCAAACTCTTAGCAAACAAATTTAGTTTTAATTGAGTGAAAAGTCTTCATCTCAACGGACCCACATTGTGTATACCACGCAAATACATATAAAAATACCTCTTTTAGATGTGCCTCACCCCGGGAGTAATAAACATTATGATATTTGAACTATCTCAACCCAAAGCCTAAAACCAAAGTGAAAATAAACAAAATCTGAACTCGTTAGATTTGATCTTGAGAGTATTGGTTGTAGAGTTTTACCTGTAGTTAGTCAGATGGGAGCGGCGTGGAATCTCGCAGTGTGCTGACAGTTGTGGGTTTATTTTACAATGTTAAATTAGCAAATAGTCGCGGATTTGGCAAGTATGTGTAATGTTTACTGTCACAAATAACGGGACGTGTGAGGGGATATATGTTATAACCTAGCCGTCACTGCCCGTCTCGCCCCCACACAGCTTCACAACTCTCTAATAAAGTTGATCTCAGAATCTCCCGATAATACATGTCTGTCGCTTTATCCATGTGATGTGTGGCAAACTTTGTTTCAAATTTCTATAGAAAAAGAAAACAACGGGAAACAAAACCGCTTATAATTAAAGGGTCGATAATGAACATTTGATAAAACGTAGAAATCATTGAACAACTTGTTAACGTATTTCTTTTCAGTGGAGTATATAGGGGTTAAATTATATGAATTACTCCCTTTGTTTATTTTATTATTGAACTTCAAAGCTCATTGACAGTCAACATGCCCGTTAGAACGTCAAACAAGGTTAATTATACGAAAACTATGCTAAATGGTGTGTGTTTTTTCTTCATTTAAAGTCATACCCCCCAACAAATAATGTATACATAAATATCAGAAGAAAGAAAGCCCCTATGAGCAAAGTGCTCTGGTCGATGACTTCACAGATGTCTTTGCTGTT
Organism: Amphiduros pacificus; assembly: GCA_949316495.1. Classification (NCBI taxonomy): domain Eukaryota; kingdom Metazoa; phylum Annelida; class Polychaeta; order Phyllodocida; family Hesionidae; genus Amphiduros; species Amphiduros pacificus. The sequence goes on along the minus strand of OX439011.1, from coordinate 15,799,971 downwards.
ACTTACATCAATACCTCATAATATAAGATCTTATGAGGTATTGCTGATAGATGCATTAATTATTTTTCCAAAAATCTTTATCTTTCTCATTGCAGAAAGGAAGCCATTATTAAAGTAAAAAAATTATGACTAAAAATGCATTTGTTTTTTAAAAAGATATTTTGAAGAATTAATTAGATTGAATGGAGATTGCAGAAATGAATATTTTTTTATGAGGACAAAACACAATGGAGAAAATGAGACACTTTTTTCCAACCTTGGGCCCGGATTTGGTTGAGTGTAGATTCTCACGCAATGTGAGCAGCTCAGTGTAGTGAGATTAGCAAATACTGGGGCGATTATATCATGTGTCAGACCCAGATAATCTGCTCATGTCTGTAACTAACTACTTTAATCTCACATCACTACAATTACGGTGATGACTGTCCTGCTCACAGGCACACCAATAGTCAGAACACAGGCACACCAATAGTCAGAACACAGGCACACCAATAGTCAGAACACAGGCACACCAATAGTCAGAACACAGGCACACCAATAGTCAGAACACAGGCACACCAATAGTCAGAACACAGGCACACCAATAGTCAGAACACAGGCACACCAATAGTCATAACACAGGCACACCAATAGTCAGAACACAGCCAACACTGGGACCCGGATCGTGTCACTATTCCTGCTCACAGGCACACCAATGCTCAGAACACAGCTAACACTGGGACCCGGATCGTGTCACTATTCCTGCTCACAGGCACACCAAACTTTAGGATGATGAATTGTATATGAATGTATAGGGATGTGAAATTGTATATGAATGTATAGGGATGGTGATTTTTAAGTATATGTTACATCACAAAAGATGCATTAGCAATTATTATTTGCACAGTTGAAAGGAAAATCTATATTCACACACCCAGTACTCGATCTAGGAGCTTGTATGTTATTAATTGCACATTGAAAATGTAGTTGTTTTTGACAAATACATGAGAAGTAAATGTTCTTCATAGCAACGTAGCGCACATATATTCGAAGAAAGAGAGTTATATTGGACATTATTTCAAAACAAAGGGTGCGCATGTAATGTTAACCCCACGGAGGAACTAAAAATGGACCAAATTAAAATATTGGAAGTTTAAGCTCAGATCACAATCTCCGTCAAGAGCAGGGAATCCATCATGATGATAATAACGTAGTAATCAAGTTATGCTCAGGCAAGTGACTCCTTCACCATGATTCACGCCTCCATTATTACGTCAACGTATTCACCATCTATTATCGCTCATTTCACATAATATGCTCTGCTTTGTATTGCCAATTCACATGTAAAAGCCACCCTCTTTGTTATTTAGATATTCTACTATTTTTACAATAATTGTTATTTTTTATCATTATGATTATTACTGATATTTTGCTGGGGTTTGATAGCTATAATATGGACTTTGTTTGGATCCAAGGACACATGGAATTACCCAAACGTGAATTATACCAAACCATACAACAATCCTTTCACTCAGATCAAATGTTTATAAAAATCTTCATTTGAGTTATCACAGGAGACAATAGAATCTAGCTTGTACATTGTTCACAACTGGTTTTTAAAAAAATAAAAAAACGGTGATTTTTTTTAAATGTCAAAAGTACAAAGCGCAAGTTGTAGTTAGTGATAAGGAGAAAGTTAATAGAGTTGATCCGGGACATATCAAGACATCATATCGTCCTCTACATTCACAGTAGCAACGACACAACTGTATCCAGTTTGCTCCTTATTCAGATTTTTAAGTATCACTATGGTCGATGCAACAATTCTATAGCCTCCTTCATATGGCAAAAATAAAATAAAATAAAATGAAACTAAAGATTTCGAACCGGACTTTAAGTCGCGATATGTGAAATAGTCGTTTAGAGGATATAATTTTAACGGTTCAATAAAAAAATGTCTTTTTATTATTCTCAGGGGTGAAATGTATATGATTGCGTGACAAAATTCAAACCAGTTTCACCCCACGCATCAATATTTCGTTTTCAAGAATTCATCATGGTGTCCGTTTCACCTTCCACGCACTTGTCATTACTTAGATGTTGTCGACATATATTGGCATATGTCTGAGCTGAAACTTTGCACCCACATACTTAGCTCGCTACTGATCACAATTTGACATGTTAAGGTATGAAATGATTTAATATTATTTTTATTTACATGATGCTTGCACGCAATTGACTGAGTTACAGCCCCCTCCTTCCTATATAGAACCTCATAGCACCAAAAATGGTCCATAAGGGATGGTAACAGTCAAGCGCGCGATTAAGAAACATTTAACTCTCTTTGTCTTTCTAAGATCTCACATTTCCTCTGTATGAATATAAAAAAAAATTGTTATTGTTATTTCATATATGTCACAATGCACTGGATGGAATTATTTGTGAAATATGAAGGTTTGTGACCATTTCATAAGCGTTTAAGTTTGCAAGCTCTGGATATATATATTCATTTTGAAGTATATAATATGAGATGGTCTTTCACAGTATATCACCTTCTTGACTATAATGAACTCATCTTACATTTTGCTTGCTGAATCTTCTTTTGATATATAGATAACAAAAAATCTATTTTTAATGGAATTTGTGGATTGTTTGACTTTGGTTATGACCTATGCTTGACCTGTATTGTGAGAATATCAACATCAAAGGCAACACTCTTTTGCCGCTCATCATCATTTTCCCACCTGTATTCATTTCCAATTAATTTTCTCACCCCCACAATTAAGTACAGTCTCCACCATGGCGACGAGGAAGGGTCTGGGCTTATTTCACAAAAAAAACAAGATTATAAATCTAAAACTGAGCTCAACTTCCCAATATTAATCTGATATAAGTCGGATATAATCCTAAGCGGATTGTTCAAAGTTTTATAACAGGAATAGTAGTCTGTCACGGGAAAACACAACAAAGTATTACTAAAATGCACAATATAATTTCATTTTCAAGCGGGCACAGTTTCATGTGCCCCTACTTGAGGTGACAGTCTCTATATATTTGAATTCCATGGAGACCCACTGTAAGATTACAGAATACACATTTCATTTTCACGATAATCTGTTTTTTTAACCTTTACATTTCACTCCTACACCTAATATGTGGTCAGTTTTCATATTCCACAAACAAGTTCACCTTCTTTGCGGTCAGTCACAAACATGTTTTGGGATATTCAAAGTCTTTCTCTTCACATCCAACCTAAACCTACTATGAGGTCAGCCTACACATTCCACACACACACGTCCAACTACTATGAGGTCAGCCTACACATTCCACACACATGTCCACCTACTATGAGGTCAGCCTACACATTCCACACACATGTCCACCTACTATGAGGTCAGCCTACACATTCCACACACACGTCCACCTACTATGAGGTCAGCCTACACATTCCACACACACGTCCACCTACTATGAGGTCAGCTTACACATTCCACACACATGTCCACCTACTATGAGATCAGCCTACACATTCCACACACATGTCCACCTTCTATGAGGTCAGCCTACAGATTCCACACACACGTCCACCTACTATGAGATCAGCCTACACATTCCACACACACGTCCACCTACTATGAGGTCAGCCTACAGATTCCACACACACGTCCACCTACTATGAGGTCAGCCTACACATTCCACACACATGTCCACCTACTATGAGGTCAGCCTACAGATTCCACACACACGTCCACCTACTATGAGGTCAGCCTACACATTCCACACACACACGTCCACCTACTATGAGGTCAGCCTACACATTCCACACACACGTCCACCTACTATGAGGTCAGCCTACACATTCCACACACACACGTCCACCTACTATGAGGTCAGCCTACACATTCCACACACACGTCCACCTACTATGAGGTCAGCCTACACATTCCACACACACACATGTCCACCTACTATGAGGTCAGCCTACACATTCCACACACACACGTCCACCTACTATGAGGTCAGCCTACACATTCCACACACACACGTCCACCTACTATGAGGTCAGCCTACACATTCCACACACACGTCCACCTACTATGAGGTCAGCCTACACATTCCACACACATGTCCACCTACTATGAGGTCAGCCTACACATTCCACACACACGTCCACCTACTATGAGGTCAGCCTACACATTCCACACACATGTCCACCTACTATGAGGTCAGCCTACACATTCCACACACATGTCCACCTACTATGAGGTCAGCCTACACATTCCACACACACGTCCACCTACTATGAGGTCAGCCTACACATTCCACACACACACATGTCCACCTACTATGAGGTCAGCCTACAGATTCCACACACACGTCCACCTACTATGAGGTCAGCCTACACATTCCACACACACGTCCACCTACTATGAGGTCAGCCTACACATTCCACACACACACGTCCACCTACTATGAGGTCAGCCTACACATTCCACACACACACGTCCACCTACTATGAGGTCAGCCTACACATTCCACACACACGTCCACCTACTATGAGGTCAGCCTACACATTCCACACACACATGTCCACCTACTATGAGGTCAGCCTACACATTCCACACACACGTCCACCTACTATGAGGTCAGCCTACACATTCCACACACACACGTCCACCTACTATGAGGTCAGCCTACACATTCCACACACACACGTCCACCTACTATGAGGTCAGCTTACACATTCCACACACATGTCCACCTACTATGAGGTCAGCCTACACATTCCACACACACGTCCACCTACTATGAGATCAGCCTACACATTCCACACACACGTCCACCTACTATGAGATCAGCCTACACATTCCACACACACGTCCACCTACTATGAGGTCAGTTTTCACGTTACTGTTCCATTGTCAATCTCAATAGAGATTCAATCTTCTTGATCAAAATACTTTTTATCATTGAAATACAAATTTTCATCTCTTTGACCACCTGCACAAACACGATTTTAATAAATAGAGAATGTCGCGGATTTACACATCTTCAGAACAAGAAACCAGGTTCTCTGCGCATATGCCAAGATCTCTTGCTGCTCAGCCATTGTAAATATTCACCATTCTGTGACAGTTAACTTGTCTGTCATAATAACAAGGAGACAAAACAGCACTCGGTGATGTTAATAATAGCACGGCCTCTATCGCAACACCAGAGACTTGCATGTGTCATTTTTGGAATCACAAATGAAGCGCACAAACTTACCGCTGAGATATATGACCTGCAGTGTCGCTGCAGTTCCTTGTCCACTGTCCGTGATAGCAATACAATGGGCAGGGAAGTGTCTGGCGGGAGATGAAGGCCCCTGTGCACATCGTGACAGCGTCGTCATCAGTGTTCTGAACACCGCGGCTACGCAGGCAACCTACTACCTTCCCTGCTCACCTCAGCATCCCTAGCGCCTCAAGGAGATGCTAAACCCCCCTTCTTCTGTTATAATATTACCTCACCTTCCCTGCTCACCTCAGCATCCCTGGCGCCTCAAGGAGATGCTAAACCCCCCTTCTTCTGTTATAATATTACCTCACCTTCCCTGCTCACCTCAGCATCCCTGGCACCTCAAGGAGATGTTAAACCCCCCTTCTTCTGTTATAATATTAACTCACCTTCCCTGCTCACCTCAACATCCCTGGCGCCTCAAGGAGATGCTAACACCCCTTCTTCTGTTATAATATTAACTCACCTTCCCTGCCCACTTCAACATCCCTGGCGCCTCAAGGAGATGCTAACCCCCCCTTATTCTGTTTCAGTATAAACTCACCTTCATCGCTCACTTCAGCATCCCCGGCGCCTTAAGGACATGCTAAACCCCCCTTCTTCTTTGGCCACCCCAACAAATGGCGCTTCAAGGTGATGACAAGAGAGCAATTTCAATCATTTTCAGTGTGAGAGTCAGTCTTTACTGATATTAATTTTTATTTTTAAATTCACTGATAATTTTTTTTCTTTCTGTTCTAAAGAGTTTTTTAATCTCCTTTTTATCTTTGATATTATGTCATCCCATCAAAATAGCAACCTTTACTATAAATACAATGTTCCTCCAAACCTCTACGCCACGCCTCTATTTTTATCAAACTTTATTATTCTATTCGCAAATCTAACTATTCATCCATATTTGTGAAGCATTATTTTCAATATTAAAGTTTTTTTGTGTTTGTCATGGGAAAATAAGGGGGTGGAAAAGCATGTTAGCCCCGCCTGAGGGCGCCAGCAGTGTGTCGTGGCCGTGAGACGCTACCTCTCCAGCTTCACAACTACAATTAGTTAATGCTGCGTTACCATGGCAACGCTATGGGAGTCATCTTCGTGTCTAATTGTGACAAGCCGACGTACACGTGTAGTTATAGCAGACGAAAGACGGGTCTGTTACCCGCTAGATGCTTTTTTGTAGCCTTTTTTTGTAAGGTCTCAGGGGGGAAATGAGATAGCGAGATTTCCCTGATAGCGCCTGAAGCCTTACTTCCGCTTCAATATTAAAAGCATCTCAGAGATTTTAAAAAAAGGTATCAATTCTCATGTGTGCTTATTGAAAGTATGGCTTTGTATTGTTATCTGGGTTACATGTAAAATGTATCATGACCTTAGGCTTTGATACTCCTCTTATGAACATCTTATTGTGTTTTACACAGGACGTCATATTGTACAGAATACTGGTATAGCCCATATTGGGTGCTATATTGGTAGCCCATATAGTTTGATTTAAATGTAGGCCATATTGTTTGGATTACAGGTGGCCCATATTGTGTGGTATACTGGTAGCCCATATTGTGTGCTATATTGTTAGCCCATATTGTGTGGTATACAGGTAGCCCATATTGTGTGCTATACTGGTAGCCCATATTGTGTGGTATACAGGTGGCCCATATTGTGTGCTATACTGGTAGCCCATATTGTGTGGTATACCGGTAGCCCATATTGTGTGGTATACTGGTAGCCCATATTGTGTGGTATACCGGTAGCCCATATTGTGTGCTATATTGTTAGCCCATATTGTGTGGTATACAGGTAGCCCATATTGTGTGCTATACTGGTAGCCCATATTGTGTGGTATACAGGTGGCCCATATTGTGTGCTATACTGGTAGCCTATATTGTGTGGTATACCGGTAGCCAATATTGTGTGGTATACTGGTAGCCCATATTGTGTGGTATACCGGTAGCCCATATTGTGTGGTATACTGGTAGCCCATACTGTGTGGTATACTGGTAGCCCATACTGTGTGGTATATTGGTAGCCCATATTGTGTGGTATACTGGTAGCCCATATTGTGTGGTATACTGGTAGCCAATATTGTGTGGTATACTGGTAGCCCATATTGTGTGGTATACTGTAGCCCATATTGTGTGGTTTACCGGTAGCCCATATTGTGTGGTATACTGGTAGCCCATACTGTGTGGTATACTGGTAGCCCATATTGTGTGGTATACTGGTATATTGTGTGGTATACTGGTAGCCCATATTGTGTGGTATACTGGTAGCCCATATTGTGTGGTATACTGGTAGCCCATACTGTGTGGTATACTGGTAGCCCATATTGTGTGGTATACTGGTAGCCCATATTGTGTGGTATACTGGTAGCCCATATTGTGTGTTATAATGTAGCCCATATTGTGTGGTATACTGGTAGCCCATATTGTGTGGTATACTGGTAGCCCATATTGTGTGGAATACTGGTAGCCCATATTGTGTGGTATACCGGTTGCCCATATTGTGTGGTATACTGGTAGCCCATATTGTGTGCTATACTGGTAGCCCATATTGTGTGCTATACTATTGAATAATCTTCAAGTTATCTCTCAATAACATGTGTTAAATACAATAGTCTGCAACAAAATGGCAACAAAAATCAGTTGCTTCATTCGCTGAACATTATTGTATCTTTTGTATCGGCTTAAGAATAACATACAGCTGGCAATATCCTTCTTGACAACGGAGCACAAATTCTCTGTATAAACCGCTTTAAATTTGTATTTTCCTCGCGTGTTCACCAATTCTATTCGTTGATTCTGTTGAATATAAAGTTTGAATACCAGAGAGAGCTGATTCACTGAAAATTGTACCCTTTTTATTCAACCGACATATTCATACGAAACGGACATAAATGTTATTTGTTATACGTTTTAATTCAAAACAGTAATCTGGGTACTTGTAAGATGTCATGTGATTTGATGAAGATCATCTCCTGGTACTTTACAAGTGAGATTGGCATATTCAAGAGATGTACATTTCTACATGGTTGATTTCTGACAAGTACATTGCACAAAGTCCACATGCTCCAAGCTGACACTGAATAAACCATCTTCACATTGACAGCCTGGGAATTTTATGGAATTTTAAACACAAATATTATCCAAAATGCAACTTGTATGATTTTTTAAAATCATTTTATATTGCAGATGAATAGCGCTATATTTGTGCTAATGTGCGTCATATTTCTATGAACAATAACCTGGGTAATTATAAGAGAGATATTTTCATGGCTACCTTTTTTCACGTGACAATATGAATGTCATGACCCGAAGCCCTGACCTCTGACCTGACCTGATGACCTCTTGCTCTCATCTTGCTGAGCTCTCAGAATGACACATTTTCCTCATTGACAGCCGGTTTTATCACCAAACACACATTGATGATACTGTTGTATAATTATAGCGATAAAGTCAATTTAAATGTAGCTTTTCTCACTTAAAGAAACAAGATATCACGGAGATAAAGACACAATAATTCCTTATACTTGATGGGAGTGAAATGTGTGAAGGTTTCATATAAAACTTGTCGTATAATATGGAAAGGCGGATACAGTATTTTTCTGGGTTCCACTTTGCAATTTCTTTTTAACTGTCTCATTGCTGATAGATGTACCCACCAAATTACCCATCTTTTAAGAAAAGAATATGAATTTATCATGGACATTATTATTTCTGAAGTGGGGGCTAGAAAGTCAACAACCAAAAAATGGCACTCATAAATTCCTCCAATGCAAAAATGTATATGAAAATTCTCTGCATGCCCAACAAATATTATTGCATATCGCTAAACCACCCAAAATAGATTGTTATTATTAATCAAATTCTTGTTATTGCCAGTCCCGTTCTTTATACAATGACTCAAAGTTAGTTTTTTCTCTCCTGATTTCAGAAACATCACGATATGAAATTTGATCTACAGTATTACAGCTATTGTGAAGGAATAAAACTGGTAACAAAATATGGACAATGGTACTAGGAATTACTTCTAAAATGAATGTGTAATATATCAATCTGCAAATTAATTGTTTTACTATTCATGCAGCCTATGTTGATATAACCAAGACGTATTTTATGATATGTTGGCAATTAAACACAATGATGAACGCTTTGTTGAAATATGAATTCTGTCTAAACAATATAACGTTGAACAAAGCGTCTCTTGGCCTGATACCAACACAACTGTAATTTATGAAACGTGAGACCACTGTGGACTAATAGTAGAGCCTGTGTCACCAGTACATATCGCCTTACAAAATGTCACGTATTGTCAGATAAAGACACAGATCGTGACTCAATGGTAGAATATATCGTAAAATATAATGTCAGTTGCAGCAACTACATTGGCAGAGTCAAATCACTCATTCTTGTGGAGTGAATGAAAATCTAGTGTTGAAGTTCATCTGTGAGTTAGTTGAAATAATGCGGGAAGAAAATAATTTATTCCGGTGTGAATTGACGTTTCATAGGATGGGTTCTTTAAAATGTTAACAACCTTCACGTTGATTGAACAACCGGAACTTATTTCCAAGGAAACCAACCTTACAAGAAGGACATTGGCCATAGGCATTAGATCAAAATTTGAATAAATCAAAATTGGAATAGATCAGAAATGGAAGAGATCAGAATTGATTAGAATAGTTTAGAATAGATTGGAAAAATTTGAAATAGATTAGAATTGATTAGAATAGATTAGAATTGATTAGAATAGTTTGGAATAGATTGGAAAAGTTTGGAATAGATTAGAATAGCTTAAATCATAATAGATTAGAATAGATGAGAATAAATTAGATTAGATTGGAATAGAATGGATTAGAATAGATTATATTAGAACATATTAGAAAACATTAGAAAATATTTGATTAAAATGGATTGTTTGAGTTAGAATAGATTAGATTGGATTAGAATATAACAGAATATATCAGGATCAGAATGGATAAGGACAGATTATGATCATTTAGAATAATAGATTATAATATATTAAATTAGAATTGGTGAATTTTCATTAAGATTTACACAAAGAAAACACATTAAGCAATGGTTTAAATGGTTCTGAAGTCATGGGGATAAGACGTAGATCCGGGAAGAACCAATCAGAGAAATCTCGAAGTGATGTGTCTATAATCAAAAACCCTATAATGGGAAAGACTCTTTGCTATCATCATCGAGTCCGAATACAAAGCGGACGATTTCAAGATTTAATCATGGATTTAAATTTCAAGCAACATATATTCACTTCATAAATATATAAAATGCTGACACTATCTTATTTATGTTCAACATTTATGCAGTTTAACACAGTTTTTTTTTAAATCTGTAAATGCGTATATAAATGCGTAAATATTTTCAATACAGATAACAATACAGATGTTATACAGTGCGAATATATTCACAATTATGGAACTGAATTTGTCCCAATCCTAACTCTATTTCTAGTAAAGCATACTTCCAGTAGTTCAAGTTAAAAGAGACATCATCATCATGAGTTTGGAGGTATAACGCAAGAAAGTGTGTTGGCCGTGATAACATGAAAGCTGGCGTGACATTAATCACTGACATTAAACAACATCATTCCTTAATCTCCCTCAGAGCTAATCCAGAGATAATCCACAGATAATCTCATATTTGACCTCATAGTTACTGACTCTATATATGGACGTCGACTACCTATATACAGGGAGCTAAAAGCCATACTAGTTTCAACTAATAATGTCCATTCTATTTCTTTTTCAAAACACAAAGTTGATAGAGTGTCAGTACCTAAACATTTTGTTTCGAGCATAAAATGTATTTTTATTTCATTGATTTATGTATCCAGAATAAATGGTTTGTGATCTCACTATGCTTTCCCAAATGTCAAGAAATTTTGGACGAGCCCATTAGATTTGTGCTGAACTTAATTATTCTTGCTCTGGTCGTGTTTTCCAACTTTTTATTGATCCTGAAATGATCGTTGACAATTGTTAAGAAAGTTGTGTACGTTGTTATGCAGACTCGTGGCGACCCCTGGTAATGAGGTATGATTACTACACGGAAATGGAGGCAAATTGCTCAAATTTGGGTGAACTAAACACATACTTGCGTCCCAGAGGCTTGGCGTGTATGCATTAAGTCAGGGAAGGCTGAATTCTTAACAAACATGATGTGAGTTCTAGAACATCTACCAGGGGGAGCCAAAAACCATATCAGCCAACCTTTAGGACATTGTACTCATCACATACACAGATTTGCTTACCCCATCAGATTCATTAATCTCACATAAAAAACCCACTTTAATCGCAGTTCTTTCTGTATTTCTATATGTTATTCTATCGCAGAATGTTGTATATTATATATGTTCTGGTTCTGGGATTTTACTGTATTATATATTCAATATAATAAAAAACTCACTCCAAAATCCATGTGTCTTTGGGAACCAGTTTTGTGGAGACTAGCTAAAGCTAATTCTAAACCTTAACACTGGAGTGGCCATATATTTAGAATTCCCCCGAGTAGTAAGACATGAGAAATGTTTCAAGATTCAGAGGTTTTTTTTGCAAAAACTATGTTGACATGTGATGCTTGTTTGACTTCAAAACATTGTTTTTGTTGTGTTTCCTTTCCACCCACAAAATATCAAAACAATGGTCTCATTTCCTCGCAAATGTTTGGTGACTTAAGGTGTATTATGGATTTTTAAGATATTAATCAAACATAACATTCTGAAAAACTTCACATGTAAAATATATCAAACGCTACTTTTGAGTTTAAGCCAATCCTATTTCAATAATACGAGACTAGTCTATTCTTTTCATTGATTTCGTTTCAGTAAGGTTTGGTTTATTACCGATACGGTATATCAATAAATTAAGATCAACAAAAATCTTTAAGGATATCTACAAATATTTTCATCGTTTCTAGGAGAGCTTCCAGGAAAAAAGTCTGCTTAGATTTATTGTAACCCTATTATTGTTAATCCTGTAGAATATAAGTACGTCCTTTGGGTGTCAAAAGTTTGGATAATCTTGTGGATACAAAATAAAGGCCTATGTCACATTGTTTGTATAATTTCTTTAGTCCAACGCCTCCCACATTGAACTGTTGCGATTGTTTTGATACCACCATAGTACGCTGTTTTCGCAAGGGCTTGATATGTTGGTGGTATCGACATGTTCTTTTCTACAGATCTTATGTGGTATGTATATTTCCTGTATGTTCAGTACACTGTGGGATTCCTAATTTGACCCTTTTGTTTACAATCACCGTAATTAGCTTTAATTTAGGATATATGGTTTGCTTGTACAAAAGATTTCCAATATTTACTCAGGAGGTGCCATTTTTGACAGGATTTCTGAAAAGACTTTGAGAAGGTTTTCACGGTGCTTTTTGTTAATCTGAAATAACACGAAAACAAAACAAAGCCGACTTCGTATCGCCACGTGGAGCATTGCACAATGAAATTAATAAAATGAAATAAAACTAAATCGGTTCCTCTTAATCCAAATCCAAATTTCCATCATTAAACTGTATGACCTCTTCAAGTGGGAACCCGTGAGTCAAACAAAAGGGAAACTTTATCAGATTTGCAATTTTAACATTGGTGGCTATTTATGTTTGGTCTTAATAAGGGTGGTCTTCTCCCCAGGATAACAGTTTAGACTTTAGGAAACATCGTGAAGTGCAATTGATGAAGAAAAACCGTTTTAAAAATGATTTGCAGGACAATCAAATTTAATCAATAATGAAGAAAATCACTGATTGCACGAGTGAAAAATGAAAAGATTTGCAATCTACATGTCTTGATCAACGTTATATTATGATAAATTGATTACAATTATCATTATCACTTAATGGCTCTCACGTGAATCCATGAAAGACAATAGAAGTGGAAAATAATAGAAATCAACGGTAATTGTTCTTCAAGTAGCTTCACAATCTGGTTGGTTTTAGAAATGTATATAATATTACCTGGCGTGACAATGGACGAAACGGCAGGTGCTGCAGTTCTTACAAAATTCGACTCTGAAAATACACAAAAGCAGACGACAATTAGTAATAATAATTATATATGGAGTAGTAATTATCACAGCTTTTGTGCATTTCAAGATATCTTAATCTGAAATCAAAGAAGGCGATTTGCTGATAAAATCACTTGAAAACTCAATCAAAGTTGAATAAAATCCCCGCTATATCATCAACAAGATTGTTATCCCACTTACACACTTAAATATGATGTACATCCTATAATTGAGAAGACACCCACCTGGCTTATACCAGAATGAAGTGCTGAAATATGCAATGACGCCATTCCATCCTTGATCAAAGCTAGGAATTATATTAAATTTTTACCAATACACTCAATTGTAATCAATAAATTATTTGATATATTTGGATGCTTTTATTTAAATGTACATAACCAATATGAATGGTTGCTGAACTCGATAACAATAATAATAATAATAATAATAATGATAATAATAATAATAATAATAATAATAATAATAATAATAATAATAATAATAATAATAATAATAATAATAATAATAATAATAATAAGAAGAAGAAGAAGAAGAAGAATAATAAGAATAATAAGAATAATAAGAATAATAAGAATGATAATAAAATTTATATAGCGCAGATACAAGACAAGTCTGTTCATATCGATATAAATATATATATATATAATTAGTATTTTCATATGTTTTGCATAGATGAATGAGTTGAGCAAGTAAATGCAATTTGGAGCATGTGCAACATGCAAGGTCAGATTAGAAGGGCATTTATTGCTGCTCTATAAAACTGTATATCTGCCCTGACTGTGGTGGACGTGTATATAGTGTAACCAATTGAGAGGCGGATATCACATAGCAGAATTTAACAATATACACTGCATATCACTGAAATGATGTTTTAAAATAACTTTTATGGCAAGATCAGGATATCAGATAGTTGGTGTAGTTTGGTCAGCATCATATCTATCTTGTGTATATTATCACAAGTAACAGACACATAACAGATAGTATGGGCAGTATCAAAACAATGAGTATAACAATTCATACGATGAAGATGTTGATATTATTTTATATGAAGATACAAGGCGCCCTCCTTGGTGTACTTTCTGTCACTTTTTCTCATTTTCAATATCCCCTGTTAGGGCCCCAGTGCTGATCCTTCTATCACCACCTCGCGGAAATCAACCCTTAATGTTACTATGCGCACATAAAGCATTAACACAAACATCCATTCTTTCTTTTCTCATTCTGCCGGGGGCTTGATAAGTAAAACCAAAAGTCATGAAAAATAAGACATTATTTACCACAAATCCTTAGCGCCCTTACCCCAGTCACAACAGCCTCGGGGCCTGGAACGTTTAGCGGGAGGGACGGGCATCTGATGGGGAGGTATGGGGGTGGTTATGCGAGGCCAGCAGGCTGTTATTGCCTCGTGTTACGCTTGCTGAGGGGTTGACAGGGTAAATGCTGCCGAGAAGAGTTATGTTAGCAGGGACAACCATTCGCTCAGTGCAAATATTGGGGGATGTATTGGGATAGAGCTGTCAATTAAACTTCTTGATGTATGTTAGGAGGGTAAACCATCTGTTTACAATATGAAAATAGGGGATGCCTTAGTTAGTAGGAGAAACCACTGGCTGACTAAAACTTTTCACAATTACGCCGGAGAGATGGGTCAGCATAAAATGCGTTACCATAGGAAGGTTTCTTAAAACCATCTAACAAATCTTATTTAGGAAAAAAATATTTTATTCCGTTTGACTGCATTTGGCTTTTCCAAGCAAATCAGAACGGAAAGCACATATGCATTCAAATAAGTGTAAATAAATATTGGATTAAGTAAACTGAGTTACAAATGGATATTTGGACATTAAACTACCCTTAGAACAATTTACTTAATACGATGACAATGAATGCAATATATTTAAACGGGTTGTATGTTCCAATGTCATGCAATAAATGGCATATTAAAACAAATTTCTGCCAGGGGAAAATGTACCCCCATAAAATTAGCAGGGTTCAGCCCCGAGGAGGGGGGAGGGTGACAGGGGGGGTAACTGGGGGGTAACTGACTCCGCCCAGCTTGTTAGTTGCAGGGGAAATAGACAAGCGGGAAACTCATAACTCATCTCCACATATTCAAAACCAAGCATCTGTATTTTATCCCTCAGAATCGTCATAACTGAAATATTAGTTACCATAGCAATTCATTTACATTTAAATTATAAGATATAAATTCACAGTTTATGAAAGTTTTTCAGATGAAAATGTTATATTTAAGAGAAGTGAGTTAGCTTTATCACAGTGACTGTGAAGGAGGGAGTTAGCTTTGTCACAGTATTAGGCTTGTCACATTGACTGTGAAGGAGGGAGTTAGCTTTGTCACAGTATTAGGCTTGTCACAGTGACTGTAAAGGAGGGAGTTAGCTTTGTCACAGTATTAGGCTTGTCACAGTGACTGTAAAGGAGGGAGTTAGCTTTGTCACAGTATTAGGCTTGCCACAGTGACTGTAAAGGAGGGAGTTAGCTTTGTCACAGTATTAGGCTTGCCACAGTGGCTGTGAAGGAGGGAGTTAGCTTTGTCACAGTATTAGGCTTGTCACAGTGACTGTAAAGGAGGGAGTTAGCTTTGTCACAGTATTAGGCTTGTCACAGTGACTGTAAAGGAGGGAGTTAGCTTTGTCACAGTATTAGGCTTGCCACAGTGACTGTAAAGGAGGGAGTTAGCTTTGTCACAGTATTATGCTTGTCACAGTGACTGTAAAGGAGGGAGTTAGCTTTGTCACAGTATTAGGCTTGTCACAGTGACTGTAAAGGAGGGAGTTAGCTTTGTCACAGTATTAGGCTTGCCACAGTGGCTGTGAAGGAGGGAGTTAGCTTTGTCACAGTATTAGGCTTGCCACAGTGACTGTAAAGGAGGGAGTTAGCTTTGTCACAGTATTAGGCTTGTCACAGTGACTGTAAAGGAGGGAGTTAGCTTTGTCACAGTATTAGGCTTGCCACAGTGACTGTAAAGGAGGGAGTTAGCTTTGTCACAGTATTAGGCTTGTCACAGTGACTGTAAAGGAGGGAGTTAGCTTTGTCACAGTATTAGGCTTGTCACAGTGACTGTAAAGGAGGGAGTTAGCTTTGTCACAGTATTAGGCTTGTCACAGTGACTGTGAAGGAGGGAGTTAGCTTTGTCACAGTATTAGGCTTGCCACAGTGACTGTGAAGGAGGGAGTTAGCTTTGTCACAGTATTAAGCTTGTCACAGTGGCTGTGAAGGAGGGAGTTAGCTTTGTCACAGTATTAAGCTTGTCACAGTGACTGTAAAGGAGGGAGTTAGCTTTGTCACAGTATTAGGCTTGTCACAGTGGCTGTGAAGGAAGGAGTTAGCTTTGTCACAGTATTAGGCTTGTCACAGTGGCTGTGAAGGAAGGAGTTAGCTTGTTGAAAAGTGCACCGGGCCTTGGCAGCAGAGAGACGCCGTATTTTGACAGATATTGCTAATATTTGCATTTGTTCGTGAAAGGCAAAACCTTCTAATCTCGCCATGTTTTCACACAAGGGCGGGGAATTGTAGAGAATTTTGAACACAGTGCCCCCTTGTTTCATTTCTGTAGAAATGTACACAAAGGTCTTATTTCACATCACTCCAGAAATATAACTGCATAACCAGAAATTCTTTTAAAGGGTCGTATCGTATGCCATGCAACGAGCTACATTACTATATTTTCAAGATTAATCGACATTATGTTCTGACAAGGAACTGAACAAAAGCATAAGTACAAACCAGTTATTAATTTGTATTAGTGAAATTTGTTATTGAAAAGGATTCAATTGCATAAGGAGATTTGGCAATTTTAGAAAATGGAGACAAAATAAGCACGAGAAGTGATTTTCCATTAGGTAGAAATTGAGTTTTCAAAACGAGTAATTAAGATGGAGGGAAACTATCTTTTTTCTCTTTTTTGACCTTGCTTCTTTCTACCACCTTGAAATAATTATGTCATGATTATAATTTGGGATGAGAAATTTGACACATAATCATCTGGGATGTGATTTGGAATAAAACCAATCATGACAAAATATCTAGGATGTGATTAATCATACACAAATATCTGAGATGTACAACATTATATAGAAATATCTTGAGTGTAACCAATTTTTGTAAAAAAAAAAGATCTGAGTTAGTGGGAAAAAAATATCACAGAATATAACAAATGGACAAAATGGCTTATCTTTGGATAGTACATGCACACAGTATGAATTTTAATTATATGCATAAAAGACATACAATTGAAACAGGTGCCCATGTATATCTAATGAAGCGTAAAGGTTATTACATTGGCAAGCTTGTGAATGCTTTTGTTGTTAAAAATACACAGAGGCACAAGTTGGTGGTATACGTTAAGGTAAGGGAATGGATCAGAACGGGATTGCTTTGAAATTTTCTTTTCATCCGGTTTGACACTGTAATCCCTGATGACATTAGCAAGCATACTCGCAATAAACTAAACCAAACAGTTAGGGATTTACTCTTCAATCTGACAGGTAAAATAAAACCTACATCTCCCCCCAAACCAAGCGCAAATCAGCTGCAGGGTCCTTGAGTCTGTCAGAAATCACCTCACCTTTCACTTCTACCAATTTCCCCGTCTGCCGCACAGGTCTGAAGTGACCCTTCAGGAACTGAACATTTACCTTCGCTGTTTTAAACAAATAAAGCTTAGATAATCTAGGTGTGTGTGTCAAGGTAATCTTGTCCACAAATTACCCCAGAAGGGTAGCACTCAGTTCAAGGGCTTTTAAGGATATTTGCAGGAAGTGGCATAATTCACCCCTCCTTAATTTCAACATATCAAAAACACATGCTGCACATGGCATAAGTGGTGAATCGCAGGGGGCGCTGCGGGAATATAATCGAAACTATTGTTTCTATAGACTCATTGCAAAACATATTTTTATAAATGAACATATCAGTTTCCTCAAAATTAAACTCAAAATGTTTTATATTTAAAGAGTGTGTTGGGCTGCAAGTCATATTCGTTTGTTCTACCTGTAAACAAAGCACACCATATTATCTCTTTGAACGCCATATTTGAAATGAAGGAAGACAATTTTCATTTCGAAGACAATAATAACATTTTGAAAATAAGTCTATAATCGGGAGACCATGACAAGCAAACAATATGATTTTAATATAATATATATATCTCCAACACAAATGCATGATTTAAAAAGAATAAATGATTTTAAGCTTTTCATTGTGGTACACCTTTTTGAGATGTTCAGTTTCAACATCCTGATTTAAAAGACGGCTATTTCTACTTTTCACGACAAAAGATTTTTGAAACAGATAAACATGTCCACATCTATTGGTTAAAAGGGTTTATTTTGACTTGTGTACAAACACAGTTCACATATAAGTTTGGTTTTAATGGTGTGTAAAGGAGGGACATTTTGACTGGGATTCCGCTCTCATCTCTAACATATAAGGTTACCTCTGGCGACAGACGCCATGAATGCTGATGTTGCCTCGGATAGAAGGCTACATTGTAGGCGAGAGGCAGGTAAAACGCCGCAGATAAACTATGCTGGACACATCATAATGCAATATACATATATTCACTGAGTTGAATAATAATCATGCTCAATTTTCTTTCCACCAGAAAAAATATTTTTATTCAACTTCTTGTCCTATTAATCCAAAATAAATTACTTTCAAATTCATGTCATCATCTTAAACACATTAGAATTCAATTAACACTAACTGTTTTATCAAGAAAATGCCCTTCAAAAGGGACGCATAATCAAATTTATTCCAATAGTGATATTCCTGGTAATTTGATGAATGGCCAATTTTATTTACTCAAAAGATGCCCAAAAATACGGGGATTTTTGTTGATAGAGAAGATGTCCAAAAATATGGGGATTTTTTTGTTGATTGCGAAGATGCCCAAAATGTGCAGATATTTTGTTGATTTCTATCTTCTGGGTAGTTGTAGAGGCAGAATCGACACAAACATCACCATAGCCTCCCATAGAGGGGGCTAGACAAGACGGGGTTGTGTCTCTACCCCCTTGCGAGAACAGGGTAAGATTTCACTAACATACACCTGAGAATGAGGTAAGCCAACCCCATAGGAAAACACATCTTTCACGTGCCACCATCGAGAAGTTGAAGACATTTTTTCAATAATGTTGAATGCAACATGTCTAGATGATGCATTTATCGTGTCAATCTTCATCAAATTAGTCATTGAGGCCTTCAGAATACCTGTGGTTCCCGCCAGAATTTCACTTGACTAAAACACCCCCAGTAGAGAGATACATTGGAATGTGGGGGTATGTTTACCCTCAGAAGCAAACCAATTGTTTTTGTCTCCATGCAGACATTCCTTGTTTGATATAATTATCCATACAGACATGGAGATTCTAAGGTTGTAAATGAATGCCACAAATTATCCAGACAGTCTAACAGTTAGTTTGACAATGTCATTTGAGGCAACTTTCTAGCCCCGAATACTTATTCTCTTGTTCACAAAATGATCATAAAGATGATGTGCCGAATGAGATATAGGAGACTTTCTTGTTGCAATAAATACCCAGTGGGCATACTGTTATAAACAATGGTTTAGAATTCAAAATAATACCATTTATTTACCCCTCTAAAATATACAGAACGAAATCTTATTAGAACCTTTAAACGATTTATGCATGAGAAAATAATCCATTTTAAAAGCGAGAAAACTTTTTTTATAGTAGTTTAAGATAATGTCGACTGGGACAGAGACTGTGGTATTGACATACTTTCAAAAAGCTATAAATTTAAATATGGAGTTCGGCAGGCAAAAAGCAAAGACATCTCTGTGAAAAAGTGAGTATTTAGAAGAAGTTATTGACATAAGTTGGCAGTGTGACACCGAGTCTCGGGACACATGAGATGACAACGAGATGCCAAGTTGTGCCAGGTCAAAGGTTAAACTGAGAGGCGGAGTCAAACTGAGATGTTTGGCAAACACACAGATCTCCTGAGACCACAGGGAAAACCAGTTCTTCTCAGTGAGGATGGAATCTATTGAATAATGTCCATATAAATCGCACAGAAAATGTAAAATACCTAACCAAAGATATATACTACCACTAACACGACACCTGTACTAATATATTCCTGAACCTAACTCTACAATCGACACGGTGATTCGCACAAGCTAGAATGGAAACAGACAAGTGTTGATTTAAAAAAAAATACGTTTAAACCAAATCGACACGTACTTGGTTTTTCTTTCACACATCTTTCTCGGTGGTCAATAAGAGAATAAATTCATTCCCCTATAAGTGTATAAATTATTTTTCTCTCAAATCTGTTTGTGTTGCAATGAATATAAGTGGTTCATTATTTACGATTCTTCTGGCGATTATATGACATGCAGAATGTCGTCTGCTTGTCACGTTACCCGGATGATTTCTTGTCCCGTGAGCGCTCGAGCAAACATATCGAGTGCGTGGTTTGTATGCACTCGAGTTTGGTGAGATAATTAATTCAAGGTACTTGGTCTGTGGGACTCATGTGTGGAGATTTTATAATAGGAGCTACTGTCTGTATAAGTGGTCAATTAATGTGATTGGTCATAAACTCACTTTCTAAGTATATTTCTTAATGAGCTTTTCCAGTAATTGGCCTTGATACGTTTACTCCAATATCATTTTTGACACATCTCCATAAAAGATTATATTGCATATATGATATTATTCTGCATGTGACTATTCTATAGATGGAAATATGGTAATATTCAATATGATGTTACTACCCTATTGATAACATTAGTCTATAGATAATACTAATCTGTAGATAATACTAATCTATAGAAAGTTTTATGGTAACATCTTATATAAGAGTCTTTTTTCTGGAATTCTATATATGATAACATACTTCTATAGATGACGCTATTCTGTACATAAGACTACTTTGTATAACACTAGTATATAGATGACACTGCTCTATAGATGACACTGCTCTATAGATGTCACTGCTCTATAGACGACACCGCTCTATAGACGACACCGCTCTATAGACGACACTACTCTATAGATGACACTGCTCTATAGATGACACTGCTCTATAGATGACACTGCTCTATAGACGACACTGCTCTATAGACGACACTACTCTATAGATGACACCGCTCTATAGATGACACTGCTCTATATACGACACTGCTCTATAGACGACACTGCTCTATAGACGACACCACTCTATAGATGACACTACTCTATAGATGACACTGCTCTAATGATGACACTGCTCTATAGACGACACTGCTCTATAGACGACACTACTCTATAGACGACACTACTCTATAGATGACACTGCTCTATAGACGACACTGCTCTATAGATGACACTGCTCTATAGATGACACTGCTCTATAGACGACACTGCTCTATAGACGACACTACTCTATAGACGACACTACTCTATAGATGACACTACTCTATAGACGACACTGTTCTATAGACGACACTGTTCTATAGACGACACCGCTCTATAGATGACACTACTCTATAGACGACACTGTTCTATAGATGACACTGCTCTATAGACGACACTGCTCTATAGATGACACTACTCTATAGACGACACTGCTCTATAGATGACACTATCCTATAGATGACACTGCTCTATAGATGTCACTGCTCTATAGATGTCACTGCTCTATAGATGACACTGCTCTATAGACGACACTGCTCTATAGACGACACTGCTCTATAGACGACACTGCTCTATAGACGACACTGTTCTATAGATGACACTGGTCTATAGACGACACTGTTCTATAGATGACACTGTTCTATAGACGACACTGCTCTATAGATGACACTGCTCTATAGACGACACTGCTCTATAGATGACATTGCTCTATAGATGTCACTGCTCTATAGACGAAACTGCTCTATAGATGACACTGCTCTATAGATGTCACTGCTCTATAGATGACACTGCTCTATAGATGACACTGCTCTATAGATGACACTGCCCTATAGACGACACTACTCTATAGATGACACTACTCTATAGATGACACTACTCTATAGATGACACTGCTCTATAGATGACACTGCTCTATATATGACACTACTCTATAGACGACACTGCTCTATAGATGACACTAGGGACAATATATTTCCACAGATGGAATACTTACTCTGTAGTTTATACAAACGTAAATGACATTACTATATAAAGGAAGATACTATTCTGTAGATGATAACACTATTATAACTTGGCAATCTGTAGCTACCTTTCTGGAGATGACAACACTATTATAACTTGGCAATCTGTAGCTACCTTTCTGTAGATGATAACACTATTATAACTTGGCAATCTGTAGCTACCTTTCTGTAGATGATAACACTATTATAACTTGGCAATCTGTAGCTACCTTTCTGGAGATGATAACACTATTATAACTTGGCAATCTGTAGCTACCTTTCTGGAGATGATAACACTATTATAACTTGGCAATCTGTAGCTACCTTTATGGAGATGATAACACTATTATAACTTGGCAATCTGTAGCTACCTTTATGGAGATGATAACACTATTATAACTTGGCAATCTGGAGCTACCTTTCTGGAGATGATAACACTATTATAACTTGGCAATCTGTAGCTACCTTTCTGGAGATGATAACACTATTATAACTTGGCAATCTGTAGCTACCTTTATGGAGATGATAACACTATTATAACTTGGCAATCTGTAGCTACCTTTCTGGAGATGATAACACTATTATAACTTGGCAATCTGTAGCTACCTTTATGGAGATGATAACACTATTATAACTTGGCAATCTGTAGCTACCTTTCTGGAGATGATAACACTATTATAACTTGGCAATCTGTAGCTACCTTTATGGAGATGATAACACTATTATAACTTGGCAATCTGTGGCTACCTTTCTGGAGATGATAACACTATTATAACTTGGCAATCTGTAGCTACCTTTATGGAGATGATAACACTATTATAACTTGGCAATCTGTAGCTACCTTTATGGAGACGATAACACTATTATAACTTGGCAATCTGTAGCTACCTTTCTGTAGATGACAACACTATTATAACTTGGCAATCTGTAGCTACCTTTATGGAGATGATAACACTATTATAACTTGGCAATCTGTAGCTACCTTTATGGAGATGATAACACTATTATAACTTGGCAATCTGTAGCTACCTTTCTGTAGATGATAACACTATTATAACTTGGCAATCTGTAGCTACCTTTATGGAGATGATAACACTATTATAACTTGGCAATCTGTAGCTACCTTTCTGGAGATGATAACACTATTATAACTTGGCAATCTGTAGCTACCTTTCTGGAGATGATAACACTATTATAACTTGGCAATCTGTAGCTACCTTTATGGAGACGATAACACTATTATAACTTGGCAATCTGTGGCTACCTTTCTGTAGATGATAACACTATTATAACTTGGCAATCTGTAGCTACCTTTATGGAGATGATAACACTATTATAACTTGGCAATCTGTAGCTACCTTTCTGGAGATGATAACACTATTATAACTTGGCAATCTGTAGCTACCTTTCTGGAGATGATAACACTATTATAACTTGGCAATCTGTAGCTACCTTTCTGTAGATGATAACACTATTATAACTTGGCAATCTGTAGCTACCTTTCTGTAGATGATAACACTATTATAACTTGGCAATCTGTAGCTACCTTTATGGAGATGATAACACTATTATAACTTGGCAATCTGTAGCTACCTTTCTGTTGATGATAACACTATTATAACTTGGCAATCTGTAGCTACCTTTATGGAGATGATAACACTATTATAACTTGGCAATCTGTAGCTACCTTTCTGTAGATGATAACACTATTATAACTTGGCAATCTGTAGCTACCTTTCTGGAGATGATAACACTATTATAACTTGGCAATCTGTAGCTACCTTTATGGAGATGATAACACTATTATAACTTGGCAATCTGTAGCTACCTTTCTGGAGACGATAACACTATTATAACTTGGCAATCTGTGGCTACCTTTCTGTAGATGATAACACTATTATAACTTGGCAATCTGTAGCTACCTTTATGTAGATGATAACACTATTATAACTTGGCAATCTGTAGCTACCTTTCTGTAGATGATAACATTATTATAACTTGGCAATCTGTAGCTACCTTTATGGAGATGATAACACTATTATAACTTGGCAATCTGTAGCTACCTTTCTGGAGATGATAACACTATTATAACTTGGCAATCTGTAGCTACCTTTCTGGAGATGATAACACTATTATAACTTGGCAATCTGTAGCTACCTTTCTGTAGATGATAACACTATTATAACTTGGCAATCTGTAGCTACCTTTCTGTAGATGATAACACTATTATAACTTGGCAATCTGTAGCTACCTTTCTGTAGATGATAACACTATTATAACTTGGCAATCTGTGGCTACCTTTATGGAGATGGATTTGAAACATAACTGCCTCCTAAAAATGGCGTACGTTCAGCTTGTTACCGAATCTTCGAGTCTCTTTTGAGATGTTGTATGGCCGTATAAGAGGATCAGATCTCATGTTCAACAATTGATTTCCTCCGGGATAGAGATTATGGGCATTTCTCAGAAAGTAATAACTCAGGAAAGAGATAAATACCAATCCCTCAAGCACAGGCAACTTTTACACAGGTAGAGGAGATTGATATCTAAACCCACAGAGAGAAAATCAGCCATTTAGATAGGTGTTCCAGTGGACCTGTTTAGAATTTATGGAGCCTTTTGCTATAAACAACTGAAATGGGAAATAACAAAACGACGTCATAACTTGTTTATAAAGTAACAGTAATAATAGAAATGAAACAGTTTGCGTTAGTTTGCTCACAACAGAATATAATACGTTCTTAGGGTTATGTCGATTCAGTTTCAAGTTTGTTAAATGAACCAAGATATATTCTATCAAAAATTCAAGAGTTGCTCAAAGGATATATATATATATATATATATATAAATTCCATTCTATGATAATATTCACAAAGATACGATATTTCTATAGTGGCGCCACCTATTGTCAAGACAATCCACCCCTTTTTTAGTATCAATGTATTCTATGTTGTACTTGTTCAATGTGATCCGTTTGCACGAGGCAGCAGGGCAACATTCCAGCAATGATCTAATGTGCAATCAGCCTACATCAAATCGCAATTAAGGAACATTTCTAGCAGACAAGTACACAGGAACGCAAGGCACTCTGCAGGGGGCTCCCACCGGTCAAGATTTCCTGCTAACGGTCGCAGGTCTAACTAACTCTGAGTGCAAACCTCAGAATGTGTAATCACATCCTGTCTATAATGTAAGTGATGTCCTGAAGTTTCACCTTGAAGCGATTATTGTAAACCATATTTAGTAATGTTTCCTAAGCTCAGTTAAAAATCAATACCACATGCTGACAACATTTGAAATACTTAAACTTTCAAGGCACCAAAACACATGGCCTTTACACAGATCTAGCATAGCTCACAGACCTAGCATACCTTACAGAGAGCCACGGGCCGTGGCGCAGTTGGTTAGAGCGCCAGCTTATTAGCACCAGTTCCTCTGTGGTGATCCAAAGGTTGTGGGTTCGAATCCCGGCCGTGCCGGTATTGAACTCATGATACAATTTCCCACATGAGCTGAGGCCCGTGCCTAAAGGGTTAACCCGTTGTCCTTGTAAATCTGTGACCGGGTGGGTTGTCATGTCAAGGACCTGCGACATGACAATTCAGTGAGGCAGCACTATATCTGCTACAAGTAGGTCTCATCACGAAATAACTGAAATAATGTTGAAAGTGATGTAAAACCCCAAACAAACAAACAAACATACCTTACAGACACAGACCTAGCATACCTCACAGACACAGACCTAGCATACCTCACAGACCTAGCATACCTTACAGACACAGACCTAGCATACTTCGCAGACACAGACCTAGCATACTCCACAGACACAGACCTAGCATACTTCACAGACATAGGCCTAGCATACTTCACAGATCTAGCATATCTCACAGACATAGACCTAGCATATCTCACAGACACAGAACTAGCATGTCTCACAGACCCATCATACCCCACAGACCTAGCATACCTCACAGACCTAGCATACCTCACAGATACAGACTTAGCATACCTCACAGACCTAGCATACCTCACAGACCTGGCATACCTCACAGACCTAGCATACCTCACAGACCTAGCATAACTCAAAGACCTAGCATACCTCACAGACACAGACCTAGCATACCTCACAGACACAGACTTAGCATACTTCACAGACATAGGCCTAGCATACTTCACAGACCTAGCATACCTCACAGACACAGACCTAGCATACCTCACAGACATAGACTTAGCATACCTCACAGACATAGACTTAGCATACCCTCCTATCATGGACCTTGTACATTCCCCAAGCACATACCAAGTAAACGGCAATGTTTCAGGTCTCCACTGTCATGTAATTGAGGCGAGGACATGCTGTCTCTGAGTCCATCAATACAACCATCATTGATCTCAGAACTTAACCCTGCTTCCCGTGACTGTACTCCTGATAAATTTCTCTCTAACTCTAAAATAATGACAAATTCAACAATCAATTCCAACAAGATGTGTGTATTTCAACGTAATCTACAAATTCTATTCAAAAACGTCCAGATTTGGCAAGAATTTCTGGAGATATTGACAGAAATGTCAGACACTAACAAAGTGAAATGCTTTTAGCTAGTGAGGGTTAAGGTGCACTGCGGACAAAGCCCACGCGGATCAATAGCAATTAAGGATATTTGGGTAGTCTGATTTGTGAGGAATTTTCTTTGCCAGTTTCCATTTTCCAATAAGTAGTTTTTACAAGACACTGTGCCTGATTGTACGCCACCTTGCGGAGTTTTACATCACCTACAAAAACACTGACATCACATGAAGAACTCTGCGACAGGCACAAGGTATACGGATACACAACTTTTCCAAATCTGTCGCAGACATTCTACTCGCGTCTGTCCAGAAATAACTGGGGGTGAAAATTGTTTTGTAATTACAGACCGATCAATTGACATATGGGGTGGATTTTTTTTCTTTATCTCATCTATATAATGTTTATAATTTGTTTTAATGTAAATAATAATTATAAAAAGACATGTCTTTATTTTCATGGATGGGGAAAGAATGGCTAGTAATGTTTGGTAAATGCCAAAAAGCATTCATATCTGTGTAACATATCTGGGTGTTTGTGGGCAACTTTAGGCTTTAACATTTCCCCCTATCTTTTTTCATCCCCGAAATCTTTGTCGACGTAACGATTTGGCAAAGCTTTTCAGCAAACCGCAGATGAATACAAAAATGTCAAAGAACTAGATTATAAGTGAAAAGCACAAAAGAGAACGGCAGACTCTTTGCATTTTGTCGAGTTGTTTGGCCAGAGCGAGGTCGTGACCTCTGCCAATATCGATTATTGGTGTGTCATGGAGGTCAGGAGATTATATAAATTCTCCACCAGAGGGCACTGTAAGCTTAGCGTCGTCATCAAATAAGGGACAGTGCCCTTATAATGCTGTGTTGACCAATCTACCATATTCTTACTCATATTGTCTTAGCGGGTGCTGAAATTATTAGCTACCCCAGGTATATTTACGTTTCAACTTTTATAATCCCATAAACTGGATATAATGTGCCTGCATAAAAAGTGTACTCTTCTGAAATGACCTATTTATAAATGTGCAGTACAGCCTCGTTTTGACATCACACAGTGAAAATGAATCAAATGTAGCCTCATTCTGACATTTTACACAAGGTTATATATACATTATAGTTAAAGTTTGATTTAAAATTGCAAATCGTTGTACATTTACGACACCCTTGATTTGACATCACATGAATGAAGCCTCGATTTGACATCACATGCTTATATACGTACACTTGATACAGCCTCGATTTGACATCACATGGTTATGTGCAGCCTCATTCTGACATTGCGTGGTGATATACATCTAGTGCAGCCTCGATTTGGCATTGCATGGTGACATATCCCTATTAAATCTTGGCTGGAATGCCATCATAATAATCAACTAAAAGCAAGCTATTGACCAGCGAGATTCTTCAGCCTGTAATACCTTTGAGTACATGCCATGTTTTGTTACTGAATTGAAAGGACCATAGAACTAGTATTGACAAATCTCAACAGCCTCCTTTCTGACTAAGATAATTTACCTGTGTTTCCACTTCGCTATTTCATGAACAGACTTTTTTAGTCTCATGTTCTACTTTGAAGTTTAATTTTTGTAAAAGAGTTAATTTAAATGTGATCACCAGGGGGAATAGTACTCAGAAATCTGTTGTATTTTTTCACTTAGCGAGGGTGCAAACCACCCAAACCCTGTATATAAAGTTGTGAAAAGTGCATCTTGGTATTAAAAGGATACCTGATTCAAGTTTTATCTGATGCCATTTTTTAAAAGCAAAACCAACAGACTGGAGAGGAAGTAATAAACCTACTATTTATATACGATACAGAGATGATGGCTTGTCCGTGTAGTATCAGGTCAGGTCTGCCTTCAGGAAAGCTATCCAGTCCTCCTCAAACAGCAAGTTGTTACCATCCTGCAAAGGTACAAGCAAACCGGAAATTACCATCACAAGTTATCACAATGGCGTCAAAACACCAAGGGCAGCCAGGCAGGCAAGGGAGACACCCATAATATATCTGGGGGGATGGGGGGTGTATCCAGTGGGTTTATTTGAGATATTTCTCCACAAGGAAATAAATATCCAGGGGCTGACCTAAGATGCCTGAGGAGGGGGTGGGGGGCACCCAGGGGGATGATTCCAGATGTATCTCCCTGGAACCTCCATTTTATTTTGATCTGAATTTCAGAATCACAAAATGGATGATAAAAAGGGAACATATAGATCTTTCCCCACCCAAGTATTTTTATGGAACAGCCTCAACAAAAAAAAGAGATGAGGATTTGTGGTGAGACCAGACATGGCAGTTCAAGTTTGGTCAAATATTGGAGCAGAGAAGACCTTGAAATGTGTGATTGGTGGGGAAATTGATTGCTTTGGCGGGCAGGCAGTCCCCCTGATGATGACAGCTAGCTTTGTTTGGGCAGAGACCACACAGCAAAGTGGACACAAGTGTATTGCTATATATGATGCACCACGCTCCCCATGGCACATGGAACATGTCATTTACAATTGTCTTTTTGAAAATATGTAATCAGTAATCTTGTTTATTTAATGGAAACAATCTTTTTAAAAAAATCTAGAAATTTGTTAGAAAACAAACAAAAAAGCCAAGAGAGCATTGAATATTTCCTAATCCTGCAGTGCGTGTGCATCACATACAGCAAAACATATATATATATATATATATATATATATATATATATATATATATATATATATATATATATATATATATATATATATATATATATATATATATATATATATATATATATATATATATATATAAAACAACTATAAATAAAGATGTAACAACTATGAATAAAGATGTAACAACTATAGATATGAGACGTAACAACTGTGGATAAAGATGAAAAGTCATTTCAAAGAGTTGAGGTCCAGAGTGAAGTAAGGGGACTGCCAGCTGCCAGCCCCTTCCCAAGCTCTCTCACGGAGATGTGCGGCATTCTTAAATAATCGCTTTGATCTTTTCGATATGTCATCCTCATGTCCCGCTGAACTGCAATGTTTCATATTATATACATCCCCCCTCAATTACCAGGTTTGATAATTATTTTTTTTGTATAATTTGGTTCTCGATTGTATCAATATCGCATATTTTCCCTTATATCATTCTCCCCAAACACCGATACTTAAATCTATCACCACAAATTTTGAATAGCCTCTCCACCTATTTCCCAAAACTAAATTCTCCATGAACTTCGCTTAAACTTCCCCCTTTTAGCCGCAATATACCGTCCTGATGTCTGATATAACTACAATATACCGTCCTGATGTCTGATATAACTACAATATATCGTCCTGATGTCTGATATAACTACAATATATCGTCCTGATGTCTGATATAACTACAATATATCGTCCTGATATCTACTGTTTAGTGCCCTATACTATTTTGTGTCCTTTAATTACTATATGCTAAAATCGAGATTAATATTTTTATAATCCCCTATATATGATAAGTTAAAACATCTTTCTCATCTTCGTCTCACACAGTTCAAGCTATAATAGATTTATCGAGCCATCTTTTTCGCTTTTAGAATCGACGAATTACTGCTTACTGCTTACTGCTGTCGCATTGTGAACTTATTGTCTGGTGTGTCATGTCTTATTGTTATAAAAGTATCAAAAAGCTCATAATGATTTTCATAGACAACCTGATACCACATGTGCAACTGTGTTTCATGTTTGTGTTTTCATGTTTGTGTTTATGTTGGAGAAACTTAACCGCTTTGTTAAGCGAACAACTCGGCATGGGGATGCTGTCCCGTTGTGTCATAGAGCTCCCCCTATCGGCGAGGTTGGCACTAATCCACCCCAAGCCTGACCTCCTTGTCTACATGTCTGTGGATTAATTGAACTAATTTGCACCGCTATCTTCATCCCGGGCGAGCTTAGCTGCTCATTAGTCCACATATCAGGCTTGAAGGAACCAGATGAGTAAGCAATGCATGCCGGGAGAAATTCCCGCCTCCATTTGCAATGATCGTCTGCTCATTCCCTTCACAAATACTTTGCAATTAATCATAATCACATGTCCTATTCTATGTACATATTTAATTATAAATATTCTGTGTTACCATATTTTACCCAATATAACACATAAAAGGCAATATACTCAATGAAATGCCGCGTTACAAAAAAAACGTGTTTAACCAGCTGCAGATTTCATCAGGAGCATATAATGCTCAACCATAGTGCACTAAAATCTCAGCATCTGCCGCACAGTATCCCAAGCGGAGGGCGTCCTCCTCCCCATCCCCCATTACAGAATCAAGGGACACCTTGATCCCCGCTGGGCTGCTGAAACACTGCTTAACAAGGTCATTAAAGCTGATCTTATGTAAATCAAATCATGCCACACCACTAACATCCATATGAATTATTCACATTGCAGTGGAAAACTAGAGTGATTTGTTTTTCCCCCTTTGTTGTTAAGCCCTTTTTCTCTGTATCATCTCTATTCCAATCAGTATTGCTGTTCAAAGTTTCCCGTATCTGCCCCTTTGTGCAATCTGAACTCCCAAAATATTATTCTATGTCTTCCAGACATATGAGGTTCATTATCAATCAAAATGTTTACTTTTTTCATTGGATATGATATTTGAAATTGTTTCATTTTTGGAAAGAATCCTAAATGGATGTAAAGTACATACAGAAACACTGTGAGAGGAAGACAACAGCAATGTGTGCATAACAGATAATGAGTAGATATGTGTGAGCATTTTGTAGGTGATATATTATGTCAGTAATATTCACCTTATGCAGGTCATTTCATCCTCTCTATAGGGTTTTCTAGACAGATGTCATGCAGGCAAGACGTGACATCCTATCTCTGAGGGGATGGTTATCAATGCATAGTTCTATTTCATTGTTTACTGACTGATCTCTCAGATATGCCCTCTTCCCTGCCCCTTGTGCCCCCGTAGCTGGGGTTTACCCCCTATTTTACCCCTTCACAATAACCATATTGACACTGTCTCCAAAACTGTTTGTTTTCTCAGAGAAACTTTTATTGCGAAGCACATTCTACGTGGAGAATTTCAATGGCCTCGTTTTGACTGACAAGCCTGATTGACAGGTCCCCGATCTCAAGTGATGAGCTCATTCAACAATTAAAGGACGGAGTGCCAGTTGAAAAAGAATAGAAACTTGAATAAATATTTTGAACAGAGGTCAGGGTGTTTTACAGTTTGCAGCATAGCTCAATAGATCTCACAAAACTAGAATTGTTTGGCTCAGTGTGTGAGCTACTTGGAATGACAAGACCACTGACAAATCTGTCTCCTAGTTTTTCTATTGCTTTCCTGTACATTGTGGCAGGACATTGACAGATGGACCACTTGTAGGCTCCACAGACACTACACTGTAAAGCCTCCATGTCATATCTTCATAATCTTCCTATATACATTTATACCCCCACTGACAACATTCGACAATAACAAGGGTTCTTAATCTTTCCATGGGACCTACAGCCAATACCTGTCAAAAGGACACTTTAGTATTCCACACACCTTTGTACAGACAAGTCCCCTTCACATTTCTCTCCGCCCCATATGTGACCTTCATTGGACATTGTCCTTTCCTAATTGTATTTCATCATTTCAAAGTCAGCGCTCACTTAAAAATAAATCCCGATTAATATTTTCAGTTATTTACTTCAAAGTCAGTCTGCCTGAAACTGAATTCTTTGAAATACTATTTGATATGGACTTTACTGTACTAACGATGGCATATATATGATAGAAGTTAAGTTTCTCAACACATGAGGCGCTCCGAGTGAGATGGTGAATTTACCTCATATATGTGTTTTTATTCTCATTTCAAATGTTAAATTTACAAAAGCTATATAGCCGTTGAAACATCTACTATATCGATTTTCAACTCAACATAGGATTGTATTCCTCGCCTGACTGTATGTTTGTTTCTGACTAAATAAACATAAACTATTATTCGGCGAGTTTAATTTTAGTTTTATCCTTTTGAATGACTTGGTCTCTGCTTTTACCCTGTATAATCAAACTAATGTTCTTAACAAATGGAGAAATCAAATGCCAAAACTGTCACAAACACATCAACATTGTCATATTGTTTCCTAGGCAAATATGACATCATCATTCGATGTATTTTATATTTATGTCATATCAGTAATTTTCCCCATTACCTTTTCACCTCAGAGAAAAATAATACGTTAATCTAAATATGATATAAATGATAAAAATACCCCATGTACACATGTTTGAATGTTCTTCAAGTAATTTTCTATCATACATGCATTCAGATGAGAGGATGAAGACCCCTTTAAGTGTTTCCAGTTTGGGGCAATTGGACATATTTTATTTCATTAAATGAACAAGAAAAGCAAACATCAACTTATTGTTTCAAACATGGCCATTAAAGACGGTGCTTGCATTATCTTGCCTATATAATAATGCAGCAGAAAAAACCACTAATCAATCTTCCAAGAGTAGGGCATAGAGTCCCATCGGCAGGCTTATAGCAATCTTCATATATCCCGTATGATGTTTAAACATTTAAATTTGAAAAGATCCCTAATAAAAAACACTATAAATCGTTTTTATTGGAATTTACATTTTAAAAGACCAGATTATGACATTGAGCAGTGAGATACTCATGTATTAATCTGTAGTGGTAACCTAGATACAAAGGCCTCAATATGTATCCATCTGCATGAGGGAAGGCTACAGGCAAAATTCTCAGAGTAGCAAATATGCACCCCATCAGGGCAAGCCACCGGGGCCTGGTATGTTGTCTTTGCCTGGGGCTACCCAGGGTGAAACATAACACAGATTGACACCCCAAGATAACCACACGTGCTGCCACGCCTGCCTCCCTCATAGCTTTCAAAAACATGTCAATGTGGCTGTCAAAACTGTATGTAGCATGCACACATAACACCCTAGACAAGTATCCAGTGCAAACTCAGGGCAAAAGATGCCGTTTTATACAACATAAACCTGTAACTTTCTATCGTGAGTGATTCATATATGTTGTATATCACTTTTGAGTAATACAATTTGTATGACATATACTTTCCCTTTTAATATCTTCATTTTATGTCATTATTATTTGGATCTATTAATCACCATTTCCTCTCTAATTATATTTACAATACTCAGTAGAGGTTAACAATTACATTTGCTCTAAAATAAAGAAATGTATTCGCATATCTTTCAAAATAAGAAAAAACTGAGCAAATGCTTAGTGGTGAAAATAATTAGAAAACAGCGTCCATTTCTGAAGATTGCAATAAAGTATATGATTTATTTATTTTTTCTTAGTTGTGTTTGGTACAACAATAACCATTTGCATTTGTCAGACTTTTGACTGTGATTCTATAAAGTCAAAAACTGCATTTCAAGTTTTCATCTCACAGCTTGAGACAGTGAGTAAAGTTGGTGGTTTTGCTTGGACAGTAAGAGTGACATTCCCTGCCTTGTCTCAGGTATGACACGCTAGGCATGCTGGGATGCTGGCATGCTGGGATGAATGCTACACTTATAAGCATATATCACATGTACACCTTCCCTGGTATCAGTAACGTGCTTACTTGATTGACAGGTGATTGACAGGTCACAGTTCAACACCGCATAGTCTGTAATATCCTGTAGTCAGAATAGGCTTTTGCCCCCATACCATATTGTTTCCCACAATAAAAATATAAGCATACACAACATTGAAAACGTTGGAGAATTCACTAATTCAGTTTTAAACCACTTTTTTTTGGGGGGGGGGTGTCATCCAATTAATGTTTTCTGCATATGGAATTGTATTCTCCTTATAATCTTTTGCTAGAGAAACCTCTGTAACAGCACTATACTTAATTAACTTAACTGAGTCCGCGGTTTGGAGACTCCCTTATTAGTTCTAATGATATTTCTGTTTTCCTTCAAAACATCTCTCACAGCCATGCTAGAATTCTATTAAGGCCTCATATGAGCATGATGATGATTGTATATGATGATTGTATATACTTTCTACGTTAGGGACTATATTTCATATTCTAACACTTGCGTCTTGGATAGCATATCTTATTACGCGCCTTAATGTAAAAAGTATAAGATAAAATAGAAAATATGCAGAGAATTATTCAAATATAATTATAGAAAGCAAAAACATTTGGGTATGGCAAACTCTCATATTAGAGCCTATATACTGCATGTATATGTGCCTGGCTGCGAAGAGACTTTTATTTTATATTTCTGAGGTCTATATTTCCAAAGCGGTTATATAACTACAGATGAGCACATTACCTAAGCAAAAAAGAGTGAGAAATGTTGGGGTTACATGTATATGTAACATACACACAATATTTAATAAGTCAATCAATTACCAACCTGTGAGGTGAAGATGGAAACAAAAAGGCGGATAAGAGGTATGGCAAAGTCCATGCTGAGCACACTATCCCGCCTAATCCAGGGAGCCTGGGGGGATTAGCAGAGCCCAAGTATCAACACCACAGATAAGCCCATACAAGACCAAACATACAGACTACATAAACCTGTGTAATAATGACACTTTCTACCTCGCCTCTACTTAACACTATACCCGTGCACCCATCCTCACCTTAACAGCTGCCCAGTCAATATTCTCTTTTATCATTTTATAACACACATACACACCCATAGGATTCCACGGTGTGAACAATAACAATCCTATAAAATAACACTCATATAAAAGAAAGGATGATGTGAGCAAATGGGGATGATTTATATGAGCCTGTGTATACTGCCCAGTCGCTTTCTTAGTGTTGTCTTTTATGATTATATAATACACATACATACCTATAAAAATCAACTGCATGAGCATTGAAACTCAGATCCTAAGGTGAGGAGGCTTGGATGAGCACGTGAGGCTGATAAATACGGACCTGTGTGCACATATATTGTCAGGTAATGGTCAAGCAGTGACCAGTCAGGTGGGCTGGAAGCTTTTTTGTCGCTGAGTGGCAGAGTGTTGACTGTCATCATGGTCAAATCATTGCAGATAACATTGTCACTATAATCCGCTTAGCAGGGATACGCGTAGATACACTTCCCTGGAGCAAATAGACACCTCAATATGAAGATAACGGCAATCTCGTTTTGTGTAGCTCCATTTTAGCTTTAATCAGTAGAATCAGAATCTTTTTAGACTGACCAAAAAAACTCAATTGGTAGAGTATTCACCTTGAGACCCAGGGACCCCCGGTTCGAATCCCAACCAGCTAGTTTCAAGCGTTATGAGCCGACATTGTCTGAAATTAGCGCTAAATAAATGTTACCTTTGATAGAAATGAGTGGGAAAATCTCTTTCAGGGTGATCCTTTTTAGCATGATATAGGAAAATGAACCACAAAGCATGGAGGAAATATACTTGAACATATATTGAAAAATAATTATATTTGTCTATCTTTCCCTTTCATTAAAAAAAGAATTGCTGTTTAACATTATTAACATGATAAAACTTTAACTCACAAACCAACCCAACCAATAGGTAATATGCACACGAGTGTGCAAACTATACATTTAACATATGAATTTAAGGGTACTTCATTTATACACAATTCATTGTTGCGATCTGCTATATCCAGTTGACAGTGAAATATTATGACAATATTTTAGGGATTATTGAAATTTCCTCAATACCAAACAGTCTGAATTGTGAGAATAAGCTTGTCACAAAAAAAACGAATTTAAAACGATAGAGGGAGCCACTTGGCTTGCACAGACGTCTGCTGTGAATAACTTCACACTGCACCTTTATATTTCTCTCTGCAGGCAAATATATTGAGAGTTTTTGTTAGAACATATCATGCCACATGGTATGAAACATATTGACCCAAATACCAAAATCAATTGTTTTGTAGTTTTGATTTCTATTGTTTTAACACAATACCGTTTCTATATTAATCAAACTACCAACATTATATTCCTCTATATTTCAATGTATCTAATCGAAAACATTTTAAAATTTTTGATATTGAAGATTAGGTCATAGTAATAACAGTTTGACCTGTTGATCTAAATAGCGTGAAGCAGAGAGTAAAGTACAGAGAATGGAACCCAGCGATACACCATAAAATATACATGTGGCCACATCAAATGCTATAGATTATTCTATTTTATCACATCCTCAAAGGTGCTTTCGATTTCCACCACATAGAGGATTAAAGCCTATATATATAGAGAGAGAGAGAGGGTGAGCGGATCCCGTTAAGAGCAGTTCAATTCATCGAGGCCACCATCTGCGGGGCTTCCGGTTTGGATTCACAGTTCACAACTTTCTAATTCCAAATGACAGCGGATGTTTGTATGCAGTGTATTACAGGTGAAATGATGGCCTTAATTCGTAAAAAATATTATAATTCTACATCTATCTATCCCGTGTATATGATTATATAATTGACATATATATATATATATATATATATATATATATATATATATATATATATATATATATATATATATATATATATATATATATATATATATATATGTATATGTCAAAGTTCAGCCCAAATTAAGATATTTGTGTTTTTAAAACATAGTGCTATACTGATCACTGATCTTTTATAATGTTTGTCAGCATTTTCTGAAATGCCTGCAAATAATTTCATAAATGATAACTTAAAGTGTCATTTCTTTATTTCAGAAATTTCCATAACAAAGTTGAGTAGATGGTAATTTCGGTCAATTAAAATAGACATTACATATTGAACTTGTCATCTTGATTCTAATTGACTGATATTTGTCATGTCATATAAAAATGGCAGCCTCCTTGACAGCTCAGTGATAGCTATTAATTCTTTTTTCAAAATTAATGAAATATTTTGAGCTTACCTACGAATAGATAAGGACTTTGACCAGTAATTTCAGAGGAGAAGGTCAAAGTTGGCAGACAAGCAGAATGAAATTTCTCCCCCTGCAGAAGCTGTGTTTACCATTTATTGTATAATCATTATCAGTTTTTAGGGGACATAAATTATTATAAATATTTTTCTCACTGAAATTGTGGCTAATGAACAGAGCATTACATTCAAAATCAGTCCTCAGAATTAACCCCAAAAGAAGTAAACAATAAAATGAGGTTCTATAACCGGAACTGGCAGACCACTTTAGACCAAACTTACACGTTTCTGTCTGCCCATCACCTTTTGTAAAATCATCATATGTAATTACCTCCAAAATCCAAGACAAAAGACGCCCACCGCGTGCTGTGAGAAGCGGAAGCAGATAGCAGACGACATTTAGTCTGGCCTCTCATTCATGTCACGCGTTTGATTTGGAACTTTTTTTTCAGTTCTACAGACTAAGGATCTGGAACATCTTATCTCATTTAATCTTATTATAGCGTCGTTCTCTTTTTCAAAGTCTCGTAGATATGTCACATGACACCTCCTCAGCAGATAATTTAACTTCGTCTGTACGCCAACTGGCATAACAAATAACTTATAGTAGATTAAATGCTTGTTTTTGATAACCTTTTATCTGTTTTGGACAAAAATATTCACACCTACAAGTTACTCTTTGATCTGCAAATTGTGTTTGCTCCTTCTCTTTCCGTAGGCCCACCAAACAGGAGGTGTAAACACTTGATACCAAAGATGTTTGACTTCCTAACAATTTTAAATTCAAGTCCGCACAGCCATGAACAAATCGGTTGTAAATTAAGATATCATATTATCGTTTCTTTTGGTCAAATTGAGTGCGTGCGTTGTATCCTTGAAAGAAATGTGTATTCCGGTGCAGCGTCATTGTTTCTACTCATTGGCTTTCACTATATCTATTATCTCTACAAGGTGAAACTATGCGACCTCATAACAAATAAAAGATACTTCCCTCTTGTTTTGTATCACATATTTGTGCTATCCTGCAATATTAGACGACAAACTGAAAAAGTTGATGGAGATAAAGCTGTTATTTTGCCCATACTGAACTCTTGAAGAAATTCTATATCAATAAATATTTATATGTTATTGTGAATATCCGATGCTTTCACTATCAATTGGTAAACATTTGTCAGAAAATATCTATATAAGGAACTTCTCTGAAAGTTACATTGAGGCATTACATACTGCATCTTGGTGCATTACATGCTGTCTTTAGAATGCACTTTGGTACATTGCATGCTGTCTCTAGAATGCATATTGGTGTATTACATGCTGTCTTTAGGATGCATCTTAGTACATTATATGCTGTCTTTAGAATGCATCTTGGTGCATAACATGTTGTCTTCAGAATACATTTTGGTGCTGTCTTTAAAATGAGGTGAACTACTTTGATAGATCACAAATAAATCAATTCTCTCCTCACGTCAATCAAGAGATTA
Source organism: Amphiduros pacificus (assembly GCA_949316495.1). Lineage (NCBI taxonomy): Eukaryota > Metazoa > Annelida > Polychaeta > Phyllodocida > Hesionidae > Amphiduros > Amphiduros pacificus. The sequence goes on along the minus strand of OX439011.1, from coordinate 15,760,582 downwards.
ATTAATCAATCAACCTCAATGCAAACAAACTAATCTGAAGACAAAACGTGCAACTAGAAAACATCTGAAATGACTTTATTTTAATGAAAAATCCACTTGGAGCCGGCTTTCCATGCCAATGTTATTCTAAGAACAATTAGATCTCATTGTTCAAAGAAGATGAACTGTTTTATATTGCAATGTCGTACTTCACCTGTGCTCGTTGATGGCGGTTTGTCACGCCATTTGCACACGTTCACATGGTGTCCGAGTATTGGCAATGTCAACAAAGCAAGAATTGACCCTCATTTGCACCAACCACTCATAGTCAACCCCAGGGGATTTGAATCTCACCCCTTCCAGACAACCCCACGGGATTCTATTTCCAATTACCCTCTCACAACCAGCCCAATGAAATTATATTCTAGCCCCAACCACAGTCAATCCCATGAATTTTATTTCTAGCCTTCTCCAAAGTCAATCCTCCCATAATCAACCCCGGGGGATTCTATTTCTTGTCACCTGCCACAGTCAACCCCGGGGTATTCTATTTCTAATCCTCTCCCATATAATCAACCCCGGGGATTCTATTTCTAGTCCCCTCCCACAGTCAACCCCTGGGGATTCCATTTCCAGTCCCCTCTCATATAATCAACCCCGGGGGATTCTATTTCTAGTCCCCTCCCATATAATCAACCCCGGGGATTCTATTTCTAGTCCCCTCTCATATAATCAACCCCGGGGATTCTATTTCTAGTCCCCTCCCATATAATCAACCCCAGAGATTCTATTTCTAGTCCCCTTCCATATAATCAACCCCGGGGGATTCTATTTCTAGTACCCTCTCATATAATCAACCCCAGAGATTCTATTTCTAGTCCCCTCCCATATAATCAACCCCGGGGATTCTATTTCTAGTCCCCTCCCATATAATCAACCCCGGGGATTCTATTTCTAGTACCCTCCCACAGTCAACCCAGGGGGATTCTATTCTAGTCCCCTCTCATATGATCAACCCCGGGGATTCTATTTCTCGCCCCCTTCTCACAACCAACCCAAAGGGATTCCAGGGGAAGCAGTTGTTAGAATGTCTTTGGGGAGACATGGCGTCACAGTGATAGCAGCATCATTCAACCTCTTTGATATCATATACGAACCAGTTAAGAGACAATGTAAATATCTCTCTGCTTGCAACCAGTCAAGTTATGGTTTAGAGCTTCCTATGCTTTTTAGTACTTTCACAGCTTTGCTACAGCTATCACAAACCATTTTGCATCTGCCTCTATCACACCTTTAGTACTTATCCTAGCTTAACATTGCTGAATATTTCTGACCAAGGGATGACCTAACTCAGCTTTATGATACATACTCAGTTTGATGACATATCTCCATTGTATGTTATCTACTCAAATAGATGACCTGTCTCAGCTTTGTGTTATCTATTCAGAGAAATATCCTTACTAAACTTTTTACCATCTACTCAACGCTGAACGTTTATCGAAATCAATAAAATCCTCAATGACACAAGACAGCATCTCCTTAACATCATTGTGATTAAATCAAGATACGAAGCTACCCAAACTTAAATTTTATTTGTACGAAAACAATCTTAATTCAGCGCTGCCAAAACCTCATCACTAATGTCTACGCTGACATTACTCCCTGATGCTTGTCCATTGAGTCAATGTACTCCCACGAGGGTGGCCAGTCTGGATAGAAATGATCAGTCTTATAATATTTACTCTCTTGCATTATTGTCCTCACTGATTGAATACACTATATGACATAACATGTCTCTCTGGCCGTCCATGCAGGTGCAATATACCACTCAACTTAATACAGCCGAACAATGACTCCTAACTTCCATATCAAACCTTGTGCCCACATAACAATTGCCAAATTTATTCTCAAAGCTTTACTTGAAATTAAACCATTCATTCCAATATTATTTTCATACTTATTTTCATACTTATTTTCATGAGAACATTCATCGTAATTATGCAATAAATACTGTATATCATTTCCTTTTAGATGTAGAGATTTTTTTTCATATTCGGTGTAAGTTGAACTTGGAATGATGCCGGTGATACGTGATTCTAAAATTTGAAATACTATAAACTACAACTCTCATACCATCTTTTGTCTTCGGTTTGGAAGGAACTGTTGCATAGCGGATCTGTAGGGAAATGATTGAAATGACTTGCACCCAGTTTGATTGCATGGAGAATTATTAATGGCTTGTGTTATTGGAGTTTCAATGCTGTTTACTTTGCACCTGTTCCTACTTCAATATTATCCCGCAGATCCCCAAGTAATTAACCTTCATCTCAGACAATTTGGCTAATAGGACAGATGAGATAAACTTCATATATATATATATATATATATATATATATATATATATATATATATATATATATATATATATATATATATATATATATATATATATACTAAAAGATTATCTATGGACATTAACATTTGTGAAGAACGCTTTGGGAAATAGAAATTACCATTATTACCCAAGGATAGTGTGGAAGAAATGTTAGGAAATTGTCAGCTCTTACTTACAGTGCTCGGGAGATCAGCTGTCTCGCATAACTCTGAAAAAAGAAAAAGAAAATCTTAAACTTTGATGAAAATTGGTCATATCTTGGCATTGAAAAAAAATCTTCTTTTCGGCATTTACATGACTCTGGTCCACAATCCACTATATGCACTAACTGTTGGTAATATATGATAGTTAATAATCGTGTTAAGGATCAAAACTAGATGAGTGCTTTCAATCTTAACACTCTGAATGTTCCAGGCACAATGCTGAAATGTTTATTACAGAAGGTTTCGGGAAGAATATCAGAGCCAGTAAAATGTCTAACACAAAACGGAAACAGGAGCCGATAAAAACTTGACAACTATTGGCCACGCATGCGTACTTCAATATACAGTATTCATTATTTCAGCCTTCCCCAGCTCTGAATGAAAATTAAAGTGTCAAATTTCCTGGAACTCTTAAAAGGGTTTTCATATGAAAAAAACCCACTGAGTCAGCATTAAATTGCATAGAAAAATAAGATGAGATGGGAGTTGTTCTTTGATTACCTAGATGATTGTAAGGAGCTTTCTCTATCTGAATATCGGGCAATACTCAAAATAGTTCCTGATCACGCATCTAAGATAACAGATATAAGTCGCAGAAAGTGATAGTGAATTTGTACGATTGTCTTAAGATGAAACATTTGTCACAGAGACACAGAGATTATGTTAGTCTGTAATACATTAACATAAAGAGGTTTGAATGAAGCATATCTAGCTCTGTATAAAATATGAAACATATATTACTGGTAGTTTTGGAGGAGAATATTTTTAAACATAGTGTTGGTATATAACAGATATGAAGTGTATTTAATTCACTTCTAATGGTTGTGATGTGGCAAGTGCACAAATTTTGAATTCAATGTCAATATGTCAAGGTCAAAGGTCACATGACTAACATTGTATGACAAGGCACAGCTTCACCTATATATCTACCTCTATATAAAATGTGAAAGATATAGTACTGATAGTCTTGGAGAAGAAGATTTTTAAAGAAATGTTGACAGATGGACTGACAGACGGATAGATGGACAGATGGACAGACGGACAGACGGACATACAGACAGACGGACAGACATTTTCCCCCCTCCTAAAGCTCTGCGAGCTAAAGTCTCAGCAGAGCTAAAAATACTAAGTTATATGTAAAAAATCTCTTGTCACTGAAATAAAGATGTTTTGAACCTTGAATCTTAAAAACATTATCATGACAATCCACTCTTTTTATTGCATTTAATCATTTAGAGAGTATTTCTGCTCACGATTTTTGTGGACTGATTATTTGGCATAAGTAAACGATTATTCAGAAAATAATTGATTAACCTTCAGCAGGATTTCTGCCTCTGCATTAAAAAGGTGTCACGCTTCAAGATACGTGTGAACAACTCTTTTTATTGTTTATGTTTGCTATTTGAAACTATATTGACAAATGACTAATATCTCTTCCAAGAAATAAACGTCAAGCACCCATTCGCCCTTTGGGAAGTTAATCGGCAATTCAAAACAACTCAAAACAGGATAATGTCCTAAAAAAAATTCAAAACAGGATAATGTCCTAAACAAATCTACAAGGTAAAACAATGGAGAACCTTTACCAAATGTATTTCAAATATATTCTGTTGACAGGGGGGATCTATAAAAAACCTTAATCTAGTCACAACTTTTGCTCAAATGTTCTACGTGAACTGACTATAAATGCTGAGTTATGTCGGTCTGAAGGGTCAATCACGAATTCATTGCAGAAAGTGGTCTTCCGCCAGGCCAGTTTCGGTGATGTAACCTAAAAGCTCTTTTTTATTCATTTTTTGGACTGTATATTTGTGAGACTCAAATGGTGTGAGGACAATATTTCAACGTTCAGACTGACACAAAACCTCACTTGCCCTGGGCTGATCACTGACATATGTTTTGGACTGACAAGAAAACACAAAAACACACACTTCCCTGTTTTTGGACTGACATAAAATGCACTCTTCCCTTTTTTTTGGACTGACACAGAAGACTTTTTTCCTTCTATTGTGGACTGACACGTTAATCTTCCCTTTTGGTTTGGACTGATGTAAAGTCCATTCGTCCATGGGTTTTGAACTGACACAAAAGCACATTTTTACCACTTAAATAACAAAAGATTGTGCTCATCCTATAGTTTTTACTGACAAAAATACACACTTTCCACTGTCTTTTTAATGTTATGGACCAACATATAAACCACACAAAGTGCATCCTTCCTTGTCAAAAACAATAAACCGCACTCTTTCCTATGTTTTTGTGTTTTGGACTGATAAAGACTTGCACTCTTCCATTTGTTTTGGACAGAAAGTGACCTCTCCCTATATTTGGACTGAGAACAGTTAATCTTCCCTTTGTTTTTGGACTGACATTACAGAGAGATCTTCCCCATGTCCTTGGCCGAGGCAAATGCGCAAAGCTCCTTTTCTTTAGACTAACACAAAAATCACATTCTCAATCACACATTAATTGATTCCTGGGAAATGAAACTTCATACTTTAAATCAAGTGCTTCCTTTATAAATGTCACCGCTCACGTGTGGTACTGTGGGTAGTGGTACTGTGTGCAATGATCGTCGATTGTGTGTCAATACCACCCATAACATATACCAGTGAACAGCTTCTGTCAAAAAAAAACTTGTATCTGAAATGAATGGCAATGGTACAAAGTACAAAGTAGAGGTTGACATGCTCCTCAAAACCCCTGCCAATAATGTGGATTTCAACTTGAGAGGTGTGAAATCAGTGGGGGTTTGTAATCTGGTATGTGGAGCACCATAAACATGATGGACAAGTGGCACGCCAATCCGTCATCATACCGAATGCAACCTGTAGACATCGCCCTTAAAGCAGATGAGGCAATGTGGAGAAATTCCCCACAAACCTAACCAAAAGAATAATTATATCATTGATACATATGGTGACCTGGATATGATTTGTACATTAAGGATATTGCCAGTGACAGGCCTTTTCCTCTTTAAATGCATAGATGTCTATATGCAATGACACATTTCTTTTCTACAATTGGCTTATGTTCTTGTCTACGTGGTTACCTCTCTGAATATTATCATATATCAAATTTACTTTAATAAAAATAATAATAATAAACTTCTATAGCGCTATATCAAGGTCTCCTCATGGCGCTTGCGTAAGTAGTATTCTCTGAACAGATGGGTCTTTAACTAACTGCTTTTTGAAGACGTCCACCGTTTTACGATTTTTCACTGTATGGGGCAGGGCATTCCAGATTTTTGGCGCATATACTAAAAAAGCCCTATCACCATACGTTATAAGTTTGGTCTTAGGAATTATATATTCATTTTTCAATGCTGATCTGAGGTTTTTTTCGCATCATTGATAAGAAAAGTATTTTTTGGGGTTTTAATAGAAGACAGATGATCTCAATCAGAATAGCTGAGGGAGAGCTAATATTTGAAAGATCAGAAATAAGTGGTGGACGTCAACAATAGTTACAATAGATACACTGCTGTCATTAAAAGGGAAACAATATAGATACTACTGTCATTAAAAGGGAAACAATATAGATACTGCTGACATTAAAAGGGAAACAATATAGATACTGCTGTCATTAAAGAAGACAAATTATTGATAATAGATACTGTTGGTATTAAAGAGGAAACAATATTGATGATAGAGATACTGCTGAAATTGTAGGGGAAAGTAGTGATAATAAAGATACTGCTGGCATTAGAGGGGAAACAAAACTGAAAAACTATAGTGATAATAGACACTGAGAGGGGAAGCTAAAGTGATATAATAAATATCATGATGGCATTATAGAGGAGACATTAGTTATAATAATTATCCCGATGACATTATAGAGGAAGCAACAGTTACAACTGCTTCATGTAGTTTGTATTTTGGGAGGCAGGGCAAGCACCAGTGTTACTCTGGCGGTAAGAATGTGAAGAACTCTGTAGATAACAGAAATATCGATGTGACAGACCGAGGTGGATATGAGTGATGGGAATATAAAGAGTGGTTTTGACAGGAAAAAGACAACATGGCGTCTGTAGGTAGCGTCTCCCGGCGTCCTCCCTGTAGAGGGACAGGTCATTTATTTATACATTGGGGTGACTCTCTATGCATTGAAAGTTCATTTGATTTTGTGATTGTTTTGTACAGATTATTCTAAACGTTTATCTAAGACAGAGTTCATAGAATTGAGTTAGAATTAACAATTGATTATATGTAATTAAAGATAAACTAATCAATATTGGTATTAGTTATCGCAGTCAACATCAACTAAATGCTGACAATTCATCAAACACAATTTCAGAAATGGCCAATCTCTAAAGCTATCCTCATAACTATCCCCAATATATTAACCTAATAGACAGAGTGCATCCCATACCCTGTGTTATATTCCACTTGGGTCATCACACCTCAATCATACTATCAGACCCCACCTAATACTGACCCTCCCCACTTCATACCTTCTTCCCATTCCACCCTGCTTATCCCACAAACATCATACTCCTCCCCATCTCATACCCCTTTTATTCTCAATAACATTTCTTATATTCTTTAAAAAGATTCTCTACATAAAATTTTCTTCTTTGTTCCTTCAACTCAAATAGTGTGTACTCTCTCCAATTTAAAGTGAGATTTGCACGCCCTAGCCCCACGTAGGATAAATATATGTGTGTCCTTTGCTGGCATTGAGTGAAGCACAAGACAGTAAATATACCATCTGGTGCATAGTGTATTTGTTTAAGGAAGGCCACCTCATGTTTTGCTATTCCATCAAGTTCCATTGAGTCTGCCATCCCTTCAATCACAACTGAAGCACAATGAAAGAGAAGTGGCACATTGACTATATAAAGAAGAGAGGTTTTGTTGATGTATGTCTTGTTTTAGGACAAAAACTAATGTACATTACTTCAGACCAATTAAGGCGGGGTCTTGTTATGTCCAAAACAAACTCTGGGGTCTCAGGCAAACCATGTTCGCCATTATCCAGATGTCATGGGTCATATCAAAAGTTTTGACAAGTTGTGTCTCTCAGTCTTTTATACCAGACCTGCGTGACATTTCATTTTCTCATTCTTATCTGGACGCATATTTAGGTTCAGTAATGGGGCAAAGCTTTTTATTGCATTTTAGTGAAATCTTGTTTTCCTCATAAAGTATTGTTTCTCCGCTCAATTACAGGATGTCAAAAATTGTCTTGGCGGGAGTAAATGAATCTTTTTTTCTTTCTTCTTCAATGTTTTAGCATCACCGGAAGTAGTTCTATTTGCTTCACCGGAAGTAGTCCATTTTTCTTCATTTTGTTTCAGAGGTTTAACAAATAAATGTGTTTTTTATCATGAGACCTATTCCCGAGCCTTCAATCAAAGTTTGAATGTATAAATCAAATTTGATAAAACGAACAACAAACATTTTTTACCTACATGCAGGCAGCCTTCGGGGAGTCATTAATCAACCAATTGCTTACTTAACTGATACCATCATTAGGATAATTAAGACTTTATTTTATGGGTATCTCATTACCCTTTATTGCAGATGTCAAAGACGTCCTTCCGCCAATATCGCCCATGCATCGCAGAATCTTCCGCATGCAGCCTACGGTCACTATTATCTTTTTAAATGAAAACGTTGTTTCCAAAGAAAATATATCTTACTTAATTTTGTGTCACTTTCACAAATTATTATAAAAGTATATAATTTATCATCAAATGATAATTGATAAAGATGATATTTTTCAATATTGGGATTAACTAGGTGATGTTCCATTTAAGCGCCTAATCTTGTCATGTATGTGTTAAAATTGTCCATATGTTAGTGGATCGTTGCTGATTCAAGTGTGGGTTTTGTTTTATTTTATTTAAAACCCCCAAGTTGATTGACATACTGGAGTTGCAAATAGGGATATCAATCTAAAAGAAACAATAATATGATAGATAAATAATACTATCGTTCATGTATACTGCAAAAAATGTCACTTTTATCTAAATATGGATTTTTCAAGCACATTCCTGTTTTCTAGATTAAACATATCAATCAGGGTAGGCAGGTGGTAGCGCCAGATATGAGATGATTTTATGATTAAATGAAATCCGATATGAACAGATAATCCCTGTAGAATTGATCGGATTCTGATAAATTTATGATATTTTACTGTGAAGGCAAAACAGAAAATAAGAGCGAGAGAAGGGAACAATGACAAAGATAGAGAAAGGGACAGAGAAAGATAGAGAAAGCGACAGAGAAAGCGGCAGATAAATATAGAGAAAGCGGTAGAGAAAGATAGAGAAAGTGACAGAGAAAGATAGAGAAACCAACAGAGAAAGATAGAGAAAGCAGCAGAGAAAGATAGAGAAAGCGACAGAGAAAGATAGAGAAAGCGACAGAGAAAGACAGAGAAAGATAGAGAAAGTGACAGAGAAAGCGACAGAGAAAGAGACAGAGAAAGTGGCAGAGAAAGATAGAGAAAGTGACAGAGAAAGATAGAGAAAGCGACAGAGAAAGATAGAGAAAGTGACAGAGAAAGATAGAGAAAGTGACAGAGAAAGATAGAGAAAGTGACAGAGAAAGATAGAGAAAGCGACAGAGGGAGTGAGATAAAACAACAGACAGACGCAGATAAAGAGTGAGACAGACAGAGAGATGGACAGATGGACACAGAGACAGAAGGATGAAGAAACTGAGCGATAATAAAGCGATAATAAAGGGTAGTATTTTTGTGAAAACTTTCACGTCTCATTTTCAGGGTATAATATAAATAAACAACAATAATAATGATACGCTTATAGATGAGGTGAGGACTAATGTATAGGCAGAGTGGAAAAAATACAGAAATGCCCCTAACGACAGGAGAATAACAATCAAAATGTTTATGGAGAGAGCAGCAAATGGGGGGAGAATATAATTCAGAAGGGGCAGGGTAATCAATAGTATTTGAGAAGGAACCCCTGGCCAAAGATATACATGATCGGCCGAGGTTCTCGCATCTACCCCGTTAATTCCTATACAATGACACAAGTTTCAAGTAAGTGTGTGCACGTGGGTCAACCCAGTGCCATTGTGCCACCAGGGTGCGCTGGCTCCGCTGAGCTGGGGGAGGCGGAGGCCTGTCTGCAAGCCAGCTTTTATCTGATGGAGTTTACACAGTTCATCAACGAGTCGCTAGCCAATGCGCTCATATAAACTAAAGGCTTTATATGTATAAGCAATTAACGCTGAACCGACCATAGTTATCATATGGGGGGTTTACTTGGAAAATGTAAAGTCCACACTTATTATCCCATGGGGGCATTAGCAATTTATGTAATATTTAGAAACAAGCATTACTATATATCATTGGGGTATTGCCCATTTGGATAATTATCTTATATTTACTTTTTAATCTGTGTAAAGCGATACTTTTATATCAATTAGAAAATATTTCATCACTTCTTATCCATTTGTTCACTTAAGTATGGGTCTTATGTCAATTTGGATCGCCTTTTCAATACGTTGGACCACCATACCCCCTTCTCCCTCCCCCTCCCCACACACACTCCTGGGCCTGGGCCTGGTTGATAATGATAGATGGGTCATTCAAAACAATATGAAATATACATACATAATGCATTACCGATTGATTAGCCACGTTATCTTTATGGAGCCAACCCAGACCATTTAAGCTCACAAACACAATAATTGAAATCTGTCAATATGAACCTACTATGTGCGTTTATTAATGCCCTAAAACTCAATTAAACAAAACACGATTAACTTACGAGCGTGAAGTTCTTTTGATATTTGATATTTGATATTTGACGTTTTTTTCAAAAGGTGTCAACAAGTATGTATTAGTGTAACCTTTTGGGACATGGTGAAAAAAGTTATGTAAAAGGATATATATCCTGTCAAAAACGGGTATATCCCTTTTCCGGTGACAAATGAGTTTTTCAGTATGATTAATGGCTTTCTCAACCTTGTAGCACAGTCTTAATCATTTATTATCAATATATTAATGGAGAATAACTGTATACACCTTCATACTCTTATGGTAATTGGGTAGAAACGTTATGTAATAGGATATATATCCTGTAAAACATGGAAATATACCTTTATCTATGACAGTCACATTTTTTTGCATGTTAATGTTTCCCAAGCATTGTTGCACAGTCTTCGCAATCATGGATATACTAATGGAGGGTTAGACATACTTGCTAGACATGTCTAGAACATATCCTGTGGCATTAGAATGCGAGGTAAATTATATGAGTAGGAGATATAGCCCTTTTCCCATGGCAAATGGAAAAAAGCTACTATGACACATTCCGGGGGATTTGGCGCTGTCTTCGCAATCATGGATTTACTAATGGAGGGTTAGACATACTTGCTAGACATGTCTAGAACATATCCTGTGGCATTAGAATGCGAGGTAAATTATATGAGTAGGAGATATGGCCCTTTTCCCATGGCAAATGGAAAAAAGCTACTATGACACATTCCGGGGGATTTGGCGCTGTCTTCGCAATCATGGATTTACTAATGGAGGGTTAGACATACTTGCTAGACATGTCTAGAACATATCCTGTGGAATTAGAATGCGAGGTAAATTATATGAGTAGGAGATATGGCCCTTGTCCCATGGCAAATGGAAAAAAGCTAATATGTCACATTCCGGCGGATTTGGCGCTGTCTTCGCAATCATGGATTTACTAATGGAGGGTTAGACATACTTGCTAGACATGTCTAGAACATATCCTGTGGCATTAGAATGCGAGGTAAATTATATGAGTAGGAGATATAGCCCTTTTCCCATGGCAAATGGAAAAAAGCTAATATAACACATTCTGGGGGATTTGGCACTGTCTTCGCAATCATGGATTTACTAATGGAGGGTTAGACATACTTGCTAGACATGTCTAGAACATATCCTGTGGCATTAGAATGCGAGGTAAATTATATGAGTAGGAGATATGGCCCTTTTCCCATGGCAAATGGAAAAAAGCTAATATGTCACATTCCGGGGGATTTGGCACTGTCTTCGCAATCATGGATTAACTAATGGAGGGTTAGACATACTTGCTAGACATGTCTAGAATATATCCTGTGGCATTAGAATGCGAGGTAAATTATATGAGTAGGAGATATAGCCCTTTTCCCATGGCAAATGGAAAAAAGCTAATATGTCACATTCCGGGGGATTGGCGCTGTCTTTGCAATCATGGATTAACTAATGGAGGGTTACACATACTTGCTAGACATGTCTAGAACATATCCTGTGGCATTAGAATGCGAGGTAAATTATATGAGTAGGAGATATAGCCCTTTTCCCATGGCAAATAGCAAATGGAAAAAAGCTAATATAACACATTCCGGGGGATTTGGCACTGTCTTCGCAATCATGGATTAACTAATGGAGGGTTAGACATACTTGCTAGACATGTCTAGAACATATCCTGTGGCATTAGAATGCGAGGTAAATTATATGAGTAGGAGATATAGCTCTTTTCCCCTGGCAAATGGAAAAAAGCTAATATGTCACATTCCGGGGGATTTGGCACTGTCTTCGCAATCATGGATTAACTAATGGAGGGTTAGACATACTTGCTAGACATGTCTAAAACATATCCTGTGGCATTAGAATGCGAGGTAAATTATATGAGTAGGAGATATGGCCCTTGTCCCATGGCAAATGGAAAAAAGCTAATATGTCACATTCCGGCGGATTTGGCGCTGTCTTCGCAATCATGGATTAACTAATGGAGGGTTAGACATACTTGCTAGACATGTCTAGAACATATCCTGTGGCATTAGAATGCGAGGTAAATTATATGAGTAGGAGATATAGCCCTTTTCCCATGGCAAATGGAAAAAAGCTAATATGTCACATTCTGGGGGATTTGGCGCTGTCTTTGCAATCATGGATTAACTAATGGAGGGTTAGACATACTTGCTAGACATGTCTAGAATATATCCTGTGGCATTAGAATGCGAGATAAATTATATGAGTAGGAGATATGGCCCTTTTCCCATGGCAAATGGAAAAAAGCTAATATAACACATTCCGGGGGATTTGGCGCTGTCTTCGCAATCAAGGATTAACTAATGGAGGGTTAGACATACTTTCTAGACATGTCTAGAACATATCCTGTGGCACTAGAATGCGAGGTAAATTATATGAGTAGGAGATATGGCCCTTTTCCCATGGCAAATGGAAAAAAGCTAATATGTCACATTTCGGCGGATTTGGCGCTGTCTTCGCAATCATGGATTAACTAATGGAGGGTGAGACATGCTTGCTAGACATGTCTAGAATATATCCTATGGCATTAGAATGCGAGGTAAATTATATGAGTAGGAGATATAGCCCTTTTCCCATGTCAAATAGCAAATGGAAAAAAGCTAATATAACACATTCCGGGGATTTGGCACTGTCTTCGCAATCATGGATTAACTAATGGAGGGTTAGACATACTTGCTAGACATGTCTAGAACATATCCTGTGGCATTAGAATGCGAGGTAAATTATATGAGTAGGAGATATAGCTCTTTTCCCCTGGCAAATGGAAAAAAGCTAATATAACACATTCCGGGGGATTTGGCACTGTCTTCGCAATCATGGATTAACTAATGGAGGGTTAGACATACTTGCTAGACATGTCTAGAACATATCCTGTGGCATTAGAATGCGAGGTAAATTATATGAGCAGGAGATATAGCCCTTTTCCAATGGCAAATGGGAAATGGAAAAAAGCTAATATAACACATTCCGGGGGATTTGGCGCTGTCTTTGCTTTCATGGATTAACTAATGGAGGGTTAGACAAACTTGCTAGACATGTATAGAACATATCCTGTGGCATTAGAATGCGAGGTAAATTATATGAGTAGGAGATATGGCCCTTTTGCCATGGCAAATGGAAAAAAGCTAATATAACACTTTCCGGGGGATTTGGCACTGTCTTCGCAATCATGGATTAACTAATGGAGGGTTAGACATACTTGCTAGACATGTCTAGAATATATCCTGTGGCATTAGAATGCGAGGTAAATTATATGAGTAGGAGATAAAGCCCTTTTCCCATGGCAAATAGCAAATGGAAAAAACTAATATAATACATTCCGGGGGATTTGGCACTGTCTTCGCAATCATGGATTAACTAATGGAGGGTTAGACATACTTGCTAGACATGTCTAGAACATATCCTGTGGCATTAGAATGCGAGGTAAATTATATGAGTAGGAGATATAGCCCTTTTCCCATGTCAAATAGCAAATGGAAAAAAGCTAATATAACACATTCCGGGGGATTTGGCACTGTCTTCGCAATCATGGATTAACTAATGGAGGGTTAGACATACTTGCTAGACATGTCTAGAACATATCCTGTGGCATTAGAATGCGAGGTAAATTATATGAGTAGGAGATATGGCCCTTGTCCCATGGCAAATGGAAAAAAGCTAATATGTCACATTCCGGCGGATTTGGCGCTGTCTTCGCAATCATGGATTAACTAATGGAGGGTTAGACATACTTGCTAGACATGTCTAGAACATATCCTGTGGCATTAGAATGCGAGGTAAATTATATGAGTAGGAGATATAGCCCTTTTCCCATGGCAAATGGAAAAAAGCTAATATGTCACATTCTGGGGGATTTGGCGCTGTCTTTGCAATCATGGATTAACTAATGGAGGGTTAGACATACTTGCTAGACATGTCTAGAATATATCCTGTGGCATTAGAATGCGAGATAAATTATATGAGTAGGAGATATGGCCCTTTTCCCATGGCAAATGGAAAAAAGCTAATATAACACATTCCGGGGGATTTGGCGCTGTCTTCGCAATCAAGGATTAACTAATGGAGGGTTAGACATACTTTCTAGACATGTCTAGAACATATCCTGTGGCACTAGAATGCGAGGTAAATTATATGAGTAGGAGATATGGCCCTTTTCCCATGGCAAATGGAAAAAAGCTAATATGTCACATTTCGGCGGATTTGGCGCTGTCTTCGCAATCATGGATTAACTAATGGAGGGTGAGACATGCTTGCTAGACATGTCTAGAATATATCCTATGGCATTAGAATGCGAGGTAAATTATATGAGTAGGAGATATAGCCCTTTTCCCATGTCAAATAGCAAATGGAAAAAAGCTAATATAACACATTCCGGGGATTTGGCACTGTCTTCGCAATCATGGATTAACTAATGGAGGGTTAGACATACTTGCTAGACATGTCTAGAACATATCCTGTGGCATTAGAATGCGAGGTAAATTATATGAGTAGGAGATATAGCTCTTTTCCCCTGGCAAATGGAAAAAAGCTAATATAACACATTCCGGGGGATTTGGCACTGTCTTCGCAATCATGGATTAACTAATGGAGGGTTAGACATACTTGCTAGACATGTCTAGAACATATCCTGTGGCATTAGAATGCGAGGTAAATTATATGAGCAGGAGATATAGCCCTTTTCCAATGGCAAATGGGAAATGGAAAAAAGCTAATATAACACATTCCGGGGGATTTGGCGCTGTCTTTGCTTTCATGGATTAACTAATGGAGGGTTAGACAAACTTGCTAGACATGTATAGAACATATCCTGTGGCATTAGAATGCGAGGTAAATTATATGAGTAGGAGATATGGCCCTTTTGCCATGGCAAATGGAAAAAAGCTAATATAACACTTTCCGGGGGATTTGGCACTGTCTTCGCAATCATGGATTAACTAATGGAGGGTTAGACATACTTGCTAGACATGTCTAGAATATATCCTGTGGCATTAGAATGCGAGGTAAATTATATGAGTAGGAGATAAAGCCCTTTTCCCATGGCAAATAGCAAATGGAAAAAACTAATATAATACATTCCGGGGGATTTGGCACTGTCTTCGCAATCATGGATTAACTAATGGAGGGTTAGACATACTTGCTAGACATGTCTAGAACATATCCTGTGGCATTAGAATGCGAGGTAAATTATATGAGTAGGAGATATAGCCCTTTTCCCATGTCAAATAGCAAATGGAAAAAAGCTAATATAACACATTCCGGGGGATTTGGCACTGTCTTCGCAATCATGGATTAACTAATGGAGGGTTAGACATACTTGCTAGACATGTCTAGAACATATCCTGTGGCATTAGAATGCGAGGTAAATTATATGAGTAGGAGATATAGCTCTTTTCCCCTGGCAAATGGAAAAAAGCTAATATAACACATTCCGGGGGATTTGGCACTGTCTTCGCAATCATGGATTAACTAATGGAGGGTTAGACATACTTGCTAGACATGTCTAGAACATATCCTGTGGCTCTAGAATGCAAGGTAAATTATATGAGTAGGAGATATGGCCCTTTTCCCATGGCAAATGGAAAAAAGCTAATATGTCACATTCCGGCGGATTTGGCGCTGTCTTCGCAATCATGGATTAACTAATGGAGGGTTAGACATGCTTGCTAGACATGTCTAGAACATATCCTGTGGCATTAGAATGCGAGGTAAATTATATGAGTAGGAGATATGGCCCTTGTCCCATGGCAAATGGAAAAAAGCTAATATGTCACATTCCGGCGGATTTGGCGCTGTCTTCGCAATCATGGATTAACTAATGGAGGGTTAGACATACTTGCTAGACATGTCTAGAACATATCCTGTGGCATTAGAATGCGAGGTAAATTATATGAGTAGGAGATATAGCCCTTTTCCCATGGCAAATGGAAAAAAGCTAATATGTCACATTCTGGGGGATTTGGCGCTGTCTTTGCAATCATGGATTAACTAATGGAGGGTTAGACATACTTGCTAGACATGTCTAGAATATATCCTGTGGCATTAGAATGCGAGATAAATTATATGAGTAGGAGATATGGCCCTTTTCCCATGGCAAATGGAAAAAAGCTAATATAACACATTCCGGGGGATTTGGCGCTGTCTTCGCAATCAAGGATTAACTAATGGAGGGTTAGACATACTTTCTAGACATGTCTAGAACATATCCTGTGGCACTAGAATGCGAGGTAAATTATATGAGTAGGAGATATGGCCCTTTTCCCATGGCAAATGGAAAAAAGCTAATATGTCACATTTCGGCGGATTTGGCGCTGTCTTCGCAATCATGGATTAACTAATGGAGGGTGAGACATGCTTGCTAGACATGTCTAGAATATATCCTATGGCATTAGAATGCGAGGTAAATTATATGAGTAGGAGATATAGCCCTTTTCCCATGTCAAATAGCAAATGGAAAAAAGCTAATATAACACATTCCGGGGATTTGGCACTGTCTTCGCAATCATGGATTAACTAATGGAGGGTTAGACATACTTGCTAGACATGTCTAGAACATATCCTGTGGCATTAGAATGCGAGGTAAATTATATGAGTAGGAGATATAGCTCTTTTCCCCTGGCAAATGGAAAAAAGCTAATATAACACATTCCGGGGGATTTGGCACTGTCTTCGCAATCATGGATTAACTAATGGAGGGTTAGACATACTTGCTAGACATGTCTAGAACATATCCTGTGGCATTAGAATGCGAGGTAAATTATATGAGCAGGAGATATAGCCCTTTTCCAATGGCAAATGGGAAATGGAAAAAAGCTAATATAACACATTCCGGGGGATTTGGCGCTGTCTTTGCTTTCATGGATTAACTAATGGAGGGTTAGACAAACTTGCTAGACATGTATAGAACATATCCTGTGGCATTAGAATGCGAGGTAAATTATATGAGTAGGAGATATGGCCCTTTTGCCATGGCAAATGGAAAAAAGCTAATATAACACTTTCCGGGGGATTTGGCACTGTCTTCGCAATCATGGATTAACTAATGGAGGGTTAGACATACTTGCTAGACATGTCTAGAATATATCCTGT
The DNA here is from genome assembly GCA_949316495.1 of Amphiduros pacificus. Classification (NCBI taxonomy): domain Eukaryota; kingdom Metazoa; phylum Annelida; class Polychaeta; order Phyllodocida; family Hesionidae; genus Amphiduros; species Amphiduros pacificus. The sequence goes on along the minus strand of OX439011.1, from coordinate 15,743,152 downwards.
GGCATTAGAATGCGAGGTAAATTATATGAGTAGTAGATAAAGCCCTTTTCCCATGGCAAATAGCAAATGGAAAAAACTAATATAATACATTCCGGGGGATTTGGCACTGTCTTCGCAATCATGGATTAACTAATGGAGGGTTAGACATACTTGCTAGACATGTCTAGAACATATCCTGTGGCATTAGAATGCGAGGTAAATTATATGAGTAGGAGATATAGCCCTTTTCCCATGTCAAATAGCAAATGGAAAAAAGCTAATATAACACATTCCGGGGGATTTGGCACTGTCTTTGCAATCATGGATTAACTAATGGAGGGTTAGACATACTTGCTAGACATGTCTAGAATATATCCTGTGGCATTAGAATGCGAGGTAAATTATATGAGTAGGAGATATAGCCCTTTTCCCATGGCAAATGGAAAAAAGCTAATATGTCACATTCCGGGGGATTGGCACTGTCTTTGCAATCATGGATTAACTAATGGAGGGTTAAACATACTTGCTAGACATGTCTAGAACAAATCCTGTGGCATTAGAATGCGAGGTAAATTATATGAGTAGGAGATATAGCCCTTTTCCCATGGCAAATAGCAAATGGAAAAAAGCTAATATAACACATTCCGGGGGATTTGGCACTGTCTTCGCAATCATGGATTAACTAATGGAGGGTTAGACATACTTGCTAGACATGTCTAGAACATATCCTGTGGCATTAGAATGCGAGGTAAATTATATGAGTAGGAGATATAGCTCTTTTCCCCTGGCAAATGGAAAAAAGCTAATATAACACATTCCGGGGGATTTGGCACTGTCTTTGCAATCATGGATTAACTAATGGAGGGTTAGACATACTTGCTAGACATGTCTAGAACATATCCTGTGGAATTAGAATGCGAGGTAAATTATATGAGTAGGAGATATAGCCCTTTTCCCATGGCAAATGGAAAAAAGCTAATATGTCACATTCTGGGGGATTTGGCACTGTCTTCGCAATCATGGATTAACTAATGGAGGTTTAGACATACTTGCTAGACATGTCTAGAACATATCCTGTGGCATTAGAATGCGAGGTAAATTATATGAGTAGGAGATATAGCCCTTTTCCCATGGCAAATGGAAAAAAGCTAATATGTCACATTCTGGGGGATTTGGCACTGTCTTCGCAATCATGGATTAACTAATGGAGGTTTAGACATACTTGCTAGACATGTCTAGAACATATCCTGTGGCATTAGAATGCGAGGTAAATTATATGAGTAGGAGATATAGCCCTTTTCCCATGGCAAATGGAAAAAAGCTAATATAATACATTCCGGGGGATTTGCCGCTGTCTTCGCAATCATGGATTAACTAATGGAGGGTTAGACATACTTGCTAGACATGTCTAGAACATATCCTGTGGCACTAGAATGCGAGGTAAATTATATGAGTAGGAGATATGGCCCTTTTCCCATGGCAAATGGAAAAAAGCTAATATGTCACAATCGGCGGATTTGGCGCTGTCTTCGCAATCATGGATTAACTAATGGAGGGTGAGACATGCTTGCTAGACATGTCTAGAATATATCCTGTGGCATTAGAATGCGAGGTAAATTATATGAGTAGGAGATATAGCCCTTTTCCCATGGCAAATGGAAAAAAGCTAATATGTCACATTCCGGGGGATTTGCCGCTGTCTTTGCAATCATGGATTAACTAATGGAGGGTTAGACATACTTGCTAGACATGTCTAGAACATATCCTGTGGCATTAGAATGCGAGGTAAATTATATGAGTAGGAGATATAGCCCTTTTCCAATGGCAAATGGGAAATGGAAAAAAGCTAATATAACACTATTCGGGGGATTTGGCGCTGTCTTTGCAATCATGGATTAACTAATGGAGGGTTAGACATACTTGCTAGAAATGTCTAGAACATATCCTGTGGCACTAGAATGCGAGGTAAATTATATGAGTAGGAGATATAGCCCTTTTCCCATGGCAAATGGAAAAAAGCTAATATAACACATTCCGGGGGATTTGGCACTGTCTTCGCAATCATGGATTTACTAATGGAGGGTTAGACATACTTGCTAGACATGTCTAGAACATATCCTGTGGCATTAGAATGCGAGGTAAATTATATGAGTAGGAGATATAGCCCTTTTGCCATGGCAAATGGAAAAAAGCTAATATGTCACATTCCGGGGGATTTGGCACTGTCTTTGCAATCATGGATTAACTAATGGAGGGTTAGACATACTTGCTAGACATGTCTAGAATATATCCTGTGGCATTAGAATGCGAGGTAAATTATATGAGTAGGAGATATAGCCCTTTTCCCATGGCAAATGGAAAAAAGCTAATATGTCACATTCCGGGGGATTGGCACTGTCTTTGCAATCATGGATTAACTAATGGAGGTTTAAACATACTTGCTAGACATGTCTAGAACAAATCCTGTGGCATTAGAATGCGAGGTAAATTATATGAGTAGGAGATATAGCCCTTTTCCCATGGCAAATAGCAAATGGAAAAAAGCTAATATAACACATTCCGGGGGATTTGGCACTGTCTTCGCAATCATGGATTAACTAATGGAGGGTTAGACATACTTGCTAGACATGTCTAGAACATATCCTGTGGCATTAGAATGCGAGGTAAATTATATGAGTAGGAGATATAGCTCTTTTCCCCTGGCAAATGGAAAAAAGCTAATATAACACATTCCGGGGGATTTGGCACTGTCTTTGCAATCATGGATTAACTAATGGAGGGTTAGACATACTTGCTAGACATGTCTAGAACATATCCTGTGGCATTAGAATGCGAGGTAAATTATATGAGTAGGAGATATAGCCCTTTTCCCATGGCAAATGGCAAATGGAAAAAAGCTAATATAACACATTCCGGGGGATTTGGCGCTGTCTTTGCAATCATGGATTAACTAATGGAGGGTTAGACATACTTGCTAGACATGTCTAGAACATATCCTGTGGCATTAGAATGCGAGGTAAATTATATGAGTAGGAGATATAGCCCTTTTCCCATGGCAAATGGAAAAAAGCTAATATGTCACATTCTGGGGGATTTGGCACTGTCTTCGCAATCATGGATTAACTAATGGAGGTTTAGACATACTTGCTAGACATGTCTAGAACATATCCTGTGGCATTAGAATGCGAGGTAAATTATATGAGTAGGAGATATAGCCCTTTTCCCATGGCAAATGGAAAAAAGCTAATATAATACATTCCGGGGGATTTGCCGCTGTCTTCGCAATCATGGATTAACTAATGGAGGGTTAGACATACTTGCTAGACATGTCTAGAACATATCCTGTGGCACTAGAATGCGAGGTAAATTATATGAGTAGGAGATATGGCCCTTTTCCCATGGCAAATGGAAAAAAGCGAATATGTCACATTCCGGCGGATTTGGCGCTGTCTTCGCAATCATGGATTAACTAATGGAGGGTGAGACATGCTTGCTAGACATGTCTAGAATATATCCTGTGGCATTAAAATGCGAGGTAAATTATATGAGTAGGAGATATAGCCCTTTTCCCATGGCAAATGGAAAAAAGCCAATATAACACATTCCGGGGGATTTGGCACTGTCTTCACAATCATGGATTTACTAATGGAGGGTTAGACATACTTGCTAGACATGTCTAGAACATATCCTGTGGCATTAGAATGCGAGGTAAATTATATGAGTAGGAGATATGGCCCTTTTGCCATGGCAAATGGAAAAAAGCTAATATATCACATTCCGGGTGATTTGGCACTGTCTTCGCAATCATGGATTAACTAATGGAGGGTTAGACATACTTGCTAGACATGTCTAGAACATATCCTGTGGCATTAGAATGCGAGGTAAATTATATGAGTAGGAGATATGGCCCTTGTCCCATGGCAAATGGAAAAAAGCTAATATGTCACATTCCGGCGGATTTGGCGCTGTCTTCGCAATCATGGATTAACTAATGGAGGGTTAGACATACTTGCTAGACATGTCTAGAACATATCCTGTGGCATTAGAATGCGAGGTAAATTATATGAGTAGGAGATATGGCCCTTTTCCCATGGCAAATGGAAAAAAGCTAATATAACACATTCTGGGGGATTTGGCGCTGTCTTCGCAATCATGGATAAACTAATGGAGGGTTAGACATACTTGCTAGAAATGTCTAGAACATATCCTGTGGCATTAGAATGCGAGGTAGATTATATGAGTAGGAGATATAACCCTTTTCCCCTGGGATATTGAAAAGTTGATATAACACATTCCGGGAGATTTGGCGCTGTCTTCGCAATCATGGATAAACTAATGGAGGGTTAGACATACTTGCTAGACATGTCTAGAACATATCCTGTGGCATTAGAATGCGAGGTAAATTATATGAGTAGGAGATATGGCCCTTTTCCCCTGGGATATTGAAAAGTTGATGTAACACATTCTGGGAGATTTGGCGCTGTCTTCGCAATCATGGATAAACTAATGGAGGGTTAGACATACTTGCTAGACATGTCTAGAACATATCCTGTGGCATTAGAATGCGAGGTAAATTATATGAGTAGGAGATCTAGCTCTTTTCCCCTGGCAAATGGAAAAAAGCTAACATAACACATTCCGGGGGATTTGTCAATGTCTTCGCAATCATGGATTAACTAATGGAGGGTTAGACATACTTGCTAGACATGTCTAGAATATATCCTGTGGCACTAGAATGCGAGGTAAATTATATGAGTAGGGCATATGGCCCTTTTCCCCTGGCAAATTGAAAAAAATGTTTCTTGTACATTATGGGGGATTTGGCACTGTCTTCGCAACCATGGATATATTAATGGAGGGTCAAATTAATTTCTAGACATGCCTAGAACATAGCCTGTAGCATTAAAATGCGAGGAAAAATGTTTAGAAGAATTTAAGGCCATTTTCCCATGGCAAATTGAAGATATCGAATATCTTACATTCTAAATGTTTTGGCACTGTCTTCGTAACCATGAATATACTAATGAAGAGTAAGACATGCTTGCTAGACATATCTAGAATATAGCCTGTGGTATTAAAATGCAAGAAAAAATGTTTAGTAGAAGATATGGCCCTTTTCCCCTGGCAAATTTGAAGATAATCGAATATCATAATTTCTGAATGTTTTGGCACTGTCTTCACAGGGTTGGGTCCGAATGTCCACTTTCAAGCTGTAGATATTGAACGCTGAATTTTCTTTTGTTTTTTAGGCCACAGGATTATTCATAGGATTTTTCATAGATTTAATTTCTTTATATCTATTTATGTAAAATGTGGGAAATTGTATCATGAATTCAATCCCGGCACGGCCGGAGTTCGAACCCACGACCTTTGGATCACCACAGAGGAACTGGTGCTAATAAGCTGGCGCTCTAACCAATTTGCCATGGGAAAATGGCCATAAATTCTTCTAAACATTTTTCCTTGCATTTTAATGCTACAGGATATGTTCTAGACATGTCTAGCAAGTATGTATAACCCTCCATTAGTTTATCCATGATTGCGAAGACAGCGCCAAATCTCCCGGAATTTGTTATATTAACTTTTTTCAATATCCCAGGGGAAAAGGGCCATATCTCCTACTCATATAATTTACCTCGCATTCTAGTGCCACAGGATATGTTCTAGACATGTCTAGCAAGTATGTCTCACCCTCCATTAGTTAATCCATGATTGCGAAGACAGCGCCAAATCCGCCGGAATGTGACATATTAGCTTTTTTCCATTTGCAATGGGAAAAGGGCCATATCTCCTACTCATATAATTTACCTCGCATTCTAGTGCCACAGGATATGTTCTAGACATGTCTAGCAAGTATGTCTAGCCCTCCATTAGTTAATCCATGATTGCGAAGACAGTGCCAAATTCCCCGGAATGTGACATATTAGCTTTTTTCCATTTGCCATGGGAAAAAAGCCATATCTCCTACTCATATAATTTACATCGCATTCTAATGCCACAGGATATGTTCTAGACATGTCTAGCAAGTATGTCTAACCCTCTATTAGTTAATTCATGATTGCGAAGACAGTGCCAAATCCCCCGGAATGTGTTATATTAGCTTTTTTCCATTTGCCATGGGAAAAGGGCTATATCTCCTACTCATATAATTTACCTCGCATTCTAGTGCCACAGGATATGTTCTAGACATGTCTAGCAAGTATGTCTAACCCTCCATTAGTTAATCCATGATTGCAAAGACAGTGCCAAATCCCCCGGAATGTGACATATTAGCTTTTTTCCATTTGCCATGGGAAAAGGGCTATATCTCCTACTCATATAATTTACCTTGCATTCTAATGCCACAGGATATGTTCTAGACATGTCTAGCAAGTATGTCTAACCCTCTATTAGTTAATCCATGATTGCGAAGACAGTGCCAAATCCCCCGGAATGTGACATATTACCTTTTTTCCATTTGCCATGGGAAAAGGGCCATATCTCCTACTCATATAATTTACCTTGCATTCTTATGCCACAGGATATGTTCTAGACATGTCTAGCAAGTATGTCTAACCCTCCATTAGTTAATCCATGGTTGCGAAGACAGTGCCAAATCCCCCGGAATGTGTTATATTAGCTTTTTTCCATTTGCCATTGGAAAAGGGTCATATCTCCTACTCATATAATTTACCTCGCATTCTAATGCCACAGGATATGTTCTAGACATGTCTAGCAAGTATGTCTAACCCTCCATTAGTTAATCCATGATTGCGAAGACAGTGCCAAATCCCCCGGAATGTGTTATATTAGCTTTTTTCCATTTGCCAGGGGAAAAGGGCTATATCTCCTACTCATATAATTTACCTCGCATTCTAATGCCACAGGATATGTTCTAGACATGTCTAGCAAGTATGTCTAACCCTCCATTAGTTTATCCATGATTGCGAAGACAGCGCCAAATCCCCCGGAATGTGTTATATTAGCTTTTTTCCATTTGCCATTTGCCATGGGAAAAGGGCTATATCTCCTACTCATATAATTTACCTCGCATTCTAATGCCACAGGATATGTTCTAGACATGTCTAGCAAGTATGTCTAACCCTCCATTAGTTAATCCATGATTGCAAAGACAGTGCCAAATCCACCGGAATGTGTTATATTAGCTTTTTTCCATTTGCCAGGGGAAAAGGGCTATATCTCCTACTCATATAATTTACCTCGCATTCTAATGCCACAGGATATGTTCTAGAAATGTCTAGCAAGTATGTCTAACCCTCCATTAGTTAATCCATGATTGCGAAGACAGCACCAAATCCGCCGGAATGTGTTATATTAGCTTTTTTCCATTTGCCATTTGCCATGGGAAAAGGGCTATATCTCCTACTCATATAATTTACTTCGCATTCTAATGCCACAGGATATGTTCTAGACATGTCTAGCAAGTATGTCTAACCCTCCATTAGTTAATCCATGATTGCGAAGACAGTGCCAAATCCGCCGGAATGTGACATATTAGCTTTTTTCCATTTGCCATGGCAAAAGGGCTATATCTCCTACTCATATAATTTACCTCGCATTCTAATGCCACAGGATATGTTCTAGACATGTCTAGCAAGTATGTCTAACCCTCCATTAGTTAATCCATGATTGCGAAGACAGTGCCAAATCCCCCGGAATGTGTTATATTAGCTTTTTTCCATTTGCCATGGGAAAAGGGCCATATCTCCTACTCATATAATTTACCTCGCATTCTAGTGCCACAGGATATGTTCTAGACATGTCTAGCAAGTATGTCTAACCCTCCATTAGTTAATCCATGATTGCGAAGACAGTGCCAAATCCCCCGGAATGTGTCATATTAGCTTATTCCATTTGTCATTGGAAAAGGGCCATATCTCCTACTCATATAATTTACCTCGCATTCTAATGCCACAGGATATGTTCTAGACATGTCTAGCAAGTATGTCTAACCCTCCATTAGTTAATCCATGATTGCGAAGACAGTGCCAAATCCCCCGGAATGTGTTATATTAGCTTTTTTCCATTTGCCAGGGGAAAAGGGCCATATCTCCTACTCATATAATTTACCTCGCATTCTAGTGCCACAGGATATGTTCTAGACATGTCTAGCAAGTATGTCTAACCCTCCATTAGTTAATCCATGATTGCGAAGACAGCGCCAAATCCCCCGGAATGTGACATATTAGCTTTTTTCCATTTGCCATGGGAAAAGGGCCATATCTCCTACTCATATAATTTTCCTCGCATTCTAATGCCACAGGATATGTTCTAGACATGTCTAGCAAGTATGTCTAACCCTCCATTAGTTAATCCATGATTGCGAAGACAGCGCCAAATCCCCCGGAATGTGTTATATTAGCTTTTTTCCATTTGCCATGGGAAAAGGGCTAGATCTCCTACTCATATAATTTACCTCGCATTCTAATGCCACAGGATATGTTCTAGACATGTCTAGCAAGTATGTCTAACCCTCCATTAGTTAATCCATGATTGCGAAGACAGTGCCAAATCCCCCGGAATGTGACATATTAGCTTTTTTCCATTTGCCATGGCAAAAGGGCTATATCTCCTACTCATATAATTTACCTCGCATTCTAATGCCACAGGATATGTTCTAGACATGTCTAGCAAGTATGTCTAACCCTCCATTAGTTAATCCATGATTGCGAAGACAGTGCCAAATCCCCCGGAATGTGTCATATTAGCTTATTCCATTTGTCATTGGAAAAGGGCCATATCTCCTACTCATATAATTTACCTCGCATTCTAATGCCACAGGATATGTTCTAGACATGTCTAGCAAGTATGTCTAACCCTCCATTAGTTAATCCATGATTGCGAAGACAGTGCCAAATCCCCCGGAATGTGTTATATTAGCTTTTTTCCATTTGCCAGGGGAAAAGGGCCATATCTCCTACTCATATAATTTACCTCGCATTCTAATGCCACAGGATATGTTCTAGACATGTCTAGCAAGTATGTCTAACCCTCCATTAGTTAATCCATGATTGCGAAGACAGTGCCAAATCCCCCGGAATGTGTTATATTAGCTTTTTTCCATTTGCCATGGGAAAAGGGCTATATCTCCTACTCATATAATTTACCTCGCATTCTAGTGCCACAGGATATGTTCTAGACATGTCTAGCAAGTATGTCTAACCCTCCATCAGTTAATCCATGATTGCGAAGACAGTGCCAAATCCCCCGGAATGTGTTATATTAGCTTTTTTCCATTTGCCATGGGAAAAGGGCCATATCTCCTACTCATATAATTTACCTCGCATTCTAATGCCACAGGATATGTTCTAGACATGTCTAGCAAGTATGTCTAACCCTCCATTAGTTAATCCATGATTGCGAAGACAGTGCCAAATCCCCCGGAATGTGTTATATTAGCTTTTTTCCATTTGCCATGGGAAAAGGGCTATATCTCCTACTCATATAATTTACCTCGCATTCTAGTGCCACAGGATATGTTCTAGACATGTCTAGCAAGTATGTCTAACCCTCCATTAGTTAATCCATGATTGCGAAGACAGTGCCAAATCCCCCGGAATGTGTTATATTAGCTTTTTTCCATTTGCCATGGGAAAAGGGCCATATCTCCTACTCATATAATTTACCTCGCATTCTAATGCCACAGGATATGTTCTAGACATGTCTAGCAAGTATGTCTAACCCTCCATTAGTTAATCCATGATTGCGAAGACAGTGCCAAATCCCCCGGAATGTGTTATATTAGCTTTTTTCCATTTGCCATGGGAAAAGGGCTATATCTCCTACTCATATAATTTACCTCGCATTCTAGTGCCACAGGATATGTTCTAGACATGTCTAGCAAGTATGTCTAACCCTCCATTAGTTAATCCATGATTGCGAAGACAGTGCCAAATCCCCCGGAATGTGTTATATTACCTTTTTTCCATTTGCCATGGGAAAAGGGCCATATCTCCTACTCATATAATTTACCTCGCATTCTAATGCCACAGGATATGTTCTAGACATGTCTAGCAAGTATGTCTAACCCTCCATTAGTTAATCCATGATTGCGAAGACAGTGCCAAATCCCCCGGAATGTGTCATATTAGCTTATTCCATTTGTCATGGGAAAAGGGCCATATCTCCTACTCATATAATTTACCTCGCATTCTAATGCCACAGGATATGTTCTAGACATGTCTAGCAAGTATGTCTAACCCTCCATTAGTTAATCCATGATTGCGAAGACAGTGCCAAATCCCCCGGAATGTGACATATTAGCTTTTTTCCATTTGCCATGGGAAAAGGGCCATATCTCCTACTCATATAATAACGTTTCTACCCAATTACCAGAAGAGTATGAAGGTGTATACAGTTATTCTCCATTAATATATTGATAATAAATGATTAAGACTGTGCTACAAGGTTGAGAAGGCCATTAATCATACTGAAAAACTCATTTGTCACCGGAAAAGGGATATACACGTTTTTGACAGGATATATATCCTTTTACATAACTTTTTTCACCATGTCCCAAAAGGTTACACTAATACATACTTGTTGACACCTTTTGAAAAAAACGTCAAATATCAAATATCAAATATCAAAAGAACTTCACGCTCGTGATTAACTTATCAAATATTCATGTTATTACCTTGTATCTTTCCACGTTATTTTAGTTATATGCCTATATGCCTTAGAAACTGTATCCGCCATGGGTTTCTTTCACTCACCGTTTGTGTTCTCGCGTGTCTTTAACGAGATTTACAGGGGACAGGAAGTGGTCAATAGAAGCGTATATCTGGCTGTAATTAAACCTGAGACTATTTGGATCCACAGTCCACGGCGGCCAGCCGGGTCCAGCCCTGTCATGTTCACAGTCCACGCAGAGTTATCAGGCTTCGGCTTCAGGGTCTCATTATGTTTTGATTAATAAACCTTTTAGGTTTCATAGAAAATATTGAAGTAGTAATCTAAGCTTTGACCATAAATAGAAATCTAAACTTCTGTATACAGAAATCCGTCCAAACAACGTTCTAAGCTTTGAGTTCATTAATGTTTATAATCTCTGAGTTTAAACAGCGATTTCTAAGCTCTGGAATCTCGAGTTTTTGCAGCGATCAGAGTTTTGAGTACATCCAGCTCTCTGAGTATTGAATTCATACAGCAATCTCTAAGCTCTGATCCCTCAAGTTCCTGTATGTTGAGCTACTCAGTTTGGGCAGCTCACAGTAACACGTGGGATGTCATTGAGTGCAGGTATGTTGAGCTACTCAGTTTGGGCAGCTCACAGTAACACGTCGGATGTGAGTGAGTGCAGGTATGTTGCGCTACTCAGTTTGGGCAGCTCACAGCAACACGTGGGATGTGAGTGAGTGCAGGTATGTTGCGCTACTCAGTTTGGGCAGCTCACAGTAACACGTCGGATGTGAGTGAGTGCAGGTATGTTGCGCTACTCAGTTTGGGCAGCTCACAGCAACACGTGGGATGTGAGTGAGTGCAGGTATGTTGCGCTACTCAGTTTGGGCAGCTCACAGTAACATGTGGGATGTGAGTGCAGGTATGTTGTGCTACTCAGTTTGGGCAGCTCACAGTAACACGTGGGATGTGAGTGAGTGCAGGTATGTTGTGCTACTCAGTTTGTGTAGCTCACAGTAACACGTCGGATGTGAGTGAGTGCAGGTATGTTGCGCTACTCAGTTTTGGTAGCTCACAGTAACACGTGAGATGTGAGTGAGTGCAGGTATGTTGAGCTACTCAGTTTGGGCAGCTCACAGTAACACGTGAGATGTCAGTGAGTGCAGGTATGTTGAGCTACTCAGTTTTGGTAGCTCACAGTAACACGTGAGATGTGAGTGAGTGCAGGTATGTTGAGCTACTCAGTTTGGGCAGCTCAAAGTAACATGTGGGGTGTGAGTGAGTGCAGGTATGTTGAGCTACTCAGTTCGATCATCTCACAGTAACACGTGAGATGTCAGTGAGTGCAGGTATGTTGAGCTACTCAGTTTGGGCAGCTCACAGTAACACGTGGGATGTGAGTGCAGGTATGTTGAGCTACTCAGTTTGGGCAGCTCACAGTAACACGTGGGATGTCAGTGAGTGCAGGTATGTTGAGCTACTCAGTTTGGGCAGCTCACAGTAACACGTGAGATGTGAGTGAGTGCAGGTATGTTGAGCTACTCAGTTTGGGCAGCTCACAGTAACACGTGGGATGTGAGTGAGTGCAGGTATGTTGAGCTACTCAGTTTGGGCAGCTCACAGTAACACGTGAGATGTCAGTGAGTGCAGGTATGTTGAGCTACTCAGTTTGGGCAGCTCACAGTAACACGTGAGATGTGAGTGAGTGCAGGTATGTTGAGCTACTCAGTTTGGGCAGCTCACAGTAACACGTGGGATGTGAGTGAGTGCAGGTATGTTGAGCTACTCAGTTTGGGCAGCTCACAGTAACACGTGAGATGTCAGTGAGTGCAGGTATGTTGAGCTACTCAGTTTGGGCAGCTCACAGTAACACGTGAGATGTGAGTGAGTGCAGGTATGTTGAGCTACTCAGTTTGGGCAGCTCACAGTAACAGGTGGGATGTGAGTGAGTGCAGGTATGTTGAGCTACTCAGTTTGGGCAGCTCACAGTAACACGTGAGATGTCAGTGAGTGCAGGTATGTTGAGCTACTCAGTTTGGGCAGCTCACAGTAACACGTGAGATGTGAGTGAGTGCAGGTATGTTGAGCTACTCAGTTTGGGCAGCTCACAGTAACACGTGGGATGTGAGTGAGTGCAGGTATGTTGCGCTACTCAGTTTGGGCAGCTCACAGTAACACGAGAGATGTGAGTGAGTGCAGGTATGTTGAGCTACTCAGTTTGGGCAGCTCACAGTAACACGTGGGATGTGAGTGAGTGCAGGTATGTTGAGCTACTCAGTTTGGGCAGCTCACAGTAACGCGTGGGATGTGAGTGAGTGCAGGTATGTTGAGCTACTCAGTTTGGGCAGCTCACAGTAACACGTGGGATGTCAGTAAGTGCAGGTATGTTGAGCTACTCAGTTTGATCATCTCACAGTAACACGTGGGATGTGAGTGCAGGTATGTTGAGCTACTCAGTTTGGGCAGCTCACAGTAACGCGTGGGATGTGAGTGAGTGCAGGTATGTTGAGCTACTCAGTTTGATCATCTCACAGTAACACGTGGGATGTCACTGAGTGCAGGTATGTTGAGCTACTCAGTTTGGGCAGCTCACAGTAACACGTGGGATGTCAGTGAGTGCAGGTATGTTGAGCTACTCAGCAGCATTCTCACATTAATGGTTCATATATCAGCGATTAATCAGCAGTGCATTACTACAATATACACATCAAAGTGGCATGATCGCGGCCTCTTACACAAGGTACCTGCCGCAATATCTCTGTCACACTGCGCACTCCAGTTTGATTTGTTTACCCAGGACACTAATTGTCACAGTCCCAATTCTGTTCAGCTCACTTAACCATTATAAGCATTTTAAAGCCTTATCGACCTCTACGTTACACAAACTATAGTATTGTTCTCGGTACTACATAATACAGTACACCCAAAAATTAAACAAAAGTGACCTGTGTGTACTTCACTGCACTATTGGTACCCTTGTCTGTTCTTATTTCTCGGTATGTTAAACAAATCGTTGTATATTACCATTTGAGCCGGGGCGAGACACGGCGTAGATGGTAAGAAGTGTGTTTGTAATGCGCTAGCTTCGGGTTTTGATTAATGGATGGGATAAGTACTTAGGTCATTTTGTATGACCGAGTAGGGTGAATGTATGCCACTAACTTGTTTCACAATCCAACCAGTGTTCCATGACATGCTACCAAAGTCATGGTTTTGTTCTCATGTATTTGTGATAATGATCAAGAAAAGAAAGGTCCCTGGTCACTCTTAGAAGGGAGTAGGGCATTATTCACAAAATCAGGCTTTTCTATCTGACCTGATGAAGCTCTTCTCTCTGGGGTTACAAAAACATACATACTGCTAAAATGACCGTAAATAATATGATAGAATTAGTAAATCATAAAGGTTTTGTAAATTGCACTTTTTTGTCCGTGGAAGGCGCTAGCATAGCTCACCTCAAAATCATATATTCCAAAATGGTATTTCTTTTATACTGTTACTAACTTTCTTGTTGAACGAATATACTGAACAAAATATATCCAACAATGTTACTGCAGAATAATAGATTTGGAAAATCTGACATGACCATGAAGAATCCCAATTCCTCAAAATAAAGCCTTTGACCTCTTGACCTCTTGACCAGGAGCTTTGGCCCTATACAGGTAGTTCAATTTAGCCTGATTATGGCGCTGTTCTCCTTCCACATTCTATACATTCATCAAAAGCTCTCATACCAGACATTTTGCGGCCTATGAGGACCTTGGTATGCTATATTACCAGGAGTAACTGCTCAGCCAGGATTCATTTGCACCATTGTGCCCTCCATACCTGCACTGTGAGGAGAATACAGAGACTCCTGTAGGCGCCGGGCATGTTTGTATCAATATTGATTCGGCAAAGTATCCAAAGCTCTCATGCCATCGTATATAGGAGCTACCATTGGAGTAACAAGGGGGTGGACATCTGTACTTCTCGTGTTAAGAATTACATGGGGGAGACTCTAGATATCAAGGGGGGAATATTTGTAGCACTTATGCATGGGGAAGACCATATGAATTACAAGGGGGTGGTATTTATGGATTTCATGCCACAATGCATAGGATGACCATTTGTGTAACAGAGAAAGCCATTGGGAAACAGAGGAAGCCATTGTGAAGCAGAAGAAGCCATTGGGAAGCAGAAGAAGCCGTTGGGAAGCGGTAGAGGCCGTTAGGAAGCGGAAGAAGCCATTGGGAAGCAGAGGGATCCATTGAGAAGCAGAGGAAGCCACTAAAATATCAACAGGGTATAGTTGCAAAATCACATGCTACATGGACTATTAGAGAAATATGATTTTCATGGTTTACCTCAACTTCTCTCTCCTATTTGGAACGGCCTTTGCAAGTAAGTAGCACCAATTGTGATATGCAATATCCTGTAGGATTCCATGCATTCAATAACATTGAAAACAAGTCTTTGATCTTCACTATAAAAGACTGGTTGTGATCACCACATGTGTCTCCAAGGCTACATTTTAGTCAGTTTGATTAAGAATATCAACATTCTAAACGCTTCTATTTTTATTTTCTTTAAACTTGGCACTAATTCATGACAGCGTATATAGATAAATATCTTTATAATAGCTAAACGGCCTAATATTCTCAAACAGGCTAATATAATAAACATGTGATGTATTGTACGACTCATATCATGAAGGTTTAAAGATTTATTTTATAATAATAATATAATGTCTTTTATGATATTCAGTGTGACTATTTCCAATATTAATCAGATTGTCCCTTTCCCACAATGTGCAACTTGTCCCTTTCCCGCAATGTGCAACTTGTCCCTTTCCTGCAATATGCAACTTGTCCCTTTCCAGCAATACGCAACTTGTCCCTTTCCTGCAATACACAACTTGTCCCTTTCCTGAAATATGCAACTTGTCCCTTTCCTGCAATATGCAACTTGTCCCTTTCCTGCAATACGCAACTTGTCCCTTTCCTGCAATATGCAATTTGTCCCTTTCCTGCAATACGCAACTTGTCCCTTTCCTGTAATACGCAACTTGTCCCTTTCCAGCAATACGCAACTTGTCCCTTTCCTGCAATACGCAACTTGTCCCTTTCCTGTAATACGCAACTTGTCCCTTTCCTGCAATACGCAACTTGTCCCTTTCCTGCAATATGCAATTTGTCCCTTTCCTGCAATACGCAACTTGTCCCTTTCCTGTAATACACAACTTGTCCCTTTCCTGCGGGTGAAAACTTCCCTCTTTCTATCACTCTGAAGTTGGTTTTGACTATGCGTTTTATACCTATAACTCTACACATGACCCCTATATGTATGATACTCGTGTTCCTTCAGCATATGCTATTATCAAATACTCCAGTGATATATCATACGGCAAAAACAAAAACAAAAATCAGTTTGAAAAACCATAAATGAAGGAAAATAAGCTAAATGATATAAATCGTTTTTAAATCTAGGAATAGTTTTTCAGGATGCATCCATTGGTACACAAACAGCATATGAAGGCTGCCCGCCTCACTAATTATACGTGTGATTAGGCTGAGCAGACATGTTGTCTATGATACATAAAAGCCACACATTGGACACGAAACCGGAAACGGAAGTCGATCACTCTGGCCTTGGAAATGCATTTTCCATTACACGTTTTATAAAACACGAAATGTGGGTGATGGTCTATTTCTATATCTTCATTTATGATTTGCTTGTTACTTTTAATATCCATTTAAGAATGATATGAACTCATCAAGACCAAGAAATACATCATAAGGATATAATTGTAACACATAAAATCAAATGTATTTTCAATTTCAAGGGTATTGATAACCGATGTTTTTATTTCTGCACCCCTTTTTGATTTATCTAGATAATGATCTTTGTATCATGGTCTGGATCATTAGCACCTGGTAATGCTAGTTGTCTAACTTCCTCGGTGAGCCTTTCATCCCTGTGTTTATCACTCTGCAGTGATGATAGTTTTTGTTACAGACTGACAGGTTTCAAGCTTTGGCGTGTTGGGAAGGTATAGGGTTTCCCGCAAACATTTCCAAGTGAATTCACAATATAAACACGATGGCTTTAATATCTGGCCTGTAAAAACTACCGGTAGACGAGGCCTAATTAATCCACCTCAACGGATTAAGGTCAATGCAGATTATTGCTTCTGCCTCATGTTATTGAGGTCAATGCCAGAGACTATAATGGGTTTATATTTAAGGAGAATCCTGAGAGCTGATAATCCAGAAATGGAGATATGGACTGCTGTATTTAAGCTTAGGGTGATACACAAGTTACTGAGTGTGTTTGGGCTCATGGTTGGGTTCATTGAATCACTTGTATTATTTTCTTACTCGCATTATTGATCATTACAGAGAAGAATTAGGTAATATCTGATAAGAAAAACAGTAAACAAATCTGCTACATGAAACCAATGCCATTTTAACATATTATGATCACATAATACATTGAGATGATTCATACATATTCTAGCTACACGGAGTTGTATATACATACGTCTAACAAAAGGGAACCAGCGTTTAACAATATCAATACATTGCTACATCCTGTATATAGATGGAGTCATATACGATAGTAGAGCAGCTGATTACTCCTAGCTCTGCTCAGATCACAGAATCAACAGGAACGGCTGCTTTTCCTGACAAACTATCATAAATCTCTATTATTCTTCCCAACCTACATCCTGAGAGTCCTTCAAATAGAAACCACAGGATCAGTAATACACATGTCCTTAAATTACTCTAATATCTACTCCTTGTTTTAGCATATAATTTCGAATTTTCTGTTCCTGCTACCACTTTTGTGCAAGGGGCTCTTCCATAGATCTCAATCCTAATGGGTATATAATTGTGTATTTGATGTTTCTCAATACTTTTAGACAAATAAGCTTGAGGTCAAGGTGAATGCATTCATTTTGTTAACCGAACTGAACTGATATTCTTGTTAAATCAGTTTACTGGGCAGTATACCTTACTAATCAGATATCTACTTGATTTCTATCAATATCTCATATATCAAGTCAGATATCTGTCACTTTATACCTGCAGGCAGGTAGCAAATTTATCCATCATTCAATAATCTCCAATTTGCATGCTAACAAAAGCCAACACACAGGAACACCAGTGTCCCAGCAGGAGGCCCCTACAGGGGGCACCCAAAATTACAATAAGCCCCTTCAGGAGATCAGTGGCTTTCTGAAACCGGCACTTCCTGAAATTATGATTCATAAATAGCTAATTGGTACATACACTGAGCACATCTTAAAATGAATCAAATCTATGAGGCAGCATATATCATTTTGATTCTGGGCACAAATATATGGACACGATATGTGGTGCCCCCTGTGGACCTTTTCCTGTATGAAAATTAAAGCAATGATCAGCCGTCTGGATGGCACCGACCACCCGCCATGATTAATTTGTTGTCGGAAACCAGGAGTTGGGAATTGTTATTTTCACGTGAATGTTTAGGGGCTTGTTATGGAAGGCAGATACCTATGACATTGGGTAACCATTGGTTACCATGATAATAGTTGGTTACCCGTAGTACTCGGGACCCTTGGTCACTATTGTAGTAGATTAACTATGGTCACCATGGCAGTGGATTACCCTTGGTCACGATGCCAGTGACTTAGCCTTGGTTACGATGAAAGTAAGTCACCCTTGGCAACCATGACAGTGGGTAATCCTTGGTAACCATGGCAGTCGGTAGCCCTGGTAACCATGGCAGTGGGGCAAGCACACTTTAGTCTCAAACCGTCCTTGTGCTCAGCCACCTAGTGCTCGGCCACCTAGTGCTCGGCCACCTAGTGTTCGGCCACCTAGTGCTCGGCCACCAAGTGCTCAGCCACCTAGTGCTCAGCCACCTAGTGCTCGGCCACCAAGTGCTCAGCCACCTAGTGCTCGGCCACCTAGTGCTCGCCCGCCAAGTGCTCGCCCACCTAGTGCTCGCCTGCCTAATGCTCGCCCACCTAGTGCTCGCCCACCTAGTGCTCGCCCACCTAGTGCTCGCCTGCCTAATGCTCGCCCACCTAGTGCTCGCCTGCCTAATGCTCGCCCACCTAGTGCTCGCCTGCCTAATGCTCGCCCACCTAGTACTCGCCTGCCTAATGCTCGCCCACCTAGTGCTCGCCCACCTAGTGCTCGCCCACCTCAGGAAATCTGCTCAGTGCTGGTTTCTTGACCACTCACTGTTAGCACTTACTATACGAAGGTGGTATCAAACCACTTACTATACTAGAGGTGGTTTGAGCAGGTCTGCTAGGTGCCCCCATGGTGCCTACCTGAACATTGATTTTCCACCGTAGCGCCACCTGGCTCAGGGCTATTTGATGTTCTTTGAGACGCTAAACTAATATTGAGGTAAATCAACTGTATTTCTATATTCAAACACCTGCAAGACACAATACTCCGCGGCCAGTGTTGTCCTCTCTCTCTGCTCCATGACTCACGTGTGTCATTGTCAGATTTTGAGATGAAAACATCTTTCAGAACACTTGGAATACAAATAAAAAACACCAGAAGTCGTCTGCAAATCGATATTGATTAGTGTCTCCACAAAGAGGGAAGGATGTACCGGGATGGCTCATTTTAAAACTCAAAGTCAATTGATGTAAAACCGTATCTGGAGTGAGTAGCTCTTATAGGTTTTGGCTACACATGCAAAAATAGTAAAAAGAGCATTATTGCAAGATTGTATATATGTTTCGCAATGGGAACTAAAATATTGCAAAAATACAATTCCCTGTGTTTAGGGTAAGTATACAATAATATGTGCCAATCAATTCCCTTTGAGAAATCTGGGATAAGGGAAGATTATTATGTCAACTCTATGAAATGCATCTCCTTGCGTTTGCTGAAACTAAAATGTAATGTTTTGTAATAATTACAAAGTCCCTGTATCTAGTAAAATTGCACTGTAACATATCATTAACTAAATGTACTTCAATGCCTTTTGTTTTCAATGAAGCTGCATTGTTATTTGCAGTATATAATACATGTATCATTATGTTCAGTGCCATTACATTGTTATAGTATACTATTTACTTAATATATCTTAATGTTAGTCACGACCACAATACTTAATGTTAATCACTGCCACAATACTGCAATGGTTTATGTGACGCACCAATGGTATATTCTACATATGTGACACACGCATCTTTGGTATATTCGATATATTTGACATATCTTTGGTATAGTCTATATATTTGACACATCTTTGGTATATTCTATACATCTGACACATTTTTGCTATATTCTATACAAGCGGTGCATCTTTGGTTCAGTCTTTATATGTGACATACGCATCTTTGGTATATTCTATACATGCGGTGCACGCATCTTTGGTATATTCTATACATGCAATGCATCTTTGGTATATTCTATACATGCGGTGCATCTTTGGTGTATTCTATACATGCGGTGCATCTTTGGTATATTCTATACATGCGGTGCATCTTTGGTATATTCTATACATGCGGTGCATCTTTGGTATATTCTATACATGCGGTGCATCTTTGGTATATTCTATACATGCGGTGCATCTTTGGTATATTCTATACATGCAATGCATCTTTGGTATATTCTATACATGCAATGCATCTTTGGTGTATTCTATACATGCGGTGCATCTTTGGTATATTCTATACATGCGGTGCATCTTTGGTATATTCTATACATGCGGTGCATCTTTGGTATATTCTATACATGCGGTGCACACATCTTTGGTGTATTCTATACATGCGGTGCATCTTTGGTGTATTCTATACATGCGGTGCATCTTTGGTGTATTCTATACATGAGGTGCATCTTTGGTATGTTCTATACATGCCGTGCATCTTTGGTATATTCTATACATGCGGTGCATCTTTGGTATATTCTATACATGCGGTGCACGCATCTTTGGTATATTCTATACATGCGGTGCACGCATCTTTGGTATGTTCTATACATGCGGTGCATCTTTGGTATATTCTATACATGCGGTGCATCTTTGGTATATTCTTTACATGCGGTGCATCTTTGGTATATTCTATACATGCGGTGCATCTTTGGTATATTCTATACATGCGGTGCACGCATCTTTGGTATATTCTATACATGCGGTGCATCTGTCCATGTTTCCTGACACAGCACATACAGCAATACACGGTGCAGTACGCTGGGCTGGAGACAAGACCCTCATCTGTCATCACGTGACAATACATCTTCGTACAGTCTCTGACAAAAAAACAAGTTCGATTATGACTGGCATATGCTTGCAACATGCAAGGAAGACACCCGCAGGCCTGAATGCGTTTCCACACCATATCTACTCATAGAAATGAATCTGTATACACCAAAGAAATAAATGTTATGCCTGGACTAAAGGTCTACATTGAGAACTACACAGCTCCAGGTCTTCAAGAGTAGTCATATCACTCTGGACTCTATGTGGATACTGGAACCACTCTAGGCTCTAGATACACAGGGATACTGGAAACACTCTAGGCTCTAGGTCTATAGAGATACTGGAACCACTCTAGGCTCTAGGTCTATAGGGATACTGGAACCACTCTAGGCTCCATGTCTATAAGGATACTGGAACCACTCTAGGTCTATAGGGATACTGGAACCACTCTAGGTTCTAGGTCTATAGGGATACTGGAACCACTCTGGGTTCTTGGTCTATAAGGATGCTGGTACCACTCTAGATCTATAAGGATACTGGAACCACTCTAGGCTCTAGGTCTATAAGTATACTGGGACCACTCTAGGCTCTAGGTCTATAGGGATACTGGAACCACTCTAGGCTCCATGTCTATAAGGATACTGGAACCATTCTAGGCTCTAGGTCTATAGGGATACTGGAACCACTCTAGGTTCTAGGTCTATAGGGATACTGGAACCACTCTAGGCTCTAGGTCTATAAGGATACTTGAAGCACTCTAGGCTCTAGGTCTAAAAGGATACTTGGACCACTCTAGGTCTATAAGGATACTGGAACCACTCTAGGCTCTAGGTCTATAAGGATACTGGAACCACTCTAGGCTCTAGGTATATAAGTATACTGGGACCACTCTAGGTCTATAGGGATCGTGGAACCACTCTAGGCTTTAGGTCTATAAGGATACTGGGACCACTCTAGGTCTAAAAGGATACTGGAACCACTCTAGGTCTATAGGGATACTGGAACCACTCTAGGCTCTAGGTCTAAAAGGATACTGGGACCACTCTAGGCTTTGGTCTATAAGGCTACTGGGACCACTCTAGGCTTTAGGTCTATAGGGATACTGGAACCACTCTAGGCTCTAGGTCTATAAGGATACTGGAACCACTCTAGGCTCCATGTCTATAAGGATACTGGAACCACTCTAGGTCTATAGGGATACTGGAACCACTCTAGGCTCTAGGTCTATAGGGATACTGGAACCACTCTAGGCTCCATGTCTATAAGGATACTGGAACCACTCTAGGTCTATAGGGATACTGGAACCACTCTAGGTTCTAGGTCTATAGGGATACTGGAACCACTCTGGGTTCTTGGTCTATAAGGATGCTAGTACCACTCTAGATCTATAAGGATACTGGAACCACTCTAGGCTCTAGGTCTATAAGTATACTGGGACCACTCTAGGCTCTAGGTCTATAGGGATACTGGAACCACTCTAGGCTCCATGTCTATAAGGATACTGGAACCATTCTAGGCTCTAGGTCTATAGGGATACTGGAACCACTCTAGGTTCTAGGTCTATAGGGATACTGGAACCACTCTAGGCTCTAGGTCTATAAGGATACTTGAAGCACTCTAGGCTCTAGGTCTAAAAGGATACTTGGACCACTCTAGGTCTATAAGGATACTGGAACCACTCTAGGCTCTAGGTCTATAAGGATACTGGAACCACTCTAGGCTCTAGGTATATAAGTATACTGGGACCACTCTAGGTCTATAGGGATCGTGGAACCACTCTAGGCTTTAGGTCTATAAGGATACTTGAAGCACTCTAGGCTCTAGGTCTAAAAGGATACTTGGACCACTCTAGATCTATAAGGATACTGGAACCACTCTAGGCTCTAGGTCTATAAGTATACTGGGACCACTCTAGGCTCTAGGTCTATAGGGATACTGGAACCACTCTAGGCTCCATGTCTATAAGGATACTGGAACCATTCTAGGCTCTAGGTCTATAAGGATACTGGAACCACTCTAGGCTCTAGGTCTATAGGGATACTGGAACCACTCTAGGTTCTAGGTCTATAGGGATACTGGAAGCACTCTAGGCTCTAGGTCTATAAGGATACTGGAAGCACTCTAGGCTCTAGGTCTAAAAGGCTACTGGGACCACTCTAGGCTCTAGGTCTATAAGGATACTGGGACCGCTCTAGGTCTATAGGGATCCTGGAACCACTCTAGGCTCTAGGCACACGGGGATGCTGGAACTGATCTAGACTCTTGGTCTGCTCCATTTTGCGTGTTTACCATAACATTACCTGAATGACCTCTCTTCTTTGATCTTGTTCTATTATTAACAACTTCTTGCTTTGTCTGTCTTCGTGGCATGGGGAGTACTTGTAAACAGTTGACAGTATGTGCTCACTGTATCGACACAATCCATGGTGTACAGGCTGTACCAATATAAAACACAACCCACTAAATGTTAAGGAATATTATTGACTTATATTGAAAATATATCTTTAAAGAGCACATATCTTGTGTTTTGACATGAATATACTTTAAGAATTGCCATTAAAACCATACATGTCTAAGTTCTTAATCTATTCAATATCATGTATGCAAATCGCTATTGTATTAAAAAAAACTATTGTGTATATTTACTTCAAAGGGAAAGGGAGTCAGAATATTTTATGTGCAATGTATTTGTATCTTAATGCATCATATCTAAGCTCATCTTATTGTAACACATTATAGATGATATATTGTTTAGATATGTATTAATTATTAGATCCTTCCGGACCCAGCCAATGCGATATGGATCTGAACAAAATTGGTATAAGTGTTTAGAATGGTAGTGAGGAAATACCAAATGTTTAGGAATGCTAAAAAGTCACAGTCCTATTACAACTGATCATTCCATGCTAGACATGTGTCCACGCGTCAAAGATTTGTCATCAATTAAATTAGACAATTGTGGTTTTTTTATTTTTCGTTGCCATTTGAAGTATTTGTTTGTCAGTATATTACAAATCAGCAACATGGTGGTAAATCAGTCTCGCATGCAATGCCCACTTAGTAATTTCTTTGTGTTGGACAGAATGTTTGTCTTAAAATCTAGTTGTCATAAGTTCGAATCCCACATCAGGTAGGACTGTTCATCAATTTGTGCCAATCTAATTGTGAAATGTCAGGAATGATGTGTAAAAATATCCCCTTGAATATTGTCAAGGTCAAACATTGGACAGGTCCCTTGTGGTGCGCTGAGACTATACACTGATGCCATTAAATGTTGTCATACTGTATATAAAGATTATATTTGATAACTCTACCTAACCAGGGAGAAACTGCAGTGTGGTATGATATATTGCTTTACTGCCCAGATCTGTTTGGAATCCTTGTTACTGCCCCCTTCTGTTTAACGCATACTGTCTCACAGGTCTGTGTTCAAAGGAATTACATCCCCTCACAAACAATGTCTGTCACGTTGTTCTTTTGTTGTCCGCCGTGTTTCTGTCACCAGCAAATACCATTACGATATGGAATACACAGGACAGAGTTATAATATCTGATGTAAGGAGACAATAGTAGGAAAGTCTCTTGTCCAAATAGAGCTTTATGACGTGACACTGGCAGAAGAACCTTTCTATCTCATCTGTCCCTCCATAGTTATATAGCTCCTCTGATGTGACCCTCAATGTACAGATGAGAGAAATGAGGCATTGTGGGAAATTTACCATTCATCTAAAAGCCTATTAGGAACGCACGTTGGTGTCACAAGCCCTTACACCAAGGCCTTATGATGATTTATGAAATAATTGTGTGTCATAAAATGAAATATCATTATGCCATTGTCATATAAGCAGTCCATATTCAAATTCTTTCTAGCAAAATCTTCCCATTTTACGTTTTGTGAACAATACACTGCTCGATATTATGTCTGAAAATAAAACATTTTCCTTGAAATGAGTTTCTCTATTCTTATCTTTAAAATATTTTTTTTTATTTGTTTTAAAATGGCATCGATTTTGGAAATTACTCAAATATATTTCAGTCGGGGGCCTTGCGCTTTATTTATGAATCAAAAAGATAAATTTTGCAATCATTCTCAGTTTTTTTATTCATTGGAGATCATGTGAATAAAACATCCATGGTTTCACGTTGATTATACAACAGATAAACATTGATTTAGATGAACAAAATATATTGGCTCAATTCTAGGGTGAAGGGCGACCATTCCCAACAATCTCACAGAAAAACTGTGAAGACACCGCTGACAGTGACTGTATGATCATCATTGCTATAATTGGATTTGGGATTATCATTGTATATCTCACAATACATCCTCAGAGAGGAGGTCCATGGGCGATAAAGCAGTGGATGGTGGCCGGAGAGGGGGCAGTAAGATGTATGCACCTCAGGGTTTAATGGCCATTATAAGAGGCCATATACATTCCACTAATGACCCAGCAACGAGATAAAACTTACTGTGTGAGTACCCGGATGATGGTCATGCTGGTCCCCATAATGAGAGACTGGACATAAGGTCTGCGCCATTGTAACTGCTCTAACGTGGTGCTGACAGAATTTCCTTGTCAATGATTTTGACTATGTTGATTCAATAATAAAACAATAATAAAAAAATAAGAATCATTGAAAAATACCTAAGTAAACAACTGGATAGCTCAATATTTTCCAGCCCCCTTTTCCGTATTATTTGCTGCTGCAAAAATTATAAGAAATTCCTTAAAAGCCAGTGAGGAAAGCAGAGTACACCTTAATGTATGATGTATGATGATGTGATAAATGTCTGACACACAGCCATCTATCTAATAATAAACCACCAAGTATAGAGAGGTCCAGAGAAGGCAGTCTATTGGTCAGTCTGGAACCCAGGTGGGCAACTGGCAAAAGGTCATCAATGACACCATCCAAAGCCAGGCGTTATAATACGATTAGATCGGCTGCAGATTCATCATTTGTTGAAGGTAGGACTGGAAAGAGTGACACCTGGTGGAGAAAGTCAATTCTCTGTGGACAAACATCTGCCTTTACTAAATGGTTCATCCCTAATCAGATTTCAACCCCTCCAGTATTTCATTCACTTTACAAGGGAGAGCCAAATATATAACATTACAACTTTAAATACGTGAGGTTTAGTACAATACCATGGTTCCATGGCGTCCTACAAACAAAAATCTTTTGTGTCGTCGACACTTTCATTGATCAGGGATGAATGGCCTCGAAACTAACAAAGTTCTCTTATAAGAGACAATTTTTTTTCTAAATTGAAAAAATGCCTAATGAGGTTAAGTATTGGTCCACTGAAAATACAATATCTGACCAATAGCAGAACATTTGTGTCTGGAATAAAACGTATTTTAACTGGTCAGATCTTGAAATTAAAGCATTCGTGAAATCACAGATCTGGAGGTCACAGGCAATTTTACATGGTTATTGCTTTTTGCTGCAAGTGCCAAGTACTGGCTGTACTCTTTTGACCACCAGGTGGCCACATGTATACAAGCATGTGACCTCTGGGTGATATGATGGATGATAACATTTGATCGAAAAGTTTGGGGTATAGACATTTATATATTATGCAAAGAAAAAGTCATTGAAAACCTCATTTCATGAATGCTTTAAAGGTTTCAGACTCTCGCTCGAAGGACCCATAACGTTTTCAGATCCGCTGGAGTTGATCTAAATTAATTGGCTTATTACAAAAAACAGTGAATGTAAATGAAATGTTCACACAAATCTGGACTAGTAGGATTTTCAAACCACTGGTTTACACTGGGCCAGAGGCTCCAACATTCTGGGTCAGTATGATTTTGATACCACTGGTCCACATTGGACCAGAGATTTCAAAGATCTCTTCAGGGCTACCAGGACCAGTGTCTAATTACCAGTCCCTGATATTGGTGTTAAGTGAAGCTTGTGGTAAGAACAAAGGTTGCTAAGTATAGTCATAAGTCAATGTGGGAGAGCTCACGCTCCACTGATGCATCAGGGCAGCCATTACCAGTGTCAAAGGCCTTCTGTTCTCAACCAAAGCTGTGTCAGCAATCTACACAGAATACATTGTCTTCTACTACTCTGTTATCATTCAATTAATTCCAGAGACAAAGATCGCAAATTTATTCTCTCTATTCATGTTCTTTGACTTTGATAATATAATCATGGAGAGATAGTTTACACTTTTTTAGATGCATGTATAGACTGCATATGTATATCGTATATATCTGTATATATCTATATATATATATATATATATATATATATATATATATATATATATATATATATCTATATATATATATATATATATATATATATATATATATATATATATATATATATATATATATATATATATATATATATATATATATATATATATATATATATATATATGCTTAAAGTTCAAGAAGGAACTTCATTGTAATGTTAAAGGTCTGAGAAGGGAAATATCTAAAAGTGATAATTATGGACTTTCCAAAGCTTCTTAATGCACGTTACTTAAGAATTAGTGAGTTAAGTCAGCGTGTAAGCTGTTGTATATTTATCCCAAAGGGAGACAGGAATAGAGGATCCATGCGCGGAGTGATACCATGCGCACCTGAAGCTAATCATGAGGATCTCGTGTGGAGCGAGAACTCAGACGTGAGGCGCCATTGTCCTGCTACATCAAGGTAAAAAGTAACAATAACTGATATTATATGGGAAGACAATATAGCTGGATTAGTGCACTAAATCACCAGTATAAATACGCCCAGAGAGCTTGTGTTGTTCTTCCAGAGACGATGATAGATGGTGCTTTCACCGAAATTATTTGGGATGGTGGCAAATGTAAGAATAACAGGTTTGCTTTTAGACTAAATGTGACATGATTTCAGTGTGTTTACAATGAAAACGTACCGTAATGGTTTCCCTCCTAATGTTCTACTTTTTATCCTTCATAATATCTTCCCATTTATGGTTTAATAATATTCCATGCGTGTATCATATATCTTGTACTGCTCCCCACTGTCCTGAGACAAAGCACAGTTCTAGACTGCGCAAATATATCTAATAAAGCAAAAATATCAATTAGGCAAGAGAGAAAACGCTGAATTATATTACTTCACATATAATATAATTGCATAGTATTTTTCATATTTGGCAATTCAATCCACACATCGAAGGACATTCAGTAGGTTCAAACATGTTCTATCTATAGTAACTATCTTTTTATCAGAAATATCGTATGAGTCGAGAACATGCATGAACTGGGAATTAAAAATGAGAACGACAGATCGGTGAATCAGCAGAAAAAAAAAACTTTCTCCATATAATTTTATGGCACATAACGAATAGCCTTCAATTGAAAGCTACCATTTTATGATAGAGCTAATGGGAAAGACACCAAAGTAGAGTGAGCTGTATCCCATCATGTCAGTAGCATTAAGAGTCACCCCAATCTGCACTATAGTCTCCTCTGGAGAATATTTCTTAGATTCAGTTACCACTACTCTTAAAAAATTAAATAGATAGTACACTGATAGTACACACATAATATATATATATATATGAGTATAATATTTTTTCCGTGAAGCTTTATATCTCAGACCTATCTTATATCAGACTTAATACATTTTCTGGTACAACTGTCCTTTCTCAACTTCTAGCAAAGATACATACAATATATCTGGAATCAAATAAGATGCAAATGTATCAAGTACATTAAATTGTTTCATAAAATGTGCTTATTGGCAATGAATAGTCGTTATGAGTTAATCTCGATCTACAATACTTGCTGGTTCAGCTTCATATGGGGGTATGACTCAGAGCTGCTCTTTAATATGCGATGGTGTGGCTTTACAGAGAGAAGACCTCTATTGCTCTGAAGTATTTCCTTACACACAGTTTTATAGAAGTTGCCATGCTGAACTGAATAACATAAAGTTATATGGCGTGGAATGGGAAGGTAGCATGCTGGACCTGCTTACCACAGAATGGCGGCCATTTTATATTGTTCACTGTGGGTAGCATAGGATACTCCTGTGTGGGGTTTCTCAGTGGGCTTTGTGGCACTGTTTCACATACTAGTTTTACATAAAGCTAGGCATGGCTACGAAACTAAGCACCACTGACTCTGACTGAAGCATTGCATGAAAAGCGGGCATATAATTCCTTGCATGTCCTATGCTGAGAATTATCAAATGCTGCTTTAAATACATAGTGCATTGCGAGGGAAAGGACAAATAGCATACACAATAGGCACATAATTCAACAGGCACAATATGTCCATGTTAAATACAGTAACTTCAAATATATCTTTATTGAGCACCTTATATGTCCTAATACAATTGAGCAATTCATATGTCCAAATACAATCAGCACTTAATATGTCAAAATACAATAAGCACCTTATATGTCCTAATACAATTCAGCAACTTGAAATATATCCTAATACAATCACGCAACTTATATGTACAAATACAATTAGTACCCTATATGTCCTTATACAATTTAGAAATTTAAATGTATCCTAAAGCAATTTAGTAACTTGAGATATGTCATAATAAAGTTCATCGACATAAAATGTCCTAATAAAATTAAGTGACGCAAAATTGTCCTAATACAATTCGTCAACTTGTAATATGCCCTGATTCAGCGACATTAATGACGTCCTCGTCAGAAGTTCACTTTATACGAAAGCAAATTGAAATTTGTCCTTATGCAATATGTTCTATAACATTTCAGAAGGTAGTTAGCAATATGTTCTATAACATTTCAGAAGGTAGTTAGCAATATGTTCTATAACATTTCAGAAGGTAGTTAGCAATATGTTCTATAACATTTCAGCAGGTAGTAAGCAATATGTTCTATAACATTTCAGAAGGTAGTAAGCAATATGTTCTATAACATTTCAGAAGGTAGTTAGCAATATGTTCTATAACATTTCAGCAGGTAGTAAGCAATATGTTCTATAACATTTCAGAAGGTAGTAAGCAATATGTTCTATAACATTTCAGAAGGTAGTAAGCAATATGTTCTATAACATTTCAGTAGGTAGTTAGCAATATGTTCTATAACATTTCAGAAGGTAGTAAGCAATATGTTCTATAACATTTCAGAAGGTAGTAAGCAATATGTTCTATAACATTTCAGAAGGTAGTAAGCAATATGTTCTATAACATTTCAGAAGGTAGTAAGCAATATGTTCTATAACATTTCAGAAGGTAGTTAGCAATATGTTCTATAACATTTCAGAAGGTAGTAAGCAATATGTTCTATAACATTTCAGAAGGTAGTAAGCAATATGTTCTATAACATTTCAGAAGGTAGTAAGCAATATGTTCTATAACATTTCAGAAGGTAGTAAGCAATATGTTCTATAACATTTCAGAAGGTAGTTAGCAATATGTTCTATAACATTTCAGAAGGTAGTAAGCAATATGTTCTATAACATTTCAGAAGGTAGTAAGCAATATGTTCTATAACATTTCAGAAGGTAGTATGCAATATGCTCTATAACATTTCAGAAGTTAATAAACAACATGAACTCTGACAGTTCTCTTATAGTTCTCGCCTATATCTTAACGTACATTTCGTCAAAGAAAACATTTAACAGGGACAATAATGTGAGTCCTTTTTAATTCAGACGTCAACGCAATGCTAATTTAAACTTGAGCAGGCTTTGACAATATTATTGACGAAAACGGCATTATCCTATGAAACAATTAAGCGTGTATCTTTAAATTTATTATCCTGGTGTAAACTTACATCATATATTTAATTTTCTTCAAATACACATATTTTTGACCTCAATTGTTGTTGGAATATTCTTCTTTATCGCTGAGGGCATTTTGAAAACTAGGGCAGCGTCTGATTGGAACATTCTCCCACTCGTCCACGGCTTGTCATGTTTTCACATCCGTGCCAACATAGAGTGCCAAAATACAGATTCTATGATAGAAATATCGGTGCATTGGCTGAAGGCTGACCCAATAAAGATCCAAAAGAGGAAAATGAGAACAGTCATAAGGGACCATCACACCAGTATTATGTAGATCATCGATGATATCTAGGTCACTGATGCTATATAGGTCATCAATGCTATCTAGGTCATCGATACTATCTAGGTCATCGATGCTATCTAGGTCATCAATGTATATTATCTAGGTCATCAGTATCATAGAGTTCATCAATATTATCTATTATCATTTTTATCATATGTGATATGAGCCAATAAGTGTACCTCAATGTATAACAATATATTATAAGTATAATTCTGTACACAGATGAAGCAGTGATGTAAGCAGCATAAAATGCCAATGGCAGTCCAGATTTCATCCCCGACGGAAAATAAAGGGTCGCTCTTCCTCAGAACAAATAGAGACACAAATCTCTGCCAACTGAAACTGACATGCCATGCCGTATTGCTATATTTGGCAAATGCGCATTTTGACGTAGTCTTTATATAAAAGCTTTCTTGCAATTAGATTGCGCTCCTGTCCTTGTTATCCAATATGTTTATTTTTGTATCTGTTTTTGTATTCCATTGGACTTTGATATTGAGTGACGTATACATTAGCATATATTTCATGTTTTATTTAAGAAGTACAGATAAATAAAGTGATTGCACTTGCAAAACAACAGTAATAATCCTTCCCCGCATAATGTTCATTGAACTGTATCATAATAATGGTCTCATTGACCGTCCGACCATTAGACAACCTATGACATGAGACAACCTATGATATTAGAAAACCTATGATATAAAACGATTGCGGTTTGTGACCTCACAGTATATCTCTCCATTAGACAGCCTGTGATATATGACCTCACAGTATGTATCTCCATTAGACAGCCTGCGATATATGACCTCGCAGTATGTATCTCCATTAGACAGCCTGTGATATATGACCTCACAGTATGTCTGTCCATTAGACAGACTGTGATATATGACCTCAGAGTATGTCTCTCCATTAGACAACCTACGGTGTATGACCTCACAGTATGTCTCTCCATTAGACAACCTACGGTTTATGACCTCACAGTATGTCTGTCCATTAGACAGCCTGTGATATATGACCTCACTGTCTGGCTCTCCATTAGACAGCCTGTGATATATGACCTCACAGTTTGTCTGTCCATTAGACAGCCTGTGATATATGACCTCACAGTATGTCTCTCCATTAGACAGACTGTGATATATGACCTCACAGTATGTCTCTCCATTAGACAGCCTGTGATATATGACCTCACAGTTTGTCTCTCCATTAGATAGCCTGTGATATATGACCTCACAGTTTGTCTGTCCATTAGACAGCCTGTGATATATGACCTCACAGTTTGGCTGTCCTTTAGAAGTATAAATGTTCAAGTTTATGAAACACACCAGCAGACATCGTTATATATATGAGGCCCAAACTTTACACACATGTGTCACTCACATTGCCATGCAAATATTACTCAGCGCAGAATCAAACTGTTTATAAATATATCTCCCAAACCATCCCGAAACATCCATGAAGATTTGTTGAAATCGCAGAATTTAGAAAAGCAAAGCCACAGAATACGAGAGAGAGTTACGTTCTCTCCAGCGGGCGATAGGGGCTTGGCTTTTCCTTTTAAGTGTTGTCTGACTTATGTTAATGTTTAATCTTGTGCATTTTTACTGTAAAATTTAGTTTTAATTTGATTCTTACAATCATATGATGTAAAATGATCTGTGTGATGTACCGTACTTGATGTTAATTAAACACATGGCGTGAAAGCAATTTGCGGTGTGCACATTCTATTTCATGTCAGTACTTCTTCAGATAGTTCTCTCCTTTAATTCGTGTTCATGTTAACAGTTTTATGGCTGACTATCTCTTAAGGCTGCAACTATTTGCCTAAAATATTAATGGCTTTTCTTCTTTGTTCCTCGCAAAACAATTAGCAATTATATCTCTGGCTCAGTTCCCAAGACTCTATGAGGAAACAATATTCTTTCCCTTTTGTGTTGGTTTTTTTCATAAAATCTGTGTACATTTGAGGCAGATCCACCGCTGGCTGTCTTAGTTGATACACCCGAGACTAGAGCTAAATAGATTGGCGGCAAACATCAAAGACTACCTACCTGTGAGCCGATGACACACCTGGCGAATGATCAAACCGATTATACATCCTCCTCAGATATAATCCCTCTTAATTCGCCCTCATTGATAATCCGAATCTTAGTAACATACTGGTATGACACTGGTAGGAGGTGATAGGTGATGTGAGCAGGTAGCCGTGTTTATCTGGGACACGTTTTGTTTTGAGCAGCTCCGCCGTTATTACAATACACGGGAGTAGGTATTGATCGAGTGCGCCTTACAGCGCTGGCGACGACCAGGTGCAGCGAGCGACGACTACCGCGTTAACTGATCACGCTTTATTATACTATCTTGAAATAGCATTTCATCTTAAAAACAAAGATCAGCGCGCAGACCAGTGTTAGATCAACAGTTCACTGTCCCCAAAATGACAAGGGTGAGATAGTTAATATATGTCCAAAGCTTTCAAATGAGATATGGAGATTTAGGTAAACAAAATTCCATTCATATGGTGTGCACATTTTTAATTAAAAAACATTAATTTATGCCGGATGAGTATGTTGAGGCGCAAGTTATTGGCTAATGATTTTGGCCTGAGATAAAATCAATGTGTACCAGTTTGCTGTGGGTGTTAAGTATAGACTGAAGTCTGCAGTACCTGCTGCACAACCAGGCATCATCCCCTGAATGAAGAGAGGTACCCAGTCCACACAACCAGGCAGCATATAGACGGGTACTCAGTCTATACAACCAGGCATCATCCCCTGAATGAAGAGAGGTACCCAGTCCACACAACCAGGCATCATATAGACGGGTACTCAGTCTATACAACCAGGCATCATCCCCTGAATGAAGAGAGGTACCCAGTCCACACAACCAGGCATCATATAGACGGGTACTCAGTCTATACAACCAGGCATCATCCCCTGAATGAAGAGAGGTACCCAGTCCACACAACCAGGCATCATATAGACGGGTACTCAGTCTATACAACCAGGCATTATCCCCTGAATGAAGAGAGGTACTCAGTCAACACATCCAGTTATCATATAGACGGGTATCCGATCTACACAACAAGGCATCATTCCCTAAAGGCAGAGAGGTACCCAGTCCACTCAACTAGTTATCATATATTGTGTAGAGACGGGTACCCAGTCCACACAACCAGTTGGCCTGTTGTACAGACAGGTGCCTGATCTGGACAACTTGAAATGATCCCCTGTTGATCATAAACATGTACAGTCCACACCACCATGCATGCATCACTCTCTGAGTTGTTAATAGATTCTCAGTTCAAACAATCAGAAATCACGGCCTTGTCTCGTGTTTGTGTCTAATATATAAAAGTTGTATCTCTTAAAGAGTGGTTCACTTTCTCCCAAGTTAGGATCGTACTCAGAGACAGGCAGGTCAGTAAATTGTGCTCAACGCTTCTTTGAGTTTCAGATAGAATATTGCAAGACATCATGAGAATAAGGTGGTCTGAGACACCCACAATATAAGGTGATCTGAGACACCCACAGAATAAAGTGGTCTGAGACACCCACAGAATAAAGTGGTCTGAGACACCCACTGAATAAGGTGATCTGAGACACCCACAGAATAACGTGGTCTGAGACACCCACAGAATAACGTGGTCTGAGACACCCACAGAATAAGGTGATCTGAGACACCCACAGAATAACCTGGTCTGAGACACCTACAGAATAAAGTGGTCTGAGACACCCACAGAATAACGTGGTCTGAGACACCCACAGAATAAGGTGATCTGAGACACCCACAGAATAACCTGGTCTGAGACACCTACAGAATAAAGTGGTCTGAGACACCCACAGAATAACGTGATCTGAGACACCCACAGAATAACGTGGTCTGAGACACCCACAGAATAACGTGGTCTGAGACACACAGAGAATAACGTGATCTGAGACACCCACAGAATAACGTGATCTGAGACACCCACAGAATAACGTGGTCTGAGACACCCACAGAATAACGTGGTCTGAGACATCCACAGAATAACGTGATCTGAGACACCCACAGAATAACGTGGTCTGAGACACCCACAGAATAACGTGGTCTGAGACACCCACAGAATAAGGTGATCTGAGACACCCACAGAATAACGTGATCTGAGACACCCACAGAATAACCTGGTCTGAGACACCCACAGAATAAGGTGATCTGAGACACCCACAGAATAACGTGATCTGAGACACCCACAGAATAAGGTGATCTGAGACACCCACAGAATAACGTGGTCTGAGACACCCACAGAATAACGTGATCTGAGACACCCACAGAATAACGTGGTCTGAGACACCCACAGAATAACGTGGTCTGAGACACACAGAGAATAACGTGATCTGAGACACCCACAGAATAACGTGATCTGAGACACCCACAGAATAACGTGGTCTGAGACACCCACAGAATAACGTGGTCTGAGACATCCACAGAATAACGTGATCTGAGACACCCACAGAATAACGTGGTCTGAGACACCCACAGAATAACGTGGTCTGAGACACCCACAGAATAAGGTGATCTGAGACACCCACAGAATAACGTGATCTGAGACACCCACAGAATAACCTGGTCT
Source organism: Amphiduros pacificus (assembly GCA_949316495.1). Lineage (NCBI taxonomy): Eukaryota > Metazoa > Annelida > Polychaeta > Phyllodocida > Hesionidae > Amphiduros > Amphiduros pacificus. The sequence goes on along the minus strand of OX439011.1, from coordinate 15,707,698 downwards.
GAGACACCCACAGAATAAGGTGATCTGAGACACCCACAGAATAACGTGGTCTGAGACACCCACAGAATAAGGTGATCTGAGACACCCACAGAATAACGTGGTCTGAGACACCCACAGAATAACGTGATCTGAGACACCCACAGAATAACGTGGTCTGAGACACACAGAGAATAAGGTGATCACTTCAAGAATACCTTATATGTGCCAGGAATTGTGTGTTTTTACTCAGGTATAAATTGTTACACTGAAATATGGCACTTGTTTATGAGAGCTTTTTACACCCCTAACTGGACTGCATGTTAGGACATAATATCAGATCGTTCTCTCATTTGTAAAATATTGCCTTAAATAAAAATAACATACTGTATACCGAGATATTTAATGAGTGGGATACTTTCATGAAATTCAGACAACGTAAAGAAAATATATGTCTATATAAAGCAAAGAAACAAATATTATCTCATATTTGTGTCAGATATTATATGGGACGATATCAATTTAAAGTAACTATCAAATCAGAACCATAAGACAATTTTATGTAGGAATATCGCTGTTCTGCAGAATCCACAGTTGTGTTATTTCCTCCAGGCAAGTAGAATAATGCAAGCCAACATCTATCATCAACCCTGTTAATATTTGTCTTGGTTCGATCACAGATTCTATAGCCGCAAAATTAATTTGAAGCATTCAATACAAGTTTGGCGACAAAATATTGAAATACGCAAAACACAAACGCACGGCATGAATCATGCGAAACGGAGAAATCCTAGAGTACATTTTGCAGATAATTGACGCATATTTTGTCAATTCCATTTCAGGATTCGATTTCGTATTGACTTAGAAGACTAGACGGGCAGGTCTTTCCTGGAAATGACATGAAATTGACATGCAACTGACATGCTATCGACAACATGTCAGCCTTGAAAACGATGGAAGGCTTGACTCAGTGTGACAGCTGATGTTAAATTGGCCAAAACACAATGGACGAAAAACTCCGAGGTGGCAGAATAACTGTTAGTGTTTGGTGAGATGATGTGTAATGGTGTTTAATGTTACAAAATGCTATAGGTTGATTTGATTTCTTTGTATGCGCGCCATTTACTATAACACTTAGGCTATATCAAGTCACATTAATGCCTACCATCGGGACTCAATGCCCTACTCCTAGGGATCTCGGAGATCTCTCTTGCATAAAACTAAAAACACCGTCCTTAATAATTAGCTTTGCTAATCAATACAGCATTTGAACCCAGTTATAACATAGAAGACAGATATTTAACCATTGAGTGACCGCCTTCCAATATTCCATAATGTATCAGCTCTAAAGGTCTTACCGATATGTAACTGTTAATTGAGCAGAACGTCAATACATAAAGATATTATACTTTATACATACAAACAGTGTTAGTCACCGGTGACCTCTGGTGGAAAAGTGTGTCACTTCTCTATTATATGATTATGTGACAAGAATCAAACATTTCTTTTCCAAATTGGCCTCATTTGGCGGAACAAATATTTGTCATTTCTCTCTGATGTTATGACAATTATTACGAATGCAATATAAGCTGCCAGATGAGAGAAATCATCTGCCTTTAAGCACCTTTCAAGCATCATTCATTTCTTATGTAAACCGTATCAGTTTCTTCCTCACTGTCAATTTCTCTTAATCGTTTTCTATGTGAAGTCACAGCTCGACAAAGGGGAAATCTGATAGGCTTTTATGACATGACATGAGCGGACCGAGAATGCTCAGCAAATAATCGGCAATGCTCACCATTGTTTCACTTGTGCTACATCAGATCAGATAGAAGCCTGTCACCGGGACTCAATGCCCTTCTCTTTTTAAATGCGGATCTTTCTATTGCATTATCTCTCATGCATTAACATGAAATGGCAAACTTAAGCCCTTTTGATAATGAAGGATAATGTGTGTGTGTGTGTGTGTGTGTGTGTGTGTCAGGTTTATGCAGGTCTCATTTGATATTGGGTTATAGGTTTGGTCACAGTAGAGAATCTATAGATTAGAAATTGCAAATCTTGTAGTAAACACTCTAACCAGTGCATTTTAACGTTGTTTCCGGGCTTGACAATGACTTTGACAATATACAATAACATTGGAAATGCTTTGTATGTAAAGAATGGCATTAAAACTGTTTTTACTCTATGAGTTCCATGCGAACTGAGAACCTTGTCTCAGACTTGATACTGCACTTAGGTGGCTCTGGCGACAGCTTGTTGCTTTGTGCCACACAGCGCCGTCGTTAGGACTCCATCATGCGGAGCAGAACGCTGGGTCATGAAAGGAAACAATACAACTGAAGACTCTGATCTTCTTGTTGGTATTGTAAAAACGCATTGAGTGCAGTTCTTGTAATATGGTTGTCTACAAGTCATCTGCAGCATCTTTTCCGCTGCCATTGAAAGAGGCTTATTTTTCGATTTGATAGTATACATGGCAATTGGAACTTAACTTGAAACGGTCCAACTCAAAGATATATATCTATATCATTAATATATATAAGTTTATTCGCCGGGGTTTACTTGGCAAAACCCATTTCCTTTATGTGTTTATCTTATATGAAGGAGAATTTGGATTTGTCTAACAATATTAAGGGCTTGGGACGTTGCTTAGTTGGTAATATGTGTGTCTACCATGATAAAGGCATGGGGTTCTATTCCCACAGTTGTGGTTGATATTACAGTGAATACTTGAGAATCCAAAGAAATATTCACAAGCAATATTGGAAATAAGTAGGGCATTTGGTCTCTGTAACAGGCTTCTATCTGACCTGAAACAGCAGCCTAAATGGGACTGAAAAGGTAAAGGTAAAGGTGTTTTCGGTAATCATTTGAGACAAAATGAGTGAATAACATGCATCTTCTTTGATGAAATTATTGGGATGCATTTTTTTATACAGGTACGGTCTCACACATAATATTAACTACATGTATCTGTCAGTGCAGCTGTGACCGGCAGCACATGGTGCGAACATGCATGTCAAGTGGCAGGCACAGAAACTCAAGAGTAACCTCTTCGGAGTTATAAAATATCACATCAACTGTTATATGTCTCATTTTGAAAAACTGATAACGTTCGTACCACATATAGAATTTACAGGTGTAGCGTATAATGAAACATAGTTAAACCGATCAATATGAATTAAGTAAAATCATGAATGCAAAAAATGCTTCAATGAGCTTTATACAATTAATTACAGTCCGTTTTTTTCCCAATTATTGCTTAGCTAATACGCATCAGGAATATGTTTGTCTAAAAATTGTAATAGCTTTACATTATCTGCTTTTACATTACAAGCGTTCCCTAAACACTTCCATGGTTTCTTAGCATTCTTTTCTGTGCTAACTTTCAGACAGTATATCCTTCCTTTACTGTTTCGTATGTGAACACATTTATCGCCGTTTACAGTCTCGCAACCACCTGATCCGTTCCTGCCATTGTCATTCTTCATTTTGTGACCCCCATTTCCTACAGACATGCGCGTCTGGACCCAATCAGGGTATGTCGGGTTCTCATTTTGTTGTTACCATCTTTGCACCTGATACCTTTCCTTGGGGAGATACCACAAATGTGACTTACCACGTGAAAGGTCAAGAAAAAACAGAGACACCTTATGCAAAAAGGTTCTCTGGGGAAGCTGCTTTCATCGCCTGAAGATTTGGAGCGATATCTTTTCATTCTATCACTGGTAGCATGTGACATGAATGGTTTAGAACTAGTTGACACCTATTGTAATGCCATCATTGGATATGATAAATGGCTTTTATTTTATTTGGTGGGCAGAACATTGTAAAATGTGAATATTTTTTATTCTCTTTAATTCATGTCCTATTTAAGAGCAAGTTGATTAAAAACAAAACGTGGAGATACCTTTACGTTCTCATATATATTCCATTTAAAACGACGCACCGGAACTGCAAAAAAAAAACCTGGAATTCTTTCAAATTCATTCAATAAAAAAACAAGATGGTAACCATGCGTCTTGTGACAATATTCATATAATGACTGAAACTTCCAGTAGAGCGAGATGAACACTCCTCTCATTTCATTGTTCAGGACTTGCAATAAAGATATAGACCCATTTCACATGTTGAAATCAGGTACATGTAGTTATTACCTCATTTGATAACATGGGATAATAAAATACCAGCTCCGTGTATTTCTAGGAAGAACTCAACGTGATTTGTGATCTCTAGAGAATGTATTCATTTTCTGTGTGTTTCAAGGGTACATGTGAAGGTCATTACATGATTGTATTAATATGATTCAAGCTATGCAAACATAAACAAATGAACAGATAAAAGTGCTTAATACATCATTTATTTGATTTTTTACGGTCCTGATTAAATTCCAATGTGATCTGCTAGGTCGAGAAACTTGTATGGTAACCTATGTTTAGGGTTTACCCAGAGTCCGTCTACATTCCAGAAATCATCAATGAAGACTGACAAATTACAAGGTAGCCATGTCAAACTCGACTGGTACCTGCTTTCCTCCTTGTGAGGGATAGGGCACCAGGTCATATAAACCATGGTGCTTGATGGGAAATGTGGTACATAGCCCGGATGTTGGAGCAGACGACAAATGTAGGGCCACCACAACAGGGCGATGGCCTTGGTGCAAAATGTATGAAGAAATCTGCCTGCCTCATTACAACATGACGAACAGATTTGATAAAATTTAACCACAAGACCTCTGCACACTTGTCAGTTCTTGTTGGCAAAGAAAACCTCCAGTTTGGGTTATGAGATATAACACCACTTTCGTTCAGTTTTCAGAAACACAATTTTCAAACTCTTCTTCCTTAGTATTCCAATTATGTATCTTTATCATATATTGTGTGTACATTCGTAAATATGCAGAGATTAGATTAATTATATGAACTTACCTTCTCATGTTGGCTTTTGTCTTTAGTTGTTTTCAATGGTGCCATGCAACCTGTAATCAGAAAAAATAAGTTTTCAAATATGTGTAATGGTAGGGGTGTTTCATGTTCTATTTTCACCTTTTAATCATACCGATTATGATATTTGGGCAAGAAGAAAGCTTGAAAAACAGACAATGAAAAATCTAATTTTTAGTATAATTGCCTTGCATTGTTCGCGAAGACAACAGCACATGAAAGCCATTGTCCCGGAAGTGGCCTAAGTGGTCAAAATGGCGTCCATATCCGATAAAAGACGGTCAGCTCATCTGACCAAAGTCGTCTGCTTTTTGTGAACGTTAATAGGCTGTTGTGTGTATAATTACGTGCGGCAAATAGTCCGACCGAGGAATGGCAGCAAAATGTGACGAATTCAAAAAGTTAGTCAATAATGGTTTCATCACGGGATTGTTTATTTTCTGAGCACCGTCCTTCACACGAAAACTTCAAATGTCTTATTTCAGAACTCAAAGAATTATCGCATAGTTATAACTGGAAGCCAATGTTCCACTCACCCTGTTCAAACCTAATATAGATGTATTTTATATGATAAGTGCAATATGTTATAAAAGCTTGAACTTGTCAGACAGAGGGAATTTTGATTTTGAGCTGTAATCCAGCTCAATGTTCAGCTATGAAGCCAACTTCAACATAATAAGATCAAAATTTGTATCTTCACTATGTTTAGAATTTAAATTCAGGATTTTTTTTATTTTTGCACTGTCAGTGCGTGGTAAGGTATTTTCGAAAACAAGGGTCCTGCGACCCGTCTGTGGGAAACCGAAAAGTGACACATGAACACAATACCAGGGACTTTCCCATTCAAATTATCCCCACACAAAGTTAGCTCCACTTTTAATTGTGACACCTGCATGTGTGGTCATCATTGGTCCTACGTAATTAACCTATTATCGCCTCTACCCAATGTTAACTATCCCCACAGCTGGGCGGGCTAGTTACCACATTAACTAACTCCATTTGGATCACCACAAAATATATATATATATATATATATATATATATATTTATCAGATTCATCATCTGAGATTCATCAGATAACTCCAAACCCCTTTCCCATAGAAGCAGATGTATATAGAAGCATATGTTTAACTCCAAAAGTATAGAGAAGCAGATGTTTAACTCCAAAACTATTCCACCCAAGAAAGAAGAAGGGAGATCATTGTATTCCCATAACTCTCCCCCAACTGCATGTTTAAATTCCATCTGTCCCAAGCTTTCACATTATTCCACTCAACATCAGAACTCTCCCGTGCCTCCGGGCACTCCCGTGTCTGTCTTTCAGTAAGTCGGCCTCACCATCTCATGAATCTTCTCCTTTCCACCCACCTTCCCCCTTTATTTCTGATAGAATGGTTCTGTACCTACTTTCCCTACATTACATGATTACTTGTCAAACTTGCCACTACACATTCTTGTTTATCTGTTCTCTCCTAACTGGTATCCCATAGCATCCTATTTTCAGTCTCCAAGCAAATATCAGTTCAAAGATGACAGTATCACCTTCATTTCTAGTACTCTGCAGCTCCATTTCCACCCCTCCAGAATTCCCTCGAATCTATATTTTCCGACAAAGATGCTAACCCCTTTTTCCAACACCCCTTTCCCAACCCTCTAGAGCACCTCCTTTTTATTTCTCCACGTAGATGATGTCATGCCTAATTTCCCTTGCACCCTTTCCCTCTCCTTCAGAATATTCTTGTCTTTTTATTTTCCTAAAAGTGCATCACCAACAAAGGAGTTGTCACCTTATTTCTCTTCCACCCCTTTCCTCCCCTCTCTCCAGGATCACGTGATTCTACCTTGTGCACCACCGTGTGGGATTCTGTCAACTTATCAAAAACACCTCACCACAAATCATCAAATTCAATTCCCTTCTATTTCTGTAATTCCCTCCCATTATTGAAATCATCCTGAATAGAGTTCACAACTCACCATGGAACCTGCCAGTCAATCCTCTCCGGTCTTTTCATCACACACCACCAGTATGTGAAGTGTGCTGGGTCTATTCAAATCTAAATCTGATAATTGCCGAAATTGGCAAATTTACCAAAGGAATCTGAGTAGCACAAATGGTCAAATAGAGTTTGGCTGTTACGGAAATTTACCATTGTGATCAGAATTTAATAGAAAATTCTAGATTTCTAGATAGCATCAACAATATATTCCTATTGATGATGCCATAACTAAATTGCTTCAAATCAAGAAATGTAAATAGGCCAACTTAATGGACGACAGTAAAGTCTGCTGATGTTTATCTTCTTAAGGTTTTGCGACAAGTCGTGATATGTTTCAATATTTACGTTTTCCCAATAATTATATTCTTTTAGGCATGGATACAAAACACAATGGGTCAGATAAATCAGTTCCTATGGTAACTTATTACTTGTAACCTGATAGAGTGTATCTATAATGATGATATAAACAAGTTGTTATATTCAAATAAGGTACTGTTCATGTCTGTATCAGTTTTAAGAATATTAAAATCTACATCTCCAGCCTCTCACACTACATTGATTATGAGTCTTAAAATATATCAGATCTAAGGTATATATATATTGCTTGGCGTTCAGGGATCCAGGCATATTTTTTGGCAAAAAGACATATTTGAATATTCAGTGTGGTTCTGCCGAAACATGGAACTTTATGCGTTCATGACCTCTGAAATTATGTGTTATGAGTGTTATGAGTTATGCTCTCCACAGGCCTTGGTGCAGCTGATTAGAGCATAAGATTTATAGAACCGGTTCCTCAATGATGATCCAAAGTCGTGGGTTCTATTCCTCGCCTGTGGAATTGAATTCGTGTTACAATTCCTAATGGACTGAGGCCCGTGCCTAAAGGGTTAACCTGTTGTCTTTGTAAATCTGTGACTGGGTGGATTGTTTTGTCCAGGACCTGCGACATGACAATTCAGTGAGGCAGCACTATATCTGCTACAAATAGGTCTCCTCATGAAATGACTGAGATAATGTTGAAAGTGATGTAAAACCCAATATAAACAAAATAAGCCTAAGTTACTGGGACACAACGTCCTACCCTTTTGGAAGAATGGTCTTTGATACAATGGGTTGAGACACTGATTTTAAACCCCCACAATGTAAACCCCCACAATGTAAACCCCCACAATGTAAACCCCCCACAATGTAAACCCCCACAATGTAAACCCCCCACAATGTAAACCCCCCACAATGTAAACCCCCCACAATGTAAACCCCCACAATGTAAACCCCCACAATGTAAACCCCCACAATGTAAACCCCCCACAATGTAAACCCCCCACAATGTAAACCCCCCACAATGTAAACCCCCACAATGTAAACCCCCACAATGTACCCTACATATGTGTAAGTGAAAAGTGTACAGCAAGAAACCCCTTTTAGATGAGGATCATCCACCCTTGATTTTATCCTAACCGACATAGATGGATAACACCTGCCAGCTCCCCTTAGTGGCTGACCTCCTCAACTGTCAGAGCCCTCTGCCGGAGGTCGCCTATCAATAACCAGCTCCACCTAGTGGAGGGCAGGAAAACGTATTGAGGTGTTTACATGTGAGCTCAGCAGGAAGGGTAGACTGGATCTGTTGCCCCCAGGAGATGTTATGACTGACAACTGCCAATCATTGTCATATGACAAGCATCAATCTTATCTATACAAATGAAGAGATGGTGGTGGGCATGGTGTGATCACGTGTATAAAAGCCTAACCTAACCCTTAATAGATTTGATTTTGATTAAAAGGAATATGTATATAAAGGTTAGCATGGTTAGACTACAGCATATTTTAATTGAATAATCAATTTCAAAGATTTTACTTTTAAAAAAACAGCTTAACCTTTATATGTGAAAACTGATTTGATGTAAAAAAAAATAACCAATTATGTTATGACTATTTCCAACAATGTTCCCTTTTGTTATGATAATCATCTGACCCTTTTCCTACCATAAACGATTTCTCCTGTGATATTCTTTTCTAACCAAATGTGTTATATTTGTGAAATCTCGGTTTTTCAGAATATAGATTTCATCAAGATATAGTGAGACTGCCCATGCCAGTGCCATTTCTAATCTTACCTAACGAGATGTGTAAAACGTCATCAGATTGTGTGCATTTCTAATTTTGGCGCCAAATTTAAATCATGAAAATACATTTGCTTTAATAACTTAATTGAGAAAACTAATTTTATTTTTAAAAAACAATAAGAGCGTCTGAATAGGATCGTTTTCAACAGCACAGTATTATTTCTTTTCAAATAAATATTTCTTGTTTAATAGATATCAAATTTCCAAAAAAGGTTCAATAAAGTTGAGAAGATATTTAGACCATACTATTATAAACCAGCCAACCATATCAACACCAGATGTCACCCCAATACAATGCCAGTTCCAAAAGACGAGTTTTGCTCTGTTCGTCCAAGCGTGACGTCTTTATCGATCGTGCAAGCCTGTTTGTTGATGTTGTGATTTGATCAAGTTTGTTTACCTATTTCTAATGTAATTTTTATTTTGTAAAAAGGGGCAGTATTTCACATATCTGATTTTCTGAACAATAACGATTCATTTAATAAACATTCAAATGAGTTTTAGTGGAAAATAAACCTCATTTGCGACAACCAACTTTGGGTAGTTTCGATTTAAATAGGTCAAGTGAAAGTTGAAGATTTCTGCAATTGACAGGTAACCATTTCTCAGATAATTTGAGATGTTTACAAGCTTACATTAGCAATGATTACTTTTACGATGTACACCGATGCCTAAAGTCATTTTTTAAAGTTTCCCCGACTCATGAAAAAGAAACTGCTATTAAAGGTTTTTAGTAACACCTTTTCTGGCACAGTGTGTGATTGACAGGTAAAATTAGACCATTTTGGCACCTGTCAATCAGACTGACAACACAAACTTGAACATTTTCACGAGTTGGGTCCATCTTACATCTGCATGATCTGGGACAGGCAGATTGATAATATAGACTTAATATATTTTATCAATACAGCCGACGACAACAGAGCTGCAGACAACAACAGAGCTGCATTTCATTTTAGCAATACTGTATTGATTGCTGATGCTTTTCAAAATATATGGCAAAGTTGACACATTGGCTTATCTGCCAACAACCTGATGAGAATATTTTTGAAAGTTGAGACACACTTTAAAGGCTTTGAAAATGGAATTGCAACTTTGTTGTCACCCACAGCTCTGTTGTCGTCGGCTGTATGTGTTTTCAATGCAGTTTAATTTTTGATTGATAAGTTGACTTGGCAAAACTATTAGGCATGTGCTATTTGCTAATTGCTACATTGATATAAATAAAAAATGCCATAGAATGCAATTAAAAACACAGATTTTGTTTTGTAGGTGTGAGGATGGGTTCCATGACTCATGTCCACTTTGCCGACAAGACTCTAGCCGGAGTTCCAGAACTTCTCCATGATCTACAGCAGTTAATGGTGGATGAGGAAACGGCCGATCTTGTGTTCATCGTCGGCAAAGACAAGGTCCATTTTCCTGCACATAGACTTATACTATGGGCAAGGTCAGTAGAGACTAATTATCTTTTTCTCTTTGCTTTGAAACACATAATGTTTTGGAAACAATAAAAAAATATGTGATTAATTTACAATGCTTTATATATATATATGTTATAATGTAGAGATGGTGCCAGGGTAATGATATGGTTACCGATATTCATGACTAAACAAGAACATTTTGGGTCACATTTTTGTTCAATATTGCTTGCAGATGATTTTCATAGGTTTGGATCAATGCCATTAACAGGATTCATATTGATAGAACTGTATGATAGTTGTTTACTACAGACATAGTTGGAGGAAAATGTAATATAAAAGAATAATCTGCAGGCATTCTTCATAAAAAGTAGGGCATTGAATGCTGGCGGAAGGCTTTAATCTGATGCAATATATCCTATATTCTACTCAAATGTTTTTTCCGCTCATGTTCATTGTGACTTTTAGAGCTGGACATTCGAGGTTTTAACATGATTAAGCTGTAAGTCTATGGAGCATTCACGTATTATCGGTCCATGTGGGCCATGTTTTTGACCCGTAGTTTCTGCTTACACCCTCAGATGGTGCTTTGTGAGTGTGTTGTAGATTACAAAGATTTTCTTGAGTTTTGCAAATTTACACGAGCTTGATTTTTAAAAAAATCAGCACTTGTTTTCTTTCAAAATCAAGTTTTATAAGCCTATAATATGGTACGTACATTAAATGTGACATATACCTCCTATCCCCAGGCTGTTCATTATTATGCTCATTTATAATGTATATAAATACCCCAGAAGTATCCATTTCCAAATTCCAAAAAAAATTGCATCATTCAAACAAGTTCAATTGCATAACAAGGTAAAAATCAACTTTTTTCACTTGAGATAATCATTATATAAATATGAATGAAAGTAATATTGCATGATGAGGTTTGAAATCTTATTTTCCTTTAATCAACCATCTTCACCTTTAGATGATCATTATTTAAATGATTTACCATCAGCAGAATTAATCAACAATTGCTCTTTATATTACCTTATTTAGAAGTTATTTCCAAATAATTATTCTTATCACTTGGTCTAGCGATAAATAAGATGTGAATTTAATTGAAATGAAAGTAACATCACTTTTTCAATATATAAAAATATACAGGTCTCCTTTCATTCAAATTTGAAAAGAAAATATATTCTATTAAGCATGGTAAAGTATAAAAGTGTCAACAAATTGTGTTGTACTCACCATATCAGTAACAGTATATGAGTGTTGTATGGAATATATCAAGCCACACCAAGAGACCATAGATATAGTGAGCTATTAGCGGCATGAAAATCCCACACCGATCCAAACTGATATGCACTACTTTAGCTCATACTGTTTAAGACCAATAAAGTCAATTCCTTGTACGTGTCATATAAAATAATACTTCACAGATTTTTAGACAACATTGTCAAGATATACAATCCAAAATGAGTGGTAAAAATCCCAGTTAATGAATATGAGTTGTGTATGGAAATTTGCATTCCAGTTAGTGTGGATTTTGTGGGCCGGTTGTCTGGGTGATACCAAACTGACAGAACAATATAAGTTTGATATGCAGCGTGTATATTACAATGTAATTTATCACTGTTGTAGCGTTCCATTTCATCACAGATTTCTGTCATGTTTTGGCTATTACAACAGGGCCGAGTGTCAAGCTACTGCCCGCTATACAAGTCTCCGCTGCAGCATATATTACATGTGTAGGTATATCTGCACACAACAATGAAAAATTACAAAGCAATGCTGAATTAATCAAGACTGCAAGCAAAAGCTTTTTGTCTTTGAGAAATAGATATCTTTAATTTAAAAAAAAATTAAATGTGATTTTCATAGATTTATAGATAGACCCAGGGTTCTGCCCTGGATGATGTCACTAGACATGGAGGAGTAACCAGGGTTCTGCCCTGGATGATGTCACAAGACATGTAGGAGTAACCAGGGTTCTGCCCTGGATGATGTCACTAGACATGGAGATGTAACCAGGGTTCTGCCCTGGATGATGTCACTAGACATGGAGGAGTAACCAGGGTTCTGCCCTGGATGATGTCACAAGACATGTAGGAGTAACCAGGGTTCTGCCCTGGATGATGTCACTAGACATGGAGATGTAGCCAGGGTTCTGCCCTGGATGATGTCACAAGACATGGAGGCATAGCCAGGGTTCTGCCCTGGATGATGTCACTAGACATGGAGACATAGCCAGGGTTCTACCCTGGATGTTGTTCCTTATGTATATTGGTATATGGATAGTTGTCTGTTAGGATGTCAGGGGTGTGTGTACAATTAAACAGTGTATTCATGTTTTCTTCAGCAAGGCTGAGTAAATTACAGTACACAAATTTATACTTTGTCAATTTTTAAGCCAAACTAATCAAGAGTTGTGGGTGGTACTGGTCTTAATGGAAGTATGCCATTCAAATAAAATGTTCCTGAGTTCTGAGTACATTTCTGCAAACAGCCAGGTAGAAAAATCTTAAGCAATTTCATGCATGAATTTAACAAAATATAGACACGCAGGTCCATTGCATGACCATTTTGTGCCGTGTGTGACCAGATAGTGCTACGCAATGGCCATATGTGAACTTATTTGGTCACATAGGTGATTGGTTCCATCTATTAAAGTGGCCGTGCCTCCACCAGCTCGGTGTATATTGTGTGTCATAGGTCTATGCCAGTGTATCATGTTTATGATCATGGACGCCATTAATTACAGCTGATTTGCACCTAATGCCTTGCTGTTTATGACCGATCCAAATTCCTCATCTCATGTGACACTGGTAAGCGGGTTTTTGCATGACGGATGGTATATGTGACAAGTATTTGTTCAAGTGCCGACCATGATGTGCCATTTTTACTCTTGAATGTACATCATTGGCAGGTCATGATGGCGGCCATTTTGGTTGCCGTGCCAACATTACATCACATGATCACTCGACCCTTACAACCTCTGGGAAGACCCTGGGGTAAAGGTCAGTTTAAGGTGCCATTTAGGAATGCTTAATTTGTTCAAGTTGCCCCAAAAGTAATCTGAAGGTCATGAAGCCAAAGATGCCTGTGAGACTAGAAAATATTACCTGGGTTACCACTCGTAGATTATGGTTGGCCAAAGAACGGGATTGGCATCTGGTAAATGGAATGACTGCGACCAGGTGGGAGTTTCAATTTACTGAATAAGCGAGACGATCTGTCAGTGTCGTAGAAGTCAGTGAGTGATAATAGCAGAAGATGCGGACACAGACAGCACACTAGGAGGAGTGGAAAACATGTCGAGTATGTCGTGAAGAAGTGAATTGTGGGTAGTTTATCATGGTCACCGTGGGGCAATAGGTTCCAATAAGAGGTGTGAAATAGGCTGACTGAGGCGTAATTAACCTCAGAGGACCATGCATCATGTCTGACCTGGGGGCAATTTAGTTCACACATCCTCCACTAGGTGGCGTCCATCATAACTGACCTCATCATGTTCTATTTTTAAAACTTAGCTGCAGAACACCAAACTGCTTTCAGTTGTTGTCATGACAGTACTGACTGTAAGAGCCTACTTACTAAGTTGAGAATTCTCATACCATATATCAGAGGTGGCATACTTCATACCTCTGCCACAAGAGGGAGTTGCAATAAAAAATACATTTATTGTCACAAAAACATATGTCACAGATTATAATTTAAACAGTTACTATACATTTTCAAATGATTTTTGCAATCTTGTTTGATTTTCCAAAAATATTGCAGTTTGCGAAAAAAATAAATTCACTTTATGGAACTTTGATAGGCAGAAGTAACCACTTGATAAAATGATGAGAATCTTTAAAAGGAGATCGCAGGGCGGTGTGAGGCGGCCACTGAACCCAGCGGCTCCCCATCCTGCCATCTGCTTACACTAACACTGCCAACGTGACAACTGCTTTTATGCCATTATATAAACTACCCAGCCACATCTTTTTATGTAGCGATGGGTTAGGCTTTTATATAATGGAAAAGATGTCGCTATGGTGACAGGGGCATCATGGGGAATGGACGACCTTGAGAAAGGTCGTGGTGGCAGCCATTGTATGAGCTTCCTTTCGTCAACTTCACAGGAAGTGGATTCGTCAGCGGGTAGCGGGGCTTGTCGCAGAGTGTCGACCAGGGATTTCCGTAGACACTGGGTGTGACATGGCGGTGAGATCGGAGGTTTAGCAGGATGATGGCTTTATCTCGGCCAAGTAGCGATGTGTCTGACCAAAATCTGGCACCATCCCTCTAACTGAGCCTTGACATGTGGGGTATGCATAGGAGTGGGGTGCCTGGAGGGTAGGGAAAGGTTGTGACTCAGGAGGTTGCCTAGAGACAAACAAATTGAGGGCAGGGAAAGGGTGATACTGGGTTGGTTGTATAAAGAGCAGGGAAAGGGTGATATTGGGGTGGTTGTCTAAAGAGCAGGGAAAGGGTGATACTGGGGTGGTTGTCTAAAGAGCAGGGAAAGGGTGATACTGGGGTGGTTGTCTAAAGGGCAAGCAAAGGGTGATACTGGGGTGGTTGTCTAACTAGCAGGGATAGGGTGATACTGGGGTGGTTGTCTAAAGAGCAGGGAAAGGGTGATATTGGGGTGGTTGTCTAAAGAGCAGGGAAAGGGTGATATTGGGGTGGTTGTCTAAAGGGCAGGGAAAGGGTGATACTGGGGTGGTTGTCTAAAGAGCAGGGAAAGGGTGATACTGGGGTGGTTGTCTAAAGAGCAGGGAAAGGGTGATATTGGGGTGGTTGTCTAAAGAGCAGGGAAAGGGTGATATTGGGGTGGTTGTCTAAAGGGCAGGGAAAGGGTGATACTGGGGTGGTTGTCTAAAGAGCAGGGAAAGGGTGATATTGGGGGTGGTTGTCTAAAGAGCAGGGAAAGGGTGCAAGCTTCTTGCTTTCCCAACTCAAGTTATCTAAAGGACGTGAATTTGTGTATAGCAGAGTGTAAGGCCAGCAGACACGGTGAATGAGATCAAAGCTGTTACATTACAGGGAAAATCGGTTTTATTTTTAAGTGGGTGTGGAAGTCCGATTGCAGTGATAATTGTCAAGACAGAACCAATGTTTATATGGTGAACACAGAACATTTACTTTCTCTCTGTTTGCATTTAACACATTTAGAGTTCCAGGCTACATATACCATGAATTGAAAGAAACCTTGTTGCATATGTGATATATCAGTATAAAGTCAAACATTTATAGGGTCTTGCATAAATGTGATGTAATTAGGTCATGCAGGGATATAGCCTCACAATATTGTGCCATGACTGAATAGAGTCACTGAGTGTGACCCTACAGAGTCACACCTTGGCCATGTTTGACCTTATTGGGTCACATTCAAATAGACTTATCTCAGATAAACTATGGAATTCTCATGAATATATGATCATCCTTGGACCATGAATATATTATCATCCTTGGACCGTGAATATATTATCATCCTTGGACCGTGAATATATTATCATCCTTGGACCATGAATATATGGTCATCATTGGACCATGAATATATGGTCATCATTGGACCATGAATATATGATCATCCTTGAACCATGAATATATTATTATCCTCGGACTATGAATATATGATCATCCTTGGACCAGACTGGTGAGGTTTCCTATATACTTTATTATAGACATCAGGGCTTAACATTAAGCTCTAGCCTCATGGCCCATAAAGTTTAATGCAGTCTACAGGCCAGTGCGGGCCAGTGGTTTAAATTTCAGCTGGCCAGGATTTAAGCGAATATTTTCTTTTATTTACATTGTTTTGTGTTATGGGACAGTAGATTTGACCAAAAAAAAAAAAAACAACCCAGTTGATCATCTAAAGTTTAATGCAGTCTACAGGCCAGTGTGGGCCAGTGGTTTAAATTTCAGCTGGCCAGGATTTAAGCAAATATTTTCTTTTATTTACATTGTTTTGTGTTATGGGACAGTAGATTTGACCAAAACAAAAACAAAAAAAACCCAGTTGATTGTGAAAATATCTTAGCCCTTTGAAGACATCTTAGCCCTTTGAAAGAAAACATCTTAGCCTTTGAAGACATCTTAGCCCTTTGAAGAAATCTTAGCCATTCCAGGACATATTTTAGCCCTTATAGGACATCATAGCCCATTGAAAACATCTTAGCCCTCCCAGGATACCTTAGCCCATTCAGGTCAGTAAGCAAAATCCTGCTTGCCTTGGCCGGACATTATATCAAATATAGATTCAATAGAAGAGGAGTGGTTAGATACTGGACACTGAGAGGGCTAATCACCATAGCAACCATAGGATGATCTAGTCTGGTCACATTGGCCTCAGACACAGGTGTCATACTAACTAGGCAACAAGAAGAGACTGCAGACCAATCATGGCAGGCAGATAGGTGACCAGTCAGAGCAAGGTCACCCTGGATGATAGCAATCATGACAGGCAGATAGGTGACCAGTCAGAGCAAGGTCGTCCTGGATGATAGCAGTCATTGCGGGCAGATAGGTGACCAGTCAGAGCAAGGTCGCCCTGGATGATAGCAGTCATTGCAGGCAGATAGGTGACCAGTCAGAGCAAGGTCACCCTGGAAGATAGCAATCATGGCAGGCAGATAGGTGACCAGTCAGAGCAAGGTCACCCTGGATGATAGCAGTCATGGCAAGCAGATAGGTGACCAGTCAGAGCAAGGTCACCCTGGATGATAGCAATCATGGCAGGCAGATAGGTGACCAGTCAGAGCAAGGTCACCCTGGATGATAGCAATCATGACAGGCAGATAGGTGACCAGTCAGAGCAAGGTCGTCCTGGATGATAGCAGTCATTGCGGGCAGATAGATGACCAGTCAGAGCAAGGTCGCCCTGGATGATAGCAGTCATTGCAGGCAGATAGGTGACCAGTCAGAGCAAGGTCACCCTGGAAGATAGCAATCATGGCAGGCAGATAGGTGACCAGTCAGAGCAAGGTCACCCTGGATGATAGCAATCATGACAGGCAGATAGGTGACCAGTCAGAGCAAGGTCACCCTGGATGATAGCAGTCATGGCAAGCAGATAGGTGACCAGTCAAAGCAAGGTCACCCTGGATGATAGCAATCATGGCAGGTAGATAGGTGACCAGTCAGAGCAAGGTCACTCTGGATGATAGACCTCTTAAATGTCCTTTTGCATTTTAGGTGGAAAAATGGTAAATTTTTCTCCAAAAATCCTTGAATGTGGAAATACAAGTGATATAACTGATGTGAGCTGAATCGATGTGGTGGAAAATTGTTATATGTTTTAGCAGTGGTAGCCAAACATCTGTTTATACAAACATGAGTGAATAAGGTCTTATTTGATTCCAACAATGAAGAGATACCTAAAATACCCTAATCTCTGGCAAATATGTTGTCAAAAGTTAAGAAAGTAAAAAATAATAATCCTTACAAAATGTGAAATCAATTTGATGTACTCTTAATCATGAAAAGTTTGTATCAGAAAAGTCTCTGTCCATTCCGGTATCACTTTGGTATAATTTCCGGAGTTCCGGGAAGCGGATGAAACAGAAAAGGAGATTAGGCACAAATACGCAAGGTAACATCTCCACCACTTTGTCAGAAAGATTGTAACCATGGCAACCAATAAGTGGTGTGAACTGCTTGTATTAGGTTTATAAATCTACTTGAGTGTGGTGATCTTTATCTTCCTGTTTCTGCTGAAGTAACTTTTTGACTTGTTTGTATTAACAACCTTTTCAGCACTGTTTAGGATATATAAGGTCACACAGGAGCCTGTCACTTTGACTCAATTCCCTACTCATTTCTAAGACTGTCAAGAGATCTTTCATTTGCATCATCACATGGACATGATAACAGAAACCACAGCATTTGATAACCAGCCATGGAACACTGGCTGAAGTTATGTGCATAAATATACATGTATATGGTCTTGTTGCTTTTTTCTGGAAGGTCATTGAGCCTAGTAATTGCATACTAGGTCTGTTTTATATTGTCCTTTAGCTTTATCAAATGGTATCATTAAGCCTGTTATATCATGTCATAAAGCATGGTTATATCATATCTGAGATGATTGGGCCGTAGAAAAGTGTCAAAGGGTGCCTTAACTCAAGATATCTGAGGTGACTGGACTGAAGGCAGATATCAGAGGTGACTGGACTGAAGGCAGATATCAGAGGTGACTGGACTGAAGGCAGATATCTGAGGTGACTGGACTGAAGGCAGATATCAGAGGTGACTGGACTGAAGGCAGATATCAGAGGTGACTGGACTGAAGGAGCGTGACTGGACTGAAGGAGCGTGACTGGACTGATGGAAAATGTCAGGTGATTGGGCCAAATTTAGCGACCTGAGGTTGCTGGACTGAAGAGAAATTTCAAATTTATTGGACTGAATAAAAATGTCAGAGATGCCTGCACTGAAGGAAAGTGTCAGAAAGATTTAATTGAATGAGATTATCAGAGGTGACTGGACTGAGAGATGTTTCCATGTTCAAGGTCAAAGCCTGGACAGAGCCAGATTAAATGCAGCGACCTTTGTATTTATTTAGACCCATCTTTAAGTGTTCAAGAGTTGTTCCTTAGAGGAGTAAATCTTTATTTTTGTTTCGTTTTCTTAGCTACGGTGCGTAGTGCATATAGAACTCCCCCTTCACCCAGACATAGACAGGTCTGATTTTGCTTTATTGGTTTGAGCCGATGGCGGTCTCGGGCCACAGAGGGAAAATTGAATTTTTGGAGCAGTCACTTGATCGGGATGGAAGGCCACTTTAAGAAAATTGTTTTTGCAGCCAGCATGATGGAGGTGAGATGCGGGAGATATTTTAGCACAAAGGAATGTCACGTCAAGCCTCCGTATCAGGAGATGGTGTGACACTTACTTATGGGAGTTATATATAGGTTTAATATGAAGAGAAGGCCACGTCAAGGCTGGTGAGAGTATGGCTCCAGTATACCTGAATGATGAGAAAGACAAATCCTCAACCAATAAGGACTGGACTGAAGAGAGTTCTCAGGTGACTGTGTCTGGACTGAAAGGGGTAAACTGAACGCAGTTGTCATATGACTGAACTGAAATAAGATTGGATTGAAGAGAGGAGGCAGAAGTGACTGGACTGAAGGCAGATATCAGAGGTGACTGGACTGAAGGCAGATATCAGAGGTGACTGGACTGAAGGCAGATATCAGAGGTGACTGGACTGAAGGCAGATATCAGAGGTGACTGGACTGAAGGCAGATATTAGGGGTGACTGGACTGAAGGCAGATATCTGAGGTGACTGGACTGAAGGCAGATATCAGAGGTGACTGGACTGAAGGCAGATATCAGAGGTGACTGGACTGAAGGCAGATATCAGAGGTGATTGGACTGAAGGCAGATATCCGAGGTGATTGGACTGAAGGCAGATATCCAAGGTGACTGGACTGAAGGTAGATATCCGAGGTGATTGGACTGAAGGCAGATATCCGAGGTGATTGGACTCAAGGCAGATATCCGAGGTGACTGGACTGAAGGCAGATATCAGAGGTGACTGGACTGAAGGTAGATATCCGAGGTGATTGGACTCAAGGCAGATATCCGAGGTGACTGGACTCGAGGCAGATATCCAAGGTGAATTAATCGAAAGAAAACACTAAAGTTTAGTTGACTTTCATACCAAAAGGTCAAGCTGAATATCACAGAAAAAAGTCAACTTGTAACTTATATCAAAGCACAGCCTTAATTAGTGATGTAATATTTTTTCGAGACACCTTGTCTGTTATCAGGCATTGAGTTATATTTTGTCCCTAGTATTTGGGATTGCATGGTCATCATTGTTGTCAAAAAAAGATGAATGACTACTCTCCAGACTTAGCATGAATATTGGCTGTATGTCAGAGTATTTGGGATTGCATGACATAATGTTGTCATAAAAGATTAATCAAATGACTATTCTCCAAACACGTCATGAATATTGAATATACATCAGTAAGCAGGTCATTTTTCATGTTAGACTGTGTGACTATATAGAAGTCAGTCCTGGACTGGATATTTGTATCAATTTCTGCTGATCAGCTTTTCATGCCAGCTCCGTGTACCTAAAAGCCCAAAATGAGTTCATGTTTGGAAAATTGTTTTACAAAACTGTTATCCCCAGGAGTATTTATGATTGAAGCATGGTTTTATTTCATGATTAGACCTGAGATTGTACTGATATGAAAACACTTGGGTGGAATAAGAATTTTTTTATTTGACACCAGTATCAATACGCGGACAAATTGAATGGCACTATGGTGAGGCTTGGAGGCTGTCGCAGTGTGAGATGGGCTGGTTTCTTTATGACACGCCAGTCAGCTCGGGACAAGGCCTGATTGCTACCGGCATCAAGTTTCATCAACTTATTATTGGACATGTACACACTCAGGGTTTCAGGGTAAAATTGAACCTCCATACAGTTCAAGAGAGAATTCTCATTGTCCAAATATTTCTTTATTTTGGCCATTTTGTATGCAGGGCACAAATACTCTCAGGGTTTTGTGGTATAATACAGATCAAGGGAATTCTTATTTGCCACAAATCTGTTATTTGCAATTTTTGTAAATCATGCACAAATGATATGAAATGATATGTGAATCATGTACAAACGATGCATAGAAACTCCTGTTGTATCACATTGTGATCCTATATTGTCACACCCGTGTTACAGTCAGACATCAGTATCCTGAGTGGCACCAGTCTAGGCCCTTCCTCTCTCATCAAGCCTTTTCATTATATGAGAATGAAAAATATTGTTCCATATTCATGGCAAAGAATACACCATCTGAACATTGATTTTCAAAATGCCCGGCAGTGCATTTCTTTGAATAATGTTCACTTTAGCGAGGCGCATGCCATTTTTATCTAAAAAGGGTAGTAACATACCATTTTTTTGGTCATGAAAAGGAGGCAGAGTTTATAGTCGCGCATATCTTAGTCAAGACACATGATGGTGAAACAAAGACGTTATTGTGACCACATTCGGCTAGATAAGGGTAACGATAAGCTCACGCATAAGGTCATGCTCAAGGTCACACATAAGGTCATGTATAAGGTCATACACAATGTCCATCATATGACTCTAGTGTTATATAGTCATGCACACTATGCAAGGCATTATATAGTCATGCACACTATGCATGGCATTATATAGTCATGCACACTATGCAAGGCATTATATAGTCGTGCACACTATGCATGGCATTATATAGTCATGCACACTATGCAAGGCATTATGTAGTCATGCACACTATGTGTGGCATAATGATACGACGACCAGGTTATTTGGTCACTCATAGAAGTGACCAAATAGATGTCTGCCTCAAACTGCTAACATGTTGCCTGCTCCGAGAGTGTCCAGCAAACATCACCACAATTCAATTTATCTGTGAATTCATTTGGCCTTTGTAGCCCAGGGGAGGACACAAGACAGCCCCACAGAGGACAAGCCTGCTGAACTAATTATTGCTGATCCCAGAGTGATCCCAGAGTATATATACATGTATATATATATATATATATATATATATATATATATATATATATATATATATATATATATATATATATATATATATATATATATATATATATATATTTTTTTTTTCAGGTAGATTTTGAAATGATGAGACACAAATCATTAAAATTTCTCTTATCAGTTAGCGTTTTACTAGATTTAAACTATTACTGAACTAAATAACTATTTATTTATGAGATGAGCCTCGAGTTATGTCAGACAAAGAACACTTCCACCATACATATTTATTTCAATCCTGAGGGTAGAATTATCCTGGCTGGGTTTGAGTTAACATTATTAGTCGGAGCAAAGCAACTTATTATGTCATGCGTAAACATGAACCAGTCAGGTCATCCATAAAAATGAACCTATCAGGTCATGTCTTTCCATCATGTGACTGTATTTTGTCATGCTCAGTTTGTGTATGACTTTATAAGGTCATGTTTATGAGTGACCAAATAGAGTGACAAACTGCCGAGCAGCGATCACAATACACCAAGCAGAAGTTTGCAATTTGGTGTTGAGTGATAATATAAATTGCTTTAGATTATATTTTTTTTTAATTCATAAATACATATCCTGAACTTTTTCACTCAAATGATTGCGGCAATGTTTTATAAAAGGTGGTAAAATATATGTATTCAGTGTTCACCATAGGTATTTCTAACGCAAGCTAAATGACTGCTGCTACATTAAATCATACACAGAAAAGTAGAATACAATGGTGGGCCTCAACTCTCCATAAAAATATCCTGTTTCCTGCCTTTTTTATGGACACTATGTCACTGTATGTTATGGGATTATTGCTGTTTGAGATGATTGCAATAACTCTTTCTATATAATCAATGTAGTTATATAGTTTAAAAAAATACTCAGAAATATATATATATATATATATGTGAGGAATGATAAAAGGTTAATTTTTGCCCCATTGGACACATTTATGCTCGCAACACTTGACATGTGTGACTGTAAATCTATTTTGAAAGTGGCTGTTTGTTCTGTCAGTCAGTAATGAGCCAAGGTGATTTATCTGGCAAAGTTTGTGGGGGATATTATGCCTTGTTGACCCAACATGACAATTTGCAATAGGTTCCACGGAAGACGTCAACATTGCTCTTCCTTTTGTCAGCATTCTGATGTGATTGAAAGTCATGAAATTCATCAAATATTAGTAGAGTCTTGTCAGATGTTTGTTCCATCATTCACATGATTAACCCCCTCTCAACCATACATTCAATATTGAATCTGGCATTTGCATGGTTAACCCTTGTATCAATGCAATAGCTGGACATTTCATGCCATGAATGTAAAGTTTCCATTGAAAACTTTCCCGAGGCCTTCAACTTGTCATTTAATAATCATTATTTTCAGATACTGTCGACATGAGTTAGACCATGGCAATTTCTGATGAAAAAAGGATAGTTTTATTGCATGGGATATTATAGACAGGTTGGCATATTTGATGCTTTGTGGAAGATATTTTCTTGGTGTCATGTTTGTGAAGCCTAAGGTTTGTTCAATGATAATGAAGACTTCATTCTAAGCTGCTTCAGAAGCTTTCTATGTTTGGTGTCTCAGGCACGCTCTCTCAAGTATACAGGAAGTCTTGACAGATTGAGATGAATCGTGGGATCGCATGCATCCACCAATCAGCTTACAGCAATAATGAGACTGCAGGACTGCTCAGAGGTCAAAGGTCATGACCTTGTAGCAGCCATGACAGCCCACAATCCAATCTCAATCAGATTGAGTCAGTTGTACTATGAGAGGAGAGATCCAAACGTCACGTTGTCATGTTGCTTGTAGCTTATAAATGAGGCACAGAGGAAGTTTTGATGGTTAGGTGTTTAAATATACATGATATGGAGGAATCGAGTCTCAGCAGACTGTCGCTGTGTCTGCAGGTCTTGATCGTTCCCAGGCACGACCTGCCCGTACAAATGCTGTAATATATATTTCTATATTGGTCATACAGATATAGCTTGTGACCTCCAACTTTCGAGGATTTTTGATGATAATTATGAGACATCTTGGAACTTAGAGATTGCAAGTGATGGGAGGGCTCCAGAGTTGCAGCACCCATATTAGTCTGGGACCAGCACAGCTGAGAGATGGTAGATATCATACTATGACTGTCATATAAGCATCTGGTCCTCAGTAGCAGTGTGGGACCAGCACAGCTGAGAGATGGTAGATATCATACTATGACTGTCATATAAGCATCTGGTCCTCAGTAGCAGTGTGGGACCAGCACAGCTGAGAGATGGTAGATATCATACTATGACTGTCATATAAGCATCTGGTCCTCAGTAGCAGTGTGGGACCTGAGAGATGGTAGATATCATACTATGACTGTCATATAAGCATCTGGTCCTCAGTAGCAGTGTGGGACTAACACAGCTCAGAGATGGTAGATATCATACTATGACTGTCATATAAGCATCTGGTCCTCAGTAGCAGTGTGAGACCAGCACAGCTGAGAGATGGTAGATATCATACTATGACTGTCATATAAGCATCTGGTCCTCAGTAGCAGTGTGGGACCAGCACAGCTGAGAGATGGTAGATATCATACTATGACTGTCATATAAGCATCTGGTCCTCAGTAGCAGTGTGGGACCTGAGAGATGGTAGATATCATACTATGACTGTCATATAAGCATCTGGTCCTCAGTAGCAGTGTGGGACTAACACAGCTCAGAGATGGTAGATATCATACTATGACTGTCATATAAGCATCTGGTCCTCAGTAGCAGTGTGAGACCAGCACAGCTGAGAGATGGTAGATATCATACTATGACTGTCATATAAGCATCTGGTCCTCAGTAGCAGTGTGGGACCAGCACAGCTGAGAGATGGTAGATATCATACTATGCCTGTCATATAAGCATCTGGTCCTCAGTAGCAGTGTGGGACTAACACAGCTCAGAGATGGTAGATATCATACTATGACTGTCATATAAGCATCTGGTCCTCAGTAGCAGTGTGAGACCAGCACAGCTGAGAGATGGTAGATATCATACTATGACTGTCATATAAGCATCTGGTCCTCAGTAGCAGTGTGGGACCAGCACAGCTGAGAGATGGTAGATATCATACTATGACTGTCATATAAGCATCTGGTCCTCAGTAGCAGTGTGGGACCAGCACAGCTGAGAGATGGTAGATATCATACTATGACTGTCATATAAGCATCTGGTCCTCAGTAGCAGTGTGGGACCAGCACAGCTGAGAGATGGTAGATATCATACTATGACTGTCATATAAGCATCTGGTCCTCAGTAGCAGTGTGGGACCAGCACAGCTGAGAGATGGTAGATATCATACTATGCCTGTCATATAAGCATCTGGTCCTCAGTAGCAGTGTGGGACTAACACAGCTGAGAGATGGTAGATATCATACTATGACTGTCATATAAGCATCTGGTCCTCAGTAGCAGTGTGGGACCAGCACAGCTGAGAGATGGTAGATATCATACTATGCCTGTCATATAAGCATCTGGTCCTCAGTAGCAGTGTGGGACTAACACAGCTCAAAGATGGTAGATATCATACTATGACTGTCATATAAGCATCTGGTCCTCAGTAGCAGTGTGAGACCAGCACAGCTGAGAGATGGTAGATATCATACTATGACTGTCATATAAGCATCTGGTCCTCAGTAGCAGTGTGGGACCAGCACAGCTGAGAGATGGTAGATATCATACTATGACTGTCATATAAGCATCTGGTCCTCAGTAGCAGTGTGGGACCAGCACAGCTGAGAGATGGTAGATATCATACTATGACTGTCATATAAGCATCTGGTCCTCAGTAGCAGTGTGGGACCAGCACAGCTGAGAGATGGTAGATATCATACTATGACTGTCATATAAGCATCTGGTCCTCAGTAGCAGTGTGGGACCAGCACAGCTGAGAGATGGTAGATATCATGCTATGACTGTCATATAAGCATCTGGTCCTCAGTAGCAGTGTGGGACCAGCACAGCTGAGAGATGGTAGATATCATGCTATGACTGTCATATAAGCATCTGGTCCTCAGTAGCAGTGTGGGACTAACACAGCTCAGAGATGGTAGATATCATACTATGACTGTCATATAAGCATCTGGTCCTCAGTAGCAGTGTGAGACCAGCACAGCTGAGAGATGGTAGATATCATACTATGACTGTCATATAAGCATCTGGTCCTCAGTAGCAGTGTGGGACCAGCACAGCTGAGAGATGGTAGATATCATGCTATGACTGTCATATAAGCATCTGGTCCTCAGTAGCAGTGTGGGACCAGCACAGCTGAGAGATGGTAGATATCATACTATGACTGTCATATAAGCATCTGGTCCTCAGTAGCAGTGTGGGACCAGCACAGCTGAGAGATGGTAGATATCATACTATGACTGTCATATAAGCATCTGGTCCTCAGTAGCAGTGTGGGACCAGCACAGCTGAGAGATGGTAGATATCATACTATGACTGTCATATAAGCATCTGGTCCTCAGTAGCAGTGTGGGACCAGCACAGCTGAGAGATGGTAGATATCATACTATGCCTGTCATATAAGCATCTGGTCCTCAGTAGCAGTGTGGGACTAACACAGCTGAGAGATGGTAGATATCATACTATGACTGTCATATAAGCATCTGGTCCTCAGTAGCAGTGTGGGACCAGCACAGCTGAGAGATGGTAGATATCATACTATGCCTGTCATATAAGCATCTGGTCCTCAGTAGCAGTGTGGGACTAACACAGCTCAAAGATGGTAGATATCATACTATGACTGTCATATAAGCATCTGGTCCTCAGTAGCAGTGTGAGACCAGCACAGCTGAGAGATGGTAGATATCATACTATGACTGTCATATAAGCATCTGGTCCTCAGTAGCAGTGTGGGACCAGCACAGCTGAGAGATGGTAGATATCATACTATGACTGTCATATAAGCATCTGGTCCTCAGTAGCAGTGTGGGACCAGCACAGCTGAGAGATGGTAGATATCATACTATGACTGTCATATAAGCATCTGGTCCTCAGTAGCAGTGTGGGACCAGCACAGCTGAGAGATGGTAGATATCATACTATGACTGTCATATAAGCATCTGGTCCTCAGTAGCAGTGTGGGACCAGCACAGCTGAGAGATGGTAGATATCATGCTATGACTGTCATATAAGCATCTGGTCCTCAGTAGCAGTGTGGGACCAGCACAGCTGAGAGATGGTAGATATCATGCTATGACTGTCATATAAGCATCTGGTCCTCAGTAGCAGTGTGGGACTAACACAGCTCAGAGATGGTAGATATCATACTATGACTGTCATATAAGCATCTGGTCCTCAGTAGCAGTGTGAGACCAGCACAGCTGAGAGATGGTAGATATCATACTATGACTGTCATATAAGCATCTGGTCCTCAGTAGCAGTGTGGGACCAGCACAGCTGAGAGATGGTAGATATCATGCTATGACTGTCATATAAGCATCTGGTCCTCAGTAGCAGTGTGGGACCAGCACAGCTCAGAGATGGTAGATATCATACTATGACTGTCATATAAGCATCTGGTCCTCAGTAGCAGTGTGGGACCTGAGAGATGGTAGATATCATACTATGACTGTCATATAAGCATCTGGTCCTCAGTAGCAGTGTGGGACCAGCACAGCTGAGAGATGATAGATATCATACTATGACTGTCATATTAGCATCTGGTCCTCAGTAGCAGTGTGGGACCAGCACAGCTGAGAGATGGTAGATATCATACTATGACTGTCATATAAGCATCTGGTCCTCAGTATCAGTCCAGGACCAGCACAGCTGAGAGATGGTAGATATCATACTATGACTGTCATATAAGCATCTGGTTCTCAGTAGCAGTGTGGGACCAGCACAGCTGAGAGATGGTAGATATCATACTATGACTGTCATATAAGCATCTGGTCCTCAGTAGCAGTGTGGGACCAGCACAGCTGAGAGATGGTAGATATCATACTATGACTGTCATATAAGCATCTGGTCCTCAGTAGCAGTGTGGGACCAGCACAGCTGAGAGATGGTAGATATCATACTATGACTGTCATATAAGCATCTGGTTCTCAGTAGCAGTGTGGGACCAGCACAGCTGAGAGATGGTAGATATCATACTATGACTGTCATATAAGCATCTGGTCCTCAGTATCAGTCCAGGACCAGCACAGCTGAGAGATGGTAGATATCATACTATGACTCTCATATAAGCATCTGGTCCTCAGTAGCAGTGTGGGACCAGCACAGCTGAGAGATGGTAGATATCATACTATGACTGTCATATAAGCATCTGGTCCTCAGTATCAGTCCAGGACCAGCACAGCTGAGAGATGGTAGATATCATGCTATGACTGTCATATAAGCATCTGGTCCTCAGTAGCAGTGTGGGACCAGCACAGCTCAGAGATGGTAGATATCATACTATGACTGTCATATAAGCATCTGGTCCTCAGTAGCAGTGTGGGACCTGAGAGATGGTAGATATCATACTATGACTGTCATATAAGCATCTGGTCCTCAGTAGCAGTGTGGGACCAGCACAGCTGAGAGATGGTAGATATCATACTATGACTGTCATATAAGCATCTGGTTCTCAGTAGCAGTGTGGGACCAGCACAGCTGAGAGATGATAGATATCATACTATGACTGTCATATAAGCATCTGGTCCTCAGTAGCAGTGTGGGACCAGCACAGCTGAGAGATGGTAGATATCATACTATGACTGTCATATAAGCATCTGGTTCTCAGTAGCAGTGTGGGACCAGCACAGCTGAGAGATGATAGATATCATACTATGACTGTCATATAAGCATCTGGTCCTCAGTAGCAGTGTGGGACCAGCACAGCTGAGAGATGGTAGATATCATACTATGACTGTCATATAAGCATCTGGTTCTCAGTAGCAGTGTGGGACCAGCACAGCTGAGAGATGGTAGATATCATATATGACTGTCATATAAGCATCTGGTCCTCAGTATCAGTCCAGGACCAGCACAGCTGAGAGATGGTAGATATCATACTATGACTGTCATATAAGCATCTGGTTCTCAGTAGCAGTGTGGGACCAGCACAGCTGAGAGATGGTAGATATCATATATGACTGTCATATAAGCATCTGGTCCTCAGTATCAGTCCAGGACCAGCACAGCTGAGAGATGGTAGATATCATACTATGACTGTCATATAAGCATCTGGTCCTCAGTAGCAGTGTGGGACCAGCACAGCTGAGAGATGGTAGATATCATACTATGACTGTCATATAAGCATCTGGTCCTCAGTAGCAGTGTGGGACCAGCACAGCTGAGAGATGGTAGATATCATACTATGCCTGTCATATAAGCATCTGGTCCTCAGTAGCAGTGTGGGACCAGCACAGCTGAGAGATGGTAGATATCATACTATGACTGTCATATAAGCATCTGGTCCTCAGTAGCAGTGTGGGACTAACACAGCTGAGAGATGGTAGATATCATACTATGACTGTCATATAAGCATCTGGTCCTCAGTAGCAGTGTGGGACCTGAGAGATGGTAGATATCATACTATGACTGTCATATAAGCATCTGGTCCTCAGTATCAGTGTGGGACCAGCACAGCTGAGAGATGGTAGATATCATACTATGACTGTCATATAAGCATCTGGTCCTCAGTAGCAGTGTGGGACCAGCACAGCTGAGAGATGGTAGATATCATACTATGACTGTCATATAGGCATCTGGTCCTCAGTAGCAGTGTGGGACCAGCACAGCTGAGAGATGGTAGATATCATACTATGACTGTCATATAAGCATCTGGTCCTCAGTAGCAGTGTGGGACCAGCACAGCTGAGAGATGGTAGATATCATACTATGACTGTCATATAAGCATCTGGTTCTCAGTAGCAGTGTGGGACCAGCACAGCTGAGAGATGATAGATATCATACTATGACTGTCATATAAGCATCTGGTCCTCAGTAGCAGTGTGGGACCAGCACAGCTGAGAGATGGTAGATATCATACTATGACTGTCATATAAGCATCTGGTCCTCAGTATCAGTCCAGGACCAGCACAGCTGAGAGATGGTAGATATCATACTATGACTGTCATATAAGCATCTGGTCCTCAGTAGCAGTGTGGGACCAGCACAGCTTAGAGATGGTAGATATCATACTATGACTGTCATATAAGCATCTGGTCCTCAGTATCAGTCCAGGACCAGCACAGCTGAGAGATGGTAGATATCATAGTATGACTGTCATATAAGCATCTGGTCCTCAGTAGCAGTGTGGGACCAGCACAGCTGAGAGATGGTAGATATCATACTATGACTGTCATATAAGCATCTGGTCCTCAGTAGCAGTGTGGGACCAGCACAGCTGAGAGATGGTAGATATCATACTATGACTGTCATATAAGCATCTGGTCCTCAGTAGCAGTGTGGGACCTGAGAGATGGTAGATATCATACTATGACTGTCATATAAGCATCTGGTCCTCAGTAGCAGTGTGGGACCAGCACAGCTGAGAGATGGTAGATATCATACTATGCCTGTCATATAAGCATCTGGTCCTCAGTAGCAGTGTGGGACCAGCACAGCTGAGAGATGGTAGATATCATACTATGACTGTCATATAAGCATCTGGTCCTCAGTAGCAGTGTGGGACCAGCACAGCTGAGAGATGGTAGATATCATACTATGCCTGTCATATAAGCATCTGGTCCTCAGTAGCAGTGTGGGACCAGCACAGCTGAGAGATGGTAGATATCATACTATGACTGTCATATAATCATCTGGTCCTCAGTAGCAGTGTGGGACCAGCACAGCTGAGAGATTGTAGATATCATACTATGACTGTCATATAATCATCTGGTCCTCAGTAGCAGTGTGGGACCAGCACAGCTGAGAGATTGTAGATATCATACAATAATGCTATAATTGGCATACACACATCTTGTTCACTGACCAATCATATCAATTGAGACAATTGTAGGGTTGAACAGTGATTTTTTTCGACCAAGCAAAGATAGGCTAACAAATTGTTAAAAGAATTCACCACAGATAAAATAGCAGAAGATCAACATCTGTCACATTTAATCCACACTGCAAAATTCAAGAAATATTCAGAATATGTACGAATTTTCAATTCAAACACTTAACCTATCCATTTAGAATTGACTGGTGGCCGGCCCCTTTACATGCTGAATGTTGGTGACAAGCAACAAGACGATAGCTGTGAGGTGATTACAGATGACTCACACATTAACTGTTAGACCAGGAACGCTAATATTAGGGAGATGATTACTGGAATTTTAATGCGGAATATAATCCAGATGATAATATTAATCCATGATTAACAGTACAACACTCCTAATGAGGTTGTCACCAAATTTGATGAAAAAATATTGAATATTCAATCATAGCGGACCAGTTTGTTCTATGAATCAGCTGCTGTAGAGCTAAACATTGTGTATATATTACACAACCTCTATACAATGGCCATAAGGCACTATTTAAAAAAAATTTGACATAAATATTTGGATTTATTATAATAAATTTAGGGCATCTTCGCAAGTTGATATAAACTATTTCTACATGATGTTTGTCTTTGAAGTTGAGTGGGTCATTTCTCTTTCCCAGGTCCCCAATGATAATGTCATCCCGTCTGTATTCTGCATAGAAATAGAAGCAAATATTACTAATAAACCTTTCACTATGTTAAGCCTTTGAGTTGTATTCTTATCTTCAGAAGCCATTTAACCTGAGAAGAAATGTGACTAGAAAGAATCCAGAATCAAGGAATGAGCAATGTATACATCTCATTTGTTTTTCACTGAATGCCTGTTTTTGAGAATATATGGTAACGCTTTTTATTTGGATTGTTGTTTGATACCGGAGGAAATCAGTTATAAAATTGACTTGGTCTGAGTTGTCATATTTATTCCATTTTTACTGCATCAAATATCAACCAATCAAAATTGACATCAAGTTAATCTTCTTTCCTGGGCTGAATTATACAGACTGCAGACTTCTCAGGATTAATCCCGGATTAGAATCCTGACCATTAGATTATTGGGGGGGGGGGGGGGGGGGGTGTTTTTTTATGATTCTTCTAACCAAATTATTTGCAAGCTTATCATTTTCAAGTTTTTTTTTGGTTTGATGGAGTTATTTAAATTTTCCAGTATGTAATATTTTTTTATGTTTTGGAATGAAGGAAGATATTTGGGTTTTTAGTTTTTCAAACTTTTCTATTTTTGCAAATATTGTCCTGTGCCCCACACAATGTAAGATATTTATGAAGCAACTAGGCTATGGAGAAATTAGGACAGTTTGAGGGAAATGGTAACTGTAAAATCCAGCGTATGTTACAGCTGCATGTCACCAAGGTTGACAAAGATTCCCCATCTCATGATACAGCACCTTTATACAAAGATTCCCCATCTCATGATACGGCACCTTTATACAAAGATTCCCCATCTCATGATACGGCACCTTTATACAAAGATTCCCCATCTCATGATACGGCACCTTTATACAAAGATTCCCCATCTCATGATACGGCACCTTTATACAAAGATTCCCCATCTCATGATACGGCACCTTTATACAAAGATTCCCCATCTCATGATACGGCACCTTTATACAAAGATTCCCCATCTCATGATACGGCACCTTTATACAAAGATTCCCCATCTCATGATACGGCACCTTTATACAAAGATTCCCCATCTCATGATACGGCACCTTTATACAAAGATTCCCCATCTCATGATACAGCACCTTTATACAAAGATTCCCCATCTCATGATACGGCACCTTTATACAAAGATTTCCCATCTCATGATACGGCACCTTTATACTGTGCCTTCTCATTGTGTCAAGACCAAACCAAGATGGTGGGCTAAAACAAACAATTGTTCAGCTTTTGGAATGGTGATATTTTAGAGAATGATGTAGAAATTATGTGTTGGAAGCTACTTAGATAAATAGAGTCTACAATTAATTATAAGAATATAGTTTAACTTATGGTTGGAACTTTATGGTTTGAATTGTTTTTATATGATTCTTATTTCAAGACAGTCAGAGGGAATTACCAAGGAACTGTTGAAAGAACTATATTTTATTGATGCAGGGCTTGACATTATGAAGCCAGATTTTATTGGCTCGATAAAGGTGACGGGCCATTAACATTGGCAAAATGACCAGTAGAGCTGAGAATAAACTAGCCCAAAAAGGCCAGGGATGCATCTATAATGTAGGAAAAATTTGAGAAAATAATAAAAAAAAAATATTATAAATTGAAATTTGACATTTCACAGTGCATTTCAGGACTACCCTCACATTTCCACTGTAAAAGCTGCAGCCAATCGACTCATTTAAAATCTTTGAAATGATTATTCTGAAAATGATGAATATCTAAATGATTATCTGAATTATTGAATTAAAAATCTACATGTATATGTATTTTTTTCAATTAGATAATATATATTATGTCTTGCCTAAAAATAACAAACAGAGCGTGAAATATTATTTTCAGAAGAATTTGCAAGACACCCTGGACAAGATTTGTGGACTGTGAGTCACAGAGATAATAAGTTTAGCAGGTCTCCACGACAGTCTGTCTTCAGTCAAATTCTTTTTGATCTTTCATTGGTGCCTGTCTAGCTGCGACTTCTGTCAAATGTTTAACTGATTTCACCGGATCACAGAGGATGCTGGGAAATTTTCTGCGATCAGCATTCAGCCGTCAGGAAAGCTTTGTTTGTGATAACATCTCCAATAAGCGTGATAAGTCAAACACCTTCACAGTAAGATACTATACTGCTAGAGAGAGAGAAAAAAGTCGTAAATCACATAGGCTTTATATATTAAAAAAGTGCCAGTACTCACTCTGTCAAGAAATGACAGCTTTCAGAAAAGCGTGTGTGAAATAAGGTGACTTCAAATAGAATACAAA
Organism: Amphiduros pacificus; assembly: GCA_949316495.1. Taxonomy (NCBI): domain Eukaryota; kingdom Metazoa; phylum Annelida; class Polychaeta; order Phyllodocida; family Hesionidae; genus Amphiduros; species Amphiduros pacificus. The sequence continues at coordinate 15,673,749 of OX439011.1, read as the reverse complement.
TGAAACAATATGGAGAAAGCCTTATGATTTTTATCATCAAGTTTCAGCAGTTTTGAAGAAAATTCTGAAGACATGCATTAACACATTTTTCCATAATTGTCAAGTAATATTAACCTGTATGTGTGACCTAAAACATTTGTCTTCAACTGATTTTATCAACATGATGGTCATAATTTGTGGCCATCTTTGCATCATTGTTAAGAATAAGGTCATGTGAGGTCATTACTTCGCATGGACATGGCTGTTTGGCGTAAATCAAACACAATCATCATTTATGTTAGATACCACTCAAGTAATACAATGAGCGAGTTTTCTGGTATTTTTGTCAGACAATGATTCTGGGATTCTTGGTAAAGCCTTGTTGCCTCCAACGCACATGCTGAATGATAAATGTCATCTTGTGAGCTGGTATTTATCACAATTAGTGGAGGCATAACCCTCGCAGCTTGAGGCCACGCGCCAGTATGCTTATCCCACAGCCAGATATCACATTGAAATCGTCACGAGAAAGACGCCACATTTGATGAAGGGATGGTCATAAGTAAAATGGAATAATCAGACAATATTAGAACTTATGTGTTAGTTGTAAGTGTTAAAAGTGGTAAAATGAGAAAAGTGATGTGTACACGTAGCTGGATAAAGCAGACCTGGAAAAAGTTAAATCTGAGAGCAGTAGAGTTTATTGTATTTTAAAAAATGATATGCAGAATTGATCAAATGAAGAACTATGATGAGAAGTGGGGTGAGGTGAAAAAATCTTACAATTATAATTTCTTTTAGATTCAATGCATGACTGTTGAAAACTACATTTTTGATTCCCAGGCTGAGATTTTACAGAAAATTTTGTTTGCACAACTTATTTTCTGTCACAATAAATGAAACTGGCTGACTTTCTATCTGTTATTAGTTCCATAATATCTGTTAAGTGTTGGCATTAACAATTGATATTACCAGATCAGATTTTGGCATCGTAATTATTGTGTGCCAGTCTGTCAGATGAGGGAGATATGTATCAAATTTTCAAATTGTTCGCTTTTAATAGAGATTAATTAGTCGCAAAATTATAGTGATGAAGTATTCATCAAGTGAAAATCTCACTAAATTGTAAATTTAATGTGATTTATATTTAGATTGATCAGAACATGATATTTTACTAAGAGCTTTATTGCAACTAAATGAAATTGCCGCTGTCTGAAATGCTAGAAACAGATTGGTATATATATTTAATTATCAGTGATCTTAGTTGTGCAATACTGTCTCTACCATCAAATTGAATTTGTTTGAAAATATTCTCAAACATCCATCATCTCATCTCTTCTCTGCAGTAAGTGGCATTTAACCATTATTGGAAAAAAGCAGTGGTATTGGTAACTGCAGTAATAAAATTTCAAGATGGGGATCAATGAAATCATAGGTGCTATAGTTTTAGAATCATTTTGCAGGCACATTGATCTTTGGGCTTTTTTTTTTTTTGGAAAAAGCTCAGCGACTGAAACCAACCAATAGTTTGTAAAACATATCCTTGGTGTGAATACCTTACCCCCAGGAACCAAGTATTGTAGTCAGGTTACATACAACAAAGATTCACAAATCGGAACATATTCTGGTTGCTGGGAGGTGGGCATTTATACCAAAAAAATAGATAAGAAAAATAGTCAGGCACTGGGATAATTGTAAGAGAACACCCTTTTAAACACCCTTTTGAACACCCTTGTGAACACCCCTGTGAACACCATTGTGAACACCCCTTTGAACACCTTTCTTTGTGAACACCCTTTTGATCATACTTTTATGTTATAGTATTTACCTTTTGAAGCACCAACAAAGTAGAATTGGAATGACTATTTTTTTGCTTATGAGTAAGATAAACTGCAGAGAGTACCTGAAGAAATCATTTCCCTTTTCATACAAATGTGTCTGATATCATGATATAATGATGCAAGATATTATTATTATTATTATTACGTGTCTCGCTTGCACTACTTTATTTTGTCAAGACTTTTTGCTAGGCCATCCCTCGCCATTCCCTGATATGAAGATTAATTTACAGCAAAGATATTTGGGGATTAGTGTCGACGGGAGAAGGATGGTAATGGCAGAATACTGACTGTCGCCAGCATGGAACTCCTTGATTAATCAAAATCAAAAGTGGACAGAAAAGTCGTTGGGAAGTTTGGTGTCTGATTAAGAGAGAGGAGAAGGGAAGATTATTAGACGACTGATTATACCCCATATTGTGTGAGCAGTCTGCACCCAGAATGTATACACTCACCCACATAGACACTCACCCACATAGACACTCACCCATACAGATACTCACCCACATAGACACTCAGCCACATAGACACTCACCACATAGACACTCACCCACACAGACACTCACCCATACAGATACTCACCCACATAGACACTCACCCACATAGACATTCACCCACATAGACACTCACCCACATAGACACTCACCCACATAGACACTCACCCATACAGATACTCACCCACACAGACACTCACCCACACAGACACTCACCCACACAGACACTCACCCACACAGACACTCACCCATGTAGACATGTAGACTATTTTGTCTACCTATTTTGAGATCAGACTTATGGACAGAGCAAGAGACGAGGGTTATTTATTTAAGCATCGTAAACTATCGCATTGTACAAGGTTTCCTGCAGTGAGTTTGATGAGTCACGATAAATGGCTACAATACTTAAACTTGTAACTACCATTTTAAAGAATGCCTTTGGCTTTGAGCAAATCTTGGTGATGTTGATAGACTTTAAACAGATACCCAGACATGCCCTTTAACTACTCTATTTTTGACAAATCACAGAAAGATAAACGGAACAAAAGATCTCGAGTTATGATGTATATACATTTCTCATCTTATCTTCAAACATGAAGACCAAGCCATTTTAAGAAAATCAAATTGATTGATGGGAATTGTTGGTGACATAGTTTTGAGGGGTTTTTTTTAGCTTTTTTGCTCGTCTTTTATCTGTTGCTGTGGTTTTCTGAGGACGGGAGGAGTGGAGGAGTAAGACAAAGTGGAAACGTTGATTCATGTCAGGCTAGATAGATTGTGGGTTAGTTAGGCCTGACATGTTCCTACTCACCATTGATGGATTACTCTCTCCTCTCATCGCCATGGTGATACACTGCCATCCGGGGACCAACCATTGTACTTATAGCCAAGTTGAGCAAAATTAAAACTGGTTTCTTACACAGCAGAAAGAATGGCTTCTCCCGTAAACACCTGCAGAGGGACTCATTCGTAACGAGTTTCTGTACAGCTGTGTGAGTGATTGTTTCAAAGTTTTAATGTTGTTAGTTTAAAATTTATGGTGGTTCAAATGGAAACTGTCTTGCTTATCCATAAATAAATTACTCCGTTTCACAAACAAAATCTAAGGTTTCTTCTGTTGAATGTAAACATTTTTATTATAGTGCTATTAATAAAATCATTATAACTATTTGAATCATGATTTTAAAAGCAGAGATCAATACCAAGTCTCAATGACTAATTTAATTTTAAAATATATTTCACAATTATTTTGAATTTGGTATGTCTTTGACCTTTTAAATGTAACATATGTTTTTGCATAATATTCACTCATGTATTGACAGTTTTAGGTATTATTAACTTAGTAAACCTCTATCATTTATTTAATATAGTTACTTTTATATTTAAAAATCATCATTGGATTTTCAAAAAATGCCGCAACATTTCTTCAAGTTTTCTGGACAATCATTTGACCTTTCAATGACAAACTTGTTGATGGTAGAATTTGATGCCATTTTTAGACTGTGAGTTATATATGGTCTCTTAAGGGGGACAACCTAGTAATATTCACCATATATTTAGACCCAGCTATGTCGTGAAAAAACACACCAAAGTAGGTTTTTGCCCAAAACATGAAATTTTCATTCATTGACCTTGACCTTGGCATGCTTTCCAAAAGATTGATGGGATAAGAAGACTTTTAAACATCTTTTTAGGTCGCAGATTTTCACTCAAAGCTTTGGTAGGGTTACGTCTCGCGGGAATACAAGAGAGGTAATTTATTGTATACATAACAGTCCTGGGAGTGGAGAGGAAGGTCGTGGCAAGACAAGACTGGAGGTAGGGTGACAGACTATGATTGATGGAAGTGAATCTTCCCGCCAAAACGTGAAGGCGGGAAAAGCTCCCCGCTAATTACCACACACAATTAATGCACCAGACTCTTTTTAAAATGCTTTTATGAATGTTAATGAAGAAAGCAATGAATATTCCATTGGTATCTTTTGTTATTGCTGATTCACGATGTATAAGATTATTATTGTTTATCATCAATTCGGAATGTACAGAAATGCCCCAATATTCAGGTTTCAAGGAAACATCCTCAAAGTGCACAGCTTCACATACTCCATGCATATTATTTAAAATATTTATTCTTCTTAATAACTGATTTACCTAAATTTAGAATATTTATGATTTACTTTTGTGAGATATGTTAAAAGGAAACTAATATGGATGCTGAAAGTGTTTGTATTATTTGATTTCACTTCTCACAAATACTCGAAAATATAATGGCCTGACACACGACAGTTTAATATTCATTAAATGATTGCAAGCATGACCACCAAACAATATGGCCGCACAGTGGTGGAGCGTGAGTTCATTTGGTCATGTACATGCGTTGCCACATGGATGTCTGGCTCTTACTGTTTCTTTGGTCTTATTTCAATGATAAGATGAGGTCACACTGTATGGTCATGTGATAGACTGGTGTGACCATACTTGTTCACGTTTATGTCTGACTATATAGATATATGGTCCGAGCTAATGACTTCTGTGGAATGTATGGGTTTTACATATTCATGGTCAGGGGCCCTCAAATCAAAAGAATTGCAATGCAGCAGAATTTAAATCCCTTTATTCTGAGTGGCTGGTTTGAAAACTTTAGACCAGGGAATGCCTAGCTTCACTTTGGAACCTGGGTCATTTACATACTAGTATATACATGCACAACCTTCCCCTGAAGGTGGTAAACTGCTTGGGTGCCTGTTATAGTTTATCTGACACTCTCGTTCTTATTGTGCGGACCATTCTGTGAAATTTGCTGGGTTCAGTTTCACGTGAAAGATTTTCTAGATATCGGAAGGGTCCATGAGTTGTGAGAGGCTTTTGGGAGGTGGCATCATGATTGGTATTTCCCATAAACTAATACATCTGACTTTGGAGGCGAAAACCTGGAGCAAGGAGGATTAAAAAGTTGAATAAAAGAGAGCAGCAAATGCATTCACACCTATTGCAAAAATCATTTGTGATACTGGTAACCGAGCGCCTAAACCAAAGTGACCGAAAATTAATTGAAGGTTGCATCAAAGATATCTTTGAAAGGTCTAACACCTAATGTTTAAGTTGAAATGGGGTCCTCAAGTCCCTATGACTCTATAGCCCTGATTGACATATTTACTTTGCAAAATCAGTAATTTAAATATCGTACTTTATTCCAATATACACAAATCTTTTATTTCTGTGTGGAGAGTAGGTTTTACCCTGTAGTAGATTCTCGACAAATCAGAAAGTACTTTTCAACCAATGAGCATCAAGAGAGTAGTAAATGTGGCAGGAAGTATACGACCGTACTTGCTCGCATCTCGCTGAGTGAGTTCTCTGTGGACTGAGAGTAGCGGTCGGGGAATTGTGGCCATTTATGACCCCCTGCAAGTCACTATATCCATAAATCGGACATTTTCAGTATGTTGGAAGAACAATCCATCAATGTGGAGTGTTTTTCAAGTCCACAATATCAGCAGTAAATAAAGTGCTGAAAAAGCATTCAGTAGAGGAAGAAAAATTACCTACCGTGTATATCACCGCAGACCTCAAGCTCTGGGCAGCAACTGAAACAGAAATGAAAATTTATAGAAATACTCACAATCAAATAATTTTTTTTCTTTGAAATATAAAAAAGGACTTTGATTTGTCTCCTTCCTGAAATCTATAAAAATGGGTCATAAATATTGATTAAAACAAGATGGTAGAAAATCATTTAGTTCATTTGTTCATTAGAATTTTTTTTTTAAATTTCTAGCTAGGACATAAAATGCGATAATTGGTATAGGTTGGCATAACACCATCTTGGTTGGAATTGAGGAATTGTCTTTGAGTGCTTTGCAATTTCAGGATGGAAGGGTTTGATTTGTACATTTTTGAGACAAACAACTTTTCTTCCTTGAGGCATTTGATTTTGGAATCCTGTGATTGTTGTTTCCCATGAAATTTATTAAAGAATTAATGAGTGTCTCAGAGCTCATACAACTTGTAACATGCTCCCTGCATTTGATACTTTGTTTTGTTTCAACGTCGTGATACTTCATTTTGTTTTCTTTATTGATATTTTGTTTTATTTCCTTGTATTTATACTTCATTTTGCTTTCTTTATTGATATTTTGTTTTGTTTCCTTGGAACCACACATTTATTTTTCCCTTGGGCCATTCTTTTTCATGGTTTTCTTCTGTTATATTTTTTCTTCTGTCAAACATCCATTTCGTCATACTTGCTTAAACGTCCTTGTATTTGAATGTGTCATTGTTTTTTTTGTGTCCTTGTTTTTTTTGTGTCCTTGTATTTTAATGTGACCCTGTATTTTTATGTGACCTTGTATTTAAATGTGTCCTTGTATTTTAATGTGTCCTTGTTATTTTGTGTCCTTGTATTTTAATATGGCCTTGTATTTTAATGTGACCATGTATTTTAATGTGTCCTTGTATATTAATATGACCTTGTATTTTAATGTGACCATGTATTTTAATGTGTCCTTATTTTTGAATATGACCTTGTATTTGTATGTGACCTTGTACTGTAATTTGACCTTGTATTTTAATGTGACCTTGTATTTTAATGTGACCTTGTATTGTCGACACCCTTAAGCATCTTCATTGGGATGTTTTCAGAAGCAGGAACATCATCCCGCTTCACTTCTCCTTCTTTACCTGTCCTGGTGCCACAAAGATTATGACAAACTACCGCACAAATAAGGCATAATATATTGGGAGATTTTCTCATCTTTCTCTGAGCGAGTTGTGCTTGCTCTCGGGCTGACCCCCGACTCCAGCTTATTTATGTCCTATTATTCCAGAGCTATCGGGCAACAAGGCTTTGTGAAAAAATAATGATGATTAAGTGAAAGCATTGAAGGCAAGGTGAGCGAGGAAGATGGTGGGGAAGGAGATAGAGTTAACCCCACGGCCCAGTGAACATATATGTTAAACCTTGCTGAAAACACCGAGGAAAGATTGCTACAAACCAAACGAAGGTTGAGCAGGATATAAGGTAGCTGGAGTGGAGATGGTGGGGAGGATTGGAGGCGGTGGGGAAGATTGGAGAGGGTGGGAGGATTGCAGGCGGTTGGAGGATTGGAGATGGTGGGGAGGATTGGAGATGGTGGGAGGTTTGGAGAAGGTGGGAGGATTGGATATGGTGGGGAGGATTGGAGAGGGTGGGAGGATTGCAGGCGATGGGAGGATTGGAGAGGGTGGAGAGGATTGGAGATGGTGGGGAGGATTGGAGATGGTGGGGAGGATTGGAGATGGTGGGAGGATTGGAGAGGGTGGGAGGATTGGAGAGAGTGGGAGGATTGGAGAGGTGGGAAGGATTGAAGATGGTGGGAAAGCATTGAAGGCAAGGTGAGTGAGGAAGATGGTGGGGAAGGAGATAGAGCTAACCCCACGATTGGAGATGGTGGGGAGGATTGGAGATGATGGGGAGGATTGGAGATGGTGGGGAGGATTGGAGATGGTGGGGAGGAATGGAGATGGTAGGGAGGATTGGAGATGGTGGGGAGGAATGGAGACGGTGGGTAGAATTGGAGACGGTGGGGAGGAATGGAGACGGTGGGGAGAATTGGAGACGGTGGGGAGGATTGAAGATGGTGGGGAGGATTGGAGACGGTGGGGAGAATTGGAGATGGTGGGGAGGATTGAAGATGGTGGGGAGGAATGGAGATGGTGGGGAGGATTGAAGATGGTGGGAAGGATTGGAGATGGTGGGAGGATTGAAGATGGTGGGGAGGATTGAAGATGGTGGGGAGGAATGGAGATGGTGGGGAGGATTGGAGATGGTGGGGAGGATTGGAGATGGTGGGAGGATTGAAGATGGTGGGAAGGATTGAAGATGGTGGGAGGATTGAAGATGGTGGGAAGGATTGAAGATGGTGGGGAGGATTGGAGATGGTGGGGAGGATTGGAGATGTTGGGAAGGATTGGAGATGGTGGGAGGATTGAAGATGGTGGGAAGGATTGAAGATGGTGGGAAGGATTGGAGATGGTGGGGAGGATTGGAGACGGTGGGAGGATTGCAGATGGTGGGAAGGATTGAAGATGGTGGGAAGGATTGGAGATGGTGGGAGGATTGGAGGCGATGGGGAGGCAGTATGACAAAGGTGTGTTTATAAAAGTAATTTAATAGCTGATGCTTGAAAACACAACTTTTTTCCATTCCTAATGGAGGTTTAAGTGGAGGTTCCATGAAAGCTTTGAGAGTATTGGAGTTGAGTGGAATGATGGAGTAGCAGACATTGCCTGAAGTAGTCCAGGGGAGTAGCGGGTCAGAGGTTCCATTCCCATTGTCTCACTCAATAGAAAAAGGTTAAGCACATTACCACTGCATAACTCTCTGGAGAACTGATGCCATATGACAGGATGGGCCCTCTGACCATATGTGGATTTCAGATCAAGCACCCTCCAATCCAGGCACCCTCATCCCAGGCACCCTCATCCCAGCCAGGCACCCTCATCGTAGCCAGGCACCCTCATCCAGGGCAAGCACCCTCATACCATCCAGGCACCCTCATCCCAGCCACCAGACAGGTACCCTCATCCTAGCCAGGCACCCTCATCCAGGGCAAGCACCCTCATCCCAGCCAGGCACCCTCATCCCAGCCAGGCACCCTCATCCTAGCCAGGCACCCTCATCCCAGCCAAGCACCCTCATCCCATCCAGGCACTCTCACCCCAGCCAGGCACCCTCGTCCCAGCCAAGCACCCTCATCCCAGCCACCAGCCAGGCACCCTCATCCCAGCCAGGCACTCTCACCCCAGCCAGGCACCTCATCCCAGCCAGGCATCCTCATCCCCTCCAGGCACCCTCATCCCAACCACCAGCCAGGCATCCTCCCAGCCAGGCACCCTCGTCCCAGCCAGGCACCCTCATCCCAGCCAGGCACTCTCACCCCAGCCAGGCACACTCATCCCTGCCAGGCACTCTCATCCCAGCCTGGCACCCTCATCCCAGCCAGGCACGTCATCCCAGCCAGGCACCCTCATCCCTGCCAGGCACTCTCATCCCAGCCAGGCACCCTCATCCCAGCCTGGCACCCTCATCACTGCCAGGCACCCTCATCCCTGCCAGGCACCCTCATCCCTGCTAGGCACTCTCACCCCAGCCAGGCACCCTCATCCAGGCCATGTACCACTATATATATGTTTGGATTTCACTTATGACGGCCTCTTAAAATTCTACCATTCAATTATTGTATATTAATAGAATGTCTGTTTTTCTGTATTTGCAGGTAAGGAGACTTAGAATTTTGCTATTTATCCAGTGAATTGTAAGAGTAGAAATGATGACATCCAAATCAATTCCAAATACAAAATATATGGTAGGTCATTTCCGAAAGTGAATGATACTTTCAGTTATTATGTTTTTTTATGATGTATGTGTGTTACGTACCGAAATGTTTATTTAGTTAAACATGAACATTTGTAACTTTTCATTCCAAGTATAATGGATATAAATATATGCACTATAATGCAGGAAACAGGAAGCAGCAAACACACAAATACAATTGTGACTCTATTAATAATATAATGAAGAGCGTTGAGTAATTAGCAAATTTATTGGTTCTAGTAGAAAGAATACCATTAAAGAAGGAGAGAGGGTAGGAGATCTTAGGAAGGTCATGTGATAGGTCATGATGGAGGTCATGGAAAGGTTGTGTAAATCATGTGGGGTCATGAAGGATATCATGTGAGAGATCATGAACAAGGTCATGTGAGAGGTCATGATGGAGGTCAAGTTGGGAGTCATGGAAAGGTCATGTAGAACATTTCAGATCATATGGGAGATCATGTGAGAGATCATGAAGAAAATCATGTGAGAGATCATGAAGAGAGATTATGTGAGAGGTCATTTAGGAGGTCATGGGAAGGTCATGTAGATCATGTGGGAGATCATGGATGAGGTCATGTGGGAGGCCTAAAAAAACAATAAGTTTGTTTTAAGAACATTCAGTGAAAGAGTAGGTAGGATAGGGGTATATAATCTTTTCTTCTTTTGATAGATTTGATCAAATTTATTGAGAATCGAGATGTTTGAATAAACATGAAATTATTATTGAAACTCTGTCCTTTCACCAAGAAAGTCCAAAAAACTTGATTTGAACTAGGTCGATGATTGAACTTGGAAAATCAGTTTTTCTTTTGTTATACCTAATGATGGCAGAAATACAGCCAAATACTGAGATAGAGATAGACAAAATGAAATAATACATACAATCTGAATCATGTATGCCTGACATTTAGACAAAATATATCCTTGTGAAATACTACCCACTGCCTTTTCCCAGAGGGCGCTCTGGGCTGATATCAAAAGTCTCATTTTGGTTCATAAAAGCATTCTGTATAAGGGGCCAGAGCTGGCCAATTTGTCTGGGGCCTTGGGGGGGTCTTGGCATTCTCTAGATACAGGGCCCGGTACGAGATCGCTTCAACTGAGGAGAGTGCTGGCTTTCATGTGGCCAGCGAGCCCTAGACTTCCCCCAGCCTCTTGAACACGATAAATCAGACCTCATAAAGGGCAGTGGTGACGCTGCTATTTGTTTGATAAATAACCATTCTAATGGGCAATATTTATGGGAAATTTACTTTGAATTGCTTAATGTGACTGACTTCTGAAGGTCATGTATGAAATATTCGTTAATCGGTTCTCTTCTTTTGAATGTTATAACATAGATTTGAGAGCAGACACAATTTCTCTTGACACTGGTCATGTTCTCAAGACATAATAGCCATGCCTTTCTTACCACCCCACTCGCACAGTGGGTAGAGCAATGAAGCTGGGCCTTTGTTAGTTATATTGTGGGTTGTGGGTTCGACTCCCACTGCCGTTTTTATTGGTTAAAAGATTCAAAGGTTGACTTGATATGACCATTTTTGCTGAAAAGGTAGTTATAACACAATTCCACACTTTTTTTAACACAACCTTTTTTCTAATGACCCCTTATTTACTTATTGGCGTGATTAAAAGTTGTAATCATTAATAAAACAGAAAAATAGGTTTCAGTAAAGCACTCATATATTTATCTAATCATATTTATATTCTGAATTAGTATTCTAATTATTGTTGAATACTGATATATACCAGGTTCCAGGTCAATATCTCTCTCAATCTGACCCCCTCTCCTATCAGACTCTAGCTGTCCTTTTTCTCTGAGGATGTACATGACCTTTTACAATGTCATTAAACTTGACCTACTGCTATGATAGTTAAGTTCTGTCCTCTGACATTTTTCTTGTCTTCAATATCTGACCCTGTACTTGACCTATACTTCCACTTTTTTCATGATATTTAATTGTCTTTAGCACTTTGCATTTACAATTTTAGCCATCACATTATTTTTAGTAAATTTTATATGACCACAATAATGGAGAAAATTTTGAGTTATTTCTCGATCATTTTGCAACCTCCTAATTGAACAACTAAATCAGGTGAACTTAGTGAATATATTTTATAAGTGATTTATCACAATAGTTTGATCAACATAAAAGACTATTTAACATACATTCCACTCACAAAATGGCATTAGATATTGGTTGTTTTCCAGATAAGAAAGAAAATGCTCTGATTGGTGAGATATTCTCGTCCAGCACTTTCTGCTAGGCTTGGACTGCATTGACAAGCATTGCCTTGGGCAGCTACAAAGTACTTAGGCCTCCACATGTGGGACTACCCAGACTTGTTACCCTCCCACAATAGAGAGCTACTTCCTGTCATGTGACCATCATGTGACCTATCCCATGACCACTTGGGATGCAAGATGGCCGCTGGTCACAGGCTTCCTAGGTAGATAATCTGGCTTGAGAACTCTCTTTTGTCGCAGACATCAGATTTATGGAATCATATAACAAAGTAGAGAAGGAAAGAACAGAAGTAATTCCTTGGAGGGGATATCTAGAGCTGACCTTAAAGCTTACATTACAACATACCACTGACCTTGACCTTGACCTAGCCACACAGCATCATATGTTGTTAAATTTCTCCGCATTTGCATTCCCCACAGATAATAAAACAGACAATTTTTGACACATGGGCAGAAAAATATATCTGAGAGTTTGGAATGTTTCCTGTCATTGATTTTGTGTATTCATGATGTAGTATATCCATGAAAATGTGAACAAAAGTTTTCATTTTTTTGTTGTTGGACAATTAAAAAAAACGTTTACATTCTGAAATAAACTGGCATCATATGGTTACCTGATGTGTGGTGTGTGTGATTTCATTAATGCTGCTAGTCAAGGTGAGAATGGAGCTGTGGGCACATAACATGATAAGGACTAAAAGTGTCCAGTCATATTTCCATCTCAGTCTTGGATTTACTTCTCAGAGTAGAAAAGTTCAATTTCCTCTTTAAATGAATAAAAAGAATGTTGCAAAGAAGTCAAAAGATTTATTTCTCAATAAAAACAAGAATAAAGAACAAAATGTGTCAATAAAAACCAAATAAACTTGTCAATGGCTGAGACTGAAGGGAAGTAATTATAGATTAATGGTCCAATCTATGGAGCCTCACTGTCGGGCAGCGGCCATCTTGACAGCCATTTTGATGACCAAATAGGGCTCCCTTAGACTTTATGGTGAATCAGAGTAAAGCATGGCTTAATTACCTTGAGGAGAGGGCACAGACTACCATGGACAAGTTACAGGCAATGTGAAACCCCCGGAGAAAATGGACAACTTGTTGACTGGAGCAAAGATGAAACTTGTTGAATTCGAAACATTTGTTGAGTTGAAAAAATGGGAAACTTATTCAGGGAAGAAGTGCGGAAACTTGTTGAATGGAAAGTACTTTTGGAGGAAAGTGGCAAGTTTGATCTGAGAGTTTTAAATCAAATTTTACATCAGATTTTTGCATGAGTACCATTTGGAGATTATTGGATTATCACAAACTGAACCATTAACCCTTCTGTTATGCCTCACCATGTACCATTAACCCCCCCTCTAAGTACCACCCAAAATCACTAACCCTCCTGTTATGTCCTATGTTATGTCCTATGGTACTTTTTTTAACATTAACGTTCTCTACTCCACCAGAGAACCATAACCTGAACCAGTGGTTAGTCCTTCCCTCAACTATTTAGCATTCATCTTGTACCTTGGCACAGCGTGAAGCACAAATAGAGGATATCTTAGCGAGGATTCTGAGTAACACCAAAGTTACTCCAGCGAGTACCTGTCAGGATTACCTCTCAGTTACAGCTCACCTGATGTGTTCTTGATAAAATATCTAATGTCTTCATCGACCAACATGCTGCACTTGTAAATAACAATGAAAAAAAAATCACACACGAATGGAATGTTTCTTTTAAAAGCATTCTATTATTCTCTGATGAATCTGGAAGAACGAGTTATAGAACCAATTGACCTTTCATGATTGACCTACTGTGGGTGACCTTGATTAACCTTGATTGACCTTGATTGACTGCAGACAATTGACTGGTCCCATATCAGCCAATAGTAGACTGTAAACTGACTGGTCTCCTTGACCCCTTACTGTGGCTACTAGTTAGCCCGAGGCAACGCTAAGTTATAGCCCAGGTGAAAAACGAGAGGCCCCCTAGGGGGTGAGGTCCTCTATACTCCACATGGTCCTGAGCCTTATATGGGTAATTGGAATGTGAATAATTTATATGGACCTTGTGGGGCCTCAGTGGAGACGGACGCATCACATACATCTGGTCGCCGCATGTAACAAGCCGGGCATCCTGGGAAGGCTTCTCCTCGATGTCTTGTCTTATATCTTATGAGATACAATTTGATGAGATTAAACACATTGTTTACTCCACTGATTGACTCATCAGATATTTATGTGGTCATTAACCCACCTCGAAATATTACCATTGATGAATTTCAGCCATATATGAGAAATGTAAACGGCAAAGGCACAATACATGGAAATGAGTCATTTCTGATATGATTAAGCTCTGTTGACTTCTTTGGAATACTAAATATTGGGTATGCATGACAACCACAAGGTGTAGCTGTGCACTGTCAGTTTAACTTGCCCCTGCACTCAATGACCTTAATGCAGTGACCTTAAGGTCAAAAGCTTTGTGTGGAGCATATCTCACCAACTGCTTACAGGAGGAACTTCATACTTGGTATGCAGAAATGTCAACGATTTATTGAATGAGACTATAGTAGGTTTGGCAGGGGATCATGTTGGATAACATGATAAAAATCTAGGTATCTTTGATATGTTAATGTAATTTTCTTTGGTACCAGTATCCCCCATAGACCACATAATGATACCATAGAAATATTGCATTGGTAAGGGACAAGCAGAGGATATGTAAAAATCAGCTAAATAATTAACACTACCCATCACTCTACTGTAAAAATACTGAATGACTTTGTTGATATCATTTTTTTGCCTTACCTAGCCACCTGAGGGAAATGTTAACTTTCTTAAAACACATCTCTGCGAGTCCTTGCTTAGGAAAATAACACTATTCAATGCATTGTGAAATTTGCTTTCCTGAAGACACATTTAAAGTCAGAGCCATTTTTTTGTCCGGTCAGACATTCAGGAGGTCGTTCTGTGAACTGGTTGTGTGAGGGGCTGAGATTGAGAATGAGGCTGAGTGAGTGATAATTGGGAAAGTTGGCAGAGCAGAATGGACGGGTGCCCCATCGTAATTGGCCAAGGTTCTGCTTGGTGTCGTCAGCAGATGGACTGGCCTCCCGTGGGATCATGCTCCCATTGTCTGGTGCCATATCTCATCCCACTCCACTAACAACAGGCTGCCGGGATGGGGGACCAGGCTAATACACACCGCCTCAGTGAATCGCTGTGTGATCCAAAACCAGAAACAGACAAGTGTAGTATAAAATGTAATAAGTGTCTCCAAAATTGAATTGAGTGGTTGCAATGTGTCCACACTTTATACTCTATTGTAGAAAAAAGAACATAAACCATTAATGCACAAGGGAGAACTAAATTTGCATAACTTTATGAGATATGCTAGTATTCTATCATTCAGATATCTATGATTTGGCCATAAAAAACTGATTTTTAATACAAAATTTCATAGAATATAAGTTTTAAGGTGCCAAATTCAAAGAAAAAGAATTTTGCACAGAGTTTGTACAAAATGCTACATTGCTGTTTCCAATTTTATATGACTTTTTTTTCCAGAATTGGTGGTTATTAAACTTTAACTACATAGAGAAGTGGTTCAAATTTGATATCTTATTGGAACAATCATTGAATTTAGCACACTCCTGAAAAGGTTTTGCTTAATGACCTTATTATAAAGTGCCATTTAAGTGCCATGAGCAGACACTTTTTTCTTTTTCAAGGAGTAGGGCATTGAGTTCCAGTAACAGGTTATGTTATATTGCCTTTTTAAAGCTGAAAATGTTTCTATTGTAAACAGACAACTCCAAAAACCACTGAACAAGTTTTGTTTGAAAAAAATACAAAAAATGTACTAAAAAGTTTTGGTTATAAACAAACAAACACTCCTAACATTTGCTGGAAAGGTTCTAATTGTAAACAAAAATTAATTAAAGGATGTACTTGAGATGGATTTTAAATGAACAATCTTCAACTATCTTACAACACTATCATATTGTATGGAAATTTTTACATGTATATTTGCCTTTTGTCAAAGTTTAAGATTTATGAGGGTTTCAAGTCCAGCAGCTTGGGAGCTTTGTCGGTAACTATCTGCCTGATCTTAAAAGTAAATTGAATTTGTCGAGAGAGAAGTATGTCTACAGAGAGAAGACGTGTCAGAAAAATTTGTCAAAAAGACGGATAGTGGACGTAAAGGGAAATACTGGCTTGAGGACAAAGGTTGCCATGGATACATTACTGGGAGGTGAAGTACAATGAAGTGAGCGAGGACAATGGGAGATGGGTGAAAATATATGGTTTCTCAAGGTTATTTAAGAAGAGGAATTTTCCTCAAATTCATCAGGAAATATAAATAAATTTGTTTGGGTGGAGTATGATGTAAAAAAAATGTTAGTCCTTAAGAAAGTCTTGGGCAAAAAACACTACTGCCAACACTAATTAGACAATTAGACAATTTAATCAAGCTGGACTGGATTACAGGCTTCAGACGGCTGGACTGGATTACAGGATTCGGGCAGTTGGACTGGATTACAGGATTCAGGCAGTTGGACTGGATTACAGGCTTCAGACGGCTGGACTGGATTACAGGCTTCAGACGGTTGGACTGGATTACAGGATTCAGGGAGTTGGACTCCATTACAGGATTCAGACGGTTGGACTCTATTACAGGATACAGACGGTTGGACTCCATTACAGGATTCAGACGGTTGGACTCCATTACAGGATTCAGACGGTTGGACTCCATTACAGGATTCAGACGGTTGGACTCCATTACAAGATTCAGACGGTTGGACTCCATTACAGGATTCAGACGGTTGGACTCTATTACAGGATACAGACGGTTGGACTCCATTACAGGATACAGACGGTCCTTTTTACCTGACAATTGCCTTTTAATTGATCTATATTTTGTTTATTAAAATTTTGTCTATATTCAGTCAGCAGTCGCAAATGCAGCAAGGGATGGTAGACTTTTCTTTAAGATGTATTTCCCCTCCTTTGAGCCTGATCTTAATTGTGGACTGCTTTCAGTTAGGAATGCCCAGCACAGAACATAGTGAGATGAAGAACCTCAGGGCAAATGGTCATCTCAGATGTGACAGGTAACCATGGTAACTAACAATGTTCTCCAATTGTAAGTGGTCCAGTGTCGTGTCCGAGCTTTTAGAAGTAATGTCCTAACCTCCACCACGGTGTTTGTACAGTGACCTTTTAAAAGGACATACTGAATTGCCTGACAGTTCCAGAGCACGTTTTAGTGAGGCTGTGGGTAGGGTAGGGATTTTTAAGCATATCCAAGGCCATATTGGCTGAGGAGTAAAGGAGAATGAATTATATGCATTACAGACCCATGGCAGTTAGTTTTTAGCAGGATATGAAAAGGAGAGAATTCTGATTCAGATTCAGGACTGGATAGAATGAAGGCATGGCATTGCCAGGTGGTATAGTGATATGGTTTGGTGATGATAATTAACAAGAGAAGGGCGAGGGTAGGGTATAGTGTGGGCAGGGAAGGGCAGGGTATAGTGAGGGTAGGGTATAGTGTAGGTAGGGTATAGTGAGGGCAGGGTATAGTGAGGGTAGGGTATAGTGAGGGCAGGGTATAGTGAGGGCAGGGTATAGTGAGGGTAGGGTATAGTGAGGGTAGGGTATAGTGAGGGTAAGGTATAGTGAGGGCAGGGTATAGTGAGGGCAGGGTATAGTGAGGGTAGGGTATAGTAAGGGCTTGGTATAGTAAGGGTAGGGTATAGTGAGGGTAGGGTATAGTGAGGGTAGGGTATAGTAAGGGCTTGGTATAGTGAGGGTAGGGTATAGTGAGGGTAGGGTATAGTAAGGGCTTGGTATAGTGAGGGTAGGGTATAGTGAGGGTAGGGTATAGTAAGGGCTTGGTATAGTGAGGGCAGGGTATAGTAAGGGCTTGGTATAGTGAGGGTAGGGTATAGTGAGGGTAGGGTATAGTAAGGGCTTGGTATAATGAGGGCAGGGTATAGTGAGGGCAGGGTATAGTGAGGGCAGGGTATAGTGAGGGTAGGGTATAGTAAGGGCTTGGTATAGTGAGGGCAGGGTATAGTAAGGGCTTGGTATAGTGAGGGTAGGGTATAGTTAGGGCAGAATATAGTAAGGGCTTGGTATAATGAGGGCAGGGTATAGTTAGGGCAGGGAATAGGGTATATAACTTCTCCTTCTCCAGTAGTCATTATTATTTAAGATTTAAGATGTCTTAATCATATCCACAGAATGAACACAGACTTTCAAGAAAATGATTCATTATCAAGAAACAGGCTTGAAGACTGTGAAGTTTATAATAGTTAATTCATATTTGACGTAGTAAGCCACTTAAGATTGATTTTTTTATGAACAAATATTTTGGATGCTATGTATGTGTAGCAAAAAAGAAAAGTTATTCCACTTTAATTTTTCTGCATCTGTAAAAAAATGACAAGAACTACCTTAGTGAGTGTGTGTGGGATGTAACTAGTGAGCTCGTAGGAAGCAGGGTTGGGTGTAGGGACACCCGGCTGTGAGCCGCTGAATAGAGCCGACCGCCGACCTGTCCTCCGGGAGGAAGCGTCAAGAATGCAACCAAAGTGGAGTCTCGTGTTGGAGCAATCGCACACTTGTACAGCCTGATTCTGCCGATCTGATGTGAATTGTCAAGTCAAGAGACCTGCCAACCCCTTATCACCGCTACAATGCCGATCGGAATTCTCAGTGGAATTTTTGCTACTTCTATAGGAATTCTTGTGAAACGGTGTCGTTTGGGTGGGAATTGGTTGCCTAAAAGAGGGTTAGTGCAAGGTTGTCGGGAAGATAGAATGACAAAATTGAACTCGGGCTTAGATTGTGCTCTTGTATCTAAGCAAATGCTAAGGCCAAACATATTTGTTTGTTTCTCATCTCTGTTGTTAAAGAATATTTGTTTGCTTCTGGTAGGTCATCTCAATTTATTTGCTAGTTTTCCTGAATGGACAGAGGTCATTTTGATTTGTTCTAGAAGAAAGGTCATAAACTCAGACTTCAGTCCTATTAGACAGAGGTTTTCAATTTACCTTTTCATATATGTTTCTTTCTACTTCGATAGCTATTTTTTTCTTCTGTTTTTTTGGTATGATAAAGAGGCAATATATCTGCTTCATGCCTGGTAGATAGAGGTCATTTTACCCTGATAAATGAAGGTCATTTATTGTCAGGTAGAGGTCATTTACTTGCTTCGTATCCAAGGTGTGCCATTTTAGGCAGAGGTCTTGTGATAATTTCATATTTTGGTGGAAATAAATAAATCAGTGTCCATTATGATCTTTTGGGAAAGTAACAATTTTTCAAATATCAGATCATCAGTAAGTGATGATTTTTCAAGTGTCTGATATAGCAGATGTTTTTAGTACATGATGATTTTTCAAGTGTCTGTTGTATCAAGTATGTTTGGTAAGTGCCAGTCCTTCCAGTCAGGGTCCGGATAATGACGGGTTTGAGGGTCCGGATAATGACGGGTTTGAGGGTCCGGATAATGACGGGTTTGAGGGTCCGGATAATGACGGGTTTGAGGTTGTCAGAGTCGTATTAGCTGACATAGAGGACACGATCTATAGGTGTGCATATTCTCTCAGCCAGCAGTATTCACACCTCAGCAAGCCTCATTCATATCTGATTCATCCATCGATCTCACCAAGCCATGATAAAAAGCTGTGTCTCTGACTCCTCGCAGCAACAGTTCCTAAAATATTTGTATCCACTATATATACATATAGAAGGATCTGATATCAGTTGAAAGGGAAAAGTTGGGGTGACATTGATTGATGGTACTCATCTTTATACCCAGCCTAGATTATATAACTGGATCATACGGGCGTCATATAGAAAGTCTGACAAAGATGTTTTGACAAACCTAGTTTCTTGTTTATTGAATGTCTTAATTGTTGCATAGAACAGCAATTGTTATTGTAGATGTTCTAATTTACTGATATTTTATTTATTTTTATTTTTTTTGTGTTGGAATGTCATATTTTTATTTTTTTATTTTATGACATGATTTGATTATTTTACCTGACTTGAAGTCGAAGCTTGACAAAAAGTGTTGTCCCTGATTCATTACTTGACCATATTGCCTAACCAAAAATTTACGATAAAAAATAAAATTGACCATATTGTATAACAAACAAATTAATCATATTGCCTGACAAATGAAAATTAACCATATTGCCGGACAAATAGGAATTAACCATATTGCCTGACAAATAACAATTGACCGTATTGCCTAACAAATAAAAATTGACTATATTGCCTGACAAATAAAAATTAACCATATTACCTGACAAATAAAAATTAACCATATTGCCTGACAAACAAGATCACTCTATTTCCTGACAAATATTTTCACATCAATATCAGTCATAGAAAATGCAGAAGTTGCTTGAACTGATTTGAATATCTGAAATACCTTATGTTAAATGTAGTATCAAGCCATGTTATTTGCATCATACATGCAATACCAGACAGAGTGCAAAGTTGAACATTTTTTTAAAGTTCATTTACACAGGAATGATTGCAGCTGGGATCTGCACTATGTTTTGCAAAACTATTAGCGAGTCATTTAGCAGGGATTGGGGTCAAATGTTTGCTTCCTTATCTACAGAGATAAGTTATCGTTGTTATTGGATGGGCTATATCGTGGAGACCTCAACTCAAAACAACAATATGACCCCTGTGTGATGCCCTTCCCAGAATACCTCAGCCACGACACAGGCGCGGGACAGCACAGAACTCGGTGGCACATACTGATTCCTCAACATTTCTTATCAAAAAATAGTTTAAAAGCCTTTGATAGTAAATAATGAAATTTATACATTACTCAAATACATTACATTAAAAGCAAAACAAAAAAACATGGTAGCAGGCCAAATCATTCTCGTTTTTTTTTACATTAACCAGAACATAATAGTTCATACAGCTTCCTACCAAACATAATAGTTCATACGGGTTCCTGCCAAACATGATAGTTCATACAGCTTCCTGCCAAACATGATAGTTCATACGGCTTCCTGCCAAACATAATAATTTATACGGCTTCCTGCCAAACGTAATAGTTCATACGGCTTCCTGCCAAACATAATAGTTCATACGGCTTCCTGCCAAACATGATAGTTCATACGGGTTCCTGCCAAACATGATAGTTCATAC
This sequence comes from Amphiduros pacificus, assembly GCA_949316495.1. Lineage (NCBI taxonomy): Eukaryota > Metazoa > Annelida > Polychaeta > Phyllodocida > Hesionidae > Amphiduros > Amphiduros pacificus. The sequence goes on along the minus strand of OX439011.1, from coordinate 15,652,656 downwards.
GGCTTCCTGCCAAACATGATAGTTCATACAGCTTCCTGCCAAACATAATAGTTCATACGGCTTCCTGCCAAACATAATAGTTCATACAGCTTCCTGCCAAACATAATAGTTCATACAGCTTCCTGCCAAACATAATAGTTCATACGGCTTCCTTCCAAACATAATAGTTCATACAGCTTCCTGCCAAACATAATAGTTCATACGGGTTCCTGCCAAACATGATAGTTCATACAGCTTCCTGCCAAACATGATAGTTCATACAGCTTCCTGCCAAACATAATAGTTCATACGGCTTCCTGCCAAACGTAATAGTTCATACGGGTTCCTGCCAAACATGATAGTTCATACAGCTTCCTGCCAAATATAATAGTTCATACAGCTTCCTACCAAACATAATAGTTCATACAGCTTCCTGCCAAATATGATAGTTCATACAGCTTCCTGCCAAACATAATAGTTCATACGGCTTCCAGCCAAACATGATAGTTCATACGGCTTCCTGCCAAATATAATAGTTCATACAGCTTCCTGCCAAACACAATAGTTCATACAGCTACCTTCCAAACATAATAGTTCATACAGCTTCCTGCCAAACACAATAGTTCATACAGCTTCCTTCCAAACATAATAGTTCATACAGCTTCCTACCAAACATAATAGTTCATACAGCTTCCTACCAAACATGATAGTTCTTACGGTTTCCTTCCAAACATAATAGTTCATACGGCTTCCTGCCAAACATAATAGTTCATACGGCTTCCTGCCAAACATAATAGTTCATACAGCTTCCTGCCAAACACAATAGTTCATACGGGTTCCTGCCAAACACAATAGTTCATACGGCTTCCTGCCAAACATAATAGTTCATACAGCTTCCTACCAAACATGATAGTTCTTACGGTTTCCTTCCAAACATAATAGTTCATACGGCTTCCTGCCAAACATAATAGTTCATACGGCTTCCTGCCAAACATAATAGTTCATGCAGCTTCCTGCCAAACATAATAGTTCATATGGCTTCCTGCCAAACATAATAGTTCATACGGCTTCCTGCCAAACATAATAGTTTATACGGCTTCCTGCCAAACATAATAGTTCATACGGCTTCCTGCCAAACACAATAGTTCATACGGCTTCCTGCCAAACATAATAGTTCATACAGCTTCCTGCCAAACATAATAGTTCATATGGCTTCCTGCCAAACATAATAGTTCATACGGCTTCCTGCCAAACATAATAGTTTATACGGCTTCCTGCCAAACATAATAGTTCATACGGCTTCCTGCCAAACATAATAGTTCATACAGCTTCCTTCCAAACATAATAGTTCATACGGCTTCCTGCCAAACATAATAGTTCATACAGCTTCCTTCCAAACATAATAGTCCATACAGCTTCCTGCCAAACACAATAGTTCATACGGGTTCCTGCCAAACATAATAGTTCATACAGCTTCCTTCCAAACATAATAGTTCATACAGCTTCCTTCCAAACATAATAGTTCATACAGCTTCCTTCCAAACATAATAGTTCATACGGCTTCCTTCCAAACATGATAGTTCATACAGCTTCCTTCCAAACATGATAGTTCATACAGCTTCCTGCCAAACATAATAGTTCATGCAGCTTCCTGCCAAATATAATAGTTCATACGGCTTCCTTCCAAACATAATAGTTCATACAGCTTCCTTCCAAACATAATAGTTCATACGGCTTCCTGCCAAACATAATAGTTCATACAGCTTCCTGCCAAACGTAATAGTTCATACGGCTTCCTTCCAAACATAATAGTTCATACGGCTTCCTTCCAAACATAATAGTTCATACAGCTTCCTTCCAAACATGATAGTTCATACAGCTTCCTGCCAAACATAATAGTTCATGCAGCTTCCTGCCAAACATAATAGTTCATACGGCTTCCTTCCAAACATAATAGTTCATACGGCTTCCTGCCAAACATAATAGTTCATACGGCTTCCTGCCAAATATGATAGTTCATATGGCTTCCTGCCAAACATAATAGTTCATACGGCTTCCTGCCAAACATAATAGTTCATACGGCTTCCTGCCAAACATGATAGTTCATACGGGTTCCTGCCAAACATGATAGTTCATACAGCTTCCTGCCAAACACAATAGTTCATACGGCTTCCTGCCAAACATAATAGTTCATACGGCTTCCTGCCAAACACAATAGTTCATACGGCTTCCTGCCAAACATGATAGTTCATACGGCTTCCTGCCAAACATGATAGTTCATACGGGTTCCTGGCAAACATAATAGTTCATACGGGTTCCTGGCAAACATGATAGTTCATACGGGTTCCTGCCAAACATGATAGTTCATACGGGTTCCTGCCAAACATAATAGTTCATACGGCTTCCTGCCAAACACAATAGTTCATACGGGTTCCTGCCAAACATGATAGTTCATACGGGTTCCTGCCAAACATGATAGTTCATACGGGTTCCTGCCAAACATGATAGTTCATACGGGTTCCTGGCAAACATGATAGTTCATACGGCTTCCTGCCAAACATGATAGTTCATACGGCTTCCTGCCAAACACAATAGTTCATACGGGTTCCTGCCAAACATGATAGTTCATACGGGTTCCTGGCAAACATGATAGTTCATACGGGTTCCTGCCAAACATAATACTGTATACAGACAAATTTTCGCGACCTTTTTATTTTCACGTTAATTCGCGCCAGGACGTCATTCGCGAAATTAAATGGACGCAAAATTGAATTGTTTTGACTTTGTTCTCACTGATTCCAATTATCAGCGTTCACAGTATTGCGTTTCGTCATTGTCTCCACTGCTTTGAGTCACGTCTTCCCTTTTTGACAGAAATGCTTTCACACGTGGATCGATTTTAATTGCATTTTAAATGATAAATAAAGGTATTTATCCAATATTAACACAAAATACGCAATACGAGGTCGTCATTTTAAAAAGCGGGAGTGACGGGGACAAGCTCTTATTTTTGGCGCGAAAACGATCAGAGCCTACTTAACACGCATTGAAATATTAATATATTGCGCAATGATGGATCCCTGGCTTCTCCTCGTGTTGCGGACGTGAATTACCGCGACGTCACGTACATGATATTTACGTTTTACTTCATGGATAAATTATCGACCTGCGAAGCATAATTTGTGATAATATTGGGTAAATACCTTTATTTATCATTTAAAACGCAATTAAAATCGATCCACGTGTGAAGGCATTTCTGTCAAAAATGGAAGACACAACTCAACGCAACACGTGGTCGCAATTTTGAAAGGCGGAAGTGACGGGAAGAGGCTCTTGTTTTTAGCGCGAAAATGATTGTTATTAACATTGAAATATTAATATATTGCGCAATAATGGATGGTTTTGTTCTGTTCTCGACCTGCAAAGCGTAATTTGTGATAATATTATGTACTATTGATTGATTTGATTGATTGAATTTTATTGACAATAGAAGGTCACATAAAACCTATATGTCATCACTAGAAATAAAAAATTCGCGAAAATAAAACGGCGCGAACCTGTCGAAAACGACGATGGCGCGAAAATAACTAGGCGCGAATTTTTCTCTGTATACAGTAGTTTATACGGCTTCCTGCCAAATATGATAGTTCATACGGCTTCCTGCCAAACATGATAGTTCATACGGCTTCCTGCCAAACGTAATAGTTCATACGGCTTCCCGCCAAACGTAATAGTTCATACGGCTTCCTGCCAAACATAATAGTTCATACGGCTTCCTGCCAAAAGTTCACTTTTTAAGACTCCAGAGGCTAGTGAGTTCATTCAATTTATTTGGCATGACCTGCCCCAAATATTCATGACCTGCCCCAAATATTAACCTGGATATTAAAAATGTGAGAGAGTAAGACAGTGAGTTTTGTATGTGAACTTCACCTTCCATTGCTTCACCCAGTAAATTATGGTAATGTCACCTTTGTGCATGCACTTGTATTTGTTGTTTTATATTGCATGCAGGACTGGCTGCTTGAGGAATCAGCAAAATGACTCTAACTTAATTGAGCGTCTCGGTTTTATCGCAGAATGCCAGCCATATCTTGAAATGTTCTGCAAGCTTTTTACTGCTAGATGGCGCTTTCTCAATACGGTAGGAGGACTATGATAGGTGAGAAATTAATTGTGAAGCAGGAATGAGTGTGGAGGGGATCAATGAATAGATAACAAATAAATATATGTTTAAACCAAATATGGGAAGATCTGATAGTTTGCTCCTTAGATTTCATTAAACTGAGAAATTAAGCTAGGCCTATAAGAGCTTGATTTTTTAATTTAAAATAAGAATCAGTACTTAATGTGTTTTGGTTTTAAAGAAATGCTTTGTCTGGTCCTTTTTTATTGTGCTTAAAACTATTTTATTTTTGTTTCTTTGGGATTTGGGATTTTACATCACTTTCAAAATTATTTCAGTCATTTCATGATGAGACCTACTTGTAGCAGATATAGTGCTGCCTCACTGAATTTTCATATCGCAGGTCCTTGACATGACAACCCACCCGGTCACAGATTTACAAGGACAACGGGTTAACCCTTCGCGCACAGGCCTCAGCTCATATGGGAAATTGTATCATGAATTCAACCTCACCACAGCCGGGGATCGAACCCACGACCTTTGGATCACCACAGAGGAACTGGTGCTAATAAGCTAGCGCTATAACCAACTGCACCACGGCCCGTGGCCAACTATTTTATGTGATGATTAGAACTTTAAAAAAGTTGATTTCATCGATATTGATAATATGAGGCATGTTGATAGTCAGCTAGGCTTCTGGCATCATACCAGCTCTGGATATAATCATATTATTTCAAGATAAAAACAAACAAAACACAATTTTCTGCATGAAGCAATGATATAATCTGTGAGCATCTGAAACATTTCTAATGCCAGTGTTATGCATGAAACTGTTAAGGTCTCTTCTAATCTATGTATTTCACAATAAAGATCATTTTGAGGATGAGTAATTTTTATATTTTACAAAATAAGCTTTGAGTCACCATCCATTCTGATGCCAGTGGTCCGATAGAACTATGAAGATCAGTAATTCTTATATTTTTCAACATAAGTTATGAGTCACCATCCATTCTAGTGCCAGTGGATCTAATAAACTTTGAAGAGCATTGCTATTTATATTTAACAACTAAACCCATGAATGGCCAACCAGCCACACAAATGAATCTGTGAGGGTGATTTTTGCATGAGCTGTTGTTTTAAGCTGTGTGGCCTACTTGCATCAGAATTAGGGAGATTATATTGAGCATGTTACAAGAAGGGGCAGAGTGGTGGCAGACATGTTGTGAGATACGGAGAATTGAAACACAGTGCAGTGTCACAGAGTGAGGGCTACTCGGGTAAATGTTGATACAACGCTTGCCACATCTCAAGTACACACCCCCACCTGGCCACTGTACCTCACTGCTATGGGACATTAAGATTGCGCCATTCAAGAGGGATGAGAAATAAGGGATGGACCATTATGGTGTAAGTCATGGCCGAGAATTAAAGTTTGGGCCATTTTGATCAGGTTGAAAAGGAGAGCATGGGCCATTAAGATCAGGGCCATCAGGAGGGAAGAAAAATTGGTATGCTAATAGAATGAGTTACTTGACATGGAGGGGAGACTTGATATGCTAACAGGGTGAGTTACTTGACATGGAGGGGAGACTTGATATGCTAACAGGGTGATTTACTTTACATGAAGGGGAGACTTGATATGCTAACAGGGTGAGTTACTTGACATGAGGGGAGACTTGATATGCTAACAGGGTGAGTTACTTGACATGGAGGGGAGACTTGATATGCCAACAGGGTGAGTTACTTGACATGGAGGGGAGACTTGATATGCTAACAGGATGAGTTACTTGACATGGGGGGGAGACTTGGTATGCCAACAGGGTGAGTTACTTGACATGGAGGGGAGACTTGATATGCTAATAGGGTGAGTTACTTGACATGGAGGGGAGACTTGATATGCTAACAGGATGAGTTACTTGACATGGAGGGGAGACTTGATATGCTAACAGGGTGAGTTACTTGACATGGAGGGGAGACTTTATATGCTAACTGGGTGAGTTACTTGACATGGAGGGGAGACTTGATATGCTAACAGGGTGAGTTACTTGACATGGAGGGGAGACTTTATATGCTAACTGGGTGAGTTACTTGACATGGAGGGGAGACTTGATATGATAACAGGGTGAGTTACATGATATTGGGGGTTGTTACTTAACATGCTAACGGGATAAATTACATGACATTGGGGGTTGGTACTTGATATGCTAATGGGGTAAATTACATGACATTGGGGGTTGGTACTTGACATGCTAACAGGTTGATATGTTCACCATTCAGTGGTGATACTTGACATGGGATAAGGAACCGATCTTCCTCTCAAGTGCCTGCCTGCATTGTTGCAAGTAGACCAAGGATTGCTTGATTACTGGCTGGTTAGAGTGCAGCATCCCGCCAGACACGTTCAGCACCCGGAGATGGAGGAAATTGCCCTTACTTGCCTCATCTTGGCAAATTTGTGGAAGGAATCACCAAACTTTATCATGGGACTTAATTGACCTCTCATCTCCCCTGAATTTGACAAAATTTAGTTCATTTTTCTCACTTTGTCTGTTTCTGAGTTTGTCCCGTTTTGTTTTTTGCTTTTTCATGTCATAAGCATTCTCCTTTATATCTATTTGTATCCCCTCTTCCAAACAGTGGCAAAAAAGGCATATTAGCACTTCTTTTGTAATGATCAAACGATCACGGATTCTGATCCCAGTTAGGGTAATATTGAATTTATGATACAATTTCTAATATGAGTTGAGGCCAATGCCTGAAGGAATAAACTGTAGGCCTTGTACATGTACATGTATATCTGTGACCAAATGGGTTGTCAAGGACCTGTGACATGACAATTCTGTGTGGCAGCACTTTATCTGCTACAAGTAGGTCTCGTCATGATATGACTGAAATAATGTTGAAAGTGATGTAAAACCCCAAAAACTTACTCACACATACCAACAAACAATGGTTCACTGTGCTGCTTTGCTAGTACCTGTCTGAGTGTATTTAAGGCAATGACCTATAGGAAGAGGACCTCTGCAGGGTTAATTCATTGACCTGCATCAAGCTAGGCCTTTTGAATATTTTAGTCAATAGCTGATCTAAGTATAAAGTTAGGACATTTGCCTGTTTTAGTCAAAAGCCTGGGTAAAAATAAGGACCTATATATATGTTCAGTCAGTGACCTGTTTAAAGTTAGGACCTTGCCCTGTTTTCAGTCAGTGACCTGTTTAAAGTTAGGACCTCTATATATTCTCAGTCAATGACTCATTAAGAATTATGACCTCACCCTGATTTCAGGATCTTAAAATTATTTTGTCAGTGACCTGTGTAAAGTTATGACCTCTGCCTGTTTTTGGCAGTGACTTATGTAAAGTTATGACCTCTGCCTGTTTTTGGCAGTGACTTATGCAAAGTTATGACCTCTGCCTGTTTTTGGCAGTGACTTATGCAAAGCTATGACCTCAGCCTGTTTCTGTTAGTGACCTATGTAAAGTGCCTGTTTCTGTCGATGACTTTTGTAACGCTTGTTTTATTCAATGACCTTTGTAAAGCTTGGACCTCTGCCTATTACATTTCGAGGCCCCAGATAGGATCAGGGACTTCAGCCAAGTATATCAATATTATGAATTTATCTCAAGGGTCTTGGAGTATGGGCGGTAAGTAATGTAGAAACATATACTGGTAGCTCTGCTTTACATATTCAAGTTGAAACAGCTCGCAGCTGGGGGTTTCTTTTCTCCACTTGAATGTTGTAATAATGAATGATGTAAAAATGCACAGTAGTTTGTTATCTTTTTGTATGTGATCATACGCATTTGGGAAAGTGGGATTTGGATCCTGTGCAAAATGTACCCCCTTGACATGCCGTCTGAGAAAGCAGTGGGGAGAGTACTGAGCAGACTATGTCCCCTCGACAAGACCTTTGACAGAGCAGCAGGGGGAATAATATATGTCCCACACAGACCATGCCCCCTTGACATGCCCTCTGAGAGAACGGGAGAGGGAATGTATGTCCTGTGCCATCTCTACCCCCTTGACACGCCCTTTGAGAGAATGGGAGAGGGAATGTGTGTCCTATGCCATCTCTGCCCCCTTGACATGCCCTCTGAGAGAGCGGGAGAGGGAATGTGTGTCCTGTGCCATCTCTACCCCCTTGACACGCCCTCTGAGAGAGCGGGAGAGGGAATGTGTGTCCTATGCCATCTCTACCCCCTTGACACGCCCTCTGAGAGAGCGGGAGAGGGAATGTGTGTCCTATGCCATCTCTACCCCCTTGACACGCCCTCTGAGAGAGCGGGAGAGGGAATGTATGTCCTGTGCCATCTCTACCCCCTTGACACGCCCTCTGAGAGAGCGGGAGAGGGAATGTGTGTCCTATGCCATCTCTACCCCCTTGACACGCCCTCTGAGAGAGCGGGAGAGGGAATGTATGTCCTATGCCATCTCTACCCCCTTGACACGCCCTCTGAGAGAGCAGGAGAGGGAATGTGTGTCCTGTGCCATCTCTACCCCCTTGACACGCCCTCTGAGAGAGCAGGAGAGGGAATGTGTGTCCTGTGCCATCTCTACCCCCTTGACATGCCCTCTGGGAATATTTGTGGTGGGAAGGATGGTTTTTGGTTGTAATGGCTCTTGTACATGGATCTGGGAGGAGCGTTTGTTTCTGCAGATATCAACACTGCAAGCGCAGAGCGCCCTCTGTTGGCGACCTGCACCTGACCTTCTCACCATTCCCACATATGCTCAAGTGCTGCTTACAGAATATGTACCAACAATGTGCTTATTCATATCAAGTCAGAAAATATCTCATTTACCTTCAAGAATGTTAGGAATCTATGTCAATTTCATGTCAGAAAACAACTGTCATAATTTTCACAGGATTTTGTATTACAGTCGAACATGTAATATAACACATTTGTTAACCCCGTTCATGCACCGTGTGTCTCATAACAATGTTAACCACTTCACTACATTTGTATTGAATAAGCAGAACCATGCTCTGTTAACCCCTTAACTTCACTACATGTGTCAGCTGTGGAAAATGCACCAAAAATGTATTTTCTGTTTATCTATTTTTTTTACGAAGTGCCAGGATAATATACCTAAATTTTAAATATGATCATTGTTTTGAAAAGTCCTTTGCATAGTGTCTAATTTGTTTTGTCATATAAATACAATGAGGAAATAGCTACAAGCCTTTTGGTGTTTGAGAGAAACCAATTGGCAATAATTAGGACAAATACGGAGTAATTTTTTGGATGAGTCTGTATCACCTTACAGTCCTCAGCTTGCTATAGGATAATCCACAAATGGAAGATGCTGATTTTTCAGTTGCCATGGAGACAGGACAGATGGCTGTGTCTCAAGGAATTGCAGCCCTTGGCAAGCTTCACCAAATCAATTGAGTAAATCTATTTTGCAGTTGGCGTTTTTGAAGAAACAAATTTCAAAATCAAATAGATCTGGCTAATTCCGCCGTCACATGAAAGGTAATTGCTTCCCAACATTCCTTCAGATGCTAATGGTAGAAGGAGGCTCGCAAAGCGAGACTGACGAAGATCCAAAATGAACCTGACTTACTTTTAAGTCCCAAAGGCATGTGCATGTCTTATAAATATATTGTGTTACCCATTAGCGAGAGATATTGTATTCTAATGATACAACATTTTATTTATTTGGGTGAAGATGTAATATCCTTTTATGATAACAGTCATTGGCCATCATGAAATGTAAGAATTTTTTTTTCATAACATGAGACAGAGATAAAGGTTCTTTTTAACATATGATTCTAAGGACATTTGATCAAATATCAATAAAATTTTGTAATGCTTATCAAATATTTATGGATTGCAAAGTAGCATTCTTAAATGTTGAAGAGACTTTTTTTTCTTCGCCTCAACATTATTTAACTTATTTTTAAAATTTTTAAATGAGATGAATATTGCTGAGTCAGTTAAAATCTGCTTATCATTTTTACATTGTAATGGAAATCGGTTTTGGAAATTGAGCAGAAGACCGATTAATTATTAATTAGTAGCCATGCCTTGATAATCATGTAATGTAATCACTTTGGTAATATCCTTAATTGCATTATTTTATGTCGCAAATATTGTAGAATGATCTGCTAAAAATGGGCAGATTTAAATTAAATTAAGCCTCAGATTTTGATGGATTAGCAGTCAGTCATGTTTGCCTGCAGAGAACCATGTGAATAAAGAAAAATGGTTTCAAAATATCTGATGACATTTTTATATATGATGCTTTTAAATCAACAAAGAAGTTATCAAGCCTTACAAAGCACACAAAAAGAAATATTCAATTTTCTTTGTATTCATAAATTCATAAATGTTATATTTTTAATTGTATTTTATGAGCGAGCATGTTTGGTATGCAAGATACCCATGTTTGGTATGTAGGATATATGTGTGTAGGATACGCATGTTTGGCATACATAAAATCCATGTTCGGTATGTTTTATATGTTTTGTTTGCAAGATGCATGTTTGGTATGCAAGGAGTATGTTTTGTAAACATGATGCATGTTTGGTATGCAAGGAGTATGTTTGGTATACATGGTGCATGTTTGGTATGCATGATAGATGTTTGGTATGCAAGGAGTATGTTTTGTATAAATGATGCATATTTGGTATGCAAGGAATATGTTTTGTATACATGATGCATGTTTGATATGCATGATGCATGTTTGGTATACAAGGAGTATGTTGGGTATGCAAGGAGTATGTTTAATATGCATGGCATGATGAAGACCATGGATTTCTGACCTCAACCTCCGCCAGACAATTCCTCCTATGTATAACCAGCTCTGTGATTGCTTCAGTCCTTCCACGGACGACGCCTTCTGGGGCTCCGATTCTGCCTTGTAATTTCTCATTCGTGATCACCATAATTTGCCAACAATATTGCTACAAACAGCCCATCTTGCCGGGCACCGTTACGACCTCGGCACACTCGGCAAACACGCCTGGCTCTGAGAATGTGGGCTTGTCCGCGGTTGTTTTAAGACGTAAGGTAGACTCTCACATATATTGTGAAAGACTCGCCAAAGTTATGAGCAGTCAACATGCAACTTCTGGTAGTGATCCAGACAATTGATGTCTGAGAGAAATGCAGTTCTTGGAAGTGTCACGAGTCATGAGAATTACGTGATCTCAGATTAGACGTCATTAATATCCTGTTTAAATGACAAATGAACATTTGTATGTTTGATTGGTATATTTTTTTTGTACAGTTCTATATATTCACAAACCCAGCATCCCTCAATACATTCTTATACGCAACCATTCATTGAGGTACTACAAGATAATACTACACCCAGCATCCCTCAGTATATTCATATACTTAGCCATTCACTGAGGTACTACAAGATAATACTACACCCAGCATCCCTCAGTATATCCATATACCCAGCCATTCATTGAGGTACTACAAGATAATACTACACCCAGCATCCCTCAGTATATTCATATACCCAGCCATTCATTAAGGTACTACATGTACAAGATAATACTAGACCCAGCATCCCTCAATATATTCATATACCCAGCCATTCATTGAGGTACTACAAGATAATACTAGACCCAGCATCCCTCAGTGTATTCATATACCCAGCCATTCATTGAGGTACTACAAGATAATATTAGACCCAGCATCCCTCAGTATATTCATATACCCAGCCATTCATTGAGGTACTACAAGATAATAATATACCCAGAATCCCTCAGTATATTCATATACCCAGCCATTCACTGAGGTACTACAAGATAATACTACACCCAGCATCCCTCAGTATATTCATATACCCAGCCATTCACTGAGGTACTACAAGATAATACTAGACCCAGAATCCCTCAGTATATTCATATACCCAGCCATTCATTGAGGTACTACAAGATAATACTAGACCCAGCATCCCTCAGTATATTCATATACCCAGCCATTCATTGAGGTACTACAAGATAATATTAGACCCAGCATCCCTCAGTATATTCATATACCCAGACATTCATTGAGGTACTACAAGATAATACTAGACCCAGCATCCCTCAGTATATTCATATACCCAGACATTCATTGAGGTACTACAAGATAATACTACACCCAGCATCCCCCAGTATATTCATATACCCAGCCATTCATTGAGGTACTACAAGATAATACTACACCCAGCATCCCTCAATATATCAGTCTGCCCAGCCCATTGTTCCTCATGTTAAGATGACTCAGAGTTTGTACAAGGACATCTATTCATATACCCAGCCATTCACTGAGGTACTACAAGATAATACTAGACCCAGCATCCCTCAGTATATTCATATACCCAACTATCCATTGAGGTACTACAAGATAATACTATACCCAGCATCCCCCAGTATATATTCATATACCCAGCCATCCATTGAGGTATTAAAAGATAATACTACACCCAGCATCCCTCAGTATATTCATATACCCAGCCATTCACTGAGGTACTACAAGATAATACTAGACCCAGCATCCCTCAATATATTCATATACCCAGCCATCCATTGAGGTACTACAAGATAATACTACACCCAGCATCCCTCAGTATATTCTTATACCCAGCCATTCACTGAGGTACTACAAGATAATACTACACCCAGCATCCCTCAGTATATTCATATACCCAGACATTCATTGAGGTACTACAAGATAATACTACACCCAGCATCCCTCAGTATATTCATATACCCAGCCATTCATTGAGGTACTACAAGATAATAATATACCCAGCATCCCTCAGTATATTCATATACCCAGCCATTCACTGAGGTACTACAAGATAATAATATACCCAGCATCCCTCAGTATATTCATATACCCAGCCATTCATTGAGGTACTACAAGATAATACTACACCCAGCATCCCTCAGTATATTATATACCCAGCCATTCATTAAGGTACTACATGTACAAGATAATACTAGACCCAGCATCCCTCAGTGTATTCATATACCCAGCCATTCATTGAGGTACTACAAGATAATACTAGACCCAGCATCCCTCAGTATATTCATATACCCAGCCATTCATTGAGGTACTACAAGATAATACTAGACCCAGCATCCCTCAGTATATTCATATACCCAGCAATTCACTGAGGTACTACAAGATAATACTAGACCCAGCATCCCTCAGTATATTCATATACCCAGCCATTCACTGAGGTACTACAAGATAATACTACACCCAGCATCCCTCGGTATATTCATATACCCAGCCATTCACTGAGGTACTACAAGATAATACTACACCCAGCATCCCTCGGTATATTCATATACCCAGCCATTCATTGAGGTACTACAAGATAATACTAGACCCAGCATCCCTCAGTATATTCATATACCCAGCCATTCATTGAGGTACTACAAGATAATAATATACCCAGCATCCCTCAGTATATTCATATACCCAGCCATTCATTGAGGTACTACAAGATAATACTACACCCAGCATCCCTCAGTATATTCATATACCCAGCCATTCATTGAGGTACTACAAGATAATACTACACCCAGCATCCCTCGGTATATTCATATACCCAGCCATTCACTGAGGTACTACAAGATAATACTACACCCAGCATCCCTCAGTATATTCTTATACCCAGCCATTCATTAAGGTACTACATGTACAAGATAATACTAGACCCAGCATCCCTCAGTATATTCATATACCCAGCCATTCATTAAGGTACTACAAGATAATACTACGCCCAGCATCCCTCAGTATATTCATATACCCAGCCATTCATTGAGGTACTACGAGATAATACTAGACCCAGCATCCCTCAATATATTCATATACCCAACCATCCATTGAGGTACTACAAGATAATACTACACCCAGCATCCCTCAATATATTCATATACCCAGCCATTCATTGAGGTACTACAAGATAATACTACACCCAGCATCCCTCGGTATATTCATATACCCAGCCATTCACTAAGGTACTACAGATAATACTACACCCAGCATCCCTCAGTATATTCATATACTCAGCCATTCATTGAGGTACTACAAGATAATACTACACCCAGCATCCCTCAGTATATTCATATACCCAGCCATTCATTAAGGTACTACAAGATAATACTACACCCAGCATCCCTCAGTATATTCATATACCCAGCCATTCATTGAGGTACTACAAGATAATACTACACCCAGCATCCCTCAATATATCAGTCTGCCCAGCCCATTGTTCCTCATGTTAAGATGACTCAGAGTTTGTACAAGGACATCTTGGCTGTCGCTTGTGGCGTGCTATGCTCCGTGTTTGTCTAGAGACTCGTAGAACAAACTCACTCCTATCTCGGCTGTTTCTTGAGCAAAGACAAGCCCTGAGTAAGTGTAAATTTGTCACGGTCATATCACTGCTACAAGGTCATATCTCTGCATCGTGGTCATATCTCTGCATCATGGTCTCATGTCAGAGTTGAATATGGTAACCGTATTCACCATAGTTAACCTTGTTCTGCAAGTGTCCCTGCCTCATGGTTTCAGGTCAAGGTCATATATGGTAGCCATATTCATCATAGTTGACCCCTATCTCTGCTTTCAGGTCAAGGTCATATATGGTAACCACATTCATCATAGTTCACCTTGTCCAACCTTTTGTCTTTTATGCTGATTAAAACATTATTTGAAATAATCCTTTTTGGTGCATGCCTTTAATGTAAAATAACTTCACTGGTCATAATTTCAATTTTTTATCTATAATTTGCCCATAGTGAAGACATAAAGCTATAGAAAAAAATGTGTGAAAAAAGAACTATATCACAAAATATAAATCCCAATATAGGAAGAAGCATAAAGGCCGTGACATGACTTGAGTGGAAAGAGAAAAATAAGAAATAAAGATAAGTATATTTGATGTATTTATGTCAGGTTTTTTTGGAGCAGTGTACGGTATGGCTTGATTGACAGTTGTGTATAGATGTGGGGCTGGTGTTATTGTGGGGTGGGAAGTAGTATGTCACACTGAATATAGGCGTTATCGTATCATAACACAGTAATATGATCATGTCTAGATGGCGTCTAACCTCCGAGTCCGGTTCCCACTCAGCTAACATCCATCCTCTCTCAGAACCCCCAGCAACACACACATATTGCTTATACTGGTCGGCCCTACATGCAATAGCAATTAAGAAGCCTTTATTTTATAAGCCTTTATTTTATAAGCCTCTATTTAATAAGCCTTTATTTAAGAAGCCTTTATTTAATAAGCCTTTATTTTATAACTTTAATAAACATTTATTTAATACCGGTAACTTTGATAAACCTTTATTTGATAAGATTTATTTGTTATCATGTAAATAAGTGATGTTGAAGGCTTAACATTTCATAAGCCTTCATTTCATAACTTTAATAAACCTTTATTTGACAAGATTTATTTGTTTTCATGTTAATAAGGGATGTCGAAGGCTTTACATTTCATTTTTTTTGCTCATATTCTGCAGTTATTTGATATTTGATTTTATTCATTAAATAATTTTTTGCAGTTTTGCCAATGACTATCATAAACATGATAACTTGTTATGAAAATAGATGCACAATTATTAAAATTCAACTAAACTATGTTTTTGATTGTATCACTGGAGAGGGTTTTATTAGCAGTGCATCTATGCCAGAGATGGAAAGCGAATCAACTTGTGGAATTCTAAAGATATGTGATACATATTTCGGTACTTTGTCAAAAGAAATCGAAAACTTTGAAAGAAAGTTTGTCTTAACATAGAACATAATATGAAAAGCAGAAATATTGGTTCGACTGACCCCCCAGGACATCTGCAAGTGTTCAAATTTGCAATTGATGCCCGAGGCCCTGTGTAAGTGTGCACGTTTGCTTTTGTTTTCCCTGAGGGCATTTGCTCAAGAGGCGCTTAGCACAGAACTGTGACTGACTGACTATGCAAATAAAAAACAGTCCAACTATTTACTGGTGGAGTGTGGCTAAATACCCGGCGGCAAGCTGCGCGGATAGGTTACGCAGGAATCGCACTGTGCCATATGTATTGTGTAAACCACAATATGTGCAACCTTAACAAGGTAGTGGAGATCCTGGACCTAAGTAGTAGCTACAATAAGGTACACAGCAGTCAGGATCAACCCAGAGACGTTAAAAATCATACAAACAAAATGCACACAAGAGGGAGGTGTCGGGGCTGATTTGTTCACATCTGAACTGAATGATACCTTGTCAGGGGTTTGTATGCTATTGCCAAGGGGCGCGGTCAGTTTGACGACAAGACCTAAAATATTTGTGATCATTAATTTTAAGTGATATTGCTTGCAATAATCATCTTGAAATGACTTACAGTTTGTAGTTTTCCAGTAAGATTAGAATTGCTACACCTTGCTGGAGGTACTGCTTGGTTAACCTAATAAATAGTAAATAATTTATTTCACCTTGGTATGATCCTTTGGAACCCTAACACCTTTTGAGAGAGATTAGAATCACTTTACCTTGTAGGGGGTAGTTTTGGCCCGGGGGGGGGCCCTCTCCTCCCCCATTCTATACATTCAGAGTACAGTTACCTCTCCTTGTTGGGGGTCTTTAGCGATATTCTCCTGTCGCCGGGGGCTGTTATACTTTCTACTCCTTCTGTACGCATCCAGTGTACAATACCGTTTATATGTAATATATTAGTGACGTTATATCAAAATCAAAACACACAGACAGTATGTACTATCTCTACCAGACACTCTGCGAAAACAAAGTTAATGTATATTCATAATATATATATATTCATAATATATATATATATATATATATATATAGTTGTCAAAATATTCATGACAAGACTCTCGACCTATGACCCCTGAACTATGTGCTTAGCAACTAGGATTCTGAGAAGAAAATCCATATCTGACCTCTGACCTGAATGCTAAACAACTAGGAATTGGAAAAGAAAATCCATATCCAGATAGCACTGGTCTATCATGAACAGATTGTACCTGTCCCTCTGTGATCAACATGGATGGATTAAGGGATTTAGCCTGGATTAGGTGGGGATTAGCACTGCAGAGGAGCTGGGGTCCGTGGGATTATCAGAAGAAGACAAACTGACACCTCAGGTGAACAGATATTTATTTAATGGTTGACCCTTTCACATTTTGAGGTTTTATAAGATAAAAAAGTCATTTTGGTCTCATCACATATTTCTATCTTTCATCAATATCATCTTGAGATAAAATAAAAAACAAGAATCTTTAGCAGATAATAATAAATGACATTGGTCCTTCCAACAATATAATGCCCATCCAATACCAATACCCCCTAAAGTGAAAATGGTTGCCCCTGCATTATTCTGTATGGTTTGACCCCAGTCTGGACCCTGACAGTCTCCAAGTGGCTGGGGATCTGAGACAGATTCTTCACACTGCTATATTCAAGCATATTTGACGGAGGGTCAACAAGATCAGAGATCACTTATGTAAATTTTCTGAGAAAAGTATTTTTCAGATTGACTATAAGGTCATAATGCAGTCACAGATTTATTTTGAGATGCAGTGATAATCCATCAGAGATTTACTTCTTTAGTCATCAGATCAGTATGATCCTGATAAGTTTATTGGATTTTTAGAGATTTAAAAAAAGAAATTGTGAACCTGCTTTGCCATTTAAGATTGTTATTGTTATTGTAAAGATTTATCTGTCCCACCCCAAGTTTGTTCCTGGACAAAAGGTTCCTTATCAGCTCATAGACTCACAAATTCTCAATCCTCATAAAATTGATCACATATACTGTTATCTTGAGGTTTAGATTCTGTAATGAACAACGTGTATGAACATACACACACACACACACACACACTGATTAAGCTAATTGTTGTCAGTGATGAAAATTGGAGAAGAGTTTTTAATATGATGTTTGGAATCTTACCTTTATATTATTTCCTGGGATACCTCAGAGCTTTGTCAAATCTCAGCTTTGCGTGTGTATAATATTAGAAGTCCTCGTGTACATGTGATGTCATATTTTGAATGATAAAGATTAGTACAAATCCGTTCTGAAGCCTGTGACAGCAAAGTTTGATGGCAGTCAGACCATATGATTCTTATTTGCAGGTGTAACTAGGGGTTCGTACCAGGGGCTGTAATAAAAGCAGCCATGGGAAACTCATGCAGATAGAAATATACAAGCTGATTGCTTGCACATAAATTCTCATTGAGAAAAAAACCTCCAGGTTATCAGCAGAGGAAACGGTGCAAACAGGAACGTAGGGATGCTGCAAGGTGCTAGGTTCTGGAGTGCAGCGTGGGTAACCAGAGTTCATTGAGGGAATCCTTGTCACATGAGACTGGAGATATATTGACAAGGATCCTTAATCCTCTTTGAGTCGGGAATGTGTCACCAGTGTCTGTAAATATATCCAGTGGTGGAGCTGGAGATGGTCGCAGCCGATGACTGAGTTATTAGTTGCTGAGTTTTGCCACGGAGCCAGCCACGGAGGTGTGATTTGAGCACAGGGAGGTAATATGACAATACAGGAGGCTGGCTGCTGAGATTGTGATGCAGCCCGCACACCGAGGCCAAAACAGATGGAGGCCGGGAGAGACAGGAGGCGGCAGGCTGGGTCAGGGAGAGACAGGAGGCTGAGGCCAGGAGAGACAGGAGGCTGGGAGAGACAGGAGGCTGAGGCCAGGAGAGACAGTAGGCTGGGAGAGACAGGAGGCTGGGAGAGACAGGAGGCGGGAGGCTGGGGCCGGGAGAGACAGGAGGCTGGGAGAGACAGGAGGCGGCAGGCTGGGGCCGGGAGAGACAGGAGGCTGGGAGAGACAGAAAGCGGGAGGCTGGGAGAGACAGGAGGCTGAGGCTGGGAGAGACAGGAGGCTGGGTCTGGGAGAGACAGGAGGCTGGGGCAGGGAGAGACAGGAGGCAGGAGGCTGGGTCTGGGAAAGACAGGAGGATGGGGCTGGGAGAAACAAGAGGCTGAGGCTGGGAGAGACAGGAGGCCGGGAGAGACAGGAGGTGGGAGGATAGGGCTGGGAGAGACAGGAGGCTGGGGCTGGGAGAGACAGGAGGTGGGAGAGACAGGAGGCTGGGAGAGACAGGAGGCTGGGAGAGACAGGAGGCTGGGAGAGACAGGAGACTGGTTCTGGGAGAGACAGGAGGCTGGGGCTGGGAGAGACAAAAGGTTGGGAGAGACAAAAGGTTGGGAGAGACAGGAGGATAGAGCTGGAAGAGGCTGATGCCCAGATACAAGATGCTATAACTTGTATGGTCACAACATCCAACCGCACTGTGACAGCCCTCCTTCCTTGATGCATCAAAAATGCCAAGTTTTATTGGCACTCTCAAATGTAAACTGTCTATCTCACTCTTGTCAACTCTCACAAATGTAGATAGATCAGAAGACCATCCCAGGCTAGTTGCTGGTGATCTGAGTAGAATTATTGTGATCTGTGCAGTTTCTGTGATCTGAGCATTGTATTTATGACCTTATGAGAGTATATTTGATCTGAGCAGGATATAGCCCAATAATATAAGTATCAGATGTAGTTCCTTTAAAAGATATTGCTCCTTCACATTAGTCCACAAAATATAACTCCTTTATAATAGCCCAACATTATGAGTACAAGATACAACTCCTATATATTACCCAACATTGTGAGTACAATATTTAGCTCCTATTGTGAGTACAAGATGTAGCTCCTATATATTACCCAGCATTGTGAGTACAAGATATAGCTCCTATATATTACCCAGCATTGTGAGTACAAGATATAGCTCCTATATATTACCCAGCATTGTGAGTACAAGATGTAGCTACTATATATTACCCAACATTGTGAGTACAAGATGTAGCTCCTATATATTACCCAGCATTGTGAGTACAAGATATAGCTCTTATATATTACCCAGCATTGTGAGTACAAGATGTAGCTCCTATATATTACCCAGCATTGTGAGTACAAGATGTAGCTCCTATATATTACCCAGCATTGTGAGTACAAGATATAGCTCCTATATATTACCCAACATTGTGAGTACAAGATATAGCTCCTATATATTACCCAACATTGTGAGTACAAGATATAGCTCCTATATATTACCCAACATTGTGAGTACAAGATGTAGCTCCTATATATATTACCCAACATTGTGAGTACAAGATGTAGCTCCTATATATTACCCAGCATTGTGAGTACAAGATGTAGCTCCTATATATATTACCCAACATTGTGAGTACAAGATGTAGCTCCTATATATTACCCAACATTGTGAGTACAAGATATAGCTCCTATATATTACCCAGCATTGTGAGTACAAGATGTAGCTACTATATATTACCCAACATTGTGAGTACAAGATGTAGCTCCTATATATTACCCAGCATTGTGAGTACAAGATATAGCTCTTATATATTACCCAGCATTGTGAGTACAAGATGTAGCTCCTATATATTACCCAGCATTGTGAGTACAAGATGTAGCTCCTATATATTACCCAGCATTGTGAGTACAAGATATAGCTCTTATATATTACCCAGCATTGTGAGTACAAGATGTAGCTACTATATATTACCCAGCATTGTGAGTACAAGATATAGCTCATATATTACCCAGCATTGTGAGTACAAGATATAGCTCTTATATATTACCCAGCATTGTGAGTACAAGATATAGCTCCTATATATTACCCAACATTGTGAGTACAAGATGTAGCTTCTATATATTACCCAGCATTGTGAGTACAAGATGTAGCTCCTATATATTACCCAGCATTGTGAGTACAAGATATAGCTCTTATATATTACCCAGCATTGTGAGTACAAGATATAGCTCCTATATATTACCCAGCATTGTGAGTACAAGATGTAGCTCCTATATATTACCCAGCATTGTGAGTACAAGATGTAGCTCCTATATATTACCCAGCATTGTGAGTACAAGATATAGCTCCGATATATTACCCAGCATTGTGAGTACAAGATATAGCTCCTATATATTACCCAGCATTGTGAGTACAAGATATAGCTCCTATATATTACCCAGCATTGTGAGTACAAGATATAGCTCCTATATATTACCCAGCATTTTGAGTACAAGATGTAGCTCCTATATATATTACCCAACATTGTGAGTACAAGATGTAGCTCCTATATATTACCCAAACTTTTTGAGTACAAGATATAGCTCCCATATATTACCCAGCATTGTGAGTACAAGATGTAGCTCCTATATATTACCCAGCATTGTGAGTACAATATATAGCTCCTATATATTACCCAGCATTGTGAGTACAAGATATAGCTCTTATATATTACCCAGCATTGTGAGTACAAGATATAGCTCCTATATATTACCCAACATTGTGAGTACAAGATATAGCTCCCATATATTACCCAACATTATGAGTACAAGATATAGCTCTTATATATTACCCAGCATTGTGAGTACAAGATATAGCTCCTATATATTACCCAACATTGTGAGTACAAGATATAGCTCCCATATATTACCCAGCATTTTGAGTACAAGATGTAGCTCCTATATATATTACCCAACATTGTGAGTACAAGATGTAGCTCCTATATATTACCCAAACTTTTTGAGTACAAGATATAGCTCCCATATATTACCCAGCATTGTGAGTACAAGATGTAGCTCCTATATATTACCCAAACTTTTTGAGTACAAGATATAGCTCCCATATATTACCCAGCATTGTGAGTACAAGATGTAGCTCCCATATATTACCCAACATTGTGAGTACAAGATGTAGCTCCTATATATTACCCAAACTTTTTGAGTACAAGATATAGCTCCTATATATTACCCAGCATTGTGAGTACAAGATATAGCTCCTATATATTACCCAGCATTGTGAGTACAAGATATAGCTCTTATATATTACCCAGCATTGTGAGTACAAGATATAGCTCTTATATATTACCCAGCATTGTGAGTACAAGATATAGCTCCTATATATTACCCAACATTGTGAGTACAAGATATAGCTCCCATATATTACCCAGCATTTTGAGTACAAGATGTAGCTCCTATATATATTACCCAACATTGTGAGTACAAGATGTAACTCCTATATATTACCCAAACTTTTTGAGTACAAGATATAGCTCCCATATATTACCCAGCATTGTGAGTACAAGATGTAGCTCCTATATATTACCCAGCATTGTGAGTACAATATATAGCTCCTATATATTACCCAGCATTGTGAGTACAAGATATAGCTCTTATATATTACCCAGCATTGTGAGTACAAGATATAGCTCTTATATATTACCCAGCATTGTGAGTACAAGATGTAGCTCCTATATATTACCCAGCATTGTGAGTACAAGATGTAGCTCCTATATATTACCCAGCATTGTGAGTACAAGATATAGCTCTTATATATTACCCAGCATTGTGAGTACAAGATATAGCTCCTATATATTACCCAGCATTGTGAGTACAAGATGTAGCTCCTATATATGTTACCCAACATTGTGAGTACAAGATGTAGCTCCTATATATTACCCAGCATTGTGAGTACAAGATATAGCTCCTATATATTACCCAGCATTGTGAGTACAAGATATAGCTCCTATATATTACCCAACATTGTGAGTACAAGATGTAGCTCCTATATATTACCCAACATTGTGAGTACAAGATGTAGCTCCTATATATTACCCAGCATTGTGAGTACAAGATATAGCTCCTATATATTACCTAGCATTGTGAGTAGAGGTTGAGGCAGAGGCCTGACAGTAATAAGAATAGAATTGATAAGGCCTGGCTATCTAATCTCATGGTTTAATGGAATAGAGTCGTCATCTCCAGATAACTGCAGCATTGGGTTCACATTGGTTAGCCCTGAGCTGATAACGGGGTTGAAATATGGGTGTGAGCCTTCACTCTGCTATTGTAACTCCACACTTGTATGTCTGTCAGGTGTATAGCTTGCACTGAATCAGACTGGTTCTGACAAAATTTCATATTATGATATGTTACTGATGTTGAGGCATCAGTCTGATGCATCGGTATGATGTATCAACTAAGAGTTATGATAAATCTGTCAAAGTGCATCAACCAAAATGTATGGTATATCAACAAGGTGTCTGATACACCAACCAAAATGAATGATGCATCAATCAACAAGGTCTATGATGCACCAACCAAAATGAGAGGTACATCAAAGTACATCATGTTCAGAATCTCTTGACAACAATATAAAAGGGAACATAAAGGGGTGGAAATCCAGAAATTAATTCACAACTTTGAAATGGTAAGTAAATGATGGAGAGAAAGATTTACTTTGGACACTCAGTGAAATTGAGATAATCTAACCCCACATTGTAGTTTGAGAGGTACTGGTTAAAAAGGATTCAATAATGAAACTGGACAAAGAATCTGACAAGTCAAACAAGACCATTTCATAAAGGATCATATAGTTATGTGTAGATTACTTAACCACCTGATAGTCAAGCAACAAATATTTCACCCCCCAAAAAACTTAAATGGATAACATTTGAAAAAGTCATCACGACTATTTGTTGCTATGGAAACCTTAAAAGAAGTTTTGAAGATGAGTGATGGAGGTCGTGGAGTGTGATTGCTGCACAGTAGTTGCCGTGACAACATACTGGGCGAGAGGCTGACCCAGCAATTCGACACATCAGTGTTTTCCAATTATCCCTGCAGGGGGCTCTAGTGCAAACAGGAAAAGTCCCATATGAATCACAGGAAAGTGTCTTTTTTTGACAAATGATTAACAGGTTTAAATGATTTTCATGACCTCCAAAATGAGGATACCATTCATTGTACACAAAATTATTTTACACTGTGTGTTTAAAAAATATTTACCGTGACCTTGTGACCTTGGTTTCCAGGGAGTGGGTAATGACCTTAGCTTAGTTTGTCAATGTTGTTTACATCTTAATCCTAGATACTTGTCATTTTGTATATAAATAGCTCTCACTCCTTACTGCAGCAGTGTAAAATATGCAGAAGTTAAATTACATTTCAACAAAATTGAAATTTTAGTTGCATGCAGTTTGAGTTGAGTGGTAAAGTAAATGACACATGTTGTCTTGGCAACCATCCCAGTAACCTTGTTGTATTGGCAAAATGATGGTATCCATAGCAACCCATGCAGGAATGTTTCAAATAGAATTTATTTTCTTTTTTATTTTATTTAAAATGCAATGCAATAGAACAATGCATTTTGAAACATGAATGCATTTATTCACAGAATCTTGTGCTTCCAAGGAAAGCAGTTAATTGGGGCATGTGTTAATTGTAAGATACAGATGCAAAACAACATCAACAAAGTTATAAAAATGCAACATCTGCTGATGATTATTAACTGAAAATGATTAACATCACAATTAAGGTGTCTATTTATGTGTAGTATTGTCCACAAGAGGGAGCCAGTCATGATTGCCGTGTCACACAGAATATTGGTCACTCAGAATCTCATCAAGCTCTAACTTTTATTTCAAATTCAACAAAATGACATGGATAGCATGTCTGGAAATTCTCATCTGCTTTTAAGGTTTTTTTATTTGATTGTGTAACTTTTTCTGACAAGAACATATTCTACTTGAAATTCAATTTATATATATATATATATATATATATATATATTCGAAGGATATTCTTTACAAAGCATATGAGTAATAAAGGCACTTTAATATGATCAAGCTGACCATTATGACTACATCTATAATAAATAATGTCAACATAAAAAATGCTTCTATATATAATAGTTTAGATTGCCTGAAAGTCAGTCATGAGATATTGCAGCCTGTACAAAGTATTCACCACAGTAATTATGGAACATTATGTATGTCACAGCTGTCCACAATCATAGTTGTCATTAAACTGCTCATTATTTATTGTCATATTTTACGCTGACCCTCTCCAGTTAATATGTGTTGTTGCCTTTTAATGTTTCTGGTAAGAAACTATTAACCAGTGTGTGGTGAATATGTTCAATTTGTTTTGTTAGTGTTCTGAAACAAACTGAAGCCATAAAGTGTCAGATTGATAAGAACATATCAGATCATGCATTTGTATTTAATGATGAATTGTATTGCATTCAGTGAGAAGAGAATGTAAAACAATACTTCTTTTTGTATAATTATAGCCACAAGAAACTTGTGTGTATATTGTGGCTATATCAGAGGACATCCAGGACACCAACAAGGTCGTCATCCCCCTAAGGTCATCGTCCCCCAAGGTCATCATTCCCCAAGGTCATCACACCCAGAGGGCAGCACTTGATGATGCAAGCTCTACACTGACGTGTTTTACTTTATATTGTATATCAATGGATAGCTCTTTCTTCAATGATTCCCTTTCACACATTTTCATATTGTTTGATTTTTTTTTTTTCAAACTTTAAATATTGGTGTTCTTAGTGTAAAATTTATCGTACCTTTTTTATTTTGAGAGGGTTGTTAATTCTAATGATTTAATTACACAGTCATTTTGAAATTTATCTTTGCCCTACATATTTAGGATATGCAGTGCTTTATTTTATAAATATAGTAACAATCATGACATAATGTAACCCTCAGTACATGTATGCAAGTAAATGTACAAACTCTTTCAAATGAAGTAACACAGAAACAACATTTTGCTTTTATCAAAGATGAGCACAAAAAGTAATGTATTTTTTCCAAAAATCAAATGTGATAATTAATCAAATTTCACTCACCGTATTCCACAGAATTCTTCTGTTTGTATCCACGGGTAGGAAAGTTGAAATCTGGTGAGCAGTTAGATCGTACAATATTACCCAGGATCTGTAATGTACATCCACGTTTATATCACAGTGAAAGCTCCAATTATGTCAGGTGTAAAAACTGATTAATCATCAATGAAATTTATGCTCGAATGTGACGAATGTGAAAAATCCACAATGAAAAAGGTTGGACGTTGCAGATGCTATCTGCTGTGGCTGGAGGCTAGATTCTGTATGGGAGGTCAGTGGATAACAGAGGATTCGCAAGTCTATTGTGTTTTAATGACATTGTTCACTGATACATATCTGAAATAGAAATGGTAAGCCATATTAGAAAGATTCAGGAATTTGTCAGACCACACCATTTTCTTTGGCAAATATGCTATTTGTGATAATTTTCACTTTATAAATCAAATTAAATGTTAGAAATACTTGAAAGTTTCTGTGACAAAATTCCCATTTAAATGCCCCATTCGCAGCTACCGTGAAAACAGTAATCCCGCAAATGTGAAAATGATATAAATTACAGTCATAAGCTGGCAAGGAATCTGACATAAGGACAAACAATCAGAACATTATATGATGGTTCTGGGCTTCTTTCTAATCTTGAAATTTATTGTCTGTCTAAAACATCACGAATTGTCAATCACATGTTTTTATCTTTTTATAATGTGCTATTTTGCTAATTCAAAAATACTTCTTTTTAAAAGCAGAGGTATGCAACACATCATGTATTGTTATCTCATACTGTTATCTCATACTGTTATCTTGTACTGTTATCTCATACTGTTATCTCGTACTGTTATCTTGTACTGTTATCTTGTACTGTTATCTCATACTGTTATCTCATACTGTTATCTTGTACTATTATCTTGTACTGTTATCTTGTACTGTTATCTTGTACTGTTATCTTGTACTGTTATCTCATACTGTTATCTCGTACTGTTATCTCGTACTGTTATCTCATACTGTTATCTCATACTGTTATCTCATACTGTTATCTCATTCAGATATTGCATACTCTTATCTCATACTGTTTTCTCATAATATTATCTTGCACCATTGTTTCACACTGTTAACTCATACTTTTATGTTATGCTGTTCTTTCATACTGTTATCTTATACTTTTATGTTATGCTGTTGTTTCATACTGTTATCTTATACTTTTACGTTATGCTGTTGTTTCACACTGTTAACTCAT
Source organism: Amphiduros pacificus (assembly GCA_949316495.1). Lineage (NCBI taxonomy): Eukaryota > Metazoa > Annelida > Polychaeta > Phyllodocida > Hesionidae > Amphiduros > Amphiduros pacificus. The sequence continues at coordinate 15,625,611 of OX439011.1, read as the reverse complement.
ACTTTTACGTTATGCTGTTGTTTCATACTGTTAACTCATACTTTTATGTATTGCTGTTATCTCATTCTGTTATGTTATACTTAAATCAAACATTGCCCGAAACACATAAAGATTTCAGACAACTTGTTCAATGATTTGAGTAGTTTACTTTACATGCATTCTTTTTGAAAATTCAGCATTCTTAATCGTGTCTCAAGAAGTTGACATTTTTGTCTGAAATGTTAAAATTTCTACCATTCAGTTGAGGTAAAAGAACTTAGAAAATGTCAGCGTATTTGGTACAGGTTCTCTCCACTAAGCACATTTGCATATAATACATGAAATATATACATAAATATGTACATTTTATGGATGGGACATTGTTTTCTACTTTATGGACATGCATATAATTACTATGCGTGACCTGGGTCAGAGGAAAATTCAACAAAGTCTTGTTGTAAGAAGACAGCGAGTTAATTTCAGTCACACATGCAATTTTGGTGTATATTTTTCTCCATATGCCATACAGTGTACCTTTCTGCCTTTCCAATATTCTACACAGCTCATGACTTTTTACTGTGATTGAATTTTTATTTAATATTTGGTTAAATGGAATTTGTTTCATGAGTGCACCTAATATCTGTGTGTTATTTATTAGCTTTATAAAATAATGACAATAATTTTTTCTTTACAGTTTAACCAAATCTTATTATAATAAATCTTACCATATGTTTTGTGATCTTGACATGACTTTGATAGAAGTTCCTAATCTTTGGAACATAAAATCTATTGATTATGGATTCTTCTTTTCCTCTAAATGACTTATAGTTGGTCAATGGTTTATAATTGATCAATTAAGTCATAGCTATCCACTTAATCAATTAATCAATGTTTATGTGCATCCTTGAAGTGACTATTGATTATATTGATTAAAAGTTATCCTCTTCGTTATTGGATCTCCCCTGTTGAGGGTTAAGTGATTAAAAGTTATCCTTTTCTTAATTGGATCTCCCCTGTTGAGGGTTAAGTGATTAAAAGTTATCCTTTTCTTAATTGGATCTCCTCTGTTGAGGGTTAAGTGACCATAAGTTATTCTCTTTTCTATTGGATGTTAATTGGTTATAATTGATCTCCTTCTCTGTTGAGGATTAGATAATTATAAGTTATATCCAGACAGCTTATGATCTATTATTGTCCTCTAAGGTTTATGATTTATCAATTGCAGTATAAGCATCTTCTTAAGTTATATTTTCATTTGTAACTTATTTTTATCATCCTCAGCCAAATTGCATCCATTACCTTTTAAGTTATATCCAATCTTTTTATTGTCCATTCTCAAGAGATATTCTGATCTTTTTTTGAGAAAAAGGAAAACTTTGATGACATTTCCAAAAGGATCAACTTTTCTGTGACACCAATCTGTACCAAATTACTCAGGCGTTAACATTTTGTACTCCCTATCAGGGTAAGAGTTTAAAAATTCACACTTTAATCCAATATTGAAAATGTAGTTTTTTTTTCTTTTCGTTATTTGCTCTTTAGAGAGGAAAAAGCCAAGCTCTGTTCGATGAGATGAGTCTGAGGTATAATGAGAGAGATGTGACCAGTGTGTCGCAGTCTGGTCCCCTCACCTGAGTGAGATGTGTCTGAGGTATAATGAGTGAGATGTGACCAGTGTGTCGCAGTCTGGTCCCCTAGCCTTGTGCTGCAGCCTCTGCCTGACTGCAACAATGTGCCCATTCTAATGACACTAATAGTATATGTGTTACATTTGCCAAGCTGTGATAGAGGCTTGTCAAGAGAAAGAACTGCAGATCCAGGGGGTCAACTAGATTTGCACAAATCTTTGATTCCTTTATATAACCCCCTTAGTATGCTTTCTGGACAACTTTATAAATTGTAGTATTCTGTCCCGACCCCCTTTGATGTTGGATCTGGACATGCTCCCAGAACAATAATATATATGCGCACAGCTGTCATATCATAACTGGGCCTATGTGATATATGGCAGAAAATATCTAGTGTCAGTCCATCAATCATAAAGAATGAGTGCACCCAAAGTCAGCCAGAAAGTTTATCACATAGAAACCACACACTGCGAGTCATCCTGGAAGTTCACCATGAAGGATACACTGCGAGTCATCCTGGAAGCTCACCGTGAAGGATACACTGCGAGTCATCCTGGAAGTTCACCATGAAGGATACACTACGAGTCATCCTGGAAGCTCACCATGAAGGATACACTGCGAGTCATCCTGGAAGTTCACCATGAAGGATACACTGCGAGTCATCCTGGAAGTTCACCATGAAGGATACACTGCGAGTCATCCTGGAAGCTCACCGTGAAGGATACACTGCGAGTCATCCTGGAAGCTCACCATGAAGGATACACTACGAGTCATCCTGGAAGCTCACCATGAAGGATACACTGCGAGTCATCCTAGAAGTTCACCGTGAAGGATACACTGCGAGTCATCCTGGAAGCTCACCATGAAGGATACACTGCGAGTCATCCTGGAAGCTCACCATGAAGGATACACTGCGAGTCATCCTGGAAGCTCACCATGAAGGAGGGATACATCTTTCAAAAAAAATTCAATGGTTAACCTCACTTCATACTCTGCTTTTAGAAAGATGAATATTTTTGTCATCTGATGAGTATTGTTCAAAATACTCTCAGTCGATACATATATTTAGTGAGGCATTTACTGTGGTTTTAAATGGAACATATAGTGGTCCAAGGCCTAATAAGCTTAGGCTGGTATTTTTCAGCATTGTTTGACCAGTCCAAAGGGTCAAGCAAGTCCACACTCCCCTCCCAGCCACCAGCCAGCGCCCCCTGGGGGCACCATCCAACATGGCTGACAGCCTAGTCCACACTCCCCTCCCGGCCACCAGCCAGCGCCCCCTGGGGGCACCATCCAACATGGCTGACAGCCTAGCAAATTTATTTATTTTTCTTCACTTGTCTCCATGGAAAATTACAATGAAGAAAAAAATGGATTTTATTTTTAAATTTGCTATAATGGATCACCTGTTATGCAGTGCTAAGGAATTTATGCAAATTGGATTATTAAATTAATTTTCACATTATTGAGTATGCTAATTAAAATAATCAAATGATTGGTAAATGTAATTGTTGAAAATAAGTTATATCAGAAATAATGGTCATGAGGATGAGTCAGGTCTAGCAAGAATATGATCATGACTGACAAATTTTGCAAAGATTTCATTATCTAGGCAAGAAACAAATATTACCATATTTACTCCACTTTGGAATCCAAAAATAATTAACCTTATAGTTATGTCACATCAGTAAGAAGCACCATGTCAGGAGGGGGTGCCATGGTAATAGGGGGCACTATGTCAGGAGGGGGTGCCATGGTAATAGGGGTCACCATGTCAGGAGGGGTCACCATGTCAGTAGGGGATGCCATGGTAATAGGGGCACCATGTCAGGAGGGGGTGCCATGGTAATAGGGGGGAACCATGTCAGGAGGGGGTGCCATGGTAATAGGGGGAGCACCATGTCAGTAGGGGGTGCTATGGTAATGAGGGGCACCATGTCAGGAGGGGGTGCCATGGTAATAGGGTACCATGTCAGGAGGGGTCACCATGTCAGGAGGGGGTGCCATGGTAATAGGGGGCACCATGTCAGGAGGGGGTGCCATGGTAATAGGGGTCACCATGTCAGGAGGGGTCACCATGTCAGGAGGGGGTGCCATGGTAATAGGGGGGCACCATGTCAGGAGGGGGTGCCATGGTAATAGGGGCACCATGTCAGGAGGAGGTGCCATGGTAATAGGGGTCACCATGTCAGGAGGGGGTGCCATGGTAATAGGGGGGCACCATGTCAGGAGGGGGAGCCATGGTAATAGGGGGGTGCCATGGTAATAGGGGGGGCACCATGTCAGGAGGGGGTGCCATGGTAATAGGGGGGCACCATGTCAGGAGGGGGTGCCATGGTAATAGGGGGCACCATGTAAGGAGGGGTGCCATGGTAATAGGGGGGCACCATGTCAGGAGGGGGTGCCATGGTAATAGGGGGGCACCATGTCAGTAGGGGGTGCCATGGTAATAAGGGGCACCATATCAGGAGGGGGTGCCATGTCAGAGGGGTGTCATGTCAGTAAGGGGCACCATGTCAGTAAGGGGCGCCAGGCCTTGTGATTTTAGCTTTGGTCATTTTTGACAAGCTGTCAATATGATGAATGCAACCCAACCCTCTGAATCCAGAACATTAAATAATGTAGCAAATAAACATATTCCTATATTAAGAATTCCATGTACATGTAAACACATTACATAATTGATAAATAAAATGGCAATTTTTTTTTTTTAATTTCTTTTTTAATTTCTTTTTTTATAATAATGATGAATAATATGGTGAAAGTTATTTTTGATTAAAATAAATTATTAACAAGTCATGTGGAGTAGGCAGAGGATGATAATAAGGAGGTGTACGGTCCTGATAAAGGAGACTAAAGAGTTTAGCTTATTAACAGATGATTTGTGAGGAATTACTGGCAGTTTGTTATTAGGTTAGAGCCAGAGTCAGAAGCAATCACATGGGTCAGGGAGCATACATTGAACAATGTCTGTATTATACATCAGGGGATCTGTCATTAGTAGATAATTGCTAATTATTTTCCAGAACTGACTCATCCGTCTGTCAGAATGTGTACCACATACTGGTTAGCAGAGAATGCTGCAGCCTGGGAATTTGCATTGTCTTGTTTCAAGTTAAAATCTGCAAAAAAACATTTCAGCTTCAAGGGGGAGTTAAATTGGACAGGATTTCCTGTGTTGGAGGAAGGGAATGACTCATTGTAAGATAAACATTGACCAAAGTTTATCGAGGGATTCTTGCTATTTTTTATTCCTGTCAAAAGGGCGAACTCAAGAAATTCTACAACAGAAATGACTTTCTCATGAAAAAAAATCTAATAATATTCTCTCTAACTAAAGTAAAATTATTTAGTTGTGGTTATGTGGAATGAGTGAGAAAAAGTGGATACCATACACATCCCATAATATAATGTACATGCTCTTTGGTATTTAATAAAAGCTTTTGCTCCTATGCGGAAATAAAGAGGCAAAAATAATTAAATAGACTAATTTAGTAAGACCTTCCTTTGCCTTAAAAATCAACATCTTTATGGAGAAAATTTCATATGTCCATTTGATATTATGTTTATTATTGATATATTAAATTATTGATGATATTTGTTATAATATTTGAGCTGCAATCAGATGTGACAGATCCCAGGATTATATCATGGGGGACAAATAGTCCTCTGACACCACAGACAATCTTTGCTGAATATCTATAGATTATTCAGAGCAGAATTTCCTTTCCTACTTGAAGCCTTTGGGCCTGTCTTAGTAGTTTTGTTATTGTTTAAGCTTATTCTTCTAAAAAAATGGGATTTTCCTAAGTGTCCCTTGATGTAAATAAACAAAAGGAAAATAGGTTTTGAATTGTTTGCAAGTTCAATAAAAGTATTTATTTTTTGAAATAGGAAAATATATATATAATGTAAATATGATAGGACCAGGTCTTTGATGAAAAAAGCCATTCTGACAGAAGCTGGGAAGAATTGTTTGATGCTCCTGTATCAGAATTTCCCATAAAAGGACAACTTGGACAGTCTGAAATTAGTTGTGCTACGGCCGCAACAAGGATCAGAGACCTGGGATAAATTGAATTTGTCGTTTGTCAGAGGCAAGTGATTCACGTAGGAATGTTATTATGGAGCTTGGCATGATGGAATCAGATGATCTGGACTTGATAGTCCAGTCCTTGTAGCTTTATGGTCATGTAAAGTGACTGAAATAGGCAGAAATGTTGCATAAATGTTGCTTGCTATTAGTCACATGAGGCAAGGTAGTATAGAAATGTGTCACAAGTTGCTGATCCTGGGACAGCGGGGCAAGGTAGAAAATACATGCTGATCTTAAAAGACCATTAATCAGACAGAGCATTTTGTGTAAAGCACTATTGCCATCAATGATTAAAAGATATTGGACACAGATATTCCCATCCCCTGTGATCCTATCATATGTTCCCATTCCAAATATTCCCAACCCATGTGATCCTATCACATGTTCCCATTTCAAATATTCCCATCCCTTATATTCTCATTGAGTCCCATTCCATGTACTCCTGTCCCATGTCTTCCCATCCTATATATTCCCATCCCATATACTCCTATCCCATATATTCTCATTACATATACCCCCATCCCATACATTCACATCCCATATACTCCCATCCCATATATTCATTCCCATTACATATACTCCCATCCCATATACTCCCATCCCATATATTCCCATTACATATACTCCCATCCCATATACTCCCATCCTATGTATTCCCATCCCAAATATTCCCATCCCATATTTTCCTATACCATGTATTCGCATTACATATATTAATATCAAATGATTTGAAAACATGATCAGTGAATGGAGCTAGTAATAAGTAACTTTTCTGTGAAATTAAGAAGTGTTATTTTTTCATTTGATGACTTTCAAAATATTAGCATTTATATGTAGAAAAGAAAAACAAGAACATCTTGTATATATGTGTGATTGCAACTTAGTAAGGAAAAGGCAAGCTGCCCAAGAGTAGAAGTGATCAAATACTGAATGGTTTGGACTGGCTGAGGCAGATGTATTCCCTATCTTCCATTGAATTACACTTGAGTGTCAAGACTTTGTTAGGCCTTGAAATAGCATTTTGTGAAAAGAAAGAGAAACAAAATATTGAATCAGGTGAGATATACACATTGTCAGCAGTGAAGCTTAGGTGCAAATCTGATTGGTTGCTTGGAGAGACTACAGGTTCAGCAGTGAGGCTCAGGTGCAAATCTGATTGGTTGCCTGGAGAGGTTACAAGTTGACCTTGACACCAGGGGGAGGTGTGTGTCTCATCTCAGCCTACAGGGTCCTCCTGGGATAGGCAACACACCAGTTTGTCTATTGCTGGAAGAGCGTACAATACATCACTTCTGTGTAATATGTGAGAGATTTGGTTATTTCTGATCACATCATATCAGTGTCAGGCCATTTTGGATCTCATGAATTTGAAAATTACTCATTTGCCCATAACAATAACATTTTTACCCAAACTGAGTCGTTCAGGTGTCACAGTCTTCAGATGAATAAAGTTTTATTTCAAATATAAATGTTATCCCTCAGCCAATAATTGCTGGATAGTATTGTCATGCCAACTGTCTTTTATTCTCTCTGTCCTTCCATGCAACATCAACAGTTATTTTTTTTTTTTTTTTTTTTTTTTTCGCCAGGATGATCCCAAATGGATCTCCGACAGACTGTCACCACACGCTACTGCCCCCTAGTGGCAGTTTTTTTCCCACCTTACTTTCATCAGTATATTGGTTTTCTTTCAACCACTTTAAGAACATGTTTCACAAACCACTCACATGGACTCTGTGACATTATCACATTGACCACAAAGAAGAATCTCAGCAGGTAACCATGGTTAGTTCTGTCTCGAATCCAAAATATTCTGAACGCCGGACAAATCCCTGATGAGAGTTTCCCCATTTTTTCAGTATATATTCATAATATTAACAGTTATGATGTATTATCACATTGAGAAGAAAATTTATACAAGGTAACTTTCTTCTGACGTACTGAAAGTCTGTTGATAATGATTAATTCAACTGACCTTTCCCCCAGGTTAAATGACTCCCAAATCTTCATGTAAATGAAGTGTTTTGAATTATCTTTTTAGCCTTTCTCTTGTGCATCAATACCAGCTGATTTGGTGTTATTTAAAGTCCATTATAAATTACATAATATGCTTCGAAATGACACTTTAATATATCAATATCAAGTCATAATTGATACAAATAAAAATTGCTTTATGTTTTTCTGGTGTTTATTAATATTATGCTCTGTAGGTGTGTATTTATTGGGAATATGTATCTGTATTTTCAGATGTCACAATTTACGGAGAGTTGGACGGGAGTTCTGGGTCACCTCCCCAAACAAAAGTCGAATGTCAATCTCCTACTCAAACTACGAGCCAGACATCTTTCAAGCTGTGCTAACGTATGTCTATACAGGAAAGGTATGTCCAACATGAATGATTTTGATCTGTCCACATTAATGACCTTTCCAGCTCAATTAAAGTCTTTGTCAGGTCCGAAAGGCATCAGGCCCCGGGCCGTGGTGCAGTTGGTTAGAGCGACAGCTTATTAGCACCAGTTCCCATGTGGTGATCCAAAGGTCATGGGTTCGATCCCTGGCCATGCCGAGATTGAATTCATGATGCAATTTCACACATGAGCTGAGGCCCGTGCCTAAAGGGTTAACCCGTTGTCCTTGTAAATCTGTGGACTATATCTCCTACAAGTAGGTCTCATCACGAAATGACTGAAATAATGTTGAAAGTAATGTAAAACCTCAAACAAACCATCAGGCATCTTTCAACGGAACGTCATGCCCTAGTTTAGAGTGACAAGGATTCTGTTTTCAAATTATCAATTTATCAAAGATATGTCCAACATTTATGGTTTTGATTTGTTCATATTGATGACCTTTTCTGCACAATCAAAGGCTTTGTTTTTCGATCATGATGCATGATGGTAGTCATTGCCCTACACTTCAACTCACCCACAACTAGAACTCTGAACACCAGTTCAGAAGAAAAACTTCTCATCACTGAACTTCATACCAGGGAGGTGGAACATGGCTCAGTTGGTAAGATGTTTGCCTCCCATGGTAAAGGTTTGGGGTTTGAATCCTGATTGGGACATCTACATGTACTTTGTTCATGCTGCATGCTTGAGAAAGGCAGATATTTCCTAGACTATTATTTTGCATTCCATCAAATGCTTCATGACTGGTTATCAAAGGCTGTTGATTGTGTTATCATGTTTATGTGATAATGCAAAAGAAAGATCCCCAGTCATTGTTTGAAAAGAGTAGGGCACTGAATTCCGGTGACAGGCTTCTATCTGACCTTATATAGCCTAAACAGTGTATACATGTTATCTTAACATCATGCCAATCAAGGTAATAGTTCTATACAATCAAGGTAGTAATATATATATATTTGTAAAGATGTGATGAATACTTTGATACTAAATACAAGCCCTACAAGTCATTTTTACTGAGCTCATACATTTTTCTGCACCTTGTACAGCTGGAAGTACTGTCCCCATCATGATGATACAATGCTGCCATCTGGTGAACATTCAAAGCTCAGATGCAATCATAAAATATCTGATTTCACAGGTTTTTAAGCGCTAGAACTTTACAAATATACAAAAAAAGTGAAAACTCTTACCTTTCTGAATTTATAAACAGATATATTATAACTCTGAGAGTTATTTCTTGAAGTTTATCATCAAGTTTGTCTGAAATAATGCAGGCATAAAAATATATTCTTAAAAACGTGAACCTTGTGCATGTTCTCTTGTCTTTATTTTTGGACAACCAGAGTTATTTGCTTGAATGAGACACATCACCAGTTGTTGCAACTTCTGTTTTTTTACCCTCAGCCCCTGATGTAATCAGGCTGGGTAACATCCTTGTCATCGCGATAATTTGAGGTAGGTAGGTAACATCCTTGTCACCTACCTACCTCAAGTAGGTAACATCCTTGTCATCGCGATAATTTGAGAACAAATGATGGCAGCTTCATGAAACTTGACACACATAAGCATCTGGTGAAAACCTCGGACGAGTTCGATGGACGGCGACCTTGACCTATTTTTCAAGGTCACAGGGACAATTATGTGAAATCCCAAGAATTGCAATAACTTAAGAACAAATGATGGCAGCTTTATGAGATTTGACACACATAAGCATCTGGTGAAGACCTCAGATTTTTTTCTATGAAACATGACCTTCATCTACTTTTCAAGGTCACAGGGACAATTATGTGAAATCATCCTTGTCATCGCGATAACTTGAGAACAAAGGATGACAGCTTCATGAAATTTGACACACATAAGCATCTGGTGAAAACCTTGAATGAGTTCGATGGACGGTGACCTTGACCTATTTTTCAAGGTCACAGGGACAATTATGTGAAATCCCAAGAATTGCAATAACTTAAGAACAAATGATGGCAGCTTTATGAGATTTGACACACATAAGCATCTGGTGAAGACCTCAGATTTTTTTCTATGAAACATGACCTTCATCTACTTTTCAAGGTCACAGGGACAATTATGTGAAATCATCCTTGTCATCGCGATAACTTGAGAACAAATGATGACAGCTTCATGAAATTTGACACACATAAGCATCTGGTGAAAACCTTGAATGAGTTCGATGGACGGTGACCTTGACCTATTTTTCAAGGTCACAGGGACAATTATGTGAAATCCCAAGAATCGCAATAACTCAAGAACGAATGATGGCAGCTATATGAGATTTGACATACATAAGCATCTGGTGAAGATCTCATAATTTTTTCTATGAAACATGACCTTCATCTCATTTTCAAGGTCACAGGGACAATTATGTGAAATCATCCTTGTCATCGTGATAACTCAAGAACAAATGATGGCAGCTCATGAAACTTGACACACATAAGCATCAGGTGAAAACCTCGGACGAGTTCAGTGGACGGCGACCTTCACCTACTTTTCAAGGTCACAGGGACAATTATGTGAAATCATCCTTGTCATTGTGATAATTCAAGAACAAATAATGGCAGCTTCATTAAACTTGACACACATAAGCATCTGGTGAAAACCTCGGACGAGACCGATGGACGGTGACCTTGACCTATTTTTCAAGGTCACAGGGACAATTATGTGAAATCCCTAGAATCACAATAACTCTAGAACAAATGATGGCAGCTTTATGAGATTTGACACACAAGCAACTGTTGAAGACCTCAGACATTTCTCTATGGAACATGACCTTCACCTACTTTTCAAGGTCACAGTGACAATTATGTGAAATCCCTATCATTGCTATAACTCGAGAACGAATGATGGCAGCTTTATGAGACTTGACACACATAAGCATCTGGTGAAGACCTCAGTGAAGACCTTCACCTACTTTTCAAGGTCACAGGAACAATTATGTGGTGCGGTGACGTTTTGTTCACTAATATTGTGTGGAGCGAATGTTGTGCAATAAGTTACCAGGGCTGAGGGTTGATGCATCTCTGATGCCTATGTTTAAAGATTTCTTTCAATAGTATTTTCTCAAACTAACACATTTTATCAAGGAAAGTTTATTCTACCTGTAAAACATTTTTAAACAACAATTTTACAGCATCTCCATGTGCAGTAAAACATTTTTCCACCAGGTGTCTCTCCAAGTTGTCATTTCTGTTAATGCTGCCATTAAAATATGGAGGCTACAAAACATGATTTCAAGATATAATCATGGATTTTAAAATTTGAGGAACTTGGTCATGAGGCCAGCCTTGAGTATGTGCTCAAAGAGAAAATGTAAACCAATTGTTGACTTTCAAATAGAATGATGCTAAATGAGGGCAAAACTGAGGAATCTATGGAATAAAATGCTACCTGGTGGTAACTTAAACAATGCCACCTGGTGGAGGAATAATTTGTGAGCTGAAATGGTGATATGTTTTAGTTTTGTTGCAGATCATTCTTCAGGACCTAACAGTTTTCACTGTGCTTGCGATCGCTCAGGAGCTGGGCATTCCGGCGTTAGAGGAGGGATGTGAACGGCACATCTCAGGGACACTCTCGGTGCACAATGCGTGCGGATTCTACGCCGCCGCCGTACAGATGGAAGACGAACTCAGTCTGCAAGGTGAAGACAAACAGGAGAAAAATTGAAAAAGTTATATGTTCTCAACAGGGAATGTAGTGATGGAGTCAGTGGTGTCTCATTGGCAGTGAAAATTAATTAATAAAGAATCAATGTGATTAACAGGATTAAAGAATGGAAAGTTGGAGATGATTGAGGCAATGCAGGAAACTTCCAGAGCCTTTTAGTAATCAACCCGTCTGTCCATCCATCCTGGTTGTCCAGATTTCTGTCCATCCACTTTTTGATTCTCTGAGTATCTGGGATTTTTTTAAAAATTATTTCTGTGAATAAAAGTTTAAGAGTTACAGTTTACAACAGTTACTGTGGAACATATATTAGTTGTTTAGACCAGATGCAACTGCAGCAAATTTTAAACAAATGGATCATTTAATGATTTATTATCAGATTTTAGAAAAGTTAATGTAATTAATTTATCATTTGTTTTTATCTCCAATCACCTCCAGCACCTCCTAAACTTTCCCACCAGGGGTACGCATATATATTTATGGTTACCGGTGTGATTTATAATTTGCAAATTTGCAACAACACATTAATTTAGATTAAGATGTTTTATTCCAAATACAACAAATTTGGACCAAATATATCAATTAGCGTAGATAGTGGAATAGTACATGTATCACACAAGAAACCAGCTGAATGGGACAAGCTGAGATAACATAAAGATAAATAATACAATTATTATGAAATAAAGGAGGTTACCAGAAAGGCTGGCAAGCCTGTCAAGTTGGTCATCTACAGTAATAAATTAAAACTAGTATATATGGGTAGAACAACTGCAAACTGCTTATATCACAGTAAATATTATAGTACTGCACATTATTTGTGTATGATTACATCAAATTTGCAGCAAGACCTAATAATAGGATAAATTTAAGTACAGTTGTTTAGTAGACTTAATAATTTTTGATAATATTAAGTTGCAGTTTTTTGTGTGAATTAATTGAAATGTAAATGTAATATATCATCACAAATGTATCCAATAGTATAGAATCATTTCTATTGTTAATGTGGGCATCACAGAACGTCACTAAAGTTTCCTTTGAAACAGTGCCTCATGTGACAAATTTAGCACATTACAGCTAGTTATTTCTGTAAAATATCAGTTAACAGATGGAATTCTTCTAACGTCAGAATTGCATGCAAATGATATGATACCTGTTTGCAGATTTCCGCGAGCCCGAGCACAGATTTTCTCAGACTTGTGCTAAGTATATTGAAGAGAATGCAGAACAGATAACGAAAACTGAAGGATGGTTGGAGCTACCCAAGTCGGTCATTACCAAACTCCTCACCTCAGATTCAGTGAGTTTTACTCATTAAATGAACTATAATCTAATTTTGAGGAAAAAGAAACAAAAATTATTTATTGGTTATCAAAATATTTGCCTTTTATTTTATTTTATAATTGATATTTTCAAAGGTCAGTAAAACTGATCTGACCCAGACAATGTCATAGTTCTCTGGTGGAGTGCTATTATTGAGGCTCTGAAAGGTAAAATGACAATATAAAATATCAAAATTAGTTTGTGAGATTATCAAAGGCATTGTCCTTTGACTAGTGCCAGTGTGACATCAAACAGTGCTAATCTACAATGTACTTTGAGCCTTGTCCTCGGTCACAATGAGTTCTTGCTATCCATATTTACCCATCACGTGAATCAGACTTCTGCTGTAATAATTTATAATATATTCTGTTGTAATATATCATAATGGTCAAAATAAACCAAATAGCATGATTACTTCACAATACCTTTAAATGAAAAATAGCTCAAGATGAGAAATGTTTTGTGATAAAGTTTTTGAAACAGCAATTTCATGTGCTTTCGATAGACTCCCAAAAGAAGAAATATTGCATATTTGAAGGTAAATTATCATTTAATCCTGATGGAATCACCAAGACAATTTTTATTAAAAGATTAAGCTTTCAAATCATTAAGCTTTCAAATGAATTATTTATGATGCAAGGAAATTCAGTCTTTCACTATGAAAACAATATACATGCAGTGAATATACCGGTACAAACAATTCCTAACCTTGGACATATTCCATGTTAAAATGAATATTTCCATGCTATTATGAATAATCTCTGCTAGCCATTTTTCAGGATTTCTTTCAAACAGATACTTACATTTACAATGCAAATGCAAATATTTTTAAATATAATTGTAAAAACTTCAAGTAAATTGGTCTTAAAACTTGTTAATGGGATAATAATTTTAACAGATTTAAAGTTAATCTATTTGAGATCGTAAAAGTGTGGTCAAGTGATAATTTTTAAATGCGAAACTAATATCACTGAATGTTGATGATTCAGTTTGCCTTAGAGGAGGAGGAGGTATGGCGGGCCGTGCTGTGCTGGGCCAAGTATCATGCTGGAGTTCCCCTAGAGAGGGCGCCACCAGCTTGGAATGTTCACGAGAAGGCCTTAGTGTGCCAGGTAAGCAGTCTGTCAATGATGGGCACGCTTCTCATGTTGGGTTTATCCAGGATAGACCTATCCTATCCTGGATAGACCGATCCTGACCATTATGATCCATGATGGATCTATCCAGGATGGGTCTATCCTTGTATGTTGGGTCTATCAATGATGGATCTATTCCTGGGTCTATCAATGGTGGATCTATTCCTGGGTCTATCAATGATGGGCCTATTCCTGGGTCTATCAATGATGGGCCTATTCCTGGGTCTATCAATGATGGTCTATTCCTGGGTCTATCAATGATGGTCTATTCCTGGGTCTATCAATGGTGGATCTATTCCTGGGTCTATCAATGATGGGCCTATTCCTGGGTCTATCAATGATGGTCTATTCCTGGGTCTATCAATGATGGGTCTATTCCTGGGTCTATCAATGATGTGCCATTCCATAAACTTTCTTTTCTCATATCTCTGGTCATCACATTTAAAATGTTTGCATGCAATTAATTCAAGACTTGTCACTGACTTAATTCGTGAAATTGTTACAGGCCCTGTCAGGGGTGATCAACCATGTCAAACTGCTGCTAATTGATAGCACAGTGTTTGCAGAGGAGGTGGAGCCTACAGGGGCCGTCCCTATGGAACTTTCTCTGGAAAGGTGAAGATGAATACCCAGACTGTGTGAAAACACTTCTGACCGACTTGCTTCTTAGCATGTGCTTAGTAACATGTTCCATGTTTGTGGTCATTGATATATTAGAAATAAAATCTTTTTCTCTCACAAAAATTCTGTCTTTTACAAGTGTGAGGTCATAGTTCAAACAGATATAAGTATTTTGTAAGTTCCTTGTGAAACCATTTGGCAAGTTTTGTGATGTTTAAAATTGTTAAATATTTTTGTGATTTCAGGTACCGGTTTGCAGCTGTTCCGGACAAGTTCAGCCAGACACAAGACAAAAGACTACGGCCGCGAGTCAGCCACAAGCTGTTCCAGGGAACTCAAATATTGACCAATGACAAGCTACAATACCAGAGGCTGCTGAACACATGGTGAGTGATATGTGAAAGGTTCCGGGTCACGTACTCTCCTTTGCATCGGACTCAGTATAACACCCTCTCCGATTATGCAATGAGATATGTTCAAATAGGCCCGTTCCATTAGCCCCGCCCCTTGAATGTAACCAGGTGCATGTGCACGATACGATGACGTAACTCAATTCTATAGCTCATTAATATTCATGAGCGCCCAAATAGTACGACATTTGGTCGCGTCATCGCTAGGCCTATATTGAAGAGGCCTAGTAAAGCTGGGTACGGGTCAGGGCAAATAAGTGCAAGAGAAGTTACTTTCAGATCACCTTAAATGAACCTTGGAAAAAAAACTTGTTTGAAGTTTCTCCTGATTATGGTCAAAGACCTGATTATCTGTTTAAGGGTTTGACACCTCAAGCCTAAGTTCTTACCCCTCAGCAGAATTTTCTGAAGGGGTATTGTCGGAGCCTGCACCACCTGTCTGTTTTTTAGAACCAATAATTGAGAAGAAATAGGGTCTGATTCTTGAAACTTAAACTTTCAATCATGTTAAATTTACAACATATAACAAGATAACATTACCAAAATTAGACCATGGATGCACTTTATCAATAGTTCAAATTGATTTGTTAATCAGTGACCTTGACCTATTTTTTAAGATCATGAAACCCAATCCGTGAAAATCTTATATAGGCCATAAGTTGACAACAAATAGAAATAGCATTACCAAACATAGTTGCATCCAATCAATGTCGCACAATGGTGTGCTTGTCAGTGAACTTGACCTACATTTTTATTTCATGTGATCCATTCTTCAAAATCTTGTGAACATGATCAATTGACATCAAATAGAAGTACCATAAAGCAAACCATGGTTGCATTAGTCTTAGGTGGCGTCCCCTTGTTTTTGACCTATCTGAGTTCCTATGTCATGTGACCAAACTTCAGCCATGAATGCATCATAGCCCTAACTATTTACTTGATCCACTGTTGCTTGATGCCAAATGTTTAGCAGGCTCCTAATGGTATCTTTTATAAAGGTTCGGGGAGTCGAAGCAGGTCTGGAGGCTGCTGTATCGGGCTTCAAGGGACGGATTCAGTGCTGAGCAGTTTCATGGACACTGTGATGGACACTCCCCGACATTTGTCATCGTCCTGGTGAGTGTCTTAATATCATATGATCCTTTCTTTTTGATGTCCCAGGCAGAAATGTTACAATAGAATGGTGCATGTGCAAGATTTGGACATGTAGAGGCATACTATTTTAGCCAGAATGAAAAGAAATATATATATATTCTTAAATATAGGAGTGTAACATTTTAACCAGAAGAATAAATTGAATTAAAGAGTTCTTTCCAGACTGATTTCTAAAGTGGTTATTGTAAATCTTCTTGTGGTTAATGTAAATCTTCTTTAACTGAATGTTTTGGTTAATGTTGTGATGTTTCAGGGGACAACAGGTAACATTTGTGGTGGTTACAGCGACGTGCCGTGGACCAGCAAAACCTCCACGAGAGGGCGCTACATACCATCTAATAAGTAAGTCAACCATACGTATCTGGCCAAATCATAGACAAAACCTCCACGAGAGGGCGCTATATACCATCTAATAAGTAAGTCAACCATGCCTATCCTGCCAAATCATAGACAAAACCTCCACGAGAGGGCGCTACATACCATCTAACAAGTAAGTCAACCATGCCTATCCTGCCAAATCATAGACAAAACCTCCACGAGAGGGCGCTACATACCATCTAACAAGTAAGTCAACCATGCCTATCCTGCCAAATCATAGACAAAACCTCCACGAGAGGGCGCTACATACCATCTAACAAGTAAGTCAACCATGCCTATCCTGCCAAATCATAGACAAAACCTCCACGAGAGGGCGCTACATACCATCTAATAAGTAAGTCAACCATGCCTATCCTGCCAAATCATAGAAAAAACCTCCACGAGAGGGCGCTACATACCATCTAACAAGTAAGTCAACCATGCCTATCCTGCCAAATCATAGACAAAACCTCCACGAGAGGGCGCTACATACCATCTAACAAGTAAGTCAACCATGCCTATCCTGCCAAATCATAGACAAAACCTCCACGAGAGGGCGCTACATACCATCTAATAAGTAAGTCAACCATGCCTATCCTGCCAAATCATAGACAAAACCTCCACGAGAGGGCGCTACATACCATCTAACAAGTAAGTCAACCATGCCTATCCTGCCAAATCATAGACAAAACCTCCACGAGAGGGCGCTACATACCATCTAACAATTAAGTCAACCATGCCTATCCTGCCAAATCATAGACAAAACCTCCACGAGAGGGCGCTACATACCATCTAACAAGTAAGTCAACCATGCCTATCCTGCCAAATCATAGACAAAACCTCCACGAGAGGGCGCTACATACCATCTAACAAATAAGTCAACCATGCCTATCCTGCCAAATCATAGACAAAACCTCCACGAGAGGGCGCTACATACCATCTAACAAGTAAGTCAACCATGCCTATCCTGCCAAATCATAGAATTATTACATTTTATCAGACTGAGTGTTCATGTCATCCCTCAAACAATTGCTTATCTGTTTATACTTTGTTATTCTCTGCTCTAGGCCTTGAGTTTCAACATATGTGATCCACCAGGTGCCTCTTGTATAATACAAAATGCATGCTGGGAGAGAAATATAGACATCAATGTTATCTATGTGAAGATTGGTCCTGATATGATGTCATCTATACTTTTAGAGCATTCCTGTTCACCTTAGTGAACCAGCAAGGAGTGAGTCCCACCAAGTACAGCATCGTCATTCCTCAGTATGCCACCGTCCACCATCCCAGGTGAGTTCAAACCTAATATATGTATGCATATATCCCTACAGTTCCCCTCCTTAGACCGTAATCCAAGGGATAAAATATAGGGATATTCCATTGCCAGGGATGGAAATTTTAAGCTAAGCCTCTCTCACTATATATATATCTATCTGAGATGAGCTCCGACCTATTATTTATGAAATTCAATATGTCCCTTCAGTTCCCCTGAATTTCCTGAGATGAGCTCAGACTTAATAGATATATGCATATATCCCTTCAGTTCCCCTCCTTAGACTGAATTTCCTGAGATGAGCTCAGACCTAATATATATGAAATGAATATATCCCTTCAGTTCCCCTTCTCTGACCTAATATTTATGCACATATCCCTTCAGTTCCCCTCCATAGAGTGATTGTGATGTTTTTAGGAGAGACAGAACCTGAATGAGAGGCACTATATGGGAGACATGACCTGCATTTGGTTTACTGTCTAATGATGCTCTGAGATTATTTTAATTAATAAAATCCAAGAAATATGGACATTATGTCATTAATAATTAATAAAATCCAAGAAATATGGACATTATGTCATTAAATGTCAGATTCCAAAATTATTTGTGTGCCATAGGTTCAATCACTATCACTAAAATATTATTATGTTTTAAATCATCCAAGCTACTTTATTGTCACAAAATATTTATTTATTCTACTAATATTTAAGTCTTAAAACCACACTATTATGTGAGGCAAAAAGGTATCTTGGAACAAAAAAATATTTTTGGAGTAACACAGTAGCAAGCAGCTTTTAAGGTGTACCAAGGACCTCTCTCTCATATCAGACCCTGCCACCAATGATAACACGGTGTGCACAGGATCGGCTGCAAGTCATGACTACTCATAAAGATCTGACTAAGAACTGATTGGTGATAGAATAAGTGACTATTCATACAGATTATTATTGGTTAGCGTCTCAGTCAATTAACTGATGACAGGTCATGACCTTAGATTGTTCCGTTCTGATTGTATGATATTTTGATAGGTGAGACTCCCATGCATGACTGGACATGGTGATTCAGATTTCAAACAAGGCCAAAACAGAGCAATGATGGCAGAGGTAGTAAGAAGTACTGAAGTAACACAGAAGATGCGTGGAGTGGTACATAGTAACACTGTGATCACTGAGACAGAGGATGCAGGGAGTGTTACATAGTAACACTGTGATCACTGAGACAGAAGATGCAGGGAGTGGTACATAGTAACACTGTGATCACTGAGACAGAGGATGCAGGGAGTGGTACATAGTAACACTGTTATCACTGAGACAGAGGATGCAGGGAGTGGTACCTAGTAACACTGTGATCACTGAGACAGAAGATGCAGGGAGTGGTACCTAGTAACACTGTGATCACTGAGACAGAGGATGCAGGGAGTGGTACATAGTAACACTGTGATCACTGAGACAGAAGACGCAGGGAGTGGTACATAGTAACACTGTGATCACTGAGACAGAGGATGCAGGGAGTGGTACCTAGTAACACTGTGATCACTGAGACAGAGGGTGCAGGGAGTGGTACCTAGTAACACTGTGATCACTGAGACAGAGGGTGCAGGGAGTGGTACATAGTAACACTGTGATCACTGAGACAGAGGGTGCAGGGAGTGTTACCTAGTAACACTGTGATCACTGAGACAGAGGATGCAGGAAGTGGTACATAGTAACACTGTGATCACTGAGACAGAGGATGCAGGGAGTGGTACATAGTAACACTGTGATCACTGAGACAGAGGATGCAGGGAGTGGTACCTAGTAACACTGTGATCACTGAGACAGAGGGTGCAGGGAGTGGTACCTAGTAACACTGTGATCACTGAGACAGAGGATGCAGGGAGTGGTACCTAGTAACACTGTGATCACTGAGACAGAGGATGCAGGGAGTGGTACCTAGTAACACTGTGATCACTGAGACAGAGGATGCAGGGAGTGGTACATAGTAACACTGTGATCACTGAGACAGAGGATGCAGGGAGTGGTACCTAGTAACACTGTGATCACTGAGACAGAGGGTGCAGGGAGTGGTACATAGTAACACTGTGATCACTGAGACAGAGGATGCAGGGAGTGGTACATAGTAACACTGTGATCACTGAGACAGAGGGTGCAGGGAGTGGTACCTAGTAACACTGTGATCACTGAGACAGAGGATGCAGGGAGTGGTACCTAGTAACACTGTGATCACTGAGACAGAGGATGCAGGGAGTGGTACATAGTAACACTGTGATCACTGAGACAGAGGATGCAGGGAGTGGTACATAGTAACACTGTGATCACTGAGACAGAGGATGCAGGGAGTGGTACATAGTAACACTGTGATCACTGAGACAGAGGATGCAGGGAGTGGTACATAGTAACACTGTGATCACTGAGACAGAGGATGCAGGGAGTGGTACATAGTAACACTGTGATCACTGAGACAGAAGATGCAGGGAGTGTTACATAGTAACACTGTGATCACTGAGACAGAGGATGCAGGGAGTGTTACATAGTAACACTGTGATCACTGAGACAGAGGATGCAGGGAGTGGTACCTAGTAACACTGTGATCACTGAGACAGAGGATGCAGGGAGTGGTACATAGTAACACTGTGATCACTGAGACAGAGGATGCAGGGAGTGGTACATAGTAACACTGTGATCACTGAGACAGAGGATGCAGGGAGTGTTACATAGTAACACTGTGATCACTGAGACAGAGGATGCAGGGAGTGGTACATAGTAACACTGTGATCACTGAGACAGAAGATGCAGGGAGTGTTACATAGTAACACTGTGATCACTGAGACAGAGGATGCAGGGAGTGGTACATAGTAACACTGTGATCACTGAGACAGAGGATGCAGGGAGTGGTACATAGTAACACTGTGATCACTGAGACAGAAGATGCAGGGAGTGGTACCTAGTAACACTGTGATCACTGAGACAGAGGATGCAGGGAGTGGTACCTAGTAACACTGTGATCACGGAGACAGAAGATGCAGGGAGTGTTACATAGTAACACTGTGATCACTGAGACAGAGGATGCAGGGAGTGGTACATAGTAACACTGTGATCACTGAGACAGAGGGTGCAGGGAGTGGTACCTAGTAACACTGTGATCACTGAGACAGAGGATGCAGGGAGTGGTACATAGTAACACTGTGATCACTGAGACAGAGGGTGCAGGGAGTGGTACATAGTAACACTGTGATCACTGAGACAGAGGGTGCAGGGAGTGGTACATAGTAACACTGTGATCACTGACACAGAGGATGCAGGGAGTGGTACATAGTAACACTGTGATCACTGAGACAGAGGATGCAGGGAGTGGTACATAGTAACACTGTGATCACTGAGACAGAGGATGCAGGGAGTGGTACATAGTAACACTGTGATCACTGAGACAGAGGATGCAGGGAGTGTTACATAGTAACAATGTGATCACTGAGACAGAGGGTGCAGGGAGTGGTACATAGTAACACTGTGATCACTGACACAGAGGATGCAGGGAGTGGTACATAGTAACACTGTGATCACGGAGACAGAAGATGCAGGGAGTGTTACATAGTAACACTGTGATCACTGAGACAGAGGGTGCAGGGAGTGGTACATAGTAACACTGTGATCACTGAGACAGAGGGTGCAGGGAGTGGTACATAGTAACACTGTGATCACTGACACAGAGGATGCAGGGAGTGGTACATAGTAACACTGTGATCACTGAGACAGAGGGTGCAGGGAGTGGTACATAGTAACACTGTGATCACTGAGACAGAGGATGCAGGGAGTGGTACATAGTAACACTGTGATCACTGAGACAGAGGGTGCAGGGAGTGGTACCTAGTAACACTGTGATCACTGACACAGAGGATGCAGGGAGTGGTACATAGTAACACTGTGATCACTGAGACAGAGGATGCAGGGAGTGGTACCTAGTAACACTGTGATCACTGAGACAGAGGATGCAGGGAGTGGTACCTAGTAACACTGTGATCACTGAGACAGAGGGTGCAGGGAGTGGTACCTAGTAACACTGTGATCACTGAGACAGAGGGTGCAGGGAGTGGTACATAGTAACACTGTGATCACTGAGACAGAGGATGCAGGGAGTGGTACCTAGTAACACTGTGATCACTGAGACAGAGGATGCAGGGAGTGGTACCTAGTAACACTGTGATCACTGAGACAGAGGATGCAGGGAGTGGTACATAGTAACACTGTGATCACTGAGACAGAGGGTGCAGGGAGTGGTACATAGTAACACTGTGATCACTGAGACAGAGGATGCAGGGAGTGGTACATAGTAACACTGTGATCACTGAGACAGAGGGTGCAGTGATCACTGAGACAGAGGGTGCAGGGAGTGGTACATAGTAACAGTGTGATCACTGAGACAGAGGGTGCAGGGAGTGGTACATAGTAACACTGTGATCACTGAGACAGAGGATGCAGGGAGTGGTACCTAGTAACACTGTGATCACTGAGACAGAGGATGCAGGGAGTGGTACATAGTAACACTGTGATCACTGAGACAGAGGGTGCAGTGATCACTGAGATAGAGGGTGCAGGGAGTGGTACATAGTAACACTGTGATCACTGAGACAGAGGGTGCAGTGATCACTGAGACAGAGGGTGCAGGGAGTGGTACATAGTAACACTGTGATCACTGAGACAGAGGGTGCAGGGTGTGGTACATAGTAACACTGTGATCACTGAGACAGAGGATGCAGGGAGTGGTACCTAGTAACACTGTGATCACTGAGACAGAGGATGCAGGGAGTGGTACATAGTAACACTGTGATCACTGAGATAGAGGGTGCAGGGAGTGGTACATAGTAACACTGTGATCACTGACACAGAGGATGCAGGGAGTGGTACATAGTAACACTGTGATCACTGAGACAGAGGATGCAGGGAGTGGTACCTAGTAACACTGTGATCACGGAGACAGAAGATGCAGGGAGTGTTACATAGTAACACTGTGATCACTGAGACAGAGGATGCAGGGAGTGGTACATAGTAACACTGTGATCACTGAGACAGAGGGTGCAGGGAGTGGTACCTAGTAACACTGTGATCACTGAGACAGAGGATGCAGGGAGTGGTACATAGTAACACTGTGATCACTGAGACAGAGGGTGCAGGGAGTGGTACATAGTAA
Source organism: Amphiduros pacificus (assembly GCA_949316495.1). Classification (NCBI taxonomy): domain Eukaryota; kingdom Metazoa; phylum Annelida; class Polychaeta; order Phyllodocida; family Hesionidae; genus Amphiduros; species Amphiduros pacificus. The sequence continues at coordinate 15,602,363 of OX439011.1, read as the reverse complement.
CACTGTGATCACTGAGACAGAGGATGCAGGGAGTGGTACATAGTAACACTGTGATCACTGAGACAGAGGGTGCAGGGAGTGGTACCTAGTAACACTGTGATCACTGACACAGAGGATGCAGGGAGTGGTACATAGTAACACTGTGATCACTGAGACAGAGGATGCAGGGAGTGGTACCTAGTAACACTGTGATCACTGAGACAGAGGATGCAGGGAGTGGTACCTAGTAACACTGTGATCACTGAGACAGAGGGTGCAGGGAGTGGTACCTAGTAACACTGTGATCACTGAGACAGAGGGTGCAGGGAGTGGTACATAGTAACACTGTGATCACTGAGACAGAGGATGCAGGGAGTGGTACCTAGTAACACTGTGATCACTGAGACAGAGGATGCAGGGAGTGGTACCTAGTAACACTGTGATCACTGAGACAGAGGATGCAGGGAGTGGTACATAGTAACACTGTGATCACTGAGACAGAGGGTGCAGGGAGTGGTACATAGTAACACTGTGATCACTGAGACAGAGGGTGCAGTGATCACTGAGACAGAGGGTGCAGGGAGTGGTACATAGTAACAGTGTGATCACTGAGACAGAGGGTGCAGGGAGTGGTACATAGTAACACTGTGATCACTGAGACAGAGGATGCAGGGAGTGGTACCTAGTAACACTGTGATCACTGAGACAGAGGATGCAGGGAGTGGTACATAGTAACACTGTGATCACTGAGACAGAGGGTGCAGTGATCACTGAGATAGAGGGTGCAGGGTGTGGTACATAATAACACTGTGATCACTGAGACAGAGGGTGCAGTGATCACTGAGACAGAGGGTGCAGGGAGTGGTACATAGTAACACTGTGATCACTGAGACAGAGGGTGCAGGGAGTGGTACATAGTAACACTGTGATCACTGAGACAGAGGATGCAGGGAGTGGTACCTAGTAACACTGTGATCACTGAGACAGAGGATGCAGGGAGTGGTACATAGTAACACTGTGATCACTGAGATAGAGGGTGCAGGGAGTGGTACATAGTAACACTGTGATCACTGAGACAGAGGATGCAGGGAGTGGTACCTAGTAACACTGTGATTACTGAGACAGAGGGTGCAGGGAGTGGTACATAGTAACACTGTGATCACTGAGACAGAGGGTGCAGTGATCACTGAGACAGAGGGTGCAGTGATCACTGAGACAGAGGGTGCAGGGAGTGGTACCTAGTAACACTGTGATCACTGAGACAGAGGGTGCAGGGAGTGGTACATAGTAACACTGTGATCACTGAGACAGAGGATGCAGGGAGTGGTACATAGTAACACTGTGATCACTGAGACAGAGGGTGCAGGGAGTGGTACATAGTAACACTGTGATCACTGAGACAGAGGGTGCAGGGAGTGGTACATAGTAACACTGTGATCACTGAGACAGAGGGTGCAGTGATCACTGAGACAGAGGGTGCAGGGAGTGGTACATAGTAACACTGTGATCACTGAGACAGAGGGTGCAGGGAGTGGTACCTAGTAACACTGTGATCACTGAGACAGAGGGTGCAGGGAGTGGTACATAGTAACACTGTGATCACTGAGACAGAGGGTGCAGGGAGTGGTACCTAGTAACACTGTGATCACTGAGACAGAGGGTGCAGGGAGTGGTACATAGTAACACTGTGATCACTGAGACAGAGGGTGCAGTGATCACTGAGACAGAGGATGCAGGGAGTGGTACATAGTAACACTGTGATCACTCAGACAGAGGATGCAGGGAGTGGTACATAGTAACACTGTGATCACTGAGACAGAGGATGCAGGGAGTGGTACATAGTAACACTGTGATCACTGAGACAGAGGATGCAGGGAGTGGTACATAGTAACACTGTGATCACTGAGACAGAGGGTGCAGTGATCACTGAGACAGAGGGTGCAGGGAGTGGTACATAGTAACACTGTGATCACTGAGACAGAGGGTGCAGGGAGTGGTACATAGTAACACTGTGATCACTGAGACAGAGGATGCAGGGAGTGGTACATAGTAACACTGTGATCACTGAGACAGAGGGTGCAGGGAGTGGTACATAGTAACACTGTGATCACTGAGACAGAGGGTGCAGGGAGTGGTACATAGTAACACTGTGATCACTGAGACAGAGGGTGCAGTGATCACTGAGACAGAGGGTGCAGGGAGTGGTACATAGTAACACTGTGATCACTGAGACAGAGGGTGCAGGGAGTGGTACCTAGTAACACTGTGATCACTGAGACAGAGGGTGCAGGGAGTGGTACATAGTAACACTGTGATCACTGAGACAGAGGGTGCAGGGAGTGGTACCTAGTAACACTGTGATCACTGAGACAGAGGGTGCAGGGAGTGGTACATAGTAACACTGTGATCACTGAGACAGAGGGTGCAGTGATCACTGAGACAGAGGATGCAGGGAGTGGTACATAGTAACACTGTGATCACTCAGACAGAGGATGCAGGGAGTGGTACATAGTAACACTGTGATCACTCAGACAGAGGATGCAGGGAGTGGTACATAGTAACACTGTGATCACTGAGACAGAGGATGCAGGGAGTGGTACATAGTAACACTGTGATCACTGAGACAGAGGATGCAGGGAGTGGTACCTAGTAACACTGTGATCACTGAGACAGAGGGTGCAGGGAGTGGTACCTAATAACACTGTGATCACTGTGACAGAGGGTGCAGGGAGTGGTACATAGTAACACTATGATCACTGAGACAGAGGGTGCAGTGATCACTGAGACAGAGGGTGCAGGGAGTGGTACATAGTAACACTGTGATCACTGAGACAGAGGGTGCAGGGAGTGGTACCTAATAACACTGTGATCACTGTGACAGAGGGTGCAGGGAGTGGTACATAGTAACACTATGATCACTGAGACAGAGGGTGCAGTGATCACTGAGACAGAGGGTGCAGGGAGTGGTACATAGTAACACTGTGATCACTGAGACAGAGGGTGCAGGGAGTGGTACCTAATAACACTGTGATCACTGAGACAGAGGATGCAGGGAGTGGTACATAGTAACACTGTGATCACTGAGACAGAGGATGCAGGGAGTGTTACATAGTAACACTGTGATCACTGAGACAGAGGGTGCAGGGAGTGGTACATAGTAACACTGTGATCACTGAGACAGAGGGTGCAGGGAGTGGTACATAGTAACACTGTGATCACTGAGACAGAGGGTGCAGGGAGTGGTACATAGTAACACTGTGATCACTGAGACAGAGGGTGCAGGGAGTGGTACATAGTAACACTGTGATCACTGAGACAGAGGGTGCAGGGAGTGGTACATAGTAACACTATGATCACTGAGACAGAGGGTGCAGTGATCACTGAGACAGAGGGTGCAGGGAGTGGTACATAGTAACACTGTGATCACTGAGACAGAGGGTGCAGGGAGTGGTACCTAATAACACTGTGATCACTGAGACAGAGGGTGCAGGGAGTGGTACATAGTAACACTGTGATCACTGAGACAGAGGGTACAGGGAGTGGTAAATAGTAACACTGTGATCACTGAGACAGAGGGTGCAGGGAGTGGTACATAGTAACACTGTGATCACTGAGACAGAGGGTACAGGGAGTGGTAAATAGTAACACTGTGATCACTGAGACAGAGGGTGCAGGGAGTGGTACATAGTAACACTGTGATCACTGAGACAGAGGGTACAGGGAGTGGTACCTAGTAACACTGTGATCACTGAGACAGAGGGTGCAGTGATCACTGAGACAGAGGGTGCAGGGAGTGGTACATAGTAACACTGTGATCACTGAGACAGAGGGTGCAGGGAGTGGTACCTAATAACACTGTGATCACTGAGACAGAGGGTGCAGGGAGTGGTACATAGTAACACTGTGATCACTGAGACAGAGGGTGCAGGGAGTGGTACCTAATAACACTGTGATCACTGAGACAGAGGGTGCAGGGAGTGGTACCTAATAACACTGTGATCACTGAGACAGAGGGTGCAGGGAGTGGTACCTAATAACACTGTGATCACTGAGACAGAGGGTGCAGGGAGTGGTACCTAATAACACTGTGATCACTGAGACAGAGGATGCAGGGAGTGGTACATAGTAACACTGTGATCACTGAGACAGAGGGTGCAGGGAGTGGTACCTAATAACACTGTGATCACTGAGACAGAGGGTGCAGGGAGTGGTACCTAATAACACTGTGATCACTGAGACAGAGGGTGCAGGGAGTGGTATATATCTAGTGTCTGCCCTCGGCTTGACGAAGTGTCAAATCTGGTTGAGCCCTTCAACACAAACCTGCAGGCACTATGTGATGACAAGGAATGTGATTTCATAGACAACACCCCTATCTTTACCTTGGGAGATGGAAGCATAAATGATGGTTACCTGGCTGATGGAAAGGGGCCACATCTCACAAGAACAGGATTAAATAAGCTCAGCAAAAATCTGAAATTGAAAGTAAAAGGTGATATATCAGATGTCACAAATTACCATCAGCCAGCCAGAGGGAGCCACACCAGACCACCACCAGGTGGCACTGTTCGTAGATCACCACCAGGTGGCACCAGAAGACAACAAGGGCAAAACAAGGGATATAGGACAAATAGCAGAAATGATGACAGACACCAACGGTATGGCCTCCCAAATGTCAGATACAACTATAATGGATGTGTATTATGTAATGAGGGAGGACATAGCTCAGGTGAGTGCAGGCACCGCCATGAGGGCCCTGTAATCTGTCATCTCTGCCAGGAAGAAGGCCACAAAGCTAAGCACCATTGTCAGTCATACTAGGAGACTGGCAATGAAGAGAGGGCCGCAACTAAATATTCCCAACTCAGTTGGATCAACCCAAGAGACAATGAGAAGACAGAGGAGTACAAAGTAACTAGATTGCAACACATATGTGATTCTATTATTGCACAACAGGACATCATGCTATCCCATAGTGAGTGTGTAAGAGAAAATGATCACCCACAGACAGGACAAGACAACACAGACAGAAGACAGGTAGTCTCCAACACTACCTCAGATGACCCGTGGTATGAAATGAAAATGTACAGAGCCGCAAATGCCACAAATGTAATAATTGGCAGCCTGAATATTAATAGCATCAGAAATAAGTTCTTGCCCCTCAAAGAGATCTTCACATCAAATTATGTAGATATATTCACAATAAATGAGAGCAAGATAGATATCAGTTTCACATGTCAATTCAATGTACATGGTTTTAAGCTATATAGAGAGGACAGCACTTCCACAAGTGGAGGAATAATGACATGGGTGAGAAATGACATTCCACATAATAGGAGAGAGCAGATTGAAGAGAATAATGAGGCCATTCAAAGTCTGTGTGTAGAAGTGAACATAAGGAAGCAGAAATGGATGCATGTAGCAATATACAGATTACCAAATGCAAATATTGAGGCCTTTAGAGTTTCTCTTTCCAGAATGCTGGACAGAATATTCACAGAAACAGATATGATTATAGCAATTGGAGATTTCAATATTGACACTTTTAAGAGTGATGCAAAATCTACAACACTCAGTAATATTATGGAAATGTACAGCATGAAAAATATTGTTAAGGGAGCTACATGCTTCAAAGGACATAACCCAAGCCAAATAGATTTATGTCTGGTAACCAAGCCACGCAGATTCAACAAAGGTCTGAATTTCAACTGTGGTTTGAGTGATTGGCATCACGCAATCGTCACTTCAACTAAAATCACTGTACCAAAACGAAGTAAGAAATTGATAAAGTATCGAACATACAAAAACTTTGACAAAGAAAGGTTCATCAACGATATTAACAATATACCATTCCACATTATGGACATTTTTGATGACATCGATGACATGAATTGGGTGCACAGCAAACTCCTATTGGATGTTATAGATGAGCATGCACCCACAAAGGTCAAGTTTATGCAACAGCAACAGGCTCCACAAATGAACAGTGCTTTACGAAAGGCTATGTACCAAAAGCGCATGGCTCAAAATAAACACTGGATGTATAAACAAAATAATAAAATATGGAAGGATTTTAAGGAGAAAAGGAATTACAGTGTAAAATTAAGCAGAGACTCATTGAATCTATATTTCAAGAAAAAGTGCAGTGGAGGTCAACAGGATACAACATTCTGGGAGGCCGTTAGCCCATTCATAAGCAGTAAAAGTAGAGAAGATAATGTCATAATGTTGAGAGAAGGTGATGACATTCTGACAGACCCTCAGCAAGTGTGTGACACCTTTAATGAAGAATTTATAACAATGGCAGACAGCATAGGACTGAACGAGAACATAGAAAACATGGAACTAGATGAGATTAAGCACATGTATATGAATCATGAAAGTATTGTAAATATAAAAACACGATTTGAAGGGAACAGCTTTTCACTGCAAACAGTAACAGTAACAGATGTTCAAAAGCTCATGCACAAGCTTAACCCTCGGAAGGCCACAGGACATGACAACCTCCCGCCTAAACTCCTGCATATGGCTGGAGATGAGTTAGCCCCATCAGTTACATTTCTGATCAATGAAATGATAAAAAGCGCCAAATTTCCTCAAGATCAAAAATGTGCAGAACTTTCACCAGTATTCAAGAAAGACGATTGTTTAGACAAATCAAAATACAGGCCATTAAGCATTTTACCATGTATCTCAAAAATAATGGAGAGAATCATTGAAAGGCAAAGTACTACATATTTTAATGATATCCTGGAAAGATTGGTTTCAGCATACCGTAGAAACCACAGCACTCAAACAATACTGCTTAAGTCCACCGAAGATTGGAAAAATGCATTAGACCAAGGCAAATATGTTGGAGTAATACTTATGGACCTTAGCAAGGCATTTGACGTAATACCACATGGGTTGCTCCTTGCCAAGCTAAGTGCATATGGTTGTGATGATAACTATGTAAACCTTATCAGAAGCTATCTCAGTGACCGGAAACAGAGAACCAAACTAGGAAATGTACGGAGTGACTGGAAAACATTGAAGAAAGGAGTACCACAAGGGTCTGTGCTCGGCCCTGTAATGTTCAATGTGTTCTCAAATGATGCTTACTATGTACTGCAAACATCAGAAATGTATAATTATGCAGATGATAACAATCTATCAAATGTAGCAGATACCCCGGAAGATCTAATAACCAACCTAGAAAATGATGCAACCAGTCTCACAGATTGGTTTGGCATAAACGGCATGCAAGCAAATGTGCCAAAATATCAAGCACTATCTCTGGGAAATAAACCTGATGCTCCTAAAATGTTCAGAGTCAGAGATATTGAGATACAGTGTGAGGAAGTAGTTAAGTCATTAGGGATTCATATAGACAGCAAGCTCTCATTCAATCATCATGTCACCACTATATGCAAAAAAGCAGGCCAACAAGTTAATGTCATCATGAGACTCGGTCATATATTAGACACAAAAGTAAAAGAAGCCATGTACAGGGCTTTTATCATGAGCAATTTTAATTATTGCCCGGTCATATGGATGTATTGTGGTAAAGGCAACCTGGCAAAAATGGAGCAAGTACAACTGAGAGCACTGCGCTTTGTCTATAATGACTTCACATCAGACTATGAATCACTTTTGGAGAGAAGCGGCCAACCATCTATTTCAGTACATTTAATCCGAGTTATGGCAACAGAAGTCTATAAATGTTTAAATGATTCAGAACCTGAATACCTGTGTACATTATTAAACAAGCATGATGTGCCATATAATATGAGAGGTAACAGACTGTCTCAAAAGAAATTCAAGACTGTCACTTATGGTCACAGATCGTTTTCTTATATAGGTGCCAAACTATGGAACTGTCTGTCTTATAATGTCAAAAGTGCAATATCATTGAATGATTTTAAAGAGAGGATCAAGAACTGGGATACATGTGTATGTCAATCATGGTTTTATAGATGAATTTAATGTTTTAACCAACTATTTTATGATTGTATATATTTGTAAATATCTCACTGTCATGCAATAGCTTCAAGCTAGTTTTAATTGTTGATTTAATCATGACAATAAATAAAATTTTGTATTTGTATTTGTATTTGTATTTTGGTACATAGTAACACTGTGATCACTGAGACAGAGGGTACAGGGAGTGGTAAATAGTAACACTGTGATCACTGAGACAGAGGGTGCAGGGAGTGGTACATAGTAACACTGTGATCACTGAGACAGAGGGTACAGGGAGTGGTAAATAGTAACACTGTGATCACTGAGACAGAGGGTGCAGGGAGTGGTACATAGTAACACTGTGATCACTGAGACAGAGGGTACAGGGAGTGGTACCTAGTAACACTGTGATCACTGAGACAGAGGGTGCAGTGATCACTGAGACAGAGGGTGCAGGGAGTGGTACATAGTAACACTGTGATCACTGAGACAGAGGGTGCAGGGAGTGGTACCTAATAACACTGTGATCACTGAGACAGAGGGTGCAGGGAGTGGTACATAGTAACACTGTGATCACTGAGACAGAGGGTACAGGGAGTGGTAAATAGTAACACTGTGATCACTGAGACAGAGGGTGCAGGGAGTGGTACATAGTAACACTGTGATCACTGAGACAGAGGGTACAGGGAGTGGTAAATAGTAACACTGTGATCACTGAGACAGAGGGTGCAGGGAGTGGTACATAGTAACACTGTGATCACTGAGACAGAGGGTGCAGGGAGTGGTACATAGTAACACTGTGATCACTGAGACAGAGGATGCAGGGAGTGTTACATAGTAACACTGTGATCACTGAGACAGAGGGTGCAGGGAGTGGTACATAGTAACACTGTGATCACTGAGACAGAGGGTGCAGGGAGTGGTACCTAGTAACACTGTGATCACTGAGACAGAGGGTGCAGGGAGTGGTACATAGTAACACTGTGATCACTGAGACAGAGGATGCAGGGAGTGGTACCTAGTAACACTGTGATCACTGAGACAGAGGGTGCAGGGAGTGGTACCTAATAACACTGTGATCACTGAGACAGAGGGTGCAGGGAGTGGTACATAGTAACACTGTGATCACTGAGACAGAGGGTACAGGGAGTGGTAAATAGTAACACTGTGATCACTGAGACAGAGGGTGCAGGGAGTGGTACATAGTAACACTGTGATCACTGAGACAGAGGGTACAGGGAGTGGTAAATAGTAACACTGTGATCACTGAGACAGAGGGTGCAGGGAGTGGTACATAGTAACACTGTGATCACTGAGACAGAGGGTACAGGGAGTGGTAAATAGTAACACTGTGATCACTGAGACAGAGGGTGCAGGGAGTGGTACATAGTAACACTGTGATCACTGAGACAGAGGGTGCAGGGAGTGGTACATAGTAACACTGTGATCACTGAGACAGAGGATGCAGGGAGTGTTACATAGTAACACTGTGATCACTGAGACAGAGGGTGCAGGGAGTGGTACATAGTAACACTGTGATCACTGAGACAGAGGGTGCAGGGAGTGGTACCTAGTAACACTGTGATCACTGAGACAGAGGGTGCAGGGAGTGGTACCTAATAACACTGTGATCACTGAGACAGAGGGTGCAGGGAGTGGTACATAGTAACACTGTGATCACTGAGACAGAGGGTACAGGGAGTGGTAAATAGTAACACTGTGATCACTGAGACAGAGGGTGCAGGGAGTGGTACATAGTAACACTGTGATCACTGAGACAGAGGGTACAGGGAGTGGTAAATAGTAACACTGTGATCACTGAGACAGAGGGTGCAGGGAGTGGTACATAGTAACACTGTGATCACTGAGACAGAGGGTACAGGGAGTGGTACCTAGTAACACTGTGATCACTGAGACAGAGGGTGCAGTGATCACTGAGACAGAGGGTGCAGGGAGTGGTACATAGTAACACTGTGATCACTGAGACAGAGGGTGCAGGGAGTGGTACCTAATAACACTGTGATCACTGAGACAGAGGGTGCAGGGAGTGGTACATAGTAACACTGTGATCACTGAGACAGAGGGTACAGGGAGTGGTAAATAGTAACACTGTGATCACTGAGACAGAGGGTGCAGGGAGTGGTACATAGTAACACTGTGATCACTGAGACAGAGGGTACAGGGAGTGGTAAATAGTAACACTGTGATCACTGAGACAGAGGGTGCAGGGAGTGGTACATAGTAACACTGTGATCACTGAGACAGAGGGTACAGGGAGTGGTACCTAGTAACACTGTGATCACTGAGACAGAGGGTGCAGTGATCACTGAGACAGAGGGTGCAGGGAGTGGTACATAGTAACACTGTGATCACTGAGACAGAGGGTGCAGGGAGTGGTACCTAATAACACTGTGATCACTGAGACAGAGGGTGCAGGGAGTGGTACATAGTAACACTGTGATCACTGAGACAGAGGGTACAGGGAGTGGTAAATAGTAACACTGTGATCACTGAGACAGAGGGTGCAGGGAGTGGTACATAGTAACACTGTGATCACTGAGACAGAGGGTACAGGGAGTGGTAAATAGTAACACTGTGATCACTGAGACAGAGGGTGCAGGGAGTGGTACATAGTAACACTGTGATCACTGAGACAGAGGGTGCAGGGAGTGGTACATAGTAACACTGTGATCACTGAGACAGAGGATGCAGGGAGTGGTACCTAGTAACACTGTGATCACTGAGACAGAGGGTGCAGTGATCACTGAGACAGAGGGTGCAGGGAGTGGTACATAGTAACACTGTGATCACTGAGACAGAGGGTGCAGGGAGTGGTACATAGTAACACTGTGATCACTGAGACAGAGGGTGCAGGGAGTGGTACATAGTAACACTGTGATCACTGAGACAGAGGATGCAGGGAGTGGTACCTAGTAACACTGTGATCACTGAGACAGAGGGTACAGGGAGTGGTACATAGTAACACTGTGATCACTGAGACAGAGGGTGCAGGGAGTGGTACATAGTAACACTGTGATCACTGAGACAGAGGGTACAGGGAGTGGTAAATAGTAACACTGTGATCACTGAGACAGAGGGTGCAGGGAGTGGTACATAGTAACACTGTGATCACTGAGACAGAGGGTACAGGGAGTGGTACCTAGTAACACTGTGATCACTGAGACAGAGGGTGCAGTGATCACTGAGACAGAGGGTGTAGGGAGTGGTACATAGTAACACTGTGATCACTGAGACAGAGGGTGCAGGGAGTGGTACATAGTAACACTGTGATCACTGAGACAGAGGGTGCAGGGAGTGGTACATAGTAACACTGTGATCACTGAGACAGAGGATGCAGGGAGTGGTACCTAGTAACACTGTGATCACTGAGACAGAGGATGCAGGGAGTGGTACATAGTAACACTGTGATCACTGAGACAGAGGATGCAGGGAGTGGTACCTAGTAACACTGTGATCACTGAGACAGCAGGGAGTGGTACATAGTAACACTGTGATCACTGAGACAGAGGATGCAGGGAGTGGTACCTAGTAACACTGTGATCACTGAGACAGAGGATGCAGGGAGTGGTACATAGTAACACTGTGATCACTGAGACAGAGGATGCAGGGAGTGTTACATAGTAACACTGTGATCACTGAGACAGAGGGTGCAGGGAGTGGTACATAGTAACACTGTGATCACTGAGACAGAGGGTGCAGGGAGTGGTACCTAGTAACACTGTGATCACTGAGACAGAGGGTGCAGGGAGTGGTACATAGTAACACTGTGATCACTGAGACAGAGGGTGCAGTGATCACTGAGACAGAGGATGCAGGGAGTGGTACATAGTAACACTGTGATCACTGAGACAGAGGGTGCAGGGAGTGGTACATAGTAACACTGTGATCACTGAGACAGAGGGTGCAGTGATCACTGAGACAGAGGGTGCAGGGAGTGGTACATAGTAACACTGTGATCACTGAGACAGAGGATGCAGGGAGTGGTACCTAGTAACACTGTGATCACTGAGACAGAGGATGCAGGGAGTGGTACCTAGTAACACTGTGATCACTGAGACAGAGGATGCAGGAAGTGGTACATAGTAACACTGTGATCACTGAGACAGAGGGTGCAGGGAGTGTTACCTAGTAACACTGTGATCACTGAGACAGAGGATGCAGGGAGTGTTACCTAGTAACACTGTGATCACTGAGACAGAGGATGCAGGGAGTGGTACATAGTAACACTGTGATCACTGAGACAGAGGATGCAGGGAGTGGTACATAGTAACACTGTGATCACTGAGACAGAGGGTGCAGGGAGTGGTACATAGTAACACTGTGATCACTGAGACAGAGGGTGCAGGGAGTGGTACATAGTAACACTGTGATCACTGAGACATATATGCTTACATCTAAGTAACCCCTCACATCTGGTTTCTCCTGAACTTCTTTGAAGCTCTAGCCTTAATAGATATTACTTTTTGAAACGCATATTTTTTTTTAATGATGTTGGGAGGAAGTGGCATATATTTTGTTTAAAGTTCATATTTGATTTTTTTTCAGCTTTGGGCCTATATTCGGAGCAGGAGCGGACCTGTCCATATCAAACAACTGTCAGTCCGGCATGGAAAGCTATTCCAATATGCCCCACAGCTACGACGGAGATAATGCATCCTCCTCCATTCTGATGGGAGATTATAACTTTAACGTATTAGACTACGAGGTCTTCACCCCTGTAGAACAAGGATAGGAATAAAAGTGACGGATGCCTCATTTCATATTTGGTGACTGCCAGAGAACTGAACCCCAAACCAAAAATGGATGAAAAGTATCAAATAGATTGATTGTTATGACAATTGTACATATATCAAACAATAACTCATTTACATCTATTTATTGTCCATTGCATTCTTTGGGTTTTTTTCATATCATGACCAAACAATCATTAAATTAAAATATGCATTCAGGTGGACCACTTTATTTGCCAAGCAAAACTGGATGATGTATCTATCACCAGATGGCACTAATGTTAACTTGCCACTAGGTGGCAGTATATACCAGTATCATTATTTTAATGCTCACTATTTAATTATGAGTATTTGATGATAGATTATAAGGCAGCATGTTATCTTAAAATATCAAACATATCTGAATTAGAACTACAATAATTATCAATTTGTTATAGATATCAGCAAATTATATTCATATTTTCTTCCAGATTAAAAGACAGTGTAAATAATGGAATTACTTCAAATTAATTGAAGGGAATGAGAGTTGGATGTTAATGCTATTAAACGTCAGATTTAAAGGTGGCAAAGGTAACTGTCCATATTATGATTGCCCTGGTAGAGATCACATTCAGGGTGCCAGTACATGTAGTAAACCATCAAATCAAAATCTCATTCTAAGCCTTTATGGCTTACAATGCAAAACATATTAGGATTAATATTAAAATGTTTTTATCTGGTATTTTCTGTGGTTGTTTCTTCTTTCTCTATTTCCGAGAGGTCTGTACCATGCAGCAGGCAATTTTTGTAAAGAATTTATCATTTTCAAAAAAAATTCATATGGCCTAATTTTATTGAAATTTTTGAGAGAATAATTATTCCAGACGGAATTGTACATCATGGTCCCAAACATCAACTTAAGGAGAGGAAAAATTCTCAACATTTTTCACTTTAGAAAAATCCCAATTACTACTTTAAACCCCCAAAATGCCAAACGTAATATCACATCAGAGAAACGAGATTTATGTGTTTTAAATACAAATATATAGGATTTGAATGAGTGCAAAAAAATAAATTTTTCAATTTCATGTTCATGGGAAGACATGGGATTATGTGCAACATGGGAAGACATGGGATTATGTGCAACATGGGAAGACATGGGATTATGTGCAACATGGGGAGACATGGGATTATGTGCAACATGGGGAGACATGGGATTATGTGCAACATGGGGAGAAATGGGATTATGTGCAACATGGGAAGACATGGGATTATGTGCAACATGGGAAGACATGGGATTATGTGCAACATGGGGAGACATTTTGAATCAAATAAAGAAGCCAACTAATTTTGTATATTTTATGGACTCGTGACTTTTATTTTACAAATTACATCATGCATATTCACATGTATACCAGACCAGAAGGGCTGATCCAGAGAAACCCCCCTGATTTAGATCTTTTTTTTTACAGCCCTGTATATTCTTGCATGTATACCATATCAGTAGCACTGACCCAGAAAGGGATCATCTGACCGACATATCCTTCCCAGCTCCAATATTAACATGGCTGGTCCAGGAGATTCTGCCACCAGGTGACCAATGTCCGGATCAGCCCTTGTTTTATGCATACCTGAACTGGGGCTGTTCCAGAGGTAATAAACCTGCCAGGGGGGTGTGTCCCACCAGCTCCTTATTGTCACAGTTTTATTTATTAATTTGTCACATGCATACTTACATGCATACTTACATGCATACTCAGTATTGGGGACATATTTTCATTAAAACAATTTCAACAACAAGTTTAACGATACCATCACTTGTGATTAGTTTTCAGAGAAATAATCTCACCAAATATGGTCTATATAATATTGTGTATGAAAATTTCATATTTTAATGCTTATAAATGCAATTGAGATTTTAATATTTAAATAATATATATTTCAAAAATGACACTTCATGAAAATACTTTGACATCCAAAGATTTCTCTGATATTTTTCTCTTTTTTTTCTCAATGAAATGGTGAATGAAATATTTTCTTATTAAATAGTTGCTTGCATTATACTGTTGTAAATGCAGGCGGAAGTTTCCCCATGGACTAGGCAACATACAGATTACGTTCTACATTGTAAATTATAATGATTTTATGTACTCTTTAATACAATTTATAACTTACATATTCACAATATTTTTTTTATAAATAGGACTACATTCACACATGAGTTTTAAGTAGCTAAGCACTATAGTTGAAAAAAACTCACCAGTGCTGGTGTGACTAGATTCATTCACACACTAAATCAACATTATTTCTACTCTTTTTCATAATTCGAGCATTGATCAAAACATGGAAATTTCATACAAATAAGCATGGTTAGGTTTTCCCATGAATAAAATAATTTTTTGTGTGTGTGAAATCATAAAATCACTGACCAGACTGTTTACAACTTTGTTCTTAGTCACGCACACACACACACACTCACAACAAGCAAAACTGACATCTGACCGTTTATAGGATCGCTACAAGGGGATCACTGACAACTGGAACAGGTATTTTATTTCCAATTGTAAGATCTCAAATTTCTCTAAAGTATCCAATATGTTTTGGAAAATAATAACAAAGTACATAATTTCATTACTTTCAATCCATTACTTTCAATCCAAACAATAAAACAGTAAAGCTTAAAGGCCAATAATTAACTGAATACTTGTGTCAATATAAAAATATAGAGGTGCATGAAACCCCTCTATTTCAAGCTTGGCCATTTAGCTTTTTGGTTTTCCACAACTTAATGTCTTTGTCTGTAATGACTATGCATATTCTGAGCAACGGAGTAAACAAGATTGTTAAAGAAAGAGGTACGTATCCTTGGTAACAAACAATGGCTAAGATATTGGATATTGGAATATTATTTCCATTTTTTGTGCAAAAACACACAGACACGTACAAATGTTAATATCTCAGCAACAACTTATCATAGAAATACAGTTTCAATAAATAATGCCTTTCATGTTTTGGCTGAGATGTAAGAATCGCAGCGCCCCCTGTCAGATGTGCAGTTTTGTCTACAATCAAGGCTTAGCACCACTCTACGACTAGATTGACAACATTTTTTTTTTATAATTTACATTTTTTTTTACAAATCTAAACAATAAAACATTCTATAATATTATCTTGAGATTTCATGTTCACATCATCTCTCTCTGCCTTCAAACATTTCATGGTAAAAATAAAGTGAGATTTTCTTTCCTAACTTAAACTCATTAACTTAATAGCAGTCCAGTCTAAACGACTATTTGGTCATGTCTATTGCATCAGAATCAAACATCCATACAGTCATGCATAAACACGAGTAAATAATGCCAAGAATGAAGTAGGTGTGATGAAATGAAGTCCGGCAATGGCCATGACCTCATGAGTAGGTGCATCGGCATGACCAAATATTTGGCTTTAAGTGTTATTTGGGTACAAAAACAGTTCATTGGTACTCGAGATGAACAGTCTTGGGCAATCAGCATTTTGGTCGTGTAAAATCATGAGCAAATTATCATATATAATCATGACCAAATAGTCTTGCAACAGATGTATGGCACATGACCTCATGACCTTTCATGACCTCATTTTGGCCATGATCAAATAGACGTTTAGCACTGGCAGCCTCTGAAGTACTAAAACAAAAACAAACATCTTCTGATATCCTCTATGTGAATAACTAATGACTAATATTTTCTGGCAACTCACCATAATGGATTCAATTAAATATTGTATACTCATTTAAATAAAAACCAAAAAAAAAACAAACAAAAAACTTGCTTGGTAATTATGTAGAAGTTTTCCTTTTTAAAAATAGTTGTCTTTCACTGACAGAAGGCCGTGATGGATTTCATTTCATGTAGGGCTTGTCTAATCATTACGACCATTAATATCAGGTCAGATGTTTGATTAAGTATGAAGGTCAAATGCTGTAATCATTTGGGACTAGATATATGGTGACAAGCCTGATGCCATCCCTTAGTGCCGCGACCTTGTATTTGCATCAGCTGGTGTCAAACTTGGATGCACAAAAACATGATTAAACATGGTCATGCACAGTCATCACTTGACAATGTATTGTTACTTATAGCTGTTGCATGACTGTATTTGGTCGGCACAATATGATCAGGGCTGAATGAATGCATATTTGGCTCCAACTACTAATTTCATAGCCACAGGTTTGCACAAAATACAGTGATGGGAAGGCCTGTGAAACCATATATTTTTTTTCATTCTGAATGTGTGACCAAATATGGTACAGCCCTGACTTGTTACATATGTGTGTGACCATATAGGTGTACGGCCCTGACTTGTCACGTTTGTATTGTGACCATATAGGTGTACGGCCCTGACTTGTCACGTTTGTATATGACCATATAGGTGTATGGCCCTGACTTGTCACATTTGTGTGTGACCAAATAGGTGTATGACCTGATCTGATTTGTTATAACGTTCTACATAGGACTTCACGGACAAATGTCTCACGACAAAATCTTCACAACTAAAACAATTACCTTCAAAATATACAATGATGCATTATATTGACCTCATTATTAATTATATCAAGTATTGTACACTGTAAAACACCAGGATAAAGATATTCAGAGTTGATCATAATCATGGAAACTAAATCTATATTATCATAACGCTCACATATGTGGTTCAGTATTCTCATTCTTCTCGCCTCCTCTCGAGGCCCCACAAATATATGCAATATAGTAATATTACATTATGCTTGTTTGTCATTTAAATAGCATTTTCAAGGTACTTAATAAATTAAATAAATAAAACATTGATAAAATGAGAGTATAAATAATGACTGCACTAGTTTTGTAAATATTTAACTGACAAGGATGGACTAGCAAGTTCACTGACAATATCAACAGAATTTTAAAAAAGCCAATATGGCTGAATATAATAAATGGAACATTTGTTTTTTTTCACCATTTGAACACCATTCAGAGAAAAATACATGAATGTTAACATACTGTACAGTACGGCTGATAAATGGTTGTGGTTGCCATGGTTACTGGTCTCCCAGCAGCCTCCACGGCTCACCATGGCGATCAAACAATCGATTCTGTGATAACATATTTCTTCAACAAATACAAGTAATTATTAATATATTTATGTTTTACTCTAGTTGTCATGGCTACAAGCTACTTTCTCTTGGGTCACCATGGTTACATGACAAGGTTAGCATGGTTACAATGTATTACACCATTTCACTGTATCAATGAGGAGTACAAACAACAGATATCATGTACAAAAGAACTATATTCATTGAACACATTGTAATATTGAATATTTTTGTCTTTTTACAAATTCCCAAGAACTACCTATGTATATATATAATATATTTATCTAAATGGTTACCATAGTTACTTAGTTGACATCTTTGGTGAACAGTGTAACAGTTATCACAACATCCATCGCTCGGAACTGCAGATAACCCTCCATCTGGTCCACTGGCCTAAAGACTCACAACCCCTGTGACACAATATGGTCACGCTAGAATGCTCACACTCATAGCTAACATTAAGAAATGCGTGGACCTGACCGAGGATCAAGGACTAACTATCAAGATAGATTTACATCTATTTATTTATAGTCTCGTATCAACCATAAAAATCAAATCTGATATTATTTGGGGGGGATAGATCTTGTAATCGGACAATGTTCTTATTATATCTCAACTGAGAAATATTCAGATCTAACTTCTACTGCAGACTGTGTTATTCTTTACTTGGTATCGTACTCAGTATCTTCACCTGACTCGACCATAAGAGGTTTGACCAAGTCAATCATCTCATTCTCTGTCGTCAGAACGGAGACCATAAGCTACAGCCACCTGCAGGTAAATCTGGCAACTAAGAAATCACCACCCTGGTGGTTCATGCATGGAAAATGGTGAGCCCTATCTTATCTATAAGATCATGCTGAGCAGTTGGAGAAAACATCTATTAGGTCACGCATAGCTATTGTGTTTCATTATCCAGTCATGCATATCTTGTGACCTTATCAGGTAACATTTGTGACCAAATAGATGTTTTGCTCGGACTACATAAACTGCAATCTTATATTTTTTTATCCAGTTTAAGTAACAAAACACTATACAGGCACACCACATGGATCTGTTACAATTACAGCTCTGGAAAAATCACAATATTTTCCCAAATAGAAGAATAGATACTGACATAATAATTAGGACTCTTTCAATTAAATTGTTAAGATTTGACAAAATATAGTAATAATAGTAGTCTTGGAAATATTCCCCTTTGATCATAAACCTAAATAGTTTTTGTGAACTCCACAACTTTACAGTTTAATAGAAATCCACAAAATTGAAAAAAAAGATGAACCTAAAAAATGATAATCTTGCATGTCCACTAAATGCTTAATGTTTGATTTGGTTAAGGAAGGCTGAATAAGGTCATGCACACAGCCATTGAGTGGTCATATTGTCCCACACAAGAGCATGCATGACCAAATAAGGAAACACAACAGCTGTGCCAGACCACAGAAAATCAGACCAAAGTGTGACCTTTTACAGTCACATTTAGACATGAATTTATACATGTTTGGTTTCCACTAAACTGTTAATTTGGTGGACCTGAACATACAGACTGGTGATAAATTAACTGGTGATAAATTAACTGGTGATAACTTAACTGGTGATAACTTTAACTGGTGATAACTTAACTGGTGACATCTTAACTGGTAATAACTTGACTGGTAATAACTTGACTGGTATGCTTCTTCTATTGGGAAAAATATTGCCATTTTATCAGAGATCATTCTGGATTTCTCTGGATAATAATGGAATCTGCCGAGACTCTGGATAACATCTCGTCTTTCTCTGGATTTCCATGGATGGCCAGTGGAGCAGTGTCATCTGTCCATGCAGCTCCGTAGCTTTCCTATCATTACTTACTGGAACAATCACATCGGATGCAAACAAATTCCATGTTTGGAAGGCCCCTTTTTGCTCCAGAGTCTTCCAACTGCCACAACTGTCTCAGTTTCCAGAACAAAAGTTTCATGACTAGACAGATGTACAAATAAAAATTCTTTGATAAAATTAATGTTTTTATGGTGATGTGTATTTTTTGGCTCTACCAACCTGGCAAAAACCATCCATGGATTTTTTGAGACTCAAAATGATTTTTTTTTCTTTCAATTTAAATGAGTGATACCCATCTTTATTGTATGATTTGTCTGCAGTGGTAATTCATATTCAGTCACTCTCAAAGAACATATCTGTCACAGGTTTGACCTCGACTGGACTCGTTTTCTCAAATATCAGGGACTCTGTAGCTGCCGCCAGTATAATATCCTCGCTAGGTGGCACCACTGTCAACTCCCCACCAGGTGTCAACATTGTGATGTCTTCACTCAACGAGTTGTCATCATTCCCAAAAATTGGATCATTGACAAGACCCGTCTCGGTGACGGAGTTTGCCTCACTCAAAGATATGAGTTCGTTCATCGAGTTTCCGTCGGAGAGTCCCTCATTTATAGAGTTGGCGTCAGAATTAATGTCCGACATGTCAGATCCATCTCTCTCCAGACCTTGATGCACTTTGAGGTGGTTTTTTAGATTGCTTCTCTCCGAGAATGTTTTGTTGCAGTGGTTGCATCTGTAAGGCTTTTCTCCTGTGTGGATCCGTGTGTGATTCTTTAGATTATTATTCCGTGAGAATTTCTTGCCGCAGAACTTGCACTCAAAAGGCTTGGCTCCCTCGTGGACTGTCCGGATGTGACTTTTAAGGTTGCTTTTCCGTGAGAAGGCTCTGCCGCAGATCTTACAGGCATGCTGCCGGTCTCCGGTATGAGTGCTTTGGTGCTTCACCAGGTTGGCTTGCGAGGAAAATTCCATCTGGCATGCGTCGCAGGTGAAAGGCTTCTCTCCAGTGTGAGTTCGGACATGTACCGCCAAGTCCGACGACTTGTAGAATTCGGCACTGCAGACTTCACACTGGAAAGGTTTCTCTCCGCTGTGTCGCAGCATGTGAGTGGCAAGGTTGGTGGAGACGGAGAACTCCATGTGGCACACCTCGCATTCGTACGGCTTGTCTCCGGTGTGAATCCGCATGTGCCGTGTCAGGTGCCCGTTCTGCGTGAACTCTTTGTCACACGTCAGACACTTGTAAAGCTTCTCCCCAGTGTGCGTTCGTATGTGATTCGTCAACTGACTTGAATTGCGGAACCCTGAGTTACAAAACTTACAGGTGTAGGGTTTCTCTCCGGTGTGGGATCTTTTATGGGCCTCCAGGTGGCAGGATTGTATGAATGCCTTACCGCACTCTTGACACGAGTACGGCTTCTCTCCGGTGTGAGTTCGCATGTGAACCTTTAACTTACTGGGAACGGGGAAGCCTTTTCCGCACACTTCACATATATGCGGCTTCTTTGTTGTCTCTTCAACAGTCTCTTCCACTTCCGGTTGTTCCACTACCGGAACTACCTCTACCTCTTTCCTCTTAATCTCATCCTCCACTTTATCTTCCAGAGCGTAATGTATAATATCTTTATAATCTACAGTTTCATTTGCCTCGGGTAGCCTTTCCTGTTTTATATCAATGTACCCGTCAGTCGACTGATACCCAATTCCGTAATCCAACCCATTCCCGTAATCTGTCCCATTACCGTAATTATTTCCATTTTCTTGTTTCATATACTGGAACATTTCAAATTCCTCTTCTCCGGTATAAAATTTGGGTTCCTCATCCAGTGTCTCTTCTATCTCTAACTTGACTTTGATGTTATCAGTGTCTGGTATGCTATCTTCGTAGTGTAACCGAGCGCCATTGTTGTAACACTTCGGATTAAGCGAGTCAGTGTCCGAATCAAGATCAAAATCTCTTTCATGTTTGACAGGAAATTCGCCGAGAATGGGTAGCTCTATCTCGCTGCCCGGATAACTTCCTGTGATGGAGGAGGGATCCGATTTTATTATCTCAGGAAAACTTCCTGTGGATGTGCCATTCGTGGGGATTACACTCTGCAATTCTGTAATGAAAAATATACATATAAACAGCTGCTATACAGCATAACTTGGTCATGTTCGGCAGAGCCCAAAGTGCATGCTCCGTACAATATGGTCACATGATGGCCCTGAAAGACCTGATTGGATCACCCACATGTACATGTAAAATCAAAATAAATGTTGTGATCATATTTGGTTTCCTTACTGTTATTTTGGGGGACTTTCACAATATAAGTACACATTTTTCATAGTCATACCCTAATAATTGGAAATTTTTACTTAATTGAAAGTAAGTTTTCACTATTGAGTAATTAGACTGATCAACACCAATTAAATATTAGGATATGTTTGAAATCTGCCAAATGTTATATATTTTAAAGGTATTAAGCAGCAATTCTACACTTTGGTGCATTGAAAGATTAGCCACATATGAAGATCATGACAAATCAAAATTATAATAATAGAGTAATAAGATAATTTGCTGTAAGACATAATAGTTGCACTCCCAGCAGAGGTCTGTCTCAGCCATACCCTGCAGATGACGGGTGAACATGACGCATGAACTTTGTTTGACCTCAAATGTGGCTCAAAGTTGGGTAGCACTGTTTCGCGTCATTCTGGCACTATTCAAAGGACAGTACATTTCATGACATCATAAGTACATTGCCATACTTATAAATATGACGTCATTTTACCTTTCAGTGCCTCTATGATAACACTCCACATACAAATGACGCCAAGAAAGAAGTGTGCTTTCAAAAGTAGGCTATGCAATAGGGTCTTGTTCAAATAGATTTCACAGACACTAATGGGTATGCATCAATCAAAAAGTTCATAGATGTTAAAGTCAAATACATTTATCACCAATATGTGAATTTTAAATGTTTTTGTTCAAAATTGGTGCTTAATCCCTTTAAGCCAATAAGATATTTGAACTGAGGCATACTTTGGTCTCAAAAGGTGAAAAAGGGCAGATAAACCAAGATAAAAAAAACTTTGTTTCTGATTTCCTACCAATACTAGCTCAAAGCAGCAACTCTCAAGTTATTTTTTTTCAATTTCTCAGGAAGACTTATGTTTTCATGTGTTCTACTTAATTCTCAATACATTTAATCCCAATTTAAAAAAAAACACAAAAAAAACACAAAAATTTACTCCCTATCCTAATTTTTGTGGACATGTCCTCAGAAACAATTTATAATTATTTTGGCCTAATAAGCTTGGGGTCACTGTAACCATAGTAACCGGAGTGAACACTGTACCTGAATCCAGCTTGATTGTGCTGGGATCTTCCGGTTGGATTGTGATAAAATTGTCCACTGTCTTGAGGGTGACCAGGTTGACCATATCTCCGGGTGCAGAGACTGCCAACAGCACTGTACCGGACACTGTACCGGACACTGTACCGGATACTGTACCGGACAGTGTTCTCCCCGCATCCATCATGCCGCCTCCGGATCTGAAACAGTCACATTTGTTAGTCCAGTCTAGACATAAATTTTGTCACATGATATGTTGATGAGACATGGTCACCTGATATCATCACATGAAAAGGTCTGGCTTAACATACCACTCGGGTATTTATTTGAAAGAATACATAAATTTATATAAATTTATAAAACACATTAAAATATTTTATATCTTGTATGAGCACTTCCATGAATGTGAGAATAAGATGGACTACTATACCCACTTGAGAGAAAAATATAAGCCTATAGTCTGACAACAGAGTAATATCGCACAAGAAATCTGTCCACCGTCTCTGGGACTCTCACCATGATCATTATATAAAAGGTTTACTGAGATATTCATCAGGGTAGAAATGTTCAGACATTCATACATGTATATATACGCCTTGCAATCAATCTAATAAAAATCATTTATTGTTTGTAAACAATAAGATCACGTCATGATTAATTTTATTAACATTCAATAACTGATAAAGTGGTCACCCTGCATATAATCTGTGACCTTAAGGTCACTGCATTAAGGTCAATGGGTGCAGGGGCAAAAAAAAGACTGTGCACAACTACACCTTGGGGTTGTCATGCATGCCCAATATTTCATATCTCTAATTCATCGTACATGAGATATGACCTGCACAATAATTCAAAGGTCAAGGTCATGATATGAAGTATTTTTATTTACTTTTAATGCTTGTGAGATGTTGAATGCAAACAAATTTTGAATTCAAGGTCACTCTGTCAAGGTCAAAGGACAAATGTCTAAAAACGAGGCACGGCTGTGACCCAAGACATATCTGTATACCTAATATCATCCTGAAAGTGGTTGCTGAGATATGCTCTATACAAAATTTGTGAATCAAGGTCACTGCACCAAGGTCAATGGTGATATCACTAAGATTTGAAGGAATCTGAATCTTCACCTCTATATCTACCTCTGTACAAAATTTGAAACTCATATTACTGGTAGTTGTGGAGAAGATTTTTAAAGAATATGTTGACAGACGAACATATATTTTCCCCATTCCCAAAGCTCTGAGACATCAAAGAAGTCAGTAGAGGTAAAAAGGTATAAAAAAATTGGATGTCTTATGTAATCTCAAGGTACACATGGGACTTCGCCAAGGAGGTCTGTATGGAGAAAGTTAAATGAAAACCAGCAATTGTCACTCCAAGCAATATTTTTTTCACTATTTCAGTATTCCTATTTTCTTCATGTTTCACTTGCTAAAACAGCTTTCCAATCACTTTGGGTTCTCATCAGGCAGTCAGAGTTAAAGTATTGCTCAGTAACAGCAGTGGGAGAGCTCTCAACGTTTCTGGGCAGTAAATCTGAACCAATCTGGACAAATCACATCATTCTGGACAATCACAACAGAGCTGCATGCTGAATTGCGTTGTTCTGGACGCTCACAATACTAAACCGCAGCCAATCTGGGTGAAATCTGAGCGTTGGCATACAGTGGACAATGGCATGATTGAAAAAATGGCTTCCTTTAATCGTAATATATCAACTTTTATAAAGTTATTCTGGGGGAAATTATAATCTTATCACTTACATATAATTTAGAATATGATCACCTGAAATTGAATTTAATGAGATTTCTTCCAAATTCTAACACAGGTTAAGACTGCATTATGAGGAGTAATAAAGACTTGGTGGCACAAGAATTACCCTAAAAATGTTAAAGATGTTCTATAAAATTTACACCATCATAATCAACACACTGATATACACTCAGCTCCAACAAATATTTTTATATTTTGTGATGACTTTGAGATGATTTTTATGCCTTTTGTGATACATAAAAGGTCACTATATAACAGAACCATCCAGATTGGTTCAGAATTGGTGAAGAACAATGGTATGACTTCATACCATCCCGATTTGCTGTGATTTTAGTCCAGAATGGTTCAGAGCTCTCCCACCCCTGAGTTATATGGGAAAAATACTTTTGAATAACACTTTTAAATCCCAGAAAACCTGGAGGAAAAAGATGAAATTACATCATGTTTTCAGGATGAAGTTGAGAAAATAAGTCACGCCACAATATTAACTCTAGCCCAGTGGCCAAGGACTACCTGTTCTTTTGTTTGGGCCAGTGGATCCTGTGTAGAGGCCCATTTTTAGGCAATTATAATTTGGATAGTTTAGTGACCCGACAAAATTCTAAATTGGTCCTGAAGCACATATTTGGAGGAATTTCAAGGCCTATTAAAGTGGAGGCAGCAAGGGATAAGATGTAAAAAGTATTTTCATATTTATGAAAATATCCTTTTACCATGAACAAAGAAAATGCTTGCTTCAAACTGAGCACTTAAATTCTTGACGATGTTATGGAACAATATGCCACAGGACCAAACATCTGTCAAATATCTGATATTGCTTTTGTTTTGCCCTGACCCTCATCTTTCTAATTAATATATATCAAATTGTGATGGGCGATAAGGATGATTCATTTTATTCCAAGTCAAGAGATTTTGTTTTTAAACAAAAAGTAATAAAGGTTTGTCACATTTACAAAAAGATTTTTAATCATAAATTAATGTCTTAAAATGATTTTGATGGGAGACAGTGATTTTTTTGTTAATGAACATGATAAAGATAATAACTCTATGCACTAAGCCAGTTGATCTTTTACAAAAACCATTATTGTGCTCTATGACTAGGCTGAAGGCATTAAAATACAGATCATGATGGTAATTGCTATATATAGGCATGGTATGAAATACTCTAGAGTTCTATAAAAATCCTTCATCAAAAATTCATTCCATTGAAAAGTACTGATGATAAAAAACAATAAGTTATCACACAATAGACTCCTGGATGCATTGGTATGATAATTATGATGCAACTGTGGCCCCAGAAAAAGGTTGGTGTCAAGGTTGAAGGGTACATAACTGTCAAACAAAGCCAAGCTGTGTTGTTTACCTACATCTCAATTTATCGCAGCGACTTCAAGCGTCCATTTACGTTTGTGAACAGATTTAGACAAACTGACTCTGTTACATATTCCACCTTTTACATATTACTCTCTGTAAAAATAGAACCGATGTAAAGTTTAGATGTATAAATTATACAGAAATACCGGGTTTGTGTGGGAGAGTTTGAGTCAAGGTAAATTGTCAATTTGATTTCGAGGCTTTCGGATCGATAAGACCTTTGTCAAATTCTTATAAAAATAACCGGTTAAAATACGTCATGAGTCCAGATCAAGATGATTATTTGGAACATAAGAATGTTATCCACAATATTGCATGGTCATATATGTGAAAATAATGCCCTTTAAACAAAATTTTATGATTTTTTATCGCAAACAAACCTTTGTTTTTGATCTTCTCTGGCACCGGAAATCCCTTTATCGACCGAAATAGCAGAAGAGTTCACCTTCTATGCATCACTTTTGCTACGAGAGGGCAGCACTGAATTGTCCATGTAAAACATTTGATATCACGTTCATCATGTTCATTTCCAGCAAGTTCCTATCCCAAGAACTTCAATAATTTCTTGTAATAGTGTGATTGGATGCAACAGGGTTTCCTAGTTTCTTCTTTTTTCATTTGTGAACCTTCCCTCTTTTCCTAATTTGGGTTTTTTACCCTCCCCAAAAAAGTAGAGATATCACACCATAACATTATCATCAATGAAAGCTGTTTGTAAAACAATTTGAAATGAAAATGATTTCCAAAAGATTAACATCAAATCCTATTTTTAGCAAAGCATTTCACTGTGCCTACATTTTTTTTTAAGAGCTGACAAATTTAAAGGTATTGCTTGTGAAATTAATTTTCCCGAAAGATTAAATATTTAATTAATGAAAATATCATAAGTGGAACTCATTTTCTCCAAAAGATCCAAAATGATTCCTTCTAAAATAGAAGTATTTAATATTCAAATTATAATATCAAGATATTGCATCATTATTTAATAAGGAAGCTATTTTATTTTTGGTATACAGTATACAACATTATATATTTTCCCTTCACCCGCCCCACAAAATATAGACATATAAATAGACATTAACTCAAGCTTGTTTAGCCATTCTTTTTTCATAAACATACACAATTTATATTTAATATTGTGAATGACCTATTTTTACATATGAAACATGTATATTATCTTTAAATTTACACATAATGAAAACTGTGTAAATGAAAAATATCCATAATATCAGCAGCTGCATATTTCCTAAGGAAATTTGCCTATTTTGGCATGCTCATGATATTAGGCCAGGAAAAAGAGCAGTTTTGTTTCTCAATTTATTTTAAAATCAAAATTCATACTTATCAATATTCAACATTTAATAACTTATTTTCTTTCATCTCCCAGTTAAACATAGGTTTGGTTAGACTAGAATTCATGATCCATTTTCTGGAGGTAAAGGATACATTTTAGGGTCACAGCTTCACCTGAAAACTTTGTCCATTTTTGTATAATGACATTTAGATCTCTCAGAATAACATAGGTATCTATCATAGATCGCAATATTACAGACATATGTAGACTCTCACTATTAACCTTAAACTCTTCATAGTCAACAAATCAAAAATCACCAGTTTATACCCATATGGCAGCCTAATTTTGATACCAAATTTGAATGATAAAAATCTCCAAATGGTAAAATATATGTGTAGTCACAGTGTTTATTTGATAAGAACTCAGTATTATCAATTCTTTTTTCAAAATAGTCTTTTTTTCTCTAAAGTGGCACCATGAGCTTCTATCACCCAAAGATAGGGGCAAGCAACAATAAAAATGAGAAACAATGCTCATTTTTGTCCTGGCCTTATAAACATTTCAAAACCTTTTTTTTTCACATTGGTTACAATATACAAAAAAAGAAACACTAAAATCTTTGACTTAATTGTTCCTTATTTTCCACTGTGTCAATAGATGCCACAAGGACGAGGAGAACAATCACATCTCAAGATAAATCTACCTTCAAAAAACCCATTTAGCACTATCATTAGTGTCTGGCAACCAGTTCACAGTCACTACTTGAATAACACATCAAAGACTAAAATTGTGAAACTACATTTTCCTCATTATTATCTTTTTGCTAAGATGTCCAATATCAAACTGTTTTATGCTTAAGTTTGTGCTACATGTGTGATATCTCATCAAATCTATATTTGTGGATATAAAATCATAACATTCACAGTATCACCAGATGTGATTTAAACATTGCCTGCACCTTTGTGAGAACTGTATATTTAAATACAAATTGTAATGTTTATTGCATTTATCTGAGCTCAACAAGTTATTTCATTCAGTGTCAACAAAAATATGTACTAAAAAAATGTTTTCATTAAACAATATCATAAACAGCAACAATTCAAGTGTATGTCAACAAGTTTAAAATCAGAATAGGAATAAAACAATCTCAGGAATTATGCATAAATTTTTTTTAATCTGGCAAAATATATCACCATATATATTGAATATGCTTCTTGAGAATTGGAGAGCATGAAATCATTGTAATTGTTTGAAACGGCTATTTGACTGTGAAATTGATAATGAATCTCTGATAATGACATCCTCCCATATTTGTATAATTATAAAATCTGGCTGTTGTGTTCCATTTACTTTTGCTGTACAGTTTTTGCTGACAGAAAACTAATTTGTACAATCTGCATCCAAATATTATGTAGTTATGTCTGGTCATTTTGAAGTTGCACCTTTTCATCTTCATTATATATACCAGATTGTAGCATTCACTCTCCAGTGCTGTCCTCTTGTGGTGAATGTGAGAGTTGAATGAAGGGTAAATGAAATCATAAAGTACCAGTTTATGTTTTTGTATGTAGCATTCACTCTCCAGTGCTGTCCTCTTGTGGTGAATGTAAGAGTTGAATGAAGTTTATGTTTTTGTATTTAGTGATGCCTCTGGTGTTGAGCATACGAACTATGTACATTGTACATGTACATTGTACATTGTACATTGTACATGTACAAGAGCTGGTATATATATATGTGTGCGATCCACATCACGGGCACTCAGTCTGCAGTCAGTCTGCAGTCAGTAGGGAGTCAGTCTGGAGTCAGTTTGGAGTTGAGAGAAACAACAGGAAAATACCTAATATACATATTGTATTACATTACTGGAATAAAATGGATTATTGAACATTAGTGAACATGGGTCTTAATTGATTTGTTCACTGGAAGCGGAACACGTAAAAATATATAAATATATCTACATTTTGCCTCACCCACAACAAGGGGCGAATGTGTTATATTTTTGGTGACCCCGACGTGATCCTAAAAAAAAAACAGTAAGGGATGTGACAGTGAAATCATAGAAAATTAATGCAGGAATATTATGGAGAGGTGATGTGCATCGCAGCAGGAGGTAGCAGCCAAAGTGACATTCAGAAAGTATACCATAAACAGTGACAACAGTGACAAGTGTAGCAGTGGACTGTTGCAGATAATTGGATACCTATAGCAGCCAGGATTACATATTGAGATACTACTGTGCCTGGACTATGAAAATGGGCCTAGGAATATACATCTTCTTAACCTGGTAAGTCCACTTGTCTGCATTTTTGATATGTGCATCATATATATATACATATAACAGGGTAGTCATAAATGTTTAGGCAAGTTAAGCATAAATATTTTACTAGAAGTACCAAACAAACCTTATCACCAATTCAGCCTTTCTCCACTAGTGTGTCTAGACATACCCAAGTTTCATCAAAAGATTTAGCCCCTGCCACCATTTCATTGCCCTCACCATCCCTTGATAACATGGAATTGTCTTTAAACATGGAATCACATAGAGAGACATCGACATCTGGGGACACACAGCCGTCCCAGGATGTTGGACAGCCGGTAGGTTCACCCAGTTCTGGTGGACAGCCCCCCAGGCTGTCATTGAATGTCACCATTTTAGATGAGGATATGGATGACCCTCAGTTATCTGACCCAGGGGTCATAGATGCTGATGAGGATAAAATGTTGAAATTGATGGCAACCATTGCTGACAGTCATTCAATAGAAAGATATTGCAAGGAAGTAGGTCGATGTGATGGGAACGACCCAAGAAATACATTAGAATGGTTACGATCTGTTGACAAGATCCCAACTGAGGCACGTTTAACCATAGCTAGGTTAACAGCTATGGAGCCTTTGGCCTCAGCTTTGAGAAAGAACACAATCAAAAACCTCCAGTGGCCACAGATTAAGCAAGATTTAGCATGTAAGTTTGTGTCCGCTGATTTCCGCCATATGCAGAGGGATGCGCTCCGTGATCTTCGACAGAGATCAGGGGAGCCAATTCGGGCTTATTTACATACTTTTGAGGTCCTTCTAAGTGAGGTTTATGATACCATGCCTGGGGATCAAGGAGAATTGATTAGAGATCTCCTGAGTGGCCTGGATGATTGGGAGATGGCAAAAAAGGTTGCTGCCCAGAAGCCAGCCACCTTGCGAGATGCCACAAGGGCAGTGTTGCGTCAGGTACAGAAATCTGATTACCTCAAGCCTCGCAAGACAGGTAAGACTTCTGCACTAGATATATCCTCAAAACCCAGTGACACCGCTCTGTTGAGGGAGGTTATTGAGAAAATGGCACAGACTATGGTTGCCAACCAAGAAAAAACCCAAGCACAAATAGCTAGCCTGGCACAGGCTCAGAAAGCCAGTGCTGCACAGGCTACTAAGCATGTGGGTGAGCCAACGCCCCATCAATCAAATAAGTTCCAAGGTAATTGTTATCGGTGTGGCTTGTCAGGTCATTTTGCAAGGGATTGCCGCATACCCAACTCTTATCCAAACACTCATGACAGCGGTTATTTCCACCAATCACACAATCAAATCACCCAACTGCAAGCACCATACAATAAGCCAGCAGTTCAGGAAGGCAGATGTTTGAGGTGCCGTCAACCTGGTCATTTTGTTCAGGGTTGTCGGGCCCCTCCACCGAAGAAAGCCTGTTATTGTGGTCAGAAGCATTGGCTTTATGATTGCCCTCGCAGAGGACCTTACCCCCAAAGCCAAAAGCCGAATATCCCTCCTTTGTGACTCAAAGGTGGCTGTTGCGTTGTGCATGGAGGAGCTGCACGACCCAGGGTACAACTTGACATTGAAGGTGTTAAAGTTGATGCACTTATTGATACAGGTAGTACCCACACACTTATTGCTAACCATATATATCAACGCTTGCCACGTTTAACTCCTCTTCATGCTGCACCTAAATTGCAAAGTATTACAAGCCATGAGCTCCCAATTCGTGGCTCATGTACCTTGAAGATAGGAGGACTACCAACTGCAGTCCTTGTATGTGAAAGGATGCCAGGCATAGATCTACTTATAGGTGCTGATCTATGTCAGAAGTCATGTGTACTTGACTTCACCAAGAGCCAGATGAGGTTAGGGGATAAAATCTATCCAATGAAAACCAACCCAGACTTGGATTTCAACCCGGTCATGACAACTTCTTATGTGCCATCAACTGACAGTGCAATAATATCCAGAGTATTAGCATCCTACCAAGATGTGTTTTGTGCCAGGACAACACCTGTCAAAATTGCTCATTCCCTGCCACCAGCAGTGATTGACACTGGAGATGCAAGACCTATATTTCAGAACCCTTATAGGATGCCTCTCATCAAAAGACAGAAAGTGGAGGAGTGTATTGCGGAGATGCTCAATGATGGAATTATTCGGCCAAGTAGTTCCCCTTGGGCCTCACCTATCACCCTTGTATCTAAGAAGGATGGCTCGACACGTTTCTGTGTAGATCTGAGGAAAATTAATTCCATTACAAAAAGGGACGCACATCCGCTGCCCCATATCCAAGACATATTTGATCAATTACACGGAGCAAAGATCTTTTCCACACTTGACCTCAAATCCGGATATTGGCAAGTGCCCATGGAAGAGAGCTCAATTCCAAAAACTGCATTTACATGTCATCTTGGTTTGTTCGAGTTTGTACGTATGCCATTTGGCCTTACGAATGCCCCTAGTATTTTTCAACGAGCAATGAATAAAGTCCTGTCTGGGCTTGTTGGTCGTTGTTGTATGGTATATCTTGATGATATAGTCATCTACAGCTGTTCTGAACAGGAACATGCAAAAGCCTTAGCCTCGGTGTTGGATAGGCTGAGACATGCTGGTCTCCAACTTAAGCCGAGCAAGTGTGAATTTGGCAAAAGACAAGTTCAACTGCTGGGTTACATGGTTGATTCCAATGGCATTCGTCCCCTGGAAGCTAAAGTAGAAGCTATAAAATATCTGGAACCACCTCAAGATCAAGCAGCTGTTAGGAGTTTTCTTGGAATGGTGGGCTATTATCGCCAGTGTGTGCCGGGATTCGCAACCCTGGCAGTGCCGTTGACAGAGATAGCCAAGCCAAAACAGCAATTTCAATGGGGACCGGAGCACCAGAGATCTTTTGATCAGCTGAAGGAGGCACTGATTAAAGCACCTATCCTTGCACATCCAAATGTAAATAAGCCTTACATCTTATACACAGATGCATCAAATAAATGTATTGGTGCTATCCTAGTGCAAAAAGACGATAATGGTATAGAGAAGGTAATTCACTATCTCTCTCACAAATTGTCGGACACACAGCGTCATTGGCCTATCATTGAAAAAGAAGCATATGCAATTGTATATGCCCTAAAGAAACTTCATCCTTATCTGTGGGGAGCAGAATTTGAGATCCACACAGATCACAAGCCTTTGAGATGCCTTTTTAGGGATGAAATTAGAAATACGAAACTCCAACGATGGGCCATACAGATAGCTGAATATGGTGCACCAATTCTCTACCATAAAGGGAAGCTAAATGTCCGTGCTGATATGTTGTCACGTATAGCAAGTGTTGCACCAGTTGCGTTAAATGATCATGTTGGTGCAGACACAATTGAAGTACCAGATGTATGGGAGACAGATTACATAGATATCAATCAACTCCGTCAATATCAAAAAGAACAGTTTCCAGATTATTTTGTGGAAGCGAATCAGGCTACAGATGAGACAAGATATGTCCTTGATCGAGGAATCCTTTATACGCTTGCTGAACCTCATCCGCATGCCGGGATTTATTTGCGACTTGTGCTGCCTCAGCAGTTTAGACAGCAGGTGATTGACAGATGCCATGGTGAGATAGGTCATTCCGCAGCAGAAAAGACCCTGAAGAGAATCCAGGAAAATTATGTGTGGCCAGGCATGAGGAAATCCGTACGTGACTACCTGTCAGGTTGTGTCCGATGCAACACTCTGACCCCACCTCATCCGGCTATGCCACGAGGAAGGATGCCAACACCCCCACGTCCTTTTCACACTTGGGGCATTGACCTTGTTGGACCCTTCCCACGTGACCAGAAAGGAAGGCAATATTTGCTTACCTGTATAGATCACCTTACAGGTTGGGCAGAAGCCATACCCATACCAACCAAGAAAGCTGTCACTGTCTGGGATGCATTCATGCGGGAAATAGTTGCCAGGTATGGCCTACCCTCAGTCATTGTCTCAGACAATGGGGGTGAATTTACAGAAAAGGCTTTTGAAAATTGGATGCTGCAAAATGGAATACGGCATCATTTGACATCGCCTTATCATCCCCAATCTAATGGGATGACCGAGCGCTTCAATGGCACCATCCAGAGATTGTTATTGAAATTGACCGGAGGAGAAGAAAGAAAATGGAGCAAATACCTATCAGAAGCCTTATATGCTTACAGGATAACTGCAGGTCCTGGAGGCATGAGTCCATACCAAACCGTGTATGGTCAAAAGGCGAGGCTGCCCAGAGCCTCAACAGGAAACCGAGAAGAAGGAGACCGACTCCGAGCAATACGTCTCGCCCAGAGAGTATTACAAGAATTCCGAGAGACAACCAAAGCTGCGTATCAGTCAAAGGCCCCAGCAAGATCCAAAAGACTGCCTATTGGGACTTTTGTTTCTGTTCGTGTGCTTAATTCCAAGAAAGGCCAGTCCAAATGGCAACCAGGTTACCGAGTACTTTCTAATCATGAAGGCGGCCTCCGTGTGGAGCAACTTGAGACAGCACGTGTGATCCGTGTCAACCAGAGAAATGTTAGGATTATCCCTGAGTCCAAATCTTATGAAGAGGTAGACCCACTACCTGTGCGAAAGGAACCCGAGAAAAGCCTTCCTCCCTTGGAAGCAACCCCAGTACCAGTAGGGCCCAATCCCTACATGCCAACCCGTATGGCCCCAGCTGCCGCAATTAACCCGACTTTCATTTTTGAAAGTCATTTGAATCCTAGGGCAACCCCCTTTTTCATATAACAACTATGCATTAATGAAACACGTAGTCCATTAGAATGGATATGGACTAACTGAAGTCTCCTCTATTTCAGGTGCATTGTACTGAGCACCGAGCAGAGGATTACAAAAGTTGAGACGGGTGCAGTCATAGCTCATGAAGAACCCATCCGTGAAATAAGAGCTTATGCCCAAGTTTATGTATATTTATCAGACCGTCATGGCTTGGATCATCAGTGGAAAGATTTATGTAATACATTGGAAGAAATGATCCAAAGGAAACTCCCCACTAGAGCAAAAAACATACAAAAAAGACTTCCAACCAATGCTGGCATAGATGTTATAGATTTTGGCACCCCCTTGTTAGACCGAGTCCTTACTCTTAGACACAGAATTCAGCGGACAGACAGACAAAAACGAGGTCTTTTTAATTTCATTGGTGATATTGGTTCAGCCTTGTTTGGTATACCCAGTGCATCTGACCTAGAAGCACTCACCAAAGCAAATGAGAAATTAGCATCAGAAGCTGAAGGTGTTGTGGTCACCCAAGGAAAGATTATAGGTAAGGTGAATCAGTTAGGTCAACAACAGGTAAAATTAGGGAAAACCGTAAACGACATCATAACTCATCAGAGACGACAAGTTACCGCACTGAGGGCAGTTTGGAATGCAACCCAGACCTTGCAAGGGGTTGTTCGATTGAGTGTTCAGTTTAATCAGGCTGCCATTCGTATCATGATGATGTTAGATGTGATTGAAGACCATTTGGCTCAATATGAGGAGACCTTGGGGCAGGCTCAGGCTGTCCGTGTTGCTTGTGAAGGTCGCCTCGTAACGGAGCAGATGCTGCCTATTTCTTTTGTTCAGCAAATTTTGGCTGCAGGTGAGAATCATGCAGACATTAAAGCTGTTGAGTATTATGCCTATGTCCAGGTGCAAAAGATTATTGAAGTTAATGATGACCAGATTTGTGTTTTGAGAGCCCCTCTTTTCTCTGACCATGTTGAGAAGGAAGTCACAGTTCACAGTTTTGTGATGTGCAAAGGTGATGGATGTATCAAACTACACCAGCCAGAACCTTTTGTCATTGACTTAGCAACAGAGGATTTATATTTTCCTGATGAGTGTCAAGGACCAACACCCAAAGCTTGTCGTCCAGGAGTAAAATATGACAAACGGCAGCAACCTTGTTTACATGGTCTAGTAAATGGAGATATAACCCAACAAGCCCAATGTCCAGTGACCTTGTATTCTGTAAGACCTCCGCCCTCAGAAATTATCACTGCCACTATTAATAGATACATATTAGAGACTGAAACCACCCTTTATCATTATCGGTGTCCTTCAGCAGATATTACTGTTGGGACTTTGCCAGCGGGAATCTACATTATTGATGTGGAACCTAGATGTGTTCTGGATGCCACTCCATGGATATTACATGGATTACCTGTTGTTAACTTCAATCGAACACAGAGCATCCCACCACCAAGACCCATTGATGTGACTTGGTTAAATCTTAACCACATCCCTTTTCAAAACCATACTATTGACCTCCCACCAGGAGTTCACAAGCTCAATTTCCCAAATTATGAGGCAATCAAGAAACCCCCTGTTAGTAAGATTGCCACTGAAATTGACAGAATTCAGGCTAAAATTGGTAAAACTCAACTGCCTTGGTGGCTGTGGTTGATTCTGGCCATTGCTCTAGTGGTTGTTTTTATTGTTTTGGTTTGCTTTGTTTACTCTAGGTATATGATTTATTCAAAGCTAGGTAGGAGAGTATATACTGAAGGTAGGAATCCAAAAGATACTACTAAAGTGTTATATGATGCACATGTTGAAACGGCTATTGTACAGGTGGACATGCCGGAGGAAGAGTAAAATTGATACAACATAATCATGTTACTATATAAACATTTATTATAAAAAAATAACAAATGATACAAACATAATCATGTTACTATATAAACATTTATTATATTGCTGCATTATAACATTGTAGCACCAATATGTGTTGTCTGACTTTTGTGTCTA
Source organism: Amphiduros pacificus (assembly GCA_949316495.1). Classification (NCBI taxonomy): domain Eukaryota; kingdom Metazoa; phylum Annelida; class Polychaeta; order Phyllodocida; family Hesionidae; genus Amphiduros; species Amphiduros pacificus. Next base: position 15,565,952 of record OX439011.1, on the reverse strand, counting down.
ATAAGGAATATATTATAGACAATATTGGAATAACTTGACAGACACTTTATGCATCATATGAGAGAAGAACATTCATCCTCGGAGAAGCAACACTTCGTGAAGACCAAATCATCTTCATCGACGACAAGTTTGTGGAATATGAGGACGCCCTCTGTGCAGTGACGTAAAATACAGATGCAGAGACATATAATAGACACTGTATTGTGTATATCAATTATAACTCCAATATATATATGATGTCATATTTAATCAATTATAAATGCAATAAGACAATTTAATTAATAATATACATGGACGGAACAATGTATCCTGGAAACTGTGCTTTAAAACCATTTAAGGTGACTATTTTGTTTTAAACATGATTTGAAAATGACAATGAATGGTCATCCAGTCCATAAATATATGAGATGATACCAGGATTATATATGTATCAGTTGTAGTCTATGTTGTTTCTGATGAAGGTGTTGTTTCTGATGAAGATGTTGTTCCTGATGAAGATGAAGGAACATTTATCCCCACCTCTTGTAGGAATTCATCAAAATCTTTACTGCAATAGCAGTTGGTGATATCTATAAATATATATACATATATATAATAAAAAAAAAAAAAAAAAAAGAGAAAAAAAGACAGGGGTTTTGGAATAACAACCATAAAGATTTACATATACATTGTAAAATTAATGTAAAATTAACCTTACCTGCCTCAGTCTGAGACTCATTGTCTCTGGTTGTCACCGCTGCTGATGGGACATTATCCACCGTGGGTGGAAAATGTCTCAAAATGAGCATATGATGCCCCAATCCTCTTAGGGACCGAAAAGTCTTCCTACAAATTGGACACATAGTGTCCAGCTTGTTAGGATTTTTTGAACATGCTGAGATATGCTCCGCAAGAAAGGTCACACCAAAATCTCCCTGACAAAATTGGCATGTAACTTTAATGGAAGCCATTTTACTTAGTAAATGTGTCCAACTTTACCCATAGTGTTAAATATAGCAACACACTTTGTATCCTAACAAATGTATGCCTAGTAATCTGAGATGATGTTTAGACAAACTTGGGACGATAACATTGACAGTTTGAACATGTCATCCATGTGTCAAACTTAAGGAAGGGAGGAAATGTAGCATTCACTCTCCAGTGCTGTCCTCTTGTGGTGAATGTGAGAGTTGAATGAAGGGTAAATGAAATCATAAAGTACCAGTTTATGTTTTTGTATGTAGCATTCACTCTCCAGTGCTGTCCTCTTGTGGTGAATGTAAGAGTTGAATGAAGTTTATGTTTTTGTATTTAGTGATGCCTCTGGTGTTGAGCATACGAACTATGTACATTGTACATGTACATTGTACATTGTACATTGTACATGTACAAGAGCTGGTATATATATATGTGTGCGATCCACATCACGGGCACTCAGTCTGCAGTCAGTCTGCAGTCAGTAGGGAGTCAGTCTGGAGTCAGTTTGGAGTTGAGAGAAACAACAGGAAAATACCTAATATACATATTGTATTACATTACTGGAATAAAATGGATTATTGAACATTAGTGAACATGGGTCTTAATTGATTTGTTCACTGGAAGCGGAACACGTAAAAATATATAAATATATCTACATTTTGCCTCACCCACAACAAGGGGCGAATGTGTTATACAGATTAAGAATACACCAAATTTGTGTAACTGGTGCAGAGTACCATGCAGCAAAAATAGTACCTTGATATGAAGAAAATTTTGATCCAGCTCAAGACATTTAAAGAACAATATGAATCCATGACCGGATGGATACTGATATAAAACATGTAGATGCCCTCATGTACATGTCAACATAAAATAAAATATGTCATAATGATTGACAAAATTCATTACATAAATATATAATCTTAAAATATTTGGCTTTTGTATATTTACACGGTGTATTTACAAGAAACATGGGCAAAAATCATTACTAACTTTGGCGTTCTTTGTTTGACCCTGGACAATAACTCATCCAATTTTACAAGGTTAAATCCAAATGTCCAGCGATTATCTTAATTACTGACCACATTTTTTTTGATAATGTGGATAATATTTTTTGATAATGGGGATAAACACTGTATACTAAAATAAAAATCACAGACAGAGATATATTCTGTGGCAAACACCCACTTGCCTATTAGCAATAATATATAAAATTAATTGGTGGCCCCTCCCCCTTCAACAAATATATATATTCATATTTTGGCAGCCAAAATATTATGTACACTTGTATTTATATTGAATCCAGGTGTTGTTGTTGGTGGATTAGTTTGGCCTCTTCAGAGCATGGTGACGATTATTATTATTATAAATATATATATATATATATATATATATATATATATATATATATATATATATATATATATATATATATATATATATATATATACATGTATATATACAGAGTAATGTTGAGGTTGCTTGTGCTCATGACAAGCAAAATATTCAAAATAATAGTTTTTATAGAGTTTATATTGTAGATGTATGTTTGGTCACATGACGTGTTAACGGGATGCCACCATTTTGGAGAGAAGATATTTGATGTTTAGCTGCCCACGGCCATGGTTCCATTCCTGTGACTCTGTGTCTTGGCTTGTACATTCTTAAATCTGAAATATTCAACAGAATATACATATATTCTTAATATATCATAAAAGGTTCATCATAAAACATAATCTTTAAAAACATAAAACATAATCTTTAACAATGCTCAACCCCAAGAAATAATGTAATAATATTTTTTTTGTATGGAAAATAGACGAAAATAATCTTAAAACATACATCATCATGATCATCATCCTAAATTTATGACCAAAAAGTTATTTTAAGTGAAAGACAAAATGAAATCATATAATATATTTAGTCATGTACTGTTCACTGATTACATTTTTGCTAACAGATGTTGTGTAATCAGCTGGGAGAAAAGTACATGTATGTTATCACACAACTTGGAATATTTTGAACCATGAGATATATTGGAAATACATATTTAAAACATCACAAAAATGTTGTTTTTTTTATTTATTAAATTTGCCACCACATGGTTAAAGGCAAAGTGCTAATGCCCTAATTTTAAAACTAAGTTTCGTGCATTTTCAAATGTACAATTTGTGGATAACATTGTGGAAGTTTAAAGAATATTCTAATTTTAATACAATACCTGGACATTTTAAAGAGTTCTTTCTCTGCATCCGCCTTCTGTTTGTTTTTTGCATCTGCTACTAGCTTGTTTGTATCACAATTCCTGAAAATAGAGAGAAAAAACACAATTTATTCACAGCCCAAATCTTGTTTATCATGCTTACAGCTAACTTGAAACAGAAGGCCATGCTCATAATCTCACTCTCTGTTAATACCATATTTGGTGTTTTTGTGACCCCTGTGAAGATTATTCTGTGGTCAAAGGTTAAAGGTCAAATGTCAGTAATTATCATAATTCTACTCGCCCTAAATGAGGTGAAAAATCTCTAAATTCTTTTTACTGTCTCATCATTGGTGAGTACATGTAGATTATTGCAATAGTCAAGTGGGTCAGAGAACAGAACGCCTCAATGCGACCATATATCTTCTAAATGTCAAACTGGCCAAAAAAAGCTTTCAGAAAAAAAAAACGAAACAAAAAAAAGCAGCCAGTGTGTCTCGTTTAGATGACTATGACATCCAGCATCATCTCCCACCACGCCCTCTATATGTCAGCAACAGAACTACTGTGTGGCCATTAACTTGAAACAAACCCAGGCAGAAGCTGCTTGGGCAGACTGTCTTCTTTCCAGCAAGTCTATATTTAAACCAACATAGCAGTCATATAGAAGTGGCAAACACTAGGAATGAATCTATTGAGAACATTATCACCGTGGCCTGGGGATCTAGCCATGGCAATAAGGGTTAAATGAATGACAACGCTGGTCGTAGAGTTTAGAGTTGTATTTCTTATCTTAATCCAAATACATAAAGTGTCCGTGATACAGAGTGTGAATGTAAGTCATGTACAATGTTTGTCAGTACCAATCTGTTTCATATTTGCTTCTGAAGACTTAACTGTGATTCCAAAACTGAATCCAAGACTGATTCCAAGACTGACTCCAAAACTGAATCTAAAACTGAATGACTTTGGGTTTGGATGCAGGGCCCTTTTAAGCAGCCCTGATGCCGGCAGTCTTGAGTCAGCCTGCCGTCATCCGGATTCCCAGTATTTGGTGACTAGGGTTCCGGGTTGCCTGCATCTTAACAAATGGCTTTGTACTACTGATTGCTTTGTACCCAATGTCATCCTTGCTGTGAGATATTTACCATAGGGTTTCTTTATATCTAATACAATGTTATGAAGACTTACTTTCTTACATTTAACACTGTGACAACATGAACATATTGAGGGAAAAGCTGATCTATACAAAAATAACCATCTCTTTAATGTTCCAAGGGATAAAATATAGGGATATTCCATTGCCAGGGATGGAAATATTAAGGTAAGCCTCTCTCAATATATATATATAAATTGTGGAGTCTTTCAATCTTTATTTATTCTTGCTACTCTTGCTGCTCTCAAATTAATACGGAATGGTCCAGTCATTGCATTGCCGCACAATGTCAGAAAAGTAACACTATTGCTTTGCTCTCCAACAATGAGTTGCCATATTATTAGATGGGTTTTTAACCGTGCAATCATTGTTTACAAAAAAGATAAAAATATAGCAAATTGTAACTGCCATAAACATTCTGAAATCATCTTACACCCTGACCCAATAAACCAATCAACCTTTAAGTTATTGATTTATCAGTTGAGACTTGACATCAATAAATTACAGTGTAAATATTGTGGCAGGACCAATCAGATGGAGCGAAGCACTTATCTGCTCATGCAAAATTATGACCAACTAAGGCATTTTATGACTTAATGGACAAATTGGCCTCTTTGAAAATACCATTTCATGAATGCTTTCATCTGCACAGTAGTTGCATGGCACTGTCGGGTCAGGAATGCCGAGATTTTGATTGGCACAAGGAGGTCACATGACATTCTTGTTTATCACCTTTGATCATTAACATGCTTGATAATATTGATGGTCAGCTCCAACTGTTAATCAAACCACCATTAATTGTAGTAATAATAACGTGCAGCTCCAACTGATAAAATACCTTAACTAAGAAAAGATGGAAATTGCTAAATAAAAATAGGACTTGAACCTGCATGCAGTGGTTTGGTGTCCATGCAACTTACACTTTATATAGTTTACGACCTAACAATATTGTACCCCAAGGATGATCATAGTATTCATTTTCTGAGATTGTTTGATTCTTCCTGAAAACATTAAATAATCAATAAAAATAACAATAATACCAAAACAACAAATTCAACATAAACACATAACAAATGGTTGCTGGAATGTTCGGAGCCCCTGTTTGACTATGGCACTGACAGGCATGGTCAAAAGTAGGTTACAGTTGAACAAAGCAATGTTCAAACAGGGTTCCATGGGAAACAGCCAGTCACCTGATAAATAAACATGAAATAGAACATAACACAACTAATAAACATAATATTGATGTAAGTAAGTCAATTAGTTCACACAATACAAAGTAGGGAGCCAAAAACCTCAAGAACCTGTCAGTGATTGTGGCTCCCCCTTTTGCTGAAAATAACTTTACCTCCAATGTGCATTTCTGCACTTTCTTGGGTCATACTTTAATCTGAGAATAAAAGATCGAGCAATGAATACATTGCACGCAAGTTGTAAATATTCTTACAACTTATTTTTGTGTTATTACAGTGACCCTGCCCTCCTTACAGCTTATTTTTGTGTTATTACAGTGACCCTGCCCTCCTTACAGCTTATTTTTGTCTTATTACAGTGACCTTGTCCTCCTTACAGCTTATTTTGTCGTATTACAGTGATCCTGTCCTTACAGGTTTTTTTTCTTATTACAGTGACCCTGCCCTCCTTACAGCTTATTTTTGTCGTATTACAGTGACCCTGCCCTCCTTACAGCTTATTTGTTGTATTACAGTGATCCTGTCCTCACAGGTTTTTGTTCTTATTACAGTGACCCTGTCCTCCTTACAGCTTATTTTATTCTTATTACAGTGACCCTGCCCTCCTTACAGCTTATTTTTGTCTTATTACAGTGACCCTGCCCTCCTTACAGCTTATTTTTGTCTTATTACAGTGACCCTGCCCTCCTTACAGCTTATTTTGTCTTATTACAGTGACCCTGCCCTCCTTACAGCTTATTTTTGTCTTATTACAGTGACCCTGCCCTCATTACAGCTTATTTTTGTCTTATTACAGTGACCTTGTCCTCCTTACAGCTTGTTTTATTCTTATTACAGTGACCCTGCCCTACTTACAGCTTATTTTTGTCTTGTTACAGTGATCCTGCCCTCCTTACAGCTTATTTTTGTCTTATTACAGTGACCCTGCCCTCCTTACAGCTTGTTTTGTTCTTATTACAGTGACCCTGCCCTCCTTACAGTTTATTTTGTCTTATTACAGTGACCCTGCCCTCCTTACAGCTTATTTTTGTCTTATTACAGTGACCCTGCCCTCCTTACAGCTTATTTTTGTCTTATTACAGTGACCCTGCCCTCCTTACAGCTTATTTTTGTCTTATTACAATGACCCTGCCCTCCCTGCATCTTATTTTTGTCTTATTACAGTGACCCTATCCTCCTTACATCTTATTTTTGTCTTATTACAGTGACCCTGCCCTCCTTACAGTTTATTTTGTGTTATTACAGTGACCCTGCCCTCCCTGCATCTTATTTTTGTCTTATTACAGTGACCCTGCCCTCCTTACAGCTTATTTTTGTCTTATTACAATGACCCTGCCCTCCTTACAGCTTATTTTATTCTTATTACAGTGACCCTGCCCTCCTTACAGCTTATTTTTGTCTTATTACAGTGACCCTGCCCTCCTTACAGCTTATTTTTGTCTTATTACAGTGACCCTGCCCTCCTTACAGCTTATTTTTGTCTTATTACAGTGACCCTATCCTCCTTACAGCTTGTTTTATTCTTATTACAGTGACCCTGCCCTACTTACAGCTTATTTTTGTCTTATTACAGTGATCCTGCCCTCCTTACAGCTTATTTTTGTCTTATTACAGTGACCCTGCCCTCCTTACAGCTTGTTTTATTCTTATTACAGTGACCCTGCCCTCCTTACAGTTTATTTTGTCTTATTACAGTGACCCTGCCCTCCTTACAGCTTATTTTTGTCTTATTACAGTGACCCTGCCCTCCCTGCATCTTATTTTTGTCTTATTACAGTGACCCTATCCTCCTTACAGCTTATTTTTGTCTTATTACAATGACCCTGCCCTCCCTGCATCTTATTTTTGTCTTATTACAGTGACCCTATCCTCCTTACATCTTATTTTTGTCTTATTACAGTGACCCTGTCCTCCTTACAGTTTATTTTGTCTTATTACAGTCACCCTGCCCTCCCTGCATCTTATTTTTGTCTTATTACAGTGACCCTGCCCTCCTTACAGCTTATTTTTGTCTTATTACAGTGACCCTGCCCTCCTTACAGCTTATTTTGTCTTATTACAGTGACCCTGCCCTCCTTACAGCTTATTTTTGTCTTATTACAATGACCCTGTCCTCCTTACAGCTTATTTTTGTCTTATTACAGTGACCCTGCCCTCCTTACAGCTTATTTTTGTCTTATTACAATGACCCTGCCCTCCCTGCATCTTATTTTTGTCTTATTACAGTGACCCTGCCCTCCTTACAGCTTATTTTTGTGTTATTACAGTGACCCTGCCCTCCTTACAGCTTATTTTTGTCTTATTACAATGACCCTGCCCTCCCTGCATCTTATTTTTGTCTTATTACAGTGACCCTATCCTCCTTACATCTTATTTTTGTCTTATTACAGTGACCCTGTCCTCCTTACAGTTTATTTTTGTCTTATTACAGTGACCCTGCCCTTCCTGCATCTTATTTTTGTCTTATTACAGTTATCCTGTCCTCCTTTCATCATATTTTTTTATCGCTTTCCTGATAATGTTCTCTCCACCAAAAAGTTATGTACCAGGAAATCATTCATCACATGATTAAAATAATTGACAATTATCTGTTTCAGACTCTGATACGCATGTAAAGCGTATGTTGTGTTGATAGTTACCTTTCAGCTCGTTGTGCACTACTCGGTTTCTGGCGAGATTCTGGTTTCCCGATGATGGATTGGTACTCTGTCTCTCTGCTCAGATCCTTGGCATCTTTCCCCTGGAGGAACTTCTTGTTGTCTTTAAACCACTTCTCCCGACTGGTCTCCCAGTCATTTGCATAACCAAATGACAAGATCTTGGACATGATTGGTCGCTCACTATCCGGGGCCTCATGCCTGCAGCAAGAATGGTTCAACATTAATAAAACTAAACCTGTCTGGGGCCTCATGCCTGCATCAAGAATGGTTCAACATCAATAAAACTAAACCTGTCTGGGGCCTCATGCCCGCATCAGGTATGGTTCAACATCAATAAAACTAAACCTGTCCAGGGCCCTATGCTTGCATCAAGAATGGGTCAACATTAATAAAACTGAGTCTATCCGGGGCCTCATGTCTGCATCAAGAATGGTTCAACATTAATAAAACTGACATCAACATTTAGAACTCTGCATTGTGCTATTGACCCCAGACCAAATGACAAAATTGAAGCATGTCCCAATATCTTCCTGGTCATGAAAGTCCCTAAAATCCATAGTTTTATGTCAAACACTGCCTGCCAATATTACCCACTCCTTGCATGTAGAGGTTCTGAGCCTGTTTTATATCAATATCATTCAACGTTTGTTTTGAACCATTTTACAGCTCTATGATTGCAGTGCATTTTTTTGACAATATTTGAATTGTAAAAAGTATTTATTTTTACCATTATCATTAGTTTTAATTCAAGCTGATTGACCATACATGTAGATGCACTTGTGATTACTCTCCAAAGTAGGAATATTCCACCACACACAACTGTTAGGTGGTTTACTAATGATAAAGCAAAGTATGTTTGACTCAAGTGCAGATATATAAGAATCAGATAGTTACTCTTCAAGATGCAAGAGAAAAAAACATGCACTCTTAAGAATCAAGATGTAAAAACTAATATTAAACAGGAAACAGATGGCAACACATAACAAAGACAGGAAGCAGATGGCAGCACATGATGGGAACATGAAACATGTGGAAGAAAATGCTTGTGACTCAGAATTTATAAATTTGTCTTACCATTAAACTTACCATGTTTATGTCACGCCAAGTGAAAAACTTTACCAAAAACATGTGATATGAAAGTTATTGAGATATATTTTATTCATTTTAACTTAAAGGCTCTACATTATGCAATCAAAAAGAAAATTTAATCCAGCAGGCTGGTATCACTATTAATGTATCATTATCCCTTGAATATTGGCATCAAGAAGCATTCACCAACAACCAGAAACAAGAAAACATTTTGTAATGGTTTCACATGTGTGTCCTTCCTTTTAGCGTGTTTGATGCATTTATTTTATACTAGACCATCCTTAGATGCTCCTAATGACCCTGTTGCTAGTTGCTAATTTCCACCTTTTTTTTCTCAGATGTTTGATGATTTGGCCCTATTATCTATTCTGAGAAAGTCATCTATGAAATGTTGAAATGTAGACACACTGTGATTGCTATTGTTACAACAAACACTTCTTGTTATATGTTAACTGCTCTCTGATTGGTTGAAATAATTGCCATTGTTTCCCACCACTGTTTCAACTCTTGTGATAGGTCACCAACCAGATGTATGTTCAGTGCTCATAGTATTACTGTTAAGATGCTGCAAAATTATGTTGTCCCAGGGCCCTGTAGCCAACTGGCATTAACCTTGTTTTTTCAGTTGTATATGATGCAAACCAATCCTACTGGATTTATCCTTTGCCAGAAGATGACTTTAAACTGTTATTTTATGTTCATCGTGGAAATCACATCCTGAAGAGATGCTCTTGTCAGTCTGAGCTCCAGGCAAAATCTCCCATCATATCGTTAGAAAGTTGCACAAAATCAGGCTTTGTTCTGTCCATAATACCTCAGGCTTAGATAATGGAGTAAAACTTCACGTGGAGCTGTCATGCCACAGAATTCACATGAAAATGATGAATATATACACAAAACTGCACGTCACGCCCAAAAAAAACCAAAAAAAACAATGGAGTTTGCAGCGCCATCTACCTTTTCATCTGCCGTTGCCTTGGATGCATGAATTATGAATGAAATAGATTTGTTTGATTATTTATCATTATCATAAAAACATTGCGCAATCGTCAGATATGCAGCTGATTAGTCTTCTATTAGATCTGTCAGACCTTAACATTAACATTCACCTGGTTGCCCTGGGCCACTAAGTCCTGTGTCTGGACCAGTGGATGGTATGATAAAGTGGACCTGTTGGGCAATCAAATCTTATGTCTTCCAAGAGCCAAAAACAAATTTGTATTGCTTTATTATGACTTCTGTCCAGTGCTCTATGCCATATCTCATATTCGTATAAACTTTGGGCTACCACTTTTTACTAATTTGTGGCCCAAATGGGCAACCACCATCTTTATGTTAAGGTCAAGGCCTGATCTGTGTTAATAAATACTACTAATTCTCTCATAGAACATAAAACATTTGTTGACTTACATGGCCCTGAACTTGCGATCCACTTCTAGTTCTCCGTGTGGGGCGTGACCCTTCTCCCGGGGTGGCATGTCATAATGGTTTGTCTTATGCCTCAACTTCTCAGCTCTCACCTGACACAAGCATTCAGAGATACAGGATTAAATTGGGTGAAAAAACAAGAAAGAAATAACAGGTTAAGCTTTTTATAAATGTTAACAAATTTAGAATGAATCAGTGAAATTAATGATAGAAATATCAAATATTCTTAAATGAAATATGCACTGATTTTGAAAAGAAATATAGACAAATCATAAATTGTTGATAAATGTATTTTCCTTTCATGTCCATTATCTTTTTGGGTAGAAGCACACCAATAAAAGTTTATATCACCTATTGAAGCAAGAACCTAATTAAATGCCCCCTTTTGAAAGCTTTTTGGAGTGTTATCATAGAGCCACCGAAAGGTTCTTTGAACCTCAGCTGAGGCCACAAAAGACCACAATGTTTACCAATGTTTACCCCTTACCAATGTTTACCAATGTTTACCAATGTTTACCAATGTTTACCAATGTTTACCAATGTTTACCAATGTTTACCCGTTACCAATGTTTACCAATGTTTACCAATGTTTACCAATGTTTACCAATGTTTACCAATGTTTACCAATGTTTACCCGTTACCAATGTTTACCAATGTTTACCCCTTACCAATGTTTACCAATGTTTACCCCTTACCAATGTTTACCCCTTACCAATGTTTACCAATGTTTACCCCTTACCAATGTTTACCAAAGTTTACCAATGTTTACCCCTTACCAATGTTTACCAATGTTTACCCCTTACCAATGTTTACCAATGTTTACCCCTTACCAATGTTTACCCCTTACCAATGTTTACCAATGTTTACCCCTTACCAATGTTTACCAATGTTGACCAATGTTTACCCCTTATAGGATTCATTTGTATGTGATTTCATTTGGTGACATTTACACATAACAAAATAAATGTTTATCTGAAAGATTAACATTAATCTGTTTTACCCCGGAAAGTGTTACTCACCCTGTATCTCATCTTATTCACCCCAAAAAGTGTTACTCACCCCGTATCTCACCTTATTCACCCCAGAAAGTATTACTCACCCCATATCCCACCTTATTCACCTCAGAAAGTATTACTCACCCCGTATCCCACCTTATTCACCCCAGAAAGTATTACTCACCCCGTATCCCACCTTATTCACCCCAGAAAGTATTACTCACCCCACATCTCACCTTATTCACCCCAGAAAGTATTACTCACCCCACATCTCACCTTATTCACCCAAGAAAGTATTACTCACCCTGTATCCCACCTTATTCACCCCAGAAAGTATTACTCACCCCATATCCCACCTTATTCGCTCCAGAAAGAATTACTCACCCCACATCTCACCTTATTCACCCCAGAAAGAACTACTCACCCCACATCTCACCTTATTCACCCCAGAAAGAACTACTCACCCCATATCCCATTTGTTTCACCTCCGGCAGTCGCACTGTCTTGTCTGTTGGTCTGCAAATAACATTAACAAATTCTGGTCAATATAAACTTATCCATATTAGGAGAATATTTGGATTTTCCAAAGTACAAACATGGATTTGGTATGATTTATCACAATTAGGACACAAAATCAGGATTTTAAAATGTCTTTAATAAAAACATATATTTTGAGGCAGTAATGTGAGTATTTGATAGATATAAGTCATGAAATGCTAATGAGCAAATTTAGTGATACAGATATACCAGTGACATGATACAGATATACCAGTGACATGAGACAGATATCCCAGTGACGTGATACAGATATCCCAGTGACATGATACAGATATACCAGTGACATGATACAGATATACCAGTGACATGATACAGATATACCAGTGACATGATACAGATATACCAGTGACATGATACAGATATACCAGTGACATGATACAGATATACCAGTGATATGATACAGATATACCAGTGACATGATACAGATATACCAGTGACATGATACAGATATACCAGTGACATGATACAGATATACCAGTGACATGATACAGATATACCAGTGACATGATACAGATATCCCAGTGACATGATACAGATATACCAGTGACATGATACAGATATACCAGTGACATGATACAGATATCCCAGTGACATGATACAGATATCCCAGTGACATGATACAGATATCCCAGTGACATGATACAGATATACCAGTGACATGATACATATATACCAGTGACATGATACAGATATACCAGTGACATGATACAGATATCCCAGTGACATGATACAGATATCCCAGTGACATGATACAGATATCCCAGTGACATGATACAGATATACCAGTGACATGATACAGATATACCAGTGACATGATACAGATATACCAGTGACATGATACAGATATACCAGTGACATGATACTGATATACCAGTGACATGATACAGATATCCCAGTGACATGATACAGATATACCAGTGACATGATACAGATATACCAGTGACATGATACAGATATCTCAGTGACATGATACAGATATCCCAGTGACATGATACAGATATACCAGTGACATGATACAGATATACCAGTGACATGATACAGATATACCAGTGACATGATACAGATATACCAGTGATATTATACAGATATACCAGTGACATGATACAGATATACCAGTGACATGATACAGATATACCAGTGACATGATACAGATATCCCAGTGACATGATACAGATATCCCAGTGACATGATACAGATATACCAGTGACATGATACAGATATCCCAGTGACATGATACAGATATACCAGTGATATTATACAGATATACCAGTGACATGATACAGATATACCAGTGACATGATACAGATATACCAGTGACATGATACAGATATCCCAGTGACATGATACAGATATACCAGTGACATGATACAGATATACCAGTGACATGATACAGATATACCAGTGATATTATACAGATATCCCAGTGACATGATACAGATATCCCAGTGACATGATACAGATATACCAGTGACATGATACAGATATCCCAGTGACATGATACAGATATACCAGTGACATGATACAGATATACCAGTGACATGATACAGATATCCCAGTGATATGATACTGATATACCAGTGACATGATACAGATATCCCAGTGACATGATACAGATATACCAGTGACATGATACAGATATCCCAGTGATATTATACAGATATACCAGTGACATGATACAGATATACCAGTGACATGATACAGATATACCAGTGACATGATACAGATATCCCAGTGACATGATACAGATATACCAGTGACATGATATAGATATACCAGTGACATGATACAGATATACCAGTGACATGATACAGATATCCCAGTGACATGATACAGATATCTCAGTGATATGATACAGATATCCCAGTGACATGATACAGATATACCAGTGATATGATACAGATATCCCCGTGACATGATACAGATATCCCAGTGACATGATACAGATATACCAGTGACATGATACAGATATACCAGTGACATGATACAGATATCCCAGTGACATGATACAGATATACCAGTGATATGATACAGATATCCCAGTGACATGATACAGATATACCAGTGACATGATACTGATATACCAGTGACATGATACAGATATCCCAGTGACATGATACAGATATACCAGTGACATGATACAGATATCCCAGTGACATGATACAGATATACCAGTGATATGATACAGATATCCCAGTGACATGATACAGATATCTCAGTGACATGATACAGATATCCCAGTGACATGATACAGATATACCAGTGACATGATACAGATATACCAGTGACATGATACAGATATACCAGTGACATGATACAGATATCCCAGTGACATGATACAGATATACCAGTGACATGATACAGATATACCAGTGACATGATACAGATATCCCAGTGATATTATACAGATATACCAGTGACATGATACAGATATACCAGTGACATGATACACATATCCCAGTGACATGATACAGATATACCAGTGACATGATACAGATATCCCAGTGACATGATACAGATATACCAGTGACATGATACAGATATCCCAGTGATATGATACATATATACCAGTGACATGATACAGATATACTGATTGAATAACATCAATAAAACATGAATGCAAGTGTCATTACAGATATAAATTGTGACACAATGTACCTTTATCTGTCATGATGCCAAGCATGAAAGATTCATTCAGACCAACCTCTTGACAGCACAGATATAAATCTGTCATGATTCAGTCAAGACAATAGGTTCATGGAGAAAAAGCTGTGAAATGACAGATTTGTGTAGGACAATTTACTTTGTGACACAATTAATTTACATATCTGGCCTGGCTTTTTCTTTATATTAATCTTTTAACCATAGATTACCTTCAATCCTTCATTTGTCCAATGCAATGAAAATAGCAAATTAGCCACATTTTGACATATTATTATGAACATTAGTATCTCAGAAAATAAATGAGTTCATATAATCCAAGTATCCATACCTGGGGCCTCCTCTCTGGAACGCCGAGACTTGGTCAAAGGAGTAAGGCGCCCTCTTTGGGTGATAATCATCCTCACTGCAGTTACCTTTGTATTCCTCATGGACCATATATTCAGGTAACATGGGTTGGTATGGCCTAAATCATAATAAAATGTTATCAATTACAATGTTCCTCAAGAATAAAACGGTCCCATACCACACATAATGGCTGCTATTGGTCTCCAAACCATTTAATCCTCCATTAATATCTCAAATGGTTTGCACCATTATTGTTGTCTCAATACTATTTTCTTCACTTTAATTGATTGGAGGAACTGTAATAAAAGTCTGCCTGATTAACACTAATATCTGTGATAATATATGGCTAGTGTGGAAGTTATTGATGATGGATGGAGGTAAGCTGAATGATGAATGTTCAGCATGCCATTTTGCTAATAAAACCTTTGCCGTATAAGTACAGTTCCCAATTGGGTTAACATTTGGTGAATTGACGAATGAAATAGTGACTTCCTACTTTTGGATATCCAAGCAACAGGAAATAAAGATCGAGCCATAAACTCTGTGTTCAACCTTAGATTAAAATAATCGGAGCAAGATTTTCAGAATCTGAGATGTGTAATATGGTTTAACATGCTTCTCTTTGTGTGTACCCAAGTATATGGGTAACTGGTGCAATAATGTAACGGAATCAGTATTTTTAGCAAGATTTACATACTCTTTAGCAGGTGCACTGGAATTTTCTTCAGCTTGTTCAGCAGCGTTGTCTTCCAGGTAAAACCAATCTACACGTGGGTAACCCTTGGCTTCCTTAGACTTAGGCTTGGGATCCTACAAAATGACCATCGTTCTTCTTAATTGTCTTATAAATCATATGCATTATAATGCTATAATGACAGATGATTTATTTACAGCAAATGTTATGGACACAAGTAAATTTGGAAAAATAATGGAGAAAACTTTCAGATTTGCTGCGCATTTCCCACATTTTTTTAAAAATTTACAGCAACAAGCTCCAAAATGACATCATCAACCATTTAATTTATGTACATTATATTTTCATTCAAAAATATACAACATGTTATAACTTATTTATCCAGTTCTATTTCTGAAAGAAAGCCTGAATAAGGGAATTATATGATTTTGAACCAAATTGTCAAATCATATTTTTTTAAGATTTCCGGTGCATTATGAGGTAAGAGGCATTACAAAGCTATTTCCACATCAGAATATTTCTTGAACGCAAAATAATAACAAAATAATGAGAATTCCTGAAAACTGATTTTTGACTGCAAACATGTTTGCAGGTATAATCATCATGTAAATTTGTGAAAGATTTTTATTTGTCCATATGAAATCCAAATGGTTTTGCACCAGTCTGATTATTGAACATGATGTCAGGTTCACTTTATGACGTCATACTAGAGCACTGTCACCTTGGTCATAACAGTTCCAGAACTTAGTAGCTCTGAATCATGGCAAATCCCCGACATGACTTTGTATTATGTCAAAACCACTGGTATAAAATATTATACAAAATACAAAAATAGTAAAATAGTATACAAAATATTCATCTTATCATGTGTACCTAGTATCATGTACACTATGATCATCATGCTAAAATCCTATTATTGTTGGAAACAAAAAAATACACTTATAGCTTACCTTAAAGGTAAGGAGATCTCTTCTCCCTCCTTGTTTAGCCATGCGCACATATTTACTATCTGTGTCATAGAATAGCTGTTTGGGTACATTGTCCATGGCTGGAGGCAGGTCATTTAGGAGTGGGATTTGAGAGGCTGGGGGCACACCCACGGCCTCAACTGCTTGCTGCTTAGCAGGTGCATGGTAAAACCAACCTGCAAATCATATGATAGTATTCTTAACTGCATAACAAACCAAACAGTCTGGACCAAATATTTTTAGGCTACTAAACAGTTGGGCTAGTAAGTGGAGATTTGCTCTGGCCCGAAGCAATGTGTACTAGCCAGAATTATTTTTTGCATATTTTAAAAAATTAACCTCTAACAGACGGGAAGGATGGGAAGGATGCAAACATCCACCACCGGCAACAGACTGGAAAGATGTGAAAGTCCCCATTGTTCTGGTTTAATGACGTCATTTTGTAACATTCCCTTGGCCAGCAACTTGTTACAATGTAATCATGATAATTACATCAGACTAATTGGATCATAAACATTTGACCCTAGCACTTCATGGAGAATACTGAATAACCATGGTTATTCCTTTTGTCAATTTAGTATGTAGATACACAAGTCCAGAAAAAAATTATCATTCCTGCCAATCATAAACATTTGGATAGGCTAGTCCATTACGGGTTAATTACATGTTTGAACTTGTTTAGGTTTATGCGCTATTCTACAATTTTAGTTAGATTAATCATATGAAAAAGGACATTTTTACCAATATTTACAAAAATCATGATCAGCTACTAGACAGTCAGGCTAACATCAGGGGAAGTTGTACTAGCTCAACAGTGTGTCTACTAGTCTGGGACTATGAGCTAGCATCAGGGGAAGGTGTACTAGCCTGACGGTGTTTCTGCTAGTCTGGGACTATGACCTAGCATCAGGGGAAGGTGTACTATCCTGACGGTGTTTCTACTAGTCTGGGACTGTGGGCTAGCATCGGGGGAAGGTGTACTAACCCAACAGTACTTCTACTGGTCTGGGATTATGGGCTAGCATCGGGGGAAGGTGTACTAACCCGACTGTACTTCTACTAGTCTGGGACTGTGGGCTAGCATCGGGGGAAGGTGTACTAACCCGACAGTACTTCTACTGGTCTGGGATTATGGGCTAGCATCAGTGGAAGGTGTACTAGCCTGACAGTGTTTCTACTAGTCTGGGACTATGGGTTAGTGCTAAAATCCCAGACTGCCCAAATGCACTATACATTACAGAGGGAAGTTAGAGTCTTCATTTTTGCAGGTTTCCTAACTTTCTTTCATTTATATACATGTTTACCTGACAAAAAATACAAAAAAGTTGTTCAAGTCAACACATGACAAACATTTGAAAATGGTTTCAATGTTATTCAAATTGTATTTCTGCAGAGAGGAAAGCTTACATGAGTGGATTTGTATCAAAAGATCTTTTTTAATATCTGATGAATATTTAAAGATTACAGCTTTTATAAGGTATACAAATCAAATGCTCATCTTGTTTTGCTCTTCACCTATGGCTTGTTGTAGTCGGTACCTACGCGAAATGATCCATTGATGGTAATCAACGTAAATTCTCAAGAAAAGTAATGAACACTAGTACAGAAAACTCACTGGTTGATGTCCCCTTTTGGCAAATGTACAATTCTGGACCAACCACAAATGTCTTTCTGAGAGTGCATGCACCGCATAGAACAAGCCATACATGGCATTTCATCAGCACATCTCCAATAACATTGGCAATGTATAAATATTGCCATATTCAATATTGATATTGCCTACTATTGGTTTCAAACAAAACAATACATGATTATTCAACATGTTACATGTATGCACTTTTTTGGTATACACTTCTGGCTGTATCAAAATAAAACACCAAAGTGTAGGAGGATAATATACGTGTTCCATTCCAACTACTGAATATGTTAAATCTGCAAGTACAAGCACATACAGGTCTTTATTATACTAATAATATACAGAATAGATGTTGAAAATATTGATGAGAAATTATTTACCTTGTTCTGAGGCTTTCTGTGAAAATGCCATTTGCTATGCTGTTATTTCTGCTGCCAATACAGGCAGACCCAATCTATGTATTTGTCTGGAACACTAGTTTGAACCTGGGAATATTATATCCAAACAAAAGCACAACTTCAAAATCTTTCACGTGAAATCTTCTTCCAAAAATGTTTACAAAGTTTCCAATGGTTACTTGACCTGGGCTGGTGCCCTATCCGATTAATGAGATGGAACTCGAATATCTAAAAATAGGGTACCAGTGTGATTTACGGCTTTCGCTGAAATAATATCCTCTAGAATGTTTGTATATTTGGCGATGGTAATTCCCTTCTTTAATCTTATTTAATAAAAATATAATATAATTAATCATATTACATACTTATTTTGATGGGTTATTTTCAAATACAAATATTTGATCATATTTGTCAACTTAAAAAAAAAATATATTGGAGGGAAGATATTCTGCCGATCAAATGTAAACAGCCGGCGAAAACGTGATTTCTAGTCATAGTTAGTGGGGGATGTTGGTTATCTAGGATGTAGTCTAGGTGAGATTATGGTACTAATGATTTTATTTCTTGTAGGTCCTTTTCAGGCGGAGAAAGAAAAGGAGTGGTAGTCATAGTTTAGTGGGGGATGTCGGTTACTTAGGATGTAGTCTCGGTGGGATTAGAAAAGTTGGTAAGGAGGCAGCTGGTAGATATGAAGGTGCTGAAGATCACTAGGTACTCACGTGGAGGACATTTTTAGCCTCTAGTTGTGATTGGTAGGGCTTACGAGGATATTGGACGCCTCAGGCTGTATAGGGATATTGGACGCCCTTTAGCGCGCTGGGGATTGTAGGCCCCAAGGGAAGGAGTGAGTGTTGAGGTGAAAGTTGTCAGTGCAGAAGGTGATAATTAGATAGGGTAGCTTTTCATCAGTGTAGGGGCCTGCACCGGGCGGTCAGCACGAGTGCTACTCACAGATTGGAGATAGTGCGTATTGGATCTCCCCTCTAGCTGGGTAGCCACGCTGCGTAGGCTCTGAGTGCCCACGAGACAAAAGTGGAGCGGCCAACATATCAAATCAAATCAAATCAAATCAAATCAATTGTGTCCAAGGGAAGGAGTGAGTGTTGAGGTGAAAGTTGTCAGTGCAGAAGGTGATAATTAGATAGGGTAGCTTTTCATCAGTGTAGGGGCCTGCACCGGGCGGACAGCACGAGTGCTACTCACAGATTGGAGATAGTGCGTATTGGATCTCCCCTCTAGCTGGGTAGCCACGCTGCGTAAGCTCTGAGTGCCCACGAGACAAAAGTGGAGCGGCCAACATATCAAATCAAATCAAATCAAATCAAAAATCCAGTTGTTGATCAGATTTGATTTCAGGCAGATTTCTTGTTGTGTCTGTTCAATGCTACTCTCCTTTGCATCGGGCTCAGTATATATTGAAGAGGCCTAGTAAAGCTGGGTAGTTCAATGCTCACATTATGGACGATATTAGCTTTTGTAACGCTATCTTCTGTTTACGTTGATTGTCAAACATGTGCAAAGTCAGAAAACCTAGATTGTGAGGTCACTGGAGACAGTGTGACTGACATCGAAAGTGGCACCACCATGGCTCTGATGGTTTATGATGAATCAACCTTGTTGCCATTTCATAAAGACAAGAGGGTATTTACATTTGGAGGGCAGGATGTTGAGATCAAGCAGAGATGGAGGGAGGTGGGCGTGGCTGCTGTGGTATGGGATGCGGTAGGTAAACTCACATATGTTCAGCATTTCTAAAGGTCAATTGTGGTTCGCCATACTGCCCCATTAAAAACAACACACCAGATCTGCACAATTAAAATCAGAAGTACACAAAAACTCGCGGAACAGGTATATATCCTCCTACACTTTTCTGGTCATATCAGAAAAGAGACAAGTATTAAAACATTCCAAAATTGACATATTACCATATCATGAGAGACAAGTATTAAAACATTCCAAAATTGTAATATTAACATATTTGAAGACAACATTACATAAACTTGCTTCGCTCGTAAGATTGTAAGGAAAGTGTAGGAGTATAGTAAACTCAGGCCAAACTCGCAATTGCACTATAGGCCGATTGCCGATCTCCATGTTGTTTTTTTTCCCCATTGAAAAGTACACACCGGAACTGTACAACTTTACCGGAACCAGATCTGTACAACTCCACTATATTTAATCATTGGTCAGAGAGACTGGCAGGGGCCCTATAAAGTCCTGCTTCTATATGTGCAGTGAGTCATGCAGAGCATAATTTTTTATGTCTGTCAGCAATGGTTGTCAAAAAAGGAACCATCCGTGTTATTCTGTGGTCAGTACGATCATGGGAAATGAGTATTCATTTCCTGTGGGTTGTAAATCGGTTTTTTTCTGTGGTCAATATTGTTCAAGCAACTGACACCACTGTGGAGTGTTCATCGTGTGCATGCGCTACCGTATGAATACGTTCATATGACAAGTAAACAAAGATAAAGAAGTGCGTGATGACAAAAATTTGAAGACGGCAATATCGTCATCGCCCATTTATGTGCGAAATTATCCCTTTAAATTGCTTGGAAATGCTTCCCAATCGGTAGAACAAGGAATTTTCAGTAAGTTTAGTTCAACTTTGGTGTAAATCGGACAATTAGAACAGAAATGACATGCAAAAGTCTGATCGATGATTTGCGATAGCCTGAGCGATAATAGAGCAACTTAAGTAATCGACCCTGAAAAGGCACATCTTTGCATAAAGTTGTGCTAAAAAATTCATTCATATACCAAATCAAATGTTTTTAAAAGACAAATAAAGATAATTTCAACTACCCCATCAGTTTGCAATGATTGTTTCATTTTGTTTTTTTGTTTATTTTAAATTTTGTTTTGTTTGTTGTAATTTTTGTTTTGTTTATTTTAATTTTGTTTTGTTTATTTTAATTTTTGTTCTGTTTGTTGTCAGTTTTGGTTTGTTATTTTTTTTTTCTCATCCGTGTTACATGTGGTTCACCACTTTTTTCGCTCGCGTTTGTTTTGACTTTAGGTCTGAATGTTCGAGGTTTTGATATGATTAAGCTGTAAGTCTATGGAGCTTACCCCGATTATCGGTCCATGGCAGCCATGTTTTGGCTCAATAATTCTGCTTACACCGTCAGATGTCGCTTTTGTTTGAGAGTTGATTTGTGAGTGTGTGGTAGAGTAAGAAGATTTTGCCTTGGGTTTATACGTTTTATGAAAAGTCTACTATATGCTCATGTTGGGTTTTTTTGCCTTGGGATTTTGCAAACTTACGCGAGCTTGATTTTTTTAAATCAACACTTGTCTTGTTTAGAGTGACGCATAGTGCCGAATGTTGCATTCGGTATGTGACGCATTTGCCAACTGGCGAGTTCAACACAGAGTGACTTGTATCAGTGTGACTTCACACAAGGACATTGCATGAAAGGCATAGTTGGCAGGTCCAGGGTTTAACATAAATTTGTCAAAATACATTGCAGTATCTTTTCTGTACAAGTATTTATTATTTTTCTTGCATATTTGTCCTCACAAATCTTATAGAAAGTACTATGAGAAGAAGAAATACCAAATGCTATAATTGTGCAATTTGTTAAATTGAACAACCCTTTAAATATCCATTTCTGGTCCCGCCAATATAGAGCTAACGACTTTAGGATTCAGGCAATCATAGAATTGGCTGATAATAACAAAAATGTTTTGTATGCATATAAGGAATAGAACATCAGACATTTTTGTCACAGAAAAGTTAAAAATATTGGTATAAATGAATTGTTATAGAAATGCACCCAGTGACCTCAGCTAGGTAACATTGTGCATGTGCGGAAGAAGCAAGTTGTTACAAAAACATACAACTACTTTATCATTTCTTGGCTGTCATTAGAGATAGTAATACCTTGGAGTATAATGAATGGAGTTGTGACGCTATAAGATCAAAGGTGCAATGTGCGTTATCACCAAACTATTTTGTCTTATGCCATATGAGCCGAGAACTTGAAGAATCTGACTTTATTCAACTTTGTGACAATTTTGACTCATCATAGACAGTATTCAGACTAAAACATATCACAGGTGAAATGTTCTACTTTCTCCACTGATTATGGAGATATAAATTTTGTTTCTCTATTCCAAGTGTAAACATTTCAGAAATGTCCATGTCAGGGATTTCCACACCACCCGCCCAACCTGCAAAGAGCTCAATACAAATGCATTGATTTACCTGAAATATCACACAATTCTGTCAACTATTACAACGTTCACATTTAGTTTATACGACCAACACATACATTGGCAGGCCTGTACAATGTATCATTTTGTAAGTGGGAAAACATCTTTCTTTTGATATTGTTTTCAAATCTGCCAATATATGCGTCCATTCCATTCACATAGTATTTGCCCAGCAAGGTGATTTCACATTGATGAAACCTTTTACCTACAGAATTTTGATATTCTGACAAAAAACTTGTTGCTTTTGTGAAAACATTTCTTTCTTTTTTTTTTACAAAAATGCTGTGTTAGGTCAAGAATATTGTCATAAAGCCACTATGAAACATACAAATTTAGGTACACTCTTGACAAGTTTAGTTAATCTTTTAGTCTTCACAAATTGATAGCCAGACAGTAACTTATTAATTACATGTCTTGACAGTTTCTGGTTTGTTGTTAATTGCAACATCTCATTGAGAGCTGTGCAAGTTAGGACACAGCTTTCAATCATATTCTCTTGTCAGATATGGATAATCTGTTTATTTCACACCTTGCCAATATGGGGGTATGTCTAGCTTTTTGGTGATTGTAACACCTCTTTGTGAAAAACAATGCTAAGTTAATACACAGCTTTATCACCTTACTTCCAGCCAAACAACCTTGCCTACTTAAGAAGGTTGGTTTGGCTGGAAAGGGCAGTTCAGCTCAGGGTGCAGTTTCAGTCCAGCCTTCGTCCAGTCTCAGGACACTTTCGGACTCTAGGAGGTCATTCTGACCATCCACTTCATCTCAGGATCATTCTGATCCATTCAAGCTATTTTCAAGCTTGAGCCTACCGTGTGAGTACTGTCTATTACTTTACAGGAGCAAGTGTTCTCAATAGAGCAGTGGTGGTTTCATGTCAGAAGTGTTACATTTATATTTATGCTTTATCTACATAACTGTATTCATTTATACTTCATAACCATAACTGTAAATAAATAATAAGTGACATCACATCACTTATTCTTATATAATAAATTATTGGTTGATTTTATATCTGGAATTTGTACCGTTTTTATTTTCTGCCATTTGACGCTAATTCCCCAAAAGCGTATAGTTTACTAATTCTGAATTAGTCAGCTATAACTATATATTGATAAACAATTAAGACAATTTTCTCAAATACATTATCTATATGGTGAAAATCTCACCCTTCTATATCTATAGATAATTTTCATATCTATAGACTTTGTAGTGACTGAAACTCTTCTTTGTACATATCAACTTTGAGGGATTGCAGGGAAGTAACTATGAAATTTAAATTATCCAAAATTAAAACATCAGATAGCCAAAAACCTATTCATTATGACATGATAATATTTTTCATATATTCTAAACATTTCAAAATAGCTACCTTTTTTGGCGGTAACACACATTGCATCAAAGGGAAACTATCCCATAGTTCCAAACAATGGGTTGCTATGGCGTCATTTGCACAATCCACGACGTCACAATCCATTCATTATAATCCAAGGTAATACGCATGCATGGAAACACCCCTATTGGGTAGTATGGTGAGCGAAAAAATAGATATTATTTTAGAAATATAATCACATAGAGAAAGGCACCCTTTAACAAACTGTTGCAATTTTTTTAAGACCAGTCATAAATCTGAGCAAAGTTTTTTTTTTTTTATTATATCTTCCTTCTGTAAGGTCACAAAAAAATAACATTGACATGTGCAGTGTCTTTGGAAAACATAAAAATGCTGACCCCAAAGAGAAACAAGCAGTGTGTATTGTTTTTTTATAGTCAAGCTCTCATAGAATCTAAAATTAAGATAATAAGAAATCAGAACAAAGTCAAAAGCTGAGAGTGAAAACCAACATGTCTAATGATTTCACAATTTAAAAAATCTTGCAAGCCAAGCTTGTGAATTTCCGACATTTGGCCAGCATGCTCGATCACACAGTTTTCACCCTTTTCAATTATAATGCAGAATAGCCATCAATTGAGAACAATTCTAAAGATGGCCGTCAAAACAAATTATATGGGGCTGGAGTACAGTGAAATTCCACAGAAGAACAGGCTAATCATTTGAAACCTCAAACATCCAGCTCAAAAGGATAAACAAGCGGGAGCAAAACATATATTGGGATTTTACTTTGGCACGATGCCTTGGCAGGAAATGGTTAATAATAGTGTGTTGTGTTTCAGGCTGTGGTGTTAGGGGAGTACATGGTCACGAGGAAGGAACTGGTTCAGGGCAGACGCGTCATAGAACTCGGGGCTGGCACAGGCTTGGCCGGCATTGTCGCAGCCATGCAAGGTAAGATCACAGTCTGGTAAGTGTGTCATAGAACTCGGGGCTGGCACAGGATTGGTCGGCATTGTCGCAGCCATGCAAGGTAAGCTCACAGTCTGGTAAGTGTGTCATAGAACTCGGGGCTGGCACAGGATTGGCTGGCATTGTCGCAGCCATGCAAGGTAAGCTCACAGTCTGGTAAGTGTGTCATAGAACTCGGGGCTGGCACAGGATTGGCCGGCATTGTCGCAGCCATGCAAGGTAAGATCACAGTCTGGTAAGTGTGTCATAGAACTTAGGGCTGGCACAGGATTGGTCGGCATTGTCGCAGCCATGCAAGGTAAGCTCACAGTCTGGTAAGTGTGTCATAGAACTCGGGGCTGGCACAGGATTGGTCGGCATTGTCGCAGCCATGCAAGGTAAGCACACAGTCTGGTAAGTGTGTCATAGAACTCGGGGCTGGCACAGGATTGGTCGGCATTGTCGCAGCCATGCAAGGTAAGCTCACAGTCTGGTAAGTGTGTCATAGAACTCGGGGCTGGCACAGGATTGGTCGGCATTGTCACAGCCATGCAAGGTAAGCTCACAGTCTGGTAAGTGTGTCATAGAACTCAGGGCTGGCACAGGATTGGCTGGCATTGTCACAGCCATGCAAGGTAAGCTCACAGTCTGGCAAATAGTGGTAGAAGAAAAAGAAAGTTTTTTTTCTTTTTTTTAAAGAATTTCTATGCAATTTCCTTTTTGAAAATGTTATATATATTTCTTGATCCCCCAGATATCAAATGGCCTGGCCATAAATATTGTCAAATGTTGTCTGCTGAGTGGATTTGCGACCTGCTAAAAGAAGGAAATGTGCACGGTTCGGAGCGCCACCATCCCAAACTTGCTGCATCAGAGTAGAAATCAAATGCAGCTTCATTTACATAAATCTATGTGAGAGTATGAATCAAATGCATCACAGAATGACATGTACACAGAAATCTCTGACGTATACACACCAGCCCTCGGCATCTCTGATCAATATATATGCAATGTGTTACAATATAGTCTATATTATTACATATACCGTACTTACTTGTATATTAGCCGAGGTTTTTGTTTCCAAACCCTTAGTTAATGTTTGGGGGGCTGTCTTATACACGAGGGCAACCTGTCGATGGTGATTTTCGGCAAGAATAATTAACTTTATCAGCGTGAAAAGTAAATAAACTTCGCTCAAATCAGGTTAGCGTCAAAATAAAACGTTTTCGAAATAACGAATATCGGACATAGCGGTTTGATTTTAATTGTGTTTTAAATGATAAATAAAGGTATTTACCCAATATTATTGCTTTTAAAAAACAATTCAATTCTATACAGCCGGCATTCACTGGTGTGGAAATTTCACTGATGGCAATTATCAGCGTTCACAGCATTTCATCGTTATTTCCACTGCTTTCAGTTGTGTCCTCCCTTTTTGACAGAAATGCTTTCACACCGATGTCTATTATTTCAAAACGCTTTGTTTTGACTTTGTTTTCACTGATTCCAATTATGAATTATCAGCGTTCACAGTTTTGCATTTCGTCATTGTTTCCACTGCTTTGAGTCGTGTCTTCCCTTTTTGACAGAAATGCTTTCGCACATGGAGCGATTTTAATTGCGTTTTAAATGATAAATAATGAAAACGCTTTGTTTTGATGCTAAGATCAAGGACGTGAAGAAATTCTCAACTGAGAAGCGTAATTGTGATAATATTAAGTAAATACCTTTAGTTATCATTTAAATTAAAATCGATCTGCTACGTCCGATATCCATTATTTCGAAAATACAAACATCGACGCAAAACTTGAATGGTACCAGTGCCGATGTCTCAAGAAAAAAACGACCCGTCTTATATTCGGAAACTGGTCTTTTCAAGCAAAATAACCTCAATTTTGGGAGGTCTTCTTACACAAGAGTCGTCTTATATACGAGTAAATACAGTATTTATTATTGCTCTATGAATTGCATACAAAAAGGTATAGGCAATGTCTCTGTCTCTGTATATGTGGATTGAGCTGTGAGTTGGTTCTGGGTTGTAAATTAGTAAGGTAGATGGATGAGCAGCTGAAAATGGCACATATACTTAATCCATGTGTAAGAAATTCACACTGAAATGGCCCCAAAAATTTACTCTGAAATGACCCATAAACAGCAAAGAATGGCAGATCATATATTTGAAACAAATTTACTAGAATTATGGTAGAGCATGATTATGTATATATGTATATATGTATATATATATATATATATATATATATATATGGTCTTAATATATATGGAATTAATATTGTTGAATTTTTTAGGGGGAGAAGTTATCACAACAGAGCGTGACGTTGGCATGGAAATCCTGAATGAAAATGTTAATCTCAACCTCGCCAAATATAAAGATGCCAAAATCAAAGTGCAGGAACTCGAGTGGGGGACAAATTTACAGCTCTACCCACGAGCATTTGATGTCATCCTCGGAGCCGATATTATTTACATCGAGGAAACATTTCGTCAGCTATTTGATACACTTGTGCACTTAAGTAACAGTGAGACTCTTGTTTTTCTGTCCTGTAAGCTCAGGTATGAACGGGATTCAACATTTCTGAATTTACTGAAAGAGAAGTTTATAGTTGCCGAGGTGTTTTATGATGAACAGAGAGACATTCATGTATATAGTGCCAGAAAATTAGATTCATCTTGATACATGCACACATGTAATTACAGGAATGTGAGTCAAAAGGAATGTGAGCCAAAAGGAATGTGAGTCAAAAGGAATGTGAGTCAAAAGAAATGTGGGTCAAGATCACAGCATTGTGTCATTTACAACATTCAGAAATGGGGGTACTCTCTAGTATAGGTCCTTGTTATAGGGCACAGAATGGCTATTATAGGGTACAGAATGGCTATTATAGCTCCATGTTACAGGGGGTCAAGTGGCTATTATAGTTCCTTGTTACAGGGGGTTGAGTGGCTATTATAGTTCCTTGTTACAGGGGGCTGAGTGGCTATTATAGCTTCTTGTTACAGGGGGCTGAGTGGCTATTGTAGTTCCTTGTTACAGGGGGCTGAGTGGCTATTGTAGTTCCTTGTTACAGGGGGCTGAGTGGCTATTGTAGTTCCTTGTTACAGGGGGCTGAGTGGCTATTATAGTTCCTTGTTACAGGGGGCCGAGTGGCTATTATAGTTCCATGTTACAGGGGGCTGAGTGGCTATTATAACTCCTTGTTACAGGGGGCTGAGTGGCTATTATAACTCCTTGTTACAGGGGGAGAGTGGCTATTATAGCTCCTTGTTACAGAGAGCTGGATGGCTATTATAGCTCCTCGTTATAGGGGATAAGGGGTTGTTATAGCTCCTTGTTACACTGTAACAGGAGCTGAGTGGCTATTATAGCTCCATACAGGGAATGAATGGCTTTTATGCCTTTTTATGCAAATATTTGACATAGATTTGCCGTTTCAAAGTCATTTTCAATTTTAGCAGTGCAATGCACACGATGGCATGCTTTCATCAACACTCAATTGCAAACTTTATGCATTTATGATGATAAGTGGATGTAATAACTCCATGGTACAATAATGCTCAAATTTATGAGAAAAAAAATCAACAAATATGTCTATCTAACTTCAGAGTGGCAGTAAAATACATGTAATGTTTTCATCACAGTTTATAAAGCTTGAAGTCTGAAGCATACTAAATATATGTAACAAGATTTATCAACATTTCCAATGATATCTAGGTTTTGTTGAAATATCTCAATATAAAAATCTATGAAAGAGAATATTATTTAATGTTGTTTTAATTTGATTTCATTTCTGACTGACCCTATTAGAATATTCATCAGACTGTCTTTGTTAGATTGAGGACCAGCATCAGCTTGGTCATAGATGTTACCAATGAAAACACACATACACATGACCATGTTGAGTCCGTGAGAGCAAAAAATATTCTCTCTCTTGAGCAGGGCCAATACCAATATTTATTTTTCTTAACAATGGGGCAAACCCCATTGTTATATTTCTGAAGAGATCCAGCGCTTTTCTTAGCTTCCTTATATATATATATATATATATATATACTTGGGAGGGGGTCAGGAATGAATTTATTCCCCTTCGTATATTATCTGCACATACCCTTTCAAAATTGCAGTGTCATCTGCAGAATTGATTTAAAATGTGACTACATTATGTATTATATATTACAATAACATTATTTTTCAATAGCTTCTGTAAACTCAACAAAACAGGTTAAGAATTCTTTCAGAGATTTTTAAATAATATTTTCTCAATTAAGATACAGTGTTGTGTAGTGAAATTTAAGTCAATTAATGTGTGCTGATATATAAAGACAAGCTAGTTCAAATTTGTCCAAGTATTATTATGTATATGTGTTGTATATGTGTGTGTTATATTCCAAACTATAAATCTACCCAGATTATTCCCTGCATTTGGCAAGACTTAGATATTTGTGATGGTCCATCTGCTTCAGAGAACCCAAATATTAGACCGACATTACCTTAAAAGTTATACTCTCAAGTACAAGGCTATTGAGCTAAGGTTCCTTTAAAAAAAGGTTATAGATTTTTATAAAAGTTTGAATGTGTGGCACCTCTTTGAACCCCCACACTTCTTCATGGAAGATAATGCAACCTCTGCTGTTGATCAGGCCCTAAAGACACATTTTGAATGTAAGTGGAAACTGGACATAACCAGAGAAAGTGGTCACACAGGCAATGGCCGAAATAAGTTACGGACTTACAAACTGATGAAGCTGAATTTTGGAACTGCCCATTATGTGAAAGACACTCTTTTGACGCGATCACAGCGTAGTGCACTGGCAAAGCTGAGGTGTGGTGTTGCCCCTATACGATTAGAAACTGGGAGATATGAGGGTCTGAGTGAGGAGGAGAGGATTTGCCCTGTCTGTGATCTTAATGAAATTGAATCAGAAATCCATGTGATAATTGTGTGCCCGCTATATAATGATATCAGAACTGCTCTTTTTAACTATGCACAGAGTCTTAATGATGATTTCAATGTGTTTAATGATCAACAAAGATTTTTATTCCTTATGAACAATGATGATATGGTGAGAAGCTCCGCCAAAGCCTGCCAATCCATACTTTTTAGAAGAAGACGATTTGTATATAATAATGACTGACAACAGTCTCTCATAATTCTTTTTAGAATGGCTCGATATTTTTAATTATGTATTTATATTGTATGTAAATAGTTAATATTAAGGTGAGACTATAATAAAATATTTTGACTTTGACTTTGACTTTGACCTTAAATATTATGGAAAAAAATATTCTAAAACAAAATTAATTTTTTTTCTGCCAGTTCACTTCATGAGCAATGTCATATCTTCAGTGAATACAGATAATCTCGTTTGCTGTAATAATATTCCAGAAATGAATCCGAATATCTGAAAATGGATAAAAATATTTTCATAACATACCTTGAATGTGCAAATAGTGAATTAAAAAGTGGTTGAACCACTGTTCAATGTTTTCTCTCTGTAATATATATATATATATATTATTATATATTATTATATATTATTATATATCTAATTAACTTATAACTAATTTTCAAATGTACATTCAAAGAATTCACTTCTTTAAGGAAAGATAAAAAATGGTTGAAGAATAATTTGCCTCAAACTTATTTATTTGTGTGCTTATGATTATAGACAGATTACTATATCTTATGTATATTATGCAGACAGAACTCACTTCCATAAATCAAACTTTGCAGAATTGCATTCCTGTGATGGATGACATGCGTTAGCCAGGGACACAATCCCAAAATAGAAATGGACTATCTGAAAACAAACCAAATAAGACATCAATACTGGACATACTATGGCATATCAATATTTCTTACATTTTATTATATTTATATCAATATTTCTTAAATTTTATTATATTAATGTGTGTGTGTGTATGTGTGTGTGTATACATGGAGAGAATAAGTTTATATTATATAAGTTGTGTGTGTTGTATACATGGAGAGAAATAGTTTAAATTATTATATATGTTTTATAATGCATCATAAACATCTCATTTTAAGAACAAAAAACTGAATAAAAGGTGAATGCTCACCACATCAAATGCCTTAATTTGTGTGAAACACTTGGAAATATCCTGTTCTGTTACATCCAATGGCTTCATTCGACAGAGGTCTTTCCTTTTGGACAGATAATTCCTAGCAAAGATCCTGATATCCTCATCAGACACAGGTTTTGCTTCCATTGTCTCCACACCTTAAATAAAGTTGAATCTAATTATTATTATTATTATTATTATTATTATTATTATTATTATTATTATTATTATTATTATTGTTATTATTGTTGTTGTTATTATTATTATTATTATTATTATTATTATTATTATTATTATTATTATTATTATTATTATTATTATTTCTTTACTTGACTTACCAAACACCTGCATGACAGTAAGACTGCAGAGCCAGGTAGCCAGATCAACTGCTTCATAATTGTAACCTCCACTCTCAAAGTCTATGAGAAACATACCTTCTGAAATCAAAATATATCATTAAAAATTATTACATTTGAACTTACCTCAGAATTTCCTTTACGTGTTTTCAAGTTATAAGACTCATCCTCTCAAATATTTCTTAATTAAATATATAATATTTAATTTGTAATTTGCATTAAAACATATTTTCTCCGTGCAAAATGATTCTTTTTTAGATATAGTTACAATATGTCCTGTTGATGGCAAATCATTCTAATTCTAAAGTCTATATTTATGATTATCTCTAATACCTTATAATTAAGTTGCATTTCTCAAATGTTGATAAAAAGACACATTCATAATGCCTTACCAGTTTTCTCATTATATATGATATTCCTGGTGTACACGTCATTATGACAGAATCTTATCTTTGACTGCAGAAGGCCAGCAAAGTCTTGCAGTTTCCTCAGTTCCTCTTGCACTTCCGATTGCGTCAATCTATACCTTGATATGCTAAAAATGAAAAGATTCGTATAATTAAGTGTTTGGTTATATAGAGGTTTTGAGGTATTTCTCTACCAACTTACAGTCGCCATGTTTCCAGTTATTTCACAGTTTGGCTATCGCTATCACAACTGATAATGCGCAATACGTGTAAATGCATTCGCAACTGAGCTCTATTCAACTTTTAATCCCCCACAACTGTACCTTCTCCAGTGTTTACCTCCATTCAGCTCAATACAAGCCTTTCGATTCAACTCTACCTTTCACCCCCTTATATTGTCCAAATGGAACCCTCCATTCAAACCTCTCTTTGATATCATTATTATGATTTAAATATATATATATCCTATCATGTATGTATTATATATATTATGCTGTTAAAATAGTTTTCTATATTTATAACCTTGTTTGCTTTTCGAGTATTTCCTTTCTTGATTTTGGAATTTGTAAGCTGGATTTGTAAATACGGTGGAAGATGGCAGGTTTCTCAGCATCAATCTTCACATTTATACCGCATCCTTTGTCTTCATGGGAATGGAATCTTGCTACAGTCTCTGCCAACAACCTACAAATACGCCATGACTTGCAATTGACTTCATTATATCTTAGCTTGGTTACATTACATCGAAGCTTAGCTACATTATTACATTATATCGTAGCTTAGCTACATTATAACATAGCTTAGCTACAATATTGCATTGTATACCATAGCTTGTATGAAAACCAAGAAAGAAATTGTATGTTTGACATGTACCTTCACGATTATTTGGCATAAATTTGGATATATCAACACCTCAAAGAGCAAAAGCATGGTTTATCACCTGAAAATCCAGCATGATGTGATTTTCAGGTCTTCAGCTTGACTGTTACCATCCCTTATGAACCTTTTTACAGTCTGGTACCAGCGTTATATAAATTATTATTATTATTATTATTATTATTATTATTATTATTATTATTATTATTATTATTGTTCTAGATGCTTTGTTGGTGCATGTCCATGGTTTAAGATGTTCTGCTTGTGCATGTCGGTAGTTAGTGTAAGCTGCTCTGTTGGTACATGTCTGTACTTACTTTAAGATGCTGTGTTGGTACATGTCTGTACTTTAAGATGCTCTGTTGGTGCATGTCCATAATATTAAGATGCTATGTTGTCTGTACTTACTTTAATATGCTCTGTTGGTACATGTCTGTACTTACTTTAAGATGCTCTGTTGGTGCATATGTCTGTATACTTACTTTAAGATTCTGTGTTGGTGCATGTCAGTACTTACTTTAGGATGCTGTGTTGGTGCATGTCAGTACTTACTTTAGGATGCTGTGTTGGTGCATGTCAGTACTTACTTCAGGATGCTGTGTTGGTGCATGTCTGACCAGGTAAGACACCTCCCCGGTGCATACCTGTATGCCATCCCATTCTTGAAGGTAGCATAAAGTGGTTGACCACTAGCAGTCTCATGAGCTATCCTCAGTCCAACTAACTCTGCATCATGATCAAAGAGTACGTTTCCCTCGGTGAATGAAAATATCCTGATCTGAGAAAGAAACACAAAAATAAACTTTTTTTGTAATTTGTTTTTCTCCCTCTGCATATATGTACAAATATGCGCTCAAAATGCTGTTATGTGTTTTTACAAGCATATTGACGTGCATTTATTTGAACAGCACAAAAACATGAAAACATTCACAGAAAGCATTCATAAAGGCAATTTTGTTTTTACATTTAAATTTATATCAGACTTGCCTGTAGTAGTATGCTATACCTACCACAATCGCATCCATTTTCTCATGATCTGCTTTGTCATGGCAACATAACAATGTGTTCACGAAACCACCGACCAGACGCTGCAAAATAAAACAGTCAGCTCTGGATCACTTGATAGGAAAGCATAAAACACGTCTTGGACATGTTTAAAGGTGACCAGTCGATGGCAGTGAATAACGTCCTGTCCCCTAGCATGGCCTCAGAATCTTAACAACAGCACATATGAGTGCATACTGACAGCTCTGACAAACATCCACGAACTGGTAACAAATAACAGCTGACTGTCAAAATCCCAAAGTGTAGCTGGATGCTAATTTTTAATATATTTCCTTCTAGAAAATACTTAAAATGCATATTGGAAAAAGAAATTTCAGCTGAGTGATATGTTGATCACAATATACATACTCTGCTCAAGTTTCTCTATCTCAATTTTAACGAAGTTGGTCGTGGTGGGCCCCTGAACAGTTCCCAGGTTTTCATTTTATTTCATTATTTTCTTGAATTTTCATCAAGATAAACGGAATAACATTATTTGTGACTTTTTTGGTACAAATTCAGGTAGTCATTATCCAGATTCCTCTTAAAATCCCTTTAAATAGAATTGTTAAAAAATACCTTTCAGTGGTGGATATAATCTGGACAGTTTAAAATATCAAGTCTTTTATATATATTTTTAATTTCCCTGCTACCTGTGTTACCAAGTTTATTTAATTATTTTTATCCCGTTTTATATTTATAGATGCAAGCATAAAATATCTAGCTGAATTAGCTTAATTGGTAGAGTATTCGTCTTGAGATCCAGAGATTCCTGGTTCGAATCCCGGCCAGTTACTATATCAACCTCTATGAGCAGACATTGTCTGGAATCAGCGGTATATAAATGTCATCTTGACCTTTACAGCCGACGACAACAGAGCTGCGGACGACAACAGAGCTGCGTTTCAGTTTATCAAATGATTATCGATGTTTATCACACCATTTGACCTTGTTGGCACATGCAGGTGTCAGAGAATGACCTGATGTGAATATTTTCGGGAGAACAGGTGTACTTTGTAGGCTTTGAAAATGGAACCGCAGCTATGTTGTCGTCCGCAGGTCAGTTGTCTTCCGCTGTACCTGGAATGTTATATGGCGGTGCTGCCAGTGAGGTCTGATGACGGACAGGATAGCCCTGGCACCGGTCTCTAGGTCTGATTTGTTAACACTGATACTCAGCTCCTCATGGTCACCAACCTTCACTGGATCCATTCTGAAATATCTATAATATATATATATAATATTTAATATATAATATAAATATATATATAATCTTGGCCAATATAAATGATTTCTATGGACCAAATTAATGCTATATTTGATATTCAATATGCACATATGTAACGCCATTTTTGCTATTTCCCAAGCTCAACATAAATGCCATTTCTTTTGCAATTCCTGACCAGGGAAAATGTTTCATGTAGTATAATTGAAAAAGTGTGAAGGTGTGCAAATGAATTAATTCTCTTTTTACTTTGGCTCGTGTCCTCCAAATGTATGTAGTTTATTTTAATCATTTTTGCAAATAACTTTCAATATAGGCTGTACTATATATGTATATATATATATATATATTCATATATTCACACCTAATATTTTTTCAAACTCAAACGAAAGTTATATTCACGACACTTTATCAACAAGAAGAATATGATTTCAAATATATACTATATTAAAAATACATGTTTTGAGACAGCTTTCTTAGTAATAGAAAAAAAACATTACCTTAATGTTGAGTAACCCCTTGAGATGTGCAACTAAGTCCTATTCCACCCATCGCCTTAGTTATACCTATATTCCAGCAGTTTATATGCCTATTAAATTCAGATCATGGATATGAGTGCGATGCAGAATCCAGAATTTTATGTTTACATCAAACATAAACTGGGTAATATCATTATTATATGTATTGTTCCACATCATATTTCCGTCCATCATGTCTTCTCTATGCCAGATTAAGGAGTATATTATACAAGCACATTCACAGTTCTTATTAATCTTTTCAGTGCTTTTGGGATCCATTGGTGAAGATAGTGAAATACATTGAAGATTGTAAAATACAGTGTTTAGAATAACTAGTTTTATTCTGGACAAGCAGGACTTCTATATTTCTTCATTTTCTCTAAAAAAACATTTTAGTTAAAATTGAATGGTCTTATCATTATTCGATTTGGAAGTGAAGACTGGGGAATGAAACAGGCGAGGGGGATTTTAAAAACATAATGTTGAGTTGAGAATGCATTTCCAGGTGTCGTTTTTGTACAAAATTATTTGTGATTGTGGTAGCAAAGTTGTGAAAGCACAGAGTCCAATATAACTAAAAGGTTGTTGAAAATTGTCTTGAAATCTCTTATTGACTTTTGCATATAATGATCCTCTGTTCCTCCATTACTGGGAAATAAATTCTGCTATTACAATTATCAAATGCATTTAAACCAAGGGAGCCATTGCAATTGGCATGACACGTTCAGAGAATATTTAAAGTCTAAAGTTTAATCTATGACTTTCTTACGAGCGTGAAGTTCATTTGTTATTTTATATTTGACGTTTTTTTCAAAGTATGCCTCCAAGTATATATCCATACACACTCATAGGATGTGGGTTAAACCAATATATAAAAGGATATATATGTACCCTGTCAAAAGCGGATATATTCTTTTTAGAGTAATAAATCCATTTTTGTGCATTTGTAACTTAGAAATGCTTTTTAAATGAACTCAAAGATTTTTGATTGACTAATGGGGCTTTAGACATACTTGGTAGACATGACTAGATCATGTCTAGACCCCTCAATATGACAGCATAAATATGAGTTCAATGGAGTATCCCTTTTCCCATGACAAAGTCTAGAAGTCATAAATACATGATTTCTATGGAAAAAAAATATATTGCCTGACATGTGTTGTTAGAGAACTAAAAGGAATTTTGATTGACTAATGGGGCCTTAGACATACTTGGTAGACATTTCTAGATAATGTCTAGGCCCATCAATATGAGAGCATAAATCTGAGTTCAATGGAATTCCCCTGACAAAGTCAATATATTCGAACATGTGGCATTCATTACATATGAAAAAAAATCTATTCCTACAACTAAAGACTTTTAACATCAGACACCTATTACAAATAACACAAAATAAATCTAATATAAAATAAAGAATTTATTGCAAATAATTAAACAATGATGACTCTTCAAAGAGTCTCAACATCTCAACACATTAATCAATATGTCTTGTAAGTAGCAGAAGTTAATCATACTTCATACATATATGCAGTGCATCAACTGCCAAAACAGAACATTAAACCTTAATCGATAATGCATGGCACAAACAATGATATATTTATGTGTGTGTATATATATATATCCACATCACTCCTATTTAGGGACATGGATCCAGTTTTGTTGAGAACAGAGATTCTCTGCCTCTGGAATATTCAGACATAAACGCATCAGAATACCTGCAATAAAAAAAATATACAGAAAAAATATGCAAAACAACCTAAACACTCCATTACCTAATCCCAAAGTACAATATTGCTATTAAATAAACAAGAAAATAGCTCTTAAGCTACTTGACACTATTTAGGTTATATGGAATTAAGAAAGGTGATTCTATACATGGAAAAAATGACTCCCTCTGTTAATATCAAGTCAGAAAATGTCAATGATTTGAATAAAGATATTACTGTGGTTTATATTTTTATTTTAACGGAGATAAATTCTAGACTGATCATACTTCCAAAAATCAAAATGAGTCATGCTTCTCTCGCTGTCCTGTGGGTTAATAGCCGTACTCAAGGACAATGTACCCCAATGAAAATTTAAGATCTGAAATATAAGAGAAATACTTCACAATCAATATATATATATAATGTATAAACCACAAAAAAAACATTTTATTTTATAATTCAAGTTTTTTTTAATTTATTCATATTCTTTTGTTGATGATAAGATTGTGCAACAAAGAAAGAATTATGATAATTATTCATGGATCGAGAAGTAGCATTAAAACATACAAGAGAAATATGTCTAGTAAACAAAATAGTAGTTAAACATTTAAGAGAAATATATTAAATGTGATGAACAAATCAAAGAAAAGAGATAAAATATTAAAAGGAAAGATGTCCAATATGTTGTCAACAGAGTAATAGAAAGGAGAATAGACACATTGGAGAAAGTTGTCAAATATGTGGTGAACAAATTGAAATATAAAATAAACATCTTAAGGGAGGATATCAAATATGTGAACAAGATAAACAAACCATCATGAATGTTTTGATCTGAATGAAGCATTGCTGTATCTCCTGCTGTGAGATATCACTGGCAGATTGACTCTTCAGTTGCCTCGTGCTTGACAGATAGAAGCTTGCAAACATCCTGATTAGTTCATCTGAGACTGGGCTGGAATCCGCTGCTTCAAGGCCTGGTAGATGATATAATTAGGTTGGTAAACCAATTCATTTGTACAATTCATTATTATTATGGGTCTTTAATTGTGATTTGAAGCTATCAATTGTTTTACAATTCTTCACTTCTGGGGGCAGGCCATTCCAATTCTGTGGCACATATGCCACAAAAGCCCTATCACCATATATATATATATATATATATATATATCTGTGTGTGTGTGTGTGTTTTTTTTTAATGATTTCAGATAAAAAGAGAAAGAGAAAATACATGTACAATCTGTGAACTGGTGACTGAGAACTGGCGCCATTGAATTGATTCGCCACATAGGGCAAAAGACAGATCTCATGAACGGGAAATGTAAATAATCAAAAGATGTATTGCTTACCTAGAACCTTCATTCCAGAGATGGTGCAGAAGAGATTAGCCAAGTCTGCAGCTGCATAGTTATAAGAACAGCAGTCAAAGTCAACCAGAGACATGCCACCTGGTGAGAGAAAAATGTACTCATCTGTGAATTTGTTTGATTTGAAGACCTTTTTGGCACAGGCTGCCACCAAGACTGAATGCACTGCTCTTTATAAGGAATTACTGGGTCCTCTTTTTGAATGTTTACATTCCAATAGATTTTTTTACAACAAATTGTTGGACACTTGGTAGAAAGGGAAATATATATCTCATGAGTAGATTGAAATCTTTCTCACTCATGTAATTATGATATGTTATTATTTCCTTATGAGAAATCAGCACTATTTTGTCTTCCTCCACTCGATCATGGGGGGCACATTAATTCAGTATAGAGACACCAATTCTCTCTCAATAGTGTTTTGGATTCTCTTAAAAGGCAAATAAAATCTGATAGTGATTAGTCCTTGTTCAATCCAAATATGCTAACAGCAAGCATCTTACTACAGGAACCATATTCATTTGGAATAATTTGGAATATCCCATTAACAAACTGCTTACGATAACATATACCAAATACAAAAAGAACAACTTTTTTTCATCATATTACAAATATTATATATTATATTAAGTGAGTTTACAAATGACCCCTGAAGATCTTAAAAGGGCAGTATTCGTTTAAATATTATTTCACACAAAGAGATATAAGGTATGTAAATCACACCCACGATTTTACAAACTTGGACTATTGAACTTTATTGATTTGCTCTGCATTCTGTTCATTTTTATATTCATATATATAATAGCTAGAACCACTGCCTCATGCCAAGTCCGATGTTTATGAACATTTGCGCCATTTAAAGTATTTTAACATGAGAAAACTTATCAGGTCACCAGCCAGGCTGGGAGATTTACTTATATATTATAGCCTGATTTCTCTTTTGGATATGGTAGGCCATGAGGTGATATGAGTTTGGAGTATAAAACTAAATGTTATCATGATCCAGGATATGACCCATATATCTGCTCTCCATCTTACAAACTATGGTACGTCTGCAAATAGTAATACAAATAGCAAGAATTGCACTTCTCTAATGATTGAATATTTGCTTGCATATGATAAAACAGCTGTGCTGACCAATGCATTTTGTAATGTTTGTGAACATTTCCTGCAAATGCTAAATTGTTCTATAAATGATCGTTTTGCAACTAAAGAACTGCTAATGTGGTGACAAAATGTACCCAATATTTACACTACATCAACCCCCAGTTGCGTTATTCCAGGGGTCTTAAACTCAGGCTATATTTAGATTAGTACAGTGAGGCTCCGGAGAATCCAACTATACATTGATGTGTTCACTTTTTGCCACTATATTACTTTTAATCTGAGCCTCACAGAAAATAAATATATTCATTTGCATATGATACAACATCTTACTGCTGAATATCAGAGAAATCCATCCAGTATTTTCAGAGAAGATCGAGTTGGTCGGACAGATAGAATATCACAATATTCCCCACTAATTGCAAAAGCCTACTGACAATATCAGCAATGATAAGACCAAGAGGTAGTCTTACTCTCTCTTGACACAATGCTTCCTCACTCACTACAAAAGTCACACTAACATAGTCATCGATGATAAAGCCCAAGAGGTAGTCTTACTCTCTCTTGACACAATGCTTCCTCACTCACTACAAAAGCCTAGATAATGATTACACCCTGGAGATATTCTTACCTGTTTTTTCATCATATATGAGGTTTTTGGCATGGATGTCATTGTGGCAGAAGATGATAGGAGAGCGGAGGGACGCCGCCAGTTCTTCTAATCTCCTGAGCTCTGTCTTAATCTCAGACTGAGTCAGCCGGTAATCTGATGGACTAAATACAATAGTGCCACACAATAATATAAATCATGAAAAATAAAGATATTACAGGAGAGGATATCTTATAAATCTGTTGATAATAAATTACAATAGATCTGTTGATAATAAATTATTTTATGGAAAGAAGTATATAAGATATTTTTTTGTGTAATAGCGATTTAAGGTTTCATGTTTTTTTCAAATCAAATACCTTAAAATCAAAGTTTTAGGTTGGAACTATGACACACATAATGGACAAATTTATTCTTCCAATGTATCAGATTTAAGAGATATAACTCCGTGAATAATAAACGATGCCCAATGGGATAGGGGCGTTATTAAGTGCGAAAGATATTTGTCTCCCATGTTAAAGGTCCAGGGTTTAATTACCAGTTGTCTGAATAATTCGGAAAAGAGCAAATCTGTTACTCATTCTACCAGTACTCCATAATTGATAATCTAAATTCCTAATCATATGATAATGCAAAAGAAAAGCCTAATCAAACTTCAAAAAGAGTAGGGTATTGAGTCCCAATGACAGGCTTCTACATGACCTAAATAGTGCTAAAATGTCGTTCATACAATCAATCAAAAAAGTAAAACCAAACATATTTCCATGTCTTTTCAATAAGGCGCCAGTTTTATTATCTTAGTCTAGACTTGGAGTAAATATAATTACTCCAAAGTCTAGATAAGAGTGGAACCATTCCTTAATATATTAATAGACAATGACATGCAGACATTCTCACCATGTTTGTTTTTCCAGAATCTCATTCTTGGAGTTAGGAATACGCTTTATAGCTTCGTATATTCGGCTGAAGATGACAGGTTTCTTGCTGATGGTCCTAGCATTACCTTGCCTGTCCTTTATCCTGGCAGAAATCTGATTATTTGAGTGGAACTTTGCTAAGGTTTCAGCAACCAATCTGCAAAATATGTTTGAGTAAATGAAAAATCTAGATGATAAAGTTTATGTAAATGATAAGGAAATCATGAGTCCAGAATCTTCATGTTCCTACAAGACAGGAAAATTCATGTCAAATATATTTAATAAATTTTCTGATGTCTTTTTCATTTAGTGTATTATTAGGAGCTTCATGAGAAAATAAATGAGAAAATAAATGAGAAAATAAGTTCTCTTTAAAATTTATATATGACTAGAGTTTTATTAAATAAATGGTAAATCTGAAATACTTCACTCCTGTGGTGCCCGGGTAGGCTCAAAATGACACTTTTCTAATCTTGTTTTTGGCAATATTTGACCTACTCTTATAGATAAAATACTCATTATAGAGGTATTGAGATAATTTTGGTCAATTCATCGATCGAAATTTTAAAATTATGCTAATTCCAGATACCTTGCGTGTAACTAGCTAAGAGCAAGAGCCTGTTACTAAGGAATTGATGGTTACCATGGTTACATACATATACCCAACCAAATATTTTAGATTTTATCATTTCTTATGGTCATCTAGCCATGTGCCAAGGAGATCTATTTTTGACCAAGTCTGCACCCCTCTTGAGCAATTGTGATTTTCTCAAAGAGCTGCTATTAA
This sequence comes from Amphiduros pacificus, assembly GCA_949316495.1. Classification (NCBI taxonomy): domain Eukaryota; kingdom Metazoa; phylum Annelida; class Polychaeta; order Phyllodocida; family Hesionidae; genus Amphiduros; species Amphiduros pacificus. The sequence continues at coordinate 15,523,492 of OX439011.1, read as the reverse complement.
TATAGCTTTGTGCTGAGTGTCCTCTGGTGAGTGATTTTCTAAGGGAAATATTTCTGTTTTCATGCCAAGAGGGAAACTGCTGAACTGCTAAAATAGTTCTCTTTTTATTCAAACATACCAGCGATGATACTCATATAGATATATACATTTGTGATAAAAATATTATTTATCGTATCATTCTTTGTATGTCCACTCTCTTCTGATTTCCAAACTTCACTAAAGAAGAAAATCTACATATTCATTTTTTTTATCAAACTCCTTGTACCTTAATGGACATGGAGGCAAACATAGCATTTTGCAACAGAACCATTTTGTTCATATCATTTAAACCAAATATTGGGGTATTGATTACATTCTTTGCACTAAAACTTGCTGCAGGGAATATATTGTTTTGCTGTTAATGTACCATTTCCCACAAGCTCATAATTTTCTTACTTTTTTAGATCTGCCACCAGAGGACACCCCTAAAAAAGCGCATGCCAACCTTCAAGGTTTAACGCTGCATCATTTGCGTCAGGAGGACAGTGACTTTATTATTTTATACTCAGCTCAGATTTTATCATTCTGTAACAATCCCCTCTTCTGATTGTTACATTTCTTAAATTTTGAAACACTAATTCTTAAATTTTGAAACACTAATTCTGGAATATTGAAATACTAATTCTGATAATGCCATACTTACTGGCAATGCCACTGGAAAAATAAAATGAACAAGATTGTGGCATATACACATACTTGTATCGATGGTTCATTGAGAACTTACTTGAGGATTGTTTTATCCTGAACATCAGACCAACTCAGACATCTTCCAGTTGCATATTTATAGGCCATGCCATTAGTGAATATAGCATATAGAGGCTCACTGCTCCTCGTCTCGTGAGCTATTCTCATCCCCACAATCTCAAGGTCATGGTCAAACAGGAAATGTTTGGTCATTATCGTGTAGATGCGAATCTGTAAACAACCAAACCTCTTTTACAATCATGTTAGAATTGATCATCAAAGAAAACTGTTTTATATATAACATACTATTAAAATAGTTTAAAATGTATTTGTGGAAGAATTATATCATAAATATGAATGATTTTAACCTACCACTATGGCGTCTTGTTTGTCTATATCATCCTCCTCAAAGCAGCATAAAAGTGTATTGACGGCACCTCCTGACAGAAACTATAAACAATATACTTCATGTAAATCACAGTGTCCAATATTTTCAACAATTTACAAGAGTTTATTTGTTTGGGGCTTTACATCACTTTCAACATTATTTCAGTCATTTCGTGATGAGACCTACTTGTAGCAGATATAGTGCTGCCTCACTGAATTGTCATGTCGCAGGTCCTTGACATGACAACCCACCCAGTCACAGATTTACAAGGACAACGGGTTAACCCTTTAGGCACGGGCCTCAGCTCATGTGTGAAAATTGTATTATGAGTTCATTCTCGGCACGGCCAGGGTTCGATCCCACGACTTTTGGATCACCACAGAGGAACTGGTGCTGATAAGCTGGCGCTCGAACCAACTGCGCCACGGCCCGTGGCACAAGAAAGAAATATTTAACTACCAGCAGTAGGCTTACCTTGTAAGTGATATTATCATGTTTCCATTCTGGTCTGATGTGTTGTAACACCTGCCGCGTGCCAGTCTCTATGTCATTGATATCCACACTGATATCCAGCATCCTGTATCCTTCACACATCCTGTGGCCTTCTGTGCTACCTGCAAGTTATGACAAAATTAGCAGCATTCCATGATGAGAAGCAATTATATAAGTAAATATATAAATATAAATATTCATCATTAATTTTAATTTATTTATATATATATATCTGTGTGTATGAAGGTTTATGAAGATTATTTCATACAGAGATCACTTCACTAATGTTAATTTTACTATGTTTCTTTCCATACCTATTCCTATTTGAACAACTCTGGTAAGTAAGGGTTCATAAATACTCTATATATACTCTTATATATGAATATGAATATGAATCAGACAATGATACCATTATGAAGTGTTACTGAACAATAAGCTTGGAGTTATCACTTAGATTGATAATGTATTCTGGCTGGTTATAGTCTGGTCCATATCAGGGTTCAATGCTATATCCAGACATTAACATCATAAAAACTGCCTCACTTAACAAAAACCTATCTTTTGTAAACAATCAAGAATTGATTTATAATTGCAAAAACATGTCTGCGAGTGTGTTATCAGTCTTGTATTTGTAATAGGAACTCTATTATATATTTATCAAGATTTGTTTATTGGGGTTTAGAGAAAGGTCACGAATGAAAATCTGTGGTTTAATGTATATGCTAAAGAGAAAATAAGGAAAAAATAAAGAGATTTGAATGATGTGAATGTTTAAAATTAGACTCCCATATTAAAGACCTTAAAGTAAACAAAATTAGAATTAAATTATAATATTCACGAATTTGATACAATTTGACACAAATTTAATACGAATTTGACTTATGGAAGATTCCTTATGACACACATTATGTTTTTGGGACATTTGGGAAAATTGGTAAATTTCAACCTACCTTCTGCCATCTTGATTTCACAACTTTCACAACTTGGGTGAGTCAATCACAGTTACTTTGTCCCCCAGGAAATTCACTAAAGGTCCCCAACAGGTTTTATGGTCCAGGTCATTCCAAATCAGGGGGTTCTCCTTAATTAAAATTAAGTAGGTTACAAGTGTCCATGTAATACATTTATAATCCTAGATCTTATTCAATACAAGTGCAATCCTTGATCTTATAGAATGCAAATATAATTCTGGATCTTGTATAGTACAAAGTAATTCTAGATCTTGTACAATATAAATATAATAATGTTCTTATACAGTACAAGTATAATCCTAGATGGTAAGCAATAAGAATATAATCTTAGATCTTATATAATGTAAATATAATCCTAGATCTTATATAATGTAAATATAATCCTGGATCTTATGCAATACAAGTATAATCCTAGTTGTTAAACAATAAACGTATAATCCTTGATCTGGTACAATACAAGGTGACATTATATGTGTTATCCAAGAGCCTAGAAAATATAAGGATAGCCTCTAATAAATTACATGCATAATTTAAATTAACATAGTGGTAATACCAGAGAATATCTGTCCATAGTGCTTTACTATAAATGGCTAATCCAGCATCCCATACAGTACAATGACAATCCATCATCTTATACAGTACAATGACAATCCAGCATCTTATACACTTAAATGACAATCCAGCATCCTATACATTACAATGACAATCCAATATTCTATACAGTACAATGACAATCCAATATTCTATACAGTACAATGACAATCCAGCCTCATATACAGTACAATGACAATCCAGTATTCTATACAGTACAATAACAATCCAGCATCCTATACAGTACAATGACAATCCAGCATCCTATACAGTACAATGACAATCCAGCATCCTATACAGTGCAATGACAATCCAGCATCCTATACAGTACAATGACAATCCAGCATCCTATACAGTACAATGACAATCCAGCATCCTATACAGTACAATGACAATCCAGCATCCTATACAGTACAATGACAATCCAGCATCCTATACAGTACAATGACAATCCAGCATCCTATACAGTACAATGACAATCCAGCATCCCATACAGTACAATGACAATCCAGCATCCCATACAGTCCAATGACAATCCAGTATTCTATACAGTCCAATGACAATCCAGTATTCTATACAGTACAATGACAATCCAGTATTCTATAGTCCAATGACAATCCAGTATTCTATACAGTACAATGACAATCCAGCATCCCATACAGTACAATAACAATCCAGCATCCTATACAGTACAATGACAATCCAGCATCCTATACAGTACAATGACAATCCAGCATCCTATACAGTGCAATGACAATCCAGCATCCTATACAGTACAATGACAATCCAGCATCCTATACAGTACAATGACAATCCAGCATCCTATACAGTACAATGACAATCCAGCATCCTATACAGTACAATGACAATCCAGCATCCTATACAGTACAATGACAATCCAGCATCCTATACAGTACAATGACAATCCAGCATCCCATACAGTACAATGACAATCCAGCATCCCATACAGTCCAATGACAATCCAGTATTCTATACAGTCCAATGACAATCCAGTATTCTATACAGTACAATGACAATCCAGTATTCTATAGTCCAATGACAATCCAGTATTCTATACAGTACAATGACAATCCAGCATCGCATACAGTACAATGACAATCCAGTATTCTATACAATACAATGACAATCCAGTATTCTATACAGTACAATGACCATGCCCTACAATACACTTGAATTTATACCTCAGCACCTGTATATCCTCGTGGACAGCATTACTACAAATTATTAGATAAAATATTTGCAAAACTATGAAACAAGTGTTATTAACCTTACTTTCTGTTGGTTCTTGCGGCCAAACCCTTTGTTTGTGCATAGATAATTTCATCATCTTTTATTTGCTCAATGACTCATAGGTAAGTTTTATCAGTTAGCACTCTCCTAAAACAGAGATATGAAAATACATTCAATCCATTCATTGGTTTACATCTGAAACATTTTAGCCTTACAGAACTCATATTGAATCAGACGTTTCTGATATGCTACTTCGTTTGAACAATGTTTTATTTGATCAACTCTCCTGTCGATTTCACGGTGAAGCATGCTCAGACTCCTCCCATATCGGGCCTCTCAATTCGGGTCAACTTGTGAACCCAAAGGGGGTACTGAAAGGATATATGAAGTAGCTTGTGGTTTGTGAATGTCCTGGGAATTATCCAAATTGAACGTCCTGAGAATCAGATTAGGCACTTTAAAAAATATACAAATATATTATTCTCTACGCCAAACTAAACTTTAAAAGGCATGTATCTATTTAATGTGTATGTTAATGTGTCTATTCAATGTTCATATGTCTATTCAATGTTCATGTGTCTATTCAATGTTCATGTGTCTATTCAGTGTTCATGTGTCTATTCAATGTTCATATGTCTATTCAATGTTCATGTGTCTATTCAATGTTCATATGTCTATTCAATGTTCATGTGTCTATTCAATGTTCACGTGTCTATTCAATGTTCACGTGTCTATTCAATGTTCATGTGTCTATTCAATGTTCATGTGTCTATTCAATGTTCATATGTCTATTCAATGTTCACGTGTCTATTCAATGTTCATGTGTCTATTCAATGTTTACGTGTCTATTCAATGTTCATATGTCTATTCAATGTTCATATGTCTACTCAATGTTAATGTGTCTATTCAATGTTCATGTGTCTATTCAATGTTCATATGTCTATTCAATGTTCACGTGTCTATTCAATGTTCACGTGTCTATTCAATGTTCATATGTCTATTCAATGTTCATATGTCTACTCAATGTTAATGTGTCTATTCAATGCTCATGTGTCTATTCAGTGTTCATGTGTCTATTCAATGTTCATATGTCTATTCAATGTTCATGTGTCTATTCAGTGTTCATGTGTCTACTCAATGTTCATATGTCTATTCAATGTTCATATGTCTATTCAATGTTCATGTGTCTATTCAATGTTCATGTGTCTATTCAATGTTCATGTGTCTATTCAATGTTCATGTGTCTATTCAATGTTTACGTGTCTATTCAATGTTCATGTGTCTATTCAGTGCTCATGTGTCTATTCAATGTTCATATGTCTATTCAATGTTCATGTGTCTATTCAATGTTCATGTGTCTATTCAATGTTCATGTGTCTATTCAATGTTCATGTGTCTATTAATGTTCATGTGTCTATTCAATGTTCATGTGTCTATTCAATGTTCATGTGTCTATTCAATGTTAATGTGTCTACTCAATGTTCATGTGTCTATTCAATGTTCATATGTCTATTCAATGTTCATGTGTCTATTCAGTGCTCATGTGTCTATTCAATGTTCATATGTCTATTCAATGTTCACGTGTCTATTCAATGTTCATGTATCTATTCAATGTTCACGTGTCTATTCAATGTTCACGTGTCTATTCAATGTTCATATGTCTATTCAATGTTCATGTGTCTATTCAATGTTCATGTGTCTATTAATGTTCATGTGTCTATTCCATGTGATGAAAATTTGTCATTTGAGTATTTTTTCTGTCCTTATTATATTATTCTTTTTTCGACGAACTAATTATCGAATATTATCAGACATATGTTGGTTATATGATTCTTCAGTTCATTTGAGATTCAGTGTTCACCAATTAATATGGAGTGGGTTAAATTGAACTGTATAAACCCAGCTACTGGAACAACTTATACTTAAATGATTTGTATCACCAAACCTGTCTGACTGGCCAGTCAGAAATGAGATCCTCGGCGGATCAAGAGATACATTATGCCAGATAGACAGGAACAAGCTATGAGACAACACGGATTCTAACATCTTTTGTAAAAATGGATTAAAATAGAAGGAATGGTCTCATTAAAGTTGATAGTTAAAGATCAGGAATTTTATGATCAGGACATTTATTCTATTTTGGAATACTTTGGATATATTGTGGAATATTTTGGAGTTAAACAAACATCACTTGTTCATTTTTGAAAGCGTTTGTCAAGCATCACACTGACCTGTTTTGTGAGAAATCAGACCGTGACATGTATGGCAAATAACTTCTAGGACACAACTGACTTCATTCTATAATCATAACCCAATTTGAGAAAATACGAGACTGTAGGGAGGGGTCAATAAATTATAGTTTTTATCATTAGTAATTTTAGAAATAACAATCCAATCAACCTAGTACCATTTACACGTTTGGATATTTGATTAATTGATTAAAGGTGACATTTAGGAACATGGCAGTCCCAAACTATGTGTACTCGATACTTCTGGCTTGTGCTTTTGGGGCTTGTGATGGCGATCAAAACTGTGTCTGCAAACCCACTTTGAAGGTAAGTATTCCCGGCCTGATATTATTAATTAGAGAAGTTCGAGTAAATAAAGAGTATGTGCCTCATAAGAACAAAATTATTTTGGAACACAACCAGATTTGTTGGCTGGTAGTTGGAGAAATTGCAAACTTGTTGATTCAATTGTTAACGCAATTCAAGATCTTATATACGGACAACATCATGGTAATTTTAATTTTAATTACATAATTTTAGAACTTTGCAGATTGAATGGAATACCTTTAAATTTGTATTTAAGACTTTTTAAAGCTATTTCCGGTCAGATAAAATCATTGGGACACCGTAGCTATCTTTTTAATGAGTGACTGGGGTCCTTCTTTTCTATTATCACTTAGCTATATTAAGACTACAGTCTTAGAGTCTCAGTCTGCATAGTTATATATGATGAAACTAGAGCTTGTGTGTACTGTCTGTTTATTATTCCAGGTAGAGTGGGACCCTTCCTATCAGCACAAGATATGTAATAACGCTACATTTGATTGGATGGTCCACACCTTACTAAATCAAATCTCTGCACAGAACGATGACATTGAAAACAAGGAAAAGGGTATTGCAGACATCATGAAAAAACTAAAAGGTACTTGGTGGTGAGTTCACTAAATTGAACTGAATGGTGATTGTACTGAGGTTACTGTCTGATTGGGTGAATGTATAGAGGTGATTGTAATGAGATGATTGTAATGAGATGATTGTATTGGGTGATTGTATTGGGGTGATTGTATTGGGGTGATTGTGTTGGGGTGATTGTATTGAGGCGATTGTATTGGGGTGATTGTATTGGGGTGATTGTATTGGGGTGATTGTATTGGGGTGATTGTATTGAGGCGATTGTATTGGGGTGATTGTATTGGGGTGATTGTATTGGGGTGATTGTATTGGGGTGATTGTATTGGGTTATTATATTGGGGTGATTGTATTGGGGTGATTGTTTTGGGGTGATTGTATTGGGGTGATTGTATTGGGTTATTGTATTGGGGTGATTGTATTGGGTTATTGTATTGGGTGATTGTATTGGGTGATTGTATTGGGGTGATTGTATTGGGTGATTGTATTGGGTGATTGTATTGGGTGATTGTATTGGGTGATTGTATTGGGGTGATTGTATTGGGTGATTTATTGGGGTGATTGTATTGGGGAGATCTAATTGATGATTGTATTGGGGTGATTGTATTGAGATGATTGTATTGGGGTGATCATAATGGCTATTGTATTTGTGATTATATTGGTGACTGTTTTCAGGATGAAATACGAACAAAGCGTTTGCATTCCCGACCCACTCAGCATGTGCAACGAAGACAGTGCAAACTGGCCGTTCAAGTTGCTTTGACATCCAAATTCTTTCCAAATTAACAAATTTTCCCGTCCGCTTTCCTCTGCTTTCCCCATCAGCTACAATGAGACCGCCACTTAAAAATATACCCTCTACCCATTTGAACTATCATGCAAAACATAGGCCAGACATTAACGTTGCTATGATTATAAAGAATAATATATGTTACAGATTCAAATGCTGAAGTGAAAAATCTAAAAAATGACCTGAAAAGGCTAGCAGAAATTAGTAATGCAATGGAACAAGCAATTACTAATGAGAGGGAGGAGAATGCCAAATTGAAAATTCTCCTTGAGGAATCCCAAATCCTGAGTAAAGAGAAGACAAGTGAGCTTCAAGAGGAGAACAACAAATTACAAACGACGATAGCCAGACTAAGAGAGGCACAAAGAAAAGGTAGAACACTCTGTCACAAAAGTTGATTCGCTCAGCAAGGAAAACAGTATAGAAAATGATTAGGAAATAACTGGCAAATGCATTTTTCCATAAGAAATATACCTGATTTCAAAGGTGAATCAATAATGACCACGGAACAGTCATCATAACCGAGATGGCCAAATGTTAGTTTAATATTGCCTCAGAATCTCTTAAAGGCCTAACACATTATGTATGGGGATCCCGTGTTTTATTTACCTTTGTTATTGTCAGACATATGGGGAAGTATATATTTCAAAATGGTCAGAATATTATGAATTTAAATATGTTAGAATAAAAATATATGGTTCACTTTATGCACCCTAAATTAACAATAACGTTAATTTCATCTGGCATCAAACACCAGATATCAGTATATCTGAAATAGGCTGTCAGAAATGAAATAGATAAAATGAAACTCAGTGGTGCAAATATCAAAATATCAGAATTTGGATTTAATCAATTGTGGTGCGCATATTAAAGAAAATATCCTTCATATTCATATTCTTGAATTAATTTGTCAAATATTAGATTAAAAATTTGAATGTTTTATTCACATTATTCCATACAAAAACAGCAACAACAACAAAATATTACTTTGCAGCTCCATTAACAAAACACTGTGCCGATATTCAAAGGAAAGGTTCAAAGTACAGCGGCATTTACTCCGTGTATCCGGATGGCTTTGAAGACGGCTTTGAGGTATTTTGTGACCTCAATACAGACGATGGTGGATGGATGGTAAGATAAACATTGATAATGTAAAGCACAAACTTGAGAAGGCTATCTGAGCATATACGAAACGAAAGTTACAGAACCTCTCTGCAAATAATATTTAATAGTTAATAAATAATATGTAATTGCTTATGAAAAGTCTGTTATCGAATTATTACATTGAAAACGATAACAATGAAATAATGTCTTTATATAACAAGAAAGACTTCTTTAAACAAAACTATAATTTGCTGTGAACACTGCACAAATGATGTATTTATTTCCCAATTCAAATAGGAATTTCGAAGTCCTCTTTATCTTAAAGGCATTTGGCAGTGTGTGTATACGCATGTGCGTAAATATGTATGCGTATATATGCTTGTCTATATATATGCATGTATATATTATATATGGGAATGCAATAACAATCTTGTAATATGAGATATTTAGAAGGTTAAAATTTGTTCATGCGATTATCATAAGCACATGTTTGGAGCACATGAGATGGGCCATCTTTAAGGCAGCTAATACCAATAAGGTGCTGTGCACATTGGTCTTTTATAAAGACGCAATTCTGATTACATACATATACATGTATAAAAAAAGCATGAACGTGATCAGAGAGGAAGGGTGACGAGATTTGAAAAAAAAAAAAAAAAGTTGCTATATGAGGTATTGGCCGCGACAAAATTCGCCACTGATAGGAGTGTGTGATCTCGCTGTTCCGTCACCACGTTGGCCGTTGCTGACACTACACTAATCTCCACTTCACTTTTGTTTTGCAAGTTTATGTGAAGGGTTGCGCTTTTAACATATTATGAATGGCACAGTTATCACTTATTTTTTGTCAGAATTACATTAGAAATGAAAATTACCTCCAATATGCCTATTCTCCTTCCCGAAAATCCCCAATTATCGCTCGCACATAGGTGGCGCTACGAATTTCGTATGAGTCTGTAACTGACAGCTGATAACAAGAAATCACTATTTTGAAGATATTTTCAAAACTACACCACTTATCAGCAAACTGAAACCAGTTTTGAAACCAGCGAGACAAAACAAAAATAATGCCTATTAATGGTGAACTTTATGAAAATATGACATCGAGATAAATAAAGATTAAGTGTCTTTGATGTGAGGCAGCCACACCAAGGTGACGAGTCGGTCATGTCACTTCAGTCAGACAATTATAAGCTTTCACACCACTGTCATCAAAAATCATTTGAAGCTAGGACAAGTTTTGTGATCAAAGACTTTTTCTGTAATTGTATCTCAGCTCAAGCTTTGAGGGGGGATTCTTTGTAACCTTTGTTTCATCTGAAATTGTTGCTCTGAGCTGTCAGGTGTCATGTCTTCCTGACAGCATCATGTCCCGATTAACGATCATTTATCATAATAAATATTGTGCAGAGCATCACAAGACCAACATATTTAGATCCCTCGTGGAATTTTGATATAAATAAAAAAAAAGTTCGTTCAATTTTGTGGATTCTAGGCGAAATAAATGGGAAATCAGTGAGAGCTTCACAGTACTGTTATTATTTGACTCACCGGAATGCGTGGCGCTACCTAGCGGCCAACGGCGTGTGACGTGGGAGATTGGGATGGCAATATTTCTGTATTAGAGCTTTGTTTTCAACCATCGGAAAATTGACCTATTTATTGACCTACTTATTGAGGCCCTGCAAGGTTTTGTACAATGGGGTCTATATGGGTGAAATGCAGATATTTTCATAAGAGATAGCTGCATAACTGAGAGATAGCTGTATTGAGACATGAAAATGTAGCTGCACAAATAAGAGATAGCTGCATAAATAAGAGATAGCTGCATAAATAAGAGATAGCTGCATAAATTAGAGATAACTGCATATATAAGAGATAGCTGCATAAATAAGAGATAGCTGTATAAATAAGAGATAGCTGTGGGAGAGACAGCTGCACATGTTGAGACAGCTGCATATGGTGAGAGATAGCTGCACATGGTGAGAGATAGCTGCACATGGTGAGAGATAGCTGCACATGGGGAGAGATAGCTGCACATGGTGAGAGATAGCTCCACATGGTGAGAGATAGCTGCACATGGGGAGAGATAGCTCCACATGGGGAGAGATAGCTGCACACGGTGAGAGTTAGCTGCACATGGGGAGAGATAGCTCCACATGGGGAGAGATAGCTACACATGGGGAGAGACAGCTGCACATGGGGAGAGATAGCTGCACATGGGGAGAGATAGCTGCTCAGTTTGAGAGATAGCTGCACATGGTAAGAGATAGCTGCACATGGTGAGAGATAGCTGCACATGGTGAGAGATAGCTGCACATGGTAAGAGATAGCTGCACATGGTGAGAGATAGCTGCACATGGAGAGAGATAGCTGCACATGGGGAGAGATAGCTGCACATGGGGAGAGATAGCTGCACATGGGGAGAGATAGCTGCACATGGAGAGAGATAGCTGCACATGGGGAGAGATAGCTGCACATGGGGAGAGATAGCTGCACATGGGGAGAGTTAGCTGCACATGGTGAGAGATAGCTGCACATGGGGAGAGTTAGCTGCACATGGGGAGAGACAGCTGCACATGAGGAGAGATAGCTGTACATGGGGAGAGATAGCTGCACATGGCATACATGGGGAGAGATAGCTGCACATGGGGAGAGATAGCTGCACATGGTGAGAGATAGCTGCACATGGTGAGAGATAGCTGCACATGGTGAGAGATAGCTGCACATGGTGAGTGATAGCTGCACATGGGGAGAGATAGTTACAACAGTGAGACAACTGCACAGCTGAATGACAGCTGCACACATGGTAGTTGCACAAGTGAGAGACAGCTGCACATGTGAGAGATAGCTGTATAAGTGAGGGATGGCTGCATAGGTGAGAGATAGCTGCACAATTGAGAGACAGCTGCACAGGTGAGGGATAGCTACAACAGTGAGGGAGAGCATCACTTCCCAGCCGAAGGCACTTGTATATTATAATAACACATTATGAAAGACTGATCAATGTTTAAAGTTTAAATATAAAAAGGAGCAATAATTCTTGAATACGATCATAGTAGAGCATTTTGTCATATAACAGATAATTTCACACAAAGGCAACAAGACATCATTTCCAACCAGTTGGCAATTCATATGGTGCGCTAAACCATTAATAAAAGTCGCCAAATCTGTTATCTCTTTGATACCCACATCGTCTGCCTCTATAATGTTTGATCATGATTTATAGCTCTACTTTATGTGGAACATTTTAAAAAGAAATCTTTGTATTTGTTGTGATTCAGGTGATCCAGCGTCGCCAGGACGGTTCACAAAGGTTCGACCGATCGTGGGGGGCCTACAAGTGGGGCTTTGGTCAGCTGGCAAGAGAATTCTGGTTTGGTGAGAATTGGCATTGCCCAGCATCTGACATTCTTATTGAGTTAGCTTTCAAAATATGTAATCTATTTTTCCTAGGCTAAAACTTTACATCGTATGTTAATTTTTGTATTTTTTCTATATTTGAGGTACTCATATTTTAAAATTTACAGTAAAGGGTCTTGGGAGATAGAAGTTGCTGTTCATCTACAGTGAAATATGGTCTTGCCAGCAACGTCCTCTGTGTATGTAATAAGTATTATGTGATAATATGTACAAGGTTTCAGTCTGTCTTTGAGAAGAGCTGGACATTCAGTAATGGCGGAACTTCAAAATGACAAGTTTTATTTCAAATTTTGCTGAAAAGGTCATTTACATTGATAAATCCTTTCTAATGCAGGGAATGAGTACCTGTACCACGTGACAAGCACAGGGGATAGTGAGTACGAGGTGAGAGTGGACCTTATCGACTATGAGGGAAACTCTGCGTATGCCATGTATGACAGCTTCAGTGTGGACAGTGGTGACAACAAATACACACTCCATGTTGGCCAGTACACCGGAAATGCAGGTCAGATATTTTTTGATATATGCAAACATTTGAATCTGCCACCACAAAAGTGGCAAAACTACCTGACCTGCCTTGCTGGCCACTGTTTCAGTAGTGGGCACTTTGCTGACCAATTGTGTGAAAGCGGCATATTGGCATCACAGTGTGTGTTTTCTGCAGAATCTTAAATCGTGTGAACCCTTTTACTTTACGCCACACATTTGATCTTATTTGTGGAGTTGGTTGTGTCACTTGAGTCTCGTGGTAACTCAAAGCCTTGAGACTCTATTTACTCTTATATATCTCATTTACTTCATATACTTTTAATTACTCATTTTTGTCTATTTCCTGCTTGCACAACAATCTTTTTTCACACAATTTTCTTCTCTTCAATCTTTTTTGCTAATCTATATTTATTTAAGTATTGTACATCCGAAACACTTCTCAGTTTATTTTTTATCATGATATTTACTTTTCATTTATTTCTTACAGGAGATTCTTTGAGTCACCATGATGGCAGGCCATTCAGTACAAAGGACCAGGATAATGATGAGAGTAATAGTGGGCAATGCTCACATCTATTTGGGGAAGGTAATCCTTGGCATTATGGCTAGAGTGGGCAGTGCTCACATCTATTTGGGGGAAGGTAATCCTTGGCATTATGGCTAGAGTGGGCAGTGCTCACATCTATTTGGGGATGGTAATCCTTGGCATTATGGCTGGAGTGGGCAGTGCTCACATCTATTTGGGGGAAGGTAATCCTTGGCATTATGGCTAGAGTGGGCAGTGCTCACATCTATTTGGGGGAAGGTAATCCTTGGCATTATGGCTAGAGTGGGCAGTGCTCACATCTATTTGGGGGAAGGTAATCCTTGGCATTATGGCTAGAGTGGACAGTGCTCACATCTATTTGGGGAAGGTAATCCTTGGCATTATGGCTAGAGTGGGCAGTGCTCACATCTATTTGGGGAAGGTAATCCTTGGCATTATGGCTAGAGTGGGTAGTGCTCACATCTATTTGGGGGAAGGTAATCCTTGGCATTATGGCTAGAGTGGGCAGTGCTCACATCTATTTGGGGAAGGTAATCCTTGGCATTATGGCTAGAGTGGGTAGTGCTCACATTTATTTGGGGGAAGGTAATCCTTGGCATTATGGCTAGAGTGGGCAGTGCTCACATCTATTTGGGGAAGGTAATCCTTGGCATTATGGCTAGAGTGGGTAGTGCTCACATCTATTTGGGGGAAGGTAATCCTTGGCATTATGGCTAGAGTGGGCAGTGCTCACATCTATTTGGGGAAGGTAATCCTTGGCATTATGGCTAGAGTGGGTAGTGCTCACATCTATTTGGGGGAAGGTAATCCTTGGCATTATGGCTAGAGTGGGCAGTGCTCACATCTATTTGGGGAAGGTAATCCTTGGCATTATGGCTAGAGTGGGTAGTGCTCACATCTATTTGGGGGAAGGTAATCCTTGGCATTATGGCTAGAGAGGGCAGTGCTCACATCTATTTGGGGAAGGTAATCCTTGGCATTATGGCTACAGTGGGCAGTGCTCACATTTATTTTGGGGAAGGTAATCCTTGGCATTATGGCTAGAGTGGGTAGTGCTCACATCTATTTGGGGGAAGGTAATCCTTGGCATTATGGCTAGAGTGGGCAGTGCTCACATCTATTTGGGGAAGGTAATCCTTGGCATTATGGCTGGAGTGGGCAGTGCTCACATCTATTTGGGGAAGGTAATCTTTCACATTATGTCTAAAGTGACAAAAGTTAATGCAAGGTTTTTGACACTACACCATGAGATAACACCCATAAAATCCAATTAAAATTGATTTTTTTTACCTCTCTTAATTGGAGGTATATTGAGCTTGAATGAAGATCCTGTCTCTTCATGATATGTAGATCACACCAGGGAAGGAGGGCCACTATTTTTGGGACACCACATACAATTTGTCAATTACTCCGTAGTAGATATTGATTTAATTTGTTTAATGTTGTAATATTGATTTAATTTGTAATGTTGATTTAATTTGTTTATTGTTATAAAAATGAAGCCTTGCAAGGGAAAATCGGGAATTTTAAAAAAGTTATGAGCATAAACTAGACATAATTGTAAACCGGAAATTGTAAAATGTTGAACGATTTGATGTACAAATGAAAGGTGGCTTCTGTTTAAAATATATTTTGCTTATTTTAGGTGGATGGTGGTATGTTCGTTGCTATGACAGTAATCTGAATGGAGCTTATATGCAAGAAGGGCAGACAGATCAGAAAGGTGTGGTCTGGTATCATTGGTATGATGACCACAGATCCCTTAAACATGTGGAGATGAAGATCAGGCCCAAACAATTTTCAGGAGAGGAGACCTCAAAAACTATCAAACCAAGTGAATCCTGATTCACATGCATGATTTTTGATTTGATTTAATTTGAGAAGTAGGCTACTCCACTTGTGTCTCGGGGGCACTCAGGGCCGACGCAGTATATGGCTTTACAGCTGGAGAACAAACACGCGATCTCAAATCTGTGTGTCAAAAAATGTTTGATTTGATTTATTTTGTTGGCTGCTCTACTTTTATCTCTTTAGTCAGGATCAAGCTGGTGTTATTCTCACCAGATCGATGGAACATTTACTTTTGAATGTGATCATCACACCATCTGTATTATATTAAATGTTCAGCATCGGTACAAGGTTTTTCTTTTCATTCAATTCATTTCATAAAGACAAAAGGTTTATAACCTGTCAAGACCAACTATTTTATTATATAATCATTTCCCACCAAATGACATTATAGTGGTCAAAATGTGCATCTCTTAGGACAAACATTTCCCTCATTCCTATAGTTCTGTAACCAAACACAAGCACTTGACAGATTAGACCTGTCCTTGCTGTCAATCAGCACTGCTCCACCTGAGGCAGGCATAGAATAGGAAACCATCTGTTTGCTTACAAGATCTACTCCATGTTATTCCTCAGTCACATTTGTACCGGGCGCCGGCCGGGAAGTAACAATCGGCCGACTTCCCAGTCTGCCGGGGAGTTTATCAGCAACAATCTGAGAGATGCTGTAGCTGTGGTCATATTATTAAGGGCACCGCACGGCACGTGCAAGATTGAATGGCACAGACGTCTGTAGGATGTCTTTACGACGTCTGGGTAGGCTTAAAAAAATATTTAATCCTATTTTCACCACACGATGCCATCGGCAGCCCTAAGATAATCTGCCGATGTGCCTGCAGGACACTGCTGGGACCCTGCCGTGCACTTTAAGAGGATATTTGCAGATAAAACATCGGGGAAACATTCGGGCTGATCTTTAACCTGTAAGAAGTTAACAGTGTGTCAAATGACTATGTCCCATACTATTTTATCTGAAAACTGACTCTCTTCTGAAACAGTAATATGTTTCCAAACTCTGTGTAAGGATTAAGAATATTTATTGGGCCTTTGTTCAATGCTGATTTGGCAGCTTGGTCAGCAGTTTCATTTCCATGGAGTCCAATGTGACTGGGAATTTCTTTATTTTCCTGAGTACAGTGTCTTTGATACTGGTAAAGGATTTTGTAAAATTAATATAAGGATTTGTTCAATCCTATGCTTTCAATGCTTGTGAACGTGTCTTCACATTATCTAATGCAAGGTACAAAGCATGAAGTTCAGCAAATAAATTGTAGATTTACTTGATGTAAATGCCAAAATGAAACTCTATTATGATTGCTTTCAAAAAGGTCAACATAATTTGGATAGAACACAAATTCTGATCATCATTATATAACGTTCTTTCCTAGAATTATAAGTGGAAATATTATATAAATCACAAAAACATAGCATTCCTCCTGCCAAAAATAACATATCGAGACTACACAAAAACCTGCATTAAGGTCCATGCGTTGGATAAATAAACCTCTACCTTCAGTTGTTAGCTTATCAAGATATTAAATTTCTCTCGTATATTTCTTTTTTCTACATTCTTGAGTTCAACTGTTTCGTAACACTCCTGGACAGGCTAAAGTGAAAAGATAACATTTTCTACTTGAGCTTATCAAATCTAAAAAATCTCACTGCCATATTGCTTTTCTCCCTTCTTGTTTGAAAAACGTCCAAAGGTTATTTCCAACTGAGCACAATACATTCACAATGCAATATAGTCTGTGGCAAACAATATGATAATATTTTGTGTATTCGTGTATGAAGGCAATACACACACGTTACAAGCGTCTCTCACAACCCTATATGGAGGTACAACACCCACTATTTATTTTTATTTTCTCTACATGGCGAGGGCCATGAGCCGTGGCACAGTTGGTTAGAGTGCCAGCTTATTAGCACCAGTTCCTCTGTGGTGATCCAAAGGTCGTGGGTTCGATAAATGGGAAACAAATGTCTGTAAATATGTTGAAATCATTGTCCCTTGCACTCCTAGCTAATCTCCTTATCTACTAATTATTATTTCAAATTGTGAACATTTTATGCAAACCTCATTATCCAAGGACCATACGCAGCCGGGTGACAAATCTCAAAACATAACAGTAAGTAAAATACATATCTCTGGCTAGCGTAACTTATATATACAGTGAAGTGAGTGTTCTACCTTCATCATATAGGATAACGCTTGCAAAGTTGTTCTAAAGTGTGTATTGCCTCAATATAGGATTTTGCTTCTCTCCATATAGAGAAAATAAAAATAAATAGTGGGTGTTATACCTCGATATAGGGTCGTGAGAGACGCTTTTATTAATCAGTATATAAATGAAAATAAAATTGACATTTTTTTTGTTACTGAAACTTAGAAATCCGATTCCCACTTGGCTTCTATTGGACCGCTACATATTGCACTTGGCTTCTATTGGACCGCTACATATTGCACTTGGCTTCTATTGGACCGCTACATATTGCACTTGGCTTCTATTGGACCGCTACATATTGCACTTGGCTTCTATTGGACCGCTACATATTGCACTTGGCTTCTATTGGACCGCTACATATTGCACTTGGCTTCTATTGGACCGCTACATATTGCACTTGGCTTCTATTGGACCGCTACATATTGCACTTGGCTTCTATTGGACCGCTACATATTGCACTTGGCTTCTATTGGACCGCTACATATTGCACTTGGCTTCTATTGGACCGCTACATATTGCACTTGGCTTCTATTGGACCGCTACATATTGCACTTGGCTTCTATTGGACCGCTACATATTGCACTTGGCTTCTATTGGACCGCTACATATTGCACTTGGCTTCTATTGGACCGCTACATATTGCACTTGGCTTCTATTGGACCGCTACATATTGCACTTGGCTTCTATTGGACCGCTACATATTGCACTTGGCTTCTATTGGACCGCTACATATTGCACTTGGCTTCTATTGGACCGCTACATATTGCACTTGGCTTCTATTGGACCGCTACATATTGCACTTGGCTTCTATTGGACCGCTTCATATTGCACTGCTTTTTTCGCTATAAAAGGCAGTCATAAACAAATCAATTATGCTTGGCAATATGCCTGATTCTCTAACATTAGCCATTATTAGACCACTTATTAAAAAGCTTGGCTTGGAATCATTAAAAAATAATTATAGACTGTATCTAATCTGGCTTACTTATCAAAATTAACTGAGCAGGCTGTGGTGAAACGGTACATTAATCACCTCACTGAAAATAAAATATGTTCCAGTCAGCATACAAGGAATTTCACAGTACAGAGACTGCATTGCTAAAAGTGCAAAATGATATATTAATCGACATAGACAAAAATAAAACAGTATTGTTAGTCTTACTGCACCTCTCTGTGGCTTTTGACACTAATGACCACAATATGTTATTAAATAGACTTGAAAGAAGATATGGTGTAAGTGGAAATGCTCTAAGCTGGTTTAGATAATTTCTATCAGGTACAAAACAGTGCAACATAATTAAAGCATTCATGAAACCACAGATATCACAGGCAATTTTACAGAGGTTTGGGGTATGCTTAAATGATATTTGGCCTTGAAACCAAAATACACTGACCATGGTTATTGTGTTTTGATGAAAGTACCAAGTACTGCCTGTACTCTTTTGACCACCAGGTGGCCACATATATGCAATCATGTGACCTCTATTAGGGTATAAACGTTCATATTATGCAAGGAAAATGTGCTTGAAAACCTCATTTCAGGAATGCTTTACTGGAAAAATATGTGAAAAAACTTTTATTATATGGAGTTTCGCAGGGCTCATTGCTAGGGCCTATACTGTTCATAACATGTCAAAACTGAATTATTAATATGTGGAAAAAATTCTAATTTTAAAAATAATGAAATCCCATCTGGAATACTAAAATTAAAAACATATGCAAAATGGCTATTTTCATGATAGATATATATCCTGCATCAGAAACAGCCTGTATGAAAAAACTGCTTATACTCTAGCACATGCATTTGCTACATCTGTTCTAGATTATGGTAACTTGCTACTCGTCGGATTACCCAAATGTGAAATAAAATAAAAACTGCAAAATGCTGCAGCCAGAGTTGTATGTCAAATAAAGAAGAATGATCATATAACAGAAAAACTGTTCTGGCCTCCTGTGGAGGCCAGAATAGATTTAAAGATTGCATTACTTACATGGAAGGTATAGAATGGAAAAGCACATGAATACCTATCACGACTTTTAATACCTAAATTAGGAACAAGACCTCTTAGATCACCGGAAAAGAATGAATATATTGTCTCCAGAACAAACCTAAAGACATATGGGGATAGGCTTTTGGTGTACATGCTTAGGGTTTGGAATGCCCTGCCAATGGTGGTGAAAAACAGTAAAACACTTACCAATTTCAAATTTAAACTTAAGAGGCTCTGCCTGTAAAAACCTGCAAAATCTGCAAAATGTGGCGAAGGGTGTTCTCACAGATCAAGACAAGCCATATGTCATTTGAAAGGGTAGGGTCTAACTAAGATTTTTGCCAAGGGATTTTTTTCAGAAATTGATGGTTGCCATGGTAACATCATTTAAACACCCCAAAGTCAGGGTACCCCTTTTTAACAAAAAACACACATTTGAAAAATAAAAATCCCTAAATTCTGCAATATTTGCATCAAAATATTTTTTAATTTATTCTGACTACATTTATTTTATTCAATATCTTTTTCATAACTTTTGAAAAAAATTATGTAACTAGGTCACAGAGATCTATTTAAAGGCCATATAGATCAACGCTTCTAACATATTGTGAATCTAATCCTTTACAAATCAGAGAAAGTTAGAGCTTGATATTATGTAAATATAGGTAAATTTCCATATTTTATTTTGGTGCACTTTTTATGACCTTGGGTCAAGGTCATGATCAGCACAAAAGAACTTTGCTTGTGTATGTTATATTTTCTTCAAGATTGTAATCAATATGATTTGGCAGATGTGATCTACCTATGAGGGGCTTGGAAAAGTTCAATGTTGGGTGAAAAAACACATCTATACATTAAGCACTATGTCGAAAAGCGCCATGAACAGACCTAGTCTGAAATAGCGCTATAGGAATTTATTATTAAAAAACTTGAAAACATTATTATCAGCCCATTCTTGTATTCTATTAAGCTGTTGCTGGAGTACCCTCCAAAGCAGGACTTCTTTGTCATATCAGTCCTTGCCACCAAAGGCACAAAGGTGCATAAAGAATCGAGTGCAAGTCATCAGTATTCAGAAATATCTGGCTGTGAACTGATTGGTGAGTAATAAATGCTAACTGAAATAGATTCTGTTTTGTTCTGACAGCTGTACTGATTGGTCAGTTTATGTGTCAGACGCCTGGTTACAATTCATGACCCAGTATTGGTCAATTCAGATTTGATGATATTTTTGTGAACAAGGCAAGCATTTATAACTTGGGGAATTCCAAATTTAGAATGGTATCTAATGTAGAGCAATGGCTGCAGGGGTAGTAAATGAATACTGCCTATGTAATGCAGAGTATGCTGGAGCTGTCAATCAATGTTATGCATGCTAGTGGAGCTGATACTTTAAATTGAAATCATCAATAGATATAATGAACAATCTTTTCAAGGTCTCACACAATTTACAATGCTGGTGAATAATAAATAGGGTTATTAATAATATAATAAACTGAGGAACACCCATTTCCCAATCAAATGCATCAGATTGTGAACCATCTTTGACCCTGAAGTGTCAATTTGACAAAACATATTGAATAAAAAGGGGTGAATGACCATGTAATCCTATATCATATAAATCATCCATTTTCTCCAATTTCCCCATAGTATCATATGCTTTCTTCTGATCAAAGAAAATACTGATGACATGTTCACCTTTCATAAAACTCTCCCTCATAAATGTTTCTAAATGTACCATATGGTCAATGGTACTTCAGGTTCTTTCTGAAGCCACTCTGTGAAACTGTAATACAAGCGGCAGTTTCCAAAAACCAAATTAGATATTCATTTCATGGTTTAACAAAGATTGCTCAGTGGAATGATAATTATTTGAATCCAACGAGTCTCTACCATGTTTAAGAATGGGAATGATAGTGGATTCAATCCATGAAGAAGGGAAATCAGCCCTTTCCCAAATTCTATTTCAAATATCGAAAAGATGCCCAAGTAATTGATCAGGGAGGTGTTCAAGGATTTGCATGATGGTGAATTTGTTCAGGCCCAGGAGCGGCATCATGAGATTTTTCCAAAGTGAATTTCAAATCTGACAGTGTCTGTCCATGGCGTTTTTCAAAAGAGCAGGTGTGTCCTTATGCATTTCTTAAAGACATCTGCTGAAACACTATTCCTTATCTCTTTAGAAAGAACATTACAGAGTTTAGAGGCAAAGACCAAAAAGGCCCTGTCCACAACCTTTTTCTTTTGTGTTAAAGGAACCAGTAGATCCATTCTATCATTAGAGAGTAGATGGTGTAAGATCACGATGGAGGTACCTTATTGTTTAGACCCTCCAGGTGGTGTGGAAAGATTAGATAGTTGCCCAGTCAAAGGGAGATATCAAAAGGGCTAGTTATTGGAATAGATTGATCAAAGTTGATATTGGTAGATTATCAGAACTGTTTAATACCAAATGGATAACTGGTCTGCAAAGACCCATATCAGAGAATTATATTAAATATTGTAAATTCTGTGGAAAACTGTAAGCTCAGTTTAGAGCAGGTATATTACCTGCTACAATAAAAAAAACCTGCAAGAGATCAGAGATCGTTTTAATTATGTGCATCAAACTACAGTGATCACGAGAGACAACATCTATCATGATCTCATAAAAACTTCCATTTTCACATGTAAATGGAAGAGATAAAAAATCATATATTTTGACACAGGTGAAATATGTTTATCTAATAACTCAAGAATGCAAAGAAACTGCTAATATCCTTAATCCTTCCAGGTTGTGTAAATATGGAAGTAATCACTATTTGCTTTTTATGTACCAATGTTACAACAACATTTTATTTATGCATACGTTACACACAATATTTACATGTAAATATATAAATCTATTTATAAAATATGATTTATATTAATTTTCATCATCACATAAAGGGATACCACAATATTCCCAGCGCACATCAGGTGATGTGGTATAACACCAGGGACCATTGGGCCCATTGTCAGGATTTCTGCAAAAATTTGAAGCATCACTAAAAGTCTGCTCAGGAAAATCATCAATCCTGTTTGTATGATGATGTGGTATCATACTATCCCATCTTTGACATATGATACCAGAAACAGTTCTGTCAGCAGTGCCATGATAGTCCTTGTCCGGGAGATGTTTGGAACAGTCTCTGTTTCCTGGTAAAAAAATGGTAAACCAATATTCAGAATAAGTTATATTTAAATATGTATGGTTATAAAACAATGTTTCATTAAGCTTTACACATGTTTTGTATTCAATTTCAAATCATAATAAAAGGACATTTATAAACTAAGAAATATCAAAGTCATAGTAGAGTGAAGAAAGTGATTGAGAAGCAGAGCATGATATGGGCATGGAGGAAGGGAACCAAAAACATTACTAGTCTCAAAGAGGCAACACCGAAGCTAGAACAAGAGGTAGAGCCAGTGCCAGAGTTATAGCCAGAGTCAGAGCCAGAGCTAGAACCAGGGGCCACGGGCCGTGGCATTGTTGGTTATAGCACCACTTCTTGGTGCTGTGCTGAGATTTAATTCAAGATACAATGTCACACATGAGCTGAGGCCCATGCCGAAAGGGTTAACCCATTGTCCCTGTAAATCTGTGACCGGGTGGCTTGTCATGTCAAGGACCTGCGATGTGACATTTCAGTGAAGCAGCACTATATCTGATACAAGTAGGTCTCATCGCAAAATGACTGACATAATGTTGAAAGTGATGTATAACCCAAAACAAACAAAAAACAAACAAATTTGTTTGTAGTCATAGGTAGAGCCAGACTTAGAGCAGAGCTAGAGACATAAGTTGAGATATGTTCCTTTGTATTAACGACTTTTATAGATATAAAAGGAGATACTAAGGAGATATACCACAAGCCAATTAAATCAGACCTGGGTCTACACTGACATTGGGTTTACTTAAATTGTACAGCCATAGGCAACACCAAAGCTAGATTTGTTTTTTTTGTTTGTTTGGGGTTTTACATCACTTTCAACATTATTTCAGTTATTTCGTGATGAGACCTACTTGTAGCAGATATAGTGCTGCCTCACTGAATTGTCATGTCGCAGGTCCTTGACATGACAACCCACCCGGTCACAGATTTACAAGGACAACGGGTTAACCATTTGGCACAGGCCTCAGCTCATGTGGGAAATTGTATCATGAGTTCAATCCCGGCACGGCCGGGGTTCGAACCCACGACCTTTGGATCACAACAGAGGAACTGGTGCTAATAAGCTGGCGCCCTAACCAACTGCGCCACGGCCCGTGGCCCCAAAGCTAGAGACATAAGTAGAGATATGTTTGTTTGTATAAACGACATTTAAAGAAAATATAAATATTTAGGACAAGTTATATCACATATAACCCTGTCACTGGGACCTTTTTAAAGAGTAACTGGGGGCTATTTTTTGCACTGTCAAATAGACATGATAATGTTTGACAATTAATTAGACCTATGTTAACTGTATCATCAATATCTTATAAATTACTCACCTAACCATTTTAATGTTGAGTATATAGAACCATTACAACATGGCTTTGCACAGTTGTAATAACTTATTACTCCCTTGTAAAATTGACAGATTGGGTGTTGTCGATCAAATGAGACAGTATCACAGGTTGGATCTAAAGAACATATTATAAAACACTCAAATTCAGACCTCCACACCCTAGAGAAGAGATAGTCTTCTCCACATGCTGTTTTGAAATGTTTTGTGTACAGTGCAGATCTGCTCAGATCACCTAAAATGATCAGAATATCTACAACATAAAATACAAAAAATAAAACATTAAATGAATCACAATATTATGTGCACACATAATATTTCATATCTCATTCATTGATGGTCTCTAAATATTACACAATCATAGTATGATTCCTGACCTACTTACATTGTTTATCGGTTATAACAAAACTATCATTTTCTAAATAAAAAAGAGAATATTTTATATACTTTTATACAAAACATTGACCAGGACAGAATTCTATTTAGTATGGATGAAATGAAAAAAAATGCAGGCGATGTAATACATACAGAATGTATTTTTATCAATCTTACCATTTTTTTGTTTGTTTGTTATGGATTTTATATCATTTTCAACATTATTTCAGGGTTTTTTTTTCAAAAAGAGACCAACTTGTAACAGATATAGAGCTGCTACAGTGAATCATTTTGTTGAAGCTCCCACTCAAACTAATTGTGCAACCTTAAAACAACCTTCAATTGGGACCAAAGCAAAACAAGAAAGAAGTGTTGTCTGATATATATGATATTTAAACTGCTTGGCTTCTTGGTGTCACTATTGATCCAGTACCCCCATTTTCTAAATGCAACATATACCGTAAAATCATGTATTGTAGATGGGAAAAGCATACAAGTCGGTTAATGTCTCTAACATTGTCTCTTACATTGTACTTCATAGTCACAGTCACACTGTGTCCCACAATATTTTCGTTTATCATGTATATTTTAGGTAAATATTTACTAGTGGAAGGTAAACAATATCAGACTTTCTTCTGCAAAGACAATAATAAATGTAATCCACATTATATCAATTGATGAACTGATCATCAGCGACTGCAATTTTGCCTATATGAAGTATTTTACCTTGTTGCACCCAGGGTTATACAACTATGTGACAGTGCAAAGTAGTGTGGCAAAAGTTGACAGTGTAACCTAACAGGTTATATATGATGCGAGCAGAATAAAATTAATATAAATTTTGGGAAATGTGTATATTTTAGATCTTCCTCTGCAGGTTTTTTGTCAGATTTAACTGTTTGAGATCCATATTCCACACTAACTTCTGTGCACCTTTTAAGCCCCTTATCATCAAAACATGACTAAATGAGCAATGATGTCCATTGTAAAGTATCAGATATTTGGGGATAAATCAAATAAACAAATTTAGAGTTCAACTAAGTTGATTGCTTTCCCGTAAGAAGTGATTTGATATTTAATTTTTGTGTAAATAACAGAAAACTATAACACTAAGAAGTTCAGCATTTTATATAATACTCACATAAAGATATTGCAAAGCCTTTCATGGTTTTGTCCTTTCATCAATCTGCAGCATAAAGGTATTCATATATACATCATTTAACCATCTAGTTTTTAGAAGGAAATTATTGAGTATATCAATAGTATCAGGTTTAAATACCTGAATCACAAGCTATGTTAATCATACTCAATAATTGATGATGGTGCCAACATTTTAATATATCGACATGATCTGACATGTTCCCTCTCCAGGGGTTGTGCAAATAGAAGAGGAATTAATACTGGGGGAGAAGGGGGATCAATTTGGGTAATATTCATTACTAATCCTCATGTCACGAGGTGAGACAATCCAAAGCTTCTGCGCTTTTGCTGAGAAAACCCTATCCTCTACCCTCTTCATATGAGTGTCAGGGACAACCAGGTCAAGCCTTATTACATCTGAAATTCCTTGGTTGTGAGAAGGATATAAATTTAATTCTGGCACATGCCGGGAGCCAGTGCAATTCTTTCAGTGACTCTGATATATGATCATATTTCCTGATCTTCCCAACAACACATGCTGCAGAGTTATATAGATATTGTCGTTTTTTAATAATAGCTGCAGGAAGACAAGCAAGAAGACCATTACTATAACCAAGGGTAGAGCTAACAATTTTGTCATCAAAACATTGTGAAAAACAGCAATGTTTCTGATATGTTATTGACCATTTTTGCACATCTTCTTGATCTACCCATTAATATCCATGTAGGCCATGGGCCATGGTGCAGTTGGTTAGAGCACCAGCTTATTAGCACCAGTTCCTCTGTGGTGATCCAGAGGTCGTGGGTTTTATCCCCGGCAATGCCGAGATGATACAAAATTGCACAAGTCAAGTCAAGTAATATTTTATAAGTCTATTTTATAAGTCTCACAATGATACTGTTGACTTAAAACAGTAATATGTACAAAGTAGAATTCATCTCATTCTTAAAAGAATTATGAGACAAGGTAAAATTCAGTACTTATTTAACAACAATATAGAATCATTAATGTTTGCAAAGCAATTTTCTTCTTTCTGATAACATAGAATAGCAGATTTAGGCAGTATTAAAAGATATATATGGTTCAGATAATGAGAACACAAGTCTTTCTTTATCGTTCATATGTACAAAAGTATTATAACTATAAATGGCTTTCTCAAATAATAATCTGTGAGAGATTGTATAAGCTGGGCATTGCATAATTACATGAATGTCTGTTTGTGTATGTCACTATCAGACAAAGGGCATGTTCTCTCCTACTCATTGAGATCTTCATATCTGCCAATTTCAAGGCTTATTGGGGCCACCCCACACCTGAACTTGGCAAGGACACTTCTGTATTTCCATGACATTGTACATTTAACATATTGCTCAACTTCAAAATAACATTTAAATTTTCTATAGGTTCTGAGTTTATTTTAGCACTTAGAACAGACTTGCTTGGTATAGCGCTACATATGTATTTTATTGTTATTTTTATAATTATTATTGTTATTGTTATTATTATTGTTATTGTTATTATTATTGTTGTTATTGTTAATGTTATTGTTATTATTATTATTAATATTATTATTATTATTATTATTATTATTATTATTATTATTATTATTATTATTATTATTATTATTATTATTATTATTATTATTATACGTAGTTGTCAGTGTTGGACTTTTCTTTGGTTATAATAGATTGTTTGTCCATGGTTTGTTTTAATATTTTTGAGTTTTAATATTTTTGTATATGGTAGTATGTTTGTGGTGTAAACAAGGTTTGAAGCTTAAGTTCAACTGCAAAAGGACACTTTCTCAAAAAAGTATGTAATTCGCAGCAAGTGTTTATGTGAGTTCGAGGTCATTTGACTTGACAATGACCAGCTTTTTCATACACCAATTTTGTGATTTAGCAGATTGGAATATCATCCTTAATTCTATTACATATGCTCTGTATGTTTCTTTAACCTATTGTCTTTGGCATTTTGTGTATATTATTAAGTAGATAATGTTTTGTATGTTAAGTCTATGCATATTGTTAAGAGGTTTTTGGCTAGAAAGTCAATAATTCTTCTCTTACTTGCTCCGGACAGCGTTTGATACTATTGATCATACGCTATTAATCTCTAGATTGGAAGTGCCAAGAAACTGGTCATTTCCTGAACTAGATTAAGTCACACAAACAGGACAGGAAACTGTTCACAGGGGCACACACATATCCACTCTAAAATCCATTAAACATTGTGTTCCATAAGTATTAATCCTGGTACCTATCCTATATAGTAGTAGTAGTCGTAGTTTATTGACAATAACAATAGAATGGGTGAAACGATACATATAACTGAAAATCATACTGGTAAATTATTGTCCATGAAATATTGAATCAATCTTTAAGGTGAAATTAGTCTTTTCCTTCAAAAGTTTGTAATACTCTGGAACATAATAAACATATATCATAAATTAAATCATCATCTAATTTAAATACTTGTGATAATGTCTGGCACTGTTTAATTAATTCATTATTTCTATGATGCAGGGTGATGGGGCATTTGAGGAGGACATGTTCCTCAGTCTGAACATCCCCACAGTCACACATTCTCCTTTCAGGGGGAATTCTGGCCCATCGGCCAGTCTCAATCCTTAGTCTGTGTGAAGACAGACGCAGCCTTGTACAGGCAATTCTGAAAGGCTCTGGCATAGGCTCTCTGTTGTATATAGGGTATACAGACAGATCAGGATTCAACTGTTTATATGTAAGCCTCCTGGTTGAATCTGAATTGATAATACTCTGTTTAATTTTCTCCAATGATTCAGCACTAAAGTCATGATTTGGTCCAAGGTCTTTCAACTTTTTTATTATCACACCAGCTGGAGTTTTTGCCTGAATAGCCATGGATATAACCTGGTAGAGATATGTTTCTTCAAAGCCATTTCGAGCCATCAGCTTGTGTATAAATGATGATTGTCTGTTCAATATATAGCCCTTTGCACTACACAAACCAATTTCAGATAAAACAATATCACCGCAGGTTGTCATCCTCACTCCAAACATGTCTCCTCTTGCTGGCATCATTGCAAGGTATGGATTCAGCTATCAGTTCTATGTTGGAGACCTGCAACAAACCTAACATCTATTGACATCATAGTTAAAACTGTGCACTAACAATGCTTAGCCTAATTATTTGTGAAAAAATATTTACATTGGTATTGTAATGAGCATATAATATTACATAATTGAATCCAGTTAGACCATTTACAGATGCCTAAATATAGATTATTTCAACAATTGTTTCACTCATATTGGATTTGTAAATTATTTTTCAGCTATTTGAGTGTGTTTTTGGCATTTACAAAAATTGAAGCAAAGTATTGTTCTACCATTACCACAATGTCACCTGACATTTTTGTGTTCAAATGTCACATAATTGTACTAAGTAGCATCCTAGGCCTCCTGCACAATCTTGACATGACAAACCACCAAGTCACATATTGGAGGTGTTTGTGGTTTCTCTTTGTGGAGGTGCTGATCCTCCTCTCCTAGCGCCTCCAGTGTGGAGGTGTTTGTGGTTTCTGATATCCTCATTGTGGAGGTGCTGATCCTCCTCTCCTAGCGCCTCCAATGTGGAGGTGTCTGTGGTTTCTGATTTCCTCATTGTGGAGGTCCTGATCCTCCTCTCCTAGCGCCTCCAGTGTGGAGGTGTTTGTGGTTTCTGATATCCTCATTGTGGAGGTGCTGATCCTCCTCTCCTAGCGCCTCCAGTGTGGAGGTATCTGTGGTTTCTGATATCCTCATTGTGAAGGTGCTGATCCTCCTCTCCTAGCGCCTCCAGTGTGGAGGTGTTTGTGGTTTCTGATTTCCTCATTGTGGAGGTGCTGATCATCCTCTCCTAGCGCCTCCAGTGTAGAGATGTTTGTGGTTTATGATATCCTCATTGTGGAGGTGCTGTGGGGAAACCCCTTTTGGGGGAGCTGTGTGAACCATTATGAGCAATATAATGCTTTAAACCTGGATTGGTTCTATTATGCAGCGGTTATTTTAGGATGTCCTATCTGGATCTATTTGATTTGTTGATTTAATATTTTTAAATCTAAGGACCATCTCCCTTGAAGCATCTGGACTATTTCGTTCATTTTGCATTTTGTACGGTCCCGGTACGGGGTAGGAATGTCCAGTTTTTAAACAAATATTTCTGTTCCCATTTCTTTCTTTTGTGGGTTACGGGATTCTTTTCAGTAATGTAAACATAGGATAGATACCTTATTTTTGTTGAGTTCTTGGCTGTTTTTCCATCCATTTCTTATTTGCGTATTTGTATTGTCCATATCAGGCTTTCCAGCCCATTTGGGTGAATGAAGCTTAAACAAAAAACATTTTTCTTTATAAAAAAATATTTATTTTGTTTTTTACTTTTTTGCATTTCTTTGTCTATTTTTAATGTTGAGATCAGTTCATTGCATTTTGATAGTGTAGGTGGTTCTTAGCCATTCAGTGGGTTGGTTCCTCCATTGGGATCCTCAACAGTTTGTTGAGGATGTCCGTATATTTTGGGGGGGGGCTATGTTAGTGGCGGCCTGAAGGTGGTCCGGAGGTTGATCTCAGGGACAGTGTGTTTCACAGGAGGGTGAGAGGGTGTGTCTCTTAACCTCTGCAAGATCCCCTGTCTCTTCTTCTTCTTCAAAGGTTTAATCTAAAATGTATGAAGTGATTATTTTCTATTAGACTGATGGGCCTAAAATGTTTTGAACTCACAGAGTAATTTTGTCACAGTACTGAGTTCAGGGGTAGGTTTAGCCCTGGATGACCACATCAGCTACAGCAGAGCTGGGCTGATTGGGGTCATGGATACTCCTTACCATTTTACCAGTTAGTCAGCAGATAATCAAGTTTTCTTTAAATTTATACATAATGTATTTCAGGGGAAATCTTGATATCATCTTAAAGAATAAACTAACCTTAAGCGATTCACCTGGATTTGGACACCCTATTGTTACCCACTAAATGGTTGAGTATCCGTCGTTGGGGGACGTGGACGGGGGATCAATACTCTACCAATAGATAGATACTCTAATCTGCTCTACTCTACCGTACTGTACTGTACAACAAGCATAGCTCGCTAACTCGCTGGCTGTGAGTTCGGGCACGGATCCTAGCTACCCTATATACCCTCATGAAGGTGACAGGCAATAAGGACTGCAGACACAGGATATACACGACACAATAGTTACCTTTATTCGGTGCTGTGATTCCTCCTTGTCTGGCTAGGCCGGCATGGCAATGAGCGAGGCATGTGAACTACCCAAATGCATGATACTTATGAGATCCTATCTATACACAAAACACCCAAGTCTATGCAGTCACGATACTGAGAGTCGTGGATCTTCTGTGGCAAGTGGTCGCTGGATCTCTGCTTCTCCGGTCTCTGAACTTCTGCTAACTCTAACTGCGGCTCCGACTGAGGATCCAACGGTTGCGCGCCTCTTTTAAGGGGTCACTCTGCGTCATCTGTGGGGGCTTGCCTACGTGGCTTCCTCACGCGTCATCAGATGGACTCGTCTTTCCTGCGTATCTAACATGGGCTCGCCCGTTTGCACGTGATCTCTCAGAGTGGTGGTTATGGCGACTCATCAACCATCAGTATCGTTCGTGATTGTCTATGAATGTCTATATATTTCCAAGAGTCTCTGGGTGTGTAATCTATATCCTACACTATTTCCTGCCAATACCATACTTGGAGGATTTAATCCATCTGACAAAACTGGTGTCTTCTGCTTTGATATCCAAAATGGTTCCTGTCACAACCAATCCATAAATATGTAGTAGAGACCTCTGGTAAGAGAAAAATGACAGGGAGCAGTCTATAGTTCTAGCTAAGTGACCTTGTCAAACTGCATCGTGAGTGAAGTTATCAACACAGTTTGTGATTCAAATGCATTATTCATTTGCATAGTGATACTTGTAGTCAGTGAGAGGCTCATGGTGAGTTTGGTTGATTTCACTCTTAAGCCTCTAGACTCATGCTTCAACAAACATTTATTCACAAAGATTTCCCTATCAATTCATAAGTTCCCTTTCAAAAATTGACTTCATAATTCACAAAATACCAAATTTTAGTTGATTCTAATGTGTTGGTATTTACATTTTTTCTCCATAATTTGACATGAGCTATAATCAGTGTAAAGAAGTTGCATTTGGGTCCACATGTGAGTTGTTTACATGAACATGTATGACCTGACTGCAGTCCATTCATTCACAAATAGCAAAATTAGTCCATTTCATGGAAACTTCCTTTGGCATTGCTCAGGTCATAAGTTACCGAATGAGTAAGAATTGATTTCATCGACATACAAATGTCTATCAGCCTGCCACCTGGAGATAAGTATATCATTTAAATTTAGTTTGCAAATAGAAATTTTGAAACTGATCAAATGTATTGAAATAAGGTGGTAGAATGAGAATAATACTTGCAAGTATTTAATCATTTTCTGGAATCATGAGACAAAATGAGTTCACTTTTTGTGTGAAGTAAACAATCAAACAAATTAATGAACGAATTTTATCTCCCCACCAAAACTAATGATTACTCCACAGATCCTATTTTCTGACTTCCTTTCTGGGTTCATGCAGTGGTTTGGCCTTCTTGTCACCATTTTTTAAAATGGCTGAAAAAACAACTCCTTGTTATTGTGAGGATTAAAGTGCATAATTAAAGTAATTCATTCATTGAATAATGATGTTCTGATGGTGACGAGCTAGATTGAGACCAGGGCAACAACGTTCCTGTTGAGAATAAGACAAAACTGCCATTAAGTAGGCAAGATCAATGATATTCAGATTCCAACCAAGGAAATGATTAACAGTAAACGGAGCTGAATTCACAAGTGAATCCAGCTCCACGGAGTAAGGGTAGGTTGAAAAAATGAGAAAGATTCTTTAATCTTTGGGTGCTTTGGGTCTATTGAGGAATCCGCAGTCCAAGACAAACTAATGTTGTTGTCCGACATTAGGGTGCACATTTGGTCCCTCTTGAGGTGGCGACAGAGGTTGTGAGACAATATCCAAAAGTAAAAGATATCTAAATCTGAAGTCAAATATTCATATCAAATGTTTATGTCATCATGTCACTGATTGAAGTAAATACTGCATGCATAATCTGATGCATCGGTAAACAATATCTCTGCTTTCACAGGGTCGAACTCCAACGGAAACATTCTTATTCCATTGTGGCGCGTATGCAGTAATGTCACCAACGGATGTCCAACTCTGCTTGAGGTGAGATTGTTATTCTGTAATGTAGTTTTTGAGCCCATTTGGCTAGACGTATGAGTCTCCATGTGAAGATTGACCCATTACGCATCACGTGGACGCAAAAGGTGAGTTTTCCTATACAGGACAGTAATTCCACTTTTTTGGTGCAACTTGGACACGTCAACCATTTGCCTGTGAGTGTCCATATTTCTGCTAGTAGTGAGTAAGATGTCGAGACTCCCTTGAGACAACTCAGGGGATTCCCCAAGGGTGATGATGTCATCAAGGTAGTGGAACGTGTCAAGGAGAGCCCCCCCCTCTTCTTTATGTATTCTAGACCATCTGCAAAAATCGTTAAATATTTTTGGTGCTTTGGAGTCCGAACGGCAGCACAGGCATTTGATAATACAGACCTTCCCATTGGAATTTCAATAGTGGCTGGTCAAGGGGGTGGACAAAGACTGACTGGAATGTTGTCCATGGTGAGTGATTCTTCTTAATGAGCGACACTGCATCCATCACTGTAGTGTACTTTAGAGAGCACTGATCCAGGTCTTTGCCGGAGTTCACAGAGTTTGAATGAGGTCAAGACAGATCATGTAAGACTCACGTCTTACTGGTGCCTTGTTTGCAGAAGGCTCCCAGGGGGGGGAGGTACGATATCTAGAGGGGAGGTCGTCTTCACGAAGTGGACCTCTTACCCTATCCAAAGCTAAGGTCTTATGAGTGAACTTCCATGTGAAGTTTGTTGGACGATGGCCAATTCATGGCATGGAGTTCAACTGGGCTGCTAGTAAAACCGATCCCTGCTCCATGCAAGGTGTTCAGATATAGTTCATGTGCAAATAACTGGTCTGGATAAGATGTGAGGTCCCTTCTCCAGAACTAACTGGCTTGTGCCACTCCTGTCGTACAGGGGTGGACCTATGCTCAGATGACCGATGCCGCTCGAATAGCACATTCCCTGCGTCTGTACATCTTGTAGTTACAGCGGAGGGAATTCCAATTGTTGCAGATTTCAGACAAGTCTGGGCCCCTAGACGCCGACCCTGGCGCTGGAAGAAAGGGGCACTCATGTGAAGTGGGACATCTGGGTGCTGTAAGCTTGACTGGAGTAGCATCAAGTGTGGTTGTTAACAAATCCAGTGGGATGGAGGCGAACCTCACATGATGTTTGGTGTCAAGCGCTGCCACTGCAGTCCAGACATATTATTGTGCGGATGGACCCCATGGACCTTGATGAGCAACTGTTGATACCCATTCCTGGCTTCTAGCCACAACATGATGTCCGTAATTTGCTGCTTCTGTCGACGGGGACGATACCTGACCGGACCATCAACGTCTAAATAAGTTTGCATCACTCCATGTTC
Source organism: Amphiduros pacificus (assembly GCA_949316495.1). NCBI lineage: Eukaryota > Metazoa > Annelida > Polychaeta > Phyllodocida > Hesionidae > Amphiduros > Amphiduros pacificus. The sequence goes on along the minus strand of OX439011.1, from coordinate 15,488,871 downwards.
ATCAGACTGGATATTGAGATTCACCAGAATATCCTCCAATTGCACAAAATCCCCCTTAAGGGCTGCCCTCAGGGGTTTTTTTCCTGGGATGTTGGCCACCTTGCACAATGGTTTAAGATCCGCTAAGGTATCTGTATTCCGAGTGCCGGACTCACGCACATGGATAAAGTTACCGGCTGGCTGAAAGTTCCCATCATTTTATTCTCTTCTGGCTTGACTGAAGTCCCAGCGGTCTCAGCCATTTGGCCTTGGGTGATATCACAACAGTTCCTCTAAGCATAAATATCGTGAAAAGTGGTGCTACCTGCAACGGATGGTTGGCCACTGCTCCCTGTCCAGTTGTAGGCAGGCTTGCTGTGATGGTTGCTGCTCACTGTGCTGGTTGCTGTACCGGTTGGATGCCTTGGAGGCTGTCTACCCAGTACCTGGCTTGCTCCACTGCAATCACCTGGATCTGTGCTTGCATGTCCTTCAATGCTGAGAGGATGGCGTTCTGAGTATCTGAAGCGCTGGTCGATGCTTCTGGGAGGCATGGCAAGGAGGGGACGCCCGGGACCCCAAGGTCGGGTGTGGAGCTAGACTCGTGGGCATATGTGAGATGGATTCAACCTTCTGCTGGTCTGCTGGGGTCGGCCTGCGTGATTGAATCTCCTGGATCTCTATCCTCGTTGGCCTCTATTCTCAAGACCTCGGCTATTCAAAGTGGCTGATTCACATACTTTTTCTTGTCGTAAGGGCCAGGGTGCCCTTTTATATGGCGATGACAGTGGGTACTTTGTGCTGGGTGCTGTACCGGTTGGATGCCTTGGAGGCTGTCTACCCAGTTCCGGGCTTGCTCCACTGCAATCACCTGGATCTGTTCTTGCATGTCCTTCAATGCTGAGAGGATGGCGTTCTGAGTGTCTGAAGCGCTGGTCGAGGCATGGCAAGGAGAGGACGCCCGGGACCCCAAGGTCGGGTGTGGAGCTAGACTCGTGGGCATATGAGAGATGGACCCAAACTTCTGATGGTCTGCTGGGGTCGGCCTTCGTGACTGAATCTCCTGGATCTCTATCCTCGTCGGCCTCTATTCTCAAGACCTCGGCTATCCAAAGTGGCTGATTCACATACTTTTTCTTGCCATAAGGGCCAGGGTGCCCTTTTATATGGCGATGACAGTGGGTGCATGTCTTTTCTGCCATGATGAATGGACGAGGCCTGTTTGATGACTGAGGCCACTGTGATGCTCGGGCGACACCCAGCCAGTACACAGATAAAATTTTTTTTTTTACAGTTAATAGTTCATGAACAGGTTACAACTCACGTTAAATCTGTCTTTCCATGATAAAACGCTGATGCTAAAGTTCATTGTAAAATAAAATCCATACAAAACCATTTATTTATAGAAAGGTGAGTTAAAAACATGTTTGTAGTTAAAACCCATACAAGTCTTAATATGTCTGACACCATCCAGAGCAGAAATTTGAATTAATGTTGCTGACCTGTTGCTGACCAGTGGCCAGGTGAGTTAATTGAAAGAGTTAAGCTGACCCCCTGGTGAGATTGAAACAGAGACTTGTTCCACTGTTCTCATCTAACTTAAAACCCTTCTAACCTGTCCTTTATATGTAAATTTTATACATCATTTAAAATTAAAAATGTCTGGTGACTTGATAATTATTACTTTTCAACTACTGTGGAGTTTAGCAAATGAATATGATTTTCACATTAATTTTGAACCTTTATTGACCATGTTGAAACCAAACACTGCATCCAAATTGATCTGCCTCCCCAAGATAAAATCATCATCCCTCTTTTATTTACACAGCCCCTAGAGAGAGGACATTTTAAATTCTGTTGTAATTATAATGTTGGCAACATTATTAAGTATTGATGTTGTCATGAACATAGATTGTTGACCTTGGTATAGGTCAAACATTTAAGCCTGGTACTTTTGATAATTCTGATAATTTCCTGCTGAAACTTAGATGGTGAAATGATATACATATGAATACCTTTACAACATAGGTTGATGAAAACATAAAATTATGAAAAGCTTTGCAAGATCTTTATGTAAGTATAGTAGATAATGCTGAATCTTTTACTATAATATTATTCTAGTATGAATGCAGATATAATACATCAAATCACTTATTGAAGATAAAGCAATCAACCTCTTTTTACTCTTAATTGGTGAATTCATTATATCAATTTTACAATAGACATCTTTGCTTATCAATACATTTTAAGGTGATTAGATTTTATTTATCCCTATATATCCAAGATTTTACAATGGACATCATTGCTTATTGAATCAGATTTTGATAATAAAATGCTTTAAAGGTATCCTACATAACAGGACTCTATCATATTATGCGGTTAGTTAGTTTATGTGCCAGACACCTAGTTAAAAATTTTGACCTGATGTTGGTCAATTATTTTTGTGAACAAGTATTTATGAAAAAAAACTGCATATCTTGGGATATATTGTCCAATTTTTCAATACTACTTTGAACTATCATAGTTGTATAAATACAAATTAATTCTTTATATAAGCAAAACCGCAGTCCTAGATGCCTTACCAGAGAAGCCTCTGGTGGCATTCAGACGCCCCAAAAATATATCTGACAAACTTGTCAGAGCAGCATGCCATAACCAAACTGTAACTACTACTCACCAACCTACTGCACCAGCATGCAGGAGACTATGGAGATGACAATTCTGCCTCTCCTGGAGAACTCACAAAACTGTGAAAAGCTCAGTAACTGGACGAGAATATAAAGCTCCAGAAAAATATACCTGTAACACAAGAAACCTAGTGTACCTCATAACATGCAGAATCTGCAAGAAACAGTATGTAGGGGAAACTTACAGGATGTTTAAAGAACGCATAAACGAACATTTAGGCTACATTAGGAGGAAAGAATATGATAAGGCTACAGGTCAACACTTCAATCAACCAGGTCATAGTATAGATGACATGGAATTTCAAGTGATATACATTCTATACAAAAAACCAATACCATACGACCAAACTAGAGTTACTAGAGAACTGGAATGGATAGACAGGTTGAGAACGTTTAAACCAACAGGTTTAAACGAAAAGGGTAGATAAAGAGATTATTTTCTATACAGACACACTATTGAAAAATAGATTTCAATCTAGTACAACGTCTACCTTCTTCGGCCAAAACTACACGATCAACTACTGAACCATACCATTTTAAATAGGTTCTATAAAACCAGAAAATCAAAGCAACAAGTCCATAAAATGGAAATCGCTTCAAAAAACAATATATAAAAGTTTTCGGCGCACATTACGTATTCCAACTACGCATCAACGTTGATCAATCGATCAAACCTCTTAAGATGCCGGCACCACTCGATTTTTCGTTGCACGAGACGAACACGGGAGTCCAAAAGACAATAGCCCGAGCGACGACGCAAGGCAACAATGCCCACGTCGCCCCAGCAACCAGCACGATACACAATAGTCCTCTGTAGTCACAACAAACACAAAAATGGCGACAAAAGAAGCGCACACTGTATGCGCTCAATGTGGCAAAACCTACACCACACTCCGGGCCATGAGACGCCACGCCCAGCACGCCCACACACCCACGCACAGTGGGTACACGTGTGACTACTGCATGGTGACATACACCAGACTTGACAACCTGAGGAGGCATTGGAAACGGGATCCATTCTGTTCCCTCTTAAACCAATGCAACATATAATTGCGCATGGAGGCAGAGGTCCAAATCAGAGACCTCACACAGACAACTCCGACATACAACCTCAAGATTGAGGACAGATCGGAAACAACACAAGCAAGTAAGACAACCACCCATATTTCCCAGAAACATGACATAAATTCATACAGTCTCAAATTAAAGATCACTGCATTGTCACCAAATTGGGAGCTTCTTGGAAACCCCAACTTGTGAAAAGAATTTCTGAAACAAACTCATCACCAGGTACTCATTCTACTCTTTACAGCTAACTCAGAACCACGTGGAGCAGGGGAGATCATAGAGGGAGCCGCAACTACCGAGGCTCTCTCTTTTGGCAAAACTACCCCAGATCAAGTTCACAATAGCATCTCAGAATCGACAAAAATTGACGATTTTAGGGAAAGCTTCAAATGGGATACACAAACCCCCCCCCCCAAAGAACTGGAAAAGATCCTGGAATCCCTCCAGGAGATCCTGGAAGACACATAGTCATCCACAGTCTACAAACAGTCAAATTTGCAAAATAAGTCTGTATAATATAACAAGAAACAACCAGAAAAAACCAATATGAAAATAAAACCTATTTTTACAGAAAAAAAGTTTCTTGTCCGTGTTTGTATGAAACCAAACCAGGTTCCTAATTGACATTGGAATACAAACGCCCAAAAGAATGGCTCAAAAACTGGCCGAGAACCCAACAAAAATAATCTTATCCTATTTAAACATTGAAAAATTCTCGTACATATAACAAAAGAAAGAAACGAGATCAAGAAATTTGTTTAAAAACTGGACATTCCTACCCCGCGCCGGGGAATTAGAGATTAGAGATCGAACACTTTCGAATCGACCAAAAGTCGAAAAAACCTCCCCAAAAATTGCAGAATATTCTACAACATATGTAGAACACTTTACAACTCGCCTGTAACCCTTGCAACGCCCTCAAAAGAATGGTTTTTCAATAGCACCTCCACCCGAGAGCTCATAGAAACCAGAACACCTCCAGACTGGAGGTGCTACAAGTGAAGGCACAGCACCTCAAGAGGTGCTGTCACCTCCACTAGATCCAATATAAACAAGAATTAGGATAACGCAGTCAGTCCCTATCCAACTGAAGAGATCGAACCAGATCGAAACCGTTGTTGGTCTTGGTCGGGACTGTGATCGTCATCAAGCTCTTTTCTTGTGATCCTCGCCTTTTCTACCGCAGTCCTAGATGACTTAGTGATTCTTGAAAATAATGATTATATATTTTATTGTCTTTGATGGGGAAATCTTTGTTGACTTTCCACTGGAAAGTATTTATCTAAAATATATAAAACATGATGTATAGGACTATATTTAACCCATTTGTGTGTTTTCACCTAGGCGGCACCACTAGTCCCCCTGATGACCTACATACGGGCATTCTTGCATCCTGATCAAATTCAAAAACGTGGAAACTGTTCTGCTGATTGCTACTTCGTTTTTCTAGCTGGATCCAGGCCAAATTTCCAGCAGCTTGAAAAGACTACCACATCACAGTTCTGGAGTTACACTGGAGTTACCACTGTCGGTTTTCCCGGAACTCACCACTCTCCACCCCCATACTCTCCTCCTCGCCTACCCTCTCCTTGTGGGACGCTGCTCAGTCGGCCATTCCATGGCTGCCTTTTGCTTTGGGTGATGCACTTAGCGCCCCACAATAGTGTTTCCTTATAAAAGGTTGTTTTAGCTAGTGTAGGCAATTCTAGGACTTCAGATTGTGATTGTTAGTAGATACTTAATCAAGGTGTAGGCAACTCTAGGACTCCAGATTGTTAATGTTAGTGTGTTAGTAGATACTCAATTAAACTGTATACTGTTTCACATTATGTCAAATATAGATAGTTTTATTCAAGATACAAATTGTTTCTCATAATATACTATAGATTGGATTGTAATTAGAGCGCCGGGGGTTCGCTCGTAGTGCCTTGCAATTGTGCCTTCACAATACAGAGGCTAATTTATAAGCGTAGGCAACTCTAGGACTTAAGATTGTTAATCTTAGCCGATACTTATTTAAAGTGTATACTGTTCTCTTAATGCCAATAAGATTGTTAGTGTTAGCTGGTACTTAATTTAAGTGTATACTGATTCTCATAATGCCAATTATAAATCGTTCTGTTTAAGACAAAGATAGTTCATTGTAACATTCCTAATTATTGTCACCTTTATATGCCTAGCAAGCATACCAGTCAGTGGGACTCAATCCCAACTGTAGTCATAAATATGTGTAAATTGCCTTTTATACGACTTTTAATTGATGTAAGTTTATGGCTTTCAACAGCTTTCAGGAATCTGTGATTACCTCTGTGAATAGCTGGCTCAGGAATAAATATCTATATTATTTTTACCCAAAAATGGCCTGTGTTTGTCTTCACTGTCCTGCACTTGTAAATATATATAATATATATATATATATATATATATATATATATATATATATATATATATATATATATATATATATATATATATATATATATATATATATATATATATATATATATATATATATATATATATATATATATATATATATATATATATATATATATATATATATATATATATATATATATATATATATATTTACAAGTGCAGGACAGATGTGAGGTAATGAAGGTATTTTTGTCAGACCTCATTATGGGGTACCATCTCATACCTTAATGTGTGTGACAGGAGAGTGCCATCTGGTGTTAATAATAAAATTATTTTACATACCTCACAAATCTAACGTTCATATCAATGGCGCTAATGCCATTATCCACCCCCAGGGCACTTATAACTACCTGTGACACTAGATGGCATTGATATATATAGTTATAGCCTGGTTGTTTGTTTGTTTGTTTGGGGTTTTACATCACTTTCAACATTATTTCAGTTATTTCGTGATGAGACCTACTTGTAGCAGATATAGTGCTGCCTCATTGAATTGTCGTGTCACAGGTCCTTGACATGACAACCCACCCGGTCACAGATTTGAACAACGGGTTATCCCTTTAGGCACGGCTCATATGGGAAATTGTATCACAAGTTCAATCTTGGCATGGCCGGGGATCGAACCCACCACACCAGTGACCACTACTGCCACTACTGGCACTACCAAGAAAGATAGGCAAATTGAGAAGTTGACAACTGGAAATAGACAAATAAAGACTAAACTCAATACGAGTGTGGCTGATATTGGATTCTATAGACCTAAGATAAATTAATTAAGTGAAGAAATATATCATAAAGACATGATTTTGTTTGTTTGTTTGGGATTTTACATTACTTTCAACATTATTTCAGTTATTTCGTGATGAGACCTACTTGTAGCAGATATAGTGCTGCCTCACTGAATTGTCATATCGCAGGTCCTTGACATGACAACCTGCCCAGTCACAGATTTACAAGGACAACGGGTTAACCCTTTAGGCACGGGCCTCAGCTCATGTGGGAAATTGTATCATGAGTTCAATCCCGGCATGGCCGGGGTTCAAACCCACGACCTTTGGATCACCACAGAGGAACTGGTGATAATAAGCTGGCACTCTAACCAACTGCGCCACGGCCCGTGGCTATAAAGACATGAATATTGCAGTACTTTCTGAAAACATAAAGAGGAATGTAATGAAAATAAGTTATTGACAGTAGGTCATTCACCAACTGAGGGCGCCACTGAGGCCCCAGTAAACCTATTGTTGCTAAATGAAAATACAAATGGAAAAAGAATGGTAGCATGCTCAGCAGACAGTGATTATATATTTGTACAACCTATAGTTTATGTGTGCCTCTGGTGGACAGTGTGATTTATACACAGACAATCACGTGACATATGAGGATACTGAAGACCATGTTACGTCTGCAGATGACCACGTGGCCTTAAGCCTCACTTTATATCCTTTGCATGTTTCCAAATCAAGCGAATGCAATACTACTAATATATTAAACAAAGACAAATTTACTGCTGCACCCCCAAAAAAAACATAAATAATCTCCTGATTGCTTTTGTGAATACACAAAGTGTTGGAAACATAACAGAAATTATTAATCAGTATATAAATGAAAATAAAATTGACATTTTTTGTCACTGAAACTTGGATAAATGAAGTGAACGCAAAAAATAATTAATTCAAAACTTGAAGTTAATAAATTAAACATATCCCTCAAGCACTGAGATCCAGTGGTAGTCTGGCTGCTATTCATTGGGAAGAATTTGATATAAACAAGGTTATTCATAATCATACATTAACCACCATTATTACCATCTATCAACCAGAAGACACAAGACGCAAATAAAGAAAAGGAATACAAAAGGAGACTTGAAAGAAAAATGAACAAAACCGGCCTGTCTGCAGACAAAATACAATATTAAATACAAAGAAACATATACAATAATATGCTTAACTCAGCAAGATGCAATTATTACTCTGATATGATTAATTAAAATAAATCTGATACTGAAAAACCTGTCAAAATGTTACCCACTAATGGAGAGTATCCGTCGTCGGGGGACGTGGACGGGGGATCAATACTCTACCAATTAGATAGATACTCTAATCTGTCCTACTCTATCGTACTGTACTGTACTTGTTAACCATAGCTCGCTGACTCGCTGGCTGTGAGTTTGGGCACGGATCCTAGCTATCATGTCATACCCTCATATAAATGACGGGAAGTAAGGACTGCAGACACAGGATATACACAGTGTAATAGTTACCTTTATTCAGTGCTGTGATCCCTGCTTGTCTGGCTAGGCCGGCATGGCAATGAGCGAGGCATATGAATTACCAACTTTGCATGATACTTATGAAACCCTGACTATATGCTAAACACCCAAGTCTATGTGGTCATGATACTGAGAGTCATGGATCTTTCGTGGCAAGTGGTCGTTGATCTCCTTCTTGGCTCCTAGACTGGGGTCTGAACGAACTACTGAGCCCGGATCCACGGTTGTGCGTCTCTTTTAAGGGGCCACTCCGCGTCATCCCTGAGGGCTTGCCTACGTGGCTTCCTCACGCGTCATCAGATGGACTCGTCCTGCCTGCGTATCTAACTTCGGCTCGTCCGTCTTACACGTGACTTTCACGGAGTGGTGGTTATGGTGACTCATCAACCATCAGTATCGTGCATTATTGTCTATGAATGTTTATGTATTTCTGAGAGTCTCTGGGTGTGTATTCTATATCCTACAAAAATACTAAACAGACTGCTGAATACTAAAGAAGAAACACCCTTCCCTAAACATGATGATAAAAAAATTATCAACATAATTTAATAATTTTTTCCTGAATAAAGTTGATTGTCTGCAGAAAGATGAAGCGGAGATAAATTAAAAATCATTGAACAACCAAAAATCAACAAATCCATGGAAAATTTCACCTCACTTGATGAAACACAGGTGAAAAAACAATAAAAGAAGTCATGTCAGCATACAAGAAATTTAACAGTACAGAGACTGCATTGCTAAAAGTGCAAAATGATATATTAATCGACATAGACAAAAATAAAACAGTATTGTTAGTCTTACTGCACCTCTCTGTGGCTTTTGACACTAATGACCACAATATGTTATAAAATAGACTTGAAAGAAGATATGGTGTAAGTGGAAATGCTCTAAGCTGGTTTAGATCATTTCTATCAGGTAGAAAACAGTGCAACACAATTAAAGCATTCATGAAACCACAGAGGTCACAGGCAATTTTACAGAGGTTTGGGGTATGCTTAAATTATATTTGACCTTGAAACCAAAATACACCTAACATGGTTATTGTGTTTTGAAGAAAGAACTAAGTACTGCCTGTACTCTTTTGACCACCAGGTGGCCACATGTATATAATCATGTGACCTCTATTGGGGTATAAACATTTATATTATGCAAGGAAAATGTGCTTGAAAACCTCCTTTCAGGAATTCTTTACTGGAAAAATATGTGAAAACTCTTATTATATGGAGTTTCGCAGGGCTCATTGCTAGGGCCTATACTGTTCATAACATGTCAAAACTGAATTATTAATATGTGGAAGAAATTGTAATTTAAAAAATAATGAAATCCCATCTGGAATACTAAAATTAAAAACATATGCAAAATGGCTATTTTCATGATAGATATATATCCTGCATCAGAAACACCCTGTATGAAAAAACTGCTTATACTCTAGCACATGCATTTGCTACATCTGTTCTAGATTATGGTAACTTGCTACTTGTCGGGTTACCCAAATGTGAAATAAAATAAAAACTGCAAAATGCTGCAGCCAGAGTTGTTTGTAAAATAAAGAAGAAGAATGATCATATAACAGAAAAACTAATGGGGTTGCACTGGCTGCCTGTTGAGGCCAGAATAGATTTAAAGATTGCATTACTTACATGGAAGGTATAGAATGGCAAAGCATGTGAATACCTATCACGACTTTTAATACCTAAATTAGGAACAAGACCTCTTAGATCACCGGAAAACAATGAATTTATTGTCTCCAGAACAAACCTAAAGACAAATGGGGATAGGGCTTTTGAGGTGTACATGCCTAGGGTTTGGAATGCCCTGCCAATGGTGGTGAAAAACAGTGAAACACTAACCACTTTCAAATCTAAACTTAAAACACATCTATATATAAAGCACTATGTCGAAAAGTGCCATGAACAGACCTAGTGTGAAATAGAGCTATAGGAAGTTATTATTAAGAAACTTGAAAACATTATTATCAGCCCATTCTTGTATTCTATTAGGCCGTTGCTGGATTACCCTCCATAGCAGAACTTTTTTGTCATATCAGTCCTTGCCACCAAAGGCACAAAGGTGCGTAAAGAATCGAGTGCAAGTCATCAGTATTCAGAAATATCTGGCTGTGAACTGATTGGTGAGTAATAAATGCTAACTGAAATAGATTCTGGTTTGTTCTGACAGCTGTACTGATTAGTCAGTTTATGTGTCATACACCTGGTTACAATTCATGACCCAGTATTGGTCAATTCAGATTTTATAACTTGGGGAATTCCAAATTTAGAATGGTATCTAATGTAGAGCAATGGCTGCAGAGGTAGTAAATGAATACTGCCTATGTAATGCAGAGTATGTTGGAGCTGTCAATCAATGTTATGCATGCTAGTGGAGCTGATACTTTAAATTGAAATCATCAATAGAAATAATGAACAATCTTTTCAAGGTCTCACACAATTTACAATGCTGGTGATTGTTTTTATTAATAAATAGGGTTATTAATAATATAATAAACTGAGGAACACCCATTTCCTTATCAAATGCATCAGATTGTGAACCATATATTCAAAACATATTGAATAAAAAGGTGTGAATGACCCTGTAATCCTATATCATATAAATCATCCATTTCTCTCCAATTTCCCCATAGTATCATATGCTTTCCTCTAATCAAAGAAAATACTGATGACATGTTCACCTTTTTTAAAACCCTCTCTTATAAATGTTTCTAAATGTTCCATATGGTCAATAGTACTTCAGGTTCTTTCTGAAGCCACTCTGTGTAACTGTAATACAAGCCGCAGTTTCTAAAAACCAAACTAAATGCTTGTTAACTATTCGTTTCATGGTTTAACAAAGACTACTCAATAAAATTATTTGAATCCGGCGAGTCTTTACCATGTTTAAGAATGGGAGTGATAGTGGATTCACTCCATGAAGAAGGGAAATCAGCCCTTTCCCAAATTCTATGTAAAATATCCAAAAGATGCCCAAGTAATTGATCAGGATTGTGTTCAAGGATTTGCATGATGGTGAATTTGTTCTGGCCCAGGAGCGGTATCATGAGATTTTTCCAAATCAAATTTCAAATCTGACAATGTCTGTCCATGGCGTTTTTCAAAATAGCAGGTGTGTTCTTCTGCGTTTCTTAAAGACATCTGCTGAAACACTATTCCTTATCTCTTTAGAAAGAACATTACAGAGTTTAGAGGCAAAGACCAAAAAGGCCCTGTCCACAACCTTTTTCTTTTGTGTTAAAGGAACCAGTAGATCCATTCTATCATTAGAGAGTAGATGGTGTAAGATCAAGATGGAGGTACCTTATTGTTTAGACCCTCCAGGTGGTGTGGAAAGATTAGATAGTTGCCCAGTCAAAGGGAGATATCAAAAGGGCTAGTTATTGGAATAGATTGATCAAAGTTGATATTGGTAGATTATCAGAACTGTTTAATACCAAATGGATAACTGGTCTGCAAAGACACCCATATCAGAGAATTATGTTAAATATTGTAAATTCTGTGGAAAACTGTAAGCTCAGTTTAGAACAGGTATATTACCTGCTACAATAAAAAAAACCTGCAAGAGATCAGAGATCGTGTTAATTATGTGCATCAAACTACAGTGATCATGAGAGACACCATCTATCATGATCTCATAAAAACTTCCATTTTCACATGTAAATGGAAGAGATAAAAAAATCATATATTTTGACACAGGTGAAATATGTTTATCTAGTAACTCAAGAATGCAAAGAAACTGCTAATATCCTTAATCCTTCCAGGTTGTGTAAATATGGAAGTAATCACTATTTGCTTTTTATGTACCAATGTTACAACAACATTTTATTTATGCATACGTTACACACAATATTTACATGTAAATATATAAATCTATTTATAAAATATGATTTATATTAATTTTCATCATCACATAAAGGGATACCACAATATTCCCAGCGCACATCAGGTGATGTGGTATAACACCAGGGACCATTGGGCATATTGTCAGGATTTCTGCAAAAATTTGAAGCATCACTAAAAGTCTGCTCAGGAAAATCATCAATCCTGTTTGTATGATGATGTGGTATCATACTATCCCATCTTTGACATATGATACCAGAAACAGTTCTGTCAGAAGTGCCATGATAGTCCTTGTCCGGGAGATGTTTGGAACAGTCTCTGTTTCCTGGTAAAAAAATGGTAAACCAATATTCAGAATAAGTTATATTTAAATATGTATGGTTATAAAACAATGTTTCATTAAGCTTTACACATGTTTTGTATTCAATTTCAAATCATAATAAAAGGACATTTATAAACTAAGAAATATCAAAGTCATAGTAGAGTGAAGAAAGTGATTGAGAAGCAGAGCATGATATGGGCGTGGAGGAAGGGAACCAAAAACATTACTAGTCTCAAAGAGGCAACACCAAAGCTAGAACAAGAGGTAGAGCCAGTGCCAGAGTTATAGCCAGAGTCAGAGCCAGAGCTAGAACCAGGGGCCACGGGCCGTGGCATTGTTGGTTATAGCACCACTTCTTGGTGCTGTGTTGAGATTTAATTCAAGATACAATGTCACACATGAGCTGAGGCCCATGCCGAAAGGGTTAACCATTTGTCCCTGTAAATCTGTGACCGGGTGGCTTGTCATGTCAAGGACCTGCGATGTGACATTTCAGTGAAGCAGCACTATATCTGATACAAGTAGGTCTCATCGCAAAATGACTGACATAATGTTGAAAGTGATGTATAATCCCAAACAAGCAAAAAGCAAATTTGTTTGTTTGTAGCCATAGGTAGAGCCAGACTTAGAGCAGAGCTAGAGACATAAGCTGAGATATGTTTGTTTGTATTAACGACTTTTATAGATATAAAAGGAGATACTAAGGAGATATACCACAAGCCAATTAAATCACACCTGGGTCTACACTGACATTGGGTTTACTTAAATTGTACAGCCATAGGCAGCACCAAAGTTAGAGACATACGTAGAGATATGTTTGTATAAACGACATTTAAAGAAAAAATATAAATATTTAGGACAAGTTATATCACATATAACCCTGTCACTGGGACCTTTTTAAAGAGTAACTGGGGGCTATTTTTTGCACTGTCAAATAGGCATGATAATGTTTGACAATTAATCAGACCTATGTTAACTGTATCATCAATATCTTATAAATTACTCACCTAACCATTTTAATGTTGAGTATATAGAACCATTACAACATGGCTTTGCACAGTTGTAATAACTTATTACTCCCTTGTAAAATTCACAGATTGGGTGTTGTCGATCAAATGAGACAGTATCACAGGTTGGATGTAAAGAACATATTATAAAACACTCAAATTCAGACCTCCACACCCTAGAGAAGAGATAGTCTTCTCCACATGCTGTTTTGAAATGTTTTGTGTACAGTGCAGATCTGCTCAGATCACCTAAAATGATCAGAATATCTACAAAATAAAATACCAAAAAAAAACATTAAATGAATCACAATATTATGTGCACACATAATATTTCATATCTTTTTCATGGATGGTCTCTAAATATTACACATTCATAGTATGATTCCTGACCTACTCACAATGTTTATAGGTTATAACAAAACTATCATTTTCTAAATAAAAAAGAGAATATTTTATATACTTTTATACAAAACATTGACCAGAACAGAATTCTATTTAGTATGGATGAAATGAAAAAAAACGCAGGCGATGTAATACATCCAGAATGTATTTTTATCAATCTTACCATTTTTTTGTTAAGGATTTTATATCATTTTCAACATTATTTCAGGGTTTTTTTTTCATAAAGAGACCAACTTGTAACAGATATAGAGCTGCTTCAGTGAATCATTTTGTTGAAGCTCCCACTCAAACTAATTGTGCAACCTTGTAAATTCAATTGGAACCAAAGCAAAACAAGAAAAAAGTGTTGTCTGATATATATGATGTTTAAGATGCTTGGCTTCTTGGTGTCACTATTGATCCCATTTTCTAAATGCAACATATACCCTAAAATCATGTATTGTAGAAGGGAAAAGCATACAAGTCGGTTAATGTCTCTAACATTGTCTCTTACATTGTACTCCATAGTCACAGTCACTCTGTGTCCCACAATATTTTCGTTTATCATGTATATTTTAGGTAAATATTTACCAGTGGAAGGTAAACAATATCAGATTTTCTTCTGCAAAGACAATAATAAATGTAATCCACATTATATCAATTGATGAACTGATCATCAGCGACTGCAATTTTGCCTATATGAAGTATTTTACCTTGTTGCACACAGGGTTATACATATATGTGACAGTGCAAAGTGGTGTGGCAAAAGTTAACAGTGTAACCTAACAGGTTATATATGATGCGAGCAGAATAAAATTAATATCAATTTTGAGAAATGTGTATATTTTAGATCTTCCTCTGCAGGTTTTTTGTCAGATTTAACTGTTTGAGATCCATATTCCACACTAACCTCTGTGCACCTTTTAAGCCCCTTATCATCAAAACATGACTAAATGAGCAATGCTGTCCATTGTAAAGTCTCAGATATTTGGCGATAAATCAAATAAACAAATTTAGAGTTCAAATAAGTTGATTGCATTCCCATAAGAAGTGATTTGATATTTAATTTTTATATAAATAACAGAAAACTATAACACTAAGAAGTTCAGCATTTTATATAATACTCACATAAAGATATTGCAAGGCCTTTCATGGTTTTGTCCTTTCATCAATCTGCAGCATAAAGGTATTCATATATACATCATTTAACCATCTAGTTTTTAGAAGGAAATTATTGAGTATATCAATAGTATCAGGTTTAAAGACCTGAATCACAAGCTATGTTAATCATACTCAATAATTGATGGTGGTGCCAACATTATAATATATCGACATGATCTGACATGTTTCTCCCCAGGGGTTGTGCAAATAGAAGAGGAATTAATACTGGGGGAGAAGGTGGATCAATTTGGGTAATATTCATTACTAATCCTAATGTCACGAGGTGGGACAAGCTTCTGCGCTTTTGCCGAGAAAGCCCTATCCCCTACCCTCTTCATATGAGTGTCAGGAACAACCAGGTCAAGCCTTTTATTACATCTGAAATTCCTTGATTGTGAGAAGGATATAAATTTAATTCTGGCACATGCCGGGAGCCAGTGCAATTCTTTCAGTGACTCTGATATATGATCATATTTCCTGATCTTCCCAACAACACATGCTGCAGAGTTATATAGATATTGTCGTTTTTTAATAATAGCTGCAGGAAGACAAGCAAGAAGACCATTACTATAACCAAGGGTAGAGCTAACAATTTTGTCATCAAAACATTGTGAAAAACAGCAATGTTTCTGATATGTTATTGACCATTTTTGCACATCTTCTTGATCTACCCATTAATATCCATGTAGGCCATGGGCCATGGTGCAGTTGGTTAGAGCACCAGCTTATTAGCACCAGTTCCTCTGTGGTGATCCAGAGGTCGTGGGTTTTATCCCCGGCAATGCCGAGATGATACAAAATTGCACAAGTCAAGCCAAGTAATATTTTATAAGTCTATTTTATAAGTCTCACAATGATACTGTTGACTTAAAACAGTAATATGTACAAAGTAGCTATAGAATTCATCTCATTCTTAAAAGAATTATGAGACAAGGTAAAATTCAGTACTTATTTAACAACAATATAGAATCATTAATGTTTGCAAAGCAATTTTCTTCTTTCTGATAACATAGAATAGCAGATTTAGGCAGTATTAAAAGATATATATGGTTCAGATAATGAGAACACAAGTCTTTCTTTATCGTTCATATGTACAAAAGTATTATAACTATAAATGGCTTGCTCAAATAATAATCTGTGAGAGATTGTACAAGCTGGGCATTGCATAACTACATGAATGTCTGTTTCTGTATCGTCACTATCAGACAAAGGGCATGTTCTCTCCTACTCATTGAGATCTTCATATCTGCCAATTTCAAGGCTTATTGGGGCCACCCCACATTGTACACATGACATTGTACATTTAACATATTGCTCAACTTCAAAATAACATTTAAATTTTCTATAGGTTCTGAGTTTATTTTAGCACTTAGAACAGGCTTGATTGGTATAGCGTTACATATGTTATTATTATTATTATTGTTATTGTTATTATTATTGATGTTATTGTTAATGTTATTATTATTATTATTATTATTTTTATTATTATTATTATTATTATTATTATTATTATTATTATTATTATTATTATTATTATTATTATTATTATACGTAGTATTCAGTGTTGGACTTTTCTTTGGTTATAATAGATTGTTTGTCCATGGTTTGTTTTAATATTTTTGAGTTTTAATATTTTTGTATATGGTAGTATGTTTGTGGTGTAAACAAGGTTTGAAGCTTTAGCCCAACTGCAATAGGACACTTACTCAAAAAAGTATGTAATTTGCAGCAAATGTTTATGTGAGTTCGAGGTCATTTGATGTGACAATGACCAGCTTTTTCATATACCAATTTTGTGATTTTGGCAGATTGGAATATCATCCTTAATTCTTTTACATATGCTCTGTATGTTTCTTTAACCTATTGTCTTTGGCATTTTGTGCATATTATTAAGTAAATAATGTTTTGCATGTTAAGTCTATGCATATTGTTAAGAGGTTTTGGGCTAGAAAGTCAATAAATCTTCTCTTACTTGCTCCAGACAGCGTTTGATACTATTGATCATACGCTATTAATCTCTAGATTGGAAGTGCCAAGTAACTGGTCATTTCCTGAACTAGATTAAGTCACACAAACAGGACAGGAAACTGTTCACGGGGACACACACATATCCACTCTAAAATCCATTAAACATTGTGTTCCACTAGTATTAATCCTGGTACCTATCCTATATAGTAGTAGTAGTCATAGTTTATTGACAATAACAATAGAATGGGTGAAACGATACATATAACTGAAAATCATACTGGTAAATTATTGTCCATGAAATATTGAATCAATCTTTAAGGTGAAATTAGTCTTTTCCTTCAAAAGTTTGTAATACTCTGGAACATAATAAACATATATCATAAATTAAATCATCATCTAATTTAAATACTTGTGATAATGTCTGGCACTGTTTAATTAATTCATTATTTCTATGATGCAGGGTGATGGGGCATTTGAGGAGGACATGTTCCTCAGTCTGAACATCCCCACAGTCACACATTCTCCTTTCAGGGGGAATTCTGGCCCATCGGCCAGTCTCAATCCTTAGTCTGTGTGAAGACAGACGCAGTCTTGTACAGGCAATTCTGAAAGGCTCTGGCATAGACTCTCTGTTGTATATAGGGTATACAGACAGATCAGGATTCAACTGTTTATATGTAAGCCTCCTGGTTGAATTGATAATACTCTGTTTAATTTTCTCCAATGATTCAGCACTAAAGTCATGATTTGGTCCAAGGTCTTTCAACTTTTTTATTATCACACCAGCTGGAGTTTTTGCCTGAATAGCCATGGATATAACCTGGTAGAGATATGTTTCTTCAAAGCCATTTCGAGCCATCAGCTTGTGTATAAATGATGATTGTCTGTTCAATATATAGCCCTTTGAGCTACACAAACCAATTTCAGATAAAACAATATCACCACAGGTTGTCATCCTCACTCCAAACATGTCTCCTCTTGCTGGCATCATTGCAAGGTATGGATTCAGCTATCAGTTCTATGTTGGAGACCTGCAACAAACCTAACATCTATTGACATCATAGTTAAAACTGTGCACTAACAATGCTTAGCCTAATTATTTGTGAAAAAATATTTACATTGGTATTGTAATGAGCATATAATATTACATAATTGAATCCAGTTAGACCATTTACAGATGCATAAATATAGATTATTTCAACAATTGTTTCACTCATATTGGATTTGTAAATTACTTTTCAGCTATTTGAGTGTGTTTTTGACATTTACAAAAATTGAAGCAAAGTATTGTTCTACCATTACCACAGTGTCACCTGACATTTTTGTCTTCAAATGTCACATAATTGTACTAAGTAGCATCCTAGGCCTCCTACACAATCTTGACATGACAAACCACCAAGTCACATATTGGAGGTGTTTGTGGTTTCTGATTTCCTCATTGTGGAGGTGCTGATCCTCCTCTCCTAGCGCCTCCAGTGTGGAGGTGTTTGTGGTTTCTGATATCCTCATTGTGGAGGTGCTGATCCTCCTCTCCTAGCGCCTCCAATGTGGAGGTGTCTGTGGTTTCTGATTTCCTCATTGTGGAGGTCCTGATCCTCCTCTCCTAGCGCCTCCAGTGTGGAGGTGTTTGTGGTTTCTGATATCCTCATTGTGGAGGTGCTGATCCTCCTCTCCTAGCGCCTCCAGTGTGGAGGTATCTGTGGTTTCTGATATCCTCATTGTGAAGGTGCTGATCCTCCTCTCCTAGCGCCTCCAGTGTGGAGGTGTTTGTGGTTTCTGATTTCCTCATTGTGGAGGTGCTGATCCTCCTCTTCTAGTGCCTCCAGTGTAGAGATGTTTGTGGTTTATGATATCCTCATTGTGGAGGTGCTGTGGGGAAACCCCTTTTGGGCGAGCTGTGTGAACCATTATGAGCAATATAATGCTTTAAACCTGGATTGGTTCTATTACGCAGCAGTTATTTTAGGGTGTCCTATCTGGATCTATTTGATTTGTTGATTTAATATTTTTAAATCTAAGGACCATCTCCCTTGAAGCATCTGGACTATTTCGTTCATTTTGCATTTTGTACGGTCCCGGCACGGGGTAAGAATGTCCAGTTTTTAAACAAATATTTCTGTTCCCATTTCTTTCTTTTGTGGGTTACGGGATTCTTTTCAGTAATGTAAACATAGGATAGATACCTTATTTTTGTTGAGTTCTTGGCTGTTTTTCCATCCATTTCTTATTTGCGTATTTGTATTGTCCATATCAGGCTTTCCAGCCCATTTGGGTGAATGAAGCTTAAACAAAAAACATTTTTCTTTATAAAAAATATTTATTTAGTTTTTTACTTTTTTGCATTTCTTTGTCTATTTTTCATGTTGAGATCCATTCATTGCATTTTGATAGTGTAGGTGGTTCTTAGCCATTCAGTGGGTTGGTTCCTCCACTGGGATCCTCAACAGTTTGTTGAGGATGTCCGTATATTTTTTGGGGGGGCTATGTTAGTGGCGGCCTGAAGGTGGTCCGGAGGTTGATCTCAGGGACAGTGTGTTTCACAGGAGGGTGAGAGGGTGTGTCTCTTAACCTCTGCAAGATCCCCTGTCTCTTCTTCTTCTTCAAAGGTTTATTCTAAAATGTATGAAGTGATTATTTTCTATTAGACTGTTGGGCCTAAAATGTTTTGAACTCACAGAGTAATTTTGTCACAGTACTGAGTTCAGGGGTAGGTTTAGCCCTGGATGACCACATCAGCTTCAGCAGAGCTGGGCTGATTGGGGTCATGGATACTCCTTACCATTTTACCAGTTAGTCAGCAGATAATCAAGTTTTCTTTTATACATAATGTATTTCAGGGGAAATCTTGATATCATCTTAAAGAATAAACTAACCTTAAGTGATTCACCTGGATTTGGACACCCTATTTCCTGCCAATACCATACTTGGAGGATTTAATCCACCTGACAAAACTGGTGTCTTCTGCTTTGATATCCAAAATGGTTCCTGTCACAACCAATCCATAAATATGTAGTAGAGACCTCTGGTAAGAGAAAAATGACAGGGAGCAGTCTATAGTTCTAGCTAAGTGACCTTGTCAAACTGCATCGTGAGTGAAGTTATCAACACTGTTTGTGATTCAAATGCATTACTCATTTGCATAGTGATACTTATAGTCAGTGAGAGGCTCATGGTGAGTTTGATTGATTTCACTCTTAAGCCTCTAGACTCATGCTTCAACAAACATTTATTCACAAAGATTTCCCTATCAATTCATAAGTTCCCTTTCAAAAATTGACTTCATAATTCACAAAATACCAAATTTTAGTTGATTCTAATGTGTTGGTATTTACATTTTTTCTCCATAATTTGACATGAGCTATAATCAGTGTAAAGAAGTTGCATTTGGGTCCACATGTGAGTTGTTTACATGAACTTGTATGACCTGACTGCAGTCCATTCATTCACAAATAGCAAAATTAGTCCATTTCATGGAAACTTCCTTTGGCATTGCTCAGGTCATAAGTTACCAAATGAGTAAGAATTAATTTCATCGACATACAAATGTCTATCAGCCTGCCACCTGGAGATAAGTATATCAATTAAATTTAGTTTGCAAATAGAAATTTTGAAACTGATCAAATGTATTGAAATAAGGTGGTAGAATGTGAATAATACTTGCAAGTATTTAATCATTTTCTGGAATCATGAGACAAAATGAGTTCACTTTTTGTGTGAAGTAAACAATCAAACAATTTAATGAACGAATTTTATCTCCCCACCAAAACTAATGATTACTCCACAGATCCTATTTTCTGACTTCCTTTTTTGGGTTCATGCAGTGGTTTGGCCTTCTTGTCACCATTTTTTAAAATGGCTGAAAAAACAACTCATTGTTATTGTGAGGATTAAAGTGCATAATTAAAGTAATTCATTCATTGAATAATGATGTTCTGATGGTGACGAGCTAGATTGAGACCAGGGCAACAACGTTCCTGTTGAGAATAAGACAAAACTGCCATTAAGTAGGCGAAATCAATGATATTCAGATTCCAACCAAGGAAATGATTAACAGTAAACAGAGCTGAATTCACAAGTGAATCCAGCTCCACGGAGTAAGGGTAGGTTGAAAAAATGAGAAAGATTCTTTAATCATTGGGTGCTTTGGGTCTATTGAGGAATCCGCAGTCCAAGACAAACTAATGTTGTTGTCCGACATTAGGGTGCACATTTGGTCCCTCTTGAGGTGGCGACAGAGGTTGTGAGACAATATCCAAAAGTAAAAAATATCTAAATCTGAAGTCAAATATTCATATCAAATGTTTATGTCATCATGTCACTGATTGAAGTAAATACTGCATGCATAATCTGATGCATCGGTAAACAATATCTCTGCTTTCACAGGGTCGAACTCCAACGGAAACATTCTTATTCCATTGTGGCGCGTATGCAATAATGTCACCAACGGATGTCCAACTTGGCTTGAGGTGAGATTGTTATTCTGTAATGTAGTTTTTGAGCCCATTTGGCTAGACATATGAGTCTCCATGTGAAGATTGATACATTACGCATCACGTGGACGCAAAAGGTGAGTTTTCCTATACGGGACAGTAAGTCCACTTTTTTGGTGCAACTTGGACGCGTCAACCATTTGCCTGTGAGTGTCCATATTTCTACTAGTAGTGAGTAAGATGTCGAAACTCAGGAGATTCCCCAAGGGTGATGATGTCATCAAGGTAGTGGAACGTGTCAAGGAGAGCCCACCCTCTTCTTTATGTATTCTAGACCATCTGCAAAAATCGTTAAATATTTTTGGTGCTTTGGAGTCTGAACGGCAGCACAGGCATTTGATAATATAGACCTTCCCATTGGAATTTCAATAGTGGCTGATCAAGGGGGTAGACAAATACTGACTGGAATGTTGAAGAGAGGTCACACTTCGCTGCCCATGGTGAGTGATTCTTCTTAATGAGCGACACTGCATCCATCACTGTAGTGTACTTTAGAGAGCACTGATCCAGGTCTTTGCCGGAGTTCACAGAGTTTGAATGAGGTCAAGACAGATCATGTAAGACTCACGTCTTACTGGTGCCTTGTTTGCAGAAGGCTCCCAGGGGGGGAGGTAAGATATCTAGAGGGGAGGTCGTCTTCACGAAGTGGACCTCTTACCCTATCCAAAGCTAAGGTCTTATGAATGAACTTCTGAACTTCCATGTGAAGTTTGTTGGACGATGGCCAATTCATGGCATGGAGTTCAACTGGGCTGCTAGTAAAACCGATCCCTGCTCCATGCAAGGTGTTCAGATATAGTTCATGTGCGAATAACTTGTCTGGATATGATGTGTGGTCCCTTCTCCAGAACTAACTGGCTTGTGCCACTCCTGTCGTACAGGGGTGGACCTATGCTCAGATGACCGATGCCGCTCGAATAGCACTTTCCCTGCGTCTGTACATCTTGTAGTTGCAGCGGAGGGAATTCCAACTGCTGCAGATTTCAGACAAGTCTGGGCCCCTAGACGCCGACCCTGGCGCTGGAAGAAAGGGGCACTCATGTGAAGTGGGACATCTGGGTGCTGTAAGCTTGACTGGAGTAGCATCAAGTGTGGTTGTTAACAAATCCAGTGGGATGGAGGCGAACCTCACATGATGTTTAGTGTCAAGTGCTGCCACTGCAGTCCAGACATATTATTGTGCGGATGGACCCCATGGACCTTGATGAGCAACTGTTGATACCCATTCCTGGCTTCTAGCCACAACATGATGTCCGTAATTTGCTGCTTCTGTCGACGGGGACGATACCTGACCGAACCATCAACGTCTAAATAAGTTTGCATCACTCCATGTTCATCAG
Source organism: Amphiduros pacificus (assembly GCA_949316495.1). NCBI lineage: Eukaryota > Metazoa > Annelida > Polychaeta > Phyllodocida > Hesionidae > Amphiduros > Amphiduros pacificus. The sequence goes on along the minus strand of OX439011.1, from coordinate 15,465,906 downwards.
ACTGGATATTGAGATTCACCAGAATATCCTCCAATTGCACAAAATCCCCCTTAAGGGCTGCCCTCAGGGTTTTTTTTCCTGGGATGTTGGCCACCTTGCACAATGGTTTAAGATCCGCTAAGGTATCTGTATTCCGAGTGCCGGACTCACGCACATGGATAAAGTTACCGGCTGGCTGAAAGTTCCCATCATTAAATTCTCTTCTGGCGTGACTGAAGTCCCAGCGGTCTCAGCCATTTGGCCTTGGGTGATATCACAACAGTTCCTCTAAGCATAAATATCGTGAAAAGTGGTGCTACCTGCAACGGATGGTTGGCCACTGCTCCCTGTCCAGTTCTAGGCAGGCTTGCTGTGATGGTTGCTGCTCACTGTGCTGGTTGCTGTACCGGTTGGATGCCTTGGAGGCTGTCTACCCAGTACCTGGCTTGCTCCACTGCAATCACCTGGATCTGTGCTTGCATGTCCTTCAATGCTGGGAGGATGGCGTTCTGAGTATCTGAAGCGCTGGTCGATGCTTCTGGGAGACATGGCAAGGAGGGGACGCCCGGGACCCCAAGGTCGGGTGTGGAGCTAAACTCATGGGCATATGTGAGATGGATCCAACCTTTTGCTGGTCTGCTGGGGTCGGCCTGCGTGACTGAATCTCCTGGATCTCTATCCTCGTTGGCCTCTATTCTCAAGACCTCCGCTATTCAAAGTGGCTGATTCACATACTTTTTCTTGCCGTAAGGGCCAGGGTGCCCTTTTAAATGGCGATGACAGTGGGTACTTTGTGCTGGTTGCTGTACCGGTTGGATGCCTTGGAAGCTGTCTACCCAGTTCCGGGCTTGCTCCACTGCAATCACCTGGATCTGCTCTTGCATGTCCTTCAATGCTGAGAGGATGGCGTTCTGAGTGTCTGAAGTGCCGGTCGATGCTTCTGGGAGGCATGGCAAGGAGAGGAAGCCCGGGACCCCAAGGTCGGGTGTGGAGCTAAACTCGTTGGCATATGAGAGATGGACCCAAACTTCTGATGGTCTGCTGGGGTCGGCCTTCGTGACTGAATCTCCTGGATCTCTATCCTCGTCGGCCTCTATTCTCAAGACCTCGGCTATCCAAAGTGGCTGATTCACATACTTTTTCTTGCCATAAGGGCCAGGGTGCCCTTTTATATGGCGATGACAGTGGGTGCATGTCTTTTCTGCCATGATGAATGGACGAGGCCTGTTTGATGACTGAGGCCACTGTGATGCTCGGGCGACACCCAGCCAGTACACAGATAAAATATCTTTTTACAGTTAATAGTTCATGAACAGGTTACAACTCACGTTAAATCTGTCTTTCCATGATAAAACGCTGATGCTAAAGTTCATTGTAAAATAAAATCCATACAAAACCATTTATTCATAGAAAGGTGAGTTAAAAACATGTTTGTAGTTAAAACCCATACAAGTCTTAATATGTCTGACACCATCCAGAGCAGAAATTTGAATTAATGTTGCTGACCTGTTGCTGACCAGTGGCCAGGTGAGTTAATTGAAAGAGTTAAGCTGACCCCCTGGTGAGATTGAAACAGAGACTTGTTCCACTGTTCTCATCTAACTTAAAACCCTTCTAACCTGTCCTTTATATGTAAATTTTATACATCATTTAAAATTTAAAATGTCTGGTGACTTGATAATTATTACTTTTCAACTACTGTGGAGTTTAGCAAATGAACATGATTTTCACATTAATTTTGAACCTTTATTGACCATGTTGAAACCAAACACTGCATCCAAATTGATCCGCCTCCCCAAGATAAAATCATCACCCCTCTTTTATTTACACAGCCCCTAGAGAGAGGACATTTTAAATTCTGTTGTAATTATAATGTTGGCAACATTATTAAGTATTGATGTTGTCATGGACATAGATGGTTTACCTTGGTATAGGTCAAACATTTAAGCCTGGTACTTTTGATAATTCTGAAAATTTCCTTCTGAAACTTAGATGGTGAAATGATATACATATTAATACCTTTACAACATAGGTTGATGAAAACATAAAATTATGAAAAGCTTTGCAAGATCTTTATGTAAGTATAGTAGATAATGCTGAATCTTTTACTATAATATTATTCTAGTATGAATGCAGATATAATACATCAAATCACTTATTGAAGATAAAGCAATCAACCTCTTTTTACTCTTAATTGGTGAATTCAATATATCAATTTTACAATAGACATCTTTGCTTATCAATACATTTTAAGGTGATTAGATTTTATTTATCCCTATATATTCGAGATTTTACAATGGACATCATTGCTTATTGAATCAGATTTTGATAATAAAATGCTTTAAAGGTATCCTACATAACAGGACTCTATCATATTATGCGGTTAGTCAGTTTATGTGCCAGAGACCTAGTTAAAAATTTTGACCTGATGTTGGTCAATTATTTTTTAGAACAAGTATTTATGAAAAAAAACTGCATATCTTGGGATATATTGTCCAATTTTTCAATACTACTTTGAACCATCATAGTTGTCTAAATACAAATTAATTCTTTATATAAGCAAAACCGCAGTCCTAGATGCCTTCCCAGAGAAGCCTCTGGTGGCATTCAGACGCCCAAAAAATATATCTGACAAACTTGTCAGAGCAGCATGCCATAACCAAACTGTAACTACTACTCACCAACCTACTGCACCAGCATGCAGGAGACCATGGAGATGACAATTCTGTCTCTCCTGGAGAACTCACAAAACTGTGAAGAGCTCAGTAACTGGAAGAGAATATAAAGCTCCAGAAAAATATACCTGTAACACAAGAAACCTAGTGTACCTCATAACATGCAGAATCTGCAAGAAACAGTATGTAGGGGAAACTTACAGGATGTTTAAAGAACGCATAAACGAACATTTAGGCTACATTAGGAGGAAAGAATATGACCAAGCTACAGGTCATCACTTCAATCAACCAGGTCATAGTATAGATGACATGGAATTTCAAGTGATATACATTCTATACAAAAAACCAATACCATACAACCAAACTAGAGTTACTAGAGAACTGGAATGGATAGACAGGTTGAGAACGTTTAAACCAACAGGTTTAAACGAAAAGGGTAGATAAAGAGATTATTTTCTATACAGACACACTATTGAAAAATAGATTTCAATCTAGTCCAACGTCTACCTTCTTCGGCCAAAACTACACGATCAACTACCGAACCATACCATTTTAAATAGGTTCTATAAAACCAGAAAATTGAAGCAACAAGTCCATAAAACGATAATCGCTTCAAAAAACAATATATAAAATTTTTCGGCGCACATTACGTATTCCAACTACGCATCAACGTTGATCAATCGATCAAACCTCTTAAGATGCCGGCACCACTCGATTTTTCGTTGCACGAGACGAACACGGGAGTCCACAGACAATAGCCCGAGCGACGACGCAAGGCAACAATGCCCACGTCGCCCCAGCAACCAGCACGATACACAATAGTCCTCTGTAGTCACAACAAACACAAAAATGGCGACAAAAGAAGCGCACACTGTATGCGCTCAATGTGGCAAAACCTACACCACACTCCGGGCCATGAGAAGCCACGCCCAGCACGCCCACACACCCACGCACAGCGGGTACACGTGTGACTACTGCATGGTGACATACACCAGACTTGACAACCTGAGGAGGCATTGGAAACGGGATCCATTCTGTTCCCTCTTAAACCAATGCAACAAAAACGGCATGGAGGCAGAGGTCCAAATCAGAGACCTCACACAGACAACTCTGACATACAACCTCAAGATTGAGGACAGATCGGAAACAACACAAACAAGTAAGACAACCACCCATATGTACCAGAAACATGACATAAATTCATACAGTCTCAAATTAAAGATCACTGCATCGTCACCAAATTAGGAGCTTCTTGGAAACCCCAACTTGTGAAAAGAATTTCTGAAACAAACTCATCACCAGGTACTCATTCTACTCTTTACAGCTAACTCAGAACCACGTGGAGCAGGGGAGATCATAGAGGGAGCCGCAACTACCGAGGCTCTCTCTTTTGGCAAAACTACCCCAGATCAAGTTCCCAATAGCATCTCAGAATCGACAAAAATTGACAATTTCCGGGAATGCTTTGAATGGGACACACAACCCCCCCCCCCCCCAAAGAACTGGAAAAGATCCTGGAATCCCTCCAGGAGATCCTGGAAGACACATAGTCATCCACAGTCTACAAACAGTCAAATTTGCAAAATAAGTCTGTATAATATAACAAGAAACAACCAGAAAAAACCAATATGAAAATAAAACCTATTTTTACAGAAAAAAAGTTTCTTGTCCGTGTTTGTATGAAACCAAACCAGGTTCCTAATTGACATTGGAATACAAACGCCCAAAAGAACGGCTAAAAAACTGGCCGAGAACCCAACAAAAATAATCTTATCCTATTTAAACATTGAAAAATTCTCGTACATATAACAAAAGAAAGAAACGAGATCAAGAAATTTGTTTAAAAACTGGACATTCCTACCCCGCGCCGGGGCAGTACGCAGTGTAAAATAAACGAACTAGTCTGGAGGCCATCCGGGAGAGTGTCCGTAAATTTCAAAAGAATTAGAGATTAGAGATCGAACACTTTCGAATCGACCAAAAGTCGAAAAAACCTCCCCAAAAATTGCAGAATATTCTTCAACATATATAGAACACTTTACAACTCGCCTGTAACCCTTGCAACGCCCTCAAAAGAATGGTTTTTCAATAGCACCTCCACCCGAGAGCTCATAGAAACCAGAACACCTCCAGACTGGAGGTGCTACAAGTGAAGGCACAGCACCTCCAGAGGTGCTGTCACCTCCACTAGATCCAATATAAACAAGAATTAGGATAACGCAGTCAGTCCCTATCCAACTGAAGAGATCGAACCAGATCGAAACCGTTGTTGGTCTTGGTCGGGACTGTGATCGTCAACAAGCTCTTTTCTTGTGATCCTCGCCTTTTCTATCGCAGTCCTAGATGACTTAGTGATTCTTGAAAATAATGATTATATATTTTATTGTCTTTGATGGGGAAATCTTTGTTGACTTTCCACTGGAATGTATTTATCTAAAATATATAAAACATGATGTATAGGACTATATTTAACCCATTTGTGTGTTTTCACCTAGGCGGCACCACTAGTCCCCCTGATGACCTACATACGGGCATTCTTGCATCCTGATCAAATGTGGGTTCGATTCCCACTGCCGGCAGTGTAACTTTCACACTGGTTAAAAGTCTTGAAAGTCGACCTGATATGGCCATAGTTGCTGAAAGGGTCGTTAAAACACCATTTCACAATTTTTTTTTTTCCTGATCAAATTAAAAAACGTGGAAACTGTTCTGCTGATTGCTACTTTGTTTTTCTAGCTGGATCCAGGCCAAATTTCCAGCAGCTTGGAAAGACTACCACATCACAGTTCCGGAACTCTTCCTGGTCCTGGTCCTAATATCCATGTTTGGCCACAAACTCCAAAACTCACACGTCCAATACTTGTGTGATAAAATGGCTGTGACAGATATCCTAAACAAACTCACGTCCAAAAACAAAAATGTCATGTCAATAATCAGGCCATTGGTTTTCCAGCTGCTCAGGCACAACATCCGCATCACTGGGAAGCACATCCCGGGAAAATTCAATCAAATTTATGACCTCATATCTCGTACTTCTTTCCCACAGATATCACAGCAAACTCTTCAGGGATATGGTTTAGCTGCCTCACCGACCCCAATACCCAGTCACCTTCAACCAGTGAACTTCATACTCTAGCAGTTTCGCTCCTTCGTTCCTCTGTTAAACCGTCCACAGCAGCCATGTACGAGCACCACTGGTATGTCCTGGTGAGCTTCTATCAGAAGTTCTTGAAGCGCCCCTTTATGTTACCTGTCTCCCCTGCAGCTCTGGGCTTATTCATAACCCATTTGCATAGATCTAAACTGCGGCAAAGCACTATCCTCAATTACGTCACTGCAATATCCTTTTTCCACAAACTTCTTAATATACCTGACCCACAAGATACGTTCCTCTTAACCAAACTTCTCCAGTGTATATTAAATGTTGATCCAGCCATGCACCCTCTTCTCCCCATTACCCGCCCTATACTGCATATGCTACTTGCTCAGATACCCTCAAAATGTCCTATGCCCTACGACACAGCCCTGTTCACTTCATTGTTCCTCCTTATGTACCATGCCTGTCTCCGAGTTGGGGAGGTGGCCGTCTCTTTGCACGACCAAAATACCATCACTTTGAACCAAATCCGTATTGTTCACCTTGGCAATAAGCCCTCTGGTATTATTATCCATTTTCAGTCATACAAGCACAGCAAGGGCTTCACTCCCGACCTACGCATAAATATGTCCCAAACCCAAGGGAAATGTCCAGTGGCTGCCCTCGTACATTACTTGAAACTTAGAGGACCCTCTGCGGGCCCGTTGTTTATCACACTTGAGGGACAACCACTTTCTAGGACAAAAATTGCATCTATACTGAAAAATTGCATGGTCCGGGTCCACTTACAGCCTGGATTGTACAATACCCATTCATTCCTCGGTGATCGTACCAGCGACCTTGCACTTACCCAGACCCCATCCGTTATCCAAAGAATTGGAAGGTGGAAATCTGATGCCTATCAAAGATATATTCGTCCTGGTTCCATAACTGTGCCTCAGTGATCGTATGACACCCCACCCCTTTGCTTTCTCTCAACCACTCAAAGACCACTTCCTTCCTCCCACCCCACACCTCTTATCTCATCGTTTCATTGGCCTCCGGGATGCTGACACTGGAGTTACCACTGTCGATTTTCCCGGAACTCACCACTCTCCACCCCCATACTCTCCTCCTCGCCTACCCTCTCCTTGTGGGACGCTGCTCAGTCGGCTATTCCATGGCTGCCTTTTGCTTTGAGTGATGCACTTAGCGCCCCACAATAGTGTTTCCTTATAAAAGGTTGTTTTAGCTAGTGTAGGCAATTCTAGGACTTGTGATTGTTAATGTTAGTGTGTTAGTAGATACTCAATTAAGCTGTATACTGTTTCACATTATGTCAAATATAGATAGATCTATGTAAGATACAAATTGTTTCTCATAATATACTATAGATTGGATTGTAATTAGAGCGCCGGGGGTTCACTCGTAGTGCCTTGCAATTGTGCCTTCACAATACAAAGGCTAATTTATAAGCGTAGGCAACTCTAGGACTTAAGATTGTTAATCTTAGCCGATACTTATTTAAAGTGTATACTGTTCTCTTAATGCCAATAAAATTTTGTTAGTGTTAGCTGGTACTTAATTTAAGTGTATACTGATTCTCATAATGCCAATTATAAATCGTTCTGTTTAAGACCAAGATAGTTCATTGTAACATTCCTAATTATTGTCACCTTTATATGCATAGCAAGCATACCAGTCAGTGGGACTCAATCCCAACTGTAGTCATAAATATGTGTAAATTGCCTTTTATACGACTTTTAATTGATGTAAGTTTATGGCTTTCAACAGCTTTCAGGAATCTGTGATTACCTCTGTGAATAGCTGGCTCAGGAATAAATATCTATATTATTTTTACCCAAAAATGGCCTGTGTTTGTCTTCACTGTCCTGCACTTGTAAATATATATAATATATATATATATATATAATATATATATATATATATATATATATATATATATATATATATATTTATATATATATATATATATATATATATATATATATATATATATATATATATATATATATATATATATATATATATATTTATATATATATATATATATATATATATATATATATATATATATATATATATATATATATATATATATTTACAAGTGCAGGACAGATGTGAGGTAATGAAGGTATTTTTGTCAGACCTCATTATGGGGTACCATCTCATACCTTAATGTGTGTGACAGGAGAGTGCCATCTGGTGTTAATAATAAAATTATTTTACATACCTCACAAATCTAACGTTCATATCAATGGCGCTAATGCCATTATCCACCCCCAGGGCACTTATAACTACCTGTGACACTAGATGGCATTGATATATATAGTTATAGCCTGGTTGTTTGTTTGTTTGTTTGGGGTTTTACATCACTTTCAACATTATTTCAGTTATTTCGTGATGAGACCTACTTGTAGCAGATATAGTGCTGCCTCATTGAATTGTCGTGTCACAGGTCCTTGACATGACAACCCACCCGGTCACAGATTTGAACAACGGGTTATCCCTTTAGGCACGGCTCATATGGGAAATTGTATCACAAGTTCAATCTTGGCATGGCCGGGGATCGAACCCACCACACCAGTGACCACCACTGCCACGACTGGCACTACCAAGAAAGATAGGCAAATTGAGAAGTTGACAACTGGAAATAGACAAATAAAGACTAAACTCAATACGAGTGTGGCTGATATTGGATTCTATAGACTTAAGATAAATTAATTAAGTGAAGAAATATATCATAAAGACATGATTTTGTTTGTTTGTTTGGGATTTTACATTACTTTCAACATTATTTCAGTTATTTCGTGATGAGACCTACTTGTAGCAGATATAGTGCTGCCTCACTGAATTGTCATATCGCAGGTCCTTGACATGACAACCTGCCCAGTCACAGATTTACAAGGACAACGGGTTAACCCTTTAGGCACGGGCCTCAGCTCATGTGGGAAATTGTATCATGAGTTCAATCCCGGCATGGCCGGGGTTCAAACCCACGACCTTTGGATCACCACAGAGGAACTGGTGATAATAAGCTGGCACTCTAACCAACTGCGCCACGGCCCGTGGCTATAAAGACATGAATATTGCAGTACTTTCTGAAAACATAAAGAGGAATGTAATGAAAATAAGTTATTGACAGTAGGTCATTCACCAACTGAGGGCGCCACTGAGGCCCCAGTAAACCTATTGTTGCTTAACGAAAATACAAATGGAAAAAGAATGGTAGCATGCTCAGCAGACAGTGATTATATATTTGTACAACCTATAGTTTACGTGTGCCTCTGGTGGACAGTGTGATTTATACACAGACAATCACGTGACATATGAGGATACTGAAGACCATGTTACGTCTGCAGATGACCACGTGGCCTTAAGCCTCACTTTATATCCTTTGCATGTTTCCAAATCAAGCGAATGCAATACTACTAATATATTAAACAAAGACAAATTTACTGCGGCACCCCAAAAAAAAAACATAAATAATCTCCTGATTGCTTTTGTGAATACACAAAGTGTTGGAAACATAACAGAAATTATTAATCAGTATATAAATGAAAATGAAATTGACATTTTTTGTCACTGAAACTTGGATAAATGAAGTGAACGCAAAAAATAATTAATTCAAAACTTGAAGTTAATAAATTAAACATATCCCTCAAGCACTGAGATCCAGTGGTAGTCTGGCTGCTATTCATTGGGAAGAATTTGATATAAACAAGGTTATTCATAATCATACATTAACCACCATTATTACCATCTAATAATAATAATAATAATAATAATAATAATAATGATTTATATAGCGCTATATCAGACTAAGTCTGCTCTAAGCGCTTCTCGAGATAATGCTTCCTGAATAAAAACGTCTTTAGTTTTTTCTTGAAAGTGTCCACTGTTTTACAGTTTTTCACCTCAAGGGGCAGGGCATTCCAATTTCTTGGAGCATATACCATGAAGGCCCTGTCACCATATGTTTTCATATTAGTCTTGGGCACTGTATATTCATTTTTTTCATTAGATCTCAGTCCCAAATCAGATTTTTTACAATATAATAATTGAGAAAGGTATTTTGGGGCAAAGCCATTCTGTACCTTCCATGTTAATAGAGATATTTTAAAGTCAATCCGCGCCTCTACAGGCAACCAGTGAAGGTCCATAAGTTTTTGCGTAATATGATCCCTCTTTTTAAGTTTACCTACCACTCTTGCTGCAGCATTCTGCAATTTCTGCAATTTGGCTAATTCACGCCTTGGTAAACCAGCCAGAAGTGAATTTCCATAATCAAGAGTGGAAGTAACAAAAGCATGAGCAAGCGTATTTGCAGTTTTCTCATCTAAACAATTTCTGATCTGTGCTAAATTTTTTACATGAAAAAAACCATTCTTACACATTTTTTTAATTTGTGATTTCATCGATAATTCTTGATCTAGGATAACCCCAAGATCCTTAACTGTATTTGATCTAGGGATATTAGTTTCACCTACTAGGATTCCATTAGGTACATTGTCTTTTCTGAAATCACAGCTTTTACCACATAAAAGCATTTCTGTTTTCCCATCATTTATCTTCATTTTATTTTCTATTAAGAATTTCCTTATTAGTTTAATACACTTTTCCATTTCTCTACAGGATCTATTTCTAGCTTCTTCAGATTTTGGATCAATTGTAATGTATAGCTGTGTATCATCAGCATAGATATGATGTTTGAGACCATAATTACCAATAATGTCAGACAGAGGCTCCATATATGCTGTGAACAATAAGGGTCCCAAAACGGAGCCCTGAGGAACTCCATAACTAATATTCATATTTTCCAATCTCTTACCCTCAATTGTTACACATTGTTTTCTATTTGATAGATATGACTTGAACCACTGCAGAGCTGTGCCCCTAATACCACATCTTCTTTCTAATCTGTTTAATAGTATATTATGATCAATAGTATCAAATGCCGCTGATAAATCAAGTAGTACCAGCATTACTGTTTTACCATCATCAATATCCATTAAAATATCATTTTGTACCCTAAGCAATGCAGTCTCAGTGCTATGGAATTCTTTATATGCAGATTGAAATATACCTTGAATATCATTTCTTATAAGGTGACCTACGAATTGTGTAGCAACCGCCCTTTCTATTAATTTTGATAAATAAGCAAGATTTGAGACCGGTCTATAATTTTTCTTTACCAATCCTAGGCCCAACATTTTAATTAAAGGTCTAATGATGGCCATCTTTAGGTCATCAGGCATGCTTCCCATTGAAATAGATTTATTTATAATTGCTTTTATTAGTGGTAGTAGAGGACCCATGCACTCAGCCAGAAGCCAGGTTGGGATGGGATCCAGTTCACATGACTTCTTTGCTGATTCTTTGATTAACCTCTTTACTTCTGCATCATCTAATAGCGCAATTTTTTCCAGATGAGTACTAAATATGGCTTTCTCAATCAATGGTCGTGAAGTTTTATCATTTTTGTCCATATTTTCCCTAAGGTTTGAGATTTTTTCTAGAAAAAAGTTATTAAATTCCGATGCTAACTCTTTACTATCAGTATGCCTGGGAAAGGGAGTGTCCTCTTTAGTGTGTAGTAGTTTATTTAGTATTTTAAAAAGTTTCTTTGGATCCGATTTATTTGAATTTATTATCCCTGCGAAATAACTGTTTCTAGACTCTCTAATGATATTGTTATATTTATTTCTTTGTAATTGAAATTGCATTTTATCCGAAGAAAGACCAGTTTTATCATATTTTCTTTCCAGTTTTCTCTTTTTTCTTTTTTCATTCCTTATCTCATCAGATAACCAAGGAGCTGGTTTCCTATTATTTATGGTTTTTTCCACCATCGGGGCATGTTTTTCAAGTATACTTGTTAATTTATTGTATTCATTTAATAGTTCATTGAGGTCCTTTTCATTATAGGATTTATTTTCACTAAATTTTTCTTCAACATCACTAATAAAATTTTTTATGTTCATTTTTTTGTAATTTCTATATGATACCTTTTTCTTGTTCTTTGTCTTAGTCTGAACATTTAAAGTGAGCTTAATTATACTATGATCGGATATTTTCTCTTCAACCTTATGTTCTTTTATTATATTACTGTTTATATTTGTAATTAATAAATCAAGCGTATTCCCTAGTATATGTGTTGGTTCCTTAACATGATTATGTAAATTGTATAAATCCAGGATATCATTAAATTTAATTACATTTGGCCTCTCTGGCTTATTCATATGAAAATTATAGTCACCAACGAAAAGCACTTCATGTGCATATGTAGAATAGTAGGTTAGCATATCACTAAATTCAAAAAACTCTGTGTAGGTGTATTTATTTCTGTCAGAAGGTTCCGGTCTATAAATAGTAATAATAGTGCATATTCTATTTTTGGTTTTGATATTAATTTCCATCATTTCCATGGTTGATAAGTTATGACTGTGATTAATTTTCTTTATGTCAATTTCAGGTCTAAAGATAACAGCCAAGCCGCCTCCAGATCTTAGTTTACGCGGTACATGTTCAATATCGTAGTTATTTTCTTTAATTTTACCTCTAATAATTTTTTCGTTTGCTTCATTCATTCAAGTTTTAGTAATGAAGAATAGATCAATATTATTTTCATTTATGTATACATTAAGAAGTTCTATCTTATTTCCTATGCTTTGTACGTTGGCTGTAGCCATAGTTAAATCTTTATTTATTTTGATGTGCATATTGTTTTTAATCAAGCGGTTTTTAACATTTCTATTTGTTTTATTTCTAGTTAAGTTTCCATTTGAATTAATTTCATCAAAGTTATCCCCAGCATTAAGGCAACCTCCTGCGGGGAATCCGGCCATTGACCCCATGACGTCATTTCTAGGGGATCTCTCTTCACCCCCAGCAGATTGCCCCCCATGGTGGCCAATCATCTTGCAGGAGGGCAGAGCTAACGTCCGATTGCTTCGAGACTTGGTGCGGCGATTAATAATACAAAGAGCGTTTTCATTTTGATAAAAGTTATGTGTCATAATCTTGTTATTGTCAGAAAGATATTCAAACCGATTTGAGAGCAATATGTTGTTCACCGGCGCTATGGGACACATTCTACTATTACAGACCATCCTGTGATGGGCGGGGTTATGTAGACCATGTGATTTAAATAGGACGCTTGATTGGTTCCCGTTTTTTCTTATGTTTCGTATGTTATTTATGCCATTAAGATGCTTTTCATTAAGATTGACCACTTGGGGAATCCCTTCTCTTTGAGGTATGTATTTAATATGATTATTGACTTTATTTTTCCTATGACTGTTTGCATACATACTGCTAAGTGAGTTTATATTGCTTTTCTTGACAAGTTCAGCATAACTATGTTTATGGGTTTGTTTTTGTTTCAATTTAATATAGTAATATTGTAAGGGACGTTTGTATTTTAGGTTTAAATTTTCACCTTTCAGTCTTTTGATCTGTCTATCCTTTTTTGTCAGTTCCGTCTTATTTCCAATACTTTGAACATTGGCTGTTGCAATAATTAGATCTTTGTTCATTTAAATGTGCGGGGTAGGCTTATTTCTATCTTTTGATGACATTTTGAGTTCACCATATTTTGCTTTTTTGATATTTCTACAATATATATTCTTTTCTATTCTATTTGAATGCATATAGGTGCTTTTAAAAACTTCTCTTTTTGTAGTAAAATACTGGCAATGTTTATTAGTGTGCATATATTCAAATGGTATAGAATAATTTTTATTTTTATATTTGAGAAATGTTTGTTTTTGTTTTTGACTGCGGGAGCAAGAGAATACCTTTTTTTTAAATAAACATTTTTAAAGGCTTCTATCAACCAGAAGACACAAGACCCAAATAAAGAAAAGGAATACAAAAGGAGACTTGAAAGAAAAATGAACAAAACCGGCCTGTCTGCAGACAAAATACAATATTAAATACAAAGAAACATATGCAATAATATGCTTAACTCAGCAAGATGCAATTATTACTCTGATATGATTAATTAAAATAAATCTGATACTGAAAAACCTTTCAAAATACTAAACAGACTGCTGAATACTAAAGAAGAAACACCCTTCCCTAAACATGATGCTAAAAAAATTTAGCATCAGAATTTAATAATTTTTTCCTGAATAAAGTTGATAGTCTGCAGAAAGATAAAGCGGAGATAAATTAAAAATCATTGAACAACCAAAAATCAACAAATCCATGGAAAATTTCACCTCACTTGATGAAACACAGGTGAAAAAACTATAAAAGAAGTCATGTCAGCATACAAGAAATTTCACAGTACCGAGACTGCATTGCTAAAAGTGCAAAATGATATATTAATCGACATAGACAAAAATAAAACAGTATTGTTAGTCTTACTGCACCTCTCTGTGGCTTTTGACACTAATGACCACAATATGTTATAAAATAGACTTGAAAGAAGATATGGTGTCAGTGGAAATGCTCTAAGCTGGTTTAGATCATTTCTATCAGGTAGAAAACAGTGCAACACAATTAAAGCATTCATAAAACCACAGAGGTCACAGGCAATTTTACAGAGGTTTGGGGTATGCTTAAATTATATTTGACCTTGAAACCAAAATACACTGAGCATGGTTATTGTGTTTTGAAGGAAGTACTAAGTACTGCCTGTACTCTTTTGACCACCAGGTGGCCACATGTATATAATCATGTGACCTCTATAGGGTATAAACATTTATATTATGCAAGGAAAATGTGCATGAAAACCTCCTTTCAGGAATTCTTTACTGGAAAAATATGTGAAAACTCTTATTATATGGAGTTTCGCAGGGCTCATTGCTAGGGCCTATACTGTTCATAACATTTGTCAAAACTGAATTATTAATATGTGGAAAAAATTGTAATTTAAAAAATAATGAAATCCCATCTGGAATACTAAAATTAAAAACATATGCAAAATGGCTATTTTCATGATAGATATATATCCTGCATCAGAAACACCCTGTATGAAAAAACTGCTCATACTCTAGCACATGCATTTGCTACATCTGGTCTAGATTATGGTAACTTGCTACTCGTCGGGTTACCCAAATGTGAAATAAAATAAAAACTGCAAAATGCTGCAGCCAGAGTTGTTTGTAAAATAAAGAAGAAGAATGATCATATAACAGAAAAACTAATGGGGTTGCACTGGCTGCCTGTTGAGGCCAGAATAGATTTAAAGATTGCATTACTTACATTGAAGGTATAGAATGGCAAAGCATGTGAATACCTATCACGACTTTTAATACCTAAATTAGGAACAAGACCTCTTAGATCACCAGAAAACAATGAATTTATTGTCTCCAGAACAAACCTAAAGACAAATGGGGATAGGGCTTTTGAGGTGTACATGCCTAGGGTTTGGAATGCCCTGCCAATGGTGGTGAAAAACAGTGAAACACTAACCACTTTCAAATCTAAACTTAAAACACATCTATATATAAAGCACTATGTCGAAAAGTGCCATGAACAGACCTAGTGTGAAATAGAGCTATCGGAAGTTATTATTAAAAAACTTGAAAACATTATTATCAGCCCATTCTTGTATTCTATTAGGCTGTTGCTGGAGTACCCTCCATAGCAGAACTTTTTTGTCATATCAGTCCTTGCGACCAAAGGCACAAAGGTGCATAAAGAATCGAGTGCAAGTCATCAGTATTCAGAAATATCTGGCTGTGAACTGATTGGTGAGTAATAAATGCTAACTGAAATAGATTCTGCTTTGTTCTGACAGCTGTACTGATTAGTCAGTTTATGTGTCATACACCTGGTTACAATTCATGACCCAGTATTGGTCAATTCAGATTTTATAACTTGGGGAATTCCAAATTTAGAATGGTATCTAATGTAGAGCAATGGCTGCAGAGGTAGTAAATGAATACTGCCTATGTAATGCAGAGTATGTTGGAGCTGTCAATCAATGTTATGCATGCTAGTGGAGCTGATACTTTAAATTGAAATCATCAATAGAAATAATGAACAATCTTTTCAAGGTCTCACACAATTTACAATGCTGGTGATTGTTTTTATTAATAAATAGGGTTATTAATAATATAATAAACTGAGGAACACCCATTTCCTTATCAAATGCATCAGATTGTGAACCATATATTCAAAACATATTGAATAAAAAGGTGTGAATGACCCTGTAATCCTATATCATATAAATCATCCATTTCTCTCCAATTTCCCCATAGTATCATATGCTTTCCTCTAATCAAAGAAAATACTGATGACATGTTCACCTTTTTTAAAACCCTCTCTTATAAATGTTTCTAAATGTTCCATATGGTCAATAGTACTTCAGGTTCTTTCTGAAGCCACTCTGTGTAACTGTAATACAAGCCACAGATTCTAAAAACCAAACTAAATGCTTGTTAACTATTCGTTTCATGGTTTAACAAAGACTATTCAATGAAAGTATTTGAATCCAGCGAGTCTTTACCATGTTTAAGAATGGTAATGATAGTGGATTCAATCCATGAAGAAGGGAAATCAGCCCTTTCCCAAATTCTATGTAAAATATCCAAAAGATGCACAAGTAATTGATCAGGACGGTGTTCAAGGATTTGCATGATGGTGAATTTGTTCAGGCCCAGGAGCGGTATCATGACATTTTTCCAAAGCAAATTTCAAATCTGACAGTGTCTGTCCATGGCATTTTTCAAAATAGCAGGTGTGTCCTTCTGCGTTTCTTAAAGACATCTGCTGAAACACTTTTCCTTATCTCTTTAGGAAGAACATTACAGAGTTTAGAGGCAAAGACCAAAAAGGCCCTGTCCCCAACCTTTTTCTTTTGTGTTAAAGGAACCAGTAGATCCATTCTATTATTAGAGAGTAGATGGTGTGAGATCACTATGGAGTTATTGCTTAGACCTTCCAGGTGGTGTGGAAAGATTACATAGATGCCCAGTCTTAGGGACATATCAAACGGGCTAGTTATTGGAATAGATTGATCAAAGTTGATATTGGTAGATTATCAGAACTGTTTAATATCAAATGGATAACTGGTCTGCAAAGACACCCATATCAGAGGATTATATTAAATATTGTAAATTCTGTGGAAAACTGTAAGCTCAGTTTAGAGCAGGTATATTACCTACTACAATAAAAAAAACCTGCAAGAGATCAGAAATCGTGTTAATTATGTGCATCAAACTACAGTGATCATGAGAGACACCATCTCTCATGACCTCATAAAAACTTCCGTTTTCACATGTAAATGGAAGTAATAAAAATTCATATATTTTGACACAGGTGAAATATGTTTATCTAATAATTCAAGAATGCAAAAAAACTGCTAATTCCCTTAATCCTTCCAGGTTATGTAAATATGGAAGTAATCACTATTTGCTTTTTGTGTACCAATTTTACAATACAATTTTATTTATGCATACACTACACACAATATTTACATGTAAATATATAAATCTATTTATAAAATATGATTTATATTAATTTTCATCATCACATAAAGGGATACCACAATATTCCCAGCGCACATAAGGTGATGTGGTATAACACCAGGGACCATTGGGCCCATTGTCAGGATTTCTGCAAAAATTTGAAGCAACACTAAAAGTCTGCTCAGGAAAATCATCAATCCTTTTTGTATGATGATGTGGTATCATACTATCCCATCTTTGACATATGATACCAGAAACAGTTCTGTCAGCAGTACCATGATAGTCCTTGTCTGGGAGATGTTTGGAACAGTCTCTGTTTCCTGGTAAAAAAATGGTAAACCAATATTCGCAATAAGTTATATTTAAATATGTATGGTTAATACTTCATTAAGCTTTACACATGTTTTGTATTCAATTTCAAATCATAATAACAGGACATTAATAAACTAAGAAATATCCAAGTCATAGTAGAGTGAAGAAAGTGATTGAGAAGCTCAGCATGATATGGATGTGGAGGAAGAGAACCAAAAACACTGCTAGTCTCAAAGAGGCAACACCAAAGCTAGAACAAGAGGTAGAGCCAGTGCCATTGTTATAGCCAGAGTCAGAGCCAGAGCTAGAACCAGGGGCCACCGGCCGTGGCATAGTTGGCATAGTTATAGCACCACTTCTTGGTGCTGTGCTGAGATTTAATTCAAGATACAATGTCACACATGAGCTGAGGCCCATGCCGAAAGGGTTAACCCATTGTCCTGTAAATCTGTGACCGGTTTGGTTGTCATGTCAAGGACCTGTGATGTGACATTTCAGTGAGGCAGCACTATATCTGATACAAGTAGGTCTCATCATGAAATGACTGACATAATGTTGAAAGTGATGTATAACCCCAAACAAACAAAAAACAAACAAATTTGTTTGTTTGTTTGTAGCCATAGGTAGAGCCAGACTTAGAGCAGAGCTAGATACATAATTTGAGATATGTTTGTTTGTATTAACTACTTTTATAGATATAAAAGGAGATACTAAGGAGATATACCACAAGCCAATTAAATCAGACCTGGGTCTACACTGACATTGGGTTTACTTAAATTGTACAGCCATAGGCAACACCAAAGCTAGAGACATAAGTAGAGATATGTTTGTTTGTATAAACGACATTTAAAGAAAAATTATAAATATTTAGGACAAGTTATATCACATATAACCCTGTCACCGGGACCTTTTTAAAGAGTAACTGGGGGCTATTTTTTGCACTGTCAAATAGACATGATAATGTTTGACAATTAATTAGACCTATGTTAACTGTATCATCAATATCTTATAAATTACTCACCTAACCATTTTAATGTTGAGTATATAGAACCATTACAACATGGCTTTGCACAGTTGTAATAACTTATTACTCCCTTGTAAAATTGACAGATTGGGTATTGTTGATTAAATGAAACAGTATCACAGGTAGGATGTAGAGAGCATATTATAAAACACTCAAATTCAAACCTCCACACCCTAGAGGAGAGATAGTCTTCTCCACATGCTGTTTTGAAATGTTTTGTGTACAGTGCACATCTGCTCAGATCTCCTAAAATGATCAGAAAATCTACAAAATAAAATACAAAAAATGAAAACATTAAATGAATCACAATATTATATGCATACATACTATTTAATATTTTATTAACATTATTTAATATTTTATTAACATTATTTCAGTTTTTTTCAAAAAGAGACCAACTTGTAACAGATATAGAGCTGCTTCATTGAATCATTTTGTTGAAGCTCCCACTCAAACTAATTGTGCAACCTTGTGAATTCAATTGGAACCAAAGCAAAACAAGAAAAAAGTGTTGTCTGATATATATGATGTTTAAGCTGCTTGGCTTCTTCGTGTCACTTTGGATCTAGTACCCTATTTTCTAAATGCAACATATACCCTAAAATCATCTATTGTAGATGGGAAAAACATACAAGTAGGCTCTTGTCTCTAACATTGTCTCTTACATTGTCCTTATATACACAGTCACTCTGTGTCCCACAATATTTTCATTTATCATGTATATTTTAGGTAAATATTTACCAGTGGAAGGTAAACAATATCAGAATTTCTTCTGCAAAGACAATAATAAATGTAATCCACATTATATCAATTGATGAATAGATCATCTGGGACTGCAATTTTGCCTAAATGAAGTATTTTACCTTGTTGCACCCAGGGTTATACAACTTTCTATCTGGTGGACTCTAAAAGCTGTGACAGTGAAAATGGTGTGGCAAAAGTTGACAGTGTAACCTAACAGGTTATATATGATGTGAGAAGAATGAAATTAATATCAATTTTGAAAAATGTGTATATTTTAGATCTTCCTCTGCAGGTTTTTTTATCAGATTTAACTGTTTGAGCTCCCCTGTGGGTGTGGGGATTAAAGAATAGCCCCACTGCCCCCCAGCATGTGGTAAAAGGCCACTAAAGGGGCGTTCTGTTTGCCGTGGGATGTGACCTGTGTCAGGGAGGATCTGGAATCCTGACGGGCTGAGCACTGGGCTGGTTTGGCAGTAATACCGGTCCAGTTGCAACACGCCTGTCTTGGATCCAAATGTTCACCAGACAGGCAGATCAGATTAGGCCTGGAATTAATTTACCGGCTTGTGGTATATTTCCTTTAATATATTCTGGCTATTTGATTTTTATTAATGACAATTTTAATGTTTGAAATTTAGGAACAATTGATAAATTTTTGATAAATATGTTCTGAAAGGAGATTACTGCTGATTGGGTCAATCGAGGGATATAAATAAAATCCGAAAGGGTGGAGTTTTTATTCTAAGAGTATGTCATGTTGGGTATCCTCATGGCGTCAGGGCTTGGAGTTACCGGCCCAGAAACGCGTCCCCTTGTTGGGCTCCGTGGTGGGTAGGGGACCTAACTGATGAATTATACATGGTGCAAAACACACATGGTGCAAAACAAACAAAAACGACCTAGGAATGACATAGACAGTGATGACGATTCAAATAAAACAGAAAAATGGCCGAGATTTTTAATTGCGGAAAGTTCTGATGCTGAACATACCCTGGCAAAAATGTCCCCCTTTGCAATTGCAAAGGGGATTCAAGGCATTGCCAGGGTGCCGAAAACAGTTGAAAAAATGGGAACTCCTTTATTAATTGAAGTTGAAAGGAAAAGCCATGCGGACAATCTTTTAAGATGCCGAATGTTGGCCACAGTTCCAGTTTTTATTACGGCACATAAGACCCTCAATAATAAAAAAGGAGTGATAATGTGCCCAGATCTGGCGGGAGTTTCTGAAGAGGAAATAGTGGATGAACTAAAAGATCAAGATGTAGTCCAATGCAAACGAATTTTTATTAAGAAGGACGGAATCAAAGTTCCAATCAATACATTCATTCTGACATTTGAAGCAGCGCAGCTTCCAACATCTATTAAAGTTGGCTATTTAAACGTCCGAGTTGATGTTTTTATTCCAAACCCTCTGTGCTGCTTCAAGTGTCAGAGGTATGGACATGGATCTGATCGATGCAAAAGAAATGTAACTTGCCCAAAATGTACAGCCCAGCATAGTGGAGAAGAGTGTTCTTCGGAAGTCATGAAATGTGTGAATTGCCAAGGCAATCACCCATCGTATTGGCGGAATTGTCCTTCCTTTCTAAAAGAAAAGGAAATTCAGCGAATACGCCACACTGAAAACATTTCTTTTCCTGAGGCACGTTAACGTTTAGAAAATTTGAACAATACTAAAACATCCTATGCTAGCACTGTAAAAACGAAAGAAACCAAATCAATAGCGATTCAAACCGAAATAACATGGCCAATCTATGACAAAAATTATTCCTTTTTTACAAAAACCTCTAAATCTTCAGCAACGTCAACTCAGACTACAACATCCACTTTCCCAGTTATAACTCCACCAACAGCAACATCCACTAAACCCTCTCAACAAACTCCCTCCACATCATTCAGTAATACAAGTATCAATGGCAATAGACATAAATCAGACAAAAAAGAAATCAAAGATCAAGTTAAAAGTAAAATTAATAGAACTAAATCCTTAGAAAGGATGGACACAGGTGATCCTCCGGATATGAATTTTACTCCTGTGCACTCAAAGCATAATCATAAACTTAATAAGTGATTATGCTAAATCATATATTTTTTCTCAATATTCTTAATATAGCTATCGGCAATATCATGCAATGGAATTGTAGAGGATTTGAGGCAAACAGACCTGAACTGGAGTTATTAGCCCAAAAATATAATGCATCTGTTATTTGTTTACAGGAAACTAATTTTAAAGATAACTCAACAACATTTAAGGGATATGTACCTTATAATAAAGTTGGTTCAATAGATGCAATGGACCGAGCACATGGCAGAGTTTCTATTTTTGTTAAATCCTGTATACCCCAAAGTAAAGTGACATTAAATACTAATTTACAAGCTTCTGCAGTCAGGATTACCCTGCACAATACATTAACAATATGTTCAGTATATTTGCCACCAAGTGAACGAATAAATATTACAGATTTAAATAACTTAATAACTCAGCTGCCACAACCGTATATGCTAGTTGGTGACTTTAATGCTCACAACTATCTTTGGGGTGGCAGAAACAATACTGATGCCAAAGGACGTATAATAGAAGATTTTTTAAATAATAATAGTTTGTGCCTTTGGAATGACGATTCTCCAACCTATTTACATCCTGCTACAGGCTCTTTAACATCAATAGATCTCTCCATGTGCACTCCAAATTTATTTTTAGACTATTCCTGGGAAGTAGAGGAAGATCAATGGGGTAGTGATCATTACCCCATTATTTTAAATAACCATTTTCCTCCACCAGATGAAAGAATCCCCAAGTGGAAATTTCATAAAGCTAATTGGGCAAAATTTCAAACATCCTGTTTCAATAGAATAACTCCAGAACTTTTTAACAATGTAGATGATCCTCTTCAAGTTTATACAGATACATTGTATGATATCGCTGATGGTATATTCCCAAATCAAAGCCAAATTCTAAAATTAAAGAAAAACCCTGGTTTAATGATGAGTGCAAAAAAGCTGTCAAGGAGCGCAAAAAAGCTCTGAAAAAATTTAATCGACAGCCAACTCAATATAATTTGCACCAATTTCGAGTAAAAAGAGCTAAAGCCCATTATATTATTAAAATAAGCAAAAGAAAAAGTTGGAAGGATTATGTTTCCAAATTAAATATGCGTACACCGATTAAGAAATGCTGGGATATGGTGCGTAAAATTACTGGGAAGGGAGGTGGAGCAAGGATCAAACATCTAAATCATAATGGCCAATTAATTACAAATCCCACTGAAATAGGTAACACAATAGGTCAAACCATTTCCAAGAATTCCTCATCTGATAATTATTCTACGAAATTCCAACAAATAAAAAATAGAAAAGAAAGAAACCAACTAAATTTCATATCTAATAACTTGGAACATTATAATAAATCATTTACAATAGACGATTTAAAACTTGCTTTGGATAAATCTCATGATATTGCTCCTGGACCTGATCAAATCCACTACCAAATCCTTAAACACCTCCCTGACCAGCACGTCCATCTTAAATTAAAATGCTTCATCCTATACAAAATCAAGGTTAACGACTTTGCCTTGGTGCATTTCGTACCTCGCCTGCAGATAGCTTGGCAGTTGAGGCAGATGAGCTGCCTCTCGATTTAAGAAGAGAAAAGCTTGCCCTTCAGTATGCTGCAAAAATTGCAGCTTGTCCAGACAATCCTGCCCATGATACTATATTTAATCCAAATTATGTTGACCTTTTTGAAAGTAAACCTAATACAATACCAACTTTTGGCATTCGAATCAAAGAATCTTTACAAACTTGTAATTTAAACCCAAATCAAATAGCTAAATTTCAATATCCAGAAACACCTCCATGGACCTATGAAACTTTAAATATTAATGTAGCCATGTCAGAATTAAAGAAATACTCAACCGATCCATCCCTTTATATAAATAGATACAAAGAAATAAAATCTATTTTCACTGGATATCAGTGTATATACACTGATGGGTCATTTGATGATGACAAGGCTGCTGCAGTTGCTGTTAAGGGCTATCCTATTTATTCAGAACGTCTGCCAAATAAATCGTCTATTTATTCTGCAGAACTTCATGCTTTATACCTAGCTTTAGATCATGTGGAGACTTCTCCACATCGAAAATTTTTAATATTTTCTGATTCATTGTCTTCTTTACAAGCAATGAAGGCAAAGGATTAGAAAAATCCTTTTATTTACAAAATCCTTGAGCGCCATCATAGACTCTGTATTGAGGAAAATAAAGAGATTCGTTTTTACTGGATTCCCAGTCATATTGGAATCCTTGGAAATGAGGCTGCTGACCAAGCTGCCAAAGCAGCATTGGATAAGCACCCAATAAATATGCTTATACCTTATACAGAGTTTAAAAAATATATTACTGTTTTTTTATGTTCTAAATGGCAATTGCGCTGGAACAAAGCTATTTTTAATAAACTACACGAAATTAAGCCTGTTTTAGGTAAAACCAAAGGTGCTATTAGAATTAACCGAAGAGAAGAGTCTGTTTTATCACGTATAAGAATTGGACATAGTCATTTGACTCACTGCTATCTTCTTAAAGGCGAAGATTAGCCTCAGTGTTATGGATGTCAAAGGGCTTTGACTATCAAATATGTTTTAATTGAATGTATCGATTTTGATATAATTAGGACTAAATATTTTAATGTGCAAGATTTACATTCGTTATTTGATACTGTAGATACTTCTGTGATAGTATCGTTTTTAAACCAAATAGTACTTTATAACCAATTTTAAGTGTGGAGCTCTTCTTTACTTATGTCATTGGCCTATTTATCAAGAACCGCGATACATCAGATGCTATTTAAAGTCTTTTAAATTGAATTCATTCTTACAAATTTGTTATGTCTATAACTGATTGAAAGGATTTTGTTAATATTTTGTGTTGTTAAGATTATTTACATATCATATTGATTTTATAAACGTTTATGTTTTTACCACTTTTAGGCACTAAATAATCTTAGTGGTTGATGTGCCTCTAAGCAACCATTCATTCATTCATAACTGTTTGAGATCCATACTCCGCACAAACCTCTATGCACCTTTTAAGCTCCTTATCATCAAAACATGGCTAAATAAGCAATGATGTCCATTGTAAAGTCTCAGATATTTGGGGATAAATCAAATACACGAATTCAGAGTTCAAATAAGTTGATTGCTTTCCCATAAGAAGTGATTTGATATTTAATTTTTGTATAAATAACAGAAAACTATAACACTAAGAAGTTCGGCATTTTATATAATAGGCCACAGGCCGTGGCACAGTTGGTTAGGGCGCCAGCTTATTAGCACCAGTTCCTCTGTGGTGATCCAAAGATCGTGGGTTCCATCCCCGGCCTTGCCGGGATTGAACTCATGATACAATTTCCCACATGAGCTGAGGCCTGTGCCAAAGGGTTAACCCGTTGTCCTTGTAAATCTGTGACCGGGTGGGTTGTCATGTCAAGGACCTGCGACATGACAATTCAAAGAGGCAGCACTATATCTGCTACAAGTAGGTCTCATCACGAAATAACTGAAATAATGTTGAAAGTGATGTAAAACCCCAAACAAACAAACAAACAAATTTTATATAATACTCACATAAAGATATTGAAAAGCCTTTCATGGTTTTGTCCTTTCATCAATCTGCAGCATAAAGGTATTCATATATACATCATTTAACCATCTAGTTTTTAGAAGGAAATTATTGAGTATATCAATAGTATCAGGTTTAAATACCTGAATCACAAGCTATGTTAATCATACTCAATAATTGATGATGGCGCCAACAGATTTCCTCTGCAGGGGTTGTGCAAATAGAAGAGGAATTAATACTGGGGGAGAAGGGGGATCAATTTGGGTAATATTAATAAGTAGATAATGTTTTGTATGTTAAGTATATACATATTGTAAAGAAGTTTTGGGCTAGAAAGTCAATAACTCTTCTCTTACTTGCTCCGGACAGCGTTTGATACTATTGATCACAGGCTATTAATCTCTGGATTGGAAGTGCCAAGTAACTGGTCATTTCCTGAACTAGATTAAGTCACACAAACAGGACAGGAAACTGTTCACGGGGGCACACACATATCCACTCTAAAATCCATTAAACATTGTGTTCCATAAGTATTAATCCTGGTACCTATCCTATATACATGTCTTCTCTTGCTGGCATCATTGCAAGGTATGGATTCAGCTATTGGTTCTATGTTGGAGACCTGCAACAAACCTAATATCTATTGACATCATAGTTAAAACTGTGCACTAACAATGCTTACCCTAATTATTTGTGAAAAAATATTTACATTGGTATTGTAATGAGCATATAATATTACATAATTGAATCCAGTTAGACCATTTACAGATGCGTAAATATTGATTATTTCAACAATTGTTTCACTCATAATGGATTTGTAAATTACTTTTCAGCTATTTGAGTGTGTTTTTGGCATTTACAAAAATTGAAGCAAAGTATTGTTCTACCATTACCACAATGTCACCTGACATTTTTGTATTCAAATGTCACATAATTGTACTAAGTAGCATCCAAGGCCTCCTGCACAATCGTGACATGACAAACCACCAGGTCACATATTTATAAGGACAACCACTTAAACTTTTAGGCATGGGTAACATGAGAAATTGTTATGTGAATTTGATGTTGACATGGTCAGGAATTGAAACCATGACCTTTGGATCACCATGAAGGCAATGGTGTAAATAAGCTTGCACTTTAACAAACTGTAAAAATAAGTTTAATTATCCTGTTACAAGTTGCGCCTTGCACCCAAAAGTGCACCCTAGCAGGGGTTAGGACAAATGATTTATACCAAATACACATTTTGGTTTTTGTCCTGCCAGCTTCTTAACATATTCATTTTATCTTTCAGGATTTGAAGGGTGGGGAGAATGTCAGCAAATTCAAAAGGAATTTTATTCAGTCGTGTTGATGGGAAACAATCTATTAGTTTGGCCTATTTCAATATGAAAAATCATAATCAGAAGCATTGAAATGATAATGAACATATTATAGACATGTGCATAATGTATAAGTTGTAGAAGATATTTCTAATTCGAAACAACTTAGACATCGAAAAAGTGGCTTCAGTTCCGAAGTTAATTTTATATTAAAAGTAATATTTTATTATCATTCACTTGCATCCAAAAGTGAATAATGGAATAAATGGTAAAAACCCTAAAGATGATCGTGACAACAAGTCCCTGCCAATACTAACAAATGGTGTTAATCTATGTGATTTATTCAGTTGGATCTTGTTTATATAGGAGATGGATCCTCCTCTCCTAGTGCCTCCAGTGTGGAGGTGTTTGTGGTTTCTGATATCCTCATTGTGGAGGTGCTGATCCTTCTCTCCTAGCGCCTCCAGTGTGGAGGTGTTTGTGGTTTCTGATATCCTCATTGTGGAGGTGCTGATCCTCCTCTCCTAGCGCCTCCAGTGTGGAGGTGTTTGTGGTTTCTGATATCCTCATTGTGGAGGTGCTGTGGGGAAACCCCTTTTGTGGGAGTTGTGTTAACCATTATGAGGATATAATGCTTTGTGATTTCTGATATCCTCATTGTGGAGGTGCTGATCCTCCTCTTCTAGCGCCTCCAGTGTGGAGTTGTTTGTGGTTTATGATTTCCTCATTGTGGAGGTGCTGTGGGGAAACCCCTTTTGTGGGAGTTGTGTTAACCATTATGAGGATATAATGCTTTAAACCTGGATTGGTTCTATTACGCAGCAGTTTTTGTAGGGTTTCCTGAATATTTTGGTCAATTCGGATCTATTTGATTTGTTGATTTAATATTTTAAAATCTAAGGACCATCTCCTTTGAAGCATCTGGACTATTTCCTTCATTTTGCGTTTTGTACGGCCCCGGCACGGGGTAGGAATGTCCAGTTTTTAAACAATATTTCTGTTCCCATTTCTTTCTTCTGTGGGTTTCTTTGTTTGTTTGTTTGGGGTTTTACATCTCTTTCAACATTATTTCAGTCATTTTGTGATGAGACCTATTTGTAGCAGATATAGTGCTGCCTCACTAAATTGTCATGTCGCAGGTCCTTGACATGACAACCCACCCGGTCACAGATTTACAAGGACAACGGGTTAACCCTTAGGCACGGGCCTCAGCTCATATGGGAAATTGTATCATGAGTTTAATCTCGGCACGGCCGTGGATGGAACCAACAACCACAGAGGAACTGGTGCTAATAATCTGGCGCTCTAATCAACTGCGACACTGCCTGTGGCCTTCTTTTTTGGGTAACGGGATTCTTTTCAGTGTAAACATAGGATAGATACCTTAATTTTTGTTGAGTTCTTGGCTATCTTTACATCCATTTCTTATTTGAGTATTTGTATTGTCCATATCAGGCTTTCCAGCCCATTTGGGTGGATGAAGCTTAAACAAGAAACATTTTTCTTTATAGAAAAACATTTATTTTGTTTTTCACTTTTTTGCATTTCTTTGTCTATTTTTCATGATGAGCACAGTTCATTGCATTTTAATAGTGTAGGTTGTTCTTAGCCATTCAGTGGGTTGGTTCCTCCACTTGGATCCTCAACAGTTTGTTGAGGATGTTCATATAATTTGGGGGTGAGAGGGTGTGTCTCTTAACATCTGCAAGATCCCCTGTCTCTTCTTCTTCAAAGGTTTTGTCTAAAAAGTATGAAGTGATTATTTTCTATGATTATTTAGACTGTTGGGTCTAAAATGTTTTGAACTCACAGAGTAATTTTGTCACAGTACTGAGTTCAGGGGTAGGTTGAAAAAATGAGAAAGATTCTTACTATCATTCACTTGATTGGTGGTGTCCTCTTGCTTGAGGTCCTTTGCTGGTAGACTGTGCTTTGGGTCTATTGAGGACTCCGCAGTCCAAGACAAACTAATGTTGTTGTCCGACATTAGGGAGCGCATTTGGTCCCTCTTGATGTGGCGACAGAGGTTGTGAGATAATATCCAAAAGTAAAAAATATCTAAATCTGAAGTCAAATATTCATATCAAATGTTCATGTCATCATGTCACTGATTGAAGTAAATACTGCATGCATAATCTGATGCATCGATAAACAACATATCTGCTGTCACAGGGTTGAACTCCAACGAAAACATTCTCATTCTATTGTGGCTGTGTATGCAATGCTGCCACCAACGGATGTCCAACTTGGCTTGAGGTGAGATTGTTATTCTGTGATGTAGTTTTTGAGCCCATTTGGTTAGACGTATGAGTCTACATGTGAAGATTGATCCATAACACAACACGTGGATGCAAAAGGGACAGTAATTCTATTTTTTGGTGCAATTTGGACGTGTCAACCATTTGCCTGTGAGTGTCCATATTTCTGCTAGACAAGGCTCGCCCATGAATAAAGTCTGTGCAGGTATGTTGATATCAATGCCCAAGAATTCGATCACTTGATTTAGCAACATTGTCTTGGAGGGTTGTATGGTGAAACCAGATTCCATGCAAGTAGTGAGCAAGATGTCAAGACTCCCTTGAGACAACTCAGGGGATTCCCCAAGGGTGATGATGTCATCAAGGTAATGGAACGTGTCAAGAAGAGCCCCCCCTCTTCTTTATGTATTCTAGACCATCTGCAAAAATCGTTAAATATTTTTGGTGCTTAACGGAGTCCGAACGGCAGCACAGGCATTTGATAATACAGACCTTCCCATTGGATTTTCAATAGTGGCTGGTCAAGGGGATGGACAAAGACTGACTGGAATGTTGAAGAGAGGTCACACTTCGCTGCCCATGGTGAGTGATTCTTCTTAATGAGTGACACTGCATCCATCACTGTAGTGTACTTTAGAGAGCACTGATCCAGGTCTTGCCGGAGTTCACAGAGTTTGAATGAGGTCAAGACAGGTCATGTAAGACTCACGTCTTACTGGTGCCTTGTTTGCAGAAGGCTCCCAGAGTGGAGGTCGTCTTCACAAAGTGGACCTCTTACCCTATCAAGTTCTTATGAATGAACTTGTGAGGTTCCACGTGTGGTTGTTAACAAATCCAGAGGGATGGAGGCGAACCTCACCTGATGTTTGGTGTCAAGCGCGGCCACTGCAGTCCAGACATATTATTGTGCGGATGGACCCCATGGACCTTTATGAGCAACTGTTGATACGCATTCCTGGCTTCTAGCCACAACATGATGTCCGTAATTTGCTGCTTCTGTCGACGGGGACGATATCTGAACGAACCATCAACGTCTAAATAACTTTGCATCACTCCATGTTCATCAGACTGGATATTGAGATTCACCAGAAAATCCTCCAATTGCACAAAATCCCCCTTGAGGGCTGCCCTCAGGGGTTTTTTTTGTCGGGATGTTGGCCACCTTGCACAATGGTTTAAGATCCGCTAAGGTATCTGTATTCTGAGTGCAACCGTCGACAGAAGCAGCAAATTACGGGCATCATGTTGTGCCTAGAAGCCAGGAATGCGTATCCACTGCTGCCTGTCCAGTTGTAGGCAGGCTTGCTGGGATGGTTGCTGCTCGCTGTGCTGGTTGCTGTACCGGTTGGATGCCTTGGAGGCTGTCTACCCAGTACCTGGCTTGCTCCACTGCAATCACCTGGATCTGTGCTTGCATGTCCTTCAATGCTGAGAGGATGGCGTTCTGAGTGTCTGAAGCGCTGGTCGAGGCATGGCAAGGAGAGGACGCCCGGGACCCCAAGGTCGGGTGTGGAGCTAGACTCGTGGGCATATGAGAGATGGACCCAACCTTCTGCTGGTCTGCTGGGGTCGGCCTGCGTGAATGAATCTCCTGGATCTCTATCCTCGTCAGCCTATATTCTCAAGACCTCGGCTATCCAAAGTGGGTGATTCACATACTTTTTCTTGCCATAAGGGCCAGGGTGCCCTTTTATATGGCGATGACAGTGGGTGCATGTCTTTTCTGCCGTGATGAATGGACGAGGCTTGTTGGATGACTGAGGCCACTGTGCTGCTAGGGCGACACCCAGCCAGTACACAGATAAAATGTGTTTTTTTACAATTAATACTTCATGAACAGGTTACAACTCATGTTAAATCTGTCTTTCCCTGATAAAACGTTGATGCTAAAGTTCATTGTAAAATAAAATTCGTACAAAACCATTAATTCATAGAAAGGTGAGTTGAAACCCATACAAGTCTTAATATGTCTGACACCATCCAGAACAGAAATTTGAATTAATGTTGCTGACCTGTTGCTGACCAGTGGCCAGGTGAGTTAATTGAAAGAGTTAAGCTGACCCCCTGGTGGGGTTGAAACAGAGACTTGTTCCACTGTTCTCATTTAACTTAAAACCCTTCTAACCTGTCCTTTATATGTAAATTTTATATACATCATTTAAAATTAAAAATGTCTGGTGACTTGATAATTGTTACTTTTCAACTACTGGGGAGTTTAGCAAATGAATATGATTTTCACATTAATTATGAACCTTTATTGATAATGTTGAAACCAAACACTGCATCCAAATTGAAAACTCCGCCCCCAGATCAAATCATCATCCCTCTTTTATTTACACAGCCCCTAGAGAGAGGACATTTTAGATTATGTTGTAATTATAATGTTGGCAACATTATTAAGTATTGATGTTGTCATGAACATAGATGGTTGACCTTGGTATAGGTCAAACATTTAAGCCTGGTACTTTTGATAATTCTGATAATTTCCTTCTGAAACTTAGATGGTAAAGTGATATGCATATGAATAATACCTTTACAACATAGGTTGATGAAAACATAACATTATGAAAAGCTTTGCAAGATCTTTATGTAAGTATAGTAGATAATGCTGAATCTATTATAATATTCTAGTATGAATGCAGAGATAATACATCAAATCACTTATTGAAGGTAAAGCAATCAACCTCTTTTTACTATTAATTGGTGAATTCATTATATCTGTGATTTTACAATAGAAATCTTTGCTTGTCAATTCATTTTAAGGTGATTAGATTTTATTTATCCCTTTATATCCGAGATTTTACATGTATATATATATATATATATATATATATATGGGACCGTGCATTCTATCATCAAACTAGGTTCATACTGATGTTGGTGACAAATGGCTTATGCCTAACTTTTGAAAGGCGGTTAGGCATATTGTGACATATATCAGACTAACACAAGCAAAGCTGTGAGAAAATGTATTTCTTGGAATTAGCTAGGTTTTGTTCTGTTGAATCATAAAGGTCTCTTAAGTCATTTGATTTAATAAATGATATTCTTAGATTCTTGATCCTGTTGAACTCACAGGAATTGGTTTAAAAACATCATACATATCTGCTAGAAATTCAAACAATAATTTATGATATATAACAATAATACATATATATATATATATATATATATATATATATATATATATATATATATATATATATATATATATATATATATATATATATATATATATATATATATATATATATATTAAAGCAAGACGACTCGGTATATATAAAGTTGCATATAAATGATTTATTTGCAAAACCTACTTACAAATAAATCTGCCTACCACCAAACCACCAAACATTCTGGAGGAATGTTGACTGTGCTGCTGCAATTGGATCCACTGTAACAATTGCAGCAGTCAACATACCTCGGGACATAGTATAAACAATCAAATCAATTATAATAACAATACATAAATAAACACATATATACAGGCTGACAACAGGATCCACTCTAACAGTTGTCAGCTGGCTTGGCCATTATCCCATAGACAAATGGATAGGCATTTGACTAAGGCCAAGGTTAAGAGGAGATAAGCCTTTTTGCTAGGTTGATCTCCTGGTCTGGGGTTGTGTGTATGTAACCCAGGTATGCCTGGGATTTCCAACCACCTAGTGCTGCCACCTCAGGGGCACTCCAGGCGTTGGAGTTAGCCTGCGTAGCAGCCCCACTCCTCAAGCTGTGACTGGTGTAGTCACTAGGGGGTAAACCTAGCTGATTTGCTAGGTTATGAATTGTCCTGTTAAAAGCAAACTTGGGAACTGGGGACCCATCCCTGTAGGCAAATAGGGGGGGCCTGAGGGTTGATGGGGGCTACGCTGGCACGGATAGCCAGGTAGTCCCAGACCCTACAGAGATGAGCAGCCGATCTTCTTAGCCGATCTTCTTAGTGAATCCCTTGGACAAGGTTTTTGAGCGAGCTACCACAAGCTTCAGGTACCTGGAGCCCTTGGAGAGACGGAAGGTTAGCTGGGAGACCATAGGGGGAGCCACAAGCCATGCCTTACCACTAGGTTGGACTACCCCAAAGTATTCCGCTCCCCTCAGGCAGCCAAAATAACCCAAAGCGAGAGCAGCTCGCCACAGAGAGCCCATGTAGTCACTAGGTAGAAGATCGTACATGGCACATAGTAAGTTAAAGTCGATGGGGCTTTTCTTTGGCCGAGCTGGGGACATATGTGAGATGGCTTTTAAAGCGAGCCCGACCAAAGGGGTATTGGTTGGGGGGACTGGGTACCCGTGGATAATGTGCAGGGACTTGATTGCAGATAGGTACACACTACAAGTTGCTGGAGCTACCGGGGGACCCTGCTTACCTGAGCTGCTAAGGTGTGCTAAGTATCTTAAAATGGTTTCCTCACTAGCCGGTAGTGGGGAAAAGCTAAATGTTCCACAGAAGCGAAGAAACTGTGTCTGGGCTGAGCTGTAGGTTTTCCTGGTAT
This sequence comes from Amphiduros pacificus, assembly GCA_949316495.1. Classification (NCBI taxonomy): domain Eukaryota; kingdom Metazoa; phylum Annelida; class Polychaeta; order Phyllodocida; family Hesionidae; genus Amphiduros; species Amphiduros pacificus. Next base: position 15,432,958 of record OX439011.1, on the reverse strand, counting down.
TGGCTAGCAGGCCGTCCTGCACCAATCTGGCGACCGTCGCATCCAAGCCTACAAAGCCCAGAGAGGGTTAGCCATGTTGGAGCAAGCTAGTACATAAAAACAAGACGTTATTCAAACACTGGACGTTGCACAAACGTGTGACGTTATGCAAACGTGTGACGTTATACAAACGTTGTTACAAATTTCAAATTACAAGGCAATCATTAGGATGATATATTCACTATATAATTTATATAAACAGAAAATGGCATAAATTTAATTTATACATGATACATTGTAATTTTGATGGTTTTTACAGGTTTCATCAACATAGCTTTATAATAACAGATTTATACATAGTAGATATACAATAGTTATTGATTAGAAGTCATACATGATGGGCATGGCTATTGTCATGCCCATCATTGTCGGGGGTGAGATGTCTAAACCTGGGCATGTCAAGCCAACTTAAGGCATCAGCTGATGCATTGTAATATGTCCCAATGTGAATGGCTTTATAGTCGATGCTGAATATACTTGTATACAAGTAAAGTGATCTCACTAGGTTCATGAGGTCAGGATCCTTGGATTTGGCATTGTTGATGCCATAACATACTGCCATGTTGTCAATATTCATGGCAACCTTGCAGTTCGCGAGTCTGCAGCCATAGGTGGCGATTGCCATAACAACAGCTGCAAGTTCTCTCCATGCTATAGTCATTTCACACATCCATTTGTTCTCACCTGTGAACTCAACCATGGTCCATGAGTCCCTGTATGAGATACCTATTCCAACATCTGATGCATCTGTAAACAAGATTTCTGCCGAGGACATGCACCATTCGGTTGGGAACCAGCATACCCCATTATGTAAGGATAGGCATTGTCTCCACCATTCCATGTCCCTCCTGGCTTCACGAGTCAATCTTATCCTATGGTGTAAGTGAGTGGCTCGCTTTGCCAAATGCATGAGACGGCGGGTAAAGAGAATGCCGTCCTGTACTACTTTTGAACAAAAAATGAGTTTTCCAGTTAGTGATAACAGCTCTCGCTTTGTGACATACTGCCTGTTATAGAGTGTCTCTAGGTCACACTGAATATCCTCTATGCGTTCATCAGAGATACTGAGTTGTTGTTTAACTGTGTCAATAACTATCCCAAAAAACTCAAGTCTTTGTGAGGGACCTACAGTTTTTTCTTCCTGTATCTGAAACCCTGCTTCCTTGCAAGTCCTAACTATTGTGTCAAGTGAGTTCTTACATCCAACTATAGAGGGCGACACCGTCAGGATTTCATCCAAATAATGGATGCTGTCAGCAGCACCTTTATTTTTATACATGTATTCTAATCCTATGGCAAAGTCATCAAAAAGTCTTGGTCCGCTGGTCAGACCAAATGGTAAACAAGACATTTGGTAATACTTTTCACTCCCGATGGAGTCAGGCCATGCAAATCCTAGCAAGTGCCTGTCACCAGGGGACACTTTAACACTCTGAAAAGCTGCTGCTAGGTCAGTTTTTCCCATCCAGGGGGAGTCGTAGTTTTGAATAATCCTGACTGCATCAAGCCTTGTGGCATATTTGAGTGAGTAAAGCTCGCTATTAATCCCGTCATTTACCGAATTACCTGGAGGCCAGGACAAATCATGAATGACTCTCGCTTTGGTCAACTTCTTTTTAAGAAAATCCCCTAGTGGGGAAACCCTAAAGTTAGGAGGGGGGTTATCCAAAGGTCCCTCAATCCTACCTAATTCAAGGTTTTTCTTAACAAAGTCATTTAATGACCATGGTGTATAGAGCTTGACGGCCAGTTTTTAGATTTGACAGAACATGTGTCGTCCCCTGTAAATCCTATTTTGACCCCATTTAATGCCCTGTTATACAGCTTGTCGGCAAATTCACGATCTGGGTAGTCAATTAAGCCATGTTTTCAGTATTCAGGTGACAGAAATGTGTTTGACGATGAGGCACACTTTCCTTGTTTAATACATAACTCGAATGGTAATGGTCCATTACATTGTCTGCAAATGTGTTGTCTACGACAGTTTTTGAAAGTGCATTTGAGAAGGTTAAAGTTTTTGCAGACTTCCCCACTCGGTGCTTGCTTTGGTTTTTGTCCAGTTTCCCGCTCCGCCTGCCCCTGTGGCGACAACGCCGTGGCGGGAAAGGGGCAGTCAGAGGTGCGAAAGTGATAATAGCTCTTACATCACAGACACCTTGGGGAGTTCGCTTTGACTGCTGTAGCATCGAGTATAGCAAACACTAAGTGGGGGTCTACCCTGGCAAAGTCCACAGATGCCCTTGAAAGGGCCATTCTACGCCGCATGTCTAATATAGCGATGTTTGACCACGTGTATCTAGAGTCCCAGTCAATTATTAGTGCTTTATAATCTGACATTGTATCATACAGATAAAGTCCATGAGCGTGAACCATAATCCTCTCATAACAAGCCCATGCTTCCAACCAGGTTTTCAAATCATATACCTTCCTGCGCTGTGACCTGCGCTTGTATTTAATGTCTCCTGCGCTATCTATATATGATTGTACATCTAGTGAGCTATCATTGTCTATGACCATGTTATGAAGAAAGTCTTGAATCTTAACGTACTCACCAAGTACAGCACTTTTTATGGTCTTATCGGATATGGTCTTGTCCCGGCAGAGGCTGCTCCAGTCTGTGTCATGTGGGACATACACCCAACCGGGAAGGGCCGACATGGCCCTTCATGGGTTCACCGCAAGCCCGGCATCGGTGCTGGGTGGTCTGCTTCAGCATAGGTCCCTGAAACGTTCCTGAGGTCTGTACCGACGTGGATGGAGTCCTGGAAACGTTCAGGAGAGACTAAGAGGGCGAGCCAGGGGAATGCAGCATCTTTTATAGGTGCGCTTGCTTTGAAATTGCAATTAGCTGGGCGGCTCGGCCTGACACTTGGAGTCACCCCCATACCTCGCTCCCTTTAAGCAACTTTATACCTATAAAGTCCTCATATATATATATATATATATATATATATATATATATATATATATATATATATATATATATATATATATATATATATATATATATATATATATATATATGAACTTGTATGAAAGAAAGGACCCCTCAGGTATATCTCTGGGAAGGTCAGGAATCCTTTTATGATTGTGATTGTATGAAAGAAAGGACCCCTCAGGTATATCTCTGGGAAGGTCAGGAATCCTTTTATGATTTTTGTATATTAACCCCTAACGGACGGGAAGGACGGCAACGTCCACCACAGGTAACGGATGGGAGGGACGTTGACGTCCCCATCGTTCTGGCTTGATGACGTAATTTGTAACATTCTGAGGGGCTGCAACTTGTTACAATTTAATCAGGCCACGGGCCGTGGCGCAGTTGGCTAGAGTGCCAGCTTATTAGCACCAGTTCCTCTGTGGTGATCCAAAGGTCGTGGGTTCGAACCCGGCCGTGCCGGGATTGAACTCATGAAACAATTTCCCACATGAGCTGAGGCCCGTGCCTAAAGGGTTAACCCGTTGTCCTTGTAAATCTGTGACCGGGTGAGTTGTCATGTCAAGGACCTGCGACATGACAATTCAGTGAGGCAGCACTATATCTGCTACCAGTAGGTCTCATCACGAAATGACTGAAATAATGTTGAAAGTGATGTAAAACCCCAAACAAACAAACAATGTAATCATGATAATGACGTCAGACTGACTGGATCATGAACTTTTGACCCCAGCACTTCATTAAGCAAATTAAGTAACCATGGTTATAAACTTTATAAATTTAGTATGTGGATACACTAGTCCAGACAAAAATTGGTTAGTCCAATTATTCATAGTTTTACAGTGACACATGAATATTTTTTTCCACAAAGAGAATATGAATAAAATATGAAATATAATGTGCGTACTAATATAATGAGTTTAATGGTTTTCATTTTTTTTGTAGGTCTTCTGATAATACTAGGACATCTGAGCAAATCTGCACTGTACACAAAACATTTCAAAACAGCATGTGGAGAAGACTATCTCTTCTCTCAGGTGGGGAGGTCTAAAATAGAGTGTTTTATAACATGTTCGTCACATCCAAACTGTGATACTGTCTCATTTGACCAACAGCATTCAATCTGTCAATTGTACAAGGGGGTAATAAGTTATTACAACTGTTCAAAGCCATGTTGTAATGGTTCTACATACTCAACATTAAAATGGTTAGGTGAGTAATTTATTGAATATTGATGATGCCAGTCAGGATCGAGCTCCCGCTTTTCCAGCCAAATGGAACGTTTGCTTTTAAACATGATCGTTACGTCATCTGTAGTATAATGGATTAGCGTCGGTACAAGGCTTTTCTTTTCAGCCAGTTTATATGAAAAAGACAAAAGGATTGTGAAATCTGTTCACACCAACTGATTTATTATTTGATTATTTACCCCTGTTTGACTTTTCAGAATTAAAAAGTCATTTAGGGCCAAAGAAGAGAACTTGACATATCGAACCTTACCTTGCTGGAGGCTGTCAATCAATACTGCTAAACTTTTGAAGCAAGCACATTTTGACAATTCTGATGATTGCAGGTGATAATATAGACTCTTATCTCTGTACACTGTGAATGTGTTAGTGGTGCAATGCGTAATTAAAAAGTGTAGCAGTGTTGAATGACAGCCTCCAGCAATGCAAGGTCTGATGTTTTTGTCCATTGGTTTCAATGGTACAGATGAGTTAAAGCTGTTTTCTGTAGCGTCCTCGCATATTTACAAACACTTAACAACCAAATTTTTGAATGGTATCTATGTAGTTCAAAACGAGGCAAAATGCAAAGGCAATATGCTGTTGAAGGGCGGCTCGATCCTGACTGATGCAGTTAACATAGGTCTGATTAAATGTAAAGCATTGTCATATATAATCAATTGTGTGGGAAAAAAACCCAGTCACACTTTGAAAAGCATAGGTCACAGTGACAAGGGTATGTCTGATCAACCCTCTCCATGATATTTCTATTCTTGTTAAAGAATGTTGTTAAAATAAATATATCTCTCTTTTATGGTTTTCGGTCTGACTCTGGCTCTGGCTCTACCTTACACTCTAGTTTTGGCTCTGGCTCATACTCTATCTCTGGCTTTTTCTATGGCTCTTTATCACAATTTGTTTCCAGCTCTTCCTCCACACTCTTGATTACTATCTTTGTTCTTCCTTATTTAGGTTTAATTATTATGCATTTATCAAACTTCAAATAGCCAATCATCAACATATTTAGATATACCAAATCTTAAATATTTGTTTACTATTATTTCACCAGGAAACAGAGACTGTTCAAAACGTCTCGAAGACAAGGACTATCATGGCACTGCTAACAGAACTGTTTCCGGTATCATATGTCAAAGATGGGATAGCATGACACCACATTATCATGGTCTTAACATTGATAATATTCCTGAGCAGACTTCGAGTGATGCTTCAAATTTTTGCAGAAACCCTGACAATGAGCCTGAGGGTCCCTGGTGTTTTACCACATCATCTGAAGTGCGCTGGGATTATTGTGGTATCCCTTTATGTGATGAAGAAAAATAACAGATATCATATATATATATATATATATATATATATATATATATATATATATATATATATATATATATATATATATATATATTTATCAATTTATATATTTATATATAGATGTAGTATATTCATATAGATATATACATATATATTTGTATATAGATTATATTGTATTAATGTTGTATGTATGTATAGATGTTATTGTTGTAACATTGGTACATGTAAGAACAAATAGTGATTGCTTCTATATTTACTGTACCCAATCCAAAAGGAATAATCTAGTATGCTTGGCTGCTTACATTTGAATACATGATAGTTCTCAAATTATCATTTGTTTTAAATTAATAAAGTTAATGTCCCTCATCTCAATAACGCAATCTCTCATCTCATGACCTTTGTATTTTCCAGTTTTTAGTACAGTAGGTAATATTACTGCTCTGGATTGAGCTAGCAGATTGTTTCTATACAATTTGCAATGCTTAATATAATCCTTTGTTATAGATATCTTTGAGAGTTATGTGTGTACTCAAATGTCTATCATTGTCTCAAAATCTATTCCAATATGTCCTTTAAAATGTCCTTTAGATCTAGACTGAGCACATATATAGCCCATGTCTTCAGTCAATGCCATATCTGAGCAAGTCCCAGTATATGACAATGGCCTTCTTGCTGGTCTTCTAGCAACTGACTTTTAAAAACTACCTCCAGTTCTCTGGAGCCTGGGAAGTAAAGAATTTCCATCATATTCTGAAATAAAATTAAATTGCATTGGCTTCTGATTTATAAAGAAATATCAATTTCAAAATCCTTCTTCTCAGCAAATGGTAAGGTCCCACTATCATGATCTCACATGATCTACTCTCTTGTGGAAGACTGGACCTTTTGTTTCCCTTATCAAATCTGAAAAAATGTAGGGGATGGGCCCTTCTTGGCCTTTGCTCCTTAACTCTGGAATGACCTCTCTTTAGATATTATAAGAAATAGTGGAAATAGTGTCTGGGCAGATGTTCTACAGAATTGCATGATGACACTATTTTGAAATGTGGTGTGAACAAACAATGGAACCAGTGTAAATTATATTATCATCATTATTATTACAAAAAATTATTACAATCAACACCATCAGAGCTGTGGTTGTGCTGGAAATGAAGCCCAGAAAAAAGAATTGTTACAGTAGCCCTTTGGCCAAGCATGGTTTGACCAGGAGGCGGATTCTAGAATTCACCTTATTTAAGGCCCGTTTTAGCGACGCCTGGATTCATTATCCCAGCCAATTGTTTTCTTATGTACCCTGACAACAAAGGACCCAACCCTTCATGTGTCAATTCTTACACATATCCAGTGACAACAATGGTCAGGTCTCAGATGTATTGTGGTTAATGAATCTGGGTCATCCGGTTAGATAATAATAATTATCAATAATATGAATAGGAATGATAGAGTCATTAATTAACTCATATGCAGCTTCCGCTGCACCATCCGGTTAGATAATAATAATTATCAATAATATGAATAGAAATGATAGAGTCATTAATTAACTCATATGCAGCATCCGCTGCACCAATCAGCTTGATCTTGGGCACATTTGAAAGAAAAAGTTGAGATATTAAGAAAGGCGGAAGGGACATAGCATACATTCCTTTTATTATAAGTCAAAATAGCCAAAAACTGGTATTTCAAGCAGTACAGAGGGAGGAACTTACATGATCACATCAACATAATTTATGATGTTACCATGACGTCACTATGTTGACACTTGTCTGATGTCACTATGACAACATTTTCCTGTCTGACGTCACTATGATGACACATTCCTGTATGACGTCATCATGTTTATCTTACTTGCAATGTCAAGAAGACTTCACTCCAGGTTAAATCATCTTTCTACTCCAATTATTGCCGAAACTGTGGTCATTTGTATCTATGATATTCAGTGGAAAGACATCACTCGTTCCGTGAAAACTAATAAACACTTATAACGTTTTGAAAAGCAGTGGGAATACAAGATAACGTGTGAGAGACAATACTCAGCTCAATTGCAATTAGTACAGGCAAGGCTTGCTTGATGTTTGACAGTGTTAAAAATGTCCGAGTTTCATCTGCCGGTTTCGGACAGTTGCCGGTCACTGTACACTAATTAAAATGGATGTATCCCTTTTACCCTGTCAAACTTTCACATATGCTTCTTTGTCAATATATGGTCACTATTTCGCTTTGTCAATATATGGTCACTGTTTCACTTTGTCAATATATGGTCATTATTTCACTTTGTCAATTGCAATATATGATAAGTATTTCACTTTGTCAATATATGGTCACTAATTCATTATGATGTTTCTTTTTATATTATTGTCGGTTCACTTAATAATAATAATAATAATAATAATAATAATAATAATAATAATAATAATAATAATAATAATAATAATAATAATAATAATAATAATAATAATAATAATAATAATAATAATAATAATAATAATAATAATAATAATAATAATAATAATAATAATAATAATAATAATAATAATAATAATAATAATAATAATAATAATAATAATAATAATAATAATAATAATAATAATAATAATAATAATAATAATAATAATAATAATAATAATAATAATAATTATATATATAGCGCTGATACCAGACGAGTCTGTTCATAGCGCTTCAGTCAGGACATGTTTTTTATAGAGGTGAGTCTTCAATCCACTCTTAAAGCCTGTAAGAGAGGTAATAGTCCTAATCCTATTAGGCAAATCATTCCATAGTCTGGGACCTATAGAAGAGAAAGCCCTATCACCTATTGTCTTTAGGCGCGTTTGGGGAATAGATAGGTATGAGCCATCATTTGATCTAAGGTCCCTAGTACCATGTTTGATATGTAAGAGGTCTCGCAGGTAGGGAGGGGCCTTACCATTCAATGCTTTCCAGGTAGTGAGTAGAATCTTGAACTTTATTCTTGCATGCACTGGAAGCCAGTGTAGTTCCTTTAGCTTATCTGATATATGATAAAATTTCCGAATTTTTTCTTAGTTCTGTACGTACTGCAGCTTCTTTAATTCCGTTTGAGGAAGTCCAGCAAGAATTCCGTTTCCATAGTCCAGTGTTGAAGTAACAAAGGCATGGGTAAGTGTTTTGGCAGTTTTTTCATCCAGACATTGCCTTATAGCTGCGATATTCCTGATATGGTAATAACCTATCTTACACATTCTTTTAACTTGTGCTTTCATATCCAGACTAAAGTCTAGCGTAATTCCAAGGTCTACCACGGTACTGCTAGGTGTGATATTAGCATCACGTACTCTATTTTTCTCAGTTTTTTTAGATTAATTATATTTGTTTGAGCATACTAGCATTTCCGTTTTTCCGTCATTTATTTTTATTTTATTTTGAATTAAGAAGGTTCTAACTTCATTTACACATTTTTCCAGTTTATTTTTGCTTAGTATTGCATGTGTATCAGAGGTGCAGTCTATGGGGATGTAGATCTGTGTATCATCCGCATAGATATGGTAGTCTAGTCCATATTTTTTTAGGATTTCTGAGAGTGGTGACATATAGATCGTGAAAAGGATTGGTCCTAGGATGATCCTTGTGGAACTCCATATTTGATCTGTATATGGTCGGATCTATGATTACCCACCTTGACACATTGTTTCCTATTTTGAAGGTAAGATTTGATCCAAGATAGGGCATTTCCTCTTATTGTACATCAAGCATCTAATCGGTTAGGTAGAATTTTGTGGTCAATGGTGTCAAACGCCGCTGATAGGTCAAGCAATAATAAGATTACTGAGTTTTTCTTATCTAGTTCCATTAGGATGTCATTGTGTATTCTGAGTAGTGCTGTCTCAGTACTATGGTGTTCCTTATATGCAGATTGGAAAGATAATTAACCTTTATCTGAGTTCAGGGACTTTCATCCGACCCCTTATTAATAAATAGTGTCCAATGGTTTATGCCTAACTTCCAAGAAAGGTAACATTGGACACGAAATAATTATACGTTTAATGAGTGAGCAATACTAGAATATGTGTCGACCTGACTCAAATAACCACACTTAATTAATCATGGAAGGTCTATCCATGCAGGTGCAGACTGAAAACTTCAAATGAAATCGGTTTTTAACGGGGTTTCTCATTCATAAACATCGAATAACATCGAATAATAAGCATTCTGCCACTAAATGAGATTTGCTTCAAGACCTTGTTTTATAATGACAATGATGTTGTTACGACCCTTTCAGCAACGATGGTCATATCAAAAACATATTTTGAAACCAAAGACATTATAGAAGGGCAGGTCTCAAAATCTGAAATGCTTTTGATATTTAGGATACTGACTGACTCAGATATTTAGAATACTGACTGACGCAGAACGTTTGGAAGTTTGGAATCAGTGACAAATATTTTGACTTTTATAATTCTTTATAATTCTTTTAGGATATATCAGGTAAGATAGAAGCCTGTTACCGGGACTCAATGTCCTACTCTTTTTGAAGAGTGATTGGGTAGCTTTCTTTTGTATTATCAATAGAAATGATAACACAGGCCAAGGCTTTTGATAATTAGTCATGGAACACTGGCTGGAATGGGAACAACTCTGTAGCAGATATCCACCTTTTCCAGCTGTGTAAAGAACTTATCAACCCTGAACCATTAGCATGGGAGACAGACGCCTGGCAAACTGATCCATGTCCCATGTAATCCCTCCTCCAGATAGGCACCAAAGTACGTACGTGGTTAAACCTCTTTATATGAGAATCTGTCATCTCATTTCGAAGTGGAGACCAAGGTAAAGCATGCAATGAAAAAGGGGCTTATCCAAATATCAAATATCGAAGTTACAATAAAAAAGGGCCTTATCCAAATATTGTATATCGAAGTTACTATAAAAAAGGGCTTATCCAAATATCAAATATCGAAGTTACTATAAAAGAGGGACTAATCCAATATCATATATCGAAGTTACTATAAAAAGGGCTTATCCGAATATTAAATATCGGAGTTACAATAAAAAGGGGGCTTATCTAAATATTAAATATCAAAGTTACAATAAAAAGGGGGCTTATCCAAATATTAAATATCGAAATTACAATAAAAAGGGGCCAATTCAAGTATCAAATGTAAAATTTCATACTGAATTTGGTGAAATATATGTTAGCACAGTTTGTATAACGTAGGATCTGTACCTTTGATGGTTAAATAAATGGAGGACGGGAGGTGGTGGGTTCCACTCCCACTGCCGAGTGTCGACCTGATATAGGCATAGTTGCTGAAAGAGTCACAATTTCACAGTACATTATGGTTTCTTGTTTAAAAAAAAATCTTGTTCAATATTCTCCGGTACAATACAAAACATATTTTAATGTAATATGATGATAACCAAATCTACATTTGGAATGTCCCCACCAATGTCTCAATATCAAATAGATTGGACTTTAAGTTTACTTTTCCAATGTTCGTATATCTCTGCCAATTCTAATTCAAATCACAAGAAAATGTGAAGTGTGTGTGTGGATTAATATAGCTATTATACGTTTACAAGATTGTAACTATCTTATTTCACATAACATGTCACAAGTCGCCAAATATTTTGATCTCCTAAGAGAAACAATAACAAGAAAAACACAAGATCTCACAACAGCCTTGCCACCTTTAACATTTACAGAAGACAGTATCCTGCCAGGTGAAACCAACATTCAATATGCGAGTACTGCAAAGCGTGGAGTGGCGTGCATTTGTCTGAGAAAAGTGCCCACCATTTACCATATTGAGGACGTCAGAAGAGTTTGGTAAATGGTGAAAAGTTTGGAGGAGTACTAAACGGTTGTACATTGCAGTGACACTCATTGAAGATACAATCGTTAGTTGACGTGAATTTGAATCAATTATATCTCACATTTTAGCTGCGTTGCAAAGGATCTAATTAGCTATTTTGTCATCACACTTTGGATTATTGTCTGCGTGATTGACAGTTACATTAGAAAGGGGAGGGGCTCATAGTTGGTTAAGAGAATCTTGTATTTCTAAGATTAAACATATATATTCTGTAAGGAAGAAAACATTTCCGCATCAAGCAACAAGAGAAACAAATAGATTTGGGATGAAAACTTTATCAAAATCGGTTAATCCAATAAGATAGAATCCTCATTACATATATTTGCATATATTTGCATACATTAAGAATGACTATAACATCTTCCATCTTCTACACAATCAATCATTACCATGGCTAGATCATCCAGCATGGGTCCCTTCCTGATGCTTCTAATCTTTATATATGTAACATCAGGGGGAAATATTCAGGGTGTGACAAAGAATAATACCCTGACATTAGGTTACCTTGTTCCCTGGGAGCAGGGATGGGAAATAGGCCCAGTCATTGGCTCTGCTATCATTCCGGCCATACAGGAAGTAAGAAAAAGACAATTGTTGCCTGGATATGAAATAGAATGGATTCTGAGAGATGACTATTGTGAACCACAACATGGAATGCAGGTAAGAAACCCTCAAGGTGTGAATCATATACAAGCTGATGCTGAAAACCACACAAATAAATTCAGGTCAGGGACACTTCAAGGTGTAGGCCACATCATAAAATGAAAGTCGTTTACACCCCAAAGTGTAAAACACATAAAAGTTCCGGTTATTTCTAAATGTTATTTTGTCTTTAATATAAATCGAATGAATAAATAATGCAGAAGTGGGTATGGTCATACTGCTTTGTGAATTGTCGTTAAAGAGGGGATTTATTAAACGTATCAAACCTAACAAGGTAGTTGTTGTACAATGTGGTTTATGTACAACCTTTCCACATATTCATAAGTTTGTATTCACCTATCTATGTCACAGGCCGTGAGGCAGTTGGTTAGAGCTTGGAGTAATAATATTACTCCAAGGTTAGAGTGAAAGCTCACCAGCACTAGTTCCTCTGTGGTGATCCAATTGTTGTGGGTTCGACCCCCCAGATTGAATTCATAACACAATGTGTCATCTGAGCTGAGACCCGTGCCATAAAGGGTTACCCATTGCCCCTGTAAAACTGGGTGGTTTGTCTTTTCTGCGACATGACAATTCACTGAGGCAGCCCTATATCAATAAGTAGGCCTTGTTCTTGGAGATAAATAATGATGAAAGTGAACTAAAAACCCAAATAAACATCGCAAACAAACTTTTCCAACTTCCCATGCATTGGTAGTTTTTTTACGCTTCAGACATTGGTAGACGTTTACCTGTCTCAGGCATTGGTAGATGTTTACCTGTCTCAGGCATTGGTAGTTGTTTACCTGTCTCAGGCATTGGTAGATGTTTACCTGTCTCAGGCATTGGTAGATGTTTACCTGTCTCAGGCATTGGTAGATGTTTACCTGTCTCAGGCATTGGTAGATGTTTACCTGTCTCAGGCATTGGTAGATGTTTACCTGTCTCAGGCATTGGTAGATGTTTACCTGTCTCAGGCATTGGTAGATGTTTACCTGTCTCAGGCATTGGTAGATGTTTACCTGTCTAAGGCATTGGTAGTTGTTTACCTGTCTCAGGCATTGGTAGATGTTTACCTGTCTCAGGCATTGGTAGATGTTTACCTGTCTCAGGCATTGGTAGATGTTTACCTGTCTCAGGCATTGGTAGATGTTTACCTGTCTCAGGCATTGGTAGATGTTTACCTGTCTCAGGCATTGGTAGATGTTTACCTGTCTCAGGCATTGGTAGTTGTTTACCTGTCTCAGACATCGGTAGGTTTTACCTGTCTCAGGCATCGGTAGATGTTTACCTGTCTCAGGCATTGGTAGATGTTTACCTGTCTCAGGCATTGGTAGGTTTTGCCTGTCTCAGGCATTGGTAGATGTTTACCTGTCTCAGGCATTGGTAGATGTTTACCTGTCTCAGGCATTGGTAGATGTTTACCTGTCTCAGGCATTGGTAGATGTTTACCTGTCTCAGGCATTGGTAGATGTTTACCTGTCTCAGGCATTGGTAGATGTTTACCTGTCTCAGGCATTGGTAGTTGTTTACCTGTCTCAGGCATTGGTAGATGTTTACCTGTCTCAGGCATTGGTAGATGTTTACCTGTCTCAGACATTGGTAGGTTTTACCTGTCTCAGGCATCATTAGATGTTTACCCGTCTCAGGCATTGGTAGATGTTTACCTGTCTCAGGCATTGGTAGGTTTTGCCTGTCTCAGGCATTGGTAGATGTTTACCTGTCTCAGGCATTGGTAGATGTTTACCTGTCTCAGGCATTGGTAGTTGTTTACCTGTCTCAGGCCTTGATAGATGTTTACCTGTCTCAGGCATTGGTAGATGTTTACCTGTCTCAGGCATCGGTAGATGTTTACCTGTCTCAGGCATCGGTAGATGTTTACCTGTCTCAGGCCTTGGTAGATGTTTACCTGTCTCAGGCCTTGATAGATGTTTACCTGTCTCAGGCATTGGTAGATGTTTACCTGTCTCAGGCATTGGTAGATGTTTACCTGTCTCAGGCATTGGTAGATGTTTACCTGTCTCAGGCATTGGTAGAGGTTTACCTGTCTCAGGCATTGGTAGATGTTTACCTGTCTCAGGCATTGGTAGTTGTTTACCTGTCTCAGGCATTGGTAGATGTTTACCTGTCTCAGGCATTGGTAGATGTTTACCTGTCTCAGGCATTGGTAGATGTTTACCTGTCTCAGGCATTGGTAGATGTTTACCTGTCTCAGGCATTGGTAGATGTTTACCTGTCTCAGGCATTGGTAGTTGTTTACCTGTCTCAGACATTGGTAGGTTTTACCTGTCTCAAGCATCGGTAGATGTTTACCTGTCTCAGGCATTGGTAGATGTTTACCTGTCTCAGGCATTGGTAGGTTTTGCCTGTCTCAGGCATTGGTAGATGTTTACCTGTCTCAGGCATTGGTAGATGTTTACCTGTCTCAGGCATTGGTAGATGTTTACCTGTCTCAGGCATTGGTAGATGTTTACCTGTCTCAGGCATTGGTAGATGTTTACCTGTCTCAGGCATTGGTAGATGTTTACCTGTCTCAGGCATTGGTAGATGTTTACCTGTCTCAGGCATTGGTAGATGTTTACCTGTCTCAGGCATTGGTAGATGTTTACCTGTCTCAGGCATTGGTAGATGTTTACCTGTCTCAGGCATTGGTAGGTTTTACCTGTCTCAGGCATTGGTAGATGTTTATCTGTCTCAGGCATTGGTAGGTTTTACCTGTCTCGGGCATTGGTAGATGTTTACCTGTCTCAGGCATTGGTAGATGTTTACCTGTCTCAGGCATTAATAGATGTTTACCTGTCTCAGGCATTGGTAGATGTTTACCTGTCTCAGGCATTGGTAGATGTTTACCTGTCTCAGGCATTGGTAGATGTTTACCTGTCTCAGGCATTTGTAGGTTTTGCCTGTCTCAGGCATTGGTAGATGTTTACCTGTCTCAGGCATCGGTAGATGTTTACCTGTCTCAGGCATTGGTAGGTTTTACCTGTCTCAGGCATTGGTAGGTTTTGCCTGTCTCAGGCATTGGTAGATGTTTACCTGTCTCAGGCATTGGTAGATGTTTACCTGTCTCAGACATTGGTTGATTTTTTTACCTTACTGAGCAATCTGGCAGACAAGGCATTGCCCCATCCCCAGACATACATAGCATGAATGGAAATCCAAGACTTTTTCCCACTTCAAATCAGTGCTTGCTTGTGGAGACCTAACCTTAGTTTTTTTATAATATCAAAATTAATTTTCATTGGTATAGTTAATGAATAAGAATAAATTAGATAATTATAGAAAAATATATATTGGAATTCTTTGTAGCCAGAATATTCTCACGATAAATATACTTGCAGGAGCATGACCTTGAAACAGCAAACATGATCAATAAGGAACAAGACCTTGAAACAGCAAACATGATCATTAAAGACTTCATTGGTATCGGCGTGGAGAGATTGACATAATGTAATGAATCCAACTCAAACAGTTAGATCCAGATAATTAAACACTTGGTTGACATGAATAACCACCAAGCAATCCGTTTCTTATATTGATAGCAGATCAAAAATTCACATTCCATCTTTTATGTGCCCCAATAGATGTTAATAGATCTCAAGAAATGTGATATAACTGATCGTGAAATGTTAAAAGGATTGCCAAATATACAGCTCCGAATCTAATTGACTGTTTGATATCAAATATAATGTTCAGTGTCTAATTTACCGTTCAGTACCTTATTTACTGCTTAGTACATAATTTACCGTTCAGTACCGAATTTACTGTTCAGTACATAATTTACCGTTCAGTACATAATTTACCGTTCAGTACCGAATTTACTGTTCAGTACATAATTTACCGTTCAGTACCAAATATACTGTTCAGTACCTTATTTACTGTTCAGTACCTTATTTACTGTTCAGTACCTAATTTACTGCTCAGTACCTAATTTACTGTTCAGTACCTAATTTACTGTTCAGTACCTAATATACTGTTCAGTACCTTATTTACTGTTCAGCACCTAATTTACTGTTCAGCACCTAATATACTGCTCAGTACCTAATTTACCGTTCAGTACCTAATTTACCGTTCAGTACCGAATATACTGTTCAGTACCTAATTTACCACTCAGTACCTAATTTACTGTTCAGTACCTAATTTACCATTCAGTACCTAATTTACTGCTCAGAACATAATGTACTGCTCAGTACCTAATTTACTGTTCAGTACCTAATTTACTGTTCAGTACCTAATTTACCATTCAGTACCTAATTTACTGCTCAGTACCTAATTTACTGCTCAGAACATAATGTACTGCTCAGTACCTAATTTACTGCTCAGTACCTAATTTACTGCTCAGTAATTTACTGTTCGGTACTAAGCATACAATTTGGTACCTAATTTCCTGTTTAATCCAAATATTCTCTTCGTGTCTAATACCAAAAATACTGCTTAAGCCCTAATTTACTTCTCAATGCGCAATTCCTAATATGACAAGATACCAATCTCTTTGGAGTGTGACCTGACATTTCAGTGCATAGTTTGACCTCATAAAACATGCGCAAATGAAAAACAATATATTGGTGTTTATCCAAGGAAATTGAATATTTTCCAACATGTGTAGTGTTTCCTCTCTATATTTCATTCTTCTATTTGCATATTTCTTGGCAGCCTAATATTGCTCACTGTGTCATTTGGTTTAATGTTCATGTGCTTAATGAATTGGTCTGATGCCTAAAATCGATAAGTGGACCGGAACTGGAACCACTTCATCAATGGAAAAAATCTAGCACCAATCCTGTACTTGTTTATTTTCCATAGCAGGACTTCTCTATCATATCACTCTCTGCCACCAAAGCTATCAATGTGCGCACAGAATCGAGCGCAAGTCATTAGTATTCAGGACAATCTGGCCATCAACTCATTGGTGAAAGAATATAAATAGATTTGTTTTGTACTGGCATTTGTACTGATTGGTCAGTATATGTGCTAGACACCTGGTTACAGTTTATGAACCTATGTTGGTCAATTCAGATTTGATGATATTTTTCTGAGCAAGGCAAATATTTGTGAGTCGGGGATTTCAAAACTTTGAATGAGATTAAAAAAAGGACAATGACTGCAGAGGTAGTAATTGAATACTACCTGTGTAATGCAGAGTAGTACTTGTTGTTATCCAACATGGACTTTCCGTTGTTATGACCTATCCAATATTGACACTTAATATTGTCATTATATATGTATAAATATATATATATATATATATATATATATATATATATATATATATATATATATATATGTGTGTGTGTGTGTGTATGTATATATATATATACACCTGATTACGCATTTGATTATTGCTCTTGACAACGTTATTAGAACTTGCTTCAACTCAAATTCCAGCTTAATATTATGTCACGTTTATACAGAGTTAGACAAAACGACTTAGGTCAAATAGTACCATAACTCAGGGAGTAAAATGTCTAAAATATGTTGAATATAGCAAAATGAATATCTGCAAAAGGTTTGATCCTTACCTCTTATCATACAAATGTACACATAGTTGGGATGTTGACACCAATGTTTAGTTGATTTAGATAAGAGTGTCATTCAACAAGCGTGCTGCCCATTTTGAAAACTAGAAACAGCATATTTGTTAGGGATTTTACATCACTTTTCATTTGTATGTCCTTCATTTACCACGACAATAGGCTCGCCCTTAAGGCACGGAACTCTGCTTGTTGATGTTTCCCTCCATGATGTGAATGCAATCCATGATGTGAATGCAATCCATGATGTGAATGCAATCCATGATGTGAATGCAATCCATGATGTGAATGCAATCCATGATGTGAATGCAATCCATGATGTGAATGCAATCCAAACATACCACGCTGTTTAATCCCCCACTGAATGTTGTTTCCAATTAGGAATCTGAAAGTCCGGAACTTTCCCTTTGGCATAAAGATATTTTGATGTAACATTTCACTGTGTATATTTCTCAGAACTATTTATCTTTGATAACTTTTCTTGTATAAGAAAGATAAAAGGCTCGGCATGAAGTAAACCCATTATTCGTTTCGTATAAGAATGTTTGATATTGTTTGTTGATTGCATGTCACATGAAACAAAATGTCATGCGAAGGCAGAAGTACTGTGTGATGATCTAAAGGTCGTGTGTTCAAATCTTGCTGTGCCTGCAAGAATTAACGTTTTCTCATTAAAATAATTTTCATTTCGGTTTGCATAAGTTAATATTAATTAAGTTTTTGTTGGGTTTTCTTTCACGTTTTACCCTGTCAAATCAATATTGATTTTCAGTGTTTTACACCAAGTATCAATGCTTGTTGAAATATTAGACAGAGTAGTCTAAACATAAATCTGAGAGAGAGAGACATTCAAAAGTAACCAGAGAATGTTTGAGCTTTGTTGTATAACACTATGTACTCATAAAAGAGTTAGTCTTTATGGAACAATATGAGGCGAGACATTTTCATAACATCATCCAGAAAAAAAAAATTTCTCGTAAATGGATTACAAAAAAGTTACATGAGCACATGGTAATGTAAGAATCTATTTTTTTAATCTGATAGGAAGAAATAACAGAGTAAGAAACCATTGACAGATAATGGCATTAAATACAAAAGGCTTCACACAACCTGAGAGGTAATCTGGGAGATGAACCCATATAAGTGCTCTACATATGGAAAATTCTAGCACCTGAGAAATTGAGGGCTGTTTTTTCAACCAACACTTGAAGATATCTCAGCTCAGTTTGATTTGTAACCCAGTTTAAGGGCAGAATGTTCTGCGCAGCCAGATCTTTATGCAACTTGAGGTTATAGTTGCCTAAGTTTGGAAAATGTGATTCATATGATGGATATATGCAGGAAAATGACCGCATTTCTGGAAATAATCCAGAGAGTGGTTGAAATGACCCATCTGGAATGAGGACAGGATGAGAATGTAAAAACTCTACTTAAAGCTTCTATGGAAATCTGGGGCTGACCGTGATTTTATGTTCCTACGGGGCATACATTGTTGCTGTATAATTAATAATTGGAATATTATGTTGTCTCTACAAAATTTACCCATTTCATCTCATGACCTCAAAAGATTTTGAGCCATTTTTACAACCATGTTTTTCGTACTATTACAGCTTGGTTAGCTCTATCATAAGTGTTTTGACCGAAACACAATAGGTGTGAATGCTTTCGCCGCTTTACCCTATTCAACTTTTTAATCCACCATGATTGTTCCTTAACTCTCAATGGAATTTTCTCTAAAGGTATTAACACGTCGTGTATATTGCCCAATATATTTTAACTAGAAGTGGGAAAGTGGCTTTCCCCAGGAAATCTGATGGAACTTATGTGACTAGTTTTCATATGAGTTGGCTCTCCCACATGGACATGTTTCACGTGTGTGTACATGTACAATACCCAATCACTGTGGGCTCTCATCAAAGAGCCAAAGTTATGTATTGCTTAGAAAAAATTTTGTCTATTAGCTGGGCTAATCAAAATATTCATTCATTGTAATCAGTAGACAATACCAGTCAATTATATGTCAGGAAGCAGCGCACAACTAATCGATAAGGTAGTGAAAAATTAACATGACAAGCACAGTAAACTATCATTTTGTATCACAACTAAAATGATGAGTAGTAAGTTTAAGATATAGACTCCCAAATAAATATTTGTAATGCACATTGCTCTTTTATAATAAAAGGGTAGAGATTACATGGGTGAGGTTGGTAGGGTACAGGATCATGTGGTAGAGGTGTATAGGGTAGATATTCACAGGGATAGAGATTCAGAAGGGTAGAGGTTCAGAGGGATAGAGGTTCATGGGGTAGAGGTTCAGAGGGATAGAGGTTCATGGGGTAGAAGTTCAGAGGGATAGAGGTTCATGGGGTAAAGATTCAGAGGGATAAAGGTTCTGATATCGCCTAAACAGTATTGAAAACGTAGTTAAAACAAACAAACATTATATTGGAATAGGCCTTGTTTTATTACCCAGGCTATGAAGTTTGGCTTTGCAATTTGAGTCCCAAAGTCATTTAATGATGCAGTTCAAATTGGTCTACACTGGCATGCGACCTTATATCCGATGCAGTAATTGTAACTTCTTATGACTTTCTACATTCTCATATTGAGTGAGTTGTAGCTCAGTTGACAATCAATGTCATATCATCATATATCCCAAAGAAACAGCCACATTTTCAACCTCCAGTCAGCCATAAGGGACTATTCATTGAAGTGGAGGGTACTGTGATCTCCCAGACTAACAGCCGACGTGATAAAGTCTCTTAAATGTAGTGGTTTCCCTGGAAATGTCATATTAAAATATACCAGACCTTCTTAGTTTTCTGATGTAGTCGAATCTATTTCACATTAAAGTTGGCTGTATTCCTCATTTCAGTTGGCTTTGATTAAATTTGGCTTTAATCCCCATTTCAGTTGGCTTGGCTATTAAAGTAAGCTTTGATCCTCATTCAATTTGGATTTGATTGGTTTTAATCCTCATCTTTTGGTTGGTTTTAATCCTGATTTCAGTTGGCTTTGATTTAAGCTGTCTTTTTGTGTCGTATAAATGTGTCTAGGCGGCTTGTTTATTTATTGATAAAAATTGAACTCAAATAAGATAAAGTAAAACATGAAGTATAAATATATATAAAATATAAATATATATCACATATCATATATTATATATTATATATATATAAATTTATAAATTTATATAACTTATATATATATATATATGTATATATATATATATATATATATATATATATAGAAAGAGATTGTATCAGATATGGGGTTTTTACCAATCTCAGACCTGTCTTGTGGGGCATTGACGTACTGTGAGGCATATAAAATACCCCACTCTTCATAGTGCAGCTGCTTAGTCACAGTTACATAAGTAACCTGAACAAGGCCTTTTTGAACAAACATGTCTGAGAAGCATATTTATACAACCAGGCCATAACTATATAAATCACTGCCATCTAGTGTCACAGTTAGTAATAAGTGCCCTGGTGGTGGATAATGGCATTAGCGCCATTGATATGAACGTTAGATTTGTGGGGTATGTAAAATAAATTCATTATTAACACCAGATGGCACTCTCCTGTTACACACATTAAGGTATGAGATGGTATCCCATAATGAGGTCTGACAAAGATACTTCCAGTACCTCATATCTGTACCAGCTTCTAAATATATATATATATATATATATATATATATATATATATATATATATATATATATATATATATATATATATATATATATATATATATATATATATATATATATATATTACAGTTTTTGGAGTAAATAGTGTTTAGAAAGCAGGAAGATTATAAAAGTATGAGACTGCAGATTAAAAAAAAGCTTGATTGGCTGATGTCATGTTGATTGTTTCAGACCTTGGAGAGCTGTCATAGATGTATTTATCATTTTGACTGTAATTACTGTGAAACTGTCATGAAAATTTGATTAACGTTTCAGTGTTTGGTGGAGGTTGTGGAATGGAGATAGGATAATAGGTATACAATATTCTGATGTCCCTCTGGGATAATTTATTTGAATAAAATAAAGACTATGGCGCCCATGGATGTAATGATCTGTAAATACCAACCTGACCCTGACCATGTTAAACGTGCGTGGTAGTTTGTGTTCAGGTATGTATTGGACAAATGCAATGTTGTCATGCAATTAAATAGTAGATTCTAAAATGGTGAATTCGTTTTTTTATTCATTTGAGCTTAAAAGTATATGGAAAACTTCACTAAATATGACTCAGGATTTCAAATATCATTATAATGATCAAATATCACAAAAGAAAAGATGTTTTATAATTTTTCTGTATTCATAGTCATCATGTGCTGGTGGCAGCCATCTTTTCTAGGGAAGGCAGCCATCTTGTCTAGGGTGGGCAGCCATCTTCTCAAGGGTGGATAGCCATCTTTTCTAGGGTGGGCAGCCATCTTTTCTAGGGTGGGCAGCCATCTTTTCTAGGGTAGGCAGCCATCTTTTCTAGGTTGGGCAGCCATCTTTTCTAGAGTAGGCAGCCATCTTGTCTAGGGTGGGCAGACATCTTGTCTAGGGTGGGTTAGCAGAATACAATGTAAATACCTGGTAACGAGGCCATATTCTTTTTATCATATCAACATTATTTAAGTCATTTCATGATGAGACCTACTTGTAGCAGT
Organism: Amphiduros pacificus; assembly: GCA_949316495.1. Taxonomy (NCBI): domain Eukaryota; kingdom Metazoa; phylum Annelida; class Polychaeta; order Phyllodocida; family Hesionidae; genus Amphiduros; species Amphiduros pacificus. Next base: position 15,410,731 of record OX439011.1, on the reverse strand, counting down.
TTTGTTTTTTGGGGATTGAACCCACGACCTTTGGATCACCACAGAGGAACTGGTGCTAATCAACTTGCATGCTCTAATCAAATTCTTATATAAGATATACATGTATTTTGTCCAAATTATTTTCAGCAACAGAGCACATATGTTACAAATAATGGTATTTAATATCTTTTAACAAAGCTGCAAACAATTTTTCAATTCTGTATACATATTATTATCATATCTGAATTAGAAAAGTATGACTATACCCTTAAACATTTTCCAAAGGAATTATGTGTAGATGGAAGAATTTTTTCAAGTGAACTAGATGTGAATATAGTAGAAGACCTACAATCCCAACTGTGGAACTCATGGAAATCACGTTGAAAGGTGGTGGTAAAAGACAATCTACAGACATAAGCCATTCAGAAGAATCCATCATACATACGCAGAATGTTTTGAAGAATTTTCTCATATCTTTTTAAACAATATATTATCTGTAAGCAGGAAGTTATTCTTATTGTTGACCAACATTTTCACATAAAATATTAGACATGTAAAATACGGCTTATTTTGTAATATTTTATATTCTGGGTAATACTATACATTTATTGATAACCAATGTCCAAAGAAATATGCTAATGGATTTTACTATAAATGTAAACAAATTCAGAACAATGCAATACAATGTATAGGCAGGGCATATTGTAGGTATATAGTACAGGGAAATATCATGTTACAGGTGCTGCTGGTGTATACTATAGGGAGATATCATGTTATAGGTGCTGCTGGTATATAATATAGGGATATATCACGTTATAGGTGCTGCTGGTGTATAATATAGGGAGATATCATGTTATAGGTGCTGCTGGTGTATAATATAGGGAGATATCATGTTTTAGGTGCTGCTGGTGTATACTATAGGGAGATATCATGTTATAGGTGCTGCTGGTATATAATATAGGGATATATCACGTTATAGGTGCTGCTGGTGTATAATATAGGGAGATATCATGTTATAGGTGCTGCTGGTGTATAATATAGGGAGATATCATGTTATAGGTGCTGCTGGTGTATAATATAGGGATATATCACGTTATAGGTGCTGCTGATATATAATATAGGGAGACATCATGTTACAGGTGCTGCTGGTGTATAATATAGGGAGATATCATGTTATAGGTGCTGCTGGTGTATAATACAGGGAGATATCATGTTACAAGTGCTGCTGGTGTATAATATAGGGATATATCACGTTATAAGTGTTGCTGATATATAATTAAGCATTTTATCATGTGTTAGGTGCTGCTTGAGCTGTGGGACTCTGTTGAGGATTTGGATGCTGTCATAGGTGCGAGCTGCAGCACAGTATGTGAACCAGTTTCCCTCCTGGCAGCGGCGTGGGGGATACCAACCATTTCCTGGGGCTGTGGCAGTTCCTCTCTGTCTGACAAGTCTGTCCATCCCACCTTCACCAGAGTAGACGGCACCTGGGCTAGCAGGGTGCCCATCTACACTGCTCTGGCAAAAACCTTCAACTGGACTAAAATTGCCATCATTTCCACCCCTGAAAATATATTTCAGTATGCATCTGACCTGATTATGAAGGACATGGAGCGAAATGGAATTAAGGTGGAATTCAGACTGGTTGAAAGCACCATCAAAGGAGATGACATCGATTATGATAAGCTAAATGTCCTCAGGGAAACCTTGGCTGATATGAAGCATCTGGTCAGAATATTACTTTTTATGACCTATCCTGAAGACCTTAGAAATATGTTAGTAGTCTGCCTAGATGAGGGAATGCTGAACGGAGAGTATGCCATTGTTAGCAATGAGTTTGCCTTGGACAATATTGAAGCTGAACATCCATACAGACCAGAAGCGGATGCCTTCATCTATGACGGTATACTTGCCAGGGGGTTAAAAATTCCCTCTGGTGTCGAATATGACCAGTTTCGGAAAGAGGTTGTCGAGGCTTTTCAAGATCCAAGATTCAGTCATCTCCCTCACCTCCCTGCTACAGATGCTTCCTTCAATGAAGTGGATGTCCATGCAGGTATGTAATAATATATATATATATATATATATATATATATATATATATGGATTGTATGTTACGGAGCCACGTTATAAAAGTGATAGTTACGGAGCCACATGTTTAATGTGGATTTATTCAGAAAACTCTCATCTGGCATATATCCTCTTTTGACTGAAACAGTCACAGGAAACATATTCTATTTACTTCATGGATATGAAATAATTCTGTCCATTAATAAAATATATATATTTTGGTGGCTCCGTAACTCTTGATTTTTTAATGTATATGTGGCTCCGTAACTTTTTTCAAGTACAGAGTGATAGTTACGGAGCCACTATCAAAAACAGGTAGTTACGGAGCCACATATATAAATATATATATATATATCGGCTCCGTAACTATCACTTTTCTAATATGAGATGGCTCCGTAACTATCACTTTTCTAATATGAGATGGCTCTGTAACTATCAATCATAGTTATATATAGATATATATATATATATATATGTGGCTCCGTAACTCTTTACATTTTAATATACATTTAGCCAATTGGTTCATTTGGTCAATTGGCTCCATTACCTAAATCTTGTTAATATTCACTAATCCCACTTTTGATGGCTATTTTATTGTTTTACCTATATATTTATAGGGCCCATTACCCATAATTAAACCTAACACATATATATATATATATATATATCGGCTCCGTAACTATCACTTTTCTAATATGAGATGGCTCCATAACTATCACTTTTCTAATATGAGATGGCTCCGTAACTATCACTTTTCTAATATGAGATGGCTCCGCAACTATCAATCATAGTTATATACAGATATATATATACATGTATATATATGTGGCTCCGTAACTCTTTACATTTTAATATACATTTAGCCAATTGGTTCATTTGATCAATTGGCTCCATTACCTAAATCTTGTTAATGTTCATTAATCCCACTTTTGATGGCTATTTTATTGTCTTATTCATATATATAGGGCCTATTACCCATAAACCTAACACATATATATATATATCGGCTCCGTAACTATCACTTTTCTAATATGAGATGGCTCCGTAACTATCACTTTTCTAATATGAGATGGCTCCGTAACTATCACTTTTCTAATATGAGATGGCTCTGTAACTATCAATCATAGTTATATATAGATATATATATTTATATATGTGGCTCCGTAACTCTTTACATTTTAATATACATTTAGCCAATTGGTTCATTTGGTCAATTGGCTCCATTACCTAAATCTTGTTAATGTTCATTAATCCCACTTTGATGGCTATTTTATTGTCTTACTCATATATATAGGGCCTATTACCCATAAACCTAACACATATATATATATATATTGGCTCCGTAACTATCACTTTTCTAATATGAGATGGCTCCGTAACTATCACTTTTCTAATATGAGATGGCTCCGTAACTATCACTTTTCTAATATGAGATGGCTCTGTAACTATCAATCATAGTTATATATAGATATATATATATATATGTGGCTCAGTAACTCTTTACATTTTAATATACATTTAGCCAATTGGTTCATTTGGTCAATTGGCTCCATTACCTAAATCTTGTTAATATTCACTAATCCCACTTTTGATGGCTATTTTATTGTCTTACCTATATATATATATATAGGGCCCATTACCCATAATTAAACCTAACATATATATATATATATATATATATATATTGGCTCCGTAACTATCACTTTTCTAATATGAGATGGCTCCATAACTATCACTTTTCTAATATGAGATGGCTCCGTAACTATCACTTTTCTAATATGAGATGGCTCCGCAACTATAAATCATAGTTATATACAGATATATATATATATATATGGCTCCGTAACTCTTTACATTTTAATATACATTTAGCCAATTGGTTCATTTGGTCAATTGGCTCCATTACCTAAATCTTGTTAATATTCACTAATCCCACTTTTGATGGCTATTTTATTGTCTTACCTATATATATATATATAGGGCCCATTACCCATAATTAAACCTAACATATATATATATATATTGGCTCCGTAACTATCACTTTTCTAATATGAGATGGCTCCATAACTATCACTTTTCTAATATGAGATGGCTCCGTAACTATCACTTTTCTAATATGAGATGGCTCCGTAACTATCACTTTTCTAATATGAGATGGCTCCGCAACTATCAATCATAGTTATATACAGATATATATATATATATATGGCTCTGTAACTCTTTTACATTTTAATATACATTTAGCCAATTGGTTCATTTGGTCAATTGGCTCCATTACCTAAATCTTGTTAATGTTCATTAATCCCACTTTGATGGCTATTTTATTGTCTTACTCATATATATAGGGCCTATTACCCATAAACCTAACACATATATATATATATTGGCTCCGTAACTATCACTTTTCTAATATGAGATGGCTCCGTAACTATCACTTTTCTAATATGAGATGGCTCTGTAACTATCAATCATAGTTATATATAGATATATATATATATATATGTGGCTCCGTAACTCTTTACATTTTAATATACATTTAGCCAATTGGTTCATTTGGTCAATTGGCTCCATTACCTTAATCTTGTTAATATTCACTAATCCCACTTTTGATGGCTATTTTATTGTCTTACCTATATATATATAGGGCCCATTACCCATAATTAAACCTAACACATATATATATATATATATATTGGCTCCGTAACTATCACTTTTCTAATATGAGATGGGTCCATAAATATCAATTATAGTTATAGCTTAATGTATATTAAAATGTAAAGAGTTACGGAGCCACATATATATATATATATATATATCTATAATTGATAGTTACAGACCCATCTCATATTAGAAATTGATAGTGACGGAGCCAATATATATATATATATGTGTTAGGTTTATGGGTAATGGGACCTGTATATATGGGTAAGACAATAAAATAGCCATCAAAAGTGCCAATTAGTGGGATTCATGAACATTAACAAGATTTAGGTAATGGAGCCAATTGACCAAATGGCTAAATGTATATCAAAATGCAAAGAGTTACGGAGCCACATATATATATATCTATAATTGATAGTTACGGACCCATCTCATATTAGAAAAGTGAAAGTTGCGGAGCCAATATATATATATATGTGTGTGTTAGGTTTATGGATAATGGGGCTTAATGGGCAGTCTATAGCTATACGACTCAAAATGATTAATAACAAAGTAGTCATTGTAAAAATAAATAATTTTATTGCCGATTTATAGAAGTATATACAGATCAAAATTGATGGTAATCAGTTCTCATTTATCAGGTAATGGTAAGTTGGTGGGAAAATATTTTATAGAAATATATCAATGATCGAATACCAGATATTACACAGGTCCAGACAATATTATGACAAATCCAGGATGAACCTGATGTTAGTCTCACGAGGCCAAAATCTGCTATCAGGTATATAAATAGCAAATAGTGTACAAATATATATATATTTTATAGAGTTACGGAGCCACATCTATAAATATATATATATATATATGTGGCTCCGTAACTCTTTATATTTTAATATACATTTAGCCAATTGGTTCATTTGGTCAATTGGCTCCATTACCTAAATCTTGTTAATGTTCATTAATCCCACTTTTGATGGCTATTTTATTGTCTTACCCATATATATAGGGCCCATTACCCATAAATAAACCTAACACACATATATATATATATTGGCTCTTTAACTATTACTTTTCTAATATGAGATGGGTCCGTAACTATCAATTATAGTTATAGCTAAATGTATACTAAAATGTAAAGAGTTAAGGAGCCACATATATATATATATATATATATCTATATATAACTATGATTGATAGTTACGGAGCCATGTCATATTAGAAAAGTGATAGTTACGGAGCCATGTCATATTAGAAAAGTGATAGTTACGGAGCCAATATATATATATGTGTTAGGTTTATGGGTAATGGGCCCTATATATATGGGTAAGACAATAAAATAGCCATCAAAAGTGAGATTAATGAACATTAACAATATTTAGGTAATGGAGCCAATTGACCAAATGAAAAGAGTTACAGAACCACATGGTTCTTGGACATTCCCCACCCGGACATTCCCCAACTAGGACATTCCCCCACCCGGACATTCCCCACCCGGACATTTCCCACCCACTTAGTGTATGACTCTATTTCCCTAGATGCAATCACTAGGTATCTGTTTACCCTTACACCTCATAATTGTGAACATTTAGAACTACTGTACTTCTGCAAAAAATGTTAACTGGACAAGTTAGTATACAAGTTTATTGTAAACATAATATGTACTGTAAATCCATCATTTGTATTGTAAATAAAATATGTATAAAACATGTATAATGTCACTGAGGAAATAAATAGCTGTGTAAGGCCTGTAAGAATACAGTTGATAAAACCTAAACTGTAAGCGACACTCACATTATTAAATTCCAAGGCAAATAACAACTATAGGGCAATCAACAGCTTTAAGCAAGAATGACTACCCACAGGAATAATTAAAAGCAACATACAACAACTAGCTGCATGGCCACCACCATCACCAAGGAGGTGATGGTGGTGGTGCTGAGGGGTGGGAATGATGGTGGGTGGGAAATGTCCAGGTGGGGAATGTCCGGGTGGGGAATGTCCTTATACCGAGCCACATATATATAAGGCTCTTATGGGGGTTGCTTCATGCAGAGTCTATGCTCATAGACATCATCTTCGGTGAAGGAAGAGAAGCAGTTTTGCTTCTTGCAGCCACACCCATTCAACATCCTGGCCTTGACCTCAGCAAAGTCCTTGTCAGTATCTGGTTGTACAGCATTTTCCTCACCTGTAATATGACACAAATTTTACATAATATCTGAGAAGTGGTTTTACTGCCCCAAATCATGATAATTTTTTAATGTTTGTTCCCAAAACCAACCAAAACTAATATAACATGAAGTTATCATTCATTCTTGCTAATTATCATTTATTATTGCATTATCTTTGAGAAAACTGACATTTTGGGTGCCCTGTAGATTTCTTATATTATGTCACTGTTTTGTATTGAAATATAATATGCAGTTTCATGGCCCATATCTTGACAATTTTTTAATATTTCTGACCGAAACCAACTAATATGAATAATATTACATGCCGTTATCATTCATTGTTGATAATTATCATTTATGATTGCATTATCTTTGAGAAAACTGACATTTTGGGTGCTCTGTAGATTTCTTATATTGTCACTGTTTTGTATTAAGATATAAGATGAACAGTTTCCTGCCCCAAATCATGATAATTATTAAATATTTCTGACCGAAAGCAACAAATATGAATAATATCACATGCCGTTATCATTCGTTGTTGATAATTATCATTTATGATTGCATTATCTTTGAGACAACTGACATTTTGGGTGCTCTGTAGATTTCTTATATTGTCACTGTTTTGTATTAAGATATAAGATGAACAGTTTCCTGCCCCAAATCATGATAATTATTAAATATTTCTGACCGAAAGCAACAAATATGAATAATATTACATGCCGTTATCATTCAATGTTGATAATTATCATTTATGATTGCATTATCTTTGAGAAAACTGACATTTTGGGTGCTCTGTAGATTTCTTATATTGTCACTGTTTTGTATTAAGATATAAGATGAACAGTTTCCTGCCCCAAATCATGATAATTGTTAAATATTTCTGACCGAAAGCAACAAATATGAATAATATTACATGCCGTTATCATTCATTGTTGATAATTATCATTTATGATTGCATTATCTTTGAGAAAACTGACATTTTGGGTGCTCTGTAGATTTCTTATATTGTCACTGTTTTGTATTGAACTGTAAGATGAACAGTTTCCTGCCCCAAATCATGATAATTATTAAATATTTCTGACCGAAAGCAACAAATATGATTAATATTACATGCCGTTAACATTCAATTTTGCTAATTATCATTTATGATTGCATTATCTTTGATAAAACTGACATTTTGGGTGCTCTGTGGATTTCTTATATTGTCACTGTTTTGTATTAAGATATAAGATGAACAGGTTCCTGCCCCAAATCATGATAATTATTAAATATTTCTGACCGAAAGCAACAAATATGAATAATATTACATGCCGTTATCATTCATTGTTGATAATTATCATTTATGATTGCATTATCTTTGAGAAAACTGACATTTTGGGTGCTCTGTAGATTTCTTATATTGTCACTGTTTTGTATTAAGATATAAGATGAACAGTTTCCTGCCCCAAATCATGATAATTGTTAAATATTTCTGACCGAAAGCAACAAATATGAATAATATTACATGCCGTTATCATTCATTGTTGATAATTATCATTTATGATTGCATTATCACTGAGAAAACTGACATTTTGGGTGCTCTGTAGATTTCTTATATTGTCACTGTTTTTTATTAGGATATAAGATGAACAGTTTCCTGCCCCAAATCATGATAATTATTAAATATTTCTGACTGAAAGCAACAAATATGAATAATATTACATGCCGTTATCATTCATTGTTGATAATTATCATTTATGATTGCATTATCTTTGAGAAAACTGACATTTTGGGTGCTCTGTAGATTTCTTATATTGTCACTGTTTTGTATTAAGATATAAGATGAACAGTTTCCTGCCCCAAATCATGATAATTATTAAATATTTCTGACCAAAAGCAACAAATATGAATAATATAACATGCCGTTATCATTCATTGTTGATAATTATCATTTATGATTGCATGATCTTTGAGAAAACTGACATTTTGGGTGCTCTGTAGATTTCTTATATTGTCAAGTGCTGTTTTGTATTAAGATTTAAGATGAACAGTTTCCTGCCCCAAATCATGATAATTATTTAATATTTCTGACCGAAAGCAACAAATATGAATAATATTACATGCCGTTATCATTCTTTGTTGATAATTATCATTTATGATTGCATTATCTTTGAGAAAACTGACATTTTGGGTGCTCTGTAGATTTCTTATATTGTCACTGTTTTGTATTAAGATATAAGATGAACAGTTTCCTGCCCCAAATCATGATAATTATTAAATATTTCTGACCGAAAGCAACAAATATGAATAATATCACATGCCGTTATCATTAGTTGTTGATAATTATCATTTATGATTGCATTATCTTTGAGACTACTGACATTTTGGGTGCTCTGTAGATTTCTTATATTGTCACTGTTTTGTATTAAGATATAAGATGAACAGTTTCCTGCCCCAAATCATGATAATTATTAAATATTTCTGACCGAAAGCAACAAATATGAATAATATTACATGCCGTTATCATTCATTGTTGATAATTATCATTTATGATTGCATTATCTTTGATAAAACTGACATTTTGGGTGCTCTGTGGATTTCTTATATTGTCACTGTTTTGTATTAAGATATAAGATGAACAGTTTCCTGCCCCAAATCATGATAATTATTAAATATTTCTGACCGAAAGCAACAAATATGATTAATATTACATGCCGTTAACATTCAATTTTGCTAATTATCATTTATGATTGCATTATCTTTGATAAAACTGACATTTTGGGTGCTCTGTGGATTTCTTATATTGTCACTGTTTTGTATTAAGATATAAGATGAACAGGTTCCTGCCCCAAATCATGATAATTGTTAAATATTTCTGACCGAAAGCAACAAATATGAATAATATTACATGCCGTTATCATTCATTGTTGATAATTATCATTTATGATTGCATTATCTTTGAGAAAACTGACATTTTGGGTGCTCTGTAGATTTCTTATATTGTCACTGTTTTGTATTGAACTGTAAGATGAACAGTTTCCTGCCCCAAATCATGATAATTATTAAATATTTCTGACCGAAAGCAACAAATATGATTAATATTACATGCCGTTAACATTCAATTTTGCTAATTATCATTTATGATTGCATTATCTTTGATAAAACTGACATTTTGGGTGCTCTGTGGATTTCTTATATTGTCACTGTTTTGTATTAAGATATAAGATGAACAGGTTCCTGCCCCAAATCATGATAATTATTAAATATTTCTGACCGAAAGCAACAAATATGAATAATATTACATGCCGTTATCATTCATTGTTGATAATTATCATTTATGATTGCATTATCTTTGAGAAAACTGACATTTTGGGTGCTCTGTAGATTTCTTATATTGTCACTGTTTTGTATTAAGATATAAGATGAACAGTTTCCTGCCCCAAATCATGATAATTGTTAAATATTTCTGACCGAAAGCAACAAATATGAATAATATTACATGCCGTTATCATTCATTGTTGATAATTATCATTTATGATTGCATTATCACTGAGAAAACTGACATTTTGGGTGCTCTGTAGATTTCTTATATTGTCACTGTTTTTTATTAGGATATAAGATGAACAGTTTCCTGCCCCAAATCATGATAATTATTAAATATTTCTGACTGAAAGCAACAAATATGAATAATATTACATGCCGTTATCATTCATTGTTGATAATTATCATTTATGATTGCATTATCTTTGAGAAAACTGACATTTTGGGTGCTCTGTAGATTTCTTATATTGTCACTGTTTTGTATTAAGATATAAGATGAACAGTTTCCTGCCCCAAATCATGATAATTATTAAATATTTCTGACCAAAAGCAACAAATATGAATAATATAACATGCCGTTATCATTCATTGTTGATAATTATCATTTATGATTGCATGATCTTTGAGAAAACTGACATTTTGGGTGCTCTGTAGATTTCTTATATTGTCAAGTGCTGTTTTGTATTAAGATTTAAGATGAACAGTTTCCTGCCCCAAATCATGATAATTATTTAATATTTCTGACCGAAAGCAACAAATATGAATAATATTACATGCCGTTATCATTCTTTGTTGATAATTATCATTTATGATTGCATTATCTTTGAGAAAACTGACATTTTGGGTGCTCTGTAGATTTCTTATATTGTCACTGTTTTGTATTAAGATATAAGATGAACAGTTTCCTGCCCCAAATCATGATAATTATTAAATATTTCTGACCGAAAGCAACAAATATGAATAATATCACATGCCGTTATCATTAGTTGTTGATAATTATCATTTATGATTGCATTATCTTTGAGACTACTGACATTTTGGGTGCTCTGTAGATTTCTTATATTGTCACTGTTTTGTATTAAGATATAAGATGAACAGTTTCCTGCCCCAAATCATGATAATTATTAAATATTTCTGACCGAAAGCAACAAATATGAATAATATTACATGCCGTTATCATTCATTGTTGATAATTATCATTTATGATTGCATTATCTTTGATAAAACTGACATTTTGGGTGCTCTGTGGATTTCTTATATTGTCACTGTTTTGTATTAAGATATAAGATGAACAGTTTCCTGCCCCAAATCATGATAATTATTAAATATTTCTGACCGAAAGCAACAAATATGATTAATATTACATGCCGTTAACATTCAATTTTGCTAATTATCATTTATGATTGCATTATCTTTGATAAAACTGACATTTTGGGTGCTCTGTGGATTTCTTATATTGTCACTGTTTTGTATTAAGATATAAGATGAACAGGTTCCTGCCCCAAATCATGATAATTATTAAATATTTCTGACCGAAAGCAACAAATATGAATAATATTACATGCCGTTATCATTCATTGTTGATAATTATCATTTATGATTGCATTATCTTTGAGAAAACTGACATTTTGGGTGCTCTGTAGATTTCTTATATTGTCACTGTTTTGTATTAAGATATAAGATGAACAGTTTCCTGCCCCAAATCATGATAATTATTAAATATTTCTGACCGAAAGCAACAAATATGAATAATATTACATGCCGTTATCATTCATTGTTGATAATTATCATTTATGATTGCATTATCACTGAGAAAACTGACATTTTGGGTGCTCTGTAGATTTCTTATATTGTCACTGTTTTTTATTAGGATATAAGATGAACAGTTTCCTGCCCCAAATCATGATAATTATTAAATATTTCTGACTGAAAGCAACAAATATGAATAATATTACATGCCGTTATCATTCATTGTTGATAATTATCATTTATGATTGCATTATCTTTGAGAAAACTGACATTTTGGGTGCTCTGTAGATTTCTTATATTGTCACTGTTTTGTATTAAGATATAAGATGAACAGTTTCCTGCCCCAAATCATGATAATTATTAAATATTTCTGACCAAAAGCAACAAATATGAATAATATAACATGCCGTTATCATTCATTGTTGATAATTATCATTTATGATTGCATTATCTTTGAGAAAACTGACATTTTGGGTGCTCTGTAGATTTCTTATATTGTCAAGTGCTGTTTTGTATTAAGATTTAAGATGAACAGTTTCCTGCCCCAAATCATGATAATTATTTAATATTTCTGACCGAAAGCAACAAATATGAATAATATTACATGCCGTTATCATTCTTTGTTGATAATTATCATTTATGATTGCATTATCTTTGAGAAAACTGACATTTTGGGTGCTCTGTAGATTTCTTATATTGTCACTGTTTTGTATTAAGATATAAGATGAACAGTTTCCTGCCCCAAATCATGATAATTATTAAATATTTCTGACCGAAAGCAACAAATATGAATAATATCACATGCCGTTATCATTAGTTGTTGATAATTATCATTTATGATTGCATTATCTTTGAGACAACTGACATTTTGGGTGCTCTGTAGATTTCTTATATTGTCACTGTTTTGTATTAAGATATAAGATGAACAGTTTCCTGCCCCAAATCATGATAATTATTAAATATTTCTGACCGAAAGCAACAAATATGAATAATATTACATGCCGTTATCATTCATTGTTGATAATTATCATTTATGATTGCATTATCTTTGATAAAACTGACATTTTGGGTGCTCTGTGGATTTCTTATATTGTCACTGTTTTGTATTAAGATATAAGATGAACAGTTTCCTGCCCCAAATCATGATAATTATTAAATATTTCTGACCGAAAGCAACAAATATGAATAATAATACATGCCGTTATCATTCATTGTTGATAATTATCATTTATGATTGCATTATCTTTGAGAAAACTGACATTTTGGGTGCTCTGTAGATTTCTTATATTGTCACTGTTTTGTATTGAACTGTAAGATGAACAGTTTCCTGCCCCAAATCATGATAATTATTAAATATTTCTGACCGAAAGCAACAAATATGATTAATATTACATGCCGTTCACATTCAATTTTGCTAATTATCATTTATGATTGCATTATCTTTGATAAAACTGACATTTTGGGTGCTCTGTGGATTTCTTATATTGTCACTGTTTTGTATTAAGATATAAGATGAACAGGTTCCTGCCCCAAATCATGATAATTATTAAATATTTCTGACCGAAAGCAACAAATATGAATAATATTACATTCCGTTATCATTCATTGTTGATTATTATCATTTATGATTGCATTATCTTTGAGAAAACTGACATTTTGGGTGCTCTGTAGATTTCTTATATTGTCACTGTTTTGTATTGAAATGTAAGATGAACAGTTTCCTGCCCCAAATCATGATAATTTTTAAATATTTCTGACCGAAAGCAACAAATATGATTAATATTACATGCCGTTAACATTCAATTTTGCTAATTATCATTTATGATTGCATTATCTTTGAGAAAATTGACATTTTGGGTGCGCTGTAGATTTCATATATTGTCACTGTTTTATATTGAAATGTAAGATGAACAGTTTCCTGCCCCAAATCATGATAATTATCAAATATTTCTGACCGAAAGCAACAAATATGAATAATATTACATGCCGTTATCATTCGTTGTTGATAATTATCATTTATGATTGCATTATCTTTGAGAAAACTGACATTTTGGGTGCTCTGTAGATTTCTTATATTGTCACTGTTTTGTATTAAGATATAAGATGAACAGTTTCCTGCCCCAAATCATGATAATTATTAAATATTTCTGACCGAAAGCAACAAATATGAATAATATTACATGCCGTTATCATTCGTTGTTGCTAATTATCATTTATGATTGCATTATCTTTGATAAAACTGACATTTTGGGTGCTCTGTGGATTTCTTATATTGTCACTGTTTTGTATTAAGATATAAGATGAACAGGTTCTTGCCCAAATCATGATAATTATTAAATATTTCTGACCGAAAGCAACAAATATGAATAATATTACATGCCGTTATCATTCATTGTTGATAATTATCATTTATGATTGCATTATCTTTGAGAAAACTGACATTTTGGGTGCTCTGTAGATTTCTTATATTGTCACTGTTTTGTATTGAAATGTAAGATGAACAGTTTCCTGCCCCAAATCATGATAATTATTTAATATTTCTGACCGAAAGCAACAAATATGAATAATATTACATGCCGTTATCATTCGTTGTTGATAATTATCATTTATGATTGCATTATCTTTGAGAAAACTGACATTTTGGGTGCTCTGTGGATTTCTTATATTGTCACTGTTTTGTATTAAGATATAAGATGAACAGTTTCCTGCCCCAAATCATGATAATTATTAAATATTTCTGACCAAAAGCAACAAATCTGAATAATATTACATGCCATTATCATTCATTGTTGATAATTATCATTTATGATTGCATTATCTTTGAGAAAACTGACATTTTGGGTGCTCTGTAGATTTCTTATATTGTCACTGTTTTGTATTAAGATATAAGATGAACAGTTTCCTGCCCCAAATCATGATAATTATTAAATATTTCTGACCGAAAGCAACAAATATGAATAATATTACATGCCGTTAACATTCAATTTTGCTAATTATCATTTATGATTGCATTATCTTTGAGAAAATTGACATTTTGGGTGCGCTGTAGATTTCATATATTGTCACTGTTTTATATTGAAATGTAAGATGAACAGTTTCCTGCCCCAAATCATGATAATTATTAAATATTTCTGAACGAAAGCAACAAATATGAATAATATTACATGCCGTTATCATTCGTTGTTGATAATTATCATTTATGATTGCATTATCTTTGAGAAAACTGACATTTTGGGTGCTCTGTAGATTTCTTATATTGTCACTGTTTTGTATTAAGATATAAGATGAACAGTTTCCTGCCCCAAATCATGATAATTATTAAATATTTCTGACCGAAAGCAACAAATATGAATAATATCAAAGAGAACCGCATCAGTTTTCAGCGAGTGTTCACTGCACGTGCTGGTCAGTGACGTCATGTCAATGGTTGGCACGTGCACGAGGTGCAAATATGATATACTTCAAGAGATGAAACAAGTTTTTCAGGAATTTCTCACCGTAGAGCATACAGAGCATTATGAATGGTGTGCTTTGGACAGCACACGCAGAATACAATGATAAAACAATTCCAGAGAAAAATATTCCAAAATATTAAATATATTCCATGTTTTTATCAACTTTCCTGTCTGCAGAAAATTCAGATCACTTTTGTGCCCGGAAGTCAGTCTTCTCACGTGCATGCTAAATCTTGATTGGCGAGTTAAAAATATTTGAATGTTGTCGGTATTGTTTTGAATGACCTCACGTGAAAATGCATTGTGACGTTTTATAACTCTTTGAGCTACCAATTACTTCCGGGCACCAAAGCGATCTGAATCTTTTTTGTATGCCTTCGGCTGACTTTATAACAAAATAAAGTATCTTTCCTAATATATTTTTGGAACATCACAATATCGGAACACAAGCTGATACATTTTAGAAGATGGCCAGATACAAATTTGGAAGGAAAGCAGTCGTTTGCACAGTTTACAACATCATATGCCTCGAAAGGTCGGGAAATGCATAGATTTTTGTTTCCTCTCTTGATATATCATCATATTTGCGTACGCATTGGTATCCCTGCACGTGCAGTGGTCCACGTGTTGTGAGAGGCTGGAAGCTAATGCGGTTCTCTATGAATAATATTACATGCCGTTATCATTCGTTGTTGCTAATTATCATTTATGATTGCATTATCTTTGATAAAACTGACATTTTGGGTGCTCTGTGGATTTCTTATATTGTCACTGTTTTGTATTAAGATATAAGATGAACAGTTTCCTGCCCCAAATCATGATAATTATCAAATATTTCTGACCGAAAGCAACAAATATGAATAATATTACATGCCGTTATCATTCATTGTTGATAATTATCATTTATGATTGCATTATCTTTGAGAAAACTGACATTTTGGGTGCTCTGTAGATTTCTTATATTGTCACTGTTTTGTATTGAAATGTAAGATGAACAGTTTCCTGCCCCAAATCATGATAATTATTAAATATTTCTGACCGAAAGCAACAAATATGATTAATATTACATGCCGTTATCATTCATTGTTGATAATTATCATTTATGATTGCATTATCTTTGAGAAAACTGACATTTTGGGTGCTCTGTAGATTTCATATATTGTCACTGTTTTATATTGAAATGTAAGATGAACAGGTCAGAAATATTAACTTTCGGTCAGAAATATGTAATAATTTTCATGATTTTTTCAACTCGTGAAAACCTTCACAACTTGGGAACTCAGTGAAAACTTTGCCGAAAAACTTCTTGTTCCGTAAAAGCGTTTAGGAGAAAAGATATAGGCCGATTGCGGGTTACCATCTTGTTTTTTTTAATGATTAGATTTTAGAGAGTTTTTTGTGCACTTCCGATTGTAATTGTGCAGTTCCGGCGTGTTGTTTTCAATGGGGCAGTATGGCGACCCGCAATCGGCCTATGCAGGCTATTATAACAAAACATACCGAGTCGGGAAGCTGGGTGAGCGGATTCAGTGAGTTGGTGATTGCGGACGGATACCCTGAGCCGAAGGCGAAGCGTATCCGTCCGCCATCACCAACGAACTGAATCCGCGGTCACAGCTGACCGACGAGTGTATGTTTTGTTTTTATACCTCAGACAACTACTGTATTTTTAAAAAATGAAACATGAAACAAGATATTTATCGTTACAAATATTTGTAAACAAAGCGCACTTCATTTGACCCCGTCACGTGACCCGAAAATGGCGCGTACAGCCATAGACTGGTTGCCGCCATCTGTGTATATACACGATGTTCTTGACACTCGATGGGGGACCAGGCTAAAGATGGCCGACGCAAACTAATCAATATTTTACAAATAATCGGCATGCGCGTATTCATTCGAAATCGCATAAATACGCGCATCACTGAGGTATAAATTTTCAACTCAGGAAAACCTTCATAACTTTTTAAATAATTATCGCTTTTTAATAACTTAAAGACGAGGAGAAAGCCAGAAGCGTTTTCTATCAGACCACAAGGTCTCAGATTTCTAGCTATAAGGAAACCCAGTGAAAACTTTGCCGAAAAACTTTGTTATTGTTCCGTAAAAACGTTTTGGAGAAAAGATATGCAGGCTATTTTCTATTGAAGAGGCCTAGTAAAGCTTGGTAAATGACACTCACCAATACACAGATTAACTCGGCTAATAATGGATGGATTTTCAAAATTTAAAAAGCTACAGACTCCCCATGTACTGCAAAAGAGCACTGCATGCACGAGAAACAACTCGTGGACATCGTAACATGAAAACGATCGATACGTACATGTATCTATAATCAAACAGTAACTGGTTTTGATATCTCAATTTCATGTCACATTTGGATAAATAACATTCATGAATAATGTACACAGAACTTATAAACACTGATACTTACATATTTCAAAACCCCTTGGCCATTTCCTCAACCGGCACAGGCAACCTTGGAAGTGCCTCCTCACCACTGACTCAGCAAATCTGTCTGAGGCTCTGTACGATGATCACCTGACACTCCCAGTTTTTTTTATTTCATATATATTTAAATATATATATATTTATTTATTTCCTTGGCAGGAAAATATTTATTTATAAAATATAATGATAATTATAATAATAATCTTTTTTTTTCATGTCCTCTCTTCTCTCTTCCATCCAGTTGCACATATACAAGATTTTTTCACCAGGGGGCACTGCATTTTTGTTGACTTTTGAAAAACTGTGCCATCAAAACCTATAAAATCCTATATTTTTATTACTACTAAACAGATTGCCTTAAAAATAAGAGGAACAGTGTAAAACAGGTTGGAAAATATTTTCCTGGCAAGGAAATATATATATATATATGAAATTAAAAAGATATGGACAAAAAACTGGATGGCACCGTAACTACCTGTTTTAGATTATATAGGGCTAACAACCGTCAATTTCGCGCATCTTGATCTTTGTCAATCATTATATTATCGAACAAAACATGGACAGTTGATTATATATGTGCTATAGTGGGGTATATCCATCAGTGACACTTGACATTACTTTATCTTATAAAGCGATGTGCGTATGTTATATTCAAACAAGATTTACAAGTCAGAGTCACGTCTTTGCGCAAACAATATGAACAACCATAGACTTCGCGCACTGAACTCTCTTCTATGCCGTAAGATGAAAATTAATATATCGATCATCTAACTTACGTATTTGAAGAGAGGAGTTCAAAACCTAAATTTTGAGATGTCAATTATGTAAATCGACCAAGAACTGACAGAGCAAGGCCAAATTGTGTAGTTTTGTACCAAGCTGGTAGTTGCGCACGTGCACATTGTGACGAAATCGGGGTCAATGGGTGCAATTTTCATAACAATTTATTTATACCATACATATAAACTTTTCTATGCCAAAAATATCATTGTTCTATTTGTATTATGAATACAAGACAATTTCATAATTATCAGCCAATCCTATGGTTGCGCGAATCCTATGGTTGTTAGCTCTATATATACATGATATATACATGCCTAAATTTCACTTAGATTTTTGTTGTGTTTCCATAGCAGTTTTACAACTTTAAACTTCTCCAAAATAAAGCTATTGCTATCCAGTTTAGATTTCAAAAGCCAAAATGCTACCAGATTTCCTTATTTTAGAAACAGATGGGGGCTAAAAGTTACGGAGCCACGAAAATGGCTCCGTAACTTAGGTGGCTCCGTAACTATCACTTTTCTAATATGAGATGGGCCCGTAACTATCAATTATAGTTATATATATATATATATATATATATATCGTCAACAATATGGTCCCAGATCAGAAGTGTGTCATGGATGGATTCCATGTGTATGCAAAGATTAGGAATTCTAATACATAAAATATAAAAGTTATGGGGAAAAGTATATTTGTTTTGAATATTCTATAAAAATGATCTGAATACCATGGCAACAGTGGGGAGTTCAGAAAAGGACAGCGTGGGATATTGACTAGGAACAGGAAGTATGATATTTGGAAAGCAAACGTGGAGAGTTCAGAAAAGTTTTGTTGACAATTTGATAGAAATGGTCTGTATAATCATACAGAGCTGAAGGTTATCATTTGTAGATGAAACCTTAGTATTCATATGACATACTGAAGCTCCAGTTTTCACATATGTGGCCCCTTAGTAACAGCTTTATATATTTATGATCTCTCCACGATTGCTTTCCAAATATCATACTTCCTGTTCCTAGTAAATATACCAAGACATCTTACGGGTCGTTTGTATGACGGTATTGACCTGCACAGAGCTTCAATGAGATTGTTGTTAGGCCCTCTTCAAAAGAGGAAAGGGGGATGATCTAAAAGCTAACACGGCGATACTGTGGAGAAATAAACTCACTTCATTTGTAATCTAGAGCAACCGTTGTCCTCAGCTAAGATCTATAAGCATTTAATTATGCTAATATCCTTATATGTATTAACGGCATGTGCATGAAACCGAAATCTCTATTTTCCGTTGAAGTGATGACAATGGACAAGTATAATTGTAAGTTAGGCACCTAAAGAATGGGTACTTCTTCTCAAATAACTGGATGGATGATTAAATCTATTTGTAAATCGACAGGAGGTATCCCAGCCATTCTTTTAAAAGGTGAGGGCATTAGGTCAGATTTGCGGGCTCCTGTCTAAATTGATATTTATGCTAGAAATGTCATTGATACAAAGGTTTTATATCGAAAATATGGGATGGTGACAAGACATATTTTATGTTGAAAATCATCCAACAGTTTATTCCCTTAACCCTTACTAACTACATAGCATTTCATTAAAATATCTCAAGCAGGACAAATGATTTTGGTATATGTTATGAGCCAGATTTCTTAACTCTGCTCTCCTCAATATTCCAGCATACATCTATGACTCTGTCCTTCAATGGGCCTATGGTGTCAACAAGACCCTCCAACAAGGCCACAGCCCTGATGACGGCTTCAAGGTATCACAGAATATCTATGGATTGGTGTTTGATGGAATGGAAGGCACCGTGGCCATTAACGATGTGGGAGATAATATGCCCCAACAAAGGTAAGGCCGGCAACAACAAAATCTAATCAATTTTATATTTCAAAATGGGTTAGAAAAATGGGCAGTTTTTTTTTCAAACTGAATCCAAGTCTGAAAATGTTGAATTTTATCATTTTGTGGGCTAAATAATTTATTTTGGATCAAAGAGTTATATTTTGTCAGAAATCCCAGCTGCCCTTCCAATTCTTGGGATTTTCTTCTGAAAGCGAAACCACATTTTCATGATACAAATTTGTGCTACAGCTTGTCCAACAGCTCTTCGGCACAGGCGGATACATATAAACACTCATTAAAGTAACTATCCCATCATCCCTTACTTAGAAAATAGTGCAAATTATTTTATATACCTACACCTACACCACCCCAGACGCATCACATTGAGAATTATAACATGAAGACACTTTCAAAGAGAAAATACTATGATCCCTAGCATTTTATTCAATAATATATGTATTTACTTTGACATACTTTCTTTTAATTAGAAATATTTGAGTTAAGTTGAGTTCTAACATTTTTATCCAGTCACTTGTTATATTGACTTACTCTGTGATTTATTTGAATAGAATCAAGAGAACTGTCTTCAGATATTTTCCTTTGTTTTATGCAACATTTATGAATAGAGAATGAATTAAATAGAGTTATTTTCCTTTTGTGGCATAATATTTCTTTCAAGTTTTAAAGGGTGTGATGTGTCTGAGAGGTTTTATCAAGAGAGTTTTCTAACAAAGTGGGGTTAAATATCGATCCAAAAACCGTCATAATTAACCCATTTTCCATGCTTGGTCGCTTACCATTTGACCACAAATGAACTATTTCTAACCTCCTGTGGCAATAAGTGTCTGGAATAGCCATGTACAGAATTTACATGACACCCTCTAAGGTATATATGACACCCTCTAAGGTATATATGACACCCTCTAAGGTATATATGACATCCTCTAAGGTATATATGACATCCTCTAAGGTATATATGACATCCTCTAAGGTATATATGACATCCTCTAAGGTATACATGACATCATCTAAGGTATATATGACACCCTCTAAGGTATATATGACACCCTCTAAGGTATATATGACACCCTCTAAGGTATATATGACATCCTCTAAGGTATATATGACATCCTCTAAGGTATACATGACATCATCTAAGGTATATATGACACCCTCTAAGGTATATATGACATCCTCTAAGGTATATATGACATCCTCTAAGGTATATATGACATCCTCTAAGGTATATATGACATCCTCTAAGGTATATATGACATCCTCTAAGGTATACATGACATCATCTAAGGTATATATGACACCCTCTAAGGTATATATGACATCCTCTAAGGTATACATGACATCATCTAAGGTATATATGACACCCTCTAAGGTATATATGACATCCTCTAAGGTATATATGACATCCTCTAAGGTATATATGACATCCTCTAAGGTATATATGACATCCTCTAAGGTATATATGACATCATCTAAGGTATATATGACATCTTCTAAGGTATATATGACATCCTCTAAGGTATATATGACATCCTCTAAGGTATATATGACACCCTCTAAGGTATATATGACACCCTCTAAGGTATATATGACATCCTCTAAGGTATATATGACATCCTCTAAGGTATATATGACATCCTCTAAGGTATATATGACATCCTCTAAGGTATATATGACATCCTCTAAGGTATATATGACATCCTTTAAGGTATATATGACATCATCTAAGGTATATATGACATCCTCTAAGGTATATATGACATCCTCTAAGGTATATATGACATCCTCTAAGGTATATATGACACCCTCTAAGGTATATATGACACCCTCTAAGGTATATATGACATCCTCTAAGGTATATATGACATCCTCTAAGGTATATATGACATCCTCTAAGGTATATATGACATCCTCTAAGGTATATATGACATCCTCTAAGGTATATATGACACCCTCTAAGGTATATATGACATCCTCTAAGGTATATATGACATCCTCTAAGGTATATATGACATCCTCTAAGGTATATATGACACCCTCTAAGGTATACATGACACCCTCTAAAGTATATATGACATCCTCTAAGGTATATATGACACCCTCTAAGGTATATATGACACCCTCTAAGGTATATATGACATCCTCTAAGGTATACATGACACCCTCTAAGGTATATATGACACCCTCTAAGGTATATATGACACCCTCTAAGGTATATATGACATCCTCTAAGGTATATATGACATCCTCTAAGGTATATATGACATCATCTAAGGTATATATGACATCCTCTAAGGTATATATGACATCATCTAAGGTATATATGACACCCTCTAAGGTATATATGACATCATCTAAGGTATACATGACATCCTCTAAGGTATATATGACACCCTCTAAGGTATATATGACACCCTCTAAGGTATATATGACATCCTCTAAGGTATATATGACATCATCTAAGGTATATATGACATCATCTAAGGTATATATGACATCATCTAAGGTATATATGACACCCTCTAAGGTATATATGACATCATCTAAGGTATATATGACACCCTCTAAGGTATATATGACATCATCTAAGGTATACATGACATCCTCTAAGGTATATATGACACCCTCTAAGGTATATATGACACCCTCTAAGGTATATATGACACCCTCTAAGGTATATATGACACCCTCTAAGGTATATATGACATCCTCTAAGGTATATATGACATCCTCTGAGGTATATATGACATCATCTAAGGTATATATGACATCATCTAAGGTATATATGACATCCTCTAAGGTATATATGACACCCTCTAAGGTATATATGACATCATCTAAGGTATATATGACACCCTCTAAGGTATATATGACATCCTCTAAGGTATATATGACATCTTCTAAGGTATATATGACACCCTCTAAGGTATATATGACACCCTCTAAGGTATATATGACACCCTCTAAGGTATATATGACATCATCTAAGGTATATATGACATCATCTAAGGTATATATGACATCCTCTAAGGTATATATGACATCCTCTAAGGTATATATGACATCCTCTAAGGTATATATGACATCCTCTAAGACTTTTATGACACCTTCCCATAATGCATAGAATAATATGATATGAAACCCACTTTTAAAAGTAGATAATGTATCTTTTGATATTGTACTGAACTTGTACTGTTGATAGACATAATACAATTGCCAACTTGGAGTTTATGTTCACACGTTTGTCAGAGCTAAGGCTTACAAAGTATACGCATTATGAATGAACGTTTGCCATATGCTCAGAAATCTAAAAATCTAAAAATCTGGGATTTTTTTCAGAATCACGATGTTGCAGAACGGTACACGAGTTCCTATCCTGGAATGGAATCCTAGTTCACAAATCATGGAAAAAGTTTACAAACCTGACTTACCTTTTGATTGGTCAGGACTACGTTGGCATGGAAATGGAACAATGGTACCACGTGATATTCCAAAATGTGGCTTGCAAAATGAACTGTGTGAAAATAAAGGCAAATCCCATGCGGCAGTGACAGTTGCACTTCCCATATTTATCTGCACTTTCATTGCCTTGTTTTTTGCAGTTGTTCTTGGCTTTAAAAAGTACAAATATGAACAGAAATTGAAATATGTTGAGTTGAACATGGTAAAATGGGAGGACATTGAAATACTTCATTCAGATGATACCAGCATAATAGGGAGTTCAGATGATATGCAAGTAGTTAGCAAAGATATGGTAAAGAGTACCTCTGCCAGAAAAATTAAGGGTATCTACAAAAGCAAAATGGTAATGATAAGAAAAAAGACCAGTAACATTCATTTTATGGACAGAAATCTACTCATTGATATTAATAATTTAAAAGGTTTACTTCATGATAATGTCAACAAGGTGGTTGGCATATGTATAGACCATGGTGTGCATTGCACGTTGATGGTTTATGAAACAAGAGGTAGCCTTAGAGATGTTTTAGATAATGAAAATTACAATTTAACCCAAGATTTTACAACTTCCTTTGTGTTAGATATTGCAAGAGGGATGATGTATTTACATCAAAGCTGCATAGAATTTCATGGTGAACTCTCAAGTTATAAATGTGTTATTGACTCAAGATGGACATGCAAAGTAACTGACTATGACCTTAGAACTCATCATAGTGATACGGTAGGGAACACCACTGACAAAATCAACCTTTTATGGAAAGCTCCGGAACTTCTCAGAAGCACTTCCGGTTCAACTGTTGACCTTGAACAAAAGGCAGATGTTTACAGTTTCAGTATTATATGCCAGGAAGTCTTAACACGGGAATACCCTTATAATAGTACACAAAATGCAAATAATATTGACGAAATTATTCAAAAGGTTAAAGAAAATAGAGAGCAGCTATTTAGGCCAGATCTACCCAGCAGCCATTGCCCGCAGTATTTTTTATCCCTCGTAACTTCCTGTTGGAATGAAACTGCCCAGCTTCGCCCAGGATTTAGAAGTATAGTGCGTAAGATCAGAGGCCTCAGCATGAATGTTAATTCTAACCTTGTGGACAGAATGCTGAGGAGGCTGGAGAGCCATACTAAACACTTAGAAGAGAGAGTCAGTGAGAGATGTGTGGAATTAGAAGGTGAAAAGTCAAAGATGAAATCACTCCTTAATGAACTTCTTCCTCATAGTGTTGTCCACAGACTGGCTGAGAACAAACCGATACATCCTGAAAGCTTTGAAAGTATCACTCTCTTCCTTTCAGATATTGTGGGCTTCACCACATTGGTGTCAAATGCCACACCGATGCAGACTGTGGTCCTTCTGAATAATATGTACACCACATTTGATGAAATAGTGGGAAAATTTGATGTGTACAAAGTGGCGACAATAGGAGATGCTTATATGGTAGCTAGTGGGGTCCCTATCAGGAATGGAACCAGTCATGCCATCCACATCTGCGAAATGGCTTTAGTTATATTGGACAGCATTGATAAGATCGCCACATGCCAAGACTCTCAGATTGAAGGACAATGTCAAGGCCAAGCTCCTCTTGCCATGCGCATTGGTGTGCATTCTGGCGCATGCGTGGCTGGGGTGGTGGGGGTCAAGATGCCAAGATATCTTCTCTTTGGAGAAACTATTGACATAACTGCACGGTTTGAAGCTTTGGGGAGAAGTATGAAGATTCACATTAGTGAGGTCACACATGCACTTCTTGGTTGTGATTCTCAGTTCCACATTGCAACTGGTGGTGAGGTTACATTTGGCAACAGGATACTCAAAGGTTTCTTTTTGAGTTGATATTTAAATAGTAGTGAAGCATTTGTCGAACATCATTTAAATCTCAAGTGAAATATGTTTTTTTTACTATGTCAGCACAGCTTCTGGAGTGATGGGGGTCATTTCTTTGTCCGTCGTTCTGTCCATCTCTGATCTTCTCTGAAACTCCTGGTCGGAGTTATCAGCAATTAGTTGGAAAGCTGTTGAAGTTTTAGGGAACCAATTCTATCTATTTTCATATAGGCTCCGATTACTGCTCTGGGAAAGGATTTAATCGATCATTTGTGAAGCAATTTCCAGAAAATGTTCACAAACATTACAAAAAGCAATGATCAGCATAGCTCTAAGGCATTGATATCAGTTTGGTATCCTGAACTAGAGCCAGAGGTAGATCAAGAGCTAGAGTCAGACTGACAGCCAGAGCTAGAGCCAGAGCTAGAGCCAGAGCTAGAGCCAGAGCTAGAGCCAGAACTAGAGCCAGAGAGAGAGTCAGAGTCAGAACCAGAGCTAGAACTATAGCCAGAGTTAGAACAAGAGCCAGAGTTAGAGCCAGAGTTCGAGTTAGAACTAGAGCCACAGCTAGGACCAGGCCAAATATAGCTAGAGGTTTAGCCAGAGCTATAGCTATAGAAATAGCCAAAGTTAGAGCCAAAGAGGTATATTTATTTGTTTTAACGACTATTTCTGAAAAAAATATAAATATTAAGGACAAGGATCATACATAACCCTGTCACTGGGACTTAGTGCCATTTTCCTTTCAAAGAATGACTGGAGGTGTTTCTTTTGCACTATTAAATAGATATGGTAACGCTTGATAATTAATCAGACCTATGTTAACTGTTTCATCAATATCCAATAAATTACTCACCTAACCATTTTGATGTTGGGTATGTAGGTCTCACTCAGGGGGTTATATAAGTGACGGCTGGGGGCTTGCCGCTCAGTTAATGTTGTGGCTTCAATATGTAATATCATATCTTTAAATGTTCATGACATCAATGTTGGCACTAGTCTCGCATTAGGTTATAAGTATCTAAGGTTCAAACGTCAACGAGTTCATTTATTTACTGTTAAGTATGTGTATTGATATTTGATGAATGTAATTTATGTATTGTGTAATGCCAATAGTAAACTGGCCGAGTGGTAGTAGATGTATGAAATAAATAAATCATTTGTGTCTAATTTACTAAGGTCTTGTGTCTCCTTTCTAATTGGTTTTACATCCACAATTTAGAATATGCAGAAGGACCCGCCAATCTGCTTGGCTCTTTGTATCATATAGCCAGTGCACATGATCAACATTTGGTACGTAATTGTGAAATATGTATACGACTCTTTCAGCAGTTATGGCCATATCAGGTCGACTTCACTGAGACTTTTTACCAGTGTGAAAGTAACACTGCTAGCAGTGGGAGTCGAACCCACCACCTCCCGTCCTCCACTTATATAGCCAGTGTGAAAGTAACACTGCTAGCAGTGGGAGTCGAACCCACAACCTCCCGTCCTCCACTTATATAACCAGTGTGAAAGTAACACTGCCGGCAGTAGGAGTGGAACCCACCACCTCCCGTCCTCCACTTATATAACCAGTGTGAAAGTAACACTGCCAGCAATGGGAGTCGAACCCACCACCTCCCGTCCTCCTATTATATAACCAGTGTGAAAGTAACACTGCTGGCAGTAGGAGTTGAACCCACCACCTCCCGTCCTCCTATTATATAACCAGTGTGAAAGTAACACTGCCGGCAGTAGGAGTTGAACCCACCACCTCCCGTCCTCCACTTATATAACTAGTGTGAAAGTAACACTGCCGGCAGTGAGAGTCGAACCCACCACCTCCCGTCCTCCACTTATATAACCAGTGTGAAAGTAACACTGCCGGCAGTAGGAGTTGAACCCACCGCCTCCCGTCCTCCACTTATATAACCAGTGTGAAAGTAACACTGCCGGCAGTAGGAGTTGAACCCACCACCTCCCGTCCTCCACTTATATAACCAGTGTGAAAGTAACACTGCCGACAGTAGGAGTTGAACCCACCACCTCCCGTCCTCCACTTATATAGCCAGTGTGAAAGTAACACTGCCGGCAGTGAGAGTCGAACCCACCACCTCCCGTCCTCCACTTATATAACCAGTGTGAAAGTAACACTGCCGGCAGTGAGAGTCGAACCCACCACCTCCCGTCCTCCACTTATATAACCAGTGTGAAAGTAACACTGCCGGCAGTAGGAGTTGAACCCACCACCTCCCGTCCTCCACTTATATAGCCAGTGTGAAAGTAACACTGCCGGCAGTAGGAGTTGAACCCACCACCTCCCGTCCTCCTATTATATAACCAGTGTGAAAGTAACACTGCCGGCAGTGGGAGTCGAACCCACCACCTCCCATCCTCCACTTATATAACCAGTGTGAAAGTAACACTGCCGGCAGTAGGAGTTGAACCCACCACCTCCCGTCCTCCACTTATATAGCCAGTGTGAAAGTAACACTGCCGGCAGTAGGAGTTGAACCCACCACCTCCCGTCCTCCTATTATATAACCAGTGTGAAAGTAACACTGCCGGCAGTAGGAGTTGAACCCACCACCTCCCATCCTCCACTTATATAACCAGTGTGAAAGTAACACTGCCGGCAGTGGGAGTCGAACCCACCACCTCCCATCCTCCACTTATATAACCAGTGTGAAAGTAACACTCCAGTGGGGAGTCGAACCCACCACCTCCCGTCCTCCACTTATATAACCAGTGTGAAAGTAACACTCCATTGGGGAGTCGAACCCACCACCTCCCGTCCTCCACTTATATAACCAGTGTGAAATTAACACTCCAGTGGGAGTCCAAACCACCACCTCCCGTCCTCCACTTATATAACCAGTGTGAAAGCAACACTCCAGTGGGGAGTCGAACCCACCACCTCCCGTCCTCCACTTATATAACCAGTGTGAAAGTAACACTGCCGGCAGTGGGAGTCGAACCCACCACCTCCCGTCCTCCACTTATATAACCAGTGTGAAAGTAACACTGCCGGCAGTGAGAGT
Organism: Amphiduros pacificus; assembly: GCA_949316495.1. Lineage (NCBI taxonomy): Eukaryota > Metazoa > Annelida > Polychaeta > Phyllodocida > Hesionidae > Amphiduros > Amphiduros pacificus. The sequence goes on along the minus strand of OX439011.1, from coordinate 15,381,939 downwards.
CAAACCCACCGCCTCCTGTCCTCCACTTATATAACCAGTGTGAAAGTAACACTGCCGGCAGTAGGAGTTGAACCCACCACCTCCCGTCCTCCACTTATATAGCCAGTGTGAAAGTAACACTGCCGGCAGTAGGAGTTGAACCCACCACTTCCCGTCCTCCACTTATATAGCCAGTGTGAAAGTAACACTGCCGGCAGTAGGAGTTGAACCCACCACCTCCCATCCTCCTATTATATAACCAGTGTGAAAGTAACACTGCCAGCAGTAGGAGTTGAACCCACCACCTCCCGTCCTCCTATTATATAACCAGTGTGAAAGTAACACTGCCGGCAGTAGGAGTTGAACCCACCACCTCCCATCCTCCACTTATATAGCCAGTGTGAAAGTAACACTGCCGGCAGTAGGAGTTGAACCCACCACCTCCCGTCCTCCTATTATATAGCCAGTGTGAAAGTAACACTGCCGGCAGTAGGAGTTGAACCCACCACCTCCCGTCCTCCACTTATATAGCCAGTGTGAAAGTAACACTGCCGGCAGTAGGAGTTGAACCCACCACCTCCCGTCCTCCACTTATATAGCCAGTGTGAAAGTAACACTGCCGGCAGTAGGAGTCGAACCCACCACCTCCCGTCCTCCACTTATATAGCCAGTGTGAAAGTAACACTGCCGGCAGTAGGAGTTGAACCCACCACCTCCCGTCCTCCTATTATATAACCAGTGTGAAAGTAACACTGCCGGCAGTAGGAGTTGAACCCACCACCTCCCATCCTCCACTTATATAGCCAGTGTGAAAGTAACACTGCCGGCAGTAGGAGTTGAACCCACCACCTCCCGTCCTCCACTTATATAACCCGTGTGAAAGTAATACTGCTAGCAGTGGGGGTCGAACCCACCACCTCCCAACCTCCTATTATATAACCAGTGTGAAAGTAACACTGCCGGCAGTGAGAGTCGAACCCACCACCTCCCGTCCTCCACTTATATAACCAGTGTGAAAGTAACACTGCCGGCAGTAGGAGTTGAACCCACCACCTCCCGTCCTCCACTTATATAACCAGTGTGAAAGTAACACTGCCGGCAGTGAGAGTCGAACCCACCACCTTCCGTCCTCCTATTATATAACCAGTGTGAAAGTAACACTGCCGACAGTAGGAGTTGAACCCACCACCTCCCATCCTCCACTTATATAACCAGTGTGAAAGTAACACTGCCGACAGTAGGAGTTGAACCCACCACCTCCCGTCCTCCACTTATATAGCCAGTGTGAAAGTAACACTGCCGGCAGTAGGAGTTGAACCCACCACCTCCCGTCCTCCTATTATATAACCAGTGTGAAAGTAACACTGCCGGCAGTAGGAGTTGAACCCACCACCTCCCATCCTCCACTTATATAGTCAGTTTGAAAGTAACACTGCCGGCAGTAGGAGTTGAACCCACCACCTCCCGTCCTCCACTTATATAACCAGTGTGAAAGTAACACTGCCGGCAGTAGGAGTTGAACCCACCACCTCCCGTCCTCCACTTATATAACCAGTGTGAAAGTAACACTGCCGGCAGTGAGAGTCGAACCCACCACCTTCCGTCCTCCTATTATATAACCAGTGTGAAAGTAACACTGCCGACAGTAGGAGTTGAACCCACCACCTCCAATCCTCCACTTATATAACCAGTGTGAAAGTAACACTGCTAGCAGTGGGAGTCGAACCCACCACCTCCCGTCCTCCACTTATATAACCAGTGTGAAAGTAACACTGCCGGCAGTAGGAGTTGAACCCACCACCTCCAATCCTCCACTTATATAACCAGTGTGAAAGTAACACTGCTAGCAGTGGGAGTCGAACCCACCACCTCCCGTCCTCCACTTATATAACCAGTGTGAAAGTAACACTGCCGGCAGTAGGAGTTGAACCCACCACCTCCCGTCCTCCACTTATATAACCAGTGTGAAAGTAACACTGCCGGCAGTAGGAGTTGAACCCACCACCTCCCGTCCTCCACTTATATAACCAGTGTGAAAGTAACACTGCCGGCAGTGAGAGTCGAACCCACCACCTTCCATCCTCCTATTATATAACCAGTGTGAAAGTAACACTGCCGACAGTAGGAGTTGAAGCCACCACCTCCCATCCTCCACTTATATAACCAGTGTGAAAGTAACACTGCTAGCAGTGGGAGTTGAACCCACCACCTCCCGTCCTCCACTTATATAACCAGTGTGAAAGTAACACTGCCGGCAGTAGGAGTCGAACCCACCACCTCCCGTCCTCCACTTATATAACCAGTGTGAAAGTAACACTGCCGGCAGTAGGAGTTGAACCCACCACCTCCCGTCCTCCACTTATATAACCAGTGTGAAAGTAACACTGCCGGCAGTGGGAGTTGAACCCACCACCTCCCATCCTCCACTTATATAGCCAGTGTGAAAGTAACACTGCCGGCAGTGGGAGTCGAACCCACCGCCTCCTATCCTCCACTTATATAGCCAGTGTGAAAGTAACACTGCTAGCAGTGGGGGTCGAACCCACCACCTCCCGTCCTCCACTTATATAGCCAGTGTGAAAGTAACACTGCCGGCAGTAGGAGTTGAACCCACCACCTCCCATCCTCCACTTATATAACCAGTGTGAAAGTAACACTGCCGGCAGTAGGAGTTGAACCCACCACCTCCCGTCCTCCTATTATATAACCAGTGTGAAAGTAACACTGCCGGCAGTAGGAGTTGAACCCACCACCTCCCGTCCTCCTATTATATAACCAGTGTGAAAGTAACACTGCCGGCAGTAGGAGTTGAACCCACCACCTCCCGTCCTCCTATTATATAACCAGTGTGAAAGTAACACTGCCGGCAGTAGGAGTTGAACCCACCACCTCCCATCCTCCACTTATATAACCAGTGTGAAAGTAACACTGCTAGCAGTGGGGGTCGAACCCACCACCTCCCATTCTCCACTTATATAACCAGTGTGAAAGTAACACTGCTAGCAGTGGGGGTCGAACCCACCACCTCCCGTCCTCCACTTATATAACCAGTGTGAAAGTAACACTGCTAGCAGTGGGAGTCGAACCCACCACCTCCCATCCTCCACTTATATAACCAGTGTGAAAGTAACACTGCTAGCAGTGGGGGTCGAACCCACCACCTCCCGTCCTCCACTTATATAACCAGTGTGAAAGTAACACTGCTAGCAGTGGGGGTCGAACCCACCACCTCCCATCCTCCACTTATATAACCAGTGTGAAAGTAACACTGCTAGCAGTGGGAGTCGAACCCACCACCTCCCATCCTCCACTTATATAACCAGTGTGAAAGTAACACTGCTAGCAGTGGGGGTCGAACCCACCACCTCCCATCCTCCACTTATATAACCAGTGTGAAAGTAACACTGCTAGCAGTGGGGGTCGAACCCACCACCTTCCGTCCTCCACTTATATAACCAGTGTGAAAGTAACACTGCTAGCAGTGGGGGTCGAACCCACCACCTTCCGTCCTCTATACCTATATAACCAACAAAGGTACAGATCCAATGTTTTACCAGCTGTGCTAGTGGGACCGGTTGGTATGTAATATAGATACATCCTGGCTCTGGATCAATCCTGCCTACTAGCCACGTATGCTGTGATATAAAGGTACTTCACAGCTGTGTACTTCCTCAAGCTATTCAAATACCCACCTTAACATACATAGTGCAACGTCAATCAAGTACACTACAAAGGGTTCGTGCCTTTCATCCTGATTGGCTGTATTATGGTTTTGGAGAGTTCTATCATCATTTATGCCCAGGGGAACATTTCTTTCTTGAGTAGTATACGTTGAGTTTTTCATGGTTCTGAACTCAACTATGAGAGCTACGCAGTTGATCACACAGTGCCATCTGGTGATGAGATTTGAGAGCTACGCAGTTGCACACACAGTGCCATCTGGTGATGAGATATGAGAGCTACGCAGTTGATCACACAGTGCCATCTGGTGATGAGATATGAGAGCTACGCAGTTGATCACACAGTGCCATCTGGTGATGAGAGCGAGTACTTCACCGAGCAGGGAGCATATAATTTAATCAGGTTTTTTGTGGATACAGATAAGGATAGCAAGGCCTACAATCTGAAAGTAGAATGTCATAATGACTGAGGAACTTCATTACACTTTTCACAGAATGAATAGAGGATTTACCTATATTAACTAAATTTTCTTATGTTGTATTTTTATTTTCATCTATTTTTTTTTTTTTCATTTTTAGTATAATATTGAGTTATTTGGAAAAGGCCCTTGACTTTCAGACATTATTGTGTTCCAGACAAAAATCATTTTAAGTGTAATGTTTTAAACTTAAGCATGCCATTGGACAACTTATTCTTGTGATGTGAATAAGGGACACCTTGAAGTTGTCCTTTCTGAAATTGTATATTTCCTCTGGTTATCTTTACACATGACAAATCAAACTTGTATTTCAGATAATTTATTAGCATAAAACAGAATAGGAATTTCAAGCGATTGTCAGGTATCTAATCATTTTCATCTGCAGTCCAGTTTAGAATGGGCGAACTCGAAACCAGTTGCCACTGTAAAACAAAATGTAACCATTAACAAAGTTTGTAACATATGTATTATAAATAATGTATCTATTACAATTTTGATTCTTGCAAATGCTTACAATAATACATACCAAGGAGCATAGTGACAGACCAACCAAACTCCAGTACTACCTCTTTCAATTCCACATCCAACTCTTCTGGTAATTCCCCATATAATCTACAAAATAAAATAAAAACATAATAAATGCATGATATGCCTTACTATTTCTCTCTCTTTCCATCAGTTTTGGATAAGATATTTTACCTGTTTGTAATGTGAACACTCCCCATTGCAGTTGGGATAAATGAAATGTTGCTTTTCACTGTCCATCATATCAAAGAGAGCCTTTATTGACTGATCATTTTCAGACCACATAACTTTGTTCTCCCCAACACATCCATCACACCTGACAACATAAGCACAGCATATTCTTTATAACACAACAAAGAGGATATATTTTGTTCATAACACTTCATATGATTGATATATGTTAAGTGGATAAAGTACGTTTTATTGCCGCAAATATAACAATGTAAATATTTTGGACATTTTAAATGATGAAATAATTCTCGCTATCTGCTCTCCCAGATCTGTTGTCGGTCGGTAAAAATTTGACGGAATTGGCTCAAGAGAAAACGTGACGGGAAATATTTTGCATATTTTGTAAACTTCTGCCCGCCTTTCTTCAAGGGAAAATTCAGATCAAAATAGTTCATTAACAATCCAATGTCAATTGCGTTTTTGTTATGCAATCTTTATACAGCAAGTATGTACAGCGCAAATTGCGTGTTATATGCCACCATTCCGAAGGCAAAACTGTGAAAAACAAAGATTTAGAGCTGAAAGGCAGAGTCCACAGTGTCCTGAACATTCTGTCACCGCTGTTCTGGATGTTCCATGTGAAAAGAAGTCAAATTCGATAGTAGTGCTGTGAAAATGCAGCAGATATGGGAAAGCAGATCGCAATAGACACTGATAACCGACATAGATATGGGACAATAAAGGATGTTGCATGTGCATGTGCAAAAATTGCAAAAATTGCAAAAATACCTCCATTTTTTGCAATTTTTGCAAAAATACCTCCAGTACCTCATATCTGTACCAGCTTCTAAATATGAGTTATTGGTTCACATATCATATATATATATATATATATATATATATATGATATGTGAACCAATAACTCATCCGCTGCACAAACTTGTTTAAACAACCAAATCAAACTTGTTTAAACGAGAGCTCCTTAATTGTCCCACCTTTGGGATTGGACAAGGATTGTCTAAGATAGCAAGAATTCAACTGAGGTCTATTTTGCAAAACTGATACTATACCCGTCAGCCCTCTGAGCATTAAGCTGAGGGTAGTGGCTGATCGTATGCTCTGTGATATATTCTGCCCATGACTGAGCTTTAGAAGCAAGACTGTCATCCCAAGACTAAAATAAATGTGATTACAAACCATCATCAACAAACAATCATCACGAAACCATCATCATTAAATCATCATCAAAGCATCATCATCAAATCATCGTCATCAAATCATCATCAAACCATCATCATCGAGTCATCATCATCAAATCATCAGCATCATCATCAAACCATCATCACCAAACCATCATCATCAAACCATCATCACCAAACCATCATCATCAAATCATCATAAAAAAGTTGATGATTTCAAAATTTAATTTATCGATTTTAAACTTCGAGCAAGTTGACCATGAGGCCAACCTTGAACATATATATTATTATAATTATCCCTTATTTGATTTTATCTTTATTATTGTAGCAGTAACTCACAAGATCAGGAATGTTTGACTTTCCTGCTTTTTTTGTGGCGTTTAGACGAGCCTGGTTGTGCAAAGCTACCAATCCATTTTTCTCAACTGATGTCAATTTTGATGATGGTGAGGTTGAAATGCAATAGGCTATTTTAAATGTAAAGTAAAACGGTTAAAATATGAAAACAATAGGTGTAAAATAAATCAAATATGCGTACCTTTGCTTCTGTTAACCCGTGTCATAATATTTTGTGTATACAAGTCGAATGCTTTAATGTAAATTCATTTTTGTGTCCTACTCCAGCTTCATCATTTAAATTATTGTTCACAGATTTATATCAAAATTTGGGATATAAAGACAATTATAATGTTGCATTATTTCAAAGCATGATCATATAATTTGTATATTTTAATAAATACATCACAAATTTGCCTTCAGTTATTAAACGTTACTGATTTGATCATTACTTTTTATATGTGATGTTTTGTAATCTCAGCAAATCATACTATTGAGAATCTTAATCTAAAATTAGTCACTGATACAGCTGACGACTGAGTTGCAAATAACAACATAGCTGCTGTTGACAACAGACCTGCAGTCCCATTTTCAAGGCCTTTAAATCGCATCTGCACTTGCAAAAAAATATTTATCAAGTTACTATCAGATACATAAATCTGCTTACATCAAATGGTGTGATAAACATCGGCAATCCACTGACAAACTAAACCACAGCTCTGTTGTCGTCCACAGCTGTGTTGTCGTCCACAGCTTTCATGTCGTCAGCTACATACTTACTGTCAGTACTTTCAAGGGCAGTTGTCTGCTTGGGCACAAGCACCACTATCAATGTCACAACTAGGATCATCATGTTGGCAGATCAGCACTCACTACCATAACGCAACAAACTCAACCAGAACTTTATTAATATACAAACCTACAAATGTATTTAGCTCTTTGTGGGTTTAATCATTTCCGATAAATGTCTCCAGGTCATCAACGTAAGACAGGTTTATTACCTTTATTATGAATTATTCAATTGTAATTATGATTTCAAATTAGACAAACATATTTGGGATATTTTAGTCTATAAATTCAACTTAGGCTGTTGTGTGAAATTACTGAATATCTCCCTTTATAAAACAACTTATAAAGATGACTGATAAAGATGTTGACTATTTGTGTGATTTACCAATGAGAAGGTCAAATCATACTTTTCAACATGGCTCAGTGGGTAAGATATCTGTCTCCCATGTTAAAGTATGAGGTTCAATTCCTGGTTGTGACAAGGACTTTTTTCACGCTGAAGATGAAATCTTTCTTATTTCTTAGCAATATGCACATCAGAACATGTAGAATCAAAACATTTATTGCTTTGACAGAAAGTATAAAAAAGTAATGACTCTATACAAAAGACAAAGGTGAAAGCTTCATATTGGGATCTTATTTGAGCAATATGAAAGTCAGAACATATAAAACATTTATTTATCTTATTTATTTATTTATCTTATTTTATTTTTTGGAAAAGGAGAAAAATAAACAAAATGTCTACACAGAAATCAAAGATGGCATCAACATATTTGGGTTTATTTCGAGCAATGACACTTAAGCAAAGAAGCTGTAACTTAATTGAGTTAATCTCAACATTTATACAATGCTGTGACCCCAAATTTTATACAAAGCTGCAATGGGTTGATACATGGCTCAGTGGTTAAGCTGTCTGTCTTCTATGCCAAAGATCCGGGGTTCGAATCCCTGTTGGATTACTATTTTCATGCTGAAGATGTAATCTTCATATTGGGGTTCTGTTTGTGTGATATGCACTTCAGAAACATAATTTGATTTGTTTATTGCAAATGTAGAAGAATAAGAAGAGCAATATGCACAATTGAAGAATTCAATTATTTTTTTACATAGAGAATATATTTGTGTCTTCCTTCTTCCTCTGTAAACAAAAAATATGAATAATAATGACTTCAAACAGAAAACAAATATGAAATTTTCATATTGAGGTAACGTTTGAGCTCTAATCATGTCAGAACATATTGAATTGAGTATGTTTTTTCATCTTCATATTCAATTTTATTTGACCTCAGATATGTTTGCAAAGACTATAGTATGGAGCCAATTTTAAAATTTTATCATGGATTTTAAACTTTAAGTAAGTTGATCATGAGGCAATCCTTGAGTATGTATGAATACATCCAGTGCAATGCAAAAGTTCCAAATGTTTCAGTATTAGCATGTGTCTCACAGGTCTGATGATATGATTTGACCTTTTCCCATGGCTTGATTACTCACTTAACATTTTGCCTGGATCCACATTTCAATACAGACATGACTGTACCTATCCAAGGTGTTATAACAATTCATCAACCCTTAACACATACCTGCAAACAATAATCATTCTTAAATACATTCCATCAGATTGGTATACTTTTTATTCAAAAACAATATTCAAGATCTTCAAAATGTGGAATAGTCAATATCTGACCATGTCAGTCATGACGGAAATCAACAGGTCACATGTCACCCGTTTGTGACTTTCTCTGTTTTCCAGTGAGATCAGCAAACATTGTATGTACTCACATGTGCAAAAATCACCTCTTGGAAATGGTGTCAATGCCTCCAAAATAGTTTTATAGTTTCACAGTTGTTTAAACACTTTTAACAAAATAGAATTAGAATTTCTATATTTAAAAATAATCAAATATTGCAATCATTATTTTAATTGTCAAATAAAGATATGATTAATATGTTTGACCAGTATGTGCAGGATGTAAACCACCGGACCATGCTATTCCAACATGTAATATGTGCATAATATCTTGTATTAAAATTATAATCACATATATAATGAATATTCAGACATATAACATGTGACAGATGATCAAGTACCTTTGCAGCATAAATAAATAAATATAAGTTTGAAAGTGTGCCTTTTATTTTCATGAATAGCAATACATGGGTTGCAGATAATCATTAATCCTCAAGGGAGGAGGAGGAAAAAAAATCTTGGCTTTTTCTTCTTGGGCAAGCTTATATGTCAGGCCTCACCATGAACTGACTGAAATAGCATTGTAAGTGATGTAAAAACCCTGAACAAATTGATATAAATGGTATAATCTTTAACCAGATATTTCAAATATACTCCCCTCCCATATTACGAATGGTCCATTCTTAATTACTTTTGAACATATGAAATTGGCATGAGCACTTGGACAGTTGTGTTGTTGTGTATGAGCACGTACATGAGCCAACCAATTGGCCAACTATATGGTAATTGCATGCTAATGTGCAGAAGATAGTTTATGACTCAACCTCAACATGCAGAGTCACTGGGGGGATACTGGATTCGGTAACTGCAGTTAAATGGCAGACCCTGCACCAGGTCAGAAATCTCAGCAGCTTGTTTTGAGGGGTATATTGCATACTGTGCCACTGTTCTGTGTTCCTTGTTAGAGATAAAAGCAATATAATAATATCTCCTGCAACAGGTAGGCAGGACAATGGCTTAAATGTCTGATTTGGGCCATGTTGTTTTGTCTTAAGATTCGGTAACTATGATCAGTGTATGTCTTAAGATTCGGTAACTGGGGTGTCATGATTTGGTAACTGTGTTGTGGGTCCTCACTTATTAGATGCTTATTGAATACAATCATCATTGCTTATCACTGAGAGGGACCTGATCTTAGAATATGGGCTTACTCCAAGTCTGAGCATCCCATTTTCTTGGATTGTTATTTTACTTTAAACACATAATTAAGCACTTTACTATCCCAAAATAATTTCAGGTTATGAGATCATATATAGATCTATCAATCAGCAGGTTCATGCATTCAGCATAATCGATATGCATGCCATTAAATTGTGGGGCAGAGAAGTGTACAACATATAACACATGGTTCACAAGTTTATTTTGTTTCATTTGACACATATTTCAGTAGCTGAAAACATGGATGCCAAAGAAGCAAATTTAGTAAGTATTTGAGATAAATCTTGATAATTTAATCTATTGTTTCCTGTACCACACCATTTCAATTAAGTTGTATTTGAATGATCACTTGTTGTATGTTGTCACAAGCTTTAATGCTTTGATATTACCAGAGCACCATGGAATCTTTGCATCAAGTAGATGGTATGTATACATGTAGATACTCCTAGGATAGCCCCAGCTGGAGCTGTATGGGATTGATCAACTTGAGACTACATCTACATCTATAAGTTTACTCGGCAAAACCAAATGGCATCCCAACAAGAGAGCACGGTTGCACTAAGGGGTGCAGCTGGTACACACCAGCTGCTTGTTGCTAACCTTTATACTCTGGCAAGGGAGTTTCTGAAGGATGCCGAGCTACCTGTTTCCAATGTAGTTAATTGAAGGGAAAGTTTATTCCAGTCAGTCACTGTCCTTGGAAAATAGCTGTATTTATAAGGGTCACAGCTTGTCACAATTTCGATATAGTGATTTCCATGTAGGAGCTGATTTCATTTTGACATGTTCTGGAAGTTAGTTTCAAAGCTATTTCAACATATATAGCCTTGTACAATAAAACTAGCCTCTATGTCCTTCACCTCCCTGCTAGTGAATCCCATTTTAGGTCTTCCAGGATTTTTGGTACAGTGCCTGTTTCTCTCTTCCAGTTGCCAGACACAAATCTAGCAGCTCCATCAGCAATGGACTGGATAACACATATGAAGTTCGCCTTTCTACCCTGCTGATCCATAAGATCAAGGACTTTCATTAATTTGTCAGTCAAAAATTTGCAAACTTCAGACTCTTTCAAATAATCCCCTGCTTAGGAATATACCTTTTGTCCTTTTTCTTTTTCAGGTGCATTATAATCAACAGTTTGTTCAGAACTAATAACTTCTCTTGATCTTTAGAATATTTTTTGTACCATTTGTTTAAATATATGGTTCACAGTTCTGCCCATATTTATTGATTATGACATTGACTGTTTGGCCAAAGTTAACAGATCTATATATTTTGGTTTAGTGGTTTCATCTAATTCTTCTTTCCGAATGCTAAAAGGCAAATTCTGGTGGCTGGATTTAGCATGGTGGAATATATTTAGTTCTATTTTACCAGTTTTAGTGCAATGGTAACACATAAAGGCTGAAAAAGTGAGCATGTCATATTATAGTTACAGTTACAATGAACATTGCAACCACTGGATTGCAACACATCATACATACCTGCAGTCATTATACAGAGCATATTGTTCTGGTAACTTTACTATTATTGTTTGCTTATAAGTACACATTAACATTGATATTTTGTTGGCATACACATATGGCAGTTACCAAATCATTCAACAGTTACCGAATCATCCACATGGAGAAGACTACAGTTACCGAATCATGCATGTACAGTTACCGAATCATGAGTGAAACTACATTCCCTCTTTTTCACATTACCTGTAAAGCTATGTGAATCATTTTGATCAAACTGTATTTATATACTATACTGAAGCACTTGGTCATGGTAGCAGTTATCAATAACCCCAGGAAAGATGAAATACAAGCTGCTGAGATTTCTCACCTGGTGCAGAGTCTGCCATTTTGATTCGGTAACTGCAGTTACCGAATCCAGTATCCCCCCAGTGAGAGTAGTGTTTCTATCAAAAGTTGTATGCCTTCAGCCATAAGCCATATTGGAATGACGAATTGACAGTTTTATGGAGAGATATGTGTCCTGAGGAAGATATGTTCAGATAACAAGAGAAATGTACAAATAACAAGAGACAGAAGAGTTATTGATATGCAAGTTAACGGTAGAAATTATTTGACAAAATGTTAGGAAAACAGAGAGATTATATCATAGAAAGGTCTTTCTGGAAGTACATAAAAAGATCAGTCTAAGCAGTAACAAGTAAATCCTGTAGGAAATATATGGCCTAAATGGTAACTTATCTAGTGCTACTAAATTTGTGTTAAATACATGGAAAAATGAATAATCTAATTTATATCATGAGCCACCAGATATCATTAGTGAATAGTCAAATATTCTGAAAGAGTTAGAAAGTGAGACCAGAATGCTATTATCTGGTGAAGTACCTTTGAAACCTCCAGACTATGTTAAAATGAAACCAGTATCTACAAGGAAAAACCATGGAAATCTCTATTTAGAAATGGCGACAAGCTGTGACCCTTATAAATACATCTATTTCCCAAAGACTGTGACTGACTGGGATAATCATCCCCTGATTTAACTACACTGGTAACTGAAAGCTCAGCATCATTCATAAACAGCCTTGCCAAAGTGTAAAGGCTGGTATGGACTCTCGATGAGATTTTATAGATGTAGATTTCTTGCTGTAATAAAAGGCTCCTTTATCTCATAATAAGCCATCACCACATTGTGATTTTTGTGTAGAGATATAAATCATTCAGTACTTCCTCTTACTTTCTGAGAATATTTTACCCATCTCTTGAATTGGTTTGCAATTATCATAATTACTGAAAATAAAGTAATTTGAGATGAGGAGGTGCTGTTTGGACTTCAGCACCAAAGGTTTGGACTTCAGCACTAGAAATGGGAGACATTGAACATGAAATGGGTAGCACAAAACTTCCAATTGCATTGGGTACATGGTGTCGCTTTCACAGCATAAATGGCGCCAGAAATAGAACACATTCTCCAATCTATATACATATTCAAGACCTAATTTTAGCACCTTCCTTTTATTGAAGAAATCAGCTTTTCAATGAGGTAATGCATTTGTCTCTACATTCAATACATTTCTTGTCACCTGATGTTTTTTCTATTGCAAATTTAGCACATTTTCACATACTTTGATAGTTTAATATCATTTATTCATGTACCATTATGATTAGAGTAGCTTATTGGGGGTTATTTTCTGAAAGTACACTTATATTTTATATGTATGAAACTTTAAAAGATTGTATTGGATCAATTTAAAGTCCTTCAATTTTCATCTTTCATACACCAACCACATTCAAGCTATTTCTAACCAAATTTAGCTTGTCAATAAATATCGAAATTGACGGACTTTATTTTCATTTTATTTTCAGCATTAAAGTTTTTTACGATGCAGTATAATATGTATTTTCATAATTTATCCAACAATAAGTTGTTATTATAGATATTATTTTAAAATAGCTCAGTAAATCAAAGTTTCCTCTACCTTTCTTTGGAGATTGGTCCAAAATTAAAAATTGCTCTAATATTGTTAATTCTGAACAGATTTTGATGAAAAAAGATCTATGACCTCGTTTTTTGAAAGATGCCGATGATTGAACATTGAAATTTGTAGTAAAATCCACGAAAATAAAAGAGTTTCATTTTCAAAGTCATTCAAAGGTTACTTCAAGGTCACCGGTCATATTTTATAAAAATAGCCTACAAAGGTCCACACTCAGTCATGTGTCATTTGTGGACGTGTCCCACAGAGATTCACAATATATTATCAAGCACAATGAGGTTAATATTACTCTTACGTGTGATGCTTTAGTTTGAGTTTAGCATTACATGTTAGCATTTACTTCCTGCATGTTGGTTAGACTGTTGTGAACAAGATAGAACAAGAAAAATGGCAGAATGAGGTACATGTCTTTCCTTTGTTACAAACTAAAAGCAAATCCCCAGCCACTCTTTGGAAGGAGTAGTACATTGAATCCCAGTAACAGGCTTCTGTCTGTCCTGATCTAGCTTAAATTGTTCTGAAAGTTTGGTAAACCAAACAAATGTAACAAATCAAATTATCTTTTCTTCCTGTCTGTTTCACCCTTTTATCCATTTTTTTAAATTTCATGCTCAATGAAATCATATTGGGCTCTTCTGTTATGGAGGTCAAGTTGACTTGGTTTTACTGTGTTGATTTGTATATAATTAATATAATCTGATATTCAAGTTCTTTACATGTGTTTTCATCTTTTCCTCGTGTAAATATATCTTTCTATTGCTTATTTGAATAATCAATAGTAGCATAGATTACGTAAATTCATTTTATTGTGATATTTTCTCTTTTTATTCTACTAGCTGTGCACCTTGTCCAATGTGTATATTTAAATATGTCAGAGATAAGTTTTGTTCACTTGCACTCTCCAAATTACAATAAACATAATATTCCTATTTGGCACCAATCTATCACTTCAAAGAATCTTAAAAGTCCCACCACGAGAGACAGACATTACCAACATATTTCATTGTACTAATAACTTTCACCGTATTTTCCTCATATGAGGAACATGTTGAACTGATTGTTAGAATCATTACGTTCTGATTGGAACCAGGATACACCATTTGATAGGCCATGTCTAAATTACAATTTCATTTAAACTTTCTTCAATTAGCATAAAGAATGGAAATTTCAATTCTGATGCAAACCGTGAATCTAACTTGAACCCCTAAACACGGGAGAAAAGCATGGGAGAAAACAGAGCCATACCCCTTCCTCAAACCTTAAAAGTGAACTGGTTTCAAAGTACAAGACAAAGAGCAAAATTAAGAAAATTGTAATGATGGAGGTCAAGAGGTCAATGTATAAAAGCTATGTGCGCACAATACCTGTGAATGTGAAGGTCTGCAATTGAAGTTAGAACCTTGGATAAAAGATCTGAAAATGGAGTTTCAAAGAATGGCGTTTGAGAGCTTGAAGAAAATTTACATTAATATCTTTTCTAATAATGATTTAAAGATTTTTTATATTTCAATTATTGGGCGTAATTCATTTTCTGCTCGGCAATAATTCTAAAAGAAATTAATTTTGCACTAGACGTTTTATATTAATTTGGGATGGGTCATTGGTTTGTGTCGAATAGTTCATCCTGGTCCTTATCTGAACTTAATGATGAGGAAATTTGTTTCTTCGTTTTCTGATCCCTATATTTATTATTGCGACCCAAATGGTGTGATTTGAGGACATATATTTCAGAGACAGATGTTACATACTATATTATGCAAACGGGGAATTTAACCTCTAAATATCAGAATGGGAAAAGATCAGAGAAGGCCACGTCCCTTCCAAACAATGATTCATTACACTGTAAATAGTTGTTACAATCCATTTGCTGCTTATTTACAGTAACAGTTGCTGGCATCACTGTCACATGTTGGATTTGTTTTTGATACAGTAAATTAATATCATGGAAACTATTGCTGCTTATTTTACAGTTTTGTTGGCGTAATTAACATTGCAAATATATGTTAAAATGGCATCAATATATTCTCTATATTTAGCAACAGTAGAAATTTCTGCATTAATACAGTTATTTCTTATAGCGTACCTACAATGAAAAGCTGAATAAAATCGAGAGAAAATTGTGCATCATGCAATCATATATTGAAATCCTTAGAAATTGAGATTAACCATATGTAATGCAAACATACACATAGCCCATACATTTATATATTTATATAATTTTATTACATATGTCTTTACTTTCCAGGACAAAGTGATACTTACTGAGCCACTATCAAAAAAGGCAGTTACGGAGCCTATATATATATATATATATATATATAT
The DNA here is from genome assembly GCA_949316495.1 of Amphiduros pacificus. Taxonomy (NCBI): domain Eukaryota; kingdom Metazoa; phylum Annelida; class Polychaeta; order Phyllodocida; family Hesionidae; genus Amphiduros; species Amphiduros pacificus. Next base: position 15,366,097 of record OX439011.1, on the reverse strand, counting down.
ATATATATATATATATATATATATATATATATATATATATATATATATATATATATATATATACATATGGGCCATGTATATATGGGCCATGTATAAATGGGCCATGTATATATGGATGAGACAATAAAATGTCGATAGAATCAATTCATATCCATGTAGCAATAAAATATTTAAAATAAACTGTATCTGCCATAAGAGGATATATGCCAGATGAGAGTTTTCTGGAGAAATCAATTTTAAACATGTGGGTCCTTGATGTGGGATTGAATTAGATGTAACCATATAACCATATCAGCACAGGCTGACTTTTTGTTATTGTCCTGTTTCCACCGCATTGTCCGCATTTGCGATTTCTCGTTCATTAATGCTTGAACATTTACTCTAAAATGTGAATTATTCATAGTATACTGGTATCAAAAGCTGCAATGCATTTTAATCAAATGCGCACATTGGATCAATTTACAACAAACCTTTTGTAGAATAAGAGAGGATACATGGCCTCATACTAGGAAAATGGTATGGACTAAGCAACAGTGATTGTAACGTATAACAGTGAAATACAAGTAAGAAATCACATGATTATTATTATATTCATGATAAATGCACAAATACAATCAGTTTGAAATCTAAAATGTAGGTCAGAACTCCATACAATCATGATTCCCAGAACGCTGAACTGGGAACAATGTCAACGGGAAATTATCTTACTGATAGTAACTATAGGGAATCATTCAACCTATTTATATTGGACCAAACTTTAACACAGATTTTCCGGCTTATGTGCATGTTCTCACTTGCAATTAATTCAATTTAATTTTGTTATGGCCGGATTTATAAAGATTTATTGTCTTCTTTTTTGTTAATACCAAAATGAAGATGATTTGAAATGTCTTTGACAATATATTTGATACCTGTGGTCTTACTGATTTTGATTTGCGCATGGGCTTTGGATGAATTGAATCGACCGACTCAGAATTCTGAGAAATTAAAAAAAAACAACTAAATTTCCTTCACAACAACATGTGTAACACTCGTACTGACCGCCAGGTGCAGGCCCATATACTCATGAGCAGCTAACCTATCTCACTACACCCCACTGCACTGACAACTTTATAACCAACATTTTCCTCCTTACTTGGGGCCTACAGTCCCCTACGTGCTACAGGGAATTTCAATATCACTGTAAACCCAGGGGCTTCCAATATCCCCTATCTCACCTACCCCACAACTAGGGAAATATACATCACCTATGTGAAAACTTAATGAGCTGTCCTCATTAAAGGAGTGAAACAGATTTTCTCATTTTGATTTACCAAACTTCCTTTTTATTTCCAAATTATACAATCAGATATGTGAAGGGGGGGGGGTGAAAAAATTCATATTTTTAAAATGATCAAGTATGTACTTTACCTCTATTTTTCTCTTAATGTTTTTGAAAAATAGAAAATCTGTTTTACTAGGATCACAGTAAATATTGTTAAGATCACTTTTACAAAGTTGTTTGGAAATCCACTTTATTATGGTCCCACAATCTGCAGAACTTTTTCCCTTTAACATTTTTACATGACAAAATAAATTTTGGAGCAGTGACATATTACTACGCCGCTTTTTATGAGTTAAAAAGATATGAAGCTTTCAATATAATCAAAGAAATTCCATTGTGATTTTCAAATAATAAATTAATAATTTTATTACAAAAATGAATACCATAAAATATCATTTCATGACTTGAAAGTTTTAATGAAAAAGGAACTCTTTTTGACAGTTGACCATTTTTCCAGTACTTTTTTGAAAACTTTCCATTTTGGCGTAAAAAAAGTTGTTCCCTCAGAAAATCTGCCACCAGAGGACACTCACTTCCAACACCGATAAATACCCTTAATACCTACCCTACCTCCTGTCACACCATAGAGAAAGTATATTTTTTCTCTATGGTCACACTTACTTTTCTATGCCAAATCAGTACTGCCTATCAACCTATTCCCCCACTACACTACACCCTTATCCAAATGTGCCCAGATGTCGTCTGCTATTTCCTGCAACACTTTTGTCTCCTTGACCTTGTCTCAGGCTCATAGATTTCTGCTTTAAAATACTGCACATCCGTTTTTATATTTATATGATATACATCAGCCATATCTATGCATATTCCCAGAGATATTGATGCAAAAATTCGGAATTGAAAATGTTTTTTATCACGACAATTGAAGAATTTAGATTTTCAATTTATCGTCTGCTTCTTTCCTGCTCATTGCCATCTTGACACATGTCAAAACAGCAGACAAGTCTATTTAGGACCGTGTCCAATGGTGTGACCTAGATTGCCTGACCTAAATTGGTGTCGACTGGGATTTTGTTTCCCACACTAGGATTGCTGTATTGTGGAGAGCATACCTGTTGCATGTGCAAATTCAATGGAATCCTTTTAGACGTTTAGTGCACTGGGGATTGTAGGACTGCCAAGGGAGGAGTGAGTTTTTGGTTGGTCCCGGAGGGGAGAGTGGCCACTTGTTAGGTGTAAATATGTGCAGATGATGGTCATTAGATAGGGCAGCTTTTCATCAGTGTAGGGAGTTTTCACCGGGCGATCAGCACAGCTACTCTCTGATTGGGGATGGTGTGCTGAGTGCTAGTTATACTGCTTAGGTTCTGAGTGCCCACGAGACAAAAGTAGAGTAACCAACATATCAATCCAAATGGATGCCACTAATTGTTTTTGGCTGGACACTATTGGCACCCACCCACTAACTCGCTGGACCCAATCATGTGGAGCAATTGTGATTTGTAGGTTTTCAGAGCCTGGTGGTTGGAGGATAAGGATTCTCCAGCAAATCTGCAACGTCAATGATCACATGACTTAGGAGTCACGTGGCTGATATATTGGCAATTGCTCCACATGATTGGGTCCGGCAAGTTAGCCTTGGTTATGCCATTTCTCCATGATAGAGCCTGTGGGTGCCGGTGGCAGAAGGTTGCGGACAGCAACCTCCGCCCTCTAAAAACCCTCGGTGAATTTGGCGGGACAAAATGGAGGATCCGGCGATCTGCCGCTCTCACCGACGCTGAAACGGCGGGTGCCAATCGTGTGGAGCCAATGACATAAGAGCTGCCGATGACTCCCACAGCTCTGTCGTTGTCACCTGTAGTGTATTGGAGGAGTAGGCAGTACTGATCTGACATAGAAAATCATAGGTATGAAGCAAAGACAGCTCATTAGGTTTTCACATAGAGATATTGGATAGTGGATATTGGAAGTCCCTAGGTTAACAAGGATATTGGAATTCCTGGGCACGCCCAACATGTTGCAAAAACGCAGAAAGACAACTAAACCTTATTTCTACGTGCTCACAACGTTGTCTCTACGTTGTGTGTTACCTGGGCAGTGCATTTGAGGTATAGTGAGTTAGGTTAGGTGCTCATGAGTGTAGGGGCCTGTACCGGGCGGTCAGTTCGAGTGTTACACAGAGATTGGAGATAGTGTGCATTGGGTCTCCCCTCCAGCTGTGTAGCCATACTGCGTAGGCCCTGAGTGCCCACGAGACATAAGTGGAGCGGCCAACAATTCAAATCAGACCAAAACAAATAAAATCGGAGAACGTTTTTGGATTGTAGGCCCCATGGGCCAAGGGAAGGAGTGAGTGTTCAGGTGAAAGTTGTCAGTGCAGAAGGTGATAATTAGATAGGGTAGCTTTTCATCAGTGTAGGGGCCTGCACCGGGCGGTCAGCACGAGTGCTACTCACAGATTGGAGATAGTGCGTATTGGATCTCCCCTCTAGCTGGGTAGCCACGCTGCGTAAGCTCTGAGTGCCCACGAGACAAAAGTGGAGCGGCCAACATATCAAATCAAATCAAATCAAATCATTTCATCGGATTTGCAAACGCTTCAGTAATTAATCAAGAACCCCACTGACGTCTGACAGGCACTGGGTTAATGTTTCACCCACCAACTAAGCAAGCTTGGGAGGTCTGTTTTAACACTTTTTTCGAAAATCTTTGAGTTCTTGCCCCCTCCTGAGTCATGTCACGTACGGTACAGTCGACGACAACAGAGCTGCGTTCAAGTTTATAAATTGATTACTGCTAAGTACCGATGTTTATTACCCTATTTAATTTTGTTGTTATATTAGCGCATCAGACAACAAACTGAAAACAACAAATTCGAAAGTGTAGATAAAAATTAACTACAGTGACCGGCAGCCAGATACGGACATTTTCATGTTTTTCACTCCCGATTTTCACAGAACCTTTCAATACCTTGTAAAAACTGCTCACAATGAGTCACATCGATAGGCACAAATGTTTGTGTCACTGTCAAATGACGTCAGAAGTGGTGACGTGACCAACATCACCGTATAACTCAATGTGAACTCGGACAATCTGCAGGTTTATTGAATGCGTGAAAATCACGCTATTTCTGTTAATATTGAACGGGTATCATTAAAACTCCACAGACTTTTAAAGTCGAAGATCTTCTTTCGACATGAGCAGTTTTTACACAGTTTTTAAAGGTTTTGTGAAAATCAGGAGTGAAAAACATGAAAGTGTCCGGATTTGGCTGCCGGTCACTGTAGTACAGCACAGTTTTATTCGATATTTGACCGAATTAAAAATGTCCGAGTTTCATCTGCCGGTTTCGGACAGTTGCCGGTCACTGTAGCACTGCCCTTTGAAAAGTAGAGCTAACAACAATAAGATTCGCGCAATCATAGGATTGGCTGATAATTTTGGAAATGTCTTGTGAATGCAAAATTAATAGAACATTGGATTTTTTTTGCACAGAAAAGTTTATTTGAATGGTTTGAATAAATTGTTATGAAAATTGCACCCATTGACCCCGATTTTGTCACAATGTGCACATGCGGGAGTTCCAGCTTGTTGCGTTTGTATACAAATTGGCGCTGCTCAGTCAGTTCTTGAAATCGGCCCGATTTACAAATTGGCGCTGCTCAGTCAGTTCTTGAAATCGGCCCGATTTACATCATTGACAACTCAAAATTGAGCTATTGAGCTCTTCTCTTCAAATATGTAAGTCAAATGATCGATATATTAATTTTCATCTTTTGGCATTGAAGAAAGGTCGGTGAGCGAAGGCCAAGATTGTAATAATAATAATAATAATAATAATAATAAAATTTGTATAGCGCTGATACCAGACAAGTCTGTTCATAGCGCTGAACTCAGGACATGCATCCTGAAGAGATGAGTTTTCAGCCTACTCTTAAATGAGGAGACTGAGGTACTTGTCCTAATATTAGTAGGCAAGGAGTTCCAGAGCCTAGGACCCACAGATGAGAAGGCCCTTTCACCGACTGTCCTTAGCCTGGTCTTAGGTACTTGTAGGTGGGTGCCATCATTTGATCTTAGACAGCGTTCACCTTCTTTGATCAGGAGTAGGTCCCGTAAGTAAGGCGGAGCCTTACTATTAAGGGCCTTCCAGGTTAATAGAAGAATTTTAAAATCAATTCTCGCGTGGACAGGAAGCCAGTGCAGCTCCTGTAGTTTTCCTGAAATATGATCAAATTTCCTGATTTTTCCTACTACCCGTGCTGCAGAGTTTTGGAGGTATTGCAGTTTCCTGATGTCGGTTTTAGGAAGACCTGCTAGAAGACCATTACCATAGTCAAGGGTAGAAGTAACAAAAGCATGGGTAAGTGTTATCGCGGTCTTCTCGTCTAGACAGTGTCTGATGGCCGCCAGGTTCCTAATGTGATAATAGCCTTTCTGACACATTTTCTTGATCTGAGCCTTCATGTCCATGTTGGAATCAAATGTGATGCCAAGGTCAACCACTGACTGACTAGGAGCAATATCAGAATCACCCACTCTGATTGTGGTTGGGATACTGCTATGTGTGGTAGTACTGTACCTGTCAGTACATATGAGCATCTCAGTTTTTCCATCATTTATTTTCATCTTATTTGATATGAGGAAATTTCTGACCTCACTGACACACTCTTCCAGTTTGTGTCTGCTCATATCCACATGATGGGGAGATGCATGGTCAACAGGGATGTAGATCTGAGTATCATCTGCATAAATGTGATAGCTCAGACCATATTTGGCAAGTATGTCAGACAGGGGTGTCATGTAGATGGTGAACAGTATTGGACCTAGGACTGAGCCCTGTGGTACCCCATATTTTAGGGATTTGAGACGGGATCTGTGGATCCCCACCTTCACACATTGCTTCCTGTCCATTAGGTATGACCGAATCCAGGAGAGTGCATGACCTTTGACTTTGCATCTATCCCTTAGTCTGTCCAAAAGGATTTGATGGTCAATAGTGTCAAAGGCAGCAGAGAGGTCAAGCAACAGCAAGATAACTGACTTTCTACTGTCAAGAGCACCCAAGATATCATTTTGAACTTTTAACAGAGCAGTTTCAGTACTGTGATATTCTTTGTAGGCTGATTGAAACTTGTCAGTAAGACCATTCCTTACAAGATGGGGGACTAGTTGGTCAGCAACCGCCCTCTCAGTTAGTTTAGAGACAAATGTCAGGTTGGAAACAGGCCTATAATTTTTTTCAACCAGTTCTAGACCAAGTTTCTTCAGCAGGGGTGTTATAATGGCTATTTTCATATTTTCTGATACTGCTGAATCCATCAGTGATTTATTTATGATGGATGTAATTATTGGTAGGAGGTCATCTAAGAGGTCATGTAAGAGCCAGGTTGGAATTGGATCTAACTCACATGACTTCTTTGCAGACCTTTTGACCAATTTCCGTACGTCGTCAATGGTTAGGGGTGTGAACCTTTCCAGACATGTAGTATCATTGTTCACAGTGTCACCTGGTGGCGAGGATTGGCAGGATGGAGCATTATCAATGTCCAAGCGGATTCTCTCTATTTTTTCAAGAAAGAATGTGTTAAACTTCTCAGCTTGAGTGATCTCACAGTCAGATTGAGGCATAGGTGTGTCCTTTTTCTTGTGCATGACTGTGTCAATGACTCTAAAGAGCTTTTTAGGGTCATGTTTGTTTTCCTCAACCAGATTGGAAAAATATGCTGATTGTGCAGATTTAAGCATTGAGTTGTATTTGTTCCTTTGAGAGTTATATAGCTCCTTGTCAATGTGAGTGTCAGACTTGCTCATTTTTCTCTCAAGCCTCCTCTTGAGAGACCTCTCCAGCTTTAATTGGTCACTCATCCAGGGAACTGGTTTACGCTGAGTGACCTGGGCCACCTTGATAGGAGCATGTTTATCCATGAGTGCTGTGAGTTCCTTGTCATAGTAATTTACCATGTCATTCAAGGATAAGTATTCCCATGTTGTATCTTGACTAGTTAGGGACTTGATGTCCCTCCTTAGGGACTCAAGATCTAATCCCTTGAAATTTCTGTATTTGATAGATTTTTTGGGGGGTTTTGGAGGTGAAATATCAAGGTAAATCTTGATCATTTTATGATCAGATAAGTATTCATCCACCAGGTGGCTCTTCAGTAATTTGTTACCCCTGAAGGTGATGATTAGATCAAGGGTGTTCCCTAACCTATGGGTTGGTTCCTGAACCCATTGCGTTAGATCAATGACATCAGGCTTTAAGGGCAGGTTGACATGGAAGTTGTAGTCACCAAGGAAAATGACCTCATGACTAAATGAACCATAATGTGCAACCAACTGGGTGAACTCATCGTAAAACTCAGAGTAGGTATATCTATTCCGACTAGATGGTTCAGGTCTATATATCACCACAAACGTTATCTTTTTTCCCCTCAATGTGATGGATGATTCCATGAGCTCCATGGTGGTGACCATTGGTTGGTTGGCCCTATTGGTTGTGAAAGGGAGTTCAGATTTGTACAAAATCCCTAATCCTCCCCCTGTCCGTCCTATCCTAGGAAAAGATTCAAATTCAAGTGAGCCTTGTTTAAGTTCACGTTTGACCATGTCAGATTTGGAGTCATGCATCCAAGTTTCAGTCATGAACAGGGCATCAAGGTCATGCTCAGTAAAATAATCTTTTACCGGTAGGATCTTGCTAGATATGCTCTGTACATTGCAACACCCAATGTTTAATGTTTTCTTCCCATTCGTATTAAGATTCTTAATACAAGGATGTCGTTTATTTACAATCCGTGGCTGACCACGTGGCGCAGAGCGGGCACGTGTAGTCGCAGCCGGCCCCGCAGGCCTTACACCATTGTGATTGGTCAGGTTAGGCCACATGGTATAGTTGGGCGTGGCTTGTTCACTATTACGTAAACAATTGAACCGATTACTGTTACGACCCGTGTCACCCTGATTGGTTGCAATGGGCCACGTGATCACAGTAGGCGTGGTTTGGCCACGTGCAGCAGAGCGCCTATCGAGGTGTGTATGATGTTTAACTGAGTTCCTTGTGTTGATTTCATTACCTCCTCGTAGCGCACGTGTCGAGCCGGCCAGCCTTCTCAGGTCTGCAACCTGATTGGCTGATCGGGCATGTGGATGTGTATTGTGATGTTTATTGCCTTTTAAAGCAGGATACACGTTGAGATTAGGTATTAAATAACAGTTGGACGTGTAGTGTGGGTTTAGGCCGTGAATGATATGAGAAATATGATTATTGTTAATATTTCCTACCATGGTTGTGGACACGGTCCCGCCAGAGTCACCTGGTGGATCGTGGTGCCACATATTTCTAGTTAATGACACGTTAACATTAAAGTACTTTTCAAAATTTACAATGAAGATATTTGCGTCAGTTAGGGTAGAACGCAGCAGAGTGTCTATTTTAATGAGACCCAGATTAATATTAAGCATAGATGCCTGGTAGTTGGCTTGTAAGGTATGTTTTTTACAAAGAATAATAGAGTTAAGTTTAATATTCTTTATCATGTTAAGATTTGGGCTTGTGGCTTCATTGCAGTGAGAGGTTTCAACATTTATTTCAAAACCATGTTTACAAAGTACATATTTATAACATTCATAATTAACAGTGTAATTTTTATCATGAACACATAAACATGCAAAAACATATTTATCAAAATTAATGTTCATATGCTGAATGTCAGTTTGAGGCGACTCCGGCCAGTCCCGTCAGTTTCTTGGTTTTATGCATCGATCGATGGCGAGTTTGGCTTTAGAGATGCCCTCCTTTGTTCCACGAATATATGCAAGTTTGACTTTCTTGCCGTCATGGTGAGCGTCTTTAAGCGTGATTTTTGTTCTAGTCTCCTTCTCCATCTCCTTTATAGTTTGGCCTTCCTTACCAATAATTTTTCCACCAGCATTGTGAGGAAGGACGAGTACTTCTTCGAGTCCCTGCTTCTTTTTTGCGGAAGCAGACGTGGAGGCGGAGCGATCCAGGACGTTTTTCCGCGATCCCTCAGCTGGAACATTAGATTTCACCCCAGACGAAATGAGCTTGGCAGGCCTTGCGATTTTCTCCTCGCCATCATACAGTAGCGAGATGTCCGCAGGCATTTCAATTGGCTCGGATTTCTCCGGGAGTGTGAAGTTGTTAATGATTTTGATCAGTGCATTTGCCGTCCTAGCGTCTATGATGTCATCCATCGTAGTCCCGAAGAAACTGGGGATCTGAATATATGAATATCCCTCGAGCTCATCAGTAGTGGCGAGGCAGTTTTCAAATCCGTACCAGTGGTGTTTGGTGACGGCGGCAGTAGTAGGAAGAGGTGTGAGGCAAACTACTGCAGGCTCCTTGGAGCGAATGAGACTGAAGGCTTGCAGGTATTTGCGATACAGGTCGTCACATTCAGACTCTGCGAGGGCAGATGCGTCAGGAATGATAACCACATCAGCGGTCGCTGCCTTGCCGCATTCCCTAGCTACGAACCCAATGAGATCAGTTGACACCTCAGTAGAACAGTCATTTCGGACAATAGGTTTAACTATATTGTCGGGTTGGCAGTCAGCGGGCAGGCAAACTAACATCCTCTTGACAGACGTGTTCTCAGCTACGGCAGAGGCTTTGGCGGATTCGACTACTTTTTTTGGCAGTAGGGAGGCAGTCCCTCAGCACAGTTTCTTTCTCTACTAGTAGGGTCGCAGTTCTGGCCAAGTCAGCGATGAGCATGTCATTGTCCCTCTTCAGGGTAGCGACTTCCTCGGTGTATTGTGTTATTTCACCGTTGAGGCGAATGTTTTCGGCCATTGAGTCGTCTTTCTGCCTAGCAATGCCTGCCAATTCTTCAGTTAGATTTAAGATTTGTTCGTCCTTTCGCTCAATTTCACCCCGGAGTTCGGTTATCAACATATTGCTGTCATCGTCCAGTCTTGGTGTGGCCGGGTCCTCAAGACTTCGCCTTGTGATTTTTTTGCGTGTGTTGGACATGATAATATTTCAGTAAGCTGTAGCGTAAGGTACGTGTTCGTCTTGTAAAAGATTTGCACACAATGAATGAATTGAGAGTTCTGGTGTGTGTGCGGTTTGAAATTACGTGGCCAATACGGGTTTCTCACTATTGGCGGGAATCGGCTTGAAAGGATTAATCCCCTGAGTAGCGAGTGTTACCTGTTTTATGAACAGACCCGTGGCAGTTAATCGATAAACAAATATTCCTTGTAAAAAGAAATTCTTTGTTCTGTAAATAAAAATTTCAGTAAATTGAGTAAATTCGACAAAGAGAAGGTATGACAGTCTTTGCCCAATATTAATAACAGCGGGGCTTTAGGGGCCGTCGCTGAACGAATAATTGTATGTGGGATTTAATGTCCCGCTTATTTGGTTATATCAATACAGATACGTTAACTGTGGGATTTAATGCCCCGACAGGGTAGAACTATCCGTTAAGATAGCGGGTTGAGTATATCTACCAGGGTAGATAGATTAGATCCACCAAAAGGCAGAAGTTTTAATTCTAACACAGGTTAGAGCGATTACACCTTTTCAATAAAACACTGTCAGTGGCGATCTCCAAGCGTAAGCCGGGAGCACCGAGCCTCGTGAGAGTCCCACTATGTATCCAGTCCTCGCGCAAAGGTGTTTTTGATTTTGTAAGAAGCTGATACTCATGCACGTGCACATTGTGACGCAATTGGGGTCAATGGATGCAATTTTAATAACATTTTAGTTTTACCATTCATATAAACTTTTCTATGTAAAACAATCCATTGTTCTATTTGTTTTATGAATACAAGAAAATTTCATATTTTATGGTTGTGCGAATCATATGGTTGTTAGCTCTACCTTTTTGACTGTTGCATTTCTGACATATTCCACATTTCTGACATATGCCACTTTCCAGTCATAATGTCTATAAATACAAATCTGTATGCATTCTGTAGTGTTTTTTACCCGATATCAAACTTGATTACATGAAATGGCATTTAGAAGAGTCAAAGTGATGACGTCATGGAAACGCAAAGGGAGAAACATCATATGACGTTGACTGACATCATATGTTTACTTAAAGGGAACATAATTGTTTGATTGTTAGTTGCCGGAGGTCGAGTTCTACTGGAGTCATGAGTTAAATTGGATGGGCAGTGTGTGATGTTTCTGGAAAGAGTGGATCTCAAGTCTATTTTGAAAAGGGTTTCTATGGGTATAGAAACACCACGCACTGCCCACCATATTGAAGTTTCCCCAGTAAATAAACTCGATCTCCGGCAATCGACTGTTGTAGTTATGACCCGTGCCACTATCTTTCCCAGTCATAATGTCTGTAAATGCAAATCCGGGGATTATCTGTATCATCTTTTCCTCAGTTTTTTTATCCGACATTACGCCTGACAATGTGAAATGACAGTCAGAAGAGTGCAACTGATGACGTCATGAAAACACAAAAGGAGAAACATAATATGGGTGTAGATTGGCCAAGCTATGAGTGTAGATTGGGTAAGCTATGAGTGTAGATTGGGTAAGCTTGGAGTATAGATTGGGTAAGCTATGAGTGTAGATTGGGTAAGCTATGGGTGTAGATTGGGTAAGCTATGAGTGTTTATTGAGTAAGCTATGAGTGTAGATTGGGTAAGCTAGGAGTGTAGATTGGGCAAGCTAGGAGTGTAGATTGGGTAAGCTAGGAGAATAGATTGGGTAAGCTTGGAGTGTAGATTGGGTAAGCTATGAGTGTAGATTGGGTAAGCTATGGGTGTAGATTGGGTAAGCTAGGAGTGTAGATTGGGTAAGCTAGGAGTGTAGATTGGGTAAGCTTGGGAGTGTAGATTGGGTAAATTAGGAGTATAGATTGGGTAAGCTATGGGTGTAGATTGGGTAAGCTATGGGTGTAGATTGGGTAAGCTTGGAGTGTAGATTGGGTAAATTAGGAGTGTAGATTGGGTAAGCTTGGAGTGTAGATTGGGTAAGCTATGAGTGTAGATTGGGTAAGCTTGGAGTGTAGATTGGGTAAGCTATGAGTGTAGATTGTGTAATCTAGGAGTGTAGATTGGGTAAGCTTGGGGTGTAGATTGGGTAAGCTATGGGTGTAGATTGGGTCAGCTAGGAGTGTTGATTGGGTAAGCTATGGGTGTAGATTGGGTAAGCTTGGAGTGTAGATTGGGTAAGCTAGGAGTGTAGATTGGGTAAGCTATGAGTGTAGATTGGGTAAATTAGGAGTGTAGATATATTGACAATATTTTCAAGTGTTCATGTTATGTGGAGTTCTAGAATTAATGACAAACACCTGAATGTGTGAATTAAGAGTGTAGATTGGGTAAGTTATGAGTGTTGATTGGGTAAGCATTGAGTGTAGATTAGCTAAGCTATGAGTGTAGATTTGGTAAGTACTCTGGGACAAGTGTCACCAGATAATTAGTAGGAATAATGTGAGGAATTTCTTTGAAAAGATAGTCACTGGGTAGATGTCCATGCGATGCATATCTCTGAAGAAACATACAGCATACCCATTCTCAATACCCGATCTGACCAAAACTGGTAGTCTCGAGCACAGCTAAAAATAAGAATTTCACCTTTAAAAAAGATGGGAAATGTTTGTTACATAGATTTTCAGCCTGCTAGACAAGCCAGTAAGAGACCCTAGTATCAGTGATATGGTATATTACTAACAGAGAACCAGGAGCGGATTTTTAAAAATATGCTACTCCGATAATTGATGTGCTAATTAAAGTCTAAAGTCAAGTTGAGATTCATTGGGCAGAGTATTTGATCTGACCCTGACTTGTTCATCTTTGAAGAAAAATACAACCAATCATTGCTATAATAACATATTGCCTCTTATTACTGATCATAATATCCTTCTATAGCACACATATTTTCAAGTGTTCATGTTATGTGGAGTTCTAGAATTAATGACAAACACCTGAATGTGTGAATATAAGTTAGCCCGACAAATATTTAAATAATCTGTCAGTCTCTTTTGAACAGATTTGTCAGAAGCAATGATTTACCATTTTTCAGTGGCAGTTTTAGTAGGCAGATTACCTTCTGTGTCCAGTACCTTAATGCTTACTAATTTTTTTCATGTTTCAGAGGTCATTCAACTTAATTTGCTTGTCCTTACTGAGGGTTTTAGTCTCCTCTAGAACCCTGGTCTACTGTAACATAAAATTTATACTACAATGTATCATTTCTGTTTAATTTTAGATGTTTAAAGTGTGAATTTCAAGATCATCAGAAATAGATTGGCTTAAAAATATGTAAGTTTACTATTAAATAAAATTAAATGTTACTTGTATATTCAATGTCACTATATTTGCTTCAAGCCCTTGTCTGATAATTGACCTCTTGTGTCAACTAAGGTCATGCGCATGAAGTCATGATAGGGCCTCAGAGTGGCCTATGACCTTGCACGACCTTCACCGTAATATTATGGTATCGTTTACTGTATAATTTTATCATATTTTTTAAAGCATCACACGATGGTGTTGACTGTTTTGGTATGTAATATTTATTTGCTATTTTGCAGAGAGATGAAGACGGGTGAGATATTGCTGAGGACTTGTCTTTTCGTCTTCCTGTTCCTGGGTACGCTCCTCTATTTTGTAATAAGTACAGAATATTATCTACGCTTTCAAAAAATATCATGTTTCCTGTCTTAACCAACCCTAGTTCAAACACTGATATTTTTGCATTTTTTTAATGATTTTTTTTCGGTGAGAAAACAGTTTCAGTTTTAAAAAAAGCATCATGTTTATATCTCATTTCTCAATATATTTGATCATATTTAACAAAAAAGAAAGAAAAAATCTACCCCTTATCCTACATTTTCAGGGCATGTTATCGGAAACTGGGATATTATTTTTGTTGGCCTGATTAAGAATAACAAAGTAAATTGTATTGATTATTTAACTCTTGACAGTTCAGTATGTTGATGATTTTTCTTCACCAATCTTTATGATGATTATATGTAAGGCTAGTAAAACAAGAGTCTTGGTTCTCATCACTGGCTGTCAGTTTCTACTTTTTTTTTGTGCAAAGAAAAATATTTAAAAACAAAAGAAGTTCCAAGCAGCAATAAAATAGAAAAGAAATAAAGTTTGAGCCACACCTGAGACCAATTTCAATTTTCAAAAATGATGAGAATCAGAACTCCTTTTTTCAACCCTAATATTACATGAACGAGAAAATGTGAACTAAGATGACTTTGTTGGCTGCAGACATCTGCCTGGCCATAAGCTGTTACTCCTGCAGCGCCACCTATGAAGGGGGCAGGATGAAGATCGGAGATGAGAAGAAATGTTGGTCCTCCGAGGCTGAGGTCAAGGCCAATGTACCAACTAGATCATGCCTGACAAACACTTGTAAAGTAAGAAATAGCCTCACATTGAATATAGTTTATAGTAATTGATTTACCACTACTTTTAGCATTGTAAGTGATTTGATCTTATCTTGATTTGCCATGATCTTGATTAGGTTTGATTTTACATCACACCAAATCAAGATCTTGTGAAATCAAGATCATGCCATATTAAAATCATACCTAATCTTGATTTGGTATGATGTAAATATGGTATGGTCTTGAATAGATTATAACAGAAAATATAATATGAGTTAGCTAGAATCGATTGAATGGTTAGGAATTCATTAGAATGGTTAAGAATTTGTTCGAATGGCTAAGACCTGATAAGAGTGGCTAAAAATTATTAGAATGGCTAGGAACTGATTAGAATGGCTAAAACTTATTAGAATGGCTAAGAACTGATAAGAATGGCTAAAAATTGTTAGAATGGTTAAGAACTGATAAGAATGGCTAAAAATTATTAGAATGGTTAAGAACTGATTAGAATGGTTAAGAGTTCATTAAAGTGGTTAAGAATTGATTAAAATGGATAAGAATTGATTAAAATGTTAAAGAAATTAATAGAATGGCTGAGAATCAATTAGAGTGACTAAGAACTGATTAGAATGGCTCAGAATTGATAAGAATGAATTAGATTGGAATGGACTGGAATATATTAGAATAATTATATAATTGTCAACCCACCCCGTAGGGGAGGGGAGACCTTGTATCGCTATTCCGCGTGTCTGCGATTCCGCATGTCCATGTGTCTGAACTTTCCAGATGATTACAGGAGAACCGTTTGACGGATTACTTTTATATTGACAGGATAATGTAAGTCCATAATATCTTGCATGGGATTGAATATAGTTGACCTTGACCCATTTTTCAAGGTCACAGGTGCCATTTTGTGTCTCTGCAGTACTTGCTGGTTTGCAGATGGTACACTGAGAACTATTTGGTATTTGGCTTTCATATTGGACTTAAGTATGTGTCCCTCGACCCTCTTGTATGGGATTGCTGATGAATGACATTGACAAATTTGTCAAGGTCACAGGAGATATTTTTGTATAATCATGGTTTCCAAATGATAAAAGGAGAACAGTTTAATAGATAACTTTGATATTGCACAGGATTATGTAAGCCCTATATACCTTGCATGAGATTGCATATGGTTGACCGTGACCCATTTCTCAAGGTCACCGGAGATATTTTGTATCACCATGGTTTCCGGATGATAACAAGAGAATCATTGATAGATTATTTTGATATTGCACAGGATTATTTAAGTCCTATATACCTTGTATGGGATTGCATATGGTTGACCTTAACCCAGATCTCAAGGTCACAGGAGCAATTTTGTGTCTCTGCAGTACTTGCTGGTTTCTGAATGATATATTGAGGACTATTTGATATTTGGCTTTGATATCACACATGATTATATGTCCCCCAACTCCCTTGTATGGGATTACTGGTGAAAGACCTTGATCAGTCTCTCTAGGTCACAAGAGATATTTTATATAATTATGGTTTCCCGATGATAAAAGGAGAACCGTTTAATGGATTACTTTGATCTTGCACAGGGTTATGTAAGTCCACTATATACCTTGCATAGGATTGCATAGGATTGCATATGGCTGACCTTGGCCTAGTTCTCGAGGTCACATGTGCAGTTTTGTGTCTGTGCAGTACTTGCTGGTTTCTGGATGATTTGTTGAGAACTATTTGGTATTTTGGCTTTGATATTGGACAAAAGTACTAGTATGTATCCTCCAAATCTCTTGCTAAAGATGACCTTCACCTATTTCTCAAGGTCACAGGAGATATTTTGTATCATTATAAGTTCTGGTTGATAAAAGGAGAACTGTTTGATGGATTACTTCGATATTGCACAGTATATCATATATTTTTGCCATAATTCTGGAGGAATTGAGCAGTACTTGGTGGTTTTTCTCAAGAACAGATTGCTATGGCCGATTGTTATCTTTTAACCAAAAGCCTGATTGAACCAGAGCATATGCAGTCAATGTTGTATACCGGAGTGGAATGGGCACTATATAAATATCTATTTATTATTTTTATTATTATTAGTTCAGTCAATAATAATATTGATTTATTCATTTACAAGGACCAAAATCTCATATCGCTACCTCATTACACCATAGTTTATGCACCCATTTAACTTTGCCACCATGGTGGGTCGACATATGAGCTTTGCTCTTTTATTAATTTTTTTATTTTATGTAATATTTGGAATATTTCTGGATTGAGCAAACCTATTTATTTGATTTCTGTATTGTTGCACATGCAGGTGACTTTGTCGGTTACTGGCAACAAAGTTGGCGTTTACCGTGGATGTGGAACAAATGAAAGCTGTCCTGAAGATATCGTATCAGACACATCAAGCTCCATCTGCTGTGAATCAGAACTCTGCAATACACACGATGTCAGCTCTTCCAACAGATATCCTCCCTCCCTGCTACTCCTGGTTTCTGCTCTTCTCTGTTTGTTTTGTTTGTTTGAAAAGTAACGTGTTTACCAGTTGGAGTCAAATATCTGTTTGGTCATGAATAAGTGTGACCAAATGAATTCACACCTAGCCATTTTATGACCATATTATGACAAAATGTTATATTTAATAGCAGTATGTAAAGCAGATTAAAGAGATATTTTCTGGTAAAATAAATTCTATAAATTACATGATTAAATGATCATAGATGAGTAAATACATTGAAATTCATAGACCAAAAAATAAATCAGTAACCATGGAAACACAAACCAATATTTAAAACGAATCTTGTAAGCCCCATAAAATATGATAATTTATTGCAATTAGTGGCAATGACGTCATCATGGGGGATTTAAATTGTGTGCAACTAAAGCTGCAATGATCTTCAATTTTCGTAAAACAAGTCATAACTTTACTAATACTGGTCCGATTAACATAATCTTTCACCAAAATATCACATTTTTATGTTCTTTCTAACGCACGTAACCATTCTATACTGCATCTATTCTAAGACCGAAAATCTTGACATCATTATTTTGGCCTGCAATGTTGTTTGTTTACTTATTAGTCATGTTATTAGTCACGATGACGTCATTCTTTTTTTCCTACTACATGCATTTGAAAGTGCTATTTTTCTCCCAAAAAAACGTACATCCCTTGTGCAATCATAATAACAGAGCCCACAAATCAATGTGTGTTATATTTCTCCTCCATACTACAAAAGTGTGTCAGAGAAGTGAAAGTTGTCCTTTAAGTAATGGCCATCTGTGACATGTACGACCAAATAGACTTTGTTCCAACTGCTAATTATACCCTCTCTTCTTGCCACAAAATGCCTTTCCAGTTTTATTCACTAATGTTGAGGATTTTTTTTACATATATGAACACTATGCAAATATTTCTACACCATCCCATTCCACATCATGGCACCATTCTTTGCATAAGTGATATCGATTGTAAACATTCAACATCTATTTTGTCATGCATAAACATGACCTTGCAAGGTCACATGTGGTGTGACTTCATTGGGTCACACATAACTAATACATGGTCTCATTTGGTCACACATATTTATGCGTGATACTATATGTTCATGTTAAGGTCGTACGTGACTGCATTTGGTAATGGTCACAGTTAGATGTGTGACTCTAACCATGTAAAAAAAATGCTCAAAAATTCTTAATATCCATATCTCACTTTGCAAAGTATTCTGTCATATTATTCTCGTTCAGGTTAATTCTCTATGCTTGAGTGGGCTGTGTGCCACCTGGTGGTAAAATCTGGCGCAAAAAATATTAGTTTAAATGTTGATAAGCATATAATTTAATTTTAATAAGTTTACCCCTTCTTTAACAATCTTTCTATTATTTTCAAGATTTTCACTAATATGTTTTTTTTTTCTCCTGTCGCTGTATTTCTTGCCAAAATTTGACTAATCCTTTCACAGGATATAGAAAGGTAGTCACCATATCAGCTCTCCTGTCTGTAAATCTATCCCAGCATGCATTGTACTTGACACAAGAGACACCTGGTGGATCACAAATGCTGAAACTCATGCAGTGAGAATAATAATTAGAAGGCTAGTGATTTGAAAATATGAATTGTAAATTGTCAACATGTCATGTACAAAGCAATTCTTTCTTTCTGCAGAATTGGAAAGTTAGTAGCTTGATAGACTGCAAATTGTTTTCCTTATAACAAAATGGGGTTTCAAAGTGTAGGCTAGGAACAGTAGATCGGCGGGGCCTTCTTTTTATTGATGTAGAAAAAGAGACATTGACCAATACCCATAGAGTTATGCTGATCATTGCTTTTTTGTAATGTTTGCGATCATTTGTGAAGTAATTCCCAGAAAGTGTTCACAAACATTGCAAAATATTAATGATCAGCATAGCTCTCAGGCCTATGTTTACAGTACTTTATGTGAAATATGTCACAAGGTATCTCATATTACACAGAAAGCTAAGCCTGCTTTTCAGCATTCACACCCTTCACAGGAGTGACTCATCCGCAGAGCTGTGTACCTCACAGGTGAACCCTTGATCAAACCTGGAGGTTATTGCAAATGCAGGTTATGTCAAAGCAAGATCGCAACGGATGATCCAAGGAAACTGCTCACGGCTGTTTATGTACATAATATTCAAATTGAATATTATAGCATAGTGTTATATATATAGTGTTACTGTGTGAAATATTGTTACTGTGGAATACTGTTACTGTGTGTTACCGTGTGTGATATAAAGTTCCAAGAAATATTTTTATATAAGTGATTGAATAAGGTGCAGCCATTGTATCAGCCATTGTACCCGTATGGGCAGTGAAGGATTCCAGTTGCCTGCTGTTATTACTTCAAATATCACAGCATAATTGATGTGAGCAGTGCATTGATTCACAGAATTGGTTTGATATTATAATATTTTATAAAGTGCCATAAATTCCCCATGTTTTGTCATCACTGCCTACGTGCTAGAAGGTCTGTCCTGCAACCCTTCAGTCAGTCACATTTCATCATTGAGCCATTTTAGTCATCTGGCTGTCATTTTAAATACTATCAGCCAATGAGAAGCGAGATAACTGCTGAAGGCTAATATTTTTTTGTATTATTTTGAAGTCATATGAATGGCAAAACATTCATTTTATGTGTTCTGATATTTACTTCCCTGATAACAGACTCTGGCCCCCCCGGCCTCTGAGCTAACACGGGGTGCAACATAGGATTGTGATTAATGGAAATATACACATTGTTTTAATTATAAGAGGCATAAGAAAATTTTATTTTTATAACTTCCAAAATGATGGGAAATATGGCCTCAGTGTGCTTAAGTTTGACATATCATCCATCAATTAGATTTTAAAAAACATACTGATAAGATGTTATATTCCGGGTGCTTATTTCACGGTTAACAGATGAAGAATGCACAGTAAGAATTTTAGCTGTGCTGACTTTGTTATTGTTGCATATTGTTTGAATAATTTGGCTAATCAGTTATTTGATTACTTATTTAAAAAATCCTATAAAAAACTATAAAAATAAAGTTTTTGTTAGTTGTTATGCCAGAAAAAGAAAAAGGTTCTTATCCCTTTTTTCCCTTTTCAGGTAGAAATAGAAAATTACTGCTTTTTATATGTGCATGTCACATGACTTTTTTCAATTGTTGAGCATGATACAAGTCATACAGTGCCCATATTGTGCTATGCGTGACTGCATCAAGTCAGACTTGTGCTTGCCAAATATAATTTAGGTTCCAACAAGTTATATGGAGTGTGGGTTGGATTTTGGTTTACATTTAATGTAATCAGTTTTTATCTGAATATATTCAAGAATAATTAATATATATTCTTCTACTCAGTCTTTTATTTAACTGCACATAATCCTTTCATTTATTTACATTATCAACACATGGAATTTCACTAAGTAATATCTAAATGTGATCATCATTCCTAATTAATTATTCAAGCCAATTACCTCGAGTGAACAGTCACAAATGTGAACCAATAAGGTGTGTCATGTGACCGTCATGTGACCCTCTGAGGTTACAGGTCTATTTGGTCACATTTATTGGTGATTATATAGATGTCTGGCTTCACCGATTATGTCAAATTAGAATATATTGTATCAGTTGGACTTTATGTTCCAGTTTGACTATATTTGTTATGTACCAGTTGGACTATATTCATTACGTACCAGTTGGATTATGGTTTTTTCTGAATCAGTTGGTCTACTTTTGAATATTGTGAACCAAACAGATGTTTACCTCCTACTGCATGCAATGTGTCTGTCTTGACAAAGTAATCCATAAGGTTTTAATGAAGCCAAGGTCTGTCTATGTTATCACCTCTATAACATATACCGTATTATCCCTAATTGCCACCCCGGGGCGGAAACATTGTCTCTGAGGGGGCCGCTGATATGTGACTGGCAGACATGCCAAGACCAGGGTTCAAAACTGACTGTTTTTCAGATTCACAATAAATGGTCACATCTTGTTTCACTTGAAGAATAGTTTGATGGTAAGAATAATTGTACAGCAAAGTATTATTCTACATATTCTAGATGAACTGATAAAAATGAATATGTCAGTACAGACACAAAACAACTAAGCATGTTAAGTATTGAAGATTACAATCTCCTATAATCAGTGTTGAGCCCTGTAGTTCCCCCACATGACCACATGCCTGAAGGGTAATTAACCAATTAAGTTACAAGAGGCTGGGGTGTGCTACTGGGTACCATACTGTGACCCACATGTGACCCTCACCCAGCATTCAGGTGTCAGATCTTACACATTGCAACAGGGCAATTGCTTAGTGTAACATCATATGAAATTGAGAAATATTAAACATGTGTTTGTGGCAAACATTACAAGGGGTGTGTATTTTCTTTGATATGTTTGCACGAGTATTGCAAGTGAAGTGTGTACTGTTTATATATTAATTACTGAGATAGCCAACCCCTGTGGATTGTAAGTCTGCAGCTCCACTACCCCAGTCACCAAGGCCTGGTCTGTAGATAGCCTTCAGACAGGAGGGGGGCAGTAATTAGGTAGAGGGCGGCGATTAGGGTTAATACGGTAATCAAGTACACGTGTACTGGAAAGTGCCGTCTCAAGTAGACAAATCACAAAGACACTTATAATGTAAGATGTCATGAATTGTGATCAACTTTTGTGATAATCAAAAAGCTTCATGTAAAATAAGGTGATATTCTGGTGCGTTATAATCAGGGTTTGTGGTCTATCCAGATTTCCAGTACTTAATTTTCATGTATTTCATTTATAGACATCAATAGCTTTATTTTGTAACCACAGCATGTAATAAAAATAATTTTCCTTGGGAGTTTTTCCCTTTAACTCATGTTGTTGTTTTGTGTATATATTTGGGACAGCCCCTCATTTAAATTAACATAGATACTTCAAATGGACAGCATACAAAATAAATGTGCTATATTATTACTTTCAATTTGCTTCATAATTCTTAAGTATCACAATTGTGAACCAAAAAGGTCATGAATGATCATCATGTGAACTGATGAGATCCCACATGATCATCATGTGAACTAATGAGATCCCACATGATCATCATGTGAACTAATGAGATCCCACATGATCATCATGTGAACTGATGAGATCCCACATGACCATCATGTGAACTGATGAGATCCCACATGATCATCACGTGAACTGATGAGATCCCACATGATCATCATGTGAACTAATGAGATCATGCATGATCATGTGAAATCTTCATATATGATGAGGCTTATTTTGGATAATTGTTTTTTAATTACAGGTTTGCCTACAGTTTTACCACACTTATAAATAATTATAATTTCCTATATTTATCATAAAAGCCCCAACTGAAGCTGAACAATGGTTGTCACATGACCAATCAGCTTATAACTTGTCAAGCATAGCCACATAATTGTCCTATTTGAGTCCAATCTTTTTGGGTCAAATTCCTGTCTGACTAAGCAGATGTTTGGCTTGAACTAGTTAATGCATAATTTACAACCTCTCAAAACTTAGATGTCATTTAATTTATATGGTATTCTTGGGCATTCCAAAATGCATCGCTCATTTTATTTATGAAAAAATGTCTTAATAAATTTCATCAAATAACAAAGAATTCAAACTATTTTTTTAAAAGACTTTATTGAATAATTAGGTTGGAAAGACTGATGTACCCTGAACATAATATTAGCTCCTCTATGCTTAACAATCACATATATCATGAAATAAATACCTACAAAAGTTTTGACATGAATAGGATTGACTGGAAATACTCAAATATGCAAGACTTTAAATTTGGAAAATTAACCTTCAAATCTCTATTGATTTAATGTATAATTTAAACCATCATATTTTAGATGGTAAATAACCTGTTGACCGACCTCCATATGAGCAAAGGGCTGCTCAACAATTATTGTTTGCAGTTAAGGCTATTTTGGCAAATAGGGATATATTTAAAAACACCTATAAATAACTTGTTTTTTAAAAATTATTCTAATTAGTTTGCACTTCACTCGTTAGGTGGCAGCACTTTATGAGGCAAACCTTTCTATCCCACTCTGTCTCTCCAAATGTCTCTAAAAGTGTCCCCCCACAAATATCAATCAAATAATCCAATATATTCTGCTCAACATTCTCTCGCCATAAAATCTTGTCATACAATTCAAAATTATCACACTTGAGTTTCTTCATTCTCCGTTTTGCAGTTTTATAACATTTCCAGGGTTGAGGTTCTATGATGAGATATTCACATATAGAAGAAATGTAGGTGAGGAAATCTTTCAAGCCTTCGTCTCCGTGATTGAGGTGGATCCACAATGTCACCGAAAAACATGAGACGAGGCGAAACTTAGCAGCATTTCTTTTTCCCAGCCACTTTTCCACGACGTCCGAGCGGTGAGACTCGAGCATAAGGTTCGCCACTTCAAACGTGACATTGTCCTCCTGAGAGTTTCTTTCCCTGCTCCTTTGGATCAGAGTGGGATCCAAATCTACACCCAAAAGTTGAATTTGAGAGTTAGAGTCCACGTCTCGTATGTGTTCGTATAATGCAAGAGACAGCTCCTAAAATAACAGAATGAAAAGCATAATTTTAAAAATTAAATTATGTTATTTATTTTATTTTTCTGCAGGTTTTGATGTTTAAGAACTCAGTAATATTTTGCCCTGAACTGACATCTGGTACCATGCAATATAAATCGCTATGATTTTTTTTATATGTTATCTAATTAGTACAAAATAATTTGTGCCCATATTCATCATCAAAACAGACTTGAAATCCACTGTTTCCAGAGACACCACACATTGCCCATCATATTGAAGTTTCCCTACTGAATGAACTCAAACTCCGGTGATTGACTGTTGCAGTTATCATTGTCTTTCCCAGTTATAATATCTTTAAATGCAGATCTGGGGGTTATCTCTAGTTCCCCAGTTGTTTACCTGACATTACGCTTGACAACATGAAGTGGCATTCAGAAGAGACCAAGTCATGACGTCATGGCTACAAACAGGGAGAAACGTCCTATGAAGTCAGAAGCACTACTACGTTGTGGAGCTTCTGATCGTTGCTGTCACTCCTATGATTAAACTGACCCACAATGACCTGATTGTGCAAACTCGAAAATAATGGAGAAACAATGCTGAGATCAAGAAATAACAAATAATTTTTTTCTAACAAGCCTTGTGTTTGACGAAAAGAGAGGTCCATGAAAACCTATTTCCAGAGTACAAGTTCTACCTTAGTCGTGACTTAAATATGAAGGGCAGTGTTTGGTGCTTCTAGAAACAGTGGATTTCAAGTCTATTTTGATGATGTCCTTGGGTATAGTCATCACTTAACAAACATTTCCTGTCAGTTTTATATGAATATTTACATGTTCTTTTAATTAGAAATAAATTGCTCAAAATATTCTTGGTTATGTTGAGGAGAAAAGAGCTGTTTTTCTCATTATAACACAGAAAATGTTGCAGTTTTTGTTAGTTCAGTGCTCCCATACTTTATCCATGTTCTCTATGCCAGACAGACTATGGTGCTCCAGTGAGACATCGGCAAAATTTCCTCCCTATAATTTAATAGTAGTATAAAATCAATGGTGCCAATTCAGCCTATGTCATCCATCAGCGGTTGTGGCACGTATTTGTGATTTATGAACTGATAGTTTGAACGAGTTCCAAGAGCCCAGTACTTTCATTTTCACTTTGCACTTCCTGAGTGAACCTCACACTGATTGACATGACACGGTGTGTGTCTGTCTTTGCTTACCCCGGCATTGCATCCAATATCAAGAATAGTTATGACATCCTGTCTCCCCGTTATACAGAGTCTGTCTAACAAATCTCTGGGTAACAAATTGATGCGTCTTTCTGCTGGATTGAAGCTGTAATAGTTGATGAAATTTCCAAATCTTGCACTACCAGGGCCATGTTGTGCCGCCATTTTGTCTAAAGACGTCACATGAGCCTGAAGAAAAAGGTTCAGTTTTGTCCTTTTTGTTGCACCCAACAGGCTAAAGTATTGAGAACTTTGCGCATTGCAATTTAAGGACAATTTTCAAACATAATTATAAGCCTCACATACATTGACATAACAAAAGTATTAATAATTGATTAGTACATTTATTTATAATTTTAATGTATTGGCATGCTCATCAGACAATGGTTGTCAGATGGGGTAATTGTATGTCTGATCCTTTTAATGTAAGTAATGGAGTACGCCAAGGGGGCATATTGTCCCCTTATCTGTTTAATGTATACATGGATGACTTATCGAAGAAATTGAATGAATGCAAAATTGGTTGTATTATTGGTGATGTTCTACTGAACCATCTTATGTATGCTGATGATTTGATTATTTTCTGTCCATATAGTGGTGGCCTTCAATTGTTATTGAAAATTTGCTCTCAATATGGGATAGAACATGATATTAAATATAATTCCAAAAAGAGTGCTTTGATGATAATTAGATCTAAGGAAGATAAACATTTAAACTTTCCTGACTATTTTTTAAATGGTGAGCTATTAAAAGTATTTAATAATGTAAAGTATCTTGGACATTGCATCTCAGATGATTTTAGAGATGATAAAGATATATACAGGCAATGTTGTAAAATATATGGACAGGGTAATGTACTTGTAAGAAAGTTTCACATGTGTACCACTGATGTTAAAGTTAGCTTGTTTAAAACATTTTGTACGCCTTTATACACAGCACAGCTGTGGTGGAATTTTCATAAATATAGCTTTAACAAACTCAAAGTTGCTTATAATGACATTATGAGAATGTTGCTACGCCTACCAAGGTATCATAGTGCTAGTTTGATGTTTGCTAATATTAATGTTCCTGCTTGCATAGCTGTTGTAAGAAATTTGATTTTTAAATTCATTGGCAGAATTGAAAAGTCTGAAAATGTGATAATACAAAGCATACTGGCCTGTGATATAAAGTATACATCTGCAATATGGAAATATTGGTACAGAACACTTTATGTAAATTTTGATAATGGGTAAATGTCCCATAATATTCACTGTATATTACTGTTTAATACTTAATTATTATTATTTTTCTTAAACTATGGACCTCAATGTGTATTATCAAGATTGTTGAGTCTGAAATAAAATATTGAATTGAATTGAATTGAATTGAATTGAATTATTACAGCATAGTGAACAGAATATTACAGGAATATTGTGAATTATCTGAAATTACGTTAGACAATCCAAACAAATTTCAGGGCAAAGTAAAAAAAACAGCTTGTTTGTGTAAAAAAAATCTTTAGTTTGATAAATAATTATAACCAGATTGTCATGACCCTAATATATAACATATTATCAGCATTTCCATCTCAGTATTTATTTTCCTGGTTTTTGTTGCAAGTTGTAAGACAACAATGTACTTTGTATCATTATACGAATCCAGGGTTTGAAAATTATCGAGGGGAAAAAAAATCTTAAATAGTGATGTCACATCACTTTCCAGACAGCCATAGCAATTAAGGGTTTGCCTCCATCTTTCAAAGGGGTTTTTCCAAAATATTTAATATTTGTCCCTAAAAGAGGCCCAATCTTGGAACTACTTTTTAGGGGGGCCCACTGGCAAATAAGGGGATCCCAAAATTGGATTAAAAGTTTTAAAACAGTTCTAAATGTGATTTATAATGAAAACTTGTTAATGTTTGTTTATTGTATTTTATTTGAATAGGAAGGTACATTTTTATGAGAAATTGACGTTAAAATGTCCTGTATGTGATGACACATTGACATATCAAGTTTGTGATGGCAAGTTGATACAAACTGTATGTGATAAGTTGCCATGTCCTATATGTAATGGCAAGTTGACACATCCTGTATGGAATGGCAAGTTGACACATCTTGTATGTGATGGCAAGTTGACACATCCTGTATGTGATGGCAAGTTGGCCCTGAAATATATGCAGAAAAATAAATTAAAATATTTAACTGATTATCAGAAAAAAATATTATATTCATACAGAAAAGTTGCTCTCACTTTTTGTTCATAACTTTTGAACTATTTGTCCGATTTAGTTACTTTTACCACCAAATGAAAGCCAGGAATATTGTCTATCAGACGTCTATCAGACCTGCAAGTAATATCTTCCTAGCTTCTGGGAAAAGCGGTGAGAAAATTTGCCGTTTTTTTTATTGAAAAATACCCAGCTTTACTAGGCCTCTTCAATATAGGCCTAGCGCTGACGCGACCAAATGCCGTACGATTTGGGTGCTCATGAATATTAATTAGCAAGAGATTACATTACGTCATCGTATCGTGCACGTGCTGTCCTACTGAAAGGCTGTAATTACATCATCGCACCGTGCACGTGCAGTTGGATACATTCAAGGGGCGGGGCTAATGGAACAGACCTATTTGAACATATCTCATCGCATAAGTGGAAAGTGTGTTATATACTGAGCCCGATGCAAAGGAGAGTAATTGAAAAAATATTCATACAGAAAAGTTGCTCTCATGTTTTTGTTCATAACTTTTGAACTATTTGTCCGATTTAGTTACTTTTACCACCAAATGAAAGCCAGGAATATTGTCTATCAGACCTGCAAGTAATATCTTCCTAGCTTCTGTAGAAAGCAGTGAGAAAATTTGCCGTTTTTTTTATTGAAAAAATATTCATACAGAAAAGTTGCTCTCACGTTTTTGCTCATAACTTTGAACTATTTGTCCGATTTAGTTACTTTTACCACCAAAAGAAAGCCAAGAAAATTCTCTATCAGAGTTGAAATTTTTAACTTCCTAGCTACTGTGAAAAGCAGTGAGAAAAATTGCCGTTTTTTTAAAAAGTAAAGATTTTCACTGCACTTGTCTGACTCTCTTTTCTTAGTTTAGCTTCCAAGCACCAGATGTCACTTAAGAGCAAATCAGAGATACTTGTTGACCACAGTGACACCTGGGCCCCATTTCAACAAACTTTTTTATCCCAGGATATTCACTTAACTTTAAGATTTGTCTTAAATATGACACTGACTATTTTAATAAATAATGTTTGAATGATAAACTACAAGTGAAGTCTGGATAATGACTTAACAGACATATTGCAAACAGAAAACTCATACGTATCAATGTACATTGTACTATCCTGGGGCATGACAATTTTCTGGGGATTAAAAAAATATATTGAATTCATCAAAGGACAATGTCTAGCAACCAATCACACTGATATGCAATTGCCCAGTAAAATGGTGAGTACAAATAAACTGTATATATTTTCTTTTGAAGAACACAACAAATTATGTTAAAAACTGAGAGGGGACCATTACCTCATTAGACTTTGATCAGAATGAAACATTTGTGATTTTGATTAGTTCATGTCTCCCCACTAATGAGATCCCTGGTATCTGTGGCTGGTCATGCTTTCTGTAGAATACGAATGATCATTTATACTCACCTGATCAGGATTTAATGCTTGCTCGAGTAAGATGAAACCCATTTTAGGTTAGAGTAACTATTTTGCTTCATAATTTCTATATCATACTCAATACTTGTGGCCAGAAAACATTTGTGTTTGTGTGTGTGTGTGTGTGTGTGTTGTGTGTGTGTGTGTATGTGCAAAACTTCGCTGCATGGTTCGAATTACAATAATCATGATTATTGTTTTGCCATACATTTTAAATATCAGTAGATGGCACTGCCTGAAAAACAGAACTGTGTATTATGCATGCAGGCCTGTCCCCTGGTGGTCGTTATATCTATCACAATTAACCAATTAATTTTTTCCAAGGCGATGGACTTTAACTATGGTAAAGAATCTATGATGACATGTTGGGTACTGTTATCATCATTCTCAATTTTTTCATTATGTATACATCATCATTTTCTGAGTAGACTTTAACTATGGTAAAGAATCTATGATGACATGTTGGGTACTGTTATCATCATTCTCAATGTTTCATTGTGTACACATCATCATTTTCTGAGTAGACTTTAACTATGGTAAAGAATCTATGATGAAATGTTGGGTACTGTTATCATCATTCTCAATGTTTCATTGTGTATACATCATCATTTTCTGAGTAGACTTTAACTATGGTAAAGAATCTATGATGAAATGTTGGGTACTGTTATCATCATTCTCAATTTTTTCATTGTGTACACATCATCATTTTCTGAGTAGAGTTTTGGTTCAGTATGACTTCTCTGGACTCAAAGGTGGAGCACCCAGGGTGGATTTGTTTGGGGTTTTTACATCACTTTCAACATTATTTCAGTCATTTCGTGATGAGACCTACTTGTAGCAGATATAGTGCTGCCTCACTGAATTGTCATGTCACAGGTCCATGACATGACAACCCACCTAGTCACAGATTTACAAGGACAACAGGTTAACTCTTCAGGCACGGGCCTCAGCTCATGTGTGAAATTGTATCATGAATTCAATTGCAGAACGGGGATCGAATCCACGACCCTTGGATCACCACAGAGGAACTGGTGCTAATAAGCTGGCACTCTAACCAACTGCGACACGGCCCGTGGCCCCAGGGTGGAGCATCAGCCTGCTAAACATTGGGCTCAATCACTTGGTCATAAAGTCTTAAAACTGTTATTCTTTGATGTTTAAAATGAATTTTGAATAAAACAAAATTCAAATATTTTGTTAGATGAACCAGAGAGCATTACTAATAAGTTATATTGCCCTCGGATGAACAAAGGATAACTATTAAGACTACCATATGAATCACATATTGAACTTGACTTTTCAATAAAATTGATTTCTTCTGCTCTAAATCCTTTTCAAATTGATAATAAAATCATGATATTTATTGAGAAATATTTATTTCATTTAATCTCATTTCAATCTCACTTTCATTTAGATTCCATATATGATCTAAAAGCTCTAATTTGTACATAAATATTCTACATTTTTCCTGACAGTTTACATACTAAGACTAGACTGCAAACAATAAATATGACAAGTTGAGAACAAGAATAAACAAAATTTATTCAGATGATTTCTCACATAAAAATGACTGTTTTTGAATATTATATTTGAGAACATATTTCATTGTTTTCTCAGGACAATGGGGCACTGGGATTTGAATAAATTTGATTTGTCATGTTGGCCACTCCACTTGTATCTCATGGGCACTCATAGCCTATGCAGTAAAAACTAAGTTGTAGTATTGTACCAGGAACTAGTTTACAAGACAAATTAGTATTTTCAACTGAACTTAATTAGAATTGAAACATTAAACTGAATGAAAATTATGAAAAATATCTTGGAAATAAAAATTATTATATGGTGATTGTATTATTTATGATTGTTATTCAAATAAAACTTTAATATTCTCATGATCTGTGCTTTATTGCCAAATAGTTTATAAATATATTGAATGGGAAATTCATTAACATGAGACTTTGTTGGGAGACTGTTTCCTTGAATAAGAGTAGAGAACTAACAGTAATATTCTGATGTTTATTGTTTTATACATAAAGAATACAACTTAAATCTAATATGGAAATAATATAATTTTATTTTTAAATACATAGAAATAATACAACAGAAAGTTAACAACAAAATCAAACTGACAAGGTACAAACTGATTGAATATTTGAGGCAAAGAATTCCTGATAAATAAACATTATTTAAAGTCAAGAAAAGGAAAGTAAAAATTGTTGCAAATCAGAGGCATGTGATAAGAACAAACTAAACAATCAAGGTAAAATAGGAATTGTCAAGGTGACTCCATTAAAGTATTGCGTGAGTGTAATTGGTCACAGCTGTGTGAGTCGCCTATTCCTGTTTGTACCTAACCAAAGAGTTTGGACATCTGAATGGATTGTAAGCATGACATGTGTCTATGATGTATACATTTTAATTTAATATGCATAGCTTTTGTGAGATATCAAAGACTGTTACATAAGAATCCCTGACCATCTGACCATACAAAATTTATCATGACATGTTATTCCCTTAAAAGAAAATACCAAACTTTGAAAGGAAAGTATTTGGTATGGAACCAGCGTGAGAGATTAAAAGTTGGATGGGACATAGTTGCAAGTGCTACAAAAGCACTAAAAACATGACAGCTGGCCACAGCTATATTGGTTGAACAATGGCTCATAATCTCTTAAGGGCCGAACATGTCATGTATTGAAACTAGAGTATATATTGCAAGAGATTTGATAAAATAATGATAGGTAACTTGTTATAAAACTGGAATGCTTTGGTAGAAATAGAAACCCTTTATGGTTCTTGTTACTCTTCACTAACCTAGTTGTTAGCTATGTTTAAACCTTTAAAACATATTTAATTCATCAAAATGCTATCACATCATGATGCCATCAACTTGTTAAAATTAATGTATATTTTGTGATTTTATCCTGGAATTATACAAAGATTCTCTTCATTTGTAGTTCAGCCTATTATTCCCATGTCTTACCTCTTACTCTATCCTATATTATCCTTTAATCCTAGAGGTTATCTCATTGGTACCACCAGTAGATATATAAACAGCAGCATTGATACCAAGACATGGTACCTTTATTTACTGAAGAGACAGAGATTAGCACAGTGACCATGGTACCTTTATTTACTGAAGAGACAGAGATTAGCACAGTGACCAGGGTACCTTTATTTACTGAAGAGACAGAGATTAGCACAGTGACCATGGTACCTTTATTTACTGAAGAGACAGAGATTAGCACAGTGACCATGGTACCTTTATTTACTGAAGAGACAGAGATTAGCACAGTGACCATGGTACCTTTATTTACTGAAGAGACAGAGATTAGCACAGTGACCATGGTACCTTTATATCTTGTAAGTAAAGACAATGTTCAGCACAGTGACTGCTGTACCTTTATTTCCTGTCAGAAGAGACAGAGATTAACACAGTATGGACAAAGTTTAGCACAGTGACCGCTGTACCTATATTTTGTAAGTATAGACAAAGTTTAGCACAGTGACACGATGGACAGCCAAGAATTTACATATTGATAGGCTATCCCTCTGAAGTGTAAACTTAAAATTTTACCCAGCATTATTTAATTGCACATACACTATAGTTTCCCATATTTACAAACCACTTTATGAATTTACAACTTTATACACTTTTCACAATTGTTCACAATCTCTTCAAAAACATCAAATTTAACTAGACTAGAATCTGCATGTGATTTTTTAATCTCTCCTACATCCCAATTCCAAGATTAAAGAAAGCAGGGGCAGAAAATAATTCTCAATGCTTGAGTGGACCCTAGTGCCACCTGGTGTATTAAAATATATCAAACATGGGGGAAGTTTGCTGACATGCAAACCTGGCTCATAGTGGTAACAAATGTTGATCGACATGTTATTTTATTTCAATCAGTTTATTACACCCATAACTGTCTTTCTGTTCTTCTCCAGCCTCCAAACTAATTTGTATGTTTTTTTTTTGGCACATTCAATTGTTGCCAAAATATAAATGTATTCCCTGCACAGAACACAGAATGTTTATCATCGTATGCATTGTACTTGGCACAAGAGACACCTGGTGGATTGCAAAAGTTGAAACTCGAGCAGTGAGAATTATTCATTTGCAATTTCTGTTACTAATTCTCAACATAGACCTATTTTACTACAATTTTTGTCCTATTTTATTACCATATATTTTAACAAAATACCAGCTATAATATCTAATTCATAAATTAAGTTCATCGAATACTAAATTTTGTAATCCTATCAGCTAAATGTTTCATTGATTTCAAAAGTGTTACAATATCATCAATAATAGTCCTATTATTTAATGAATAAATCAGAAAAAATCAACCATTTTATAATATTATAATGATCAGTCATTCTAATAAAGGAATTATGCTGTCATATTCATCAGTAAAATTCAGTCATTATCATAAAGTGATGACTTCTTAAGTCAAAAACTATGACTGGAATTGTTCGTTGTTTTTAAGTATGAATCTATGAATATATTATTAATAATTAATACACTTGGAATAAAGCTTTGCAGTTTACTTGTAATAATCCTTGTTGAAATTAACTTGGGAGTAATGATAAACAATAGGTTTCAATTTAACCAAAGAAAAGCTTGTACTTGAAATGAGAAAGATTGTACAAAACAGTAGAACTAAAAAGACAAAATGTTGTGTAATCTAGAAATCATGTTTGATAAACCAATAAACATTAAGTTTTTATTTGTGTAGGATTGTTATTTAATAAAATCGTCATAATCTTGCTTGAAAGTTAAGAAGTGCAGATATAAAAATGAGATACCTTGTGACAAATTTCACACAAAGTACTGTAATAATCTGTGGTGTCAACAAAGATAGTACACATATCATAATCTTGCTCAAAAATAAAGAAACTCAGCTATAAAAATAAGTGTGTTAAATCTGCATTGCATGATACTCAATAAAAGATAATTCAAATAATATCAAGTCTGACAAGGCAATGTAGTAGAGACAAACAGTTTTTAAGAACATTTGAACATTTTTGATTTGGCATTGTAAATTGATTTGTGGAAAGTTTGATCATAACGCGGTGTTGAGTGAACCGTTTGAAGAGCCGCTACTCGCCCCATTCTGGGCCGACTTTAAGTCTCGGGAATGACTAGCTGGCTGCATCAGAGGCTTGTCTGTGTTTTCTCTGCCAGGTGGCGCCACCTGGTCAAAGTTGCCTTCTGGGTAGCTTGCGGTGCGTCTATGCTGGATGTCCCTGGCGCCCGTCATGCCCCGCATCTCTAACTGGTCCACCATCGTCCGGCTGCCGCTGCGTGCCACTGTGACCTGGATCATGTTCGGGTCGGCTATCTCGCCATTGAGAGACGCTGACTGGATCATGGTGGATGCCGACACGGAGGACGACATCACTGACGTGGACGAGCTCTGCACCATGGAATGTCGGGGACTGTGTCCGTCAGATGAATCACGCTTCTTTATGTCGGAATCCTTCCTTGGTAACTTCACCTTGGTTTTCATGATCGACTTTAGGGGTTTGCTGAGTTTGGTTCCGACCATTTTCATCTTGTCCTGCTCGACCACTTCTTCATACTGCGGTGGCGCCCCCGGTTGTTCTTGTGGGATATCCTCCTCCTCCGGTACCTCAATGTCATCTATAAAGTAATACATTCTCAACATTAAATCAAATCCAGCATATATATTTAGTGACAATATAATTATTCTCAACTTGACAAAAAATCTTTAATTAACAACGTACAACAACGTACAACATAAACTAATCATGAAGCATGCAACATAAAACAATAAATGCAAGTATTCAGTCAACAACAATAACTCGAAATAATAGACTATAAATTCAATAAAGATTAGACGCAGTATGGCATCTCAGGGTTGTATCGAGGGCTGGGATTGGCCGGCTGCTGCAGCAGATAAAGACGCCCATTACCTCCCCACTTTGACCTCACACAAGAATATCCTTCTTTGATATCCGATGCTATTTGGACCTCCTCCAAGTCGTTTCCAAAGAATCTCAATTTCAAGGTTTTTTCAGATAATAGACCATACTACCCTCTCAAATGGTGTTTTCTTTTAATTGGTTTTTGCCCTACACCTGTGTTTTAACTGTTCTATGAGATTTTGAAGTAGAGTAGTTTTTATGTTATGAGATCCTTACAATGAAAGCACACAATTTGTCTGTGCTCCTCGTCTAACTGTTAAAATGTGCAGGCCAGACCTATAAAATCCTGTAATTGTGATGGGCGAGTGGTTTGGAAGTAGTTTTGTTATTAGTGGCTGGTCCGGGTGGGTGGAGTCGTAGCTGGGATCTTATCATATCTGTGACTAATACAGCCTAAGCTACGGGCGTGGCACAAAATATCATCAATATTATCTCTATTATGCACATGGAATCATATAAAAACCTTTATCTAAATGTTACAAATACTGACATGTTTTCTGAACTTATATTTTTTCTGATAATCTTTATTAAATTTGAAGAAAGAAATTTGCTACTTTTATTTCCAATATATTTGATTATGATCTTTACTAAATAAAAAAAAAAATTAAATGGTATGCTATTTTTATTTCTTAAATGTGAAGTTGTCAATAGTTCATTTAAATTGTCATGTTAACACGGTGGAGGAAATATCTTCAATAATGTGATGTAGAGAGAATAGCCTAAACCTGTATCTGTGTCTGCGAGGCTTTCAAACTTCAAACTCAATATCTCTGACATCTGCAAGCCGCGACATTCTGTCTCCATTCTCAGAGCTATTCAGGACATTATGAAAGGAGAATTTTCATGCCACACTCTAAGAGTGTGGCCAGGAAAATGTTGCCCTTGCATGTTTGCCAGTGGGGTTCTTTATGGAGAAATAGAAGATGTTGTCTTTGTGCATTCACAAAGAAAAGATGAAAAGCATTTGCAGCTTAGGTTTTTCCGCCATTTCCAAAAAGGTGTGTGATGAAAAATGTCTAAATTACCTTTCACCTTTGTTTTCAGAAATATTTTATATGACGCATGATGTATTCAGAGAAAGATATTTGACATGTCCAATATTTCTCAAATGCCATAAAACGAGCGGGATATTTTCGGGACAGTGACAGTTCTTATTTTTCCATTTCAAAATTCTGTCTTAGCATCTTAACAATTGCCTGCCAACAGTTTTGATCAAATATACATTTTAGACTGCATGATTTATAAATGACATGTTTGGCAAATAATCGCCAAATAACCCAGTTCCCCATTTTGCTTATATTGTCACGGACCATGTTATACAAAGGCCTGTTAAATTACACCACCGGGCAGGCTTTCATGCCCCCATTATCACTCAAACTAACTTTCCAGGGGGATACTATTTCTTCCTGGGGGATACTTCTCCTGACAATGGTGTATCACATGCAAATGTTCCATTTACTACCGAGAAGGCGCGGGTGTGAGGTCACGTCTACGTGAGCAATAATCAATAGCAAACGGGCGCTATAACCCAGCACTGCTTACTTCAGTGGAGCATGTATCCCTTAATAACCACATTCCAATGGCAGCCATTTTAATATGTTAATATTTATATATATATGTTAGTAAAGCTTTAAAGCATTCACCACAAGCAACAGTTTACTGTTTGTCTGTACGGGAACGATTTGCAGTTCAGCAGTTGGAACCAGACATCTATTTGGTTACGTATAAACGTGACAAAATAAGGTCCCGCATGGCTATCGTGTGACATTTCTTGATGTGTGGTCCTATTTGGTCATGCATACCTCATGCATGACACAATATGGTCACGCAATGGTTGTGCGTGATCTCATTTGATCATGTGTGACCTAATAGATGTTTGGTTCCAACTGTTCAGAGACAAGGTTTTAGTTGCAGAATTTCGGAGTTTAGAATACATCATTTTGTTTTTCATATTAAATAGATTCTCTTTTAAGTTGAATCCACCTTTCCCCCAAATCTTGAATTATATCTCACACTCAAGTCACCAGATATGATTATGAAAATTTACTGCTGGTCGTATTCTGTGGTATCACGTGGCATTCTGGGACTTTCCCTATGTCTCTGAACATGTTGAAGTGTCAACTATAGTAATTCTATGAAAGTGTAATTAATGTGTTCTGACTATTAATAAGGGGTGTGTTTTCTTAACTTGAGTCAATAATTATTAGATAGCTATTCATTATATATTATTAGCATTCTTTTTGTTCTCAAAGAAAGAACCTTAAAAATCATCCAAAAACATAAAGACAAATCATTCCCCAAAATTTGGCAATCAAAATAATTGTGATTTTGATGAGATGGTCATGGAGCTTATATCTAAATGACAAAGTTGCATGCCTGTGACTGAATTGACTAGAACTTTGCGATTCTTCTTTCGCTCATTCTCCTTCTTCTTGGCATCAGTAACCTTTGACCCTTTGCCCTCTGATGACCTCTGACCCCCCTGGTCAGAGTTCCTTCTGAAAGCTTCAGGCAAAGTGATTTCTGAACTTTTCCTGGAAGCCTTTTTGGGTGAGGAATCCAGATCCTCATCAGTGGATATAGGAATGTCATCTGAAAATGGTTTAAATAAAATCTTCTAGACAACGATGCATGCTCAAATAACACAAAAAATGCCATTCCAAACTAAGATAAGTAACAGAAGTAGATCACTCTGAACTATTAATATCACACAAATTAATAAGGATAATATTAAAAAAAACATGTTCTGGTGTTACAAGTGCACAAACTCTGCAGGCAATACAAACCAATGTAAAGATATTGAGATATATATACGAGTAAGGAGAGACAAATCCACCACTCTGTGATAAACACATATAAAACACTCATTATGAAGCATCTACAATGCATGAATCCTTATAGATTTGTTTAAACGTATTGAAATTTGTATAAAATAAGTTAAAAAACCTTTATTTTTGTATCACTTTATGGATAAGTGATACAAAGAATAAAATATTTTTCAGTGAGTTTGAAACTCACATAAAGAGAATGAAAATAAAAGGTAATAAAAAAAAAATTGATAAAAATTTGCAAATTTATAATGAGTGTTTCATGATTATGTTAAAAAGAGTAATATTTCTAATATAAACGACTAACAAGGCACAACAATGAGGGTGGGTTTGGAGAGAAGTTGGTACCTGGCAGCTTCTTGGCCCTGAAGGAGGCGTTCGTGATGGCGTGCTTGGAGAAGGCAGGATTATTGGAGGTAGGAGATAAGGCGATGCTGATCCCCATGGGGCCGTCCTGTGGCTGGCCTGAAGGGTTATACCGCAGAGAGTTACGGATCGCGTTGGTCACCTGCAAGCAAAATACATATTATATATATATATATATATATATATATATATATATATATATATATATATATATATATATATATATATATATATATATATATATATATATATATATATATATATACATATATATATATATATATATATATATATATATATATATATATATATATATATGTGTGTGTGTATATATGTACATATATACATCATTTGTTAGAGGATATATTTGAGACCATGGAGGTCAACTCACTCATGGCTTTGTAGGACGTTATGGGCTCAATGT
The DNA here is from genome assembly GCA_949316495.1 of Amphiduros pacificus. Lineage (NCBI taxonomy): Eukaryota > Metazoa > Annelida > Polychaeta > Phyllodocida > Hesionidae > Amphiduros > Amphiduros pacificus. The sequence continues at coordinate 15,327,953 of OX439011.1, read as the reverse complement.
TCCATTAATCCACCGCCATATAGCAGCACAGCAAAGCTTGCATTCTTATGATGCCATTAAAAAAGACATTAATCTATTTTTGCCTCGGCCCTCTGCAGGAATTGGAGGGCGTTGATTTAGAAGGACGCTTTCATATAAACCTTTTCAGGCCATCCATACTACATAATGAATAGTGAAATTAGAAAACTGTTTGGCAACCACCAGGAACAGTTTGTGAGATTTTTTCAACATGTCTCTGACAGATCCCGATGGGATTCCGCAAGAATAGCACCACAGCAAAGGTGGAATGGAGTGCTGATTGGCTGTTTTTGAGCCAATACATTTGCAGTATAGTATTTGCTGCTGATCAGTTCTCAGAGGGGTTCCATCTTTACCATGCGAGGCCCCATGGCAGAAACCCTTAATTTATATAGTTTACAAGCAAAATTCCATATTGACTTGGCATTACCTTTAAACTCATTCTAAATATAGAATAAATTGATAAATTGAAACAAAATCTTAACCCAGAGAGGCTCTGAAGGCACAGACCACGGATGCAAAATTACATGTGGCATAAAAGCTTTGTTCTGCTAAAGCATTATCTGAGCAGCCAGAGCAGTACTGAGATACACAGTGTCATGGGGCCTGGTGTGAGGCCATTGCGTGTTAGCCCTACTGGGCCTCACCTGGGATTTCCTAAATTAATTACACAATGATAAATTGGTCCGGGTTTAGACGGCATTTGCAGCCGACATTGTTTTGGGACATGAAGCAGCATGCAGCAAAGCAGACTTGGAAACGACCCGGCAATATTTCCCTTCTGCTAAATCCAAATCCCAATCTAACTTAATTTCATATTTCAATTTTTAGCTATTCAACCAAAATAGAATTCCTGAAATAATTTTCAACATGAATGAAATGGATAAATAAATTGTTAATTCTCCCGTCGTGTAATTTACGCACACTGTGCCTTGCAGATAAAGCTGGCAAGTTGGCAACATGCTGACCATGCTAGGGTCCGAACAAAAATGAATGCAGTCCATATTTATATGTGCAGTCCAACTGCAGTCCATATTTTATATATGCAGTCCATTTGCAGTCCATATTTGTTCCCCGCATTCTTCACAATGCGAAAAGCGGGGGACATTAAATTGAGCTGCATGCGTGTGTGTTTGTGTGTGGTAAATTATTTGTGTGCACAATACAGCCACAGCAGTTTGTTATTTACCTTACATATTGCACATATGCACTTCTGGGGACCTTCCTCTGATCTGATAAGATAATGACTGTGATTGGTCAATTTCTGTTGCCATGACAACCATGTTGGCAACTTGGCTTGTGTGCAAGATACAGCCAGAACAGTTTGCCATTCAGCTTAGATATTGCACAAATACACTCCTGGGGACCTTTCCCCAATCTGAATAGGTTACGGCAGTGATTGATTGTTTTTTGTTGCCATGGCGACCATCCAAAGCAGTTCATATTTTATATATGCGTTGACACTGCCGTGCATATTGTCTATGTTGTGCGGAATGTTTATACAGAGAATATCAAAGCAGAGAGGAGCTTACCAGTAAGACGTCAGAGTAGAGTTCGTAGCAGGCTCTGGTGTGAATGTCCTCCACGCTTGTATTGCCTATGTGTGCCTGGCCGTTAAACCTGACAATAAGAAAAACAAGATAATTGCTATTATTTCCTGTTGCTGATGTAAGTATGACCATAACACCTGGCAATTACAAAACAAACAAAAAAAAACAAGTAAGATTCATTTGCTGCCTTCGTTGTGTTTAGTTTATCTTCTTTTTTTTAAGAAATCCTTTTTGTTATTCTAATTCCTGTTTGTCCTTTATTTCTCTCTCAAGAATCTCACTCTATAATCATTTATTTTCTCTTTAAATTCTAATATTCTTGTTATCTTCTCCCTTTTGCTCTGATTTCTTCACAACGTCCTAATTTGCATATTTCCTTTATTATTCTCCATTAATCACATAGACATATCTCATTTATTCCCATCTTAATCATGTTACCATGGCGACAAAGAAGTCCATATCAAAATGAAATACTAGAAATTGGCGATATCGTTAATTTCAGACTCACATTATGAAGTAGATGCTGTTGAGGATTGTGACGAGCATGTCAGAACTGAGAGCTATCCGCGGTTCGTTTGCAAATTTGACGCCTCTGCGCTGAGGTATGGACGAAGACGAGGAATTGGAATCGTTCAAATTATACGAATCCATCGTGAAGTCTCCGAGATTGTCAAATCCAGTCTTGCACAACCTAAAAAATGTACAATAATCATGCTGTCATCATGTCTAATCGTGTTTCAACCCGCTCAAATGTAATAAGGTCTTATTTGGTTCAGATTGGGAAATGTGTTTGAAGCTGACTAGAAATCTTGCACAATTTGTTGATCTCTTTAAGATTGATCTAATTAAGGTTGATCTAATTAAGGTTGATTGTTATTCGGAAACAACGAGGCCTTCTACCTTGTTTGATATATTTTTCAAAATTTCAAAATCCAAAACTCTGACATTTATTTCTTAAATACTTAAGATGGTGACCCATATCTTGTTATGTTTATAATAATATATAATATAAATAGGAGGTAGAAAAATATACCGGTACTTTTTGGGGACTAATTCTATCTTTTTTCATAAGGCTCAGAGAAATTTACCATTTTTTAATGATTTCAACAAAAAAATCTACTAGCTATCACTGAGATGTCATTTTTATGTATGGCAGAACATACCATGAGTGAACTGATTCATTTTTTTCCAGATTATTTATAAATGTTTTGACCTATTTAGGGTAAACAACTTTAAATTTAAAAAAAGTTCCCAGAATGGTGTTTGATTTGTACGAGAGTGAGAGAAGAAAGCGGAGGTTACCTGGAGGCCATGCTGCACAGTGCATGATGGGACCTCTGAGACAGATTGGCCACGTCGCCATAGTAACACTGCAGCACGTGCGACAGTAGCGTCAGCCTGAAAAACAACAACAACAACTGCATCATAAATTACCTCCATCTCCATGTTATGTAAACCTAACAACGGCAATTGTCAATTTCTGACATATTCCCCCCCCTCTCCCCTCAAATAAAGGTAAAGGCTACGTTTATATAGGACTGATTCCTGAAAATGTCTGCTCATAGTGTTTGATAGCAACTGGTCTGGATTTGAACCAGGAGTGCTCTACCCATTGAGCTTTTTCTGCTGGTCATTCATTCAATTTGGTATATATTTATTTTTGGAATATATAACTGCCACTTTATTTAGGTCATGGAGAATGAATGCTTTTCTGAGCTCTAAAAATGTGTGACATATCCCAATCATGCGTGACACAATATGGTCACAGGGAAGCGTGACTGGATGGCAGTTTGGCCCGGACTGGTAATGGTGACGGATGACGGTGGAGTTATTAGTCCATGCAGACTCTGTTAGAATCCCACTAATCCCCTTATTTCCTTACAATTATTTAATTTGAATTCGTGATTATCTTAATGACACATCTCACATCAGAACAAGAAGGACAACTACCATATTAATTATTGGTAAATTTCAATCAATTTCTGTTTCATGAATTTTCAGCGGGATGTGCTCCTCCCATGGTGCACTAGTCAATCTATTCCTTAAGAATAACAGATTGATTAAATGTCAATAATTACGTCTGAAAAAAAAAGGAACGTGGAAAAATCTCAAAACTTTTCACCAGAAAGATTTTGTTCACCCCCCCAAAAAAAATGTATGATTTTAGGAATCTGCTTGGGGCGAGATAGTCATGTTAGAATACCCAGGTCATAACAGACAATTCCGATCAGTGCACTCTCCGTAAAATGAGACAAGAAAAGATGCAAGATTGAACGTTTGCATGACTGCTGTTGCCATCCTCGTTCTTTGAGGGCCCGTAATTGTGCACACAAAAGACCTTTGCTGAGATCACGTAATGTCTTGGTGCCACGAACAAAGTCTATGAACTGTTTTCCACGATCTATTTTTATTCTTTTAGCATTCGTATGGTTTACTTAAGTCAAGGATACCTCCTTTCGCATATAGAATTGCACCAATATTTTCAGCCATCTACTTTATTAACACCTTGATATGTTATATTCATTAATACACCTTAATTTAAAAAAAAAAACTATTTTGAATTGCCTTCATATCAATAAATTCTGTGTTTTATTCCTTTTTGTCTAAATAAATCTCTTGCCTTTTACACTCATAACCCCAACTGCATTTGAAAACAAAAAGTGAAAAGAAATGGTCTTAAAGTTTTAATGTTGCATACCTGTTTTGAGCATTGATGCTCTCTACTTGAGGGTGTGGTCCTGTTGCTATGACAACTGGCTCATCGCTATGGTAACGCAGTAGTGTGCTTTCTGTCAGCGCTAAGGTGGCCAGACTTGGAGGCTGCAAAACACAACATTTTATATCCTATAATTTCTCATAACACAACATTTTAAATTCTATAATATGCATTAAATCAAGCATCTGTATGTTATATCAGCTTCAGGTTTTTACATACGATTTTAATGGAAAGACTGATCTAATAATAGGAATTTATGAACAAAAATATTGCATTATTACAAAGCAACAAGAAACTGTTAAAGATACAAATATCACTTAGCGATCTCATCTTTCTGAAGTGGGATTAAAGTAGCTAAACTACGTGAGAAGTGCTTAGAAACAAGAAACTGTGAACTATTCTAATTATGACTACTGGATTACACAAATAAAGAGAGAAGTTTTTGAGAATATCTGGACTGGCTCTGTTAATGAAGAATAGACTTCACTAATTAGGAACAGAAAGATAAATGCCAGAATCCTCAAGACTCTGTAAACAAAGCCATACATTCCAAAAATAGAATAGAAAGAAAACATATTCATGGCGTGCGCAAAATGGTCTGATATCTTGATCCTCTTAGCAAATTGTTCTATTTCTCTAAAAAAGATATCTAAAATGCAATAGAAACCTCAATGCTTTAAGGAGATGGGGTCATAGAAATCATTGTTCTTTGAAATAATGATGTATCCCTAATTAATAGGTCAAGGATATTCTGATTTCATATCAAATCTTGTCCATGAAAAGTTCACAAAAGCCAATAAGAAAAGAGATCTAATGCGGACGACATGATATGATCTAAATTGATGAAAACTGTCCAAATATTTGAGAATTGCTAACAGCAGGAGAGATTTGGTTGTTATGGCTGACACGTGTAAGAACTGTGCCTCACATATTGTTTTCAAGTCACATTCTCCTCCGATTCGCTTCTCTATTTATCTCCATAATTAGAGAGTTCCACTGTCACCGATACGAGACCTGATCGTTCTTCAATCAAATCCACAAGACTGTTCTTCCTCTAACTGGCTCCTAGGTCATTCATTAAGTCACTACCCTTCTAGAAACTGGGGGGGTAGAAATTGAGGAGGGGGGGAACAGGGGGCGCTGGTGGTGGTATCAGCGAGCTTTCCTTAAAGTTACACCCTATTTAGCAATCCCTTTTTATTTATAAGCCAAAGTTGACCCTTTTTTTGCCATTGCACTTTAACAAATTGAAATATGTTTTAACGATTTTGAAATAACGACAATTTTCTGTGGAAATTTATGACACATGAGACAAGGGGAGGGTCGTAGCTTGCGTCTGCGTGTGATTAGAAATAGAAGTATCTACATTTTACTCCCCACTGCTCACCACTACTTTCCCTCCCGAAATATGAGAAAGTTGCCTGACTGAGCTACAGATTCCCTGTCTCCCCTCTCGGTGGTCGCACTAGAACAAAACTTGACCAGCGAGGATATTATATTTTATTTTTAAAATCACAATTTTCACTTGAAGCCAGGCACTTCACTGTGAAAAGCTTGCGGTTGGTCACAGGATTGTGTTTTTTGTTGAGACCTTTATAAAGTTTCCTAACTTCACATGTTGCTGATCAGTGTTTCAGCTTTAGAAATAATGGGAAAGTGGAACCCACTCTTTCGTACGGACCATTTCACTTGATCGATTGACAAATATCGTGCAGAATCTGAAAATTGTGCTCCTAGCCCTTTGCCTGTTATGGCAATTCAGACTTGTTCTATATATGCAATGGTCATCTGGACTTTGAATATTTCTTGTAACTCATTCATTTATTGTGACCATTTTAAAATCAATGACATCTTTTTAAAAATATCACATCGGATATCTGAATACAATAATTCAAAGTTCTTAGATGAAATTCTTTTTCTCTGGAACACTGAGGGTTAATCATTCTGAGCACTTCAGTAGTGAGAACTGGAATGTGTCATTTCTGAAAGGAACGGGTGATAGGTGCTTGTTCCTGATTTTAAATCATCACTTGTTATTTTGAGTAAGCCGTGTTTTAGCTGCCCGTGATATGGTACTTTGACGTCGCTGTTAACGACGCAAACCAAACTACGGCTATATCAAGGTTAACAGCTTCTAAAATAACGTATATGAATCACTCAAACAATCTGATCAAATAAGCCCTTTTTCATAACAAGGGCATGGGCATACCTTTGTACAAAGTAAAAGCCGTAATGCATTTCCCTGGAAGGACGCCTCGGATGTCTTGTTATTTCGTCGTAGTTCTGAGCTGCAGATGAGATCAGTTTCCCCACATTTTCTATGGCAGATCAAAAGCCAGCCTATTTTTTTGTTGGTCTCTGACAAGATATGATACCTTTACCCATAATCCTCTGTGACCCTGCACAGGGACCATTCATTATTTCTATAATGGAGGGGAAGTTGGGGAGAGTGGGAGGGGGGATACTCTTTATGATTCATAGGTTTCAAAATCACTGCACTTCTCCTATAACACCAGGTAATTTCTGCTTTTAAATTCAAAATATCCTCCTTAATCAACATTTACCAATTTCTCCCTTCCCCCCTCAAGACACAAATAATGAATGGTCCCCAAATTATCACTGATACTAATCAGATAGTCACATGCCTGCCGAGATGTTCATTTCGTCACATAATAGGTTTGTGCCGAACTCGCCCGCCATCTCGTGCTCGGGGCGCGGGTATCCATCGGCAAGAAAAGAAACATGGCCCCCGTCTATCTCACACAACCACTGATTAAATGCCCGAGTTATCTCTGCCCGCTGACATCAGAAGTCAGGTGACCCCGAAAAATGGAAAATGACTGATGGTTGTGGCTGCGGATCACGCTGACCTTGTCGCTGTGGGAATGAACAATGTCCCCTGAGAAAAAACAAAAGCCCTATTAAACCCCTGGGAGACAGACAAGCCTCAAACCGCAGTAAAGTCAATGTGCTTTTTCTCTGTAATCATTGCCGGCATTTTTTTCTCTCGGAAAACAACCGTCTCTCGGAAGCTGCACAATATCATTGCTGGATTATTGTTCATTATTACTTCTCATTGTTCATCATAGTTCACAAACAAAACGAATCTTCTTATCAGACTATAACTTTAACCTTGGCATGTTTGATTCAACCATATTGCAATAATCGTTTGATCGAGGCATGTTTGGATAACCCCTTGATCAAGATACTTTTGGATAACCCCTTGATCAAGGTACATTTCGATACCCCCTTGATCAAGGTATGTTTGGATAACCCCTTGATCAAGGTATGTTTGGATAACCCCTTGATCGTTTGATCTGTCCTGGGTGGTGTGTGTCTGCCTATCCTGTGCTACAGTCTGGTGCTATTTATAACCAAGAACCATTAAATGCTTTAAACGGTACTACTGCTCTCTCAAGCCATAATTTATCTCGTTTGTTGCTTTCTGTATAGAATAAAAGCATCATCTCCATCTTGGCAAGACCACGGTTCCTCTATCTGATAATTCCTGGCCAAATCTGGTTACAATTGTTTTATTTTCAGATCTCTGCATATTTATAAATACATGTCATTAAAACTTGTGCTTTTCCTTCTTACCAAGTTTATTCATGGGACATTCTGAATACTTGTATGAAAAAATAAATCGATGCCACCAGCTTAAATATTCATGTCTAAAGCTGTTCAAATAAAGCAAAATCAATTATCTAATTTTTATAAATGTCTTCTTTGGGTGTATCATATGGGGCAGTGGTAAAAACTTGAATTCTTCTCATTTACTAACAAGGACAATGTATCTTGTATTGTCATCTGGTTATTTAATAAAAGCTATAGACTTCATACTTTCTGCTCCATTGGCTTTTTTGAGTGTGCTTTTTTGTATTAAATGACAGATCAAACTGGAATAACAGTATTGATTTGAGACAGAGCTTTTTTATTCACTGTTAACATTCCTGGTTGCATCTTCCCACTTAAAGGCTTGCCATAAATATTTGTCAAACTCACTGAATATTCCCACCACAAATATTTTAGTTTCCAATTTCTTCTCTTCTCTCAATTTAAAATCCAAATCACCAAGATCACAATGACTGATATGATTTTACATTATATGATTATATTTTCTCACTGAAACAATACCATTTCACAGATTATCAAGTTTTTTTACCTAGTTTATGTTGATTTAATGGACAAAAGAAGACAATATTTAATTTCGGAAAAATTTTGTTGACACTGTGACTGCAACTTGTAGGAGAAAGCTAGGAAATTTGTACCATGACAGCCATATTGTTTCTCATACTATTACTGTCACCAAGAACACAGCCTCTCTTCCATCATGGTCACCGTGGCAACCAACAGATCCCTGACCGGAAGTTCCTGCAAGGCTTTTTACCAGCTTCCCACAAGGACTGCCTTGAAATAAGACCCCTGTGTTTTTGTTTACCATTGAATCAAGTTTCTTTCTTGTCTTTCTGTTTGACAGGGGCTGCATCCTGATTTGTGTTTCAGCTTTTTTTGCTGTATAATATCTCCTTGTAGCTCCACGCCAAAATGCATCATCAGCAAAATCCATCATCTCATTAAATGATCTCTCTCTTAGCAATAATTATTCATGATATGTGGAATAAGTGGAAAAATGCATCTAATGGTTTATATTTATAAGATATCAATGAAAAAGACTACACATTTTATATGTCTTACAAATTATTACTAAAAACAGTCTTGTTTAATACAAAAACTAGAATATCACTCAAAAAGGTCTCGTAAATAATCACTCAAAAGGGTCTAGTAAATATTCATGAGATAAATGTTTGCATATGACAGTGATAAGATAAATGGCTGCTTATGGCAATGATTAGATATGGCAATGATAAGATAACTGGTTGCATATAGCAATGATAAGATAAACGGTAGCGTAATACAATAAGGTAAATGGTTGCTTATGGCAATGATAAGAAAAATGGTTGCGTATAGCAGTAATAATATAAATGGTAACATAGGGCAATGATAAGATAAATGGTTGCTATGGCAATGATTGAGATGTATAGCGTGGACCGTCTCCCATTTCTCTCTTTCACTTTCCATACAATTGCTCAAGGCAAACCCCAACGGAAAAAATGGCCATGGACCGGGAGTGTAAAACTCTGAGGCACAGAGCGTCTCTGATTGATGACAGCTTTACGGGGCACAAAGTTTGCCGCTGTTGCCATGGATACTGCATGCAGAGTCGGCCGAGGGATCCCATATTTTGTGCAGAGCTCGCCTCCACTGAAGCGTCTGGCTTTGCTGGGCAAAATAATACTTAAAGCAAAATATAAGCCATACTTTGGCTTGCGGGGTTACTGGTCCATTGAGGCAACCATTAAGATCTGCGCTGAATGCTGGGAAGGTTGGCGGGGTATTTTCCCCATACAAATATAAGCTCAACTTTTTGCACTGACGCGAGCGCTTCTTTTCATACAGGTTTCTTCCTGCGGCAAATCAGGACACAAACGCCGACAATAAGGGACACTCTGTGAATAAATACCCTGTCAGCCTCACTTTGATCTCGGGTGACAAATATGCGCCTGCCTCGTCTAAAATCTCATTGGGCAAGACATTTGTGAAGACCGGTGTCAAACTACGGAATTTCTCCACACAGAACCGATCTCTTCAGGATGACGCTCACAGAATGAGATCTGTGGCGTACGTTATGCTCATCGTCCGAGCGATGAACTCTTCTTTTGGTGTGCACGAGACCCTCATTGAAAGCAGCCGAGTCATGTGACTGATCAACTGAAAAGTGCTCTGCCTGATAAATTTAGTGGGGAAATCAAGAGTGAAACACAACCTCTAGTCAATTTCACGATCTTCCGATATGACAAATATTTTCTGTTATCACTTTCTGCCTGAACTGCACAATGCACACATGGGGTCATAAATTCCAAAATGGTGTTTTTTTTGCTTGCATGTCCCCAGTTAATCGTTTCATTTCTTATCAAATCTATGATAATACATTAGAAACCTTGCTGCCTTGAAATTTCATGACTCAACCTGGTCTTGAAATCAAAACATCTTTTATGTCTCTTGAAAAAATTGTCAAAGAACAGGTGTTTTTCTGTCTGAAACGGCAGATAAATGATGTCAAGACAAACCTCGAGGAGAAAGAAACTGGGATTTCTAATTGGGATTACTGTCCGTAGACTTCCTGCGGGGATTATAGCCTCAGTACTGGACGTCAACTATAAGCCATTCCAGATTCCTTCATCAAAAGAGTCTTCCCATCAAGCTTTGCAAACCTGTCACTTCCTCTGTGGTTGTCATGACAACCATTCTGTCCAGGTCACCCTGTAGCCATTTTCTTTTACCACGAAAGATTCTGCGGCGCTTTTCTGTTGTTCCATTTATTGAACTGCTGGTTTAGTTTTATCAAGCTTAATTTTGAGCTGTTCTTTTTATCTTCTTTAAATAATAATCTTGAATGGAGCTAATCCGATATCATTGTCATAGTTAATTGGTCCTCCCCAGGATTCTAGACTGGTCTCTTTCAATACCCCTCAAAACTGCGTGCCGAAAAAAAAGAAATCTTAATTGTGTCGCTTGCAATAATTGACGGAGCTTCGCCGCTATCTGTTTACATTCAGATGTCAATTATTAATTCTGTATTTAATGGAAAGCTGATATTAATGATGACTGACACTCTTAGATAATAAAACTGCTTTAAAAATACTAGATTGGTGTGATCAGAGACTGGCAAAAGAAATCTGTTTTAACATAAAATAAAACAGAATAAACAGAATTTTGTCTGGGCCATATTGAAAATTAATGTTTCATTTTGTTGAATGTGCCATCTAGGTGAAATAAAGGTATCTTATAAAAACCCAAGGTAAACTTAATGTATCTTATAAAAACCCAAGGTAAACTTAAGGTATCTTATAAAAACCCAAGGTAAACTTAAGGTATCTTATAAAAACCCATGGTAAACTTAAGGTATCTTATAAAAACCCAAGGTATCTTATAAAAACCCAAGGTATCTTATAAAAACCCAAGGTATCTTATAAAAACCCAAGGTAAACTTAAGGTATCTCATAAAAACCCAAGGTAAACTTAAGGTATCTCATAAAAACCCAAGGTAAACTTAAGGTATCTTATAAAAACCCAAGGTAAACTTAAGGTATCTTATAAAAACCCAAGGTAAACTTAAGGTATCTTATAAAAACCCAAGGTAAACTCAAGCTATCTTATAAAAACCCAAGGTAAACTTAAGGTATCTTATAAAAACCCATGGTAAGCCCAAGGCATCTTATAAAAACCCAAAGCATTCTTATAAAAACCCAAGGCATCTTATAAAAACCTGAGGTATATTCACACCAACAAATTTTGCCTTTAAATATTTATGGCTACAATTTGTTTTAGTCATGGTGCACAGTTCATGAGGATTCACTGTATGACCCTCTCAGGTCATGCTTCTCTTTGACTGTAAACATTTAAAAATTTTAATAGCATTTTTAACAACACATGACCTAATTAAAAATACATGCGTGAGTACATGTTCTTGCAGAGCTAAGTACCCGAAGAGAAGAACAGCAGATGACTCAGGCATAATTCAGAGTGGCTACCGACACATAATTGATAAACGGTCGCCATGGCAACAAACCTAATGTTGTCTTTAGATCAAGATTTCCTAACAGGCCCGGCCCGATCTAAACCCTTCTGCATTAAACGGGCTTTGTGTTTCCCCAGTCCAGGGCCGAGGACAAACTGCCGGCCGGAAAACATCTATTGCTGACTATTATTTACGAGAGCGACAGCAACCGGGTCCCGATAATGTTAATCGTGCTGTCTATACCCCACTATATATGCACACTGTCTGTGTTTGCTTTGCGGAGTAATAGAGCTGGAGTTTGGACCCGTGAAAAAATGGCTCGGACAATTTGGCTCTGATTGTGCCAGACTCCTGGCCAAGCCAACAGGCTGGATGAAATATGTTGAACCTCTGATCATATCTCGCAAATTGTGAGGAAAATATCAACAATCATATCTCACTGAAGGCAGGGAAAATATCACTGATCAAATCTCATACTGATCATATCTCATTGTGGGGAAGATATCACTGATCATATCTCACACTGATCATATCTCATAGATTGTGGGGAAGACATCACTGATCATATCTCATAGGTGTGGGAAGATATCACTGATCATATATATCACTGATCATATCTCATAGGTGTGGGAAGATATCACTGATCATATATATCACTGATCATATCTCATAGGTGTGGGAAGATATCACTGATCATATCTCATAGGTGTGGGAAGATATCACTGATCATATCTCATAGGTGTGGGAAGATATCACTGATCATATCTCATAGATGTGGGAAGATATCACTGATCATATCTCATAGGTGTGGGATGATATCACTGATCATATCTCATAGGTGTGGGAAGATATCACTGATCATATCTCATAGGTGTGGGGAAAGATCACTGATCATATCTCATAGGTGTGGGGATATATCACTGATCATATCTCATAGGTGTGGGAAGATATCACTGATCATATCTCATAGGTGTGGGGATATATCACTGATCATATCTCATAGATGTGGGAAGATATCACCGATCATATCTCATAGGTGTGGGAAGATATCACTGATCATATCTCATAGCTTATGGGGAAGATATCACTGATCATATCTCATAGGTGTGGGAAGAAATAACCGATTATATCTCATAGGTGTGGGAAGATATCACTGATCATATCTCATAGATGTGGGAAGATATCACTGATCATATCTCATAGATGTGGGAAGCTATCACTGATCATATCTCATATAGAAGTGAGAAATATAAGTGAGAAATATAAGTGAGAAATATAAGTGTGAAATATAAGTGAGAAATATAAGTGAGAAATATAAGTGAGAAATATAAGTCAGAAATATAAGTGCAAAGTATAAGTGCAAAGTATAAGTCAAGAGAAATATTTGAGTGAGAAATATGGTGGAGAAATGATGTGTGTTTAAGTCATAAAAGGGAAGGTGTTCTACTGTCTACAAAGCAATTGTGTGTTTTCCATTAAGAAGTAGATTGATAGAAGCAGAGACACACCTCATGGTAGATGGAAGCCATCGCCAGCGTGGGGATCGTGAACTGTTCCATTTTGGAGCTGCCATCTTTGTTGACGATTTCCTGCAAAGAGAGAAAGAGACAAATATGGTCAAAAATCTTTTGAGGTAATCATGCTTTGCATATCCGAGCAAATGAACATTGATCAATGAGAAATGAGTAGCAACAATACTTGATAATGTAGGCCGTGTGTGTCTGATACAATGGTTGCCATGGGAACACGACGTATTATCAAATCAAGTGGATTTTTTGTGATGACAGACGACGGATGAAGGATGCTCAGTGCGATGTGGAGTAAATACATGTGGAGCCCACATTTCTGCCATGTTTTGGTTACCATACAATATGTCTGTGTAAACTGGCGGCCATGTTTGTTCATGGTTGCACGCATATAATGCAAGTCATCCTCTTCTATCCATATCTCTCCACACAGAAACACATAATCTTATCAAACAACCTTATCTAGACCAACATTTCTGTAAAATCATCTTATAATATTTGAATCAAGATATTCAATCTGATACAAAATGAGAAAGAAATATACCTTATAAATTTCATTGCATGTATACATTTTTCACCATTTCTAATAGAAAAGCTTTACTATTATATGGATAACAATATGACTGCCACAGAGTTAAGAAATATTGGGGGAAGTAAAGCCAGATATTGTAAATAAATGAGTTTATGTGTCTCAAAGCAAAACCTTTCCATGAATTTATGACTCTGGAAGCAATTAAACTGGGACGGATAGTCGGGATATTGGGCTGGCTGTGGAATAATGTGATATCCTACGTTATTGGCACTTTATTTCTGTAAGTAGGTCAACACACTCTGCCTTTCAGCCCATTTCTCATCTGTAAAAGCTTATTAGATTCTCGCAAAATTCTTTTAAATGCCCCTAATAGGGGGTTTGGATGCCATTCATTTTCACTAATTAGGATTTGGTTTGACACTGAAACCCTTCGTAAAACTATCTGTCTTTTGATTGGCGGATTTGCATCTGTAGTCTTGTTCGCCGAATAAACATTCTTTACTTGTCTCAATTGGACATTTGTAAAACTAATTGTTTTCCGTTTTGTACTTGTTCGATAACCAAATTGTAACACAATGCTTAACCAGATTGTAAGAATTAGAAGCGGGCGAGCACAATACGCTGTGTTTTTAATCTACCAGCACGACACATTGTTCAGGAAATGGTGTAGTGGTCGCTATTGTTGACCGTATTCATCGCCTACGCGTCCAGGAGAAGTCCTTGCCTGCTTCATGAGCACTGTGTAACTGAAGGCGGGCGGGACGGGAACGTGGCATGTGGGGCAGGAAGAGGGGTGGCATGTGAGGCAGAAAGAGGGGTGGAATGTGAGGCGGGAAGAGGGGTGGAATGTGGGGTGGGGTGAGGGGTGGCATGTGGGGCAGGAAGAGGGGTGGCATGTGAGGCAGAAAGAGGGGTGGAATGTGAGGCGGGAAGAGGGGTGGAATGTGGGGTGGGGTGAGGGGTGGAATGTGGGGTGGGAAGAGGGGTGAGGTGGGGTGAGGGGTGGAGTGTGGGGTAGGATGAGGGGTGGAATGTGGGGTGGGAAGAGGGGTGGAATGTAAAGTGGGGTGGAAAGAGGGGTGGAATGTGGGGCGGGGTGGGAAGAGGGGTGGAATGTGGAGTGTGGGGTGGGAAGAGGGGTGGAATGTGAGGTGGGGTGAGGGGCGGAGTGTGGGGCAGGATGAGGGGTGGAATGTGGGGTGGGGTGAGGGGTGGAATGTGGGGTAGGATGAGGGGTGGAATGTGGGGTGGGAAGAGGGGTGGAATGTGAGGTGGGGTGAGGGGTGGAGTGTGGGGTAGGATGAGGGGTGGAATGTGGGGTGGGAAGAGGGGTGGAATGTAAAGTGGGGTGGAAAGAGGGGTGGAATGTGGGGCGGGGTGGGAAGAGGGGTGGAATGTGGAGTGTGGGGTGGGAAGAGGGGTGGAATGTGAGGTGGGGTGAGGGGCGGAGTGTGGGGCAGGATGAGGGGTGGAATGTGGGGTGGGGTGAGGGGTGGAATGTGGGGTAGGATGAGGGGTGGAATGTGGGGTGGGAAGAGGGGTGGAATGTGAAGTGGGGCGGAAAGAGGGGTGGAATGTGGTGTGTGGGGTGGGAAGAGGGGTAGAATGTGGGGTGGGGTTGGAAGAGGGGTGGAATGTGAGGTGGGGTTAGGGGTGGAATGTGGGGTGGGAAGAGGGGTGGAATGTGGGGTGGAATGTGGGGTGGGGTGGGGTGAGGGGTGGAATGTGGAGTGTGGGGCGGGAAGAGGGGTAGAATGTGAGGTAGGGTGAAGGGTGGAATGTGGGGTGGGGTGGGAAGAGGGGTGGAATGTAGGGTGGATGCAGAGTGGGGTGGGAAGAGGGGTCGAATGCAGGGTGGATGCAGAGTGGGGAGGGAAGAGGGGTGGAGTATCCAGTAAGCGTGGCACACTCAGTTTATGTTACATTTGGCCTGCTGCTGCCATAAATGGACGTTCAATCCCATAAGGCTGTGCAGTCGGCCATGATTACCTACGACTCCAATTTCCTACAGAAGAGCATGATGGATGGTGTGTCAACTAAATTGTCCGCTCTAAAACACAGCCCTGGGCTTACGATATTCTGACCACTATTCTAAATAAATGCACAAATTTTAATAAATCTAGATGCATGCCTTAATGCATCTCATTAGCAAATTCCCAAAACATTCTAATAAAAATTGCCATTCATCCAGGGCAAACATTTGCAGATTATGAATTGCATGTACAATGAGAAAGGTTATGCGCCAATGTCACCCTCAAATAGCTCTGAAATACTAATCTCACGATATCTTGGCCGCAGACGAGGAGACCCATGATGCATCATAATACCCAGCATGCATCAGTGATGATTGCCAACAAAATTCTCAAATACGTCATTATGTCTGATATTCACATTGATCCATGAGTCGGAGTCCTGCAGCAGATTCAGTTGAATCTGTTCGAAACTGAATCTGTTCGACATTATGTTTGGTATTTTTCAAATATACATCATCCATTTCTTGGTAAAAGATATTTCAAGAATGCTTCAAAGTTAAAATGCAAATGGTAATTACTCTCGGATATTTCCAAGCAAAAACATACTAATTCTACTGCTTTAGGCAATACAAAATATTCTTGAAGCATTCCTCTACATGATACACAATACAAACACAATCATTTTGGTCAAATAAATCGAGCAATAGAAATATTGCACTTTGGCAGAAAAGCATATTTTCCCATCTATTACGGTTAGCCTTCATCGCTTAAAAGTCCAAGTCTAAAGGCTATCAGCATCTTCTACTTCAGCGATCATTCTTCCCCAGTCCCAGAATGCACCACTTCCACCATTGCCATGGCGATATCGCCCCATCACTTCCTCTATAAATCATGTTGTTGGTGGGTTCCCTCACTTTACTGTTATAGCGTTCCACCATTTTGATATCACTGTTGGCCTTTGCCTTGGCTTTTCTCTGATCTTCTTTCTTCTATTTTCCCTTCTGTGTGTGTCATTATGATTTTTCCACAAAGAAAAATCAAGAAGCTTTGGAGAAAACCACAAAATCAACAATTCCCTTTGAAAAGCTTTCATCCATATGTGATTACTTACAAATTTTGATCAAATTTGTACGACAATCAAGAATCATGTTGTGCAAGAACTAGTTCCAAGCACATTGTTAACACTATCTTTCAGAAAGCAATTTACGCTTTGCGGGATGCTATTTATAAAGTCTTCTTAAAACTGGAATTGTGAAGCTTCTTTACACAAAGATTTGAATACGTTTAAAGATGTGGATGAATGTTCATTTTGGGCTAATCCAGAAAAAATGATTTAACACATATTTTCTGCACCAGCCCATATGGGAAAATTCAAAGTTCACAGTGTCAGAGAATATTTTTGTTTAACCTGGAGTGAGTATTACACAAATATATTCTGCGCAAGGTTTGGCAAGACTGTCTATGCAATAAACATATTGCGCATTGCAGCCTCATTTCAGCCTCCTTCAGCCCAAGTGATGCATAGTCACACTGACCAGGCTAATTGGGCAAATACACGACAATGTCTTGCTATAAAACCCAAAAGTTTGACGTTTGTGGTTACCGACAAAATATAAACTTCTACTGAATGACATTCTACCAAGATGAGAACTTCTTTCAAAGAAATGCCAATTTGGCAATGTCTAATTTGACCAAAAATGCCAATTTTCTGATAACAATGTGTGATATGACAGGCACCCTATCATTTTTGTGGTTTGAGATGGATGCTGTACAGATAGGGTGCCTGTTTTATATCGGCTGGGTTAAGCATTGATTAATGTTGGTGCAGTCGAGTGGGACATACACCATTCTCTACCGGCTGCATACTCTATGTTATGCCAATAAAACTCTTTATATCGGCAATATGTATGGACCTCTATTATCACCCAGACCGACCGTAGTATCACTCAAACTTACCCCAAACTCCATATTCTGGACCACAGACTCTGAACAATACAATGCAATCTGTCTATTGTGTTTTCAATAGTCCCCACACTGTGAGCATTGCAAATAATTTTCATGAAACTGTTGGACAAACATTGATTGAAAAATCTTAATGACAATTAGAATTAATTGGTGAAAGATATGCGTAGGATATGTGTCTATAATTTTCAATGAAATAGTTTTCTCAGAGAGAAGGAAAAAATTGCATTCATGAGAACAAAAGAAAATAATTTGGCGAGTGACAAAGCAAGGGCTAACAGAGCTCATCAGCGCTTCCATTTACTCTGACAATTTAGCATCAAGAATCAATAGTCAATTGAAGCATACACACGTACAGGCTTTGCATTCTATCACTTACTGAGATGGGCCAAACACACATAATTTTCTGTTTCCCAAACCATTTTCAATCCTGTTTTCTATGCCAAATCAAACAAAAACCATTATTATCCAGATAAAGAAAATTCAAGTACAATTTAAAAAAGATTTCTTTCTTTTACAAAATGTAAACCATAATTATACATAAAATTGGCTTGGCCTCATTTTGCATCTGCGGCAGAGGTAAGAATGAATACATTTATCATATAGACCAATACAATAGCCTCCTGCAGCGAATGCTGATCCCTGAGACAACCATGTATTATTTCACCATGTAAACATTATGTTAGGTTTTCAATAGAATTTTCACATCATTACTCACAACAGGAATGTCCATAAAATGTTCCTAGTTTTTCATAAATAAAATAAACATGTATCTAGAATTTTTATTTCGGCTTTTAAACAGCCATTTGCAGGAGGCAACAACATTATCTGAGCATGTGCAGAGGAGGTGTGTACATTGTTTGTGGACTTTTCAGGCAGATAGCCGTAACATGTGCACGATATCCCAGAGAAGGTTGTGTACTCTCCTGTAACTATGGTGACTACGGCCGTGGCTCTCTCTATGAATCTATGCCTGAGATATACGCCGACGGAATCCGACTTCCATCTTTAAGATTCCCTTCTGCTTCTTTAACATAATACCTCTGATGCTTTTTATTAAATTTGAACTTGAAACAATTAAATCTCACAAATTATGTGCTTATTTCTTTCCACCATTTCTCTCTTTTTATGTTTTTTCTCCTATTTCTTTTAGATAGAAATAATAAAAAGATGTAAATGCTATTTATTTGTCCATTGAAGATTAATTCTTTACCCAATCTCCAGGAGTATTATTGTTACATTTATTTACATATTATTGTTACATTTAGCGTCATTAGTTTCTGTTGCTGACTGATTTACGAGCTAAATTTACGGTACTTTACTGAAACAAGACTTTCGAAAGAAACATTTCAAATAAAATCTCCTTCATAGCTTAGTTTTTTTTCAGGAAAATCTACTCTTTTGGTCTAATAAATATAATTTTGAATAGCACAGTATAGTTTTTTTTTAAAGAAATATTTCTTGTGATTTAGGTGGCAGCTTATTGAGTGAACATCGTCCTCTGTCTGCAAGATGTTGGTTAGTTAGACGTCCTTGCTCCAGATGAAAACAGGAAGCGGTTAGTCGTGAGGTTAAACTTGAGACTAGTTTCAAGCGAGGCCAAGAGGTGGCGTTAGTGTACACCCACAACACATCAGTGGTACAACTGCTGATAGTTGCGTCAACAAGTCCTACCAGCAACCATCCACTGATGGGCTGAAAGCGCCATCTAGTAGAAAGCACAAGCATCATCCAATCATCAGACTGCCACCTAGTGAGTTATTACAAAACTATTCTTGCAGGCATCACATCCTTCTATTTGTCATATTTCTATTTGATTAAAGCTGTTAATAATTTACATCATGGTTCAGCAATAATGAATACAACCATTCAGCAAGTGTGAGCTAGCGTTAATACAGCATATTGATGTTAGTTATAGCATTCTAGTGAAAATAAAGACTAAAGAAACATTAGTTCATTCACATAAAATACAAGAAAAAATGGTTGACATGAAATAACAGAATGATCCAGCTGTTGTATTTTTGACTTTGAATTTGAAGAGTTTTTCCTGTCTGAGGTGATAATGACATTTTTAGCAAATTCTTTTCTCAGAAAGATTTTTTTTTCTTTATTATCTTTATCATTTGGTAAACAACTATTTTATTTCATCAATTAATCTTGGAATATGACTCATACCATCATATTCCATTTCATAACATCACAACAGCAATAAATTGCCCACTAATTCTTTATATCTTTTAGGCTATGAATAATGAGTTTTAGGCATATGCTCCTGTAGAAATTTTGATTTTTTTTTTTTGAGATGTGGCATCAAAAGTTACTGTACAGAGCTCAGGTTGGGTGCAGCAGGTGACATGTGGTAAGGATAATCTTCTAGTTAATCTGTTAATCCACCTGTTAATCTGTTAATCCACCATCAAAAGTCCCTTAATGATCTTTACTCAGGTGTGATGGAACAGGTGCACATGCTTGCAAATCTTTTGCGCTGATTTATAGGAGGAAAAGAAATGGCATAAAAATGAAACAAAAGACTTGTTTTGCGGAAGATGGCTATATATGCAGCAATATACATTACATCTCTCATGATGGCATACCTGTACTTTTACCTGGCTGCAGGTATCTTTTGATCTCTCACTTATGACTCTCTCATGAGATATTCCCTTGAAATATTAAACCTGTCCAGGCTAGTTTTTACCTTTGATACATGACTACCCTCTTTACCATCCTGCCAAACATTCAAAACAAAAACGCTGAAATATATATTTATTTTCCAACAAGAAATTAAATTTGCTATCCACATATTTTCGAACAAATATTTTTTGTTTGTTTATTTGGGGTTTTACATCACTTTCAACATTATTTCAGTCACTACTTGGTGAGACCTACTTGAAGCAGATATAGTGCTGCCTAGTGCTAACTGACTGGTGCTCTCACCAACTGCGCCATGGCCCATGCCTAAAATACTGTGGTAAAAGTGGTAAGTGAACCTCTGTTAAATCTTTCTATGTGCAATTATAAAAACAATATTTTACACACAATCTGGCCATCTTGTGTCAGTCAACTGCCATCTTGTGACGGCCATCTTGTGTCAGCCATCTTGTGTCATACTGTGCCTTTCATCAGCCCCCACATTGCATCATGACCTTCTGTGCCTTTCAATGCTATAAAATTCTAACAACAAAGTGCCATATAGTTGCCATTATAAATGTCAAATGATTGTAGGAATCTGGCTGCAAAATATACACAGCACTGAAATGTAAGTTATGAATCTCTCACGAACAAACAACTTTCCTCATACAAAAAAACAAGTGACCTCCCTTGGTGACAAGATAAGATATGTAATAAACACCTGCGTATGTTTCCCAAATCACAAAACATCATTAGTGAGTGCAGAAAATGGCGCACATGTTCATATCAGGTTTCCTCAATAGGCGGTTTGCGTGTTATGAAAAGTTTGCTTGTAAACGTATAGGAGAACCACATGCAAAAACTTCATTAAGACCCTCCATATACACATGATATGCAAAGATTCGTATTCCATTCATTTGGCATGAGCTACTCTATACGTATATTAAGTGTCCACATATTTCATATTGTGCCATTTGTATTTAATTTACTTTGGCTACATTCACTTCTATCTTTCCACCAATTCATGCACTACTTTCTATATTATCGGAAAAAAAAAGAAAAAAAAAGACCTGCCCCACAGAATGTCATGAACACATCTCTTTGGGCTGCATGATAATTAAATATAAAACTCTTTTATGAGTTACCTACCAGAGAATAAACGTGGAATGTGTTCAATATTTCACCTGAGTGTGTGCTCAGCAGGGTCCCCTATGTCCATAATGAATGCTCTGCGGGCTCCCTACATCCTTGCTGAGTTGGGTGTCTACCTCTAACTCCCACCCAGCCCTGCTGATGACATTTATAAGCGTGCCACCACCGCTGTGTGCTAGGGACCCATCAACCACAGTATCCATCAACCAATCAGATTTGAGCAATAGCAAATCCCTGGTCAATACTTCCATAACAGGGGTGTGCCATCACATTAATTTTATCATAATTAACTTATGACAAACAAAACAATTTTTTCTACAACTTTCCGAAAAAAGCTATATTTTTCAACGGGTAACATGAAAAATCTATTAGCCTTGACAGAGGGGATATGAACCAGTATATGGATCATACCTTTACATGAGGACACCCCTGTTTGTCTTTGAGACCAGTCAATGCTGTTACATATGACTAATCTGTGCTTGTGATTGCGTTCTGTGGCTCCTCCCGAGAGAGTAGTGATTTCTGTTATTGAGCGCCACCTGCCAGGGACCATCAACAATAGCACCTTGCCATTATTACGAGCCATTCAAGTCAAGTGGCTTCATCAATGCTTGCAGGTACCAGAACCCCGGAGCGCGCACACACTGCTCACAGATAAACACCCACTCAATAAACAACCTGAGATCTGAATCAAAATAGCACATATTAATCTAAATATGAGGCTAAAACTCAAACGTGACATACAAATTGATTTATAACATAAATGCATTGAATTATGAGATATTCATCAAAATATGAAGTAGGCATAAAAATATTAGATATGTATCAAAATATACGATCTGTATTTGGTGGTGTATGTGGTCACATTCAATGCCCCCTGGTGGCAGATCCAAACTGCGATACACATGGCATTTCATTCTGCCAAATAAAAGATCTTAATATGCATTATATATATATATTATATATATATATATATATATATATATATATATAAAATAAATTAAAGTGAAACACAGGAGAGCCATTCTATATACTATAACAAGTATGCTATTGTGACAGTAATTATAGCAGTGTTCTGTGAGTGCAGAGTAGGGCTTTCACTCCTGCAATAAGACATCTCATTATGTGCGAGTGGTCATTATAAAATCTAACGTAACATAATCCTGCAGATGTACAGACCCTGCTCTCCCTCTGCATTAATGAGCAATTACCCTCCATTACCCACCTAATTAGGCCAGATACGGAAAAAGACGCAATGAGACATTATGCATCTATATCCCGGCCGGCCAATGTATGTATTCACAATGGGTCATCACCAGCTTGGTTCACATATAATACATATGATTTGAGGGGCGGGGTCGTATTCTGGACAGTTCTAGCAGACCCCTTTGATTAACAAATCGCTGCCATTGTTTTGGACTTGAGAAATAAATGTCCTCTAACAAGAAATATTTTGCAGCAGTAAGTTGCCTCAGGTGAACCTCTGATTATTGATTGTAAACTTGTATTTTCAAAGGTCGGGCAGGCAAAAATCAATGAACTGAAAGGCCCTGGTTCCGTTTTCACTTCTCGCTACAAGGGGGCGCAACCATTCGCCTAGAATTATCCCGGATACAACAGCGTGCATTATTTATGTTTTAACAATTCTTTCCACAACAGATTCAATCTGTGTTGAAATTTCACGCAATAATTTTGCTCTTAATCAATAATCCGACAATTTAACAGAAAAATAATAATAACCAGATGGAAATAACCATTCTGTGGAGTGATTTACCTCTGAATGAAAAAGAAAATTGCCATAATGACTCTGAGCATGAAGCATGATGGGTAATATGCAAATGAAGGCAAGGCGAGAACATTTCCGTCAAAGATGACTAAAATGTTTGTGTGTGGGAAGAAGAAATAAATTTGAATACCTTTTGTCCATTTGTGCTAACATCACATATGAAAACAAGCCATGAATTGTACCGTTTCTGCCATTAACGACCGCTTGCCATTAACATCTTCGTCCAGCGCCCTCTACTGGCCTTCGACTCCACGCAGCAACAATCCATTTCAGAATCTGTGCAAATATTTAGTCAGCACTTTGTGGTGTTACTTCATCCGTCGTACAAATACTGCGCCATTCTTCCTGTTAACACAATACCAGATTGGCCCTCGGCGTTCATTTATTCACCTGCATATAGGCTGTGAATTATTCAGCGAGACTCTAATATGAATAATAATCACTCTCAGAATACTCGCACAATACTTACGGTCTTCGATGCAATGCTAAACATTTTCTCACCACAGCGTGACAGACAGCATTATGACTTCATTTCAAAATATTATCAATGGTAAGCTCGAGTGACCAGCTCAGGTGTCAGAGCCACTTGTACACTGTGGAGGCTTTGTTATATATTGTCATGTGACACCCTGTGTCTTAGTACTGCAGATTGCTGGTTGGCACTGGTCTTGTAGTGAAACTTGAGAGCAGTGCGCATCTATCAAAGTAACACTCAATCCAGCTCACATATCAAAACCAATTTACTGAATAACATAAAAACCTCAAATCAAATGTGATTTTCTCGTTTGCTATATAAAATACTTAAAACATTTAGTTTCTTAAAAAACCTCTTATAAAAGTAGATGCCGGAATATTGTGAATAGCTCAACTGAGAGTGAGCGTAAAATGTTCTTCTTCCCAGATATAATTATGTGACTTGCGACTCACGAAGGCCATATTAACACGCGATGCATCGAGTTCTTTTATTTTGTCATTATACAAGGGTCGTATGTTCCAGTCGTCATGACATCACCTAGCGACACGTGTCTCACCTGAGTCGTATGTTTCACCTGAATGAGATCAAAGAGATCTTAACGAGGTACTTAATGAGGAGCCCCAGGTGTACGTTCAGGTAGAGACCTCCAGGGCCTCCAACCCTCTGTTATTGATGTTGTTAATCTTAGTATATACATCATATAATTAAACTGACTTGACTGACGACATCCTCAATGCACACTCAGGTAAAGACATCTTTCTCAGTCTCCACTATTTTTAATATAAAATATTCATTTATATATTTATGTTCAAAATACATTTGTGTGCCCCTATCTTAAATCTCAGTCACAAATGTGTAACTAAATAAAATTATTACTTCCAAAAGAAAGGAAATTGTTCATGAGAATTTCTTGAATACAATATGAAATGATATGAAGCTTATACTGATATCTGGCACTATTTGCGAGATCAAGACATTTCTTTTTAACCTCATGCCGAGGGGTTCACATTAAACACTTTTGTGGCAATTTGGATGGATGTTGAGCTATCACGGTTACGAGAGACTCTCAGATATTTCAAACTGAAGGTCAATGATTTCATTGGTGCATCTATTTTGTCAATGTGGCTTGGTTATGATAAGCCCCATTGGGACCTCTTCTCTCTGCCCTCGTTGACTCTGCCCTAATATATCACTGCCCTTGGCCTCCGTAAGTGCCCCGAGAGGATACATTTTATATCAGAACATCCTAATTTTCAAGACAGTATTTCATTCCATGCCAAGAATAGACGTGCTCATCAAGCTCGTGTTATTATATTTCTCGCTGCTCTAGATCCAGAGATATTATTAAACACCCATCAGTGCCTCTTCTCCCAGGGAGATATTTACCGAAAATGGTGAAATTGCATTGATTCTGAGATATATGGGTACATTTACCGAACACTGTGTAACAGTCAGCAGTACAAAGGACTGTATTGAATTGCATAAGACTGAATAACAGATGACCATATCTTACTCTGGATTGCCCTTGAAGAAACCCCGACTCTGAGTATAGGTCATTTTCTATTTATCAGTTACTGCCAAACATCTATATGGTCACGTATAAACATGACAAAATAAGGTCACGCATGGCTATCACTTGACATCATTTGTGCATGCAAAGCTATTGCATGTTGAATAAATGTGACCAAATAAGGTCACATTTGATGATATTACAATTTTGGCTAGAAGTGTGTGGTATTGCGTGAGTGTATTAGATCCTGGACCTTGAGAACACAAAGCCGCTTACGCCTGGAGTGTATAAGTGATGTCTGTTAGCCCCATCAGGAGTGACAATGAAGATGGACGGTGGTCATTAGCGGCGACCAGTCTACTAATTAGTCCTGTGTTAAAGGGGCACCCGTTGAATACGGTATTTCTCCAGAGAAATCATGTAAACTCCACACCCCCTGAATAACATTATAATCATAATGAGGCTGTCAGATTTTTTGAGGGACTTAATTAAAGAGATTAGAGATCATTTTAAATGAATTATCTAAATAAAGGATCAAATAAGAGTGTAATACCGTGATCCTGTATATGGAGTAAATTTTTCTGTATCAGCAGTATACATCAACATCTGGGGCCTTGTGACTAACAAAGCACAAAACAGCCTCATAAAAAATGCAGAGATCTGTTTTTGTCTGTGTATTTGGGAGTTTAACCTTGTAATTGCGCCCAATCGACCTTATTTGTATATTTGACCAAGCTTGTTAGCCCCAGACCTGTATATCAGCCGACCCTATGCAAAGGTCATGGGACATAGAGGTCGCATGGAGCCATATCTATCTCCAAAACAGGAGAGGTGAAATGTGTACGGTCTGGCGCAAAAGATAGTATTAGCACCCTGCCAATTAATTCAATAAACAACCTCTTTAAGCCGTATGCCTTTTTTTCTCAAACAAGCTGCGAGTCCCTGCCCCATTTGTCTTGTCTTGAATACTAATATCTCAGAAGTGATGGGAGACTACTTCTCCCACAATGCAACAGCCACGTTTTTAATGGTGTAAAATTTTCAGACAGATCATGACAAAAATGCATATTGTTAGCGATTATAAAGACACTGCATCCGACCTTCACGGTGCTAATAATTACAAGCCACCGTTAGATCTTAAATTTTTAATCAATTAAAGGCGACCCCACAAATCTAATCAGATGCAGATCGGCAGTATAATCGCATCAAAACAATCCCTGATAAAACGGCTGACATTTCACTGATGAGTACGTTAGAATGCATGGACTACTTGACGAGAAGAGAGTGAAGGTATTGTTACCTTAGGTAGGTGGAGTTTGCCGTCCCTCGTGATTGTTTGCTGCACGTTCCCTTTACACACGCCACAGCCTTCCCATCATCCTCTTGTTTCAGACGAGCCATCTGCGTGTCGATGAGGGACTCGTTCCTCAGACTAACATTGGGCGTTTTTTTTTGTTGCTTTGGCCAGACCAGCTTGCAGATATGTGATGATACGCCGTACTACTTTCATCTGACTTCAGCATGCCTTACTCAAGCAAGCAGAGATCGACCAAAAGTGACGGCTGTTCTCAGATGGCGCCAGATTTGCCTCCGCTGCAGGAACTGCGTCTCGGTATGTTAGGACTGTCAGTGATGGAGCACACTCAAGACAGAGGGGAGTCACTCCACGTCACATTTGTCCGTCCAACCCTGCAGTGTGGAGTCATCTAACCGGACGCCTTCTATGTGCATGGGGACATAACAGATGTGGCAACGCCGAGAGATGTCCATGCGCATACAATGCCCGACCATCGATGCCACATATATGCAAAGTCCCTGCAGAAAACATTACATCGCCGGAACATCCTATTGTCGTGTCTAGGGGTGGCCACGCCACACTTCCCTGCTTCAGAGTGGACTCTCCCACTTCACCCTCCCACCTGTCCCCCCATCATTACAGCAGTTGGCATCACCCATAGTTTCTCTTGTGTGATTCATTTGGTCTTGTGTCAGACACTGGCTTTTATCTTTGTAAATTGACTCTCCTCGTTATATTACTCCACCTGTGTTATTTCTGCACCAGAAAACATTCAATTTACACTCTTCTTTTCCACCATTTCAATTTGCCTTCCCGTTCTATTCTCTACGCTCCTCCTCATGAGGGAATCTTGCCGTCAGCACTATCGGATCTCATTTTAAATAACTGTATACAACAGCCCATACTGTCAACTGACCTTGTATGTGTGAGTAGCATTGAGAACAACTGCATTTCCACGGCATAGCTTGTAAGGGGGGACAGTGTTGATGGAGAGGGGGGAATGATTTATATCACTTTTGCCTGAACCGACAACCTTTTCATGACCTTTGACCTAAAAATGGTCAATCCCAAATGTGGCATAAAAATGTTCATAATGCTGATAGTCTTGCAGCCCATTATGGCTATGATATGAAACGTCCCTTTATCGCGTCTGAAATGCCGCCATCGAGTCGTATGCAGCCTCTACGAACCCTACTAAATGAGACTTGCCTATCTCGCCAGCGCAGGCCATGTTTAAAGAGGCGGACCCTCGCATCCAATATTTGAGCAGCCCGGTCCATTATTAACAGTGACAGTGGTCTGGCCATCAGAGAAGATGCACGCTTGCCTCCAGCCACACCTTCTATAAAGTTCATATTCCTGTATTTCTATCAAACATATTTAAGTGCCTCATTTTATGTTTAATTCCATAATTGAAGACTCTCTCCTTCTTTCAACAGATCTTAACTTTATAAAATGAAAATAAAATCTAACTGATGTTTATTTTTGTGTGTTCTTTAGGTTTGTTTGACTGAGGCAAGATGAGAATACTTTAGATTGTCTCCGATTATTAAGTGATGGAAGCTCGCAAAGAATAGCATATACTTAATGCATCCTTTGGCATAACTAAATCATTTTAGCTTTATACAAATCTCGACATACATGCAATATTTAGTGAGATTTGTCAGCGTAAATATGCGGACAAAGCAATGCTTGTCTCCCTGAATCATTGATCAGAGACTCGACAACGGCTCACAATAGAGGGAGCCACGCGTCTCATGGCTTGTATGCAAGCTCAGATTGCACTTAGATTGCACTTAGATTGCATGTGAGCTCAGTATCAGAGCAATGACAACCCAGATCGTATTCAAACTCAACTGCACTCAGATTGCAGTTTCAGAGTGATTGCACACAGATTGCATCTTACAGAAGATTACTATTTATTTTCTCGTGATATATGTATATGTATATATATATGTATATGTATATATATGTATGTATGTGTGTGTGTGTGTGTGTGTGTGTGTGTGTGTGTGTGTGTAATTGCCCCAATGAACAAGCTGATAATTAACTGAGCATGAATCTCATATTTCCCCAATTTGCAATCAAACACATTGAAAACTTTTTATAACTTTTTAGAAGTTTCATTTAGAACATCAAAACCATCTAATATCATTTAAAAGAAAAAAACCTGGTTCCCTACCACATAATATTACCAATAAACTAAAGGTCATCTGCACTGAAAGGTCATTATCATCCAGAAACCTGTTATCTACATATGTATGACCCACTGACCAACAGTTCCTTCATTATTTAACTAATTTTTAAAGGCATTCTCGACACAATTTAATTGCCATATAATTGCTAGTTTTCTCTCGCTCTCTAACAAAATATGACTCAGTTGACGTCTGCCATACTCCAATCATTTTGGAGATCAAGAGAACCAGAGAAATTATGAGGTCCGCCATTTTGGTAACTGTTTCGACAGTATCAGCCCAGATGAGGAGGTTTTTGGTCATAAAGCAATCTTGATTGCCTTCTTTTTGCCGCACAATCGATAACAGAAATGGAATCCATCTTGCAACCTCTCAGCAGAAAACCAATCTCAAATCTGGCTAAATTTAACGATGATGTCAGGCGGAAAAACAACTCTATTTATGAGTCTCAGTAGCATTCAGAAGAAAGATTATTGAACAGAAACACTCACTTCTGATCTACCTCGATGTTGTTTATTATTGACGGTGTTAGCAGCTTTTCACATAACAACACAATGAACTGGTCATTTGAACCCTGTGGTTTAAGTAATTGGCAGCGAAAAATGAGGTCATCCAATTTCATTGTAAATGCGTCAAACTCTAATAAATGACACGATTTGTTTGCGTTTCATTTACCATAACAGCTTACAACTGTGGCGACCCCCTCCCCGCCACCTACTCTTCATTTTGTAATGAAATAGCCAAATATTACATAGAACTAATTACATCAAGGACAAGCAGATAGAAATATGCTTAATGAAATCCTACTGGTAAATTTAAAGAGCTTATGCATTCTTGTTTGTATATTGGTATACAAGCCTACATCTGATATTATCCTTATGTTCGGTGGACGATAAATGAGATTTCTTCATGGTATTTATCTGTGAAACAAGACTAATATAATCCCTTTATCAATACTAATAGGAGAATCCTTTTAGAGGAACAAAGAACTTGGTGCGTTTTATGACAGTGACCTCTAGTGGGTGATAAAAATGGATGATGTTTATGGCCTACTACCATGGAAATCTTTGCCTGTAGCAGGTGTTTTGTGCATGGAAAAATCAATAAAAACTAATATCCTGAGCTATCATATTTGATTTTATCATCTAAGCAATGATTCAGCATATGCTTTTTCCATAATGGTCTGATAAATGTGTTTGTGAGAATGCGAAAATCCGGTCCGAATGTGCCAAGCTCTCTGACCTACTTGTAAAGTAGGTCATCATGTGACCTAAATGTGACAGTTGAAAATTAAAAAGGGTAAAAGTGAAACTTATTATTGTATTTTAAATGCCACGTGGTTTATTGGAAAACGATATAGGTAAAGGAAGTAAAAGTAGTTATTTTGATATGTGGAATGAAATCAAGAAAAATCTGCAACTATGCTTTTTCAATAACTGGCATCTGCTGCAGCATCATATTCAAATTTCAAATAAATCTCTTTCACTTACTGCATCCATAAGAAAGGAATCAAGATAAATTGTCCTTTACAAAAAAAGCATGTGTAATATTTCAGGAAATCTTTTTATCAGCTGAGCTTTTAGGAGGCATAAATCTGCATAAAATATTTGAACTTCGTTGGCCATGTTGGATCTTAAACAGACTTCTGAGATTTAGCTCTTATTCAACAGTTGGAGCCAAACATCTATTGGGTCACACATGAACATGACCAAATGAGGTCACGTATGACTATCATGCAACCATATTGTGCCACGGATGACAAATTAGTGCCACACAACAGCTATGCATGACCAGGTATCATGCAATAGCAAAGCATGACCTTATTTGGTCACATTTATGTGTGACCAAAAAGATGTTTGGTTACGACTGTTCAGTGACAATAATGACGCTTTTGTAATTTCTTCGATTGTGATTTATTATGATGATTCTTATTGTTTCGTCTTGTGTTTAAAATGGATTTTCTTCCTCAAATCATTTTTCATCAGCAGTCAATTACAAGTCATATTCAAGTGGCTTTTAGGACCAATTTCATTCGCGCCTTTTTAAAATGCGTTTTATTCTTGGCAAGCCATCAGCTGACAAGTCCACTATTAAAAGATCTCAAACGAACCCTCAAACCATAACACAAGCTACATCGAGGCAATAGCAAAAATACCTATAATTTGTGTCACAATTTTAGATTTCCTCAAGTTGAATTTATCAAGAGTCAGCACTCGATTGTGGTGAGCTTGATCACATTGAGATATTTCACCGCATGAGGCCAGATTGAAAGCAACGGGTTACACCAGAGGAATCTATTATTTGAAATGCAACGCCCTTATCCGCACGCTAATTACAGCCTTTCTCCATGCAATTGACGTGCTTTCTCTTTCATTAGTGTAACTGACCTTGACGTCACCTTCACTGTGCAATGTATCAAAGTCTGCACCCACCTTATGTGACAACGATATTGCCCATACAAAGTATAATTGCCAAGAAGATGTAGGCAAACACAAGGCTTGCACGTCTACATATGGAAGAATGGGTGAGATTAAATTGACATAGCTGAAAGGCAGATATCCATCAAAGTGCAGTGTAAAGCCTATTTCAATGTATTTTCCTCCTACCTACCTGAATGATCATTCATATATCTCATTACAAAAAAGACCCATCTTTGAAAAAATAGCTTGTTTTAGTTTGACGAATTTAAAAGACTAATTTAACCAGACATTTCTACATGCTTTGTGATAAAACAATGTAGTAATCCTTTCTATAATTGGTTTGGGGTATACACAATAGATTCCCAAAACATGAGGCAACACATTCCGAGATTCCTTTTAAATAATTACCAATGTTCCTGTAATGCCCATCATCACAATATAATTCTTCCCACTAAAATATATAAACATTTTCTTTCTACCGACATCGTTATTGCATGAATCTTGCAGTAGTTATTAACCACTTAAAACTGCCTCTTATAACAGTCATTTCTTTGCTGCAATTATGAAGAAAGAATAAATTGTTGTTTAGTAATTGACAAATGAGAGGTTTATTTTTTCCCCTTTGCCTGCCTGTGCAACACAGTACATCTGGGCACAAGACGAGTTTTCATTTGTGTGTGATGGTGGGGGCCCTTAGGGACACTAGGGGGCCACCCCTCATCCACCAATTCACACCATAGGGGCAGGCCTGCTCTGATTACATTCTGCTTTAAATAACTCACAAAAGCTTTTATATTTAAACCTTCTTAGAATCTGCTCTCTCGGGTAAACTAACATGATATTGCGTAATACTGTAAATCTGCATGCAGATATCATCCCTTCTATCTCTGTCTCATTCTATGATCTCATCCGCCAGGGAAATTTCCCTATCACAATACAAACGTGCAGACAATATATTCAGATTGAATATATATTATGCAATGGTGCAACTCACGTTGTGCTTGTAAATATATTTCTACATAGAGAGTATTGATCGTGACAACATACAAGAGAATGAAGAGTCACATGGATATTATATACGGCAGAGGCATGCTTTAGGTGAGAAAAAAAAAAAAAAAGGGTAAAATTTGCACCTCAATATTAGTTAAAATCAGTTTGATGAAAATAACAACAACAACAACAATATATGCTTGTGCACTGCTGATTCCACTCAATATGGTTGACAGGATAGATAATCTAAGATAACGCGTCCTACCTCTTAGAGAAGACTGCCACTACGTCTGAGCTTCATCTGGGCAGAACCTGGGTGACGGTCCAGGTATGTGGGTGATCTACCACTTAGCCGTGGTGAGCGAGTTCATTTTAACCATGATCAGCTTGTAACATTTGAGTCAAGAGTCTTTCCCGTGCATATAGCACCCTGTGGAGGGCATGCTCCGTGGAGGGCACGCCCTGTGGGGCCGGGTGTCGTGGTCTGCGAGCTGGGGCTGGGTGTTTGCCGTGTGACAGCAGCAGGTCCCGTGCTCTCCAGGGCCTGGCTATACTCCTCTCTGATCATCTCATACTGTCCCACACCGTGCGTCATCGTCACCGTCGAGTCTCTGTGCCATAGCGTCACCCTCTCCTTGTTTAAATACCCCAACGCCCAACGTTTGCCGTGGAGCCTGGCCGACAATGCCGTGCTGTGATTTGCTCCCCTGCTGTCCCTGATTGACCAATCACAGATCTCGTGAGGCAAAGCCCCTGCATTGCCTCCACTCAGGGTAATGACCAATCAGATTAGAGCATCAGCTGAGGTGTCACGGCGGCTCTGCACCCAGTGACCATGTACGACACTGTCAGATCAATACCCTGCAGTCTTCTTCTATAAAGATCTGCCTTCACTACTCCTTCCATTTACTAAATAACGATGCATACTTTTGATCCTTGAGTCCTATGCCCTTGTGACGCTATAAATATCAGATATTTGGCAACGTACGTTGACTTGTCAATATGTGCTATCATCCTCTTACTTGTTAATATGACAGTTAGGGTGTTAATCAGAATCGATAGATTAACCCCTCATGTGTCACAAAACTCACCTGTCAT
Organism: Amphiduros pacificus; assembly: GCA_949316495.1. Lineage (NCBI taxonomy): Eukaryota > Metazoa > Annelida > Polychaeta > Phyllodocida > Hesionidae > Amphiduros > Amphiduros pacificus. The sequence goes on along the minus strand of OX439011.1, from coordinate 15,294,546 downwards.
TTGTTTATTACTGTATCCAAATTGACATAACCTAACTGCCTGATTAAAAGGCAAGTCTGAATCTTAGTAAGACATCTACATACATGTATGCTATAGCAACTGTAGGATGTCTAGATATGCTGTAACAACTGTCAGATGCCTAGATATGCTGTAACAACTGTCAGATGCCCAGATATGCTGTAACAACTGTCAGATGCCTAGATATGCTGTAACAACTGTCAGATGCCCAGATATGCTGTAACAACTGTCAGATGCCCAGATATGCTGTAACAACTGTCGGATGCCCAGATATACTGTAACAACTGTCAGATGCCTAGATATGCTGTAACAACTGTCAGATGCCCAGATATACTGTAACAACTGTCAGATGCCTAGATATGCTGTAACAACTGTCAGATGCCCAGATATACTGTAACAACTGTCAGATGCCTAGATATGCTGTAACAACTGTCAGATGCCTAGATATGCTGTAACAACTGTCAGATGCCCAGATATGCTGTAACAACTGTCAGATGCCCAGATATGCTGTAACAACTGTCAGATGCCCAGATATACTGTAACAACTGTCAGATGCCCAGATATGCTGTAACAACTGTCAGATGCCCAGATATGCTGTAACAACTGTCAGATGCCCAGATATGCTGTAACAACTGTCAGATGCCCAGATATGCTGTAACAACTGTCAGATGCCCAGATATACTGTAACAACTGTCAGATGCCCAGATATGCTGTAACGACTGTCAGATGCCCAGATATACTGTAACAACTGTCAGATGCCCAGATATGCTGTAACAACTGTCAGATGCCCAGATATGCTGTAACAACTGTCAGATGCCCAGATATGCTGTAACAACTGTCAGATGCCCAGATATGCTGTAACAACTGTCAGATGCCCAGATATGCTGTAACAACTGTCAGATGCCCAGATATACTGTAACAACTGTCAGATGCCTAGATATGCTGTAACAACTGTCAGATGCCCAGATATACTGTAACAACTGTCAGATGCCCAGATATGCTGTAACAACTGTCAGATGCCCAGATATGCTGTAACAACTGTCAGATGCCCAGATATGCTGTAACAACTGTCAGATGCCCAGATATGCCGTAACAACTGTCAGATGCCCAGATATGCTGTAACAACTGTCAGATGCCTAGATATGCTGTAGCAACTTCTAGAATATGTTGCAACAACTGCAATATATATTAATTGGCTGTCATGATTTACATATTTTGTAGTTAGTCTTAAAACGACTCCCAAATGGCAAAACTATGGGCCAGAATCAAAAGGTCACAGGAATAGTTTCAAGAGAGTGTGAATGAAAAAGCATTTAATTACAGAGGCAGTGTTGTAAAATATCTATGTGCATAAAATATCCTGCTGGTAATAAACATTAATAGAATTTCGCGTAATAAAAAGTTATTGTACTCAAATTGACAAAATATGCTTGTTTTGTGTGATATTGAAAGATGGCAGATATTAAAACAATCACATGAGATATATTTGTATGTTTTTCAATATATTGCAGAGTGCTCTACCAGTTTAATGTGGAGATAGGCAGAACTGGTTAGAAGTCTGATAGAACTGCAGGCTGATGGCATTTCTACCTGTGTCTGATCACGATAAAAGGGATGGTTTGTGTGGATATATTGATGAGATCTGTGCATGTCATATAACCCTGGGAGGGAGTAAGTGGGGAGAGTGGGGGGGGTCACTTCGTTTCATGTAATTACAATAAAACAAGCATTTTTGTATTTATCATAAAAAGAGTATTTATAAATTATTGATAACAAAATCCAAAGAGATATTTTAGTGAAATTTGCCTGATTTTGAAATATAACATAATATGTATGATTATTCAGTTTCTACTAAGTTATAAATTGTAAAGAGAGTACCCCCCCCCCCCCCCCACTCCCTAGTTTTATAGCAAGCCATAATAGTGAAACCAACCTTGCCTGTCAATCCCAATGTTATCCAAAAAAACTTTAACAGACACACATTTCATATATATATATATATATATAAAAATAAAAGCCATTTCTGCATATTGCCATGTTGTGTTACTGTGTTATTTAAAACCTTGAATATTATGGTCAATATTATTACTTTTGGGACTCCAAAGACCAAAGAGTGTTTTCGTTGATCACCACTTTTCCAACTCACAAAAGATAACATTCTATTCCTACAAAAATCTATTGTTTAAATATGTTTGTATAAATTAGGAAAAGAATGTTCAATACTGTCCTTAGTCATGTTAATGAAATGATAGCTTGCCTCGTATGATTTTCCTTCAGCTTTAAAGGAAAGTTTCTGTAATCTAACTACAAATTTAGTCAATCAAAGCTTCAGTTTCTTCAAAGAGGAAGTAGTCAAGATCATTTATCTCTGATCTCTGCTCCAGCACCTTAATTATGTTTGGTGGCTTTGAGGTAAATAGTTAATGCTTAACAAATTCAAACTGGCATAGAGAATCTGTATTAATGAATGGAGAATATAAAAAAAATGAAAAAAAAAAAAAAATTGGAAACAAAAATTGGAAAAAAAATTTAATTCAAAAATTATAAAAAATATCTATCTTATTTAAGGAAATAATTAGAGCCTAACGCTGCTGATGGGGTTGGCTTGGTCGCTGTTGGTGGGCTGACGAGAGGGTTGAGATCACTCGCACCTGAGTCATGTTACATGCAGTGTTGCTATGACAACCAATTCATCCCTCTGTCCATTCCTGCACTACAACCTTCACCTAATGTTAACCAGTCCCATGCGACACAAAAACGAAAAGAAAAAAAATTGACAAATCTCTTTTGCTGTCAGTATCTTGATTCTTGCTATGAGCTTCTAACATTTGAAGAAAAGTTTCTCTATATCAGACATTGAACACAATTTCTTGAAAATGTTTCACAAAAAATCATCGGTTTCCAAGTTATTTGCAAATCTGTGCAGAGGCAGTTTTGCAGTGTCACTCTAAAAGTTATCAAAATGTGGCAGAGTTCTACTAGGTTTTGTCAGTGTATTCACCCAAACATAATTGCCATTCAGAAGTTTCAGCTTGAATGGCTCGCAAAATCGTACCTGTGGAGAGCTTAATTACAATGATACGATTTGGACACGAGACTGTCGCGCGAGGGGGCCGCGAGGGGGCTGGGGTTAACACTGGGGGCTCACATGCGGGGGATCACACTGCGGGGGGCCTACTGTATAGACACATAATACTCCTGATATCTTCGCATTATCACAGATAAAGACCCTAATGATGTCATGTGACACACTTCCTTATTAAGTACTATAAACACTTTCTCTGCCATGGGAAAATGTGAAAAAATCTGGCATCAAAAATACTGTGACATTAAAGAATGTTGCAATAACATTGTTTCAAAAATGCCTATAAGCTTATCAAGAATGCTTATCCAAATAAATTTTGGCCCACTTACTGAAGGGGAGCACTTTTAAGTAATAGGTCCACAAATCAAACATGTACTTCAGCTAATAACATATCATTATTGGCAAATCCATATTATTGATGTTGCAAGCCTATAATTCTCAAGGTGACTTTTGGGTCACACACAACGTGCTGAATATTATGGCTGCAGTATTGGCATCCTATGCTACTCAGGGACAAGATTTTTGGCCTAAATCTGTCTTTTTTTGCTAAATCTTAGATGCATGAGTCTACAGCCATCAAAGTAATCACCTTTAAATAATAATATCTAAACTCTGAGGTTTAATCTACCAAAAGTGTCTTCATTTCCAAATATGTGTTTTATATACATCAAACAAGCTCTGCTATAACAATAATAGCAATGTCTGTGTGCATTCATAGATTCTTGTTTCATATTCGCAATTCAAAATCAAAAACACAATTTTTGTTTCAAACATTTTTTTAGTTTCAGCCATAGTTTTCAGTCCAGTCAAAGAATGTGAGTAAGGTATGAATATTTCATTGCAGCAGTCAATACCCAGGTGCAAAACTACTGGTCAAATATTTGCCAATGAGAAGCTGAAACAGCAGTTCCGCACTCGACAAGCAGGTGCGATGACATTGGTTAAATATTACCCAATCAAATAAGCAATGGATCAATTCCTCCCCATGCCTGCTTGTTTTCACAAATCTACTGTGTGTATACTATAAATATTACATCAAATATTACTGCATGAATATATTTCTTTCACATTGAGATTTATTGATTGCTTCTATAAGTTAACCCTCTCCGGTGATGATATGCTCTAACAACATCTGGCATAACATCACCATGGCAAAGAAATATTCAAAATATAGTCCAAAATATGACCAATGTCAGATCCTTTAGTTTGCCACAATCTATTGCAATATATACCATAGTGTACTAACCCTCTCACTGCATATGATGGCAACCTACAAAATTACCTTGATAAGTCACTCATTTTGAGAAGATCATTTCGGCCCTACCAGACTGAGAGAGCCCAGAGTCAAAATTCTATTTGGTGAAGCCTTATTGTGACCTATTAAGGTCACGCATGGCAATTGTGTGACTTAGTCTGACCATGCATATATGGATGTTTGGATCTGACTTTTCAGTAATTTTGCGAAAATGCTAAAGAAAAAGTCAAATGATTCCTTAAAAAGAGTAGGGCATTGAGTCACAGTGACAGGCTTCTATCTGACCTTATGCAACCAAAATGGCACCCATGAAAAGTTTATCAATGCAAAACAAATGCCTGTTCTGAATCTGTAACTACTATTTCAAACAATATGACATGGAATAACCACAAAGATATGTTCCCTTAAGCATAATCTCGCTGTGCATTTCAAGAAATAGTTGCCAATAGTGAATATTAAAAAATCTCTGAAATCACTAATGGCATGGTTTATGCTGGACAAAAAAAGTTGATTTATTTCCGAAAGACTTTCATTTTCGGAACCTCTTCACCATTCAAATAAGATTCAAATAGTTTGTTGTTTTTTCTTCAGCCTCATTACAAAACACAAAAGTTTCCATGGACTTGGAAATACGATACAAAAGTCTCACACAATGGGAGTAATTAAATACCTCATTATAATGACATAACACATTAATTACTGAAAATCTTTCCATTCAGGAAAAAGGTTGGCTCTTCTGTTTCACCCCCTCAGCCTGCTGTAATGATAATGATGATAAAGGGCTGGAAAAAACCGTGCTGAAACATGCTAACAGAGTGAAGCAGTTGGTTGATATCGATACCAGAATATGCAAGGTATATTATATAAACTGACAATTGTGATAGCGTTCTTTATCACATGTGAATGTGTAAAAAATAATATAAGTGACAAAGTCATCATGACATAAAATCTCCATTCTGTATCTTGATGTTGCATCTTTGTAAAAACCTTCCCAACACTACAGGCTGAAATAATGGCATGAATACATTTTTAAAATGGTTATACCAGAAATTATACTCTCGACTACTGATATCAAAATAACTATCTTTCAAATGTCACATCTTTAAAATTTACAATTATGCACCAAAATACCTTGATAATAACACAATATAATGTCTTTTGCATCATTTTAGGTTTTTGTTTGTTTGTTTGTTTGGGGTTTTATGTCATTATTCACATTATTTTAATTATTTTGTGATGAGACCTACTTGTAGCAGATATAGTGCTGCCTCAATGAATTGTCATGTCACAGGTCCTTGACATGACAACCCACCCAGTCACAGATTTACAGGGACAACGGGTTAACCCTTCGGGTACAGGCCTTAGCTTATATGAGATATTGTAATATGAATGCAATCTCAGCATGGCTGGGAATCGAACCCACAACCCGTGGATCATCCCAGATTTATGTGATAAAGCGCCAAGGTCAGGAATTGAACCAACGACCTTTGGATCATCAGAGATTAATGTTATAAAGCTCCAAGGCCAGGAATTGAACCAACAACCTTTGGATCGTCAAAGATTAATGTTATAAAGCTCCAAGGCCGGGAATTGAACCAACGACCTTTGGATCATCTCAGATTTAGGTGATAAACCTCCAAGGTCAGGAATTGAACCAACAACCTTTGGATCATCACAGATAAATATGATAAAGCTCCAAGGTCAGGAATTGAACCAATGACCTTTAGATCAACAGGGATTTATGTGATGAAGCTCCAGAGAAGATATCAAATATGTAATGTTACATTTAATGGCCAAGTATCATATCTGGTGCTGGTGAGACTGTCAGGGTAAACAGGTTAAACCTGCTTAATCTTATATCAATGCAAAGTAATATAATTGCATACATTGTTTTTATCATTGTTGAAGCAGCTCAAAATATATAGTTTCCATGATATTGGACAGTTAGACGGGCAAAGAGTATTTCCAAAACTGGCAGGAGACAGGGTCAAAAATATTTCAGCCCTTTTATAAAGGCATAATGCCTCATCTGGTGTCTCACACTCAAATCTCAAACCTACATTATCCTGTGTAACATACACTTTCACTGTCTCCAGTGTAACATACACCTGCACTGTCTCCAGTGTAACACACACCTGCACTGTCTCCTGTGTAACATACACCTACACTGTCTCCTGTGTAACATACACCTACACCGTCTCCTGTGTAACATGCACCTGCACTGTCTCCAGTGTCACATACACCTGCACTGTCTCCTGTGTAACATACACCTGCACTGTCTCCTGTGTAACATACACCTACACTGTCTCCTGTGTAACATCAGTGTTCGTCAAAAGTCGTCGGCCCGTCGGACAATGCCGGCCGTTATATCACATTGTCCGCCGATAATGACTGAAAACGGCGGCCAAATTGTCCGCCATTCTCTACCTGCGCAGATTCTCATTGTAGTCATCACAAAAATATGTTTTATTGGTTCGTTTTTGGAGATTTTCGGTTGCCGCCATTTTGTAAAGTTTGAGCTATATCCGGGTCATTACGTTTGTCCCCGCCTGATTATTTTCGCCGTGTTCACTCCTGTTCAAAAGTCGAGCACGTTTTCGGTATTCGTACCCATTCAACAATTAAAAAACCGTGCACGACTTTACACATAAATCAAATGTGGTTCGTAATCTGGTCCCCTATCATTGTTTCTAGTTCAAATTCATATTGAAAACGTCATGTACCAGTCAAAAAACCTGAGAAGAGCAGACGACAATTTTACAACTTGGGATATTCTTAGCTTTCTTTAAATGAATATTTGATTAATTTTCGATTGAGAAATGATCAGAAATATGTGTGTATGTAGATATGTAGGTAGGTAGGTATGTAGGATGGTATATAGGTAGATATGTAGGTAGGTATGTAGATATGTAGGTTAGTATGCAGGTAGATATGTAGGTAGGTATATAGGTTGGTATGTATATAGATATGTAGGTTGGTATGTAGGTAGGTAGATATGTAGGTGGGTATGTAGATATGTACGTATGTAGATATGTGGGTAGGTATGTAGGTAGATATGTGGGTTGGTATGTAGGTAGGTTGGTATGTAGGTGTGTAGGTAGGCTGGTATGTAGGTAGGTATGTAGGTTGGTATGTAGGTAGGTATGTAGGTTGGTATGTAGGTTTTATAAGCTGAATATCTGTCACAAGCGCGAAAAAGCCACGAAATTAAGCACGAAAAAAGCACGCATTGAAATGTCTGATGTTGAAGACAAATGTCTGATGTTGGCTGGCTGAACACCAGACATATTGTCTGATGTGGGTCAAAAAGTTTTGGCGAACACTGTAACATACACCTACACTGTCTCCTGTGTAACATACACCTGCACTGTCTCCTGTGTAACATACACCTAGACTGTCTCCTGTGTAACACACACCTGCACTGTCTCCTGTGTAACATACACCTACACTGTCTCCAGTGTAACACACACCTGCACTGTCTCCTGTGTAACATACACCTACACTGTCTCCTGTGTAACATACACCTACACTGTCTCCAGTGTAACATACACCTGCACTGTCTCCTGTGTAACATACACCTGCACTGTCTCCAGTGTAACATACACCTGCACTGTCTCCTGTGTAACATACACCTAGACTGTCTCCTGTGTAACACACACCTGCACTGTCTCCTGTGTAACATACACCTACACTGTCTCCAGTGTAACACACACCTGCACTGTCTCCTGTGTAACATACACCTACACTGTCTCCTGTGTAACATACACCTACACTGTCTCCAGTGTAACATACACCTGCACTGTATCCTGTGTAACATACACCTACACTGTCTCCTGTGCAACATACACCTACACTGTCTCCTGTGTAACATACACCTACACTGTCTACTGTGTAACATACACCTGCACTGTCTCCTGTGTAACATACACCTACACTGTCTCCAGTGTAACATACACCTACACTGTCTGCAGTGTAGCATACACCTACACTGTCTCCTGTGTAACATACACCTACACTGTCTGCAGTGTAACATACACCTGCACTGTCTCCTGCGTAACATACACCTACACTGTCTCCAGTGTAACATACACCTGCACTGTCTCCTGTGTAACATACACCTACACTGTCTCCTGTGCAACATACACCTACACTGTCTCCTGTGTAACATACACCTGCACTGTCTCCTGCGTAACATACACCTACACTGTCTCCAGTGTAACATACACCTACACTGTCTCCAGTGTAACATACACCTACACTGTCTCCTGTGTAACATACACATGCACCGTCTCCTGTGTAACATACACCTGCACTGTCTCCTGTGTAACATACACCTACACTGTCTCCTGTGTAACATACACATGCACCGTCTCCAGTGTAACATACACCTACACTGTCTCCTGTGTAACATACACATGCACCGTCTCCTGTGTAACATACACCTGCACTGTATCCTGTGTTACATATACCTACACTGTCTCCTGTGTAACATACACCTACACTGCCTCCTGTGTAACATACACCTACACTGTCTCCAGTGTAACATACAGCTGCACTGTCTCCTGTGTAACATACACCTACACTGTCTCCTGTGTAACATACACCTACACTGTCTCCAGTGTAACATACAGCTGCACTGTCTCCAGTGTAACATACACCTACACTGTCTCCTGTGTAACATACACCTACACTGTCTCCTGTGTAACATACACATGCACCGTCTCCTGTGTAACATACACCTGCACTGTCTCCTGTGTAACATACACCTACACTGTCTCCTGTGTAACATACACCTGCACCGTCTCCAGTGTAACATACACCTACACTGTCTCCTGTGTAACATACACATGCACCGTCTCCTGTGTAACATACACCTGCACTGTATCCTGTGTTACATATACCTACACTGTCTCCTGTGTAACATACACCTACACTGTCTGCAGTGTAACATACACCTGCACTGTCTCCTGTGTAACATACACATGCACTGTCTCCTGTGTAACATACACTTGAACTGTCTCCTGTGTAACATACACCTACACTGTCTCCTGTGCAACATTCACCTACACTGTCTCCAGTGTAACATACACCTACACTGTCTCCTGTGCAACATTCACCTACACTGCCTCCTGTGTAACTTACACCTATACTGTCTCCTGTGTAACATACACCTATACTGTCTCCTGTGTAACATACACATGCACCGTCTCCTGTGTAACATACACCTGCACTGTCTCCTGTGTAACATACACCTACACTGTCTCCTGTGTAACATACACCTATACTGTCTCCTGTGTAACATACACCTGCATATATATACCTCCTGTGTATCAGACACTTGAATCAGACACCTAAATCAGAGACACCTAAATCAGAAACACCTGAATGAGACATCTAAATCAGAAAATACTTGAATCAGACACCTGAATCAGAGACACTGACACTGACTCGGACACCTAAATCCTACACATATTATAAAATTATTTAATTAATGTAATTGTAACAGGATATTGGGCTCTGTAATTAACTAGAAAGTTTGTGAGTGGCACAAAACTGAAGTCAGCACAGCATTTAATGCATACAAGTTCATGCACTATCCAACTCACAAATGTCAATCTCTTTTGTGCTTTGAGTCGGACAAAGCAATCTAGATACATGAATTATTCTCCAAATCATGAACATATTGTACAGGATACATATATTTACAATATATCTATATATCATGATCTAATCTTTTCTGATTTGTAAAGCATTAGATTCACAATAATTTGGAAGTTGCAACCTATAGGACGTTGAAGTAGGTCATTTTGACCTAGTTACATAATTTTTTCTAAAAATTATGAATAAAGATATTGTGTGAGAATACATACTATTTGTAGTGTTTTGCAAAATATCGTAAATAGCCGAATTTGAAAATCGACTCCTGTGACCTTGAAAATTGCCCAAGGTCACCCAATTTTGAACTTATCTAAGCCCCTCATAAGTTGATCACATCAATCAAGTTAAATTAATATTGCTGTATTTTGACAGAAAATAGAGCATTCACAAGCGAAGTTGCTCTTGTGCTGGTCATGACCTTGACCTTAACCCAAGGTCATAAAAAGTACATCAAAATGAATTACTATTGATATTTATATATATAAACATAATATCAAGATCTAATCTTCTCTGATTTGTAAAGGATTAGATTCACAATATTTTGGAAGTTGTGACCTATAGGGTATTCAAGTAGGTCATTGTGACCTAGTTACATAATTCTTTCTAAAGATTATGAACAAAGATATTGTGTAAGATACATGTAGTGAGAATACATACTATTTGTAGTGTTTTGCAAAATATCACAAATAGCTGATTTTGAAAATCAGCTCCTGTGACCTTGAAAATAGCTCAAGGTCACCCAATATTGAATTTATTCAAGCCCCTCATAGGTTGATCACATCTACCAAGTTATATCAATATTGCTGTATTTTGACAGAAAATAGAGCATTCACAAGCAAAGTTGCTCCTGTGCTGGCCATGACCTTGACCTTGACCCAAGGTCACAAAAAGTTCTGGCCAAAAAATTTCCCAGGCCTACATATTATCATGTTATAGTATCTAGTCCTTATGTCCAAGCATAAAGGAATGATGAAGAAAACAAAGTGCGGCGGTGGACAGGGACGCGGTGGAAACGGAGCAAGTACATAAAGTCAGCTTGTGCTGACTTAATTTGGTTATAAGATGTACATTCAAGAGTTATTTAAAAGTGTGCAGTTGATTACAAGAAAGTTTGACAGCTGAACAAACAAACAGACATGATAACAATCATCTCTCAGCAGCAAAAATGTTGCTGAGGGGTAAAAATCATTTTACTGCTGAAGATGAGACATTTCCTGGGCTTAAGAACAATAGGCAATTTATCACATTGATAGATCGTCTGGAAGTTTTTGCATCGTTTGAGCAGAAAACATCTTTTAGACAAGATGTCCTTTTATGCTCTAACCACACCCATAAGAGCATACAAAAAGATACAAAAAAGAAAATATATATCAATATTTTTCTGGCATATAATATAAAGCTTTTAGTAACATTCTTGGATAGCTTCCTCTCCATTATGAATCATTATTTGAAGCATGAAGGCTGTGAGTGCCCACAAGACAAAAGCGGTGTAGCCAACTTCACAAATCGAGTCAAATCAAATCAAACTGAAACTTGTGAAACAATAAGAAAAAACTATTTTATTCTTGGTCCTGTTTTATCTTCACACACAAGGAAGACATCACAAAGAATATCCATGGAATACAGAGAATTTTGAATTCCAATAACATCTGAATTCCAATAACATCTGAATTCCAATAACATCTGAATTCCAATAACATCTGAATTCCAATAACATCTGAATTCCAATAACATCTGAATTCCAATAACACCTGCAAATAGAGATGTGATTAAACCAATGCTCATGTTTACATTAAATCTGTTATGTTCATCTCCAAATTATTCTATAACTGGAGTTCTCCTTCTTGTCACACGGATTCTGTGGTTTGGTTTCACAAAGATTACTATCAATGTATCATTCTTACAAGCGTACTGGGTACACTTTGGGGGGGAGAGGGGGGTGGCCTTCACAGGTTCAGACCTTAATGTCTCTACCTCTCATGTCACTACTCCAGCGTCTGGTGCACGAGGTTGCCCTCGTACCTAGACTTGCCTCTCATTTGTCCCCACTTTGATGAACACACGTAGTAGAAGCGAGCCCTGTAGTGCCTTGCTAGCTTGGGGGAATATACCCAAAGGTACAATCCAGGGGGCACCACTTACCAACTTTAGAAAGAAAACATCTCTTACAGATTGAAGGAAAGGGAAAGAAAAACAGATTTGAGAATTCAAACGAGATGTTACATTACTGTCAATTTAAAAGTTGTGGACCAGATGATGGCAATTAATTTGTCTGAGCAATTTCTTGAAAGAATCGAAACAAAGTATTTATTATTATATTCAGCAGTCTTCACCAATATGGGTCCTTATGTTCAGCAGTTGTCCTTCCTGGCCCATTACATTCAGTGGTTGTCCCACCTAAATCATTAAACCTAGTAATTGTCCTTCTTAGTAATTGTCATTATTTTCATTGGTTCTGATTCAGTTCCTTCCTGGGTCATCTTATTTGATGCTTCTCCTTCCTGGGTCATCTTATGTGATGCTTCTCCTTCCTGGGTCATCTTATTTGATGCTTCTCCTTCCTGGGTCATCTTATTTGATGCTTCTCCTTCCTGGGTCATCTTATTTGATGCTTCTCCTTCCTGGGTCATCTTATTTAATACTTCTCCTTCCTGGGTCATCTTATTTAATACTTCTCCTTCCTGGGTACTTCTATTTAGCACTTCCCCTGTCTGTGTCATTTTATCTAATACTTCCCCTTTCTGGGTCATTTTATTTAGTAGTCATTTTATCTGGGTCGTTTTATTCAGAAGTCATCTTATCTGGGTCATTTTATTCAGTAGTCATTTTATCTGGGTCGTTCTATTCAGTAGTCATCTTATCTGGGTCATTTTATACACTCTTATTTGGTCATTACATTTTATAATTTGTCCCGATCCAAATAATCTGTCATCAATTAACCTCACTTTGTCTTGATCAAATTATCTTTTTCTTGATCCAATTCCTTTAATTTTGTCTTGGTCCAATTCCTTTAATTTTGTCTTGGTGCAATCTTCCTATTTTTGTCTTGGTCCATTCTATCTAATTTTGTCTTGGTCCATTCTATCTAATTTTGTCTTGGTCCAACATTCCTAATTTTGTCTTGGTCCAATCTTTCTGGTTTTGACTTGGTCCAATGTTCCTAATTTTGTCCTGGTCCGATCTTTCTGGTTTTGTCTTGGTCCAATGTTCCTAATTTTGTCTTCGTCCAATTGTCCTAATTTTGTCTTGGTCCAATCTTTCTGGATTTGTCTTGGGCCAATCTTCCTAATTTTGTCTTGGTTCAATCAACCTTATTATGTGTTGGTCCAATCAAACTTATTTTGTCTTGGTCCAATCAATCTAATTTTGTTTTGGTCCAATCAACCTTATGTGTCTTGGTCCAATCAAATTTGTTTTGGTCTAATCATGCTAACTTTCTCTTGGTCCAATCTACCTAATTTTGTTTTGGTCCAATCAACCTTATTTACGTTGGTCCAATCAATTTAATTTGTCATTGGATTACCATGCACAATACTGTCTTGGTGGGTTCTTGGTCTTGCTGAAGCTTGTGAGGTGTTTCCATACTGGCAACTCTGTGCACTCTTTCATCTGTTATTTTACAGCCAGTAAAGTTTCTTTGAAGGTGAAGCTAGCAAGGATGATATATTGATCAGTGTCTGTGCCAGAGCACCCAGGAACCTGACTGAGACGGGCGCCCTCACTGGCAGAGTGAGATCAGCCGTACACCTCATCACTGAGGTCAAGGGCAATTAACGTGACAAGCAATCTCTGTATTTCTAGGGCCCTATATCACTTTAGGAGCATATTTAACCAAATTTTGTGCGAGATATTTTTTTTCATTGCTACACCCTTATTTTATTGGGAAATTAAATCTATTGTTACCACAGTGAAAATTGAACCTGACTCTCATGTAGTAAAATAGAATCTGCATGATCTGTTATATAGGAGACATCTATAGATATATAGATGACACCCAAATGCAGGTGTGTGCCATGTTTGTGAGAAGACAGACATTGCACTTTGGTAAGATCTATATATTGACTGTTAAGATGGCGTTGTCTTTCTCCTTTTCTTTGATACAAAATGCACACACAGATGGTAATGTTTCTTTTATGATTAACCCTTTCTATGCCATTAAAAGTGATCCAAATTCTTTCAACTGATCATGATTGCATCAACAGCTGAACTGGACAGACATTTTTATTTGTTGTTGCATTTCAGGGGTTAGCATATCTGAATAAAATATCTAAGCGAAATCTCGGCATCAGGATGAAAATATATTTCAAAAGAATATGAGTGTGAATTGAATGACTGTAAAGAAGTGTGCTTTTTTGGTGCATTTACAGTTTACATAAATGCTTCATGGCCTATGCTACATTTCACACCTTTCTGTAAATAACAAAATATGGACCAAAGGCCTAAGTGACCAGAGAGTGACTCACATTTGAAACTAGACCAATGACCCTGTTGCCAATTAATTTGTACTTTTTTTTAGTCGTTTAATGATTTGTCTCTATTATTCATCCTAAGAAATAAAAGCAATTTTGGAATGTAGGCCCATAGTGATCACCACCTCCTGTCATTATTGTAGTTTTTTTTCAAATCAGGCCTAGACATACGCACTGGCCCAGTAGCCTGGGACCACCTGATCCTCTGCTCGCGCCAGTCAATGCTCTGTTGGAGTGGGCAAGATGGGCAACCATATTTTTGGTGTCTTAGTGGCCCAAACTATCTTGATTTTATTATTTTAATCCTTGATAGATATTTGTACAAGTAAACCCCAGTCAGACACTAATCATTGTGCAGCCTTATGTGCAGCCTTATGTACAATGGTAGAAGATCAACTTTGACGGAGACAGAATGACAAAAAATTCAACCTCTCTGATATAGCATAGCACAGCTAAAAAAAGTGAAAGTTTGAACTCCAAGAGACCATATTGTCACAGGGTGAGGGAGGTGATAATAATGGAACATCAAAATGAAATAAAAGGATTATTTTAGGGTCGTGGATAAAAATTGCTTTTAACTTTCTCAGAAAGTTCAAGATTTTCTTTCAAGGAGATTGATAATGAGAATTCCTGAGCGAACCATTTTTGCCTTGATGAAGTATCATTTCAATTGTAGAAAATAAGTGGTACACAATTAGTAATTCTATCACTTAAACAACACAGTCCCCTTTTCAAAGTTTACTGCCACGCTACTATCCAACCTAACTTGACCTAAATTTTGTATACTGACCTGCATTTCTTTTCAGATTTATATTATTCTAAAATATTTCTAATATTAATTCATCTATAAATCATATGCAACAAAAATGAGTTTTATGAGAGTTTTGTGAAATGATAAGATGGAAGGAATGTTTGAGTGTAATTTGTTCGTCTTTCCGTTGAGGCATGTGGTATGTTACGTCCTACCTGGGGACATTACTAATTGGTAACAAGATCATATCTTTGCCTAATTAGGACATCAGATACAGTTTCTCCAGTTTGTACTTGCTGTCCTTGAATCTCCTTCATATCATAACTAAGCAGCTGTATCATTATAATTTAAACACTAGATAACTTGAAAAAGGCAAACATTATCAGGCCTTTGTCAGAAAAAATATCCCCCCCCAAAAAAACAAAACAAAAAACAATCCACCTTTTGCATGTGTGCAAGAGGAATCAAACCCGGAAAAGAGTATAAGATGTTTGGAAGGTCTCACAATATGTTTTCATCATAATGAACGTGAACAAATAAGGTCACCGATAAACGTGACCAAATAAGATGATGCATGTCTGAATGATGCATGTCCGAATGATGCATGTCTGAATGATGCATGTCCGAATGATGCGTTACCATATGATGCATGACCATATGATGCATGACCAGACGATGAGTGACCATATGATGCGTGACCATATGATGCATGACCATATGATGCATGACCATATGATGCGTGACCATATGATGCGTGACCATATGATGCGTGACCATATGATGCATGACCAGACGATGAGTGACCAGACGATGAGTGACCATATGATGCGTGACCATATGATGCATGATCATATGATGCATGACCATATGATGCATGACCATATGATGCATGACCAGACGATGAGTGACCAGATGATGTATGACCATATGATGCATGACCATATGATGCATGACCATATGATGCATGACCAGACGATGCGTGACAAGACGATGCGTGACAAAATGATGCATGACCTTATTCAGTCACAATTATGCATGACCGTACAGATGTTTGGCTTCCACTACTTATGGCCCTGGGCCACCAGATCCTCTGCATATCATTGGATGATGTGCTGTAGTGGCCAAATTGGGCAATAAACTTTGTGAGATTTTAGTGGCCCAATAAGAGTAAGAAGCTTAATTCACTCCAGAGCCCACCTTTTGAATTTAAAACAACACAAGAAAATCTGTGGAAGAAGGAATCTAAGGGTCAATCTGAGCTCCAAAAGTAAATCAATTTGGACTTGGTTACCCTGTTTCCCAGCATCCTCTGTTTTTTTTCAGTTTACCATTTCTCACCATCTAGTGGCCCAACTAACCCACCAACCTTTGGGAGCTTTTTAAAGGTCTGGCACATTGACAGTACATCAGGTCAAAAGCACAACTCGCAGAGAGATTGAAAAACACATAAATTACAGATATTCATTAACATAAAGATCTTGATGAAGTTTTGCTTTATGAATTCTTCACACATTTTTATTGCACTTTTTTAGTGATTTCCTAACATGTGATATTGTGTATACTTTTAAATGCACTTCGAACTATATTCCAAAAAGAAAGGCAAATGTTACAACTATTTAAATAAAAAGGAAAGGAAATGCCACTGTGTAGATTAATGAGCTATAAGTGTAGAGTGAAGATGATCTCACCTGTGCACTGACGCTCGTTATCACACCTGCCAAAAGCTTTGATCTCTGTGTGTTTGATCCCTAATCAAGGTGAGCAAAGCTGAGAGTGGAAGCTCATTGCTGTGTCCCCTTAGAGATCACATCTACTGATTGCAGAGGCCACGACAACCAAGCTGCTACACCGAGGGGCCTGACTCGGTGGGACCTGACTCGGTGGGACCTGACTCGGTGGGACCTGGCTTGGTGCAGCCTGACTTGGTGGGACCTGGCTCGGTGGGACCTGGCTTGGTGGGACCTGGCTCGGTGGGACCTGACTCGGTGGGACCTTTGTCGGTGGGACCTGGCTCGGTGGGACCTGGCTCGGTGGGGCCTGGCTCGGTGAGGCCTGACTCAGTGCGACCTCAGTGGAACCTGATTCGATGGAACATGACTCAGTGGGACCTGGCTCGGTGGGACCTGACTCGGTGGAGCCTGACTCAGTGGAACCTGACTCGGTGGGGCCTGATTCGGTGGGACCTGACTCGGTGGGACCTGACTTGGTGGGACCTGACTCGGTGGGACCTGGCTCGGTGGGGCCTGGCTCGGTGCGACCTCAGTGGAACCTGACTCGATGGAACATGACTCGGTGGGGCCTGATTCGGTGGGACCTGACTCGGTGGGACCTGGCTCGGTGGGACCTGACTCGGTGGGACCTGGCTCGGTGGGACCTGGCTCGGTGCAGCCTGACTCAGTGGAACCTGACTCAGTGGAACCTGACTCGGTGGGGCCTGATTCGGTGGGACCTGACTCGGTGGGACCTGACTTGGTGGGACCTGGCTCGGTGGGACCTGGCTCGGTGGGACCTGGCTCGGTGGGGCCTGGCTCGGTGGGGCCTGGCTCGGTGGGGCCTGACTCAGTGCGACCTCAGTGGAACCTGATTCGATGGAACATGACTCAGTGGGACCTGGCTCGGTGGGACCTGGCTCGGTGGAGCCTGACTCAGTGGAACCTGACTCGGTGGGGCCTGATTCGGTGGGACCTGACTCGGTGGGACCTGACTCAGTGGGACCTGGCTCGGTGGGACCTGGCTCGGTGGGGCCTGGCTCGGTGCGACCTTAGTGGAACCTGACTCGATGGAACATGACTCAGTGGGACCTGAGTCAGTGGGACCTGACTCGATGGGACTTGAATTTTAGGGACCTGACTCAGTGGGACCTGACTCGATGGGACTTGACTTTTAGGGACCTGACTCAGTGGGACCTGACTCGGTGGGACCTGACTCGGTGGGACCTGACTCGGTGGGACCTGACTCGGTGGGACCTGACTCGGTGGGACCTGACTCGGTGGGACCTGACTCGGTGGGACCTGACTTGGTGGGACCTGACTCGGTGGAACCTGACTTGGTGGGAACTCGCTCAGTGGGACCTCAATAGGTGGAACCTAAATTGACAATAGATCACAACCCTGGCACATCACAATGAAAAAGCTTGTATTATCTGATATATCCTTTAAGGAGAGGATTGTTGTTGAACACATTATTTTCACACCTTTTGCTGTGCTTCATTTATGCACAGTCACTCATGTGATTTTCTCTTAACAGTGAACCAACTGAAAACATATTCTGAATCTAATACATTACAATACTGTGTCACACATGAGGTGAAGTCATGGCCATGCATGACCTTGTTGAATCATGTACATGCGTGACTGAATAGATGTCTGGCCCTAACGGGTGAGCATGTTATATTCTGATCCCACCAGACTTCCACCTATTCAAGTCTAGCACCTCGCAGCATTAGTGATCAATATTTCAGTGATTTTTTTTTTTTAATTTAAGAAAAGACACAGATGGCAAACTTATTCTGGTTATATTTGCAGATTTCCATTCCAGACTGTTCCCTGTCAATTTTATTTTTAATCATCTTTCTTGCTATTAACTAGAAACATCTTTCTTCCTATTGACGATTTATCATCTTTCTTGCTTTTGACCGGAAACAAATTTCTCTGGAAAAAATATCACTTTTCAGAATAATAAAGCTATTCCAAAACCTCCCTAAGATCAATAACTGCTACCATTTCACCTCTCTGATACAATATCCATTCTATTTTCTATAACAAGAAAAAAACCCTGATGCTGTGCTGTTAAAAATGTTATTCACACATTTATAATGTTGATTTTCTATAGAAGTATCAAAAATATAAAATTATCAGAATAAAATATATGAATACACAATGTTTCTTGATTTTTATATTTTAAATGTGGTGCAAAATTAGGCAGTGATGACATATAATGCATTGAGTTTGCTAAGATTAGGACAATTATTGACATATATATATACAGTGCCACTATTTTTGGATCTTTGAGAAATACATTATTTTGCAAGATCAAGATGGCACAGTATGAAAAAATTCTTTAGGAAGCCTCAGTTAAAGAGCCACACCCATCTATCGGCTGATGCGGGAAGCGTGTGTGGCAAAACATGTCTCCACTGAAACCTTGATGTCAGTGCCACTACAGAGGCTCCACCTGGGATGTTTACAAGGGGCATGGCACGCGCTGCGGGTGGCAGCCTCGTTTCCATCCAGGGTATGCTGAGAGGACAGGTTCCATGCTCCAGGAAAACAGAAATATTCTGATCACTTGCTAACATGTGCCATGCCGTAACTGTAATAATAATAGCAATTAATAATATAACTTGATATAATTGATATGATAATGTAGGGCCACAGGCCGTGGCGCAGTTGGTTAGAGCGCCAGCTTATTAGCACTAGTTCCTCTGTGGTGATCCAAAGGTTGTGGGTTCGAACCCCGGCCGTGCCGAGATCGAACTCATAATACAATTTCCCATATGAGCTGAGGCCTGTGACTGAAGGGTTAGCCTGTTGTCCTTGTAAATCTGTGACCGGGTGGGTTGTCATGTCAAGGACCTGCGACATGACAATTCAGTGAGGCAGCACTATATCTGCTACAAGTAGGTCTCATCACAAAATGACTGAAATAATGTTGAAAGTGATGTAAAACCCCAAACAAACAAACAAACAAAAGATAATGTAAAAGTATGATATAATTTGTTATATCATACTTATGTGGTGTTTTTTTTTTCAGAGACAGATCCTATGTAACTGTTGGAGTATCTACCATGAAAAGTGTCTACTTTGCCTGATACAGACTAAACCATGCTGAGAAAGTTGTCTAAGCAAATAAATCTATTTACCTTAGTCCTTAGTGCTATATCTATTTTGCACATAAAAATTATACCAGCTAATTCTTATCAAATCTTCATGAGCTGTGTGAGACAAATCTAAATTCATTTCTACTGGTTACTGGGCAAGAAATCAACCAGTTTTATGACTGCTTTCAATTCAGATGTTGTGCCAATGTTTAATGACTGTACCCCAGATTTCCTTTACAAAACAGAAAATGCTGCCAAAAGATTGCCAGCAAAACATAAATTTCTTATTGTTCAAACACTCAAACACAGAAAATCATAAAATTGTCAACAGACAGTTTGATATTTGAGATGAGCTCTTTTGTTTAGTTTATTATCTCATTGACTCTATCAATAAATCTTCTAATTCTCCTGAATGCTCTCCTAAAATAATCTGGCAGTTTTCTTAAAAAAAGAGTTCATTTTATATCAGATCACATGAACATATCATAAACTATTTAATGTTACAATACAATAAACTCAGCCACTCATTCACTTGCTTTCTATATAGTATTTATGAATAAAACAATAATATTTAATGACCCAATCAAAGATTATCAAATTATCTGATCAAATGAAAATGACCCATGATGATCCTTTGATGCCATGATTTTCTTTCATTAGGCATATCACAATTTGGTTAATAAAAAAATTGCTATAATTTAATGTGTAACTTTGTCTTTGAGAGACGACATCAAATAGACATATGCCATATGGGCGGTATATGCAGCTTGACCAAAATATCTGGCTCCAGTCCAACCCACTGTCAGGGGTGTGCACACTCCACACTGTCAGGAGTGTGCACACATCACACTCCACATAGAAGCAGCCCACTGTCAGGGGTGTGCACACTCCACAGACATCAGCCCACTGTTCTCAAATACCCTAATCACTGTGTTTTCTTTCCTTCTCCAAGTTAAAAAAAAAATTGACCCCACACTATAATTTTGTTCACTTTACACATTTAATTTCTGACAGACAATACCTGGTCTTAGCTTTTATCAGGCATTATCCTAATCCTGATCATCATCTTAAACGATTTTTTAGGTTTTTTTTTTCAATCAAACTAATGACAGAAGATATGAGCACCATCCCTGTGAATATACCAGCAGAATGAGCACACGGTTATCCTGAAGTGTATGTCGCAGGAAGCTGCTATCACGGCACAAAGTTGGGCAAACTTTCAAAGTGATCTTTGTCATGTGTCGCGCCTGCTCTATGGTAGCGCGCTCTTTGATACGAGCTTCGGCTTTCCACCACTCCATATGGGACCCAGGAGTTCAAAGCTCCGTCCTGCAACAAACTCCCTGGTAGCCGCCAATCACTGTTGGCTGTTGTTCAACCAACCACCAGGTGGCTGCAAAACACTCCATTAAATTTTAGTTACATTTTTGTACATCAAAATATATGACTAAATTGTGATATGGGGTGACTTTTTTCACTAAAACTAATTCAATTTCTGTTGTAAGATGAAAAAAGTACAGCTCCCTGTTTTGACTGGTCTCTTAAAATGGCACATTTCCTCTTATCTCTAATGATCCTTTCCCATAATTCAACTTCCTGTGTAAAAGTTCATCCATTCAAATATAAGAAACAAAAAACTCAAAATTGATGCACAATACCATTGTCCTTTTTTTCAATGTGATAATATCCATACAAGGACGTTGCGCATCATGATAGCATAAATGCAGAGAGTGTGAGCATTCTTTGTATTTTTACCGCAATGTGATCTCTTTGATGTTGCAGTCATAAAGCCCTTTTATTATCTATTATATCATATATCAATTTCATCTTGTGTGCTTTAACTGAATGGCTTTTGTGCCGAGTTTTACACCAGGGCTGTAATGAACTTTTGCCCGTTTTGTGATGAAAATGCTGTAATCTGCATGTAACTGCACCAAAACCATATTAAATTCATCACCATTTTCATCAAAAATCGAATCCTGATACCTCTTATTTTTCTGATAAGTTTTAAATATTGAGGTTTAAACAGGTAAAAAATGCACTTCATCAGTAACCATGGTAACATGGGTGATTAAAAAAATCTATACATATAGTGCATATAATTTTTGTTAGTAATAGAAACAGGCCCAATGTGTCGCAGTTGGGGCCAAACTTCTATACAGTCACACAAGAACCTGACTGAAAAAGGTCATGCATGGCAATAGTGTTACATCATCTGGACATGCACAGTTGTTGCGTGGCCCTATTTGGTCACACATGCCTCATACATGACACAATGTGATCATGCAATGGTCGTGATTGACCTTGGTTTCAACTGATGTTTGGTTCCAACTGATAAATGTAGTGTGTTACGAAACACAACACTGCCCCCTGGAGGAATTATGCAAGTACAATGACTCAATGCATGTGATTTAGCAAAATTCAGTAGAATCTAATTGCATGCTTTGATCTGCTGATGTTTCTCCTCTACAGTGCCACACCCAATCTGACAGGAGCTCTTCTGAACAGGAAGAGGCGAAGGTACACACAGGAATGTTCAAAACCCTCAGATTTAAGTCAAAATTGAGACCCTTTTAAACTGTTAGCCACAAAGGGCATAATGAGGGTTAATCATGAAGAATGTGACAAGCCAAGGGTTAATTCAACATGGCACCTTCAGAGGTTGACACTGTGGCATCACACGACATCAGAGGGTTAATCTGAGAGATAAAAGTGACATGCAAGAAAACAGTGATTATAGAAAGCTTGGCCTTATTCATGAGGAAACAGTGATTTTGGAAAGCTTGGCCTATATATATATATATATATATATATATATATATATTTTTGTCCTCTGTATTCCATATATGGAATAGCTCCAGCCCCAATGGATTCCATATGCAGACTCCCCATCCTAGGCAGACCCCGCTCTCCTCCCTGTGGGATTCTGACTGTGGTGAGACCTCAGTGATATCACCCCATTGTTCACCATGACAATATGCTTCCTATGCGCGCGCATGATTGGTGATGCATTCTGGGATACATGAGTGGGCATGCTACGATATTCGCTTCATAGAGCTGGGGTAGTGAGGCGCGACCATGAAATCATCCAAATTATCTGTGCATCAGGCCAGCTCATCACACAATAGAAACCTACATCACATGAAAGTGACCATGATAATGACCTTTTATTTTTGAATGTGCATTTCACTGAAATGTACATTTATTCATTTAATGCAATTTAATCATGAAAGTGATGATCCACTTTGGTCCCATTTTAACCCATACAATCCATAAGTTGTATTGTTCATGGCTGTGATATTAATGGATATGAGATGTGGTGTTGCCATCAGTAACCTGCATACATCACCCATCTCATTCCACACAAGTCAAGCTGCTATTTCTATATCTTAACCTTGTAAAATTCAAATAAAAAAAATAAAAAAATTGTGATTGTAATTCAAATTGTAATTCAAATTGTAATTCAATTTGTAATTCAATTTGTAATTCAAATTGTAACTCAAATTGTAATTTAAATTGTAACTCAAATTGTAATTCAATTCTAATTCAAATTCTAATCAAAATTTGAAAAAAAACAAGCACACAAATCCTAATTTCACATTAAATCCACTGTTATGTTAGGATATATATGGATCAATTATATCAGAACTCTCTCTTGTCAGGGGCAATGTACATTCTGAATCCACCACCTGTAATATTTCCAGGCAGAGGCAAACTGTATGTTAGCATGTCAAGCATCTACAGGCCATTAATGAGCCTCACAGCAAATTGACATTTTCTGTTAGATGTTTGACCATACAAAGTATATTCAAAAGTGACAATGCCATTTGAAAATATGGAAATCTTTGAATTTAAGGTACAAGATTTGGGCAAAATAAATCTCACCACTTACTCAACAAATTTTCATTTTCTATGGGCTATAAAGTTGATAAGATTTGGCCTAAACTACTTGTGCACAATCAGTCAGAAATACAGATTGATTGTTGCACATTCACTCAGATATACAGGACATTCACTCAGATATACAGCACATTCACTCAGATATACAGCACATTCACTCAGATATACAGCACATTCACTCAGATACAGCACATTCACTCAGATATACAACACATTCACTCAGATATACAGCACATTCACTCAGATATACAGCACATTCACTCAGATATACAGCACATTCACTCAGATATACAGCACATTCACTCAGATATACAGCACATTCAATCAGATATACAACACATTCAATCAGATATACAGCACATTCACTCAGATATACAGCACATTCACTCAGATATACAGCACATTCAATCAGATATACAACACATTCAATCAGATATACAGCACATTCAATCAGATATACAACACATTCAATCAGATATACAGCACATTCAATCAGATATACAACACATTCAATCAGATATACAACACATTCACTCAGATATACAACACATTCAGACAGATATATACACAGGAACTTTGTTATATGTGTTCATGCCAGTAAGCATTACGGTCTGTGATCCACACAAGCTGATCACCCATACATCACGGCCTGCATCACTGCCTACACAGCCACGCAGGCCTCAGAAGGTGCCTGCATACCTGTGCATGCCTGACAGGTGCGATGCGCGCTCTTCAACCTTTGATGTTGTCTCAAAGTGAAACTTTATCCTGGGCGTTGCCTCTGTCCTCTTGGCCATAGTAGACTTCTCATTGAAAACAAAACAATAAAATAAAGCAATAGCAGGAGAGATAATGGCGTGATTGCTTTATTCATTTTACAATGATCTGTCATCTGCTGATGGATATGCCCTAGAGTTCTAGACAGACTATTATGATCCACGTAGAAATATGGGCAAGTCAAAAAGTCACATTACTGCCATGCCACATCAAACTTTCCTGGCTGGAATACTCATTACTTCCAAAGGTCAGAGTGTACAAATGACCCTGACTCACATGACCCTGACTCACATGACCCTGACTCACATGACCCTGACTCAAATCACCCTGACTCAAATGACCTAGGCTCACATGACCCTGACTCACATGACATTGATTCAAATGACATTGATTCAAATGACTTTGAGTGAAATGACCTTGGCTCACATGACCCTGATTTGCATGACCTTGACTCACATGATCATTATTTGCATGAACCTGCCTCAAATGACCCTGACTCAAATGACTTTGACTCACACGACCCTGATTTGCATGACCCTAACTCACATAAACCTGACTCACATGACCCTGACTCAAATGACTCTGACTCAAATGATTCTGATTTGTGACACCTGGTTTGTGGCATCTGGAATATCATACAAAAAGGGCATCTGGAATATCTTGCAATTAGTTCAGTTTGAAAAATAAACAAAAAGTAAATTTTAATTCCAGTGCATTTTCTAATAACAGGATATATTTTTGTCAAGATAAACTGACAGTGCGGTAATGACAGATCAAGATAGATTGACAGTGTGGCAATACTAATGATATTTGCCAAACTGTTCAGATGCTAAAATTCCCTGATTTTTTCGGAGTTCCCCTGAAAAGTGCTGACTTCCCTTGCCAAAGTAAAAATGCTGACTTTCCCCTGACCTTGTAAAATTTGATACATTCCTAACTTTCCCCTGAATTTGTAAAATTTGATAAATTCCTGACTTTCCCCTGCCTTGTGTTTCTAGTGAGTGTGTCAGCATTCTATTCTTCCCTTGTGTTTCCACTGAGTGTGTCAGCATTCTATCTATGCCTTGTGTTTCTAGTGAGTGTGTCAGTTTTCTACCCTTTCTAGTGTTTCTAGTGAGTGTGGCAGCATTCTATCCCTGTCTAGTGTTTCCAGTGAGTGTCATCATTCTATCCCTGTCTAGTGTTTCTAGTGAGTGTGGCAGCATTCTGTCCCTGTCTAGTGTTTCTAGTGAGTGTGTCAGCATTATATCCCTGTCTTGTGTTTCTAGTGAGTGTGGCAGCATTCTATCCCTGTCTTGTGTTTCTAGTGAGTGTGTCAGCATTATATCCCTGTCTTGTGTTTCTAGTGAGTGTGGCAGCATTATATCCCTGTCTTGTGTTTCTAGTGAGTGTGGCAGCATTATATCCCTGTCTTGTGTTTCTAGTGAGTGTGGCAGCATTCTATCCCTGTCTAGTGTTTCCAGTGAGTGTGTCATCATTCTATCCCTGTCTAGTGTTTCTAGTGAGTGTGTCATCATTCTGTCCCTGTCTTGTGTTTCTAGTGAGTGTGTCAGCATTCTATCCCTGTCTAGTGTTTCTAGTGAGTGTGTCAGCATTCTATCCCTGTCTAGTGTTTCTAGTGAGTGTGACAGCATTCTATCCCTGTCTAGTGTTTCTAGTGAGTGTGTCAGCATTCTATCCCTGTCTAGTGTTTCTAGTGAGTGTGTCATCATTCTGTCCCTGTCTAGTGTTTCTAGTGAGTGTGTCATCATTCTGTCCCTGTCTTGTGTTTCTAGTGAGTGTGTCAGCATTCTATCCCTGTCTAGTGTTTCTAGTGAGTGTGTCAGCATTCTATCCCTGTCTAGTGTTTCTAGTGAGTGTGACAGCATTCTATCCCTGTCTAGTGTTTCTAGTGAGTGTGTCATCATTCTATCCCTGTCTAGTATTTCTAGTGAGTGTGTCATCATTCTGTCCCTGTCTAGTGTTTCTAGTGAGTGTGTCATCATTCTGTCCCTGTCTAGTGTTTCTAGTGAGTGTGGCAGCATTCTATCCCTGTCTTGTGTTTCTAGTGAGTGTGTCATCATTCTATCCCTTTCTAGTGTTTCTAGTGAGTGTGGCAGCATTCTATCCCTGTCTTGTGTTTCTAGTGAGTGTGTCAGCATTATATCCCTGTCTTGTGTTTCTAGTGAGTGTGGCAGCATTATATCCCTGTCTTGTGTTTCTAGTGAGTGTGGCAGCATTATATCCCTGTCTTGTGTTTCTAGTGAGTGTGGCAGCATTCTATCCCTGTCTAGTGTTTCCAGTGAGTGTGTCATCATTCTATCCCTGTCTAGTGTTTCTAGTGAGTGTGTCATCATTCTGTCCCTGTCTTGTGTTTCTAGTGAGTGTGTCAGCATTCTATCCCTGTCTAGTGTTTCCAGTGAGTGTCATCATTCTATCCCTGTCTAGTGTTTCTAGTGAGTGTGGCAGCATTCTATCCCTGTCTTGTGTTTCTAGTGAGTGTGTCAGCATTCTATCCCTGTCTAGTGTTTCTAGTGAGTGTGGCAGCATTTTATCCCTGTCTTGTGTTTCTAGTGAGTGTGGCAGCATTCTATCCCTGTCTTGTGTTTCTAGTGAGTGTGTCATCATTCTATCCCTGCCTCGTGTTTCTAGTGAGTGTGTCATCATTCTGTCCCTGTCTAGTGTTTCTAGTGAGTGTGTCAGCATTCTTTCCCTGCCTAGTGTTTCCAGTGAGTGTGTCAGCATTCTATCCCTGTCTAGTGTTTCCAGTGAGTGTGTCAGCATTCTATCCCTGTCTAGTGTTTCCAGTGAGTGTGACAGCATTCTATCCCTGTCTAGTGTTTCCAGTGAGTGTGACAGCATTCTGTCCCTGTCTAGTGTTTCTAGTGAGTGTGTCATCATTCTATCCCTGTCTAGTGTTTCTAGTGAGTGTCATCATTCTATCCCTGTCTAGTGTTTCCAGTGAGTGTGACAGCATTCTGTCCCAGGTTTTACCTGTTATGTGCCAGGTGTGGCGACCTTCTCTATGGTCTTTGATTTCCTCTGTGGATTACTGCAGATTAACAGCTTTGACCAGATTAGTTTCATTAATCCACTGGGACCCCCCCCCTTCTCCCCCCACCCCACCTTTTCTTACTTTGTCAATACTGTCCTAATATATACTAATAAGCCATACAGACCTCATAAAAGCTGTGTCTGCCACTGTCCTGCAGTTATACCAAATTCCTATGTCCCAAACCAAGTCAGTCCTAATAAAAACGCAACTTCAAAACGGACCTCAAAGGACCTTATCACAAGCTCTTTTTAAGTATAGAAGACAGAAAGAAGAAAATCCTCGAGAAACAATGACGCGCTTAATTTTGTTGACACAAGTTTATGTTGGCTGCCTGTTTGACTGTGGTACAGGTAAATTTTGGCTGCGATTCAAGATGCTTGGGGTGTACGTCCTTTGTGACAGGAGGGATGAAAGCTTCGCTGCCTAACATTACAAGTCACAACTCCTCAGGCCTGTAATCTCTCTCCAATAGATACCTCTCAGTTATGATGTGCCATTAATGTGACACTGTGCGATGCCAGAAATTATCATATCAAGATGCTGAGGCATGTATTCATAAAGTGATTTTCTTTTTTGCCACTCCATCATATCTGTTGTCTGCTGAGCACATCTGTTGTCCAGTCATCAAGCTCTGACTTTCTGTCAGGGAGATTTGTCAAAACTTATACTCATGTCACGACCTGTTAGCAGTACCACTTCCTCTACCATAGCTCTAAAACTTGATATCTTATATTTATTTTCACTTTTTTTTTTAACAATTTGAAATCTCAGACATCATATCCTTACACCCAGCATATAAACATTTTACATAAAATAATAATCATTTACACCTAAAACAAATAAAGTTTTTTTTTAACGAGGGTCGATAAATTTAGAGACTTGCATTTGTGGCATGATTAATCAATGTCAGGTGGAGGTTAGATGTGCAGACCGGCAGCCATCTTGTCTCATCTGGTGCCAGACTTTGTCTGCCACGTACCTATGTTCACACACAAACTAATACCTACGAATCAATTCAAAATTGGCCCACAGCAAACACTTTGGAAAAAAATCATAGCCGGGGAGAGATAACTATACGCTGTTCTTTTTCAATATGGCTTAATATGTTTTGTATGGTGGTTAATATCTAGACATATCTCTATATCTGTTGGAGGTCACTCACAAATTCAACCACCCAAGAAAGTCAACCACCCACACAGTGTCATTTGAGTTTTACCTTTTTAGTGAGTTAACATCATTACTCAGTGGCCCTGTTCTGATATGTGTACTCCACAACCAAAAAGAAAATGGAGAAATAAAAATAAAACTGAGAAGAGTGCACTGGGTAGAGTGTACAAGTTAGAGTGCACTAGGTCAAGTGCTCATGTCAGAGTGCACTGGGTAGAGTGTTCATCTCAGAGTGCACTGGGTAGAGTGCTCATGTCAGAGTGCACTGGGTAGAGTGTTCATGTCAGAGTGCACTAGGTAGAGTGTTCATGTCAGAGTGCACTGGGTAGAGTGTTCATCTCAGAGTGCACTGGGTAGAGTTTTCATGTCAGAGTGCACTAGGTAGAGTGTTCATGTCAGAGTGCACTGGGCAGAGTGCTCATGTCAGGGTGCACTGGGTAGAGTGTTCATGTCAGAGTGCACTGGGTAGAGTGTTCATCTCAGAGTGCACTGGGTAGAGTTTTCATGTCAGAGAGCACTAGGTAGAGTTTTCATGTCAGAGTGCACTGGGCAGAGTTCACTGGGTAGAGTGCTTATGTCAGAGTGTACTGGGCAGAGTGTTCACGTCAGAGTGCACTGGGCAGAGTGCTCATGTCAGAGTGCACTGGGCAGAGTTCACTGGGTAGAGTGTTCATGTCAGAGTGTACTGGGCAGAGTGTTCATGTCAGAGTGCACTGGGCAGAGTGTTCATGTCAGAGTGCACTGGGCAGAGTGTTCATATCAGAGTGCACTGGACAGAGTGCTCATGTCAGAGTGCACTAGGTAGAGTGCTCATGTCAGTGTTCATGTCAGAGTGCACTGAGCAGAGTGTTCATATCAGAGTGCACTGGACAGAGTGCTCATGTCAGAGTGCACTGGGCAGAGTGCTCATGTCAGAGTGCACTGGGTAGAGTGTTCATGTCAGAGTGCACTGGGTAGAGTGTTCATCTCAGAGTGCACTGGGTAGAGTTTTCATGTCAGAGAGCACTAGGTAGAGTTTTCATGTCAGAGTGCACTGGGCAGAGTTCACTGGGTAGAGTGCTTATGTCAGAGTGTACTGGGCAGAGTGTTCATGTCAGAGTGCACTGGGCAGAGTGCTCATGTCAGAGTGCACTGGATAGAGTGCACTGGGCAGAGTGCTCATGTCAGTGTTCATGTCAGAGTGCACTGGGCAGAGTGCACTGGATAGAGTGCACTGGGTAGAGTGCTCATGTCAGATTGCACTGGGTGCATATCTCAATCTAGCTGAGCAGTCCGAGATCTTTCCTGCATTGGTTTTAGTTTAAAAAATCTAAATTCCCCATAATATTCCTAATTGGTCATAAATACATGAGCAATCATTTCCAATCTTTTTAAATAAAAAATTGTTTAAAAGTTTAAAAGTTATAATGTTTAACTTTTGTTTTATAAATGTTCTGTGGTTGTGTGGCAGTTTCATATGCAGTTTTTATTTAATGGCGGCAGGGCGTGGCTTGCCTGAACATCACATACATCACCTCCGTTATGCCAACAATACAAACACTTCAAACTTTCCTTCTCTGTCTGGGTGATGCTGCCTCTGTCTCTGCCAGGTGATGCTGATAATGGCAACCTGTCGTTCTCTGTCTGGGATTCCTGCCTCTGTCTCTGCTAAGTGATGCTGATAATGGCAACCTGTCGTTCTCTGTCTGGGATTCCCGCCTCTGTCTCTGCTAAGTGATGCTGATAATGCCCTCTGTCTCTGCTATCATTGACTGACTCTTAATAACAATTCTCACTGAGTGTTTTTCCCGGAGGGTTCTTTATCAGATGTTGACACTCCTACTCATATCTCAAGGTCAAATCCATCTTTATTTAAAGACCCGTCAAGAGATTCTCAGACTCAGGTAGGCCAAAAATACCCCAATGGAAGAAAAAGGTTAACAGGAAGTAAACATTAAATGCATCCTCATAAAATGCAGTAATTATTCATTTTATTGGAGTTTGTGTACATGTATGTTTGTATGAAGATGGAGTTTTTTCGTTACTCTTCACGTTACTAGCTGCTGACCAAACCCAAAGAATAATGTAAAATCTATGATACTAAGATTGAAATAAAGATGGCAGCAGCTATACCGTTCAGTGGGAGGTACCTGTGCATGAGATCACTCAGCCAGATATTATATCATATGTATACTGCATGCTATCTTCACATTAAACATCAAACATCTCTTCCCGGAAAGGACTCTGCATTAGTGTCTGCTCTACCTCAGACTGCATTTTGAATGATGACACCATTCCCAGAATGTGCCACTCCCAGAATGTGCAACTCCCAGAATGCACCACTCCCAGAATGCATCATTCCCAGAATGCACCATTCTTAGAATGTGCCACTCCCAGAATGCACCATTCCTAGAATGCACCATTCCCAGAATGCACCATTCCCAGAATGCACCACTCCCAGGATTCCCCAATCCCAGAATGCATCACTCCAAGAATGTTCCATTCCCAGAATGCACCACTCCAAGAATGTTCCATTCCCAGAATGCTCCACCCTAAGAATGCACCACTCCCAGAATGCATTACTCCAATTACAAGTGTACAAAATCACAATTAAGTGAAAAGTGTTTTCATTGTTTTTATTCAATTCTTTGAATTAGCACATTTGACTATTTCTGGCAATATTCTGTCAATGAATCTATGATATACTTTCAACCATATCTGACTATATACATGGTATATGGTGTTTTTATGTGACATGAATCAAACTGGAGCTGACTATGTAGAGCTGATAATGTAGAGCTATGTAGAGCTTACTATGTAGAGCTGACAATGTGGAGCTGACAATGTGGAGCTGACTATGTAGAGCTGACTATGTAGAGCTGACTATGTAGAGCTGACTATGTGGAGCTGATAATGTGGAGCTGACTATGTGGAGCTGATAATGTAGAGCTGACAATGTGGAGCTGACTATGTGGAGCTGACTATGTGGAGCTGACTATGTAGAGCTGACTATGTAGAGCTGACTATGTGGAGCTGATAATGTGGAGCTGACAATGTGGAGCTGACTATGTGGAGCTGACTATGTAGAGCTGACTATGTGGAGCTGACTATGTAGAGCTGACTATGTGGAGCTGATAATGTAGAGCTGACAATGTGGAGCTGACTATGTGGAGCTGACTATGTGGAGCTGACTATGTGGAGCTGACCATGTATGACATGAAACATCTAGTCTGTGAGTTTCTGGATAAAATCATTTTTGACAGCACAGCATTACTTCTTTTTCACAGAAATCTCTCTTGTTATGCAATATAAGTGCAGTTCCTCTGTGATAGGTATACACCTTAATAGATGCCTGGTATGAAGGGAGTGAGGCTGGTACCACTTATCTGGGCATCCAGGCTACATGTTACCATGGTTACTACATCCTGGGCAACCCTCACCATCCCCAACATTACATAACTGACATATATAGCATACAGTCCAGGTAATGTTAGTGTACAGTCACTTAAACTACCAGTGTCAGTCCAGGCCATGTCAGCATACAATCAGTGGCATAAGGACCATCAGTCGAGGTCACATCAGTATAGAATCACTAACAGAGGGAGGGTCAGTCGAGGTCACATCAGTATAGAATCACTAACAGAGGGAGGGTCAGTCGAGGTCACATCAGTATAGAATCACTAACAGAGGGAGGGTCAGTCGAGGTCACATCAGTATAGAATCACTAACAGAGGGAGGGTCAGTCGAGGTCACATCAGTATAGAATCACTAACAGAGGGAGGGTCAGTCGAGGTCACATCAGTATAGAATCACTAACAGAGGGAGGGTCAGTCGAGGTCACATCAGTATAGAATCACTAACAGAGGGATGGTCAGTCAAGGTCACATCAGTATAGAATCACTAACAGGGATGGTCAGTCGAGGTCACATCAGTATAGAATCACTGACAGAGGGATGGTCAGTCGAGGTCACATCAGTATAGAATCACGGACAGAGGGATGGTCAGTCGAGGTCACATCAGTATAGAATCACGGACAGAGGGATGGTCTGTCAAGGACTTCATCTAAGTTCTCTAATTTGCGTTGTATTCAATGTCCCAATTATTTGTTTCTAACCCCTGATGGATGGGAAGGACTTCAACATCCACCAACGGCAACAGACGGGAAGGACGTTCATGCCTCTTTTGTTTTGGCTTTATGACGTCATTTTTTAACATTCCCTTGGGCAGTAACTTGTTACAATGTAATCATAATAATGATATCAGACTGTTTGGATCATGGAATTTTGATCCCAGCACTTCATTGAGCTTATTGAATAACCATGGTTATAAATTATACCAATTTAATATGTAGATACACTAATCCTGAAAAGAATTGGTTAGTCCTGCCAATCAGCAAATTTTCAATAGGCTAGTCCATTAGGGGTTAAGGAATGTTTGGCTGAAGAAGGCAGAAAGAAGAAAAAGCATTCACATACCATGTACCAAATAAATAGGGAAATAAAAACCATAATGCTTCAAGAAATATTCCTCCAGTTATAATTATCTAAAGAAGCCCCTTTAAAGTAGCAGAGCTATATAAGATCTAATTAAGAAGGCTGATTAAGGTCATTTTCCACAGATGAGCCAAGCCCTTTCACTCTTCCTTCTGTGCCAACCAACGCCTTTTCCGAAAATCCCATGATGCCACAGGCGTCCCCAACAATGCACTGCAATCTGTCTTTGCACCTGACAATCCCAGCTAAAATGCCTGAGCGCTTCAAACCAGTCCCGAGATCAAGCAAAATAAAACACACACAAAAAGTACATTTATTGCTATTCATATATTCATGTATTTGTCTGCAGAGTTCTGTTTCTGCAATTTTTTTTCTTGTAGTTTTGTGGACTTTAGAAAATGGAAGTGGAGTGCACCTGTCGACCTTTGCGTGATCCGACCTCACACATACGTCGACGACACAGCCGCTGTCAGAAATGAAGACATGCGGCAGGGAAAAAACTGGCACTCATATTGAAGGGAGTGAAGTGGACACAAAGAGGAGGGAGATCATACGGCTGTGTTGCCTGTAATTATACCACGGACACACACACCTGCGATCCATACTGCCACGTGCCCCTAATCATCATTTCCTCAAGGTCGGACAATTCTGCATGCCAAGGCAGGAATTGTAATTACACTGCCTATGATTTCACTGAAATATATTCCCGGTCTGTATGGCTTCATATTTCAATGAAATTTTTGTTTCATTTAACCGTTCGTTTTGAGGCAACGGCTGATTATGTTCGTCAAAAAAGATTTATGAGATAAAGCCCGCAGCAAAGCAATTGAGGAGAGACAGTGACATTGAGCCAAAGCGGATGGGTGGGGAGAAAATCTGATTAAAATGACAAAGTATGGACTACGACAGGATGAAGTTAGACTTGTATGTACAGATAAAAACAGATCAAAAGATGAACTCTAGGCTGAATTCATACCTCTCGTATGTGTCAAATTGCACAGTCTATCTAACACTATAAACTCTATAAATCTTATAATTTATTTAATCATCTGCTGCAGGAAAATATAGTTTGTATGTGTCTGTTTGGGTACTTCTGGCCCTTGGAGGCATATACCCACAAACGTTCTGCCATCTGTGACATTCCTGTCATCTGTGACATCATGCAGTTTTAATGTCACAAGGGCTGTCCAATCTTAACATATACCCACCGAAAAAAACAATGATTTTATGACTGTGCCATCTAATCCTGAAGTGGATTTTTTCCATAAATTTTGAAAAAAAAAAAAAAAAAAAAAAAAAAGCAATTTCTCACCTTTTATTTAAATGACCTATATTCTGAACTCAACCACAACTATTGGAGTAATGCGAAATAAGATTGCATCCAAAACAATCCCAAAGCAATTCTGAACACTTTAGCCCTGCATGCAACCAAACACAATAAATTGTGACGTGCAGGGACTCGGTGTATAGAAACGGCAGGTAAAAATGGTAAACTCCCGGTAAACTGCACACGAAACAAAGACAAATAGATCAACTGCAAAGAATATTCCACTTATTCTGGTCACCAGTCAAAGAAAATAAACAGATCGTGAATTCGTTTCAAACTTTTTGTTTACAAACTATATCAAAGGTAACCAACCAGAGTTCTTGTGGCCTATTCCAAAAAAAATCATATCAAGTTATGAATGAACCTGGACGTTATTCCCATAAAATATGATATCACATAAGTTTCTCTGATGTCAATTATGACATCACAAGGCTATACGACTAAAAAATAGAGCAATGATGCATGTATCATTACTGAATTTGTGAAATTCATACTTTGGGTGTAATATTTGAGTTTAGACTGTGGAATGTTTTTCCTCTTTTCTGGTGTACTCCTCTTAATATCATAGCCTATTAAGTTAATGTGAGACATCAAGTTAATTCATGCAAGCTTTTGTTTTGCTGAATGCCTACGGTCATCCTGCCTCATTGCTTTCAATGGAGGCATACTTTTCTGTATGGATCCTTTAAAAAATACATATTGAGAAATAAAAATCAAATATAGATTGATATTTAACCAATCTGTATTATTTACATTGACATGTTATAAAAACCAATTAAACATCTGCAATGTTCATTTCTTCTATAATCTGGTTTCTGTAGAAACTAAACATAATATTTGTTGTAGAATGACACCACAGTATCCATCAGAGCAGAGTTTGGAGTACATCTTGCCTAATAGACCAGTATGTGTGCCTGTTTGACAGGTAACCATTCCTCCATCTCCCACCTCATATTCAATAAATCAAATACATCTACTGGCACCCTATCCATTTAGACAGGCTCTTTATACTGGTTTCCTCTCTAATACCAGTCCAGAAAAACCGCTATTGAATAATTGAGCACGACATACTCTATTACACCGGTTCCTTTGAGATAGCTGCCCTCAAACATTACCAACAAACAAATCACTCTCCAAACTGTCAATGTCAACAAAACCAGGCGTGCAATTGCTGAAATAAATTATTCACGCAATTTACAATTATTCTCTCTGAGATAGGGGCCCAGGTAAATCTGGATGAATGCTGAAGCAAAGTGTTTTGTGTAATATTTGATCTGTCATGTCAGATAGCTCAGGTGCGAAACTGACATCTTTCCAGATCTTCTTTTGTCAGCCTATTATAAGTTTTATACCTATTATATTGTATGACAAATACCGTACACCTCCTACTCGGATGCCCTTTCTCCACATGTCAGGTACCGTACACCTCCTAATTAGGACTAACTCATCATCATAGTCATACATCATAAACCTCCAAATTAAGAAAAAAAGTGAGAAAAAAATAATAATAACAATATATATATATATGGCTCTGTTCTAGAACGTGAGACCGGTCAGAGGGACATCCACCATTTCATACACTACTGTAAAGAATGAATCGCGGTGAAATTTTTTTTTTCAATATCGAAAAACGGTTTTCAGTATCTTGTCACTAATAAATATGGCAACATTGGGATCATAATTTCAAGTGCTAAAAAGTATAATTAACTTGCTAAACTGGAAGATTGAAGTTCAATGTCAAGGAAAATTTGTGCATTTTGTGCACATCCTGTTAAAACACATCTTCTTAAAAAGCTTCAATCTTTGAAATAAAATGACTTACTGATGTCTAGATGGTATGAAATCCACACAAAGAGTCCAATGAAAGTTTTGTCCAGCCAGTTTTTGGTAATTCCAAGGCTAACCCTGCTTTTTTACAAGATTTATATCCAGTCAAAAAGTGATCAGTGAACCAAATTTTTCCCTCCATTTTGGAAGTGTCCACTTGCCTCCAAAAAGCCCATTTTACTTGTAGGCAGAGGCAAATTATGATATCCTACTTATATTTCATTTATAAGAACTGATAAAACTTGTAAAAAATACCAAAAACATTGAAATTAATAACTAATTTTTTCCATATTTTAGGAAACAATGTTCAGTCAAAAAAAAGCATAAACGTCCAGCAAGTGTACATTGGTGTTGGAGGAGGCAAGCAGAAAATTATAGGGGGGAACATTTGGTGTAGACAGTATTTTTGGTGGGAGCAGCCATATTGGTAGCAGTGGGTAGTGAAAAAAGAAAGAAGAAGGCACAAAAGAAAACTAGACAATGGTAAATAGGGTGGCCCCTTCATGGACAGTCCAAAGAGATGTCCACCAGGGAAATGTGCATATTTTGAAAGGATTGTTATGGCATTATTTCACCACAAATAGTGAACATTTGGGTTTTTTTTGTGAGGGGATGTGATCTGACTTTCATATGGTGTGGTCAATGTCACCTTGAAGGTCATTAGATTGTGAATGGATTTTTGTATACTTTTGACCAGGGTCAAAAAATCTGCACATATTTTGAGACTCCTTGTCCAAAAGTGTCCAATTTGAAATTCATTCTCCTAATCATTGGGTGACTAAAACATGCAAAAAATCTTTTAATATATCAAGTATTGTATTTGGTGTTGGAAAGGTTTTCCACTCCTACTCAAAATAGTCAGTCATTCACAATATTGAATGTCAGGAATTGAACCAATCTTATTTTGTAGACCAAAAATCATGTCAGCAGTTGATATGGTTGAACCAAATTGTTCTAGGGAAATCATCAAAGTAAATTAAAAGCACAATATTGCTGATATGAATACAAACAAGGAAATTATATTTGCCCATCTATATTATCATATATGTGCAAGCAGTTGAGGATTTGGGATATTATGTGCCCTTTTTTCACGATGCGTCAAAAAGTGTCCATGCCCCAACTTTGCTCATCTACACTAGCTTTTTGTAACTTATAGATGTGCATCATAGGACATATTCCATTAAAGTTCATGACTATAAATTGAATGGTCTAGAATGTGTAGAATAGGTTTAATGATTGTTTTTAGGCCAAAATATGTCAAAAAGTGTCCTTTGTTTGCAAAAAAAAGAACACATTTGCAATGATTGGCATTTATTATTACAATATTATACTTTAATTTTATGCTACAAGGAATATTTCAGTTAAGCACACCTTCCTGGCATGATTTTGATTGAAAGGTACCTTTATGAAATGAGATTCAATAAAAATCTACCATTTTCCCCTTAAAGTAAAAAAACATCCATAATTTGGGCCAGGAATCGAACATATTGCTTATTTTTCAAATAACATATTTCTACAAAATATCCTTATTTTTAAACATGCCCAGGGCAGTCATGTATATTTCAATGGCATAAATACTCCAATTTTTACACCCCTGAAAAAGTTGGACTTTTCTTGACATGTCAAAAAAGCACTCATCTTCATTTTTCAGTTTCTGACACCTAATCAATTTCATCCCAAGTATCATTATATGGTAAATTCTATACACTGAACCTGTCCCCACTCCCAGCCAGGAGAATTAAATCAAATATTAATTTCTAATTTTGCTGAGATCTGAATTAAATTCAGATTTGCTTTTTTTATGAAGCATCCATCTTTTGGTGTTATTTCCACTTTTTTTTTAAATCACTGGAATAAATCCATTATCCTTCCATGTAAGCATGTAAGAGACCAAGGGGCACCTATGGATAAAACAACCTATGAAATTCGTGCACGTTCCCAAATTCGAAAAATCATGCAAGTTTGGGTCTCACGTTCTAGAACAGAGCCATATATATATATATATATCACATGTATATGTGTGTGTATATATATATATATATATATATATATATATATATATATATATATATATATATATATATATATATATATATATATATATATATATATATATATATATATATATATATACACACACATATACATGTGATATGAAAGCAGAACTTTGGCAAATATGTGACCATAAAGATAAGAACATGAGTTTTAGTTAAATTGTAGATACAAGTCCCATCTGGAGTGATCAGGTAAAATGCTTTATATCATTACACAGGCTTGTATCTCTGCCAGTAGCTGTTCAAGGCAATTCCATCCTCCCTCTGATTCTCTACCAGTTGCCATTGAAGGTAGTTTACCCCCTCCCTCAGTTGAAAATCCATAAGAGTTTATTTTAAGCTCTTGTCTTTGAAGTTGTCTCCTGGCGGCGGGGAATATATTATCAGTTAAGGCCAAAAATCTATTTGGTCACGCATCAACGTGATAAAATAAGGTCATAAACAACTATCATAGAACCATACTGTGCAATACATGAGGTATGCATGACCAAATAGTGCCACACAAAAACTATGCATGACCATATCATGTCATGCAAATGCCATCCATGACCTTATTTTATCATGTTTATACATGACCAAATATAGGTCTGGTTACAACTGATTACATATAAGAGTGTTCCTGGACATAATGTTTCAACCAGGATCCAACTGTACTGATTATATAGATATATTTGATATCTCAAACATACCAAAGTACAAAATCATTCCAAAACTCTCTCCACTTTCCAAATCGCTTAATATTCATGTCAAACAAGAAAAAACATTCTCAAACTTTTCTTGTACCAATTAGCAAGTAGTCTGAAATATGATAGTTTGGGGTAAAAGAAACGTTCCATGAAAACTTCAATGAAGATCGACATGACTTATCTGTAAATATTCAAAACTTAATTTTATTAAGCTGGAATACGTTTACAATCAGCTTGTGACAGATGAGTTTCTATAGTTCTACCTGTCTCTCTGAATCATACCAGGACATGGAACATGCAGTTATGAAAAGG
This sequence comes from Amphiduros pacificus, assembly GCA_949316495.1. NCBI lineage: Eukaryota > Metazoa > Annelida > Polychaeta > Phyllodocida > Hesionidae > Amphiduros > Amphiduros pacificus. The sequence goes on along the minus strand of OX439011.1, from coordinate 15,254,935 downwards.
CATATTGGCTTGTGCACAATCAATACTTCCCTTGTATAGTCTGCTTGTTTTGTCAAGTTGCGTGCAAACAGATTGGTTTTGTGGGAATGATGAGCTTGGCTTAATTTATTCTACCTGTTCCATAAGCACCATATAACATACTTAAGCCATATGCTATGGATATAAACGGATCTGAGTAATAAAGCAAACCGTCTCCTTGGGTATCGTCTTTGTTCTGACTAATAAGACTCTAAAGGATTAACAAATTGCAAATTGTTGATATGTGAACATCATTGGAAGCAATTATTACAACATTCAAGTTGTACAATTAAAACTTTCATAATTTTGTCTGACAAAAAATAAAGTTGTTTTATTGAAGAAGTTGCTATGCTGAATGTTAATGGTGTTACTATGCTGCGTTAACATGATGATGTACTTAAATATCTGGTGTAAATCTGCAATCACATGCTGATAATGAACACAGACTAACAAACATGATAGCTTAGCTGTAAATCTGACATATATGTCTGTGAAGGAGAAATTCTCAATTTAACTAATAAGAGATAATCTTACCAGGTTATAGATTCCCAGCAAACACGCCTCAATGCCCCCACATTTCTGAAAATAGAAAAGATACATGTTTATTAAAGTCAGGTAAATACTCTTATCAGACCCACTTGTGTGGGATAATATTTACGTGGAGATGTTCAATTTTTCTGGCATTAAAGAGATATAAACAGTCAGAAAGAAATCAGATAAGTTCAAATTATATGAGATCTGTATATATGCAATGGTATAATATTAAATTATATGATTTGATGAGATATTGTGAGATATGAGATAAGATAACAGAATATGAGATGATATGATCTGATAAGATAAAACCAGATGAGATATCATACCATGTAATATGAGATAATATGAGATCAGCTATGAGATAAGATAACAGAATATGAGATGATATGATCTGATAAGATAAAACCAGATGAGATATCATACCATGTAATATGAGATAATATGAGATCAGCTATGAGATAAGATAACAGAATATGAGATGATATGATCTGATAAGATAAAACCAGATGAGATATCATACCATGTAATATGAGATAATATGAGATCAGCTATGAGATAAGATAACAGAATATGAGATGATATGATCTGATAAGATAAAACCAGATGAGATATCATACCATGTAATATGAGATAATATGAGATCAGCTATGAGATAAGATAACAGAATATGATCTGATATGATAAGATAAAACCAGATGAGATATCATACCATGTAATATGAGATAATATGAGATCAGCTATGAGATAAGATAACAGAATATGAGATGATCTGATAAGATAAGACCAGATGAGATATCATACCATGTAATATGAGATAATATGAGATCAGCTATGAGATAAGATAACAGAATATGAGATGATCTGATAAGATAAGACCAGATGAGATATCATACCATGTAATATGAGATAATATGAGATCAGCTATGAGATAAGATAACAGAATATGAGATGATCTGATAAGATAAGACCAGATGAGATATCATACCATGTAATATGAGATCAGCTATGAGATAAGATAACAGAATATGAGATTATATGATCTGATAAGATAAAACCAGATGAGATATCATACCATGTAATATGAGATAATATGAGATCAGCTATGAGATAAGATAACAGAATATGAGATGATCTGATAAGATAAAACCAGATGAGATATCATACCATGTAATATGAGATAATATGAGATCAGCTATGAGATAAGATAACAGAATATGAGATGATCTGATAAAATAAAACCAGATGAGATATCATACCATGTAATATGAGATAATATGAGATCAGCTATGAGATAAGATAACAGAATATGAGATTATATGATGTGATAAGATAAGACCAGATGAGATATCATACCATGTAATATAAGATAATATGAGATCAGCTATGAGATAAGATAACAGAATATGAGATTATATGATCTGATAAGATAAAACCAGATGAGATATCATACCATGTAATATGAGATAATATGAGATCAGCTATGAGATAAGATAACAGAATATGAGATGATCTGATAAGATAAAACCAGATGAGATATCATACCATGTAATATGAGATAATATGAGATCAGCTATGAGATAAGATAACAGAATATGAGATGATCTGATCTGATAAGATAAAACCAGATGAGATATCATACCATGTAATATGAGATAATATGAGATCAGCTATGAGATAAGATAACAGAATATGAGATGATCTGATAAGATAAGACCCGATGAGATATTATACCATGTAATATGAGATAACATAAAAGGAGATATGCGATAAGATAACAGAGTATGAGATAAGATAGCGATAAGACTACACACTATTATTATAAGCTCCACAGTCCATCAGTCTCAATTAATATCATAACAGTCTACTACCAAACATGACCATCTCCATGAGCACAGGTGGTAGAGCATCGGATCTGTGCCTTTGTTGGTTATATAAGTGAAGGACGGGAGGTGGTGGGTTTGATTCCCACAGCCAGCAGTGTTACTTTCACACTGGTTATATAAGTGGAGGACGGGAGGTGGTGGGTTCGACTCCCACTGCCGGCAGTGTTACTTTCACACTGGTTATATAAGTGGAGGATGGGAGGTGGTGGGTTCGACTCCCACTGCTGGCAGTGTTACTTTCACACTGGTTATATAAGTGGAGGACGGGAGGTGGTGGGTTCGACTCCCACTGCTGGCAGTATTACTTTCACACTGGTTATATAAGTGGAGGACGGGAGGTGGTAGGTTCGACTCCCACTGCTGGCAGTATTACTTTCACACTGGTTATATAAGTGGAGGACGGGAGGTGGTAGGTTCGACTCCCACTGCTGGCAGTATTACTTTCACACTGGTTATATAAGTGGAGGACGGGAGGTGGTGGGTTCGACTCCCACTGCCGGCAGTATTACTTTCACACTGGTTATATAAGTGGAGGACGGGAGGTGGTGGGTTCGACCCCCACTGCTGGCAGTATTACTTTCACACTGGTTATATAAGTGGAGGACGGGAGGTGGTGGGTTCGACTCCCACTGCTGGCAGTATTACTTTCACACTGGTTATATAAGTGGAGGACGGGAGGTGGTAGGTTCGACTCCCACTGCTGGCAGTATTACTTTCACACTGGTTATATAAGTGGAGGACGGGAGGTGGTAGGTTCGACTCCCACTGCTGGCAGTATTACTTTCACACTGGTTATATAAGTGGAGGACGGGAGGTGGTAGGTTCGACTCCCACTGCCGGCAGTATTACTTTCACACTGGTTATATAAGTGGAGGACGGGAGGTGGTGGGTTCGACTCCCACTGCCGGCAGTATTACTTTCACACTGGTTATATAAGTGGAGGACGGGAGGTGGTGGGTTCGACTCCCACTGCCGGCAGTATTACTTTCACACTGGTTATATAAGTGGAGGACGGGAGGTGGTGGGTTCGACTCCCACTGCCGGCAGTATTACTTTCACACTGGTTATATAATTGGAGGACGGGAGGTGGTAGGTTCGACTCCCACTGCCGGCAGTGTTACTTTCACACTGGTTATATAAGTGGAGGACGGGAGGTGGTGGGTTCGACTCCCACTGCCGGCAGTGTTACTTTCACACTGGTTATATAAGTGGAGGACGGGAGGTGGCTCGAAAGTTGACCTGATATGGCCATAGTTGCTGAAATGGTTGCAAAAACACCATCTCATTTCACAATTGCCAAATATGAACAACCTACTCTTTATGGTTTCTGAGATATAGTCTGTACCTGCAGACAACAGTATCCCCAATCCAAAGGAATGGATGTGGAGTAAAAATGAGATAGCCTCAGATAAAATAATGTGAGATAGCCTCAGATAAAATAATGTGAGATAGCCCCAGATAAAATAATGTGAGATAGCCTCAGATAAAATAATGAGAGATAGCCTCAGATAAAATAATGTGAGATAGCCTCAGATAAAATAATGTGAGATGTGAAATAGCCTCAGATAAAATAATGTGAGATGTGAAATAGCCTCAGATAAAATAATGTGAGATAGCCTCAGATTAAATAATGTGAGATAGCCTCAGATAAAATAATGTGAGATAGCCTCAGATCAAATAATGTGAGATAGCCTCAGATTTTCTCTTTGCTGATGGATTAAGCAGATATTCTGTCCCTTCCCATCTCACCTCCTTCAAACCTTAACTTTCCCATCATGCCTCACCTCACAGAGCAAATCTACATTTATTACCATCCATCCGACAACTTTGGTATGAAAAATAACATGCGAGGCAAAACTGATGGTGAACAAATAGTGTCACATCCCACGATGAAAGGAAGTTCCTTGCATTTAGTGAGTAATGTTTTTAAATGTATCAACTGAAAAATGGTTCATGTTGGCTTTCTTCACAAGACAGTTTGTGACCTTTGACACTAAGGTCGCCATGGAAACCCAATTAATCTGGGTCGAGCAGGTGAGAACTTGACGTCCATGTCCTGCAGGTTTTCCTGGAGATTATTTAGTGATGATCCTCTTTGGTATATCAAGGAGGGTTCAGGAGAAAATTCTCACATCTTTTGAAGACAGTTAAAATCATTTCAAATAAAGTCAAATAAGGTCATATCTCGCATCTAATACAGGCCAGGAAGGTCATATCTAGCCTCTAATACAGGCCAGGAAGGTCATATCTAGCCTCTAATACAGGCCAGGAAGGTCAAATCTAGCATCTAATACAGGCAAAGAAGGTCATATCTCGCATCTAATACAGGCCAGGAAGGTCATATCTCGCATCTAATACAGGCAAAGAAGGTCATATCTAGCCTCTAATACAGGCCAGGAAGGTCATATCTCGCATCTAATACAGGCCAGGAAGGTCATATCTCGCATCTAATACAGGCCAGGAAGGTCATATCTCGCATCTAATACAGGCAAAGAAGGTCATATCTCGCATCTAATACAGGCAAAGAAGGTCATATCTAGCCTCTAATACAGGCCAGGAAGGTCATATCTCGCATCTAATACAGGCCAGGAAGGTCATATCTCGCATCTAATACAGGTCAGGAAGGTCATATCTCGCATCTAATACAGGCCAGGAAGGTCATATCTCGCATCTAATACAGGCAAAGAAGGTCATATCTAGCCTCTAATACAGGCCAGGAAGGTCATATCTCGCATCTAATACAGGCCAGGAAGGTCATATCTCGCATCTAATACAGGCCAGGAAGGTCATATCTCGCATCTAATACAGGCAAAGAAGGTCATATCTCGCATCTAATACAGGCAAAGAAGGTCATATCTAGCCTCTAATACAGGCCAGGAAGGTCATATCTCGCATCTAATACAGGCCAGGAAGGTCATATCTCGCATCTAATACAGGTCAGGAAGGTCATATCTCGCATCTAATACAGGCAAAGAAGGTCATATCTCGCATCTAATACAGGCCAGGAAGGTCAGATCTAGCATCTGATACAGGCCAGGAAGGTCATATCTAGCATCTAATACAGGCAAAGAAGGTCATATCTCGCATCTAATACAGGCAAAGAAGGTCATATCTAGCCTCTAATACAGGCAATGAAGGTCATATCTAGCATCTAATACAGGCAAAGAAGGTCATATCTCGCATCTAATACAGGCCAGGAAGGTCATATATAGCCTCTAATACAGGCCAGGAAGGTCATATATAGCCTCTAATACAGGCCAGGAAGGTCATATCTAGCCTTTAATACAGGCAAAGAAGGTCATATCTCGCATCTAATACAGGCCAGGAAGGTCATATCTAGCCTCTAATACAGGCCAGGTCATATATATTGCTTATATAGGATAAACCTTGAAGGTCATATATATTACAAGGTCTTAAAGGTCTTAAATGTCATATGTGATATTTTCAAAGCACCTCTGATCATTGTTGGGTTTATGGAGACAATATTTCTGCCTACACCCAATCCTTCAATGTGACAAAAATATGTAATGTCTATAACCAATTCTTGATAGGTAATTGGCAGTATTTTGAAGATATGCATTGTTTGTACCAAATCCTTGGTAGATTTATGAAGATATATATGGTTTATACTAAATAATTGAAAGGTTTATGAAGATATTCACTACTGATTAAACGATGTAACAGTATTAATATGTTTTCATTAAAAGCACAACTTTTTTTCCACCTTCTACATTCATCACTTTCTACTCAACTTTCTGCTAATCATTTGACAAAGCACTTAAACCTGAAATGATTTTTTTCAAGTACTTTAATATTCTATCGCCCTCTCTTTCCAATGCTGAGTAATGATCTAGACACAATTTCTAGTTCATACAAACCCAATTTTACTTCCTGATGGTAAAACCTGATCGAATCACAAGAAAATCAAATTTGACCAAATTTCATGGTTGCTTATTTGAGCCTTTGTATCAATCCACTTCATCAGAAATTAAATATTGATTCTCAGTTCAATGCTCAGTGAAATAAAAAAGAAAAAAAAATTAAATTCATTAATGGATTTTGCTGAGTACATTGAATATTATTGTGCAAAGACAAGATATACTGGCTGTGGCCTCTATACATTTTTTTATTATTTATCTCTGGAATATGGTGAAGTACACGCAGGTAGAAGGTTGGGAGACACAGTGGCGCCACCTAGTAGGGTCATCCTTTCCTGTCTATTATATATCGTCCCTAGTGATGTGCTTCCATTACGTAATCCACAGCCCGTCTTTAATAAGACATAGTCTGACTGTCTTATGTTATATCCTTTAAGATCTCCATTTATATAACAGGCCACCATATTTCCTTCTATATATAATATACTACCTTCCTGGCTTCTATATACAACATACAACCTTCCTGGCTTCTATATACAACATACAACCTTCCTGGCTTCTATATACAACATACAACCTTCCTGGCTTCTATATACAACATACCACCTTCCTGGCTTCTATATACAACAAACAACCTTCCTGGCTTCTATATACAACATACAACCTTCCTGGCTTCTATATACAACATACAACCTTCCTGGCTTCTATATACAACATACAACCTTCCTGGCTTCTATATACAACATACAACCTTCCTGGCTTCTATATACAACATACAACCTTCCTGGCTTCTATATACAACATACAACCTTCCTGGCTTCTATATACAACATACAACTTTCTTGGCTTCTATATACAACATACAACCTTCCTGGCTTCTATATACAACATACAACCTTCCTGGCTTCTATATACAACATACAACCTTCCTGGCTTCTATATACAACATACAACCTTCCTGGCTTCTATATACAACATACAACCTTCCTGGCTTCTATATACAACATACAACCTTCCTGGCTTCTATATACAACATACAACCTTCCTGGCTTCTATATACAACATACAACTTTCCTGGCTTCTATATACAACATACAACCTTCCTGGCTTCTATATACAACATACAACCTTCCTGGCTTCTATATACAACATACAACCTTCCTGGCTTCTATATACAACATACAACCTTCCTGGCTTCTATATACAACATACAACCTTCCTGGCTTCTATATACAACATACAACCTTCCTGGCTTCTATATACAACATACAACCTTCCTGGCTTCTATATACAACATACAACCTTCCTGGCTTCTATATACAACATACAACCTTCCTGACCTCTCTATACAATATACCACCATCCTGACTTGGAAAAATGCAAAATTTCCATCAGATTAAAAGTTTTAGAGTACAGATCATACTCCACTCTATTGCTGCATGCTGCTGTTGGTAGTGAAATAAACAAGTCATAAAGTTCATGTAAAGTGCAGTTTAAGTTAGATAAAATGACTTGCTGATAAAATGGTCGAGCTAACGACCATATGATTCGCGCAACCATAGGATTGGCTGATAATTATGAAATTGTCTTGTGTTCATAAAACAAATGGAAGAATGGAGTTTTTGACATAGAACAGTTTATATGAATGGTAAATCTAATTTGTTATGAAAATTGCACCCATTGACCCTGATTGCGTAACAATGTGCACATGCATGAGGACCAGCTTCTCATAAAAACATAAACATAGGCGCTACTCTGTCAATTCTTGACCGATATTCTTCATTGACAACTCAAAATTGAGCTATTGAGCCCCTCTCTTCAATTACGTAAGATGATTGATATATTAATTTTCATAGAAGAGAGATCAGTGCACAAAGGCTATGAATGTGTGCACAAAGACTTGACCTTGACTTGTAAATCTTGTAAGAATTTTACATACGATAATCGCTTTGTCGGATAAAGTAATGTTTTACTGATGGATATACCCCACTACAGCACACATATAGACAACTGTTCATGTTATGTCAGATTATTTATTTATTGACTAAGACCAAAATGCGCAAAATAGGTGGTCGTTAGCCCTATTTGACTTTACAGTTTGACAGACAATTCTGAAAATATAAGCAAATCTAAGATTCAGGCTAAGCAGCACTGAGCAAATTCCCTGTAATAAATGCACACCAATTGTTACACCTTTATTCCTAATACATTGATTAAAGCCATCCAAGCATACAAAATGGTCAAATTGAAAATCATACAAAATGGTCAAATTGAAAATCATACAAAATGGTCAAATTGAAAATCATACAATATGGTCAAGTTGAAAATCATACAAAATGGTCAAGTTGAAAATCATACAAAATGGGCAAGTTGAAAATCATACAAAATGGGCAAGCTGATCATCACACAAGAAAGATCAAGTCAAATATCATACAAAATGGTCAAGTAAATTATCATTAAAAGTGGTCAATCAATATACGATAAACCATGCTAGCAAAGACCCCAGAACTGTCTGAAGAATACCTCGTTCCTAGTGGGAATATGGGCTGGCTAGAGCTGTCTGAAGAATACCTCGTTCCTAGTGGGAATATGGGCTGGCTAGAGCTGTCTGAAGAATATCTCGTTCCTTTCAGGTATGACCTTTCAGGTATGACCTTTCAGGTATGACCTTTCAGGTATGACCTTTCAGGTGTGCACCAGACAGGACATAAAGGTTTATACCGTAAGTCTTTTCTGGTACAGGATGTCAAATGTTTTTTGGTTTTTGTATTGCCTTGTAAATGGACTCCTGTGACCCTGGCAAGTTAAGATTGTCAGCCGGGCCACGCGGTTGATGGCATCGTAAACATCAGATACATCCTCTGTGCTCCTCCCGGGATCAAAGACCACACCCAAGTCATCACATGGACACTCAGGTAGCAGGCATGTCACCCACACAAACAAAGGGGGGTTGATGAGAGTTGAGGGTGTGGCAGGCATGTAGCCTGAGAGGTAAAAGGGGGTTGGTGACAAGAATAGAGGTTGTTGCAGGCTCTTAGGTTCAGAGAAAAAAGGGGGTTGACAACAAATTTAGAGGGTATGTCAGGCACGTAGCCTAAATAGTATAAAAGAGGGTATGGTAGGCCTGTTAGCCTCAGAGTTCTGTATACAAGCCCTGTGTAAACTAGATTACGTAAAGATTGCCTGAATATAACCCTGGATAGGAGCCCTGTCTAGACTAGATTATGTGAAGATTGCCTGAATATAACCCTGGATAGGAGCCCTGTCTAGACTAGATTATGTGAAAAGATTGCCTGAATATAACCCTGGATAGGAGCCCTGTCTAGACTAGATTACGTGAAGATTGCCTGAATATAACCCTGGATAGGAGCCCTGTCTAGACTAGATTATGTGAAGATTGCCTGAGTATAACCCTGGATAGGAGCCCTGTCTAGACTAGATTATGTGAAGATTGCCTGAATATAACCCTGGATAGGAGCCCTGTCTAGACTAGATTATGTGAAGATTGCCTGAATATAACCCTGGATAGGAGCCCTGTCTAGACTAGATTATGTGAAGATTGCCTGAATATAACCCTGGATAGGAGCCCTGTCTAGACTAGATTATGTGAAGATTGCCTGAATATAACCCTGGATAGGAGCCCTGTCTAGACTAGATTATGTGAAGATTGCCTGAATATAACCCTGGATAGGAGCCCTGTCTAGACTAGATTATGTGGAGATTGCCTGAATATAACCCTGGATAGGAGCCCTGTCAAGACTAGATTATGTGAAGAGGGTATGGTAGGCCTGTTAGCCTCAGAGAGGTCTGTATACAAGCCCTGTCTAAACTAGATTACGTAAAGATTGCCTGAATATAACCTTGGATAGGAGCCCTGTCTAGACTAGATTATGTGAAGATTGCCTGAATATAACCCTGGATAGGAGCCCTGTCTAGACTAGATTATGTGAAGATTGCCTGAATATAACCTTGGATAGGAGCCCTGTCTAGACTAGATTATGTGAAGATTGCCTGAATATAACCCTGGATAGGAGCCCTGTCTAGACTAGATTATGTGAAGATTGCCTGAGTTATAACCCTGGATAGGAGACCTGTCTAGACTAGATTATGTGAAGATTACCTGAGTTATAACCCTGGATAAGAGCCCTGTCTAGACTAGATTATGTGAAGATTGCCTGAGTTATAACCCTGGATAGGAGCCCTGTCTAGACTAGATTATGTGAAGATTGCCTGAATATAACCCTGGATAGGAGCCCTGTCTAGACTAGATTACGTAAAGATTGCCTGAATATAACCCTGGATAGGAGCCCTGTCTAGACTAGATTATGTGAAGATTGCCTGAATATAACCCTGGATAGGAGCCCTGTCTAGACTAGATTATGTGAAGATTGCCTGAATATAACCTTGGATAGGAGCCCTGTCTAGACTAGATTATGTGAAGATTGCCTGAATATAACCCTGGATAGGAGCCCTGTCTAGACTAGATTATGTGAAGATTGCCTGAGTTATAACCCTGGATAGGAGACCTGTCTAGACTAGATTATGTGAAGATTACCTGAGTTATAACCCTGGATAAGAGCCCTGTCTAGACTAGATTATGTGAAGATTGCCTGAGTTATAACCCTGGATAGGAGACCTGTCTAGACTAGATTATGTGAAGATTACCTGAATATAACCCTGGAAGGAGCCCTGTCTAGACTAGATTATGTGAAGATTGCCTGAATATAACCCTGGATAGGAGCCCTGTCTAGACTAGATTATGTGAAGATTGCCTGAATATAACCCTGGATAGGAGCCCTGTCTAGACTAGATTATGTGAAGATTGCCTGAATATAACCCTGGATAGGAGCCCTGTCTAGACTAGATTATGTGGAGATTGCCTGAATATAACCCTGGATAGGAGCCCTGTCAAGACTAGATTATGTGAAGAGGGTATGGTAGGCCTGTTAGCCTCAGAGAGGTCTGTATACAAGCCCTGTGTAAACTATATTACGTAAAGATTGCCTGAATATAACCTTGGATAGGAGCCCTGTCTAGACTAGATTATGTGAAGATTGCCTGAATATAACCCTGGATAGGAGCCCTGTCTAGACTAGATTATGTGAAGATTGCCTGAGTTATAACCCTGGATAGGAGACCTGTCTAGACTAGATTATGTGAAGATTACCTGAGTTATAACCCTGGATAAGAGCCCTGTCTAGACTAGATTATGTGAAGATTGCCTGAGTTATAACCCTGGATAGGAGCCCTGTCTAGACTAGATTATGTGAAGATTGCCTGAATATAACCCTGGATAGGAGCCCTGTCTAGACTAGATTACGTAAAGATTGCCTGAATATAACCCTGGATAGGAGCCCTGTCTAGACTAGATTATGTGAAGATTGCCTGAATATAACCCTGGATAGGAGCCCTGTCTAGACTAGATTATGTGAAGATTGCCTGAATATAACCTTGGATAGGAGCCCTGTCTAGACTAGATTATGTGAAGATTGCCTGAATATAACCCTGGATAGGAGCCCTGTCTAGACTAGATTATGTGAAGATTGCCTGAGTTATAACCCTGGATAGGAGACCTGTCTAGACTAGATTATGTGAAGATTACCTGAGTTATAACCCTGGATAAGAGCCCTGTCTAGACTATATTATGTGAAGATTGCCTGAGTTATAACCCTGGATAGGAGACCTGTCTAGACTAGATTATGTGAAGATTGCCTGAATATAACCCTGGATAGGAGCCCTGTCTAGACTAGATTACATGAAGATTGCCTGAGTTATAACCCTGGATAGGAGCCCTGTCTAGACTAGATTATGTGAAGATTGCCTGAATATAACCCTAGATAGGAGCCCTGTCTAGACTAGATTATGTGAAGATTGCCTGAATATTATACCTCAGTGATGCGCGTATTTATGCGATTTCGAATGAATACGCGCATGTCAATTATTTGTAAAGTATTGATTAGCCATCTTTAGACTGGTTCCCCATCGAGTGTCAAGAACATCGTGTATATACACAGATGGCGGCAACCAGTCTATGGCTGTACGCGCCATTTTCGGGTCACGTGACGGGGTCAAATGAGGTGCGCTTTGTTTACAAATGTTTGTAACGATAAATATCTTGTTTCATGTTTCATTTTTTAAAAAAAACAGTAGTTGTCTGAGGTATAAAAACAAAACATACACTCGTCGGTCAGCTGTGACCGCGGATTCAGTGAGTTGGTGATGGCGGACGGATACCCTGAGCCGAAGGCTCAGGGTATCCGTCCGCAATCACCAACTCACTGAATCCGCTCACCCAGCTTCCAGACTCGGTATGTTTTGTTATATAACCCTGGATAGGAGCCCTGTCTAGACTAGATTATGTGAAGATTGCCTGAATATAACCCTGGATAGGAGCCCTGTCTAGACTAGATTATGTGAAGATTGCCTGAATATAACCCTGGATAGGAGCCCTGTCTAGACTAGATTATGTGAAGATTGCCTGAATATAACCCTGGATAGGAGCCCTGTCAAGACTAGATTATGTGAAGAGGGTATGGTAGGCCTGTTAGCCTCAGAGAGGTCTGTATACAAGCCCTGTGTAAACTAGATTACGTAAAGATTGCCTGAATATAACCTTGGATAGGAGCCCTGTCTAGACTAGATTATGTGAAGATTGCCTGAATATAACCCTGGATAGGAGCCCTGTCTAGACTAGATTATGTGAAGATTGCCTGAGTTATAACCCTGGATAGGAGACCTGTCTAGACTAGATTATGTGAAGATTACCTGAGTTATAACCCTGGATAAGAGCCCTGTCTAGACTAGATTATGTGAAGATTGCCTGAGTTATAACCCTGGATAGGAGACCTGTCTAGACTAGATTATGTGAAGATTATCTGAATATAACCCTGGATAGGAGCCCTGTCTAGACTAGATTACATGAAGATTGCCTGAGTTATAACCCTGATAGGAGCCCTGTCTAGACTAGATTATGTGAAGATTGCCTGAATATAACCCTGGATAGGAGCCCTGTCTAGACTAGATTATGTGAAGATTGCCTGAGTTATAACCCTGGATAGGAGCCCTGTCTAGACTAGATTATGTGAAGATTGCCTGAGTTATAACTCTGGATAGGAGACCTGTCTAGACTAGATTATGTGAAGATTACCTGAGTTATAATCCTGGATAAGAGCCCTGTCTAGACTAGATTATGTGAAGATTGCCTGAGTTATAACCCTGGATAGGAGACCTGTCTAGACTAGATTATGTGAAGATTACCTGAATATAACCCTGGATAGGAGCCCTGTCTAGACTAGATTACATGAAGATTGCCTGAGTTATAACCCTGATAGGAGCCCTGTCTAGACTAGATTACATGAAGATTGCCTGAATATAACCCTGGATAGGAGCCCTGTCTAGACTAGATTATGTGAAGATTGTCTGAGTTATAACCCTGGATAGGAGCCCTGTCTAGACTAGATTATGTGAAGATTGCCTGAGTTATAACCCTGGATAGGAGCCCTGTCTAGACTAGATTATGTGAAGATTGCCTGAGTTATAACCCTGGATAGGAGACCTGTCTAGACTAGATTATGTGAAGATTACCTGAGTTATAACCCTGGATAGGAGTCCTGTCTAGACTAGATTATGTGAAGATTGTCTGAGTTATAACCCTGGATAGGAGCCCTGTCTAGACTAGATTACATGAAGATTGCCTGAGTTATAACCTTGGATAGGAGCCCTGTCTAGACTAGATTACGTAAAGATTGCCTGAATATAACCCTGGATAGGAGCCCTGTGTAGACTAGATTACATGAAGATTGCCTGAGTTATAACCCTGGATAGGAGACCTGTCTAGACTAGATTATGTGAAGATTACCTGAGTTATAACCCTGGATAGGAGTCCTGTCTAGACTAGATTATGTGAAGATTGTCTGAGTTATAACCCTGGATAGGAGCCCTGTCTAGACTAGATTACATGAAGATTGCCTGAGTTATAACCCTGGATAGGAGACCTGTCTAGACTAGATTATGTGAAGATTACCTGAGTTATAACCCTGGATAGGAGTCCTGTCTAGACTAGATTATGTGAAGATTGCCTGAGTTATAACCCTGGACAGGAGCCCTGTGTAGACTAGATTACATGAAGATTGCCTGAGTTATAACCCTGGATAGGAGACCTGTCTAGACTAGATTATGTGAAGATTACCTGAGTTATAACCCTGGATAGGAGTCCTGTCTAGACTAGATTATGTGAAGATTGTCTGAGTTATAACCCTGGATAGGAGCCCTGTCTAGACTAGATTACATGAAGATTGCCTGAGTTATAACCCTGGATAGGAGACCTGTCTAGACTAGATTATGTGAAGATTACCTGAGTTATAACCCTGGATAGGAGTCCTGTCTAGACTAGATTATGTGAAGATTGCCTGAGTTATAACCCTGGACAGGAGCCCTGTCTAGACTAGATTATGTGAAGATTGCCTGAGTTATAACCCTGGATAGGAGTCCTGTGTAGACTAGATTACATGAAGATTGCCTGAGTTATAACCCTGGACAGGAGCCCTGTCTAGACTAGATTACATGAAGATTGCCTGAGTTATAACCCTGGATAGGAGACCTGTCTAGAATAGATTACATGAAGATTGCCTGAGTTATAACCCTGGACAGGAGACCTGTCTAGACTAGATTATGTGAAGATTGCCTGAGTTATAACCCTGGATAGGAGACCTGTCTAGAATAGATTACATGAAGATTGCCTGAGTTATAACCCTGGATAGGAGACCTGTCTAGACTAGATTACATGAAGATTGCCTGAGTTATAACCCTGGATAGGAGTCCTGTCTAGACTAGATTATGTGAAGATTGCCTGAGTTATAACCCTGGATAGGAGACCTGTCTAGAATAGATTACATGAAGATTGCCTGAGTTATAACCCTGGATAGGAGACCTGTCTAGACTAGATTACATGAAGATTGCCTGAGTTATAACCCTGGATAGGAGTCCTGTCTAGACTAGATTATGTGAAGATTGTCTGAGTTATAACCCTGGATAGGAGCCCTATCTAGAATAGATTACATGAAGATTGCCTGAGTTATAACCCTGGATAGGAGACCTGTCTAGAATAGATTACATGAAGATTGCCTGAGTTATAACCCTGGACAGGAGCCCTGTGTAGACTAGATTATGTGAAGATTGCCTGAGTTATAACCCTGGATAGGAGACCTGTCTAGACTAGATTATGTGAAGATTACCTGAGTTATAACCCTGGATAGGAGTCCTGTCTAGACTAGATTATGTGAAGATTGTCTGAGTTATAACCCTGGATAGGAGCCCTGTCTAGACTAGATTACATGAAGATTGCCTGAGTTATAACCCTGGATAGGAGACCTGTCTAGACTAGATTATGTGAAGATTACCTGAGTTATAACCCTGGATAGGAGTCCTGTCTAGACTAGATTATGTGAAGATTACCTGAGTTATAACCCTGGACAGGAGCCCTGTGTAGACTAGATTACATGAAGATTGCCTGAGTTATAACCCTGGACAGGAGCCCTGTCTAGACTAGATTACATGAAGATTACCTGAATATAACCCTGGATAGGAGCCCTGTCTAGAATAGATTACATGAAGATTGCCTGAGTTATAACCCTGGACAGGAGCCCTGTCTAGACTAGATTATGTGAAGATTACCTGAGTTATAACCCTGGATAGGAGTCCTGTCTAGACTAGATTATGTGAAGATTGTCTGAGTTATAACCCTGGATAGGAGCCCTGTCTAGACTAGATTACATGAAGATTGCCTGAGTTATAACCCTGGATAGGAGACCTGTCTAGACTAGATTATGTGAAGATTACCTGAGTTATAACCCTGGATAGGAGCCCTGTGTAGACTAGATTATGTGAAGATTGCCTGAGTTATAACCCTGGATAGGAGACCTGTCTAGACTAGATTACATGAAGATTGCCTGAGTTATAACCTTGGATATTGCTATGGATATTGCTACGGATATTGCCTTGTTATAACCAGCAATGAGCTCATCCTGTGTACAATTGGCGGTGACTGTCCTTTGAAGCTGTTATTTGAACAGAGCCGAACCTGCACGGGTCAAATGCATGATAAGCCTGTGGTATTACGGCAGGAGATCACGCACAGAGGGGGGGGGCCTTGGTGCCACTGACCTCTTACTGGCGGTTACCGCGGAGACATAAACACACGCTTTGAGATGAAGGAGATACCAAACATGGACCGGCCAACTTAAATGTAAGTTGATGACAAAGGAATTTATCAACTTGAATTGTGGAATAATAAAGCTCCTTCATCTGACTGATCTGTAGGATACAATAACTCTCATATGACAGGAAATTACTGCTTAAATGGGCTTCCTATTTCATCACAGGATATGACTAAACATGCAGAATTCTGAAGTTGTTGTCAAATAATATCATTGACATCAGTGACAACTGTACTGAATAAAGCACATCATTAAATTTATTAACAATTTATTAACAGTTTAATATAAAAGTAACAAAGGTAGCATGTTATGTATGCCTTTATAGTCAAACTATATAGTCACGTTATATAGTCACAGTGGTATGTGGTCCATTTGGTCATGCATGCCACGGCTATTTGGTCGCTCTCAGCTAGCGTCAGTATCTATTTGGTCATGCATGCCACGGCTATTTGGTCGCTCTCAGCTAGCGTCAGTATCTATTTGGTCATGCATGCCACGGCTATTTGGTCGCTCTCAGCTAGCGTCAGTATCTATTTGGTCATGCATGCCACGGCTATTTGGTCGCTCTCAGCTAGCGTCAGTATCTATTTGGTCATGCATGCCACGGCTATTTGGTCGCTCTCAGCTAGCGTCAGTATCTATTTGGTCATGCATGCCACGGCTATTTGGTCGCTCTCAGCTAG
The DNA here is from genome assembly GCA_949316495.1 of Amphiduros pacificus. Taxonomy (NCBI): domain Eukaryota; kingdom Metazoa; phylum Annelida; class Polychaeta; order Phyllodocida; family Hesionidae; genus Amphiduros; species Amphiduros pacificus. Next base: position 15,237,722 of record OX439011.1, on the reverse strand, counting down.
CGTCAGTATCTATTTGGTCATGCATGCCACGGCTATTTGGTCGCTCTCAGCTAGCGTCAGTATCTATTTGGTCATGCATGCCACGGCTATTTGGTCGCTCTCAGCTAGTGTCACTATCCATTTGATCATGCATCTATTTGGTCATTCTCAACGAGTGTCAGTATTTATTTAGTCATGCATACCATGGCTATGGCTAATTTCCTAAAGTTCTTGAAATATTTATGTTTTTTTTTTTAATGTATTTTATTTTTGATAATAACTCAGTTCTGTCACGTTTTTGTGCCATTTTTGATGTAGTCAAATATGGATGAAACATTATTTCATTACATGGTTAACTAAAAGATTTGAAATGTATTATTTTTTTAGATCTAATAAAAAATTCATTGAGGTGAATTTAATCAATAGCTATATTTATCGACACAGGAAAAAATCATCCTGCACAAGACTGCTGACAGGATTAACAGGAAATTTAGGTCAAATCACATGCATTATGTCAAGGATAATCTGGCTTAATAACATGATATCTATGACCTACATTGAGTTATTGGACACAGCTGTCAATAATCCATCAGATCTCCTCCCAGTGAGAGTATTGTGCTAGGACCCCTAAGAGCCAAACATCTATTTGGTCACGTATATAAACAGTTTGAACCAAACATCTATTTGGTCACGTATATAAACAGTTTGAACCAAACATCTATTTGGTCATGCATATAAACAGTTTGAACCAAACATCTATTTGGTCATGCATGAATGTAGGCAAGTCATGCATGAATGTAGGCAAATCAGGTCATGCAGGATGATTGCATGACTATTTTGTGTCATGCATAAAGTATGTGTGGATAAATAGTTTCACGCTATGGCTATGCATGACCAGATGAAGTTACCCAATCGGAATGCGTGACCTTATTTGGTTGTGTTTATGCATGACCAAATAGATGTTTGGCTCCATTTAAGGAATGACCTAACTAGGTTACGCAAGTCAAACAGATGACTTTATCTGGTCATGCACAGTAACTATTTGGTGTAGTCACTTGAAGGCTGTGCATGACACCATGCGGTCCCAATTATACAGCCGACAACCTCAGAGCTGCCGACGACAACAGTTGCTGAGGACAACAGAGTTGCGTTTCAGTTTATCAATTGATTGCCAATGTTTATCACACCATTTGACATTGTTGGCACATGCAGGTGTCAGAGAATGACCTGATTTGAATATTTTTTAGAGTACAGATGTACAGAAGGATTTAAAAATGGAACCGCAGCTCTGTTGTCGTCGGCAGGTCAGTTGTCGTCGGCTGTACATGTTTGTCTGAATACTGGCCATGCTGCATTGAGGAGATAACTGTTTCACAATCACAAACTGATAGAAAAGGTCATGAAAGTAGACATGACTTGGTCTCCTTCATGAAAGTGGACATGACTTGGTCTCCTTCATGAAAGTAGACATGACTTGGTCTCCTTCATGAAAGTAGACATGACTTGGTCTCCTTCATGAAAGTAGACATGACTTGGTCTCCTTCATGAAAGTAGACATGACTTGGTCTCCTTCATGAAAGTAGACATGACTTGGTCTCCTTCATGAAAGTAGACATGACTTGGTCTCCTTCATGAAAGTAGACATGACTTGGTCTCCTTCATGAAAGTAGACATGACTTGGTCTCCTTCATGAAAGTAGACATGACTTGGTCTCCTTGGTTTTTATTTTAATGATTGGATTTCATAAAGATCTGGTTGTGCACTTCTGTTGTTTTCAATGGAGCAATATGGTGACCTGCAATTGGTTAATGGTTGAACACTAACACATCTGCCATTGATCAAGACAATCACCCTGTCAATGTCTCCCTGCTAAACAAACCCCCACACATTCTATCTGATTAAATCTACCTAATTTTCTGCTCTGTCTGTTGTACAAATCACAATGTATCTGTTCAATTATTAGAAGCTGATTACATAACTCAGTCACTGAGATGTAATTCAACACAGATTGGTACATATACTCTTCTCCGTTGACTAAACAGTATTATGAAAGTGGTGAAATCTAATTTGCATGCCTGAGCCACAAGTTTTCCACACATGATCCCAATTCCGTTTTGATGTGATATTCATAGATATCTTGTTCATTATAACTGTGAAAAAAATCATATCAAAAATTGATATCAACTAAGTCATTCAATATTTTTACAGTAGAGTTATGGGTAGTGTTAATTATTTAGCTGATTTTTACACATCCTCTGCTTGTACCTTACCAATGCAATATTTCTATGGTATCATTATGTGGTCTATGGGGGATACTGGTACCAAAGAAAATTACATTAACATATCAAAGATACCTACAGTTTTTATCATGTTTTCCAACATGATCCCCTGCCAAACCTACCATAGTCTCATTCAATTAATCTTTGACATTTCTGCACACCAAGTATAAAGTTCCTCCTGCAAGTGGTTGCTGAGATATGCTCTGCATAAAATCTGTGACCTTAAGGTCACTGCATTAAAGTCAATGGGTGCAGGGGAAAAAACAATAGAGTGCACAACTACACCTTGTGGTTGTCATATATGCCTAATGTTTAGTATCTCCAGTTCATCGTTCATGATATGACCTGCACAATAATACAAGGTTAAGGTCACAACATCAAGGTCAAATTTGTAAAAATGGGTCTTGACATAGTGTTTATGTATAATAGATATGAAGTACATTTTATTCACTTTGAATGGTTGTGAGATGTGACATACACACAAATTTTGAATTTAAGGTCACTGTGTCAAGGTGATAATTTTGGAGAAGAATATTTTAAAAAAAATATTGACAGATGGATGGACAGAGAGACTGGCAGGCATTTTCCCTACTACAACTTCAAGATCTACAACTTCAAAGAAATCGGCAGAGCTAAAAAGTGGGTAAGTGGACCTGACATTGGGGGTCCACCTGCTCTATTATTTGACTGTAGCAACCTTTAGTGTTTATCATCATGTTAAGTGACAACTAGGAAATACTGCATACTTGTGAAGCATTAAGTATCTGCAATGTAAAACTAGCCGAGAGTCAATAGTGGTTTTGCATCATTTATGTCTGTCCCCTGCTTAGCGCCTCACCCTGATCCATGTCTCTGTGTCTCGCAGTAACAGGCGCCACCTGGCCATTCATTTTGGACATTAAATATTTAGTTCTTAGTGCTTTAGCTTACTCGCCATCATGCACAGAACTAAAAGCCAATAAATCCGATTTGTGACTCCGAAACTTACAACCCCAACAATCAAATAACTCATGTTTGCAATTTACTGGTAAATCACTACCATTATATTCAAACAACTCATGACTGCAATTAATAGATAAATCATCACCGCTATAATTAAACAACTCACAACTGCAATTTATAGAAAACTCACTAGCACCATAATCAGGAAACTTGCCATTAACAGAAAACATAACCTCCTGGATTGATAGCTCTGCTGACTTTAATGAAAACACATGAACTTTGTATCTAGCAAACATTCTACGGGCTCTGCAGACCAGTCAAGTTACTTTTCATTTATAAGATATGCACAGTAACACTGGGTGTTTCAGACTTTCATTTCTCTGGCTGCTTACCTTATTCTTTGCTGTTACAAAATCACAACTACGATAGGATTCCAGTCCAACCGTAGCTTGTGACAATTGGCTCAAGGGCATACGCTTTGAAATGTTGATGTTGAAGATAAATGTCAGACATATTGTCTGATGTGGGTAAAAAAAAACTTTTGGTGAACACTGAAAACACCATGCACACCCAATATTTAGTATCTCCAGCTCATCGTTCATGAGATATGGCCTACACAATAATATAAAGGTCAAGGTCACAGCATCAAGGTGAAAGGTCAAATCTGTAAAAAATGTATATAGTGCCTGACAGTGTTGATATATAACAGATATGAAATACTTTTTATTCACTTTTAATCGTTGAGATGTTACATGTACACAAGTTTTTTAAAATGTATGAAGTCAGCAGAGCTAAAAACTTGAATAATTTCACAGCTGTAATGACTGGATAATTCACTCCTACATTGAACCTAACAACCCAATAATGTGATCTCTCACTCACTCCTTTAATGCAATAACCCTTGGCCACATTATTTAGTGAAGTCCCTTCTCAGGAAAGTCACCACAAGTTTAATAGTTGGTTGCCCAAATTTTATTCTTGAACACCATTCTAGCACAATTGTGGGTTGCGTGACAGTATTTATGAATGGCTAATATCCCTTTGATCAGATGACAAAAACTCTTTTTATCATATAAGTCTCTTTTATTTGATAACTCACTACTTCTGATCAAATCTCCCACCTCCCACTTAATACGGTAATAACAGATAACTCTACTCCCATTTATTCATTTTGCTATCTCCTCTTTGATCAGGTATTACTGGATCACCAACCTTCTTGTATCCATATCTTATGATAACACACTTTCCTTTTGACTTTTCTGAATGTCAGAATTGCATATTCCAAGCTCTATCACACCTGACCAGGGCCTGGGTAGACACAGATAGAGAGAGATACACCAAGCTCTATCACACCTGACCAGGGTAGACACAGATAGAGAGAGATACACCAAGCTCTATCACACCTGACCTGGGCCTGGGTAGACACAGATAGAGAGAGATACACCAAGCTCTATCACACCTGACCTGGGCCTGGGTAGACACAGATAGAGAGAGATACACCAAGCTCTATCACACCTGACCAGGGCCTGGGTAGACACAGATACAGAGATACACCAAGCTCTATCACACCTGACCTGGGCCTGGGTAGACACAGATAGAGAGAGATACACCAAGCTCTATCACACCTGACCTGGGCCTGGGTAGACACAGATACAGAGAGATACACCAAGCTCTATCACACCTGACCTGGGCCTGGGTAGACACAGATACAGAGAGATACACCAAGCTCTATCACACCTGACCAGGACCTGGGTAGACACAGATACAGAGAGATACACCAAGCTCTATCACACCTGACCAGGGCCTGGGTAGACACAGATACAGAGATACACCAAGCTCTATCACACCTGACCAGGGCCTGGGTAGACACAGATACAGAGAGATACACCAAGCCCTATCACACATGACCTGGGCCTGGGTAGACACAGATACAGAGAGATACACCAAGCTCTATCACACCTGACCAGGGCCTGGGTAGACACAGATACAGAGATACACCAAACTCTATCACACCTGACCAGGGCCTGGGTAGACACAGATAGAGAGAGATACACCAAGCTCTATCACACCTGACCTGGGCCTGGGTAGACACAGATACAGAGAGATACACCAAGCCCTATCACACCTGACCTGGGCCTGGGTAGACACAGTGAGAGAGAGATACACCAAGCTCTATCACACCTGACCAGGGCCTGGGTAGACACAGATAGAGAGATACACCAAGCTCTATCACACCTGACCTGGGCCTGGGTAGACACAGATAGAGAGAGATACACCAAGCTCTATCACACCTGACCAGGGTAGACACAGATACAGAGAGATACACCAAGCTCTATCACACCTGACCAGGGCCTGGGTAGACACAGATAGAGAGAGATACACCAAGCTCTATCACACCTGACCTGGGCCTGGGTAGACACAGATAGAGAGAGATACACCAAGCTCTATCACACCTGACCTGGGCCTGGGTAGACACAGATACAGAGAGATACACCAAGCTCTATCACACCTGACCAGGGCCTGGGTAGACACAGATAGAGAGAGATACACCAAGCTCTATCACACCTGACCAGGGCCTGGGTAGACACAGATACAGAGAGATACACCAAGCTCTATCACACCTGACCAGGGCCTGGGTAGACACAGATACAGAGAGATACACCAAGCTCTATCACACCTGACCAGGGTCTGGGTAGATGCAAAGAATAATCTGATGAACACGAGTTCTCACATAACTCTGGTTAATTTACATGCCACCTCACAGATGTGAAACACGGGGACTAAATATATCACAGAGAAGGCCCCAGCCATGCTTAATATAACATGACCTTTTGTGTCTTTGCATGCATGGGAAAGAATTCTTCCTACGTTCTCTTGTAATGAAATTCCTCCATGTTCTGTTTCCATGGCAACAAAGGAGAGGCAATTCCTCAAAGTCGTGCTGGGCACCAATCATCGTCAATATTTGGCTCGGAGAGGCCTTATAGTGGGGACCAATCAATGAACAACTCGGTAGCACCCGATTGGTTGAAATATGAAAAAGCTGCTGAAATTTACAAGCCATTTCCTGATGTGTAGATATCACATGGTCCCCCATCCCACCGAGTGGGACGAAACAAACCAGGTAATCTGGTGAAACCTGCAGAAGAATGTGTCTCGGCTGATAACAGCAGAAAATGATCAATGGCCCAGACGTTTGTGGTGACGAAATGTACACTAACTCGTCTGAAGATAAGCGCAGTGGGCGACTGGGAAAACAGACATATGGGATTTCTCACATCTTTCGATATTTCCGTATAATTAGCCCATCACCTATTCCCATTAGCAGAAATGATTGGGTGAACAAAGAAAGCTGCTTTGGGTGAATCCTGAAAGAAGGAAGGTTCACAACTTACACATCAGAATATACGCTCAAATCCTGCAATGCTTGAGGTCAATGAGTTCCTGGCTGCTAGGGTGTCCCCGACAACTAGGGTGTCCCCGACTGGTAGGGTGTTCCTGACTGCTAGGGTGTCCCTGACTGCTAGGGTGTCCCTGACTGCTAGGGTGTCCCTGGCTGCTAGGGTGTCCCTGACTGCTAGGGTGTCCCTGACTGCTTGAAATTGACTGCTAGGGTGTCCTGGTGTCATTCCACCTAGAGTGTCCTGCCAACTTGAGTGTCTTGCCAGTTAGGGTGTCCTGCCAGCTAGAGTGTCCTGCCACCTGGTGTCATTCCACCTAGAGTGTCCTGCCAACTTGAGTGTCTTGCCAGTTAGGGTGTCTTGCTAGCTAGAGTGTCCTGCCACCTGGTGTCATTCCACCTAGAGTGTCCTGCCACCTTGAGTGTCTTACCAGTTAGGGTGTCTTGCTAGCTTGGATATTTCATCCTCAGATAAGGTCATATTGGGCCAATATTGTGACTTAAGGAAATACAACTGAATGAGTCAGCGAGTGCTGCTGCAGACACCCATGTGAAAACAATACCCTTAGGCCTGTTTTGGCTGAGGGTTAAATATCAATTGTCTTCAGACATTTTCTTTAGAAGTGGGGCTGTTAAATAAGAAATGTCAACCGTTCACTGTCTCTGACATGTGTACATTTATTTGGTTGCCACACTCGCACCGATCATCAGCAGAAATGTCTCCAAGCGGATCATGTGACTTCTGACTTGACCAATGGCCTCCAGGGAGAAATAAATGATGCGAGGGTCAGCACTTGACCTTCCTGGCCATATATCTGCTGACCACAGGGACTGACCGGACTTCAACCTCTCAGCTTCCTTTTCTAATTTGAATGCTTAGCACAGATACTACACAACACTTGAAAGCTGCGAGACTCACATTGATTTGGTTATGCAGGAGCTTCACCCAATGAGATCACACATGTTATCTTTGCATGATTCTATATGGTTATGCGTTTTGTAGGAAAAGGGCAAGTTGATTATCATGTGAAAAGGTCATGTTGGTATTTCATTTTCTGGCAAGACTCATCTGTCATGTAGCATTGCATTGTGGGTACATTTTTCATGCAGCATTGTATTGTGGGTATATCTGTCATGTAGCATTGCATTGTGGGTACACTTCATGTGGCATTGCATTGTGGGTATATCTGTCATGTAGCATTGCATTGTGGGTACATTTTTCAAGCAGCATTGTATTGTGGGTACATCTACCATGTAGCATTGCATTGTGGGTACATGTCATGTGGCATTGCATTGTGGGTATATCTGTCAGTATTCTGCCAGTAATTGCCTCCCTCTTTATTCTCTATAATAACTAATACCGTACTATATTAAAGATGTATTTTACAATGGAGCAACATTGCATTGTCACAATCAGAGGTATTAGATGTGGAAATATGGTCACAAACCAATCATTAATTATGTTATATAACATGTTTAATATAAATGTATAAGGTGTACCTGTAACCCAGGTATTAGGGAAGAAATATAGAACTTATTATCATTCATCAACACCTCAAGCATGATATAATATGATCATGCAATGGCAATGTGTGTGTTTATGCTTGACTGTATAGGTATTTGACTCTTGGTGTTATGACTGCAATGACCGCATAAACTCTGACTGTATTAACTCTGACTGTATTAACTCTGACTATGTTAACTCTGACTGTATTAACTCTGACTGCATTAACTCTGCCTGTATTAACTCTGCCTGAGTTAACTCTGACTATGTTAACTCTGACTGCATTAACTCTGACTATGTTAACTCTGACTGTATTAACTCTGACTGTATTAACTCTGACTGTATTAACTCTGACTGTATTAACTCTGCCTGTATTAACTCTGCCTGTGTTAACTCTGACTGCATTAACTCTGACTATGTTAACTCTGACTGTATTAACTCTGACTGTATTAACTCTGACTGTGTTAACTCTGACTGTATTAACTCTGACTGTATTAACTCTGACTGTGTTAACTCTGACTATGTTAACTCTGACTGCATTAACTCTGACTATGTTAACTCTGACTGCATTAACTCTGACTGTATTAACTCTGACTATGTTAACTCTGACTATGTTAACTCTGACTGCATTAACTCTGACTATGTTAACTCTGACTGTATTAACTCTGACTGCATTAACTCTGCCTGTATTAACTCTGCCTGTGTTAACTCTGACTATGTTAACTCTGACTGCATTAACTCTGACTATGTTAACTCTGACTGTATTAACTCTGACTGTATTAACTCTGCCTGTATTAACTCTGCCTGTATTAACTCTGCCTGTGTTAACTCTGACTGCATTAACTCTGACTATGTTAACTCTGACTGTATTAACTCTGACTGTATTAACTCTGACTGTGTTAACTCTGACTGTATTAACTCTGACTGTATTAACTCTGACTGTGTTAACTCTGACTATGTTAACTCTGACTGCATTAACTCTGACTGCATTAACTCTGACTATGTTAACTCTGACTGTGTTAACTCTGACTATGTTAACTCTGACTGTGTTAACTCTGACTGTATTAACTCTGACTGTATTAACTCTGACTGTGTTAACTCTGACTGTGTTAACTCTGACTGTATTAACTCTGACTATGTTAACTCTGACTGTATTAACTCAGACTGCATTAACTCTTGACTGTGTTAACTCTGACTGTATTAACTCTGACTATGTTAACTCTGACTGCATTAACTCTGACTGTATTAACTCTGACTATGTTAACTCTGACTGTGTTAACTCTGACTATGTTAACTCTGACTGTGTTAACTCTGACTGTATTAACTCTGACTGTATTAACTCTGACTGTGTTAACTCTGACTGTTTTAACTCTGACTGTATTAACTCTGACTATGTTAACTCTGACTGTGTTAACTCTGACTGTATTAACTCTGACTGTATTAACTCTGACTGTGTTAACTCTGACTGTTTTAACTCTGACTGTATTAACTCTGACTATGTTAACTCTGACTGTATTAACTCAGACTGCATTAACTCTTGACTGTGTTAACTCTGACTGCATTAACTCTGACTATGTTAACTCTTGACTGCATCCACCACAGATTTTCAGCAAATTCACCTGTAGTAGAAAACAAGGCCCCTTATGAATGTACCCACTGAACCATACCTGAATTCTCTTATATATAAACCAGTATTTTAGGGTGACACCTACATTAGTGCATATACCCAATATAACAACATCTGTATGAGAATATAGGCCTGTTACAAATAATACATGATCTGAGCACATACATTTCATAACTACACCAATATATTTTATAACTACACCATTATATTTCATAACTAAACCAATATATTTCATAACTACACCAATATATTTCATAACTACAGCAATATATTTTATAACTACATCATTATATTTCATAACTAAACCAATACATTTCATAACTACACCAATATATTTCATAACTACACCAATATGTTTCATAACTAAACCAATGTGTTTCATAACTAAACCAATATATTTCATAACTACACCAATATATTTCATAACTACACCAATATATTTCATAACTACACCAATATATTTCATAACTACAATAATACATTTCCTACCTACACCAATATATTTCCTAACTAAACCAATATATTTTCTAACTAAACCAATATATTTCATAACTACACCAATATATTTCATAACTAAACCAATATGTTTCATAACTAAACCAAGGTGTTTCATAACTAAACCAATATATTTCCTACCTACACCAATATATTTCCTACCTACACTAATATATTTCAGAACTACACCAATATATTTCATAACTACAATAATATATTTCCTACCTACACCAATATATTTCAGAACTAAACCAATATAATTCATAACTACACCAATATATTTCATAAGTAAACCAATATGTTTCATAACTAAACCAATATGTTTCCTACCTACACCAATATGTTCATAACTACACCAATATATTTCATAACTACACCAATATATTTCATAACTACACCAGTATTAGAACCATTTAAAAATATGCTAGTGATGCTCATATTGTTTACAACTACACCTTCTTTGGAACACATATCTTATGACTACACTAGTATTAAAACACCCATAAATATCCCTTCATTAATGACCATTTCAGAAAAAAATATGCAAATAAAAGCATGATAAACATGCTATGATATGAGATAATTTTTTACAAGCCAAAGAACACAGGAAAAAAGCTAAGCTAGATGATGTGATATAGATGACACGCAGATGATGCAAAGACTCTGGTTGTTGACAAGACATGCTCGCACATAGGAGGTAATAGACATGGTGCACGTGTCAAAGTGTCCATCATACCCAAGAGTGGGGAGTCTGGTTGTTGACAAGACATGCTCGCACATGGGAGGTAATAGACATGGTGCACGTGTCAAAGTGTCCATCATACCCAAGAGTGGGGAGTCTGGTTGTTGACAAGACATGCTCGCACATAGGAGGTAATAGACATGGTGCACGTGTCAAAGTGTCCATCATACCCAAGAGTGGGGAGTCTGGTTGTTGACAAGACATGCTCGCACATAAGAGGTAATAGACATGGTGCATATATCAAAGTGTCCATCATACCCAAGAGTGGGGACATGAGAACAAAATGCATCCGTCCCAGTATTCATAAAATCATAGGTGGAGCAAAAGGGTTGGTTGTCCTTAACAACATGGAGAAAGAAGGATACACAAATACCAATCAAATGTTGAAATGTTTGAAATTGAAAATGATTCTTTAATAAGTTGAACTTACATGCTTGTTATGCTTGCTGATGCAGGATAGGTACACCCAGACTAACGTTGGCACCATTTCTAGAGTAAATCTTTTCAGCTCCTCGTGGCCCGAGCGGTAAAACTCAAAGAGTTGATGACACACGGGATCTGCCACCTTTAACAACAGAAATGAAGGTCAAGGTCATTGCTTACATATAAACGATCAAGTTCAAAATATTAAATACTGATGACCTTTATAACATGTCGCAACATTGTAATGAGCAATCAATATTTTCTCACCTATTAAACCTTGGAGCATACTAGAAACACAAAATAAATGTTACACAGGATTCCCACGCAACAGGACCTTTGTAATCGGGCCATTGCGTGGGCATCCAAAATTCTCCTGCAGGAAGACCCTATCATTCCTATGCCAAGCTTGGCGGGCAGATGGGAATCCTGATCATGTGACTCAGCTGTCCCAGGTCACATGACAGTATGCCTGGTCACATGATAGTCACATGATAGTAAGGCAAAACGAAACAGGTCGTAGTCTGCCATAGTGTAATTTACTTATATTGGTGTCCTTGTGTTTGTTGTAACGGCTCTCTAGATTATACGTATTGAAAAATATAAAATCAGTATTTTCTGGCTGGAGGAGACGGAAAGAAAGCATGAATGTGGTCTACCATGTTGAAGTCACGCAAGACAAAATTGACTAATTTTGATTGGTTAATAACCGGTCAAGGCACAGGTGACAATGCTTTCATGGAAAAATTAAACCAATTTGTATGCAAATTCCTGGCAAGAAAATTATGTAATATATTCTTAAATTAATAACACTAATCCCAGACGTGTTTGTTCATAGCACTGCATTGAGAATGCATACTCAATCTTAATAACAATAATAAACTTTAGATTGGGCTTCTACAGTTCTGGTTATAATTATTGATTTGCTTTTAAATAGTTGTATCTTTCATTATTAACTCTAATACATGATATAACAGCTTAGCTTTTTCAATTCAAATAAAAAGGGATTTTTATCCATAAATTTGAAAGATTACATGTGAACTAATTATGATTAAATATGAATTAATAAAAAACATATATATAAAAAGACATCCATGTAATGCATCTTCAATCAGAACTCAGAACTCAGAACTCAGAACTCAGAAACACTTTATTTAAACCCTTTACAAAAAGGATCTGGGAGACTCCCATTAAGACCAAAAGGTCGCTGGCATGGGAGCCACCCAGAACTCCTGATTAGGCAACCTTAACAATTGACAGAGTTTATAATTAATTTAACTAAGATTAGGAAAAATATTTGGGTTATAATATTATCATAAGTTACAAATAATGATAAGTCTGTTCATTGAACATTAGAAATAGTGATAATCTATGATAATTTATACCAGCCTGCAAAGCAAATATTGAAGAATAATAAATGGATGATTTAGAAAAAAGATAAAATTTTTAGAAAAATATATAAATAAAAAGAATTGCATAGTAGGCACTATGTTTCATTTCCACAAATATAGCAATTTGGGATGACACATGTGTTGGAATAGTTTTGTAGAAATCTGTTTTAATGTAATCATTAAAGCCTTTCAAACTGTGTGTCTCAAGTTTTTGGATGACAATAGATTCTGTTTTATTTATTAGTTTTGGAAGGCTCTGTCTGATGCATCCAGTTGCAAATTCATGATTTATTCTATTTGTGTGTATCTTATGACAATGGCGTGTATAATGAGCATGGATGTCCGAATTTGTTTCAAAGTTCAGTGTTTGAAAATATTCAGATAATTTATTGTTTGAGTATTTATGAAGGAAGGTTTGTTCAGTTCTATGTTGTCTGGCAATTTAAGAATACTGTGCATTTTAAAAAGTGGTTCAGTGTGTGCATTGTATTTGCCAAGTGAAATGACACGTAGTGCTCGTTTATGTAGCTTGATTTGTCTCTTGTTGTCATATCCCCAAACGAGACTGCCATAATTAAGATGGGATTGAATTAGTGAGTTGTATATGATACACAGTATATCTGTTGGAATATAGTGTTTTAATTTATTAAGGATCCCTATTGTTTTTGTGATTTTGTTTGAAATGTTGTCCACATGTCCTTTCCAGTTCATGTGTTCATTTAATATAATGCCAAGGAAATTGAATTGTTTGACTTTTTCAACTTCAACTTCATCAATTGTTAATCTAAATGATGGAACCTGCCTTTGGGTTGTGTGAAAAACTATATATTTAGATTTTTGTACTTTAGCAACAATTTGTTCAATGTCAACCATTCACTTATTTTTTCCAGCTCAGTATTTGTGCAATTTACATCAAAATTGTTTAGCTTTGTTATTTTGCAGGCACTCAGAGTACTTGAAAGTGTTGTGTCATCTGCATATATGATTGTTCTGAAAAGATTGCTCACATTTGCAATATCATTCATGTATATGATGAACAGGAGAGGGCCCAGAATGGATGCCCTGGGGGACTCCAGTTTTAATAATCTGGACATTGGAGTTTGTACCATCATATAATACATACTGTTTTCTATTGTTGAGATAATTTTTTAGTAGCTGTTGTGATTTTCCAAAGATTCCTTAATATTTTAGCTTTTCTAATAGAATTGAATGATTGAGTGTGTCAAATGCCTTGGAGAGATCGAGGAAAATATTTATTTGGATTTGGTCTTGATCCATTTCTTGTATCACTTTGTCACTTAATTCTAAAGCTGCTAGTTCTGTTGAATGTTCAGACCGAAAGCCATATTGACTCTTATAAAAGAGCTTATTTTCCTGAAAGTATTCAGAGAGCTGGTTATAAATGACCCTTTCAAATATTTTGGAGAGTGCAGGAAGAAGTGAAATTGGGCGGAAATTTGTGAACAGAAAATCATCATCCTTCTTAAATAATGGTATTACTTTGGCTATTTTTAAATCATCAGGAAAAATTCCACTATTCAGCATTTGATTGATAATAAGTGTTAATGGCTCTACTAGAATATGTTTGATGGATTTTAACAATTTTGTTGAGATGCCATCTAATCCTGTACTTGATTTAGGTTTTAACTTATCTATAATATTATTTACTGTCTCACTGTTAATACTTTTAAATTCAAATTTCAAAGTTTGTTTATTTGTTAGATAACAGGTGAAATTTGACCTAGTAGTTTTAATGTTTTCAGCCAAATTTGGGCCTATGTTTACAAAATGTGAATTAAAATTATTGGCTATTTCAAGTTTGTCAGTGATATTTTGGCTGTTACATATGAATTTCTCTGGGAATTTCCTATAATTTTACTCTTCCTTAATAATTCACTAATGGTACACCATGTCTTCCTGATGTCATTTTTGTACTTAGAAAAGCAACTTTGGTAATAGGATTGTTTGGCAGCTCGGATGTTCTTTTTCAAAATGCGATTATATGTTGTTAAATTTGTTTTTATATTATTGTATTTTGGAAAATCGGGAGATGTTGTTTTAAGTTTGTGATAAAGCTCATCTCTTAAAGTTATTGAATTTACAATTCCTAGGGTTATCCAATCACATTTTTTGTGTTTATACTTGTTGTACTTAATCCACTTAGTTGGTAAATGTTTGTCTTTTGCCTGTTTGATTAATCTGCTCATGGTGCTGTAATTTTCATTTGGGTCTGATTGCAGGTCTTGGGTCAATTTGCCTGGAATATTTAAATTTATTAACTCATTTGCAAAATCTATAAATTTGTCTGGCTTGTATCTCACCATAACATCTTTTGTTTTAACTATATTTTCATGTTTTATGATATTCAGACTAATGAAATATGGCTGATGATCTGAGAATTTTTTTATCATAATACCTGAGGTGGCTTTCAGAGTAGCATCACTTAGTTTACAAAAGAAATTGTCAATTCTCGCTATCTGCTCTCCCAGCTTTTTAGCTGGTCTGTGAAAAAATGACGAAATTGGCGCGAGAGAGCGATGCATGACGGGAAAGATGTTGCATTGTAAACTTCCGCCCGCCTTGCTTCAAGATGGGAGGGAAATTTCAGACTGACATCGTACATTGACAAGCTAATGTCAGTGCTATTGAGTGTCTGTTGTGTAATCTTCATATAAGTATATTGCAATCTGCGTAATTTATGTCAACATTGCGGAGGCAAAACTGACAAAAACAACGATGGAAAGATGTAAGGCAGAGGCGACAATGCCCCAAACAAACACACAGATGTGCCGTGTGCAAAGAATTGGGTCAAATACGATCGCAGCACTCTGAAAATGAAGCGTATATAGTAGAGCAGATAGGGAGAATTAATCTACCTTTCCAATCTCATATCAGATGCTGATAATCAATAATATTATAATTCATAATTCAAACAGAAGCACTGGTAATGGCCAACTTAAAGTGCAGGCAAAGCTTGGTGTATAAAACATGTTTCTGAAGAAAAAATGACAATTTTGTGGTAATCTTTGGAAAAAGAGGTATTTTTTGTTTAAAATGCAATGTTTTGACTTCAATTATGGTAAAACTGGGTATATATATATTAAATGAAAATAGTTAAAAAGAGATGAAAAAAATATAAAACATTCAACTGGGATGATCAACACTTTCACATCCCAAATCTGTGAGAAGTTCTCTAATTGTGAATGAATTTTAAAGGAATGTTTACAGATTGAGATGCTTAAAGAATGTTTACAGATTGGGGATGGTTGAAGAATATTTATAAATTGGGGATGTTTAGAGAAATGTTTACAGATTGGGGATGTTTAAGAAGTTTTTACAGATTGGGGATGATTTTAGGAATGTTTACATATTGAGGATGATTTTAGGAATGTTTACAGATCGGGGATGATGTTAGGAATGTTTACAAATTTGGGATGATGCTAGGAATGTTTACAAATTTGGGATGATGCTAGGAATGTTTACAGATCGGGGATGTTTATGGAATGTTTACAGATCGGGGATGTTTATGGAATGTTAATGTATGTTTACGTATTGGGGATGGTTGAAGGAATGTTTATAAATTAGAAATGCTTTTAGGAATGATTGGGGGATTGGGGATGATGGTCTTCAAAAAGCTATTTAATGATATAATTATAGAGTCAGAGCTGAACATCTATTTCGTCATCTAGAGATAGATGTAACTTAATGTATGTTTATCTTGATATGAATAAACAAAGATTTGAACATCAGCCAATTATTATTTTGAAACATGAAAAAGGTAAGTCAATAAGAAGAATTAATAGATAACAAAACAAAAAGTTGATATTTGCATCACAGCTGGAGCCAAACATCTATTTGGACACACATGAATATGACCAGATAATGTCACGCATGGCTATTGCATGACATCATCTGGTCATGCGCTGCTGTTGTGTGGCACTATTTGGTCACACGATGGTTGGACGTGACCTCATTTGGTAACATTCATGCGTGACCAAATAAAAGTTTGGATCTAACTGCTTAACAACGTTAACAACTTACACCGTAGAGGACATTTTCATCGTCGTACATAAACTGGACGCACTAGAGGGATACAAACAGGAATAATGAGAAACTCTATCAGTCACAGATCAGTCACAGATCAGTCACAAAGTTATATGTGGTCACACATAGTTGTGATAATTTGCCCAAAATCATTGGTGATAAATGGTGGAAATTATTCTGACCCTTTTAAATATATCAGGCAACTTTTAATGCAGTTCCAAAATATAAGAGATGATTTTGTTTGGCTTAAAGCGATATTCACAAAAATGACTCTATTGAATGAATGATGACCTAATATTTTGTGTGTATATCTATATATACATGTAATGTAGAACATGGTTCTGGGATCAAATGGAGGAAAAACTCATACTGACACATTTATTTTGGGCACAAACTTACAGTGTCAGTGAAAGAGAAAACAAACTAATCAATAAATTCCTTTTCTGATCTGGCACATCTTGTGAGGTTATTTTTGGGGCATTATATCATGTCTGCGTGGATCAAAATTTCCTGTTTATGCCTGGAAACTCTGTCAGGAATCACCATGAGACCCCCCTCAGAGATAAACTTATGTGACCACCTATGGGGTTTGCACTTTGCATGACATGGGCTCCAAAACACATTGATAAAATAATGGACATATTCCCAAACAAGCTTTTCTTCTTTCCGTTTTTTTCGGTACAGTTTTCAAGGTTATTCTCAAAGGAATTTGAATTGCACTTTGTGGTAAAGATTAACAGAAATGTTAATTATGAATACAGGAGAAAAAAACCAACCACTTGAGCGAAAGTGTTTTTTCCAACACAACATCGGCGATCAGCATCATGCCTGCCCTTGTTGTCATGATTCTGCCGCCATGAGGTCTAATTTACACAAATGCATTTTCCATGTTTCTCACCTCAAACATAAAAGAGGTCACAACAGTGTTCAGTGAACCCTGGGCAGGTAGGTAGAAACGATGTCCACCAGGTAGCGCTGCTGTTCATATTTGCCATTATTTCTCAACTTGCCACTAAATGTGGCGAAAAGATCAGAAGAACGCAGTCCTGCGACTGTGAACTAACTTCGACAGATATGAATAGTTTCTCAACATTTTTGACAGAAACAAATTATTTTGTGATTATCTGTCACAGAAAGAGACCATTAAAAAAAATTCCATCCAAGTTCTTTCAGACATTTCTTTTGCAACGCACTATAATTCTTAAAATATATAAGATATGACTTGGTAGTTGCCTCTCATGGCAGATGTTACTTACCTCCTGTGACAGATCCTCCTCAAATAGGTCATAGAGGGAGGACACAAGGTCATCATTGTTGCGAATCGTGCTTGCATAGGTATTAAGCTCAGAGTCAGGCAAGGCCTACAAATATATAAAAAACACAAGTTTTAGTTTTATCTAGTACTTGTTTGAAGTACTGAAACAAAATGAGATATAACTAATTTGTAAAATGAACCTCAGGAAAATGGGTTGAAAAAAAGGAAAACTCATTAATCTATAATAAGTAATTGTCCAATTGCTTCAAACACCTATTTGGTCATTCCAGTGCAGAGTAAACACAATCAGATTTAAGGATGATGTAAGTTGTTGCCATGCATGAACAAATTAGGTCATGCAACAGTCTTGCTTGACCTCATATTCATAAAACACCTCATAGTCATTAAACAGCCATGCATGACCTCACAATCATACAACAGCCAAGTATGACCTAATATAGCAATACAACAGCCAAGTATGACCTAATATAGCAATACAACAGCCAGGTATGACCTAGTATAGTCATAAAGCAGCTATGCATGACCTCAGTCATAAAACAACCATGCATGACCTCATAGTTATACAACAGCCATGCATGACCTCATAGTTATACAACAGCCATGCGTGACCTCATAGTTATACAACAGCCATGCATGACTTAATATAGTCATACAACAACCAAGTATGACCTTATACATGTATAGTCTTACAATATCCATGCCTTAGTCATTTTGACCTTATATACCAAAACAGCAAATTATGACCTCATATAATCATAAAGCAGCAAAGTATGACCTCATATAATCATAAAACAGCAAAGTATGACCTCATATAATCATAAAACAGCAAAGTTTGACCTCATATAATCATAAAACAGCAAAGTATGACCTCATATAATCATAAAACAGCAAAGTTTGACCTCATAGTATGAGCTAAAGGGTGTAATACTATTTCATTCATAATAACAAAAATTCTGCATCTAAATCTATTGTTTTGATGATATTCTTCTTTTGCATAAAAAATACTAGATTAAACAATCTGCAGTATTAGGAGATTTACAGTAAAAGACTGAAAGATAGGTGCTCTGAGTATTGAAAGAAGATTCTCTTTGATCTATACCTGTTAATGAGCTTTTTCCAGGTGTCATATAACAGGTGAGGGATGAAGTATCTCCGTTATGTAAATGACTCCTGGATAGTGGGGAGGTGGGGAATAAGGGGAGGCGAGTGGAAGGTAGGGGGGTGGGATAATTGGGGAACAGGGGAGGAGAGGGGAGGTACAGAGGTAGGGTAGGTGGGGAATAAGGGGAGGAAAGGGGAGGGGTTGGGTAGGGAAGTGGGGATAGGTGGGGAATAAGGGGAGGAGAGGGGAGGGTAGGGAGGTGGGGATAGGTGGGGATAGATGGGGAATAAGGGGAGGAGAGGGGATGAGAGGGAGGTGGGGATAGGTGGGGAATAAGGGGAGGAGAGGGGAGGGTAGGGAGGTGGGGATAGGTGGGGAATAAGGGGAGGAGAGGGGAGGGAAGGGAGGTGGGAATAGGTGGGGAATAGGGGAGGAGAGGGGATGAGAGGGAGGTGGGGATAGGTGGGGAATAAGGGGAGGAGAGGGGAGGGTAGGGAGGTGGGGATAGGTGGGGATAGATGGGGAATAAGGGGAGGAGAGGGGATGAGAGGGAGGTGGGGATAGGTGCGGAATAAGGGGAGGAGAGGGGAGGGTAGGGAGGTGGGGATAGGTGGGGAATAAGGGGAGGAGAGGGGAGGGGAGGGTAGGGAGGTGGGGATAGGTGGGGATAGGTGGGGAATAAGGGGAGGAGAGGGGATGAGAGGGAGGTGGGGATAGGTGGGGAATAAGGGGAGGAGCGGGGAGGGTAGGGAGGTGGGGATAGGTGGGGAATAAGGGGAGGAGAGGGGAGGATAGGGAGGTGGGGATAGGTGGGGAATAAGGGGAGGAGAGGGGGTGAGAGGGAGGTGGGGATAGGTGGGGAATAAGGGGAGGAGATGGGAGGGTAGGGAGGTGGGATAGGTGGGGATAGGTGGGGAATAAGGGGAGGAGAGGGGAGGGTAGGGAGGTGGGGATAGGTGGGGAATAAGGGGAGGAGAGGAGAGGGTAGGGAGGTGGGGATAGGTGGGGATAGGTGGGGAATAAGGGGAGGAGAGGGGGTGAGAGGGAGGTGGGGATAGGTGGGGAATAAGGGGAGGGGAGGGGATGGATAGGGAGGTGGGGATAGGTGAGGAAATAGGGGAGGAGACTGGAAGGTAGGGAGGTGGGATAGGTGGGGAATAAGGGGAATAAGGGGAGAGGGGATGAGGAGAGGGAGGTGGGGATAGGTGGGGAATAAGGGGAGGAGAGGGGAGATAGGGAGGTGGGGATTGATGGGGAATAAGGGGAGGAGAGGGGAGGGAAGGGAGGTGGGAATAGGTGGGGAATAGGGGAGGAGAGGGGATGAGAGGGAGGTGGGGATAGGTGGGGAATAAGGGGAGGAGAGGGGAGGGTAGGGAGGTGGGGATAGGTGGGGAATAAGGGGAGGAGAGGAGAGGGTAGGGAGGTGGGGATAGGTGGGGAATAAGGGGAGGAGAGGGGGTGAGAGGGAGGTGGGGATAGGTGGGGAATAAGGGGAGGGGAGGGGATGGATAGGGAGGTGGGGATAGGTGAGGAAATAGGGGAGGAGACTGGAAGGTAGGGAGGTGGGATAGGTGGGGAATAAGGGGAATAAGGGGAGAGGGGATGAGGAGAGGGAGGTGGGGATAGGTGGGGAATAGGGGAGGAGAGGGGATGAGAGGGAGGTGGGGAATAGGGGAGGAGAGGGGAGGCTAGGGAGGTGGGGATAGGTGGGGAATAAGGGGAGGAGAGGGGAGGGGAGGGAGGTGGGGATAGGTGGGGAATAGGGGAGGAGAGGGGAGGGTAGGGAGGTGGGGATAGGTGGGGATAGGTGGGGAATAAGGGGAGGAGAGGGGAGATAGGGAGGTGGGGATTGATGGGGAATAAGGGGAGGAGAGGGGAGGGTAGGGAGGTGGGGATAGGTGGGGAATAGGGGAGGAGAGGGGAGGGTAGGGAGGGTAGGGAGGTGGGGATAGGTGGGGAATAAGGGGAGGAGAGGGGAGATAGGGAGGTGGGGATTGATGGGGAATAAGGGGAGGAGAGGGGAGGGTAGGGAGGTGGGGATAGGTGGGGAATAAGGGGAGGAGTGGGGAGGGTAGGGAGGTGGGGATAGGTGGGGAATAGGAGAGGAGAGGGGAGGGTAGGGAGGAGGGGATAAGTGGGGAATAAGGGGAGGAGAGGGGATGAGAGGGAGGTGGGGAATAAGGGGTGGAGAGGGGAGGGTAGGGAGGTAGGGAATATTGGAGGATAAAAGAGGAGAAGTTAGGGAGGTGGGGAATAGGGGAGTAGACATGACGGTAGGGAGGTGGGGATAGGTGGGGAATAGGGGAGTAGACATGACGGTAGGGAGGTGGGGATAGGTGGGGAATAGGGGAGTAGACATGACGGTAGGGAGGTGGGGATAGGTGGGTAATAGGGGAGTAGACATGACGGTAGGGAGGTGGGGATAGGTGGGGAATAGGGGAGTAGACATGACGGTAGGGAGGTGGGGATAGGTGGGGAATAGGGGAGTAGACATGACGGTAGGGAGGTGGGGATAGGTGGGGAATAAGAGGAGAAGACAGAAAGGTGGGTAGGTAGGGTGGAAACAAGCTAGAGAATGGAAGCAATTTATGTGGCGTTTACGTCATGATAAGGAAGGATTTCTGAGTGAAATCTGCTCCTTTGAAAAATGATGAATAAAATTGGCAAAGTTCATCTGTAGTGTCAAGATGATATGGCTTCAAACAAGTATTTCTGAGCAAAGTTTAGGATCGTTTTGGCATCATTTCAACAGCTTCAACGCTGCCACCATTTTGGATCATTTCATATAAGTAGAAAGAGAAAGTTCCTATGACATTTTCAATGTAATATGAGAAAAGTCAGCTGGGATAATGATAAGTTGCACATATTTGTGACTGCATGATGTATGGAGCACCCTATCTGCAATGATCACTCCTTTGGGTAATCACCAATACAAGCTTAATATGACTATACAGCACCAACCCATAAATCTGCCAAGCCCATTTTATATACAACACTGAAGATACTCCCTTATACATTTCACAAACACACACACACACGCACGCACACACACACACACACACACACACATGCACACACACACAAACACACATATATTTTAATATTTATAGATTAATCCTAATCTTGAGTTGTTCTAATCCAATAGACTTAGAGACTTTGATTAAACTGTAAATATATATTTTATCTTGGGCATATTTTATCATGCAGCATAGAAATATTGAGGACTGCAGTATGTTACCGAGATAATAATAATAATAATAATAATAATAATAATAATAATAATAATAATAATAATAATAATAATAATAATAATAATAATAATAAAATAATAATAATAATAATAAAAATAATAATAATAATAATAATAATAATAATAATAATAATAATAATAATAATAATAATAATAATAATAATAATAATAATAATAATAACAATAATAATAATAATAATAATAATAATAAAATATTTATATAGTGCCTACACCAAGCAAAGCTTTCTCACAGCGCTTAAAAATGATGGAGAGGGAGAGATTGTGTTGAACATTGCACTTTGCACACCCAAACATTAGCATATTCACAAAACAAATCAAGTATT
Organism: Amphiduros pacificus; assembly: GCA_949316495.1. Lineage (NCBI taxonomy): Eukaryota > Metazoa > Annelida > Polychaeta > Phyllodocida > Hesionidae > Amphiduros > Amphiduros pacificus. The sequence goes on along the minus strand of OX439011.1, from coordinate 15,214,927 downwards.
GAAAGTCATGGCAACATTTTGACAAAATGGCCGACATCAATAATTCACGCCTGTAGATGAATGGTGCATACTGGTATGGATAAGGGCCAAATGGATCAGATGCACATTTCAATTATGTGTACAGAGCTATTTAATTGAGCATGAAATGAGGCGCCATGTCACAATATAAATTTAAAATAATATCTATTTTGCACTTTTAATATGATTGATACTCTGTGCATTTTGATTTTTTGTCAAAGTCAAAAAGCACTGTGTGTTTTTGCTGAGTCAATACAGCCATTAGCGGTGCAGGTGAATATATATATATATATATATATATATAAATTCTTGGTGCATGAAAATTTTATCATTTCCATGACTACTACCTATTAAGATTGACTTTTGATGTAAATACAATATATACAATAACAACAATTATCATTAAAAAAATGATTATAATTTATATTGCCTAAGTTATAACCAGTTAATATTTGTGAGATACATTCAATATTTTTGGTATCATCACCTACATCCTATTTTGTAATTTGGATTCCGGTACAAGAGGGATCAGGGACTATGGTGTTATAGACAATCCGATACAAGAGGGATCAGGGACTAGGTTGTTATAACAGACAATCTGGTACAAGAGAGATCAGGGACTGGGTTGTTATTATATAATATCCGGTACAAGAGGGATCAGGCACTAGGTTGTTATAGACAATCCCAGTACAAGAGAGATCAGGGACTGGGTTGTTATTATATAATATCCGGTACAAGAGGGATCAGGCACTAGGTTGTTATTACAGACTAACTGGTACAAGAGGGATCAGGTACTAGGTTGTTATTACAGACTAACTGGTACAAGAGGGATCAGGGACTAGGTTGATATTATAGACAATCCCAGTACAAGAGAGATCAGGGACTGGGTTGTTATTATATAATATCCGGTACAAGAGGGATCAGGCACTAGGTTGTTATTACAGACTAACTGGTACAAGAGGGATCAGGCACTAGGTTGTTATTACAGACTAACTGGTACAAGAGGGATCAGGGACTAGGTCGATATTATAGACAATCCCAGTACAAGAGAGATCAGGGACTGGGTTGTTATTATATAATATCCGGTACAAGAGGGATCAGGCACTAGGTGGTTATTACAGACAATCCAGGACATGAGACACAAGGCACCTGTGAGGAGATTCTCTATAAAACTGAGATATTAATCCGCCCCCGCTGACTTGATCATTGATATACACCTTCCCTCTGACGCACATTTATCACAGCAGTGTTGCTTGATGGGAATAAATATCTCCACAAATACCAGGTATATATTTGCTCCATACCTGTCATTTCCTTGTCAAAGCTTTGTCATAAAAAACACTCACAGGACACAAGCCAAAAGTTAAATTTGGATAAAATTGAAGTTTACCTTTCTTGATTATTGAGTCTAACTGAACTTAAAGAACAAATGAAGGATATTTCTTTATTTTGCATATTATCAAACAAAACAACTTTATGTTTGGTGGCACAAAGAAAAGAAAAAAAATCATTCCACCCTCGATAATTCTGAATGAACAATGAGTTGTATAGATTGAAATGATCACAGGAGCGAATCTTATGTGACCAGTGCTACCATCTGGTGGCCATTTATTGAAACACAGGTCGTCACTGTTCTGTCTGTGTTTCTTTTTGTGATACATAAATTATTATGATTATGAGGTTTGCATCTCCTTCACTGATCAAAGGAATGAACTATGGTATGCATATGGAAACTATATGCCTATAAATACACTTGCATTATAGATCATCATGCAAATTTAAGCTCAATTCTTTCATCCACAATATGTAGCCAGCTACATTTTTACATTTATCAGAATAAAAAAACAATATTCATTTAAATGTTTTGGTGGAGGGTGTTCATACAGATAATAAATGGCATAATAAACTTTGTATTTTGCTTATAAAGGATCTGATACTGGCAGGATATTAGTAATCATAAAATTAGGCAATTACCGTAACTGTGCACAGATTTCTTTTAAAGAATAGAGTGTGCATAACCTTCCGCCAAAAAATTCAGGTAAAAATTGGTTGATTCAGCTTTTTGGGACTGTGCCAACTATCAAATGTCCGGGCCAAACATTAATTTGTTCACGCATGAAGGTGACCAAATAAAGTCACATTTGGCAAGTGTGTGATTTCATTTGGCCACATCTGACTGTTGCATGACATTATTTGGTCATGCAATCATTGAGTGTGGCACAATATGGTCATGTGATAGGCATGCATGACCTCATTAAGTTACGAATATGGGTGACCACGTGGATGTTTGACTCCAACTGATCAAAACTTTGTCTGTTTCTGGTTAACTCTCCCTGGCAGAAAAATGGAGTTGAAAAGTGATCTTTTACCTGTAATTTGACCACCAGTGGGGTCTCTTTCACAATCCATTAGTGCCCTCTTGTGGTAGTTTTATCAACTTACCTGTAATTTGACCACTAGAGGGGGTTCTAACACAATTCATCAGAGCCCTCTTGTGGTAGTTTTATCTTCTTATAAAATTTGTTATGATAAACATGAACACATTAGGTGGACATGTGTTAGAGGGAAAATAACTTTCTAGTGGCTTGTAATACTAAACTGTCATTAATTCCTATTGACAGAAGTTAAGATTAATACTTTCTCTGCCTCAGTGAATAGAAATTCAGAATTTTCTTACTGAAAAAAGGCAGATAAATTTTAGTCAAGGTGTAAAGAAAGAGTCACTTCTGAGTATATCTTGCCCTGTCTCAAGTCTTTTGTGCAGTCAAATAATAATAATAATAATAATATCATTTATATAGCGCCAACACCAGGCTCGGCCTGTTCACTGCGCTCAAATAGGTTTTTTTTAAATCTAAATTTTTAACTCCATACCCATTGTTCTAGCCTTTTATATGTCTACACAAGCTTGGATTTTTAGCTATGATTTGTTTTGTCTATGGTTTAATTTGCTTGTTTAAGTGTGAACATTTTCTGTCATTCTGTCTGTCCGTCAAACCTGATCTTTTCCTCTGTAATTCCTTATTGCCTATTCTCAGGTCAGATGCAGTATTGCCTGGACATGATGCCTATCAATACTCCATACACCTAAGAATTTCATGATTTTTATAAAAGCAGTACAATGCCAAACAATGAGTTGTTTCTCACATGTCTGGACACCTGGAACTTCCAGTGCCTCATTCTACTCTTCTGAATATTGCCACAGTTCAAGACTTGTGGAGGAGAGCAATGAATTCATGCACATTCTATAGGGTGTTATCAAGACTCCTCCTAAATGATTTACTCAACCAGATGAGAGGCTAATATACATATATCCTGTTCGTCTACTTATTATCAATCGTGTCATACCTTGAATTCTGCTAGCCACTCTCGGATCACTTTGGACGACATGACTTGTGGGTCAAGGTCACTATTTCTGTCAAGGCTGAGGTCAAATTGATCAATTTCAGCTGGCAAAGTACATGTCTCTTACACCGATATCATACTGAAAATAAACAGAAAAACAAATATGAAATATAATGGCTGGTTATTGTCATGTGAAATCAATGCCATATGATGTGATGACGATGTGATGTGATGTCAATGTGATGTGATGTCAATGTGATGTGGTGTCAATGTGATGTGGTGTCAATATGATATGATATTAATGTGATGTGATGTCAATGCCATGTGATGTGATGTCAATGTGATGTGATGTCAATGTGATGTGGTGTCAATGTGATGTGATGTCAATGTGATGTGGTGTCAATGTGATGTGATGCTAATGTGATGTGATGTCAATGCCATGAGTTGTGATGTCACAGTGATGTGGTGTCAATGTGATGCAGGGATTGGGAAGGCACTGCACCATGTGCCATAGTCACATTTAAATTAAATTTGTCCCATTATTCGGCCCAATATATGTGCCAATCATCACATCCAGCAAAGTGCATAAAAAGCTTGATAAATCAACAAATTTGAAATCTGAAATCTCTGTTTGATCGGTTCCAAAACATCGTGAGCCCCATATTGGTAATGCTGTATTGCCAGGAGATGATGCCTATTAATACTATTAAATATCAGGTGTCAAAACTTAATTAAAGTTGATTACTCTGAGAACAGCCATGCCAGCTTGTGACGACATTTTATTTCATGCTGAAAATCTGAAGAAAAAATTATATAACTCACAAATAATATGTACTTCTGATATCTAGAAAAAAAAATTGTAGGTCATAAAAGTGTATAAAAATATCAAGTAATGTCCCAATGTGGGACAAATTGTCCCATTACTTTTTAACACAATGGGGGACATTGTCTACTGTACTAATTTTTCCTTCCCAATCACCGGTGATGTAGTGTCAATGTGATGTGAGGTCAATGTAAAGTTAAGCCACACCAAACATTTTCCAGTTTATTCCTGTGTCCATGTGTATCTCAGTATTGACTCAAACCTTTTCAATAATGTTTCATTAAAAACACTCATTTAAATATAAAAACAATTATTCATTTCTTCTCAGTGTCAAATTGATACTGAATATTTTTGCAGTCAAATATATTGGGAATATCATCAATGTTTTAAACAAGAAAAAGTGGTGCTCCACATGTAACACGGATGCGAAAAAAATTAACAAACAAAACAAAAATTACAATAAACAAAACAAAAATTACAACAAACAAAACAAAAATTACAACAAACAAAACAAAAATTTAAATAAACAACAAAATACATTTAACACAAACAATCATTGCAAACTGATGAAGTAGTTGAAATTATTTTTATTCATCTTTTAAAAATATTTAATTTGGAATATGAACGATTTTTTTAGCACAACCGTATGCAAAGATGTCCCTTATCTCGATTACGTAAGTTGCTCTATTATTGCCCAGGTGCTATCGCAAGTCACCGATCAGACGTTTGCATGTCATTTCTGTTCTAATTGTCCGATTTATACCAAATTTGAATTAAACTTGCGATTGGGAAGCATTTCCAATTAATTCAAAGGGATAATTTTATGCAACGATGGACAAAGACGATGATATCGTTTTTAACATTCTGCTTTTACATCACGCACTTCTTTTCTTTTGTTTACTTCTTTTATTGAAGTATTCATACGCCTGGGCGCATGCGCAAATTGGAATCTTGCATGCACACGGACGAACACTCCACAGTGGCGTAAGTTGCTTGAACAATAATGACCACAGAAAAAAACGAATCACAAACCACAGGAAATGATTACACACTTCCCATGATCATACCGATCACAGAATAACACAGATAGTTACTTTTTTTTGACAACCATTTTTGACAACCATTGCCATCCGTGTTACCAAAAAAATATAGATTCAGAAAGGAATCCAAAAAATGTCTGAAGGAACATCAACTGCATTTCTCAAAATAATGCAAAGCTTTTGTATTGGGTTTTCATAATAATTATTTGCAATTAAGTGTGCCACTTTTCAGGTTATTAATCTCTATGATAATGTTTTTTATATTGGAGAGCAACTAATAATAGCAACATATAGAGCTAACAACCATAGGTTTCGCGCAATCATAGGATTGGCTGATAATTTGGAAATGTCTTGTGAACGCAAAATTAATAGAACATTGGATTTTTTTTGCACAGAAAAGTTTATTTGAATGGTTTGAATAAATTGTTATGAAAATTGCACCCATTGACCCCGAATTTGTCACAATGTGCATGTGCAGGAGTTCCAGCTTGTTACATTTGTATACAAATTGGCGCTGCTCAGTCAGTTCTTGGCCGATTTACATCATTGACAACTCTAAATTGAGCTATTGAGCTCTTCTCTTCAAATATGTAAGTCAGATGATCGATAAATTAATTTTCATCTTTTGGCATTGAAGAAAGGTCAGTGCGCGAAGGCCAAGATTGTATGCGTAAAGGTGTGACTTTTACTTGTAAATCTTGTAAGAATTTTGCATACACACAAAGTTTTCTAAGATAAAGTTATGACTAGTCTTACTGATGGATATACCCCACTATAGCACACATATTGATAACTGTTCATGTCAAGTGAGGTTATTTATTTCTTGGCAAAGACCAAAATGCGCGAAGCTGACGGTCGTTAGCCCTAATAGTGCTGTGCCAAGTTTTCCACATTTTTGGAGCTGACAACACCACGCATATTATGTACCATATTGTTTGTCTTTATCCAATCACACAACCAGTGTCTTCAATAAAGTTTAAAATATTACTTTCCCCCTTGCCTGTTTTAATCACTCAAATAATGGAAAACAGTAAAAGAAGACCTCAAATGTTGCTGGCCCTGGTGAAAAAAAAAACTGTTTCCTACTGGCAATAAAGCAAGTTCAAATATCCAATGGTGGTGGCACAAATACTTACAGAGCAATAAGGCAGTATATATTCTTTTTAAGATTTAGGAGATTATGTTCATTTTTGGCACACAACAATTTTGTACTTGTTGTGATTGTGTGTGTTTTATTCCATTTTGACAAACTAGATAATTGTTGGAAATGGAATAAAACATATTATTATTATTATTATTATTATTATTATTATTATTATAAAACATTTTTATTCTGGACAGCATATCAGTTTACACTGGTTTTCATATACGTCCAGCAGATCATTTATATATCATGATAGGATTTTGGGTTTCCATCTTGTTTTTATTAATGATTGGATATTAGAGTTACTTGCACACTTCCGATTTAATTGTGCAGTTCCGGTGTGTTGTTTTCAATGTGGCAGTACGGCGACCCGAAATCGGCATATTGACATTACTGTAATATTGGGAATAATAAATAACATTATCAAAAATTATACTTATAGCGACTTAGTGTGCAGGTAGAGAAGTCCAGGAAAAAAATATGGTTAGTCTTGAAAATCGCCTAAATTTAAGTAGGGCTAGTTGTTCAGGGGTTGATGCTCTTTCTCATGTCAGGGTCCTTACACTAAGTCACTGAGGAAGAGGGGTGTGATACATAAAATGTTGTAAACAAACATTGCTCACACGATTTGACCGGCAGTCAAAGGTTCATGAACCAAAAGTAAGAGATAAATCAACTCATTTAGTACATGAATCAAATATTGAAGCTTCTTTTACCGATAAGATTTTACTGAGATATTTTACCTAAGCATGGGACCGGCATAAACTTCGAAACGTCAAACATCAAAATCTTCAGCAAACCTCCATCACAGTTTTTGTACAGAGTCAATTAGAATTGTAACATAGATTTTCGTATCGAAATTCTAATTTTTTATGGTATTATTAGACAAAGTTATTATTTAGAAAATGTATAATTTATACTAAAGGATTTGATTATTTATTTATTTGTAATATAAGGATCAAAATACAGAATTTAGTTTTAAGATACGTACAATTGTGTTAAAATGGAAAATTATTATTCAAGATGGCAGCTTTCAGACGAGGTGAACCTGACAAATTTTTGTTCATAAATTCTCGTTTATTAATCGAATGGACAATGGTTTTATCTCATTACTGTTTTCTGAGATTTATCATATATTGATAATCAGTTTCTTTCTTCTCAAAATGGTGTATTAATCTGTAATACTTGCAAACCATGCGCATAACGTGACCCATTCATTTCCCTGGCTTTGCTTCTTGTGATTCTTGTTTACTGTCAGACTCAGGGTGCACACGATTGAAGCTGGCGGTTGCGCCAAAATCCGCTGCAAAGCGCCAGATATCGCCAGTTATACATGATTGGGCGGCGGTTTTGCGGGCCGGCGAACATGGCGGCAGATGGACTCGCCGCTTACACACGATTGGTCCGGCGGATTTCGCCGCCTTCTGCCGGCGGGTTTCAATCGTGTGTACCCTCAGTGTCAATGTTAAAATCGGTTTCGAGGCAACTTTTACCTGCTATACACTCGCACCTGATCAATCTCGCAACCAAGACAACTCGTGCCTGTATAATATACTGATAGAGACACTGACAATCCTGTGTAGTCCCAAGTTTTTGGACAATTTTTTAGTGTTTCAATGTTTACAATATATTTGATACATTAACACCAACTTGTTTCAATAATTAATACATTTTCCAATCAGCTTGTAATTTGATCTGTCAATCATTTCCACTTTGAGGTTCCTCCAGGTAATTTTGAAATTTCTTATAACTAATTAAAATATGTTCTACATGAAGTCCATTTTTTTATATCTAAATTCTAATTTGACATGTTTGAAATGTATTGAAATTTTAATAGAAAGGTTCACAAGACAGAATGTAAATAAAGCTTGGGTGCGACTTGTCTAAGGTGCGAGTCAGATGGGTACGAGTTGTCTCTGGTCCATACAAGATGACTTGGCTCCTGAAAATCTACTAATTTTTGGTGGACATTGGCAACCCTACACCACAATGATGAACCGATTCCAGGGATGGTTTCGGACCACAATGTGATCATGAAAATAAGGCAATAATTTTGACCAAACATTCTTACACTAAACTCACTACAGTCGATGACAACAGAGCTGCGGAAGGCGACAACACAGCATCGTTTCTTTTTTTAAAGCCTTACGTGCATCTGCACTTTTGAAAATATTCACATTAAGTTGTCACATTCATAGTACAGTGGCCAACAAGGTTCAAATGGTGTGATAAATATCAGCAATCAAATGATAAAAAGAAATGCACCGAGGTTTTCATCTGCAGCTCTGTTGTCATCGGCTCTAACCAAAATTACAAGAGACCCATTTATGTTAATAATCCTTATCAAACATTATCCATATTTTCAGGCTCGTTGTATGTTCCACCATTGATGCAGTGTCGGCACCGTGGCAAGATCAACATTGCTAAACCAGAAACTCACTTTGAAAGGATGGTATTTGAAGCAATCACTAAACCGATATTGCCAAAAATGATGGAGGATCCTTCAAAACTCTGCTCAAGAATGAGACCCGAGTTGCTCATAGAGAAAGATCAACTGGTTAGGCCAATAATATATTCTATTATATAATGATAGTAAATTATACAAGATTGTCCATCAAAATGTCTGTCAACTTCGATCTTCTCCTCTCAAACAACTGAGTGCATTTCTTTATTATTATCGACCCACCCCGTAGGGGAGGGGAGACCTTGTATCGGGCTCCATCCGCAATTCCGTGTGTCCGAACTTTCTGGATGATAACAGGAGAACCATATGACGGATTACTTTGATATTCCACAGGATTATGTAAGTCCTATATACCTTGTATGGGATTGCATATGGTTGACCTTGACCCAGTTCTCAAGGTCACAGGAGCAATTTTGTGTCTGTGCAGTACTTGCTGGTTTCCGGATGATATGTTGAGAACTATTTGGTATTTGGCATTGATATCACACATGATTATGTGTCCCCCAACTCCCTTGTATGGGATTGCTGATGAATGACCTTGACCGATTTTTCAAGGTCACAGGAGATGTTGTTTTGTGCAATCATGGTTTCCGGATGATAAAAGGAGAACCGTTTAATAGATTACTTCGATATTACACAGGATTATGTAAGTCCTATATACCTTGTATGGGATTGCAAATTTCCTTTTTTAAAAACATCTGTCAAAGTTTACTCCCAAATTGGAAAATACATTTTAGAAAGTACCATTACCTTTTCCTTAATAAAAGGCAATAAATAATATTTAAAAAAATCAAGAGCTATTGAGAATTTGATGCCCAATCAAGCAAACTTGACAAGTTCTAAATACTAAAGATGTACTGATATATGTTTTATATTTTTCAGGAGAACGAGTTTGAACAATTTTTGCTTCGGAGGTGCAAGGAAACTTTTGAGAGATACTCAATGATAATATTTATGCAGCCTTTATCTATGAAGGGCCAGGAGAAGAGAGCAGTTAAAAACAAACTGATCAATGCAGGACTGGATCTATTATATCACAAGAATGAAATTATAAGGTAAATTACAGGCCTAATAATTGCATACCGGAACTTGGTATTCCTAATATCTTGCTATTAACCCTCAGCTGTTATTATCATCAGACTGATTGTTGATGGGCAAGTTTGTGAAGCTGATACCACATTATAAAGCTGACATATATGAAGTGCTGATTCCAGACAATGTCTGCTCATAGCTCATAGTATCTGGTCGGGATTCAAACGAAATTGACATTTATATTTTGCTGAGGAGAAAATTGCAGTTGTCCTGTGACAGTCAAATTCATTTTTTTACCCAAATTGCCCTTGAGCACATTGTTTTGTTTGTACTGAAGTATTCTAGAAATAACATACTCACACCAAATTACAATTATCTTTTAAAATGTTCAATGGAAGAAAAGATAATGCTTCATGAGAAGAGATGTAAATTCTTCTTTGGTAATATATCTGTTGTATTGTATTTATGATTTCCATCTTATTAAGGTACTGGAATGTAACTTTAGTCTGTCACAGACAGACAGACTGTCTGTCCTGTCCATGTGTGTGTTTGTTTTCCTTAGTTCATTCATCCGCTCCAATGGAACTGGGTTTTATAGGACACTGGGTTTATTTATATATGAGGCATCTTAACAACCATGAGATCATGAATTACAGTAGGCAACATATCAGTTATTTTAGGCCATATGCTTTTGAACAACAGCAAGTTTTGACTAAGTGGAGTCATCAATTGGTTCATTTAAACATTTTACAATTCCTTTCTGTGACCAATCAGAATTTTTAAAATTTATTTTGACAAAACATTCGGATGTCATGAAGTAGGATTGCACACAGAGGTAAATGCATGCATGTCATATATGGACATCAAGTCAATATTTTTGGAACATTCCAAACTTTAGTCTCAAACATGTTTATTTAATCTATGTTTTTACACTTGCATAACTCGGAATGTTCCAATGTTTCTGACTTTGTGAACTTTTGTTTACAAGTCATATAAGGTTACATAATATCAGTTAAATTGGGGGAGTGATTCTTTGGCCATAGGTTTCTGGTTACAAAAGTTTATGTAACATCATGGTAATGATCTTTTGAAATTTTGGGTTGCAAGGCAACTTTGACGAAGCAAGGCAGTGATCAGATCCCACCTTATCACATACACAGCATTTTATAGTCTCTTTATTGTTGCTATCGTTACTATTTAAATCTGCTCACATGCAAATATACTGTATGCTACCACATCCAAGAAAACATGATGTACAATCAATAACAATCCATAAAGAAATGACAATATATGTGTAAGTGCACTTAACAGACTGCAGCACAGCATAAAAGAACTTGGTCATTAGGTCAGATATCAACCAGTGCAATGTATATAATCTGGCTGTAGCCATGTGTAGTATTATTGTTGACACCACAGAATATTACATTATTTTTGTGACATTTTCACAAGGTATCTAGTTTACCTAAATATCTCATGTAAAGTTTGTTTTTTTCTATTACAGGAAAACTATCGAAGGAACTAAATTTCAGAATTTAGAGCCATTAGTTTATGGACACAACTGCTTAGTAGTGTCTGAAGACACCAAACTGCCTCAACTGGTGAAAACCATCAAGAAAATTCCACAGCTCAGCATTATGGGTTGGTTTTTTAACACTTTTAAAACATTTTTATCACATTGTCTGCCAGAGACACACTGAAACTATTAGGTGACAGGTTTACCACTTCACCCTTTGGTGGAGTCTGACATTTGAGATAAAATAAAACATTTAAAACATTAAAACCTGTAGATACACAAGGCTTTTGCTTCCAGACAACTCTGTTAATCTGTATTATTAAAAAAAATGGTTTAGAAACCTAATTTACTCATCATGATATCAGTTTAAGTTATGTAGTTAAAATATAATTTTTCTATATATAAAGTCTAAATAATGCAAATTTTTTATTCTATTGACAAAACTTTATTTTTGGTAATATTTTCAGGTGGTATTGTTGAGAATCGTATTATGTCAAATGCTGACATCATGCATTATGCCAGCTTGCCAGACCTGGACAGTGTGCGAGGACAGCTGGCATCGCTGCTTAGTGCGCCCTCTAGTAGAACACACGGAGCACTATCCTCCCACCAGCAGACGCTCCTATATAACCTCACACAACACGCAACCACACACCTGCAGTCATGATCTTAACTTGCCTGTAGTCTTGTTTTATGTTATTTTATATACAAATTTGTGAAAGTGGCAATTGAAATAGTTGTTATTTACCAAAGAAACATAAATCATGATTATTTGTGTAACTTAAACATTTTATTGCATTCATAGCTTTCTGTGTGTTATTTATTGATTTAAACATTTTAAGAATTGTTAAAAGGAAAGAAAAAGAAACAATGAATATGAAGAATATTTTGTGTTTTAAATCAATGTAACAATAGATGGAGGGGGGATATATGTGAATAAAATTGTGTTATAAAATAATGTGTTTAATGCATTGATTTACACTACAAATATTGAAATATTTCTACCAAATTAGAAAAAAGCCAACCTGAGTTTTAACATTAATTTGTTGACCTTTGGATATTTCATTGGTTCTCTCATCCAGCCCCAGACTGATTGGTTCACTCATCATCCAGCCCCAGACTGATTGGTTCACTCATCATCCAGCCCCAGACTGATTGGTTCTCTCATCATCCAGCCCCAGACTGATTGGTTCACTCATCATCCCGCCCCAGACTGATTGGTTCACTCATCATCCAGCCCCAGACTGATTGGTTCTCTCATCATCCAGCCCCAGACTGATTGGTTCTCTCATCCAGCCCCAGACTGATTGGTTCACTCATCCAGCCCCAGACTGATTGGTTCACTCATCCAGTCCCAGACTGATCGGTCCTCTCATCCAGCCCCAGACTGATTGGTTCACTCATCCAGCCCCAGACTGATTGGTTCACTCATCCAGTCCCAGACTGATTGGTCCACTCATCCAGCCCCAGACTGATTGGTTCTCTCATCATCCAGCCCCAGACTGATTGGTTCACTCATCATCCAGCCCCAGACTGATTGGTTCACTCATCCAGCCCCAGACTGATTGGTTCACTCATCCAGCCCCAGACTGATTGGTTCACTCATCCAGCCCCAGACTGATTGGTTCACTCATCATCCAGCCCCAGACTGATTGGTTCTCTCATCATCCAGCCCCAGACTGATTGGTTCTCTCATCCAGCCCCAGACTGATTGGTTCACTCATCATCCAGCCCCAGACTGATTGGTTAACTCATCATCCAGCCCCAGACTGATTGGTTCACTCATCCAGCCCCAGACTGATTGGTCCTCTCATCCAGCCCCAGACTGATTGGTTCTCTCATCCAGCCCCAGACTGATTGGTTCACTCATCATCCAGCCCCAGACTGATTGGTTAACTCATCATCCAGCCCCAGACTGATTGGTTCACTCATCCAGCCCCAGACTGATTGGTCCTCTCATCCAGCCCCAGACTGATTGGTTCACTCATCCAGCCCTAGACTGATTGGTTCACTCATCCAGTCCCAGACTGATTGGTTCACTCATCATCCAGCCCCAGACTGATTGGTTCACTCATCCAGCCCCAGACTGATTGGTTCACTCATCCAGCCCCAGACTGATTGGTTCACTCATCCAGCCCCAGACTGATTGGTTCACTCATCATCCAGCCCCAGACTGATTGGTTCTCTCATCCAGCCCCAGACTGATTGGTTCACTCATCATCCGGTCCCAGACTGATTGGTTCACTCATCCAGCCCCAGACTGATTGGTACACTCATCATCCAGCCCCAGACTGATTGGTTCACTCATCATCCAGCCCCAGACTGATTGGTTCTCTCATCCAGCCCCAGACTGATTGGTTCACTCATCATCCAGTCCCAGACTGATTGGTTCACTCATCATCCAGCCCAAGACTGATTGGTTCACTCATCCAGCCCCAGACTGATTGGTTCACTCGTCCAGCCCCAGACTGATTGGTTCACTCATCCAGTCCCAGACTGATTGGTTCTCTCATCATCCAGCCCCAGACTGATTGGTTCACTCATCATCCAGCCCCAGACTGATTGGTTCACTCATCATCCAGCCCCAGACTGATTGGTTCACTCATCATCCAGCCCCAGACTGATTGGTTCACTCATCCAGCCCCAGACTGATTGGTTCACTCATCATCCAGCCCCAGACTGATTGGTTCTCTCATCATCCAGCCCCAGACTGATTGGTTCTCTCATCATCCAGCCCCAGACTGATTGGTTCACTCATCCAGCCCCAGACTGATTGGTTCACTCATCCAGTCCCAGACTGATTGGTTCACTCATCCAGCCCCAGACTGATTGGTTCACTCATCATCCAGCCCCAGACTGATTGGTTCTCTCATCATCCAGCCCCAGACTGATTGGTTCTCTCATCATCCAGCCCCAGACTGATTGGTTCTCTCATCATCCAGCCCCAGACTGATTGGTTCTCTCATCCAGCCCCAGACTGATTGGTTCACTCATCCAGTCCCAGACTGATTGGTTCACTCATCCAGCCCCAGACTGATTGGTTCACTCATCATCCAGCCCCAGACTGATTGGTTCTCTCATCATCCAGCCCCAGACTGATTGGTTCACTCATCATCCAGCCCCAGACTGATTGGTTCACTCATCCAGCCCCAGACTGATTGGTTCACTCATCATCCAGCCCCAGACTGATTGGTTCTCTCATCATCCAGCCCCAGACTGATTGGTTCTCTCATCATCCAGCCCCAGACTGATTGGTTCACTCGTCCAGCCCCAGACTGATTGGTTCACTCATCCAGTCCCAGACTGATTGGTTCTCTCATCATCCAGCCTTAGACTGATTGGTTCACTCATCATCCAGCCCCAGACTGATTGGTTCACTCATCCAGCCCCAGACTGATTGGTTCACTCATCCAGCCCCAGACTGATTGGTTCACTCATCCAGCCCCAGACTGATTGGTTCACTGACCCAAACTCGCACTCTCTATTCACACACCCAAGTACACCTGACTTATGACAGCTTTAAAAGCTCTTAATGGCCCAGACCAGTCCAAACTCATGATGTGGGTTGGGTTTGAAACTACCTTTGACCAATATCATCTATAACCTCCTGTATACACAAATGAGTCTACTTGTCAGAATATTGTCTGTATTTCTTGCATTTAGCATAGAGAATATAAAATATTTTTTAACATGAATACTTGAATTTGTTATTCCCTGCTCCAAAATCAGGCAGGACAGTGATGAGACATGTGACTTCTTTCTTTTGGAGTCTACATTTTGGCAGCAAATTCTATTCCTAGATTATTATATAACTTATAAATATTTACATCTCGTTCATTGACAAATCACAGTAGGCAACACATTTATAGGGTTGATGATAAGCATTATTTCTGACCAATGAAAGAAATTTGATCTAATTTTTATATGGTGTTTTTATTTGATATATATATATATATATATATATATATATATATATATATGCTTTGTCAGCTCACCATGATCTGTTTGCAAAAAAACATGGACACACAATTAATATGAGGGCAAGAATACTGATTTACTTCAGTAAATGGAAAATTATCAATTCTAGGCTACCATTAGTATTTTGATAGTTGGACCAGATAATCAACCAAAAAATATCTCCTTATCAAAACCATTAAATATCCCCTTTCCTTTATGACCCAAAAGACCCCCTCATCCCCACTGTCCACCAGAGGCACACGCAAACTATTACCTCTGGCCAACCCAGATTAGTATTCATTCGGTACTACTTTTACTGGCCATGTGCTCAAGAACTGTCAGAATGTTGTAAATGTGATTGACACGTTAACATCTCTTAATAGCAAATATGAAGTTGCCTTAGGATGTATAAGAGTTCATTTGTTAACATTTGAACATTTTTTGTTGGTTAGATTAACCAAAAGTATAAAAGATTAAAAGAATTCAACTTATAAACAAAGCAGCCATCTTTGTTGTGGTTCCGCCTAATCACTACCCCAGGAAATGGCTCCTCCAGTTGAGAAAGTAGTTCCAAGTTTAATTTCTCTTAATAGTTGTTTCTATATGCACACACTTTTGTTTTAAGAGTGAAATATATCACAATTTACCTATCTGAGTACAATTTAAGTCAAAAATAAGTAAGACGGACAGAAAATTGGTGGATGTGGTGAGCCAGCACCAAAAGGCACCTTGCATGGGCACCTTGTACAGAGGTGATAGGTTCACCACGTCGCCCTCTGGTGGAGTTTGCCTCATCCCTTTAAATATTTTTATTTGAATTTTTCAAACCAAGTTATAAATGTTGACCTGTTGGACTGGAAAAAATGAAAGTAGTCAACAAATGCTGTAGTTACTATATTTTACATTTGTGCTATATCTTTTCAAGTTAAGAAAGACAGACACAGGAACATAGAAATAGACACAAGCTTTTATTTTGTTCCATCGGTCACAAGGCACCCTCATAATCAAGTTTTTATCATAATTTGGAGTGACAAACACTTTCACATCATTGTAAAATTTGGCACTCTGAACTCAAGTACCATGTTAATATATAACTTAACAGGTGGCAAGCAGAGTTGCCATGGCAACCAATATGACAACAATGGCTGCTGAGTCACAAAACAAATGATATAATTTATTCTACATATATCCATATTTACATTGATTGCACATTCTGTTTTAAGATTCGAAAGAACCAATCACTGCAAGGCATGCATCATGTGACTTATCAATATGCAAATGAGCTTTAATGCTTGGATTTCATTATCGAAATTGTTGCATGTGGTAAGCCAAGGTTTGAAAATGTGGAGACAAAGGTGACTCACTTTCTTTTTCAATTCTGAAATATTTCAGAATTTAACCCTTTTTTTCTGTTTTACTAATGGGAAAAATGTAGAAATAGATTCTTAATAGCACCATGGGAGCAGTCCAGGCCAGCAACATAGACAGTCACACATATTTGTAGCCTATTCATGCTATGACTGTATATGTTTATGGACTGGACTGAGTTAAGTCTATATACATTCACTATGATATGGCTTTTATTTAGCAAATTTCCCCTGTCAGCCCCACTACCCTGGTACCCCCATGAGGGCTGTAAATATTATCTTTTCAGCCCCTACAGGGGTTCATGATAAGCTCTAACATGGTCTTGCTGTGCCTTACTGTGTTAATCCATTTAAATCCCAGATTAGAACATAATCCCGGATTTGACTCATTTCAACATTTATTCAAGTAATTTGTTTCAAAACACCTTTAATGTTGAACGCAATGAACACATTGATCCCCAAATCACATGCCTTTTATCTTATACCTATATATATATTCTGAAACAACGTTCCATACAAAACGGAACATGTCAAATCCCTATTATAAAAAAATCACAATCATAATAAAGTTGTCATCCATTTATATTCTTTATGGTTATTTGTATTCAAAAAAGCACATCTTAATTAAATTCAAGGGTTAATGAAATTTAGATCTGCATTTTCGTTAATTTCTTTTATCAGTCAAGTGCCTCAAATTCAATTTGTAAGTTTTTGATTGATAAAATACCCTGACATTGGTTAAAATAATGAAATTCCATTTTATATACATATATTAATGTTTTTCAATATAGAAAAGAATGTCAAAATTTTGATTTATTTTTAAGATCTATAAAAGTTTAAATGTTTTTGAATAAATACATTAAATTCTGATATCCTTAATCCTGACTAAAGAGCTGCTTTTATGAAATTTACAATATTTCCTGTCAGATTTTTTTTACAATTAAACATTTCTACTCTCTTGCAAGACTTTGAAATCAAAATCTGAGTTTTTTTCTCATGACCAATATAAATTTACACATTTTATCTGGTGTATCACAAAAGGAAGTCCATTAGTTTATTTATTTTATTTACAAGACGTCTCCTAGTTACGCCCTGTGTCCAGATATGTGGCGTTCACCCTCACGGGACTCTGGCATCAATATCACAGTTCATCAAGGTCACTCAAGGTCAAGAGGTCATTGTATGATCACTTGTGGCAGTGTTGACCATTCACACAGCTTGGTATTAATCATGGCAGGTATTTCAAGCCTTTAGCAATTCTCTTATCACATCGTTTTCCTTCAGTCTTTATCTAATATTGACCAGTTCCATTCAAGACTTTGAGAAGATATTCTCTGTAATTTTGTCTTCTGCTGAGATACCTGATAGGGCCTGAGTAGATTTAGGCAAGCATTCCTTGATTAATAATGTCATCATCTCACCATTTGTTCAAAACATATCCAACTTTTGATGTTCACCTAAAGCCCAATCTTAACTGCTAAGAATGTCTTCATATAATTTAGATTACAATGTTAAAGATTAGAGGATTGGTCTGATATTTGTCATCCTCGCTCAGCATACTGATGTGGTTAACTGTGGTCTAAGTTAGAAAAGCCCCACAGCTTTCTTAAGGTTCACTTGCTTCCAGTTTGGTATGTTATAAAATTCCTCTCTTGTCATTCCCACAATCTCCTGAAAAAACATAATTCAGATTAATTTCAAACCATTTATGAAAAAAAAAACATATCCACACAAATGTTTTGTAAAAATGTGTCCTAAATGTTAAACTGAAATATAATTAAAACTAAAAAAAGATGTACATCATAGGAAACAAATTAATCTTAGCTATAAGATGCAACTATGGTTTAAGTTTGATAATGCCATTTTAATTTGTTGCTACCTTTTGGGATTCACACGATTTTCAGAGATCAGATCACATGACCTTGAAACGATGATCAAAGGTCACTAACTAGCAAATCATTTCAAGATCTTAATTTGAAGCATTCTTGATTTAAGTGTCAAGAATCCAAAACAAAACATTATTTGTTTTCAAGTTATCACGTTCACAAAAATGGACAGATGCCCAGTCAGCAGACTATTACAATACACTTTCGAGGGGTAAAAATGATAATTACTTGAAACTCTTCTTCACTGAGGTAGGATTCGAGACGTAGTGGGTCGACACCCTCCGGCAGCTGTTCTTCCTGCAGCTCCTCCCAGCTGTATCGAGTGCGGCTCAGTCTGACCAGCAGATCATCCACACTCACCTGAACAATTCAAATACATTCCTTTATTATTCTCACTTATTTCCCATAAATATTATGACAACAGAGCTGCTGATAACAACTGAGCTGTTGGCAACAACAGAGCTGCTGATAACAACAGAGCTATGGTTCCATTTTCAAAGCATTCAAGGTGCATCTGTACTTTTAAAAATATTCTCATCAGGTTGTTGTCAGCGAGGTTATTGTACCAATAGTGTCACATGGTGTGATAAACATTGGCAATCAATTTATAAACTGAAACACAGCTTTGTTGTCTTCCGCAGCTCTGTTGTTTTCGGCTGAAAGGAATCATCTAAGATCTGCTTTAAATATGACAGATACAAAATAAAAAGGAGTCAAATTGAATGAATCACTATAAAATGATTTCATTAAATTTAGAGAGATTTAAACCCCACCTACCCTATCTCCCCACCCACCATATCTCCCCTAACTCTCTCACCAATCCTATCTCCCCACCCCTACCACTTCCCCACAATTCTCCCCCACCTCTCCCACCCATCACATCTCCCCATTTCTCCCTCTCCCATCCACCCTATCTTCCCATCCACCCTATCTCCCCACCCACCATATCTCCCCTAACTCTCTCACCAATCCTATCTCCCCACCCCTACCACTTCCCCACAATTCTCCCCCACCTCTCCCACCCATCACATCTCCCCATTTCTCCCTCTCCCATCCACCCTATCTTCCCATCCACCCTATCTCCCCACCCACCATATCTCCCCTAACTCTCTCACCAACCTATCTCCCCACCCCTACCACTTCCCCACATTTCTCCCCCACCTCTCCCACCCATCACATCTCCCCATTTCTCCCTCTCCCATCCACCCTATCTTCCCATCCACCCTATCTCCCCACCCACCATATCTCCCCTAACTCTCTCACCAATCTTATCTCCCCACCCCTACCACTTCCCCACATTTCTCCCCCACCCATCACATCTTCCCATTTCTCCCTCTCCCATCCACCCTATCTCCCCACCCACCATATCTCCCCTAACTCTCTCACCAACCTATCTCCCCACCCTTACCACTTCCCCACATTTCTCCCCCACCTCTCCCACCCATCACATCTCCCCATTTCTCCCTCTCCCATCCACCCTATCTTCCCATCCACCCTATCTCCCCACCCACCATATCTCCCCTAACTCTCTCACCAACCTATCTCCCCACCCCTACCACTTCCCCACATTTCTCCCCCACCTCTCCCACCCATCACATCTCCCCATTTCTCCCTCTCCCATCCACCCTATCTTCCCATCCACCCTATCTTCCCATCCACCCTATCTCCCCACCCACCATATCTCCCCTAACTCTCTCACCAATCTTATCTCCCCACCCCTACCACTTCCCCACATTTCTCCCCCACCCATCACATCTTCCCATTTCTCCCTCTCCCATCCACCCTATCTCCCCACCCACCATATCTCCCCTAACTCTCTCACCAACCTATCTCCCCACCCCTACCACTTCCCCACATTTCTCCCCCACCTCTCCCACCCATCACATCTCCCCATTTCTCCCTCTCACATCCACCCTATCTTCCCATCCACCCTATCTCCCCACCCACCATATCTCCCCTAACTCTCTCACCAACCTATCTCCCCACCCCTACCACTTCCCCACATTTCTCCCCCACCTCTCCCACCCATCACATCTCCCCATTTCTCCCTCTCCCATCCACCCTATCTTCCCATCCACCCTATCTTCCCATCCACCCTATCTTCCCATCCACCCTATCTCCCCACCCACCATATCTCCCCTAACTCTCTCACCAATCTTATCTCCCCACCCCTACCACTTCCCCACATTTCTCCCCCACCCATCACATCTTCCCATTTCTCCCTCTCCCATCCACCCTATCTCCCCACCCACCATATCTCCCCTAACTCTCTCACCAACCTATCTCCCCACCCCTACCACTTCCCCACATTTCTCCCCCACCTCTCCCACCCATCACATCTCCCCATTTCTCCCTCTCCCATCCACCCTATCTTCCCATCCACCCTATCTCCCCACCCACCATATCTCCCCTAACTCTCTCACCAATCTTATCTCCCCACCCCTACCACTTCCCCACAATTCTCCCCCACCCATCACATCTTCCCATTTCTCCCTCTCCCATCCACCCTATCTTCCCATCCACCCTATCTCCCCACCCACCATATCTCCCCTAACTCTCTCAGCCACCTTATCTCCCCACCCCTACCACTTCCCCACATTTCTCCCCCACCTCTCCCACCCATCACATCTCCCCATTTCTCCCTCTCCCATCCACCCTATCTTCCCATCCACCCTATCTCCCCACCCACCATATCTCCCCTAACTCTCTCAGCCACCCTATCTACACCACCCACCCTATCTCCCCACCGACCCGATCTCCCCACCGACCCGATCTCCCCACCCACCCGATCTCCCCACCCACCCTATCTCCCCACCCACCCTATTTATCCCACCCACCCTATCTAACCCACCGACCCGATCTCCCCACCCACCCTATCTCCCCACCCACCATTTCTCCTGGGTGTCGTCCTTCTCTTGCTGTGATATCCACCACCTCAGCATCTTCCTCCCAGTAGGGAAACAGGTTTGTAAACTCCACAGGCTCCGCTCCTGCAGGAGCACAAAACATCATTACATCCATCAAATAAGAATTGCCATTATCTTCTGCATCTTATAACATAACTATAAAATGTAGGCCAATGACCTTGGAGCTGTGCTGACCATTACTTTTGTAACTTGAGCTTGAATTATTTTATTTGTTATTCTTTAAATGTGAGTTTGATGGAATTTAAAAAAATAAAAAATAAAAAAAATTAAATTAAAAAAAAATAATTTAAAAAAAAACAAAAAACCTGATATTCTAATGAGCTTACCTGCATATACAGCATAAGCCTTTGGAGGTTTACTTCCTCCACGCTCCTTGCAGTACTGCAATGTTGTCTGCAGGGCACAGCGCCGATCTATATTGAAGCGTGTGTGAGCTGACCCTGTCTTGACATTGTCCGTCTCCTCGTCGCCCTCCGGCCACCAGCCGTGCCATACATACACCTCTTGCTGGTTGTCCACCAGGAACAACGCTGGCTGCGACGCCTTGTACAGGTCACTCTGCAGGAAGGGGAAGGGACAACAGAGTCCCTCGTGGTTGCGACACGGGTTGAGAATCTCCACAGCTTCAAATGTTCCAGACACCGACGTCATGTGGAAGAGTCGCGGGGTGTGAGTCCATACTCGCTTATCTATAAATCAGTAAAATATGCTTTATTCTCTTTATTATGATTAATTATATATAAACTTAATCACTATGGAAAATAAAACCTGTCTAAAATCTGACAATTCCACATCAAAATATACTCTGTATACGAAAAATAACTATATTTCTTAAAGAGGATATTAATATTTTGACTTAAACTTAATGAAATTAAAGAAATGTGGATTATTGTTGGCAAAGAACAAATTCATAAAAATGCACTAAATATAAAGTTTAAATGATTATTTATCAAAAGAGGAGAAAACCTTTTCAGGCATAGATTATGCCATCTCAAGACTGACCTTTGGTGAGAGAGCAGTAGAGAGATCTGTTGTTGTTGCCAGTGGCGGCCCAGAACTCAGGCCGTTCCTTTCCTTCCTCCATCTTGTTCAGAACAACGTTACTTTTTGTTGATATTCCCAACTCAGGCACAGCCCTGAAACACACAACCAAACTTGACAAAATTTCAACATTATATGTTACATAATCATTTAAAATAATTTGATCCCCTCTTGGATGATAACCAACATGTTCCTCACAAATGTTGAAAGGATGAGAAAAAAAATATTATGACACAAATTGACATATTGAATCGAATAACATAAAGAATGAGATTTTTCTTAAACTGTAAAAAATCCTCCAATATCTACATGAACATATTTAGGGATATTGTATCAAGGTGACCTAAAGATCTATATGAGACAATGACATGACACAAAGGACAAACTAAGGTCTCACTCTTTTAACCTGAGAGAAGTCTAGTTTTATTTATTGTTGTCCATACTGTACGATGGAGACAGCTTACTTTTTCTTGATGGTAGCAGCGATGTCCATGGCCCTTTGCTTGATGTGTGGTGGGGCCTTACTGCCGTTCCAGATCACCAGAAGTCCTGTCTTTGTGTTGAGCAGAAGCAGTGACGTCCTTGACCGCAGCGAGCTTGTCTCACATGGCACCTCCACAAGGTAAGTCTCGGTGACCAGCTCATTACGCAGCATATACATCTTCCACGGGGTGGAGCGTGCACCCTCCTCCTCCTCGCGCTTGCCACAGTGGACCATCATACGACCGTGAAACAGGTTTACAAAACATGGAGGTTCCTTGCCCTGGACAACCCGCACCTACCAAAAAAACACTCATCACTCAGAGAAACGCTAAATTTCAATAAATTAAGGAAAATTCTATTTAAAAAAAGAGCGCCAGTTGGGATACATGTAGTTTTGATGCTGCACTTATTTTGGTGTGTACTTGTTGTGCCTTTTATTGTTGTTGTTCAGAGATTCTTGAAATTGGCATGTTGCAAATCTAAACATATTGGCGATTCGTAAATTTAATTTATTGGCATGTTATAAGTCAAGTTAACTGGCATAAATAATGTCTTATTGGCATCTCATGAATATATCTCATTAGTACCTTATAAATGAGGTTTTCTTGGATCTTATCTTACCTGTGGTCCCCTCTCCTCATCAAGTTCTACAGTCATGAGAGCCGAGGCCCCTTTCTCTGTGATACTTGAGTGTTTTCCTTGCCAGAAGAAGTAGGCGCATCGTTCCCGCCCCGTCAGCGAGTGGCGGTTAGTTACCTGGCCCTTCAGATCACGTAGACCTGAAAATACCACAAGAACTCAATATCAATGAAAGGTTACATTTATATAGTGCTGATTCCAAACAATGTCTGCTCAGAGTACTTGATAGTACTGGCCTGGATTCAACACGAGGTGAATACTCTACATTTGAGCTATTTTGGCTGGTATAAATATCTGACTTCAATACAAACAAACACAATTCCATCCTCAAGATGGACATGTTAATTTTGAATTTATAAATAATGACAGTTTATGCCCTTAAGTTTATGAACCATACTTAAGCTTTCCTTGTCTTATTATGATGATAATAATATTGGCATGATATATTTTAGTTATATTCTTTTAATCTTATTTGATCTCTTCGTACCTTTTTGTGAGATCATGTAGTGCCAGCGCACCACGTACGTGTCTCCGTCGTGGAAGTGTCCGTGTGAGGTTTCATCAATGGCAAAGTGATCATACTCTGAGACGTGCCACACCTGAATGCTGAGTGTCAGAACTTCATACTCCCTCCTAAGGCCCTCAAATGTCTCAACCCTGAAACCATAAAAACCCCAAAATATTATAATTAACTAAAAACCCCTCAAATGTCTCAACCCTGAAACCATAAAATTCTCAAATATTATAATCAACTAAAAAACCCTCAAATGTCCCAACCCTGAACCATAAAACCCTTAAATGTGACAATCATTAAATCCCTCAAATATCTCCACCCTTAACCCATAAAACCCCCAAATGTTACAACTAAAAAACCCTTCATATGTCTCAACCCTAAAACCATAACACACCAAAGTTGTGGTTTTCAAATTTTGGCTATAAAACTGTCTAAATTTTGCCATCACCACTTTTCGAGAGCCTCATTCTCTAAAACAATATAAATCTAATATTTTGAGATTCACAATTATTGTATTAAAAAAAAATAAAGAAAATGTTCTAAGTTTAGTTCCAATTACCACTCCGATATTAGATTGTGATTATTTCAGAATAAATTGCAAGATTTTTTAAATTCAAAAACACCAATAATAGATTTATAGATCACATTTTCTTTTTAACCACACTACTTATAGTAAAAATATGACTAAGAAAAAGTAATGAATTTTAATGTCTTCCCCCACAAGCATGGCATCCAATACCACAGATAGCAAAGTAAAGCAAATACCAAATTTGGACAATTCATCATAAGATAAGGAAAATAGTCTCCTTAAAAAGTAAAGATAAAGCGAAGTTTTGCCTTATTTCTAGCACAGTAAATGCTTCCAAATATTGCTTTTACTTTAAAATATTCCATTTACTGTAACCGTTGAGTCAGTTGTCTTTGAGGCAGATCAAGTGAAAGATACTTGACAGCACAAGATACTTATATTTTTCAGAAATGACAAGTTTTGTCGTTTGGCACATTAAGCATGAGAATTTTACTTGAGAGAGCTTTTACTTAAGAGCCTTAAATGCCTTAACCTGACGAGAATAGCACTTTATTGAGTTGTAAAATACCTCTTTTTGCTAAATTGAGAAAATGCAGAAATTGGTTAAAATATTGGTTTAATATTAATCCTGGGTAAGTTAAATTGGAATATGCAAAGAGTGCCTTTGCTTAAGTCAAAAAATTAAAAAATTGTTTAAATATTGGTATTATTTTCTAGGTAAAATCTACTTGATAGAAAGACAAATATAAATGTTAGAAACTGGGATTTAAAAAAAATTGAAATCACTCACCAGGTGGAGCCACGTGCTACGTTGCTGCCATCTAGTAGGAACTTTATGGGAGTGGTATTAAGTGGAATCATCAGCTGGGCATCGTAGGGCTTCAACTCCGGGGCCAACTCATTCTGTAATAATATCAACTCTCACTCTTATCTTTGACTAGACCTCCATTGGCATTCTTTGAGTTTTTTAAAAATTTTGTGAAAAGATTTTAAATGGCAATTTTTAATTTTTTTGATATTTTAACACTTCTGATTGTATTATGAACAGATGAAGTTATATTGGAACATACAAATATTAAAACATTTTTGTTGGGCTTTAAAATAAATCAGACTGCTGTGATTGGTCAGCTAACCAGATGAAGGCACAACACCCATAGTATTATTATTATTAGAATATCATAAATTACATTTGCTTGTATACTCTAAAAATGGAAAATTGTGTAAATTTTTCTATAACTGATTTAATATTCATAAGCAATATCTGATTCTGACCTTGATCTCTCCTTCTGTGTCATGGCCTTTGACTTTAATGAGTCTCGACGTATCTGGCCAATCAGTAAACTTCTCTCTGAACACAATGGTTTCCATGTTCTGATTGAGTTTAGCAAACAGGGCCCATTCAGGTCTGGCTGTTCCACTGAGTGGCAGTCCTCCCTTGTCTTCTGTCAGCAGGGGGCAGAGCGGGTTGATGTCGTAATTCTCGTAGTTATACCCCTTCTGCCACAACTCCTTGCCAAGCTTGAGTGCCACCTTACGAGTATTGAAGGGAACCTGCTTGCCAGTCCAGACATACATCTCACTCCCAAAGTCAAACACAAACACCTGCAAATACACAATACATCATCATGTCGTTTACCACAGAATAAATACAATCAAGATTTTGTCCATAAAAATGTCTTCTATTTATTTATCAATGCTTCATGTTCTGTCTTATTTGGAAATCTTAAGAGGGTCTGTGTTGGCAGTACAATACAAGACTTGTGACACATGATTCAAGGTTTTTGAGTGGGGACTACTTACGTCCTTGGCAGTATAATTTGAGGCATTTGACACATGATTCAAGGTTTCTGAAAGTGGACGACTTACGTCCTTGGCGGTATGATTTGAGGTTTTGACACATGATTCAAGGTTTCTGAAAGTGGACTACTTACGTCCTTGGCGGTACAATTTGAGGTGTTTGACACATGATTCAAGGTTTCTGAGTGGGGACTACTTAAGTCCTTGGCGGTACAATAAGGTGTTTGACACATGATTCAAGGTTTCTGAGTGGGGGCTACTTACGTCCTTGGCAGTGAGGAGGTCATGGCGCAGGACGGTGCCGCAGTACTCCTCCAGTTCCACCAGACTGGGCGTGGTCATGTCCACTCTGTACACCTTGTTAGTCTCAATCATATACATCTCAAACAACTCATCTTCCTCATTAGGACCTGGTTCTAAAATGCAAAAACTCAAACATCTTGATTTTTCATACATTATGTAATGGAGGATTTCTATAGTGCTGTCATCGATGATTCTTAACTTTTTTTAAAATACATTTTATTCTTTTTGCTATGTTATAGAATATGTATGGTGCTACCATCAAGCTAAAACTTTCATGATATCATTGTGGTACTTTTTCTTGGTTTTGACATTAAACTTTTCCAGACAATTCCCCACTGGAAGAGTAGCTTGCAAAAAAAATCGACTTGCCCTATCATTTATTTCACTTGTCTAGTATCAGATTAAAATTGCCTCATGTCAGATTTAAGTTATTGCCAAAACAAAAAAGTTGTTTAACAATGTTTCCCGCCAAATTTTATTTGTAACTGTTGTCAGAAATATCTCTGTTGGTGTGGAGTTTGTTGTATAAATCTTACCCTGGTATTCAGCCTGCCCTCCAAGGATCTCCCAGAAATGTTTAGCGGCAGATGTGTTCTGGCGGGACTCGTTGATGGTGACTGGTTCCTGCACGCATTTAGTGCCAAGATCTCTCTTCTGCTGGATGATGACAGCAATCTCTGCCGCCTAAAAACAATATGGCCGTCCTCAGAACATACCCTCTAAACCCAAAAGGGCTATAATAGACACTAATAACATGTCCATATATATGGACAGTACACCACCTCGCAGGTGCCCGTATGCCTTTGCCCGGAATTCCGGTCACATGTCACTGGAACTTGTGGTTGTTGTTTAGGGTTTCCCTGTTATATATTTATGTCAATCAATCAGAGCAATCCCCTCCATAATAGTGACATTTTGCACAAACCCATTGCAACAAGATGTCCTTGATAGTCCTAATATAGATTAGGACTATAATTTAGAAATAACCCTCTAAGATGAACACAGCTATTCTAAGAACATACCCTCTAAACCTAACATGGCCAAACTCCACCAGAGGGCGACCTGGTGAACCAATCACAAAAGTTTGCGTGTGCCTCTGGTGGACAGTGTGTAACATGGCAATCATTTAGAAATAACCGCCTAAAATGAACACAGCTATTCTCAGAACATACCCTCTAAACCCAACATGGCTTTGATTTAGAAATAACGCTCTAAAATGAACACAGCTATCCTCAGAACATACCCTCTAAACCCAACATGGCTTTAATTTAGAAATAACCCTAAAAAATGAACACAGCTATTCTCAGAACAAGCCCTCTAAACCTAACATGGCAATAATTTAGAAATAAAATCAACCCAACAAATTCTTAAAAACCCTCATGGCAATTCTTGAAATCTACTCTATGGAATTAACAAACCAATTTCTCAGGAAAAAGCTTTTGTTTGGCATTTAAAAAAAATCAATCCACAAGAGCCAAAACAATTCTAGCATGAATGTCAATTATAATAATAACAGTTTAAATAAATATTTTTTATGAACTGTAATAAAACTTTCAAAGGACAATTTCACTCTACCTTGGCTTTCTCAATTACGTTTGAGTACTCTCCAACCCACATGAAGATTTTATCTGGAATGACCAGCAAGAAGACGTCCCCACTGTTGATGGACTTTGCTACTGGCTGCACAAGGCGAACCTGACAGTGGCGCCGCCCCTTGACATGTAGCAGCATTACATCTTTGTAGGGATTAGTGCCGCCACCTGCTGTGGAACTACCAAATGATTCTGTCTTGCGAAGAGTTATTTTGGAGAAATTTTCTTTGCTTGCTAATCCTGCTAGGGCCTCCTGGGCAAAGTTGGCCGTGCCTGCAACTATACACCAATACTTCGATCAATCACAAACATCCATCAATATAAAAAATCCAGTAATCATAAAATATCCATTAAATAAAAAAAACACATAAAATATGCAACATCCATTAAACAAAAACATCCATTTATCACAGTCTGTAGAACATATACTGTCACGTTAATCTTGTCGGAATAAATATATAAATATATATTATTACTATATTATACCATATAATATCTTTTGACATAATATTGCTCTTGCAACATTACCAGCTATCTTCCATACTGACTCTTAATAACCACTCAATAACCTTTGCCTGATCTCATCTATAATTCAAGCAAGTCTACAAGCATCTAGTTTAAAATCTAAATTTAGATATTGCATATCTTACAATAACTTGTAGGCATTGTTATTTGTTTTTTTATCTTTTTGAGTTTTTAATATATAACATAATCAATAGGAATGTGAGTCACAAAATTAAATGTTTGAAGGATTTTTTAATGAAGAGTAAACTGAAGCCAGGATGACATACTCTGTTCCCGTTTAATGCGTTTCATCTCTCGGTCGGCGATGTCGGAGCGCACCTCCTGGTATTCTGTCTGTATGTCCTCTCGTTGCTGTAGAGCCTTCATTGGGTTACGTGAGGCTGCAGCCTTCCTGCGCTGGGGGCGGGCCTTACGGGCGGACTGCAGGCTGTAAACAGGAACACGATAAAATTATTCTACCCCTACTCGATCAACCAACACAAATATATCTATACTCAAAGATAAGCCAAACACAAATATATCTGATACTCAAAGATAAGCCAAACTCAAATATAACTGATACTCAAAGACAAGCCAAACTGAAATATATCTGATACACAAAGATAAGTCAAACTCAAATATATATGATACTCAAAGATAAGCCAAACTGAAATATATCTGATACTCAAGGCTAAACCAAAGCCAGTTTTCCCAGACCAAGATTTAAAAACTGATTTTCATCAGATGGAGCCAAACATCTATTTGGTCACACAGATATGTGACATCTTCTGGTCACACATGGTTCTGGTCACGCATGGTTGTTGCATGGCCCTATTAGGTAACACATACCTCATGCATGACGCAATATGGTCAAGCAAAAGTCATGAGTGACCTTATTCGGTCAAGTGTGACCAAAATAGATGTCTGGCTCTAACTTTTTATGAAGCATAGATTGGGATAATTATTTAACATACATGTCTTGGGACTCCATGAAGACATGATCAAAATCATCCACCGAGACATCTACTTTCTCTGTGGCCAATTCCTCCACCGTTTTGGTCTGGAAGAATTCATGGAAGTTTTCATCATCCGGACGCATCACCTCAATTTTGGACATAGTTTTGTCAGCAGCTTCTCCATCATCTGTGGTTTGATCGGAAGAACTCTCCAAGTGGCTGATGGGAAGGGGAGCAGAAACAGCTGCAAACAACAAATAAATATGTAATTTTTTTCTTTAAAACAAATATCTCATATGCAGACTCCATGGAAAAACATTTGGTTATTCATTAAAATGCCACAAATATACCAAGGGAGTTATTAATAAAATTTCCTTTCATCCCAGTCTGTTTTTTTCTGATATTAAGGTCAAATGCCAGTTGCCATCTTTTTCTTTTCTGGTCACATGTTCAGGAAGTGGAAAACAGAAGTTGAAAATACTTTTAAAATGGCAGACCAGCATTCAACCTATTGACTGATTGCAGGTCATCATACAGATATTTTTTTTAACAGAATGAATTTTACAGTAGTTGCACAATTCTGGCTATGATTTTTTTGTTTAGGTTCCAGGACAGGGCTCTTTGTACCAAAAAAAAATAGCAACCAGCAATAGACCTATTTATTAAACAAAGAGAACCAATTTAACTGTTACCCTGGATTATTTCTGGCCTTATGTATTCACATGCAATATACAAATTCAAGATTGAAAACTGTTAGGCAAAACAAGTAACAATCAAAATGAAGAAAATTGACAAATTATTGGGAAAGCCATTTCACATGCTTTAATACTTACTCCTGGTGCGTGATCCTATCACCCGCTCTAGGTCCTTACTTATGGCTTTACTCTTTTCCTTGAGTGAGCCACCCTGGGTGCGCAAGACTTTGGGGGATCTCTGAGTGGGACTGTTGCCATGGTTACTGCCTATTATGGAGCGTTCCGGTTTCTCTGGGGAGGTTGGGGCAGATGCACCACTGTTACTCGACTCAGATTCTACAAACCATGCACAAACGTAACAAAACAAACCAAATGCTCACTGGGCACGAGCCACACTCACTGGGCACGAGCCACACTCACTGGGCACGAGCCACACTCACTGGGCACGAGCCACACTCACTGGGCACGAGCCACACTCACTGGGCACGAGCCACACTCACTGGGCACGAGCCACACTCACTGGGCACGAGCCACACTCACTGGATACTTTAGCCATTATCAAACCACCATATAAATCACACATTGCCTTCAACCACAAGATATTGCGCCTGAAGGACGCAAAACCAAAATGAATCTCCTCCCTAAAATGCCAGGATTTGAACTGGGAGTCTCTAGGTGTCAAGCCAGGTGTCAAGACGAAAGCTCTACCAACTGGGCAACTTTGGCCAGGTCAAAATGGAGTGAGATGACAGTGCTATGTAACTTTATTGGTACAAGTTTATGCAGGATAGAGAAACAGTCTTTTGATAGTCACCACCATTTGTCACCACCAATTTTAATACCCCTAAATTTCAATGTTCCAGGATTTGGTGCATTCAATGGCTAAGACCTTTATCTTATACTTAGTCCCCTAAATTTGGAAAATAAAATATAGAAAATTTAAAAACTTTAAATGCCTGAAAACTTGAAAGATTTGTTCATTTTTTATTTGCAAAGAGTAGATCTATAAACTAGAAGACCACATCTAGAAAAAAATCAATATAGAGCTGAAGTGATCGAGATAATTATTGGATGCAGAAATATTCTGTAAAAGCTTTCTCTGTTTTCGTGACTGACGTGAATGTGCCTGCTGTGGTACACGCTAAACTAAGCCGCCCCAAACACAACATCAATAAAGTCACGCTCTAAATCAAAATACTACAAAATATGTGAACACATCCCTATTTTTGACAGTTGGAGCCAAATATCTCTTTGGCCATGCATGAAGGTGAACAAATTAGGCCATGAGCCATGCATGACCAATTAGTGCCACGTAACAGTCATGTGTGACCTTATATTGTCACCTTTATGCATGACTAAATAGATGTTCTCCAACTGTTTAATACTCATTTCTAACCTCAAAGAAAGATTGAATATACAATTCTCTTTCAAGGATCACTACATTGATTTTTTGTTAATTTTGATATTCTTATCTTTGGACTGCAATATACTAAATGACAATATTGCCTTTTTAGTGTTCCTTGGAAATCAATATAACATTGTGATAACCTTGAGGAGGAGTACTTTTTGAAGCATTGCTCCATTTGGGAATAACTTGTGATTTCAACCTAAATACATTTTCAATTTGAAACAAAAAGAATGTATATGTTAAAAAAAGGAATACATCAAATAAAATACAGGAAGTGGATGAGTGATAAATACAGGAAGTGGATGCATAATATATACAGGAAGTGGTTAAGTCATCCAAGGCATGCTGGGAACAAGCACAAAATATTCAAATTTCTCCATAATAATCAACAACATTAAAACAAAGCAAATTTCTTTCAGAGTAAAGGTCCTCCATTCTTTCTATTTATCTACATCATATGAGTCATAAGTGGCGAAATGAGTAATGTAAGGTACTGACCTCTGGTGAGTGGAGCTCGTATCTTGCGTCTCCTAGCAACAAGAGGACTGTCGGGAGTGGCTGCTTTGCCTGAAACAAATAAACAATATATCATTCAAAGATTGAAGGAGCTACAACAGTGATTGTGTATGTTTGCAAAATTGCTTTCATTAAAAATTAAAAAGCCCACTTTGATCAGTATGATCAGATGAAAAAAGATATATCATTAATTTCATTAGGTTGAAGAACAGCTTCCTCCATTTACTTGGCTTAAAAAAGTGTTCATACTAGACATGGTAAGGAACATCATAAATATCACTAGTAATGGCCATCTCCATTTAACAGTGTTAAAAAGAAATGTTCATACCGGACATGTTGAGCTTTCCCTCGACAGTGAACTGCCTGACGTCTTTCTCTTCCACGCGGTTTCTCCAGGTTTCCTTCTGTTCCTTGAGGGCGGTCACTCTATCTGCTATGCTAGAGGGCCTCTCAGCCTTGGCGCCGGTCTTCTCCCGCAGCTTGACGGTGCTGATATCCAGTGCTGCCACCTGGGGAGTAGGTCCTCCCACCCGCTTCTTCCAGTCCTCCTGGCCATGACGCTTGAGAGCTGCCAGTCTGAAAACAAAAATAGAATTAAAAACAATCCACAACCATAAAATCAACCATCACTTTTGACTGATTTTGGAAAAAAGAATGATAAATCATTTCATCAAGATGATATGCAGCAGAAGGCTTACAATCTCTGAGATTAAGTTTATAATATTGACAAAAACCCTGCAGTTAAAACGGCTCATAGGACTAACATGCAATTCATATTGATCTAAAATTTCTGCATTCAATAAAATCATTTGAACTTGGCCTTAAAAAGATAAGCTTATTTCTTATTTCCCTACCTTCCCTTGTTCATACTAGCTACCCTAATTTTTTTTACTTTCTAGACATGGTTTCAGTTTTTATATAAATCCATTCTCAATATATTTGATCACTTTTTACAAAAACAATTTAAAAAAGTTAAAAAAAAAAAAAAAAAAAATCTGACAGTTTTTTTTCACTACTGACTATTTTTTTCAGGGCTTATATATCAGAAACAATGTTGTTATATTTTTGGCCCTGTATAAATTCACTAACATTTGTGCATTAACAACACAGACAATGTTGAAGATGATGACCTTGGTGTACCACTTCAAGGTCATTCAGGTCTGGGAGGCACAAGAGAAAGATAATTCATGTGGTTCAGGGATTATTGATAATCCAAACTTTGCGTTAATGATAATCCACAGAGTGTAGGGGATTAATGATTTTCCAAATTAATTAATGATCATCCATACAGTTTAGGGGATTATTCAACATTATTCACATGGTTCAGGGGATTACTGATAACACAATGGTTCTGGGAATGAATGATCTTGTTGGGGAGACAATTCAGCTAAATTCCACAAAATATAAAGTCATGGTTCATCATATAAAATATAACTAAGTCATTGTTCTCCAATCAGACTCATCTATCGGACCTAACTATTGCATGTCTGTCGGACCTGCCTGTCAAACTCATCTATCGGACCTAACCGTTGTATGTCTGTCGGACCTGCCTGTCAGACTCGTCGATCGGACCTAACTGTTGTGTCTGTCTGTCGGATCGGCCTGTCAGACGGTGAGACCTATCTGTCTGTCAGACTTATCTGTTGAATCTATCTGCTGGATCTGTCGGACCTATCCTTTAAACAAAGGTCCCTATCACATGGATATTTTATGGATCAGTTCATGTTAGGTAACAAATATAAGGCAGAGAACAATGAGAAATCACGTTGCTATGGCAACCAGTCACACAATGGGGACAAACCTACCCATTATTCTCCCCATCATCATCACTTGGGAATTCTTCTATATATTGCAAATAAAATCTGTGGACAGATGACATAATTAAATTCTGTGCGGAGAGATGATTTAAGTAAATTCTGTTCAGACTGATGATATAACTAATAACCCGTCAATTTATTTCATACATGATGTTTTGTTATGATACAGATAATATAAAAAAAATAAAAATCAGAGCCATGGTATATATTAATGGTATATTTTCAGCTGATCATATGAGTAATATGGTACATACCTGTCCGATATAGACGAATTTTCTGCAACGCTGTCTGCGATAGTTTCATTCTCTGCTTCTTGTTTTTCCTGGTCTGTGATTGGCTGGGTGTGATGACGCCCAGCAGCATAAGTTTTGACCCGTTTCTCCTCTCCAACTTCTTCAGCAACACCAGACTTTGCAGTGCCCTCTATTGGCTGGGTGTGGTACCGGCTGTAAGAAAAGGGCAGTATAGTATCCAGACCCAAGCTGAGCGAGGTGGAGCGATACATGGCCACTCACTAATATATACAATAATGATCCTATTATATTCTTCCTTGCAGCAATGATAATCCTAAATAATATAATATCCTTATAAATATATATATATATATATATATATATATAATATCCAATACAAATCTCAATCTTGGAACTCTTTCCCTGTTGTACGTTAAATACAACAAAAACTGTGATGACGCAAATGTATATATAATTTGAAGGCCAAGACACAGAAGTAGTGATCTTAATTTCCTGCACTAATCAATAATATAAAAGATCAATTTTCAGCAGATTCTCTCCATTGTGAATGTTGAATATAAATCCCCAGCTGTGATATCAATTTAAGGCACTTTGTGGCTTTAACATTACACGATTTACCCATCATGCCACTCTGACAAGTCAAGGTTAACATTTATTGGTCACGCATAAACGTGACCAAATGAGGTCACGCACAGAGCATGATAAGGTCACATAAACCTTATTTGAGAAATGGTCAAGCAACAGCCCTGCATGACATCATCTTGTAGGTCATGTTAATGCATGATAAGAATGATGATTAACAAATTAAATGCAAAAGACAAACTTTCTCATATTTTATGTGAAACTATACCATTTGGAGCTGTCCAAAATAACTCTGTTGCCATTTAATTTGAACATTTTTTTTTCACCGATGTTTAATGATTTATCTCTATTATTTATTTTGAGAAAGCCATCTATGAGATGCTGGTGATCGCCACTTCCCGCCATTGTTACTATATATGGACATTTCTGTAAATCATTTGTCACCTGCTCTCTGATTGATTTTAATAATTGACTTTGTCTCCCACCATTGTCTCAACTGCCATGATTGGTCAGCAAACTAGATGTTTGTGCTGCACCTATAGTATTATTAGTGTGCTTTCAAAAGTCATTGCACAATTCCTTTAATCACACTATATGATATAAGACATTCAGATATCCCTCGGAATGTGTCACATGCTTTTTTTAACACGACCGGACCTTGTGTCTGGCAAAATTCAACAACTCATCACCATCTAACAGTCTGGAATTTTAGCCTGTTGTCTCTGACTAGGAAAAACACTGTCGGACTAGAACATCTTCCCCTAATGCCTGGGCCCTAATGCTAGCCCAACTGTCCAATAACTGATCATGATTTTGCAACAATCAATTCTATGACCATCTGGTCATGCAAACCTTTGAATGCAATGTTTGCCGAGAAAATATTCTGTCTGCAAAGAGAGTACTCATAGTTAACATCAATCAATCAATCAATCAATCAATCAATCAATCAATCAATAAGTGAAAACATAGGCCAATGGCTTCAGCACTCTGCTGATCATTGCTTTTTTGTAATGTTTGGGAACATTTTCTGGAAATTGCTTCATAACCGATCATTTAAATCTTCTCCCAGAACCCAGAACAAAATTGAGTAGATGATAATTTTGAGGGCAAAAGTGCAAATATTGTCAAAAAAAACAAAAAAACTCACAAAAATAAATAAACTCAATATTTTCTATACCTGTCATTGTTTGATCTGTGTACAGTGGTGCCTCTGGTGGGAGTGGCATAAACTTGCCTCACATCACGCTTGCCGTCCTCTTCAAGGTCGACCTCCATTTTCTCTGTAGCTTCAAATCTCACCCTACGTAGTGGGGTAGCGAAGCTCGACATCGCTAGCTCACTGACTTTTGCTTGTCTTTTCCGGCGTAGTGAATCCTCCTCCGGAACTCCAGTTTCTGTTTCAAGTTTGCGCTTAGTTCCACCCGAACTTGTCGGTGTGACATGTGGAGACCCCTGCTGGATATTTGGTGTGACATGTGGCGGCACCTGCTGGATATTTGGTGTGACCATACTCTGATCCCTGGGCAAACCACTCCTCAATAAATGACTCTCAGAGCTAGGAGTGGATGATGACGAAGCTTTCACTATCCCAGAATCATCTGACTGAAACACGCCCCTTTCTTTCCTCAGGTTATTACCAATTTCACTCTCCATTTCATCATTTTTCTCATCTATTGTCATTTCTGCATCTTCAGAGCTGGGCTGACACCCAGCTAGAAATTTTGGAGATTTTTCTATGGGAATATTATGGCGCCATCTGTCCCTTAGTTTGTGCATAAGGCTACTTTCTTCGTCATCACAATCCAGTAATTCTTTCTCCAGCTTTTTCTTCCTTTCCAACAGACGATCAGTTCTAAACATATTGTCTTTTCCAATCTTCTTCACCGGAGAGCTAATTCTTTTTTCCAGCTCCTCTAATTTATCATCCAAATCATCTTTTTTTTTTTTCAAACTTCCCTCAAAAGGTGTTGTCTCTTGATTGATTTTAATCTTTTTATTTACTTTGGGACTGCCAGAGCATGCCTCAATTTTTTCAGTTATTGGGGTCAGGCTCTGAATATGAGGAGGTTTTTTCACAGACTTACTTGTCCCGAATCGTGAGACAAGCGACTGCACGTTTTCAGTGCCTTTCTCCAAAACTTTCTCAGTTTCTATTGTGTCACTTTCTTCTTCAGATATGTCAATAGATCTTGATAGAAGATGGCGAAATTGACCAGAACTTTTCTTCGCTCCCCGGCCCCGAGGCGTACTAACATTTCCACGACGCATCATAAACTTGATCGTTGGCGTTCCCGTATCAACCTCATATCTGTTGCATTTCTCTGGAGTGCTATGAGCTGATCTTTCACCAATCTTTTCCTCTTTTTCCTCAAAAATTCCTCTCACTTTCTGTGTGATATCTTTACAAACCTGCTCAGGAGGAGGATCATGGTCAACAATTCTACTGCCCCGAACCCCATCTTTGTCTCTCTTGGGGGTCAAATTTAATCCTTCTAGCTCTGAATTTTCACGATTTTTTAATTGCCTTCCCAAATTTCTTGTAATCCTACCTGGTGTTTGTGAAAATGTCAGAGCAGCCATGTTAACTTGTGACCTGTCACCCATGTATTTTCCAATTTTCTCTTGGTTCTGTGCTTCATCAACCTTTCCTGTGACTTTATCTATCACCCCTCTCCTTCTTGGAAACATTTTTCCTTGTCAACACTCCCTGTATATCTCTCATGAATGGCAATTCCTAGTTTGTTTTCCAACTGTCAAGTCTGTCCTGTTCAAAAATGGCTCTGACTGTTGATCTAACTAGGTCAGAGGTCGCCATGTGCTGGGTCAGTGAGCCATACCACTCCTCTGAGGGGTGATGGGCTGTGTCCTACTTTCACTAAACAACATAATACCAGGATTTTAATGCAGAATTAAGCTATGCTAATGATTTCTCTGGTTTCTAAATGCAATACTAAACAGAACAACAAAGCATTTATTTTGGGATAAAGTTTAGAAGTTGTCAACAAATGAGGATGTCACCCCCTCCACCCTCAAGTCTTATTTGCCTTACCAGATGACATATCTCAGGTAAGTTCATGGGTGAGAGAGCATGTCTGGTTGGCAGTTTGAAATAGATGTTTATCACCTGAGGGATCAGACAGGGGCAGAGATAATGATGACACTTTAATATGAAACATCCTCTGTGATGAATACTTCTATAACTGCCAAATTTAAAACTTTGATTTAACTTTTATTTTGGGGGTATTTTTTTCATATTTTTTTTCACCTTTTTTTTTGTTTTTAATTTATATTATTTTTCTCTTCTGGTTTCTTCCACTAGTATAATTAACTTCTTTTAGGATTTTTTTTCTATGATATATAAACAACATTTCAGGTCAGAAAAGTATTTTACAAAGAAAAATAATAATAAAATTGGAAAAATAATATTTCATACTTCACTGATCAGCAAGCTGGCAAATTCAAATGTCAATTGGCTGAACAGTTCAATCTTATAGGTCTAGATACCTTCAGTCCCTCTTTGTGTTAAACAAACCTGGATGATTATATAAGTAACAGCAAAGATCCCAAGGTCATGGGCCCACATGTCAGGTAAAGGTAGCCTTTGACCGTACTGATTAACTAAAAACAGTATTTAACTAAATATGATTGATTGATTGATTGATTAAATATATTCATGTATCAGGTTTCACTTTTGGCAAAAATGCCATAAAGTTAATAAAACTGTGCTGCGAAATATGTGCTGTGAAATATAATCAACTTTAAACCATCATATAAGACTAATGAACTATAGAATCTATATTATTCAAAGTAAACATGTGCTTAATCATGATCAAAGAGTTCATATAGGGCCATCCTATGACCAGACTGTACCACACACAAGGTGATCAACGAGATCAAATAGGGCTTAGCAACAAGGCCATTGCATGACCATATTAACTGTAGACAAACTAGTATCAGTTGTCAACATGACAGGCAGACAATGGTATCATTCTTTGCCAGGAATAACAACATGACCTTTATAACTGATGAAGAAATGGTGTTTTTATGACCCTTTCAACAGTAAAGGCTATGTCAGGTCAAAGTTCAAGAGAATTTGTGCAATCTGAAAGTAACTTCTGGATTTGAACCCACAACCTCTCTTCTACAACCAATTATATATGGCACATTATTGTTACAGATTTAATGATATTAAAAAAGATATAAAAAATAAACAATAATAATTGTAATAATAATTTAGTGAGCAGAAGTTTACCTTTCTCCCGCCTTCCTCATTTCCATCATCCTGCGACGTCGGGCGATCGCCTCATTTTTTATTTTCTGTATTTTCTCGGGCGACTCATCCTCAGTGGAACTGTCTTGCACTCGCTGTGCAGCCTGCTTCTGCCGCGACGATTTCCGACCAACAGATGGCGTTGAACTGTCCTTAACTGTGCTGCCACCTAGTGGCGACCTTTTAAGTATTCCCTGAGTTTCATTTGCATTTAAGTGTTCACTTTCATTTGGTTCTTTAAGTATACTTTTTACTTCTTTAACTTCTAATGAACTTTGTTTCTTCAGAACCCTTTTGTCTGCTTCTGGTTTGGCAGCCTCCAATAAGGGGTCTCGTTTAAGCACGCTTTTTGCCGGTTCAATCTTCTTGGTCGCTGAATAAGTACTTTCTTTTTTCAGAATCCCTTGAGCCTCGGCTTTGTCCAGAGACGTCTCCTTCTTGAGGATTCCGTGAGGTTTTGGTTTGGGAGATTCAAGAGTTTGATCAGAAGGTGGCACAGATTTCAATATCCCACGAACATCCACTTTATTTCCATCTTTTACCAACAAAACACCTGAAATGTACAAACACACATTACATAAACAAACATGGCTGACACATATCTGATTAAATGAATCATCCCAAATTTCTCTTGTTTTTATCAAACTAAACACAAGAATCTGGTTACAGCCAGATTATCTCTTTCACATATCCATGTTTTATAGCTTGAAGTAAGACAGCATAAATTCTTCCTTAATACATTCATTATGCCCTGAGAAAATGTTCCTAATTTTGTTGACCATTTGGCAAATAACATTAAACAGCATAGTTACCATGGAACAGGAGCAGTGGTGCATAGTATTTCAGCATAGTTACCATGGAACAGGAGCAGTGGTGCATAGTATTTCAGCATAGTTACCATGGAACAGGAGCAGTGGTGCATAGTATTTCAGCATAGTTACCATGGAACAGGAGCAGTGGTGCATAGTATTTCAGCATAGTTACCATGGAACAGGAGCAGTGGTGCATAGTATTTCAGCATAGTTACCATGGAACAGGAGCAGTGGTGCATAGTATTTCAGCATAGTTACCATGGAACAGGAGCAGTGGTGCATAGTATTTCAGCATAGTTACCATGGAACAGGAGCAGTGGTGCATAGTATTTCAGCATAGTTACCATGGAACAGGAGCAGTGGTGCATAGTATTTCAGGTTGAAAACAAATGAAAAGGGTCATGGATATATTATTAGAACCACATGATAACTTAAACATTGTAATCTGTTATCAAACTTTTCTGATCATCCTGTCACAAATCCAACCATTTCATAATTTTCCAATTTTCCCTTCAATATATTCTAAGCCCTCCTTCCAAAAAAAATCTAATTCAATCAAAACCGAATTTTCATGCTACTATGTTAAATATGCATCATATAAATAAATGATTTAAAAAGTATATGAATTTATATATTTGTTGATATAACTGTGAATATTATTTGAGCAGAATAAAGTGTGGACCACAGTGTAGATTTAAATGAATCAAAATAAAAGTATATTTGACAGTGTAGATTTAAATGAATCAAAATAAAAGTATATTTGACAGTGTAGATTTAAATGAATCAAAATAAAAGTATATTTGACAGTGTAGATTTAAATGAATCAAAAT
Source organism: Amphiduros pacificus (assembly GCA_949316495.1). Classification (NCBI taxonomy): domain Eukaryota; kingdom Metazoa; phylum Annelida; class Polychaeta; order Phyllodocida; family Hesionidae; genus Amphiduros; species Amphiduros pacificus. Next base: position 15,173,869 of record OX439011.1, on the reverse strand, counting down.
AAAAGTATATTTGACAGTGTAGATTTAAATGAATCAAAATATAATTATATTTGACAGTGTAGATTTAAATGAATCAAAATATAATTATATTTGACAGTGTAGATTTAAATGAATCAAATATAATTATATTTGACAGTGTAGATTTAAATGAATCAAAATATAATTATATTTGACAGTGTAGATTTAAATGAATCAAAATAAAGTATATAAGACTGTGTGTTTAACTGTTACCATCCCACTTGGACCTTTTTGGGTGCTGCCTAAGGCCCAGCTGTGGGGCTACTAGAAACTAAAACTGTGTGTCAAATCTGCCAATATTCATTAAAAAATATATATTCAATATACTATTCACTGTAAACAGATAAGCAAAAGCTGAAATATATTATTCAGGTATATCTTGTAGAACTAAGTCAAAAGGCCCTCACATATTCATGCAGTAACATTAAGTCTGCACCTCTTCTCACACCAGCATTACATTTCCACCCACTACATACACTTCGGCTTGAAGTAACATGGTTTGTCTGTGTTTAGTTGGTCCCATGTTGGACTGTATCCAGACGTTAGCTGTAATGGTTGGCAGCCATAACTGCCGAGGTCAGCAGTCTGGTGGGCCTCTCAATCTGACAATGACCTAACCTCAAGAAAACTTCCCCTCTTTTCCCTGCTGCTAACATATCAGTACTTTAAGGTGCACTACCTTTGTTTCTTCATCTTTGTTTCCTCGTATCAAGCCTGAACAACCGAAGTGTGAATTTACCCCATTATCACCATGTCTGCAACCCTAATTAACAAAATTACCCCTTTATAAGAGAAATTACCCTCCAATTAGACAAATTAACTTCTCCTATGCTGCCATGGAGGTGATTGGCACTGGGTACCATTTGGCATCTCACGTTATCACTCCTTGGGTTACATAGTGCATTAACCATTCTGTCTGTGGACCATTTAATAATTACCATTTTCACTGTGTACATTATCCTCCTCACCAGACCTATAATTGGCTTCTAGTTCTTCACTTTCACTGTTGGTATTTTCAGCCTCTGAGGATATATTGTTGCTGTTGCTGTTGCCATGGGTACCCTTATCTGTGTTGTCTCCATGGTTACTATTAACAATAGAATCTTCCTTTGATCTTAAAAGTCTTATTTTTTGCCCTGTATCACAACCTTTATTTCTTTCAACATGGTCATGACAATCTTTTAAATGTATCGTTGCTGTGGCAACACAAGTTCCATCCTGATCAGTGCATGACGAAGTATCTTGGGCTGTTCTGTGACCAGAATCACACTTTTCAGCCTCACTTGCATTTGAATCAGTTTCCCATCCTTTATTCAAACTTTTGATGCCAATGTCAACATCACCATGAAAACCCACATTTTGTCCAGCTTCAGCTTTAATCTCTTTTTCTGTATTAACTTCAGGACATTCCACTGCTATTGTTTCAAGACTTGCATTGCCACTTTCTGTTTCCATTGTGCCAACAAGAAATGTTGTATCTGTTAATCTGTGCAGTTACAAATGAAATGGGGAAATGTTAAATATCTTGAAAGTAAACACTTCCAGGTAAAATTGATCATGGGCCAAATTCTAACTCTAAAAAGTAAATGTCAAGAATTTTATACGATCTGAGAGGAAGTGTCATGTAGTTGGCCTGAACAATGGGGTTTCAGAATGCAGTGCGATTGGCTCCTATACACACATGAATATTGGCTCATGACCAGAGCCTCTGAGCTGTGACTTCACGTAACCTCCCGGCAATGCAACAATCCACAGTGCATTCCACTCAGTTTATACCATTATTCTGGCTAGTTCTTTATCTAAATAAAATATCCAAAAAAAAAAGTGTCATGACAACACAAAAATGAAATCTTTGTAAAGATATAAAATGTTTCTTTGCGCAGGCAAATGGTTATGACTAGTTTCCCACATATATATATCATCTGTTTGATCCTGTCAAGCAGATCTTGACCTAGTGACACACCATGATACAGAATGTTAAAGCTGCCTCTAGGACTATATATCTGCTGATGTTTAACACTTCAGGGTCGCAGATTCTAGCCAACGTTTATCTCAGGAACGTGACATGTCCATTTCTCTGTCAAACTGACCCAGGCGATATGTTCCATATGGATTTCAAATGACCTTTGACCTCTACCTGATTCCTGTTTTTGTTTGTTTGTTCACAATCTTTTCACTGTTATCATATTGAACTTAGTGAAAATACACACTGTAAACACTATATCTCTTTCTCATCATACTTCCACGTAGTACATAATTTGAAATTAATGTACAGAGAAAATAAATTCCATATTTGCATGTGTTTCCTTCCTGCTGGTCATGCCGAGCATGATCACAATATCCTCAAGAAATGATTCTTCATGTGTGACGACATCAAAAAGTTTTTTCACGTCCACTTCCTTTTCATGATTTCCTCAAGGAGAGTATCGTGTTTTATGTATAAATCCTATGACATCCAATTATCACTGCAGACACTTACATAAAACAGGCCTATCATATATCATAATCTGTTATCAAACACTAAATCTTATAATACTATAATCCTCTGTCTTTATTCGAGAGATTATGTTGATATATATCATCTATTATAGGATTGAATTACAACTTTTACTTCCTAGATGGCGCTCAGGTTTATGACAGGTCACATGACTCATAAAACCACTTTCTTCTATTAACTGCTTCACAAATCTTCCTTTATATATGTTGTCATGTTTGGTCTACTTTCTAGGCATGTGTTGAGAAAGATAGACCTTAAATGTACCCGTATGTCTGAGGTGGTTCTCCGAAGATATCAAAGCAGATAGCCAATAAGAAACAAGTTTATAAATACATATTAATACACATCCAAGCAATTCAATGCATGTATGTATGATTTATGTTGTAATTCCTACTTCTGCACATAACAAGATCATGTTCAAAAATCCAAAACACATTAAATATTAATACTTCAACAGTTAAAAGCATATCCATTCATGAAAACCTGTCAGCTTAATGTACCAGTAGTATATAAATTTTCACGGATTTAAAAGTGAAGATAAACTGATTTTCAAGCTTATAATCACAGTTATGTGCATCCATATGTGATATTCACGGATGATGTTTTTTTTTTAGTGTTATCATATAAGTGTGCATGTACATAATATGGTTGGTAGATCCTGGCGTGAGGCTGTCCACTGAGTATTGTCAGCTATGTGACAAGGGGAGGAGAGTCAACCTTGCCAATCATGTCAAACGTACCAGCCTTCTCTATCATTCCTCTCTGACATTTGTCTCTGCATCCTTATCATCCGACCTCTATTATTATCCTGAGTGTGTTGAATAAACGTGGTCAGTGTGATGTTAATATGTCATAACCTGAGCCACGTTAATATGCCTTCCTTAACAGCACTTCACTGGTGGAGTGTGCAGATATGTGCTGCGGGAGGGACCGTGCCTAACTCTGCTACGTTTATCTCAAGTTGGCAAAAGGTCAGAGGGCAAGGGTTCACCTCAAACTTGGATATCAGCACATCTGATAGACATGGACCCTCATGGTCTCTCAATGGCATAATTAGGCCAGGCAAAATCATTTGGTTCCTGACCTACTCCTGTAAACATATTCCTGTTTGCCATAGAATGTGTAAGAAAAAATTGTTTTGCTTTCAACTCAAATTAGCCTAATACCCAATGATAGAAAAAAAAATAATAATAAATAAAAACAAGGGAGCTTGAAAGCCCAAGATGCAACCACCAGTTGCTTCTCAAAATGGTGAGATATATTGAAATTTCAAAGTTATTGGCAACAGTATTAAGAGTATGTATTGTACAACTTAAGGAGACACATGTAAAGTTGTTGCTGTAACTATACAAGGTTCACATACAGGTGACATGTGCCTTACATCAATGCTGACCTGGTCCAATTCGAACAACTCCACATTTTAACAATCTGGGATATTATTGTGTTGGAAAAATAATGTGCTGATCTGCCTGACTCAATACCAGAATGAGTGTTGCTTGAAATATTGACTGAGCAATCAGACCAGTGAGATACAATCTTTATGATAAAACATTTGGAACTATTGCATTGCACTGGACATATAAAATCTCATATCATCAATTGCAAAATCTAAAACCACCCATATAAAAAAATCATCACTTCCTTTGGCCTAAAATTGAAATCTAATGCATGACCAAAAGTTGTAAATTATATTTGTGAGGATGGACATATTTATCAATAAATGTCAAAATTGTCGGACACACTCATCAAATGTCGGACCTGACACATTCATCAAATGTCGGACCTCTCTTATCTTCTCAGATCATATCCAGGTTAATTGGGACAGACTTTATAAACAAAAATCTTTGTTCATGTTTTGTAACTTCTTCAAACCACATAATGTTTTAATTGGCTTGAAGTATTACCATTTTGCAACTTTCAAATAAAAATCATTATGGTATTTTACTTGTATAATTTGTTTTTTGTTCAGAATAACACTTTTGTCAAAAAATAAATATTCTTTAAATTTGATATAGGAGAGAAGAATAGGATAATTCCATCACTACCATCATTATTACCATCATTATTATATCCAAAATCACCATGAGCAAACCTAAATCTGAAATAGCGCTATACAAATGTTTTATTATAATTATATTATTACCAAGACCGTAACCCGCATATTTGTCTCATGGGATTCCCCATGCATCAGATATGAAGCACCTGCACTATCTCATCAAACACAATCATACTCAAAGGTCACCTACATTATACTGGTTCCCTGCCATTCCCTGTCTGGTCACTTATCATACTCTGACTAATCATAATATTGGTTCCCTTCCATGTTCTGATTGATCATATACTGGTTCCCTACCATTCCCTGTCTGGTCACTTATCATACTTTGACTAATCATGCTAATCATAATATTGGTTCTCTGGCTTACTGATCATATATACTGGTTCCCTACCATTCCTTGTCTGGTCACCTATCATACTTTGACTAATCATGCTAATCATAATTTGGTTCCCAGTCATATTCTGACTGGTCATATACTGGTTCCCTGCCATTCCCAGTCTGGTCACTTATCTCACTACCGATTCCTGTCATACTCTGTTTGGCCATAGTGTTGGTTTCCATGTCATATTCTTACTGATCATATCTAATCATGCCCTTACTGATTAAATGTCAGTTCCAAATCTCTCTTAATAATTATTTTGTTATGACCAAAACAGAATAAGTTGTTCTTTTTAGAGAAATATTTTTCAGTTTGACATGGCACTAAGGGTCACTAGGGTCAAAGTATCAACAAAACAATAGTGTTCTTGTTGAAACTCCTTCAAACAATTTAATGAAACAACATTCTCATGTGACCCTTCCAAGTTTCTATGTGTCATAAAAATCACAAAAACGAAACGTGTTAATAGTTAAACACAAGAGATAAATATTTACTGAATACTTGTGTGGACCAGAATAGTTTTTGCCATATATATGCGTGTCTGTCATAACCTCATGGCTGTTATTATAAGGATTGTATGAAGTTCCAAGGGCTGTTCAGACTAAACATATTTCATTATCATGAAGTATTCAAATGTTATTTGCAAAATTTAAATCCAAGGCCTTGACCTCAAGAATTTTTGCCTGTGTCCCAAAATGGGCAAAAAAGCCAAAATGTTATCTGATCCAATGTTCCTTTTGTCAAATCAACTGACTCCTAATATAAAACAATGAAAATATATTAATTTTAATCTGGACCAGTAGAATTTTAAAACCACTGGTCCATACTGGCCAAGAGGCTTCAAAACCCCTTCAGACCACCAGGAACACATAACGTGAAACCCCTTTTCCAATCATTATATTTCACATTCTATTTTATTGTAAATATGATCTCTATTTATGAGATATAACTGCATTATTTTTTAAACTAATTTCAACAATATCTTGTTTGAATTGCAGTATTACTAAGAAATCTCAAGTGTTTTGGCTGAGGGTTCCACATCTTGTTGTGATGTTCACAGAACATTTGGCCAAACATTTGGTTCACCGACATTTGCACCAAGATTTCGGTCAACCCTGTGCCTAAATGTTACGAAATCTGGATAGTTTTGTGAGAAATTGTTTATACAACTGCCAATGTCTGCCTATGCCAGGAGGCTATTAGGTTCTCAACACAAACTCTTACACCCCTCAATCACCCAGGCACCCCCTGATCCTGGCACTGATTTACAACACATTTCATTCATGAAAAAAGATATGGATGGGTGACAGATAAACTGTTTTTTATCAATTTGTGATGTTTTTATTCGGTCGTTATTATTATTGCCTCAATTGTTCATATATTTGTTCAAGTGTAATATCTATGCCAATATATTTGTCAATATTTGTTCCAAGTGGATTATTTCTATGTATAAATCATAATCCACCTCTGGTGCAATATTTCTCTATATTGGTTATGATCTAGTTCTCGTACAATATTTCCCTTTATTGGTTATGATCTAGTCCTGGTGCAATATTTCTCTATATTGGTTATGATCTAGTTCTGGTGCAATATTTCTCTATATTGGTTATGATCTAGTTCTGGTGCAATATTTCCCTTTATTGGTTATGATCTAGTCCTGGTGCAATATTTCTCTATATTGGTTATGATCTGGTTCTGGTGCAATATTTCCCTTTATTGGTTATGATCTAGTTCTGGCCATGATCTAGTTCTTGTACAATATTTCCCTATATTGGTTATGATCTAGTTCTCGTACAATATTTCCCTTTATTGGTTATGATCTAGTCCTGGTGCAATATTTCTCTATATTGGTTATGATCTAGTTCTCGTATAATATTTCTCTATATTGGTTATGATCTAGTTCTGGTACAATATTTCTCTATATTGGTTATGATCTAGTTCTGGTGCAATATTTCTCTATATTGGTTATGATCTAGTTCTGGTACAATATTTCCCTACATCGGTTATGTTCTGGTACAATATTTACTATTTATATCCTTGACAACAGATTTTGGCAGAGGTTTGGGGGCTGCATTTTCAATGGCCAAACATTGGGGCAGCAAAGTAGTTATGTGGTAATTTATATAGCAATCATGATCTACCGGTACCTGTGATACAATGTCAAAATCTGGTGGTGCTGACATAATTAGTAGAATATATATGTTGCATATATGTGAATCTATACATTATCAAAGTTATATATCACATATATTGCCAAGTTTAAATATAAACATTTAACATGGCAATAGAATGACTGGGAAATTATCAGAATACCAGGAAAATTTAATATGCTTGAAGAACTGCATAAGTTCATACACAAACAAAAAAACCAACAAAAAATACATTTTAAATGGTGCAATGTTGTGAACCATGAAGCACTTAGCAGCCAGGGAGAAGTTAAATGTGCTGTGTGATATGAGGTAAACACCTTGATAACCCATGCCAGCTGTATGATGGCAAAATATACCATTTTCTTCTTAAACTAGTGCTTTTTTGTACCGAGACATTTCACAGCTATGACAATCCAGGATGAACCATTACTTATTCAGGGGAGACAAACATTTCCATTGTTTTGAGAGACCGATCTTGATCATTTTTACCCAGTAATACACAACCCTTTCCATGTCACCTTCCAGTGACGAGGCTGTTTTTTTCTCAACCAATCAGAACATCTCTCAAACACTGTACTTGTGTTTTTTGGTGAATTTCCTTTCCAATGAGGCCTTTTCACAGCCAGAATCCTTTTTAAGGAACAACATGTTATCAGTTTCATAAATGCCCTGTGATTTGCTGATAACATTGTATTCACCTTAATTCATGTGCGATGGCAAATAAACATCTTTATGTAGCAAATAGTTCAGTCCAGATACAGCCTCATAATATGTCATAAGAAACCATCATGTGAAACCTAAATATAGAGTCCATACTACTCCACACATATGAACAGAACCTATAAAAATATATATGATATATATGATATTTACTGGCATTGAGAAGGAACAAAAATCACTTACATTTTAATGACGATATTGTTAACAATTTTCCATCCTGGTTAATGTTTTATCAGATATAGACAAGTGCTGAGCAATAACAAGAAACGTGCAGGTCAACACAGACCTACATATAAATGCTTTTTTTCACACAGATAGAGAAGATGATAACATCAGCCGCTCTAATAACCACAGCATTGGCTGATCTTATCTGTACTCAACATTTGTCTCTATTTCACTTCTTGGTAAGAATTTATTTCAACAGAATATCTGATCAAATAAAACCCCACCACTGGGGCATGATTCCCTATTCTTTTCAAAGAGTGACTGACTTTTTTGTTTTAGTGTGTCAAACCACGTAGGCTAAACATTTGTATCTCAGTGTATATTAAACCATGTGGACTGAACATTTGTATCTCAGTGTATATTAAACCATGTGGACTGAACATTTGTATCTCAGTGTATATTAAATCATGTGGGCTGAACATTTATATTCAGTGTATATTTAAAAGTGTGGGCTGAACATTTATATCTGAGTATATATATATAAGCATGTGTGCTGAACATTTGTCTTAGTTGTTGTGACACTGGTCATGTTAGACTGTGTGTGTTAGCCATGTAAATTTGCCCATATATGCCATTGTGACTGTCACCTGTCCTGTTTGTTCTCCATGATTCATAATTTATGTTTTATTTATTCCTGATGCGGCATTATTTGATATGTGAGCTTTTTATGCCTATTAACAATCTGTAAATATGTGTATACCATATTTTCCATATATTAGCATAATTCTGGCTGTTGTGGTTTCTGACCATATTCTACCTAATTTTCCTGTGTAATTTTTTAAAATTCTTATGACATTGCCTCTATTTGTGCTAAATGTCTCAATTCAATATTACTATTGTAATTTAGTAAATTCTTCAATTACACTTCACCATGTTCTTCATAATTTAGCATCAATTATATATTCTTCACTGTATGAGTAGATAATGCTGCCACCTAGTATTAAAATCTGTCATTACTAGAGGAGCGATGTGGACATATGAGTTTTATCTCAATGTTGGTTGACATGTCGTTTTATTTGGCTCAGATTTTTACACACATAACTGTTTTCTCTTATTCTTAAGAAATCTATATGCATTTTTTTACCATAATTACTACTTATATCCCTGATTACAGATTTTGGGCTAAGATTAAGGGCCTGGCAGCACAATCCTGCTGACTAAAAACCTATCCCAGCTTGCATTGTACATAACACCAGAGACACCTAGTGGATCTCAAATATTAAAACCTAAGCAGTGAGAATTACCCCATATCACCAGCATTCTATCCTTATGTCCTTCTATATTTAATTGAAATTAACATTAATTCTAAGAGTATCTTTTCCCCATCGTGACACTTTTTTATGAGCAAGTATACCTTTTTAAGGTGAAACACTGGAATAATCATGGGGTTTAAAAAGTTAAATCGGGTAATCATACTTTTTAAGAGTAAGATTTTATATCCCAATACGATTTATCAACCTACACATAAACTTTCAAGATTCTAGATCTCAATTATTAACATTTTATCTTAAAACAATTTTTTTTCAAAATCATTAAAAATTAAAATTACATGTACTTACAAAAAATAAGTTCCTCACCTGAGCAAATCAAGTTAGTAACATCTGGATAACATCTGGAGTATAAAAATTTGGCTAATTTTTTACAGCCTCACAAGACGGTGCACTTTGCCACATCCATATATAAACATATATGTTTATATGCACGGAGAATAACATGGTACTGTGTGGCTGGATGGTTAGCCCAGTATGGTTGTATATCATGTAATTAACTAGGCCTCTATGGTTCAACATACTGGTGTGCTGCTGTCCAAGGCAAACCAATATATAGCAAGGGTGGATGTGTTTAGCTGTCCAAGGCAAACCAATATATGTTGAGGGTGGAAGTGTTTAGCCATCCAATGCAAACCAATATATATTCAGGGTGGATGTGTTTAGCTGTCCAAGGCAAACCAATATACAATGTATATTGGGGGTGGATGAGTTTAGCCATCCAAGGCAAACCAATAAATATTGAGGGTGGATGTGTTTAGCCATATAAGGCAAATCAATAAATATTGAGGGTGTACGTGTTTCGCCATCCAATGCAAACCAATATATGTCGAGGGTGGATGTGTTTAGCCATCCAAGGCAAATCAATATATATTGAGGGTGGATGTGTTTAGCCATCCAAGGCAAACCAATATACATGTATATCATGGATGGTCATGTTTAGCCATCCAAGGCAAACCAATATATATTGAGGGAGGACATATATGGTTCAACATATTGGTGTATAACCATCCAGGACAAACCGATATATACCTATGTACATGTATATTGAGGGAGGAATTGAAAAACCCATACCCCAGATGAGGTAAATATCTCCATCTGGGTTTCTATGGTTTAACATACTGGTGTGCAGCTGTCCAGGGCAAACCAAGATATATATCGAGGGAGGTTGTAAAAACCTTTACACTATGGCCACACCCTATTGTAAGACAAGGTCAATGCCTTCATATTTTCTGTGAGACTAATTGTCTTTGCCGCAAAATGACATCACAAATTACTATTGTGTCTGGGTTGTTGCTAAACATTTTCAGAAACAATATTAAGGGAAAGATTGTCTGGCATTTGGAATAAGTTTTAGCAGGAATGAGTGACCCCTGGTAAATGGTAACAACAAATTTACAAGGCAAAAAAATGAATAAATAAAAAGTGAATATATGACACCATTTGTATAATCTTAAAAAAAAACATAAATTAGGTCAAAAGTGTTTGATCAAAAGGGGAAAATATTTCCCCAAAAAGACCAATAAAAGCATAAGGCTGTCTTTCATTGGTTTAAATACCAATCAATCTTCAGATGACTGCAATGGGTTTAGGTCTAATTAAGAGATAGGTTCACCTGGTAAGGTCACATTTTATATATGAGGTGAGGTCACATTATCTATATATACAATGTGTGTGTGTGTATATATATATATATATATATATATATATATATATATATATATATATATATATATATATATATATATATATATATATATATATATATACACACACACACACACACACACGAAGCCAAGCTTGGGGCTGCATACACACAATGTGCACTGTGTATAAAGCATATTGGTAACACAGCCGGCAGCTCCATCTGAGACAAACATTTAGGGTAGATCACTCACCCTCCAGCTACTGTACCCAAACACACCACAATTAGCAAATGGGTACAGTAAATTCTCTAATAAAACATCTGTCCCATATGATTTCCCCCTAAAAAAAAGAGCCATACTACATGTCAGTGATATGGCAGATATTTATATTACACGTCTGCCATATCAAAGGTATCCATACTACATCTCTGCTACATCAAAGGTATCCATACTACATCTCAGTTATATCAAAGGTATCCATACTACATCTCAGCTATATCAAAGGTATCCATACTACATCTCAGCTATATCAAAGGTATCCATACTACATCTCAGCTATATCAAAGGTATCCATACTACATCTCAGTTATATCAAAGGTATCCATACTACATCTCAGCCAAATCAAAGGTATCCATACTACATCTCAGTTATATCAAAGGTATCCATACTACATCTCAGCCATATCAAAGGTATCCATACTACATCTCAGCTATATCAAATGTATTTATTTTGAGCAAACATAATTATTTTTGTATGTGCCCTCCCCAGCTGATCCCCATCAGTTCCACCAGATGTCACTTTGATGTCATTGTCATTTGACTAAGTCATAAAAACAATGCAACAGAACAGTGCCAAAATTGTACAATATGTTTACAAGTTGTGATATCTGTTTCCCTGAATACACACACTGCCCAATAACATGTTATGTTTAAATACAATATCTGAGAAGTTTTGATGTGCACCACTGCTCCTCCAGAGATATTTTCATATACACCATGGCTCGTCCAGATACATCTTTATGCGCACCACTAAATAATAATGTAAAGTATTCTCAAACCATGTAGAGAATTTTAAACAGATTTTTTCTACAAACCTTTTTTTAGAAATCCTAGAAATCTTAAAATGAATGCAAAGAAACTTTGTTGACTCACTCTTGTTTTCTTGTTCCTCCTCGCCTTTCTCCTCGGCCTTATCTGCCAAATCTGACCCTCTCCGTGACCCTGACCTTGAGGAGGTCCTTGACCCTGGCCTTGACCCAATGACATCTGACATGTTTTTCTCAGCCCAGTTTGCCATGTATTCCCGCTGTTCCTTGACTCCCATGGTCTGGATGAGTTCTGGATCTGGAGGTTTAACCAGACTGAGTGCCAAGGGGGATATCCGGGATGCTTTTTCCACCTCTTCCGGAGTGACCGGCTGCAATACCACATCATAATAACATTACCAAATCAGCTTTTTTCATCAATATAATTGGCCTTTTTTCATCAATATAAATTGCAAATATAATATACTATACATTGTATTTTCTCAAATGTCGATATTAATAATGCTTCTTGTAAATTTTATCTGTCATTAATTTATTGGGGAAAAATAAAATGCTTGATTAATCCTATTAATTTAGTTGGTTAATTCATGTGAAAAATATTTACTGAATACAAAAATATTGTTTTCTATGTTTGCATGTATCTGATGTCAGGTTCACTACTGTGCACTAGTCACCTTGGGAGACTACCTCTGTATGGTACACTGGTCATTCGGGAGACCATGTCTATGTGGTACACTGGTCATTCGGGAGACCATGTCTATGTGGTACACTGGTCATTCGGGAGACCATGTCTATGTGGTACACTGGTCATTCGGGAGACCATGTCTATGTGGTACACTGGTCATTCTGGGAGACCATGTTTCTATGGTACACGGGTCATTCGGGAGACCATGTTTCTATGGTACACTGGTCAACCTGGAGACCATGTTTGTATGGTACACTGGTCAATCAGGCAACCATGTTTGTATGGTACGCTGGTCATACTGGGAGACCATGTTTGTATGGTACACAGGTCAATCAGGCAACCATGTTTGTATGGTACGCTGGTCATACTGGGAGACCATGTTTGTATGGTACACTGGTCATTCGGGAGATCATGTATGGTACGCTGGTCATACTGGGAGACCATGTTTGTATGGTACACGGATCATTCAGGAGATCATGTATGGTACGCTGGTCATACTGGAGACCAGGTTTGGGTGGTACACTGGTCAGCTTGTTTTTGTTTGCGAAGAACTGTATACGTTTGTGAGAGACCATGTTTATTGGACAATGGTCAGTTTACGGGTAAATCTGTGTCTTTCTGTTGATGACTTTAATTGACACAGGAACCACAATTGTGTCATGCAAGCCATGTTTGTCAGTCTACTCCGTTGATGACTTTGACACAGGAACCACAATTGTGTCATGCAAGCCATGTTTGTCAGTCTACTCTGTTGATGACCTTGACACAGGAACCACAATTGTGTCATGCAAGCCATGTTTGTCAGTCTACTCCGTTGATGACTTTGACACAGGAACCACAATTGTGTCATGCAAGCCATGTTTTTCAGTCTACTCTGTTGATGACCTTGACACAGGAACCACAATTGTGTCAATTGAGCCATGTTTTTCAATCTATACTGTTGACGGCCTTGACACAGGAACCACAATTGTGTCATGCAAGCCATGTTTTTCAGTCTACTTTGTTGATTACCTTGACACAGGAACCACAATTGTGTCATGCAAGCCATGTTTGTCAGTCTACTTTGTTGATTACCTTGACACAGGAACCACAATTGTGTCATGCAAGCCATGTTTTTCAATCTATACTGTTGACGGCCTTGACACAGGAACCACAATTGTGTCATGCAAGCCATGTTTGTCAGTCTACTTTGTTGATGACCTTGACACAGGAACCACAATTGTGTCAATTGAGCCATGTCTGTCAGTCTGTACTGTTGATGACCTTGACACAGAAACCACAACTGTGTAATATGAATCATGTTTGTCAGTCTACACTTTTGATGGCTAGCTTGACACAGGAACCACAATTGTGTCATGCAAGCCATGTTTTTCAATCTATACTGTTGATGACCTTGACACAGGAACCACAATTGTGTCATGCAAGCCATGCCAGATAGTGTTGTGCAACAATGACGAAAGCACAAACTGAATGTCTTATTTTATAGCATGGGATGATGATGCAAAACAGAAATTGAAAATCAAAAGAAGTAAATTAAATGACTCTTTGCTTTTTTCAGCCATGAAGGTCACAGACAACAGCAGAACATTCCAATGGGAAGAGCACGAACACAGATGGCTGAGACACAGAATCATGCAATGTCCGTAAGAAATTAATCAATATGCTATTATTTCACAACAACATAAACTTATTGATAAAAAGTTCACTTATATCAATGTTTGACTGCCCATTAATGTCCAGAAATTAGATCTCAAATTTCAAATAGTATCCAAAGATCCTGATCTTATACTCCAGGTTGCGACTGGGAAAACCAGATCAGAAATCTCTATGGAAATACCAATATGAAATTTCAAGACTACCTGGAAAGAGAGACCTGAAATCTCCACACTTCAAAGTGGACTCTGGAATTACATAGACAGATCTGAAATCTCCAGACTTGGCAGAAAACCAGATCTTTCCTAACTTTCCAGAATGGCCAGACTGAAATCTCCAGATTCCATAGATTGAGTAAAAATTCGACTATTATGCAAATAATTAAATGTGAAACTCCTAAAAGTAACTTAAGTGACAAATATAGAGATTCAGATCAGAAATCTGGAGCTTGTCTGCAAAACCAGATCAACTTCTGTGAGTGGTGAAAACTCAAACTGACAAACGTTAAGCCTTCGTCTGCCGACAAGATCTTATCTTCAACTTTTTCATCCAAAGAACTGGACTATTTTTTAATGAAAAAATGCAAAAAAAAAAATCAATCACATGGACACATTTTATTCAATATTAAAGAGTTAAAGCATTAAGAGATGGCAGGGCAGAGGGATGGGCAGCAAGTTGGTGGTACCTACCCCTGTAGCAGACTGCTGCAGTGAGAATATAAACATATCAGTGCCATCTAGTGGTGCATTTATACACTAATTATTTTACATGTGTTTTAAATATTTGAGTTTCAATGTGTTGGAAAATTTTTAATCAAATTACTATTTGTTTTGTATTCTGACAATCTTTCAAAAAGATACTAAAATGTTGCCCTATTTGCTCATAAATATTTTTTGTGTTGTCATGTGGTTTCTTATGCTGGCACTTTATATTATTGATATACTATCTTGCAAAATAAATTTAATGTGTTGCCACAAAAATATAATTTGTATTTGCACAGATCTTACATGATGTTGATATGTATGCTAGATAGTTCTAAAATTCTTGCATAATATTGACTTGCTCCAGATGAAGCAAATTCTAAAGTAATTGGATCTAATACAATATACAAAGTTTATATATGAAGTCCAGCAGGCAAATAGGTAGATTTGTATATATATATTTATTCTATGATCACTGTGTATTCTGTGCTGTGATTGGTCAATTCCTGGTCACATGAGCTTCTCTAAATTGTTATATTGACCAGATGCATTATATTGCACGTCAATATACTTTCCACTGCACTGATGACGTCACCAGTTTGCTCTGAGTGACCTGCAGACTGGCAAGCAGACGACAGCACTTTTAGAATTAAACCAACAATGGCAGTAATTAACACAGTGATCATAGAATAAAACAAATATGTACCTGGGTGTCGTGCAATATGACTTTTTATGGACCATCGGAAAGTTATATTGCACTCGGCTGCGCCTCGTGCAATATAACTTTCCGAAGGTCCATAAAAAGTCATATTGCACTCCACCCAGGTCCATATTTGTATAATATATGTATAGTATACATATCAAATATACCATATTCAAAATATAGAGCTTAGTTGAAAGGTTGATAAAAAATCATGATGCTGAAATAAACCAGTCTAAAACATTTCTACTTTAAGCTCAAGCTTATGATTATTACCATAATTCAAATATTAAAATATAACAAAGCAAAGAGATTTGATTTGTTGAGATTAGTTTACCTGGGTTTTGTATCGAGAGTGTTGTCGGTGTGCTTTCTTGCGCAATACCGGAGCGTCCCGCTTGGGGGGAACACTTCCCTGATTTTTCTTGCCAGAAAATAGTTTCATCTTTTCAGATAAACTTAACCTGAAACGTGTTAAAAAAAGTGATAGTTTTATATATTGAACAGGAGGAGTAATTGAATTAAAATGAAAACAAATAGAATCCTGTATGTGGATATTGCTGGGGGAAAAATCAGGAAATTATTTTATAATAATGGATTTTTTTTGCAATATAAATGGCAGAATGTTATATAATAATAAAAAAATAAAAAATAAAAAATAACCAAAAAACACCACCCCCCCCCCAAGAAAGGGAAAATTTAATAGAAAGAAATTTTATATTAAACCTAACTTAGTCAAATTTGTACACAAAGATGTCACATGATGTTCAATTTAACTATAAAACTATATTGTTATGAAAATTACATACTTAGAAAGTTCATCATCTGATCCTGAGGCAAGGTCAAGGTCGAGGTCTTTATCCTCAGCAGAAACCTCTCCAGCAGCCAGGTTCTCCATACTCGTGCTGAAGACGCTCTGCAGGTTAGACACAAGGCCAGGGGCTGGGATTTCAGCCAGTTCCCTCTCCTCTTCCAGTTTAGCCTGATTTTGCTCCTCTTCCGCTTTCTGCTTCTCTGCCTTAGCCATCTCAGAGGCCTTTGTTAATTCCTCGTCCGTGACTGGCTGCGTGCGTGACCGCTCCATGCGTTTCTTGCGGTCGAGAAACCTTCTGGCTGATTTGGGGGTTTGAGGAGCTTTTTTAGACTCTTCTTCCATCTTTTTAAACATCAGCATTTTCTGTGTGATGGACATTTTCGACTTGTCGTCCTCTGACTGATCTTGTTCTTCTTCGTCATCAGAGGCAACATTCGTGGCTGGCATTGGTGGCGACTCTTCCGTCAGCGTCCGATAATTTAATTCAACCAGTTTATCAAAATCAGAATCACTATCGGATATATTTTTCACTGGAGTAGGCTTTGTGAGTTTTTGCTGGGTTGCTTTTACTTGCCTATTAACTGATGGTAACTGGTGTTTTGATTTAACACTAGATGGCACCAAAGTCTTTGGAGATTTATTAATAGGTGGCGTTGGTAAAGGATCCATTTCTGGAATTTGATTGAGCTCTTCTGTGGTTAGAGGTAAAGTTTTATAACGTGACCCTTTCCGTCTTTCTTTCAGTTTCTCTCGCTTATAAGGTTGGGGAAAAGTCTCTTGACCCTTGAGCTTTCGAATATGACTGGAAGATTTTGGCTGTGGCATGAATATATCCAAAGAAGTTGCTCGAATAACCTCTGCCCTGAAACTCATAACCGACTCCAGCCTGCAAGGAAATATTTTTTTTTAAAGGTATATAAATACTACAAAAGGTTTAATTTCCTGTGGTTTTTATACTCTAAATATAATCAATCATTTCTATGAGATGATTTTGAAAACTCTGAGATTGTTGCAGAAAGGAATTTAACTCGCACTGTTAGGAGTGATATCATACATTGTCCTAAACAGGCAAATTAAAATTATGCAATAGTTTTATAATCATAAAATTTATTCATAGGGTTCAAAGAATGGAAAATTAAAATCATAAAATTTATATGAATAATTTATTGGGGTGATCTTGAGTATAAAGGAATTAGTTTATATAAATTATGTTAGACAAGTTTCTCACTCGTTTGCCTGCTGCAGTTCCTCCTCTGTGATTGGCTGAGTGCGCGCTCTCCAGTCATCTCGCGATCTCTGCTGGAACCTCTGCCTCCGGACTGCTGCAGCATCCTGCACCATGGCGATGTCTCCGAGGCGGGACATGAGATTTTTATCGTCGGTCAGTGCCTCGAATGCCGAGCCCTGTGTGTTGCTGACTGGAGTGTGGGGAGAACCTGGACCGGACATTCCACCAGTCCTGTTATAGAGAAAAAAGGGTTGCTTAACAACATGCATCTTATAATAACATAGGGGGCAGATATGGGTAGACATAGTTATAGAAAAAGATAAGAGAAAGATAGAGAAAGGAAGAGATAGATAGAGAAAGTGAAAGAGAAATAGAGATAGAGACAGAGAGAGGGTAAATGTATAGAGCAAAATGTCTCTGTACTTTCACATTAAGTGATATAATTTGGCACTTTGAGATCATATGGATATATATGCCACTATCTGGATCAGAACAAATAAAACCTCTGTAGGTGAATAAAAAATATCTGTGTTAAAATAGAAGATGATACCTTTTTTTGGCTAGTGACTGTCAAATATTAATCTTACTACTTCAAAGTATTTTTTTTTATCTCACTTTAACATCTTTCTGTTTGAGCCCTATCTTGGAGCACTGATATCTCTGTGCATGTATGTCCTATCAAAACCATTTACAAATCCTACAAAAATTATTCTTTACAAAAAATCATGATTCAGAAGATTGGCGCCATTAATGACCTGAGTTTGGTTAGTCTTGGCGTAGCCAGTCCGGATGAGGAGAGAGGGGTCGCAAATTTCTCCTCTTCCATTCTGCTCTCCATCTTGAAGATTCTCTCGGCCACAGATAACTTTTTTCCGTCATCTTGTTCCGCTCCCTGAGGTTCTGGAGTTGGACTCTTCTTTCTTCTCCTACACCAGAAACAACAAGAAAATGAACTTGTCCAGCCTTTCAACAAAGATATCAGAAATGTTGCCATAGTTACGGTTGAATGCTGCACTATAATGTGGACAGGCAACACACAGCAAAGATGACAAAGTCACACATCACGGCACAACACAAAACAAAACTGAAAATATCTTCATTGTTCCAATGCTCAGCAAGAAGGCAATGCATTTGTGACTATTTTTATCAGATAAAAAAAATATTGCTTCAAAAATCTTTCGTTTAATGAATGAAGCACTCAAGTAGAAGACACTTCATCCTCTTCGGTATGTGTAATCCTGAATGGCCCAAGATAAAGGTGATCCCAAATGGTCCCAGGTAAAGGTAGTCTCCAATTGCCCAAATAAGCACTCCAAAACTCTATGATGAATTAATGATTAACCCTGTCACAACTTTAAAATACAAAAAAACATGATATCCCCAAACAACAATAACAACAGCAACAAAATACCAATTATACTTTTCTCTTTTCTAGCAATGAGTAATTGCGGTTTTGGAAAAATATCATTATCACTGTTGTGATGTCGTGATATATGTGAAAAAAATGTATTTGCACAGTATGTCCCTTTGTTTCTGTGGAATGTCTTGCATTGTGTTTTATATCAGTGGTCTTGATCTGATTGTCACATATTATGATTCAGCATGATGGTCTTTGTATAAATCCAAAATGTGCTCTGCAAATATGCTGTAAAATTGGTCATCACATTACTGTTCCACACAATCCAATGCCTTATCCGAGTCCATCCTATATACCAACTGTATCAAATGCCTTGTGTCGCTCTATAAAAGCATGGCTATACAATAGCTTTTCCCTGCACTGTTAGTTTAAACCATATTTCATCCACAGCGGGGCAAAGGGTAATGTGTATTTTAGCATTTTGCAGAGATTTGCTGATTATGAATTCCGTTCACATTGCAAAGAGTATACATGACCTGACACAGAGGGGTCCACTTTCTCTATGCAGGACACACAGGTCATACTCCCTGTCTTCTCAATAATGCCCCATATATCTATATCAACAACAAAATATAAAATAAAATGTCACATATTGCTTCGATAAGATCCTCTGATAAAAACAGATTGATAATAAATGACAAGGAAAAAAATATCTTTTAATTTTTTTTGGCATCCATGTCACATTTTGGAAATATTCTATATCCGGTAGTAGTCATTCCGTACATTTCACTACATTTGGCAATGATGGAAGTTACTGTAAATTATATTTAATGATATATTTTTCCATGTTGGAGGTATGCCTTGATGATTCTATCATGATCCTTGATATCTGGTAAATCATATTCTCATATCTGATAAGATTAAGAACTACTCCTCAGTAAAAAAAAATATAAATAAATAAACACATCACTATGATGATACCATTAGAATGGTTGGAATCTGGAAAAATTCCCGGAGCTGTGATTCCATTAAGTACCCTCTTCATTTGTCCATACAATATTTCATTAAGTTCATCAGTTTATAATCATATCCAAAATATCCTTTAAATAATTTATCATCCTGCATTTCAAAAATTAAAGTCCATCTGTGTATATTAAAGGTTGATTGTCATCTGTGCATCCTCCCATATCGTGATCATTTGGAGGTGTTTAGACCGGCTGGACATCAGATCAGCTGTCACATGGATGAATCTAGGGGTCACCATTTGTAGGTCGTCATAGCAACCTAATTGTTGCTATATATCAAAATAGGTCATATCCTTTATATAAATATCCAATTATTCTATCAACTTCTGTATGAGCAAATATTCTTCTCTTGTTTTATTGGATTATGTCAAGATAAACATAAAATGACTGGAACAAATGGAACAAGACTGGCAGAATATAAGGTGATTAGCAGTGGTATATGAGCATAAATAGAATAATTGTATCATTTACACAGCAAGATATGTGTACAATACAAGGAAACAGCTGTCAGAGAGACCACCATACAGAAACATACAGACATCAATAGCTGTCAGATATATATATATATATATATATATATATATATATATATATATATATATATATATATATATATATATATATATATATATATATATATATATATATATATATATATATATATATACACACACTCTGGTGGCATTTATTTACATATACATATGAAGTACAATTAATCTCTGACTTGACTCTGACAAGTCACCAGGAGCCTATACGAGATATCATTTTAAGGATCTCTATCAATGGTGTAATGTTTGGATCCTCTAACCCATCTCAGTTCAATGTAAAGTCTGCTGTGCCTTCTGACTGACTAATGGGTTTGTTCAAATATACAGGCGACAATATCCACAAATCCTGCTAAATCATGTTAATTGCTGCATTTTGTTTTGCTTTAATTTCAGGATTTATTCTCATTCAATAGAACAAAAATGATCACACACATTTATTGAAGGAAAAAGAAATTGACTGTTCCAACCAGCTCTTATTATAAAAGGGGTAAAATGTAAAACTTAAATGATAATCTTTGAAAATAATTATACAAATAATCCACTCAAACATGTAACAATCCTCTACAGGGTAATAACGAAGGAAATATTAAAGATCTACAGTGGACCAGTGGACTAGTATTCATCTATCTAGTGGGGACAAAAGGAGCACTGACTTGCACACTCCAATCATCAAAATATCAAGTCCAAGAAATTAAATGTTTCTTGTCAAATGTTCAATAAATTCTGATAACAAAACAATTATCTGTATGGAATGACTCATTTGATGTTATGCAAAAAAATAAAAAATACTTCAAAAATAAAAAGCCAATGAAAATTTTCCATTTGTCACACAGGTTTCAACTAAAAAATTCAATTTCTCCCCATAAAATCGATCTTCAAGAAAATGACCAGAAACAGTAAAAGTTTTCTTGGCTTATACCATTTACTCACAAAACTCGTATTGTTCCTCTGGGGTTTTAGAAATAAAAATGAAGAAAAAATAAACAAAACTAAATATACATTTTAATATAGGCGAAACAGGATCTAATGTTTAGATTGGCTGTAATATGAATATCAGTACACAAATATTATCTATTTCTTATTGCCCTGGGGGTCTAAATCAGTTATATGATGGAGAAGAAAAATCTAAGTAAAATAGTGAAATCAGTCACCAGGGGACAGCACAGTACAACATTTACACATTTTCATCCACAATATGAAGAAAAACATGCAAATTTTGAATAAAATATATTTGGATTTAAATGTACTGAAGCATAGCCTATTAGATAGTTTGTACTTCTGGCGAGATCATTGTCATTACATCAATCACTTGAAGAAAGAAATTCAAGCTCATATTATTTATGTAAAGAAACAATTACATCACATATCTGATAAATATATATGATGATCATCAAATATACAATCAACTGGAGAATATTTTTGTGCAGAATATAGTTGCAAATTTGTGGTAATTATATACAAGAGACATGCAAGTGATACCCACCTGGTAGTTTCGAGCTCATCATCAGATCTTGTCTCTATTCCTCCCAGATCAATGGTTTTTGCCTTGTGGAGACCAGAGGGTCGCTTATATTCCTCACCAGGTGGCACCACAGTATCACCCAACGATCCACTCCTCATGCTTGCCAGCGTTATTTGTGTGGAAGATTTTTTCCTCTGTAGAGATTCTCTGAGTGCTGGAGATACCGGAGAGTCTCCGGTTTTCTTTGTGGAGCCAGCACTCGGCTGAACACGACTTGTTGCACTTACTTTGCCAGTACCATCTAAAGGTTTGGGGCTGACAGGAGAAAGCTGCAACTCTAAATCTGCTTTCAGCGCACTTTTCTTTGCCGATGGCAAGATTTCCTGGGGTGAATCTTTTCTTTTTGCTATTGATAAAGGCGGTGGTTTTGTTTTGTTGTTAATATTCCTACTTTGCACAGTAGGTGGAGCTTCATTCTTGTTATTACTGATGATATTTCCCTCGCTATCATACTCTTTGAGATTCGCTCTCCTGGCTTGTAGAACGGTCATCACTTCATTATCAATGATTATATGTTCCTTTGGTTTCTGTGTTTTCTCTTGCTCCAGTTTGGACTCGTATTCTTCTATGGCTTTTTCGTGTTCAGTTTGATTATCTTGGCTCTCTGCCAAAGCCTGCTCCCATTCCTCAAGATTGCGACTGCGCCGGTTCAGAATCTTCAATAGTTCCTCATCAGGCTTGTCTGTCTTTTTAAACCTTCGTCGAATCATGTCGCCTTTATCTCGGAAACTTTGTGCCCGCAATTGAACTTTGTTTGAATCTCTTTCGGGAGTATTTCGTTCCCGTAAACTCTGAGTTCTTTCGGGTGTCCTCCGATTCGGAGGTGAGCCTTCTTTAACTCCTTTAATTTGACCTTGACCTTGAACTCCAACCTCTGGTAAAGTTGATGGGATATCAGGTTTGCGTCCAAACACCCTTTTCGGTGTTGGACTTCTCTCGCGATCTGGAGAGCGTTCTGAACCAGATGGTTCAGATCCAGAAAATCGTCTGACTAAAGACGAAACATCTCTGCCACCCTTTGCGATCTTAAGACGTACTGGAATCTCTGTAGAAGGGGCGGGTGACATTTCATCCCGCGTCGGAGACTCCAAGCTCCTCTCTCGCGAAAGACGTGATATTGCTGACTCAACCTAGAAAATATACAGAAAACAAACAAAATTATTAATCAAATACAGAGATATTTAAGTAATTCTATGTAAATTAGCACATAAATCTGGTAAAAAAAATGAATCGTATCTTAAATGCGATATTTATGATATCACTTTATGTGTGTACAACCCACACAAAGCTAGCTCTCTTATATACTGTGCATGTATGATTCAAAATCACAATCTTAAACACAATACCCATTACCCATAAATTAGAATAAATCAATAATACATCAACAGTTGCATTCTGGCCCAGCTTTATGAAGATTTCCAGGTGCAACATGGTGCAAAACAAGACAATGCTAACTCCTCAGTGAACAAGACAATGCTAACTCCTCAGTGAAGAAAACAATGCTAGCTCCTCAGTGAAGAAGACAATGCTAACTCTTCAGTATACAAGACAATGCTAACTCCTCAGTATACAAGACAATGCTAACTCCTCAGTATACAAGGCAATGCTAACTCCTCAGTGAACAAGACAATGTTAACTCCTCAGTATACAAGACAATGCTAACTCCTCAGTGAACAAGACAATGCTAACTCCTCAGTGAACAAGACAATGCTAACTCCTCAGTAGACAAGACAATGCTAACTCCTCGGTGAAGAAGACAATGCTAACTCCTCAGTATACAAGACAATGTTAACTCCTCAGTGAACAAGACAATGCTAACTCCTCAGTATACAAGACAATGCTAACTCCTCAGTAGACAAGACAATGCTAACTCCTCAGTATACAAGGCAATGCTAACTCCTCAGTATACAAGACGATGCTAACTCCTCAGTGAACAAGACAATGCTAACTCCACAGTATACAAGGCAATTCTAACTCCTCAGTATACAAGACAATGCTAACTCCTCAGTGAACAAGACAATGCTAACTTCACAGTATACAAGGCAATTCTAACTCCTCAGTATACAAGACAATGCTAACTCCTCAGTGAACAAGACAATGCTAACTCCACAGTATACAAGGCAATTCTAACTCCTCAGTATACAACAAGACAATGCTAACTCCACAGTATACAAGGCAATGCTAACTCCACAGTATACAAGACAATGCTAACTCCTCAGTATACAAGACAATGCTAACTCCTCAGTGAACAAGACAATGCTAACTTCACAGTATACAAGGCAATTCTAACTCCTCAGTATACAAGACAATGCTAACTCCTCAGTGAACAAGACAATGCTAACTCCTCAGTATACAAGGCAATTCTAACTCCACAGTATACAACAAGACAATGCTAACTCCACAGTATACAAGGCAATGCTAACTTCTCGGTAGTAATCACACAATGACTCCCACCTCCCACCATTACAGGCTTATAAAACTCTAAATATTTCCCAAACAGCCTTTTGACATTAAAATTTCACTCTGGGCATTGGTCCATGCCCTGAGAATAAGAAAACAGTCTCCACACAACCTACTTGAATAAAAAAAATCAGATAATATGAAATGTTTTGTCATTTCCAAAGATACTGATCAGATTTACCTCTTGTTTTTCCTTGTATTATAAAAAAAATAAAATGTCAGAAAAACCTTTGACTGGATGATACTTTTCTGAAGTCTTTAGATATATGAGAAATGACTATTAAGGTATTCATAAAACTCTGCCTGGAGGTAATTTAACCATATCTTAACATACCGATCCAGCCACACCAGCCAAATGTCCTAGGAAAATTATTTGAAAACTTCTCAGCTTCAAGCTACTGCTATTTATCTCCGACTAGGATATATATATGTATATAAAGTGCCAGGATATAACTACGTTCTGCGATAGAGGAGACAGCCAAGTTAGCGGGGAGCTGAGCCCAGCAGCCAGGATCCAGCATATGTCACTCCACACAAAAACCTCCCCATCCAGGCTGCCTCCCATCACTCACTGCTGCTTCCTGGATGGGTACAACAACAAAAAAAGGGAAAAAAGTGCAGATCTAGCACCCAGCAGAATATACAAACCTGAGGTTTAGTTTCACTGGGGTACTTTGTAAGTGTTTCTATATTGTTTAGAGGTGAGACATACATATTTGTCATTTAAATGTCCAAAATATACTGATAACTTCTCAAAACTGCTCAAAATAATTGTGAGGGTTTCAGACTTTTTTGAACTTGCAGTACCTTTATCCCTTACTGTACCTTATGCAAACCCTTGGAATATTATTTTAACATCGTAGTTCGCTGGTACTTTGTAGATCTAGTGCAGCTCTTTAATTCAGTGCAGCTTCTGGGGGACATTAAGTGGTCTCTAAGAGTCAATGCAGTCTCTGAGAGGTGAGGCAGCCTCTGGGGGACATTGAGTAGTCTCTGGGAGGTGGTGCAGCCTCTGGGGGACATTGAGTAGTCTCTGAGAGGTAGTGCAGCCTCTGGGAGACATTGAGTAGTCTCTGGGAGGTGGTGCAGCCTCTGGGGGACATTGAGTAGTCTCTGAGAGGTAGTGCAGCCTCTGGGAGACATTGAGTAGTCTCTGGGAGGTGGTGCAGCCTCTGGGAGACATTGAGTAGTCTCTGAGAGATGGTGCAGCCTCTGGGGGACATTGAGTAGTCTCCGAGAGATGGTGCAGCCTCTGGGGGACATTGAGTAGTCTCTGAGAGGTGGTGCAGCCTCTGGGAGACATTGAGTAGTCTCTGGGAGGTGGTGCAGCCTCTGGGAGACATTGAGTAGTCTCTGGGAGGTGGTGCAGCCTCTGGGAGACATTGAGTAGTCTCTGGGAGGTGGTGCAGCCTCTGGGAGACATTGAGTAGTCTCTGGGAGGTGGTGCAGCCTCTGGGGGACATTGAGTAGTCTCTGGGAGGTGGTGCAGCCTCTGGGAGACATTGAGCAGATTCCATAAGCAGCACCTAACCTCTGAGATGCAGTTCAGCATTAATCATAACCACACCAAGTGCTATCTGTATGACTACCCATCCCAAGAGGAACACATCACTGCATCACTTCAACATTCACTAGCTCTCCCTGCTACCCTCATCCCCATCCCATATATCCCACATATTCATATCATTCTGTATATCATTTTGGCCAAATATCAAAGGAACAGTGTCAATAATGAAGGTTATGTCCACAGCAGTCTTGACTATGGATTCTATGGTATCTAACACAAGACAATATAAATATACATGTGGACGTTGAACAAAAACTCAGTGTGATGCTATCTTTTTAATTGGATGACTATAAGGGTTCTATATATTGCAGTAAAGATCTGCACTGACAAGCTACACCTCCATGGCACCTGAGGGCATCTGGCATTTCCTGGCCACAGCAGGTGGGGCAGCAGCCAGGTGTGGGGGGCTAGGTGTGGGGGGCAGGTGAGGGGGGCTAGGTGAGAGGGGCCAGGTGAGGGGGGTGGTGAGGGGGGCAGGTGAGGGAGGCCAGATGAGGGGGGCCAGTTGATCAACCTTCCATCCATCTGCCATATATATGCCTTCCATCATTACAAGCAAATTAGAAAGAAATTGACAGAAAAAATATTCATATTTGGTCCAGTGAGCTCAAAATTGTAATGCTTGGAAAGGTTTTTTCTTGTTTTTGAAAAGCACTTTAAGAAACTATATCATGGAATGTTTCCAGAAGAAGGTTGTTTAAATAATTTTACCATTCCTTTGCATTTGCAAAAAAAACTTTATAAATAGGAAATGAATGTTTTATACATCCACTTTGCAACGGTAGCTCTTCCAAGGCTTTAACATATTTAAAAGCCAAGATGTTTATGACTTCCTCAAAAGAAAAAAGAAAATCCTGTCCGTTGATGTAAGTAACTGACAAAGAATTCAAATTTGTCCCTCGTCTTTCCAATGGCAGTTGTGTCAATCATCTGTAGAAGCAGGATATACGCACTGGCCCAGTGGTCCGGGCCCAACAGATCCTCTGTTTGGGCCAGTGAATGCTTTGTTGTAGTGGCCCTGTGGGCAACCATATTTTCAGCTTTTTAGTGGCCCAAACCATCTTGATTGTATTCTAATCCTTGACAGATATTTTCTAAAATCATGATCATTGTAAATTTTGATTGGGGCAAGTAACCTCCACTCTGACACGAGTCATTATACAGCCTTATGCATAACGCTATCTAATGTATCATGCATCACAATATCCTTAGAAACATCAGGCCACTCCTTCTCTGGGCAACCAACATTTTTCTCTTCATGTCAAGGCTTGAGAATATTTTCTGTCTGAACTAAGCAGAGAATCAAAATGAATAAATTTGAGCCTGCATTTGAAGTCATTCAAACCCTGGTACAAACATGTGTGAAAAACAAGAGACTTCCAAAGTGTTGACAACTGTGACAGATTGGTTAATTGACCCCAGACTATCAATATCAATAAAAAGTATATAATCTTCTGATTTAAAAAAAGGAATCAGATAAAAAAAACATGCTTACTGAAGTGTGAATGTAATACCTGCTAATCCAGGTGACCTACAATAATCCCCTAATCCAGTCTGGTATCTCCTCTTGTGATAATCCAGTCAGATCACATATCCATGTGTATATAGCAGACCAGGATCAATACACCTCTGTAGCTGTTAGCCCTGCATACCACAAACTGCAACCCTACCACCCATTACATCCAACAACTACATCACCACTGTGTATATCACCAACTCACACACCAGTATCTTATTCCATCCCTCTCATTAATTCAACAAGCATATCTCCATATTATGATATCAATCTTTGTTAATTTTGTGGATTTATAACCACAGATATTGGTGTTGGATGTTATTTAAAGTTGGCAAGGGAATAACAGAACTGGGGTGATATACTATCTATCTCTCTCTGATTCCCAGCACAGATGGAAACACAAAACATAAGCAGGGAACTGGCTTGTTTGCTGGAGAGGAAGATTTCATATCTGTCTGATCCCGTTTGTTTTCTCTGTGAGCTGGCCAGGCCCCAGATGAATGACACACCTATCTAGGTGTGAAAAACATCACAATTCTGACTGATGCATGCAAATACACATATATTTGATGAGCTGACAATTATCACTAAGTAAACATGTTTAAATATATGTATACATATTTGTTTATATAAATATACAAATATATATGTAATTTTTAAAAACACATATATCCATGCAATATTTACATATTTCACACATATTGCAAATATAAAACATGATAATGAATTAATTACCAATCATGATATAAAATGAAATATGCCATACCAATCAATAATTTACGTTCTATGAAGCCTGCCAATGCCGAGATATCACGAATTATAGGGAGAGTTAGTGAGTATGATTGTACCTGCAGCACGAGGAGTTGATACCACTCAGTCCAGACTCCTAGTCTACCAGCATCAGCAACCTGTCCATTCTCTCCTATCTCTATAGAATATATCTATTAACACTCTCCCAGCATAAGATCCTTTCTGTTGTGTTGAGGCGTTCCAAGGAATTTTGTCAAGTGTTTATGATGAATCATCGGCAGAAAATCTCAATAAGTAAATGTTCCAGCATATCCTATCAGTTCCTATGATCTATTTTATCAACTTAGTGTGTACACCTGTTAGGCGACTCTGCATCACACACCACTGGCTAGCACAGAGTGGTGCCAAGCAAATCATAATGCTCAGTGACCCAGACTACAGGTGTGTTCATAATAATCGAAGGACTCAGCTGTAAAGATGGCCAATACCTGCACAAGAAAATAGGATGAGATACTGAGTGTTCCAGACAGCACTTATCCTATGTGAGACACGGAACAATGAGTGGTTCCGTTATAAATGGCCGCTGGGCCGTACCAGACTGTCAAAATGTAAATAAACACATGATCTCATAGTTTTGTGGTCTATCTCATATCTTACCAAATGTTAGTTTTATCTCTCTTTTTTTGACTGATGATGCATCCAAGCTAAGTAAATATGACTAAACTCTCAATCAACCAAAACTGATATACACTAATTGGTGCTTTTAAATCTTTAATTGTTGTATAAATCATGGAAACTATCAGTTAAATCATGAAAAAAATGCTTTCATTCTTTAATAATTAGTAGAGATAAATTCATCTGCAATAATTAGTTTGAATGATTGATAGTTGAGAAATAAATGTTCCATTAACCTTTCTCACTTATTAATTTTCTTTTTATGTCATTTTTAATGAAATCATTATCTTTTGAATCACTTTGTATGCAAAAAAATATAAATGATCATATTTTTTTACATTGTCTTCAAAAATAAATTCATACATAGACTACTCTGAAATGACAATTGCCTTCCTTCATGTGCATCCCTTCAGTGCCCCTCCCCAGACTCAATGTGCTAAACCCTCGGGGGCCCCTCAAGGGAGAATTTCATGCTGCCTGTGAAGGGTAACCCATGCATACCTAATTGCAACTGCACCTATCTCTAGTCACAACCGTTATCAATTTATTCATTTATCAGAATTTTATTTTAAGAGTAACTGATAGCATTACTTGGTCAAGGAGATTCATCCTGTTATTGAAAATAATTACTCACCATTTGACATATATCAGGGAATAAAACTAAAACTACAAAATTATGAAGAAATAATGCCAATCATAGCATAATCTTGATAATTACCATATTTCAATGGAAAGTACTTCCTGACTTGCTCTATGTTATCTTAATTGACTAATATATCAGCAATAGACATCTAGTTAACAACAGCTCTGTCTATTTACCTTGATGTTGGGCTGTCAACACTATCGCACATATATGTCATAATAACCAGATAAGCTGGAATAGTGGGATTATCCTGGTAACATGTTAATAGACACGGATCTTGTCATGATTTGTGTGGTGCTTAAATGCCAGTCTGCATCACACTGGCTTCATGCCATGCTTCAGTAAGGTTGACTCATTCACCATCTTTACCTCATGTCTATAAAGTCCAATCAGTCTCATTCCAACAACTAATGGTGACCTTCATCCTACACTTTATCAAGGTCATTTCAGTGGACTACTTCCAACAAGTATCTGTGACCTTCATGCAACACTTTATGAAAGTCACATAACTGTGACATACATTCTATACTTTAAAATTTTTTAGCAGTCTAATTCCAACAATTATTGGGGACACTGTGACCATTATGTTACACTTCATCAAGGTCATTTTCTTGCAGTCTGACCCTGATATCTATTGGGTCACACATATCTGTGAACTATATCAAGGTTAATTTTCTATAGTCTCATTTTGGCATCTATTAGGTCATCTATTCAGTCCAGTTGTAAGATCTATTTGATAACCATCCCTGGTTCATGTCTGCCAATTGCAATTCTGATATCTATTGGGTTAAACACCTGTGTGACTATAAAAGTTCATGTAAAACAATAGTGCAATGTGATTCTATGCTGTCAAACTTAATTTAACTGAACTGTTAAACTATTATGAAGTGTCAAACTAAACTGTTCACCAAGTCATTAAATCATAGATGTAATAAGCCCTCTAAATGCACCTAACTTTTCAGGATACAAAGTTTTTAGAATACTGTAAACATAGTTTTACTTTGTGAAAGTCTAGTGTAATAAAAAGAGTATCTATTCTTGAAAACTGTCCACAGCAAAATGTGTATTATACATTCAAATTCGGATTTCATTTAAAATTATCTTTCCCAGGTTTGAACACGTTTTGGATCATTTTTCTAGTCTACAATACATTTTTAGGCAGAATTCTATCTGAGAATACATTCTATTCAGCATATTTATAAATCTTCTGCGTTACCCCAA
Source organism: Amphiduros pacificus (assembly GCA_949316495.1). Taxonomy (NCBI): domain Eukaryota; kingdom Metazoa; phylum Annelida; class Polychaeta; order Phyllodocida; family Hesionidae; genus Amphiduros; species Amphiduros pacificus. The sequence goes on along the minus strand of OX439011.1, from coordinate 15,142,799 downwards.
ACAAATTCCAGATTTGTCACATTCTATATCTACCCCCACCCCATAACTGTCTTTTACCTCTGCATATATGTAAGGACTGTTACCATGACAACTGTTGCCATGGTCAACTAAACAGTCTCAAATTATTAATTTTTCAAAGTTTATTCTTCTATATGCAATATTGTTGGGAATGTTATCAATAAAGGAAAGCCTACCATTAAAATGGATCTGTCTAACTTGAACGCAAACAGATAAAAAAAACTCACCCTTGTGGGAGGAGTGACAGAGCGACCTGATCGACCAAATGCCGCACGGGTCGGCGACCTCCGCTCAAACACCTTCTCTTCAGTCTGGGACCCTACCCCAGATCTTCCAAATGATGATGACCTTTGGAAGAGTGAAGATTTCGCATCATCTGATGGACTCACCCCGGCACGGCCAAATGACGAGGATCGCTGAAAAATTACTAGTTTCTCTGGTGGCGCCACTTCAGCCCTGGTGGCCATCTCTGGTACTATAACAGACTCAATGTCTTCTGATTGCATAATTTCATCTGCTGATTTCCCCCCACTTTTTTGGGATGTCCCTGGCTGGTGGGGAATAATTGTAGTGGCAGAAGTCAAGCGTGTGGGTTTTGGTTCTCCAGTATTAGACTTTTCAGCATTTACACCCGAATGCGATACCAGATCTGCATCAGCAGGCCCCAAAGTTTTAGACTCTAATGGCTTTGATATCACTGTCTTAGCATCAACTTCCTTGTCAGCTTCCAATTTTAAAGACTGTGACACTAACACTTTGCTTTCGCCAGCTTTTGCAGGCACGGCAGTTTTGGGCTCTGTCAGTTCTTCTTTAGGCTCTGCTTGTTTTTCATTAACGATCGCTGCTCTTGGCTGGATTGTCTGGATCTGAACTTTGGCAGATCCTGACACAATGTTTGACTGTATTGCAGGTTCCTGTGCTGATACTGTCCGTGTTACTTTTGAGTACGGCTCAGTCACTGCAGATGTTGTAGACTTCCGCAAGGTTTCTGCTGCGGATGCCACTGGTGCTGATGTCACAGATGCCGATGTCACTGGTGCTGATGTCACAGATGCTGATGTCGCTGATGTTGATGTCACAGATGCTGATGTAACAGATGTTGATGTCACTGATGTTGATGTCACTGATGCGGATGTCGCTGATGCGGATGTCGCTTGTGGCACAAATGTGGGTTTCTCCTCTGTACTTATTCTTGGAGATAGTTGCACTTTCTGTGCAAACTCCTGCAGTGATACATTTGCCCCTATCACTGTGATAGGCTTTGTCTCAGCTCCGTGTATAGTGAGAGGTGGTACCTTAGTCTCCACACTCTTGGATTGAGTCAAGACTGGTCTAGTCTCCTGACCAGCAGATTTTGTCTCTTGACTCAACGATCGTGATATCCCTGCCGGTTTAATGTCTGGTTTCCCGTAAGACAGATCTGTTACTGCTTTTATGCTCTGAACACTTTTTGTTTCTATGGCAACTGGAGGTTGCCATGACAATGGATGTGTTTTAGACACAGGTGATATTGGAGTTTTAGCCAAGGGTGATGTTGGGGTTTGAGGAGTTTCAGCAATTGGTGATTTAGCGGTGGGTGAAGTTGGAAACTGGGGCATTTTAGTTGTGGGTGATATCGGAGACTGGGGAGCTTTAGCTGTCGGTGATGTCGGAATCTGCGGCGTTTTAGTTGTGGGCGATGTCGGAGACTGAGGTTCCCGTGCTGGCGGACTTCTCACACGCTGCTCTACAACAGTGTGAATGCTTCTGCTCTCTGGCAGAATGTTCTTGTTTGACTGGATTTGTAAAGTGACCTCTGCAGGTGAGGTCAAAGGTGGTTTGTCCTTGACCTGTTGTGAAGTTGACCCTGTAACCTTGTCTTTGAAAGATGTAGCATTAATCTTCTGCAGTTCCTGAAACATATCCAATGAAACAGAATTAATTATATGGTTGTGGTAATGAAAATTTAATTCTATCGGTTTAATACCTGAACTAACTTCAACAAAATTGTTTATTTCAAATATCATCCTCAATTCTATCTTTTTGATTTTAGCTTTTTGTGAATGAAAGCGGGAGAGCAGGGGACAACTATGTTGGAGGAGGCGGGGTAATAACAAGGTTCTTACCTCAGTAGGGGCAGTAGTGATATGATATTTACCCCAGAAAGGGGCGGTAGTGACAAGGTTCTTACCTCAGTAGGGGCAGTAGTGATATGATATTTACCCCAGAAAGGGGCGGTAGTGACATGGTTCTTACCTCAGGAGGGGGCGGTAGTGACATGGTTCTTACCTCAGGAGGGGGCGGTAGTGACATGGTTCTTACCTCAGGAGGGGGCAGTAGTGACATGGTTCTTACCTCAGGAGGGGGTTGTGGGGGTGAGTGTCCTGCAGACCCTGTGAGGGCATGGCTAGCCCGGATCTGTTGCAGACGTTCCTGTCTCCGACCCTCCAAAGCGAGGCTGTCCTCCTCACTGCTAGCCGGAGTGCCCGTGCCCTGTGCACGATTCACATCTATAAAAACAAAGTATCATACAATTATTTATTTGTGTTGAAAATGAAGTGAGTCATTCTGTAGCTACTGCCATTTTTATTTTTTTCACATTAAACTTAAAGCTAAAATCTAGCTGAACAGGATTTGGTATCAAGTAAGATGCATAACTTTATATCTTTAACATAATTTTTTTAGAAAATGCTCAAGATTTCCTCATTTATGTGTTTATTTCTATTTTCTTTTGGTGCACCAGAAATTCCTTTTCTGGTGTAGCTATGTGTGGCCACTGATACACAGATCTCACAGCAGGGATACAACCCCCCATCCCTCCACCTAAGTAGGGATACTTCATTCATTCTCTTTCTAAAGTCACCCTTCTTGAGTCCTTTATAATGGCCCAGTAATGACCTCTGTGCATGACATATTTAGTCAATTGTCAAGCATGCAAACCCCAAATAAACCTGCTATACCCTATAGTAACACCCTGAATGGCTAACCCTTTCTCATGTGTTGTGTCCATCACAAACATTGAGGAAATATTTCCCTTGGACATGACTCATTCACTTTTCCTTTGATCCAAAACTAGATAACTAACATTACAAAAATACCTTTCAGGGAGGACAAAAAATGATCTGAGAATCACAATTTAAAAAATCCTTTAAAAATATTCCATTAAGAAACAATTATAATCAAAGTCCCAAAAATGTTGGTTTCTTATTTCTATTGCAAATAATTATCAAATACCCTGACAGGGCCAAGTGGTTTATTATTTTATATTCATTAATTGTGGACATCTGCATGGATCAGGTAAAGTGCAAGATAGTGCAGAAATGACTCAAAGAAATGGCTGCAAAGATCCAACTAATCAAGGTAGTAGCATTATACAAGAAACTGTATTGAAGTATATTCCTAAAATATACTACCTCCATTTTTAGGTGTGATGGCTTGAAAAAAACATGTTCAAAATGGTCGTCATATAGGTTCCATTTAAAATTCTATCGTGATAAAGTCAAAAGGTCAATCTTCACCATGACACATCTTTCACACGATTTATGCCAATATCTTTGTTTAATGACCCGGAAGTGTGAAGGGCTTCTATTGTGAATACATATACGATGAAGTAAAAATAGAACTTTCTTCAACAAAATGTTGAAAAGAATTTGATCATACATATATATGAAAAAGAAATGTTTATCCTGTGCTTTGTATATAGTGAATGCTTCTGGTAATATACAGCAATGACCTCAGCCAATTATGAAACCTCCACAGGCTAAGCTTGCAGGCATTGACTGACACACTTTAACTTAAATTGACACATTCCTAAAGGAAATGATATACCAAGAATTTACACTCCTCACATTTATGATGTCACTATAAAAATTTCTCTTTGTTGTTTTCTGATTCTCAATACCATTTTTGTTCCTTCATGTTTAATAATGATAAAGTAGCTCCATAATTTATTTTCTTAGAATGCAAAAAAATGTCCTGAGAAAAAAAGGTTGATTTGAATAAAGCTGAATTTATGAATATTACATTCTGGTTGCTTGTCTTTTTGCTTAATTAAAGGTTTTTATCATGTGCTTTCTGAAATTATATGAACACTGTTTTTATAAAAAAAATAAAGCACATAATGTATTGACATTGGCTGTCATAAAGATGTTCAAACTGATGAGAAAAATATCATCAGTTTTTGTGAACCAAATATAAATGTTTCTAATACTTATGTAAAGGTATTGTGAAAACTTCCAAATATCTGTTATTGCATATGTTATTTAATAGTGTTATTTGACATGCGTCAAAAAGGCACTTGCATGACAAAAAAACCTGAACCTTAAACGAATACACAATTTCTTTAGTGTTCACAGCACATTTAAAGTTAATTTTTTTAAAGTCTTGCTATATTTAGCAGTCAAATAAGAGTCAATTGTGTTTAATGAAATATGTGTAACCTGTAATCAATGAATCTATGACAAGCCACTTCCACTTTGTTAATGAATTATAAAATAATGAAATGTCCTTGGTAATGCAGATGACCTTGACGTCAGACTTGGCAGGGTGGTGCCCCCTATTGACCAGAACTGACCACCGAAGTTGGCACAGCTCCAGAATTTAGAGTGCTTCTTCCCATATTAGGAATTCAAGATTGCTCACAAAGTTATCTCAGGAGGAAAACCAAGGAAAGAGGAGAACAATTTTGTTCATCCAGACATTTCCTGATAGAACAGCAGTCCTTTTTGCATAAAAACCACCTATTACTTAATTTTTGTCATATAAAGATACTTCCCATGATTCATAGTATTTTAATGCAAGCTGATTTCTTGATGTTAATTTTGGTCCATCTTCAGTTAATTAGTCCTGTTATATTCGATTTTCCTGCTAAATTATGCATCTTTCTTCTCCTAATAATAACTTTGTTCAACTTCCTTCACAACACAATCGTAGAACCCAATCAGCAAGGATAAAACCAGACTTTACCGGACTCTAATTTCAACAATTTTCACTCAATTCTTTTTTTCAGTTCTGTAAATTTGCTGGCTGAATCCTGAAGGAGAAATTGGAGAGCATAATAACATCATATAATATACAGGGCGGGGAGACCAGGGACTCCAGACCATCTCTGATAATCATATCTCCTTCCATTGTAAAACACTAATTAAATTAAATATTGAAATCCCATCTCAAACCTATTAATAGCCCCATCACAGGGAGCCAAGAAAGCATTCGGCCCTATGACAGGAGAATGGTTTAAATCCACCTTCTCAACGCCTCAACAATTAATGTATTTTTTTTTCTTCTTTCAACCTATCCTTAAAAAGCGTCATACTTTTTAAATTCATGTTAATCAAGTCATATTTTGATAATATTGTACAAACTATATCAAGTAGATTTATGTCGGTGTGGAAAGCTGCACTTTACATGGGGCCAACACTGAGACAAGATGTTGCATATATGTGAGGGGATTAAAAGATTATAAGAAGATAATCTGCCTGGTAACAGATGGATCATATCCTAGGGTTATGAAAAGGGAGAAGCAAAATATTCCCAATAATATAGCCTATATAAAACTCCCACACTCACACCAGAGAATTCTACATTCTTCATGGGGCTGGAACATGGATACGTTGGTAAGACATCTGTCTCCCAATTATAAGGTCTGATGTTCAATTCCCGGTTGGGACAAGTACATTAGTCATGTTGTATGGTTGAGAAAAGTGGAAATCTACTACTGAGATATATCTCATCTTAAGCAGTGCTCCTTGATTGGTGATGATAGGCAGGGAGGTGCTTTTGCTATCATGTCTATATGATAATGCAAACAGATCTCCAGTCACTCTTCAAAAAGAGTCACGCATTGAGTCCCAGTCACAGGCTTCTGTTTGATCTGATATGGCCTTAACAGCATGTGAGAGAATTTCAAGGTGTGAATAGAGTTTTTATCAAGATAAAAGATGTTATAATTAATAGATAATAGAAAAAGACTTACTAGACAACTGCAAAGTGAATCTCACCACAAAATGTGGATGGTCTGTTAGAACTGACCCACCCTTGTACATTGTCTTTGATATAAAGATTTCTTGAACTGCCTTTGTAAGATGCCTTTCCACGTAAACTTGTTCAAACAATCATAAACTTTTGGAAATCATAAACTTTTGTAAAATATGATGGAATGATATCTTATTCACTGCAAGATATTTTTTAACATTCCTCATAATGTTTCTCATGTTTAGAACAGTTCAACACAAAACATAATTTCAACCATTAACTGTCTGAGATACAAGGGTTGTTTCTCTTGTTGGAGAGGCAGAATAAAGTCTTCTGTTCAATTGTAGCTTATTTTGTATATAAATTTTAAATCCTATTTATAGTTTTATAATGAGGCCATTTCTGATATTATAAATGTTTTCCATTTTTGTCCTCAAATTCATTCATGCTCACAGCTTAGCAAATAATTTGCTCTGTTGAAACAGCTTTTTCAGATATGGATTTTTGGCCCTTTTTGCCAATTAAAATCAATTAAACTTCAGTTCCAAGTAAACAGTAAATTATATCATTTGCAGGTCAACAACAAAACTGCTTCTTTTTTTAAATTCTGTATCTAAGTAAAATCCTTGTTTCTGTGGAGATCACTAGTGTTTATCCAATGTACGAATGGTCATAAATTAACACTGATATCAGCTGTTATGGTGTAGGGAGATGCTATGATTGCTCCTATTATCACCCATACATACATTATTGTATTCTTTATAAATACTCTTTATCTACTGTATCTCATTTACATGTCAAATCTATGAGTCTGACCAGGTAAGATGACGTGGCCATATATCTATGCTATGCTTTCATTATACTTATTAGGTTATGTGTCATATAAAAAAAAAATATTTCAATTATCTTGGCTCTGTAATTTTTATATGCAAGAGGTCCTGTCTGAGTAGCAGGTCTATCTTTTTCTCTTTAATCCTGTAGATTAGTATTAATCCAAACAGAGATGATATCATGTGTTTGATAATCCATTAAGAATGTGAGTACGGGTAAGAGCACAAATCATGGGCCAGTGTCAAGCAGATAATTGTCAGTAATTGTGGTTGCATCACCATAAAAGTCTGTAATTAGGCGAGCTTATTTAGCCGCGGGGTCTGCGATTAAATGATGGCTGATCTACACTGTACATTAGTTTCCTGAATCCCTGGGGACCAACTGTGACCGAGTGGGACTGAGCCAGGACTGAGCTGGGACCAAGCCAGGACCGAGCTGGGACCGAGCCGGAGTTCCCCGAGCCAGGAGTCCCCAAGGCAGGAGTTCCCCGACAATCACTGCACGCGATGTACCTGCTAATCACCTTCCACAAATTGTCTACATGATTGCTGATATTTTTCACTGGTTGTCGTGGAAATGGTGCAGACACACTTACTGGTTGATTACTGTTGACATGACAATGATATTTTGCACATTTTTTGTGATGGTTGTTATGGTAACAATATGATATATTTGTTAATCTGTTTTCAACACATGTGAAATATGTGGAGATGGCAGTTTGTTATTAAGATGTGGTACTCTCTGTGCTGCTTCTTGGAAATGCAGCTTCCCGAACATGCTGTTTCTTGAACATGCGGTATATTGAACATGCTGCTTCTTGAAAATTAAGCTCCCTGAATGTGCTGCTTCTTGGAATATGCTGCTCCTTGGAATGTGCTGCTTCTCAGATTGTGCTGCTTCTCGGATTGTGGTGATTCTTGTGTGTACTGCACCGTTATGAATTACATAATTGTCAACAGTTACTATTAAAGCAGCAGTTACAGTGACTGAATCAACAAATCTGTTAAGAATGCCTCTGTGGGCATCACTGATTGGAGGTGTACACGTATCCCACGGTGGAGCGTGTGTCGTGGTCCTCTGGGCCTGTCAACCCTCACCGATATTTACATAAAGTGTTTTCCCTTCTTCAGCAAACATGCTCGTTCATTTGAGAAGTATGATGTGCTATATATAAACACCGCAGACGGGCATCCGGCCGGGAATATTTCACTGTGTGATTCTGTCATGCATCTTACATGTCACAGTGTTCTGTCCTGCTCTCTGCTATGGTGAGGCGGCGGTCCATTTAATTCTTTGACGTTCCCATGACAATATCCCGACAATTAACCTTTGATGTCCGAAGCGGTCTGGAGACAAGCTCCGGGTGACATGCCTGCGGTGGTTGCTTTTGTCAGATTTCGGCTATTTTCCTCTTGTAAGCTGCAATGCTTTCAAAACCCATGTTCAGGCACTCAGTTTTATTCTATGTGCGTTCTGTCTGCTTCCGTCTTGTTCCTTAGATCAATACCATAGCCTGGTCGCTGAGTGGGGCGAGGGTGACCCTCTTCCCCCTGTACACAGACAATGGGGTACAAGTCAGGGGTGTTGCTCTCCACACAAGATGTCCATATACATTCACATCAAACTAACGTGCACGACACCACACTCAATACACACCAGGGGGCGTCATAGGGCACAATATAGCAAAATGTCAACATAAAAAAAAAATTCAAAATGGAAAAAAAAGATTTTAATTCTGCTCTGCACTGATAATATTGCATTAATGGACCAAAAAAAATATGTACATTTAAACGATATGAGAAATTGGTAAGAGACCAAATGCAGTGCACAATGTATGGGTTCTTGTTTTGTATCGCCCTCCTGACAAAGTGGGATATACACAAAATCACTGAGGCATGACTGCCAGGCCCGATGACAATACCCCACACAAACATATATAAACACTTGAGGGAGGAACCTGCCAGCAGACAACCCGACATCATGTTTTATTCATGTTTTATCGGCTCACAACATGCAAACGCATTAAAATTTCTCATAAGTTTCATGAAAGCATGTCTGAATGTGTATTAGAATGAGTACATGGATTTTTTTTCCAAATCACGTGGCAAAATGGCTCTACTGGTATGTGTTAATAGTACATCAACTGCTTTATCAAATATCCACATTAGACTAAGTACATTTATTTTTTTTCCTTTCTGTCTTCAAACAAATGTAATATAGTATAGTATATTATAGTATACACAGAGGTAGAGGTGCAGATAGTAAACATCCTGTCTGACCGAGCTGCATGGCTGGCTTTTTTTGTTGATAGGGTCAATTTTAAATTTAATAAAGACACTTTTACGATTTTCAGAAAATGTTTCTTCTATCAGAGACGTTGGACATTTCTCATCATTCTGTGCGTAAACAAAATATGTATCCAAAAATATAAATTGGAGCAATGAGAATAAACCAAACCAGAACTGCAAGATCAGGCTCCCTCCATACACAATATTGTGATATAGAAAATTTTCAGTCTGATATGGGTTGTATTCTAAAGAATATTTATTTATTTTTTGTTTCATTTATTTTTCCATAATTAATATGCATTCAATGTTTTTTTGGTTTTGGTTTCAATAATAATAAATTGATGTGGAACTGCTTTTATTTGTGACAAACCACTTGATTATGTCAAACTGGTTTGGCTGGTGTCAAATGCTTTTGTTGTGTCAAACTGGCTTCAATTTTGGATCAGAATCTCAGAATGTTATTTCCTCCATCAAATACATTTCCAAATTGCTCAAGACAGTTTCCTTGAAAATTATGTTATTTCCACATTCATACAGTAGATCCAAATTAATTTGCACAGTAATATTAATAAAATCATTCATAAAATCATACAAATTACAAATTATATACAATTCTTCAGAAATAAAATATAAGATATAATTTGTTGAGAATACATACCGGTATATATCTGTCTTCTCATCCCAGATATATTTTGCCATATTTTATAGGTAATAACTTTTATTTCAGAAAATACCTCATACATAGCAATCAGGTCATCAAACCCCTTTGCCAATGTTTTAGGCAAGCTATTTGGAGAGTGACACAAGGGTTGGTTGAAGAACCCTATTATCAGTAGGAGATGACCATCTATTTGATCATGTTATGCATAGATGTGTCTGATGAGGTAATGCAGTGACCATATCGTGTCACACATGAGGCAAGCGTGACCAAATAAAATCACACAACAGCTGTGAGTGACAGATTACGCAACTGCCCTGCATGAAATTAATTTGTCACAATTTAATATATATATATATATATATATATATATATATATATATATATATATATATATATATATATATATATATATATATATATATATATATATATATATATATATATATATATGTACACGTCTTATAGACCATAGTAAGGCCTTTGATAGTGTCGACCCTCTTACCTTCTATCATACAATAGTACCGCAATCTACTTCATCCTCAATGCCCAACACTCGACTTCCTACCAATAAAAGGGTCCTCACAATATGACCGAGGATTAAATCTGGTGATATGTAACCTGCCCCTGACGTAGCGTATAAAAGATAGCCATGTGCGGTTTCTCTTGTGTCACGTTTCTATGTTTACACATTGCCTATGTAACCCTCCAATACAATCTATCTCTGTACTTAGTGTATCCCACCACCCACTCTTCTCTTTGTATCATATATCCCTTGCTTCATAGAAGAAAAACTAACATTCTGATGTATGCAAATGCGAAAAAAATGTATTTTATATAGACTACAGAAAGGGGTTTGATATGGTGGACTGCTCTTCTGTGAGGTTGTGAGAGGCCATATCATAGCGTGTCTAAATCCTTGAAGGGCGAGGGGAAGCTCCAAGAGATCCTGTAATTATATGAACATGGCTGATCCCCAGATGTACTTCCTGACCTGCCTCAACCCAACTCATTAAACAGCATCTGACAGACTGAATGTAACCTTTCTCAAATAAATTGAATCAATTGACATCTGCCTGATTTCATAAATTCATTATCTAAATGGCCTTCATAGTTAAGTTAGGGAAGGGATAAAGGGAAGAAATGACATCCCCATCACATTCAGGAGAAAGGTGGAGGGGTGCCAGTAAAAGGAGGATGCCTTAGTAAAAGAATTGATACCATAAAAGAGAGGATAGGCAGCAGGAGAAAAGAGGATGAGACCAAGAGAAAAGGGGACTGAGACCAGAATGAATGAAGAGAAAAGAGGATGGATACCATAATGGAGACCAGGAGAAAAAGGACAGAGACTAGGACAAAAAGAGGATGGATACCATAATGGAGACCAGGAGAAAAGGACAGAGACTAGGACAAAAAGAGGATGAATACCAGGAGAAAATGGTGGATACCAGGAGAAGAGGAGGATGGAAAACAAGAAAAGAGGATGGAGAACAGGATCAAAAGAGGATGGAGAACAGGATCAAAAGAGGATGGATACCAGGAGAAAAAGAGGATGGATACCAGGAGAAAAAGAGGATGGATACCAGAAGAAAAAGAGGATGGATACCAGGAGAAGAGGATGGATACCAGGAGAAAAAGAGGATGGATACCAGAAGAGGATGGATACCAGGAGAAAATGGTGGATACCAGGAGAAGAAGAGGATGGAAAACAAGAAAATAGGATGGAGAACAGGATCAAAAGAGGATGGATACCAGGAGAAAAAGAGGATGGATACCAGGAGAAAATGGTGGATACCAGGAGAAGAGGAGGATGGAAAACAGAAGAAAAGAGGATGGAGAACAGGATCAAAAGAGGATGGAGAACAAGAAAAAAGTGGAAGGAGACCAGAGAAGATATTAAGACCAGAATAAGAGAGGCCTTTAAACATGATGCAAACTGAAATATCATGTTTTGTTTTAAGGTTCGTTTGATAATTAAGGATTAGATTATTCACTTCACAAAGTAACGCCTATTATCTTCTCACCTTGCATATTTGTATGATGTGTGAGTGACCAGGTAATGGTGGTCAGTTGGACCAGAAGCTGAGTGGTAACATCAACTAATTGGTGTCTATGGTCATTCTAACTGGACAATCTGTCCTGGATGAATCCTGAGTGTGCATGTTATCAGAATATACCCTCTCTTGTCCTTTATCATCCTCTTGTTTAATAGATTACTCTGGATGAGAACATCTGTGTGAGATCCACCTGATGTGAACCCAGGCTGGGTTTCCATGTGTTGTGGAGGTGTTCAAGACATTTTCTTCACTCACCCGTGTCACCCCTCAGTCTGACATGCAATGTTTCACAGGAAACTCTCTCTCGCCCCCATTCAGCATGGTCAGACCATTTCCATCCTGGCTGTTTCAGTACTAACTTTCCCATAGAGTCTTATAGAGCCTTTTCTTGTATCTGCTTTCTAGACCTGCCCCACTGGCACAATTGGGAGTCTGTGCCTTACTTGGTCATATAAAAGGACGACAGGAGGTGGTGGGTTCGACTCCCACTGCCGGCAGTGTTACTTTCACACTGGTTATTTAAGTGGAGGACAGAAGGTGGTGGGTTCGACTCCCACTACCGGCAGTCTTACTTTCACACTGGTTATATAAGTGGAGGATGGGAGGTGTTGGGTTCGACTCCCACTGTCGGCAGTGTTACTTTCACACTGGTTATATAAGTGGAGGACAGAAGGCGGTGGGTTCGACTCCCACTGACGTCAGTGTTACTTTCACACTGGTTATATACGTGGAGGATGGGAGGTGTTGGGTTCGACTCCCACTGCCGGCAGTGTTACTTTCACACTGGTTATATAAGTGAAAGACGTGAGGTGGTGGGTTCGACGCCCACTGCCAGCATTGTTACTTTCACACTGGTTATATAAGTGGAGGACGGGAGGTGGTGGGTTTGACTCCCACTGCCAGCAGTGTTACTTTCACACTGGTTATATAAGTGGAGGACGGGAGGTGGTGGGTTCGACTCTCACTGCCGGCAGTGTTACTCTCACACTGGTTATATAAGTGGAGGACGGGAGGTGGTGGGTTCCACTCCCACTGCCGGCAGTGTTACTTTCACACTGGTTATATAAGTGGAGAATGGGAGGTGGTGGGTTCCACTCCCACTGTCGGCAGTGTTACTTTCAAACTGGTTATATAAGTGAAGGACGGGAGGTGGTGGGTTCCACTCCCACTGTCGGCAGTGTTACTTTCAAACTGGTTATATAAGTGAAGGACGGGAGGTGGTGGGTTCCACTCCCACTGTCGGCAGTGTTACTTTCACACTGGTTATATAAGTGGAGGATGGGAGGTGGTGGGTTTGACTATCACTGCCTACAGTGTTACAGTTACGTTATTACCTTGCATATTTTCAAGTGAAAACATCTTCCTTGCAGTTATTAATGTTTTTTTCCAAGAAGGAAATTCCCTTGCCTCTTCATGTTATCTTCAAGGTCATTGCTGTGTTTATCCATATCCTGTTGAAGCAAAATTCATCACAATATGCTATTTTCTAAATATTTATGGTCACAGATCCATTGCAATACCCACAAATCCCAAGTATCAGAAGAAAAACAGATTAACTTCCATGTCATCCTGAGGTTTTGTTGATGTAGTGAATATTCAGAAAAGGAGACATTTCCAAATTTCATTGCATGTGGCAGACTTACCACACTCGGGATTTGCACATTTTCACAGCTTGTCAATTATATGGCACGTTGCCATTTACCCTGTCCCTCGTACAAAGCTTACGTGTCACATGTTACTCTTCAAAGAATGACACATTGTACCAATAAAGTCTTTGATCCTTCACTGAGATACATATTTGTCATCAAACATGAAATCCCATTGAGATAGGATGGTAAGAAATTTTCCATTTTTAAGGAACAAATAAAATTTTGAAGTTGATGTCTAGCCAGGGCGGCCATAATTCACTTTAATTCACTTTTATAGACAAAGACCAAAGGCCAAAGAACTGCGTTGACCATTACCTTTTTGTAATGTAAACATTTTCTGTAAATGCCTGCATATTATTCTGTAAATGATAATTTTAGGTTTGTCATATTGCATGTTGACAACATTCAAAAAAGAAAAAGTATGTTTAGTATTGTACACAATATGACGAGCTTACTCTATCATCCTCATATTGTCTTTTGTCAAATGAGGCACTGGATATTGCATGTTAGAAACAATTCAATCTGTAATTGTGTTTTTTAAAATATCACAAAAAAAAATCAAAATTTTCTGAGCCTCAAAATACTTTGTCCCACTACAGTCAAGATATCCAACCCGTAGTTTCAGAGGAGAGGATTGGGTAGGAAGGACAGACAGAATGGCAGAACATTTGCTGACAAAGTAGGCACTGAATCCCACCTTTTAACTTCCTGAGTATTAATACTGTCAGTGACCAGAATCTGAATTTCCCTTTTGTCCAAAGCAAGCAACTGACTTGGGCCAGCTTTTCTTTAACATTATTTTTTTTTTTCAAAATTGGAAATTGGAAATTGGAGAGTAAGACATTTTCTACTCCTGGGCAATTCCTGTTTATCTGTGGACCAGATGTTCCTGTTTGTTGATTTCTACCACATGCTTCTGGTGTGATCATACCTATGTATTTTGGAACATGTGACATACAGATGGCAGCACCAGTCAAACGTCTAATTACAAATGAACGTCAAACAAACTTCCATCATGATGTGAACAATTCAAATACTAGTATGTTAGAGAGAGAGGCCTTTCAACACCAACCTGCAATGCTGCCTTTTACATACATGTAAAGAAACTATAATATGGAGGCAACAAAAACTGACAATTTCAAGATTTAATCATAGATTGTAAACTTCGAGTAAGTTGGCCATAAGGCCAACCTTGAGCATGATATTAAACTTACAAAAAGTCCAAAGGCAAGTGATATATTCAATCATATTTCAGAAAGTGACAGCAGCACAACCCTGAGAACATAGTCAACATGATGCAGTGCTGTCACCTGGTGTGAGAATCTCAGTTCTTCATCAGCAATGATATCTTGACAGATTATTTTATTGAGAAGACTGAACAATGTAAGGATATCACATCACCACATATCTTCAGAAATTGGTGTCAAATATTTTGCCCTTGTAAGTGAAATATGACATGAGAAAACGCAACAGTATTTAATCCCATATTAATCAATATTGCATAATTTAACTCAATAATGTTAAGAAACCATAACAAATTTGAGCAAGACGAATGTATAATTCCACATGTTATTTCACTCCATATAAAACTTGTTTTGCTCATTGCAAAAAACATCATTTATATAGTTTTCTCATGGAGGAATCTTTCAAAAGTTTCGGAATCTTTCAGGATTTTATTTATCAAAGAGTCAAGAGTTATGTATTTACAGGAAACAAAAGCAGACATTTTGCACAGCAGGTATGTCAGGGGAACATTTGGATAAATAGCAGTACATGTTTGCCCTATTCTGATCTCTAGGGTCTTTCACCTCTGAGGATCTCTATGACCCATCTCTGTCATCACTGCAATTGGATTCTTCTGAGAAACTCCACCCCATATGTCTTTTCAAATATATATCACAGTTCAGCAGTTGTTTTTGTGTTGATTTATTAATATTTCTTACTGGGTGTGTCCTGTGTTAACATACCATGACCTTTTTCAACACATTTAACTCCTGATCTCTTCATAAATTAGTCAGATTTGTCATCTAATCTATGTCTAATTTCATGACACAGATATTTTACTGACAGTGATGGGCCAGGACATTGGAGGCAATATTTCTTTCCCTTATTTAGGGGATGGGAATGGGATTGTGGGTGGAAAATAGAGTTCATGTTGTGGCACTGAGGAAAGGGGGACTGAGGGAAAATAAAACAGTTTTAAAATATCAAAAAAGGACTCAATTATGATATGGGCAGGGCTTGACATAAGCACTGGCCCATTGGCCCAGGGCCATCAGGTCCTCTGTATGGGCTAGTGAATGCCCTGTTGTAGTGGCACAGTTGGGCAGCCATAATTTTGGGTCTTTTATTGGCCCAAACTATCTTGATTTTATTATTCTAATCCTTAATAGATAACATATCACGATCAATAGACATTTGATTGGGACAAGTATCCCCCACTCAGACACTTTACAGCCTTATGTACAATGCTCTTTATTGTATCACACATCTTATTATCCTTAGAAACTTCGGGCCACCACTTCTCATGCTCTGGTGGCCCAACTGGGCAACCAACATTTCTCTCTTTATGTCAAGTTCTGATTATGGGTAGTGAAGCTTTAATCAGAGGAAGGCTTAGGATTTCATATGGCTATACTACTTGTTTATAAAACATAAAATGTATTTACCTTTTGCATTTGTTTCTGGTTTTTCTAGTGTTGCATTGAGTGTAGATTTTCTCATGATACTTTTGTCTGTCTTGCCGGGCCTAACCTGTAGGTCGGCCACAGGAGTTTCTGCAGTCGGCGACACGTCATGTTCTCGCATACGAAACCTTCGCCGCTCCCGCTTACTACTAGTAGTACTACTGCTGTCTGATACACCTCCACGGATGACCGAATCTCCAGCCCTGCCAGACTCTATGGAACTACTTTTAGTCAATTCCAATTTGGAATCAGAAATGGGTACCGGTGACCTTGAGGTCCGGAGAGAATCTGGCGTGGCTGGAGGTGTTATGAATTGTGGATCCGGTGTTGCTTTCGTTGACCCTTGACCCATTTTTGTATCTGCTAAATCCTTAGATGGGGTTAACGAGTATAAACTCTTGTGGACCAATGTTGGAGCTGGTATTCTGGGATAGCCACAAGGTGGCGCTCGCGAGTCTGCTGATATTGACCTCTTATCACCATGCTCTTTGCTTGACCTGAATAATGTAAAAAAAAGACTGAATAAAAAAGATATTCAAAATGGTTATCATCACACTTATGCCTATATAATATTTCTAAAATGTGTATACCTCCTTTGTACACGTTTGATTCTTTCGCATCTCGCAGATTATTAATTCTATATTCAAACTTTAAATACTGTGCCAAAAACAACTCATTTATATAAGAAGGAGATATAGAAGACAAAATAAATGGCATTACATGTCCTAATCTTGGCACACCTGATGTGTTCAACATAATAACTTCATCTGCAGTCTAATGTTGACCCCAACATCAAATTTGAATGATTTCAGTAATTTTGTTGAAAATATTTTTTATTAAAATTATGTTTTATGAGCATGTAAAAACATCATCTTGAATACACAGAACTCTATATTTTAGTTGCTTAACTTTACAGGAACTTACAAGGAGCATCCTATTCTAAACAATACTACTTTAAACAATATCACACATTATTGTGATAACATCTGAAATCAGGCTCTACACATTATTGACATATCCTTTTAAATACGGAAGTAACAGTATAAACACCAGTAGACTGAAAAAGACGGAAGAATCAGAAAAAATAAATGGCAGATTAAAAGTGAGATTTTTATGTGGGATATGAACTGTTGTAATTAAAATACCAGATTTCTCTGATGGGATGGTTTCTTTGATTTCTCTGACAGGCTAGTTTCCCTGATTTCTCTGACAGGCTAAAAGACTAAATACCGTTGCCCAAGTTTCCATTGCATTGATCTCAATTTTCTACCGAGTAAGTCGTTACATTAAAAAAGTGGACATTTTGACTTCAAAAGGATGTGTTTATAACTGTGAGATGCAGCCAGGCCAATGATGAGATTATACAAACAAAAAACACAAAATCATCATGCTATTCCTTAAATATACACTCAGATACAGTTACAATAGAAAAGAATTGAATGTTCTATATGGTTACAATTTCAAGGTAGAATCTGTTTGCTTTAATAACCCCCATAAGAAAACAATGACAATTTGACTTGAGGCTAATTTAAGTTCTCTGCTCAGACCTTGATAAAAAAACAGGGAAAAATACTGTACCTCTTATGCTGACAAGGTAATCTATCTCACCAATAAAGAAAACTTTTCTCCTTTCGCTAAACAGATTTTGTGTTCTTTTCAAACCAGCCGGTACATCTGTGTTACAAAGGTTGACTGTCTTCCTGTATGCTTTTTTTAACAGCTGATATAACTAAGTATGAACTGTTATCACAAGATTTGAGTTATCTGGAAGTGTGATATTAACATAACAGGAGATGTAATTGACCTATACACAGACAGACCTGTTTTATCTCGTTTGTGTACATCCTTCATTTTATGCCGGGTACATACAGTGTAACTCTGCAAAAACATCCGCCACTTTTCTCTAATCTAATTTTGGATTAAATGATTACATTAAATCAGTACCCAATCTCATATATGCTTCAGGAAATAGATTTATTATAAATGACAAAGGATTATAATCACATAATAACTCTATTTCCTGAAATATGGAATATCATCATTTATAAAATTACTATCAAAAATCTAATATTAACATTATTAATACTGATGATACTAATAATCAAATTTATATAGGGCTGACACTAGACAGTGTCTCTTCATAGAGTTACTCGTTTTATGTATACCTACCACAGCTTTTTATGAGACAATATCACATGGCATTTCCCACAATAGATTTGTTGACATGGTTTAAAGAATAAAACTTTGCACATGTTATTTATATCTCATATATCATATAAGCTATCTATAGTTTATGTATCATTCCTGGCTAGATGCTTAATGACTTTGCTGGGTAAACAAACACATGTTGCATCACTGAAGCCTGGACAGCTAACATGAATCACTTTCAATCCATTGGATATGATATGAATTAGATATTACAGTTTTCAATTAAACTCAATAATAGATCTATACTGTAAAACTTGATTGTTTTCACCACCCTTCAATGGGAGTCAAATGTAAATGTGAAAGCTTTCAATTAAAGGCAATTGGATAATTATGAAACTGTTTCAGCCTACCTTCTATTATGATATAAATTCCACTTAAATATCCTTTATAATTAAACGCAAATTCACTTTTTTGCCAAACATGCATGGAAGCTAGAAATGTATAATAGTGGTAAACTCCAATACAACTGTGAACGATTAACTGCAAAAGCCAAATGCCTCCGTTTATTGACCGATAGATGTTTACAGGCCTCCGAGCTAGCAGTGGCCTGATCTAGCATGACCAGTATAATAGAGGGATCTGAATGCTGACTATATAACTAGCACTGACTTGTAGACAGGTAACACCTTCAAGAAGCAAGGATCAGTTAGTATAATACCCTACAGGGGATGTATCAATAGGCTTCCCACCAATCCTCGTCCCCAGGGGGCTCTCAAAATACACCATCTTAAATAATAATGCAGTCATGGACAGCCTGGTTAATTACTGTTTACAAATCTATATAAAGTGAGAACAGAATGGGTCCTTACATAGCCAATGAGCCGTAACAGAATGGTCCCTTATATATCCAATGAACCATAACAGAATGGTCCCTTATATAACCAATGAACCATAACGGAATGGTCCTTTATATAGCCAATGAACGGTAACAGAATGGTCCCTTATATAATCAATGAACCATAACAGAATGGCCCCTTATATAACCAATGAGCTTTACATGATTGGTCCCTTACATAACCAATTAACCATAACATAATCGTCCCTTATATAACCAATGAGCTGTACGTGATTGGTCCCTTACATAACCAATGAACCATAACATAATCGTCCCTTATATAACCAATGAGCCATAACAGAATGGTCCCTTACATAGCCAATGAGCTGTATCAAAATTGTCCCTTATATAACCAATGAACCTAAGTTCTCTTCTCTTCATTATGCTTATTTAAAAAAGGAAAATACATCTTTTTAAAAACAATGTTGTTGAGTTTATAATCAAATATTCAATTATATAACTCAAAATCACAATGTTTTTATGTTATACAGTTGGAGCCAGACATTTATTTGGTCATGCACAAACAAAATAAGATCATGTATTAAGTGACACATCTTCTGGTCAAGTATTGCTGTTGTGTGGGACTATTTGGTCATGTGTAGATCATGCATTGTTACACAATGGTCATGAGTAACCTTATTTAGTCATGTGTATCTCATGCATGGTCACACAATGGTCATTAGTAACCATATTTGGTAATGATCATTCATGCGTGAAGAGGTGTCTGGCTCCCACAGGTTTATCATGAGGCAATCAACACCAGAGTATCAAATGTTAAAACCTCAGAGTCTCAGTTTGAAACAATCTAAATCGAAGTCTAGTCTTGGTTAAATCCATTTTACCAATTTAATCTGTGAAGGCCATTAATTTTGCAAGTCCAAGTTGAGATAATCCATAACAGATGGGAAGGACATCAATATCCACCACTGGCAATGGATGGAAAGAACATTGACATCCCCATTGTTCTGGCTTCATGATGTCAATTTGTAACATTCTGCAGGGCTGCAACTTGTTACAATATAATTATGAAAATGACATCAGACGCCTTGAATTTTTTATTCCATTTCTTGACCATGACTCAATAACCATGATTATAAATTTTATTTATTTAGTGTGCAGATACCCAAGTCTAGAAAAAAATGGTTTGTTTAAGTCCAATGATAAAACTAGTTTAGTTTTAGTCATGTTCATTTAATATGTCCAGATTCCGTCCATTGATCATTTATCAAACCAGCATGGATCCAGACAATTCTTTTCCACTATTTTATTCCCTTATGTAAAATTTGTTGTTTTCAATTATTGTAAAAGAAAATTTCAGGATGGTACTTATTTTTTGGTCCTTCTCCAAATCAAACCTGTACTAGGATTATTTTTGACAAATTTCCATGTTTAGTTTTGCCATAATCTTTATTGAGATTATTCTTGATAAGTAATAACAGCCTACACCATTTCTACATCTTATCTAAACCTTTGCTACATCTTTGTCATATCTTTCCTAAATCTTATCTAAACCTTTGCTACATCTTCTACATCTACATCTATATGTTTACTCGGCAAAACCAGTTGGCATCCCGCCGAGAGTGCAAAATTGCACTAGGGGTGCAGCTGGTCAATACCAGCTGCAGACCAGAATTTACACTCTGGCAAGGAGGTTCCTGAAAGATGCCGAGTTACCAGATTCCAAAGTAGTTAAACCAGAGGGAAGATTATTCCAGTCAGTCACAGTCCTTGGGAAATAGCTGTATTTATATTGGTCACAGTTGGTCGCCATTTCTATATAGCGATTTCCATGGTTTTTCCTTGTGCGGGCTGATTTCACTTTGTCATATCTTTCCTACATCTTAGCTACACCTTTGCTACATCTTTGCTACATCTTTCCCAGTAAGACATTAGGCCATACAGTATCAACGAAGTATAATCTGCCCCCAATAAAATGAAATGCTTTTTAACCTAGAAGTAAGAAAAAGATTCAGAAGGCCTTTGAGTGTAAGATGGCGGGATTTCTTCATTAGTTCATCAGACAAGTTATTCCTGAAAGAGAAATTATCAAAAATTGAGAAGAAAGTTTTTGGTATAGAATCAAAGCTGGGGATTAAAACATTGAATAGAACATAGTGGCAAAAGCATTTGCATCTATTGTGTAACAGTCAAAAACATTTGTGACAGCGCCAGCTAAAATGTGAACACATTAAAAATATGGCTGCTGTAGGCTTAAAATCCATAAAGGGCCTTACATGTAGTGTGACCTTAGAGTAATAGTATATTACTCTAAGGTGTGACAAACTTACAAGCAGTGACTGACAATGTTATGTTTCCTCCTTGCATCGGAGTGTGGGGCCTACTTCAGAATCCTGGAAATCACAAATCACCTTGACAACCGTCTGACTAACTGAACCAGTTGCCATGGTAACTTCCTATGTTAGCATAGCTGGCCATGGCGAGATATCTCTGTACTATATATCATCAATATGGCACAAGATTGAGTCACTTTATGTGTGTGAGGTAAACCTAACTTTTGTATAAATAATCTTTTCATCCACCAGGTGGCGGAAGTGATAACAGTAATGCCAATCATATAAACACAAACAACACAAAATGCCACCAGAAAAAATCTTATCTAAAATATATTGACCGATAATGTGAAGTTAATATGCTGCAAAGGATATGGGGAATGTAAAAATAATGTAAATTGATGTAAGAAAGCAAGGAATTTCTCTACTAAAAATTTTTTGGCGTCATGCACCTATTATGCTTAGGTTCACAACCTGTGAATGTGAGCAAATAAGTTGACACAGAATCTTCTACACTTCCCAGATGCCACTCCATTAATGAGTTATGCAAATCACTAAAGAGATGATAAGTCTATTATTTACATATGACCATAATAAATTAAGAAGAAATCATGCTTGAATTTATCAGCAGCCAAACTAACATGAAATACTCAGAATGAGATCATTGAAGATACACCAACATCCCATAATATCCTGCATCATACCCACAATGCCTCTGTCTACCCACAATTCCTTGTGTCTGTGCCATGATTTCTGTCTCTATAGATTCAATCATTTCCATTCCATCATCTCGGGTATAACATGAGTCCTTTCTCAGCATATCATCAGAACTATTCTTTTTGTATGACTGCAATTATTTTGGACATCAGAATATGAAACAAGTGTTGATTTTTAAAAATCAAGCTCGCATAAGTTTGCAAAATCCCAAAATCCTTGGGCAAAATCCAAGGAAATCTTCTTACTCTACTACGCACTCACAAATCTCTTCTGAACAAAAGTGCCATCTGACGGTGAAAGCAGAAAAAATGTGCCAAAAACATGGCTGCCATGGACCGATAATCGGGGTAGGCTCCATAGACTTACGCCTTAAACCTCGAACATCTAGCCCTAAAGGCAAAACAAACGCGAGCGAAAATGATGAGTCTGAACTCAGAACAATAATAAATTGTATTTCTCTGTATGGTCTTGAGAACTCAGATGAAACACAAGCAATGGGGAATGAGAATGAATGTCAGGCCTTACATCCTTATACTGAGAATGTGCCATTTATTCTATTCTATGCTTAAAATAATCTTCCCTATCTGCTCTCCGGGATTGTTAGCTGGTCCATGAAAAATTGCCAAGATTGGCTCAAGAGAGTAATGTACATATGTATGATGGGAAAACTTCCGCCAGCCTTTCTTCAATATGTGAGGGATATTTCAGAATCATATCGTTCATTAATGCCTCAGTCACATTTGCGCCGATTTCAGTAAAGATGCCCGGCCGATGGGTATTTTTTACAAAATCGGCAGGCAGTTCAGATTGCTGTGCGGGCACCAGGAGATCATCGGCCACAATTGGGCATCTTTGAGACGTCGGGTGGGTCATCGGAAACTTTTATCTGGAACATAAAAGTTGCCGGCGTTTCCCCGATGTCTTATCAGTAAATATCATCTTAAAGTACACGGCAGGGTTCCGGCAGTGTCTCGCAGGGACATCGAAAGATTATCTTAGGGCTGCGGGTGGCATCGTGTGGTGAAAATAGGATTAAATATTTTTTTAAGCCTACCCAGACGTCTTAAAGACATCCTGCAGACGTCTGTGTCATGAAACAGACGTCGTAAAGATATCCTACAGACGTCTGTGCTATTCAATTTTGCACGTGCCGTGCGGTGCCCTTTAATAATGTGACCACAGCTACGGCATCTCTCAGATTGTTGGTGATAAACTCCCCGGCGCCCGGCAGATTGTGAAGTCGGCCGATTCTAACTTCCCCGCCGGCGCCCGGTACAAATGTGACTGAGGCATTACATGGCAATGTTAGCACCATTGTCTTTGTTATGCAATCTTCATCTAAGTATATTGTAATCTGCAATAATTTACGCCACCATTCCAGAGGCAAAACTAGGAAAACAACAATGTAAATCTGAAAGGCAAAGGTGACAATGTCCCAAACAGGCCGTCAACATTGTTCCGGATGTGCCGAGTGCAAAGAATTAGGTCAAATCTGATCATAGCACTGTTTAAAAGCAACGGATATGAGAGAGCAGACAGCAAGAATTGACCTGATTGAATTTTTCTCAATTATTCAAATAGTAGATGGAACTCACAAATATATCTTGAACTAACACAGGCCCTTGAATATTGATGATTTCTGAATTTAACAAATTTATTCCATGAATTTAAATAATTTTTTCGTCATAAAAAATATTCTGCCTTTCATCCCTGTCACTAGCGATATAATACTAAACCCTAAGTTAAGAAAAGTATTTAGAACTTTGGCCCCAATATCTGTTCTTATTCTGGGCACTGCCATGATATACAGAACCAGTGTTGCCATCTGGTGGTCATGTGTGCTCCTACACTGTCAAGATCCAATTATTTGCTCAGTGTGAAACATAACATGAATATGAATTGAAAAACTCTGAAGTTTCATCATTCTCTCTAAGGTTATGACACATCATTGCCATCCTACTTAAATATAGATTCAAATGTGCCAACAAAAACAGGTTCTGTTTATTTTCACTGGAAAACAAAAACTGTATATAAAAAACTGAAAACTTGATTCAAATGCGTCATTTCTCCACATCATAAGCATGATGGGGCAAACATCAACGACAGCTGCAAGCGACTTATAAAAACTGTGCCATGTAAGCCATTCAAATATGAAGACATCCACCCTAAAAATGCATTCTTGGGCCCTACCAAATAAATTTCTAATGACTTGCAAAATTTGTTATAAAATGAATTTTGGAATATTTCTCTCAAAATAGTTTTTTCAACAGATCTACTGATTGAGCCTTAAAATCATACATTCTCAAAAGAAAAAAAATCACAAAGAAAAACACACACAAAGAAGGACCTGGTTAATCCTGATGGTAAGATAATCCAATGATCCTGAAATAAAGATAATCCTCGGGATAATTCCAGTGAACGATGGTTTTCTGCATTCAGTGATGAGTGGATGAGTCTATGCCGACACTCCAAACAGGAGGGTGTGAGGCGGGAGTACTGAGTCACCACTGATTGCCACTGCTGTATGGAGAGTGCATAACACCAACTGTGCAGAGTGTGCTTCTTGACTGACAGAAATCCCCACTTTGATGTACTCCTCTGCATGAAGTGTGCAGCCTAACAGTGCCATGCTAGTAATAGGTGCCCCACTGCCTGGAGTGCAAACTCCCAAAGTACACTCCGGATAGAAAGTGTTCAGCACTCCACATGATCATGGGAGATCTGCTTCCTCACAAGTGGTAACGGCCATAGCAACAGCAAAAAATAGATTTGCTTCGTTAATATGGCAGACCCTAATACCCAGGTGTTTTTTTATTTGTCTTGTGGCAAGAAAGAGTGCAACTGAACTGCTGGCATATCCAACAAACATATATAACATAAAAAGACCATCTTCAATAATTGATTTCCATGACTACTGACTTATCACCTTCTATATTAGTAACCATAGCAACATAGAGGTTACCGTAGCAACCACATCAACGCCTCATGTATAAGCTCTAGTGCCCATCACAACTCAGTCTGCATGCCAAATGTAATGTAGAGGAGGTTATTTTGGCCAGGCCGACATTCTATAGGGATCATATAATATACTTTCCCCCATGTTATAGGGCTACCCCTGTAGTTTCCTCAGACCTTCGTATCGTATAATGCACTCACCCCAAAATAAGAACTACCCCTGTTGTCTCATCCGACCCTCATATCATATAATGCACTACCACCTAAATGAGGGCTACCCCTGTTGTCTCACCAGACCCTCGTATCATATAATGCACTCACCCCTAAATGAGTGCTACCCCTGTTGTCTCATCTGACCCTCGTATCATATAATGCACTACCACCTAAATGAGGGCTACCCCTGTTGTCTCATCAGGACCTTGTATCATATAATGCACTCTCCCCTAAATGAGGGCTACCCCTGTTGTCTCATAAGGACCTTGTATCATATAATGCACTCACCCCTAAATGAGGGCTACCCCTGTTGTCTCATCAGGACCTTGTAACATATAATGCACTCACCCCTAAATGAGGGCTACCCCTGTTGTCTCATCAGGACCTTGTAACATATAATGCACTCACCCCTAAATGAGGGCTACCCCTGTTGTCTCATCAGGACCTTGTAACATATAATGCACTCACCCCTAAATGAGGGCTACCTCTGTTGTCTCATCTGACCCTCGTATCATATAATGCACTCACCCCTAAATGAGGGCTACCCCTGTTGTCTCATCAGGACCTTGTAACATATAATGCACTCACCCCTAAATGAGGGCTACCCCTGTTGTCTCATCAGGACCTTGTAACATATAATGCACTCACCCCTAAATGAGGGCTACCTCTGTTGTCTCATCTGACCCTCGTATCATATAATGCACTCACCCCTAAATGAGGGCTACCCCTGTTGTCTCATCAGGACCTTGTATCATATAATGCACTCTCCCCTAAATGAGGGCTACCCCTGTTGTCTCATCAGGACCTTGTATCATATAATGCACTCTCCCCTAAATGAGGGCTACCCCTGTTGTCTCATCTGACCCTCGTATCATATAATGCACTCACCCCTAAATGAGGGCTACCCCTGTTGTCTCATCAGGACCTTGTATCATATAATGCACTCTCCCCTAAATGAGGGCTACCCCTGTTGTCTCATCTGACCCTCGTATCATATAATGCACTACCACCTAAATGAGGGCTACCCCTGTTGTCTCATCAGGACCTTGTATCATATAATGCACTCTCCCCTAAATGAGGGCTACCCCTGTTGTCTCATCAGGACCTTGTATCATATAATGCACTCTCCCCTAAATGAGGGCTACCCCTGTTGTCTCATCTGACCCTCGTATCATATAATGCACTACCACCTAAATGAGGGCTACCCCTGTTGTCTCATCAGGACCTTGTATCATATAATGCACTCACCCCTAAATGAGGGCTACCCCTGTTGTCTCATCAGGACCTTGTATCATATAATGCACTCACCCCTAAATGAGGGCTACCTCTGTTGTCTCATCAGGACCTTGTATCATATAATGCACTACCACCTAAATGAGGGCTACCCCTGTTGTCTCATCTGACCCTCGTATCATATAATGCACTCTCCCCTAAATGAGGGCTACCCCTGTTGTCTCACCAGACCCTCGTATCATACAGTGCACTCTACTCCTAAATGAGCCCTCCACCTGTTGTGAATTATTTTCATGTCTGATCTCCACTATTATTGAGTTCAAGCCCTGACACACTGGATATGGAACCTAACTCAACTGAGCTAAGGAAATAAATATCATAAGGTTAGTCACCTTTGATCAGCCTATGTTCTAATTTGCTGTAATATGTTACCATAGCTACTGTGATATGCCCAATGAGGCACTGCGGTCAAAAGTTCATAACCAAAATGTTGTCATTACTGGCTTGAGCAGTGAATGTTTTGATCTGTTACCTGGAATGAAAACAAACATCCCTCTGACAGTTTAAGTTGAAGCTCCCACTCATTCTATGGAGCAAATTTACCCTGACAATTATGTGGTATTTTTTTATATATATTTTGTACCTGAACACATGGCAAAGGTTTAAAGATGCTGGATTGAATTAGTTTTTACCTAATGTTACAAACACTGGAAGAAGATAACAACTGGAATTCTGTATAAAACATAGGCCAATGGCCAGAGAGCTTTGCTGATCATTGCTTTTTGCAATACTTATTAACCTTTTCTGGAAAATGCCTGCAATTTGCTTCACAAATGATCATTTAAATCCTTTAACAGAGCAGACTTGAGCAGATGATAATTTCAGCTAATCAAAATGTATGTTACATATGGAATTTGACCAAATCTTTTGTTGTTATCTGGATTCTCATTGGCTGATATTTGTCATGTTATTTCAAAATGCCAGCCTCTTTGAGAACTCAATGATAGCTGATGGATAGGTTATAAATTAAAGGAAAGAGTAAGTTTAATCTGGGCAGAAATAGATTAAAATAAATTCATACAATGGCTAAGACAAAATATTGCAGAGAAGAAAATAAAAATCATCCAAAAAGGGCAAGTTCAGTGCCATACAAAAACGGAAAGTATAAATTCTTAAGACGATCATTATGATGAGATATTACATGAATGTATCAGCATGTGCTTGTGGCATCAACATTTTAGGTGAAAACAATGTATTCTGATAGCTTTGGAAAACAGTAATCAACATGTGTTTGTGGCATCAGCATGTGCTTGTGGCATCAGCATTTTAGGGGAAAACAATGTATTCTGATAGCTTTGGAAAACAGTAATGCTTAATAGTTCTCTTTCTAAACCATTTTCTACTTATCTGATCTCAAAAGTGGTAGAACCTATTAATAACTGACTTGTGTGCTTAGGCTCATTTGCCAGTTTTCACTCATTCTCTAAAAAAACACCATGAAGTGGCAAAAAGAAAGACCTTTGGATGGCATAAAATAAATAAAATGTAGACAGCCTGAGCTGTGTTGATGCCTGTCCTGAGATTTATTACTGATTTCTTCCTTTTATCTGATTTTTCTTACCTCAAAGCATAAGAGAGATTAACATAATGTATAAAAATTTACAGAAAATCTCATGAAATCTGAAAACATATGTCTGAGAACTGTTTAAAAAGAAATTAATGATGGTCTGAACATATCTATAACTTTCTCATAAAGTACTTCTGCATTTCTGCCGAGCTCAGCTAGTCATAAAATGTTTAAAAGTGACATCTGGTGGCAACTTGTGTCAAACCCAAGGTCACTGCGAGTGCAACTTCAGCAAATTCTTGATATATGGGCACCAAGTGCAGAACTAAGGTACAGATTTTTCCTGTCCTAAACACCACAGAAAAACACACTACCTGAGATGTTGGCAATTAATTAAAAGAAAACTAGGAAAAAATATCTCAATATCAAGACATCGCCTGAGGACATATATTATCTGAAGATATCTTGCCTTAAATATATGCCTTTTTTCTATAAATTTTGCTTAACCATATTTTTTTATAATGTTACACAAATATGTATGTATATTCTCTTTGGTAGCATAGTTAGCTTTTTATGATCCTTCTGATATGCAGATGTTATGAAAAAGGTCAAAACCAGACGATGAATCTTTTCTTCAAGAGATACTTTACCACAAACCTGTGAAATTGTAGTGCAATATATCAGTGACACATATGAATATATTCACTAACTGAACAGCTCTATGTTCTGACAAGGATTCACTCATTCTAGGTTAACAAATTTGATAATCTATCATCCATGGTGCTGTATCTGATACTCAGCTAATTAAATAAGGAAGATAATGGGGGACAGGAAGCAGAGTCAGTGCCTGGATGTTTAAGAACAGTGTGTCATAGAATCAACACCAGGCATTCAGCACTACACACTAACACTCGGCACGAGCACTAGGTACCAAGCGCTAATATCAGGCATTAGCACTAGGTACTAAGCACTAGCACTAGGCACTAGACATAAGCACACGGCACTATGTGCTAGAACTAGGCGCTAGAACCATGCGCTAGCACTAGGTGCAGGAACTCAGCGCTAGCACTAGGCACTACACACTAGAACTAGACATTAGCACTATGCGCTACACGTTAGCACTAGGCATTAGCACTAGGCACTAACACTAGGCACCAGCACTCAGCACCAGCACTAGGTACTAAGTGATAGACACTATGCGCTAGTACTAGGCATTGACACTAGGCATCAGCACTAGGTACTAAGCGCTAGGCACTAGGTGTTAGAACTCGGCACCAGCACTAGGTGCCAGGCACTTGGCACTAGGCTCAAGGCGCTTGGCACTAGGCTCCAGGCTCCAGGCTCCAGGCACTTGGCACTAGGCACTAGGCTCCAGGCACATGCACAACAAAAACATAATTTACAGTTCCTCTCAGATAGAGAGTACATCACTGCAATTCATAATTTTCCCACAAAAGTCACAAAAATAACCTAATATCTAAATATTCAAGCATCTCATCTCAGGTTCCAACAACATCTTAGTGAGCAGCTTACAACTCCAAATTCTCTAAAAATTGTTATATTTTTTCAGGTCATTTTTAAATATGAGATGCATGTATTTCTTGCTGATTTGAGATCTAAAAGGAATCCACCACTAGCAAAATGTGAGTTATAGTATAAGAATGAAAATGAGACTTAAGGTATACAGAGATAGAGTTAACACACACTAGATGGCATCATATAATAGGTAAACATCCACCAGATGGTGGTACTAACACCAGGATGTCATATTGCCAAATACACAATCTACAAGTTAACTGGGAAAAACATGAACCTAGCTCCAGATGCAGCATACATAGACCTGCCAGGTGATAGATATCTCTAGATTCATATCAATAATATGTCTTAACATATCTCTTATTGTGACAAGCAACAATCCTGTGTAATCTCAAATGACTATTTTGAACAAGGCACTTTACAATTAACTAAGAATTTACATCTATTGTGTCATTCAAATGAACATATTGAAACTAGACAACAACTTGTTTGTTCATGTCTTAGTAATAGAGCTCAGTGAAAATTTCATATAATAAAATGAAGTACAGACACAAAATAGGCCAGTGACCTTTAAGCTATGCTAGCAGATCATTTCTTTTTTTTTAGATGTTTCAAAACATTTTCTGAAAATGCCTACAAAATGTTTAATAAATGATTATTTAAATCATTTAACTGGGCATACTTGAGTTGATAATAATTTCAGCCATTCAAAATGCACATTACACATTGAATTTACTATCTTGATTCTCAATGGCTGATATTTGTCTGTTATTCAAAATGGCAGCCTAATTGACAATTCAGCTATTTGTTTTTTTTTAATTCATAAAAAGATGGCAACAATTCTGGGTCAAGTGGAAAAAAGACAGCATTAGTCCCATGAAAATACAACATATTAAATACCATTAGCTAAGAACTTCAACCAATAGTTTCAGAGGAGAAGATCAAAGTTGATTTACAGAATGACAGAAAAATTCTCCTACTAATTTCAGACGGCATGCGTAGCATGGCTAAAAAACATTTCCAGATACCTGTAAACCTGGCCTGTGTTCTCCTGTACACTTTGCCTATGCAGTGGTGTACTCTGGTGGTTAAACATTGCATCACAAATCTCCATTATGTACTCAAAAACCTTTCTCTGGAAATTGTTTTCTGAGATGTTTATCAAAAGCAGTAAACATTTTTTTTCTCAACAATTAGGGATTTAACAATTAAGGATCTGTTAAATGTTGATCTGTTGTATTTTGTGTACTTTGGTGAAATGGTTCCTGCTGTTATGTAGAGAAACATTTGTTCTTAGTTTCAAATTCTTAATCTGGACTTAATCATCAATGACTTGTCCCAAATGCCTAATCCCTAAATTCCCAATGCCCTGAAAAGAGAATGTTTATGGAATCTTCCACCAGAGGGCGACACAACTTGATGTCAGACAGTATGCTCTTCCAATATATGAATGTTATGGCGTTTATATTAAAAAAAAAAAAAATATTAAAGCACTCCAGTTACCTTTTAGAAACAAAAACCCAAAGAGGTCTCTTTTAAAATTGCCATTACTGCAATATGATAGGAATAAATGTGGCTATACAAACAGGGGATAGGCCCAAAGTACCGTAAGACACTTATTCTGGATTATTATGAAAGTTTGATCTTTAAATCACTGAAATTGGATTATCAGAATGCTTTGAAAGATTCTTGAATTCTAGCTCATATCCCACCTAAAACAGGGTTGTGGAAGTGATCTAATTCAGCTTATGGGGCCATTTCTCTAGAATATAAATATTATGTCTTACCTTCTACCAGGCGGCGACAAATATGACGAGCTTTCTGTGGAACTGTGATGCTTTTTCAACCTGCGTGGTTGCCGTGGTGACACCCGCGGTGATGTTGAGGAGTCCTCGTCCGAACTTGTCCATGAGTCCTCATGTTTCTGCCGGCGACTGCGAGCTATCACAGAGTCTTTCGGTAAAGCCAACATTTCCCGAACTGGAGAGTCAGAACGATTGAAAGAATCTTGCCTATTCAGAGCAGATTTGCTATAGTTCTCTCTTGATTTACCCACACCTGTTGCAGAGGAAGATTTGTTGGGTCCACCGAAAGTATTAATGCGCCTCTGCATGAGGGGGGAGGGCATGATACTCCGTGGAGAAACGCTGCGTATGGCCTGAGAGGGCGCCGGTATAGACGTTTTCGACAATGCTATGTATTCCTCGGGTTTTGATGAAGCAAATTCCTCAGATTGTAAAAGTGGTGGTGCTATCGTTGGAGTGACCTCCCTTGTCTGTGGTGGAGGAGACATGACTGGGGCTGGTAACAATGTTTCTGACAATGTCTCTGACTTTGATTTTGGTAAATTTGTCACAACATCAGCTGTCTTTTCATTTGTTTGTTTTGGTATTAATAAAGATTCTGATTTTTTAGTTGGGGTCAATTTTGGAGTGGCTGCCCCAAACATACTTGACGATACTGGAGTAACTGTCCCAGAGCTTGGAACTGGAGCTGATAAACTTGACGATTCCGGAGTAACTGTCCCAGATCTTGGAACCGGAGTTGGCAAACTTGATGATATTGGAGGAACTGTCCCAGATCTTGTGACCGGAGCTGATAAACTTGACAATACTGGAGTAACTCTCCCAGATCTTGGAACTGGAGCTGATAAACTTGACGATACTGGAGTAATTGTTGCAGATCTTGGAACTGGAGCTGATAAACTTGACGATTCCGGAGTAACTGTCGCAGATCTTGGAACCGGAGTTCGCAAACTTGATGATATCGGAGTAACTGTCCCAGATCTTGTGACCGGAGCTGACAAACTTGATGATACCGGAGTAACTCTCCCAGATCTTGGAACTGGAGCCGATAAACTTGACGATACCGGAGTGACTACCCCAGATCTTGGAACTGGAGCCGATAAACTTGACGATACCGAAGTAACTGCTCCAGATCTTGGAACCGGTGCTGACAAACTTGACACTAGTGGAGTGACTGTTCCAGATTTTGGAACCGGAGTTGGCAAACTTGATGATACCTGAGTAACTGTCCCAGATCTTGGAACTGGAGCTGATGATACCGGAGTAACTGCTCCAGATCTTGGAACTGGCTCTGACAAACTTGGTGACACTGGAGCGACTGTCCCAGATCTTGGAAGCAGAGTTGACAAGCTTGGCAAAACTGGAGTGACCACCCCAGATTTTGGAACTGGAGGTGACAAACTTGACGATACCGGAGCAACTGTCTCAGATCTTAGAACTGGAGCTGGTAAACTTGACGATACTGGAGCAGCTTCCCCAGATCTTGGAAGCAGAGCTGACAAACTTGGTAATACTGTCGTATTAGCCCCATTAGTCTGTGTTGGAGATAACAAACCAAGGTGAGATGGACTCACTCTCTCAGTATTCTGGAGAGGAGTCGGCATGGATTTATATGGAGAAGGAAACGATGTAAGACTTGACCCCCGACTCACTATTCGCTGATCAAGGGGGGTGGGGGATTTCACCACAGGCGGAGTGGCACTCTCAGATTTAAGACTGTAGTCCCTACCTGGATGTGCTATTTTTGAAGGAGTCACTCTCCCTGTTAATTTAGTTGATTTAGCTGGAGTGACCTCCCCAGATTTCGGAGCTCCCCCACTTCCCGGTATTCGCACCACTCCATGGGTGGGTGAGAGGGGGGACACCCCACGATTTTTGCTTTTTTCCTGTGCACTGCTACCTGAATCTTTTCTCTGGGGAATGCCTGAAGTGGCATCACTCCCACTTTCTCGTCTCTGAAAGGGGGAGGTGACCTCCCTCGCGGGAGACTCTTTCTTGGGTGTGACCTCCCTATTTGGTTCAGCAGTTCTTGGGGCCACTTCCATAACTGCAGCAGATTTTGTAGATTGCTGACGTTCTTGGACCCTTTGCGATAATGGTGTATACTGCTTCATCTGACCACTTGGAGACACTGAAACCATTTATTTTAAAAGATAAGTCCAACTCATAATTATATCGATCAATCATATTTAATAAAACTAACAATTATATAATTTAAAATGGGATTATCTTTATCTTAAATAACTATAATTATTCAATTTTGTTTTCACATTAAATGTGTAACATGTACAAGTTATCAATTTTAGAGTAATAAAAAACCTCCATTCAGATTTGTTTTTTAATAATACATTTTAAACTAAATAAACATGCAAACATTAGTGTGCAGGTTAATTATACCACCAGGACAGAAGAAATTTGTTTTCTAATTTTGCATTTCCAAATACCTGCATCACAACCAGAGGTATTTTTTTGGTTTTTTTTAGGTGTATAATTTATAAAATATCTAAAAGTGGTAAATCTGAGAAATTGTTTAGACAGATATTCATACCAGGCTTTGTGTCTGATAGGGAAGGCTTCACTGATGATACTGGAGATGTGATTGCAGAGGTCACCATGGTCGCTGCAGTTGTCATGGGAGTTGCCATGGAAGGTGACCTTGGCAACTCAGAGTCCCCTGTAGAGACGACCTGTTTCTGTGCTGGTGACCGGAGTGGCGATGTCAGCTTGACACCCGAGGTAGGAGCCACTCCCCTGTCCCATATAGAGGATGAATCTAAACTTTTAGCAGGGGACAAAATTCTTTTTGACAGCAAAGCAGATGGTGAAGTTATACTTTTTGTTGCCATGGTAACAGTGGTGACGTCTGCCTTGGTGGGACTAAGAAGTTTGGTAGGAGATGTTATGGGAGAATCTTTCGAATAAGACAAAGCCGGCGACAAAGTGGTCGATGTCACACCTGCCGTTGACATGCCAACCGTTGCTAGCTGTGATGCCATGATGGGTGATACCGTTGCAACAGGCGGTGAGTTTGTGGGCTTTGTCACAGCCATCACTGTTGAGGTATGGGGATCTGTGTGGGTATCTTGAGCCTTTTTGTCTGCCTTGCTACTAGATTTGTCACTACTGTACTTGCGTGATAACCTAGCAAATGAGGCATCCATGTCAGTGGGAGGATTAGCTTTGCTGGTGGGAACATCAGCAGTATCAAAGGAGGCTGATTTGTGGCTGCCATACAGAGACGCCAGCTCTTTACGTCTTTGCTCCTTATAAAGCGCTATCCTATCAGCTCGAGGGTCATCACCGACTTTACCTATCTCTTCTTTACTGCCGCTAGGTGGTGCATCTAGTGACCCTTTGCGTTGTGACATTATAGGTTCACTCATTTGTTCCCCAATTAAGCCTATTTTCGGTTTGCTCTTCCATGGGGCATCTTTGAAAACATCCAGTCCATTTTGCGAGTTTCCTTGCACAGAGGGTAAGTCTATAGTTTTTGATTTTCCCAGGAAAGGTCTGGCACGTCGAGGGGCACATTCTGTGAATGATACTGGTGTGGTATGAGCGGTAGGAGATAAAATAGGTGTATGGGTGACTGGAGCAGGTGTGGCATGAGCTATGATAGTAGATGCAGATGACCTTGGAGTCAAGGTCACTGGAGCAGACGACCTTGGGGTTAAGGTCAATGGAGCAGATGACACTGGAGTATGGGTGACGGGTGCAGGAACTGCATGAGCTGTTATAGTCGAGTCTACAGAGTCTACAGTGCTTCTGTGCTCATCTATGCGGCCGGGATGTGGTCGTTCTCGGTCTTTTTCTCGATCTCTTGAAGGTCTCTTCTCCCAGACTCCTTTACGAGCCACTGATCCAAATCCATCTGACTCACTACTTAACCGTCTTTGGGCGGCACTTAACCCTGCAGACGATGCAGCCTCAGGGGTCGGTGAGAACACGGATCGTGAGGCAGCCGACGTATCTGCACTGGATGTGCGCTGCAGCGAGCGTGATGGAGCTGACTCAGAGCTCGGGCTACGGTGGGGATATGGCGACCTTGATGGGGGTGAGAGCGGAGAACTGTAACGCTCAGATCCAGATGGAGACTTGCTATCCGATTCCCAGCGAGATCGGCCAGGGTAAGTCGCAGGGTAGTCTGCGCCCTTATACCCCATGCTACTGGGAGCAGGGTGATCTGTGGCTTTGTACCCTAATGGGCTTGTCGGGGTGTATTCAGTGCGTCTTGGCAGTGCATCACGTACAGAGGCTGTACTCCCACGAAGCGAAAAATCACTACTACTGGCACTGTCATTCCGCGACCGATAGCTACAAATATAAAATAAAATTTTGTAATTCTAGACAAGAAGCTACCAAATAAAATAATTTTTTTTAATTCAAGACCGGAAATTACAAATATGTGTCCTAGATAATCATATATATATATATATATATATATATATATATATATATATATATATATATATATATATATATATAATATATATATGAATCAGACCTCCATATCTCGGTGGTTAATAGCATTGTAATTTTGTGTTCAAGACAGTTAATACTATGGATTCCTCATGAGAGAGCAAAAACATTACACCCTGTGTTGATAGCTCTCCTGACTTAAATGAAAACATGTAACTTTGTAACTGGGTCAACTTTCTGCGGGCTCTGCAAGCAAGGCCAGTCGCTTTTCACTCATTTAATAAGATTCCTACTAAACAAAGGGTGCTTCAGACTTTCATTTCTCTGGTATCATACCTTACTCTTTGAAGTACTTATATTCGCTTTAATGGTTGAAATGTTGCATGTACACAAATTTTGAATTCAAGGTCAAAATGTCAAGGTCAAAGGTTAAATGAGTACAACACCTTGTGGTTGCCATGCATGCCCAATATTTAGAATCTCCAGTTCATCATTCATGAGAAATAACCTGCATAATAATATAGGTCACAGCCTCAAGGTCAAAGGTCAAATCTGTAAAAAAATGTATATGATGCTCGACACAGTATTGAGATTTTACAGATATGAAGTACTTTATATTCACTTTAATGGTTGAGATGTTGCATGTACACAAGTTTTGAATTCAAGATCAATGTGTCAAGGTCAAAGGTCATATGACTAAAAACGTATGACGAGGCACAGCTATGACCAAAGACATTTCTGTATATCAAGTTTTAATTTCCTCTTAAAAGTGGTTGCTGAGATATGCTCCTTACAAAAAAAAGATGGACAGACATTTTCCCCACTCCTAAAGCTCTGCAACTTCAAAGAAGTCAGCAGAGCTAAAAAAGATAATGTTTATCGTATATTAACCTGGATGGCTTATACGAGTCGTGAGCACGTCCTGGGCTCTGGTGAACAGAGTCTATTGTATGAGACCTGTTCAGGGGTGAGGAGGTTGTGCCCACCGGTCGTGACGAATATCTTGACCCTGACACCCCTGCACTGCTCCCGTAGGTAGACCGGCCCGGACTACGCCTGCTCGGACCGGAGTCTATGGTGTGTGACCGACTCAAGGCAACCGAACCGGAGGGTGAGCTGCCATAGTGGGGCGAGCGGTACATGGTGTCATTGGTACTCGTGCTGCCCTCTGGTGTCCCCAGTCTGTCTAACTTTGTTGTGGATGAGGAACCAGAGGCTGCACTTTGGTACTCTGAGCCTAAAATGAAAAATGGCAAACAAACTTCACATACAAAATCCACTCTTTGAAAGTAAATTTTATGAATATCTGTACTTATTCAAACAATTGTTTAGTTATATCAAACATAGGTTCAAAGAGCTGTGCTGGGCATTGTTTCTTGTTTCGTTTATTTCATTTTCTATGGTATGAACCTTTCCTATGGTATGAACCTTTCCTATGGTATGAACATTTCCTATGGTATGAACCTTTCCTATGGTATGAACCTTTCCTATGGTATGAACCTTTCCTATGGTATAAACCTTTCCTAAGGTATGAACATTTCCTATGGTATGAACCTTTCCTATGGTATGAACCTTTCCTATGGTATGTACCTTTCCTATGGTATAAACCTTTCCTAAGGTATTAACATTTCCTATGGTATGAACCTTTCCTATGGTATGAACCTTTCCTTGTCTGTTATCCTGGCATTCATTGCCTAACACAAGTGCAAAAAAGAACACCTCTCCAATCAAATAAAAAAATATTTGATGACAAAAATTGATAAAAAATTTTCCAGCCTTCCTAAAACAGTCTTTGGTATTAAAAGTCTTTTTGGTATCAACTGTAAATATTTCTTGGGAAGGTTCCAGTGAAGGCAAGAAACCATGGTTACCTGTGCTGGTGTCTGTTCCCTGGGACTTGGCGGCAGGGGCAGGATAGTTCTGTCCATCATACTCGGGCTCATCAATAGCCTCCGACCGAGCAATGTACCGTCTTCTACCTAAAACACACAAATAAAAAACACTATTTAATTTCTCCTTATTAGATCTTTAACTAATTATTCCATGTTTGTTGTTGTTGTTCTCATGTTGTAAGTGGTTGTATTACATCTTCTTGTCAAAACAAGATATATTTTCCACTAAACAAAGACATATTTTCATTTCAGCAAGATAAATATTTATCTAAACAAGATAATTTTCCTCAAAAAAGGTTTTGGAAGTACCGTAATGTACAAAACCACAACATTTCAATCTCCTTATAAAATTACTCAATCTCTCCCGGCTTTATTGCCATAATTAATAATAATCACAACAGTTCCCAGATATGTGAGAGTATTTTATGAGAGTATTTTGTTATATCCCATGCATCAGTTTACTCACTGCCCAATACAAGCTTTCTCCGTGTTGCTACTGGCAACTGGGAGGGTTTTTTCTCCATTATATGGTTTAATACAAGCTAAATGCTAATACTTGTAGCCTTAAAGTTATCTCTCCTATATCAGCCAGAGAATATAGAGTGGTTAAGCCAGTGTGACTTCCTGATCATTCCTCAGTGTTGGAACTTCATACCCATCAGTTAAATCTCAGCTGCTTCCTTAAGCTCTCACATTAATAATATTAATATGTAGGACAGGATGTTTGCATTAATAGATCTATCATTATCACCAGATAATTTATAATAGTGATCCTGATGTAGAGTGACAGACTACTTTGTGGGGGAAATGGCCTGGAGATCATGCTGTTAACCAGACTGTTAACCAGACTGTTAACCAGACTGTTAACCAGACTGTTAACCAGACTGTTAACCAGACTGTTAACCAGACTGTTAACCAGACTATTAACCAGACTATTAACCAGATAAATAACCAGATAACTAACCAGACTCCTAAACAATCACATCATCATAAGTTCCTGTCATCAATATGTATAAATCTGAAAAGTTTATGTAAGACCAGTGCTGCAGTTTCTACCATGAATATGTGCTGTTCCTGTCATGTCATGAATATGTGCTGTTCCTGTCATATCAAAAATGTTGTGACACAATCTCCTATAAAGATTGTAGAAGATTTTCTGATATGATAAAGTACTGTAAAACAATAGTGCTGCAAAGTTCCTGATACAAGAATATAGATGTTCACATTTATACAGAATCAGATATGAACACATAAATTCAATTTACCTCTTAACATATCATATATATTTTTTCAAAAATGGCAAAATAAACACGGCAAATTGTTAAGACCATCATGACATTTTGAACAGGGTCAGGTTTTTGGCTTTGGCAGTCACATTTTTCATTCATAACGATACCCACTTTCTGAAGCTTGACCCTCAGTCAGAACATGTTATACTTGTCTTTTATAAGACAAATGTTCAGGACTTCATGTGTGATCTAATCCTCAAAAGTTTAAGAGTCAATGAAATAGCTCTTGTCCAAATTATTTCTTGGGGCAGCCCCCTCATATAAATTATTTTGGTGCAGCCCCCTCATCCAAATTATTTGTTGGTGCAGGTCTCTTATCCAAATTATTTTTTGGTGTAGCCCTCTCATCCAAATTATTTTTTGGTGCAGCCTCCTCGTCCAAATCATTTCTTGGTGCAGCTCTTCATCGTATTCATCCGGTGCAACCATTCTTGCCCGTCTTGTCACACAAAGTATAGCACGGACAATGATGTGTATTTTTCCATCTAAGGTTTCATCTCATTATGGGGCCAACTCAACCAACACGGTCGTCGGTCTGTGCTCATTTGTACGTCTCACATGGCACCCTTCCCAAATCTTGGGCCATATCTCCTTGCCAATTTCCCTTGTCATGAAGTAACTAGCGAAGCATGTTAGAGATATGAGCAAGTATATTGTTTATTTGTCCTAATGACAAGAAAGATAGATAAATCGTCAGACTAACCACCAGTATGAACATATGGGACATGCAGACATCAGTCAATGGTTTTAGCTTTTCTTCCTGCACCGTTAATCGGAGAATGGAGTGGCAACACTGACATATAGACGCAAATGACGGTACTTGTCAGTGCGTAGTTGACAGCTTCCATCTCTCTCCTGATGAGGGTCAACAAAATGCGCACATCATCAAAGGCTTGACTCAGATCCAGGTCACCCAAGTTATGCAGTTTTTCGGCAACTTTGCTCTCACAATCACACTGTCTGTCTCATCATTTAGTTTCGGCCTATGCCACATCATCAAAGTCAACATTTTGTCACCACCATATAATTTTTCCCTCTTCATTGCATCTTACTCTTGGGTTTGACCTTTCTATTGACCTTGTGAGGTCAATAAAAGTCATCATTTCTCACATATGAATCGCTGACAGACATTATTTATGTGGTAGAGTTGTCGTATCAGAAGAAGAATTCAACTTGTGGCAGACTACAGGTATTTAAGCTGTACATTATATAAATTAATGATAAATAATAAATTTCCACACAATCGATGCGATGCCAGCTCTCCTTGACCTATTCTTCCAATCAACTAAATTACAAACAGTAATCAGCAGTGGTGGGACTTAGTTTAGTATGTTCTGGTCTCCAGCCTTATTCAATATAAATCTCAGGTGTGAGGCGACACCTTCCTAACCCACTCCTCAAAGTTACAAGCGATATTAATCAGATGAAAAAAATCTGATGAATGATGTTTTTTTTTCTCAACATATTTTTGTCAATGGGTGATGTCTAGTGTATCAAATGCCTTTTCTCATTCATAATCTGATTTAACTAGAATTAAGATGCTCTATTGCTGGTGTTTACTTCATAGACCTAAAC
Organism: Amphiduros pacificus; assembly: GCA_949316495.1. Taxonomy (NCBI): domain Eukaryota; kingdom Metazoa; phylum Annelida; class Polychaeta; order Phyllodocida; family Hesionidae; genus Amphiduros; species Amphiduros pacificus. The sequence goes on along the minus strand of OX439011.1, from coordinate 15,102,124 downwards.
ATCAGATTACCAACATTATTTCCTGCAGTTAAAACACTACAAGTCTATGGTGATAACTAGGTATAGCAACCTGGGCAAACTATTTTTAGGCTACTAGACAGTCTGGCCAGTTAGTGGAAATTTGTACTTACCCAAATCAGAGTGTACAAGCCCAAATCATTAATGTACTTGATTAGGTCAATTTTCATATTTAGTAGATTAATTAAATGACAAATGAACATTTTTACCAATACTTGGAAAATCATGATTAGCGACTGGACAGTCGGGCTAGCATCAGGGGAAGGTGTACTAGCCCAACAGTGTTTCTACTTGTCTGAGACTACAGGCTAGCATCAGGGGAAGGTGTACTAGCCTGGCAGTGTTTGTCTGGGACTATGGGCTAGCATCAGGGGAAGGTGTACTAGCCTGGCAGTGTTTGTCTGGGACTATGAGCTAGCATCAGGGGAAGGTGTACTAGCCCAACAGTGTTTCTACTTGTCTGAGACTACAGGCTAGCATCAGGGGAAGGTGTACTAGCCTGGCAGTGTTTCTACTTGTCTGAGACTACAGGCTAGCATCAGGGGAAGGTATACTAGCCTGGCAGTGTTTGTCTGGGACTATGGCCTAGCATCAGAGGAAGGTGTACTAGCCCGACAGTGTTTCTACTAGTCTGGGACTGTGGGCTAGCATCAGGGGAAGGTGTACTAGCCTGACAGTGTTTCTACTAGTCTGGGACTGAGGACTAGCATCAGGGGAAGGTGTACTAGCCCGACAGTGTTTCTACTAGTCTGGGACTGTGGGCTAGCATCAGAGGAAGGTGTACTAGTCCGACAGTGTTTCTACTAGTCTGGGACTGTGAGCTAGCATCAGGGGAAGGTGTACTAGCCCGACAGTGTTTCTACTGGTCTGGCACTGTAGGCTAGCATCAGGGGAAGGTGTACTAGCCTGACAGTGTTTCTACTGGTCTGGCACTGTAGGCTAGCATCAGGGGAAGGTGTACTAGCCTGACAGTGTTTCTACTGGTCTGGGACTGAGGCCTAGCATCAGGGGAAGGTGTACTAGTCCGACAGTGTTTCTACTAGTCTGGGACTGTGAGCTAGCATCAGGGGAAGGTGTACTAGCCCGACAGTGTTTCTACTTGTCTGAGACTACAGGCTAGCATCAGAGGAAGGTATACTAGCCTGGCAGTGTTTGTCTGGGACTGTGAGCTAGCATCAGGGGAAGGTGTACTAGCCCGACAGTGTTTCTACTAGTCTGGGACTGAGGGCTAGCATCAGGGGAAGGTGTACTAGCCCGACAGTGTTTGTCTGGGACTATGGCCTAGCATCAGGGGAAGGTGTACTAGCCCGACAGTGTTTCTACTAGTCCGAGACTACGAGCTAGTGCTAAAATCCCAGACTGGTACAATGATGACCCTTTAAATCCCCATGTGACGAGACACCAGGGAAAACACCACATCAAATACTTTATACAAATACATACTTCTTTTGTACACTTAAAAAATAAGTTGTATAAACATATACAATGTCAAACGCTTTTTTCTGGTCAAAATATGAATTGCTATGACAATATGTGCTCTCTGTATGATTCAAAGTTTTACTGGAATTTCAATACATTTTTATCTCTAATTTCTCTCTATATGTAAATGATGATATGTGTGAAATTATTAAAATCATATATGAACATGCACGCATTCTAATATTTGTAGATTTTTATGATTCAAATTTTGCACCATAATATTGCACACAAACTGAAGATGCTTAACATTGGCATTTACAGTGCTGCTATATGGAGATCTTTGATAAATGACTTATTCTGAAAGATCAAGATGGCACAGTATGAAAAACCTGCCAAGTTTTACTGATACTCTTTGTTGAGACATGAGTATCTTTGTCACCCCAGGTTACATGATACATATGGCTGATATTTCGCTTTAACTAAATTAACTTAGTAGAATATGGTTATGACAAGGTAGAGATCCTTTAACTTGTTTCCATATGGTTATACACAGGTGCTGTATAACTTTTAACTTTTCACTATATGTTTCTTCCAGACAAAGGTGCTGTCTAACTTTTAACTTTTCATTATATGTTTCTTCTATCAAGTATTTCATACTGTCAGATGCTTTGCTCATATCATTCAATATCAAAATATACATTCACATGAACTATGCTCAATTCTTACTCTATCATAATTCACATTCATGAGTGCTATGCTCATATCTTTCAATATCAAATGCACATCCATATTGTAGTCATATTGTATTAATAAGTTCATGTCATTAACATAAAGATGTTTGGCTCTGACCAGTAAGAAACTGGACTGCACGTGGTGAATTATACATTCAGGTTACTCTTACTTCAGACACCTTCTGCATTGTATTCATAAATCCCCAGATTTATCCTTATAAATAACCAGGATGAAAAAAGGGTGAACAAGACATCAACAATTTTTGTATAATCTGTGTGACAGATCACCTTTGTTAGTGTTTACTAACTGATTTGGTTTGAAGTGTTTACTAATTGATATGGTTTGAAGTGTTTACTAATTGATATGGTTTAAGGTGTTTACTAATTGATTTGATTTGAGGTGTTTACTAATTGTGTTGGTTTAAAGTGTCTTCTCATTCATATGAGTTAAAATAATTGTTTACTAATTGATATGTCAAAATATTTCAATTTTTATTTGCCAATAAATGGGCAAATTGTTTACTATTTGTTGAAACAAAATTGCAGTACATTACAATTGTTTATAATTTGGTATTGAACTGTTTCCATTTTGATTTGCCAATTTACATGATATGATTTGAAATGTGTACTTTGCTCATATCATTCAATATCAAAATATACATTCACATGAACTATGCTCAATTCTTACTCTATCATAATTCACATTCATGAGTGCTATGCTCATATCTTTCAATATCAAATGCACATTCATGTTGACAAAAAATCAAGTATTGCAAACTTACTATCAAATGCCTTGCTCATATCTCTCAAATACCTGTAGTCTGTCGATTCATTCAGGGCAGCTATATCTGCTAGCAGAGACACCAGTTTGATGTATGGGAAGCAAGTCCACTAGTCCCACACAGTAAACAGTTTGAGCCAAACATCTATGTGGCCACACATAAATGTGACCATATAAGATCACACAGAACCACACTGGCTTGTGGTAGACGTGACCATATTTTATCATTCAACTACGGTTCATGACCATATTGCTCCATATTGTAGTCATATTGTATTAATAAGTTCATGTCATTAACATAAAGATGTTTGGCTCTGACCAGTAAGAAACTGGACTGCACGTGGTGAATTATACATTCAGGTTACTCTTACTTCAGACACCTTCTGCATTGTATTCATAAATCCCCAGATTTATCCTTATAAATAACCAGGATGAAAAAAGGGTGAACAAGACATCAACAATTTTTGTATAATCTGTGTGACAGATCACCTTTGTTTTAATCTACAAGACAGTCATAACATTATTGTTTAATCTGAGGGAATTTATCAATGTTTTTTTTATAACCTACAGGGCAGTCATCAACCTTGTATAATCTTGTATAATATTCTGGACGATTATCAACATTGTCTATAACCTATAGTCGTCAACCCCTTGGCACAGTCAACAAGACAATAATAAAAAAATACATGTTTGCTAATTGATCTGATTTGAAGTGTTTACTAACTGATTTGGTTTGAGGTGTTTACTAACTGATTTGGTTTGAGGTGTTTACTAATTGATATGGTTTGAAGTGTTTACTAATTGATATGGTTTAAGGTGTTTACTAATTGATTTGATTTGAGGTGTTTACTAATTGATTTGATTTGAAGTGTTTACTAACTGATTTGGTTTGAAGTGTTTACTAATTGATATGGTTTGAAGTGTTTACTAATTGATATGGTTTAAGGTGTTTACTAATTGATTTGATTTGAGGTGTTTACTAATTGTGTTGGTTTAAAGTGTCTTCTCATTCATATGAGTTAAAATAATTGTTTACTAATTGATATGTCAAAATATTTCAATTTTTATTTGCCAATAAATGGGCAAATTGTTTACTATTTGTTGAAACAAAATTGCAGTACATTACAATTGTTTATAATTTGGTATTGAACTGTTTCCATTTTGATTTGCCAATTTACATGATATGATTTGAAATGTGTACTTTTTGATAAATTCTTTTTTTTCTTTAATTTGTTTTCTAATAGGTCATATCATTGATTGTTTTATCAAATAATAGGGTTCAATACAATTGTTTCCAAATTGATTTGACTGAGGTATTTCCATAAGATATTGATTTGTTATTTCTATAAATGTTACCTGAGTCATAGAAATCTCTGTGATCTTCTACAAAACCTAGCGATGTAGCTCTGCGGAATATAGGCAGTCTCTCTGAAATACATCCAGCACTTGGATACATTCTCCGGTATGTTTCCAGAAAAGGATATTGGCAAGAGTTGGAGAAGTATGGAGTATAGCTAGATGGATAGTCAGACGGAGCGGAATATCTGGATTTCTTGTGGACAGTATACTCTGGAATTGAATCCACGCTCCTTGTGCGAGAAAAGTACATGGTGAAGCTGTGGTTTCATTTGAAGAGATTTATGTTCCGTTTGCAGAGTAATCCAGGGTTCTATGGAGAAAACATGTTCATATAATACAGCATGATGCTGCACACAGAACCCACAAATCAAATACCTCATTCAGCTGATGATAAGTGTCAATCTCTGCTCTCTTATTGTGAATAATATTATCTACTTTTTAGATCCTAAGGAAGCAATTGATAATGTGCTAGATCTTACAGAAGCATTTTATAATATGTTGTCTTCTTGCTAGATATTACAGAAGTACTTGATAATGTTGTCTTGCTAGACACTACAGAAGCAATTGTTAATGTTGTCTACTTGCTAGATCTTAGGTACATACAGGGGTATTTGATGTTACCTTCCGACTAGATCTTACAGAAGCATATGATAAAGTTGTCCTTTTGGCCAGATCTTACCAAAGCATTGATTAATGTTGTCCTATTACTGATCCATACATAATTTTTTGACAGTGTTCTCATGATGAATTTAGCTCCATCTTACTGATTCTCATAAATCCATGCACATCTGACCCAAGTTTGATAATCTAGATAACATTTTCCCATCCGTAAGACTTTGCTAAAGCATGTGATGAAGTTGACCAGATTAACAATAACTGCTCATCAGCATAGTGATGTAAAGTATCATGATACAACCATAGTGAGCTGTAATGTTGACAGGCAGAAGGCATATGATATGTTGGCCTCTAAGCAGAGAGGTGTGACCAGTCTTGACGCACCATATCATGACAACAAACCTTCTCCATTCTGTCTTGTCAATCTGCCACAACATATACAATATCTTTTCTTCTTTGGAACCATCATTTCCTTTTATTCGTTTTTTTTCATATACCAAACATACCCAGTGCCTCTTTGAACACTGGACTTTCAATCATACAAAAGTAAAAGAATTTACGACTTATAAAGCATCAAATTCATGGGTGATAATTGTTTTATTGGTGTATGGTGCAGATGCGAGGAAAATTTTGGTGTCTATTCACTGTAATACTAACTTGTGAAATGTCTAAATAGCTGAGAAAATCTTGAACGACACATTGAACATCACTTTTGATTATCTTGATATCTATTTTTCCATCTTTGTAACCAGACTTAAAATGGCATATCATTTATCTCTAAATTAAAGTGCAGTTGAAACATAATCTCCATGAATAAAAGTTATAAATAAATGGAAAATAAAGATAAAATACTGTGTTGATTTTGTAATGTGCATGCAGCCGCAATGGATATGGAAATCAAGGGACCGTAACAGTGGACGGTGATCAGCCAGGCGTAACACACAACTTCCACGCTATCACACAACCTAACTGGTACCCATCCCTCAATGATTCCTACCCCTTTCCTCATTCTCTCTCACAATAGCATTCACTTATATATCGTGTGCTATCAAACTTAACAAATTACAAACACATTGGGCAGTGTTTGATGTAAAAACAAGGCAGTTCATTGCATGTGTTCAATGTTTTCCATTTCTATTCCAGGGATGGTTAATTTTTGTATGTTGCTTCTATGCTGTATGTATATCTATGTAGGCATGCAATACTGGCATAAGTTATAACGTCTGCACATGAATGACAGGCAACTGGGTGGGAAAGAAGTCATCTTTTCTCTCATTTATCTGACACATTGTCACATCTTTACCTACATTTTTCATGACATGTTTTTTTTTTCATAGGAGAATATATTTGACTTTGGAGGTGAAACACTGGAGTAAGGAACTGTCTATGGGGATTAAAAAGCATTCATATATTGCATTCGCTTCAAAATCATTTGTGATAGCTGAAGCCAAGTTCTGAAAGCACTAAAAACATGGTGGCAGTATGTTGGTTAAGTTTGAACACAACTCAAATAAAGCTTGATAGAATAGAGGATAAAATACTGAAAAATAACTTTCTGGTATTGAGATCCCATTTAAATTTTTTAAAAGAGTATTTTTATGCAAAAATAAATAAATGTATTGAAATGTATATTTTGAGGGACAAAAATATGTCTTTTGTTTAACCTTAGAGTAATACACTCTATACATTACACTAAGGTTTAACTTGCATTGCCCTTTCTCCCAGCTTATATGCCCTAATACCTCTGACCCATGAAGAGCACATAAACCAAACCCATGTCTCATCTCTCATATCTGATATAAACAACTGCACTGAGAACCCTACAATATGCCTCTGGATAACTCACAGACTCATTAAATATATCTCATTCTAGCCTTATATCCAATCAAAATATATATTCCACAAGTATTAACAATTCATTCATTCATCTTTTTGAATATTTATTTAATCATATATGAATATGGTACCGCACCATTTTCATGTATAAAGTTGAGAATGTAAACTGCTAAATCTATGTTATCTGAGAGCAATGTCAATTTGTTTGGTATAATATAAATTAGTGTTATTATATGCTCTCTGACTGGACTGTTGAACTCTGATTGGACGATGCAGAATTCCTGAGTGAATATCTAAAACATGGACTAAAATCTTGTCATAACTGGGCTGTTCAGCAAAAGACTAAAATCTTGCCATGACGGGGCTGTTCAGAAAAAGACTAAATTCTAGTCATGACTGGGCTGTTCAGAAAAAGACTAAAATCTTGTCATGACTGGGCCGGGCTGTTCATAAAAAGACTAAAATCTAGTCATGGCCGAGCTGTTCAGGAAAAGAAAAAGAACATCCTGACTGAATTATTTTCATTCATGCCTCTCTGCCAATCCAGACTAGACTGTATAAATTTGTGACCATATCTGATTCTGTCCAGCCTTTTTAAATCTGAGCTTGTTTTACAATCATTTAATGACTATTAAAGCACAGCCAACTGCATCATATATGTGTAACCCTACAAAGCAATAAAACTAACATATAAAAATGATGACTATGGCAAAGGTGACAGCGATACAGCTTATTTCCTCATTTCTAACATGTCATTAAAATTACAACTAAATAAAAACTAAATAAATAAAATATTTCCCAGTAAGCCACAGTAAATTACTCCATTGTTAACAGCTTGTGTCGACACGAGGATGTTTTATGTTGTAATTATTACAATTATGTCTCCACTTGTGTAGAATGTGGACAATTTGCTCCGATAGAATTTTTTTACCTGAGTGAAAACATATAAAATTACTGGCATATATCTAACAATTTTAGCAAAGTTTCCTGATGTCTTAAGCGGTTAGCAAATATACATCAATAGCATTAATTAGCTTAGTACCATACTCATCACAATAAGTTAAACTTGTACCATATTCCCCACAATAAGCAAGACTGTCTTGTACCATATTTCCTATAATAAGTGAGACTGTCTTGTACAATATTCTGACACTAAGTGACAGTATATTGTACCATACATATCAAAATTAGTGAGACTATGATATATATTTGTACCATACATGCCACAATATGTCATTTAGTAATCTTTACAATAAATAATATCATCATCTGACATACTTCTCTGCAATATGATTCTATGAAAAATCTTGATTGATTCTGAGATATCTGGTTTAATGAATTATCATCTGAGTTAATAAACTTTGTAATAAGATTATTATACATTTTCTTTATGTAAACTATCTTTTGATTTTAGAGATTGGCCATTAGATAATCATTATTACATAGACTATTGTTTTATTCTATATTTTGATTCCTGAGAAGACCAATAGGATCTCTATACAATCATTCATCTAATGTTTTTTTCTACTTGAGGTTTATCATTTGAATCTCTAGATATCATTGTTACTACACTGAGTAATGTTTTCATCTCAAGAGAGTCAACAAGCTGCAATATAACTATATAACCATACACTAATCAGAATAACACAATCAGCAGACATTTTGTGGAATTCTCTTTGATCAGCTCCTGTCTGTACCTCATCCCTCTGCGAACACACAGAAGCCCCTACGGGTACCTCAGTAAGGTGCAAAAACAAACCCCTGAAGGTACCATTTACAGAAGTAAAATCCCTAAGGGAGCCTCTTGAGAGAATAATGGTGATTTGTGGTAAATTCAGCCTGCATAACCCAGTGACATACAGAACAAAAACACATCTTCATTATATATGTTGCATAAAATGTAGACCTAAAATGAGTAAACCAAACACCTGTATGCATCCCATTAATTTAAAATACAAATGTCCATTGACAACCTACACATGTTACAGTGAGGTATATCCACAGCGGTTTTGTCATTCTCTATCAACATATGTTATTGTTTTCTTGACAATGAATTATCTTTTAATTAATGGTGTGTATGAATTTCATCTTAAGCGGTCAAGTCAGGTACTTAAGTATGCGTTTGCACTGATAGGGAATTAACACAAGCTCTATACTGTGCTACTTTATTGGCTGCCATTCACTATATTACAACAAGTTGAACTCCCTTTTATCACAACGTGGCTGCCACGACTGATATCACATCATTTGTTTTAATAGAGAAATCAATCCATTCTCTTATCACTTTCCCTTGATATCACTGATAACATTTGATCACTTTATATTTAACACCCACAAATCTCAATAGTCTTCTTACTACTCTATACTTTCTATTTACATGCTTGATCCTGACTGTCACAAACTTAACAGGCGCTACATATATAAACTGTACAATCTCTTTCTTACCTGTGAGTACAATATACATAGTGATAATCCAGTAATGATCCTTTTAATTCATATTATGGAGCTGGTAACAAAGTGAGAGTTGTGGAGTGAGTGGCCCAGGTCAGAGATCATGGCTGCAGCTTGATCTCCTGTGATGGGCCTCACTACATGCTGAATGACATACACATGGCTATCTATTAACCCTCCTCATACGCTGTCCTTAACCCTCCCCATACACTGTCCTTAACTCTCTTCATTCGCTGCCCTCCTTCCTGTATAAGGGCCGATCATGAGTGAGAGTCAACAATACCTCGACCAGCACCAATCTTGTGATTTGCCGCAAATCTATAATTTTAGCCCCTTCTCATATTCAAATAATAACTTATCAGTTTATCCAGGTTTAGTGAACAATTGGCTATCACCAAAGGGTCACACAAATGTGTATTTTCATTTTGGTGTAAAATGAACTTAGCTGTGCTGAAAGTCTATGCATGCATCCTGGTCATTGAGATGCTGACTGGAATTTGATACACCGGAAGATAGACCACTGGAAGACACTGGAAGATGATGCTGAGTGTGACGAGAAACACATGGGGCCTTCCCAAAATGCAGCATAACCAATCATAACACAGCATGTTCTGGACACCATTAATCTTGGTGCTCCCAGATTGTTGATAAACAGACATGCCAGATCAGGAGCTTCCCTGCAAGGTGGTATATCCAACCAGGGCTCAACAATACACCAGTGGCCCTGAAGGGGTTTTTTTAGCTTCTGGGCTAGTGTGGTAGAGTGTTTTAAAAATTCTAATGGCCTGGATTTAAATAGAAGTTTCTTATTTTTTACTGTTTTATGTTCCAGGCTCATAGTTCACAACAAAATGGCCAGTGGATTTGAGGGCAGTCTTTTTTTTTAGGTCAGTGACCAAAATCCTTAATGTGAAGTCCTGCCATCCAACCTCTGACAGACAGAGCATTTCAAGATACAAAAATTCTGAATGAAATATCAGCTTTCACCACATATATTAATGAACACAGGTCTATGACTCTTGTTACATTAAATTATACACAACAAAGTACAATAATACGGCAGATATTATAGATTTTTTTCACAAACACTAAAATATCATCTTAGATAGGGTACAGCTTATGGACAACTTACAATAGTTTTATTTTTATTTTTATTATTGACTGAAGGGATTCTCTAAAAAATTGTTGGGTTTAAATGCAAATTATATCTACGGTATGGCAGTTTCAATATAATTTACCTCATATATAAATACGTTCAATTTTCTTATACATATATATATATATATATATATATATATATATATATATATATATATATATATATATATATATATATATATATATATATATCTGTGTGTGTATGTGTGTGTGTGTGTATATATATATACCTATATGAATTTATGTATGTCAGTTTCTTGTGCCAGTATTGAGTAGCCTGAGGCGCTTGACAGTGGCCACTTAGTCATCATACAGGAATATATATATATATCAGAGATGTGCCGACGGGCAGATTTGATTCTGTTTATCACCTGCTATAGGCATAACTCCACTCTGACCTAATATCAACTCACACGTCATAATCAGTATCAAAATCATCCAATTAAACCATCTATGAAATTTTATTAGCATAGATTTTATGTTGGTTTGCAGTGCTTGGGAGGTTTAAATGGGTCAAATGAATGGTTACTAAAGTGTTTGGCAGTGTGAGGGTTAAGTCGACTACCCCAGCATGAATACAAACAGATTTGGATCCCAATGCACACAAGCTATGCATATATGCATATACATACCATTCCCTTGTGTGTATTTAAATTGCAAAATGTTTCAAATTATTGCAAGGGTGTTTGGTTACAACACTTCCCATCCTCTTTTGGGTTCAATAACAAACAAATTATAAAAAAAAACTCACATAATGCAAATATATATAAATTTAAATTTATCATATATTGAAATTTTTTATGAAAAAACTATCTTTTTTTAATCAATTGCAAAAAATGTTAATTGACCTCAACCCTAAACACAAAGAGGGTAAAAAAAATACAAAAAATCCCCATAAATGTATTGGAAATGACTTCCAACATTTTCAAAGCTTTGTTGTCTCTATCATACCCACATCTGTAGATTTTAGCTTTTTCCATTTGAAATCACAAAAATATTATTGAGTGATAAAAGCTATGTTGCAACAAAGTTATAAAGCTAGTCCTTAATAGTCAGTTTCATAACATGCACCCTTTATTCAATACCATTCACTGTCAAATGTTTCCAAGGTCCAATTAGATGCCTGTCAAGAAATAAGGATAATTACTTGGTATTATTTTGGCCCCTGGCCAGATAGTGGACCTCTCCCATACAAAATGACTCTGTATATTTAACATGCAGCTCAACATGCCAATTTTGTTTCTTATATATGTTGATTTCTCACACTAAAAGCAACCCATTTCTCACAATAGATGCATATTCTTACATTACTTTCATCCTGCATTACTTTCATCCTGCATTAAACATGTTTTCCAGGATATATGACCCTCATCCGACCTTTGACCTGTTCCTCTGAATATATGACCTTCACCCAGCCTCAGGCCTGTTTCTCAGTGTGCATGAGCTTTATACTGTATTTTACCCTGTTTCCCCTGAGTGGGGTTTGGGGTAAGTAGTGAAATTCACAAGGTATTTCGTTTCCACTTCTTCATCAACAATACAACACGTCATATGAGCTGGGTTCTAGCCACAACTGATCAAATAAATAACTTGATCAAACAACTGGCACACATATCAACCAAATCTATCCAAACCTAATGGATGAATACAGATAAAATTCATGTTACAAAATGCTTAGTCAGGAAACCCTTTTCATTCATTTATCACTCATCATAATGTAAGAGCTGCCACCTAGTGGTCGTACCACGAGTTATCTGCCTGTCCTCACACTCTACATTTTGTTTTAAGCAATTAGACACAGCTTTACCATTTTGTATATTGTCAAGAGAGAATGCTTATATACATGCACATTTACAACATCAAGTGTCTTCTAAGTAAGTGGTATCTATAGTTATTTACCCCTCCCCACCCCTATCACCTGACTATCAGGACTATAATAAGTTTCTTCCTGGCCATTTCTGATTTATACTATTGGGTGTGACAGGCTTATTTATGATCCAGAGTTGATATCTCTATATGCACAGAAATAGCCTTTGAATGTCTTCTGATTTTGGTTATCTTTAGACATATTATCATGATTATGTGACAGCTGCTGTTTCTGATGATTTTTCAGTCTATATTATTCTTAGCTTTGTCCAACTCTCTTGTTATTATTCAGTGGTGTTATTCACTTTTGACTGCAAATCACTTTGTTTATTGTGTATAGCATTTTGAACTAACCCCCTTTGCCTTGAGTTATTATGGCCATCAGGTCAAGGGTCAAACCCTGGTATTATTAGGGTACTAATGATCTCTCTAGTCTGGGTCATTGAGAGTCTCTCCCAACCACCCAGACCTGTGAACCAAGGAGTGGCAATGTTTGAGTCAGTTGATTCTGGCAGCAACCCAGCCCTGTCTATATCTACAGGAGCCAGGATAACTGAGCCAAATCAAACATCTTAGAGAAGGAGCACACCTTGCTGTCAGAGACCATTTCTTATTTACTATGAATACTCTCGAGTAGGGGTACCTCTTTTTGTGTAAAGCCATTTGTTGTCTAGGACAGATGACCATGGTGGAATACAGAAGCACAAATGTTTTCCTATTTCTTAGCAGTTTCTTATTTTGAATCTCTCTTCAAAATCTGTATTCTGTGAGAAGTTGAATAATCTGGTTATTTTGGGGTTTTTTTTTAATGAATCAAACAAAATTAAATACTTATTTTAAACATCTGCCCAAATCTTTTGCAGAATCCTTCATTTTATGTCACAAAAGTCTGTGTCCTTTCCATTCAAATTAAACCTTTCTCACAGCATAGATATAAATACATGAAATGAAAATGATCAAAGAAACATGTAAAGTTAAACTTCATGTGAAAGTTGGCACATTCCACCTGTTCACTCCTCATTCAAGCTCATCCATCCATTCATTTCAACAATTTAAAGCAATTAGATTTTGTTATGGTAACAGATTAGTCTGATACAAGCTTGACACTTTGATGATGGAGTGGAGTGTTACCATGGCAACTAGTTCCTCATGACCCCTCATGACCTCTGTATATGACAATACATGACCTCATGATGTGAAGGTGACCCTTGTTGAGGATGACCCCCAACACTGCTCTGAAGATATCAGATTCTCTCCTTAAATGTTTATCTGATTTGAAACTCAGTGATTTAAGTTTTGAATGATTGAAACTTGTCGTAATAAAGAAAAGATTTTCCTTGAACAATCTCACAGTCTACCAGTTTTCGATGATGATTAATGTTACACAACACAAGGACCATTTGAGCAAAGCCCAGATCCCTCAATGGCGGGAAGCTGTAGCAGAGATAATTTTCAGATTGTCCAAACTAAATCTACCCCCTTGAATTTGCCTATTATATATTGGTTTGCTGAATGGCCCAGGGTTACTGGGTGAATACTGGAGAGGATGATAACTCTTACGTAGACCTGTGCTAACTTTTGAATCTTTCCCACATTTCTACACTTTCCCAAGAGTCACTTTTGCAGATAACAAATTTTAACCACAAAGTAAAACACCAAGAGGTATGATAAAATATGAAAAAAAGAGATATTTATAACATAAGATGATCAGGCCTTGATATTAAGGATTTTGGTTACTGTCTCCAAAATGTAAATTGCACACATATACACTCACCAGTTTGTTCTTAAATAATTAATTTTCACTTAGATCTTGGCCAGCAAAATTTCAAAACAACTGGCCCATACTGGCCCACTGGCTAAAAAGCACTTTCATGGCCACCGGGCCAGAGCTGAAGTCATGCCCTGGATGAGTGTCATTTAGCTTGCTGCAAGGAAGATGGCACGGAGTATAACGCCATCACATGCTTTCTCCTGTTCTCAAGTGCCATGTTACACAAAATGTCACAGTTGACAACCAAGGTCGGCTACCATATCTAAGCAGGTTCCCTATCGCTTCTGATCTACCAAACACACCTCCTGTGCCTTTGATGGGCCTGTCTATTCTTATCACATCCTCCCTACCTTTTCTATCCTTCAGGGATCAATCATTACAAGCCGAGGTTGAAACATCTGAGAAATTTTATACATTTACATTTATATCTGTCCTCAACAAATAGGTAACCTTCTATGAGTGCAAAATAGCACTCAGAAAATCCAGCTCAACTGATGTTAGCTGATTAAAGTATTCTAAGTAATAAAATCAAAAAGAGTAACGTTTTCTGTAAAAAAAATAAAAAAAATTTTAGGTAATATTAAGTTAATATCCAAAAAAAAGATTTTATTTTTGAGCTATCACCTTGAGCATAAATACGTGACATTGATAAGACTGAGATGGGATTTTGAAAAAATTGGATGGTTTTGCGGAAAAAATATAAAAAAATTAAAGGCAAAAAGACCGAGATATCCTTTGAACTGAAAATACATTGTGCTTTTAGTCATATAAGTATGGTTGAGAAGGTCGGAGATCTAGCAGAGCATTGCTGAGATCTACTCCAAAAAGCCTGGCTTGCAATCCCTACTTCATGTTGCCGCCCTCAAGTAGGTTATGTAGGCTCTGCTTTTTGTGATCGAAATACTTTATACAGCTGGGTCGTTATGAGTTTGTATGGCAAGGTAGGCTTACCATTGACGTGAACTGTGGTCGTATGTCTGTCTTATACAATACGGGTAACCTCTGATACCTCTAATCTGCTTTGTCAACACTGAAAACCTGAGTCTCCAGTCGGGTTATGTTTGTAATGTATCCCCGCAAGCTTCTTGATAGTTTGACTTATAAAGTCGATTAATCGAGAGCTCTTGCGAATAATTATATTATAAGAAATGACTGCGATAAGCTATGAATTGAATGACAATGTAATATAACCCTTAAAAATAGGTGAAATAATTAAGTTTAATGTGGTGTGAACCATTTCTTGCGCTGATGTGACATTATCATAATGTATTTTGTTTGGTATACCAGCTTATAGACTTGCTGAAGGTAATGCATAATCATGTCATGCTAGATATCATGATCTGACTAATTTTGGTTGAATTTCTCTTTACATCTGTTAACATTGATGAGAATCAAATAGTTTCTTATTATCTACTTAACGTGATTGCTAAACTACTGTGATTCCCTATATATCATTATTTTCTACTTGCTTTCTGTAGAATTTCTCGCGCAAGAAGAGGATCAAATGCTCTGTTATAATCTACAAAGTGGTGTGCTAGTTCTGTGTTTGGGTACATATTAGTTTTATTTACTTACGTAAGAGTCTTTACAAGATGCAGAAGTGTTGGTTATCCGTGATTATGTCAATCGTAATAATTATCCACTGTTACAATTTTTACTCCCTGAATCCTTGGTGACTGTAAGTATGTGACACAGATTGGATCCTGGTGGTGTCGAAGATGTGTCAGTACTGTCCTGATAGTGTGTCACGGGGTAAATATACATCTCCCGACCACAACAATCAGCTAAGACACCCCTCTTACTCCGGGTTTCTTCAAAGGCCTATGTGAAGTGGGTGGTCAGGTTTTAACTGGGGGCACTCAACCTTGCCTTGGGTAGGTTCGTGTTACCCTCAAAAGGACTCGCTTAATTTAAAACTCTCTATATCTCTATGTGTTAGTAAAACTGCATTTATGCTTGCATCTGATACCTTTAACCCTAATTTAACCACATTTTTTTTGTCTGATTAGAACTGAGACATTAAAAAACTATTCTGGTGAAGAACATTAAAAATCTACAGTGTATTTTAAACAAATTTTGTACAATTTATGTTATTTGCATCCTATTTGGTATATAAATAACAAAAGATTTTTTTTCTTTGTTGATTTTTGGACACAGGTCAAAAAAGAGACTTTTATGGTATTCGATATCTTGTTGAGAGACCTCAGCATGGTCACCCTGATGATGGAACATTTCATATTCAGTCTCAGTCATGAACACATAGGGTCACACATTTTGCAGTCTTATTTGCTCTCTCACAGGTATCAATTATGAGATATATC
Source organism: Amphiduros pacificus (assembly GCA_949316495.1). NCBI lineage: Eukaryota > Metazoa > Annelida > Polychaeta > Phyllodocida > Hesionidae > Amphiduros > Amphiduros pacificus. The sequence continues at coordinate 15,085,798 of OX439011.1, read as the reverse complement.
TCCATGGTTAGAATGATAGGTAATATGTAGAAAAAAAGTTTTATAACACAATATGTGCAATGACATTAGATACATTTTTTGACTGCTGTCAGTAATATAGGCTGCACAAAATTCTGTGATATAGAACACATAAAAGTTCTCATGTTACAGGCCAAATATAAACGCATGATACAAGATAGTAATAAATTCAATGAAAATTGCATAAAATGTGATAAAAAGGTGATCATTTTTTAAAAGGGAACTATCCAGGGCATAAAATACTCTTCAAATTCTTTGTTCTCAAAAGAAAATATCACAATTCCTGTTTTTGAAGGTCTCGATCTACAAGCAATCTTGTAATTTCCTCTATAATGTTTATGTTTTAGTTTGGAATAAAGTTTCTTTGTTAAATCTCCCTCTGCATAAATGAGCATGTTCCATTGTGGCGACTGTGTTACCCAGACCATTCACTGTCGACTATAATTCAATGATTGTGCAGTTCTGGTCCAGTTCACATCACTGAAGCATGTCAGTGGATCGAACAATTATCACAGGATCATCTATCTTAATTAATTGACCAATAACCCCCTTGATAAGTCTGTCAACAACAGCAACAAAAAATTAAAAAGTAAATTTTGAATTTATAAAATAAAAATATTATATAAAAATTCTTCATAACTGTGATCAATATTAAACAGTTCACACACCATAATCTGAAGAAATAACCTTGACTTTAAAAAGTTCATCTCCAATGATTTCTAAATGCTAACAGTTAAATAATATAAGAATTATGGAAAATAAAAAAGTATTACTAAATCATGAAATCCACAAGTTGTGATTTTTAAATATCAAGATCACATAGATATCAAGATCACATAGGATTTGCAAATAAATATGATAGGAAACCAAAATAAAATGATGAGTAAAGTTATGCAATAATTTCAGAAGTTTGCCAAAATCTTGCTAGCCAAGCCTGAGATTTGCGGATACTTGGCTGACGACATATTTGGTTATATACTTCATTTTGCTCTTCACTCATTCCAATCTTCATACAAAGAAAGGTGCCATCAAGTGGCAGAAGAGCCAAAATATGGCTGTCAAACTGATGACGCAATACAGTGACTCTCCATATACCTGTAGTAGCAGTCAAACATCTATTTGGTCATGCAAAACTGTGACTAAATATGATCACACATGGCAATCATGTGACATTATCTGGTCAAGCCCAGTTGTTGGTCAGTATTACTCAATTAGTTCAGAAACTCTTCACAAACCTTAAGTACATAAAGCCGCTTTTAACATCTAATGCACCGAGTTGAAACCGATTAATTTATCATGTAATGGTCATGAGTGACCAAATAGATGTTTGATCCCAACTGATTGAGTTGAAACCCCAACCATCCTAAAAGGTAAAGAGCGAACAGAAATCTGATGTACACATTATCTGATGAGCCACAAGTACTGATACTAGCATCAATCCTTCTGGCTGGTTCTGGCTGATTCTGGCTGGTTCTGGCTGGTTCTGGCTGATTCTGGCTGACTCTGGCTGGTTCTGGCTGATTCTACTGTACTAGCATTGAATGCAGATCAATATTGTCTGTGATTCTTTGTGAATGCTTTAAATGTTTCAAACCTAATATTGAAATTTTATCGCATTTATCTGATCACATTTCCCATATAAGATTCATCAGATTACATTTATCTGATCATATATATGATCACATTTATCTGATCACATTTCCCATATCAGATTCATGAGATTACATTTATCTGATCATATATCTGATTTTTTTATCTGATCACATTTATCTGATCACAATCTTCAGATTTAATTTACCAGATCACACTAACCAGATTTATTGGATCACATTTATCGCATAACAATTACAACCAATCCATTAAATATCTCACCTCTATTGTTGATTGCATGTCAGTATTACTCTATTAGTTCAGAAACTCTTCACAAACCTTAACCCCTAACGGACGGGAAGGACGGCAACGTCCACCACCGGTAACGGACGGGAGGGACGTTGACGTCCCCATTGTTCTGGCTTGATGACGTCATTTGTAACATTCTGAAGGGCTGGAACTTGTTACAATGTAATCATGATAATGACGTCAGACTGACTGGATCATGAACTTTGACCCCAGCACTTCATTAAACAAATTTAGTAACCTTGGTTATAAATTTTATAAATTTAGTATGTGGATACACTTGTCCAGACAAAATTTGGTTAGTCCAGCCAATCAACAACATTTAGATAGTATAGTCCCTTAGGGGTTAAGTACATAAAGCCAGTTTAACATTAACCCACATCCAAAGCCGTCAAATGTACCGAGTTGAAACTGATTAATCTCTGCTTGAATTGGCATCAAATGAGCATATGATGATTAGTACACATTGTGGCGCTTAGAGGGCAGCACAAAAGGTCTTTATATTTGATGATTTATAACATCGCAGTTGTACCTCACTGAATCAGAGACCTGTTTTCACAAATTCTTTTGAATGTTCCTAAATAGGGAGGGTAAAGGTCAGGTATGGGGGCAAATAGTCTATGACCTCTCATAAAGTCCTTGTCATGCTCCCAGCCTTATCTCTACCCACCACCACTAATTTATGCCTGTGACTCCCCTCCCCAGTCAATGACCACCATCCCTAATCTGTGACCACTGTCCCTAATCTGTAACAACCATCCCTAATCTGTGACCACCATCCTTAATCTGTGACCAACATCCCTAATCTGTGACCACCCTCCCTAATCTGTGACCACCATCCCTAATCTGTGACCACCATCCCTAATCTGTGACCACCATCCTTAATCTGTGACCAACATCCCTAATCTGTAACCACCATCCCTAATCTGTAACCACGCTCCCTAATCTGTAACCACCATCCCTAATCTGTGACCACCCTCCCTAATCTGTGACCAACATCCCTAATCTGTGACCAACATCCCTAATCTGTAACCACGCTCCCTAATCTGTAACCACCATCCCTAATCTGTGACCACCCTCCCTAATCTGTGCCCACCATCCCTAATATGTAACCACCATCCCTAATCTGTAACCACCATCCCTAATCTGTGACCACCATCCCTAATCTGTAACCACCATCCCTAATATGTGACCACTGTCCCTAATCTGTGACCAACATCCCTAATCTGTAACCACCATCCCTAATCTGTGACCACAATCCCCAATCTGTGACCAACATCCCTAATCTGTGACCACCCTCCCTAATCTGTGACCACCATCCCTAATCTGTGACCACAATCCCCAATCTGTGCCCACCATCCCTAATATGTAACCACCATCCCTAATCTGTGACCACAATCCCCAATCTGTGACCAACATCCCTAATCTGTGCCCACCATCCCTAATCTGTGACCACCATCCCTAATCTGTGACCACAATCCCCAATCTGTGCCCACCATCCCTAATATGTAACCACCATCCCTAATCTGTAACCACCATCCCTAATCTGTGACCACCATCCCTAATCTGTAACCACCATCCCTAATATGTGACCACTGTCCCTAATCTGTGACCAACATCCCTAATCTGTAACCACCATCCCTAATCTGTGACCACAATCCCCAATCTGTGACCAACATCCCTAATCTGTGACCACCCTCCCTAATCTGTGACCACCATCCCTAATCTGTGACCACCCTCCCTAATCTGTAACCACCATCCCTAATCTGTGACCACCCTCCCTAATCTGTGACCACCATCCCTAATCTGTAACCACCATCCCTAATCTGTGACCACTGTCCCTAATCTGTGACCAACATCCCTAATCTGTAACCACCATCCCTAATCTGTGACCACAATCCCCAATCTGTGCCCACCATCCCTAATCTGTGACCACCCTCCCTAATCTGTGACCACCATCCCTAATCTGTGACCACCCTCCCTAATCTGTAACCACCATCCCTAATCTGTGACCACCCTCCCTAATCTGTAACCACCATCCCTAATCTGTAACCACCATCCCTAATCTGTGACCACCATCCCTAATCTGTAACCACTATCCCTAATCTGTGACCACCCTCCCTAATCTGTAACCACCATCCCTAATCTGTGACCACAATCCCCAATCCATGACAACCATCCCCAATCTATCACCACCATACCTAATCTGTAACCACCATCCCTAATCTGTAACCCTCATCACCAATCTGTGACTACCCTCCTTAATCGGTGACTACCCTCCCGAATCTGTGACTCCCCTCCCGAATCTATGACCACCATCCCAATATGTGACTAACAACCCCAAAATGTTAACTATTTCCTGATCTATGAGGATTTTCTCTGAGACAGCCCTCATCTCTTTAACATACAACATTTATTGTCCTTATAATAAAGCCATTATTATATCATATCTGGGCTATACCGATTAATCATTGATGTTATTTTGTTTTTTATCAATAATGTCGTATCATTTTTTGAAGAATATGACATTATTATGTCATACATAGATATAATACATGTACATAGATATAAATAACTGTTTGACTTCTGCGATATACATGTATAAGGACCAATCACACTCCTCTGTTCCTTGCTTTAAATCAGATTTTGTGATGATTAATTAAATCACATTAGAGAATACGAAAAAGAATCAATAATCCATACTTTGCTTCATCTCCAACTGTTTGACTTACATATTTATCTATGAAATAAAAATATAAAATTATTCTCGTGTAATCATTTCAATATGCCTCTTTTTCCCACCAGGTGGCTCCACTGGCCTGTATGTACTTCTCTATATTGTGATTTTAATAAGTCATCGCCATTTGTAACAGTACACACATCCTGAAAAACTGTAGAACTAAAATATCAACATATAGGACTTAACCTCGTCCTAAAAATAATATATATCTGTCAAAAATTGATATCAAAGGTCCTGTGAGACTGATAAGAAGTCTGTGCTATTGAATATCAATCTCAGGTGATGGAGACAAAAGCAAAAAAAAACAAAACACAGCTGACACCTTAATAAAACTCTAATGAACATCATTTCTCACCCGGTTTTTTCTTGTCACTTTTTCTCAAACTCCATGTTCTAAACAGCCCGCAACCGTACATGATATAATTTCCAAGCTTTGGTCACTAAAATCTGCTACTGTCTTTGCTTACAGCACATCCATGTCAATAACATTAAGAATTGGGTGCCTTTTTCATTGCCAGGTTATTAAGTAAATTTCCACAAAATGGGTTGGTAAACAAATTTCCATAATATTTTCTTCTCCATTCAAGATGTTTACATCAACATCTATCCACCATCATTTTTTGGTTAAAAATCCAATATTGTAATAAAAAAATGAATTCAGCTGTAATATTTGGTTTTAGAATGATCAATATTGTTCAAAATATTCCCATATATTCTGACATATACATTTGTATTGTATGTGTTTGGAGTATGAAACTTTTCCAACCAGGTCTGTATAGTATATCTGTAAACAGCTGCACAGACAGATCATTTGTGTGCACATATATATCTCATAGATTCAATGAAAGCTCCGGCAATGTTAGACTCTCTTTATGGACCGTGACGAGGCATTTGATGCTCAACTAAGATCTGCACCACCAACCGGAGCCCTCCACCCATCCAGAACACAGTTCAATACTCCCTCTTTACTTGGTTTTCCATTCTGTTTACTTCCCTCCTTCACATCAATGTTTAAGGATCTACGTCATTGACAGTCCCATTAAAAGTTAAAAATAATTTCTTTTCATCATACAATTTAGTGTAAATAAAATGAATGTAGTTTTCAGATATTATTTGATTCATTTAATCTGCACAACTAAGGATGTGCATCCATGTTTAAAAACATTGAACATTATGCGTGCCATTTTTATATTTATGATCAAAAATATTGTACCATATTATGTAGTATGATCATATAAACACCATAAATGTAGTTATGTCGCCAATATTTATATTACTTCCACTACAATGCTTTAGAGAAAAAAACTGTTTGGTATGGGACAGTGTCCCATGGATGCTGCACCTAATAATTTAGTTCACAGATTTTCATGAGTATTTTATTGATTCTCAGAAAAAAAAATTACAGGAGATAACTAAAATTTATTTTGCGTCTCAGAAAAAAAAAAGAAATCACAAAAAATATTATAAAGCTCGACCCCCTTATTCAGAATTCATCTAATTTTTTCTTCATGGTTCACAGACATTTACTTTGGTACACCTTGCCTCGATACTTCTGAGAACGATATTGAAGTGCAGCACCATGGAGGCATTGCCACACATCCACGGTTCACAGACATTTACTTTGGTACACCTTGCCTCGATACTTCTGAGAACGATATTGAAGTGCAGCACCATGGAGGCATTGCCACACATCCACGGTTCACAGACATTTACTTTGGTACACCTTGCCTCAATACTTCTGAGAACGATATTGAAGTGCAGCACCATGGAGGCATTGCCACACATCCACGGTTCACAGACATTTACTTTGGTACACCTTGCCTCGATACTTCTGAGAACGATATTGAAGTGCAGCACCATGGAGGCATTGCCACACATCCACGGTTCACAGACATTTACTTTGGTACACCTTGCCTCAATACTTCTGAGAACGATATTGAAGTGCAGCACCATGGAGGCATTGCCACACATCCACGGTTCACAGCTGGTTACTTTGGTACACCTTGCCTTGATACCAATCAGGCCATGTTAACACTGCCAAACAATTACCTCTACTCTCCTCTATAACATTGTGGATGCTTTGTCCATCCTGAATAATCCCAGAAGACATCAGTGATCAATTTCACATATAATAAAAATCTATTTGGTCAGGCATGACTGTGACCAAATGAGGTCACGCACAACAATCATGTGACAATATTGTATTACGCATGAGTTATGTGTCACGACATAGTGCCAAACTACAGCTATATGTGACCAGATGATGTCATGGTAAAGCCATGCGTGATCTTATTTGGTCACATTTATGCGTGATCATATTGATGGTTGGCTCTGACTGATGATAAATCTGTGTCATGATCCCATACAATGTACACTACAAAATGTCTAAAATTCATTTCCGAACTGAAAAAAAGATAAACATAATAATACATCAAAAGTGACTATCAAATGTCAAATATCAAAAATGATTTCTATCATACTATGAATTATGAATACCAAAATCCAATATCCAACATCCAAAATCTCAAATGCTGAAGATTTCATCATAAGCAATTGATAACTTTTCGTGTTTCCTTGCATCTCTTCAACAAAAAATACAAGTTACCATAATCTTGAATATAGTTGAGTTAAATTAATATTTCTGTATCAGCTTTATAAAAATCAATCAGTCACATTAATATTATAAACTCTATACTGTGATTCCATTACATGTAAGAGATTTGGATGCAATCTTTGACCAACTTTCAACCATCTTGATTTCAGTGTTTTCACAGCTTGGCTATAGGTATGAGAATTGATTTTCACAGTGATATGATGGGTGCAGTTGCTTTTGGTACTCTCCCCATTCAACTGGTTAATCCCTTACTCCAATGTTTGACAAGTATAAAACAAGTCATCCTGCATTGAGAGCAAATTGTGCCCTTCCTTTTGTCTATTCAAATACCTACTTGTATCACATTCAAAATGCCCTTTAATTGTGGTAATTGATTTCTCATTATCTACCCTTTTTATTTTAAAATGGCTGTATCCCTATATTTATATTATGATATATACTCGCACTTCTACACCCATTTATCAAGATTTATATTTCAATGCATTTGATTGAATATCCTGGTCTTCTCAAATATTATGTTATATTGAGGTGTTTTGAAAAACGCATTCTCTCTCTATGACTGACATTGTGCCAGGCCTGGGGCCCATCTTCAAATTGTTCTTGTAGGAAATGGTTGGTGTTTGAGGTGAGTCTGGGGTACTTACATAATAACATTCTGGGGCCTAGATACAAAAAGGGGGGCTATATTTGTTCATGTATACGATGTGAGGTATTCACCTAACTTCTACACTAAGGTCTGTATACAAAAAGGGCCTATGTTTGGTCTTAAAGACATGCCTTTACTCTGAGGTACTCACATATCATTCAAATATCTGGATACAGAAATATCATTCTAATATCTGGATACAGAAAGGGTCTGTCTTTGATCTTATGGACAGGCCTTTACTCTGAGGTACTCACATATCATTCAAATATCTGGATACAGAAAGGGTCTGTCTTTGGTCTTATGGACAGGCCTTTACTCTGAGGTACTCACATAGCATTCAAATGTCTGGATACAGAAAGATCATTCTAATACTTGGATACAGAAAGGGTCTGTCTTTGGTCTTATGGACAGGCCTTTACTCTGAGGTACTCACATAGCATTCAAATGTCTGGATACAGAAAGATCATTCTATTACTTGGATACAGAAAGGGTCTGTCTTTGGTCTTATGGACAGGCCTCTACTCTGAGGTACCTACATATCATTCTAATATCTGAATACAGAAAGGGTCTGTCTTTGGTCTTATGGACAGGCCTTTACTCTGAGGTACTTACATAGCATTCTAATATCTGGATACAGAAAGGGTCTGTCTTTGGTCTTATGGACAGGCCTTTACTCTGAGGTACTTACATAGCATTCAAATATCTGGATACAGAAAGGGCCTATCTTTGGTACTTACATAGCATGCTCCGCAGCTTGTGAATCAGGCTCTTATGTTCCAGTGATTTGTTGGCCATTTTTCTTCTCGTCAATTAGACCCTGCTGCTAAGAATTCTTATCAAAGGTCAGCTTCTATCTGAGTTCTCAATCAAATCCAAATCCAAATCAGGAACCATCAGAACTCAATCCCAGTCACAACATGTTATATTGTGGTTTACTGCAGAGATGCCTGAGAGGTAAATTCAACAGAAAATAAATCCAGCAGTAAACTAGAAGTATTTTGTTCAGTAATTCCAATGGAAACTAATCCAGCAGTAAACATGCAGTATTGAATTTGGCAAATCAATCACAAAACCAGTCCAGCAGGTAAAATCCAACTTAGAAACAATCCAGCAGTCAAAATCCAACACAGAAACAATCCAGCGTTGAATTTCATTTATTTTAGCTGAAAATCTGACACTAAAAAATTGAACTTCAGTACTTTACGAAAATGGTAGAATATTTTCTCACATATTCTTTTTCACCCACTTTTTCAGTCCTGAATGTATCATATTGAATAATCCATCTGTAAACTGTAATGCCTGAATAATATTTCTATTCATGCAAGTATATCAAAATAATGTTCCAATTACTTTGTGTAGTAACTCATTCAGATGCACTTTTTATAAATATAATTATTACTATAGGTTCCCTGTAAGCAGAGGTGTAGTTCTGGGTGCTGTGAAATGAGTTCATAGCTTAGAGTACAACTCAAAGAGCGTCTGGTGAAATCTGAGGATTTGAGAATGAGATGTTTCTGGGATGAGATAATCGTAGAAAGCTGATGTGCACATTCCACCATTGTGATGTAACCATGGCAACTGGCACAGAGGCCTGATGGGATAGTAGTTTGCCTGTATCTAATCAGGTCCAACCTGCGAATCATCTGCTGTCTTGTAACCTATATATACCAGACATTCCTAGTTTGCTGTATCGTTCAATTCACCTTCTCACTGCATAAATCCATTGGTATGTTCCTTAGATTCGTTCCAGACATCATCCATTTTCTAATCCATCTTGATCACAAATCTATTCCATGTGGTATATACCAGTTACTTCATTCAATTCCATCTTTTTGCCTCGTAACTGTCAATGCTGGGTAAAATAAAACACCAGACTATAAGCTGATTCTAATTTCAACTTATCGGATGTTGCATATTTAGTTTTGTATAAAATCACATTCCATTCACTTCATTCCATTTAACAGGAATAACTTTAAAAAAAACAACTTTTGCATGAATAATTTCAAATCACTCCAGAAAAAAATCCTGGTGTATAATCCGATTAGTAAAACATATCCATATTAGACTTTGTATTAAGTTCTGGAGAATCTTATGATGACTCTGCAAAATTGTGATTTTTGCAAGTACGTCTTCACTGCAACAGAGGTTAATGCCAAAGTTATCCAACATGAAGCATTAACTTGCCGACTTTGTAAGAATGTGTACATGCAATAAGCCTGAAGGTAGAATTTGGATCTTGGTACTATATATCCAACCAGGCAGAAAATTCAGGCTGCAGTGTGTGAAAAACAACATCTACCGTAGTCTGCTATAGCATGGAGTTGTTTACACCTAGGTTATTTCGTCAGATGCATTCCTGTCTTGTGAAAAAGTCTCCCACACAAAAGTATGGTGAAGGTGTGAATGTCTCTGTTGCTCATGAGTGGATGGTTGTTATGGTAATAACATTAAGGAAGTCTGTTCTTCCAGGCCCAAAGCACAAAGATACCAACAGTATGAATGTCCTACATCAGCACAATTGTCATGACAACAAGAGCAATATACAGAACAATCAATAAATTTGAACTTTTACCCATTTCTCTCATCAAATTTTTCTGTCCTTTGAACAGATTAAAAGATGGTTTTCTTATGTTGTCGGACAATCAATTAAAATTGGTACAAAATCAATATATTAAATAATATTATCAGTGCATAAACTCTGGCCTGATATGTTGGGTGTGCCTAGAAAAGCTGAGGGAAGAATAACTTCTCCAAATGATTGTCTACTGTAGAATAGCAGAGAGAGAGAGATCAAGCAATTTGGAAGAGAGTCTGGGTGTGTGAGGGTCCAGCTGAGTGTGATTAGATTGGGGAATACTTGAGACAGGAGTCAGGGACTGGGATGCAGAACACCTCAGCTGATCCTCACTTAAACATGCACACTTATATCCCAGCTTAATCCTTTAATCCCCCATTATCCTCTCCAAATCTGATAATATAGAAATCCTAAATTTTCCTCACTGCGGTTTGACTGACATTGACAAAAGTATCTTTTTATTATCAAAGATAAAACAAGGAATTATTGAACAGAAAGTATTGAATTTTCACCGTTTTTGATGTTGGCATGTGTGTGATTATGAAGGTTGGGGTAATCGACAAGTGAACAAGATTTACTTTGGCCCAGCTGTGATACTTGTCCTGTTACACAACATGCCACTACTAGATGGCACCACTTGAGGTACTTTGTCATGAGTTATGTTGCCCTTTCCCTCACACCAGCGATACATCTAGTGTTACAACCTATCCATCAAAATGACTTCATTCAGTTCCAAATCCTCCTAAAAAGTTAAGTTACCTTTCATTGTACAAATATATTTATCATTGTTTTCCTTATTTTTCTTACTAGCTTTGCTTTCCTAACTAGTTTTGCTTTCTTTACTAAATTTTCTTTCCTCAGTTGACTTATTTTCCTTATTTGACTTATTTACCTTACTGTCTTACTTTCCTTACTGTCTTACTTTCCTTACTTGTTTTACTTTGCATACTTGTCTTACTTTCCTTACTTGTCTTACTTTCCTTTACTTGTCTTACATTCTTTTACTTGTCTACTTTCCTTTACTTGTCTTTCTTTCCTTACTTGTGTTACTTTCCTTACTTGTCTTACTTTCCTTTATTTGTCTTACATTCTTTTACTTGTCTACTTTCCTTTACTTGTCTTTCTTTCCTTACTTGTCTTACTTTCCTTACTTGTCTTACTTCCTTACTTTCCTTACCTGTCTTAATTGTCTTACTCCCCTCAATTTCAAGATTTCCTTAATTTCTATGTTCATTACTTGCTTTGCTGAACAACATTTTTCCCTTCACAAAATTGTTCAGTTTCAAACATCCCTGTCTCTATCATATTCAAAGATCAATAAAGTTGATGTTTTTCTGTCTTCAATATTTAAATTTTTGGTCAATGGTAAATCAATTTTGCATGGCTGGTTTCATAAAACATATCCATCGATTGAAATACAATTTAATGTTTGGTATGATATGAGCAATTCTAATCTCTGTGATACAATATCACAAATCACAGTAGCTTTTTTATGTCAAATCCAGATTCTGTTGATAATGTTTTAATCCTGTTTCAATATTCAATCCAAAGTTTCATTTTTCTAATTCCCTTCTCATTTAATCTTATATATCATGTTTCTGTAACTTTATTGTCAATTCCAATGTGTTTCAATATCTTCAGAGCTAAATCCAATGTATCTTTCAGAGTTAAATTCAATGTTTTCTGATATCTTTCAGAGCTGAATCCATTTTTTCCTGATATCTTTGAGCTAAATCCAATGTTTTTTTATATCTTTCAGAGCTAAATCCAATGTTTCACATCACTGCACCAAATCACTGCTTATGAGCTTCACTTCTAATGTTCCTCTTTACTGCACTTTTGTGAAACAGACTGCTTTTTGTGTAGTAGACTGTAAAGCAGACTCCTTATGTGAAGTAAATTGCATTTTTATGAAGCAGACTGCATTTTTGAATGTGAAGCTGACTTCCTTATTGCCTTATTGCGTCTTAGAAGCAGATGTGTTGATAACCCTGCTGTGTGCTTCCTTCACAAATACCAGAACTCAGGGCAATATACCACGGCCTTAGATGACCTTCAGATCCTAACACCAAATGTGTGATTTACGGAGGATGAATGATATTTGTTCTGCAGGTTATGTTTCATGAAGTAAATCCTGTCTCCATGTTCCTGTGCAGTGGGTGCTTGTAGGAGGTAGTGAGGAGAGATCTGCTAGGCCCACGGGTCGGCACCAGTCTGTTAGCTTCAGGACCTCCTCTAGCAGACCTGGTGTGATGGTCTGTGGGGCGTTATCAACCTCCTACCCCGGCCTGGGATCGAGCAGTGGCTCAGGGTATCTGTCAATGGGGGAGATTTGATGGCTCTCCCTGCTGGCTTCCCTAACTGGCCTTCCCCATCTCTGCAGCTACCTCTTCTCCTCATCACCCCACCCTCATCTGAAGCTCACTATCACCATGACCATTTATCTACAGGGAGACTGTGGAATATACAATCACAACTCCTTAACCTTTGAAGAATTATGTGATATGCTACCAAATTAAATGATTTACATTTTCTCCCTATTCAATACTATGTAATTCATTTTTGAAAAATGATAAAATAAGGTAAAATTATACGGGAGATGAAAATTAAAATAATCATATTCTCCCCTGAAAAAGAGAGCATGTTCCAAAGGCACAGCAGACATGTGTGTTCGGTTTTCAGAGGAGATCCATGATGCCATGTTCTACCTGTGGCAAGGGCTCTCTACCCTTCTCAACACTTTGTATTTGTGCTGGATACAGTGTTTGAAATGTTTCAAAAGTTGCTCTCCCTTAGCTTGTTGAATAAATTAAATGATGTTAAATAATGGAATTTTTTGTAAAAAGTTGCTGGCCATGGCCAAAAACTGTCTGCTAAGGGCAACATGGCAAACTCAAATTTTGAACACAAGTTGAATATCATTTCGTGAAAATATGGTATAATAATTATCAATAAAACTCAAAATGGTAATCAATACAATACTATATATCTCATTTAAGCTGGTTTTTTATTTCAACTTCTAAATTCACAAATTGTATTGTTTGAATAGTCTGATTGGTCAATGTTGTTAATGAACATATTTTTCACAGATAAACCCATAACAAAACAATTTCACCTCCACGAGATTGAAAAAAAATGTATTGTCTGTGAATTATTATCTGTAAATTATAATTTTATTGATGTCATTTCTTGATGTTTTTATTAAGAACTCTTTTAATTCATTATTTTTTTTTCTTGCCATCTTGAAGACTGATATCACGTCAAAATTATTCGACACACGATAATGTTATACAAATCTTAGTTTTCTGCCAAAATTCCACAACAAATATTTTATTTCAACCTCTAATCTCTTTTGAAGAGAGCTGAACTGTTTTGCAATGTTAATTTTCACAGGAAAATGTATCTAAATATTGACATACTCTGATATCATCAGTGCCTCTGAATGTTACTGGCTTGAAACATTGTGAAACCTAATTCCTTTATCTGCCTCTGTATGCACACTCTATGTTTGATATATCTTGGTCTTAATGATTGATCCTTGTAAATCAGTGACTGGGTGGGTTGTCATGTTAAGGACCTGCGACATGACAATTCAGTGAGGCAACACTATATCTGCTACAAGTAGGTCTCATCATGAAATGACTGAACTAATGTTGAAAGTGATGTAAAACCACAAAAAAACAAACAATCAAACAAACAAATCTTGACGATCAATATCAATTTGACAATAGCACAAATGAGTCCCGCGGGAGCCTCAGCAATAAAAAAATGAAACATAAACAAATAAACATGAATGGTTGATGGTATAAATTAGCCTTGAGAGCCTCAGATACATAAACATTTGGTGCTGCTGGCGGGGGAGGGTGTGTTTTAGGGGTAGGGTAAGGTAACAACGCCACGTTTGCCCAATCCTCTTGTTTATTCGGCAGAAATTCATCCCAAAATCATATATACAACTTGACAAAAAACGACACCTTCACATATTTGTTTGTTATTGTTCAGATCGGAGGCCTCACTTACATGATGAGTTATGCATCTTTCGTGTGATAATAATTTATCAACAGTAAATATTTCAACACCGGATGCCTTTGTATTCTGTAAATTACTCAATGACATAATATCTCAATAAAATAGAACAATAAAAAGACAAACACAGATACAATGTCAATTGTATTCAAATACCAAAGAAATCTGACACTACAAGTAGTAATATTCTTCCATACATCTTTTTTTATCTCCACTTAAAAGACCACATAACATAATAATCTAATGCATCAAACATGTTCAAAAATTGTTCAAATAAATATTCATAGCAATGTGAAAAAAATCTTATCCTCAAGTTGTTTCTCCTCTCAAAACCTTAGAATTTTTGTTTGATTTGCATTTTTTTCTCATTGAGGTGATATTTGCTTTTCTCTTAGTGTGTTATAACAGTTACTATTTTTTCTTATTGTTTGGTGTTTATCCTACACATATATTTGTCCCATTCTTATTGTTTGAAATTATTTTATTGTTTGATGTTTATCTTGCTCTTATTGTGTGATTTTGTCCTATTCTTATTGTTTGAAATTATTTTATTGTTTGATGTTTATCTTGCTCTTATTGTATGATATTTGTCCTATTCTTATTGTTTGAAATTATTTTCTTATAGTTTGATGTTTATCCTACACTTATTGCGTGATATTTGTCCCATTCTTATTGTTTAAAATTATTTTCTTATAGTTTGATGTTTATCTTGCTCTTATTGTGTGATATTTGTCCTATTCTTATTGTTTGAAATTATTTTATAGTTTGATGTTTATCTTACTCTTATTGTATGATATTTGTCCTAGTCTTATTGTTTGAAATTATTTTCTTATTGTTTGATGTTTATCTTGCTCTTATTGTGACATTAAATGTGTCTAATTTGTGTGACTCTTTATATGTCTATGTCTTTATTGTACAATATTCAACTTGACGTTATTCATCAATTTTATCAATTTTTAGTGAAGGCATCTGGGGGGTCAAATTCCTATAAAAAATAAAAATTAAACAAATAGATTTAAGAGCTTCAAATTTGTTTTAGGAATTAACTATAAAATCAATAAAATCATTCATTAGCTTGTGTATCCTGCCTCCAAATGTCTGAATGGTGAATCACGCCTGACATGTTTGTAACACCTGCTGTACACTGAGTGTAGTTCATACCTACTTTATGCCACATCATAGGCAGACAAATCTCACTCCCAAGGTCTAGTTCTACCAGGTTTATGATTGTGCCGGTGCAGATAATCACACTGTGGGAGTGTGCTGGGTGAGATGCTGTATGAGATGCTATCCGACTATCACCTGTCTGACAGCCTCACACAAACATGCACATATCCTGGTACACAGATCACTCCTGGTACTCAGATCACTCCTGGTACTCAGATCACTCCTGGTAGACAGATCACTCCTGGTAGACAGATCGCTCCTGGTACTCAGATCACTCCTGGTACACAGATCGCTCCTGGTAGACAGATCGCTCCTGGTAGACAGATCGCTCCTGGTACACAGATCGCTCCTGGTACACAGATCGCTCCTGGTAGACAGATCGCTCCTGATACACAGATCAGTTCTGGTACACAGATCACTCCTGGTAGACAGATTGCTCCTGGTACACAGATTGCTCCTGGTACACAGATTGCTCCTGGTACACAGATCGCTCCTGGTACACAGATCGCTCCTGATACACAGATCAGTCCTGGTACACAGATCGCTCCTGGTTCACAGATACACAGATTGCTCCTGGTACACAGATTGCTCCTGGTTCACAGATACACAGATCGCTCCTGGTACTGTCCCATCTCTGTACTGTTCATACCCCAATCTAACACTCCCATCTCTGTACTGTCCATACCACCAGTTATCACTCCCATCTCTGTACTGTCCATACCACCAGTTATCAGTCCCAACTCTGTACTGTCCATACCACAAGCTATCACTCCCATCTCTGTACTGTCCATACCACCAGTTATCAGTCCCAACTCTGTACTGTCCATACCACAATCTAACACTCCCATCTCTGTACTGTCCATACCACCAGTTATCACTCCCATCTCTGTACTGTCCATACCACAAGCTATCACTCCCATCTCTGTACTGTCCATACCACAAGCTATCACTCCCATCTCTGTACTGTCCATACCACCAGTTATCAGTCCCAACTCTGTACTGTCCATTGATAGCAATGGATTGATCATTTGTGTTGATCACTTTGTATCAATAACTTTGTACTGATAACATTGTATCAATAACATTGTGCTGATCACTTTGTATCGATAACATTGTGTTGATCACTTTCAATAACATTGTACTGATAAAATTGTATCAATAACATTGTGTTGGTCACTTTGTATCGATAACATTGTGTTGATCACTTTCAATAACATTGTACCGATAACATTGTACTGATAACATTGTGTTGATCATTTTGTAACGATAACATTGTATTGATGACTTTGTATCGATAACACTTTTGATCACTTTGTATCAATGACCTTGATTGATAACACTGTTCTGATCACTTTGTATCAATGACCTTGATTGATAACATTGCAGTGATCACTCTGTTTCAATGACCTTGATTGATAACCTTGTATTAATCACTTTGTACCAATAGCAATACAATGATCCGTGTGTACTCACGTGGTGCGGCCTTGGTGCAGAGTTGACTGAGACAATCCAGGAGGACCATGGTAGCTAACTTACAGTCTGCAGGCAGGGGAACACTCTCCTCAACACTCTCAAACATCACTAAAACAATCCGTCGCTACTTTGGAGCACGCCTACATCACCCCTTCTTCATGATGCATGCTAAATGCTCCTGTTGGATATAATCCGTAGCTTTAAATGGTCGAGGCAAATGTTCACACAAAATATATATAACTGTTTGTATCCACCTGAAGTGTTTCATCCACAATGTCTCAGATAATGCCGAAATAAAGACCATATGTCACTATTGTAAAACGTAATTCAAAATCTGATTTCAGTCGAAAATTGCAGTTTAATTTCGAAAAAACAACAATAGCATATAACCAGATTGAGAAAGGGTGGCAAAGATGTGTACGTGGAGTCTAGTGACAGTGTGTGCTATGGGTGGGAGGTGGGAGATGATGGGGATGCAGCCAGGAATGCAGGCCCCAGCTTCCCACATTATGTCATCCCAGTCCTCACACTGCCCTCCCATACATCACCAAGCATACAACCGCCACCAGTTCAAAACAAATGTTTGAAATATCTGGGGTTGGCTTTGGTACTAGGAATGCTGCTGCTCCTGGGGTGCTCTGCACTCATTAAAATATGATGCTAAAAAGAAGAACCATTACCTGGACACAAAGTATTCTCCAAAGCATCCAACTCTGGCATTTATTGATCTTTTCTATCGATCTCACCTATCGATCTCTCCTATTGATCTTTTCAAATGATCTATTCTATTGATCTTTTCTACTGACCTCTCCCATTCTATTGATCTCTTCTATTAATTTCTCCTGTTGACAGTTTTTATTGACCTCTTTTATTGATTTCTCCTGTTGACCTTTTTATTAATATTTTCTGTTGACTTCTTCTATTGATTTTTTCTGATTTCTTCTGTTCAACTTGTCTATTGATCTCTTTAACTGAACTCTTTAATTGATTTCTTCTTTTAATCTTTACCACTGACATCTTCCACTGACCTCTTCCACTGACCTCTTCCACTGACCTCTTCCACTACCTCTTCCACTGACCTTTTCCACTGACCTCTTCCACTGACCTCTTCCACTGACCTCTTCCACTGACCTCTTCCACTACCTCTTCCACTACCTCTTCCACTGACCTCTTCCACTGACCTCTTCCACTGACCTCTTCCACTGACCTCTTCCACTGACCTCTTCCACTGACCTCTTCCACTACCTCTTCCACTACCTCTTCCACTGACCTCTTCCACTGACCTCTTCCACTGACCTCTTCCACTGACCTCTTCCACTACCTCTTCCACTGACCTCTTCCACTGACCTCTTCCACTACCTCTTCCACTACCTCTTCCACTGACCTCTTCCACTGACCTCTTCCACTGACCTCTTCCACTACCTCTTCCACTGACCTCTTCCACTGACCTCTTCCACTGACCTCTTCCACTACCTCTTCCACTACCTCTTCCACTGACCTCTTCCACTGACCTCTTCCACTACCTCTTCCACTACCTCTTCCACTGACCTCTTCCACTACCTCTTCCACTGACCTCTTCCACTGACCTCTTCCACTACCTCTTCCACTGACCTTTTCCACTGACATCTTCCACTGACCTCTTCCACTGACCTCTACCACTACCTCTTCCACTGACCTCTTCCACTGACCTCTTCCACTACCTCTTCCACTGACCTCTTCCACTACCTCTTCCACTGACCTTTTCCACTGACATCTTCCACTGACCTCTTCCACTGACCTCTTATTTTGTTATTTTCTATTGACCTCATCTATTCTGTACCTCAATATCAGTGCTAACTGTAAATTTAATTAAATGGAACTAAAAGGTTTGACTGACTATTCTCAATATCAATATATTTTTTTTGTTCACTTGAAACATGCAAAATTGTTTTGCTGCCCCCGAGTGGTGAACATTAGTATTGTGGTTGCTATAGTTACTGTTGTTAATCTCCTGTCATGTGTGCAGGAGCATTCCGGCCGTCAGTCATCTACCGTTCTTCAAACCCTGACATACAACATCAAACAATGGCCACGTGTTTCACATGTCAATCTCCTAACTCACAACAAGCTCAGCTATTGACGTGGAATCAACATTCTCTCCTCATGACCTTCGACATTCAAAAAATGGTTTATTTTGGACTATACATCCTAAACATTAATTTTATTTTTTTATTTTAAATACTGCAAACCGATTTTCCTATCTTCACAAAACTATACACTTTATATTTATTCATGCTATGGCCCTGTAAGATGCTTGCAGCCATACTTTGTGCTTGTTTCTAAGATATACCATTTATAAGGAAAACATATTTTAATGCAACTCCTCATTTAAGTATGCATAAACTCCTGTATCATCACTATTTACAGATTGATTGTTTATCAAAGTGCTTAAAAATATTAAGATATATGGAGAATTTTTAAACAAGATGTTCATTTCGATTTATTGTCTCTGAATAAAAATAGCACAACTCAACGTTTTAGCATCAAGGATATGTTCTTTGAAATACACTTTGCCCTACTCCCTGACACCCAACTTGCCCTTTTTCCCTGCTGGAAATGGCACCCTTATTGCCTGACAGACATGGTGTTCTCTAAACCTGACAGACATACTGCCCTTAAAACCTGACAGACATGGTGCCCCTATCACCTGACAGGCATGGTGCCTTTTTCACCTGACAGACATGGTGTTCTCTTAACCTGACAGACATACTGCCCTTATCACCTGACAGACATGGTGCACTTATCATCTACAAGACATGGTGCCCTTATCACCTGACAGGCATGGTGCCCTTATCACCAGACAGGCATGGTGCCCTTATCACCTGACAGGCATGGTGCCCTTATCATCTGACAGGCATGGTGCCCTTATCACCTGACAGGCATGGTGCCCTTATCACCTGACAGGCATGGTGCCTTTATCACCTGACAGACATGGTGCCCTTATCACCTACAACACATGGTACCCTTATCACCTGACAGGCATGGTACCCTTATCACCTGATAGGCATGGTGCCCTTATCACCTGACAGGCATGGTGCCCTTTTCACCTGACAGGCATGTTGCCCTTATCACCTGACAGGCATGGTGCCCTTATCACCTGACAGGCACGGTGCCCTTATCACCTGACAGGCATGGTGCCCTTATCACCTGACAGACATGGTGCCCTTATCACCTGACAGGCATGGTGCCCTTATCACCTGACAGGCATTGTGCCCTTATCACCTGACAGGCATGGTGCCCTTATCACCTACAAGACATGGTACCCTTATCACCTGACAGACATGGTGCACTTATCACCTACAATACATGGTGCCTTTATCACCTGACAGGCATGGTGCCCTTATCACCTGACAGGCATGGTGCCTTTATCACCTGACAGGCATGGTACCCTTATCACCTGACAGGCATGGTGCCCTTATCACCTGACAGGCATGGTGCCCTTATCACCTGACAGGCATGGTGCCCTTATCACCTGACAGGCATGGTGCACTTATCACCTGATAGACATGGTGCCCTTATCACCAACAATACATGGTGCCCTTATCACCTACATAACAAGCCCTTATCATCCGACATAACAAGTTCTTGTTCCTTGAAGATGGATTTTCTTTTTCCCCTAACACAAAGCTTGTGGATGATTAACCCTTTTCCTGTCATACATAACTTGCCCTTATTTTTTGCACACAATTTTCCTTTAACCCCAGCTCCCAGCATGTCCTTTGTGCTCTCGCATTCCCAGTCCCGATCAGACCTGAGTCTACTTTTTGATATGTGGGACCAGGGCATACGAAAGTAGTGCTTGATAATTTCCTACTCCCCCTTATTATACATGATAATAACGAGATGCAGATCACATTAGACATAAAATGAATAGTGATATTTAATAGCACAATAATGGCTTGTTTTGTCAAAGTTATTAGAAAAATAATGAGAATAATTGAAGGGACTATATATTGATCTTTGCTATCAGGGGCTCATTTCTATATTGCCATGTTCTGTTCTTTGTTTTCAAGGTAGGTGGCACTTTAACAGATCCTAGCAAAAAATTTCAATGGTCAACCTAACTTCATACTCTGCTTTTAGAAAGATAAATATTTTTGCCATCTTATAAGTATTTTTCAAAATACCCTAGGTCGATACGAATATTTTCTATGAATTTTTGAAGGTGAGGCATTTACTATGGTTTTCAATGGGACATTGTAATAGTGGTCTGAGGCCTCAAATAGACTCCGCCTCGTCCGCTGTTGCCTGGGTATAAATACATCAAGTATTCTCTAAATACACTTGGTTAGTTAGTATTGGATTTTCACCTTGGATGAGATTGATGTTTGCTCAGTGCAGAGCTGGCAGTGGGCACACAAAGAACCCCCTATGTGCGTAGATACTACTAACACCAGCTAAATCATACTAAAACTCCAGCACTCACTCTGCACGAATTATCACTCTCAACACATTTAACTCACTTAAACTAGCACCAGAAAGATAGTTACTGGTGACATTACTAAATTATAATAAAATCAAGCACTCACTCTGCACGAATTATCACTCTCGACACATTTAACTCACTTAAACTAGCACCAGAAGGATAGTTACTGGTGACACTACTAAATTATAATAAAATCAAGCACTCACTCTGCACGAATTATCACTCTCGACACATTTAACTCACTTAAACTAGCACCAGAAGGATAGTTACTGGTGACACTACTAAATTATAATAAAATCCAGCACTAACTCTTCAAACTAATCATTATCACTCTCAACACATGTAAATGCCAACTCACTTTAACCAATATCAGAAAAATAGTTACCAGTGACACAGTTAGAAGCCTGTCACTGAGACTCAATACCCTACTTTTTTTAAAGTCATTTTTCTAAATTGGATTATCACATTTTTTGCATTATCACATAGACATGATAACACAAATATTTTAATAGACAGTCATGGATCGCTGTTCAGAGAAAGAGAGAAACCTTAGTAGAATATATAAACCTTTGTTAACCATGCAGCATGATCGAGGTACTTGTCCAAACCAGGAGTCCAACCCAGGACCTTCATCATGGAAGACATATTTCTTACCAACTGAGCCACCTTCCACCCCAGAAACAGAGGCGATGACTGTAGAGATTTTTAAATAAAATTAATGTAACATGTCAGAAAAGGTTATGATAAATTTCTCCTCAAGATATCAATAGCATTGAATTCAGATATCATTTGCCACTACACAGTCTTTTCTGTCAAAATTTTGGTTCAGTAAAACTGAAACACTAAAATTGTAGTTACATTTCCCTGTGGGCATGTTACATGAATGTTGTCACCTGAGACATGCGCCATCTACAGGGGAATGTGGCTGAGCCATCTACAGGCCTCATATTTAACCCTTGTTTATTTTTTGGTTGCATAATACAGCTTGTGTTGCCAAGGCATGGAGCCAGTCTGTTGCTACAGCAGTGGACCTGAATGAAACATGTCTTGCATGTTGAATGTACAAAGGACTTGTACTTATCACAGAACCAATCCATAACCATCACTGTGAATCTCCCCCCACCCATACCCATCACTGTGTATCACCCCACCCATACCTATCACTGTGAATCACCCCCCACCCATACCCATCACTGTAAATCACCCCCCACCCATACCCATCACTGTGTATCACCCCCACCCATACCCATCACTGTGTATCACCCCCACACATACCCATCACTGTGTATCATCCCCACCCATACCCATCACTGTGTATCACCCCACCCATACCTATCACTGTGAATCACCCCCCACCCATACCCATCACTGTGTATCACCCCCACCCATACCCATCACTGTAAATCACCCCCCACCCATACCCATCACTGTAAATCACCCCCCACCCATACCCATCACTGTGTATCACCCCCACCCATACCCATCACTGTGAATCACCCCCACCCATACCAATCACTGTGAATCACCCCCACCCATACCCATCACTGTAAATCACCCCCACCCATACCCATCACTGAATTACCCCCACCCATACCCATCACTGTAAATCACCCCCACCCATACACATCACTGTGTATCACCCCCACCCATACCCATCACTGTGAATCACCCCCCACCCATACCCATCACTGTAAATCACCTAACCCATACATAACACTGTGTATCACCCCCACCCCATCCCTATCACTGTGAATAACCCCCACCCTCACTGTATATTACCCCCACCCATACCTATCACTGTGTATCACCCCCACCCATACCTATCACTCTGTATCACCCCACCCATACCTATCACTCTGTATCACCCCACCCATACCTATCACTATGTATCACCCCCACCCATACCTATCACTGTGTATCACCCCACCCATACCTATCACTCTGTATCACCCCACCCATACCTATCACTGTGTATCACCCCCACCCATACCTATCACTCTGTATCACCCCACCCATACCTATCACTGTGTATCACCCCACCCATACCTATCACACTGTATCACCCCACCCATACCTATCACTCTGTATCACCCCCAACCATATCCATCACTGTGTATCACCCCCACCCATACCCATCACTGTGAATCCCCCCCACCCATACCCATCACTGTGTATCACCCCCCACCCATACCCATCACTGTGTATCACCCCCACCCATACCCATCACTGTGTATCACCCCCATCCATACCCATCACTGTGAATCACCCCCACCCATACCCATCACTGTAAATCACCCAACCCATACATAACACTGTGTATCACCCCCACACATACCCATCACTGTGAATCACCCCCCACCCATACCCATCCCTGTAAATCACCCAACCCATACATAACACTGTGTATCACCCCCACCCCATCCCTATCGCTGTGAATAACCCCCACCCTCACTGTATATTACCCCCACCAGATACCTATCACTCTGTATCACCCCACCCATACCTATCACTCTGTATCACCCCCACCCATACCCATCACTGTATATCACCCCCACCATACCTATCACTCTGTATCACCCCACCCATACCTATCACTCTGTATCACCCCCACCCATATCCATCACTGTGTATCACCCCCACCATACCCATCACTGTGTATCACCCCATCCATACCCATCACTGTGAATCACCCCCACCATACCCAACCCTATGTACTGGGAGGAGAGCATATTGGTATCAAACTTTATAATTAACATAATGTATCTCATGACCATAGATCCTACAACAATATTGTTAAGACAAATAATACAAGCAAGTTCAGCAGCAAAGCATATCAAAGGTTTAAAAGAACATGTTTATTTCTTTGAGTAATAATAACTTTACTTAAGCCCACTTTGTTGATTGTTTTATGGGTCTAATATGATAAGTGATACTTTTGGCTTCAGCAGTTTATCTGACTGTGTCATGAGTTCATAAATCATACCTTCTGCTTACAAACAGCCAACTTTGATATAAGTTAATATATCTCAGACTTTACACAAGCCTATGAGTGAGTCAGCTGGAGGTAGCTGCAACACTTTCTGATGTGTATATTGGTCATATTATCTGCATTTAGGTCATATAATCTGTATATAGGTCATTTAATCTGTACATAGGTCATATAAACTGTTTCAAGATCATATAATCTGTATAAAGGTCATTTATTCTGCATATAATCCATATAATCTGTATTTAGGTCATATAATCTTTATCAAGGTCAAATATTCCCAATCACTATCATATCATTTGTTTGTTTCATGATCATGAAATATTTCTTGTCATACAATTTGTATCAGGAAGTTGCAACAAGTGTTGATTTTAAAAAATCAAGCTCGCGTAAGTTTGCAAAATCCCAATGCAAAATCTAGACTATGCAGTCCAAATATATATGGACATGTTATTAGTGTCTTGGCAAAATCCAACGAAAATCTTCTCACAAATCACTTCTCAAACAAAGGCGACATCTGACGGTGTAAGCAGAATTATTGAGCCAAAACATGGCCGCCATGGACCGATAATCGGGGTAAGCTCCATAGACCTACAGCCTAATCATCTTGAAACCTCGAACATTAAATGATGGAGATGCTAAATGAAAAGGCAAAACAAACGCGAGCGAAAATATGCTTAAACAGTCTGTTTCAGGATGTAAGCTTTATTATGGTCCAAATGACATTGTTAATTTGAACTTTCTACCATCATCATTAACATTAAATAATTATTAATGTTATCAAATTTTTTATTTATCTCTATCATTTATTCAGAGAAAGCCATCTATGCAATGTTGAAATATAGACACATGGTGATCGCCACTTCGGCACTTCCTGCCATCATTACTATGGACAATTCTTGAAATTGTTTGTAAGCTGCTCTCTGATTGGTCCAAATAATTCCCATTGTCTCCCACCATTGTCTTGACTGCTATGAGTATCAGAAAACCAGATGTGCATGCAGCGCTCACTAAGATGTAAAGGACATATTTTATGCGCAAAGTTCTTATTATCTGTATAAATATATCTTAGTTACATATACTGATATTAAGGCAAGAACATGTGAGTGCAGTGTCTAGGGAGACAGATCTCTCAAGTTGATTCTGGTGGAAGGATTTCAAGAGTCCAAAGAATTGGCCTAAAACTAATAACATGTATGATATTTGTACACAAGTATATTTAAACAAACATAATATTCATTTCAAAATAACATAGATTTGAAAGGAATCTTAAAAAAAGATAAAAGGAAAGTAGTTCGGCAGAGGGGTGATCTGTGAAAGTTGTTCGGCACAGGGGTGATCTGCAAAATAATATTTCATAGGTGCAGAACATTCTCTTGAGGCACCAAGTATGAGATAAATAACAAGGAGGATGAAAAAATATTTAAAAAATCAACATATTATTTGTCAGTTGTTCACAACTTTTGTAAAATGAATCACACAATGGAGGATCAGGAAGTGGTTTCATCCACCTTGGATAAAATTATGGACGTCTCACAGCAAGAGCTAATCAGCTCGGGGAAAGCTTTCAACACCTTCTCTGATGAATAGCCTTGGTGCTAGGACAAGTAAGCTTCAACGATATATATACCACATAATGCAATAAGCACCTCACATCTGCAGGTATGTGTCATCACAACCGTTCATCTTTGCACCATCTTTATAACTTAATGAACACCAGTCCCACAAGGTGGCACCACTGATACTATAAAGATGTGCATACAAGAGTCCTTTGTTCTTAGCTTTGTTTGCAAGTTTATTTTTGATCAAATTTATCATAACCTTCCTCTCTTGATTCAGGTCATGGCTTGGTTCTGGCTTAACTTTTGTCTCCCGCAAACATCTTTACTGCAGCTGACATTTCTTTCTCATAAATTTGAAGTTGATATTCAAAGATTTTGTCTCATAACTTCATCCTCCAGGGATATATCTTTGAAAGTGAAAGCAATAAGGAGTCACCAGAGATCACCTGAGGTCACCACTCATCCTGCCCTCTTAGTGTAACAATCGACCACCAGGTTTCACAGGTCATGGTGGTGACCTCTGGTGACAGAGGTATATTCACAGCATTTGATCCCCTCCAGTTGCGCAGTTGGAGTAAACTACCTCATCAGTTATATAAGAATGTGATCGTATTAGGTCACAGCAATGTTTTGCATTTTGTGTCCAGAACTTTTGAAGTCCTTTGTTACTTTTCTTTTTTATTGGATTGATCATAGTCAGCGACGCTAGGCCTTGTGTCCCTGATTACTAGCCTGGTCCCCAAGGTCAGTATTGGTATTCAAATTGACCTCTCATTAAATTTTCAGTCACATGAATCATGACGTTTTTAAAGCCATTCCCTGCCTCGTGGTATGGTGTTGTTGTGAGCCTGATGCAAAGGAGAGCAGATTGATTATAAAAAAGGTTTATATTATGCAACAATTTCAACCCTATTTCAAACACTGTTCACAAGGCTATTTTGTATGACATATTCATGACAAATAGAGCCATGCTTCAGCCGACTATGACCAAATAGGGACATGAATGTCACCAACGTGTGACCCTGTAAGGTCATGTTTTTACAAAACTAAAATATATTGGTTACCACTGCTCCTTGACCCAGTTACACTGCAGATTGTTTTAATGCAAATCCCATATAAAAAAATAGCTTAACTAAGGCTAAAGAAAATTGCTTGCAAAAGAAAATATGGCATGCCCTTCAAAGAGCACATGGGTTACAACTCTTGCTGACAACATACTCATTTTCTGAAGATATTTTGTGTTGCTACTTAAACCTAACCAACAGCTTGTAAAACAAATAAAAATCCATTTTATTTTTTTTTAAATTTCAACTCTTAACTAACATGAGATATGGTGTTTTGGCTTTTGGTATACCACATCTATGGAATTTAGATGGGTGGCTGCTGTTATTTTCTAACTTGTACCAAGATGCATTATGGGAAATATGTCTGTCTGTCTGTCTGCTCATCTGTCCTTCAAATGTAACAGTTAATCTGTCTGTGTGTCACTCAGAAAAATCAAGAAATAACAATCTCCATATCTATGTCTATCTTTATTCAATAAACAAATGCAACCATCTTCAAAAGAATACCTCTTTGTTAGTTGGTTGAATAAAACATGATTTCATAAAAACATTATTCCACATTATTCTAAAAATGATTTCAAGCAAGAAACAGTTAAGTTTTATAGCAAAGGATTAATAATGAATATACCAGTTTATGTTTTAATATGGCATGTACATTTTATTACTATCCCTTTTTTTTAGAGTGATAGTAATGCAAAACAGGTAAGTT
Source organism: Amphiduros pacificus (assembly GCA_949316495.1). Taxonomy (NCBI): domain Eukaryota; kingdom Metazoa; phylum Annelida; class Polychaeta; order Phyllodocida; family Hesionidae; genus Amphiduros; species Amphiduros pacificus. The sequence continues at coordinate 15,057,857 of OX439011.1, read as the reverse complement.
TGTAAAATTCAGAAAAGACTTTTTTTGTTACTACCGTACAATGATAGTTATTTGGGAGGAGTTTTGGAGGAGAGGGACTGCGATGAGAATGTTTACATCATGTGCATTAAGACTGGTCCCTGAACACGAGATTGCTCCCGATGTAGCTATATTTCTCGGAGTGTTTACTTTATCTTGTCCTACCCCGGCACTCCCTCACCAATAAAATGTCTGATCTCATTCCAAAATCTCGACCTATTTTATCTTATATTTTTTCCCCACAACTTCACAAACATGTTGGATGTATTTTTTCGGAGCGTTTCCCACATTTACGAAGCTATTGGGAAAGAGTTATAGGGCTATGATGTCACAGATCCGTTGGACCTTTTGTCAAATCCCATAACATAAAACAATGAAGATATAAAAATATTTCATGGCCATCAGGCCATTGCTTAATGTTTATCATCTCTTGTATAAATTTACTAGTAAAATATATCTCTAAATTGAAAACTCTTTGAATTCATATCCAATGTGCATCTCATCAACATTAAATATGCACAGACATCTGTACTAAACCAGCTGACTAAAATAAGTGAGAAGTGTGCATAGAGTTGTATTTTTCTCTTGTAAATGTTGTTATTTTACCCAAAATAACTGGTCTGCTGTGGTTGCCCTATGGCTTAGACATACATGCAGGCCAAGACTTTGAATGCCAACTCTCTTTGCTTTAAGTTTAGTGTACTATCATTTTCTTCAATACAATCCACAAAATTTGTCTTTTTGTTGATATTATTTTCTGTTTTTATAAATTTGTCAAACAATATTTTCAAATCAAATTTACCAACTATTTATAAATTACAAGTGTGTAGATTTTGTTTATGTCTGGTGCATGTAATTTTCTCACACTCGAAATATTGCTGATAACCCCAAGATTTAAAGGTTTGTGACTCACCAACATGTATGACTCAGTAAAGCCTAGCAGAAATATACTACAAGTCACAATCAGCATCTCCCGTGAGACAATGGATCCAGTTTCCATAGCAACCACTGCCTTCCTTATCACACTAAATGAGAGAAAACTGTAATCTAATTTAATGAATATAACTTTAATTGTTGACATACCTTTGCGTTTGTCTTTAGCCAGCATGGCGTTACTTGAGTAAGTTTTTTCAGTTCCTTGGTTCACAATTTACTTTTTTTGTAACTTTGAAGGCGGTAGCCCCTAAGACACCTGCCATGCGAGGATTTCATTGACTTATGATCTACCCCACTTCACTGAATGCGATCATTTTCGTTTCGACCTATCATTGCTGATAATATTCCGGATATTTTGTTCAGTTTTAGTTTTCCTCCATCTGGATCTGAGACGCTGTGGCAAATGAAACTGACGTGATAGGCAGACGACAGGATGAGAGAGTAACTGAGACTGGGGTACGAATGATCGCGGGACCGCAGGGAATGGGGTAAAGTGGCAGGGACGACCCATAGAGACTCCGAGGGGGGTGATTATCAGCTGCTGGTCAGTGTCAGACGATTAGCTCTAATCATGTTTATACTACAGGCAGTTATGGACTGAGAAAAATAATAAATTGTTGATTGCTCTGAATTACAGATCAGTTTTTTTGCGTGAGTCTCATGCAGGCAAAGAGTGATGATTCAGTAAGAAAAGATTGCTCACCCCATATTGCTGTTGAATGCAACAAATCCTTAGAATTTTCTAATAATTTTTTTTCTGTACTATTTCAGGCACATCTTAACAAATTTGACCATCGATACAATCCTTGAGAAAAATTCCATACCTCGAGAAAAAAAACAGAACTCACCCTCTCTCTTCAACCCCCCCCCCCAAAAAAAAAACCAACAAAAAAACAAAAACAAAAATAATTTTGCCTGAAAAAAAGTATCTAAAGAATGTTTTAGCTTATCACCAAAATAATAACCCTCCCCAGATATGTTTGGATTGCCCAGAAAAGCAAGTGTTAGAAATGGGGTTGGCATAGCAGGCGTGGTTGGCATGGTAACATCAGACACTGTCTCCATGCATGGCGGTATGGGGTCGCTCATCCCAACATCATCCCTGTGCCATCTTTTCTGATAGTGAATTACATTAAAATTTAATTGACAGATTTTTGATATTTGTAGATATGGAATGTGGTATATTTGATGTTATACACTTCATAATGTTAGATATTTGGTCATGTTAATCCATAGAGAAAGTATAAGTATATATTTTTTCTCTATGGTTAATCAGAAATTAATATGGATTTACATTGATATGTGAATCGAAATTAACAAGGAGGATGTTTGTTATTTTGATTTTATTTTTCATGTTGGCCGCTCATTTTGTATCTCGTGGGCACTCAGAGCCTACGCATTCTCCACTCAAATGGTTATCAGGAAACAGCATACATGTATATAGAAACTACCACAAAGGGTTAATAATGGAGAATGTGATAATTCTAAAATTTTGCCATTTTCTACATTAATCTATATATATATATATATATATATATATATATATATATATATATATATATATATATATATATATATATATATATATATATATATATATATATATATATATATATATATATATATATATATATATATATATATATATATATATATATATATATATATATATATATATATATATATATATATATATATATATATATATATATATATATATATATATATATATATATATATTCTAATTCAATGAGTTAGATCAAAGAAGCCAAACGAGAAACAAATATGCGTAGTGAGGAAATAATTGTTTTCTGGAAGACAGAAGTGAAGTGTTTGTTTCATTTACAATAATTGGCAAAGGATTTTGGAATGTCATCCTGTCTCTGGTATGTTATCTGCAAGCAATCTTCAGGAATACAACACTGTAACTAATAGCAACAGTATCAAATGCCCCTAAATCCAGACTCTTACTCCCACCAGATGGCGCTACTCCATCAGGTGTCCCGCTGCTCAAGGTCAAGGAGCCAATCCTGTTTGACCTTATATCCGTCGACTGAGGTCACGGTCAATCATCCATTACTGATGGTTGGATCTAAGAATATATATTAAAGTTTTTTTCAGATGGATGCTAAATGACCTATGATATCTGACATTACAAATATCTGCTCCCAAGTTTCCAGGATGACTGAGTTTGTATTCTGGAAGCTCAGGTAATTTTTTGAAATTATAAATAGGTGTAACATTTTTCATCCTGATCAAATCAGGATTTTAAGATTCTGGTTAAGTCACGATTCCAAGATGAATTTGTGTCATATTTAGCATCACAGTAACTATAATGACATGTCCCTAGGTCAGTGAAGGAACAAGAGTACCGGAAATTGAAACAAATAATTCTTATTGAAGCATTCACTCATGTCCTTATCAAACTTGAGACTGAAAAAAATAGCTGAGTGTTATCACAGCTTAAAAATTAACTCAAATGTTTAATAACATTGAATGAATGATACGATAAGTGGCAAAAGCGAAAAATGCTTCAAAATAAACCTTAACTACAGTGACCTTAAAACTGTTTTTCCCCTTTGTCCTGCTAAGATATATACTGACCATAGTCACACCTACTCACCTACAAACCATGTGCAACTAATCCTAATACCTTCCATTCCCCACTAAAATAAAGCCTTCCAGGAAGTGTGCAGAGTCACGTGAAACTCCGATGCATTATAGGTACAGATGTTGGAAAGATATGCCATCAACGAGTCACAGGTTTGAGTATTTGTTCAGATTAGAAAGTATTTAAAGGAGTCAAAGCTGACCAGTATAACTAGGAAAGCAGGTAACCTTTTAAACCAATCAGAAGATACCTCAGACTGGTACCACATCCTCGATAAACAGCCAGAGAGGAGACCAGTCAGCCAGACAGGAGTTTGACTTGTTGCCAGTTAACCATGATTTAGTTTATGAAGTTGAATGATGAAGATGAAAAACTGTTTAAGAATTTCCAAGCCCCATCTGCAGAAACATAGAAGACCCTTTGACAACAGTTCTTAAATCAAATAAATCTTTTAGTTTGGGTCTCATACTCAGCAATGCTGAACACCACATGATAGAAATGGTAAATAAAATAAAACATCTGCACACAAAAGGCACCTGAGCACCTATTGAAAAGAGTTCTGTCGCTCACTTATTGTGGTGTAACAAATCGTCAGCATGGTTAACCGACTATATGATACAATATATCGTCAGCATGGTTAACCTTCTATCTGATACAATATATCGTCAGCATGGTTAACCTACTATCTGATACAATATATCGTCAGCATGGTTAACCTACTATCTGATACAATATATCGTCAGCATGGTTAACCTACTATCTGATACAATATATCGTCAGCATGGTTAACCGACTATCTGATACAATATATCGTCAGCATGGTTAACCTTCTATCTGATACAATATATCGTCAGCATGGTTAACCTTCTATCTGATACAATATATCGTCAGCATGGTTAACCTACTATCTGATACAATATATCGTCAGCATGGTTAACCTACTATCTGATACAATATATCGTCAGCATGGTTAACCTACTATCTGATACAATATATCTTCAGCATGGTCAACCTACTATATGATACAACATGTCGCCAGCATGGTTAATCTACTACATGATACAATATATCGTCAGCATGGTTAACCTACTATATGATACAATATATCGCCAGCATGGTTAACCTACTATATGATACAACATGTCGCCAGCATGGTTAACCTACTATTTGATACAATATATCGTCAGCATGGTTAACCTACTATCTGATACAATATATCGTCAGCATGGTTAACCTACTATATGATACAATATATCGTCAGCATGGTTAACCTACTATATGATACAATATATCGTCAGCATGGTTAACCTACTATTTGATACAATATATCGTCAGCATGGTTAACCTACTATTTGATACAATATATCGTCAGCATGGTTAACCTACTATTTGATACAATATATCGTCAGCATGGTTAACCTTCTATTTGATACAATATATCGTCAGCATGGTTAACCTACTATCTGATACAATATGTCGTCAGCATGGTTAACCTACTATCTGATACAATATATCGTCAGCATGGTTAACCTACTATCTGATACAATATATCGTCAGCATGGTTAACCTACTATCTGATACAATATATCGTCAGCATGGTTAACCTACTATCTGATACAATATATCGTCAGCATGGTTAACCTACTATCTGATACAATATATCGTCAGCATGGTTAACCTACTATCTGATACAATATATCGTCAGCATGGTTAACCTACTATCTGATACAATATATCGTCAGCATGGTTAACCTACTATATGATACAACATGTCGCCAGCATGGTTAATCTACTACATGATACAATATATCGTCAGCATGGTTAACCTACTATCTGATACAATATATCGTCAGCATGGTTAACCTACTATCTGATACAATATATCGTCAGCATGGTTAACCTACTATCTGATACAATATATCGTCAGCATGGTTAACCTACTATCTGATACAATATATCGTCAGCATGGTTAACCTACTATATGATACAACATGTCGCCAGCATGGTTAACCGACTATATGATACAATATATCATCAGCATGGTTAACCGACTATCTGATACAATATATCGCCAGCATGGTTAACCTACTATCTGATACAATATATCGTCAGCATGGTTAACCTACTATCTGATACAATATATCGTCAGCATGGTTAACCGACTATCTGATACAATATATCGCCAGCATGGTTAACCTACTATCTGATACAATATATCGTCAGCATGGTTAACCTACTATCTGATACAATATATCGTCAGCATGGTTAACCGACTATCTGATACAATATATCGTCAGCATGGTTAACCTACTACATGATACAATATATCGTCAGCATGGTTAACCTACTATCTGATACAATATATCGTCAGCATGGTTAACCTACTATATGATACAATATGTCGTCAGCACGGTTAACCCATTGTCTGATCCATCAGTTTGACATGGTTTACCAATTACTTAGTTTCCGCATTATAATACTTAATCAGGTCAAAGATCTACGATACAGAATGGGATAGGTTTGTAATCCAGAAATAGGAAAAAATGTGCTGAACATATTTCCTCCATGTGACACGTTATCTTTTCACCTTCATCATTGAAATTAGCTAGCTGGAATGTTTCAACTGTTACAAATCTTTGTAAGAAATGGTAAAGTTGAAAAAAAACCTGATCGAGATGGCATACATTTGAATGAAAATAATTGTTAGCGGTCTGTGCTCTTTGATTTAATATACAAGTCACACTGGGTTATTAGAAATAGACTCCTTATCTAAAATATCAGAAATGGAGTACGTACGGGCAGATTTAAAGGCTGATGCTGAGTTGAGGCTCACTTACCAGAGGTGGACTGAGATGTACCCATGGTGCCCGGATGTAGCAGAGGTCACGAAGGTCACAGGGGTCACAGAGGGTCATGCATCCCAAGATGACCAACACATACACAGGCGTGACTCTGCTAGACGATCATCAGCTCTTCAAAATAAACTATGTAATACTGTGGCAGGTGAAAGGAAAGGTGAAAGTGGAGAAAGTCAGTCACTTAGGTAGAGTTCCCAGCCTCACAGATATCCACACAGGTCTGCTGCATGGACAGCCCATAGTTTATTTTTAGGTGAGATGATAGATATGACCGGTCTTCTTATCTCTATTGGTGTAATACAACCCATCAGGGGACAGACCATTCATACTCCTCAGGGAGTTAGTTAGTGAAGTAATATTTGTGAATCCCTATTGGTGTAACCCATCAGGGGACAGACCATTCATATTCCTCAGGGGATTAGTGAAGTACTATTTGTGAATCCTTATTGGTGTAACCCATCAGGGGACAGACCATTCATATTCCTCAGGGGATTAGTTAGTGAAGTAATATTTGTGAATCCCTATTGGTGTAACTCATCAGGGGACAGACCATTCATATTCCTCAAGGGGTTAGTTAGTGAAGTAATATGTGAATCCTTATTGGTGTAACCCATCAGGGGACAGACCATTCATATTCCTCAGAGGGTTAGTTAGTGAAGTATTATTTGTGAATCCCTATTGGTGAAACCCATCAGGGGACAGACCATTCATATTCCTCAGGGGATTAGTGAAGTACTATTTGTGAATCCCTATTGGTGTAACTCATCAGGGGACAGACCATTCATATTCCTCAGGGGATTAGTTAGTGAAGTAATATGTGAATCCTTATTGGTGTAACCCATCAGGGGACAGACCATTCATATTCCTCAGGGGATTAGTGAAGTACTATTTGTGAATCCCTATTGGTGTAACTCATCAGGGGACAGACCATTCATATTCCTCATGGGGTTAGTTAGTGAAGTAATATTTGTGAATCCCTATTGGTGTAACCCATCAGGGGACAGACCATTCATATTCCTCAGGGGGTTAGTTAGTGAAGTATTATTTGTGAATCAGAGATGAGCTTGGTAGACGTGTGGGGAAAAGGAGATGTAGAAAATAGAAATAATACACATAAACAAATGCATCTGAATGTGGCCGGCTATGGGAACAGTGATTCGTGTTTTTTTAATGTTGCAATTAAATGAATGGATTAATCCTGGAATAAAGATTTATAAAACTTTAACTTATCGGTTATTTTGGATAGTCCATATGGCCTAATGGGGTCACATTTTAAATAGAGTGTATTTTTAAGGTGTACGAAGCCATCTACCATCTGCAATTATCTTTACCCTGTATCCTGTGATCACATTTGCCCTTCCTCCATTCTCAGAATCATTACTCCTTTATGGTGACAACATGTGCAATTGGCTCAGTTGGTTAGACGTCTGTCTTCCATGCTAAATGTCCGGGGTTCAATTCCCGATTGATACAGGCAGACACTGTGTGGTCAAGAAAGGTGCACATTTCTTACTGAGTTGACTCTCGTTCCAACCAGGGTTCTTTGACTGGTCATGAAAGACCAGTGTTGTGTTGTCATTGTAATAATGCAAAAGAAATGTCCCAAGGCTTTCTTTGAAAAGAGTAGGGTATTTGGTGCCGGTAACAGGCTCTATCTGACATGATAAAGGTTAAATAGTACTAAGAAGATCGTTAATGCATACAAACAAAGAAAACATAGACACGTGCACTGAACAATAGTCCCACGCATTTTAGAATATCTGATTTACACAATTGTTCACTTGAAGGTTTGTCTCTGAATAAACAACTTCTAAGTAATTCTGTACAAACATTCACTTGGGCGGGCACTGTGTTTGGGAACACGCGACTCACAGGTGAAATTACATACACGAGGGATTTTTGAAGAACTAGTTTTATCATTATAATCAGAAACATTTGTGAATACTGTATTGTTTGATATTGTTGTCTTGGGCTTTAAAACATGAATATTGGTATTTTCATCTGCTTGGTATTAAAAGATAATCCATGTGTTTATTGGCTGATTGCCAATCTCCATGTTGTTTTTCCTCCATTGAAAAGTACACACTGGAACTGTACGACGCCTCTGAATGTAATCATTGATAATGGAGACAGACACAGGGCCTATGGTAGAAATATCCTTTATATCAAACATCATTTCAAATTTTCTTTTGGTAGATAAAAAAACATATAAAATAAAAATTATAAAAAATACTATGAAAATACTATGAATTTGCATAATTGCGAATTGCGAATTGCGAATTTCAACCTTCTAATAGCCACTACATTCATGGCAATCACAACTAACTTTGCCCCATAACAAATCATGTGAATGCGATCTGAACACAGCACTGTTCAGCATTCTAATCTCTCACAGTGGATGACGTTTAAAGTTGGACCTGCTGTGATGACTACCAGTATAATCTGCTGTAAGATAACAGTAATAATTGTAATAACTTATTTCTGCTCCATTTCCTTTATTTATTGGCCTTTTCTCCAGCGTATAATTCCAATAAATTATAACTGAGAATAAAAAATTTTAAAAGCTATTTGGCTCTCAGATATAGATTATAAAATGTTTTTTTTTGAAAGATACCAGTGGCGTCCCCACGCGGAGAAAGCGCTTTGGAGCTTATTCGCTATGTAAATACGCAGACAAATGACATAAATGAACTCTTCACAAAAACAGTGCAGGTGCCAAGATAGGTTGTCACGTGATACCTTCCAGGTGGCGCCACCGACAAACATCCCCTGTCTGACAAGAAGTCCATTAATATGTGGTAATCTATAGTTTTATTTCATGAAGTCAACGTTCTAGATGTGAAATGTTATTGAATATCTGCAACAAAGTTTTTTTTATTGCTAATTATATCTCTAACAATTCTTGAGATGGTCTCGTGGAAGTTTGTTTGTTGGAAGAATATGCATTGCTTGCGTGTATATCATTAACAGTGCCATTAGATTAATAAGCTCGCTGGTTCTGTTCTCCAGGTCAAGACTTTCCTCAATGATTGTTGAGTAGATTAGACAATGGCACAAAGGCAGGTTTTGGTGTTCTATCATATGATAAAAAGTGACCAAACTTGCCCATTGAACATGAAACTTGTGTTGTCATTGCATTGATTCAAAACATAAACACTTTGCATGATACATAACATTATAGAATTTTACTATTGTTCATGATATGTAACTTGACTATTTTGTATGATACATAGCATCATAGAATCTGACCATTGTGCACGATATGTAATTTGACTACTTTGTATGATACACAGCATCACAGAATCTGACCATTGTGCACGATATGCAACCTGACTGTTTTGCCTGATATGTAACTTGACTATTTTGTATGATATGCAACTTGACTGTTTTCAATGATATGTAACTTGACTGTTTTGTATGACAGGCAACTGTACCATTTCACATGACATGAGATGAAAACTTGACTATTTTGCATGATATGCAATTTGACTATTTTGCATGATATGCAATTTGACTATTTTGCATGATATGCATCTTGACTATTTTGCATGATGTGTAACTTTACTATTTTGTATGATATGCAATTGTACCATTTCACGTGACATGGTACATCATTATTATGCGACTTGACCATTGATATTGGAATGATATTAACATCGTTTTTAAGTAAGACATAATACCATTTAATTATGCTTGATACAAGCCTAATTCTTTTAATTTAAGCGTATTAAGCGTAATATGAGAACGTTCACTTTCCGCATCCCATGTGGTGTTGACATGAGGATAACACCAAAAACTAATGATCTTTTAATAAAAAGTTAGTGGTTTGACAATTATTTGACCACATTCTCAAACCTTCCCGAATAAATATCATTAAAGGTCCGTTCTTTGTTTGAAGTACATTTCTACCCCACTATTTAGAAATGGCACACACAGATGTCATCGATGACAAAATTTGTGAATATCTTATTTTATTAGACATGCAAACTTACTTGAAGCCATGGTCTTCTTCAAACTACTAATCCATCATTATCCACCACAGTGTCCTTTAATCCACCATTAGATCTTTTAATCCGCCATATAATCTTTTAATCCACATGAGTTTTATGAAATGGGATTTTAGAAATCGTGGCCATGCTAGTGGTGGCAGATTGCATCTAGTCTCAGCTGCTGTATGGTAAAACTAACATGAGCTGGTAATCCCTGGGATTATCGCTAGATAATCCACTACACAATATCCTACAGTGTACAGCTCACACAGATAGTCGTGTGTCACTTTAGTAAGGGGGGTAGCCCCTAAAGGGCTGGTCCAGATTAATAAGAATAGGGGTAGCCCCTATAGGGTTGGTCCAGATTAATAAGAATAGGGGTAGCCCCTATAGGGTTGGTCCAGATTAATAGGAGTCCGACAAAAAACTTATTCTAAAGTTACATCACCAATATAAACAACTAAATGCAGCGTTTAAAAAAAATAACACAATAACAATAACAACAAAACAACACAGTTAATGGTAGCTTTGCATTGACCTCAGATTGATTTTATCTTGACGGTCCTTATTTCTTTTAAATGAGGTCAAATGTAATCAAATTCTCTAAACAGACAATCTTGTAGCTAAAACACCTATCACCGTAAATATTAAATTGGGACTATTGTTTTGAAAATTATGCCCAAAAATGCTTTATTTTATAACCATTTTTCCCCACCCTAATGATATGAGTTCATGACGATTACCTTCTATCTAAATTGATTGTTCTTTTCCCAGATATATCAAGTATAAGATGGTTTCAAGCAATCAACAAGCACGTCCAGAGGAAAGCGTCCCAGGTGAACAGAATATAAAATACTTTTGGTTTAGCCCTGCGATAAAATGACGAGTACAAGCGTGAACAAAAATAACTGATACACCTTGAAAATATTACATGTGTGTGTTTTTGTAGACAAGATACTGTAACTTAGGTTTGTATGGTTCCTTTGTGCGCTGACATCTCTGCGGACAAGTCTAAGGAAAGAAATTTGTATGGTTTCACTGTGTATTACACACGTGTCCTAAAGGAAGGGTTTGTATGGTTCCATTGTGTATTACACATGTGTCCTAAAGGATAGGTTTGTATGGTTTCATTGTGTATTACACACGTGTCCTAAAGGAAAGGTTTGTATGGTTCCATTGTGTATTATACACGTGTCCTAAAGGAAAGGTTTGTATGGTTCCATTGTGTATTACACACGTGTCCTAAAGGAAATGTTTGTATGGTTCCATTGTGTATTACACACGTGTCCTAAAGGAAAGGTTTGTATGGTTCCATTGTGTATTACACATGTGTCCTAAAGGATAGGTTTGTATGGTTTCATTGTGTATTACACACGTGTCCTAAAGGATAGGTTTGTATGGTTTCATTGTGTATTACACACGTGTCCTAAAGGATAGGTTTGTATGGTTCCATTGTGTATTACACACGTGTCCTAAAGGAAATGTTTGTATGGTTTCACTGTGTATTACACGCGTGTCCTAAAGGATAGGTTTGTATGGTTCCATTGTGTATTACACACGTGTCCTAAAGGAAAGGTTTGTATGGTTTCATTGTGTATTACACACGTGTCCTAAAGGAAAGGTTTGTATGGTTTCATTGTGTATTACACACGTGTCCTAAAGGAAAGGTTTGTATGGTTTCATTGTGTATTACACACGTGTCCTAAAGGAAAGGTTTGTATGGTTCCATTGTGTATTACACACGTGTCCTAAAGGATAGGTTTGTATGGTTTCATTGTGTATTACACACGTGTCCTAAAGGAAAGGTTTGTATGGTTCCATTGTGTATTACACACGTGTCCTAAAGGAAAGGTTTGTATGGTTCCATTGTGTATTACACACGTGTCCTAAAGGAAAGGTTTGTATGGTTCCATTGTGTATTACACACGTGTCCTAAAGGATAGGTTTGTATGGTTCCATTGTGTATTACACACGTGTCCTAAAGGAAATGTTTGTATGGTTCCATTGTGTATTACACACGTGTCCTAAAGGAAAGGTTTGTATGGTTCCATTGTGTATTACACACGTGTCCTAAAGGAAATGTTTGTATGGTTCCATTGTGTATTACACACGTGTCCTAAAGGAAAGGTTTGTATGGTTCCATTGTGTATTACACACGTGTCCTAAAGGATAGGTTTGTATGGTTCCATTGTGTATTACACACGTGTCCTAAAGGAAATGTTTGTATGGTTCCATTGTGTATTACACACGTGTCCTAAAGGAAAGGTTTGTATGGTTCCATTGTGTATTACACACGTGTCCTAAAGGATAGGTTTGTATGGTTCCATTGTGTATTACACACGTGTCCTAAAGGAAATGTTTGTATGGTTCCATTGTGTATTACACACGTGTCCTAAAGGAAAGGTTTGTATGGTTCCATTGTGTATTACACACGTGTCCTAAAGGATAGGTTTGTATGGTTCCATTGTGTATTACACACGTGTCCTAAAGGAAAGGTTTGTATGGTTCCATTGTGTATTACACACGTGTCCTAAAGGAAATGTTTGTATGGTTCCATTGTGTATTACACACGTGTCCTAAAGGAAATGTTTGTATGGTTCCATTGTGTATTACACACGTGTCCTAAAGGAAGGGTTTGTATGGTTCCATTGTGTATTACACACGTGTCCTAAAGGAAGGGTTTGTATGGTTCCATTGTGTATTACACACGTGTCCTAAAGGATAGGTTTGTTTGGTTCCATTACACACATGTCCTGAGAGAAAGTTTTGTGTGGTTTATTTGAATCTCAACATTATATAAACATTGATTGAACCATAGTAATTAAACCATGAATTATACCAACTGATAACTCTTAAATATGGGATGTGAAGATAGTTGCTTGATGGCTCTCCCGGGGAAGTTGCCATCTTCACTGGATTAATTAAAATAGCCGTGTCACACGAAATAGGTGTCTGGTGTGTACACATATATTGTGCCAACAAATCATATACATAATATAATTCACATACTATAGGTCATCAGTGCGATTATTGAAAGGGGAAGTGTAATTGAAGAAATAATGATCATTATATGTTAAACCATAGAGAAATCCTAAACTTTCTTTATGATTAAACTATTGAAATATTCTGTCATTTGAACTTCGTTTTTGTCACATTCTTGACATCTACATTATCTCTGAGATAATTAAATTTATCATCATCGGAAATCCTTAAATTTACTTCTTAAACGATGCCACAACAGTATAAAGCCCAATCAAAATTAAATAATGATAAACCAATAGATATTCAAAGAGATTACAACTACAGTCTATCAACGAGACTAGACTCTCTTCTAGTCTCGTTGAGTCTATTAAGGTTGGAGATGTGTATGTAAGATGGCGCCCCCTGGCAGACAAGATATCTGACCCCACCTACTTCAGTAGCAGAAATACAAGTGGCAGATTCTTCCCTTGGTAAAATACACAATCTCTGAAAAAGCCTCACACAGGTGATATATATATATATATATATTGCTTCACAGTGTTCTGAAAATATACCACTTAACCAGACCTCACTTTTTGTATACAGGTCTTAAACCCGTAAGAAATATATGTTATAATAAAGTCTGTGAGCAAATCATGCACACATTTTAGTTTATTTAATGAATATGGAATCAACTGTTATCCAGAACCAATAACTATCATATTTTGCGTAAAAAGCATTTGCCAAACTTTAATTTAGAATTCAATTAAAACGAGAAGATTAAATAAGTAAGTAAAATGACTGTTGTGAATGACATTTTGATGATAATGGTGGTTTTATACATAACTCAAGTTATAAACTTGTATCACGCCCATTCATCCGTAATTTTAAACACAGAGGGCACCACTTACCTATCATGTTTTGGCACCCAAAAGAAAATGTTGAATTACAAAACCCCTTGAGTGGGCCTCTAATAAACCTTTCCCTTATTAGGAATGGCTGCCGACTCTTCCGACATCACGTGACCGGCAGCTCATACCTCCGCCATATTGTATTTATGGTTACTAGGGAACACACTGCCATAGCAACCAGCATAATGATTCTCACCAAAACAAAGGCCCCATAATGCGCGTGAAGAAATGTTTTCCCGAAAACCTTCTTGCCTATCCAGAATCAATAATTACTGAATTTAAAGTATATTTCATGAATCTTGTATTCAGCACGTTTCCAATAACAACCATGAACAGGTCTATGGGGCTCGATACCTGAGACAAAGAAACGATGAAATCAAGTCCCTTTCTCCCCTTAAACTAGGTCAGGTCGGGTAGAGGGTATAACAACTTAGTATCTGAGGAGGAGATTGCAATAACCCCGTGCACCTAGTTAGTACCACTTGTGTTACCATAGCAACTCGGGGCTGTAATGCATGTGTTTGCCATCAGAGGGAGCCACCTCAAGAGTACACAAACTTTAAACTCTCGCAGAAAACGACAAGATTTTTGTTGTCTCATCTCCTGATCTCTCAGACTAAATTCTCAATGTGTTTATGCTGAGATTGCTGTGGACGATTTCTCTCTGGTCTACCCCAGGCTGCACAGATCATTATCACTTAGCACTTGTTTACATTTCATCCATCAGGTTCATCTTAAGCATTGACTATTTCTGAGCGATTTTGCTGATATATATTTATTTGAATGTAAAATTATCATTATATTCGTAAAATGTTTTGTGTCCAAATTATCTACTATGCACCCAATACAAAATATAATAATTCAAACAAATCTTTTATAAAAGTGCAAATCAAATCAGATGTGAAAATAACGTTTCAATCATGCAGTAGATTCAGATTAAAGACACACAATTTTATTGGATGACATAAACAGCCCAACACCTTAAAATCAAAAGCACTGCTTTAAAAAAGGTTTTTAAAAAGTTTAAAAAATATATCAAACTACTCACGGAGACTGTCAGAATTACGGGCAGACAACATGGTACAGTCCCTATGTGAATGCCAGCAATACTCCATTGTTCCTTGACAAACGTTACCATGGAAACATCAAACTCTTTGTTGTGATCCAAACTTTTTTAGTGTTCGGCCTGATCTGGTATGTCCAGAATCATCATTTAGTTGTATACCTTCATTTTTGTGTTGAAAGATTCATCTATACAAAGCCACGTGCGCTTTTGGCACACGACTATGGTGTTGCCATCCCCACGTGTTTTTCACACCTCACACGTGTAACATTAGTCCAGGCCTGAGCTGGGAGGGGTGGCTCTCCAGCTGCCACACTCCAGACACCCTGCTGACTGGAGCATACCACACACCGCACCCTCGCAACAGCGGACCCCATTATGACAGACCTGGACTGAGGGGCACATCCTCACTCCCTAAAATAAACCCATTCGATTCATTCCTCGCAGTGTTGACATTCATCAAGTTTGCATGATAATAATTAGGGCTGGAGGTTCATTTAACTGTAACTTTGAGAGTAAATAAGAAGACAAAACACATGATATTTTTGGAGAGACATCACATTCTTGGGAAATGGCATAACTTTTATTAAGAGTAATTGTTCGAGTAAATTTCCTTTATAGCACTGACCAATTTTATCAAGAGGTTAGCCTCTTGATGTGTCTGGTGGGAAAGATAAATATCGCACAACATCAACTTGTAACTGGGATTTACATTTGATCTTTGATCTACATATTACTTGAGATCATGACCTTTGATAGACACATATCCTTTGACTTTGACCCTTGATTTACATATGACCCTTGGCTGACATATGGCTTGGAATCATGACCTTTAACATCGACTATCCGGGCACCTGAGAATAACTGGGTGAGAATAACTGGCCTCTGTATAGAAATTTTTTTGGGTTCTAAATATACAAAGGAAGACAAACTTTACGCACAAAGAACATCTTTTTGTAAAAAATCTGCTCTATTATAGTCTATATTCATAGCTAAATAGTGGACTAGGTTTAACTTTGAGGTTACCCGGCTAAGCAGATTGTGGGTTTACAATACTAGACTATCTGTAGCTTCTCCAAATGACCAATTAATTTAAAACGTTTTCTCAGTTGTTTAATAAGTTATCTCTATCATTTATTCTGAGAAAGCCATCAATGCGATGTTGAAATGTAGACACATGGTAATTACCGCTTCCCGCCATTCTCACTATGGACACTTCTTGGAATCGTCTGTCAGCTTCTCTCTGATTGGTCAAAATATGCCATTGTCTCCCACCATTGTCTCGACTGCCGTGATTGGTAAGAAAACCGGATGTTTGTGCAGCGCTCACAATATTATTATTAAAATAAAGACAATAAGAGACAATGGTACAATTATAGAGACAGTGAAAGACAATGGTACAAAACTGAAGACATTGCAAACTTACTTTACATTTCAGCCTTTAATTAACTTCAAAGTTTCAATATTCTCATCTGCAGACCCTGGGTTTATACCAGGCTCTGCCACACCCAGTACAAGCTTTATTTTAACAGTCAATAGGCAGGGAATCATTGTTATGACTAGAAAGTGAGCACAACAACAAATGAGATCCAAATTACATGGATACCAAAATAGTCAGATAATAATAGTTTGGGGATGGATCATTAATCTTCAATGAGGGTGAAAAGATTTTTGGCAAGGCTGATATATCCGGTCCCATCGTGAAATGACTGAAATAATGTTGACAGTGTAAATAATGTTGACAGTGATTAACAAGCGCTTAATGTTGACAGTGATTAATAAGCGCTTAGAGCAGACTTAGTCTGATATAGCGCTATATAAATCATTATTATTATTATTATTATTATCATAACAACTCCAAATAAACACACTGATATATATATATATATATATATATATATATATATATATATATATATATATATATATATATATATATATATATATAACTTTTCGAACTTTTCGAACTTTTCCAACAAGATTTCTCCAATATACCCCCCCCCCCCAATTATAAATGATCCATTCTAGATTACTTTTGAACATACGAAATAGGCATGTACACATGTGCGGGTGTGACATGTACAAGAGCCAACCAATTGCAGAGCTGTATGGTAATTGCATGTTAATATGATGAAATGGTTTTCTGCATTTCAAGCCATTTGTGGCAGATGTAGTGTGTGATTGTTTTTGTTTGTTCGTCCGGCTTTACATCACTTTCAACATTATTTCAGTCATTTCATGATCATGATGAGACCTACTTGAAACAGATATAGTGCTGCCTCACTAAATTGTCATGTCGCAGGTCCTTGACATAACAACCCACCCAGTCACAGATTTACAAGGACAACAGGTTAACCCTTTGGCACGAGCTTGTGTGGGAAATTGTATCATGAGTTCAATTTCGGCACGGCCGGGGATCGAACCCATGACATTTGGAACTGGTGCAAAGAACAGGCTTGCTTGGTTTAGCACTATATAATTATTTTATTATTATTATTATTATTATTATTATTATTATTATTATTATTATTATTATTATTATTATTATTATTATTATTATTATTATTATTATTATTATTATTATTATTATTATTATTATTATTATTGTATGACTGCACTTCCCCATGCAGAGTATCATCACACGGGGTAGAAGTCTTGTTTGATAAACATCCTGCCTTACCGAGCTGAAGGATCAACTTTTTCTTGATCTACCAAATTGGCAGCTTGCGTAAGCTCACACATGTGTTTTGGCTTAACAAACATGTGCCTTTGGTCTTATGCATATGCATGAATGAAAAGTAAACAGTAAACAGGGACCAGTCCATCAAAGAAAATTGTCTCACGCCTGTCTGAGCACTAATTACTCAACTAACATTCAATTGCGGTGAACCTTTTCATCTTGCACCATCAATGTATGGCCTATTGGGAATTTTAAGTAACTGAAATATTTGAAAAGCCAAACAAGCAAACTGAAGCGCTTCACCCCTGTTCATAATGGACGCGCTGCAACATGGCACCTCTTCAAACTTTTATTTTTTCACCAGAGGGCACTGAGTTGTGGTGGGCTGATTGAACCTCGGTAAATGTTGAAGAATCTTAACAGAAACGTCCTGATCATTTTAAAATCTTAAGGCCTTGGCTAAGCATTCCACACAGTTTCAGTTTCGATAGGAATTCATAAATAACTTTATGTAAAATCTAGCAAACAGATACAAGGGAAAATGAGGCATATGTATACATAAATAGATATATGTATGGGTCTGTACGTGGATACTGGTGTGCGAATGTCACGTAGAGTGAATAGTGAGTGATTTGTATTGACGTTAATGCAATCGCGGTATGTGCTATAGATAAAAAAAACACTTGTATCAATACTTATATTGATATGCCTTTCATATCACTTAATACCAATATGATTGACACATAGTAAATCTATTTTTCATTGTTCTCTCTTGACCCAAATTCTCATATACTATGGACCCATCAATCCATTGCCTAATCATTTGAACTTTTAAAACCACAGTAAGAAGAACAATGGAACATCAAATTAGATTGTTCATAAAGATGAATTAGAAACTGACAATTCCTTTGTGAACATTTTTGACTTTCTCAGACTTAGATTTTCCAGGACTTAGACCACAAACTTTCCCAGATTTCTCACATTGTTCTTCTTCAATCATGATCTGAGCATAGTTATGTGAGAACTTACATAAAACATACGCCAAATACAGGAGGGATGTATTGGTGAAATATAGAGTACTGGTATTTAATATCCTTTCACAATTAGAGAAGTCAACTGAAGGTCAAAGTGACATGCATGTTATGAGCGGCCAAATCATGGCGTGTTATTACCTTAAGAGAAGATGCCATATATTTAGAGGAAAGTCTTTGGTTTGGAATCAGAGTGGGAGATAAAAAGCTAAACAGAGCTCATTCGCGAGAGCATTCACACGAATACCAAGCTATGATAAGTCTAAAACATGGTAGCCTCAAGCGTATGTTGGTTGAGAATAACATATCTAAACATTTTGCAGATATTAATGTAGATAATAATTAATCATCTAAATCATTGTTTCTGTTCATGTAAGGTTCTAAGCCCAGTTGGACTTTGATAGTATTAATTGCAATAAAATATCCTGTTGGTCTGTAATTTTTGTTTTGATAATAACACTGGAGAGGAGGAGGGTGGGGGATTGATGAAAAAGTAATAATACGTCACTTCCGGTTCCCCCATAAGGCCTCTGGGTAATATTGCATCACCTCATCCAAAGACACTCCAATCAGTGGCATAACACTCAGCCCCTAGTCAACTGCCCCACTGCGCAGAGTGTGGGCTCTATCTTCACACTTCCATCTGATTGGTTAATAGCCGATCTTTTGTTTATCCTACAAATCAACATGCACTTCACTGAACCCAATTCTGCCAAACCTCAGATCACCCCATCGCTCTCGCATCTTCATTTCATCTGTCCTCTGAAAAACAACATTAAAGAAGTCTACAAGAAGTCGTGAGCAAGATGTGGGTTCCTCTCATCTGCGTTGCTGTATGTCTCCAAGCTGCTTCCGGTTATGTTGTGAAAAGAGAGGCCAGGACCATTTCGTTGACAACCTGCGGTAAGATGTGAATTTGCTTTAATAAAAACTCTTTTTGAGAAGTCTTTTTGAAGTGATGTAATGGAAGTGACAAGTGTCATAATGGTGTGCTTATGTTATCGTTGTCCATTGTACACGTATCATCATATCACACCACAAACCTATTTCATTGGCGCTAATTTATGTAAGTATTTGATAAAACAAAAAAACATCCTCTTTAAAAAAAAAATTCGGTTATTTATAAGTACATTATTGCAAAGCAAATAGCCACATTTTGAGACCTTGTAACACATATAAACACTAACAAATTAATTAACCTCATCGGGTGATGCATAATTATCTAGGTTGAGAGAGTTCAATTCAGGTTATCCACATCACCCTTGACTATGATGAACTCTTCCAGTAATTATGATTCATCTATATACTGATGGCAAGATCAAATTTTGATTTACGAAATCGTGTAAACTCGTTATAGGCCTACAACAGAATCGTCCAGATTGGTTCAGAATTGGTTCAGAACAATGGTATGACGTCATACCATCCAGATATGCTTTGATTACCGCCCAGATTGGTTCATAGCTCATCCACCCCTGAGAAGGATATTGACCCAAAGTGCAAAAAAAGTTCACAAGAGTTAAAAAGCTCAAATAATGAGGGAAATAAGAATTATACAATGTAACAAATTGAGATATTCCAACACTTTGTTATTGAGACTGTTGAAACGACGTTTATAGAATGAGATAAGATGGGGACGTCCATTAAATAGTGAAATAAGACACGCCTTTAAAGAGGGAACGGTTGGGGATAAGATGGGCAAACCTTACGTAATCACGGAGTTGTTGATCTCGGGTTTAGCCTGATATCCCGGGTGACAACTGTGACGGAGTTCACGTGCACTTCACTCAGATATTGAGAGTTCACATGCACTTAACCCAGATTATGAGAGGATCCTGGAATAACATATTTAAGGAAGGGTTTGTTCAGCGAGCATTTATAAATATAAATATTTACTCACCAGAACTAACATCTCTTCATGGGTGGTATTTATCTCAATGATAAACAAAGATTATCGGCCAAATGCAACAGATGGGTGTTAAAGTAAATCTAAATACTACTGAGACAAAAGCAACATCTTTGTTAGTCCACATCTGGTTTCCAATCTATAGCTAACAATATATCAATGTCATTTGATGTTATGTGTGCCAAATGTCTGGTTTAATCGACTGAGTTTAAATGAATATATTTTGACGAGGACATGTAAAAACCCCTCTGATGTCATTCCTTATGAACCATTAGCAACTTCCACGATGCCTGAGGGAACACATGATTTTATCTTTTTCTACTTTCGCTTTCCATATTGGTATGATATAGACGTATCTTAGTTTTACTCATATTGATTGTATCTGACATCGAACTGACCTCCAAAGAACAAAGAGCAAACAGACATTTGGTGAAGTCCTGTTCATCTACTTGTCACTGGGAGCCTATCTATTTAATAAATTAACGGTACATTAGTAATGGTATGGATGAGGTATTGTTCCTTTTCTCTTCCTTTGACACTGTCTGAATCAGTACTCTATAACCTGTCAGACCATTAACTGAATTTCGATCTTCACTCGTTTTTTTGTGTACAGGCGACGACAACAAAGCTGTGGACGACAACAGAGCTACGGTACCATTTTAAAAGCATTTTACGTGCATCTGCACTTACAAAAATATACTCGTCTTGTTGTTGTCTGACACCTGTATGTGCCAACAAAGTCGAATGGTGTAATAATCACCGGCAAATAATTGATAAACTACATCGCAACTTTGTTGTCGCCCGCAGTTCTGTTGTCGTCGCCTGTAGACAATAGAAAAATATATTTGATCATAACTTCTAACGTCATTTTGTTTGATAAACAGGTCGTAACTCTCCTAAGACAGTTGATTTTGTCTGAGAGAAATAGATTAAAAACCAATATAAATAGTAATTAAACAAAACTATTTCAATTGTAAATATCGTATCACGTTATATTATTGATGCACATGCTATTGAGAAGAATAGCGTTGATATAAATAATTTAAGTTTCCGTGTACTAAACTGTCATCTGTATCACGTGACCAAAATGTACTAAAACAATGGTGGGCAAAGATAGAACAGCGCATGACTAGCATGGTTTCTACATGAATCAACCAAGTTTAATTAATACCCACAAGGATCAAAATTAAGGAGCGGAACTGTGAGATGACGCTCACTACTTAGTTTATTACAGTAGACTATGCAGTCCAATCTATATATAGGACTATCAAGGACATCTCGTTGCAATGGGTTTGTGCAGCGGGCGAATAATGTCACTATTATGGAGGGTTTGCTCTGATTGGTTGACATAAATATAGAACAGGGAAACCCTAAACAACAACCGCAAGTTCCAGTGACGTGTGACCGGAATTCCGGGCAAAGGCATACGGGCACCTGCGAGCTGGTTTACTGTCCATATATATGGACATGTTATTACTGTCTATTATTACAGCGAGCTCCACCACAGGTTTCCAGAGAGTGAAAGTCCCCAGCCCCTATCTATCTCTGTCCTTGTTGTATTAACCTATATAAAAGTAGTGATGGCAGTAGATGTCGCTCTGGCTGCCTGTGGCTCCACCAGAGGGCGACTTGATGTTTGCGTGTGGCGATGTGTTTGAACACAGGACAAAAAAACACACTTACATCTGCCGCCAGGTGGCTCTGGTATAATATCTAAATTGCACATCACCATATCTCTGCTTGCTCAATGGTTTACCGAGCTCAACAATTACCGAGATTTCTTTGAATATAATAGAGATAAAATATAGACCTAAATGCAACTTTATGCCAATTATAGTCATCTATGATATTACCCTAATTAAGGGCAGGTGTTAAAACAAGCATGCATGCTTACCTATATACCATAGTGCCACCTATTGGCTCCCCTGGTCTTACCCGATTAGAGTACCATTCAGGGCATTTTGGTGCCACACAATAAGGGATGATAATAATAATAATAATAATACTAAAGCTTATATAGCGCTGAATACCAGACAAGTCTGTTCATAGCGCTTTATTCAAAACATGTGCTTTGAAAAGATGTGTCTTCAACTTGCTCTTGAAGAGGTCAGCTGAGAGACAGGTCCTGAGGTCAACAGGGAGGTCATTCCATAGTTTAGGACCAACTGATGAAAATGCCCTATCCCCTACTGTCCTCAGGCGCGTATGTGGAACGCACAGAAATGTGCCATTGTTAGAACGCAGGTATCTATCCCCCGTCTTTACTTGCAGCAGGTCTTTTATGTAAGATGGCGCCTTCCCATTTAGGGCCTTCCAGACCATCAGAATGATTTTGAACTTAATTCTGGCGCATATTGGCAGCCAATGTAATTCCTTCAGCTTCTCGGAGATATGATCATACTTTCTAATCCTACCTACCACTCTGGCTGCTGAATTTTGAATATATTGTAGTTTTTTTAACTCTGATTTCGGAAGGCCGGCAAGAAGGCCATTTCCATAGTCTAGAGTTGAGGTAACAAAGGCATGAGTTAAGGTTACTGCCGTTTTCTCATCCAGACATCTTCTGATGGAGGATAGATTTCTGATATGATAGTAACCTTTTTTGCACATTTTCTTTATTTGTGCCCTCATATCCATTTTTTCATCGAAAACGATACCCAGGTCAGTGATGGTGGAGGAAGGTGATATGTGTGAGTCTCCCACCCTAATGGTGGTGATGCCAGAAGGTTTAGATGTACCATAACCATCATAACATGCCAGCATCTCAGTTTTACCATCATTAATTTTCATTTTATTCGATATAAGAAATGCCCTAACCTCTGCTACACATTTTTCAAGGTTAAGTTTGCCTAGTTCACACTCCTGCTTTGAGGTGTGATCCACAGGTATGTAAATCTGCGTATCGTCTGCATAAATATGATACTTCAAGTCATATCTTGTCAGAATATCTGTCAGAGGTGACATGTACAATGTGAAAAGTATAGGTCCTAGTACTGACCCTTGAGGGACCCCAAATTTAATAGGCTTGGTTTTGGACCTATTGTTTCCAATTTTTACGCATTGCCGTCTGTCCAATAAGTAGGACTTTATCCAGGCTAGGGCCTGTCCTCTGACTCCATATCTTGATTCCATCCTGTCCAACAGCAATTTATGATCAATGGTATCAAATGCCGCTGATAGGTCTAGTAGAAGTAGTATTACAGTTTTCTTAAGGTCTATGTCCCTTAAGATGTCATTCTGGACCCTTAAGAGAGCAGTTTCTGTGCTATGAAACTTCTTATATGCAGATTGGAACTTATCGGTAAGATCATTTTCAATTAGGTAAGATATAAGCTGGTCTGCTGCTGCCCTTTCAGTCAGCTTTGAGACATAAGTCAGATTCGAGACCGGTCTGTAATTTTTCTCAATGAGTTCCAGACCCAATTTCTTTAATAACGGCTTAATTATTGCCACCTTCATATTTTCTGATACCTCAGAGTCCATTAGGGATTTATTTATGATAGCCGTGATGATCGGGATAAGATCATCGATTAACTCATTTAGCAGCCATGATGGGATCGGGTCCAACTCACATGACTTGTTTGACGCCTTCTTCACTAGCTTCCGTACATCATCAGTGGTCAGAGGTATAAACTTATCCAGGCTTGGTTGGGACTGGATGGTTACCCTGCTAGTGGTGTCCCCTGGTGGTTGATTTCCACCTGGTTGATTCTCGTCTATTCCTTTCCGGATTTTATCTATTTTATCCAGAAAATAGTCGTTAAACCTTTCTGCTAGCACTGATTCGCAATCCGAGGATGGCATTGGTACTTCTGTTGGTTTATGCATGACCTTATCTATGACCTTGAACAATTTTTTAGGGTCATGTTTATTTTCACTCACAAGCTTTGAAAAATAGTTCGATTGAGAGTCCCTCAATAAGGAATTATATTTATTTCGCTGAGCATTATATGCTTCTTTATCAATTTGCAGCCCAGTTTTTTTCATTTTTCTTTCCAGTCTTCTCCTAGTTGACCTTTCATGCTTGATATGGTTATCCATCCAAGGAACTGGTTTGCGCCTTGATATGTTGGCAACCTTGGTGGGAGCATGGATGTCAATCACCGCTGTCAATTTCTCATCATAAAATTTCACCATGTCTTCCAGTGATAAGGTGCTCCAAGCTGCTTCATTGATCATTATATTTTTAATATCATGCCTCAGGGCCTCCATGTTTATGTCCTTATAGTTTCGGTACTGTATTTTTTTCTTTTCAGGTTTGGGAGGTTTCATGTTCAGGACAAACAGGACCATTTTATGATCAGATATGTATTCATCCACTGTATGACTCTTAATAAATTTATTTCCCTTATAGGTGATGATCAGATCCAGCGTGTTTCCCAGACGGTGAGTTGGTTCTTTTACTAACTGGTTCATGTCAAATGTCGATAGTACATCATTAAATTTGATAACATCTGGTTTTTCTGGCTTATTCACGTGAAAATTGTAGTCACCTAGGAATATAACTTCATGATTCAGAGAGCCATAATGTGCAATTAACTGAGTAAGTTCATCATAAAATTCTGTATATGTATACCTGTTTCCACCAGATGGCTCTGGACGGTAGATCGTCACGAAAGTGACCTTTTTACCTTTGTAATGTAGGGATGATTCCATTAATTCCATTGTTTTTACCTGTGGAGGATCTACTCTGTTAGTAGTGAAAGGCAACTCACGCCAGTGGAGCAGAGCAATCCCGCCTCCATTCCTTCCTATTCTGGGGAATGAATGGAGTTTCAGGCCTCCTTTCTCCAATTCATTTTCTATTTTCTCATCACCATCTGCATGTAGCCATGATTCAGTAATAAAAAGAGCATGTAGATTGTTTGCATGAAAATAATCTTTTATCATTAATATTTTATGCCTAATGCTTTGCACATTACACGTACCTATGTTAATTCCATTTATTGGTGTTGCTATTTTATTTTTTGATTTCATTTGTATTTTACTCGTATCATTAAGATCAGCCAGAAGGGGATTCCCCTGAGACCTTGACCTTGGTGGGTTTATGAATGGAGATTTCCCCATACCATAATTTCTGTGCTTCGCGGAGCGACGAATCAGAGGAGGGGTGGGCGTGGTTACGTCCTCATCGATTCGCGAGTTTGCAAGTCGATTCCCATTCGGTTCCAATGTTCTCTGTGTTCTAAGTTGGTTTCTTCCCCATATTAATCGGTTTCCATCAGAACCAATACATTTCACTCGAGTTGCAAGTGTTTCTTCGTTTGTTTCCGTACCTACAATGTTGATACGCTCCATGGTATTGACATGGTGGGCGGAGTTTGTGTGGTCACGTGTCCGTACGTCACTCCTTGATTCGTGGCGTATCGGTCTATTTATATCATCATTCATGTCATCGTTAAGTGTAATTTCATTAAGATCTTGTTCAAGAGAACTGTTAATTTTCTGCATTGTGCTATTTATAGCATATCGTGGGCTATTTTTAGTCACACCGTAGTAAAACCGCGTATTCGTAGTACTACGCTGTGTTGACATAGTAAAATCGTAATAATGGTTCACTTTCATTTCATCAAGGATTCTGCTCTTTTTATTCTCCATCGCATTTTGTCTAATTTTCACAAGTTTTATCTTTCTGTTTTCACTAAGGTATTCCCAGATATTACCTACTGGTAGTTTCCTAATTTTGCTTGGGGTCTTATGTCGTGGATAGAGGATTAAGTCCACAGATTTAGCCGATTTAACCACTGGGACCATTGTGATTTCATGCATGAAGCTACAACATAACAGTGCTATTAATTGATCGTATGTTGTGACATTTTTAATAATATTCAAATCATCATTAAGTTCTATTTTAATCTTTATATTTTTTCTTATAGAGTCTTGACATATACATGGTTCATATATACTCAAAGAAGACAAGAATTTAAAATACTTTGTAATATTCAGATTTTTATTTGAGATTGTACAATTTTCAAATCCACAGATATTTCCAACTATTTCTTCACTTATGTTAGTTTCTCTCATACACTTTACACACTTATATACATCTAGCCTCCATCCACGACCAAAATGTCAGAATTTGCGAGGACGTTTAGCCCTGCTGTCCTTCCTGGGGCTTCTTGCCTCAGGCTTCTTCTCGGATGTTTTACTCTTGCGCGGCACATTTTTCTTTCCAACCTCATGGGAAAAGTTACAGCGATTTCCCTTCTTACAACTACCGTGCATCTGGTAATAGCAGACCTCTTTCTTACCACTTTCTCTCTCCTTCACGTGGTCCCTCACAACATTACGAATTTCGACTAATGCCCTGGCTATGCCCAGCGGCGTACCATTCACTTTCACCTCATCCTCATCTTCATCATCATCGTCATCATCCCCATCTAGTTTTATAACACTTGTCTTAGATGTTCTCGAGATTTTTTTGATCATTGAGCCCCCTGACCCAATCAGCCTTCGAATAGAACTCTTGGGTACTCTAGTTATAACTTCTTCCCCTCGATAGTCCCTGTTATCGAAATTGATCAGCTCCTTATTTTCCTCAACATCAGCGTTTCCCCCATCCTCATCATCATCACCTCTAACCAGACCTACAGACTCATTCCACTCCTCACTCGGATCAGCCGGGTAAGTCTCAGTATTAGCCATTATGACTCTACACAACTCGTCAATCCAATCCTTTGACGCAGTATCCAAAAGGGTCGGATCATCAGCAGATACCACAATGTGCGGAGTTGCACAATCAGTGATACTACTGGGCGTCTCAAAAACACCTATCTGCCCTACATCAATCGTGGCATTCAGTTTGCCCAGATTGTGATTAACTACTGTATGTGCCATTACCATTTTGTTCTTGCACTTTATGGAAATGGGAGGCACCTGGCACAGATGGATGGGACACTCAGTGCACTTCCCCACCTCGTAGGCAATGGTCTTCAACTGCTTAAGAATGGTCAACCCTGCCACACTTTTCCCAATCTCATCCAGTCCCAAACAGATCACCACTGATACGTACTTACTCAGACTGTTTCTGTTTGTCTCCACCCTGAGCCACTTAAACATTTCAGATAGGGACCCGATCTCCACATGTTCCCATCTCCATGGAACGTTCTCATTGCAGAAACTTGGCAAGTTGCCATACACCCTGTTTGACACAAAAAGTACCTCTTCCCTGCCGGCCACACTGTGACTCTGAACATTATCTGGTGAGGGAGGTGAGGTTTCCGCCTCTGCCATCGCCTCAATGTGCTTAATATGCTCCTCATTCTTACCCTCTAACTTGGATATATAATCATTGTTCCTCTGAACTGTCTCATTTAACTCAACTATTTTCAATTCTGCCCTCTTAAGTTTTACTTTATCATATGAACTGTTTAGCTTCATAGCTCTCAGTTGCTTCGTCATCTCCTCCTTATCATGTTCAAGTTCATTTATTTTCAATGTCTTTGCCTCAACTTCATCATTCAACTTTGCAAAATTGTCATTTTTCTCCTTGACCAGGTTTACCAACTCCACCATACTCATTTCCATTTCATCATCAGCGGTGGGCGCTGTTTTAGGTTGTTTTACACCTCCTGTCGCACCCTGTTCCTCCCCCAATTCAACCTTGTCTGCCACCACGCCAGGTGTCGCCACCTGCTGAGGTGTATCGTCACTGTTCACGGGTGGCGCTACAGGTGGCGCTACATGGCTAGCTTCTGTCTGAGGTATCACCTCCACTTCATCCTTCTCCTCCTCCAGGTCTACGAGCTCGGCCCAATCCACATGGGAGGACCTGGATGACGACCTCGATCTTGCCTCCCTCTTACGACCAGTGCGTGTCTTGCCACTTGTCTTGGAAGTCATCTGTAATGAATTAGTTTTTTTAGTGCTATGCAATATACTCTTATTTCTTTTTCTACCTTTCTTTGAGAGGTAATTATCAATTAATTTATTGCATATATTTTCTTCAGGCTCAAATGTGCATTCTTGTTTCGTATAGCCATCCCACCAGATCTTGTAAAACCTAGTTTTGGTTGACCTATCATAGTAGTCATCAATCAGTGACTTCACCCGGTATGCTACCGGTTCATCAGCCTCATGCATTATAACCCAGGGGGTTCAACCTTGGTTAAGTTATTTTATAATTACAGTTCAGTAAGATTCAGACCGGGGGGGTTCAACCTCGGTTTTTCTCTCTTTTATCATTAACCAGGGGGGTTCAGCCTTGGTCTTAGATTTTTCAGATTAATATTTCTAATTCTTTTCACAGTCTCAGACAATTCCTAACCAGGAGATTCAGCCTTGGTTTAGGTTAGACTATTTTTCTTCCCAGGGGATTCAGCCTAGGTTGTAATAGTCTATTTAATCTCTATATATATATAGATTTATATATATATATATATATGCAACAACACCTGGATTCACAGCCCGAGCAGGAGTCCAATCCTGACGCAGGTTTTCTAGTGGTCTAATTCCGAAAGAATAAATGTAATAAGTCTCAAAACCGTTTGTCGCTGATTTATAATTCTTATTTATGCATAAAATAAGAACTTACCACTCTATCGTATGTTATGCTTTTTTCGGCGATATAGAACGGCGATAGATGCGGCGATATTTCTCTCAACGATTTCACTAATGTCAGACAAACTGCTAGAAATGCACTACACGTCCTTTCTCTGCTGGTATTTGACTTTGAATGGAGAAAACGGCGCGCACAAGGGTTCTCAGGAAGAGACCGAACAACTAAGATTGTAGTTCACCTGAGAAAATTCAACCTGAGAGATCACCTGAGTACTGAGCTTGACAGGTGACGATTAAGAGTTGTGCTGTTCACTTCACCCTAAAGTCACTTATATAACTTCTGATTGATGTCAGCGTTTCGCTCAGGTAAGTTTACTTTATGTAATAATTTTATTTAGGTTGTATATTTCGATTCACAACGATTTGCTCCGATTATCAGGTAAACCGTTATGATCCAAGATGGCGAAAATAATGCAACCACAGTCCTTCGCCACGAAATGTTGAAAACTATCTTAGCAGACGCGATTTTGTTCACAATTGATGCTTACAGCGGCAACATCAATGTTATTCCTACGAATTGGGATAGTTTTGGAATAATACGACCCGGTTTTCGATCAGAAAATCAGTATAATTAATCAGAATCGAGTCCTCGATTAATAATTGACCACCATCGATGTTGCGCACGCGTCTCATGATTAAAACTAGTATTTCATTTTATATTGACTTCAAACTTTCAGAATCAAATTGTAAAGTAGGGATGCACATGTATAAATTTTAAATAACTACGCAAAAGAATATTTTAACGCCAAAAAAAATCAAAAACTTTTAAGAAATCATGAAAAAATGCTATTTTGTGCTGTAAAATGTTGTTTTGAGTCGATATTATAGGATAAAGAGTACCAAATGATACTTTATTATGCAAATTATTTAAATTTGAATGTTACCTTCTGATTTCATGCATAATTTATGAAATATTAAAAATAGAGATCCCTCTAAGAGCAATATATTAGGATGTTACACAGAAAACAGAGAGTCTGAGAGCATGCATTTTGCCTAATTGATGAGCATGAAGTTCACAATGGACATTTTATACAGTTTTTTCTTATACATCTTCACATTGTAAACTCTCTCTGCTGTGTATATTTATTATATAAAATACACCTATTGACTTGTGCAGCATGTGGTCCAGGTGCCAATAGAGCATGCACTTCAATATAGAGGTTTATAGGGGTTGTTGGCATTGTCATACATTATATCAGGCAAAAAGGGACCTGATATGGATTAAACTACACTGGATCTATTTCCTATTTACATAAATTTACTAAATTAATTGACAAATCACTGCTCAAAAGATTCACAGTTGAAAGTTAAACTCCATGCTGTTTGCCTATTAGGCCTCGGACCACTATTACAATGTCCCATTGAAAACCATAGTAAATGCCTCACCTTCAAAAATTCATAGAAAATATTCATATCTACCTAGGGTATTTTGAAAAATACTTATAAGATGGCAAAAATATTTATCTTTCTAAAAGCAGAGTATGAAGTTAGGTTGACCATTGAAATTTTTTGCTAGGATATGTTAAAGCGCCACCTATCTTGAAAACAAAGAACAGAACATGGCAATATAGAAATGAGCCCCTGATAGCAAAGATCAATATATAGTCCCTTCAATTATTCTCATTATTTTTCTAATAACTTTGACAAAACAAGCCATTATTGTGCTATTAAATATCACTATTCATTTTATGTCTAATGTGATCTGCATCTCGTTATTATCATGTATAATAAGGGGGAGTAGGAAATTATCAAGCGCTACTTTCGTATGCCCTGGTCCCACATATCAAATAGTAGACTCAGGTCTAATATTCCAAGCACAACTGTGGTAGTAGGGCATGGCTCGGTGGCTAAGACGCTTGTCCTCCATTGCAGGGGTCCGGGGTTCTATTCCCAGTTGAGACAAATACAGAAAGGCCCCATGATATCTTTTCTCATTTTTGTAGTTCTCGCAGTTCACATTCTTAGCGATAATGATCTGATTATTGCTTTTTTGAAAGTTATCTGAAAATTGCTTCATATATGATTATTTAAATCCTTTCCCGGAGTAGACGTGAGCAGATGATAATTTTTACCAATCAAATGCATGTTACATATTGGATTTGACCCCTTGTTATCTTGATTCTCATTGGCTAATATTTATAATGTTATCTGAGCCTAATGAAAAATAGATAGAATTTGTCCTTCAAAAATACAACTTTCCTACTAATTGCTAGGAACTTCGACCAGTAGTACCAGAAGAGATGGTAAAAGTTGACTGACAGAATGCCAGAAAAAACCCCTCTATATCACTACCAATGTTATGCTGACATAGTCTAAACGTGCTTTTATATATTAAGGCCCTAAAATATAATGAAATTATTCTGAAGATGATATGAATTAAAACATAATATATACCTATTATCTTTATACCTATTATGTTTAAGATTGTTCAAATTTAACATAAGACGTGAACCAATCAGTCGTTGTGGAGGAAATTCTAAAGGAGGTTCACACATGAAGAAAACTATCGACCAATGAGACGCTGGTTCAAAACAAGTTCATGAATAATGATCTCATCAAACACATCTCTCCGAGGAGCGACGATGCTTGCTCAACAAACACTTGCATGTCACCTAAAGCCCATAACCAATTGCATAGATTGCATAAATTATATAAATCACATGAATTACATAAATTGGTTAGATGCGTTAGATATCACGAAGAGTGAGTGATATATTCTGTGTTTTTATGTGGTGGGTTGATGACATTATTATACTGGAACCGGAAGTGACACCAATAAAGCATTATGGGTAACCAACATGGCAGACTGTTGTTGTCTTTCTCACAAGCTCACAAATACACTACATGTACATATAATACTTTTTCAGATGGTCATCCTAATGATTCCCCACTGGAGGTGGAGGATTTGGAAATCTCCCCGTACCCCGTGCAGCTCCCGAAGGCCGGCAAGCAAGGCTTGGTTCACATTACCCTCAAGGGATCCAACTCAAGAACCATTCCAAATATGGACATGGAAGTGGAAATAAAAAAGAGTACAATCCTGGGAGATCTGCCCATTCCCTGCATTCTTGAAGTTGGTTCATGGTGTGTTGTTTTCTAGTAATAACAATTGATAATATCTTTGAATATAAAATTAATTCATTTACACAAAGTGTTCATTCAACTAGACAGTGTGCTCTACAAAATCGCTTTCTTTCCCACTCAAGCCTCTCTATCAGAAATATAAATTTAAAAATGTATTTCTTTCAATCTTACACACCCTGACAGATAAATGATCATCCTTCACAATTCAAAATAAATATTTCCAGCACCTACGACAACATATGTCACCGTATCCAGAACTCGACTGATGAGTTCACCCGGGAGGTTCTCAACATGGTTCAGCAAGGGGGAGTAGGTCCCGGCAAGAGATGCCCATTTACACACTCTCAGCTTCAAGTCACAGATTTCCCGCTTCATCTTCCAGAGTTTCCACGGATTCCAGGCCTAGGATCGCTTGTCTCAGTAAGTCTATGACCTTTGTGATGCTCCTGTTCATCAGCTTTTAACTGAAATTTTATTCATCTAAGATAATTAATGTGACCTGCTACTTTATAAAATTTACATAACTAAAATACATAGGAATGATTTTTTTTCAGGGAACTTACAAAATCAAGACCCGTATGATCAACAGGGGAGGAAATCACGATGGTGAGGTCCTGGCATGCTTCCAAGTTGAAGCCGAGGTCGTAGAGATGCCTGAACCGGAACCGGAAGTCAAAACCCAATGTTCTGGATGGTTCTGCTCATGGCGTCTCTAAATCCGAGGAATACTCGCAAATATGATGCAACAGATCCTACTTCTAGATATGATAATACACCACATTTAGACACTCTCTTACCCATGGGTGTCATACATTTATTCCACTATTCCTTTTGATTTGCGTTTTAAATATATTTTAAGATCTTCTAATATTATCAACTGAGGAAATAGCAATGCATCAACATTAGAGCTATTATCATTAGGATATTTCCCAAGTATTGAAATGACATGTAAACAATACTCAAATATGTCAATTTGACTCTCTCTGTTCATTAGTGATTTGTATTGTATTATTTTTTTAGAACATACTTTATTAATTTTAATTCATCCATGATGTAAATAAATGTGTAGTTCAGTATAATATTGAGTTCTTAACAATATTGTAAATACTCTATTTATTTATCAGGTTATGGAATATGTGAAAATGCATCTGGATTTATTTCTTCAAAATTTGACAACACTTTTGTCTTCTAATGTGTATTTTAAATAAATATTATTTTGTAATTAATGCGTAATTGCGTGTTCCATGTTTTAAACACGATGATTTAATTTTCTTCAAGAGGCTGATCTTATCTAAGTAAAGGGGTTGATCTTATCTAAGTCAAGGGGTTGATCTTATCTAAGTAAAGGGGTTGATCTTATCTAAGTAAAGGGGTTGATCTTATCTAAGTAAAGGGGTTGATCTTATCTAAGTAAAGGGGTTGATCTTATCTAAGTAAAGGGGTTGATCTTATCTAAGTAAAGGGGTTGATCTTATCTAAGTAAAGGGGGCCAAACCACCCTGAGAAATAATTGTCAGGTTTGTGTCACTAGAGTCACAGTGATCTGCTTTGAAAATTTTAAGCAAATACACATCTCAGGTAGACAAGGAAATGTAAGCAAATACACATCTCAGGTAGACAAGGAAATGTAAGCAAATACACATCTCAGGTAGACAAGGAAATGTAAGCAAATACACATCTCAGGTAGACAAGGAAATGTAAGCAAATACACATCTCAGGTAGACAAGGTAATTGTAAGCAAATACACATTTCAGAATCTCTTCTTCTCTGGGAAGGTTATAAACGCACATAAACAAAGGTAAAAAATACCAAAATATCTTAAATAAAATCTAAAATAAAAGGTATTTGACTCGTTGAGGATGAAATTCTTCCATTTATTTCTGATATAAATATGTAACCCATTTCACCTTAGTAGTAAGAAGAAATAATCCGTTAAGTATATCACAGGCAAATACTAAATTAAATGAATGTTAAAATGCATTTTATATTCAAAATATAAGCATAATGTATATAAGGCGGTCTTGTTTGTTCCATGGGAAGACATCTTTTGCTAAATCCTTGATAATTTGGTTATTTGATCCTTGATTCCTTCGTTATCTGGTCCTTGATTCAATGGTCATTTGATCCTTGATATTTGGGTCATTTGATCCTTGATATGTGGGCCATTTGATCCTTGATATGTGGGCCATTTGATCCTTGATATAGGGGCCATTTCATTCTTGATATGTGGGTTATCAAGGCCTTCTATGAAAATATGCAGCCAGGGGATTGAGCAACTGAAAGACAAAAAGTACTATTATGTATTAAGGGTATTTTTTCTTTCATTCAGACCAATATATATGAGACAAATATATTTGAGACAATTATTTGAGATTAATATATTTAAGAGGAATATATTTAAGAGGAATATATTTAAGAGAAATATATTTGAGACAAATATATTTGAGACAAATATATTTGAGACAAATATATTTGAGAAATATATTTGAGACAAATTTATTTGAGACAAATTTATTTGAGACAAATTTAATTGAGACAAAATTATTTGAGACAAAATTATTTGAGACAAAATTATTTGAGACAAAATTATTTGAGACAAAATTATTTGAGACAAAATTATTTGAGACAAAATTATTTGAGACAAAATTATTTGAGACAAAATTATTTGAGACAAAATTATCTAAAACCCACATTTATCTGAAACCCACATTTATCTCTTTCCTAATAATTATTTGAGACAAAATTATTTGAGACAAAATTATTTGAGACAAAATTATCTAAAACCCACATTTATCTGAAACCCTCATTTATCTCTTTCCTAATAGCAATATTATAATAAATATTTTTTTTTCATTTAGCAATATAAACTGAGCATTTGTCACCAGTGGGCGCTGACCACAAAAAACATATATTCTCATGGAGAAATTTGAAAAACAAGTCATCCATGGAGTACTTGGTACTTTTTATCCCATTTGAAAGCTATTGTATAAATTAATAAAAGATATTTCTTTAAAGAAGTTGAGATTTTAGTAAGTAGTTTTATTTAAAGTTGGACAAGTAGATTTTTAATTCTCACAGGTCCATTAAAAATTAATGGTTGGTAATTTTATCCCACTTTAAAACTGTTGTACAAGTCTAAGAAAACAGATTTCTCACTGATGATGAGCAATCATTTCAAATTCTCCCATTTTGTAGATAAATAATTGTTCAATTCTTGAGAATTTCATGATATCATTTAGAACTCTCATTTAATAATGGCTACAAACTGCACCTTGATGTAGTGTTCTGCGAGAGTGGCTGGTACATACATAATATTTCACAGCAGCATAAGATGCTTATGTATACATAGTTATCATGCACTCCACGTACCACATGTAGAAGTATCCTTCTTAAAGTGGTTCACATTCTTTTTAGCTTTGAGAGAGTTGCAGGCACGTTTTGCTTCGAAGATCCAGCAGGCTCCCGTGTCGACATTATAGTCCGCGGCCAGGCACTTTGCGTCAGACAGGCACGTATACACGCACTGCTTACCACTCATTGTATTCTTATAAATTCCAAAAGGGATGTGGTAGCGCGGGAAGGAGGACCAACCTGCTGGCAGAGCTGGTTTCCATGGAAATATAAATAAAAATGGATAACAGTTTGTGTGATTTGTTTCTACTGTATAAAATAGAATAGTAAAGTGTAGAATTGATATGCATGTATTAGAATTGATTAAGTAGAATTTAGAATGTAGAATTTAAAAAATAGAATGTATAAAGTAGAATGAATAAATTAGAATATATAACGTAGAATGAGTAAAGTAGAATGAATAAAGTAGAATGAATAAACTCGAATTTATAACGTAGAATGAATAAAGTAGAATGAATAAAGTAGAATGAATAAAGTAGAATGAATAAATTAGAATGAATAAATTAGAATGAGTAAAGTAGAATGGATAAAGTAGAATGAATTAAGTAGAATGGATAAAGTAGAATGGATAAAGTAGAATGAATAAATTATAATGAGTAAATTAGAATGAGTAAAGTAGAATGGATAAAGTAGAATGAGTAATGTAGAATGTATAAAGTAGAATTGGTTAAGTGGTGGAATTAATAGAGATGAATTAATAAAGTGAAGGAATTAATAAAGTGGAAGAATGAATAAATCTAATTAAATGCTATTGGTCGTTTCATTTATCTATATCTAAAAATATATCTTATATTAACGTTATTGTATTGGACAAGAACATGCGCGCAAGGCATGCTTAGAGAAGCAGGTTAGCTCAGGTGGAAGGATTTCACTTGTCTTTCATACTTTGCCAGAATGAATCTCTGAGACAGGTCATATCACATGTTCTTATCTGTTAAGAGTGACTTACGTCCAATGTTATCGTATTTCCCATCAGTTAGAATAGCACATGCTGAAACGACAAGAGTGTGTTTTAACAATGGGAGAAATGTTTCATGTAAAATAAAATGCTATATAGGGCACATATATGCCACAATAAGACGTCTTCAAGATCTTTGTTTCTTTTATTATGATATCTTCTATTCAAGGCAGTAACAACCAACCTATATGCTTTATCTTATCTTAATTCTTTATCATATTCAATCAAGGCTTTAGCATACATGATTCAAATAAGAGGTTGTTGCATGTATTAAGATAAAAATATTATTCAAGGTTATTTTGTTATTTTTCATGTTATGAAATCGGAAATTACATTTGTTTATTTTTAATTTTCACTTTTAGTATGTTCAAAATGACGAGAAAAGGCTGGAAGTTTTAGTCACTTATTCCAGAGTGAATATTTGCTGATTTGGCCATCTATATAACTAGATGGAACATCTCATTGGTCACGCATGACCACAAAAGATCACGTGATTAATAAGGTCACGTGACTAAATAAGGTCACGTGACTAAATAAAGCCATTTATTGACATTTAGAGTTGAGCATAATGTTGATGTTGGTGGGCAAGGTGACTAAATAAAGCCATTTATTGACATTTAAAGTTGAGCATAATGTTGATGTTGGTGGGCAAGGTGAACTTACTAGCTGCTGTTGTGGGTTGGACTCCGGTTGTCGTAGTGGCAGGAGCCCCGGTTGTAATGGGTAAACCTGTAAGATTAATGATTGTCTAAGATATATAGGCCGTATTACAATCCAGCAAAATCTACCTAAGATACTTAGAAAGCTACAGTCTAGATTTCGTTTGGATAACTTCGCTTAAATACCATCTCTTATATAAAAACTTTTTCTATAACAGCTTTTAGATAACAGTTTTAAGATAACAATTTTTAGATCAATCTTTTCAGATACACTTCTGGAGTTTTAGAAGATGGAGTTTAAATGTATTGATAACAGAACCCTTTTTAAAACATCTCCTTTTCATTTAAAACGTACTGAAACGGCAGTTTGAGAAATCAAATGAATTGCCCCTCAAAAAGTTTAAATGTTTTGAACAGAATAAACCTTACTTTGACTTCAAGGGGAAGGAATTTACTTTACTTTGGCGTCAAGAAATATACCTAGGTATAAACTTTATTTGCCTCCCAAAAATGAAACCAAAAAATAAAACCAAGCATCAAGGGGAGGAAATGCCTTTCAATGATATAACTTTTAGGCATCAAAGGAAGAAAGTCTTTTATGATTTGAATCCTTACTTGAGCAGTCTGAAACCTTCATGAAATGCTCAAAGTTTGCATCGACGTTAGCGGTATCCACGTTGTAGACATTGGGTGAAACATTTTTGTAGCATTTTTTGTTAACACTGTCCCAGTCCACTCCCACACAGCTTGGGTCTTCCTCACAATCCTTTATACACAGGGACTGAGTGGTAGCTCCGGCCACAAGCGTTCCCAGGCCTACCTTGGCCCCAACGATGAGAATGTAGCCATTCACCTGGCCACGAACTGTAGGCAAAATAGTCAACACAAACTGATTAGCTCATCATGGTAGGTCCACTGAAATCTGATAGAATTGGGTGCATTATGGTAGAATTGGGTGCATTATGGTAGAATTGGGTGAATTCTGGTAGAATTGGGTAAATTCTGGTAGAATTGGGTGAATTCTGGTAGAATTGGGTGAATTCTGATAGGATTTGGTGCCTTTAAAATGGTGACTATGAAATGTTTTGAATTTGGTGAAATTGGTAAATTCTGATTTCAGTGATTTTTTGATAGATTTTGTTGCATTCTGATAAAATTTGCCGCATTTTGATATATTCAATTTTGTAAATAGACAATGCCACATCTATTTCTAAATGGTAGCAAATTTCATAAAGGTTTTCCATGGAAAAAGGTTTACAGATTCCAAATGTTTCAAGACTTGGTTTAGTATTGGTACTCTGAGTGTAAATTCCACATGTGACAATTATAATGGAAATCTGTAATCAAAATTGACTCAATAATAATTAAAGTTAGAATGAAACAATATCACATAAAAAAATATTTTCGTTGTTACACACAATACAAAAACACCTGTACAAATCACCATGATTACATGTATAAATAGTTATATAATAAATAAGGTGTAGAAAAACCTATATGTCTTGCCCTGAAATGCATTTGATATTTGAAGTGAAGTGAATGCCTTTTTTTTGTATGGTACAAGTATTCACCCCATGTGTATTTGCATACTGACCATGTAGAAACTCATTAGAAAGTTTCCTCTGATTCATATTAATGTGAAATCCCCTTATTATTTATCTCATAAATGTGTAATTAATAAATACGTTTGTTATTATACTGTGTTATGCATTACCATTGCACAATTGTCCCAAAGGGATTAATGCTCAATAGTTCTGTATTGAAAAGTATACCTGTAATATCTATATAAACATGATAACAATACTGTGTATGAGCAGAAATTATGTTAATATTAATAACAGCAAGATATAATCTTTCAGCAGAAAGTTCAAACCCTGAACATAAACATAATTTGGATGATTTTTAAAATGGCTTTCTCTTAACCCATATTGGGGTGTTATGATTTATTTTTGCTACCAAATAATTTTAAGAGTAGACAT
This sequence comes from Amphiduros pacificus, assembly GCA_949316495.1. NCBI lineage: Eukaryota > Metazoa > Annelida > Polychaeta > Phyllodocida > Hesionidae > Amphiduros > Amphiduros pacificus. The sequence goes on along the minus strand of OX439011.1, from coordinate 15,018,246 downwards.
TATAAACAAAAAGTTGAATTTTATCTACCAACCTTTATGGGTCACAGAACATTAAAAAAATATTCATTATCTTTCAAACATATATACATACATACATATATGGGTCATAATATATTGCACATGCACAATAATACAGCACAGTTATATATTGTTTTTAATTCAGAGCAATGATTCTGTGCATAAGGTGTCAAATATAATAATGAGTTAGATTATTCAACCCAATTAGAACATCCTTACTTCTCAAATACTTACTTTTAGAACTCCATCAATATTCACATAAATATAATTATTTTTCTTTGGTAAGGACAATTGTTTAAAACATTTTATAGTTTAGCTCTATTAAATATTAGATATCGGGAAAGGTACTTACCTATTGAATATACTGTTTGAATTGAAAATAAAAGCACATAAGAATTAGTAATCATACAAAATGAAGGATGATCTCCTTATGATAATTTGTGAATATCTGGAAGTGGAATGACATATATCCATGGATCTAATCATCATAAATCTTGTTTCTGACCATGGATCTAATCATCATAAATCTTGTTTCTGACCATGGATCTAATCATCATAAATCTTGTTTCTGACCATGGATCTAATCATCATAAATCTTGTTTCTGACCATGGATCTAATCATCATAACTCTTGTTTCTGACCATGGATCTAATCATCATAAATCTTGTTTCTGACCATGGATCTAATCATCATAAATCTTGTTTCTGACCATGGATCTAATCATCATAAATCTTGTTTCTGACCATGGATCTAATCATCATAAATCTTGTTTCTGACCATGGATCTAATCATCATAAATCTTGTTTCTGACCATGGATCTAATCATCATAAATCTTGTTTCTGACCATGGAAATGTTATTGAACTCTGATTTGTGGACTCCTTCCAAGCGCTTGTCATGAGAACTGAAAATAGTATTCCCATTTTGGTCAATCGGATTTGATTAGATCTGATTTGTAAAGTTAGCCACACCGCTTATGTTTCATGGGCAATCAATGCATTTGCATAAAGACTGGAGTGGTGATCCATGTCGATGAGATTTAAACTCAACATCAATTTACATAATACTTTCTCATCATCATCATGACATAATCTGTCTTAAGACAAAAGTTCAAGCATACAATTAATCGTAAGATGATGCAATAAATATATACAAATAGCATACAATTAACGTATCCATGTTAAGGGCTATACTTCAATGATTATTAAATGAAAATATTTGTATTTATTTGTTTGAATTCAAAGCCAAAATCTTCCATATCCTGTCTACTGTTATATATTGAATTTTCAGAGTAACATTCAAATTTCAATCAATAATAACACATTTGGCAAAGCAACTTATACTTATGAAGTTCTTATCGATGAAAGTGCAATGAATGTCGCCGAAAGTACTGTATTTAGGGAAGCATTCTAATATACTCTGCCTAAAATATGACGCAACGTGTAAGGTAACACTGAGTAGTAAGTATAGGATTATTATCATTCACAACAATTATAATGACACTCAGTAGTAAATATAGAATTATTATCATTCACAGCAATTACGATGAACCTCAGTAGTAAATGTAGGATTATTATCATTCACAGCAATTACGATGAAACTCAGTAGTAAATATAGGATTATTACCATTCACAACAATTACGATGACACTCAGAAGTAAATATAGGATTATTACCATTCACAACAATTACGATGAAACTCAGTAGTAAATATAGGATTATAACCATTCACAGCAATTACGATGAAATTCAGTAGTAATTATAGGATTATTACCATTCACAACAATTACGATGACCCTCAGTAGTAAATATGGGATTATTACCATTCACAACAATTACGATGACCCTCAGTAGTAAATATGGGATTATTACCATTCACAACAATTACGATGAAACTCAGTAGTAAATATAGGATTATAACCATTCACAGCAATTACGATGAAATTCAGTAGTAATTATAGGATTATTACCATTCACAACAATTACGATGAAACTCAGTAGTAAATATAGGATTATAACCATTCACAACAATTACGATGAAACTCAGTAGTAAATATGGCATTATTACCATTCACAACAATTACGATGAAACTCAGTAGTAATTATAGGATTATTACCATTCACAACAATTACGATGAAATTCAGTAGTAATTATAGGATTATTACCATTCACAGCAATTACGATGAAACTCGTTAGGAAAGTCAGATATAAACATCATCATATGTAAACAGATTCATAATATCGGTTAATATTTGTCCATAACCCAAAGCCCTTGCCATATAGAAGAGTAAAATGAAAAACAGGATGAAGATCTTAAATTTCCTCTATCGCAAAAAAACATAACCATGATCAGCCACTGTAGCAAAGACATCAAAAATTGACTTCAATATATTTATTATTTGTATGGAGAGCAAATGAAGAGTTTAATCAAAGTTGTAAGAAAAATAATTTATAAGCAAGAATAAAATATTAAGTGAATACAGAATAGAGTTATACCAGTGGAATAGCCTCCAGAATTCAATGCATACATATACATTTAAATATGCAGTGTGCCCTTTGTGTGCATATGTATATATACCTGTAGTTGGTTGGTCTGTTGTTGTTGGTGGAGCTGTGGTTGGCGGAGCTGTGGTTGGCGGAGCTGTGGTTTTCGCAGCTGTGGTTGGTGGAGCTGTGGTTTTCGCAGCTGAGATTGGTGTAGACAGTTTGGTGCAGATATAATGTTGGTGTCAATTAAACATGTAGAAATAAGGTGCATTAATCAACATGAGTAAAATAGAATTCTTAAGAAAAAGATAGTTGTAGAATTTAGAAAAAAAGCAGATTCTTAAGGTTATATATATATGTATATATATATATATATATATATATATATCCTTACTGTAGAGGCTGATAGATGGCAGCACAAACAATATTTGCTGAAAATGGGAAGGAAGTGCCAATTTTGTTTATCAGGTAGAAAACATGAGCATTCATTCAGAGGATTGAAGTCTGCCACCAGGGTATCGTGCCCTACACCATACAAATGGTGAATCGATACAGCACATTGTAATCAAGGGCTTAAAAGATAGGGTGAAAGTGAGAAATTGATACAGGATTAAAATTGCGAAAACAACAATGACTGAAAAAATGCAGAAAATAGCGTAGATCAAGTACAAATGGTAATTGTTTTTACCTGTTGTTGGCATCGCTGTTGTACCTGCTGGTGTTGTTGGGACAGCTGTTTGTAAAAACAATGAGAAATGTCAAAAAGAGCATGATTCATGAAAACGTATTGATCAAATGCAGAATGTCAACTTATGTTATATTGTGTACTACAACAATGTTATATATTATGATAAATTAATGACAGAGGACACAAATGTAATATAGTAGTATAGATGGGATTCAGACATGAAAGAAAAGATAACAAGGGAGGGAAGGGTGAAGACATAAAATGTAGCCTTAATGTAATAGAATATTCACGAAGAGACTATTGCATAAACATCCTAGTTGCTTCTGTTGTAGAAAATGAGCATATAAGCGAAAAAGTGTAGAGACATATATACGTTTGTCAAATATTACAGCCAGATATCTGATGAAGCTAATAAATAGCCCAGAAATAGAAACACACAGGAGGACACTGAACGTAAGGCATAAGAGGTCTATAAGACATGACTGTGAACAACAGGAATGGCCGATGATCTTTGGTTTGTCTTTGGAGCTTGTTGAACTTGAAATAGTGTATGGTGTTTCACAATGGCATATAATGTGGACTCACGGAAGGCAATTAAATCAGCGTGAAAGTAATACTGGCGGCAGTGGGAATCGAACCCACCACTTCCCGTCTTCCACTGGCATCACCACTAAAGGCACATATCCATTGTTATACCTGCTGTGCCAAACTACATCATGATATTTAAAGCATTCACTTTTTCCTTGGAATATATAAATGTTGATGCCTCATACTTTGTGATGAAATGTTATTTCCCATCATATTTCCCGTTCATAATTTTCTGTGCCAATTGAAATTAAAAAATCCAAATCATCCATTGAACACTTTATCAACAAACTTTGTTTAGCTGACCAGTGATTTTGTGCAATTACCTGCTTAGTAAACTTTTGTTAACAATGGGGCAACTTCAGATTGGTACAATGGAGTGATTTGGCTTACAGAGGCCTGTTTTACCATAAATGTTTGTCCATTGGTACAGGCTTAACACCCTTAAAGATCACAATAGAGGTCAAATGATTGACCACCTGGTGGTCAAAAGAGTATGTCCAGTACTTGGCACTTTCAGTAAAACACAGTAACCATGGTCAATGTGTCTTGGTTGATTTCAGTAAGATAGCTTGCTTGTATCACAATTTTGTGGCCGCATATCATTTAAGCATACCACAAACCTCTGTAAAATTGCCTGTGACCTCTGTGATTTAATGAATGTTTTAAATATTAAAGAAAGACTTAAAGGTTAAATATAATGATTTTTATCTACTGAAATGCAGCAATGATTGTGTAAGGTAAAACTGGTCAGTAACAGCATATACATTAAACATTTTTTCATTGTGAGAGACTAATCAGATAACATAATTTGAGTGGTTTTCGATTTCCAATCCATACTATTGCGAAGTTATGTAGAGAAGAATTAGATGACTTAAAAAGTCAGTTGGGTCGTTGTAAGTCTCCATGCGGTTCATCATTAGTCCCAGTTGTCTTTGTGATATTCGTTACAGCATGTTAATGTTTTTTGTAATTCGTCACAGTTCTATTATGGTTCGCATGGTTCGTAGTGGTTTGTTATTAATCGTTGTAGATCAATAAACATCTGAGTCTAACGAACGATACGCTGTGACACCAGAATAATTAGTCCAAAGAGGTTCAAAATTTCACATTCGCATTTTTTGTAAAATTTGCCTGCAATATACAATAATTCTTCCTAGCCCCTTGATAAATATCGCCTCAGTGTGAGTGGGGCATTTGAGACAAAGAGAAGGATACAAACCTTGAAGAGAGACTTAGCATTTCTCCTGATTAATGAAATATGCACGATAACATAATCCACGGCATTTCATTGCTAGATCACTGGTTTGTTTGTATGTTTAATTGTTCGTTTGCATTACCAAACTTTTCAGAACTGTTTAGGTTTTATCAAATAAGAAGGACGCCTGTCACCTGGGACTCAATGCCCTGCCCTCTGTAAAGAGTAACAGCATTATCACATAGACATGCTAATAACAAACCTCGTCCGAACAAGGAATCACATCCCGGACCTTTAGCATGAGAGGCGAATGTCCTACCAATGAACCACATTGAAGACATCCTGTCAGAGGTATGACACCAATACAGATCCAAACTGGGGTTCAAAGCCAGGACCGAGAGCTGAGTGATACGTCTTACCAATGATCCACGTCCCTAGCATACGTGTAGTATATATAAACTTGCAGGTATACATTTCAAGAAGTATGCTCAGGGGAAGTGATGGGTGGTCTGAAGCTCCATCTGTTGTTGGCAATGCTGTTGCTGGAGCTGTTGTTGGTGCTGCTGTTGTTTAAGCAGCTGTTGATGCGACAGCTGTTGATATGACAGCTGTTGATGGGGCACCTGTTGGTGAGGCAGTTGTTGATTGGACAGTTGTTGATGGGACAGTTGCTGATGGGACAGTTGTTGAAGGGACAGTTGTTGATGGGACAGTTATTGATGGGACAGTTGTTGATGGGACAGTAGTTGATTGGACAGTTGTTGATGGGGCAGTTGTGGGGGCAGCTGTTGATGGGACAGTTGTTGATGGGACAGCTGTTGGTGAGGCAGTTGTTGATTGGACAGTTGTTGAAGGGACAGTTGTTGATTGGAGAGTTGTTGATGGGACAGTTGTTGATGGGGCAGTTGTGGGGGCAGCTGTTGATTGGACAGTTGTTGATGGGACAGTTGTTGATGGGGCAGTTGTTGATGGGCAACTATTGATGGGACAGCTGTTGATGGGGCAGTTGTTGATGGGGGCAGCTGTTGATGGGACAGTTGTTGATGGGACAGTTGTTGATGGGGGCAGCTGTTGATGGGACGGTTGTTGATGGCAGCTGTTGATGGGAAAGTTATTGATGGGACAGTTCACAAGAGTATTGACAAGAGTTGTATATTTACTGTTGAGGTAATGTATTGAAATGACAGCAATGAAATGATTGGCTAAGAATTGGCTGTGAACATGTCTGATGAGCAGTAAGAATTCACAGGCTGGACACTATCTGTAAATGTTAATTAAATATATTAGGAATTGTCTAATAATAAAAACACTTAAAGTAACAAATTATAAAATTGATGTCAGAGAGAATTATGTACTAGTATATATAGTTCTTTTACCAAGAATTGTGGTAGTTTATAGGAGTGCATTCATGAACAATATTATATAAAATGCATCATTTACAGTTTTACAGTACTCAGTCCTGAAGGACATTGAATTATCTTTGAATCTACTTCATAGGTTTTGTTAATGATACAAAAAACATGTCCTTTGTGACAAGACGCAAAATACAACAGAAATACACACATCACAATAGGGTAGTTCATACATCTTTAAACATTTGTGGTTATGAGTGTACGACATATATTTTAGACCTATTTTAACAAATCAAGCTTAACTCACTAAAATTATACAATGATTCTAATACTAATTAATTATTAATCTCTTGACACATTAGCGAACTTTCATCTGGCCCGCTCTACCAGGACTTAAAGCTGAACTATGATATATTGACCGGAAGATGCACGTGTTCCAGTTGCAATATGGGTAGTAGTATTTAGTTATGCAGTTTATCAACAATTATATTAAGAATTGATAATCTTTACCTTGGAGTGAAAAAGTAGAAAGTTAAACGTACCCATAATGTGAGAATTAAGGTCAAATCTAGGTCAAATCTAGTTCAAATATAAGTCAACCCCAATTCAAATATAGGTCAAACATAATTCAAATATAGGTCAAATATAGGATAAATATAGGTCAATAATGTGCAGGAGAAGTGAGAGAGCAGATCTCTGATAATCATGCACATATGTTATGCCTCAGTCACATTTGTGCCGATTTCAGTAAAGATGCCCAGCCGATGGGTATTTTTTACAAAAATGGCAGACAGTTCAGATTGCTGTGTGGGCACCGGGAGATCATCGGCCACAATTGGGCATCTTTAAGACGTCGGGCGGGTCATCGGGAACTTTTATCTTGAACATAAAAGTTGCCGGCGTTCCCCCGATGTCTTATCAGCAAATATCTTAAAGTACACGGCAGGGTCCCAGCAGTGTCCCGCAGGCACATCGGCAGGTTATCTTACGGCTGCCGGTGGCATCGTGCGATGAAAATAGGATTATTTTTATTTCATGTGTTCACAGGCCATCGTCAGATGATCCAACAGGCTCCGTACGATATCATATAGGATGTCCTTCAGACGTCTATCAAATGATCTAGATGTCTTTAGGATATCCTATAGACGTCTGTCAATGATCTAGACGTCTTTAGGATGTCCTACAGACGTCTGTCAATGATCTAGACGTCTTTAGGATATCCTACAGACGTATGTGCCACTCAATCTTGCACGTGCCGTGCGGTGCCCTTTAATAATGTGACCACAGCTACGGCATCTCTCAGATTATTGCTGATAAACTCCCTGGTGCAAATGTGACTTAGGCATAATACACTGAAATATTGCTTATATCTATTTTTCCTACTACTTTTACACTTTGCTACTAACTTATGAAGAAGTGAAAAATATTCATAGATTGAACAATAGAAGTCCCTCAGTGGCATTTCAATCTATAATTATCATAAAGATCTAATTCTCAAGAGGAGGACTTGGGGGGATTGTTTTGTACTGGACTCACACGATTCAATGTTATGCTGCAACTTAAGTCATGTTTCACTTCTACAACACATTTCTGGAATTAATTGATTTTTGATCTTATTTTAAATCTATTCTAACCTATTCTAACCTAATATCCTATCTATAGATGAGAATAGGAAAGAAGAGATTAGATCAGAATAGAATAAATCAGAAAACAAAATTAGAATAGAATGTAAAAAATAGATTAGAATATAAAATAATCGATTAAATTGGAATTATTAGAGAAGATCACAAAAGATTAGAATATATCAGATTTGGAGTCTAATGGATTAGAATATATTAAAATAGATTATATTAGAATAAATTAAAGTAGTTTAGAACTAGATCATATTGAACTAGATTAGACTGAAATAGATTAGATTGAAATAGATTAGACTGAAATAGATTAGAATAGAATAGATTAGAACAGAATACATTAGAATAGAAAAGATTAGACTGAAATAGATTAGAATAGAATAGATTAGAACAGAATACATTAGAATAGAAAAGATTAGACTAAATTAGAGAATATTTAAATTGTATAGAATATATTTGAATTGATTAGAATATATCAGAACAGATAAGATCAAAATATATTAGAATAGATAAGATCAGAATATATTAGAATAGATAAGATCAGAATATTTTAGAATAGATAAGATCAGAATATATAAGAATAGACAAGATCAGAATATATTAGAATAGATAAGGTCAGAATATATTAGAATAGATAAGATCAGAATATATTAGAATAGATAAGATCAGAATATTTTAGAATAGATAAGATCAGAATATATTAGAATAGATAAGATCAGAATATATTAGAATAGATAAGATCAGAATATTTTAGAATAGATAAGATCAGAATATATTAGAATAGATAAGATCAGAATATATTAGAATAGATAAGATCAGAATATTTTAGAATAGATAAGATCAGAATATATAAGAATAGACAAGATCAGAATATATTAGAATAGATAAGATCAGAATATATCAGAATAGATAAGGTCAGAATATATTAGAATAGATAAGATCAGAATATTTTAGAAAAGATAAGATCAGAATATATTAGAATAGATAAGATCAGAATAAATTAGAATAGATAAGATCAGAATATTTTAGAATAGATAAGATCAGAATATATAAGAATAGACAAGATCAGAATATATTAGAATAGATAAGATCAGAATATATCAGAATAGATAAGGTCAGAATATATTAGAATAGACAAGATCAGAATATATTAGAATAGATAAGATCAGAATATATTAGAATAGACAAGATCAGAATATATTAGAATAGATAAGATCAGAATATATCAGAATAGATAAGATCAGAATATATTAGAATAGATAAGATCAGAATATTTTAGAATAGATAAGATCAGAATATATCAGAATAGATAAGATCAGAATATATTAGAATAGATAAGATCAGAATATTTTAGAATAGATAAGATCAGAATATATAAGAATAGACAAGATCAGAATATATTAGAATAGATAAGATCAGAATATATCAGAATAGATGAGGTCAGAATATATTAGAATAGACAAGATCAGAATATATTAGAATAGATAAGATCAGAATATATTAGAATAGATAAGATCAGAATATTTTAGAATAGATAAGATCAGAATATATAAGAATAGACAAGATCAGAATATATTAGAATAGATAAGATAAGAATATATCAGACTAGATAAGGTCAGAATATATTAGAATAGACAAGATCAGAATATATTAGAATAGATAAGATCAGAATATATTAGAATAAATAAGATCAGAATATATTAGAATAAATAAGGATATATTAGAATATATTAGGATAGTATAAATCATAATAGTTTAGATTGGGCCAACATTAAGCATGTTTTAAAATGAAATTGTTAAAATCATATGAATATGTACACATTCTAAATTTCACCAAGTCATATTAGAAGTGTTATGTTCACACTTATAATGAATTCAAATTGAGTGCCAAAAACTTGGCTGTCATGTGCACACAAACTGATGACGTATAACACGTGGAACATACTGGGATCAGGACAGGCAATGACATATACAGTACTGCTGTACCTCCATCTTTGATCAATTCAATATTCTGAGAGATCGAGATAGTGCAATATCCAAAAATACAATATACTTTCACATAGGGATAACATATAAAGTACAATTTCATAAACATCAATAAACAACACAATTAATGGACATTTTTCTACATTATACAAAAACACAATATAAATTCACATTGGCATAACATATAAAGTACAATTGCATAAACATCAATAAACAAGAAAGTTAATGGACATTTTTCTACAATATACAAAAAATACAATATACATTCACATTGGGATAATATATAAAGTACAATTACATAAACATCAATAAACATTACAAACAAAGGACATTTTTCTTCAATAACATCAAAGATTAAATTGCTAGATATATTTGATAAAAAAACAAGATGTATAGAAAACATCAGCCATATTGAGAAATACAAGGAACAAATGCTACAGAAATATTTAGTGAACTGAAAGGTAATGCATAAAAATGCAGAAAAAATGCATAAACGTTTCGTGAATGGCAGGTGTATGATAAAGGACCTGTAAAGCCATTATTAAAAGGCAGCTTTTAATAATGGAGTAAAGTTTTGAAAAATGTTTTGAAAAAATGAAATACTAGTAGGTTTGACAGAATAAATCTCTTAAAGCTGCCGATTGTAGCTGTCACACTGAATAAAAAAAATGCATTAATCGTTTGATGGTGAGTTTGATTTGACAAAGTGGTTTGTTCACAAAGTGGTTTGTTCACAAAGTGGTTTGTTCACAAAGTGGTTTGTTCACAAAGTGGTTTGTTCACAAAGTGGTTTGTTCACAAAGTGGTTTGTTCACAAAGGATCAGTTGAAATATGTTGATATGATATATCGATACATTTTATTTAGAAATTTATTAAGATATGGAACTTGATAACAGTTTAATGAGAGATTGATAGTATGAGATATCAAATAACAGTGAATATAAATGAGTAGGCTATTCAGATGGAAAAGTAAGTTAAAATACTTGAAAAGATAACATTTACTATTCAGTTTTAATGTGGATACATTTTGTGTCTAAATGAAAAAATATATTTTGTGAATAAAGGGAAAAATATGAAGCTGGTGATATGATATAATAGAATTCAGTTGTTATTTGTGTGTTTCTTGATTAAGAGTTACATTCACAAGCAAGTCTTCCCTTAAAAAGATACGAGAATGTTTATTCCATTTACAATTATTCCATTAGAACTAGAGCATGAGTGAGAACTATATTTATATTAAAGTCAAAATTCCTGTTGTTTGCATCAACCATCACGTGTTAACCTTTAACAGATTTTGATGCAATATTCAAGCAACTATTCAAATACGTTTGGTTGGTGAACTCAGATTCAGTATTGGAGCTTGTTAAAATTAACCAAAATAGTATATGTCCAATCATATTAGATACATGTTTTGAAAGCTTAAGAGATTTCAATTCTGGAAAAAAAATCGGTTTGGTCATGTGATTTAATTGGCATAATGATACCTCATTAGGATATGGGATTTTTCATTGACATATTTGAAATATCCAAAAATATATGTAGTATCAGAATTTCCTGTTTAATCTAACTTTACATTAAAAATAAAATGTCTGAGTTTATTCATGAAATTCGGCCATGTGCTATTTTTTTTCTTGAAAAATTAAGAACCCGGAAAATCTTTTTTCAAATCTTTTTCAAAAGGTTTTTATCGATGTACTGCACATGTTGATAGGGAAAGTACTTAAAAATTATGATCAGAAATATTTAGAAACAGGACATGGCTCCTGGACCATGAGAGGAAATAATGAGTCACTTATGGATGTGAGTTTTGTGGGCAATACATTAGGTGTGAATGCATTCGATACTCTCCTTTAATTAAACTTTTTAATCCCTTATGCTGGTTGTTTGACATTTTCTTCAAAATGCCAAATAATAACACGTCATGTGTGGATGTGAAAAACAGCCAGACTTAAGTGATTGTCTGATTAGGAAAGGAGAAACAAGACGAGACGACATATATCATTAAAGGTATTGCTCACCAATTTCAACAATGGAATAAAATATGGATAATGCAAATAATAGAATGATTAAGATAAAATCTAGATTTGTAACTGAAAAGATAAGACTAACTTGATGAAACGTCTGCAAGAATAAATGTCAAAAGATATTGCCTACAGTATTTAGCAATTACAATTACAGTATTTAACAATTGGTTTGGATGTTTTTTCCAATTAAAAAGTATCTCACGACAGCAGTTTTAAAATCCTTAGTGAATTCAAACTCTCTATAGAGAAAACAGTGAGATAATCAAATTGTCTTCTTTATTAGGACTAGACGTTTAGAGAAATGGCAAATGGATGTATGATTAAGAAGCTGCAAATATTAAATGCTGTTGTCAAACCGAGGAAATATAACAAATTTGATTACAAATTTTGAAAAATGCTACAAATAGTTTTGCAGAAAAAGTAGATAGATCAGATGATTGGTGCCGCACCTGTTGTGGCTGCCACTAAACGTAAACAAATAAACAAACATAAGTATACAACTGACTGAGTAATCTGTGTAAGGTATGCTGCAGGCTCATTAATGACAGTGAGGAGATAGACCAAATAAAGGAATGAGAGTCAAGTAACGTCAAGTAAAGGAATGAGAGTGAAGGAATGTAAAGTAGAAGAATGAGAGTGAAGGAATGTAAAGTAGAAGAATGAGAGTGAAGGAATGTAAAGTAGAGGAATGGGAGTGATGTGTCAAGTAAAGGAATAAGAGTCTAATGACATCATATGAAAGAATGAGAGTGATTGACATCAAATAAATGAATGAGAGTGAAGGGGCAACACTTAACCGAATGAAAGTGAAGTGACATCAAGTAAAGGAATGAGAGTGAAGGAGCAGAAAGTAAAAGAATGAGAATCTAGTGACATCATATGAAGGAATGAGAGTCTAGTGACAGCAAGTAATGGAATGAGATTTAAAAAAAACATCAGTAAAGATATAAGAAAATCCTTCAAATAATTTTACAGAATAAATACATAAAATGGATCAGATGATTGGTACTGCCCTCGTGGCTGCCACTAAACGTAAACAAATAAACGCATATAAATATACAACTGACAAGGTAATCTGTATAAGGTGTGTTGCAAGCATAGGGAATCTGAAAAGCTAAGATAGTGTCGAAATTGTGTGATCAATGCAATGTCAATTCTCCCTTCACTCATATACAACTAAAGGGATAAAAGCTTAAATCACAACCTTGGATGAGATCATTTTAGTTTGAGAGTAATGAGATCATTTTAGTCCATGTATATGGTTATGAATTTTACTTTTATGACCTTGAGGTATGGATATTTTTGATCTATGCCATCCAATCCTTAAATTCAGTGGTTCAAAACTTAACCTAGCCTTACCTGAATTAATAATTCTGCCCAAATCTGAGCTCACTTGTACAAAAATCAGAAAAGCCTGTGATCCAAAGGAGGGAATGATGGAAATCAAAAGTGTCCCACATGATACTTATATCCTGTGCTCAGTGGGGTGTGACAATGCCTTGTAGCTCTTTGCAAATCGTATGAGCAATTAAACAACAGGGAGCGCAAAATATGTAAGTTTCTAAGGGAATGATATTATTTCCAGGGTGTTCAACCACCCAACCACCGGTCTTTTCTTATTTCTCTTGGAACACAATTTTCAACTCCACCAAACAAGTATTTTTGAAAGCCATAGGGTAAAGTTTTCACTTTTTGAAAATGCTTTGGTATCTTATCATTGAATGGATAATATCCATTAAATTTTAGGATGTACATAAGTATTTTAATCTGATTACAAACATGAGATTGACATAAATGTGGTGCAAGAGCTTTCATGCCCTCAGTTTATATATATAGTAATGCTATATATAGACACATGGCTGAGATCAAACCTATTTTCATAATTTGGTTTGCAGACGGATCATGGTTGCAAGTTTAGCAATGACAGTGGGGAGATACATCAGATAAAGGAATAAAAGTGAGGGAACAACATGTAAAGGAATGAGAGTGAAGGGACAGAAGTAAAGGAATGAGAAAGAGGAGACATCAAGTAAACATCGTTTGAAAAAAACAATGAAAGAATGGTGGTGAGTGAAATAATCAAAGTGTTTGGAAAAGTCTTGATCTGAAAGTCCTTAGTCTTATTGAGATCAAAGAGCATAATATTAAACATATCACTTAGTCAATGTATAATTTCTTATGGAAACGTCAGGACAGAATAAGATGAGATGTTCTTATTGGCCATCATTACAAACGAGGAATAGATATGATTGATTCGGAAAATAAAGTTAAATCATAACCAGCTTTATGGGTGGCAAGACTAGCCCATAATAAAGGAGCTAAATGGACATATTTTATGAGACATTTTCTTGCCACTATTGGATTTGAACAGATAGTATTAATGAATTTTATTTCAGTGAAAATAAAATATAAATGCCATACCTATATTTTATAGAAAAATATTTGTTGCATTCAATGAGGTTAAAAAAATTTGTAATGTAGAAACACGAAGTAATGCTAATTGTGTGTTTAAAATAATATGGGGAAATATGGGGCTGTTTAACATAAGGGAGAGTGCTAATTCACTAACACTTGGACTTCTTCAGGGACAGTATCCCTGTGAAAGATTCGTATTAGTGAAAGATTTGATGGATGAAAATGGTAATTTCCTAAATGAAGATGCTATTTTGTAGAAACTGGTCACAACTAGGAATTAGATGAGTAACCCTGTAGAAACATGTATTTAAGCTGGCTAGGGGGTTTGGCACAGAAAATGCAATGTATATTAACACATAAAGAATATATGATAATCCAACCATTGTATGTAATAATGAACATCTTAAGATTGACAAGTTATCAGCAAAAGTGCTTCATGAGATATTTGTTGGAAGAAGAATTTACTTTTTATGTTACACAGACACACAATTTACAGTTGCAGGAATCTGAATGGGAGAACATCTGTGAGAAAAAAGTATGGAATTTACCTTTGAAAAAAACTTGTCAACTGTAAATTGCATGGTAGCAAATGGTTAAGGAATGTGTATATTGTAATGAAATAGATAATATTGAACACTTGATATTTAAATGTAAATAAAATTATGACATATGGTGCGCCATTGGTAAAATCTAAGGACTGGATATACAGTGGAAGCATATTCTAATAAGATTCAGAGAGAGCCACGAGGTTTCCATTTTTAGAAACATAGTTATCAGTATTATATATTTTTGTATATATAAGACAAGGGTGTTAAATGATATTAAAGGAGAATACAAAAACCTAAGGAAATTGTGAAAACACAATATTCCAAAGAAATATTCATTCTAAAATATGTTGCTGGCATTAATTACTTCCATCTACAAGAAAGAATAGTATAGTGAAAATAAAACGAATTGTAGTTTTGTTAAATTGTATGGAAGCGGGTGTATTAATAACACAAAATCACAGAGCTTAATTAGATAGATACAAAATGTATGCAAGGTTGTATAGAATGAAAATAACCAATAAATCACCATTTTTTTAACTGCCTATCATTTCAAGACAGTGAAAGCCCTTTAAACGTAAATAATCAGCAAAAATTGGTTTGAATTGATATTGTGTGTTCGTGTGAAATAACAATAAAGTTAAAAGTACAGTTGGTACAACAATAAGAGGGAAGGTACAAATGGTACAAAAATAAGAGAGAAGGTACAAATGGTACAATAATAAGAGAGAAGGAACAAATGGTACAAGATTAAGAGTGAAGGTACAAATGGTACAAGATTAAGATTGAAAGTACAAATGGTACAACAATAAGAGTGAAGGTACAAATGGTACAAGATTAATAATGAAGGTACAAATGGTACAAGATAAAGATTGAAAGTACAAATGGTACAACCATAAGGGTGAATGTACAAATTGTACAACAATAAGATTGAAGGTTCAAATGGTACAAGATTAAGATTGAAGGTACAAATGGTAAACATTAAGAGTGAAGGTACAAATGGTACAAGATTAAGAGTGAAGGTACAAATGGTAAACAATAAGAGTGAAGGTACAAATGGTACAACAATAAGAGTGAAGGTACAAATGGTACAAGATTAAGAGTGAAGGTACAAATGGTACATCAATAAGAGTGAAGGTACAAATGGTACAAGATTAAGAGTGAAGGTACAAATGGTAAAAGATTAAGAGTGAAGGTACAAATGGTAATAGATTAAGAGTGAAGGTACAACTGGTACAACAATAAGAGTGAAGGTACAAATGGTACAAGGTTAAGAGTGAAGGTACAAATGGTACAAGATTAAGATTGAAGGTACAGATGGTACAACAATAAGAGTGAAGGTCCAAATGGTAAAAGATTAAGAGTGAAGGTACAAATGGTAAACAATAAGAGTGAAGGTCCAAATGGTAAAAGATTAAGAGTGAAGGTCCAAATGGTAAACAATAAGAGTGAAGGTACAAATGGTACAACAATAAGAGTGAAGGTACAAATGGTACAAGATTAAGAGTGAAGGTACAAATGGTACATCAATAAGAGTGAAGGTACAAATGGTACAAGATTAAGAGTGAAGGTACAAATGGTAAAAGATTAAGAGTGAAGGTACAAATGGTAAAAGATTAAGAGTGAAGGTACAAATGGTACAACAATAAGAGTGAAGGTCCAATTGGTACATCAATAAGAGTGAAGGTACAAATGGTACAAGATTAAGAGTGAAGGTACAAATGGTACAACAATAAGTGTGAAGGTACAAATGGTACAAGATTAAGAGTGAAGGTACAAATGGTAAAAGATTAAGAGTGAAGGTACAAATGGTAAACAATAAGAGTGAAGGTACAAATGGTACAAGATTAAGAGTGAAGGTACAAATGGTACAAGGTAAAGAGTGAAGGTACAAATGGTAAAAGATTAAGAGTGAAGGTACAAATGGTACAACAATAAGAGTGAAGGTACAAATGGTACAATAATAAGAGTGAAGGTTCAAATTGTACAATAATAAAGTGAAAGTACAAATTGTACAATAATAAGAGTGAAGGTACAAATTGTACAATAATAAGAGTGAAGGTACAAATGGTAAACAATAAGAGTGAAGGTACAAATGGTACAAGATTAAGAGTGAAGGTACAGATGGTAAACAATAAGAGTGAAGGTACAAATTGTACAATAATAAGAGTGAAGGTACAAATGGTACAACAATAAGAGTGAAGGTACAAATGGTAAACAATAAGAGTGAAGGTACAAATGGTACAAGGTTAAGAGTGAAGGTACAAATTGTACAATAATAAGAGTGAAGGTACAAATGGTACAATAATAAGAGTGAAGGTACAAATTGTCCAATAATAAGAGTGAAGGTACAAATGGTACAAGGTTAAGAGTGAAGTTACAAATGGTACAACAATAAGAGTGAAGGTACACATTGTACAATAATAAGAGTGAAGGTACAAATTGTACAATAATAAGAGTGAAGGTACAAATGGTACAAGGTTAAGAGTGAAGGTACAAATGGTACAACAATAAGAGTGAAGGTACACATTGTACAATAATAAGAGTGAAGGTACAAATGGTAAAACAATAAGAGTGAAGGTACAAATGGTACAAGATTAAGAGTGAAGGTACAAATTGTACAATAATAAGAGTGAAGGTACAAATGGTACAAGGTTAAGAGTGAAGGTACAAATGGTACAATAATAAGAGTGAAGGTACAAATGGTAAACAATAAGAGTGAAGGTACAAATGGTAAACAATAAGAGTGAAGGAACAAATGGAACAAGGTTAAGAGTGAAGGTACAAATGGTACAACAATAAGAGTGAAGGTACAAATTGTACAATAATAAGAGTGAAGGTACAAATGGTAAACAATAAGAGTGAAGGTACAAATGGTACAAGGTTAAGAGTGAAGGTACAAATGGTACAACAATAAGAGTGAAGGTACACATTGTACAATAATAAGAGTGAAGGTACAAATTGTACAATAATAAGAGTGAAGGTACAAATGGTACAAGGTTAAGAGTGAAGGTACAAATGGTACAACAATAAGAGTGAAGGTACACATTGTACAATAATAAGAGTGAAGGTACAAATGGTAAAACAATAAGAGTGAAGGTACAAATGGTACAAGATTAAGAGTGAAGGTACAAATTGTACAATAATAAGAGTGAAGGTACAAATGGTACAAGGTTAAGAGTGAAGGTACAAATGGTAAACAATAAGAGTGAAGGTACAAATGGTAAACAATAAGAGTGAAGGAACAAATGGTACAAGGTTAAGAGTGAAGGTACAAATGGTACAACAATAAGAGTGAAGGTACAAATGGTACAATAATAAGAGTAAAGGTACAAATGGTACAAGGTTAAGAGTGAAGGTACAAATTGTCCAATAATAAGAGTGAAGGTACAAATGGTACAAGGTTAAGAGTGAAGGTACAAATGGTACAACAATAAGAGTGAAGGTACAAATTGTACAATAATAAGAGTGAAGGTACAAATGGTACAACAATAAGAGTGAAGGTACAAATGGTACAAGATTAAGAGTGAAGGTACAAATGGTAAACAATAAGAGTGAAGGTACAAATGGTACAACAATAAGAGTGAAGGTACAAATGGTACAACAATAAGAGTGAAGGTACAAATGGTACAATAATAAGAGTGAAGGTACAAATGGTAAACAATAAGAGTGAAGGTACAAATGGTACAATAATAAGAGTGAAGGTACAAATGGTACAATAATAAGAGTGAAGGTACAGATGGTACAATAATAAGAGTGAAGGTACAAATGGTACAACAATAAGAGTGAAGGTACAAATGGTACAACAATAAGAGTGAAGGTACAAATGGTACAACAATAAGAGTGAAGGTACAAATGGTACAATAATAAGAGTGAAGGTACAAATGGTACAATAATAAGAGTGAAGGTACAAATGGTAAACAATAAGAGTGAAGGTACAAATGGTACAACAATAAGAGTGAAGGTACAAATGGTACAACAATAAGAGTGAAGGTACAAATGGTACACTAATAAGAGTGAAGGTACAAATGGTACAATAATAAGAGTGAAGGTACAGATGGTAAACAATAAGAGTGAAGGTACAAATTGTACAATAATAAGAGTGAAGGTACAGATGGTAAACAATAAGAGTGAAGGTACAAATGGTACAATAATAAGAGTGAAGGTACAAATGGTACAAGGTTAAGAGTGAAGGTACAGATGGTAAACAATAAGAGTGAAGGTACAAATGGTACAACAATAAGAGTGAAGGTACAAATTGTACAATAATAAGAGTGAAGGTACAGCTGATACAACTGCTTGAATGTTGTTTATACCTGTTGTTTTGTCCATTGTTGTTTTGTCCATTGTTGTTTTGGCCATTGTTGTTTTGTCCATTGTTGTTTTGGCCATTGTTGTTTTGTCCATTGTTGTTTTGGCCATTGTTGTTTTGTCCATTGTTGTTCCGGCCATTGTTGTTTTGGCCATTGTTGTTTTGGCCATTGTTGTTCCGGCCATTGTTGTTTTGGCCATTGTTGTTTTGGCCATTGTTGTTTTGTCCATTGTTGTTTGTGCCATTGTCGTTTTGGCCATTGTTGTTTTGTCCATTGTTGTTTGTGCCATTGTCGTTTTGGCCATTGTTGTTTTGGCCATTGTTGTTGGGCCTGCTGTTGATTGATATATAAATTGAGGTTACTCTCACATATGTAAAATCATCTTGTATCCATAATTAAACTCCTCATATCAATCACCTGAAACATACAACTTCCCTCCGGCGTTTAAACGGCAAACTCTTATTTACTCTCACTGATAATACTAAGAGAAATCATCGACTGATCATTTTATAATAATATCTTGTCTTTTATTTACCTCATTATTAAAGTCATACCCCAATCACATTTGCGCTGAATTCAGTACAGATGCCCGGTCGATAGCTTATTATTTTACAAAACCGGCCGACAAGCCAGGGTACCGTGAAAGCACCGAAGATCATAGGGATTATCTAAGGTCCTGATGACCCGTATGACGTCTTAAAGTTGCCCAATTGTGGCCGACGATCTCCTGGTGCCCTCACGGCAACCCAAACTGCTTGCCGATTTTGTTTTTAAAAACTCATCGGCCGGGGATCTTTACTGAAATCCACATTTTAGTATAAATTTGATTTAAACGTTGTTACAGTTTTACGGTTTTTCGTAATGCAGTCTTAATCTTGGGCACCTTTCTGTGTTGAGAATGCGCAAAATCTCATACAAATTCAGTTACAGATGATCTTATTCTTATATATAGAGAATGTGACAAAATGATGGGTTTAGGCAATTTATAGGTGTTAGTGGTGAGTGTCCTCTGGTGGCAGATTTTCTTAGGGAACTAGTTTCCAATCTAAGTCAAAAATAATTTTTAGGACCTTGTTTTCCATTCTTTGTAACATTGCAAAATTGTATTTGAAGTGTTTCCAAATGTTTTCTATGCCATAATTATTGAACAAACATATGAAAAGTAAAGTTGCTTTTT
The DNA here is from genome assembly GCA_949316495.1 of Amphiduros pacificus. Classification (NCBI taxonomy): domain Eukaryota; kingdom Metazoa; phylum Annelida; class Polychaeta; order Phyllodocida; family Hesionidae; genus Amphiduros; species Amphiduros pacificus. The sequence continues at coordinate 14,997,827 of OX439011.1, read as the reverse complement.
ACATTTATAAGGAACATGGTGGTTGATTAATGTGAAAGAACTAGCAATCTTGGCTATTTTGTAAGTTTTTGAAGTGAATTTTGCCTTAGACTTGATGGTCTTCATATAAGATTATTGCATTTAAACATCTATGCACAAGCATGTAGATTCTATCTCCTACTGAGAACAGCCAAGTTAATATACTCAATCAGTGGGATTACCATACTCTTTCAGAAAATATTTTGAAAGTTACTGTCTCTCACATCAGAACTTTGTAATCAATTTATAACTTCAGAACATGATATATCCTATTTATCAGGTGATGTTTATAAAGAGCTTGTTGTATTTGAATGTTTTTATTGTGAGAACATTGCAGAATCATGTGCATTTCCTTGTAATCAGACCCTTAAGATCGGAGGAGATCTGAGAGAAAACTGTAACGGCTTCTGCTCAGAGATGGCAACTCACTTTTACCGTACTCTACCGTACTCTACCGTACTCTACCGTACTCTACTGTACTCTACTGTACTCTACCGTTCTCTACCATACTCTACTGTACTCTATCATACTCTACCATACTCTACCATACTCTACTGTACTCTACCATACTCTACCGTTCTCTACCTTACTCTACTGTACTCTACCATACTCTACTGTACTCTATCATACTCTACCGTACTCTACCATACTCTACTGTACTCTACCATACTCTACCTTACTCTACCATACTCTACCATACTCTACTGTACTCTATCATACTCTACTGTACTCTACCATACTCTACCATACTCTACCATACTCTACCTTACTCTACCATACTCTACCATACTCTACCATACTCTACCATACTCTACTGTACTCTACCATACTCTACCATACTCTACCGTTCTCTACCGTACTCTACTGTACTCTACCATACTCTACTGTACTCTATCATACTCTACCATACTCTACCGTACTCTACTGTACTCTACCATACTCTACCGTACTCTACCATACTCTACCATACTCTACCGTTCTCTACCATACTCTACCATACTCTACCATACTCTATCATACTCTACCATACTCTACTGTACTCTACCATACTCTACCGTACTCTACCATACTCTACCATACTCTACCGTTCTCTACCATACTCTACCATACTCTACTATACTCTATCATACTCTACCGTACTCTACTGTACTCTACCATACTCTACCATACTCTACCATACTCTACTGTACTCTATCATACTCTACCGTACTCTACTGTACTCTACCATACTCTACCATACTCTACTGTACTCTACCATACTCTACCTTACTCTACCATACTCTACTGTACTCTATCATACTCTACCGTACTCTACCATACTCTACCGTACTCTACAATACTCTACCGTTCTCTACTGTACTCTACCGTACTCTACCATACTCTACCATACTCTACCGTTCTCTACCATACTCTACCATACTCTACCATACTCTACCATACTCTACCGTTCTCTACTGTACTCTACCGTACTCTACCATACTCTACCATACTCTACCATACTCTACCATACTCTACCGTTCTCTACTGTACTCTACCGTACTCTACCATACTCTACCATACTCTACCGTTCTCTACCGTACTCCACCATACTTTACGGTATTCTACCATACTCTACCACACTCTACCATACTCTACCATATTCTGCCGTACTCTACCGTACTCTACCGAACTCAGTGGTGGAGAGGTGGGTCTAGCACCATAAATTTCCACCAGCTTTTTTCATATCTCATCACCCTTCCTCTCTGATCATGTTCATGCTTTTTTATATTTGTATGTAATTGGACTGACCCACTTTCACCTGATTGTGCAAACCGTTAACAATAGGGAAATGATGCTGAGATCAAGGAAAAACAAAGAATTTTTTTCTGACAAGCCTGACATCATATGTTGATTTAAAGGGTACCCAATTGTTTGTAGGAAATTGTTAATTTTAGGAAATTGTTAATTGCCGGAGGTCGAGTTCCACTGGTGTCGTGAGCTAAATTGGATGGGCAGTGCATGTAATTTCAAAAATCAGAGGATTTCAAGTCTATTTTGACGTTGAAAGGTTTCATCTCATAGCATATAATATTATCTCATAACAAAATATCCTACAGCCGACGACGACAACAAAGCTGTGGTTCCATTTTCAAGGCATTTTAGGTGCATCTTCAATATTAATAAAATATTCTCGTTTGTCTAATCCATTGATAAACTATATCTACAGCTTTGTTGTCATCTACAGCTCTATTGTCATCGGCTGTATCCCAATGTTTCTTCTCATCTTATCTCATTACCACAAGAAAATAAACATCCAATAACAATATTCACATATTTTATACAGGGATTAATAGACCCTTCATTTTTGCACCCACCATCTATAATTTCAAGGTATGTATCTGAAGTCAGACTGTCGGTCCTTGCTGATAATTAATACCAGACCATTCATCAAAACAACACCCCGAGACGGCTTCATAATTGGAGCCTAAATCTAGTAAATAATGTGGCAAACTGGGTAAAATATTATGATACATGCTTATAAACCCGTTCAACCAGATTTATGTTAAAATGCATTTGATTGCATATCCTAGTCTTCTAAATATCATATGGAGGTGTTTTAAAAGACGCATTCTGTCTCCGGGGAGCCTGACATGACATTAGGCCAGGGCCTGTCTTCAAGATATATATCTGGAAATGGCTGGTGTATGGGATGACAAGGAATACACATTCAAATAAGGAGTCATAAACCTGTAAAAACAGCATCATATTGATGCTAAATTGTCTTATTTTGAATGTTTAAGAGGACATTTCCAGGAAGTACATACCCACACAGTTTGAGAAGGCAAATCAAGTACATAGGTATGATAAAAGCGTTCATGAAACTGCCAAAACACCTTTTTAGGCTTTCTCCAAAAAAACACATATTGAGAATTTTAAATATCAATTATCCATAAATGTACAAATTTTGCTCAAATAATGTGATTTTTATTCGTCAGTATTTATCAAAATAGTGCAAATTTTGCAATTTAGAACTTTTATGTTTTCGAAATTTTATGTTTTCGAAATTTTGTATTTTTGATTTTTTTTAGTTATAATTGTTTTAGTGATAAGAACATAAAAAACCTGTCTCATGAAAGCATAATGTAGGTGTTCCCATACTGTACAATGTAGGTGTTCCCATACTGTACAATGTAGGTGTTCCCATACTATGCAATGTAGGTCTTCCCATACTGTACAATGTAGGTGTTCCCATTCTGTACAATGTAGGTGTTCCCATTCTGTACAATGTAGGTGTTCCCAAATTGTGCAATGTAGGTGTTCCCATATTATGCAATGTAGGTGTTCCCATACTGTACAATGTAGGTGTTCCCATACTGTACAATGTAGGTGTTCCCATACTGTACAATGTAGGTGTTCCAATACCGTACAATGTGGTGAATATATAGTACAAAACATATTGGGAAGGATAATACATTGGATAATACATTGGATAATGCATTGGATAATGCACTGGGCAGCACACTGGATAATACGCATTGTATAACGCATCGGATAAGGCACTGGATAACGCATTGATAACACTTTAGATAAGGCACTGGATAACACTTTAGATAAGGCACTGGATAACACTTTAGATAAGGCACTGGATAACGCATTAGATAAGGCACTGCACAATGCTTTAACTGTTTTTCTATTGATCATGTAAAAAGTATTTTACCTGTTGTCGGTAGTTGTGTTGTTGTTCCTTGAGTTGATGGTGCTGCTGAAGTTGGACATGTGACTGAAATAAATGTATGAGAATAAATGTTATCTCTCAAAAAGACAATTTTAGTTATCTTAGGTTCGAGACATTCAAGGCAAATCTATACACTATATTTCCATACACTAAATCCATACACTATATTTCGCTTACAGCTGTCCCCATGTCTAACTGACTACTTCTATGACCATATGACCATATGAGTAAGAAATGACGCTATAATTACCTGATCACAAATAATGATACAACACTTACCAAATAAGTAAGAAATTACGCGATAATTACCTGATCACAAATAATGATACAACACTTACCAAATGAGTAAGAAATTACGCTATAATTACCAGATCAAAAACAATGATATACTTACCAAATGACTAACACATGCCGATTTTACTTACAGGAGCAGTTGCAGATAATTTCATAGTGATTTTACTTACAGGACAGTTGCAGATGATTCCATAGTGATTTTACTTACAGGAGCAGTGGTTTTACTTACAGGAGCAGGTGCAGATAATTTCATAGTGATTTTACTTACAGGAGCAGTTACAGATGATTTCACAGTGATTTTACTTACAGGAGCAGTTGCAAATGATTTCATAGTGACTTTACTTACAGGAGCAGTTGCAGATGATTTCATATTGACTTTACTTACAGGAGCAGTTGGAAATGATTTCATAGTGACTTTACTTACAGGAGCAGTTGCAGATGATTTCATAGTGATTTTACTTACAGGAGCAGTTGCAGCTGATTTCATAGTGATTTTACTTACAGGACAGTTGCAGATGATTCCATAGTGATTTTACTTACAGGAGCAGTGGTTTTACTTAAAGGACAGTTGCAGATGATTCCATAGTGATTTTACTTACAGGAGCAGTGGTTTTACTTACAGGAGCAGTTGCAGATGATTTCATAGTGATTTTACTTACAGGACAGTTGCAGATGATTCCATAGTGATTTTACTTACAGGAGCAGTGGTTTTACTTACAGGAGCAGTTGCAGATGATTTCATAGTGATTTTACTTACAGGAGCAGTTGCAAACGATTTCACAGTGATTTTACTTACAGGAGCAGTTGCAAATGATTTCATAGTGACTTTACTTACAGGAGCAGTTGCAGATGATTTCATAGTGACTTTACTTACAGGAGCAGTTGCAAATGATTTCATAGTGACTTTACTTACAGGAGCAGTTGCAGATGATTTCATAGTGAGTTTACTTACATGAGCAGTTGCAGATGATTTCATAGTGATTTTACTTACAGGAGCAGTTGCAGCTGATTTCATAGTGATTTTACTTACAGGACAGTTGCAGATGATTCCATAGTGATTTTACTTACAGGAGCAGTGGTTTTACTTACAGGAGCAGTTGCAGATGAATTTCATAGTGATTTTACTAACAGGAGCAGTTGCAAACGATTTCATAGTGATTTTACTTACAGGAGCAGTTGCAAACGATTTCATAGTGATTTTACTTACAGGAGCAGTTGCAGATGATTTCATAGTGACTTTACTTACAGGAGCAGTTGCAGCTGATTTCATATTGATTTTACTTACCGGAGCAGTTGCAGATGATTTCACAGTGATTTTACTTACAGGAGCAGTTGCAGATGATTTCATATTGATTTTACTTACAGGAGCAGTTGCAGATGATTTCATAGTGATTTTACTTACAGGAGCAGTTGCAAACGATTTCATAGTGACTTTACTTACAGGAGCAGTTGAAAACGATTTCATAGTGATTTTACTTACAGGAGCAGTTGCAGATGATTTCATAGTGATTTTACTTACAGGAGCAGTTGCAGATGATTTCATAGTGATTTTACTTACAGGAGCAGTTGCAGCTGATTTCATAGTGATTTTACTTACAGGAGCAGTTGGAGATGATTTCATAGTGATTTTACTTACAGGAGCAGTTGCAAACGATTTCATAGTGATTTTACTTACAGGAGCAGTTACAGATGATTTCATAGTGATTTTACTTACAGGAGCAGTTGCAGATGATTTCATAGTGATTTTACTTACAGGAGCAGTTGCAAACGATTTCATAGTGATTTTACTTACAGGAGCAGTTGCAGATGATTTCATAGTGATTTTACTTACAGGAGCAGTTGCAGCTGATTTCACAGTGATTTTACTTACAGGAGCAGCTGCAGATGATTTCATAGTGATTTTACTTACAGGAGCAGTTGCAAACGATTTCATAGTGATTTTACTTACAGGAGCAGTTGCAGATGATTTCATAGTGATTTTACTTACAGGAGCAGTTGCAGCTGATTTCACAGTGATTTTACTTACAGGAGCAGTTGCAAACGATTTCATAGTGATTTTACTTACAGGAGCAGTTGCAGCTGATTTGACAGTGATTTTACTTACAGGAGCAGTTGCAGCTGATTTCATAGTGATTTTACTTACAGGAGCAGTTGCAGATGATTTCATAGTGATTTTACTTACAGGAGCAGTTGCAAACGGTTTCATAGTGACTTTACTTACAGGAGCAGTTGCAAACGATTTCATAGTGATTTTACTTACAGGAGCAGTTGCAAACGATTTCATAGTGATTTTACTTACAGGAGCAGTTGCAGATGATTTCATAGTGATTTTACTTACAGGAGCAGTTGCAGCTGATTTCACAGTGATTTTACTTACATGAGCAGTTGCAGCTGATTTCATAGTGATTTTACTTACAGGAGCAGTTGCAGATGATTTCATAGTGATTTTACTTACAGGAGCAGTTGCAAACGATTTCATAGTGACTTTACTTACAGGAGCAGTTGCAAACGATTTCATAGTGACTTTACTTACAGGAGCAGTTGCAAACGATTTCATAGTGACTTTACTTACAGGAGCAGTTGCAGATGATTTCATATTGATTTTACTTACAGGAGCAGTTGCAGATAATTTCATAATGATTTTACTTACAGGAGCAGGTGCAGATGATTTCATAGTGATTTTACTTACAGGAGCAGTTGCAGATGATTCCATAGTGATTTTACTTACAGGAGCAGTTGCAGATGATTTCATAGTGATTTTACTTACAGGAGCAGTTGCAGATGATTTCATAGTGATTTTACTTACAGGAGCAGTTGCAGATGATTTCATAGTGATTTTACTTACAGGAGCAGTTGCAAACGATTTCATAGTGATTTTACTTACAGGAGCAGTTGCAGATGATTTCATAGTGATTTTACTTACAGGAGCAGTTGCAGCTGATTTCACAGTGATTTTACTTACAGGAGCAGTTGCAAACGATTTCATAGTGATTTTACTTACAGGAGCAGTTGCAGCTGATTTCACAGTGATTTTACTTACAGGAGCAGTTGCAGATGATTTCATAGTGATTTTACTTACAGGAGCAGTTGCAAACGATTTCATAGTGATTTTACTTACAGGAGCAGTTGCAGATGATTTCATAGTGATTTTACTTACAGGAGCAGTTGCAGCTGATTTCACAGTGATTTTACTTACAGGAGCAGTTGCAAACGATTTCATAGTGATTTTACTTACAGGAGCAGTTGCAGCTGATTTCACAGGGATTTTACTTACAGGAGCAGTTGCAGCTGATTTCATAGTGATTTTACTTACAGGAGCAGTTGCAGATGATTTCATAGTGATTTTACTTACAGGAGCAGTTGCAAACGATTTCATAGTGACTTTACTTACAGGAGCAGTTGCAAACGATTTCATAGTGATTTTACTTACAGGAGCAGTTGCAAACGATTTCATAGTGACTTTACTTACAGGAGCAGTTGCAGATGATTTCATAGTGATTTTACTTACAGGAGCAGTTGCAGCTGATTTCACAGTGATTTTACTTACATGAGCAGTTGCAGCTGATTTCATAGTGATTTTACTTACAGGAGCAGTTGCAGATGATTTCATAGTGATTTTACTTACAGGAGCAGTTGCAAACGATTTCATAGTGACTTTACTTACAGGAGCAGTTGCAAACGATTTCATAGTGATTTTACTTACAGGAGCAGTTGCAAACGATTTCATAGTGACTTTACTTACAGGAGCAGTTGCAGATGATTTCATAGTGATTTTACTTACAGGAGCAGTTGCAGATAATTTCATAATGATTTTACTTACAGGAGCAGGTGCAGATGATTTCATAGTGATTTTACTTACAGGAGCAGTTGCAGATGATTCCATAGTGATTTTACTTACAGGAGCAGTTGCAGATGATTTCATAGTGATTTTACTTACAGGAGCAGTTGCAGATGATTTCATAGTGATTTTACTTACAGGAGCAGTTGCAGCTGATTTCATAGTGATTTTACTTACAGGAGCAGTTGCAGATAATTTCATAATGATTTTACTTACAGGAGCAGGTGCAGATGATTTCATAGTGATTTTACTTACAGGAGCAGTTGCAGATGATTCCATAGTGATTTTACTTACAGGAGCAGTTGCAGATGATTTCATAGTGATTTTACTTACAGGAGCAGTTGCAGCTGATTTCATAGTGATTTTACTTACAGGAACAGTTGCAGATGATTTCATAGTGATTTTACTTACAGGAGCAGTTGCAGATGATTTCATAGTGATTTTCGGCACTACTGGTGAGCGTGTAGCTGGAGTAGGAGCTGTGTTTGCAGACTGAGGAGACATAGTCAGCGCCTCTACAGGTGGGGTCCGTCATGCATTTAGCCATGCAGTCCAGGAGGCTAGTGGCGGATACCGTCGTCCCTGCCGAGCCAACCTTAGACGCCTCCTCCCGGAAGTAACAGTCATCGTGACATTCTACATCCGGTAAAAATAAATCAAGCGAAAGACCAGTGAGGCTTTGTCATAATATTCCATTAAAACATTACATTCTCGTCTGATATAAACCCTATTTCAAACATTTCTTAGTTTGGGACAACTCAAAACAACATCAAAATCAGTTTAGGAATATGGTCCATATAAATGATTTGCTTAGGATATGCAGATTGGATATTAGGTTCAGAATCCCCCTGGTTGAAAATAACAAAAATGGTTTTGTTTTTTGTTTATTTGGGATTTTACATCACTTTCAACATTATTTCAGTCATTTCGTGATGAGACCTGCCTCCCTGAATTGTCATGTCGCAGGTCCTTGACATAACAACCCACCCGGTCACAGATTTACAAGGACAACAGGTTAACCTATCAGGCACAGGCCTCAGCTCATGTGTGAAATTGTATCATGAATTTAGTCTGGGCACGGTCGGGGATCGAACCCACAATCTTTGGATCACACCAGATAATAAGCTGGTGCTCTCACCAACTGCGCCATTGCCTGTGGCCCCTCAAAAATGGTCAAAATGGGGATCTTCTGAGAAGTTGTAATGAGGTTACTTGGCATAACTTAATGTGTCAATGAATTAAATCAACATCTTAGCAGCGGCTACACATGAATAGATCTGCGACCAAATGTATATGTTAAAAATGATATTTTGTCTTGGTGTCCCATGAATATGATATGATAAAAAATGAAGAAGACAAGCAATTCCGTCCATATGAATGTTTTATCAAGATTATAAGTACATCGGATTAAAGTCTATTTGTTTTAGATGAGAGTGCATTTATTTCAGACCAGAATTAGAGCGCATTTGTTTTAGATTTTAGAATAAATTGTATGGCCATATGGCATGCACATGTCAATATATTGAAAATATCAGGGTACAAATTGGAATTATTTTATCTCATATAAAGATCAGATATCAATTGAAAATATTAATGTCATGTAAAGTGCGGATATCGATTTAGAATATTTGCTTTGAGTGTATTATGATGACCTTTTCAGGGCAAATCAGGTCAGAGGCCTGTCATCGGGATTCAATGCTCTACTCTTTTTGAAAAGTGACTGGGGATTTTGTATTATTTTGCATTATCATATGGACATGACAACACAAAACATGGCCTCTGATAACCAGTCTTGGAGCACTGCCTGGAATGAAATGTATCTTATAGAAAGAACACGTATCATCAATAAACGATATGTTTTGTGATCAGAATATAAGATAACAATGAAATATATATTTTCCTCGTATTAAGATCAGATATCAGGTATCAACATGAGATGATGTGTTTAACTCATAAATTGTTTATCTAATGATATATATATATATATATATATATATATCATTCAGGCCACTCTCTATCATTCAGGCCACTCTATGTCATTCAGGCCACTCTCTATCATTCAGGCCACTCTCTATCATTCAGGCCACTCTCTGTCATTCAGGCCACTCTCTATCATTCAGGCCACTCTCTATCATTTAGGCCACTCTCAATCATTCAGGCCACTCTCTATCATTCAGGCCACTCTCTATCATTCAGGCCACTCTCTGTCATTCAGGCCACTCTCTATCATTCAGGCCACTCTCTATCATTCAGGCCACTCTCTATCATTCAGGCCACTCTCTATCATTCAGGTCACTCTCTATCATTCAGGCCACTCTATGTCATTCTAGGTTATGTAGAAGCCTACCGTCGTTTTTCTTGATAACCTCCCCATTCACTGTATGTCCGAAGAAAACCTGAAAGGAAGGACATATATGATTTCATAATTAATTATCATATTACCTTGTTGGTAACTTGTTACGTTACATGTGAGTAATTAGTTATACTGTAATTATCCCTGGAGTTTTTTTGTGTGTAATTCTGAACGTTTAATATTCCAGGAAGATGCACTTGCGATAATAGCAACTTTAAAAACGTCTTCATCATCTGTAAATTAATCTATTGTATTAATCATAAAAATCATGTTTTTTGAACAAATAATTTCAGATTACCCTTAACCCCAACCTCCTGATCTTACACTTAACGGTTAAAGCCAAACATCTTCTTGGTCACACATGACTGTGAGCAAATAAGGTCACGTCAAACATCATCTTGTTAAGCATAGGTATTGCATACCACTATTGGGTCACACATACCTCCTGCATGGCACAATATGGTCAGGCGATGGTCATGTGTGAACTCATTTGGTCACGTTGATGTGTGGCCACATAGATGTTTGGTTCCAACTGCTTTAAGCTTGGATGACATACTATGTCAGTGATGGTTGTGATGTTCATTCAAATCCATTATTTGTCATAATCATTGTAACAATTAGTTATCAATGACCATAGTTTATGTTAAAATATTTAATATAAAAGTGAAAAATGCTTGTTTATTCTGAGAAGGGCAAGGCCAATTCTCACTGCTTGAGTTGGTCATGCTGCCCCCTGGCGTGTTAAAATATCACGCGTGGGCTCACCTTGTAGACTTGCAAGCTAGGGTAATAGTCGTAGTATATGTTGAATGACACATCATTTTATTTTAGTCAGTTTTATTACAAAGCATAAACGTGTTTCTTTCTGTCCTCACAATTTTAAAACTGATTATTTTTGTGTGTACATTTAATGTACTCCATTCACAGTATACAGAGTGGCAGTCATCATAGCAAAGGCCATGTCTATAAACCTATCCCAGTGCATTGTTCATGATACAAGAAACCCCTGGTTGATCACACATACAAGAAGTGAGAACAACATATTGTTTCGAATGCATGCTGGCACTCTCAGCGTCTCAGGCCATGAAGACAAATTATAAAACAATTTTCAACCAAATCTCAGCCAGGTTTTTGTTCAGTGATTTCACACCTTGGCCATCAAATTCATGACTGATTCTAACTTTAAATCCAAACCTGTGAACGCTCTATAAATACAACATATCTTACTTTTGATTCTCCAACAACAGATTTCGCTTCAATTTAGACCTCTTCAATTTAGACCTTTTCAATTTAGACCTCTTCAATTTAGACCTCTTCAATTTAGACCTCTTCAATTTAGACCTCTTTAATTTAGACCTCTTCAATTTAGACCTCTTCAATTTGTTTTTAAATTTCACTTACCAGGAGAATGGCTAGGAGTGTAGAGACCAGGATTGGGTCTGCCATGGTTGATTAGGGTGAGGTGAGGTCTGGCTACTGAGAATCTGTTCAGAGTTAAGACGCTGACTCTGCTTTACCGACACACAATGGTGCCCACACATATCTAAGCTGATGACGTGGCGCCTCCTGTTGGCAGCATCTTACATTATTGGATTGACACCAATAGACCTTTTAGCAGATATTTTTTTACTAAATCAGTTTTTGGATAATAAAGATGAGTAAAAAACTACTTATTCTGTTTTTCTACATTTTTCTTCACGACAATGGTAGTTTTATGGCATGTCGTGACTAATAGTAAAATATATGGTTATTTTTCACTTTTGATTGAGGCAGGTATTTGTGTTTAGTATGGTGATTCTTGAAATGATCCATGAGGTACATGCATAGTTGGCCTCATTTCCAATAACCCCTGAGCCACACCATGGCAACCTTAGGGCTATGTCCTCAACATCTTGATATATCTACAGAACACTGCAGGTTAGATAGGTCTCGTTTTGATAATAATCCAAAATGTAAATGACAGCGATTTGTAAAATTTTCAACCACAAAGATTCCTATTATTGTATTGACTCAATGCAAGGACGATATGTGTTAAAAACGCCATGTCAGTCATATTCAATACTATAATTGGCTTTTAGGGGCAATAATGTATAGACTTAAGATTAAGTACTCTTGTATCCATTTATTATGTAGTCTCAATATCAGTGGTAGAGATGAAAAAAATATGAGCTGATGTCATGCTGAAAAAACATGTCTGATAAGATTAGTACTGTGGATAGTGGGGTGTGTGATCACTTTGCCTGATGTGATTAGTACTATGGTTAGTGGGGTGTGTGGTCACTTTGCCTGATGTGATTAGTACTATGGTTAGTGGGGTGTGTGGTCACTTTGCCTGATGTGATTAGTACTATGGATAGTGGGGTGTGTGGTCACTTTGCCTGATGTGATTAGTACTATGGTTAGTGGGGTGTGTGGTCACTTTGCCTGATGTGATTAGTACTATGGTTAGTGGGGTGTGTGGTCACTTTGCCTGATGTGATTAGTACTATGGTTAGTGGGGTGTGTGGTCACTTTGCCTGATGTGATTAGTACTATGGTTAGTGGGGTGTGTGGTCACTTTGCCTGATGTGATTAGTACTATGGTTAGTGGGGTGTGTGGTCACTTTGCCTGATGTGATTAGTACTATGGTTAGTGGGGTGTGTGGTCACTTTGCTTGATGTGATTAGTAATATGGTTAGTGGGGTGTGTGGTCACTTTGCTTGATGTGATTAGTAATATGGTTAGTGGGGTGTGTGGTCACTTTGCTTGATCATCATTTTATATCCCAATATGAAGATTTCATCTTCAGCATGTTGAAATGTATGATTTAATTTTCTCACTGGTAAATCACACAAATACTCAAGATCTTCAACAAGATATTTTATGAAGGAAGCTACTCAGTGATTTCAAGGAGCCTAAGTTATGATTGTAGAAAAAAGTTTCTAATATGCATTTATAAGAAGGTATGTAAACTAATGTGAATAGATCAATAGAAGATAAGAACTAGACATCTGCAACACATGTCTCATTTAAATCTAAGACACCATTTTCTAGTTAATTCTTTGTAGGAATACGTGGATAAGGTGAGCATGTAATTACTTACATTGAATAAAGTGTATCATGTAATGTCCAGACACATTGAATATATTTAATTGAACTTGAAAAATAGAAAATGGTAATAAAACAAAACAAGTCAGCGAATGGAGTGTTGAGTATTTGTCTAAAGAAGTCATATGTAAAGTAGTTATTTCATAACTTTTGATTGAAAAAAGTCATGTTTTGATTGAGAAAAGTCATGTTTTGATTGGATAAACTTAAAATTTGATTTGTCAGGAAAGTTCAAATTATGGTTTGCTAGACAGGCTCAAATATTTATCAGTTAGACAAGCTCCACTTTTAACTTTGTTGACGAGAATTATGCTCCACGATACAAACCAATGACCATCTAATTGTTATACAGACCAATGACCATCTAATTATGATACAGACCAATGACCATCTAATTATTATACAGACCAATGACCATCTAATTATTATACAGACCAATGACCATCTAATTATGATACAGACCAATGACCATCTATTTATGATACAGACCAATGACCATCTAATTATGATACAGACCAATGACCATCTAATTGTTATACAGACCAATGACCATCTAATTGTGATACAGACCAATGACCATCTAATTATGATACAGACCAATGACCATCTGATTGTGATACAGACCAATGACCATCTAATTATGATACAGACCAATGACCATCTAATTATGATACAGACCAATGACCATCTAATTATGATACAGACCAATGACCATCTAATTGTTATACAGACCAATGACCATCTAATTGTGATACAGACCAATGACCATCTAATTATGATACAGACCAATGACCATCTAATTATGATACAGACCAATGACCATCTAATTATGATACAGACCAATGACCATCTAATTGTTATACAGACCAATGACCATCTAATTATGATACAGACCAATGACCATCTAATTATGATACAGACCAATGACCATCTAATTATGATACAGACCAATGACCATCTAATTATGATACAGACCAATGACCATCTAATTGTTATACAGACCAATGACCATCTAATTGTGATACAGACCAATGACCATCTAATTATTATACAGACCAATGACCATCTAATTGTGATACAGACCAATGACCATCTAATTATGATACAGACCAATGACCATCTAATTGTGATACAGACCAATGACCATCTAATTATGAAACAGACAAATGACCATCTAATTATGATACAGACCAATGACCATTTAATTATGATACAGACCAATGACCATTTAATTATAATACAGAACAATGACCATCTAACTATGATACAGACCAATGACCTACATCTGTCTCATTTCTCTCCCCATTTGTTTAGGGGATATTAGAATATTGTTCCTTGCCACTTTATTAAATATATATTTATCGACACAATTGTCAATTGCTTTCAAAATTGATATTTGATCAAAAGAAAAGACAATTGAAAATGATCTGATTTCCTTAACTCAGTCATGAATATTGCTCTATTTCTGGATGATTCCCAATGCCTCGGGTGCGTTTGTCAGTAATTTGTGTTTTCAGAAACATATCATATATTGCTACCAGAGGGCACCACTGCTCTCGGCTATTCGATCTTCTTGGGAAAAAAAGAAATTTATACTAGTTGAAGTTTCATGATCATTTTGTTCTCATTAAGCATACATTTTGAAATGAACATTTCTTTTTCTTTTCAATGATGAAAAAAAATTAAATTGTTTTTTTCTGTTTACTCATAGTATATATATCATGCCACACATTTATTGTTGCATATGGCATACACTTATTTTGCCAATAGATATTTGAAAGATCAGGTGCCAAAATCTTTGCTAGAATAGAGTTATTGCTCATTCTGTATTGATAATCAGGAGTTTGTGTCACAAAAATATGTATGATATTGTAAACAACACATTAGCAAAAAAAAAACCACCAATCCACCTGAACACTTATATTGCAAACTGATATTCATCTTTATCTAGAAAAAAATCTGATAAGATCACTTAAGGTAAAATTATTAATGCAGCCGCAAAGGTCAGATTGGTTTGTTTATAATGAGTCTTTGTCCATCGTACAGTATTAGACGCATAACGTAACATAAAGCCACTTAAACCAATTTAAATTAAAATGGCGGATTATGATATTCGTGCGTTTGACATAGAATTGTGTAATTGTTCTAAACCACTTAAAGGCCATATTTCCATTTCATTAATTATTTTGAATGTAATGATTACAAAAATCCCTATTTAATTAACATAGTTTGACATTTTATTCAGGTATTCATACGAAACTGCTTGCTAAGAAGTTTGACTGGCTCCAGATATTAATATCAAACAGTTTAAAAGGGTAGTTCATTACATGTGATAAGAGATTAAGAGATTTTGATGCAATCTCCTACCAACTTTAGCTTCTTGGTTTCGATGCTTGGCTACAGCTATCACAAATGATTTTCCTGCAAACAAAAATTAGTGTGAATGCATTTGCCTCTCTCCCAAAGTAAACTTATCAATCTTAATCCCTTTAACTCCTAAGGGACAAAGCTAACTAAATTTGATTGATTAGCAGGACTAACCATTTTTGTCTTCACTAGTGTATCTACATACTTAATTGATAAAATTTATAACCATGGTTATTCAATATGCTCGATGAAGTGCTGGGGCCAAAGGTTCATGATCCACTCAGTCTGACGTCATTATGATGACTACATTGTAACAAAGTTGCAGCCCAAGTGAATGTTACAAAATGACGTCATTGAGCCAGAACAATGGGGACGTCAACGTCTCTCCCGTCCGTTACCGGTGGTGGATGTTACCGTCCTGCCCGTCCGTCAGGGGTTAAGACTGTTAATATGAGCATTTACATCTGGAATAACGAAATTAATGAAATAAATGATGACTTTAACTCAGACCTTTACATGCCCTACCATTGTAAGGATTCGGTAATCGATACTGTCGATTGATATACCTTTGGTGATCTTGTTTCATGTATATCTTCCATGACCTAAGTGACATTGGTCCATGTATTGTGGTATACCATCCATGACCTTGGTCCATGTATTGTGGTATACCATCCGTGACCTTGGGCTATGTGTTGCGGTATACTATCTGCGACCTTTGTCCATACATTGTGGTATACCATCGGTGACCTTGGTCCATGTATTGTGGTATACCATCCGTGACCTTGGTCCATGTATTGTGGTATACCATCCGTGACCTTGGTCCATGTATTGTGGTATACCATCCGTGACCTTGGTCCATGTATTGTGGTATTCATTCCATGACCTTTGTCCATGTATTGTGGTATAGCATGACCTTGGCTCTTGAATTGTGGTATACCATTCGTAACTTTGGTCTATGCACTATGGTATACCATCACCTTGGTCCATTTATTGTTATATACCATCTGTCACCTTGGTTCATGTTCTTCAATTACTAATCTGACATTATGCACTGCACAATGAAGTGAACAAAAAATGTTTGAATATTGTTTTTTTCCATATTAACCATAGACGATCAGGAAATTTCACATCCATTGTATATTATTTACCAACAGACTTTCCCTCCTCTGATTTTGACATTGAACACTAGTAAATTGGACATTACTATAATTGTTTGTAATGCAAGTCGGCCATATTCTGACATTTAAGCATTTAAGCATATGAACAGTATTCACATTATGTGTCTTCACTTAGGCTAGTATACCTGACCAAAAGAGGAAAGTCTCAGGTCAGGGCACCAGCTGTAGAGATTAAAAATGTGGGCTGGCATAATGCTGAGAATGCTTGCCTGCTGAGATTAGTACTCAGATTAGTGGGGTGTGTGGTCACTTTCCAATGTTTAAAATAATGGGCAAACAATGCACACACCCGTGAGACACATGCTAGTGGTGAAATATTAAAAGAAATTTGTTTTATTAAAAGAAATTTGTCTGAACTCAAATAAAATCAGAAGATGGCAGTATTGTATTTTGCAGACCACATTGGATGACTTAAGGTTGCCAATATAGTGAACAACACTGAAGGTGTTATAAACAAGCTCTAGCTCTGACTCCTCTCTCTCTTTATGAAGGTTGCCAATATAGTGAACACTGAAGGTGTTATAAACAAGCTCTAGCTCTGACTCCTCTCTCTCTTTATGAAGGTTGCCAATATAATGAACACTGAAGGTGTTATAAACAAGCTCTAGCTCTGACTCCTCTCTCTCTTTATGAAGGTTGCCAATATAGTGAACACTGAAGGTGTTATAAACAAGCTCTAGCTCTGACTCCTCTCTCTCTTTATGAAGGTTGCCAATATAATGAACACTGAAGGTGTTATAAACAAGCTCTAGCTCTGACTCCTCTCTCTCTTTATGAAGGTTGCCAATATAGTGAACACTGAAGGTGTTATAAACAAGCTCTAGCTCTGACTCCTCTCTCTCTTTATAAAGGTTGCCAATATAGTGAACACTGAAGGTGTTATAAACAAGCTCTAGCTCTGACTCCTCTCTCTCTTTATAAAGGTTGCCAATATAGTGAACACTGAAGGTGTTATAAACAAGCTCTAGCTCTGACTCCTCTCTCTCTTTATAAAGGTTGCCAATATAGTGAACACTGAAGGTGTTATAAACAAGCTCTAGCTCTGACTCCTCTCTCTCTTTATGAAGGTTGCCAATATAGTGAACACTGAAGGTGTTATAAACAAGCTCTAGCTCTGACTCCTCTCTCTCTTTTACATTAACAAGATAGACTGCACTGAAGAATCCAGGCTCTCATTTTGCTATTCTGGGCATATGATCAAAGATGTCGCTTTGGAGATAATCAGTTTTAGTGATGGAAAACTTCTGTTTTAGTTTTAGGTGTAATCTTGGTAAGAGTCTTACTCAAAGGGTAAATGCAATATCTAAGATACAGACCATTAGGGGGATGCTGGTTTTCTTTCGTTAATCTGTGTTCTAAAAGATGTGCAAAATAACGTAGAGGAGAGTAAAACAAGTTTTGATAAATATACTATGAAATATGCATCGTTCCGAACACCAAACTACAGATTACGTTATGTCAGGGTTAGCGAGAAAAAACATAAGGTAATTGAAAAGATAAAATCATGATAAACATATTCGGCCTATAGGTAATAACAGGACCACTGCATTCAGCGTACGAGGTAATAACAGGATCATAGCATTCAGCCTATAAGGTAATAACAGGACCATATAAGGCAATAACAGGATCATAGCATTCAGCCTATAAGGTAATAACAGGACCATATAAGGCAATAACAGGACCATATAAGGCAATTGCAGGACCATATAAGGCAATAACAGGATCATAGCATTCAGCCTATAAGGTAATAACAGGACCATATAAGGCAATAACTGGACCATAGCGTTCAGCCTGTAAGGTGATAACAGGACCATATAAGGCAATAACAGGACCATAGCATTCAGCCTGTAAGGTGATAACAGGACCACATAAGGTAATAACAGGACCATATAAGGCAAAAACAGGATCATAGCATTCAGCCTATAAGGTAATAACAGAACCATATAAGGCAATAACAGGACCATATAAGGCAATAGCAGGATCATAGCATTCAGCCTATAAGGTAATAACAGGACCATATAAGGCAATAGCAGGATCATAGCATTTAGCCTATATGGTAATAACAGGACCCTATAAGGCAATAACAGGACCATAGCATTCAGCCTGTAAGGTAATAACAGGACCATATAAGGCAATAACAGGACCATAGCATTCAGCTTGTAAGGTAAAAACAAGACCATATAAGGCAATACCAGGACCATATAAGGCAATAGCAGGATCATAGCATTCAGCCTGTAAGGTAATAACAGGACCACATAAGGCAATAACAGGACCATATAAGGCAATAGCAGGATCATAGCCTTCAGCCAATAAGGTAATAATAGGACCATATAAGGCAATAACAAGACCATAGCATTCAGCCTGTAAGGTAATAACAGGACCATATAAGGCAATAACAGGACTACATAAGGCAATACCAGGACCATATAAGGCAATAGCAGGATCATAGCGTTCAGCCTATAAGGTAATAACAGGACCACATAAGGCAATAACAGGACCATATAAGGCAATAGCAGGATCATAGCCTTCAGCCAATAAGGTAATAATAGGACCATATAAGGCAATAACAGGACCATAGCATTCAGCCTGTAAGGTAATAACAGGACCATATAAGGCAATAACAGGACCATATAAGGCAATAACAGGACTACATAAGGCAATAACAGGACCATATAAGGCAATAGCAGGATCATAGCATTCAGCCTATAAGGTAATAACAGGACTATATAAGGCAATAACAGGACCATAGCATTCAGCCTGTAAGGTGATAACAGGACCATATAAGGCAATAACAGGACCATAGCATTCAGCCTATAAGGTAATAACAGGACCATATAAGGCAATAGCAGGATCATGGCACTCAGCCAAAAAGGTAATAACAGGACCATATAAGGCAATAGCAGGACCATAGCATTCAGCCTGTAAGGTAATAACAGGACCATATAAGGCAATAGCAGGACCATAGCATTCAGCCTGTAAGGTAATAACAGGACCACATAAGGCAATAACAGGACCATAGCATTCAGCCTGTAAGGTAATAACAGGACCACATAAGGCAATAACAGGACCACAGCATTCGGCATATAAGGCAATGATAAGACCACTGCATGAACGGGGCATGAACCTTGACCTTAGTCAATAAGGCTCTCATAGTGCCATAGTGCCAACCTATGAGGCAAACATATGATCGCGGCATTTCACCATTTAGCAAATGATATTGGGACAGCATTTAGACTATGAGGCAAAAATATGATCATAGCATTTAGTGTACAGGAAACTGATATCACCACAGAATTCAGCCACTTGGGCAGTGATACCAACATAATACTGCATATATGGCAATAATATTAACACAGTATATAGCCTGTGGGGCAATTATATGACTACGATATTCAGCCTGTAAGGTAATGTTGTTGACTTGACATTTAAAGTAATACATATGGGCAACATGACAAACACAGTAATCACCCAATGCACGTCTGTAAAATGACTTCATTTCGCTTTTCTCAAACACTTTTAAAACAAAACAAAAAAAGAAAAACCCTCAATACTCTCAAGCTTATTTTTATGAAGAAATTTTATGAATTATACCATTCTCAATATTATTTGGTATTTGGTTCCAGCCAGAGAGGTCTTTGAGGAACCAGCGTGGGGAATTAAAACTTTGATTAGAACACAGGGCGAAAGCATTCACGCTTATTGTGTTACGGTCACAATCAATTGTGATATTGCAAGCTCAAAAACATGGCGCCTGTAAGTTGGTCGAAAAATAGCTATAAATCTCTCAAGGGCCTAACATGAAATGGTAACAATATCAAGAACTTGATATATGTACATTTAAGACTGGCTTCTTTAAATCTCAAGAAGAATATGATAGTTATTTTCTCAAGTTTAAAGTTTATCTCCAGCTTTAAGATCAGATTCTAATTGATTCTATATATCTCAGAGTGATACTAGACACCAACATTAGAAGATTTATCTCATAATGTTATTTGATGGCAATATGCAATATTATGTACTTACTGGGCAAGTCCAAATTAAATTAAATTTATTTATTTAGATTAAATTCATTTATTTAAATTAGTACATCAACTGAAATAAGATATTTAGAATAAAATGTATGGTGCATGGTAAAGTATTCTAGGAATTTATAATATATTAGTGGGGTAACAGATATTTCTAAAATATTGAGAAAAAAACACAAGCAATTGATTAAAATCAACACAGATATTAGCTTTTTGGTATTCAGCGAAATAATCATTTAATGCAAGCTGTGGCTGAAAATGAACCGAGAAACTTATCCCTTATTTTATGCTAAATTCCCGACACTATGCTAAATGTCCGATATTTAATGCATGGCAGTTCCAATAGCACTGCTTCACATTTACAATAATTCAAAGAAAACCGGGGTAAGATTTATGAAAACCTATCAGAGCTGCGTAAAAGCCTGGAAGGGCCTCATAGTTATGCTAACACCTCTCAGGGCCTCTGTGTTATGCTAGCACCTCTCAGGGCCTCTGTGTTATGCTGACACCTCTCAGGGCCTCTGTGTTATGCTAGCACCTCTCAGGGCCTCAGAGTTATGATAACACCTCTCATGGCCTCATAGTTATGCTAACACCTCTCTGGGCCTCCGTGTTATACTAGCACCTCTCTGGACCTCTGTGTTATGCTAACACCTCTCAGGGCCTCTCTGTTATGCTAGCACCTCTCAGGGCCTCTGTGTTATGCTAGCACCTCTCAGGGCCTCTGTGTTATGCTAGCACCTCTCAGGGCCTCTGTGTTATGCTGACACCTCTCAGGGCCTCTGTATTATGCTAGCACCTCTCAGGGCCTCTGGGTTATGCTAGCACCTCTCAGGGCCTCCGTGTTATGCTTGCACCTCTCAGGGCCTCTGTGTTATGCTGAAACCTCATAGGGCCTCCGTGTAGCACTAGATCCGTCTCCTGATGATAACAATCAAGTTGTTAAAATCACCAGTGAAGTCAGAGAGATTTCTAGGAAAATTGAGACAATATTGTTATAAATATTGGCTCAGACTTATTATTTATATCATACTTCAGTAAGTCTCTGCTAAATTACAGGATCATGCTTAATTTTATTTTATTTTACTTGTTTCAAATATATGGCCCAATGTTTCTGTGATGATCCAAAAGTAGGGGGTTATTTTTATGCCAAGATTGCATTCATGTTACAATCTCTCATATGAGCTAAGGCCTGTAATTAAAGGGTTAACCTGTTGTCTGGGTGGGTTGTTACGCCAAACAAATGTGACGTGGCAATTCGGTGAGGCATTACTATATCTGCTACAAGTAGGTCTCGTCACGAAATGACGTTAAAAAGTGACGAGGGCAAAACTCCAAATAAACAAATATTGATACAGCATTTGACTGAATCTACTCAGCAAGTAAGATCTGGTCAAGGGTTTAGTGCTTGATTTTAAGAGATAAGATAATAAGATGATACCACAAAAGCCATTAATAGAGGTACAAATGGAGGGACTGAAAACAAATGAAAAAGAAAGACAAAATGAAATAGCATTCATGATATTACAATACTATGATCCCATCACAGACGAGGCGTGTGATATGGACTGGAAAAATTCCTCATACTTTTTCACTGTACAATTAAATAATGAAAACAAAAAATCACAAAACCTTTAGATTAATGTTTCAATTTATTTTGTTTACAATATTGATAAACAACACTACTTATACTTTCACCTCAAGATATAAATTATAATAAATACATATCTAACTTGACAAGAACAAACCAAAAAAACTACATTAATAAAACAGATGTGGACTATATATTAGTGTTAGTTTGAAGGTCATTGCAATCAATGGAACTTCTTATAGCCAATGACCCCGCCTGGTGAGTGAACCTTTGAGGGACGCGGCAGCAAGGGAACAACTCCCTGAAAGCATTGCGGAAATCCCTGCTGGCATAATTGTATATAAATGGGTTGAGGCTAGAATTGGCATATGCCAAACAGTGGCAGAGGATTCTGAAAATCTGATACACATAGCTATCCGGCTGTTTCCCAAGGTAAGCCACTAAAAGATGTACGTGAAGTGGGAGCCAGCATGCGCCAAATATCGCTACTACCAAAATCACTATTCTTGTCGCATGCGTCGTGCGGTCCTGATGAGCACACGAACCATTGGCTCGCGTGCTGAGGCGGAACGACTGCTTCCGCTTCCGCTGT
Source organism: Amphiduros pacificus (assembly GCA_949316495.1). Taxonomy (NCBI): domain Eukaryota; kingdom Metazoa; phylum Annelida; class Polychaeta; order Phyllodocida; family Hesionidae; genus Amphiduros; species Amphiduros pacificus. Next base: position 14,974,768 of record OX439011.1, on the reverse strand, counting down.
AGATAGCGTAGTATTCCGATATAGAGGGTAACTATGGCGAGCAAAGGCAACAAGTAAGCGAGAGCAAAGAACGAGATGAAAAGACGCTGTCCATTGCTCTTACTCCCCATTGCGCAATAATAATAAGGCTCTGGTCCCGCCACCTGGGGGAATTCTTTGACACGATACATAAGAAGAATAGGAGTATTTGCAGCCAACATTAGGGCCCATATGAAAATTATCACAATACAGACATTACGGCGAGTCCTGATATTAGCAGAAGCGTTTCCGTGAACAATCATCATGAAGCGAAGAGCAGAAACAAGGACGAGGATGTAGACTGTGACGTAGACGGTCACGTAGAGAAGGAATTGTGATAGCTTGCACATGACCTCGCCTATCCTCCAGTTGTCTGCGGCGTAGTGGTACGCTACAAAAGGCACACAAACTGTGAGGAAAACTAGGTCACAGAAGGCAAGGTTAAGGAGACTGAGGTTAATGGTGGTTCTCATGTGGCGCTTGCGCAGAATGACAATGATTACCATACTATTTCCGATCAGACCTACGGCCGTGATCAGTCCAAAGAGAATCGGCACAGTCCGCTTGTATAGAGCAATCATGAACGATATCTCAAATTCATCAGGAAATCCCTCCTCAAAAAAGTGGTAGTTTGATGCGTTCTCAGTGCTTGTGAAAACACCTTTGTCCACCATGGAACCATCCTCATTCTGGGTTGTCATGTTCATCGTCTTCTTCTTTGAAATATAATATTTTCCACTTATATTCTAAGTCCTCAAGAGCACATTTCATTCCATATATTCCATATATATTGTTACGAAACTGATTCCTTTCTGTTTATTTATAACCTCTTCAAAATTCGCTTGCAGTGACACTTAATATGTTTATTGTTCTATTATATTAAATATCTGAACCTGATTGAAAACAGTGGACATCTTACTTCAAATGACGCATATATGTTCACGTCTGCCATCTAGTCATGGACACACCAGTTCAAATACTTAAACTGGAGGTAGTTTCCAGAAATGCTTAAATAATCCTTGTCTCTGGTATATTTTTATATTCTAAATTGACTTCACTAGACAAATTTAATATTCTCTGTCTTAGAAATGTTAGTGCAACATAAATAATCCTTGTTTCCGGTATATTCTTATGGTATTTTCTTTATATTCTATGGTGTATTCACTGGACAAATATGGTATTCTCTAAGTAGTCTCAGGAAAGTTAGTGCTCCATCCATATGGTTATGCCCATCTCATTAGGGTAGATACGAGTGGCAACGCTCCTTGTCCCATCAGGGATGCCTATGTGTCCTGGCTTATTTAGATCTCTATTTAATGGAAGCGATTGCTGTCATCAAATAATGTCTGTAGTATGATGCTATAAATCTCTCCTTTCTTTATCTCTCTTTTTCTATGTATCGTTCCCTCATTTACATGTTATTCCCACGCTCAGCCTTCCTCCAGTCGTTAGAAATATGTACTCAGATTATTGAACAGCTGGCCTCAAACCAAGCAGTGAGAATTGTAGAGGGTCTGGGTGTCCCAGACTCCAGAGTCTCACACTCTCACGCGTGATGTGTGATTCCCGTGGTATGTTGTGTCATTGGAATGATGACATAGCCTTGAAATAATGATATAGATGTTGGTCTGCATCTCCCCCAGACTCCTGAAAAGATATTTGAAAACCTTGAGTTATATCTCACAATTCCGTGTAAATCTGTAAAAGAAAATAACAATTATGCTAACATTTGCTATAATATTAATATATATATATATATATATATATATATATATATATATATATATATATATATATATATATATATATATATATATATATATATTCTTTAGTACTCTGCATTACACCGGTAGTATTCAATTACTACCTCTGCAGTAATTGCCCAGTTTGTGATTTCATTCAAAGTTTGGAAATCCCCGAGTCATAAATACTTGCTTTGCTCACAAAAATATCAAATCTACATTGACCAACATTGGGTCATAAACCGTAACCAGGTGTCTGGCACACATACTGATCAGCCAGTACAAGTACCAGTACAAATCTATTTATATTCTTTCACCACTGAGTTGACAACCAGATATTTCTGAATACTAATGACTTCCGCTCGATTCTGTGTGCACATTTATAGCTTTGGTGGCAGGGACTGATATGATAGAGAAGTCCTGCTATGGAGTGTAATTCTTTAGAAGATTTAAACTTGATTTAACATATAATAACTTAACAATGAGTATCAATGTTCTCTAATGTTTGCACAATTGACTTTTTCATTACTTAGTCACGCCATCAAGAGTGAGTTGATTATGTTAATTTTTTATTTCAGAATCTATCATTCTCTGAAGATTAATACTTCAGAAATTATTTTCTCTTGAGATGATTTTCTTTCGAAATACTTTTCTTTTGAAATGATTTTCTTTCGAAATTATTTTCTCTTAAAATATTTTTCTCTTGAAATGTTTTTCTTTTGAATTGTTCTTCTCTAAAAATAATTTTCTCTTGAAATGATTTTCTCTTGAAATGTTTTTCTTTTGAGATGTTTTTCTCTTGAGATGTTTTATCTTGAAATATATTTATCTTGGATTGATTATCACACATATTTGGTATTCCAAAGACATAACCATCAGGCATAACGTTTTCTGGACATAACGAGACATAACATAAACCAAATATCAAAATCAAATTATTTCTACCCTCATTGGTTCCAAATATAAACGGTGAGTGTTGCGCAAGCAGATGTGCCGGAATCAAGGCGTCCTTTGTTCGTGAGCAGGGTAACACAATGATTCAAAGTCGAGGACAGAGCAGTGTCAGAGATTATATGTCATTGACCCATCAGTTAGTTGTCAACAGATGACTGTTTGTAATTATCTAATAGCTCACTATTGTTTGTACACTGAATAGCTGTACAACTTCAATCTCAGGCCATTATGTCATTATGTTGACACACATTTGTATTGAAAATCTGCAACCTTCCCCTCATTACAGACGCTGGGAAAAAGATGGGGAAAATATTTCCTGTTCTCCCAATTACCTTATTCCGAGCGTCTGGTTATTATATCATGATAATTTCCTAAATTACACGCAAATTAGCTTCAGTTATAATTAAAACCAAAGGATCAATTGAAATACCACTCAGACAATGGGATAGTCCAAAACAAATATCTATAGTTTTTTTCACATCATTTTATTTTGTCTGTAATATTCAAACCACACTCATTTCGCCGGGGAAATTCATTTTCACATCATTTTTATGTATTCAAATATATCAGGTCAGAAAGGAATCTACTTGCCCTAGTTTTTTTGGAAAATATGCAAAAATAGCCTTTCAAAAAGTGAGATAAATGCTCCAACAATATTATTTCATAGTCACATGGTTTAATTGTTCAACTGTGTGGGATTTGATGATAAATGTCCTTTTATGACATATCCTTTGGAACAACGTGAATAAGACATTAAAAATAGTACGCATGATAAAACTGCTCAAATACTGAAATTTATAAATTTCCATTTCAATATTCTAATATTCAGTCATATCAGACACATATGTACATGGAAATGATAGAATATTAAAACATACCACATGATGTGTGAGAGGGATCATTTTGTGCTAACTTAAAATCTTCGAAACCAGTGGTATTGTGTTGTTTCACCATTTGGAGCCAAATAATCTCTTTGGTCATGCATTGACGTGAACAAATAAGCTCATGCATGACCGTTGTCCTTGTAACTCTGTGACCAGGTGGGTTGTCATGTCAAGGACCTGTGATATGGCAATTCAGTGAGGCAGCACTTTATCTGCTACAAGTAAGTCACATCATGAAAAGACTGAAATAATGTTGAAAGTGATGTAAAACCTCAAGCAAGCAAACAAGAACCATACAGGCATGGGCCTCAGCTCATAGGAGATGCATATTTTGAACAAAGTTCTTGGGATGAATGATCCCTACACTAATCCCAACGATACTTATCAAGGCAACGTAGATGGTTTCTGCAAATACAATATTAATGTAAATTCATACACATATGATTCACAAAATACTTTTTATTACAAAATGTCATGAAACAGAGGAAAAGCCCTCTGAAACGATGTTGGCATTTATGCTATATACATGTTATCAGATACCAAAGATATATTTAGTCATGCATACACTCGACAAAATAAGGTCACTCACCACTGCTTTATGTCCATGACCAATAATAAGTCATAACCATTTTGATACTGGACTAGCTATTAAAGACAGTGCTTTATATATTCATGTCTGTGTTAATGTATTAAGTCCCCAGTCACTCTTCAAAAAGAGTAGGGCATTACACTCCGACTGCAGGGTCTTAACTGGCAGAATATAACCTTCTAGTGTTGATAAAAAAAACTTAAATTAAAAAAGGAGTTGTGACCCACATGATACCCTTGTGACCTCATGTTATAAATATAGATTTCTGAGGAGTGATCTGTACTGCTGTAGGCTGACCCACATGATACCCTTATGACCTCATGTTATAAAGTTAGATTTCTGAGGAGTGATCTGTACTGCTGTAGGCTGACCCACATGATACCCTTGTGACCTCATGTTATAAAGTTAGATTTCTGAGGAGTGATCTGTATTGCTGTAGGCTGATCCACATGATACCCTTGTGACCTCATGTTATAAAGTTAGATTTCTGAGGAGTGATCTGTATTGCTGTAGGCTGATCCACATGATACCCTTGTGACCTCATGTTATAAAGTTAGATTTCTGAGGAGTGATCTGTACTGCTGTAGGCTGACCCACATGATACCCTTGTGACCTCATGTTATAAAGATAGATTTCTGAGGAGTGATCTGTACTGCTGTAGGCTGACCCACATGATACCCTTGTGACCTCATGTTATAAAGTTAGATTTCTGAGGAGTGATCTGTATTGCTGTAGGCTGATCAGCAGATGCTGTTATCTGCTGAGCAGAGCATGATCTCCCTGTGAAGCAATATCATCATCTAACATATGCACGTACAGAGAATAACAATAATAATCAGTTTGGGAATCTTGAAAAGAATAGAAAGACATATAGGTGTAATAAAATGATTTAAATTAAATGAAATGTTAACGAACATACTTTTTGTAGTGTGAGCCAAGCTTGCATGTCTACAAAGTATCCTCATGCATAACAGATTTTAACATGTTGCCCCATCTCCATCCACAAAGTACCCTCATGCATAACAGATTTTAACATGTTGCCCCATCTCCATCCACAAAGTATCCTCATGCATAACAGATTTTAACATATTGCCCCATCTCCATCCACAAAGTATCCTCATGCATAACAGATTTTAACATGTTGCCCCATCTCCATCCACAAAGTATCCTCATGCATAACAGATTTTAACATATTGCCCCATCTCCATCCACAAAGTATCCTCATGCATAACAGATTTTAACATGTTGCCCCATCTCCATCCACAAAGTATCCTCATGCATAACAGATTTTAACATGTTGCCCCATCTCCATCCACAAAGTATCCTCATGCATAACAGATTTTAACATGTTGCAACATCTCCATCCACAAAGTATCCTCATGCATAACAGATTTTAACATGTTGCCCCATCTCCATCCACAAAGTACCCTCATGCATAACAGATTTTAACATGTTGCCCCATCTCCATCCACGATGTATCCTCATGCATAACAGATTTTAACATGTTGCCCCATCTCCATCCACAAAGTACCCTCATGCATAACAGATTTTAACATGTTGCCCCATCTCCATCCACAAAGTACCCTCATGCATAACAGATTTTAACATGTTGACCCATCTCCATCCACAAAGTACCCTCATGCATAACAGATTTTAACATGTTGACCCATCTCCATCCACAAAGTACCCTCATGCATAACAGATTTTAACATGTTGCCCCATCTCCATCCACAAAGTACCCTCATGCATAACAGAGTTTAACATGGTGGCCCATCTCCATCCACTTTGTTTGATCATCTGATGATCTCCCTGTTAAATGATCATATGATATCCACCAATATAAGGAAGGTTGTGTCTGCTCATCAGGTTGAGGACTCCGTGATCTATCAAATGTAAAGTAGATCATTTATTTTTGATCCACGTGTAAAGACCAAGTTCAGAGCAGCATTGGGTGGTGACCTTACAGAAAATGGGCAGAACATAATACCCAAATGGTGGCATGTACATCAATCTAACTTGTAGATGAACTTAATTCTGAGTATTAATGACATAGTACAAGCATGCTGAGTTCTATCTTGACAACTGTCAACATATTCTATCCTGATATGTTTCACCCCATATATTCTATCATAACATGTTTCACTACATATATTTTATCACAATATGTTTCACATAATATATTCCATCATAATATGTTTCACATAATATATTCCATCATAATATTATTCACCTTATATTTTGCATCAAAACATGTTTGACCTTATATTTTCTATCATAATATGATTCACCCCATATATTCTATTCTAATGTTTCACTCCATATTTTCTATCATAATATTTTTCACCTTAAATAGTTTACCATAATATGTTTCACCCCATATATCTATCATAACATGTTTCACATGATATATTCTATCATAATATGTTTCAGCCAATAGGCAGACTAGATAGAGAGTACAGAAGACAGAATAGCATATTGCCACTCTGCTCGTGGTTAATATAATCGGTCTTTCCACAAGCAATTATATACATTTTCCCACAATGGCAGGCATCCATTTCAACAATACATATGAGACCCTTAAGAGAATTTGAGAAGTAGTTTAACCAACCTACGGCCGCCATGCTTTTAGTACATTCACAACTTGGCTACAATTATCACAAATGAACACAATATGGGCTAATACAGTCCTCGGCATGCACTATTCAAATTTTTAATCACCCACGGTGATTTCAAATCAAAGACTTTCCTTTCAAAGTTTTGTTTTCTCTCTTCCGGATGTAACACGTTATACTATTATTTTGTCATTGTTCCACACATACATATGTAAATATATCTAATGACAGCAATAATTGAAATCCTGATATATATTTGATTCACTTCTGTCTTTTCTGGAAAAGCAAAGAACCAGTGAGCTCCCCCTGCCCTTCACCTCCAAACTAATATGTCTCTCTAAATTAATATGTCTCACTAAACTAATATTTTTCTCGAAACTAATATATCTCTCTAAACCAATAAATCTCTCTAAACCAATAAATCTATCTAAACTAATATTTCTCGCTAAACCAATAAATCTCTCTAAACCAATGTATTTCTCTAAACTAATAAATCTCTCTAAACCAATATGTCTTTCCAAGAATTAGATATGGTAACTGAGCCGGACCTTCATCCAATTTAGATCTGTATAAATTCCACTTATCCCGGTTGAGCAGTCATACAGCATATCTGTAGCTTCTCCAATCAGATCTCTGCTATTTGTCTTTGGGTTTCACATAATCAGTTGAAGCCAAACATTTAGTTGGTCATGTGACCAAATAAGGTGACTCATGACATTTGCATGTCCATATCTTGCCACATATGCAGTATGCGTGACCATGTAGTGCAACATAACAGCTATGCGTGACCATGTAGTGCAACACAACAGCTATGCGTGACCATGTAGTGCAACACAATAGCTATGCGTGACCATGTAGTGCAACACAACAGCTATGCGTGACCAGATGATGTCAAACAATATCCTAATGTGACCTTATGTAGCCTTATATGACATTATGCATGACCAAATAGATGTTTGACCCCAACTGACCCCAACTTTATACTGAGGTTGGCCTTTGCCTCATTCTTATAAGTCATGGATCATTACAATGTCCAACCAATGGTCAATCTCACTATTGAATAATCGGTCATCTGCTTCACATCGTTTTACGTAAACATGGTCATGCTGGAATGAAAAAAAAACATTTTTTTAACAAATCTATAGAAGGTCCAACAGGAGCGATATCAGTCAAAGAGCGCTTACTCTTATCAGAAATCTATACAATATTCCAGCAAATATATATATATATATATACATGTCAAGTTTAAGCCTGAAATAAAACTATTCATGATAGTGCATAAAATGGTATTTTGGAATAGAAATGATGGAAAACCATCATTTACTATGAAGATTTAAAATCGTAGCTCTGCTTTACGTTACTAATTAATATTAAAGATTGACCATTGATATCAAGGTGGAAAAAGACGGTTAACTTGTTTTGGGCTGACCATTGGTCAGTTCAACTTGTTAAGGGCTGACCATTGATATCAAGGTGGAAAAAGACGGTTAACTTGTTTTGGGCTGACCATTGGTCAGTTCAACTTGTTAAGGGCTGACCATTGATATCAAGGTGGAAAAAGACGGTTAACTTGTTTTGGGCTGACCATTGGTCAGTTCAGCTTGTTAAGGGCTGGTCATTGATATCACGGGGACCACAGAAGGTCAACTTGTTAAGCACTGACCATTATTCAGGTCTACTTGTTAAGAAGGAATGACTGTTTGTATAAAGCATGGCCAAATCGGGCCTATTTGGTATGGGCTGACTGAGTGTTATTTCCTGAAATCTATTCCTAATATGAGAGTACAGAGATTGATTGTAAGATGAGAGATCGACTCCAAGATGATATCTGTGTCTTTATCTTTATGGATATATTTCAAAGTTAGATAGTCAACTCAGATCTACAAGAAACTCATCACTTTTATGAAGTATTACTCCACTCTGGTAAAAGTATATGTGATCTGAAAAGAAATCCGTTTTAGATTTTTCTGAAAAAAAGGGCAATCAAGTAGCAAAATGCACCCTGAACACTGTCCTTAGTTTGACATCATTATGTTAATTATGCACGTGACCCTTTTTCATTTCTGACAGAATGGCGTTTGTGCCATTCCCATAATGCCTTGTCACCGGAAACAGGATCAGGAACTGTCCTGCATTGCACGACATGAATTATTGAGACTAATCAAAGACGCCCCAAGAGACAAGTGAGTATGAAATATTTACCACAGCTAAACATCTGAACAAGGCGAAGAAGAGTTATTTTAAGAAGGAGAAGCCAATTCAGTTATATTTACTGCCTGTGGCGATGTCACTACGGGGTCAAACGGCAAAGAGCAAGAGGCTTCAAATCTCGTGAGATTTTATTCTGAAGTTCCAGGCATAGCGAGATTATGTTATTACTCAAGAGGAAAGCGAATCACTCGTTTCCACGTGCCTAACAAATCCAAAGATTTCTCAACTTCAAATTTTGCTTTGTCATAAAAAATCTGCCATTGTCCAAATCAAATCCATATAACTGTGCATAAAAATTTTAAACTCAATAAATCCATCATACATATAATATATCCCCCTGTATTCTCACGGCACCTGATATTCATAAGAGATATAAGATAACGAATGTCTGATCACATATAAACAATGATCTGCTACAATATGCACATTGATGCTGCTCTGCTACAAGCAGGTCTCATCACGAAATAACTGAAATAATGTTGAAAGTGATGTAAAGCCCCCCAAAAAAACAAAAAAAAACAAAAAAACAAACAAACAAACAATGCACATTGATGCATCTTGCTTGTCTCGTTTATGCATTGATTTTAACTTCAGTTTCTCTGCATCTGTAATTAATTGCTTAGTGGGGACGGAAGTGGCCCCAGGAGAAATAAAGAATGGCATAGTGCCTTTCTAATCCCAGACAATTTCAACACACAGATGTTTCTATGTCGGTGATAGGAAAGAAGCAGAGGATATTTGTTCAGGTCAAATATCATCAAGAATAGAAGAAGAGCTTCTTATAATTGAAAAGAACAATTTTCTTATATTTCTTTTATCTTACCGACCATGAGAGATTGATTTGCATCACAAAATACCTACCAGACGACTAGATAGGGATTGTAATAATCACGTGATCAGGGTCATGTGATTTTTTTTAACGTAAAAACATCAGATGACACTTCGCATGTGATTATGATAAGCTGATAAAAGGCACGCTACTGCATATCAATTCTTAAGACATTTCATAAGAAGCTCCTCATTTCAAAGTCCAGTCAAATCATCCTTGTTATGAACCCTTATCAGCCTGTGCAGATGTGCACACAAGACAGCTCCTGTCAATTATCTGAGTATTTGTACCCAAAAATATGTCAATTCCTATTATCGCTCACAAAAAGGATTTTTGGCCGAACCTGTTAAAATGGCCACCTTTTATCACAGGTGTGAAGGCATCAACACCTTGCTTAACTTCAGTCTGTAATGGCCAGGTGACCTGCATAATGATAAGTACTATGTTTGTGGTAAACAAAGATAATAATGATTATAACATGTTTTCTTCTTTGATAATACACGTATTCTGGGATTTGTAAATCATATTTTTGATGTAATTTGCAATAAAATATAACTTGTTTCTGATTGGCAGCAACTACTATAATCTCATGAATGTCAAAAATATTGAAAATTTAAGAACAGTCTAGGTAGTAAAATAGTATCTCAAAATAATATCTCAAAGTATTATGTTATTGTTAAATGTTTGGTGCACAGAACTGAGGGGCAAAATATATCGTGTCTCAGGGGTGTGAAGAAATGTGAATTCTGCAAATATTATCCCATGTGTCAAAAGACTGTCGTTAGTTTGTAAATGAACAACAATTAACAAGGCCAAACCATACTATACGTCAAATGTTGTCATCATTATGGAAATAGGAAGTTAAGGAAACCGGATGTTAGGTAAACCGGATGTGGAGAGAAATAAATGGGCAGGAATTTTGAAATGGCGATGTGTTGTATTTTTTCAGTGGAATATCTGCTTTTTCTTTTAATAAATAGAATGAATATGATACAGATACGAATATTTACATTTAAAACAGAATATGAAAAATAGTGCTAACATAGATGCAAATAACAACATCCGCAGGATGCTAATTGCAAGTTGTTAGATTATAACATGTCCCATTTAATAAACACATGTGAACTAATGTCAGTGGAAATACTCATTTGATAAACACATGCGAACTAATATCAGTGGAAATACTCATTTGATAAACACATGTGAACTAATGTCAGTGGAAATACTCATTTGATAAACACATGTGAACTAATGTCAGTGGAAATACTCATTTGATAAACACATGCAAGCTAATGTCAGTGGAAATACTCATTTGATAAACACATGTGAACTAATGTCAGTGGAAATACTCATTTGATAAACACATGTGAACTAATGTCAATGGAAATACTCATTTGATAAACACATGTGAACTAATGTCAGTGGAAATACTCATTTGATAAACACATGCAAACTAATGTCAGTGGAAATACTCATTTGATAAACACATGTGAACTAATGTCAGTGGAAATACTCATTTGATAAACACATGCAAACTAATGTCAGTGGAAATACTCATTTGATAAACACATGTGAACTAATGTCAGTGGAAATACTCATTTGATAAACACATGTGAACTAATGTCAGTGGAAATACTCATTTGATAAACACATGCAAACTAATGTCAGTGGAATACTCATTTGATAAACACATGCGAACTAATGTCAGTGGAAATACTCATTTGATAAACACATGCAAGCTAATGTCAGTGGAAATACTCATTTGATAAACACATGTGAACTAATGTCAGTGGAAATACTCATTTGATAAGCAAGTTGTTAGATTATAACATGTCCCATTTAATAAACACATGTGAACTAATGTCAGTGGAAATACTCATTTGATAAACACATGTGAACTAATGTCAGTGGAAATACTCATTTGATAAACACATGCAAACTAATGTCAGTGGAAATACTCATTTGATAAACACATGTGAACTAATGTCAGTGGAAATACTCATTTGATAAACACATGCGAACTAATGTCAGTGGAAATACTCATTTGATAAACACATGTGAACTAATGTCAGTGGAAATACTCATTTGATAAGCAAGTTGTTAGATTATAACATGTCCCATTTAATAAACACATGTGAACTAATGTCAGTGGAAATACTCATTTGATAAACACATGTGAACTAATGTCAGTGGAAATACTCATTTGATAAACACATGCGAACTAATGTCAGTGGAAATACTCATTTGATAAACACATGTGAACTAATGTCATTGGAAATACTCATTTGATAAACACATGTGAACTAATGTCAGTGGAAAGACTCATTTGATAAGCAAGTTGTTAGATTATAACATGTCCCATTTAATAAACACATGTGAACTAATGTCAGTGGAAATACTCATTTGATAAACACATGTGAACTAATGTCAGTGGAAATACTCATTTGATAAACAGATGTGAACTAATGTCAGTGGAAATACTCATTTGATAAACACATGCGAACTAATGTCAGTGGAAATACTCATTTGATAAACACATGTGAACTAATGTCATTGGAAATACTCATTTGATAAACACATGTGAACTAATGTCAGTGGAAAGACTCATTTGATAAGCAAGTTGTTAGATTATAACATGTCCCATTTAAGAAACACATGTGAACTAATGTCAGTGGAAATACTCATTTGATAAACACATGTGAACTAATGTCAGTGGAAATACTCATTTGATAAACACATGTGAACTAATGTCAGTGGAAATACTCATTTGATAAACACATGCGAACTAATGTCAGTGGAAATACTCATTTGATAAACACATGTGAACTAATGTCAGTGGAAAGACTCATTTGATAAACACATGCAAACTAATGTCAGTGGAAATACTCATTTGATAAACACATGCAAACTAATGTCAGTGGAAATACTCATTCGTTCAGCTGCTTACGGGTTCATTCAGTAAGTCTTTTTATGTACAAATTTATATACAACGATCATAAAACCCTCTTTTCTCTTTCTCTGTTCTGTATTTCTTTATTGTTTATCAAATAATTAATGAATGATAACCTTTTTATTTCAACTATTTTAACTTAAATGTCTAAAGTTTTGTAAAAAATACCTTAAATTTCAATTACCAATTTTATAAAACCCTCTTTTCATTTTCTCTGTTCTGTATTTCTTTATTGTTTATCAAATAATTAATGAATGATAACCTTTTTATTTCAACTATTTTAACTTAAATGTCTAAAGTTTTGTAAAAATTACCTTAAATTTCAATTACCAATTTTATAAGGAATCATCAGAACAAATTGTACAAAGCTTCTGAAAAAGGTGAAATTCAAATTATCTTTGTTGAAGTCATTTTAGTCAAGGTTAATATTATAATGCAAATGCCATTGTTCTATTCGTTATAACATAAAAACAAAATGAGTTCATGTTCATCAACTGTCATTTTGTGAAGAACTGCATTGTTATATTCGATAATACATTGCAAGATAACAAAATAAATGAGCTTATATTAGTGAAATTGAATACCACGAAGAGCAACATAATCTCCTCAATTTTACATTGCAAGATACAAAAAACCTCAAAGGTGAGCTCTGCCTTCTCACAAATAAAGTAAGCGGGTGGAAATAAACATCAATTTGGCTATGCATAGACATGACCAAATAAGGTCACACAGCGTGACATCATCTGGTCACGGATACTTGTTGAATGGCACTATTTGGCCATTCCTGGTGCAATATAGTCATGTGTGACATCATTTGGTCACGTTTATGTGTAACCAAATAGATGTTTGACTCTAAAGTGCACCCATGCTATTAGCATTACTGCACAGACTATTCCGGTCGCTGGGCAGCTAATATCCATTGGAATTGACGATTGTAATTGGGCATATGACATTTGACAGATATACTGGAATTATGATATTTAAGAAATGCACTGAGTTTATGGCATTCTATAGGATTCACTGATGATATGAATCAGCCTACACTTATACTATAATTGCAAAAATAAAGATAACATTCCGGAAATATTCCAATTCAATTGTGAGTTATAACAAATGCAAAACATTTAGATTATGTGTTGTTATTCGAATCCATTGTTTCAAACTTTAGTGCATTTTGCTCCAAAACTGTCAATTGGTGGAACAACGTCCTATTGTCACGTTAATAATGGCGTGGCCATGTAATAAACAGCTGGTGACATTGGTTGACAGTTCCAGGAAATTTGTGATAAATTCAATTAATAAATGTTCTGAAATTGATGAGATAAATGTCAATACTCCAGGGAGGAGTGAGTATTCCATGTTAACATGACTGGCAAATATCATTAATACTTTTACATAACCGCCTCGTCCTCTTCTTTTATTCGGTACACATCATGACTTGTTTTTCCACAATGAAAACCTATCTGCCTTTTGGGGTGACTTTGGAGTGAAAAAGTGCAATAATGTAGAGTCAAAAGTGCAAATATGATGGGATAAAATCATTTTTGATTGTGGTGCAAATTGACCTTAGCTTTTTCAGCTCTTCACACAAGATTCATGATTATGGACTGTGATGACCGGTGCCGCGAGCAAAGTCAGTAGAGTGTAGGATCTGTGCCTTTAATGGTTATATAAGTGGAGGACAACCGATAGTGTTACTTTCACACTTGTTAAGAGGATTGAAGATCGACCTGATATGGCCATTGCTGTTAAAAGGGACGTTAAAACACCATTTCACCATTTCACAATCTCAACTGCGATGAGGAAAGCACTTAAGCACACTGCATTATAATATGGTTATTATAATTACAGTTTTAAAACTAAAATTAGGGTGCTCAGTTATGCAGTTACTTTTCTTTGCATCGGGCTCACTATAACACTGTATTGGAGAGAAGAGAGAACAGGTCTAGTAAAGCTGGGTGTTCTGCAGTACACTTTAAGCAGATTAATAAAATGAAGTGAACATGGTAGTTCTGACCAAAATGAATCCTGAAAAATGTGACTAAAAATCATCAGAATAACAGAAAGGAAGATTGACAAATTCTGGTTTTACAATCTACTTTTCCAAAAATGTACAATGATTTAAATACAAATTGTCTACATGGTTAAGTTTGGCTCTTTTTCACAAATATCTGGGAAATAAACTATTGCCTATCTACCGTTTGTGATTGTGAAAGGTCCATTCTATCATCATACAGTTCAAGCCAATTCCAAAATAATTACTCAAGAACATGTGCATTTTCTTTATAAAGATAAGGCAGTGCGATTTCTATATCTTAAGTGTACTATGTATGGGACTAATTTCATCACAGATATTCACATGGGCATGGTGCAGTGTCTTAGCAAGGATGGAAGGTATTGATTGACAGGTCTTGAGGGACTCTGCACACGTTTCTGACCATCATTAGATTGTACAGATCGTACATTAGATCGTGCCTTGGTCAACATAATATGTTATTTTAATTGATTGATATACACAATGGCAGAGTCAAACATATTTTTAACAATAAAGTCCCCTATGACATCAATTAGCCATACATGCCTCATTAGATCGTGCCTTGGTCAACATAATATGTTATTTTAACTGATTGATATACACAATGGCAGAGTCATACATATTTTTGACAATAAAGTCACCTATGACACCATTTAGCCATACATGCCTCATGCTGGACATAATATGGTCACATGTGTACATGATCTCTTGTACATGCATATGTGCCATTAAGAGCTTCACAGGTAATTCTGGTCATTTTGGAACAATTTATTTCGCCATGACCACTGTCATTTTCAACATATTTACATTCTTTCAAGAAAACCACTACACTGTAACTTATACATCTGTTTTGCAATATTCTATTTAATGTGGAAAGGTTACATATGGTTTTTACAGATATTAATAATTTCAAAAGACCAAACAAATATATTTGTTTGTTTCTTTGTTTGTGGTTTTACATTACTTTCAACATCATTTAAGTCATTTCGTGATGAGACCTACTTGTAGCAGATATAGTGCTGCCTCGCTGAAAATTCATACCGCAGGTCCTTGACATGACAACCCACCCAGTCACGAGGATTTACAAGGAAAACAGGTTAACCCACAACCTTTTGATCACCACAGATGAACTGGTGCTAGTAGATTGGCGCTCTAATCAACTGCGCAACGGCCCATCCTCCCTCCCCCTCAACAAAATACATTTAATTCACCTACAGGGGATCGTGCTTTTCTTGTGTGATTTATGTGTGATAAAGAAACAGGGTCTCTGTTGTACCACTCAATCTCCCATTAAAAGCAGACAGAAAAGTCAGGCAAAAGAGTTTTATGGTGATTTTATGGGCTTGCGTTGTGATGTATCGTTACAAAACCCGCGAGAGTTTGTGGTGTACACTTCAGACTCTACTCAATATCATCTCAAATATTCATATCATCTCAAATATTCATATCATCTCAAATATTCATATAATCTCAAATACTCAAATCATCTCAACATGAATAGGTGACCCAGTCATTAATCCAAGTGAGTCCATAGTAGACCTACCAATCATACTCAGTCAAATATGAGCATAAAAAACAGGTCTGTAAAATGTGCCACAAGGGTCCAATAACATCAGAACCACATCTGACACTTGCCTATATTTTGATAAGATTTGGATTAGGTCTTCCAACAGTGCACATTACTGCTATAGGAGTAATGGGGAAGAACTGTTTACTGGGAAAATCAAAAGATTGCACAGGTTTCCGGTCTAAGCCAGGATCAATTTCGTCTTAATACTTGTGAAGCTCTTAGTGACAAATCACCAGTGAGGACATCAAGTAGAAACCCTAAGTGAAATTACTAGGGCTAGAGAACAGAGCATTAAAAGTAAGCAACCTGCATGCCTAGAGACACTAGAAGGTGCATAAGGTGTCTGGAGACACTATAGGGCACCTGGAGACACTAGAGGGTGCCTGGAGACACTAGAAGATGTCTGGAGACATTGTAAGGTGCCTGGAGACACTAGAAGGCGCCTTGATAGACTAGAACGTGCCTGGAGGCATTGTAAGGTGCCTGGAGACACTAGAAGGTGCCTGGAGACATTAGAGGGTGCCTGGAGACATTATAAGTGCCTGGAGACATTGTAAGGTGCCTGGAGACACTAGAAGATGTCTGGAGACACTAGACGATGCCTGGAGACATTATAAGGTGACTGGAGACATTAGAGGGTGCCTGGAGACATTGTACGGTGCCTGGAGACACTAGAAGGTGCCTGGGGACACTAGAAGGTACCTGGATACATAATAAGGTGCCTGGAGACACTAGAGGGTACCTGGAGACACTAGAAGGTGCCTGAAGACATTGTAAGGTGCCCACCTGAAGTAACCATTTTATATGAACTGAGGATTAAAACATACATTTTCAGACCAAAATGTCTTCAGAGAAATCGAACAAAGGGTCACGTTCATTCACTGGGTGCACCATCAGAATATTGTTGAAAATAGTAATCCCCCACCTAATCAGTTGAAAGCAATCATCTATTCAATCATGCTTGAAACTATTCATCTATTACATCATGTGTGAACGTGACAAAATAAGGTCACACACCACCATTTCATAACCATATTGCGCCACGTTTGAGTATGTGACCGAAAAGTGTCATGTAGCAGCTATGCGTGACCATATGATGTCACATGATAACCATGGGACCTCATTTTGCTATGTCATGCGTTACCAAATAGATGTTGGCTCTAACTGGTCAAATGGATCTCCCACAATGTCAGGTGCATTAACTGCCAGGCTTTCAAAAGACTTTGAGGTAATTTTCAACCAGCTTTTAACCCATGCATTACCTTTTTTTTTTTAAAGAAAAACGTCATGGGTTTGTCTCATGCAAACATTGCGGACAGATTTTATGAAATATAATGAGGGGATAGTATTTCACTAGACTTGTACATTCAATACTCAAAACATATGGACATTTTTCCTAAAAAGAGAACATATTTCAAACAGACCATCTCCCCAGCCAGTGGCTTAGCAATTCTGACATGCCTGTATAAATTGAGAAATGGTGTTTTAGGACCCTTTCAGCAACAATGACCATATCAGGTTAACTGTCAGTCAATTTAACCAGCGTGATAGTAACACTGCCGGCATGATATAATCAAAGCCACCACCTCCCGTGCTCTTCTTATATAACAAAGTAAGCCATGGATCCATTGCTCTACCAACTATGCCAGTTGCGCTGGTCTCAGCCATGTTTGTCATCATGGAGGGTCTGTGATATTATGGTGTTAGTTTTCTTGTTTGTGAGCGTCATGCTGTGTGATATGACAGGATGGATGACTTACAGATGCTGCGTCCTTCTCCGCTAATGAAACAGATGTGTCTCAACACACACACACACATACACACATACACACACATCAAGGGCTTTATGTAAACGGAGAATTCAGATTTATTAGTGTATTTGTTTGTTTGTTTGTTTGGGGTTTTACATCACTTTCAACAATATTTCAGTCATTTCTTGATGAGACCTCCTTGAAGCAGATATAGTGCTGTGTCACTGAATTGTCATGTCGCAGGTCCTTGACATGACAACCCACCCAGTCACAGATTTACAAGGACAATAGGTTAACCCTTTAGGCACGGACCGAAGCTCATGTGTGAAATTGTATGATTTCAATATCGACATAGACAAGGACCAAACTCAAGACCTTTGGATCACCACAGGGGAACTGGTGCTAATAAGCTGGTGCTCTAACCAACCGCACCACTGCCTGTGACCCGTTTTTAGTTAAAGTCTAGAGTTTTACAGGGGCTCCCATCAGTGACTCTTTGTCTAATAGTGCTCATATCTTTTCTAGTGAATATGGATATGTTCACAAATCTTAAACAAAATATGTACGCAATTTGTTTATTTGAACACCCCTTACAACAACCATTTCTGTCTGTGCAGTGCCATTCTCAAAACTTTCAGATAAATGAATTTTTGACTTAAAATCAAGATTGGGGCCATCTGTTATGTAGGAGCAAACATTTCTGTTCAGAATATTGATTCAAAATTGCCTTCCAATGCATTGAATCTGATCAAAAGTCTTGATGAAATTCCCAATTCATGACATGTACTTCCCTTAAGAGAAATCAAGCACATTCTCAACCAGCATTCGGCCATCTTGATCTCTGTTTTGAATGAACTCATTGAGTACATATCAACACATTAATTCCCCATGAAACCAACATCCTACCAGACTACTTTCCATATGACTTCTCCAGAAAAATATGCACCACTCCAGTAACTGACTTTCTTTGGCTTATGACAATACTCTGTTTTATGAGTTCAAGTTAAATATATAAAATGTGTCTGGAAATTATATGATACACCACATATTCAATATAAATAACTACATTATGAACTTATATACCTACCTACAGGGAATCAACTAAAACCTGGTTAGATTCATACGAAAGATGAGTTGCAGATTTCTGTTTCTTTTTATCTATTGCATCACTATTGATATCATCCTAGACAAACATATTTTTAGAAAATATTAGTCTGTAAATTTAACTTAGGCTATTGTGTGAAATTACTGAATATCCCTTCATAAGATAAAGGTTTAAGATTTAATTTGATAAAGTGATGAAGATGTTGACTATTTGTGTTATTTACCAGTGAGAAGGTCAAATAATACTATTTAACATGGCTCAGTGGGTAAGACATCTGTCTCCCATGCTAAAGGTCTGGGGTTCAATTCCTGGTGGGAAAAGGTATCCTTTTTTATATAAAAACATGACTTTATACAATAAACAAAGGTGGAATCTTCATGATAGGATCTTTTTAGAGCAAAATGAAAGTCAGAACACATAAAATATTAATGTGTTTTTTTTTCTTTTTTCCTTTTTTTTCAAATGGAGAAAACACACACACACAAAAACAAAATGTCTTTATACAGAAAACAAAGATGGCATCAAAATATTTTGGTTAAATCTGAGCAATGGCACATTAGCAAAGAAATGGAACATAGTGCTAATTTCATCCAATGCTGTGACTCAAAGTTTCCTATAGTAATAACACAGGGTGATACATGGCTCAGTGGTTAATATGTCTTTCATCTAAGCTAAAGGTCCAAGGTTCAAATCCTGGTTGGGAACAATATTATTGTCATGCTAAAGGTGAACTCTTAATACTGGGGCTGTTTGGGTGATATGTACTTCAGAAAACATAAATTGATTTGTCTATTGCAAATGCAGAACCACCAAACAAAGATGAAATCTTTATATTGGAGTTTTTATTGAGCAATTTGCATATCAGAAGAATATGATTATTTTATTTTTGTTTGCAAACAGACAATATGAATAACAATGACTTTATACAGTAAACAAATATAAAATATTCATATTGGGGTGATATTTGAGCAATATGCATGTCAGAATTAAATATGATTTTGATAACATAGAAAATATAAAAGATAGAAACTTTATACAGAAAACAAATATGAAATCTTCATATTCTGATTTTATTTTAGTTCAGACAAAAACATTATACCATGGATTCAATTTTAAGATTTATCATAGACTTTAAACTTTGAGTAAGTTGATCATTAGGCCAACCTTGAGCATCTATAAATATATCCAGTGCAATGCAATAGATCTAAATATTTCAGCACTAGCTAGTGTCTCACAGGTCTGATGATATGCTTTGACCTTTTCTCAAATTGCAATCATTATTTTAATTGTCAAATAAAATCACAATTTGAATAAAGAAATATATGTAGTAATATTGCTCAGATGTGCGTGCAGTGATTTGCCCTGTATTTTAGACATGTGAGTACTAATCTCAGCAAGCAAACATTCTCAGCATGATGCCATTTTTAATCTCTACAGCTGGTACCCTTACCTGACTTTCCTCTTTTTGTCAGGTATGTTGTTTTGTGGGAAAAGCATATAACGGTAAGGGCGACAATGCATGTATGCTCCCTGTAGAAACCTCAAACATCCAGCTTTGAAGGCAAAACAAATGTGAGCAAAACAAGAAAAAGTGGTGCTCCACATATAACACGGATAAGAAAAGAATAACAAAACAAAAATTACAACATACAAAACAAAAATTAAAATAGATAAAAGCTGAAACAAACACAGAAGTTAACCTTGTAATCATTGTAAAATGGTGGGGTGGTTGAAATTATCTTGGTTTATCCTTTTAAAAAAATCGAAAGCATTCATGAAACCACAGAGGTCACAGGCAATTTTACAGAGATTTGAGGTATGCCTAAATGATATGTGGTCACGAAACTGTGATACAAGCAAGCTTTCTCACTAAAATCAACCAAAATACACTGACCATGGTTATGTTTTGCTGAAAGTGCCAAATACTGGCTATACTCTTTAGACCACCAGGTGGCCACATGTGTACAATCATGTGACTTCTATTGTGGTCTGTCAGTGCGTTAGGCCTCTACCAATGGACAAACGTTATTGGAAAACAGATCTCTGCAAGTCAAATCACTCCATTGTCCCAACCAAGAGGTGCCCCACTGTTAGCAAGACTTAACTGAGCAGCTGTTTGCACAAGATCACTGGTCAGCAAAACAAAGTTTGTTGACAAAGTGGTTAATGGATGATTTGGATTTTAGCAAAGGTCCCATCCACTTTCAAATGGCACAGAAATTTATGTAGGGAAATATGATGGGTAGTAACTTTTGATCGCAAAGTTTGGGGTAAAAGCATTTATATTATTCAAGGAAAAGTACTTGAAAACGCCATTTAATGAATGCTGTAATTTGGTATATGAACATATTTTATAGCACGATCAAATTTAATTTCATCTTATATCGCTCAGGGGCTACTGCAAATCATCAGTCAGACTTTTGACTGTCATTTCTGTTCTAATTGTTCGATTTACTCTAAATTTGAACTAAACTTACTAAATATTCCTTGTTCTATCGATTGGGAAGCATTTCCAAGCAAGTTAAATTGATACTTTTACACAGCTATGTGCGACGACAATGTTGTCATTTTGGTGGGATGCCAATTGGTTTTGTCATGTCAACTTATAAATGAACATTTTGTCACCCCGCACTTCTTTATCTTTGTTTGCATGTTATAGGAACGTAAATAAGCGATCAGAATTTCATGCTCTATCGATTGGAAAATATTTCCAAGCAATATGAATTGATAATTTTGCACATCAATGGGTGATGGTAATTTTGCCATCTTGAACTTTTTGTCATCACGCTCTACTTTTTCTTTGTTTACATGTTATAGAAGTGTAATCATACTTGTGCACATTCGCATATAAGAATCATTTACATGCAAATGATGAGAACTCCACAGTGGCATCAGTTGTTTAAACCATATTGACCACAAAAAAAATGAATCACAACCCACAGGAAATGACAACACATTCCCATGATAGTGCCGATCACAGAATAACACAGATAGTTCCTATAGGCAATCATTGTCAATAAAGGAACCATCCCTGTTACAAAACATAACCCTATGGGTTGATAGCTCTGCTGACTTGAATGAAAACACATGAACTGAGATAAAGTGCAATAAGCAATCAGGTTATGATTTTCATAACCTGATTGAGTTTTGAGTTTTGATGAGATATTCATTAATATTTTGTAAATCACTCTCATGTTACCAATGCAATATTTCTTGCACAAAATTTGTGCTTTTTTCAAAAATCTAATAGCTATCAGTAAGTTGTCAAGGAGGCTGCCATTTTGAATAACATAGCCAATGAGAATCAAGTTGGGGCCAAATTTGATATGTAACATGCATTTTAATTGGTCAAAATCACTATCTGCTCAATTCTGCTTTTGAAAAGGATTTAAATGATCATTTAGGAAGAAATGTTAAAAAAACATTACAAAAATGCAATGATATGCATAGCTCAAAGGCCACTGATATATGTTTATTTACTTTTGATGGTTGTGAGATTTTGCATGTATACAAATTCTGAATTGAAGGTCAATGTGTCAAGGTCAAAGGTCACATGATTAAGAAATTATAACGAGACACAGCTATGATCTAAGCCATTTCTGTACACTAAGTTTTAATTTCCTCTAATAAGTGGTTGCTAAGATATGCTCCTTACAAAATTTGTGACCTCGAGGTCACTGCACTAAGGTCATTGGTGACATCACTAAGATTTGAAGGAATCTGAACCTTCACCTCAATATCTACCTCTGCATAAAACTTGAAACATATATTACTGGTAGTTTTGGAGAATGTTTTTTTTAAACATAGCGTTGATACATAACATATATTTAGTATTTCCAGTTCATCGTTCATGAGCTATGGCCTGCACAATAATTCAAAGGTCAAAGTCACAGAATCAAGGTCAGAGGTCAAATCTGTATAAAATGTATATGGTGTTTGAAAGAGTGTTGATATATAACAGATATGAACTACATTTCATTCACTGCTTGAGATGTTGCATGTTCACAAATTTTGAATTCAAGGTCAATGTGTCAAGGGCAAAGGTCACATGACTGAGAAAGTATGACGAGGCAAGATTCAATTTCTTCTTGTAAGTGGTTGCTGAGATATGCTCCTTACAAAATTTGTGACATCAAGGTCACTGCACTAAGGTCAATGGTGACATCACTGAGAATTGAAGGAATCTAAATCTTCAACCCTCTATCTAGCTCTGTATAAAATAGTGTTGGTATATAAAAGATATGAAGTGCATTTAATTCATTTCTAATGGTTATGATGTGGCATGTTCACAAATTTTAAATTCAAGGTCAATGTGTCAAGGTCAAAGGTCACATGACTAAGAAAGTATGATGAGGCACAGAGATATGCTCCTTACAAAATTTGTGACCTCAAGGTCACTGCACTAAGGTCAATGGTGACATCACTAAGATTTGAAGGAATCTGAATCTTCACCTATATATCTACCTGTATATAAAATATGAAAGATGCAGTACTGGTAGTTTTGGAGAAGAAGATTTTTAAAGAAATGTTGACAGACGGACAGACGAACAGACGGACAGACGGACAGACGGACAGACATTTTCCCCCCTCCTAAAGCTCTGGGAGCTAAAGTCTCAGCAGAGCTAAAAAACTGAATACAATGTCTGGTAATCGATATAAGGTATATCTTTCAATGTTTCCATCAATGTTATTTACTACAGTCAGTAACACAGCTGCCAATGACAACAGGCCAGCAGTTCCATTTTTTAGAGCCTTGTAAGTGCATCTGCACTCTAAAAAATGATGTGTTATATGACTCACTGAATGTGTGTCAGACACACATTAAATAATTTACCAAAACATGAAATATGTGTTAAATGTGTTTTACCCACATTTGGTATGTTATTTGACACATTACAAAATATGCGAAACACCAAAAATGTTTTTGAAGTGTGTCATGTTGCAAATAAAGTACATTACTAACACACAAATAATGCTTCTTTGATTCACATATGAATTCACAAATCATGTAAAGTGTGTCAACATTGCAAGAACATTACCACTGGGGAGAAAAGGGGGGTCTTGTCAATTTGAATGAATTTTTGTGTAATCTTGTTATTATAAAAGATGTTTTGAAATATGGTATTGCTTTGTTATTTGCTAATTTGTGTTATAAAAATTGGATCACTGTAACCTAAAAGGGATCATTGTAAATTAAAATTAGGAAGAAACTAAAAAAAATTGGTGTGTGTTGGTTGATCCTGCCAACAGGTGTGTGTCAGTAGATCCTGCCACCAACCCTATTGGAGGGGTCACACTGACCTGGCATGTGCAGAGCACATCTTGATTGACAGCTTGCCAGTCACTTGACCTCAGTCACTGCAGCCGCAGCAGTTTAAATCTGGGGGAGTCCAACTGACACAATCATGCAGAAGTTCACCACCAAACACAGCACCAAGATGTCTTCATGAACTGGGTGAGTATGGCATAATATTGCACAATGTACTAGGAAACTGTGATAGTGTTAGGTAAAGTTTAGTGTGGACATTTAGTAAACTGTGGGAAATTAGGAAACTTTGGTCAGTCTCAGTCTCGAGTGAGAGCTGTCCAAAGTAGGTCACTCAATTGTAAACAATGGCGGACTTCCCAGCTGATACATGTGGTTGGTGTTGTGAAGTGAATATCTTTGTAAATAAACATCTTATGGATTAAAGAAAGACATTTTCTGAAAGGTGAGGATCGGGAGAAGAGAATGTGTGAATATGAAAACGATTACGCAATAACAACACATCGCGATATGCACTTGACAGTGACAACAGTGACAAACACTGAAACAGTGACAAACAATATAAGAAATCTACAGGGTCAGTTTTCTCAAAGATAATGCATCATAAATGATAATTAGCAAGAATGAATGATAACGGCATGTAATATTATTCATATTTGTTGTTTTTGTGCAAAAATAGATTTGGGACAGGAAACAGATCATCTTATATCTTAATATAAAACAGTGACAATATAAGAAATCTTCAGGGCACCCAAAATGTCAGTTTTCTCAAAGATAATGCAATCATAAATGAATCATTATTACTAGCTTGTAAAATGCCTTTTCTTTTTTACAGAGGCAGATCAAGTGATCATCTCGGCACCTTTCCGTTGGTACGGTCCCAGGATAGACTCAACAAAGCAAACCTCCATAACCAGCATAACAGGAATGAATTGGAAATGCTGACAGAATGATTTGTTTAAAAAAAATGTAATTTTGAATAAATATATTAATCTTTACATCAAATTTTATGTCTATCTAATTTATTTCAGTGCATTGACAGTGATTCATAGGAAGAACATCATGTGTACAGTATATATTTTATTTCATACACAAGATGTGCTTTCTGTAATTATTTTCAATGTTTTATGCAACACATTTGCAAATCACATATTGTGATTTATATGACCCACATAAAGTGTGTCATTTTTATAACAAAAAAGTGTTTTACATGTGTGTCAATTTACATATATAAAGTATGTCATTTAACATACTTGCAAAACACAAAATGTGATTTATTTGACACACAAAAAGTGTGTCATTTTTATTACAAAAAAAGTGTTTTACATGTGTGTCAATTTACATATCTAAAGTATGTTATTTAACATACTTGCAAAACACAAAATATGATTTATTTGACGCACAAGTCGTGTTTTTTTTTTATTACAAAAAAAGCGATTTATATGTGTGTCAATTTACACATTTATTTTTTAGAGTGTGAACTTTCGAAAATATAGTCATCAGTTTGAATTCCAGATACAAAAATATGAGAAGGACATCAAATGGTGTGATAAACATCAGCGATCAATGGACGAACTGAGGCTTAAGTCTGTTGGCGTCGGCTGTAACATTCACATTCATATTTGGTCGACATTCAAAATCTCCCAAAACGAAAATGAGAAGAGTAAGGGATCCATCATTGCCAAATATAATACATTTCAACAAAGTGTATACACTGATGTGGTGCTCTGATCTGTTTCACAACAGCTTCTCTACGTCATTATTAACCCCATAAGGATTAGCCTATTTAAATTTGATTGTTTGGTGGAATTAAGTTAATCTTTTCTGGACAAATGAATAAAATTAATTATCACATACCATTTGTAATTCAATACGCTCAGAAAAGTACTGGAATCAAAAGTTTATGATTCAAGTTTATGATTCAAGTTTATGATTCATCTTTCAAATGATTCATCTCTCAAATAAATCTAACCATTTTCTAGGTGATTCCCTGTAGGTAGGTATATAAGTTTTGCAATTAATTATTTATATTGAATATAATGTCCAGACACATTTTATGTATATAACTTGAACTCGTAACACAGAAAATTGTAATAAGCCAAAGAAAGTCAGTTACTGGAGTGGTACATATTTTTCTGGAGAAGTCATATGGAATGTAGTCCATTAGGATGTTAGTTTTATATGGAGTTAATGTGTTGATATGTACTCAATGCGTTCACTCATAATAGAAATTAAGATGGCCAAATGCTGGTTGAGAATGTGTTTGATTTCTCTTAAGGGAACTACACGTCATGAGTTATGTTTTGACATGCCTCATTTCTGGCCACCAAATGACGCTTTTACCAAGCGATATATACATGGTAAAAGATTTCATTTTTTTGCAAATCATGTGTGAGCTTTATGGTTTTTCCATCAGCATTTGTTTTCCATCTTTTCCTTTGTGATATTAGAACTCTCAAGACAACTCTCAGATGTTATGTACTATTGTGATAGCTAATTAATCATAATTATCTTGCTTGCATGAACGTCTGATAGAAGCTATGCTAACATAAAACTAGATATGTTTAGATGGCCAAGCTGGCAATTCACGAGATTTGTAAGTACGACATCAGAACCAACAACAAATTACAAATCTTGGAATAATTTTGATATAACTTGATAATGCTCATTTTGCCCATAATTGGATATCTCCATAGCAGCCTTATAATTAACACATCAAATGGAGATGAAATCAAATTTGGACTTTCATGATATAGGGACTATTAGGCATAGAGTTCTAAAATTCTGGAAAGAAGTGTATACTGCTCGCTTTCACTAAATGATATTTACAGTAGGTCCCAGAATGCATTTACTGCCAACATGTTCAAACAATATACAAACGTGCGTCATCATGCTGTGACTATAAACCTATATATTCTATAGCACTATACATTATATTCTATTTCTTGTAATGCAAAATAAAAAACAAAACAAAAAACACAAATAAACAAGCATTGTGTCACAATGGCAGACCATTATCCCGAATGAAACTATTGAATTAAAACAATCAAAAGTTGCCTCAACATCCTCACAACTCACTCATTATGTTCTACATGCATAGACATCGGCAAAATAAACTAGAAATTCACTGTTTCCAGGAATACACGCATTGTCTATCACATTGACGTTTCCGCACTTCCGGCGGTTAACTGTTGTAGTAATTATGTGCGTAACCATCTTTCCCTCAGTTTTACCCGTTATTACACTTGACGATTCAAAATGGCATTCAGGAGAGACCACACGTTGACGTCATGTATGTGTGGTATTCTTAGAAACAGTGGATTTCAAGTCCATTTTGCCGATGGTCACTTTAGATCAGTGCAGTTGATTTAGCTTCAAACATAAATGCCGATTAGCTTCAAATTTAAATGCCTATGTTTTACACGTACATTTATTTAACGATATTTTGTTTTGGGACAGGCTGCTAAATGTATGAGCATAAAAGACATGAGATTGTTTTATTCATTTTTTGAAGCTAAATGTTCAACAATGAATTTATAAAGCACAAAACGTCTTTGCAATAATATGTTAGACTTTGTTTACATTTTCCAGAACAATAGTTTGGAAAGTATGGCACAAAATGTTCTTCCAAATTACAGGATATCTATACCATTGACAGCTCCAAAGTCTCTCAACTTGAATCAGGTGGTGCCCCCTACAGTGAGTGATAATCTGTAGTTTGCAGAGTGCAAGAATTTCACATGCCAATTAATCTTCTGACAGAAACAAAATATCACGGGCAGCAACATGAAATGCAAAAACGATCACAATTATATTAAGAAAAAAACATATTAAATGCGATATGTTTTGTCAATATTAAATGCGATATGTTTTTATCAAATGTTCAGAAGGAAAACATTCACAGTATGGGAAATGTAGGGTCGACGTTGCCATGGTATCCACAGGTTGGATGTAACTAAGTTAGCTTCGTCATCAGGTGCCCTGGAAGCAGGCCTTCGCTGAAATCTCGGCACTGCGAGATCTCAGTTATGGCGGTAAACAGGTAGCAGAGAGTTAATTAAGTTCAGCTTCTAATATCTAGAAATGCCATCAAAGTGAATAAAAGTCAATTTACGTAATCATCCAAGTTCTATTGCTGGAAAAGATATTGATATTCTTCATAGGCCATCACAGAAACATACTTTCTCGCCTGGAGCCTTGTACTTTCAGCGTGGTTTCTCTTCATTCGTGTTGTTGGGAAGTAGATTCTTGTCGCCTTGCAAATAAACAAGCCCGCTTATCAAATGTCAATCGGGCAATGCCCATTTGCAAACCGACACAAAACCTAGATTTGAAGAAAGGAAAAATGCTCATAATGCCACTAGGGATCTGACCAAAACATTAAATCATAAATGTTTTTTAGTATTCTCTCATGACATAAAATGAGCTTGCAACTGGTTTAAGTTTCACAAATGTTAAGCTGGAGTAGGTTTAAATGCCATAATTTAATAATATAAATGAAAAGGTCCCGAATCGAACTGTCACATTCTAGAATTTAGCAATAATTGTAATTTTTTTCACATTTATGTCACACATGGAGCGAACAAGGGTTTTTTTGGTACCATCATGTCTTTGTTACAATGCCAATCAAAAGATCCTTTCAAAGAGAGTTGGGCATGAGGTCATGGTGACAGGTTTCCATCTGATCTGATATGGCTTAGATTGTTCTGAAAGGTTCGTTGGTGCAGACAAATAGAATTAGTGGCACGTTCTGCATACAGATATCTTGCACTTGCACAATCCCTATTTTGTGTTGTTTCCAAACGCGAGCTTCACTGGGCCTTTGAAGATAAAATGTCATGAACAAGCAGAAAAGTCTATTGCACTGGCACTTTTCGGATTTATTCTTCTGCCCTTCAGGAAACAATAGGGACGTTGTCACCTGATGGCGCCGCGTGTTATTGGGTTTGGGATGTGTTTGGTTTCCTTAATCATCCTCCAAATTACCAGCGACATATTGCTTCAGATGACATGTCTCTGACTGCCACAATCACTTGCCTATTCTAAGGATCAACTATTTATTTATTTATTTATTTATTTATTTATTTATTTATTTATTTATTTATTTATTTATTTATTTATTTATTTATTTATTTATTTATTTATTTATTTATTTATTTATTTATTTATTTATTTATTTATTTATTTATTTATTTATTTATTTATTTATTTATTTATTTATTTATTTATTTATTTATTTATTTATTTATTTATTTATTTATTTATTTATTTATTTATTTATTTATTTATTTATTTATTTATTTATTTATTTATTTATTTATTTATTTATTTATTTATTTATTTATTTATTTATTTATTTATTTATTTATTTATTTATTTATTATTTATTTATTTATTTATTTATTTATTTATTTATTTATTTATTTATTTATTTATTTATTTATTTATTTATTTATTTATTTATTTATTTATTTATTTATTTATTTATTTATTTATTTATTTATTTATTTATTTATTTATTTATTTATTTATTTATTTATTTATTTATTTAATACTAGTGTTGAATACATACTAAAGATTAAAGATTTCCTTTGTACTGAGAATAAAATTTAGATCTCAGAAAACATCATTAAGATCGATACGATAGCTCTTATGACGCCTTTATGTTCTAAAAAATCATCTTGTTTCTAAAAAAATATAAATGAAATCTAACATCAGATGAATGTCTCACTAACATCGATTATGTAAACAGGGTTTAAAAGGGTCAACAATTCGCTTGTTGGTGATGCCAAGCATCCTGGTTATTGGTTCGGTAAACGTGCCTTGAATAAAACCTTATTCTGATTGGATAGCTTATTTATCAGGGGATTTTATATTCATCCAATGGGGATCAAACATTAGTTTCGTCCGAAAACAATTCTGCATTCTGATTGGATTATATATCCAACATAGGATTCTTCATTTACCCAACTGAAGATCGACACACCAACAATGCTGCGTTCTGATTGGTTGAGTGACTTGTTTACCCATAAACATTTGCAGAACAATATTAACTGCGTACAGTGAAATATAAAACTCTAAACCAAGTCACATGCATTATTTTTACGACCCCCTCAGCAACAATGGCCATATCAGGTTGACAATTGAGCCTTTTAACCAGTGTGAAAGGAATAATGCTGGCACCTCCACTTTCATGTTTAGATCTTAAGATATGTCCTTTGGGCAGAAAAATGATATCTTCTACGTCAGAGACGGACAAGGAAGACCCACAATCGGTATTCATGCCAAGGACCATGGCAGTTGAAGAAACTAATTGATGATTTACCCGTAGATCATACATAACCTTAACACCTACACGTCACGTTAATCAAAAGGACTTCTTATAAAAAGCTTACAGTTTCCACTATGAAGTAAAAATTAAAAGAGAATCGAATAAAGTTAGAATGTAACTGACAATTGTTACTTGAATTGAAAGAAAGACTTTCTAAAAGCTGAGACTAACTACTAAGTTTTCATGAGATCAGACTTATTGTTAAATTAGTGTCATTAATGTGTTTCTTATTTTCTGCCAAACCAGCAAATAAGTGTAGTTTCTGTCAGTTCTCTTATTATTGGAACGGAAAGGTCTCTTATTACTGGAACGGAAGGTCACGTGTGCCAAGTACAATGCATGATGGATAATTCACTGCTTTAATGAGTTTGACATTATTTTGGATGGATAATTGACACCCATTAGTGTTGTACGATGTTGCTTGCCTTCGGATCTTGTTTGCTTGTTTATGTCTCAGCCGGGAATCGAACCTGCGACCTGTGGCTTACCACTGAGGAACTGTTGTTAATCTGGGTGACATTATAACGTGAACTTATGAAATGTGCCATACATCAGAACGCTTCTAATAATTATTGTAGCTGTGCAACTATGTCTTACAAATCCAGTATTATGGTAACCCAAAAGAGTTTATTACATCTAACCACTTCTATTGACAATATTATTACACCTAATGTCAGAATTACTACTGAGAACAATTGTCCATAAATCCAAAATATGGGGTGGCAACATATCATCTGGGTATATTTGTTTATTTCATGCAGTACTTCATTCAAACATGTAACCACACTGGACTACCAACTTCACCTGAGAACCACTACTAGGTGGCAGCACTGAGACAAAATGGCGGCAGGGTCATCGACAGACAGAAACGTGAAGTAAATGCTCAAAATACATCTACAAATGATATGTGACCGAATGTCAACCTTCTTAGGCTATTTTGATCAAATATTGCCAGTGACCTTGAAGTGACCTTTCAATGACCTTGAAAGTAGAAAGCCTATTTCCACGAAAGTATCTACATGTTTTATTATTCTATCATCTACATCTTTCAAATACGAACCCGTAGAGTCCTTATTCATCAAAATCTGTTCATAATTAACAATTTGAGAGCAATTTATAGTTTTGTGGTCAATCTATAAGGGAAAACAGAGGAAAATACTATAATACTAAGTTTTTTTGAAATAATATAAAAATGCCAGCTTATTGGGGGTTAGTTTATGAAAATATATAAAATCTGCACAGAAAAACGCATTAATACTAAAAAGAAATTGAAAAAAAAGTCCGTCAATTTCAAGATTTATTATGAAGCTAAAATGATTAAAAATAGCTTAAATCGGTAGGGTTACAAAAGTGACAAATTGACGGACTTTAATTTGACCTCACATTTATTTTTGAGATATTAGATAAATCAAATATAAATCTAATTTCAGAAAATAATCAGCAATAAGTTGCTCTTATCATAATAGTACCTAAAAAAGGAAGAAATATTCCCTGAAAAATATTAGAAAATATGTCGTGAATAGAAATGATTAAAAAAAAATATTATAAAAAATATATTGAATGTTGAGTCAATTGGGTTATAACATTTTGATAATTTTTGAAAAAAATGCATTCTGTATGGTTAATTTGGTGCATGGAAGTCGAACATGGCCAATATTAAATGTAACTGAAAGTGCTCTGCAGGGTGCTTTCTGGACGTCCGCTCCTCCCCTGCTATAAACCCGTTACATGCGCTATGTCACTCATTCTCGCTGATGCATAACCAGAGAAGATTCCCCGGTTTGTAACACTGAAGAAGTTGCATCAGAAGTCCATTCATCCTCATCTAATGTGCCAGCCTATGTTACATTAGATATGAATTTTTAGAGAAGGTCTCCGAGCATGATAAAGATTTAATATGACTGTAATCATTGTGACTGTAATCAAATTTCTTCAGCTGCGCATTTCATGCAAGTAAGGATCTGTACACGGGGAAATTGTAAGGACATCATTAATAGAATGTTTGTGACTCACCAGTGACTTAACACTTGTTTCTAGTAAAGTAACATTATATATATTTGAATATGATGTTACCAGTAACAGCGGAAGAGGTTGACCGACATTAACAAGGGTATAGTACCTGTCATTCACGGCCAATGGCGGTCTGTATCAATCCAGTTAATAATAAACACCGCCTGAGGTTATGACGTTTTCTAGTAGCCTCGTTTTGGTGAAATTCTCGATACCTTTGAGGTGTATGCCGGCAGTTAGGTTGAACGCGATCTCAATTTACAGTCAGTTACATCTCAATTACCAGCGGACAGATAGTTTCAGCCACGGATGACAGTGGGCAAGACCAGTCCAGGTTAACAAATGCAAAACCCTTGGCCACTTGAATATGCCGCAATTACCTACCACAATTGTTTGAAATTGTTGCCTCGGCATAACGTAATTGCTCAGACGACATCAGGTGCAAGGTTGAGTTAGATTCGATTTAACAGAGGGCACTGCTGCAGATATTTTGTCATTTCCGCTATTTATGGTCTTATAAAAGAACTTTACAAGCCAGCTGAAGTCTGCAGCTATTCATAGCAGCAGTATTGTATGCAAGCACTTTGTCCTGAAATTCAACGTTCCATCTCATAGAGCAGAATATATAAAAGTTATTTGTTAAAATCTTTGAATGTAAATTTTGGTGTTGTAATAGATTTTTCTCCATAATGGCGTTCATGCCATATTTTTTAAGACAATGCAACACAGCGAATATTGCATCTCTCTCTCTGACACGAGACAGAGCATATCCAGATAGTTATATGCATTGTTATGTATCAGATATTGGCAGACATCTGATTTCTTGAGTGAGATAATGAAGAGCAAGTATTGTCATTATAGTCTTTATTACATACATTTCCCTGGCAAATGTAATCAATCATACTCAAACAAATAGATATAAGGAATTACTTAGAAATACATTGATTAGAATTGCAATGAAATCTGCACAATGTACATCATAGAGGAGATTAAGAAATTTAAGATCAAAGAGAAAAAGAGCAATACAGAATATTCACATCAAATCTATCTACCTGTATACATAAATCTGTATACTATTTTGATTTGAAATTGAAATCGAATGGGAAATTCCTGTCAGATTATTACCAAGACATTCAATATCGCTATTTTCGTCTTTGAGCGATAATACCAGAAAGGATTGAAAAAAAATCATTTCATCTGTATTCCAACTTACATGTACATCTTTTTTTAGTTTTGAGGGGATATGTTTCATACTGACACACCCTGACCGTGTGTTATCAGAGTATTACTTGGATATGACCAGTTTATCTTACTTGTGTGTGTATGGAAGGAAAGCGTCGGTGTGGGTGAGTGAACCAATCATTCTTTAGCACGCAGGTGTGACCAGAAGTGACCAATAAGAACAACTTGTCAAACCCCAAACTCCACCAGAGGGCGTTGTGGTGAACCTATCACCTCTGTACAAGGTGCCTTTTGGTGCTGGTTCAGCACATCCACCTAATTTCATGTAACTGACTATCTTTCTTATTTTTTTTTCTTCAGATGTATTCAGATTGATAAAATATGATATATTTGACCCTTTAAATAAAGTTTATTTCAAATATAGATATAATTTAAGAGAAATGAAATACGGAACTATTTCCTCCAGTGGAGTAGCCATTTTCTGGGGTAGTAATCAGGCGGAACAACAACAAAGATGGCTGCTTTGTTTAAATTTTGAATTCTTTTAACCTTTCAAACTTTTGATGGAACAAACCAAGAAATAATGTTTGAAAGTAAATACATGAAGTCTAATACAACTCAGGGCCACTTTGCATTCAACATTAAAGCATGTTATCATGTTTTTCATATAAGTCCAGACTGACAGTTCTGGAGCACATGGCCAGTGAAAGTAGTACCGGAGGAATACTAATTTGGGTTGGCCAGAGGTAATAGTTTGCGTGTGCCTCTGGTGGACAGTGTGGTCAAACCCTTGACAATCTACGTGACGTGTGCAATGGCCAATACTCGGAGGGTTGGAACCCAGTCTAAATCGTATGTGTTGCTTATGGAAACATTTGACCTTCAAAAAATGAATGTTCAAAAAAATAATCGTTAACAATACTCAATATATTAAATACGCAATATTTTACACAGCAGTATAATAATTATTGCTCAAGGCAACAGGTTTTGGCTCAACGCAATATGTCCAATCAAAATGATGAGGGAATGGTGTTAATAAGCTTGCACACTATCGAACTGCTCCCCGGCCCGTGGCCCCATACAATTTGACGACGTTGACAAGATAGTGGGCCCTTTCCGACTCCAGGGGGCGCTTGGATTAGTTTCATCATGCCCGGAACATTCACGGTGGGGACATCGTAGATGGATATAATACTGACCCTGCAGACGACATTTTCAAGGTGACCTTTTGATTTCATGAAACTTGACCAGGACCAATTAATTAATGTTTGGATAAGAACTGGATAATTTTCTGGATTGAAAATTATTTTGATTGTTTTTGTAACATGGATGGTTCCTTTTTCTGTGGTCATTATTGTTCAAGCAACTTACGCCACTGTGGAGCGTTCATCGTGTGCATGCGCCATAGACTGGTCCCCCGCCGAGCGTCAAGAATATCGTGTGGATACACAGAGGGTAGCACCAGTCTACATGCGCTAGCGTATGAATACGTTCATATAACAAGTAAACAAAGATAAAGAAGTGCGTGATTACAAAAAAATGAAGACGGCAATATCGTCATCGCCCATCGATGTGCAAAATTATCCCTTTAAATTGCTTGGAAATGTTTCCCAATCGCTAGAACAAGGAATTTTCAGTAAGTTTAGTTCAAATTTGGTGTAAATCGGACAATTAGAACAGAAATAACATGCAAGTCTGATCGATGATTTGCGATAATGCCTGAGCGATAATAGAGAAACTTACATAATCGAGCCTGGATAGGCACATCTTTGCATACATTTGTGCTAAAAAAATCGTTCATGTACCAAATGAAATGTCCTTCAAAGATGAATAAAAATAATTTCAACTACCCCATCAGTTTGCAATGATTGTTTGGGTTTAAATGTATTTTGTTATTTATTTAATTTTTGGTTTGTTTGTTGTTATTTTTGTTTTGTTTATTGTAATTTTTGTTTTGTTTGTTAATTTTTTTCCCATCCGTGTTAGCCATGGGCCGTGGCGCAGTTGGTTAGAGCGCCAGCTTATTAGCACCAGTTCCTCTGTGGTGATCCAAAGGTCGTGGGTTCGAACCCCGGCTATGCCGAGATTGAACTCATGACACAATTTCCCACATGAGCTGAGGCCCGTGCCTAAAGGGTTAACCCGTTGTCCTTGTAAATCTGTGACCGGGTGGGTTGTCATGTCAAGGACCTGCGACATGACAATTCAGTGAGGCAGCACTATATCTGCTACAAGTAGGTCTCATCACGAAATAACTGAAATAATGTTGAAAGTGATGTAAAACCCCAAACAAACAAACCCATCCGTGTTACATGTGGATCACCACTTTTTCTTGTTTTAACCATTGTGAGGGCAGAGATGTAAACTGCTGTGTTCAGGAATATGCTCTTTTGGCTTTCGCAAATCCTGCCCACCAGAAAATGTAATATTTATGCAGTTATCAATTGGCGTCAAACATATATTTGGTTACAAATGAACGTGAGCAAATAAGGTCACGCATGATCATTGCACGACCATAGTGTGCTACGTATGACGTATGCATGACCAAATAGTGTCACGCAACAATTATGCATGAATAGGTGATGAAACACGATTGTCATGGATTCGTTCACGATTATACATGACTAAAACTGAGTACATAAGCATTGGTAATCATAGACTGCCTAAATAGACTTTACATAGCTGATTTAGTAGATCCTCTTGATTTTGTTTAGCTTCTTCTGGCAATAACAATCCAATAACTAAAATAAGACGAGTCACACAGATATCAAATTCAGTGGGAAAAAGATGTCTATTAGGTCTGAAATGATGTTTCCTTTCCTATAAACAACATTATATTTCTCTCAATCAGGATCCATCTGATCATGTTATTTCAGTTTCGCACATAAAAGTGTGGCAGTTATCCTAGTCATAGAGCCTATTTCCTGAAAGTTAATCACTGGGAGAAATGTCATTGTGACCTTCTAAGACTGCCAAAACCCCATTTCAAACTGCCATCTCTTCTACTAACCCTTTTCAGCCTTTTTCACTTTTGTACCTAAGACCCCCTGCCACAAAAATGGACATTTCCCTATTACAGCTCACGTGACTGGTCTACAATTCAGTACCTGGGCTTCTCAATTTCTATGGCAAACTATCAATTCACAGTAGAGACAAGTCACAGAAGGACTGTAATGACAACACGGTCTGCATTTTAAAGAAGAAATAAATGCACCTATCTCATGACTTAAGATATACTCCAGGCTTAGCAAAAATCATGTTGGGTGTTGGATATCAATTTTTTTTTGGTTAAATTTTATGAATCTTTATTTAGTTATCTAACAGATCACTCGTTTTTGAACCAATATTGTATTTAGAAGTTAGTCAAAAATATGATTTTATAATTAAAAGTCAGGCAGGTGAAAATGTGACACCCCAGGATTGTTGACCAAACACTGCCCCATTGTGCATCTTAATACACACATAACATGTAGGATTGCAATTCCTGAATTGTCAGTGGGGTTGAGTCATTGTCATAATCGGACCAGAGGAACAGGTGACAGTTTGATTTGACTCTTACTGGTCTTGTGTAAATAGTGTATTGTCTGAATATGACATGGCATGATGTCAATATTCATGCTCACCGATCATGCATAGTGCATCATGTAAATTATGTGCATTTATGATATAGACACTGACTAGATAACATATATTGTGAACATATACAATTCAACTTCAATAGCAGTCACTATGCCTAAAAGTAAGAGAAGTAAGAGGATGGGTAGAGCACAGGCTACATGTAATTTTCCCTTGACATTCCCCATCAGTGAGGAAGCACAGGTTTTGAGAGATCAACTACTCTCCTCTTTTGAGAGTCTTGGATTTTATGGAAATAGTTTTTGCTATGGAATTGAAATGATGGCTCTTAGTCAGAAGGCAAAAGGAAAGCAGGATAAACAGATCAGATTCTACTTTTATCGCAAATGGGCATTGGCACTGAGAGATAAAGGTATTGGTGGGACAAGGGCTCTTCCCCAGTATACATTTCCAGTGGGAGGGCTTTCATATCTGAGGGCAATTTGATATGAAAGACAATTAGCATGAGACAATTCATTTATTTACTTTGCTGAATGAAATAGAGTGTCAAAGCTGACTTTTTATTACATTTGTAAATATGGGTATACTATTGTATAAAATAACAATTTTATATTTATCTAATAATTTGTAAATAATTCATCATAATTTTATTCTTTGTATTGCCTCAGTTGATATGTGTATGGTATGCATGATTGTATGCTCTATGTGTGCAATCAGCATGATCAGTAATCAACATGATCATGATTGCAATCGCCCTCAAATGGCAACACAAACAGCTCATATCAAACTGCAAAGAACACACATGGCAAGTTTGAAGATTTCATGATTTCTGTACATTTTTTATGTTTAAACCATCTAAATTTAATTTTAAATTTATTATTTTTTAGCATATCACTAGTTAGGTATATTAGTCACCAAACTGTGTAATTTGGTTCAACAAATCATGATCTATAAGCACTGTACAGAGACTTGAATGTGGAAAACAGACCCTTTTAGGTTTTTGCCATTTTCTGGCCTTTCATATTTTTCACATTTTATGAATTTAAACCAAGTTTTTTGGGTAGTAAATAATGTTTGATCACTTTGAAACTTGCAGGATTTTTAGAACCCCTTGCAAAGATGTACTATTCCACGTTTGAAAGATATTGTATTTATATTCAGTGAATGAGAGGCACGAACAGTAAAACTCAACTTTTATGTTTAAAGTTATTTTTCATCCTATTGAAATTTTTTTTTGCTATATTTGAAAGTGTAGATTGCTTGAATGATAAGTTGTTAACAAATCCTAATAAAGTTTTCCCAAAAAAAACTTTTTGTTGTATGTTTTTTTTACAGTTTATATAAATGTGTCTTGATTAGACCTGCTCACAATTAAGTCATGATTACACAAAAAGTTTGCATTATAATTGAGTTCTGTTAAAACTAGCTGATGCAGGATGACTAGATGCATATTGTCCTAAGATTTGAAGAGTCTGTCATTTATGGTTGCATCACAACTGGAGGGTAAAGTTAGAAGTCTACATAACACCTGTGCTAAAAGGTGCTAAGCCTGGAGTATACCTTAATATGATCTGGGATTAAAGTGTTATGCCGGTGTTGATCATTTGTAATTCTCAAAAGCTCGTGAATATTAATTTAAGTAAATTTATATGGTATGTTACATTTTTCCATATAAAGTGAACAAATTCAACATTTTTTAAGCCTCATGTTATTGCATACCTTTTATAAGCCTCATGTTATTGCATAGGTGTGAAGGCGCAAACTTGTCTTAACTTGTTTGGAACTTGTTTTATTGGGTAAATGACCATGATAATAATTTGTATTGTATTTATGATAAACAATGATACTAATACAAATAAATTTTGATTTAATTAGCAACTTTTTTGCTGTAATTCACAACAAATTTATACCTTGTCTATGATTGGCTGGTACTACTATAACCCCCTTAACGAGATGGCTGCCACCAGGAAATGATGAACATACATTACGTGTTTTTCCCTTAAGCCAACATACCTGACAAAAAGAGGAAAGTCTCAGGTAAGGGTACCGTAGTTAGAGATTAAAAATATGAGCTGGCGTCCTGCTGGGAACACTTGCTTACTGAGATTAGTACTCAGATTAGTGGGGTGTGTAGTCACTTTCACATGTCAAAAATAGTGGGCAAATCACTGTACACACATCTGAGCATTATTGCTACACATGTGTCTTATTCAAATTGTGGTTTTATTTGACAATTAAAATAATGATTGCAATATTTAAATTTATTTCAAATATAGAAATTCTAATTCTATATTGTTAGTAGTGTTTAAACAATTGTGAAACTAGAGAACTATTTTAGAGGTATCAACACCATTTCCAAGAGGTGATCTTTGCACATATGAGTACATGCATTGTTGGCTGATCTCACTGGACAAAAGAGAAATGCACATACAGGTGACATGTGACCTGTTGATTTCCATCCTGCCAGTGACATTTTGAAGATCTTGAAAATTGTTTTGAAATATATAATATACCAATCTGATTGAATGTATTTAAGAATGAGCATTGTTTGCAGGTATGTTTTAAGTGTTGATGAATTGTAACAACACCTTAGATAGGTACAGTCCATGTTTATTTTTAAATGTGGATCCAGGCGAAATGTTGAGTGAGCAATCCTGCCATGAGAAAAGGTCAAAGCATATCATCAGACCTGTGACACACATAATAATGCTGAAACATTGGGAACTATTGCATCGCACTGGATTCATTCAGAGATGCTCAAGGTTGGCCTCTTGATCAACTTACTCGAAGTTTAAAGTCTATGATAAATTCTTGAAATTGGATCCATGTTATAATTCATTTTTTTCTAAACTGAAATAAAATTGGAATATGAAGATTTCATATTTGTTTTCTGCATATAACTACTATTTTTTATATTTTCTATGTTGGCAAAAAACATATTCAATTCTATATGTTCTGACATGCATATTGCTCAAATATTGTCTATGTTTGCAAAATAAAATAATAAAAATTATATTCTTCTGATATGGAAATTGCTCAATAAGAACTCCAATATAAAGATTTCATTTTTTGGGGGGTATCAAATCATTTCTATTATTTTATATTCTTCTGCATTTGCAATAGACAAATCAATTTATGTTTACTAAAGTACATATCACTCAAACAGATATTAAGATTTCAGCTTCAGCATGAAAATAATACTTTTCCCAACCAGGATTCGAACCCTGGACCTTTAGCATAGAAGACAGACATCTTAACCACTGAGCCATGTATCACCCTTTGTCAGTACTGTAGAAAACTTGGAGTCATTGTATGAAAATTGAAATTGTTCCATTTCTTTGCTAATAAAGACATTTTATTTTATTTTTTTGTATTT
Organism: Amphiduros pacificus; assembly: GCA_949316495.1. NCBI lineage: Eukaryota > Metazoa > Annelida > Polychaeta > Phyllodocida > Hesionidae > Amphiduros > Amphiduros pacificus. Next base: position 14,933,777 of record OX439011.1, on the reverse strand, counting down.
TCTCCATTTTGACAATTTGCAAAAAACAAAACAAAAGAAAAAACAAAAGAAAAACACATTTTATGTGTTCTGACTTTAATTCTGCTCTAAAAAGACCCCAACATAAAGATTTCACCTTTGAAGATTTCATCTTTGTTCATTGTATCGCCATTATTTTTAAAAATTTCTATCAAAATAAAAAATGTTTCAATTCTATATGTTCTAATGTGCATGTTTGCGAAAATAAAACTTAAAAATGTTGATTAGTATGATTTGACCTTCTCACTGGTAAATCACACAAATAGTCAACATCTTTATCACTTGATCAAGTTATTTTTATGAAGGGATATTCCGTTATTTCACACAACAGCCTAAATTAAATTTATAGAGTAAAATTTTCCAAAAATATGTTTGTCTAAGATGATATCAATAGTAATGCAAATCGATAAAAGAAACAGATATCTATAACTCATCTCTCATTTAAATCTAACCATTTTCTAGTTGATTCTCTGTAGGTAGGTATATAAGGTTAGCATGTAATAATTTATATTGAATATGAGGTGTGTCATATAATGTCCATACACATTTTATATATTTAACTCGAAAACATAAAACAGAGAATTGAAATTAGCCAAAGAAAATCAGTTACTGGAGTGGTGCACATTTTTCTGGAGAAGTCATATGGAAAGTAGTTCGGTAGGATGTTAATTTCATAGGGAGTTAATGTGTTAATATGTACTCAATGAGTTCACTCATAACAGAAATCAAGATGGCCGAATGTTGGTTGAGAAAGTGCTTGATTTCTCTTAAAGGGAGTACACGTCATGGGTAACATTTAGATTATCATATTATGCTATTTTTGCCACAGTTAAAACATGAATAAAACAATGTGGATAAAATTTGGAATATTATGACGTTTTAAGATTTTTTGTATACTAAAACACACATTATGGCATTTGTGATCTTTGGACTATTATGTTATTTTTGTCGTCTTTTGAATTTCATGCCACTGGGAACTCAAACAAAAGAGTGAGTTCTATGATCATTTTCTATACCCTTTTTTCTTGATATTGCCCATAAACCATTTATAGGTTTATAGGAATGGTTAATTCATGTTTGTTAGACTTGATGCAGAGAGTGCCCCGAGTGGGCGCCGGGAATAAGTGCTCATTAAGAAAGCTAATATAATGCCTTGAAAATGCTGACATAATGGTCTGAGCAGTTTTAGGCAAACAAATATTTGGTCACGCATAAATATGACTAAAAGAACTCACACATAACCAATACATGACAAATATAAGCATGACTAAATGGATGACAGGCAACAACTGCATATGACTAGACAGGGTCACGCTATGGCCATTTTAATCACAATGATGCGTCGCCATATGGATGTTTGGCTTAGTCTGATAATGGTTTGAGAGTTCCAATGTGACTAAAACAAGTCCGTCGGCTTCCCAGAGTTCCTAGCAAAGCTTCCTACTCAGTCTCTTCATTACAGGTCTCCGCCACTAGCTTCACACGAATTTGTCCCTATCCATGCTATCTGGGCCGGACAATACACACAGCTGTCACAGAAATCGGTAAGAGCTCGGTGCCAAAAAAAACATGAAAAATGTCTTCGATTCGACTGGTCCCGTCCCCTCCCCAATATCGCTCAGTATGTACTGGGATACCCATTCATGTTGAGATACCTATCTAAAATTAATAACTACCTATAACTGAGATTATAAAAAAGACTGTATCATTTGGGGACAAACTTAAGAATACAAGAAAGGTTTATGTAAAACTTGAGTTTAATGTCCAAAAAAATAATAAAAATAATAATTTAAGACAAAGACATTTTGTATTTTACCAGGACGTGTGTTTTTCATTAGCAAATGCACCTGACTTTGGAGGTGAGATACTGGAGAACGGAACAGCCGTGGGGGATTAAAAAGTTGAATAGGGAGGGAGAAGTGAATGCTTTCATACCTATAATGTTACCTGGAAAATCACTTGTGATACCTGTAGCCAAGCTGTGAAAGCGCTTAAAACGTGATGGCTCTTAGTTGGGCGAATAATGCATCCAAATCTCTTAAGGGACTAGCACATAATATTTTGCAGAAATTACATGTTTTCTCATGGGCCAAAAATGAATAAAGCATAAAGCATTTACTATTTTTTTTTGTATTCTCTCATGAAGAATTCCTCAAATTGCATATATGTCATTCAATTTATGGAAAATAGCCCAATCTACCACACCAAAGCAGCCGAAGACAGCAGAGCTACCATTCAATTGATCAAATAATTACATATTTTCCTCACAGAAATTGATTTTGTAGAGAAACGCAAGTGTCAGACAACAATATGATGAAACTAATTTTGTCAATACAGATAGATCTATTTTGAACGCGTTGAAGATGGAAACACAGATCTGTTGTCATCCGCTGCTTGCTTTCATGTCGCCTGCTGTAATGCAAATATGGGGCTACCAATATAAATGATTTATAAGATATCGAATATAAAACCTTTTTTGACGGTTGGAATATATAAGGAAATAATTGTTAAATCGACCAATTGACCTCTTGTCAAACCCACTATGTGGAGATTTTATGTCAATTTGCCAGTTTTTGTGACTACCCCATTAAATTACATCTCAAAACTATAGCTGCAATCTTAGACTTGGTTGCGTCTAAATGCAAGTGGGAATAGTTTAATCATTATTTGGATCAGACACGAGACTTCCTGAATCATATATTTTATGTCAACATTGCCTCACCTCATAGTTGTAAACAATTTCCGGTTCCGGATTCTTCCTCATCAGAAAGAATCTTTCGCAGACCATGGAACGTGAGCCTCTAAGGTCAGTTTAGATAGATATATCACCTGCTTGCCATCAAACACGTGTGAAATGTATGCAAGGTGTTTTCCTATTAGATGTCCCACATCAACCATGTCACTGACTTGACCACTGGTCATCAGTCAAGTGCGGTGCCTATTACTCTGGACTGGTCTCCTGTCATTGCGGGCTGCTGTCATGCACAGTTTTCAATGTTCGGATTTGTATGTGTCAATAGAAGCAATATATATTGTTGCCGTTGCTGCCAGCCCAAACGTTTCCGACAGGATAAATGGAAACATTGAAAATAATAGACATACAAAACTGATGATGATGATGATGATGATGATGATGATGATGATGATGATGATGATGATGATGATGATGATGATGATGAAAAGAATCGAAATATCAACGGCGCAGTATATGACATTGGATGCTCTAATCTTGAGATATTTGAAGTATTAAATGTCATTGTCTTGGTGTACATGACATGAAAGTACATGACATGGAATCTCAATTTCAATTGAAAACATCTCAAAACTGACACACATTTGATCCTATCGCTGTGAGGTCAATTCCCAGCCGTTGTGCTTCTGTATAAATCTGTGACTGGTTGGATTGTCATGTGAAGGACATGCGACATGACAATTGAGTGAGACAGTAGGTCACGTCGCCATGAAATAACTGAAATAATTTAGAAGTGATACAGTGCCCCAAGCATCAAAAAATATCTGATGAATTATTTCTGGTCAAGACAGTCCAGTGAGGCAGTAGGCCTCGTCATGAAATAACTAAAATAATGTTGAAAGTGATGTAATGCCCCAAACATAATAAATTATGTGATGTATTCTCTGGACATTACAGCTCAACGAGGCAGTAGGTCTCGTCATAAAATGACTGAAATAATTTAGAAGTGATGTAATGCCCCAAACACCAGAACAAATATCATGAATTAACTGAAATAATGTTGAAGTGATGTAATGGCCCAAACATAAAACAAATATCTGATCAATTCGCTCTGGAAAGTTCCGTCTTTAATGGAGAAGTGCATTTATTTTGTGCGATATGCTGCTCATTCAATGACATCGGTGGTTTTTCCAGGCACGCGAGGGAAGGTTTATCTCTTTAATGTAGTGTCTTTATGTGTCGATCAGCATGAACCAAACCTCATCTGTTCTTTATTAGTGTTATTTGTGCAGTCACGAGTCACTCAAAGATCAAGATCTGAGCCACAAACAAGATAACTTTAACCACATGTAACATAATCTTAGCCCCATGGAAATTGACCCCATTGAAGTTTGCCTCATTGAAGTTGGCCCCTTTGTTGAGTGAATGTTTCATAACAGCATTGTATTACAGCTAACATTAAAGGACAAATGATGCTTTTTTGTATCGGTTGCGACGGCACCTTTGCTCATTTGATTAAAACATAGGCCGAGCCATTCTTTACCCTACATTCAACCATTTTGGTTCAACATCATTCACGTTTTGGCAACCTCAGCCACAGATTGAAAGCATTCAAACACATCACTAATCACCTTTTGGAACCGCACAACTGCTTTCGGAACAGTTTGACAGTTTGATATTGACTTGGAAACGATGGAAACATGTAAAAAGATGGTTAGAATTCATGTCTTCTTTAACATTGTAAACGTGCTTGTTTCCCTACAACCTTTGTATGCCTTTGACAACTGTGTTATATATGCCTTTGAAATACTGTTGCATATGTAATACCATTTAATATATGCCTTTGAAATACTATGTTATATATGCCTTTGTAATACAATATTATGTATGCCTTTGTAGTACTATGTTACACATGCCTTTGTAATACTATGTGTGCATGCCTTTGTATTACTACTTGCAACATGAGAACCATATTCAGCATTTATTATTCAGGAGAAGTTTAGGAAGAGAATAGCCCATACGTTTTTGTCCATAACCTTAGACAATGAGTTATTTTGGCGCCAAATAGAGCATCTTCATATTTTCCTCAATATCAGTATTATCAGTATTTTACTCAAGACCCCTCCCCTATAAATGATTGACGATCTCATTGCCACATTAGAAACAATATATTTATTGTTTTATATTATCATAATTGATAGAAACTCTATACCTAATACATCATGATGTACCAAATACATCATGATGTACCGAAATGCAGGCACAGACATAATCTTAATTTCCATCCAGCATATAAGCTTATATATCAATATCTTAATGTTTATAAAAACAACACATGTTTCGTGGTCCCCAAAAGTGATCCCTAATGTGGCATCTTCCTTAATATGCAAAATTTAGTGTATTTATACGGACAATTAGCTCCTAGAGTAAGTATCTATATTAAGTGGACATCTGCATATAGTTCCTAATATAGAAACCACCCTAAACGTCACCTGAAGCCACCTGATATAAAAGCCACCTGATATAAAGCCACCTGATATAAAAGCCACCTGATATAAAGCCACCTGATATAAAAGCCACCTGATATAAAGCCACCTGATATAAAAGCCACCTGATATAAAAAAGACCTGATATAAAAGCCACCTGATATAAAAACCACCTGGTATAAAGGCCACCTGGTATAAAAGGCACTTCCTGTTACCTGACATGGCAACTACTTCCGGCTAACTGACATCCCAATCACTTCCTGGGACCTGACATGCCAACTACTTCCTGCTTCATGACATGCCAACTACTTCCTGCTAACTGACATCCCAACCACTTCCTGGGACCTGACATGCCAACTACTTCCTGCTACCTGACGTCACCACTAATTCCTGTTACCTGACATCACAACTACTTCTTGTTTCCTGACATCACAACTACTTCCTGTTACCTGACATCACAAGTACTTCTTTCTACCTGACATCACGACTACTTCTTGTTACCTGACATCCCTACCACTACCTTTTACCTGACATCCCAACCACTACCTGTTAACTGACATCCCAACTACTTCCTGCTAACTGACACACCAACCCTACTAGTTCTTTACAACTAACTGTTCATTCTTAATGAAATATACACTTCCCAATAGAGTTTGTTTGTTTGGAGTTCTACATCACTTTCAACATTATTTTAGTCATTTCGTGATGAGACCAACTTAGTGCTGCCTCACTGAATAGTCATGTCACATGTCCTTGACATGACAACCCACCCGGTCACAGATTTACAAGGACAACGGGTTAACTCTTTGGCACAGGCCTCAGCTCATGTGTGAAATTGTGTCATGAATTTAATCTCGGCATGGCCGGGGTTCGAACCCACGACCTTTGGATCACCACAGATGAACTGGTGCTTATAAGCTGGCGCTCTAACCAACTGCGCCACGGCCCGTGGCCCCCCAATAGAGTAAAGTATATGAGTTATATTTACCTGAGTCTAATTGTTGTCATTAGGACTACGAATCCATGGTCTTGACTGATCCTTATATTAGCTGCGTTTAAATCCTAAAATTGACAGAAATGGAAATGTAATTAGATATCCAGATCATTTATCGATAAAGTTCTTATGGCATTACTTCACCTTGCTTGCATGTCTACTAAATGTCGCCAATGGAATTATCAATTTTGTAATAGAAAAGAATACCCTTTGTCATTATTCAAATGGATTTTTTTAAATTGCAATACAGAGAAAGTTGAATATGTGCCACTCAGTCGTTTCTCTCTCGGACCAATGCCCATGAATGGTATCAAAAGCTGCTTCGTGTCATGTCTACATGATAATGCAATATAAAAAGCCCGTGGCTATGGCCGTAGAGCCTTGAAGTGTTTATAAACATTAAATGCCTACAAAGTGCTTCATAAATAATCATTTAAATCCTTTCTCAGAACATCTCAAATTCATCTCAATCCTGATTGGCTGATATTCATCGTGTTACTCAAAATAATTCCAGAATAAAATAAATCAAAGTTGACGGCGGGACAAACTTAGAGTAGATCTCTCTTCCTCACTGCAGAAGCTGTGCCACGCTAAGCTAAAAAGTCATCTTCGAGTCATCTTCGAAAAAAGGACATCAAGTCTCGTTGGCAGCATTCTACTTGACCCGGTATCGTCTCAATAGTGATGGAAAGGTCGCCAATATAAAAATATATAAAATAACCATATCGATCTGGGTTTTGTCGGACCGGACTATCACAAGTTATCTCTGACTCTTAACCTATGGTCTGCTATGGATATATCAATTTCCTTTTGTCGCCAAGTATTTTGAATATGAATAAAAAATGAAGCCCACGCACAAAAAGGCATTTATCTTGCAAAAAACCGAGGAAAAAAATCTCCACTACTGAATAGGCCGGTGTGGCTGCTCAAGTATTTATTTCCTCTGAGCTGGATTACAGGAATACTTCCGTTGGAGGTCCTCCAAATATAAAAAAAGAAATCAATAAACTACAGATGGTTACAGATACCAGAATGTTAACAAAGACAGGGAAATATGATCCTATCCCAGGCACATTTAGGAAATTAAAATGGCTACCTGTTGAATTTATAATTAAATCAAGGCTTTATTTGCACATTTAGAAAGCCTTAAATGCACAATCACATAAATATATTGAAGAATTATGTACAATTGGAGAATGTCAGAGATTTGAGATCAGGTAATATTAATTTCAATACTGCCTGACACGAACTCTAAGACATTGGGTATTGTGGCTCTCAAGGTGTTTTTTTGTTTTGTTTGGGGCTCTACATCACTTTCAACATTATTTCAGTCATTTCATGATGAGACCTACTTGTAGCAGATATAGTGCTGCCACACTGAATTGTCATGTCGCAGGTCCTTGACATGACAACCCACCCGGTCACAGATTTACAAGGACAACGGGTTAACCCTTTAGGCACAGGCCTCAGCTCATATGGGAAATTGAGTCATGAGTCCAATCTCGGCATGGCTGGGGATCGAACCCACAACCTTATGATCACCACAGAGGAACTGGTGCTAATAAGCTGGCACTCTAACCAACTGCGCCACGGCCTATGGCCGAACTCTCAAGGTGACTGCCCTAAAAGAATGGAACCAATTGCCTTTATCAAGAACGCTCATAGTAGTCTTGAGTAATGTTTCCCATCACGTAAAACCTGGAATGGATGCAATATAAAACTTTTATCATCATCTCCATGGCTTTTTCAACAAACATGACCTTCCCAACAAACATGACCTTCCCAACAAACATGACCTTACCAACAAACATGACCTTCCCAACAAACATGACCTTCCCAACAAACATGACCTTCCCAACAAACATGACCTTCCAACAAACATGACCTTTCCAACAAACATGACCTTCCCAACAAACATGACCTTTCTAACAATCATGACCTTCTCAGCAATCATGACCTTCTCAGCAATCATGACCTCCCAGTAATCAAAAACTTCCCAGTAATCAAAAACTTCCCAGTAATCAAAAACATCCCAGTAATCAAATACTTCCCAGTAATCAAAAACTTCCCAGTAATCAAAAACTTCCCAGTAATCAAAAACTTCCCAGTAATCAAAAACTTCCCAGTAATCAAAAACATCCCAGTAATCAAATACTTCCCAGTAATCAAAAACTTCCCAGTAACCAAAAACTTCCCAGTAATCAAAAACTTCCCAGTAATCAAAAACTTCCCAGTAATCAAAAACTTCCCAGTAATCAAAAACATCCCAGTAATCAAATACTTCCCAGTAATCAAAAACTTCCCAGTAATCAAAAACTTCCCAGTAATCAAAACTTCCCAGTAATCAAAAACTTCCCAGTAATCAAAAACTTCCCAGTAATCAAAAACATCCCAGTAATCAAATACTTCCCAGTAATCAAAAACTTCCCAGTAATCAAAAACTTCCCAGTAATCAAAAACTTCCCAGTAATCAAAAACTTCCCAGTAATCAAAAACTTCTTAGTAATCATTACCTTCCCAACAATCATGATCTCAGCAATTAGGACACTCTCAGCAATTAGGACCCTCTCAGCAATTAGGACCCTCTCAGCAATCATAAACCTCTCAGCAATAATGAACCTCCTGATTATGACTCGCATTGTCCATCAGAGGCACACGCAAGCTATTACCTCTGACCAATCCAGACTAGTATTGCTCTCACACTACTTTCGAAGAGTCTAGATCATCAGTCTGGAATTAATGCGTTAATCATGATAACATCCCTTAATAATGAATGTAAATTTGTCGTGAATTGTTTAAGAGTGCATTGCTTAACTTTCGAAAATTTTTCGTTGGTTTGTTTATTCAAAATATTAAAGATTTTAAGAATTCAAACTGAAAACAAAGTGGCCATCTTTGTTGTGGTTCTGCACGATTACTACCCCAGAAAATAGCTACTCCACTGAAGGAAATAATTCCATGTTTCATTTTTCTACATACTTGTTTAGTTTATTTGTTTGTTTGTTTGTTTGGGGTTTTACATCATTTTCAACATTATTTCAGTCATTTCGTGATGAGACCTACTTGTAGCAGATACAGTGCTGCCTCACTGAATTGTCATGTCGCAGGTCCTTGACATTACAACCCACCCAGTCACAGATTTACAAGGACAAGGAGTTAATCTTGGCATGGCCGGGGTTTGATCCCACGACGAGGAACTGGTGCTAATAAGCTGTCGCTCCACCAAACTGCTCCACTGTCCTTGGCTATAGTTGTTTATTTATGTGAATACTTTACATAAAGGGTCAAATATATCATATTTGATGGATTTGAATATATCTATAGAAAAAAAGTAGGGAAGACAGACTGTTACATGAAAGTTGGTGGATTTGTTGGTGAAACGGCTTGAAAGTCGGCCTGATATAGCCATAGTTGCTGAAAGGGTAGTGAAAACACCATTCACAGTTCTGTGTTTATCTGAACAAATTTTAGCTTCTGAGCAACCATGAAGACTGCCCAGAGCGTTATTCACGGTAACTTGCCACAATAGTTGCCGGCTGTTCACACATATGATGTATATTGGTCCTTCCTAATGCTAAGCATAAGGTCATGAGATTAAATAATTAAGGAGATGTTGAATCTACGTGCATTGGTGGATGCTTTAAATAAGCAAATAATGGTAGGTAAATGCATCATGGTGATATCTCCGCTTAAGCAAGTGCAATTAGATATTATAGACGTTAAGAAAGCAAACCTAAATATTTTACCGCACCTAATTAATCACCGTATTGGTCTCATTATGAATTAAATATGCATCAGAAGATAGCAAATGTTGACATTTGTATCACGCTAGTGATGAGTATGATACATGGCTTCTTCTTTGATCAGCAGCAAGTGGCAAGCAACATCCCATAATTTATATACCGAGATGAAAGCTTCCACTACCGCCGTATATGTGTTAGTGGAATAAATGGTTCATTCAAGCTACCTTCACAAAATAACAGACATATGTTTTCACATAAAACAACTTCAAGCACCAAACAATAAATTACTACCAACAACTTCCAAAACCCATATAACCTGCCATGCTATATATAGACTAATGACCTATCTATAGACTAATGACCTATATATATATAGACTAATGACAGTGTGACTGGTGAACCATCTTGAGACTACCCCAGCCACTCATATCATTAGCCACACTACCTGCCACGCTATAGACTAATGTCCTCGTGAGAACCAAATCGGCATTTTCCCTAACCAACATTATTTGTAAACATAATGTGCATGGAAATCCCTGGTCAAACTGATGATGTTACAAAAAGTACACCAATTACGATGTTCATTTCCTCTTATGCCATATACACATTATACACTAGCTTTTCAAAGTCAACCAACTTCCATGTATTTGTATGTGTATGACATTACAACCTGTCATTCACCCATGCTCAACACTGTTGTTCACTTCCACCCTGGTCGTTAGCCCATTTCCTGTTTGTTATGAAATAAGCCGTATCTTATGACAAAGAGGAAATGGTCCCTTTTTCCAGCATTCTCAGTCTACTGCTAATCACCTGTGGTCCTAACATGGCAGGTCTTGTGCTGATCCCATTCATGACGTCTGCTCACCTGTCTGTGGGTTCACTGAAATACAAAGGTCATCGCCTCGTTTTGACATAATGGACGCTATGGCCTAAACAATAATGAAACACAATGAAGAGGTTCCTCTTCAAACGATCTCACCTAAATCCCATTTAGATCTCTTTATCTGTCAGATCGTATAAATATGGATCCAGCTCAACTTATACTTTGCAATAGCAACTCATATACATGTTGTATGGTAAAATATAAAGTTATACCAAACTATGTTTAATCTTATTTGAATTATAACATCTATTGTTCTTAAAAAAATATTGCCTGAACAATATTTATTCATCAACAATCCCCAAAAGAAAAAATCCTTATCTAAATTCAGCTATGTATCTACGTCCTATAATTAGTTTATCTTACTTTAAATGTTAATAATTGAATCTTTAATATGGTAGGAAGAAGAAAGAATAGCATTTATTGTCGGTTATTGATGTAATCTTGTCTTTCTATTGTGAAGGCAAATCTGTTATTAAATGGAAATTGACAAACGTTTGTAAATCAGTTAAACAAGGGACTGTTATCGTCGTCCAGACATTTCTCGCCTTTCCCAATAGTCAAAGAAGATATTTGAACTGGAGCTCTGAATCCTGACACACTCAAAGTATTAAATGTCACATGTGTTAAATGGCAGTCAGTTGGTCATAATATTTCCCGACTAAATGAAATCGAGGCCCAGGAAAGACAAATGTTATAACATCTAGTGTTCTTGAAAACTATAAAATGTTATAAAATATAAATTAGAATAAGCAAGAGCATTTGGAAATCTTTAGGGATATCGGATAACAGAATATAATTATCGGTGTGCCTTTTAATAATTTCCTTGTCAAGAATACGTTTGATACTTCTTATAAAAAACCTACTGAATTAGCATGACAACAATATTGTCCCCAACAGCACAGTTGTATTTGTTTTATACATGTACTTTGTGACTGTGGAGGATTGTGGGAAGTCACTTTAGTGAATTATACATATTTCATATCCATAAACAGATGATGAGAAGTAATGAACCTAGATATATTTCAAGAGGGAAATCAATACTATTCTAATTTCACGCTTGCTGATAGTAAGAAAGTGATTAATTACGTAGTTCCAGACAAAATAGGAATGACGGGAAGGGATGGCAGAAAATATAAGATTGAAGAGAAATAAAATCCATATATTGGAAAAAATAAAAGGCATTTATATATATAAGTCTTGGATAGTGAAAATGTCATCATCAAAACACCAGTTTGGTGTTTCATATTTCTTTTTAGGTGTTTCTTTTTAACAATTTAATCCTCATTATCGTTTGCAAGAGAGTATATATATTCTACGGAAAATCACAAGGGCATATACTAATTAATCTGACATAAATGCTCAGGATTGGCCTTATGGCAAACTAACTCGAAGTTTGGATAAAAGCCGGTACGAACACCCACAATGCTACTTCCCCAATAGAGCACATGTGCTCATACAGTTGGCAGCCGTGGACCTTAATCATGAGACGTTCATAAGCCCTCCAGGCTTCGTTCCAGGTTTGTATGTCAGATATCCGGCGCTTCTGCTTCCTGGACTTGTACCGCAGGGTACCTTCACTGTCCAGGTACGTGTGCATAGCGCCCTGGTCATCAGATTGAATGTTCAAGTTGGACAGAAAATCGTCTAACTGTATATACTCGCCCCTCAGGGCTCACCTGAGGGTCTTCTCCGGTATGTTGGCTACTGGACACTTTTTCAGATCCGTGAGGCCCTCAGTATTCTGTAAGCCCGGAATCTTCCATCCCAGATCGGGCATGGGTCCTCCTACTTCTACGTAGTCCCCGGCTGGGGCAAAGTTACTGTCATTTCATTCCCCTGGGGGGTCGCCTGGATAGTTGGTTATCTCCCCTGGCTGGGGGTCCCAGTCCATTATTATTTTATCAGAAAATAAGTGGTTACCTGACGAGGATGGTTGATTCTCCAGATGTTGGCGGGTACCTGGGTTGCCTGGAGAAGCTTGAGGTTGAGCCCTGGAATATCCCTGGGGGTTGGGGCGCCCTGGGCGTGGCTCATGGCTGCCTGCGTAGTTATTACAGCTTGAAGTTGTACCTGCATAGTGGCCATCTGATCCCTCATGGCGGCGATTGTGGCAGCCTGGACCTCAAGGAAGGTAGTGCAGGTGGTGCAGGTGTGTATGTAGGTGCTTGGTCCCCCATGGCCGACTGGCGGTACATCGGGTGGATCTCCCCCTCCATCCTGGTTGACTCCCTCTCACCGGCCTCGGGAGATGAGGGGAGCTTTTCAGGATGCTCGGGGGCGAGGTCGAGGTCCATGGTTTGCTGGGCCTCTACGATCCACAGAGGCTGGTTTACACACTTCTTCTTCCCATATGGACCTGGGTGTCCGATGACTGGGCGGCCACAGTGTGTACAGGTTTTTTGTGTCATGATTTGGTCTGTCGGGGCGACTCCCGACCGGGGACCAACTGTTGGGGCGACTCCCGACCGGTACTGACTGTTGGGGCGACTCCCGACCAGTAATCAGACAGGTGAGTACATAAAAGTTCAAACGTTCATAAAAGTTCATACCTGGTAGGTTAAAAGGCGTGGTGACGGCTAAAAGCGTGAAAGTTAAAATCCATATCAATAAAAACCTTATCCATAAAATCCATAAAATTATCCATAGTAAAATTCAGGGGAAAAGTCTTAGCGATTATCACAGGTTAAGGTGTACCATCACACGTCTACACTTCATGAAGACACAAACCAGACTGACCAGACGCGGTAGAAAGGCGGGAACCTGGCGGTGACACCCTGAGGGCACCCTCATACCCGCATACCCCCCATGGCATGGTGTGAGCAGAGGTGGCAGCTCCAGGCTTCCTCTAACTCCGGTTAAATAACTCTAACCTCCACTAAATGCTCAGGATTGGCCTTATGGCAAACTAACTCGAAGTTTGGATAAAAGCCGGTACAAACACCCACAATGCTACTTCCCCAACAGGGCGTAATACAGGAGACACTCAGTTGGCCTGTCTGTGTTTGTCAACCTTATCCCAGGCATAATACTGCAAGCTAAATACACATTATATCTCACCTCAAAGTAAAATCAATGTTAAGCAATTTCTCTTCTTAAATTAAAAAAAATTAATGAAAAAAAATAATAATAAGAAATAAAATAATAAAATAATAAAAGAATGGAATAATTTGTATATATGATATACAGTGTTGAAAGGAATGTGCATCTCGCAGCCTCATGCAACTGTATTTATTTTGCTTGCAATGTTAAGAGCAATGGTAAGAGCAATTTGGATTTGTAAGAACAATGTTAAGAGCAATTTGGATTAGTAAGAGCAATGTTAAGAGCAAATTGGATTATCTTTTTACTCCAATTTATGATGAAACTGTCTTTTTTATAAGTGATAATTATTTTCCTCAATATTCCATACATTATTTACAACGATTTGAAAGAAATATGAATCTCCCAGCCTCATGCAACTGTGTTTACCTTGCTCGCAACGTCAGGTGGTCTCAAGTGCAATTTGAATTATCTTTCTTCTCCAATTTTCGAGTTCAAATAATAATACTAATAATAATAATGATAATGATAATGATAATGATAATGATAATGATAATGATAATAATAATAATAATAATAATAATAATAATAATAATGATAATAATAATAATAATAATAATAATCAACATCAATGTATCAGTTTATATTTTCACAATATTGATAAACTTGGTTTTTTACTGCATGAACTATATTATAATATGTGCATATCTTTGTTGAACTTAACAACAAAAAACTAAATTAATAAAACAAATATGGACTCCATGCTACCTCAGTTTTAAGATCATATTCCTCGATTTTTATATAGCAGATTTTATTATTCTACATTACATTGTTCATTGTTGTACTTGGTGTAGTTGAGAATACAGCATTAGATATTATTAATGAAACTTAATTTGAAAAAATTCAGGTTAAGTTAAATATCATAGAAATCAAATACTGTTACATTCATTATTTCATCTAGGATTAAAACTAAATTTGTTTTATGTATAAATATGTTATCATTAAACATTCACAATTGAAATGATAGATGTGATTTTATATCATTAATTTGAATGACATAAATATATTGATATGTAAATAAAGAAGAGAAATGATGGCATTTTCATTATGTGTTTTTCCCTTTAGCCAACAAAAAGAGGAAACTCTCAGGTTAGGGGTACCAGTGGGAGAGATTAAAAATGTGAGCTGGCATCATGCTGAGAATGCTTGTTTGCTGAGATTAGTACTCAGATTAGTGGGGTGTGCGGTCACTTTCACATGTTCAAAATACAGGGCAAATCACTGCACACACATCTCAGCAACATATTTCTTTATTCAAATTGTGATTTTATTTGACAATAAAAATAATGATTGCAGTATTTAATCATTTTTTTGAATATAGAAAGCTTAATTCTATATTGTTAATAGTATTCAATCAACTGAAACTAGAGAACTATTTTGGAGGAATTGACACCAATTTCAAGAGGTGATCTTTGCACATGTGGACACATGCATTGTTGATTGATCTCATAGAGAAATACACATACAGGTGACATGTGCCCTGTTGATATGGTCAAATACTGACAACTCCACATCTTGAAGGTCTTGAATATTGTTTTAGAATAAATAATATACCAATCTGATGGAATATGTTAAAGAATGAGCATTGTTTGCAGGTAGAAGATAAGATAAGATAAGATAAGAAGGGTATTTATTGGCAATCCAAAGATTGAAGAGATACATCTCTGTACATAAATATTGTAACAAAATAAAAAAAATTAAAAAAAAAAAAAATTATACAATATAAGACAAAATTTACAATAATGGTAATAACATTATAGCAAATCTATAAACAAGCAAAGCATCATATTCATACTATAGTCTAGTCATGATATGGATTGTCAGGAATTGCTCTGGTTGGAACTTGAATGTTCTGTAGGTGACATAGTGCATAATTAATAAAGCTTCCTTTAGTCCTGCTTACTCTCATTTTGGGGATTTCAAATGGAAACTGATTTCTTAAATCATGATGTGTTTGCCTTTGCTTTGGTATCAAGTGATGGAGTTTGTGACATGGATCGCAGAGTTTATTGAAATATGTTTTGCACAGTCTTTCTCTTCTGTCTTTCAGTGGTAAAAGCTTGCCTTCTACTACTGCTTCTTCATATGAGAGATTGGGGAAAACTATTTTTAGGGCACACTTTTGTATTAGCTCAACATCTTCAGACATAGCGTTAGTAATCCCTGGGTGCCACACTTGGCATGCATATTCCAGAATGGACCTTATGTTGCAGGTGTAGACTTTGACCAGATGGTGGCTTTACAGCGGCGTAAAACAGTTAAGAAGTGCAGTCTCTGGCTAGCCTTACTTGTTATTTGGGATATATGCATGTCCCATTTCAGGTCATTAGAAATGAAGATGCCCAATAACTTAGCATTATCCACTTGAGATACAATATCATTTCCAATATTCAGTGGACTCAGTTCAGGTGGCTCATGTGAGAAACTTATGACAAATTCTTTGGTTTTGACTGGATTAAGTTGGGTATCGTTGGTGCCAGTCCAACCCTGGAGGGTGTCCATTGCTCCCTGCATTAAGCTCCCCTGTGGTGACACCTTGTGGCCAATCTCCAAGACGCTAGTGTCATCTATGAACTTAATGCCCTCACAGGGCTCCGTGAACTGTGTATCATTTATCATGATCAGAAACAAAAGAGGTCCTAGTTTCGTACCTTGGGGGACACCACCATTGATATTGACCCATTCTGAAAATATGTCTCCCATCTTAACTCTCTGCAGACGGCCACTTAGGTATGTGTTAAGGGTTGATGAATTGTATATAACACCTTGGATAGGTACAGCTAATGTTTTTTTTTTATATGTGGATCCAGGAAAAATGTTCAGTGAGCAATCTTGCCATGAGAAAAGCATATCATCAGACCTGTGAGACACATGCTAGTGCTGAATCATTTTATAACTAATGCATTGCACTGGATATATTCATAGATGCTCAAGGTTGGTCTCATGATCAACTTACTCGAAGTTTAAAGTCTATTATAAAATCTTGAAATTGGATCCATGTTATAATTTCTTTTGTCTGAACTCAAATAAAATCAGAATATGAACATTCATATTTGTTGTTTGTCTAAAGTTACTATTTTTTATATTTTCTATGTTGTCAAAAACATATTCAATTCTATATGTTCTTATATGCTTATTGCTTATCATGTGCTTATTGATTAACCCAATATGAAGATTTTATATTTGTTTATTGTATACATTTATTATTATTCATATTTTCTATAATCTATGGAGATTTCACCTTTGTTAATTGTATAAAGTCATTATTTATACAATTTCCAAAAAAAACACGGCCCTACAGTTGGTAGAGTAGGATATGCGCCTATAATGATTTAATGGCTCGAAAGTTGACCTGATATGGCCATAGTTGCTGAAAGGGTCGTGAAAACACCATTTCACATTTCACATTTCAAAACAAAAAAGGGTTCAATTCTGTATGTTCAGATGTGCATATTGCTAAAATATAACTTTTAAATGAAGATTTCAGCTTTAGCATGAAAAAAAATGAGAGAAAAAAAAGTAATTAAATTTATGGACTAAAATGTTCCAAGAATATATTTGTCTAAGATGATATCAATAGTAATGCAAATAGATCAAAAGAAACAGATATCTATAACTCACCTCTTATTTAAATCTACCCATTTTCTAGTTGATTCTCTGTAGGTAAGTACATAAGGTTAGCATGTAATCATTTATATTGAATATAAAGTGTGTCATATAATGTCCAGACACATATTATATATTTAACTCAAACTCATAAAACAGAAAATTGTTATAAGCCAAAGAAAGTGAGTCACTGGAGTGGTGCATATTTTCTGGAGAAGTCATATGGAAAGTAGTCTGGTAGGATGTTAGTTTCATAGGGAGTTAATGTGTTGATTTGTATTCAATGAGTTCACTCATAACAGAAATCAAGATGGCCAAATGCTGGATGAGAATGTGCTTGATTTCTCTGAAGAGAAGTACGTCATGTGTATGAGACACTGCATCTGGACTAATTGCAAGATGCATAGCTGTTCCTCTCAAAGTTGCCCTACAATTTAGAATGAGACACAGTCCATGATTAGAATGCACGACTGAGAGTGGTGTAGTCTCCATCTGAGCAACATGACCAATGATCTGCTGGTTGAAAACATTGCACTTGCGCTTGTACATCTCCATTATAATTTATAATATTTATAATCAGGTAATCATTATACATATTTGTATTTATGAATAATTTTTTCACGTGTTCAGGTATAAATTGCATGCACGTTAATGTTGAGAGAATATCGTTTTATCAAGCTTACCTACATTAACTATCAAAGTTTTCATGTCTATGTGATTATGCAAAATAAAAATTCCGTGCCCCTCTTTGAGAAGGGTAGGGCATGAAATCCCTGCGGCAGGCTTCTATCTGAACCAATTTACAGTGACCTGGTTTAACAGTGCTGGAAAGACTGTTCATACAAAAAAATCAAATCAAATGAAACCTACGTTACCCAGCTTTACTAGGCCTCCTCAATATAGGCCTAGCGCCGACGCGATCAAATGTCGTACTATTTGGGCGCTCATGAATATTTATGAGCAAGAGATTCGAGTTACGTCATCATATCGTGCACGTACTGTCCTACTGAAAGGCTGTAAATACGTCATCGCATCGTGCACGTGCATCTGGTTACATTCAAGGGGCGGGGCTAATGGAACAGACCTATTTGAACATATCTCATTACATAAGCGGAGAGGGTGTTATATACTGAACCCGATGCATTTGTATTGATATGATTCAAGTGATTAAAATAACGCAGGACAAAAGAACAAACAAAGCCTAACAAACATTTAGCTTTGGCTGAAGGTCATTTACTTATGCTGCATGAGATGGAAAGACTGACATTTGGTATCACTTGTAAAAAAGTGATTTTTCATGATTAAAATGAATAAAATGGGCTTCACTCTGGAATCTTCTTCACAAAATGTCGCTTTTCCATTCATCATTAGGCATATATAAATAACTCCTGGATTAGGAGCAGTACAATACACCTACATAGAGACTGTCAAAACAAATTCAAAATGTTTTTAGCAGTTGGAACTAAACATCTATTCAGTCATGCAAAAACGTGAGCAAATAAGGTCATACATGACCATCGCATGACCACATTGAGTCACGGAATGACGTCACAGAATGATGTCACAGAATGACGTCACAGAATACTCATACATGACTCTATTTCAGACCAAATAGCGGTTTATGCCAGACCATATAGCTGTTTAGCTCCAACTTTTTATGATGTTCACTTCTTAGAAAAATGAGATACAAAAGAGCTGCCTTTTCTCATTATCAATATATAAATAAATGTAGCTCTTTTGTTTTAAAAGGTCAAATCATCGTTAAGATTATCATAAAAAGAATTAGCTGATGTATAATACGTTGGATAATAAGATGAAAGCTAATTTCCATTTGATTTACAATAGTTCTAACAAAGTTCATTTATTTTATAGATGATAAATATTCTCAAAACTATACCAGAGAGCATTAAGCATCTACAAGATAATCACACAAAAATGAACTGCTACAACAAAAAGTTTTTTATCGTACACAGGAATGAATGAATGAGGAACTTGCGTGCAAGAAGTGTTCACTTTTATTCATTTTCCGAGCTTCTATTGTTGGTGAAATGAGTGATGTTTGTTTCACCAATAAACGGATTATGAAGTTAATGGTAATAGGCTTTTGTCTGTTTTTTATCATTGATATGGAAAGCAGCCAGGCTAAATGATCAAAGAGAGATTTCTAGCCACATTTCTCTATTTTGACAAGCAAGAAACGTCAGAAAAAGATTTTGTCTGGCAGTTTTATGGAAATACATGGCTTGTTGCATTCGGCACGTGGTGCGCGTTGATGCGTGTTGTGTCAGTTCTGACACCTGGTATTTTTTGGGGCTTTTGGGATCAAAATGTTTGAATAGAAATGTTTGCATGTACATACTAGATAACATCAAACTTGGATTTAAATCATAAAACCCAAACATTTGCAAGTTTAAAAATGACACTTCACTGAATTTGGCGGGAATCAGCTTTTGTATATTGGCGTGTCCAGAAATGGATATTGAAGGGGGTGTTCAATTTAACAAATTTCACAATTCATATCATTTGGCAATTCTTCTTCTTATAGGACTTTGTATGATATTTGTGAACACTAATATGCCAAAAAAATAATAAATACTTGTACAGAAAAGATACTGTAGTGTACCCCATTTTTACAAATGTAAAACCCTTTATACCTCAGTGATGCGCATATCGACGAGAATTCCAATGAATACGAGCATGCCGAGTATTTCGTAACGTATTGATTAGCTGTGAACTATTTTCCATCGGCCATCTTTAGACTGGTCTCCCACCGAGTGTCAAAAACATCATGTATACACAGAGGGCGGCAACCAGTCTATGGCTGTACGCACCATTTTCGGGTCACGTGACGGGGTCAAATGAGGTGCGCTTTGTTTACGAAACGTTTTTAATGATAAATATCTTGTTTCATGTATCATTTAAAAAAAAATATAGTAGTTGTCTGAGGTATAAAAACAAAACATGCCTCATCGGGTCAGCTGGGTGAGCGGATTCAGTTCGTTGGTGATGGTGGACGGATACCCTTCGCCTTCGGCTCACTGAATCCGCTCACCCAGCTTCCCCTACTCGGTATGTTTTCTGATGCCTTTCACACACTGTCCTTCTGTGACGTCACACTGATACAAGTCACTTTGTGTTGAACGTGCCATTTATCAAACGCGTCACGTGCCGAATGCAATAAGCCGAAATACATAGATGATGTGTCAGGTAAAGTAATCATATCACAGAAAAATATTAACAAAGGTAAATTCCATATTTTGAGCTGTTATATAATATGAATCCGACACGTTCGAACCCTCTATTTAGACTGATTTCCATGTTTAACACATTCTGCTGTTTTGTGGACACAAATATGCCTATAGGTGATTGACTATTTAAGTTTGAGAGAAGGTACTAGGGAATATGAGCAATACCAATAATATCAAAGAGTGGGGCATTTGGTCCCAGTGGCAAGACTCTGATTGACTCTTTTTGAAGAGCGACTGGGTTATATATATATATATATATATATATATATATATATATATATATATATATATATATATATATATATATATATATATATATATATATATATATATATATATATATATATATATATATATATATATATATATATATATATATATATATATATATATAACCCAGTCGCTCTTCAAAAAGAGTAGGCATTTAGTGCCAGTGACAGGCACCTGATCTAGCCAAAATACCGCTGAAAAGTTCCATAATTCAAACAAATCAAATTTAATCTGACAAGGATAATGTGGTGGAATATGCAATCATGGTGTTTTCCCCAATATCTTTAGACACATGGAAGTGAAAAAATACCCTATTTATCTCAGCAAGCAACTGATTTTTATCCCTTTCTGTGGAATATTTCCAACGAGACTCCTTTATAAATCAGTTATTTTCTCTGAAGGGAAAAATGTGTCATCCATTAGGAGAACTACTGTTATTTATTTTTCTATTTTGTTTTACGTCACTTTCAACTGTTATTCCTTCATTTCGACCAACTTGTAGCAGATACAATGCTGCCTCACTGAATTGTCAATTCGCAGGTCTTTGTCATGACCAACCGTACAGTCAATGATTTACAAGGACAACAGATTAACCCTTCAGCCATGGGCCTCAGTTTATAAGTTTATATGTGTAGCATGATTTAATCATGGCCAGGAATCAAACCCATTTTCCTTGAATCATCACAAAGGAACTGACACTAAAAGGCTTGTGCTCTAACCAACTCTGCTTGATATATATATATTATTTCACTTCAACCAATGTTTTCAAACATGTCTGTAATATAGTTTATCCGTTTGTCTCCAAGAAAGACATCTCAAGAATGTTAATTCGAATTTATGATGCATGATCACTTCAGATATAATTGATTGTGTTCTATCTTTTTCAGTCCTTTGGAAGTTCCTGGCATGAGGAGCATGGATCTATTTCAAGATATTTGATATTATTGACAATAATAATTATTGTCATGATTTAATTTGTATTATGATTGTTATATTTTGATTAACACTTTCACTAAAAACAGAATTTATTCATTTTCTTTAATGATTGGCAAAGAAGTAATGATGAAAGAGTTTACTACTGGGTGCAATTTGGCACTCTGCATATATTTGGATTGACATATTGGACCCCACAATTTAGCACTTTTCATATATTTGGATTGACATCATTGGACCTCACAATTTGGCACTCTTCATATATTTGGATTGACATCATTGGACCCTACTATTTGTCACTCTTCATATATTTTGGTTGACATTATTGGATATATATATTAAGATTCCTTTCTGTTGATGCATTGGGATCTATTCACCTATATATATATATTATATAATTTCTGTTACTGTTTTGGGAGATCTGTTTTCTGGTTGGTTTTGTGGATCTGTTCACACATATATCCAAAAAAGTACTTTTCTATCTTTAACTCATGCGGATCAGATCGACATCATGAGAACATACCAACTTAACAGGCAATTTCCTGCATGATCATAAGAAGCCTTCCAAAGATATTGCCAGGACTCCCAGAGACGAAGGCCAACTTTACTGATGGTGACATAATAATATGCTATCTGAGACTGGCAGTGAAAGTATGGCTGATGTCAGGTGACAACATCTCACGATCTTAATATGTGTATATTAACAACACTACAACAGTCCAGATAGACGTCTATCACCATGACTCAATGTCCTACTCCTTTCAAAGAGTGATTGGAGATCTTTGATTTGCATTATCACATAGATGTAGTAACACACACCACCGCCTTTGATAACTCAGGGAGCACTGACTGAGAAACTATTCAGTATCACATATTCACCTTTATCGACCATGCTGATGTTCTTATCACAACCAGGACATAAATCCTGGCCCTTTAGCACGGGAGACAGTATCCCTGATATTCATAAGGCATACAGCTGATGACAACAGAGCTGCTGACGACAACAGAGCTGCTGATGACAACAGGGCTGCTGATGACAACAAAGCTTTTGACGACAACAGAGCTGCTGATGACAACAGAGCTGCTGACGACAACAGAGCTGCGGATGACAACAGGGCTGCTGACGACAACAGAGCTGCTGATGACAACAGGGCTGCTGATGACAACAGGGCTGCTGATGACAACAGGGCTGCTGATGACAACAAAGCTTTTGACGACAACAGAGCTGCTGATGACAACAGAGCTGCTGACGACATAAGAGCTGCTGACAACAACAGAGCTGTGGATAACAACAGAGCTGCTGACGACAACAGGGCTGCTGATGACAACAGGGCTGCTGATGACAACAGGGCTGCTGATGACAACAAAGCTTTTGACGACAACAGAGCTGCTGATGACAACAGAGCTGCTGACGACAACAGAGCTGCTGATGACAACAGGGCTGCTGATGACAACAAAGCTTTTGACGACAACAGAGCTGCTGATGACAACAGAGCTGCTGACGACATAAGAGCTGCTGACAACAACAGAGCTGTGGATAACAACAGAGCTGCTGACGACAATATAGCTGCTGACGACAACAGAGCTGCCGGCAACAACAGAGCTGTTGATGACAACAGAACTACTGACGACAACAACAGAGCTGTAGATGAATACAGAACTGTTGATGACAACAGAACTGCTGATGACAACAGAACTGCTGATGACAACAGAACTGTTGATGACAACAGAACTGCTGATGACAACAGAGTTACATTTCAGTTCAGTAATTGATTGCCAACATCATCACACATTTGATAGTTGATATCCTTTTTATGGATGTCATCAGTCTAACAATTTATGTTTGATAAGATTATGCCTTCAAGACTCTGGCATTGCTATTGTTATCAAGGCCTTTTGTCAAGACTTTAACAATCAAAGCTGTGGACATGTTAGGTATTGACATCAAGTCTATTGTCATCTTGAATTTTGTCATGTATATTTTCATCAAGATTATAATGATTTAAATTATTTTCAATATAGATACCTACATAAAGGTTATTGCCAGTTTCATGAAATTGTTGTTTTAAATAAATTCTCATCATTAAGAATAGGCACATTCATGTTTCAGAATGTTGATTTTCAAAAGATATCTGGTTTTATTATCAAAATTTACTTTAATAATAAGGAATTATTGTAATGACAATGAATTACTTTTCACAATTTCCCTTTAAATGTGATAAATTATTCTTTTTATTGTCCTTAGTCAACATTAGTCATGTTTTATATTCAAAGGCATCAGCAAATCAAAGACTTGAAACTCATATTTTTCTCAGGGTACACAGATCCATATGCACAGTTTTACTTTTAAACTGATAAAAGCCGACATATGGCGTTCAACTGTTTGTACTTAATGCCTGGGCCATCATCTTTCCCAGAATGTCAAAATGAGAAGCCTACAGCGTTATTTCTTCAGTATATCTTTGAAGTATAATGTCTGGTATATTGTGAATAGAAAACTGAAAGATAACACAGAGCTCTGTATGTAGACATATTATAAAGGTCTCTGTGTGTAGACAATATAAAAGCCACGGGCCGTGGCGCACTTGGTTAGAGTGCCAGCTTATTAGCACCAGTTCCTCTGTGGTGATCAAAAGGTCGTGGGTTCGATCCCCGGCTGTGGCGAGGTTGAATTCATGATACAATTTCACACATGAGCTGAGGCCTGTGCGCGAAGGGTTAACCCGTTGTCCTTGTAAATCTGTGACCGGGTGAGTTGTCATGTCAAGGACCTGCAACATGACAATTCAGTGAGGCAGCACTATATCTGCTACAAGTAGGTCTCATCACGAAATGACCGAAATAATGTTGAAAGTGATGTAAAGCCCCAAACAAACAAACAAACAAAATAGACAATATAAAGGTCTCTGTATGTAGAAAATATAAAGGTTTCTGTATGTAGACATATTATAAAGGTCTCTGTATAGAGACATATTATAAAGGTCTCTGTGTGTAGACATTATAAAGGTTTCTGTATGTAGACATATTATAAAGGTCTCTGTATAGAGACATATTATATAGGTCTCTGTATAGAGACATATTATAAAGGTCTCTGTATAGAGACATATTATAAAGGTCTCTGTATATAGACATATTATAAAGGTCTCTGTATATAGACATTATAAAGGTCTCTGTATATAGACATTATAAAGGTCTCTGTATATAGACATTATAAAGGTCTCTGTATATAGACATTATAAAGGTCTCTGTATATAGACATTATAAAGGTCTCTGTATATAGACATTATAAAGGTCTCTGTATATAGACATTATAAAGGTCTCTGTATATAGACATATTATATAGGTCTCTGTATAGAGACATATTATAAAGGTCTCTGTATATAGACATTATAAAGGTCTCTGTATATAGACATTATAAAGGTCTCTGTATATAGACATTATAAAGGTCTCTGTGTGTAGACATTATAACGGTCTCTGTATATAGACACTATAAAGGTCTCTGTATATAGACATTATAAAGGTCTCTGTATATAGACATTATAAAGGTCTCTGTGTGTAGACATTATAACGGTCTCTGTATATAGACATTATAAAGGTCTCTGTATATAGACATATTATAAAGGTCTCTGTATATAGACATTATAAAGGTCTCTGTGTGTAGACATTATAAAGGTCTCTGTATATAGACATTATAAAGGTCTCTGTATATAGACATTATAAAGGTCTCTGTATATAGACATTATAAAGGTCTCTGTGTGTAGACATTATAAAGGTCTCTGTATATAGACATTATAAAGGTCTCTGTATATAGACATTATAAAGGTCTCTGTATAGAGACATTATAAAGGTCTCTGTATATAGACATTATAAAGGTCTCTGTATATAGACATTATAAAGGTCTCTGTATAGAGACATTATAAAGGTCTCTGTATATAGACATTATAAAGGTCTCTGTATAGAGACATTATAAAGGTCTCTGTATATAGACATTATAAAGGTCTCTGTATATAGACATTATAAAGGTCTCTGTATAGAGACATTATAAAGGTCTCTGTATATAGACATTATAAAGGTCTCTGTATATAGACATTATAAAGGTCTCTGTATATAGACATTATAAAGGTCTCTGTATAGAGACATTATAAAGGTCTCTGTATATAGACATTATAAAGGTCTCTGTATAGAGACATTATAAAGGTCTCTGTATATAGACATTATAAAGGTCTCTGTATATAGACATTATAAAGGTCTCTGTATATAGACATTATAAAGGTCTCTGTATATAGACATTATAAAGGTCTCTGTATGTAGATACATTAGAAAAGGATAGGTTGGAAAATAAATTATTAAAAAAGAACATTTATCACTAGAGGTCAAGATTAATCTGTTAAATACTATTCTAATGCACATGGAACATTATACAGTGATAAAATGCGAGTTTCAAATCCACTGGAATGATTGTTTACTTGGTTTGTAGACGTCTTGGATTTCTTGAAATATCCATTTACATATTGACCGATATTTACAGAAATATGAGAATATAATTTGATCTTAATGTGCATTACTACCAGAGGCACATATAAGTTAGTTTTAGAATGGTTATGACTCATGGATGATTTGTCCAGGTATACATTAAGACGACAACAGAGCTACTGAACAGGGCTGCGGCTCCATTTTTTAAGCCTCATAAGTGCATGTGCACTTTCGAAAATAGTCTCATCAGGTTGTTGTCAGTTACATAATTGTGGGATAATCTATTACCAAACACGAGATAATATCGCATAAATCCTAAATACCATCAGCGTTGTGCTCAGTCCTGTGTAACAGGACCCACTAGGTGATGGAGCATTATATCTGTGCCTTTGTTGGTTATATAAGGGGAAGACGGAAGGTGGTGGATTAGACCTGATATGGCCATTGTTGCGAAAAGGGTCATTAAAACACCATTTCACGATTAATTTTTCAATCTTATGCTCTTTTAAGATCATATTAAGGTTACTCATTTACAATAGATTTCTGTTGAATCATGAATGCTGGGTTAATTTAGAATAGTAATAATGATGAAACATTTATATAGCGCATATAGCAAGCAAACCTTATTCGTAGACGTATAAACAAACCTGTAAAAGTCCTAATGAGGTCCTGAGTAAGGAAGTATGGTAATGAAAAGGAATTAAGTATTCTGTTTTTCATAACTATTTCACACTTTAACCAATAACAGATAAAAAACACTGAGTCCTTATTTGATAGGCCTTAACGAGATTTTGATGCAGTATTCAGCCAATTTATAACTGTCAATTAGTGCTCTCATAAGTTGGCTAAAGCTATAACGTATGGTATTGACACTTTTTATTCCTCCAAGACTGTTCTTTACTCCAGTGTTTCACCTATTATGTTTTAAGTGTACTCGCTGATCACGCCTAGCTTTTGCCATTAAGTTAGCAAACAAAATTCATCACATTTATCTGGTTTACAAGATATATATGTATGTGTAATAAATGTCTGAGGTGTAATTTTCTATGACAAAATACCGTTCTGTATTATTCCTATTCACATATATATCTGCAGTGGATGAATATTTGTATTGTAATGATATCGTACACAAGCATCATATCACACTCCATACAGCATCCATCTGTATTGTAATCCACATCATACACAAGCATCATATCACACTCCATACAGCATCCATCTGTATTGTAATCCACATCATACACAAGCATCATATCACACTCCATACAGCATCCATCTGTATTGTAATCCACATCGTATACAAGCGTCATATCACACTCCATACAGCATCCATCTGTATTGTAATCCACATCGTATACAAGCGTCATATCACACTCCATACAGCATCCATCTGTATTGTAATCCACATCGTATACAAGCATCATATCACACTCCATACAGCATCCATCTGTATTGTAATCCACATCGTACACAAGCATCATATCACACTCCATACAGCATCCATCTGTATTGTAATCCACATCGTATACAAGCATCATATCACACTCCATACAGCATCCGTTGACAATTCACAACTTTTATTACACGCCTCTTTAAAATCTGCTTTTTGAGTATAACTTTTTGGGTATCACTCAATGAGTATCACTTTTTCGGCATCATTTTTTCAGTGTCACATTAGTAGTAGTTTAGAAACGAAATGGAAACATTTCATATGATAGAGTGCACCGGGAAGGTCCCAACATATCCATATTTTATTGCTGTCAGATCGTTATAATTCAGGACCTTCTTGCTCTTTAATCTAACGCTTTTAATGAAGTACCCTGTCTTTCTCCCTCGATGGACGGAGTACGTTGTAATATCATGAGATCTCCAATTTGAAATCAAGAATGAACTCATTTGGAACAGTCATGAGCGATCATGAATACTCATGAATAATTATATGAGCAAAGACAGTATCAAAATATGTTTGCCTATTATAATCCTAATGTTTTTTTAATAGAATTTGAGGATGTAGTCAAACGGACAAATCAGTCTTGCCATGCGCGCTTGTTGATAATTCCGTTTGTATTTTGTTATCAGCACAGTATCTCACAATATCTCATAGAAGCCTGCACATTTGACTAATAATAATAATAATAATAATAATAATAATAATAATAATAATAATAATAATAATAATAATAATAATAATAATAATAATAATAATAATAATAATAATAATAATAAGAATAATAAGAATAAGAATAAGAATAATAATAATAATAATAATAATAATAATAATAATAATAATAATAATAATAATAATAATAATAATAATAATAATAATAATAATAATAATAATAATAATAATAATAATAATAATAATAATAATAATAATAATAATAATAATAATAATAATAATAATAATAATAATAATAATAATAATAATAATAATAATAATAATAATAATAATAATAATAATAATAATAATAATAATAATAATAATAATAATAATAATAATAATAATGCGTCCAGGAAGTGCTTCCTGAAGAGATAAGTTTTCAGTCTACTCTTAAAGCATGTAACTGATCTACTAGTTCTAATCTCATTAGGAAGGCGACAGATGAAAAGGCCCTGTCGCCCACTGTTTTCAGTCTGGTCTTAGGAACTTGCAGGTAAGTACCGTTAATTGATCTGAGGTTTACACGGAGCAGATCACGTAAGTAAGGTGGCACCTTACCATTCATTAAAATCAATTCTGGCATGGACAGGGAGCCAGTGAAGTTCCTTTAGTTTTCCTGATATATGATCAAACTTCCTGATATTTCCTACGACATGGGCTGCAGAGTTTTGAAGGTACTGTAACTTCTTAATGTCAGATTTAGGAAGGCCTGCAAGAAGACCGTTACCATAATCTAAGGTGGGTGTAACGAAGGTATGGGTTAATGTGACAGCTGTTTTCTCGTCTAGACACTGTCTAATAGCTCCCAGATTCCTAATATGATAATAGCCCTTCTTACACATCTTAGCTATCTGAGCCTTCATGTCCAGGTTGGAGTCTAAAGTGACACCGAGGTCAATTACTGAGCGATCAGTCACTGGGCGATATGTCAGTGTTGCCAACTCTGATAGTGTCAGGAATACTGCTATGGGTAGCAGTATTATGGTTGTCAGTACAAATTAGCATCTCAGTCTTCCCATCATTTTCATCTTGTTTGAGATCAGGAAATTCCTGACCTCACAGACACATTGTTCTAATCTGCGCCTGCTTATATCAACCTGACTGACAGAGCCATGGTCAATTGGGATGTAAATCTGGGTGTCATCAGAATCGATATGATAGCTCAGTCCATATTTAGCCAATATATCTGCCAGAGGTGTCATGTATATGGTGAAGAGTATGGGGCCCAGGACCGAGCCTCGTGGGACCCCGTATTTTATACACTTCAGAGAGGACCTATTCATCCCAACCTTCACACATTGTTTCGTATTACATAGGTATGACCGAATCCACGACAGGGCATGACCTCTGACGTGACATCTTTTCTCCAGTCTGTTGAAAAGAATCTGGTGGTCAATGGTGTCAAAAGCCGCAGAGAGGTCAAGTAATAGTAGGATTACTGACTTTTTTCATCCAAGTCTCGTAGGATGTCATTTTGCACTTTAATTAAGGCTGTCTCTGTACTATGATATTCCTTTTAAGCTGACTGAAATTTATCTGTTAGGCCATTCCTTACAAGATGAGCGATCAGTTGTTCCGCCACTGCTCTCTCAGTGAGTTTAGAAATATAAGTTAGGTTTGAAACCGGTCTGTAGTTTCCTTCAATCAATTCTAAACCCAGTTTCCTCAATAGAATGTTGTATTTTTGATCCACTCCATGTAGACTAATATTGACTACTGTTGATATGTGATCTGATAATTATGTCTGATGTTAGGTATTGCATGTCACAATGAAGTGGCGAGTGGTAGCTTAGTCACAAGCAGACTTCAACTTTACACGCAGTGGATCAAAAATACAGCGTTATCCACCACTACCGTTACATGCAACGGATGAGGATTATGCCACGAATACTATCCTCACAGTGCACATATTTTGACCTGATAAACGTTCATTTAATAAACATTACATCCATATTCAATCTCCATTGTGGATTAGATATCCAGAGTTTAAAAAATAATGTCACTGCTCCAAATTACACACATATCAAAGCTGCGAATATAGCAAACGTTTATCACAAAACCTCATTTCAGTTATTTTTGGTATGATATCATAATATTACATTATTATTTTCACTTCACAGCTCTCCCTTGCAACGCCTCAGTATCTACCTATCCAGAAAGACTTTGGGCTGAATGGGGATTAAAATGAGATTAAAAGGGGGCTAAAATGGGGTCAAATCATCAGCAAAATATCATTTCCTCTTTCTTTGTGAAGATTAACTTATTTTACACAACACTCTTTCATGACAATGTGTTGATAGGATAATTCAAGGCCGCTCGTATTATCAAGACCTTTAATGAAGTTCTATTGTATATTGGCATTTCTTTATCATTTCTCCCTTATTGTCAGTTTGAAAAAAAGATTATGGTAAAATTGTAATCTTTAATACGCCGCTAATGAAGTGCGTCTTGAGAGGACACCTTTAATCTGACAGTAAATACACATTAAACGTATTCATCCTAGGAGATTAATATGACTAATGCGCTGATAGGTGGCGCCACCTCGAGGGATTCTGAGTTTTTACTGAGGTTTTAGATTATCTCTCACTACACAAATTCACTACTTTAGTTAATCAACTTTAAAGAATAAAAAAGACATTGTCTGTCATGGAGATTTGAAATGATTTACAGGGTAATTACAATATGACAACTTCATATAATGAGTTTGTCCCGGAACAAAACATATTCTTAGTTCTAGGTGATTAATATGCAAAAGAAAATTAATGAATTGGGGACTGTCTGGGATTGAAAAACAAAGTCTTACCTCTACCTTAAACGCAATGATAAGCACTTTTTAGATTTATTTAAACTAAACACTAAAATTGATTCGAAATCTGGTACACAAAAATGTGTTGTTTAAGTTCTAAACAATTCGAGGCTAGGGAGCGTAAACACAATAGGTTCAACATTGGTTAGAATTTATATGTAAATCCATAGATATTGCTGGGAAAACCAATATTATATAGTTAGACATGGCTCCGTTGGGAAGATCACCTGTGCAGGTTACTTGAATAGATTGTTATTTACCTGTATAGGTTGATACAGATAATTGTATAGGTTGGTGTTTGTCTGTAAAGTCTGGTATTTACCTGTACAGTCTGGTATTTACCTGTATAGATTGCTATTTACCTAATAGGTTGGTATTTGCCTGTATAGGTTGCTCTTTACCTGTATAGGTTGCTCTTTACCTGTATAGGGTGTTCTTTACCTGTATAGGGTGTTCTTTACCTGTATAGGTTGGTATTTGCCTGTATAGGTTGGTATTTTACCTGTATAGGTTGGTATGTACCTGTATCAGTTGGTATGTACCTGTACAGGTCGATATATACCTGTACATGTACAATTCGATATTTACCCGCATAAGGGCAGATATGTGTAAGTTAAAATCGGGGCTCACCTCATTATCCGTATTTTTCCATTTTTTTTCTTTATAAGTGATAATAAATATTTGAGTATCTGTCAAAACGTTATGTTGCAAAGTAACTATCAAATATTTTAATTCCTTTTCATTAGAAGTGTTCTCTTGTTAATAGAAATGTCAGCATGATGATTATGGATTTAAAAGCAAGCAATTAAAATAGACATCTCATGCCTTGTTTGGGAAGCATTACTATCATGCCATATTGACTCATAGCAATTAGTGTTTTGTATTAACCTCTCATCAAGAACTCCCTTCTTTACAAACCTCAATCATGTTTGATATTTGCAAAGTGTCAAAACTAATTTGGAAGTTGAAATGTGGTTGTCTGATTAAACAGATCCTCTTTCTAGGTCAATTAGTTAACCCACTTGTCTGAATCGCGTCACCACATTCCACATTAAGCCAACCTATAAAATTACCATCACAATTCTTCAGAAGATGAGGTAAGAAAGCAAATCTCAAAATAAGATGTCTTCAGATGTCCTCAGATGTAACTCAGATTATGCAGACCTGTTCTGAGGAATGCATTATTGTCAAAGCCATTAAGCATCCTGCATAGGGATGCCAATAACTCACTGCTCTGTATTTTGTTTGCCAACTCTTGGAGGATGTAACTCGGGTTAAGGAGATCTGTTATGCGGAATGCATTATGATCAAAGCCATTAAGCATCCTACATAGGGTTATCAATAACTGACTGCTGTACATTTTGTTTGTAAACTCTCGTAAATGAAAAATCTATTTGAGCATGACCCTATTGCATAGCCTACTTTTGAAAGCACACTTCTTTCTTGGCGTCATTTGTATGTGGAGTGTTTTCATAGAGATAAAATGACGTCATGACAGTATGGTAATATACTTATTACGTCATGAAATGTATTGTCCTTTGAATAGTGCCAGTGTCAAACAGTGCTATCTTACTTTGAGCCTCAGTTGAGGACAAACAAATTTCACGCTACCCGTGTTTACCCGTCACATGCAGCTTATGGCTGAAGCAGACCTCTGCTTTAGTTTAAGAGAAACGGCATTTGGCCCTCCTTGTTTTCTTGTGGCTGGGCTGGTCGGAGCAATATGACCGTTTCAGTGTCACCCCATTCACACATGAAGAGATTCTAAACCAACCACCTATTGTGACATTCTCCTGATAAATATGGATTCACAAATAAAAAAGTTGATTTTCTGGT
Source organism: Amphiduros pacificus (assembly GCA_949316495.1). Lineage (NCBI taxonomy): Eukaryota > Metazoa > Annelida > Polychaeta > Phyllodocida > Hesionidae > Amphiduros > Amphiduros pacificus. The sequence goes on along the minus strand of OX439011.1, from coordinate 14,900,526 downwards.
ACTTAAAACCTCATCACCTGGTGTATTTGTATCTTTGTTTAAGATTATGGGAGCTCGATACCACTCAAAAAATGACTCAGCTTTCTTAACAGAAGACAAGACTTGTTATATAAATCAAGTGGCAATTCATATCAGCTTGAATTATTTGATCACGATTGTTACATATATATTAAATAAAGCATGAACGTGAACAGAGAGGAAGTGTGGCGAGATTTGAAAAAAAAGTTGCTGTGTGAAGTATTGGCTGCAGTAAAATTCGTCACTGATAAGAGCGTGCGATTTCGCTGTTGTGTTTTTACGTTGCCCTCTGGTGGACGCTAGACAAGTCTCCACTTCAGTTTTATTTTGCAAGTTTATGCGATGTTTTGCTTAATATGTATATTTGGAATCAAGTAGATTTCACTTATTTTTGTCAATCATGTTAGATATCAAATTTTACCCACAAAATGCCTTTATTTCTGTATTAGAGCTTTGTTTTTAACCATCGGGAATTTGACCTAATTCTTGACCTAATTATTGAATCAGTGGAGGCACTATGAGGTTTTGTACAAAGGGACCAACATGGGGGAAATGCGAACAACACTATCAGCATGATCAGCTGCACACAGTGAGAAATACCTGTACACGTAAGAAACAGCTGCACAGGTGAGAGACAGCTGCACAGGTGAAAGACAGCTGCATAAGTGAGAGACAGCTGCATAAGTGAGAGACAGCTGCAGAAGTGAGATAGTTGTTACAGCAGTGAGAGATAGCTGCACAAGTGAGACAGCTCTATGAGTGAGAGACAACTGCATGAGTGAGAGACAGCTGCATGAGTGAGAGACAGCTGCATGAGTGAGAGACAGCTGCATGAGTGAGAGCTGCAAAAGTTGGAGATAGCTACACAAGTGAGAGATGGATACAATGATGAGAGAAAGCTGCATAATTGAGATATAGCTGCACAAGTGATAGATGGACACAACAGTGAGAGGCAGCTGCATAAATGAGAGGTAGCTACAACAGTGATAGTTACAACAATGAGATAGCTGTACACATGGGGGTACTTGAGATGATACAGCTGTAGCCACAAATGAGAGATTGCTGCACAAATCGGAGATGGATACAAAAGTGAGAGACAGCTGCATAAGTGAGAGATTGCTGCACAAATCGGAGATGGATACAAAAGTGAGAGACAGCTGCATAAGTGAGAGATAGCTGCATTTGCAAGAAATAGCTGCATATGTGAGAGATAGCTGCACATGTGAAATATTGCAACCGCTCTCAGCCGAAGGCACTTGTGTACAAGAGATATTCTTTGTTCAAATGTCATCTGGGGAAAAAGCAAACATTTATTTCATGTTGGTCAGCATCTCTGACAGAATATTGTTTTACATGTGCAACCAAATTGGGGCCTATCCTTGACCTACTTACGATACAGCCAATCTTGACGCACACTCTAGACACTAATAACATGTCCATATATGGACAGTAAACCACCTAGTATGCCCGTATGCCGTGCCCGGAACTCCGGTCACACGGCACTGGATATATGTGGTTGTTGTTTAGGGTTTCCCTGTTCTATATTTATGTCAATCAATCAGAGCAATCCCCTCAAAATTGTGACATTATTCGGCCGCTGCACAACGAAAGGTCCTTGATAGTTCTAATATAGATTTGGACTGCATAGTCTACGCACACTCTAAACACCTACGATGGCTCGTCAGTGGGAGGTATTCACTGCCTCTGAAATGTAACCCCAAATTACTTCTGAATATGATTTAATTAGGATCCAAAACTCACAAGAAAGCAAGATTAGATATATAAGCCTTTTACTGTGTTAATAATCCCCTTTCACTCTTCAAGAGTGAAAGGGGACACCGCACAACCCGGTGTCGCCTCTAGAGCTCTGCTCGCACAAGTCGGGGTTCCACAACTACCTCTGCTTGGAGTACAACTTTCTTTGTCTTATAGCAAATTAGCTTATTACTCTATGTAAAACTTATATTTGTCATGAATAAGCTTTCAATGCACCAAATTATAGGATTGATGCTTACTACTTTTAAGAAAAAACCAACGTGAATAGGTTGTTATTAGTGACCAATAAATTTATCTAGATTTAGATCATGTATCAATAATACCACCAAGTTGAATTCAGCACTCAGTAGGAAATAGGACACAAAACGATGAATGTGATGCAATGTTGGCACAACTATGTTTGTGTTTTCAGAAATATAACTCACATTTATTTCTGGGCATATCAATCTTACACCCAAACATCAAACATTTATATTGCTAGATTGGGAAATGTAAAAGTGTGAAATGGTGTTTTTGCGACCCTTTCAGCGACAATGGCCATATTAGGTCCAGTATGAATGGAAATTAAAACCACCTCCTCCTGTCCTCCACTTAAATAACCAAGCAAGGCAAAATATCCTTTCCTTGACCTCGATAAGTAATCAATGTAAAATATTTATCTTCAAAGTGAATGTAAATCCTCTTCTTTTTCCAATTCTCGTTAGATTAATCCGTATCTATTCTGGGTATAGAGAAAGATGAGTTTTCTGACAATCTGGTATCTGGTGTAATCTGGTGTAATCTCTAGACATGAATACATTTTGCTATTGCGAGACTTCATTAAGAAGGCAAACACTGCATAATGAATATGTAAATGGTGCATCAACTACATCAAGTGTTTTCAGTTCATTGTGATGTTTACCTTCAGGGGTGGGAGAGCTCTGAACCAATCTAGGCAGTATTAAAACATATATGGATGGTCTGATGTCATACCATTGTTCTGAACCAATTCTGAACCAATCTGGCTGATTATGTCATATATCGAGTTCTTTACTTCTCACAAAAGGCATATTGTGACCCAACAAATATCTAATCAAGGTACATAAATGGTTAATGGAGTTTTGGGACAAATACTAAATCAAAGTTGAAACAATAATAGATAAATAATATCTCATATTATTAAGTTTGGAGATTGGAGAATGATTGAACTTAGATTGAACTCAGGATCAAGTTCTGATCACCAAGTGCAACCCCCTTTCCTGACCAATCACAAAAGAGTATTCTCGGAAAATAGTTAAAATAATGAGGTTCAACCAGTTCTCCAGGGCGTATATAATTATGTTTTTGTGCAATTTGATTATGTATTTGTGTTCATTTTATGGAATTCTGCTGGCGAACCACCCAGGGCCTGGGGTATATAAGAAGTCCTCCCTGGTTGACTGGAAGGCCAGCCTGGAAACATTAATAGTACAATAAACGATGTGAAGTCAACATCTGAGCCTCTGTGTTAGTGAATGAGTCTCATTGATGTATATGTTGAGTGAAGAAGAACCCCCCTGACAATATAAATCGCATCAAAATCATTACAAAGGTCAACAAATTCTGTTACAGTTGAGTGTATTCCAGTGTGTTAAATATGATGGTGTACATTTGATAGTAAATCCTTAACGTTTTTAAGGTAATATTTGTGCTACCAAGTCTGGATTAGTCCTCGTTATGCAATCTTAAACTGGGGCACATTGCTGTCTGTAAATTTGGCAAATATCTCAGTTTTAGATGACCATATTATTATATCTGTAATTGATGAGCATGTTATTTTCTTTTTTAAAATTTGTGTTATTCGTGTTATTTTTTTAAAAATTTGAGTATGATAGTGATATGTCAGAGCTCAGATTTCACTCAGATCAGCTATGATTTAGTGTCCAGATATGTTACGAATGTCCAGCTCTGTTGTCAGCATGACAGAATGACGCGATTTGACCAGATTGGTTCAGATTTACTTAGTCCAGCTCTCCCACCCCTGACCTTTGTACACTCACAACTCCACTCTATTCACTCACAACTCCACTTTATATACTCATAAATCCACTTTGTACACTCACAACTCCACTTTGTACACTCACAACTCCACTTTGTACACTCACAACTCCACTTTGTACACTCACAACTCCACTTTGTACACTCCCTGTTTAACACAATATCACTAGTAACTTCATTATGTTTCCATGGTGCTCACTTGTCAGCATGTGTGTGCCAGGACAAGCAGAGGCAGTTGATGTCAAAGTCTGATGTCAAAGTCTGATGTCAAAGTCTGATGTCAAAGTCTGATGTCAAAGTCTGATGTCAGTGACTCTTTAATGAGTATTTTATTATTCTCCTCCACTCTATACACTCACAACTCCACTCTGTACATCATGAGGAGAAATTGCATAACATCTAGCCCACTTGGAAGTGGGTGAGGGGGAACGTGTATATAGCTTGCTGTATTATGCTAAATGTGTATAAATAGCTTGCTATATAATGCTAAATGTGTATAAATAGGTTGCTATATAATGCTATAAAAAGGTTGCTATATAATGCTAAATGTGTGCATATAGCTTGCTATATAATGCTAAATGTGTGTATATAGCTTGCTGTATTATGCTAAATGTGTGCATAAAACTTGCTGTATTATGCTAAATGTGTGTATATAGCTTGCTGTATTATGCTAAATGTGTGTATATAGCTTGCTATAGTATGCTAAATGTGTGTATATAGCTTGCTGTATAATGCTAAATGTGTGTATATAGCTTGCTGTATTATGCTAAATGTGTGTATATAGCTTGCTGTATTATGCTAAATGTGTGTATATAGCTTGCTGTATTATGCTAAATGTGTGTATATAGCTTGCTGTATAATGCTAAATGTGTGTATATAGCTTGCTATAGTATGCTAAATGTGTGTATATAGCTTGCTGTATAATGCTAAATGTGTGTATATAGCTTGCTGTATTATGCTAAATGTGTGTATATAGCTTGCTGTATTATGCTAAATGTGTGTATATAGCTTGCTGTATAATGCTAAATGTGTGTATATAGCTTGCTGTATTATGCTAAATGTGTGTATATAGCTTGCTGTATTATGCTAAATGTGTGTATATAGCTTGCTGTATTATGCTAAATGTGTGTATATAGCTTGCTGTATAATGCTAAATGTGTGTATATAGCTTGCTGTATAATGCTAAATGTGTGTATATAGCTTGCTGTATTATGCTAAATGTGTGTATATAGCTTGCTGTATAATGCTAAATGTGTGTATATAGTTTGCTGTATAATGCTAAATGAGTGTATATAGCTTGCTGTATTATGCTAAATGTGTGTATATAGCTTGCTGTATAATGCTAAATGTGTGTATATAGTTTGCTGTATAATGCTAAATGTGTGTATATAGCTTGCTGTATAATGCTAAATGTGTGTATATAGCTTGCTGTATTATGCTAAATGTGTGTACATAGCTTGCTGTATTATGCTAAATGTGTGTACATAGCTTGCTGTATTATGCTAAATGTGTGTATATAGCTTGCTGTATTATGCTAAATGTATGCATATAGCTTGCTGTATTATGCTAAATGTGTGGCAAGGCTGGCAAATATGTACACGCCAAGAGAAGCTCTCCTATAATTTACATATTTAGAGAAGAATTTGGTATTAGTCTATTGCCTCTGGCTATATCTGACCTTTTATGAGGTCCTCATACAACTATAGTAACAGATTCTTTTTACTTGATATTCATACCATGCTGGGGAGATGAATTATAACTTTTGAAAAAAAATATGAAATAGTCTAAAACAATAACACAAAGAAAAAAAGATCTATGAGCTGCATGGTCTGAATTGAAAGACATTTAAATAAATGATTTTATTAGAGAGCAGCATCGGTTTATTTAGTCAATCTGGTCCCCTCCTTGATGTGTTAACTGTTGACTACATTTATGTTAAGTTCAATGTATTTTAGTCAACATAATTGGGGAGACATGGTTTAGTTAGTAAGACATTCCGTTATTGGTCCAGACCACAACAGCTTTGTGTTTTGATAGAGGAGAGAACACACAGAATCAAGAACATTTACACATGATTGTGGAAGGCGAAGACGAGAATGAATACGTTTTCGCTAAGACATTAATTGTTAGTATATTTCAACACAACATAATTATCTAAAAAGGGTTCCTCGGGGACAAGCGTGTAAATATAAAGGGAGAAACGTCTTTGTTACCTTTTGTGTTTGATTTTAAGATAAATGTAAAAGTAGAAATGCAAGATTAAATTAATGTAATATTCGTAAGTATGAATAAACCTAAATCATGTAAGTACTTTTTCATTAGTTTTCAACCATTAATATCTTTTAATTGAACACATCAAAGGGAGATCAGGTGCAGATTATCGTGTGTAAAGCCAATCTTTGCTTTTAAATCTTGGTGATCACATTTAAAGCTTTCATGAAATCAGATTTTCAAGCACTTTTTCCTTATATAATATAAATGACTATACCATAAACTCTGTGAAATGTTAATACCCATCATATTAACCACTCATATATTTCGGTACCATTTTAAAGTAGATGAACGCTAAAATCAAAATCATCCATTGAGATCTAAATCATCCACTGAGTGCTAAAATCTAAATCATCCATTGAGTGCTACAATCTAAATCATCCATTGAGTGCTAAAATCTAAATCATCCACTGAGTGCTAAAATCATAATCATCAACTGAGTGCTAAAATCAAAATCATCCACTGAGTGCTAAAACCAAAATCATACATTGAGTGCTACAATCTAAATCATCCATTGAGTACTAAAATCATAATCATCCACTGAGTGCTAAAATCTAAATCACCCATTGAAATCTTTGCTGAGATGACCAGACACCGTGCAAACACCGGCTTAGTGAAGATTTGCAAACAATGGGGCCTGTTTGTCTTTCAACGTTTGTCTATTGGTACAATCCTAATACCCTTACAGATATGGACCACATGAGTGCAATAATATATTAGGCACTTTTAGCAAAACAGAATATTCCTGACAAGTGCATTCTTGTTGATTTCAGGGAGCTTGAATGTATCACAGTGTCATGAGACACATATCATAAAACATATATATCTCTGTAACGCTGGCTGGGATTTCACGAAAGCTTTAAACATTAATTGATCTTGGCTAAGCTTATTGTCTTGATGGTCAGATATTTGCACATTGGTGATGCATTAGAACATCAATTTCCCTGGTTCTGTGTATTTGTGGAATTGCATAAAAAAGGATTTATATTTTTCTAATGTTTTCTGGCAAGAGTTGGTTAGAGCGTAGGCTTAATTGCTTCAGTTCCTCTTAAATGATCCAAGGTCATGGATTCGACTCCGGCCATGTCATCATTGAATTCATGATACAATTTCTCATATGAGCTGAGGTCGGTGTCTGAAAGGCAAGAACCAATTGTGTTTTTCATAACTCTGCAGGTCTGGGGTTCTCAACTTCTTGATCACGGGCTAAATCTCCTCCCACGATTAAAAGCAACAAATATATGACCGCCTACCTAGAGCTGATCCCCACAAAGGGAATACAACAGTTTATTAACCACTTTCACTCCATAATTAAAATGGAGAGCACTGCTATTAGACAAGTAGTGGTGCTCTAAGTAGTGGACTCCATCTTTAGAGTTCAGGTTGACAGCATTAAGGATGGCATACATGTCTATGGTCTCAATATCCAGCTTCCTCATCTGCAGCCTGCTGTAGGCGTTCATGGGCAAGCGATTGTAGTTGTTCTGCGCATGCATGTGTGGGTGGCTGTTTTGAACTTTATCTGGATGAGGAGGGGCGCCTAACCAAATAATCCTCACCACACTCCGCAAATCACCGTCGTATATACCATGAAGCATTTTGTAAAAGTCATGCATTTGTAGAAAATATGAAGCTGTGTTATTAAAACAAGAATCCCAAGAACCCATCCCCAGTATGAACAGGTGCTTTTCACTGATTTTTAAATGATTGCTTTTAATTGGGAGTTGTGATTTTATGCTTTGTAATAATGACATCACCGTGTGAGATAATGTAAAACCATAAAGAGCCCTGTGGAAGATGATATGACCTTGCTGAGCTAAGCGCGTTTGGCTCAGCTCGTCCAGGTAGTATGACATTAGCTCAATATGACTATCGCCTATCATATGTATAACAGGATAATTTGAGAGGCAGAAGAATACTGACAGTCTGTTTGGCTCGGTGTATCTATGACCTTTCTCTACCCAGTCCCATTGTTTTCCAGATTTTACCCACATATTCCCTTTATCAAATAACTTATCATAATTCTTTGTACAATCTTGAAGGGTTTCCATTTCATGACTTCTGTAATTCAAATGTGTATTAGATTCTTGTACTGCAGTTGTGTTTACAGGAACACTTTTACAGATGTTGGAAAAATATATTGTGCGGTTTAAAACTCCCAGTTCCTTATATCCCATGAAGGCGGTGAAATTTGTAAACATGAGAGTGATGTTCAGCACCATGCAGTTGTCCCTGACGACGCAGCACCCTTCATATGTTCCATTAAGGTGGTCCCAAACGTAGCAACGCTCCCTGAAGCACTCTCCCAGCACCATCACGTTGAATGAGCTTCCTCCCCGTGTTAGCCGCTGCTTGAAGCGTTCCTCGATCACGAACCATAAGGCGGCGTCTTCACTTGTTGCATTGCGCAATATGTCAATTTGATAACTGTAGTATCTGACGCGCTGTTTGTCAAAAATGTAGCGTTCATATTCCCCTATTATGATGACATCAGGAGGGATTTCTGGCCACATCTGTGGCACCAACTCAAGCCCTCTGATATCCATTTGACAATATTCATCATAGGTATCTTTATCCTCTTTATGAAGTATGCGTGGCCAACGCTGACCGTAGAGTGTACGCACTTGGTTGAGTTCATTAAATCCTTCATCTCTATGTGGACACAGTGGGTGGAGGTTCCCTCTTTTTCCCCAACTTCCATGATCAAAGTCACTTAATCCCGTAAAATCCTTTTGAGAACTAAGTAAAGTTACACTTTTTTCATATTCTGAAACTCGTCTATTTAACACTATATAGTAGATTACAATCAACAGCATCAAACTTGTCAAGGCGAATATTGTTAACATATTCTACATGTATATGAGCACTATATTTCAATGTGCAACCCGTTCAGTAAGATCGCATCGTTCAACATCTTAGAGAAGCAAAGATCAGTACAAATCTCTTGAGGACAAATTCGCAGAACATAAATATATAATTACATTATAATCATACCTAATTAGTTTAAGGTCAATCTGATGTGCATTGTGATGCTTCAGGCATATACTAAAATGGTTTTTTAAATCGGGAATTGTTTAACTATCTATGACACGATGCTGATGAATACACAAGAATACAGGGAATTTTTATCAACCTTCAATATCATTGAGTCTGTTGGCAAAAACCGTTTGAATTAAATGTTTCACAACATGTTTGGATAGATATTTTCAAATAACATAACTTTTTGGTTCAAAGAAGAATACAAACAAATCTTAACTTTAAAACAATGACGTCAATTTCACTTATCGTTTCATCCTAATAAACAATGCACATACTATCCCAATTCAAGAAGTTTATTTATCACCATTTATCTAAATATCATATTAAGTCAATGAATTGTTTGAATCCTTTTGGCAATGTAATCTACTGACCAATATTTCATCCAATGATGTTTTTTCCAATTGTGTATTTTTGTTTCCAATGAAATGCTTAATATGAAAGTGACAAGTTATGTGTTTGCCTCAAGTGAAATGCCCTTGAGGTAAATAATAACTGTCAAACGACTATCTATAAACAGTCTTGCCCCATTAAGAAAATATTTATTCTGACATTCAAAGAGAGTTTTTTGATATGATGTGAAATTTTATTTTACAAGCAAGTATCAATGCAATGACCTCGTTCATAATATCAGATACACTTATATTAGCATTCACTTGATGCCCCGGTTAGAAACGAGATAGCTTATTTTACTGCAAGGACCGTTTTGTGCTTACACTGTCAAAAAGATAATTAAATATACATGACTTATTGACTAGGTAGACATGTAACAAGCGTCATAATATCCTCAAAAATGTAAGCAATAAAATCTATATAACAAATAAAACAAGTGTTTGTTTTGTAGTTAGTTTAATTGGTTTAATTTGGTTTTTTTATGTAAAAATTGTGAACTTATTCTTATAATGATGGCAATTTCAAGGTCTACACCAGACTGAGGGCACCACGCAAATTTATATATATATATATATATATATATATATATATATATATATATATATATATATATATATATATATATATATATATATATATATATATATATATATATATATATATATATATATATATATATATATATATATATATATATCAAGATGCAGATCTAAATAAATTACTTGATAAATATAACAAATTGACAATGGTACTTGACAAACATGCTCCTAATGTGGAGAAAACCATAAATATTAGGAAACCGGCACCATGGTTATCTGATGATTTAAGGACTGAAAAAAGAAAGAAAAGAAGACTTGAAAGGAAACATGATAGAACTGGCCTCTCCTCAGATAAGATACAATTTAAAATACAGAGGAACAAATATAATAATATCATTAAGAATTCGGAAAATGATTATTATTCAGGAATAATAAATTCAAATAAATCGGATCCGAAAAAATTATTTAAAATATTAAATAGATTACTACATACTAAAGAAGACACTCCTTTCCCTAGTCATAATGACAAAAAGGAGTTAGCATCAGAATTTAATAATTTTTTTCTGGAAAAAATTGGGAATCTCAGAGAGTCCATGGATCAAATTGATAAAAATAATCAACAAGTAAATGAGGAGGTCAGATTTGATACACAGTTGGGAAAATTCACATTGTTAAGTGATTCTGAAGTCAAAACAATAATTAAAGAATCTGCAAAGAAGTCATGTGAGCTGGATCCAATCCCTACATGGCTTCTAAATGAATGCATTGGGAATTTACTGCCATTAATAAAGGCCATCATAAATAAGTCAATCTCATTAGGAGACATGCCTGATGACCTGAAGATGGCCATCATTAGACCCTTAATTAAGAAATTGGGCCTGGAATTAATAAAGAAGAATTATAGACCAGTTTCTAACCTGGCCTACTTATCAAAATTAATAGAAAGAGCAGTTGCTAAACAGTTTGTGGGTCATCTGGTTAGAAATGATATTCAAGGCCTATTTCAATCAGCCTATAAGGAGTTCCATAGTACTGAAACTGCACTACTCAAGGTGCAGAATGACATCTTAATGGATATCGATGACGGTAAAACGGTAATGCTGGTGCTACTTGATCTTTCAGCGGCTTTTGACACTATTGATCATGAAATATTGCTAAATAGACTGGAAAAAAGATGTGGTATCACAGGGACTGCCCTTAAATGGTTTAGATCATACTTGTCTAACAGAAAACAATGTGTTGTAATAGATGGTGAAAGATCTGATAATATTAAGATTAAATATGGTGTTCCGCAAGGCTCAGTTCTGGGGCCTTTATTATTCACGGCATATATGGAGCCTTTATCAGATATAATTAGCAACTATGGTCTCAAGCGTCACATCTATGCTGACGACACACAACTTTACATCACCATTCATCCTAAGTCTGAAGAAGCTAGAGTTAAGTCCTGCAAGGAGATGGAAAATTGTATTATTAAGGTTAAAAAATTCTTAATAGATAATAAGATGAAGATAAATGATGGAAAGACAGAAATGCTTTTATGTGGTAAAAGCTGTGAATTCAGAAAGAAAAATATACCTGAAGATATTCTAGTAGGGGAAACTAAAATCTCTAGATCAAATTCTGTCAAGGATCTAGGTGTTATTCTAGATCAAGAACTATCTATGAAATCACAAATCAGAAAAATTTGTAAAAATGGTTTCTTCCATGTAAAAAATTTATCAAGAGTAAGAAGCTGTTTAGATGAGGGAACAGCCAATACCCTTGCTCATGCATTTGTCACTTCTTCCCTTGATTATGGAAATGCCCTTCTGGCGGGTCTTCCTGAATGTGAATTAGCCAAATTACAAAAATTGCAGAACGCTGCAGCGAGGGTAGTTGGGAAACTCAAAAAGAGAGATCATATCACGCATAAACTTAAGGAACTTCACTGGTTGCCAGTAAAGGCTAGGATTGATTTCAAAATCTCTCTATTAACATGGAAGGTGCAAAATGGCTTTGCCCCAAAATATTTGTCTGATTTATTAGAATATAAACAGTTGGGTAAGGGACTGCGATCTAATGATAAAAATGAATACGTAGTACCTAGGACTAATATGAAATCTTATGGTGATAGGGCGTTCATGGTGTATGCGCCAAGGAACTGGAATGCGCTGCCCCTTGAAGTAAAAAATTGTAAAACTGTTGAAACTTTCAAGAAGAAACTTAAAACATTTCTATTTAGAAAACACTATCTTAATGAAGCGCTTAGAGCAGACTTGGTCTGATATAGCGCTATATAAATCGTTATTATTATTTTTATTATTATATATATATCTTATATACTTTATGGAATACACTCTGTTTACTAATTTAATATATTAAGTCGACAATATGAAATACACCCTGTTTACTAATTCAATGTAAGTACACCATCAACAATATTTCAGTCAACAACTGCATCCGCGAGCACTTTATACACGTTCATATTGAAATGTCAAAACGTTACGTATTAGGCTTTTAAGAGATTTTAAGCATTTTTGGCCAATCAGGTCACCATAATTTATTTTATCACTTTGGCTATCAGTTTGAAAAATGAACAGAAGACGTGTGAATGCTTCAAATTTTTAATCGCCCTCACTGGTTCTAAACTAAATTTCCTCTCAATTTTTAGTTCTTTTTAAAAAGTATTTTTGCATGATTATATATCACTTTAATTTCTCATATCATTTCAGTCACTCCTGCGTTCTGCAAACTACCTATTATCACTCATTATAGGGAGCACCACCTGTTTTGAGTCGAAATGTTTGAGTAGAGTTTAGTATCATATTTTTTTCCAAACAGCTGTCAACAAATGGAAAACTAGTCTAACAACTGCAAACAAAGACTAATATGTTGTTGCAAAAAGAATTTCACAAAGTACTTTGTAGTTTCATAATTTGAAGTTGAAATTCAGAAAATGAAAAACAGAGTCCTATTTTTATACTCATACATTTAGTAGCTGATCCAAAACAAATTTAAAAACACAAAAAAATCATTGGTATTTTAGCATCACATATGGTATCTGTAAAAATACTTGTGGATTTGTGAAAAAAAAACATTTATTTTAGATGCCCTTGTAAAAGATAGGCATTCATGTTTGTCAATTGCAGTTATTTGAATTTATTTACCATTGTCCCCCCAACCAAGTGGTCAATCTTGCCATGAAATTTTGAGTTGATCTAAAGCTGTCACATGAATTATGTTCATCTTCAAGAACTTTGATGTGCCATATTTATTGTGATCATTGAATCTGAGTTTATTTGATGGGATGTACCTGTCAAAGCCAGCTTCAAAGTCATCATCTAAAAAAATATAGGAGCTTCAGATAAATGTTTATCACAGAACTACTTATGTGAAAAATTGCAATTGTCAGCGAAATGGTATATTGGAAACATGTTTAGCAGAAAAAATACCAGCAATAAATTGAAAATGCAAATACACATATTTTATTTTGTAAAAATAAATTTATATGTGCCCCTTACTTCTTTGTCATGACTGATTGTTGTACGCTGTTTATTTGCTGATAGTTAAGAGATACAAATATGGCAGTTGCAAATTTACATTTGATATTGTAATAAATTCAACTTCAGTCATGTTTTATGTTTCAGTCATTTTATGCTAATATTTCATTTGCACAGCTCTCTATAACAGCATTCTATAACATAGCGTTGTTGACAGTGAAATGCTGCTTTTCTGACTTGCTGTGTAGCCATACTGTTCAGGCTCTTGAGTGCCCAGGAGACACAAGTGGAACAGCCAACATCACAAAACAAAATCAGCAGACACGCAAATGGAATCTTATCGTTCATAGTTTGATACTGTCATGACCAACGTTTGTTGCCAGAAGTGTCATCTGAGACATTCCGAGACATGCCATTTCTTTAGGACCCCCATAGAGAAGCATATATATATATATATATATATATATATATATATATATATATATATATATATATATATATATATATATATATATATATATATATATATATATATATATATATATATATATATATATATATATATATATATATATATCTGTGTGTGTATCTGTGTGTATGTATTATTGAAAGATGATTCAAAATATATATATATATATTGTATATTGTATTTGTATATTGGTAGCTTGTTTTATATCTTGTTGACTCGGTGCCTACTTAACCGAGGTTAGGTATGATCAATACACTAGAACTGAATCTGGACCTGAATGGTCATTATACACGTGTCATGCTGCTTGACCCTCGAGTCAGCTAAAATGAATCAGAAAACATATGTGCGCAGTATCTATATATGAGCAAATTGATTTTTCACATACACCTTTGCTCTTCAGGTCAGGACACTTGTCAAGTTTGGATACTCGAAAACTGAATAACAGAAAAGTTTGAATAACGATAAAGTGGGTAAATCGCTGGATCCTTGAAATAATTCTTCAATTAACCAAGTTCATCTTTTCAGATGGTTATGTACGCAACCAACTCAAACCGCTTAAGGCAATTGCATGACCATATTGTACAACGCATGATGTATGCGTGATGAGAGTGCTGCACAACAGCTATGCGTGACCAGATGATGTCACATGATATATATATATATATATATATATATATATATATATATATATATATATATATATATATATATATATATATATATATATATATATATATATATATATATATATATATATATATATATATATATATATATATATGTATATATATATTCGTTTCAATATTTTATATGGCAGCGCATAAGCATAACACGGTTATAGGGCCAGGTTAACTGTGGTGCATTTGGCCCTCCTCTGACCCTCCTCTCAACCATCTGTAAGACGTGCCGTGTCTGACCAGGTTAGACTAACCTCCGCATCCCATCACCACAAGAGGGCACTTCTGTAGCAGAGTGATTGACCTACCTCAATCCTCACATGGTCACGTGATTACCTGTCTTCACCAGCCACCTGAAAATCGCTGGGAAATGTCTGCTTTAACAGCAAATCATACATGGGATAAATATGTTAGCATGAGATAATTGTGTATCTTTGAAAGTGTTTAGTATTGGTATTTTTATGTTGGGAATTATACATTTTCCTGTCGTTTCATAATATTTGTCATTGATATTTGATGTTGAATTAATGTGATGCCGATTGTTAAAATATCTGTGCGTCTCATGTGGTAACACAAAATGTGACATGATTGATTTATGAGATGATAAACTTATTTTTCTACAAACAGTCGTTGTCACAATCTAAAAATGAGGAATGCATCTGTCATGCCCTTGAAACATTTTCCGAAATACTATTCTGGTCATGAAATATAAATGTCTGATATCTTATAAAAACAGGCCCTGTTCCAAACAAAATGGCCCCATAGGACGCAGAGTGACAAATGCCTAAAGACACTAATAACTCATCTGTACATTAGTTATTTACATGATCCCATCATCTGCGTAATCTTATCATTTGCGTGATCTCATCGTTTGCGTGATCTCATTGTTTGCGTGATCTCATCATTTTCGTGATCTCATCATTTTCGTGATCTCAATCTGTAGCTTGCCGACCATTACCCACATGTGAGTTGACTTCCAGTTGCATGGAGTTTTCTCAAGAACAAAGATGGCGACTATGATCATTGTGAGAGATGTGATAAAGTGCATCAGCTTTAAGTATATCCTTTCCTTTAATTGATTCAATATTGAGTAAGCATAACCTTGCTTGAACTAATGTTGAGAGAGCATGACCTTGGTCTCATGCACAAACAAGGGAATCTACATTTTGGAGAATATAAACTTTGAATGAACCCAATGACCTAACCTGTAATATGATAAATAAGATGTTGTTGAACATATGTCTATGAATATATTCAAAACCTGGCAATAGAGAGCATCAGGCTTGGTTGATGTACATAATATGCAGGGATGGGAAATTCAAGACACAGACAAGGGAGACCCATCCAATTTAAGTCACATACATGGGAGAACCATCCGATTTAAGACACAGACATGAGAGAACCATTGTATTAAGACACAGTCATGGGAGAGCCATTGTATATAAGACACAGACATGGGAGAGTCATATTACTTAAGTCACATACATGGGTGAGTCATATTACTTAAGACATGGACAAGGGAGAGTCATCTGATTAAAGACACAGACAAGGGAGAGCCATCCGATTTAAGACACAGACATGGGAGAACCATTGTATTTAAGACACAGACATGGGAGAGCCATTGTATATAAGACACGGGAGAGTCATATTACTTAAGACACATACATGGGAGAGTCATTGTATTTAAGACACATACATGGGAGAGCCATTGTATTTAAGACACAGACATGGGAGAGCCATTGTATTTAAGACACAAACATGGGAGAGTCATTGTATATAAGACACAGACATGGGAGAGCCATTGTATGTAAGACACAGACATGGGAGAGCCATTGTATTTAAGACACAAACATGGGAGAGCCATTGTATTTAAGACACAGACACGGGAAAGTCATATTACGTAAGACACAGATATGGGAGAGCCATTGTATGTAAGACACAGACATGGGAGAGTCATTGTTTATAAGACACAGACATGGGAGAGCCATTGTATTTAAGACACAGACATGGGAAAGCCATTGTATATAAGACACAGACATGGGAGAGTCATATTACTTAAGACACAGACATGGGAGAGTCACATTACCTAAGACACAGACATGGGAGAGCCATTGTATGTAAGACACAGACATAGGAGAGTCATATTACTTAAGACAAAGACATGGGAGAGTCATTGTGTTTAAGACACATACATGGGAGAGCCATTGTATTTAAGACACAAACATGGGAGAGTCATTGTATATAAGACACAGACATGGGAGAGCCATTGTATTTAAGACACAAACATGGGAGAGCCATTGTATTTAAGACACAGACATGGGAGAGTCATATTACTTAAGACACAGACATGCAAGAGCCATTGTATTTAAGACACAGACATGGGAGAGTCATATTATTTAAGACAGAGACATGGAAGAGCCATTGTATATAAGACACGGACATGGGAGAGTCATATTACTTAAAACACAGACATGGGAGAGTCATATTACTTAAGACACAGACATGGGAGAGCCATTGTATATAAGACACAGACATGGGAGAGCCATTGTATATAAGACACAGACATGGGAGAGTCATTATAATCCACGTTAGTTAGTGTTAGCTTTGTGAGTTCCGAGCTACTCACAAATCATTCAACTCAAGTACTTGTTAAATATAGAATTTGTTCAGATGCAGAATAAGCAGAGAGTATTGGAGGTGAGACTTTCTATTAAACAAACGTATCTACAGAATTACCTCAGGGTACAATTCAAATCCCAACTTACGATTATTTTGGCTGATATACCAGGGTGTGACTTGGTGAGATGACTGATAATAAAACTAGCAGTCAACGATACACCACTGGTTGCTATGACAGCATCTAAAACCAGGCCTTGACATATGCACTGGCCTAGGGCCACCAGATCCTCTGTTTGGGCTAGTGAATGGTCTGTAGTATCCAGTTGGTTCAACCGTATTTTGGTCTTTCAGTCTAGTTTATTCTAATCCTTGATAGATATTTGTCTCATATCATGATCAATCGGACATGCATAACTTCCACTCAGGCACTAATCGCTTTACAGCTACAGCCCTATGTTCAATGCTCTTTATCGTATCATGTGACCCAACAGTTTCCTTTTTGAAAATGATATTTATATTTTCTCATCATTTTGAAGTTCCCGTAAATGTAGAGTACAGTGACTGGCAACTGTCTGGAACTGGCAGTTGAAACTCAGACATTTTTAACACAGTCAAACATATAGCATACCTTACTTTTGTGCATAAAGTTATTAATTTTCATATATTCTACATTTGCCAAAAAATATTCAAATTCTATGTTTATTTATGCAGTTGAGGTGTCCGCCAGTCTGTGACACTGACAGGCAGGTTTGTGATCTTCAGGCCCCTCAGAAGTACATATCGCTCCAAAATTCTGTGTTATAATACCCACCACTAATTGCAATTGAGCTGAATGTTGTGTCTCACATGTTATCTTGTAATTCCACTGTCTTTCAAAATGTTAAAAGTGTTTATTTGTTTTCACTGCACAAGTGATGTGCTGGAAGCCATGATGACTAAGGTAGTTAATAATATCACAGGTTGCCAGACAGTGAAAGTCCCCAGCCCCTCTCTGTCTCAGTCTTATATTTTAACTATTAACATATATAAAAGTAGTGATGGAAGTAGAAGTTGTTGTAAATGTAGACTACACTGACTGGAATATATTCTACGTTTGAAAAATTTCAATTCTATGTTTAATTATGCAGTTGAGATGTCCACCAGTCTGGTCCGTGACACTGACAGCCAGGTCTGAGATCTGCAGGCCCCTCAGAAGAACATATAGCTCCAAAAATATGTGTTATAATACCCACCACTAATTACACTTGAGCTGAATGTTGTGTCTCACATGTCATCTTGTAATTCCACTGTCTTTAAAAATGTTAAATGTGTTTATTTGTTTTCATGCACAAGAGAAAGTCCAAACCACTCTCTTAGCATGCTTAGTATTAAGGTCTATAATCCACAATGAAAAACAGGGACAGAATTATGTTTTTTTGGCTTAAATGTGTTCAAAGTAATGTTATTTGTTAATTTAGCACAGAAAAAGTAAACTTAACCAGCTAGTCTTATTTTTTTATTATTTAAATTGAACCCGTTTTAACGGTAGTTTCGACTCAGTTTTTGCAGCTGGTGACTTATATCCCTATCTGGGCTTTGCCGATGGGTGATTGGAGAACACTTCTTATTAATTGAAGAAAGTTGCATAATATTCAATCTGAATTCAGTTAGAGTTAGAGTTTATATACTGTGCTTGCATGATATTGCATAATTATGACATTATATTAACATTTTAACAAATTTGGCAGAGAAGACCACCTGCCTCTGTTATCTTTTGGTTTGTCCACCATGTGTGCTGAATGGGAAATACCCCCCACTGGCGTCATAGCCTCACTCTCATCCTGGAATCCCCCAGAGCCGAAGGCAGTTACGTAAATATACGAGATCACCTGAAGTTCTCTCCAGATGCTTCAAACTGATTGTGGATTATAGACCTTAACCTATATAAAAGTAAGTGATATCGCCCTGGCTGCCTGTTGTGGAGGTCCAGAGACATGTGTGACCTACTTCCCAAACCTTAACCCTGTATCTACCCAACTGGCTACACATGTGGGCTTTGTGACGAAAATGTATTTACGCATTATTCCTCGTCGCCTCCGTTCGCTTATAGTATACTAGGTCTCTCAGAACAGAGCCTTTCCTTTGACATAGATTTCATTCTTTGTCTTAGACCCTGTATACAAAAAATATGTATGTATCTTTGATGAAATAAACATACAAAATACAGGACAGTATCAGACAGTATCAGATCAAATGAAAAGCCTAACTCTGGTGTTCGGTCACTGACGTGGCTGTGCTTGAGTGGTGATATAGTAGAGGCAAAAAACAGTTTAATATTTAAAGGGGAACTTTCACTTCTCTGGTACAATTTTGTTGTTTGGAAGAGAATTATAACGCACTTTGATTTGTGGGTTCTGTTAATATGACTGCTCAAGAGAAACATGTTTTTTTTTAGAAAAGTAGCTCTTTTAAATGCACGTGCTGGAAAAAAATTAATGACGTCATCGTGCGGCAATTACCTACTTACATAACTAATTAGTAAACAAACAACAATGCTGCCCAAAAAGCGATGTCACAATTTTCCGTCTTAGAAAACAATATTAGCAAAGTTATGACAAGTTTTGTGAAAATTGAAAATGATTGCAGCTCAAGTTGCACGTGCAATAAATCCCGCACGATGACGTCATAGACACAAATTGCAAGGAATGATCATAATTTATGGGGGTTGCAAGATTAGTTTTAAATGTTGATTTGTGTTTCCATGGTTACTGATATAATTATTTTGTCTATGAATTTCCATGTATTTACACATATAGGATCATCTAATAATGTAATTTATATATTTTATTTTACTAGAAAGTATCTCTTTAAAGAGATACTTTCTAGTAAAATAAATTATATAAATTACATGATTAAATGATCATATATGTGTTTATACACTGAATACCACTCTATAGTCTGTGTTTTCTAAGACGGAAAATCGTCACATCGCTGTTTTGGCTGCATTGTTGTTTGTTTACTAATTATTTATGTAAGTAGGTAATTGCCGCACGATGACGTCATTCTTTTTTTTCTAGCACGTGCGTTTAAAAGAGCTATTTTTCTCCCAAAAAACATGTTTCCCTTGTGCGGTCATACTAACAGAGCCACAGATCAATGTGCGTTATAATTCTCCATCATACTACAAAAATGTTTCAGAGAAGTGAAAGTTTCCCTTTAAGTAAAAGGCAGATATGAGATTAATGGAATTGATGAAGGTATGGGCAGCAATCATATGCAATACCTCTTAGGTGATAAGGTGACAATATTCGTTATTCTTAATGATACAGATGATAACAACAATATGTTACAATTTGCATTGCATTTTTGAGTTTTGCTTACCATTGTGTCCCTTTTAAAATAAGGCCTTGAGGGCCCGAAAGACAAAAGTGGAGCGGCCAACATCACAAATCAATCTGAATCAAACCTAGGCCCCATTGTAGGGCTTCCTTTCTAAAGCCAGAGACTGGAAAGGTTCCATAATTATCTAATTAACACACACATGTCACTCGCTTGGTATCGTATCAGTTTCAACATTCATAAAATTTAATTATGAGAACTGAAAAATTACTTTTTTTGTACGGAAATCATTTTAGTGGAAAGCACAGATGGCACATGTCCCCAGCTGTTTCTTCCACAGTAAACTGTTTGATGGAGTGGAGAAAGCATGCAATAGCGTGTTTTCCCCTGAAAATTCCTGACTAAAGAAAGAGACCTCACAGGCAACGAAATCTAGTGTGGACGAATTTTAAAACAAGTACTGTTGTTCAGGAGTGCATTCACGGGTGACATGTTTTGGCAAAATCAAATATGATTATCGGAGCCAAGCTATGGAAGTAGTGAGACCAAAACGGCTGAATGTAGGTTGAAACTCTCACCGGGACTGAATGCCCTACTCTTTTCTAAGAGTGTCTTTGGAACTATTTTGCATCATCTATTAGCCACGAAAACATAAACCACAAGGAGACCTGGGGTGAGAAACAACTCAGAAAATGCTAACCACATTCCTTGCAGTTAGAGGGAAGAAATTGTCCCAAGCAAGATTCGAACCTGGGATCGTTTTTGGTAAACCAACATCTTACCAAATTAGCAACATCCTGTCTTCTGGCAAATCACCAATACATTGGTTATCTGATTGATATAGAGTTAGTATATATTAATATTCGGAGTCTGAAATAAGCAAATCTGCAAACATTGCATACAAAATGTAACATTTGAAGAGAATTATTGATAATCCTCATGCAGATGTTTTTGAAAAAAAAAACATTTTAATGATTTTATTAGAGGAATTTCCAATATTGTTATCACATTCAGAAAACGACTATGAAAAAGTTAAAAGTTAAATTCCGGGTGCAATTCTATAATTGGAACTATCCTGTTGCCTGTACAATATCAAATTTTATGTGAATATGCAATATAACATTTTCAAGGTCTGCACTTCAAAATGTTGACAGGACATGACCGGTCTCACTGAAGAGCAATATATCTGTGCCTCTCTAGATCATAAGTAGAGGACGGGAGGTGGGTTCAACTCCCACTGCCACCAGTGTTACTGGCTAAGTTAACGCTGGCTTAATTAACACTGGCTACAATAGCACTGGCAAAATGGCTCGAAAACCGATTTGATATGAAAATTGTTGCTGAAAGGGCAGTACAAAATGCTATTTCACAATTTTCATTTCACATGAGAGTGACTGAAGTTCATATTTTCCACCTCCAATGTGAAAATAAACTAAATAATAAGAAAAACAGTCATATAAGCTGATATCAAAACAATTGTGAGATATTATTAAGTGCCAATCATAAGAAACATAACGTCAAAAAAAAAAAAAAATAAGGTGGATAAAATGCAAATGTTTATCTAGTAAAATTTATAATGTCGTAAAACATGTAAACGATACATAGATTTATCATGATTTAGTAATAGATTAAAGGAATATTTTCTGAGACTATCAGGTTTCCTGAGAAATAATAACACTATCATTGACACAAACAGAATGAGATATGCATGTATTGTGAAAACTAAAGAAAAACAGATAGAGCATATGTTTTTATTTCAGATCTAAACTATAGGTATTGAGATTTGCCTCTGAAATGGATTTGTCTTTTTTTCTGTATAAGTGTCTGCTTTGTAAATATATATCCCTGGATGCTAAGTGCTGTAAATATATATCCCTGGATGCTTAGTGCTGTAAATATATATCCCTGGATGCTTAGTGCTGTAAATGTATATCCCTGGATGCTTTGTGCTGTAAATGTATATCCCTGGATGCTTAATGCTGTAAATGTATATCCCTGGATGCTTTGTGCTGTAATTTATATCCCTGGATGCTTAATGCTGTAAATGTATATCCCTGGATGCTTAATGCTGTAAATGTATATCCCTGGATGCTTAGTGCTGTAAATGTATATCCCTGGATGCTTTGTGCTGTAAATGTATATCCCTGGATGCTTTGTGCTGTAAATGTATATCCCTGGATGCTTTGTGCTGTAAATGTATATCCCTGGATGCTTTGTGCTGTAAATGTATATCCCTGGATGCTTAGTGCTGTAAATGTATATCCCTGGATGCTTTGTGCTGTAAATGTATATCCCTGGATGCTTTGTGCTGTAAATGTATATCCCTGGATGCTTTGTGCTGTAAATGTATATCCCTGGATGCTTAGTGCTGTAAATGTATATCCCTGGATGCTTTGTGCTGTAAATGTATATCCCTGGATGCTTTGTGCTGTAATTTATATCCCTGGATGCTTAATGCTGTAAATGTATATCCCTTGATGCTTAATGCTGTAAATGTATATCCCTGGATGCTTAGTGCTGTAAATGTATATCCCTGGATGCTTTGTGCTGTAAATGTATATCCCTGGATGCTTTGTGCTGTAAATGTATATCCCTGGATGCTTTGTGCTGTAAATGTATATCCCTGGATGCTTTGTGCTGTAAATGTATATCCCTGGATGCTTAGTGCTGTAAATGTATATCCCTGGATGCTTTGTGCTGTAAATGTATATCCCTGGATGCTTTGTGCTGTAAATGTATATCCCTGGATGCTTTGTGCTGTAAATGTATATCCCTGGATGCTTAGTGCTGTAAATGTATATCCCTGGATGCTTAGTGCTGTAAATGTATATCCCTGGATGCTTTGTGCTGTAAATGTATATCCCTGGATGCTTAATGCTGTAAATGTATATCCCTGGATGCTTTGTGCTGTAAATGTATATCCCTGGATGCTTAGTGCTGTAAATGTATATCCCTGGATGCTTTGTGCTGTAAATGTATATCCCTGGATGCTTAGTGCTGTAAATGTATATCCCTGGATGCTTTGTGCTGTAAATGTATATCCCTGGATGCTTAGTGCTGTAAATGTATATCCCTGGATGCTTTGTGCTGTAAATGTATATCCCTGGATGCTTAGTGCTGTAAATGTATATCCCTGGATGCTTTGTGCTGTAAATGTATATCCCTGGATGCTTAGTGCTGTAAATGTATATCCCTGGATGCTTAGTCTGTAGATCCACAACAGCATGATGCTTAGCTTTGCCCTGGGATGCTATTTATTGGGGGTCGGCATTGTTTAAATCACAATAGACACTGCAATATAAGTGGTTTATTGTGTTAGAGATAGCACATCTCACCACTTTCTCTGCCCAAGTCACACTCTGCCGATATTTGTCAGAGTACTAGAGAGGCTAAAAAATTCTAATTTTCTGGCGAGGTCGATGAACGATGTGAAGTTTAGAAGCTCTATAGACTTAAAACAAATTAGTTCATGATCTGTTAAATCGTATAAAATCGTGCTAAATTTGTCAAAGTAAGATCATTACACCTGACCCAATTTGTGAGATCCTTACACCAAAACAAATTAATTAGATCCTTCCACCTGAGTCAACTTGTGAATCCTTCCACCTGAGCCAACATGTGAATCCATCCACCTGAGCCAACATGTGAAATCCTTCCACCTGAACCAACACGTGAAACCCTTCCACCTGAACCAACATGTGAAATCCTTTCACCTGAACCAACATGTGAAATCCTTCCACCTGAACCAACATGTGAAATCCTTCCACCTGAACCAACATGTGAAATCCTTCCACCTGAACCAACATGTGAAACCCTTCCACCTGAACCAACATGTGAAACCCTTCCACCTGAACCAACATGTGAAATCCTTCCACCTGAACCAACATGTGAAACCCTTCCACCTGAACCAACATGTGAAATCCTTCCACCTGAACCAACATGTGAAATCCTTCCACCTGAACCAACATGTGAAACCCTTCCACCTGAACCAACATGTGAAACCCTTCCACCTGAACCAACATGTGAAATCCTTCCACCTGAACCAACATGTGAAATCCTTCCACCTGAACCAACATGTGAAATCCTTCCACCTGAACCAACATGTGAAACCCTTCCACCTGAACCAACATGTGAAACCCTTCCACCTGAACCAACATGTGAAATCCTTCCACCTGAACCAACATGTGAAACCCTTCCACCTGAACCAACATGTGAGATCCTTCCACCTGAACCAACATGGGAGATCCTTCTATCTAAGCCAACATGTGAGATCCTTACACCTGAGCCAATTAATGAGATTCTTATATCTGAACTAACCCGCGAGATCATTCTATTTGAACTCACATGTGAGATCCTTCCACCTGAACCAACATGTGAGATCCTTCCACCTGAACCAACTCGTGAGATCCTTCTATCTGAACCAAAATTTGAGATCCTTCTATTCAAAACAACATGTGGGATCCTTAAACCTGAACCAAATTGTGAAATATGATTCTCTCGATGCTGCATAAATCCATATTCTTGTTTATATCTCATACTTTCAACTCTTGGGTATCTCTGCATATTTCATTGATGAAGACAGTATTTTTTTTGGCGTGGTACTGATTTTTATGCACATTTCAACAAGGGTGATTTGCTAAAGTAGTTCGGCAGAGGGGTGATTTACAAAGGAAATATCTCACAGGTCCACAACACCATCCTGAAGCGTGAGATAAAGCCCGGATGTTGTAAATCTAACCGTGACGATAACTCACAGTATTGCCTACTCCGTATGGTGGGGTAGAGTCACACACTGCCTCTGCCAGTATTGCCTACTCTGTATGGTGGGGTAGAGTCACATACTACCTCTGCCAGTATTGCCTACTCCGTATGGTGGGGTAGAGTCACATACTACCTCTGCCAGTATTGCCTACTCCGTATGGTGGGGTAGAATCACACACTGCCTCTGCCAGTATTGCCTACTCCGTATGGTGGGGTAGAGTCACACACTGCCTCTGCCAGTATTGCCTACTCCGTATGGTGGGGTAGAATCACACACTGCCTCTGCCAGTATTGCCTACTCCGTATGGTGGGGTAGAATCACACACTGCCTCTGCCAGTATTGCCTACTCCGTATGGTGGGGTCGAATCACACACTGCCTCTGCCAGTATTGCCTACTCCGTATGGTGGGGTCGAATCACACACTGCCTCTGCCAGTATTGCCTACTCCGTATGGTGGGGTAGAATCACACACTGCCTCTGCCAGTATTGCCGACTCCGTATGGTGGGGTAGAGTCACATACTACCTCTGCCCATAGGGAATCTGAAAAGCTAAGATAGTGTCGAAATTGTGTGATCAATGCAATGTCAATTCTCCCTTCACTCATATACAACTAAAGGGATGAAAGCTTAAATCACAACCTTGGATGAGATCATTTTTAGTTCATGTATATGGTTATCAATTTTACTTTTATGACTTTGAGGTATGGATATTTTTGATCTATGCCATCCAATCCTTAAATTCAGTGATTCAAAACTTAACCTAGCCTTACCTGAATTAGTAATTCTGCACAAATCTGAGATCACTTGTACAAAAATCAGAAAAGCCTGTGATCCAATGGAGGGAATGATGGAAATCAAAAGTGTCCCACATGATACTTTTATCCTGTGCTCAGTGGGGTGTGACAATGCCTTGTAGCTCTATGCAAATAGTATGAGCATTTAAACAACAGGGGGCGCAAAATTTGTAAGTTTCTTAGGGAATGATATTATTTCCAGGGTGTTCCACCACCCAACCACCGGTCTTTTCTTATTTCTCTTGGAACACAATTTTCAACTCCACCAAACAAATATTTTTGAAAGCCATAAGGTAAAGTTTTCACTTTTTAAAAATGCTTTGGTATCTTATCATTGAATGGATAATATCCTTTAAATTTTAGGATGTACATAAGTATTTTTAATCTGATTTCAAACATCAGATTGACATAAATGTGGTGCAAGAGCTTTCATGCCCTTAGTTTATATATATAGTAATGCTATATATAGACACATGGCTGAGATCAAACCTATTTTTATCATTTGGTTTGCAGACAGCTCATGCCTCTGCCAATATTACCTTGTACTACTATGCATGGCGAGGTAGAGTCACACACTACCTCTGACAGTATTGCCTTGTACTACTCTGTATGGCGAGGTAGAGTCACATACTACCTCTGACAGTATTGCCTTGTACTACTCTGCATGGCGAGGTAGAGTCACATATTACCTCCGCCGGCATTGCTTGGTATCTCAGGCACAAAGCTCAAGACTCAACTAAGTGAACTATTTTGGCAATTATTTCATGATGAACCTCACTTTGCAGATAAAATGCTGCCTCACTGAATTGTCATGTCGAAGGTCCTTGACATGACAATCCACCCAGTCACAGATTTACAAGGACAATGTATTAACCTTTCATGGACGGGCCTAAGAGCATACGAGAAATTGAGACTTGAATTCTATGCCGCCACGGCCGGGAATCAAACCCTTGACCTTTGCATCTTCGCATATGAACTGTTGCCAATAAGCTTGCGTTCTAACCATATGTGCCACGGTCTTGGTCGCCTTTGGGATGTACCAAGCTCAGCAGGGTATGATTGTGCGTTTGATAATATTTCTCAGAGATTAAATGAGGTCACCCCAGCAGGGTGTTATAATTAACCCATGGTGTGACCCTGCATAATCAGTGGCAAAACCTTAGAGATTTCATATTTCCCCACTTAACACTATGGAGACTATAACTTCACTAAGCATGTACCATAAATGTTGTCATGGAAATCACCTCACAAGTCACAAAAGAAATAAATCTGCCTCAAGTGATTTAGATTGATACCCAGAGGGAATTCAACATTCCTCTCTTAAAGTTAAGCAATGGATCCAATATATCCCACATCTTTTACCTCTGTCCATTTACCCATACACTGGCATGGCATTGTCAACGTTCCTTTGTCTTGTTGATTTGGCAATATACATGATGCATGGGATATCTCAACCAAAGACATTCATAATGTCAAGCCTTGACTTAAGCTGGAGAAAGAATGACCTCTCTGACATCGAGTGTCTCTCAAAATACTAAGCCTCACTGGTCGTGAATCACATGATGGACTGGTAGCTATTTATTGGCAAATATTGTGGTTATGCATATGATCCACAAGGCGTTTATCACACTTTACTAGAACAGCACAGAAAATAATATTACATCTAGCCATTTAATATAGACATAGAAACCTATATACAGAGTTGACATATGGGAGCGAGATATATGGAGGTCAGTGTCTGTCAGTGTCATAGGGAATCTGAAAAGCTAAGATAATGTAGAAATTGTCAGATCAATGCAATGTCAAATACTCATATACAACTACAAAAATGAAAGCTTAAATCACAACCTTGGATAAGATCATTTTTATGTATAAGGTTATCAATTTTGCTTTTTTGACCTTGAAGCGTGGATATTTCTGATCTGTACCATCCAATCTTTAAATTCAGTGTTTCAAAGCTTAACCTAACTTAATATCCTTTAATTTTTAGGATGTACATAAGTATTTTTAATCTGATTTGAAACATCAGATAGACAGACATGTGGTGCATACAACGAGTATGATATAAAATAAATGATAAACAATGTGTGGTGTAAAAATAGGAATAAAATGTATGAAACTTCAACTCTGATCTACCAATCTTTGATGTGTCAATCTTCGATGTGTCAATCTTTGATGTACCAATCTTGATATACCAATCTTTCATGTATGAAATTTTAATTAGCAAAACATTGTTGATACACATTTCAAATAAACATTGCACTTCATAGAGAGTGAAAAACATGTGGTAAACTATATTGCTCCCCTAGTTGCTATTGGCTACAGATACAGTTTCAAGGAATTGGAAATAACATAAATGAGATAATCAACGAAACTGAAATCATTACATGTTAGGCCCTCAAAAGATTTTGGTGGAATATTCGATGGAACAACCTCCAGCCTTCGGTGCTTTCACAACTTGGCTACTGAAATCACTAATGATTTTTCCCTGAAACACAGAAGGTGCGAATGCGTTCTCTACTCTCCCCTATTCAATCTTTAATCACCATGGCTGTTCCATACCGAATATCTTTCAAAGTTTGATTTATTCAGTTGTGAAAAAATAAGTAAAAAAATAAATAAATAATAATAATAAATAAATAAATAAATGAACAAAAACAAAAAAAACCAGATATGTCATGAGAATCCAAAAAGCAATTCCTATCAGGTTTATACAGATACAAGCAGATATCATTCGATGTGTGTGCTTGTTTGTATGAATAGTAACACTTTTTTACATCCTATCCTATTCTGACTCTTTCGTGTCAGAGAGAAGCATGTCACTGGCATTCAATGCCCTTCTTTTCTCGAAGATTGTCTTTTACAAACGTTTGACTGCCCCTGTCAAGCAAGGCCCAGAGCACCAATGTTGTCGTATATCAGAACCCAGCTTGTGGCACCTTAATTAGTGACTGCATAGTGGAGCTTGCATATATGAATGTATTTCTTGCTGACTGGGGTTAAATTGCAATTATCTGTATTCATGAGAGCAATTATAATAAAAGACATATTAGCTGGATTAATACAGATGCAAACAAATATCAATCGATACACATATCCATGCCCATAGTTTCTGCTATCATCTAACTCACTCCATTTGTTCATAGTTTCTGCTATCATCTAACTCACTCCATTTGTTCATAGTTTCTGCTATCATCTGATTACACCATTTGTCCATAGTTTCTGCTATCATCTGATTACACCATTTGTCCATAGTTTCTGCTATCATCTAAATCACTCCATTTGTCCATAGTTTCTGCTATCATCTAACTCACTCCATTTGTCCATAGGTTCTGCTATCATCTGATTACACCATTTGTCCATAGTTTCTGCTATCATCTAACTCACTCCATTTGTCCATAGTTTCTGTTATCATCTAACTCACTCCATTTGTCCATAGTTTCTGCCATCATCTAACTTACACCATTTGTCCATAGTTTCTGCTATCATCTGATTACACCATTTGTCCATAGTTTCTGCAATCATGTAACTCACTCCATTTGTCCATAGTTTCTATTGTCATCTAACTCATGCCATTTGTCCATAGTTTCTGCTATCATCTAACTCACTCCATTTGTCCATAGTTTCTGCTATCATCTGATTACACCATTTGTCCATAGTTTCTGCTATCATCTAACTCACTCCATTTGTCCATAGTTTCTGCTATCATCTAACTCACTCCATTTGTCCATAGTTTCTGCTATCATCTGATTACACCATTTGTCCATAGTTTCTGCTATCATCTGCTTACACCATTTGTCCATAGTTTCTGCTATGATATAATTACACCATTTGTCCATAGATTCTGCTATCATCTGAACACACCATTTGTCCATAGTTTCTGCAATCATCTAACTCACTCCATTTGTCCATAGTTTCTATTATCATCTAACTCATGCCATTTGTCCATAGTTTCTGCTATCATCTGATTACACCATTTGTCCATAGTTTCTGCAATCATCTAACTCACTCCATTTGTCCATAGTTTCTGCTATCATCTGATTACACCATTTGTCCATAGTTTCTGCTATCATCTAACTCATGCCATTTGTCCATAGTTTCTGCTATCATCTAACTCACTCCATTTGTTCATAGTTTTTGCTATCATCTAACTCACTCCATTTGTCCATAGTTTCTATTATCATCTAACTCATACCATTTGTCCATAGTTTCTGCTATCATCTGAACATACCATTTGTCCATAGTTTCTGCTATGATCTAATTACACCATTTGTCCATAGATTCTGCTATCATCTGAACACACCATTTGTCCATAGTTTCTGCTATCATCTAACTCATGCCATTTGTCCATCGTTTCTGCTATCATCTAACTCACTCCATTTGTCCATAGTTTCTGCCATCATCTAACTCACACCATTTGTCCATAGTTTCTGCTATCATCTGATTACACCATTTGTCTATAGTTTCTGTTATCATCTAACTCATGCCATTTGTCGATAGTTTTTGCTATCATCTAATTACACCATTTGTCCATAGTTTTTGCTATCATCTGAACATACCATTTGTCCATAGTTTCTGCTATCATCTGCTTACACCATTTGTCCATAGTTTCTGCTATGCTCTAATTACACCATTTGTCCATAGATTCTGCTATCATCTGAACACACCATTTGTCCATAGTTTCTGCTATCATCTGCTTACACCATTTGTCCATAGTTTCTGCTATGATCTAATTACACCATTTGTCCATAGATTCTGCTATCATCTGAACACACCATTTGTCCATAGTTTCTGCTATCATCTGCTTACACCATTTGTCCATAGTTTCTGCTATCAACTAACTCACTCCAGTTGTCCATAGTTTCTGCTATCATCTAACTCACTCCATCTGTCCATAGTTTCTGCTATCATCTAACTCACTCCATTTGTCCATAGTTTCTGCTATCATCTAACTCACTCCATTTGTCCATAGTTTCTGCTATCATCTGCTTACACCATTTGTCCATAGTTTCTGCTATCATCTAACTCACTCCATTTGTCCATAGTTTCTGCCATCATGTAACTAACACCATTTGTCCATAGTTTCTGCTATCATCTAACTCACACCATTTGTCCATAGTTTCTGCAATCATGTAACTCACTCCATTTGTCCATAGTTTCTGCTATCATCTAACTCACTCCATGTTTCCATAGTTTCTGCCATCATCTAACTCACGACATTTGTCCATAGTTTCTGCTATCATCTGATTACACCATTTGTCCATAGTTTCTGCTATCATCTAACTCACTCCATTTGTCCATAGTTTCTACTATGATCTAAATACACCATTTGTCCATAGATTCTGCTATCATCTGAACACATCTTTGTCCAAAGTTTCTGCTATCATCTGCTTACACCATTTGTCCATAGTTTCTGCTATCATCTAACTCACTCCATTTGTCCATAGTTTCTGCTATCATCTAATTCACTCCATTTGTCCATAGTTTCTGCCATCATCTAACTCACTCCATTAGTCCATAGTTTCTGCTATCATCTAACTCACTCCATTTGTCCATAGTTTCTGCTATCATCTGATTACACCATTTGTCCATAGTTTCTGCTATCATCTAACTCACTCCATTTGTCCATAGTTTCTGCAATCATCTAACTCACTCCATTTGTCCATAGTTTCTATTATCATCTAACTCATGCCATTTGTCCATAGTTTCTGCTATCATCTAACTCATCCCATTTGTCCATAGTTTCTGCTATCATCTGTTTACACCATTTGTCCACAGTTTCTGTTATCATCTAACTCATGCCATTTGTCCATAGTTTTTGCTATCATCTAACTCACTCCATTAGTCCATAGTTGCTGCTATCATCTAATTACACCATTTGTCCATAGTTTCTGCTATCATCTGAACATACCATTTGTCCAAAGTTTCTGCTATCATCTAATTACACCATTTGTCCATAGTTTCTGCTATCATCTCAACATACCATTTGTCCATAGTTTCTGCTATCATCTAACTCACTCCATTTGTCCATAGTTTCTGCTATCATCTAATTCACTCCATTTGTCCATAGTTTCTGCCATCATCTAACTCACTCCATTAGTCCATAGTTTCTGCTATCATCTAACTCACTCCATTTGTCCATAGTTTCTGCTATCATCTGATTACACCATTTGTCCATAGTTTCTGCTATCATCTAACTCACTCCATTTGTCCATAGTTTCTGCAATCATCTAACTCACTCCATTTGTCCATAGTTTCTATTATCATCTAACTCATGCCATTTGTCCATAGTTTCTGCTATCATCTAACTCATCCCATTTGTCCATAGTTTCTGCTATCATCTGTTTACACCATTTGTCCACAGTTTCTGTTATCATCTAACTCATGCCATTTGTCCATAGTTTTTGCTATCATCTAACTCACTCCATTAGTCCATAGTTGCTGCTATCATCTAATTACACCATTTGTCCATAGTTTCTGCTATCATCTGAACATACCATTTGTCCAAAGTTTCTGCTATCATCTAATTACACCATTTGTCCATAGTTTCTGCTATCATCTCAACATACCATTTGTCCATAGTTTCTGCTATGATCTAATAACATTATTTGTCCATAGATCTTGCTACCATCTAAACACACCATTTGTCCATAGTTTCTGCTATCATCTGATTACACCATTTGTCCATAGTTTCTGCTATCATCTAACTCACTCCATTTGTCCATAGTTTCTGCTATCATCTAACTCACTCCATTTGTCCATAGTTTCTGCCATCATCTAACTCACACCATTTGTCCATAGTTTCTGCTATCATCTGATTACACCATTTGTCAATAGTTTCTGTTATCATCTAACTCATGCCATTTGTCCATAGTTTTTGCTATCATCTAATTACACCATTTGTCCATAGTTTCTGCTATCATCTGAACATACCATTTGTCCATAGTTTCTGCTATCATCTGCTTACACCATTTGTCCATAGTTTCTGCTATGATCTAATTACACCATTTGTCCATAGATTCTGCTATCATCTGAACACACCATTTATCCATAGTTTCTGCTATCATCTGCTTACACCATTTGTCCATAGTTTCTGCTATCAACTAACTCACTCCATTTGTCCATAGTTTCTGCTATCATCTAACTCACTCCATTTGTCCATAGTTTCAGCCATCATCTAACTCACACCATCTGTCCATAGTTTCTGCTATCATCTGATTACACCCTTTGTCCATAGTTTCTGCTATCATCTAACTCACTCCATTTGTCCATAGTTTCTGCTATCATCTAACTCACTCCATTTTTCAATAGTTTCTGCTATCATCTGATTACACCATTTGTCCATAATTTCTGCTATCATCTAACTCACTCCATTTGTCCATAGTTTCTGCTATCATCTGATTACACCCTTTGTCCATAGTTTCTGCTATCATCTAACTCACACCATTTGTCCATAGATTCTGCTATCATCTAACTCACTCCATTTGTCCATAGTTTCTGCTATCATCTAACTCACTCCATTTTTCAATAGTTTCTGCTATCATCTGATTACACCATTTGTCCATAATTTCTGCTATTATCTAACTCACTCCATTTGTCCATAGTTTCTGCTATCATCTAACTCACTCCATTTGTCCATAGGTTCTGCTATCATCTGCTTACACCATTTGTCCATAGTTTCTGCTATCATCTAACTCACTCCATTTGTCCATAGTTTCTGCTATCATCTAACTCACTCCATTTGTCCATAGTTTCTATCATCTAACTCACTCCATTTGTCCATAGTTTCTGCTATCATCTGATTACACCATTTGTCCATAGTTTCTGCTATCATCTAACTCACTCCATTTGTCCATAGTTTCTGCTATCATCTAACTCATGCCATTTGTCCATAGTTTCTGCTATCGTCTAACTCACTCCATTTGTCCATAGTTTCTGCTATCATCTAACTCATGCCATTTGTCCATAGTTTCTGCTATCATCTAACTCACTACATTTGTCCATAGTTTCTG
Organism: Amphiduros pacificus; assembly: GCA_949316495.1. Classification (NCBI taxonomy): domain Eukaryota; kingdom Metazoa; phylum Annelida; class Polychaeta; order Phyllodocida; family Hesionidae; genus Amphiduros; species Amphiduros pacificus. Next base: position 14,866,344 of record OX439011.1, on the reverse strand, counting down.
CTATCATCTAACTCATGCCATTTGTCCATAGTTTCTGCTATCATCTAACTCACTACATTTGTCCATAGTTTCTGCTATCATCTAACTCACTCCATTTGTCCATAGGTTCTGCTATCATCTGATTACACCATTTGTCCATAGTTTCTGCTATCATCTAACTCACTCCATTTGTCCATATTTCTGCTATCATCTAACTCACTCCATTTGTCCATAGTTTCTGCCATCTGTTAACTCACACCATTTGTCCATAGTTTCTGCTATCATCTGATTACACCATTTGTCCATAGTTTCTGCAATCATGTAACTCACTCCTTTTGTCCATAGTTTATGCTATCATCGAACTCAATCCATTTGTCCATAGTTTCTGCTATCATCTAACAAACTCCATTTGTCCATAGTTTCTGCTATCACCTTACTCACACCATTTGTCCATAGTTTCTGCTATCATCTAACTCACACCATTTGTCCATTGTTTCTGCTATCATCTAATTACGCCATTTGTCCATAGTTTCTGCTATCATCTGAACATACCATTTGTCCATAGTTTTTGCTATCATCTGCTTACACCATTTGTCCATAGTTTCTGCTATGATCTAATTACACCATTTGTCCATAGATTCTGCTATCATCTGAACACACCATTTGTCCATAGTTTCTGCTATCATCTGCTTACACCATTTGTTTATAGTTTCTGCTATCATCTAACTCACTCCATTTGTCCATAGTTTCTGCTATCATCTAACTCATGCCATTTGTCCATAGTTTCTGCTATCATCTAACTCACTCCATTTGTCCATAGTTTCTGCTATCATCTGATTACACCATTTGTCCATAGTTTCTGTTATCATCTAACTCATGCCATTCGTCCATAGTTTTTGCTATCATCTAATTACACCATTTGTCCATAGTTTCTGCTATCATCTGAACATACCATTTGTCCATAGTTTCTGCTATCATCTGCTTACACCATTTGTCCATAGTTTCTGCTATGATCTAATTACACCATTTGTCCATAGGTTCTGCTATCATCTGAACACACCATTTGTCCATAGTTTCTGCTATCATCTGCTTACACCATTTGTCCATAGTTTCTGCTATCATCTAACTCACTCCATTTTTCCATAGTTTCTGCTATCATCTAACTAACTCCATTCGTCCATAGTTTCTGCTATCATCTAACTCACTACATTTGTCCATAGTTTCTGCTATCATCTAACTCACTCCATTTGTCCATTTGTCCATAGTTTCTGCTATCACCTAACTCACTCCATTTGTCCATAGTTTCTGCTATCATCTAACTCACTCCATTTGTCCATTGGTTCTGCTATCATCTAATTACACCAATTGTCCATAGTTTCTGCTATCATCTAACTCACACCATTTGTCCATAGTTTCTGCTATCATCTAACTCACACCATTGGTCCATATTTCATGCTATCATCTAATTACACCATTTGTCCATAGTTTCTGCTATCATCTAAGTCACTCCATTTGTTCATTGTTTCTGCTATCATTTAACTCACTCCATTTGTCCATAGATTCTGCTATCATCTAACTCACTCCATTTGTCCATAGTTTCTGCTATGATCTTACTCACTCCATTTGTCCATAGTTTCTGCTATCATCTAACTCACTCCATTTGTCCATAGTTTCTGCTATCATCTAACTCACTCCATTTGTCCATAGTTTCTGCAATCATCTAACTCACTTCATTTGTCCATAGTTTCTATTATCATCTAACTCATGCCATTTGTCCATAGTTTCTGCTATCATCTAACTCATCCCATTTGTCCATAGTTTCTGCTATCATCTGATTACACCATTTGTCCACAGTTTCTGTTATCATCTAACTCATGCCATTTGTCCATAGTTTTTGCTATCATCTAACTCACTCCATTAGTCCATAGTTGCTGCTATCATCTAATTACACCATTTGTCCATAGTTTCTGCTATCATCTGAACATACCATTTGTCCAAAGTTTCTGCTATCATCTAATTACACCATTTGTCCATAGTTTCTGCTATCATCTCAACATACCATTTGTCCATAGTTTCTGCTATGATCTAATAACATTATTTGTCCATAGATTCTGCTACCATCTAAACACACCATTTGTCCATAGTTTCTGCTATCATCTGATTACACCATTTGTCCATAGTTTCTGCTATCATCTAACTCACTCCATTTGTCCATAGTTTCTGCCATCATCTAACTCACACCATTTGTCCATAGTTTCTGCTATCATCTGATTACACCATTTGTCAATAGTTTCTGTTATCATCTAACTCATGCCATTTGTCCATAGTTTTTGCTATCATCTAATTACACCATTTGTCCATAGTTTCTGCTATCATCTGAACATACCATTTGTCCATAGTTTCTGCTATCATCTGCTTACACCATTTGTCCATAGTTTCTGCTATGATCTAATTACACCATTTGTCCATAGATTCTGCTATCATCTGAACACACCATTTGTCCATAGTTTCTGCTATCATCTGCTTACACCATTTGTCCATAGTTTCTGCTATCAACTAACTCACTCCATTTGTCCATAGTTTCTGCTATCATCTAACTCACTCCATTTGTCCATAGTTTCAGCCATCATCTAACTCACACCATCTGTCCATAGTTTCTGCTATCATCTGATTACACCCTTTGTCCATAGTTTCTGCTATCATCTAACTCACTCCATTTGTCCATAGTTTCTGCTATCATCTAACTCACTCCATTTTTCAATAGTTTCTGCTATCATCTGATTACACCATTTGTCCATAATTTCTGCTATCATCTAACTCACTCCATTTGTCCATAGTTTCTGCTATCATCTGATTACACCCTTTGTCCATAGTTTCTGCTATCATCTAACTCACACCATTTGTCCATAGATTCTGCTATCATCTAACTCACTCCATTTGTCCATAGTTTCTGCTATCATCTAACTCACTCCATTTTTCAATAGTTTCTGCTATCATCTGATTACACCATTTGTCCATAGTTTCTGCTATCATCTAAATCACTCCATTTGTCCATAGTTTCTGCTATCATCTAACTCACTCCATTTGTCCATAGGTTCTGCTATCATCTGATTACACCATTTGTCCATAGTTTCTGCTATCATCTAACTCACTCCATTTGTCCATAGTTTCTGTTATCATCTAACTCACTCCATTTGTCCATAGTTTCTGCCATCATCTAACTTACACCATTTGTCCATAGTTTCTGCTATCATCTGATTACACCATTTGTCCATAGTTTCTGCAATCATGTAACTCACTCCATTTGTCCATAGTTTCTATTGTCATCTAACTCATGCCATTTGTCCATAGTTTCTGCTATCATCTAACTCACTCCATTTGTCCATAGTTTCTGCTATCATCTGATTACACCATTTGTCCATAGTTTCTGCTATCATCTAACTCACTCCATTTGTCCATAGTTTCTGCTATCATCTAACTCACTCCATTTGTCCATAGTTTCTGCTATCATCTGATTACACCATTTGTCCATAGTTTCTGCTATCATCTGCTTACACCATTTGTCCATAGTTTCTGCTATGATATAATTACACCATTTGTCCATAGATTCTGCTATCATCTGAACACACCATTTGTCCATAGTTTCTGCAATCATCTAACTCACTCCATTTGTCCATAGTTTCTATTATCATCTAACTCATGCCATTTGTCCATAGTTTCTGCTATCATCTGATTACACCATTTGTCCATAGTTTCTGCAATCATCTAACTCACTCCATTTGTCCATAGTTTCTGCTATCATCTGATTACACCATTTGTCCATAGTTTCTGCTATCATCTAACTCATGCCATTTGTCCATAGTTTCTGCTATCATCTAACTCACTCCATTTGTTCATAGTTTTTGCTATCATCTAACTCACTCCATTTGTCCATAGTTTCTATTATCATCTAACTCATACCATTTGTCCATAGTTTCTGCTATCATCTGAACATACCATTTGTCCATAGTTTCTGCTATGATCTAATTACACCATTTGTCCATAGATTCTGCTATCATCTGAACACACCATTTGTCCATAGTTTCTGCTATCATCTAACTCATGCCATTTGTCCATCGTTTCTGCTATCATCTAACTCACTCCATTTGTCCATAGTTTCTGCCATCATCTAACTCACACCATTTGTCCATAGTTTCTGCTATCATCTGATTACACCATTTGTCTATAGTTTCTGTTATCATCTAACTCATGCCATTTGTCGATAGTTTTTGCTATCATCTAATTACACCATTTGTCCATAGTTTTTGCTATCATCTGAACATACCATTTGTCCATAGTTTCTGCTATCATCTGCTTACACCATTTGTCCATAGTTTCTGCTATGCTCTAATTACACCATTTGTCCATAGATTCTGCTATCATCTGAACACACCATTTGTCCATAGTTTCTGCTATCATCTGCTTACACCATTTGTCCATAGTTTCTGCTATGATCTAATTACACCATTTGTCCATAGATTCTGCTATCATCTGAACACACCATTTGTCCATAGTTTCTGCTATCATCTGCTTACACCATTTGTCCATAGTTTCTGCTATCAACTAACTCACTCCAGTTGTCCATAGTTTCTGCTATCATCTAACTCACTCCATCTGTCCATAGTTTCTGCTATCATCTAACTCACTCCATTTGTCCATAGTTTCTGCTATCATCTAACTCACTCCATTTGTCCATAGTTTCTGCTATCATCTGCTTACACCATTTGTCCATAGTTTCTGCTATCATCTAACTCACTCCATTTGTCCATAGTTTCTGCCATCATGTAACTAACACCATTTGTCCATAGTTTCTGCTATCATCTAACTCACACCATTTGTCCATAGTTTCTGCAATCATGTAACTCACTCCATTTGTCCATAGTTTCTGCTATCATCTAACTCACTCCATGTTTCCATAGTTTCTGCCATCATCTAACTCACGACATTTGTCCATAGTTTCTGCTATCATCTGATTACACCATTTGTCCATAGTTTCTGCTATCATCTAACTCACTCCATTTGTCCATAGTTTCTACTATGATCTAATTACACCATTTGTCCATAGATTCTGCTATCATCTGAACACATCTTTGTCCAAAGTTTCTGCTATCATCTGCTTACACCATTTGTCCATAGTTTCTGCTATCATCTAACTCACTCCATTTGTCCATAGTTTCTGCTATCATCTAATTCACTCCATTTGTCCATAGTTTCTGCCATCATCTAACTCACTCCATTAGTCCATAGTTTCTGCTATCATCTAACTCACTCCATTTGTCCATAGTTTCTGCTATCATCTGATTACACCATTTGTCCATAGTTTCTGCTATCATCTAACTCACTCCATTTGTCCATAGTTTCTGCAATCATCTAACTCACTCCATTTGTCCATAGTTTCTATTATCATCTAACTCATGCCATTTGTCCATAGTTTCTGCTATCATCTAACTCATCCCATTTGTCCATAGTTTCTGCTATCATCTGTTTACACCATTTGTCCACAGTTTCTGTTATCATCTAACTCATGCCATTTGTCCATAGTTTTTGCTATCATCTAACTCACTCCATTAGTCCATAGTTGCTGCTATCATCTAATTACACCATTTGTCCATAGTTTCTGCTATCATCTGAACATACCATTTGTCCAAAGTTTCTGCTATCATCTAATTACACCATTTGTCCATAGTTTCTGCTATCATCTCAACATACCATTTGTCCATAGTTTCTGCTATGATCTAATAACATTATTTGTCCATAGATCTTGCTACCATCTAAACACACCATTTGTCCATAGTTTCTGCTATCATCTGATTACACCATTTGTCCATAGTTTCTGCTATCATCTAACTCACTCCATTTGTCCATAGTTTCTGCTATCATCTAACTCACTCCATTTGTCCATAGTTTCTGCCATCATCTAACTCACACCATTTGTCCATAGTTTCTGCTATCATCTGATTACACCATTTGTCAATAGTTTCTGTTATCATCTAACTCATGCCATTTGTCCATAGTTTTTGCTATCATCTAATTACACCATTTGTCCATAGTTTCTGCTATCATCTGAACATACCATTTGTCCATAGTTTCTGCTATCATCTGCTTACACCATTTGTCCATAGTTTCTGCTATGATCTAATTACACCATTTGTCCATAGATTCTGCTATCATCTGAACACACCATTTATCCATAGTTTCTGCTATCATCTGCTTACACCATTTGTCCATAGTTTCTGCTATCAACTAACTCACTCCATTTGTCCATAGTTTCTGCTATCATCTAACTCACTCCATTTGTCCATAGTTTCAGCCATCATCTAACTCACACCATCTGTCCATAGTTTCTGCTATCATCTGATTACACCCTTTGTCCATAGTTTCTGCTATCATCTAACTCACTCCATTTGTCCATAGTTTCTGCTATCATCTAACTCACTCCATTTTTCAATAGTTTCTGCTATCATCTGATTACACCATTTGTCCATAATTTCTGCTATCATCTAACTCACTCCATTTGTCCATAGTTTCTGCTATCATCTGATTACACCCTTTGTCCATAGTTTCTGCTATCATCTAACTCACACCATTTGTCCATAGATTCTGCTATCATCTAACTCACTCCATTTGTCCATAGTTTCTGCTATCATCTAACTCACTCCATTTTTCAATAGTTTCTGCTATCATCTGATTACACCATTTGTCCATAATTTCTGCTATTATCTAACTCACTCCATTTGTCCATAGTTTCTGCTATCATCTAACTCACTCCATTTGTCCATAGGTTCTGCTATCATCTGCTTACACCATTTGTCCATAGTTTCTGCTATCATCTAACTCACTCCATTTGTCCATAGTTTCTGCTATCATCTAACTCACTCCATTTGTCCATAGTTTCTATCATCTAACTCACTCCATTTGTCCATAGTTTCTGCTATCATCTGATTACACCATTTGTCCATAGTTTCTGCTATCATCTAACTCACTCCATTTGTCCATAGTTTCTGCTATCATCTAACTCATGCCATTTGTCCATAGTTTCTGCTATCGTCTAACTCACTCCATTTGTCCATAGTTTCTGCTATCATCTAACTCATGCCATTTGTCCATAGTTTCTGCTATCATCTAACTCACTACATTTGTCCATAGTTTCTGCTATCATCTAACTCATGCCATTTGTCCATAGTTTCTGCTATCATCTAACTCACTACATTTGTCCATAGTTTCTGCTATCATCTAACTCACTCCATTTGTCCATAGGTTCTGCTATCATCTGATTACACCATTTGTCCATAGTTTCTGCTATCATCTAACTCACTCCATTTGTCCATATTTCTGCTATCATCTAACTCACTCCATTTGTCCATAGTTTCTGCCATCTGTTAACTCACACCATTTGTCCATAGTTTCTGCTATCATCTGATTACACCATTTGTCCATAGTTTCTGCAATCATGTAACTCACTCCTTTTGTCCATAGTTTATGCTATCATCGAACTCAATCCATTTGTCCATAGTTTCTGCTATCATCTAACAAACTCCATTTGTCCATAGTTTCTGCTATCACCTTACTCACACCATTTGTCCATAGTTTCTGCTATCATCTAACTCACACCATTTGTCCATTGTTTCTGCTATCATCTAATTACGCCATTTGTCCATAGTTTCTGCTATCATCTGAACATACCATTTGTCCATAGTTTTTGCTATCATCTGCTTACACCATTTGTCCATAGTTTCTGCTATGATCTAATTACACCATTTGTCCATAGATTCTGCTATCATCTGAACACACCATTTGTCCATAGTTTCTGCTATCATCTGCTTACACCATTTGTTTATAGTTTCTGCTATCATCTAACTCACTCCATTTGTCCATAGTTTCTGCTATCATCTAACTCATGCCATTTGTCCATAGTTTCTGCTATCATCTAACTCACTCCATTTGTCCATAGTTTCTGCTATCATCTGATTACACCATTTGTCCATAGTTTCTGTTATCATCTAACTCATGCCATTCGTCCATAGTTTTTGCTATCATCTAATTACACCATTTGTCCATAGTTTCTGCTATCATCTGAACATACCATTTGTCCATAGTTTCTGCTATCATCTGCTTACACCATTTGTCCATAGTTTCTGCTATGATCTAATTACACCATTTGTCCATAGGTTCTGCTATCATCTGAACACACCATTTGTCCATAGTTTCTGCTATCATCTGCTTACACCATTTGTCCATAGTTTCTGCTATCATCTAACTCACTCCATTTTTCCATAGTTTCTGCTATCATCTAACTAACTCCATTCGTCCATAGTTTCTGCTATCATCTAACTCACTACATTTGTCCATAGTTTCTGCTATCATCTAACTCACTCCATTTGTCCATTTGTCCATAGTTTCTGCTATCACCTAACTCACTCCATTTGTCCATAGTTTCTGCTATCATCTAACTCACTCCATTTGTCCATTGGTTCTGCTATCATCTAATTACACCAATTGTCCATAGTTTCTGCTATCATCTAACTCACACCATTTGTCCATAGTTTCTGCTATCATCTAACTCACACCATTGGTCCATATTTCATGCTATCATCTAATTACACCATTTGTCCATAGTTTCTGCTATCATCTAAGTCACTCCATTTGTTCATTGTTTCTGCTATCATTTAACTCACTCCATTTGTCCATAGATTCTGCTATCATCTAACTCACTCCATTTGTCCATAGTTTCTGCTATGATCTTACTCACTCCATTTGTCCATAGTTTCTGCTATCATCTAACTCACTCCATTTGTCCATAGTTTCTGCTATCATCTAACTCACTCCATTTGTCCATAGTTTCTGCAATCATCTAACTCACTTCATTTGTCCATAGTTTCTATTATCATCTAACTCATGCCATTTGTCCATAGTTTCTGCTATCATCTAACTCATCCCATTTGTCCATAGTTTCTGCTATCATCTGATTACACCATTTGTCCACAGTTTCTGTTATCATCTAACTCATGCCATTTGTCCATAGTTTTTGCTATCATCTAACTCACTCCATTAGTCCATAGTTGCTGCTATCATCTAATTACACCATTTGTCCATAGTTTCTGCTATCATCTGAACATACCATTTGTCCAAAGTTTCTGCTATCATCTAATTACACCATTTGTCCATAGTTTCTGCTATCATCTCAACATACCATTTGTCCATAGTTTCTGCTATGATCTAATAACATTATTTGTCCATAGATTCTGCTACCATCTAAACACACCATTTGTCCATAGTTTCTGCTATCATCTGATTACACCATTTGTCCATAGTTTCTGCTATCATCTAACTCACTCCATTTGTCCATAGTTTCTGCCATCATCTAACTCACACCATTTGTCCATAGTTTCTGCTATCATCTGATTACACCATTTGTCAATAGTTTCTGTTATCATCTAACTCATGCCATTTGTCCATAGTTTTTGCTATCATCTAATTACACCATTTGTCCATAGTTTCTGCTATCATCTGAACATACCATTTGTCCATAGTTTCTGCTATCATCTGCTTACACCATTTGTCCATAGTTTCTGCTATGATCTAATTACACCATTTGTCCATAGATTCTGCTATCATCTGAACACACCATTTGTCCATAGTTTCTGCTATCATCTGCTTACACCATTTGTCCATAGTTTCTGCTATCAACTAACTCACTCCATTTGTCCATAGTTTCTGCTATCATCTAACTCACTCCATTTGTCCATAGTTTCAGCCATCATCTAACTCACACCATCTGTCCATAGTTTCTGCTATCATCTGATTACACCCTTTGTCCATAGTTTCTGCTATCATCTAACTCACTCCATTTGTCCATAGTTTCTGCTATCATCTAACTCACTCCATTTTTCAATAGTTTCTGCTATCATCTGATTACACCATTTGTCCATAATTTCTGCTATCATCTAACTCACTCCATTTGTCCATAGTTTCTGCTATCATCTGATTACACCCTTTGTCCATAGTTTCTGCTATCATCTAACTCACACCATTTGTCCATAGATTCTGCTATCATCTAACTCACTCCATTTGTCCATAGTTTCTGCTATCATCTAACTCACTCCATTTTTCAATAGTTTCTGCTATCATCTGATTACACCATTTGTCCATAATTTCTGCTATTATCTAACTCACTCCATTTGTCCATAGTTTCTGCTATCATCTAACTCACTCCATTTGTCCATAGGTTCTGCTATCATCTGCTTACACCATTTGTCCATAGTTTCTGCTATCATCTAACTCACTCCATTTGTCCATAGTTTCTGCTATCATCTAACTCACTCCATTTGTCCATAGTTTCTATCATCTAACTCACTCCATTTGTCCATAGTTTCTGCTATCATCTGATTACACCATTTGTCCATAGTTTCTGCTATCATCTAACTCACTCCATTTGTCCATAGTTTCTGCTATCATCTAACTCATGCCATTTGTCCATAGTTTCTGCTATCGTCTAACTCACTCCATTTGTCCATAGTTTCTGCTATCATCTTACTCATGCCATTTGTCCATAGTTTCTGCTATCATCTAACTCACTACATTTGTCCATAGTTTCTGCTATCATCTAACTCATGCCATTTGTCCATAGTTTCTGCTATCATCTAACTCACTACATTTGTCCATAGTTTCTGCTATCATCTAACTCACTCCATTTGTCCATAGGTTCTGCTATCATCTGATTACACCATTTGTCCATAGTTTCTGCTATCATCTAACTCACTCCATTTGTCCATATTTCTGCTATCATCTAACTCACTCCATTTGTCCATAGTTTCTGCCATCTGTTAACTCACACCATTTGTCCATAGTTTCTGCTATCATCTGATTACACCATTTGTCCATAGTTTCTGCAATCATGTAACTCACTCCTTTTGTCCATAGTTTATGCTATCATCGAACTCAATCCATTTGTCCATAGTTTCTGCTATCATCTAACAAACTCCATTTGTCCATAGTTTCTGCTATCACCTTACTCACACCATTTGTCCATAGTTTCTGCTATCATCTAACTCACACCATTTGTCCATTGTTTCTGCTATCATCTAATTACGCCATTTGTCCATAGTTTCTGCTATCATCTGAACATACCATTTGTCCATAGTTTTTGCTATCATCTGCTTACACCATTTGTCCATAGTTTCTGCTATGATCTAATTACACCATTTGTCCATAGATTCTGCTATCATCTGAACACACCATTTGTCCATAGTTTCTGCTATCATCTGCTTACACCATTTGTTTATAGTTTCTGCTATCATCTAACTCACTCCATTTGTCCATAGTTTCTGCTATCATCTAACTCATGCCATTTGTCCATAGTTTCTGCTATCATCTAACTCACTCCATTTGTCCATAGTTTCTGCTATCATCTGATTACACCATTTGTCCATAGTTTCTGTTATCATCTAACTCATGCCATTCGTCCATAGTTTTTGCTATCATCTAATTACACCATTTGTCCATAGTTTCTGCTATCATCTGAACATACCATTTGTCCATAGTTTCTGCTATCATCTGCTTACACCATTTGTCCATAGTTTCTGCTATGATCTAATTACACCATTTGTCCATAGGTTCTGCTATCATCTGAACACACCATTTGTCCATAGTTTCTGCTATCATCTGCTTACACCATTTGTCCATAGTTTCTGCTATCATCTAACTCACTCCATTTTTCCATAGTTTCTGCTATCATCTAACTAACTCCATTCGTCCATAGTTTCTGCTATCATCTAACTCACTACATTTGTCCATAGTTTCTGCTATCATCTAACTCACTCCATTTGTCCATTTGTCCATAGTTTCTGCTATCACCTAACTCACTCCATTTGTCCATAGTTTCTGCTATCATCTAACTCACTCCATTTGTCCATTGGTTCTGCTATCATCTAATTACACCAATTGTCCATAGTTTCTGCTATCATCTAACTCACACCATTTGTCCATAGTTTCTGCTATCATCTAACTCACACCATTGGTCCATATTTCATGCTATCATCTAATTACACCATTTGTCCATAGTTTCTGCTATCATCTAAGTCACTCCATTTGTTCATTGTTTCTGCTATCATTTAACTCACTCCATTTGTCCATAGATTCTGCTATCATCTAACTCACTCCATTTGTCCATAGTTTCTGCTATGATCTTACTCACTCCATTTGTCCATAGTTTCTGCTATCATCTAACTCACTCCATTTGTCCATAGTTTCTGCTATCATCTAACTCACTCCATTTGTCCATAGTTTCTGCTATCATCTAACTCACTCCATTAGTCCATAGTTTCTGCTATCATCTAACTCAATCCATTTGTTCATAATTTCTGCTATCATGTAACTCACTCCATTTGTCCGTAGTCTTTGCTATCATCTGATTACACCATTTGTCCATAGTTTCTGCTATCATGTAACTCACTCCATTTGTCCATAGTTTCTGCTGTGATCTAACTGACACCATTTGTCAATATTTCATGCTATCATCTAATTACACCATTTGTCCATAGTTTCTGATATCATCTAACTCACTCCATTTGTTCATAGTTTCTGCTATCATTTAACTCTCTCCATTTGTTCATAGTTTCTGCTGTCATTTAACTCACTCCATTTGTCAATAGTTTCTGCCATCATCTTACTCACTCCATTTGTCCATAGTTTCTGCTATCATCTAACTCACACCATTTGTCCATAGTTTCTGATCTGACTCATGCCATTTGTCCATAGTTTTTGCTATCATCTAACTCACTCCATTTGTCCATAGTTTCTGCAATCATCTGAACACACCATTTGTCCATAGTTTCTGCTATCATCTGATTACACCATTTGTCCATAGTTTCTGTTATCATCTAACTCTTGGTATTTGTCCATAGTTTCTGCTATCATCTAACTCACTCCATTAGTCCATAGTTTCTGCTATCATCTAACTCACTCCATTTGTCCATAGTTTTTGCTATCATCTGATTACACCATTTGTCCATAGTTTTTGCTATCATCTGATTACACCATTTGTCCATAGTTTCTGTTATCATCTGATTACACCATTTGTCCATAGTTTCTGTTATCATCTGATTATACCATTTGTCCATAGTTTCTGCTATCATCTAATTACACCATTTGTCCATAGTTTCTGCTATTTTCACCATTTTTCCATAGATTCTGCTGTCAGCTGATTCGCTATACAATTATTATTAAAGAGCACTATGAGCAGTCATGTGACATGTACATAACTGTAGGTGTGTACCTTCACACTATGACAGGCGTGCAATGTCTATACAATAACAAGCATGTGATTAATAATGGGCAGGCAATTAATGATGGCACTGTGGTGATGAGACATCTGTCAGAACCCTGGGATTTATCCTTGTGCATCATGCCTGGGGATTGTCCAGGTTAATGGTATGATGAAGCAGGTGTAAGTAACATGAACACAACTAGGCTAACTACTTTCTAGTCACAACGCCCGGTCAATCACCTTCAAGTCATATGACTCGGCTTATCACCTCCAGGTCACATGACTCAGATAATCACCTCCAAATCACATGACCCAATCAGCTCCAAGACACGGCTAATCACCTCCTAGTCACACGACTTGGCTAATCACCTCCTAATCACACGACTTGGCTAATCCCCTCCTAGTCACATGACTTGGCTAATCACCTCCTAGCCACCCGACTTGGCTAATCACCTCCTAGTCACCCGACTTGGCTAATCACCTCCTAGTCACATGACTTGGCTAATCACCTCCTAGTCACCCGACTTGGCTAATCACCTCCTAGTCACCCGACTTGGCTAATCACCTCCTAGTCACCCGACTTGGCTAATCACCTCCTAGTCACATGACTTGGCTAATCACCTCCTAGTCACCCGACTTGGCTAATCACCTCCTAGTCACCCGACTTGGCTAATCACCTCCTAGTCACCCGACATGGCTAATCAATTCCTTGTCACATGACTTGGCTAATCACCTCCTAGTCACACGACTTGGCTAATCACCTCCTAGTCACACGAATTGGCTAATCACCTCCTAATCACACGACTTGGCTAATCACCTCCTAATCACACGACTTGGCTAATCACCTCCTTGTCACCCGACTTGGTTAATCACCTCCTAGTCACCCGACATGGCTAATCAATTCCTTGTCACACAGCCCATCACCTTTAATCACATAACTCGGCTAATCACCTTCAAATCACAGAACTCAAAATCACATTGTTCAGTCAATAACCTTCAAATCACATTGCTCGGCCAATCACCTGCACGTCACATGACCCAGTCAAGTACCTCCATGCCACTGCTCATATATCAGAGATGCCTGTGCTTTATTACATCATCCTGTGCTGAGTAGAATGATAAGCTACACAGCACATTATGACAACAGTTTCAGGGAGAAATAGTAGGTTTGAGTGATTAGTTTTAACTTTTGAATTGCTTATAATGAAAACAATTTGAATGGTTCAAAATCAAAACACTATAAATAGTAGATATCATTTCCAAAATTTAACTAGGCCTATTTTTTCAATATGTATTTATGTTTTTTTTTATCATCCTAATGTATTTATTTATGTTTTTTTATCATCCTAAAACACACAAAAAACATGTTTGGTTTTAGCTATGCAGTGCATCTGCGTTGAAAATCGTCTGTCCGTCAACTTTGATGTTCTCCCCTGAAAATACTGGTTGGGGTCTTGACAATTAGTAAGAAAGATGTATTTTCAGTGAGCCAATCGTACCTATTTTCCATTATGCTCAGATATTTGTCCATATTTTATTATTTTTGTCATAATCTTAGATCTTATACTATGTGATCATGGAGACTGACTTTTGGGGTAACATTATAAATAATAGCCAATGAGAATTGAGATAACAAGTTGGGGCCAAATCAAAGGTAAAATGCAATTTGAGTGGTCGAAGTTACCATCTGCGTAGGTTTGCTCTGGGGAAATAATTATTTATGGAGCATTTACCAGAAAATGTTCACAAACATTACAAAAAAGTAATGACCAGCATAGCTCTAAGGCCATTGACCTATGTTTGTGTTAAACTTGGAGCACAGTGACATCAGAAAATAATCCCACAGATGTGTCTCGTCTCAATTTTGTGGTTCATGTGCCTCATTACTCACTTCCTATCAGTGTTCTCAGTCCTCTTGCAAATTCTCATTTTAAAAATTTTATTTTAATATTTTACAAAATACCTAATATATGATTGTAATGTATTTAATTAATTTTATAAATGGGCATATTGAGATATTATCAGTGTTGAAGCTGTGGTTTGGTTTATATCTTAATTATTTACACTGCATGACCTGACTGCAGCCCATTCATTCATAAGAGGCAACTATAGTCTATGTCATGGAGAAATCCCCTGGCAATGTTTAGGCTGCAAGTTATCAAATGAGTAATTGGTTTGTTACATACACAGCCTGATCAGCCTGCCACCTGGTGGAATGTAGAGTTTGCAAGTTAGAACTTTAAAACTTTTAAAGGCTAGAACAATTTTTTCCAAATAATGTGACATATTAGAATATAACCTTTTGTGCAAGCATTTGATTTATGGTATTTATGGTAGTTAATTGTTATAAGCCAGAAAGTAATGTTTATCAATTTGTACAAGTCAGGCAGTTGGAGTGGATAATATTCTCCCGTGAGTCATCGAATCAAAAAGTAATCATCAACCTCTTCATAATCTGATATGTATGATTTTGCATGTTTTTCAGGTGTGTATATTTTCCTCATCTGTATGTCCACGTGTGTAATCCTATACATTAGAATAATATAAGAATAAAAACTGGTTCTGTCTTTTTACAAATATATAAATACCTGATCTCTTGTCCATTTTGTTATATTTCTAACTTCAATAATTAAAGTTGTTTTGATTATGTTGTTTGCATGTAACAAAACACCAAACTGAAATTATTGCCGTCGAAGTTTTAACTGAGCTACATAATTAACAAACAATTTACCTAATCATGATACACAACAGCACTGCAGCAATAAGAATAATACCCCACCACCCCCGAACAAAAAAACAAAAACAAAAACAAACAAAAAAACAAACAAAAAACAAAAATAAAAAACAAAACAAAAACAAAAAACAAACAGTTCATTATAAGATGCCAACTATATTGTAGGCATGAAATTACTGCAGTTGGATTTTATATTTGACACTTATTATTAAGGAAAGCACTTTCCTCTTATCATATTACACATTATCAGGCAAATAATATCCTAATGCATTTTCAAATATATTGTTTTCATTATTGATGTCTATATAATTTGTAAATTGATCTCTCCAATTTCTTCATATAATTATTGTATTTCACTTATCCAGTCAGCTATTACCAAATATAAGCCACGGGGCAATTGGGAAAAGTGCAAGCGATGTTATGAATCTTTTTTTCTGCAACTTACAAAACAGGCATAAATTTGCCAATTAAGAGAGTAAGAAAAAAAAAGAATTCCAAATGCATTGCATGTTAGGCTCTTAAGAGATTTGAGGTAATTGTCCATAATATTTCGGCCATTTTGGTTTTTGGGAGTTCTACCTGTGCTATCACTATCACAAATGATTTTGCCGCCAGCACCTATGAGTGCACTCCCGACAAAACACTGTTTAATTTTTTAATCCCCCACGCCTGTTCCTTATTCCATAGTAACTCCTTATAAGTCAGGGATGTTTTCACAAGATCAAGATCAAAATAAACATTGTATTCTGTTGTTTTAAAGCTCAATTAGAGTAAATGGATATCTAAATAATCAATTAAAATATGTTTTGTTCCATGTATTGCAGGCATATTGCTTAACATCTAAAACAATCTCTCTTCATAAATTAGTTAAGAAAACCCCGGTCAAAAACCCCTGTCATTTCTGATTATAAAATAAATTGAAGAATGCCGTAATTTGAAAATCAAATCTTGCAATATTTCCATGAATTTAAAGATCAACTAAATGATGACGTCATTAACTTGAATCATTCTATTTTGATTCAATTATTAAGATTATACGTACTATGAAGATTATGATATTGTATGCTTCAAAGTGTAAATTGGTGTTTTATATGCTCTACCTAATCGATATTTCACAAACACCTGTCAGGATCTAGACGTAAACGGTTCAGGAATATTACACTGTATTGACAAATTCAAGATTTTAAACATAATCGGTTTGTATGAGTTTAATATTGGTGCCAAATTTGATTCTCTTACAAATTTATGGTGTGAGAAAGAAAAGGATTTCTAAAGAAAAAAAATGAAGAATAAAAGAAGAAATAAAGAAATGAAGAATAAAAAAAAAAAACAAAAAAAAACAAAAAAAAACGAAGATATAAAAGAACCAATCCTTCCCTCTACCAACATATCTGGCTTGTGGGGCCAGTAGGTACAGAGGAACCAATTCATCCCTCTACCAACATGCCTGGCTTGTAGAGCCAGTAGGTACAAAGGAACCACTGCCGGCAGTGTTACTTTCACCTTGGAGTAATAATGGGTAAAAGGCTCAAAAGTCGACCTGATATGGCCATTTTTGCTGAAAGGGTCGTTAAAACACCATTTCTACCAACATACCTGACTGGGGTGCCAGTAGATTTCTTGTATAGATTTGACAAAACAATAACATTTCAGCTACGTTAAAGTGCACAAAAGTTTTACTTATTCAATATTGTCTGTCATTATCTATGTTTGTCCTCACTAACATTTTTTGTTCTATATTTCCATTGTTATCTATCAATGATATCACATTTATTTTGTCATTCCTAACATTACGTACATTTCTTATTTGAATTTCCCCTTTTCATATAAGTACAATAGTTCATATTCGGTGCAAATGCCACATTAACACTAATTAACACTCCATTTGAAATATTGGGTAATTTTACAACCTATTGTCAGTAATCTTGCCATTATAGATTTCATAGCTTGGCTCTCAAGATCACAATTGATTTCTCCTCCAAACAGTGCATATAACAGCACTCCGTACGCACCAATATTAAAATGTGTAATCCGTGAAAGCCATCTCCCAGTCACGTGGATTATCGTCAGGTACATACACATCATCAGTCCGAGCCAAACAGCTATTTGATCACGCATAAATGTGACAAAATAAGATCACGCATTGCTGTCACGTGCCATCATCTAGTCATACATAGTTGCTGCGTGCCACTATTTGGTCATGCGTTCTTTATACGTGACACAATATGCAGTGATCGTGCATGATAATGCAATGGTCATGCGTGACCTCATTTGACCTCCTTTGTCTGTCTGTATGTCTGTCTGTCTGAACCAAACACACCCTGAGAAAACGACAGACATTTTTCCGCCGTACTCAACAATATAATAAGTACAAAAAGATTTGAGAAATATATTTTTACAGACCTCGCTGTTGTATCTCATGTAATATTATTCTCACAAATGTTTATGAAGGGCAAATTTTATGACATTATAGACAAAGATAAAAAATGGGAAATGTAAACATCATGTTTTGTTTTTGTATCAAGCTTAGAGTGTACATTGCCACAGCGTCCTAGGTTCATGGTGGATATTATCACTCTCAAACCTCTGGAATCATATCATCACAAACATATTCACACAGAATTACCTGTCACCTGTTGATTAATATGTGATTGTATTCAAATTTGTTTTTTTGTTTCATAAGTGGAAAAAAGGAGATTTAATTAGTGTAAATAAATGGTATTTGGGTTCACATGTGTGTTATTTACATGCACTTCTTTCGTGACCTGACTGCAGCCCATTCATTCATAAATACCAAAAACAGTCCATTTAATGGAAATAATCCTTTGACATTACTCATTTTACAAGTTTCCAGCCTGCCACCTGGTGGATTAGTATAGCATTCTTACATACAACTTACAAATACAAGTACAAAAGTTAAAAAAGGTCAAGCATAGTGAATAAAACTCAAATGAGAATATTACTTTCATATGATCATTTTATGTAATCATTTATGGTTGTTGCTGGATACAAACCAGCAAATTAATAAAAAGCTATGAACACATTTCAAGAAGCATACACATTGCTTACATGTGCTCCACATACACTGATAGTTATATATCTAATCAACATATATCCAGTTCAACTGATGACATCATGATAATGAATTTATGATTTCTCTGGTGAGTCATCAAGCCACTAGGTTAATCTCTTCAGAGTTTAATATCTAAAATGTTTGTATGATAATCAGGTGGAAATATATTTTCCTCATCTTTATGGCTTTGTGTGTAATGCATGTGTGATTCACAGCTCACAATGTAATTGTCTTATATATTATGATTTTTTCCCTTAGGGTGAGGTGTGAATATAACATTTGTTATACCCTAATTGTATTGAAATAAATATGTTTAAACCAATGTACTTTGAAAATGTGGACGGCTCACCCTGAATGTAAACACCATGCTGTAACCTAGAAAAAAACTGGTCAATAAGTTGTTTATCTGAATTATTTGATACTCCACTTTGCCATGCAATCACACCTTCTCTGTACAGTAACTATCATCGTCTGCTATCTGATGCCTGGGATTGCATTTACCAACATTTGAATTTAAGCATCGGTCTGGTGTTAAAACTGTCTCATGATTTACTCTTCTGTATTGGAGCATCTCTTTACAAAAATGTCAAATCAGAACCTCCTGATGAATTGAAACATCTCTTTCTTTATAAAAAAAAGTCCAGTAATTTAATTTTGAGTACTCAATATTGTTAATAGACAAATGCATATAAACTAGTCATCACCTTACTAATGAACTCCCATATATTACTTAACCCTTACAGAATTAAAACAATTGCCCAAAAACTATTTACCTTTTTTCCCAGTGAGCAGTGTGTAGATCACCTTTGGCGGCTATGGTTGTTTAGTCCAGGTCCCTGTAGTTCTGGTACAACCTCTGTGACAGAAATCTGGGCTATTATTAACTCATCCCAGGGCTGAACATTCAATACCTCTCAAGCCACAGCCATCTACTCAGGAAAAGCCCTACACTTATCCATGTTAAAGCCTAATTGTTTTGAATCGTGGCAAGCCAGGGTATGCTGTGGAGTGTGGATGGAACTTTACTGAGAAGTCTAAGAGAGGATCTGGCTGCTCGTCAGGTGCGCTGTAATGAATGACCACCAACCAGCAGGCCGTCATCCACAGGCATTAGAATGGCACCATCTCCATCTCCATAGGCATCAGAGTTGTATCAAATATGCATGTGTATACATATATGGGATTGCAACATTTGTATTCGCACAAAGTTTAAAAACATTGGCACATATATAATATTCATATTTACAGACAGATATACATTTGAGAAAAATGAAATAAAATAAAAACAAAGTACAGAGAGTTAGCTCAGGGTTTCACTTTACACAAATTGCTTTAATCATTTTATTTACATCAACATCTGATAAAAAGTCACAGAAAGCAACTCCATCACTTAAATCAATTAATTCTTTTACCGTGACAGCATTGCATAAATTGTCATCAATAATACATTCATACCATCTTTTACCCATGACACTTACACCAATATCATCATACAATTTATATGTGTGCCTTAACTGAATAAAATTCATTCCCATTATTGACATGGGATTAAAAACAGACATCTTTGTAACATTTCTTGCAAGAGATGATTTGCTATTTATACAACTTAAATAGAATTTGGGAAATCATTTTTTAAAACTTATCTCAGGAGACATACAATCTGCCAACAACGTTATTATATATCTGTGAGTCATATAGGGAACTTACCAGATAACCCTTAATGATTTACGCCATGCAATGCAAGCATCTGACACAGCCTTACTGGACAGTGACCACAACGAAGCACTTTAAAAACTGCAACAATATATTTTAAATAGCTTGCGTTTCACAAATGTAACTGCATGACCAAAATCAGCCATGAATAAAATAAAACTTTTCGAAAATGTTCAGATTGAATCTGATACAATGCAATTCTTGTCTACTGTGGAGACTTCATGTCCCAGATGCTATTTTTACATTACATAGGTCACTACAATTTACTCTAATAATGGCATCTCTAACAATACAGCCTCTTCCCTTGGAAATTAAAAACTGACTCTTTAAACCATTAAATGCTACATTAAATCTCCTTGCATACTCTTCACATTTTTTACCATTTTCTGTAATGCCTGTAAGGTTTGAGCTAACAGACTTGTCTGCAAAGCCCAGACTTGCAACATATTGATGTCCCATATGACAACCAATACTGTTACTCATGGTTTGTGAGTATCCGTTGTTGGGGGACGTGGACGGGGGATCGATACTCTACTCTACTCGCTGGCTACTGTGAGGCGGGGCACGGAACCTAGCAACCCTATCTACCTATATGAGGGGTTGGGGGATAATTATGACTGCAGACACAGAATATACACTGCACAATATCTACCTTTATTCGGTGCTGTATATCCTAGTCTGGCTAGGCCGGCATGGCAATGAGCGAGGCATATGAAATACCCAAATGCATGATACTAATAGAGTCCTGAGAATACATAAAACACCCAAGTCCATGTGGTCACGATGCTGAGAGTCTTGGATCT
Source organism: Amphiduros pacificus (assembly GCA_949316495.1). Taxonomy (NCBI): domain Eukaryota; kingdom Metazoa; phylum Annelida; class Polychaeta; order Phyllodocida; family Hesionidae; genus Amphiduros; species Amphiduros pacificus. Next base: position 14,844,739 of record OX439011.1, on the reverse strand, counting down.
TCTAGGCAAGTGGACGCTGGAACTCTGCACGATACTGAACACCGTCTAACAGTTGCGGGGCCTTTTAAAGGATCGTTGAGCATCATGTGTGTGGGGTCTGCCTGCGTGGCATCATTTCCTGCTACGGGGTTTTGCATGGACTCCGTCTGCCTGCGTGGCTTCCTTTCCCGCTTCGGGGTTGCGTCACGTGGGGGAATCACGTCATCTCTATGCCCGGTGAATCATCTCTATGTCCGGTGAGTGAGGCAATGCATCAGCCTGCACTTGTTAATAATAATAATAATAATAGACTTTATTTTCTGAGGATAATACATATTGAGGCGAGCTCATCTTCCATATGGTCCTCTAAGGTGTTAGTACATATTATATACACAGTTACATTAAAAACTTTAAAAACATTAAAATCTCAGTTTCTAGATAAATGCCACTTCATGTATTCATGTTTAAAACTTTCGAGTGACTGTGCTTCCCTTACATAACTTGGCAGGGAATTCCAAAACAAAGCACCAGAGTATGCAAACGAGTCTGTATACACCTTGAGATGTTTGTTACATTTCTGAAGATACAAAAGTGTCTTATCACTAGAACTCCTTGTTGTTCTTGTATTCACCTCATGGACATATTTGAACATGTTTTTCATATACACAGGGGTGAGGCCATTAAGTGATTTGTATACCATTTGTGCTTTTCGATATTGAATTCTTTCCATTACTGACATCCATTTGAGTCTTTGTAGTAAAGGTTTTGTGGCTGTCTGGGTGGGCAAGTCGTATATCATGCGGGCAGCTCTTTTTTGTAGCTTAAACAATTTACCCACAGGAGCCGATCCCCATACAGTACTGCAATAATCAAAATGTGGAAGTATAAAGGCCTGACAGAATTTTATGCGAGCTGCAGTTGGAAGAAATGGTTTAATCTGGCGGAATCTTGCCAGGAGCATACTGACAGTTTTGTGAACTTTGTCAACATGCCCCTTCCAAGAGAGATGCTGGTCCACCATTACCCCAAGCAGCTTGTCTTGTGTAACATTGGTCAGTGCTTTTTCATCCACTATAATCTTTATCTCCTTGATAGGAAGCCTGTTATACTTTTGTAATGTGGTTATCAGCATTGCTTTTGTCTTATCAGCATTTTTGGCCATTTTGTTCCTATCACACCAAGTAGCAATGCTGTTCATGTCTGTACCCAGCCTGTCCTCTACGAGAACCACGGTTTTATCTGCAGCACCAAGTGTGCTGTCATCAGCATACATGTCTAAATCTGACTTTTCTGGTTCCAAAGCCATGTCGTTCATAAAAATAATAAACAGCAAGGGGCCGAGAATGGACCCCTGTGGGACTCCCGATGTGACAGGCTGGGGTTCAGACTTAACATTTTTAATCTGAACATACTGTGAACGATTTTCTAAGTATGATGTGAACCATTTCAGGGCATGCTCACTTACTCCATACAAAGACAACTTACGAAGTAACAGCTTGTGGTCAACCATGTCGAATGCCTTTCGGAGATCAAGTAGGACAATGCCTGTCAGGTCTCCCCTGTTCATATTTTCTGCCCACTCTGATGCCATTTTGACTTCATGCGGCACACAATAACTGTGCATGATATTCTGCCAGAGACCGTGATTGTCCATAATTGTCTATATATATTCCTGAGAGTCTATAGGTAGGTAATCTATATCCTACAATACCACTTTTCTTCAGGCTGGTAAGCAGACCATCAATATATACAGAAACAAAATAAGTCAGAGCACACCGCCTGCTTAACACCATTTTATTTACTGAAAAAGAACCAGATTTACATGATTTCCATTTTACCTGTATTTGTTGATTAGTATACATATGTAATAGTAATCTGATAACAAGAGAAGACATTTCTTGCTTAACTGGTTCTTTAAATAATTTACAGCACATGACATGATCAAATGCCCTAGTTGAATCTAGCAGCAAGGCATAAACATTACTTCCATGTGCATTATAACAATTTACAGTTTCAAGTAACATTGATGTGCACTGAGTTGTTGAAGATTTCTTTTTAAAACCAAACTGCATATCAGAGCTGGTAAGAGCATGTTGTTCTTTAATTAGTACAACCCAGTCGAGTGTTTTACTTATAATACTACTTAATGCTATAGATCTGCACATGTGAGAATTTCTGTTTACATTAAGGTATTGGGACCATAGTACCAAGTAACATAGCAACAGGGCAGGTAACATACACAATTTTAGCATTATATAGAACGGTTAAATATGCATACAATAGATGTGGAGAATTAATTAATTGATCTGAATATAGATTTTCCTTACCTCCAGATTTACCACCTTTCAGATGAGATACTGATTTTAAAACATCAAACACAGAAACTGAGTATGGACATTTTGCATTGGGCATCATAGAATCAATATAAGCATTGAATTTTAGACATTATATAGCACACTTTTATAAAACTTTTCATATTTGTCATGAAAAATACCTGCTACATCCTCATCTTCAGTACATCCATCAACACTAGAAACATTAACATTACCTCGTGATATGTGTCCATAAGAAAGGCACCATGATGGATGAGCAGATATTGTGGAGATATTATATCTTTGTACACAGACATTACCAAGATAGAATATCCATGTGCACAGACATTAACAATATATTTTACCAGTGTACACAGGTATTAGTAAGGTTATATATCAATGTACACAGGCATCAGCAAAACACTATAACCCTTAACACATCTATGTTGCAAAGGATATGGCAGCACATAAGCAAGAGATATCATTGTATATATTCAGTAGCAAATATAGCCAAGAACACAGGCATTAGTTAACATTATATCCATGTACACAGGCAATGGGAGTGGACAATATCCATACATACAGGCAATGAGAGTGGATAATATCCATACACACAGGCAATGAGAGTGGAAAATATCCATACATACAGGCAATGAGAGTGAATAATATCCATACATACAGGCAATGAGAGTGGATAATATCCATACACACAGGCAATGGGAGTGGACAATATCCATACATACAGGCAATGAGAGTGGATAATATCCATACACACAGGCAATGAGAGTGGATAATATCCATACATTCATGGCAATGAAAGTGGATAATATCCATACATACAGGCAATGGGAGTAGATAATATCCATACATACAGGCAATGGGAGTGGATAATATCCATACATACAGGCAATGAGAGTGGATAAAATCCATACATACAGGCAATGAGAGTGGATAATATCCATACATACAGGCAATGAGAGTGGATAATATCCATACATACAGGCAATGAGAGTGGATAATATCCATACATACAGGCAATGGGAGTGGATAATATCCATACATACAGGCAATGGGAGTGGATAATATCCATACATACAGACAATGAGAGTGGATAATATCCATACATACAGGCAATGGGAGTGGATAATATCCATACATACAGGCAATGGGAGTGGATAATATCCATACATACAGGCAATGGGAGTGGATAATATCCATACACACAGGCAATGGGAGTGGATAATATCCATACATACAGGCAATGGAAGTGGATAATATCCATACATATAAGCAATGGGAGTGGATAATATCCATACATACAGGCAATGAGAGTGGATAATATCCATATACACAGGCAATGGTAGTGGATAATATCCATACATATAGGCAATGGGAATGGATAATATCCATACATACAGGCAATGGAAGTTGATAATATCCATACATACAGGCAATGAGAGTGGATAATATCCATACATATAGGCAATGGGAATGGATAATATCCATACATACAGGCAATGGAAGTTGATAATATCCATACATATAGGCAATGAGAGTGGATAATATCCATACATATAGGCAATGGGAGTGGATAATATCCATACATACAGGCAATGGAAGTTGATAATATCCATACATATAGGCAATGAGAGTGGATAATATCCATACATATAGGCAATGGGAATGGATAATATCCATACATATAGGCAATGGGAGTGGATAATATCCATACATACAGGCAATGAGAGTGGATAATATCCATACATACAGGCAATAGGAGTGGATAATATCCATACATACAGGCAATGGGAGTGGATAATATCCATACATACAGGCAATGGAAGTGGATAATATCCATACATATAAGCAATGGGAGTGGATAATATCCATACATACAGGCAATGAGAGTGGATAATATCCATATACACAGGCAATGGTAGTGGATAATATCCATACATATAGGCAATGGGAATGGATAATATCCATACATATAGGCAATTCAAGTTCCTCGAGAAGACTATGATTAGCAGCAAGAGTTAAGCAACTATTAAGTTACGCATAAACGTGACCAAATAAGGTCATTTATATCATGTGAAATCATCTGGTTCCGGATAGCTGTTGTGTGGCACTATTTGGTCATGAAAAAGGTAATGCGTGCCACTATATGGTTATGCAATGGTTGTGTGTGACCTCATTTGGTCATGTTGATGCGTGACGAAATAAATGTTTGGCTCCAACTGTTTTTAATGGCCAGTTTTAAGTGCTGATGAGATAGATGATCAGGTAATTAAGTCCAACAAGACATCACACCGTTATTAAATGAAACACTATTATGCCATTTTAGAACTTTGGTGTAATGAACTTATAATTGAATCTCATGTTTCCAGAAACAAGAGGAATATCCAACAAAAGTGCAGATTTTGCACAAAATTTTCTGCTAGGTTTTATGGTTAGAAATGCGTTTTCTAACGAAATTAGTTTTGCTTTATGTTTGAATTGATGATTTTAGTATTTGAATTGTATTCAGATTTTACTTATCCGGAGAAGAATAAAATAATCAGTTTACAACGTAATGAAATATGATGAAGCAAAAATGTTTTCCATTTTTTCTTAAAAACCAAATTTAGTCATATAATCTTTCTCAGAGCAAGTCAATTTATTTATTTGTTTCCACTAACAAATTCAGAAAGAAGCCAGTTATTCTATATCAATTCAGAAAGAGGCCATTAAATCCTTTGTATTTCAGATAGACGCCAGTTAATCTATAACAATTCACGAAGAAGCCAGATAATCTATATCCGTTCAGGAATAAGCCAGGTCATTTATATCAATTTAGAAAGAAGCCAGTTAATTTATATCGATTCAAAAAGAAGCCCCGGAATCTATATCAATTCAGATAGAAGCCGGTTACCGCTGTTTCTGGTACCCGCAGCACGTGAAGGGAAAGAAACAAATATATTACTATTTTCACTACAGCCCTTATAATATATATGATAAATGCAATAATTGAATTATCATAAGAATTTATTCAATCGAAATGCAATAAATAAGACAGATGTTTGGTTCATCTAGATCCAAAATCTAAAGGAAAGTTAAATTCTACTTATTTCTAAACTACTTTATTCTATTTCTTTCTGATCTATTTTACCTGTCCATCAATAATAGAACAATATCTTGAATTAAAGATATTGTTTTATTATTGATTACATCATACCGTCATTAAATGAAGCACTTTTGTTCCATTTTAGAACGTTGGTGTAATCGACTTAAAATTAAATTTCATGTTTTCAGAAATAGAGGAATGTCCAACAAAAGTGCAGATATTGTGCAAAATAAATAAAATATGAATATGTATAATGGCCATTTCTTGCTATGCCTAGTGACTACCAAACAACAACTCGAATATATATCCAAAACCTAAAAGTAAAATGACATTTTTAATAATGATGAGAAGTTACAGAGAGTGGCGAATCGTGTACGGATCACAATGGTAATGTGGTTTGTTTCTGAGCCACTGCACCCGATATGCGATACCGAGACAGACTGTCCCAAGAGAGCAAACCCCTCAACCTCCTGCCTACTATAAAATACACATATACAATAAAGATTTTATACCGCCCAGGGCAGACAACCCTCAAGTCAAAGTTAGTCACATTTGGAGATCCTCCAGACCAAAGGTCTATTAATATGATGCTTTTTTATCTGATATTGTCTTAGCTCAGAATAAAGATCTTGTGCAAAGTTCGCTCAGACAAAAACATTGATTTGGTATTTTGTCATCCAATGTATCATCCTAAGGACCTGAGCTACAAGCCACACTATTTATTTACGATGGGTGTCTGAGAAATGACATATTTTAAAGGAATATTTACATTTGGTTTTGTGCTGATACCGATATTTGTGAGAAAGTAAAAAAAATCATTTCTATAGTAATTTCATGGCATAATAGTTTCTTTAAAAGTAAATATAGTTAATCAAGGACACCATGTAATAATATGAGATTATTGAGTTTAAAGATATAAACATTCATATCAATACATCGTCTGGAGAATCATTCTAAATCAATTCTTAACAGCAACAAATTATTTCACAGAAGTGAACCTCCGCTACAGGACATGTGACTCTGTGAAGGCAGCTACAGGCCATGTGACTCTGTGAAGGCAGCTACAGGACATTTGACTCTGTGAAGGCAGCTACAGGACATGTGACTCTGTGAAGGCAGCTACAGGACATGTGACTCTGTGAAGGCAGCTACAGGACATGTGACTCTGTGAAGGCAGCTACAGGACATGTGACTCTGTGAAGGCAGCTACAGGACATGTGACTCTGTGAGGGCAGCTACAGGACATGTGACTCTGTGAAGGCAGCACGACAGTATCTTTAATTAATTCTATGGATGCGGCTTTTAACAAGAAATAAACATGATGGATTGTCTCAAGCGGGTGGAGAAAAACCTGAAATAAGATAAAACAAAATAGAAAGTAGTCGGACTAGGCAAGATAATAAGATAATAAGACTTACTATTACGAAACAAAATAATACAATTCACGATAAATTAAGACTTGAAAATATAATATATGACAAGACACGAAAAGATAAGACATGAAAAGATAAGACATGGAAAGATAAGACATGAAAAGATAAGACATGGAAAGATAAGACATGAAAAGATAAGACATGGAAAGATTAGACATGGAAAGATAAGACATGAAAAGATAAGACATGGAAAGATAAGACATGGAAAGATAAGACATGGAAAGATAAGACATGGAAAGATAAGACATGAAAAGATAAGACATGGAAAGATAAGACATGAAAACGGGACCAGACATGATTCTACAGTACCACATACATTTCCTATCCTTTCTCCCTTTCATTCTTTGCAATAAATATATATTGGGAAAGTGTGGGGACCGGTGTATACGGTGGCCAACTCTGTCAAAAGGTAACAGCTGCTATATATGTTTTAATGCTGTATATAATTTTAATGTGAATCATAAATATCCGAGTCAATGCTTTGAGTCAATGCCAGATTAGGCTTAATTTACTCGCTTGCTTACTTACCCCTCTGCTCCCCAACTCGCCTGCTTACTTACCCTCTGCTCCCCTACTCGCCTACTCTCTTACCCTTTGTTCACCTACTCGCCTACTCACTTACCCTGTTCACCTACACTAATGCTCCCTTCTCACTTAACCCTCTACTCATCATCGAAAAAAGCAGTTTCTATATTAGCGGTTCACCTCCTGTGGCCTCATTATCCTGTTATTGATCAATATAATAATGTGTTTACGTTAACAATGAATTTTGTTTTGTTGAAAATCTAATATCATTTTACAGAATCAGATAAGCTATGACTCATTGCAATAAAAAAGAAGTGAGAAATCATTTGAAGCCAAACATTGAATTGATATTGCATATGATGTAATAAATGTGTCATCCAGCACAACATAAAATTGAAAAACACAATGCGAAGTATAAATAAATGGTGATTTAATTCTTGGAATCAAAAGCACATTAAGCAAAATATATTAAGCATTTTGTATGCACCTGTTTGATATGAATACAAAACTTATAAAACAATGCCAGTTTTTTTCAGGGTCTTCATTTCCTTGTTTCTGTGATTTTATTTAAATAAAGTTGCCAATCTGCCAGTCATATTAGATTATACGTTCATTGGTAGGCAGATGCATTTAATAATAATAATAATAATAAGTAATTTATAGAGCGCTGATACCAGACAAGTCTGTTCATAGCACTTTTTCAAGAACATGTGTTCTGAAGAGGTAAGTTTTCAGTTTCCTTTTGAAGAGGTCAGCTGATAAACATGTTCTAAGGTCAGTGGGAAGGTCATTCCATAACCTGGGGCCGATGTAGGAAAAGGCCCTATCCCCCACCGTTTTCAGGCGCATCTTGGGCACACAGAGGTAAGTCCCATCGTTTGATCTCAGCGAACGTTCTCCGGTCTTCACCTCCAGGAGGTCAGTCAGGTAAGGTGGCGCCTTACCATTTAACGCCTTCCAGGTAATCAAAAGTATTTTAAATTTAATTCTGGCATGGATAGGCAGCCAGTGTAAATCCTTTAATTTTTGTGAGATATGATCAAACTTCTGAATTTTGCCGCTGCATTTTGTATATATTGCAATTTTTTAATTTCAGATTTAGGGAGTCCAGCAAGCAGGCCATTTCCATAGTCCAGAGTAGATGTGACGAATGCATGTGTCAGAGTTATTGCAGTCTTCTCGTCTAGACAATGTCTGATGGCAGATAGGTTTCGTATATGATAGTACCCATTTTTACATATTTTTCTTATTTGCGCTTTCATATCCATTTTTTTGATCAAAAATGATGCCCAGGTCAGTCACCTTATTTGAGGGCATAATAATAGAGTCACCCACCCTTAATGAGGTGCGGATAGGGATTTGTTGGGTACCATGTTGGCATACCAACATTTCAGTCTTAACATCATTTATTTTCATTTTATTTGATATAGGGAAGGCTCGGACCTCCTGTACACATCTCTCCAGGTTGTTCAGGCTTAGTTCAGCATTATGATTTGACGTGTGGTCAACAGGGATGTAAATCTGCGTGTCATCTGCATAAATATGATAGTTTAGTTCATATTTGGCCAGTATGTCTGTCAGAGGTGACATATAAGGCGTAAAAAGGATAGGCCCCAAGACTGACCCTTGAGGGACCCCGTAGCTAATTGTTTTAGCTGAGGATCTCTTGCATCCTACCTTAACACATTGTTGTCTATTTTGTAGGTAAGATCTGATCCATTTGAGTGCGGTATCAGTAATTTTATATCTGGTTTCAAGTCTGTCAAATAGCATTTGATGGTCAATAGTATCAAATGCGGCAGATAGGTCTCGTAAAAGGAGAATTACCATTTTTCTTTTATCAAGGTCTTGCAGGATGTCATTTTGGACTCTAAGCAGAGTTTTTTCAGTGCTATGGTACTCTTTGTAGGCAGACTGAAATCTGTCAGAAAGGCCATTTCTCAAGATGTCGCATTTGTAGGTATGAACCCAAATAAATCATATTTTGAGTTACCTTTATATGTTTGATGTCTTTTACGTCAAACCTGTTACAAGATTTGTTGAAAAGGTCACATTGCCTCTACTCCAGCTATATAGATGTGATGTCACATTCAGGAATATGATGTCACATTCAGGAATATGATGTAACATTCAGAAACATGATGTAACATTCAGGAAATATGATGTCACATTCAGGAATATGATGTCACATTCAGAAATATGATGTAAAATTCAGAAATATGATGTAACATTCGGAAATATGATGTCACATTCAGGAAATGTGATGTCACATCCCAGGAAATGTGATATCACATTCAGGGATATGATGTCACATTCAGGAATATGTCACATTCAGGAATATGATGTAACATTCAGAAATATGATGTAACATTCGGAAATATGATGTCACATTCAGGAAATATGATGTCACATCCCAGGAAATATGATGTCACATTCAGGAATATGATGTCACACTCAGAAATATGATGTCACGTTCAGAAATATGATGTAACATTCAGAAATATGATGTAACATTCGGAAATATGATGTCACATTCAGGAAATATGATGTCACATCCCAGGAAATATGATGTCACATCCTAGGAAATATGATGTCACATTCAGGAATATGATGTCACATTCACGAATTTGATGTCACATTCAGACATATGATGCCACATTCAGGAAATATGATGTCACTTTCAGGAAATATGATGTCACATTCAGAAATTTGATTTCACATTCAGTAATATGATGTCACATTCAGAAATATGATGTCACATTCAGGAAATATGATGTCACATTCAGGAAATATGATGTCACATTCAGGAATATGATGTCACATTCAGAAATTTGATGTCACATTCAGGAATATGATGTCACATTCAGAAATATGATGTAATATTCAGAAATATGATGTAACATTCAGGAAATATGATGTCACATTCAGGAAATATAATGTCACATTCAGAAATATGATGTTATATTCAGGAAATATGATGTCACATTCAGGAAAATGATGTCACATTCAGGAAATATGATGTCACATTCAGGAATATGATGTCACATTCAGGAATTTGATGTCACATTCAGGTATTTGATGTCACATTCAGGAAAATGATGTCACATTCAGGAATATGATGTCACATGCAGAGATAGGATGACACATGCATAATTTTCTGGAGTTTGAATTGGAAATATCGTGCACCAAAACACCTTATTTGGTCATGTCTATGTCATGTGTGGTATAATAAAGCACCAATATATGTATATAGTAATATTTCAGCCATATCATCTAATCTATCTGCGTCCAAAGTGGTAATGCGTAGATAACAGTTTATTAGCTGTGCTTTGTTTTTTTATGAATTATACACAAAGACAGAAAGATGAGGAAAATATATACACTTGATTATCAAGCAAACATTTCATATATAAGATTCGGAAGAGGTTGATGATACATTTAGGGGCTTGATGACTCACCAGAGATATCAACAATTGATTTCCATGATGTTATCAGTTGAACTGAATATATATATATATATATATATATATATATATATATATATATATATATATATATATATATATATATATATATATATATATATATATATATATATATTCTGGCAATCAATATTGGTTTGTACTGGTTCAATAGTGGCAATAGTAATACACAAGCAACCATTATCTCTGATACTGTACCAATACTGGTCCAATCGTGGCATGATAAAGACAATAATATTACATGTCACACTAATTGAACAGCACCATCTGGTGGCTTCAGGTTTGATGACAATGAAAGTGACATTGGTCCACTGCTGGTCCAATAATGGCATTTACATATAAGATTTGTTCAGATCCAGGTTGTCTGCACAGATTTGATAATCTTAAATTTTGATAATTAAACTTCCATATATTTTTTATTTTGTCATAAAAATCATCGGAATGCTTGAAAAATATGGTATTATGTTCACTTCTCATTTTGTATCATTGGGCTGTGATGAGGTCTAGTGCAGCAGCCAATGGCTTAGATCAATACATGGTGTTTTTCTGTGTATTGATAAACATTAATGATATCTATTTATTGGCCTTGGTAGGTAATGATGGTGAACTATTTTATGTCGTTTAAGGAGCAACGATAACACAATGGTGCAGTGCCTATTTATCAAAGAAACAGTGGCGCCATACTTTTTGTATCTTTGCAACAGTTAAAAACATATTTCATACAGCTGTGATCCTCTGTATGAAGTGTCCCTGTTCCCCTTAACTTTAATACCATACATATATCCCTGTGCTGATATAATTAACAACAGCATACTGATGTTTCCAATATATCATAGTGTCATGTTTATACAAGGATTATGTCACGTGTGTCAAAGCTGACTGGCAGATTGGCAATTCAAAACCCTCAAGCACAGTAGAAGAATATGCAGTCAAGGTAGGCCCATCATTGTGTAATGCAAGAGAGGATTTCATGGTAATTCCCATATCACCTGACAACAGCTAAAACTTATCATATGAGCTGCTGTCCAAACTGTCCTCTTTCCTGTTTTATTGATGTTCTTTTGCGATTTGCACTCACTCTTCAGAATATATTATCTGTATTTGATAGTTTAGGGACCCAAACTGGTCTGATTGAAATCCCTGGATGAGGAACTCACTAAATGTTAATTCTCCCTTTAAGCACACTTACATTATTAACAGTCTTTACTTTTGTTTAGCAAATATTTAGCATAAAGCAAAGAGAGCATTCTTTAGCCACACATATTAGCCTCCGAAGTAATGTGATTGTCTGGAAATCTTTTTTTTAAACTTATAGAAACAATTGGAAAACAAACAATTCTTTCTTTTTTTGCTATGTTATTCAAAGTATCTTCCTTAACTGACCAAACATACTAATAATAATAGTCTGAAACAAAGCACAAAAGATAAATGACTTCTGAATGAATTCTGCCTCTAAGGTAACAGAGATGACATTTGTCATTCTCTGAATATAATGCAGTATCTTATTAACTTGTCTACATTGCTCACATAGAGATACCAACTCCTCCACTACCTCTTTATATGACCTACTCCATCTCCATTATATGTCCATCTCAGATACCGAGCCATCCACTAAAATTGTTATAATTGGAAGAAAATCGATTGGTTTTCCCCAAATATTAGCTATTTTGAAGGTGTCCACGTCACCATAAACATATAATTCTGAGAATGATTGTGGGTGATATGCTTCAAGGTTAGCATTTAAGAAAGAACGTAATTTTGAGCCACCCTAACATCTACTGGTGAATGACTATAAACAGGACGTAAGTAGTACATTATATAAATATATTACCTATGCTGATTTACTATTAATACCGTTCATTTCAATAGGACCATTAATAAACTTAGCAGTAAACGCCAGTATTTTCATATATTCTAAATCATAAATGTGAACACAATGGCAGAAATACTTATTAAAGGCCAGGGTATTTAGTACAACATGTATGCAACGAGGTTTTTTATCATACGTCACAAGAATATAAATACCTTTATACTGTCTGCTCTGAATGAGAGGTTTACTGTGGAGCAATATAGATCTGGTTTCTTCCTCACGCATAAATCAAACAAGGGTATGTCCACCGTACTTTTCTCTACATGATTTTATCTCAGAGTGAGTGTTAGTTTGACATGTTAAAAGGTCATTACCTTTAGCCACTGGTTATGGTGATGGCGTTCATAAGGGTACACATGGTCCCTTAAGACCTGTCATTGCCCTTCATACCTGCTAAGATAAAGCACTATTTCCATATTTTATGAACATTCTATGAGGTTAGACCCATTCATAGCCGACATTCAATCTGTCAATCACCCTGCCATATCTTTATAAAGTTAATTGAAACCATATCACATTCATCAATCTCAACACATAAATACCATGGCATGAACATATTCATCAGCAGATATTCAGACCTTTAACTCCATAATGTTGGTATGATCTTGATATGATATTGTTAAAAAATTAGGTGAACATAATGTGTCATTGTGCTAATTACACATAATCAAAAATAGACTCTAATTGAATATGGACTAAACTAAATAGTATGGAGTTAACATTACCTGATACTGCCAGATGTTATAAACATGGAAATGCAGCAGTTTACCACGGAATATCATATGAACCTTTCTGTATTACTGACCAAGACATGTACCATTTTGTTATAGTGACAATGTATGGAATAACCTGTGATTGTTCCCATTTGCTCCCTCCAAGACCAGAGAATATATCGACATAAAAATAAAGAAAAAAAGAAGAAAAGATCTACTTTAATCAGGGAAGACGGGAGACCCTCCTCCAAGCATTGACTGACCTTTGTATTCTTTCTTCATCAAAGCTGATGTCACTAGTAAACATAAATGTCAATCTTTGCTACAATAATGCAGAGCTATCAGACATCGTGTTTAATGCAGGCATGTATATGTTAATATCTTTATGAGTATAGACAATGTCTATGATAGGTGCTCTAAATGGTTTATTTTATGTATTGTCTGACACAGGATAATCTAAGCTTACATGACCGTCTGGATTAGTTTTGATTGAATAGGACCCCATCAACTGCAAGGATCTTTTTAGGTGTCATATTTCCTCCTTTAAATGAAATGAGGGGAGATACTTGCAGATTTGCACATTTAGTTTCTCAAAGGACGCTAGAATGAAGAGGGCATAGACCTTTCTTGGTGGTTTTATGAGGGGTTTATGCATTGGCAGGTCCTATGTGGCACATTCACATTTACTCCACCAGAAATGATTGAAGATGCATATGAAATACGTCACAACAGAGCTGGCTAAGTGTATGTTCACTGCAGATATATGAGCAGTTAATCGGGATAATATAAAGATACTATATCACCCTCTCAAATACACAACCAAGATAATCTCTCAGGTATCTAGAGTTGAGCCCATCTTCCCCAGAATTCCATCATATCATGGATTACACAGAATTAGCAGAATCTACAATTTGCAAATTGGAAAGAAGATTAAGGATTCTTTTGTTTCATGATATGAGCTGTCTATCAATTCAGGAGCACAGCAGAGATTTACTAGATCAGAAATAAGATGATTGGCAATTTCTTATATGAATAAAAGAATGAAAAAAGGAAAAGGTAGTGGAAATGAAGCCTAAATAACAAAATTGGAGCCCTTTGGCCAAGCCTGGTTTGACCATGAGGCAGATTCTAGAATTCACTCTATACGACGCCCGTATATATATATATATATATATATATATATATATATATATATATATATATATATATATATTTCAAAATAACTATTCCAGGATTAAATTGAAATTCTATAATTGCAGGACAATTTCACTATTGTAGGATAAATTTCATTATTGCAATATACTTTTCACTATTGCAGGATACATTAAGCAAGTATACTGTAGAGATAGATATAAAGATATTGTAAAGTCACAGATATTTACAATGTCTTAAATATGACACCTCCCTTTTCCGGACACTAAAATTTGCATATCTTTTATCCAAACCGCTAGTGCCCCTCTCTATGGAGACCACGCGCATACTTATCTCGAGGATTTCATTCCAGGTGAGGCAGCTGATAAAGCTAGGCATGTCACAAATATAGGATTGATAAAAAAACCACGCAACTGAATCTGACATTGTATAAAAATAAAAAATAATCGGAGCTTATTTCCTAAAGAAGTAAGTAATTTTGGCAAAAACATGAGCATCATTGCAACAAATAGCTACCTGATACCTTTGACCTATTGTAAAGTGATCATATGACCCAGACAAGTGCCAAATTTGGCCCAGTGGTCCTCTCAAAACGTTGATGAACATGACACTAGGTTATATCATTAGGTCATATTAAGGCATAAAAGTGACATTGTGAAATGAAAGCTCATTAGGTCATTTCACTATGCATGGCTTGATCGATATGCATTGAAGAATAACAACTATCTAATCAAAAGTGAACATGATAAGTTGTCATCCAAAGCCTGGTCTATCCTATAGCTTTATTTCTTATGATTATGTATTCCCATCTCAGAGACGACATACAACATATTGGTATGTTCCAGTCACATGCCCCGCCACGGGCCGTGGCGCAGTTGGTTAGAGTGCCAGCTTTTTAATACCAGTTCCTCTGTGGTGATCCAAAGGTCGTGGGTTCGATCCCTGGCTGTGGCGAGGTTGAATTCATGATACAATTTCACACATGAGCTGAGGCCTGTGCGCGAAGGGTTAACCCGTTGTCCTTGTAAATCTGTGACCGGGTGGGTTGTCATGTCAAGGACCTGCGACATGACAATTCAGTGAGGCAGCACTTTATCTGCTACAAGTAGGTCTCAACACGAAATGACCGAAATAATGTTGAAAGTGATGTAAAGCCCCAAACAAACAAACAAACCAATCACATGCCACGTGCAGGTGGTGTTAACTTGTGAGAATATCAGCAGGCATGTCGATAGTAGGTCACTTCATTTTACGTACAATGCAAGTTGCATGTTGATCCCACCTCAGAGAGTCTTCCACGAGGAGTTTGATTGGACAGGTGGGCACACAGCCGCATCGCTTTGTGAGGGACAAGTGCACAATAAGAAAGCTGATTCCAACCCCTTTTAATACAATTTGAACATATTACATACTCTTTCATGAAGATGCGTGCATTCTCATTCACCAATTGCTGGGTGAAGTTCTCGGCGCCAACACATATCATTTCCATCCATCTGACCTTTGACCCTTGATATCGTGAAATATTATTTTGAGATTTAATGGTGATTTGAAAAAAACAGTGGTCATCTTGCAATTAGTCTGAAAGGCAAAACAAGCGTGGTTAAAGATCAAAATGGATTGACCAAACCCACTGCTGTATGGGTATTCCAGTGGTGTACGTTATGACCTATAAATATATAATGACAAATGATCCAATCAGTAAACAGCAAATCATTCAGCTCAGCAAAGCCGGATGTGTACCTAGCGGGACATTCTCAACTGTGAACACATAGCATGAGTAGGCACCAGTCAAAGAGTCAAATAGTCAAATGCACACACACCCACGATAGGCGTGCCAATAGAATAAGTGAATTCTGTACTGTGTCAACACTTTTAACACCCACAATGACACAAATGCCCTTTCTGAATTCTGTACCCCGTCGAATACACCTGCATGAATATACACCATGGATTTATTAGGTGAGATATTACTCATAGATATCCTCATATATGTCTTGTTTGACCTTATATATTCACATTCCATTTTTGTCTCAGTGCCCTCTTCTTGTACATTTTCACATGCCATAACAAAGAACGGTTATTGTCCATCCATTGTTTTTACAATAACATGGCTCCCCAATGTCGTGATATATTGTATAATGTTTACTGATAACTATGGGTTCACTTCATCTGTGGTGAGTTGCGTCATAACAATAGCTCAGCTTCATTTGCAATGTGTTGACATTTATTAATGAATGCACCTTTTGCCATGACTTGATTTGTTCAGTCTAACCACTTCGTGGTTGGCCTTTATGGGATTTTGATGCAATATTCAACTAACATTCAGCCATCTTGAGTTTGACGCTTTCACAGCTTGGCTGCAGGTATCATAAGTGCTTTTAGGTAATACAAAACGTGTAAATGTTTACACTGATATGCCCTATTTTAATACAGGATTGTTCCTTGCCTGTGATTCACCTCTGAAGTCAAGTATTCTTGTGTTCTGCAAACTACATATTATCACTCATTGTAGGGGGCACCACCTGTTTTGAGTGGAAAGACATGGGAGCTGTCAATGGCACTCAACATGTTTCAGTGTGGAAAACCTATATTTTCTATCGTATTTTACCAAACTAAGACAGTTATCAACAAAAGGAAAACTTTTCTGAAAACTAATCAAAGAGTATCATGTTTTTACAAAGCAGATTTCCATCATCATCATCATCATCATCATCATCATCATCATCATCATCATCATTATCATCATCATCATCATCATCATCATCATCATCATTGTAGCGTTGTTAATTGCAGTAATTTGAACTGACCATTGTTCCTCCAAACCAAGAGGAGTCAATCTTGCCATAAATTTGGAGATAGTCATCAACTGTCACGTAAGTTAAGCTCATCCTCACAAAACTTTGATGTACCATATATTGTCATCATTATATCTCAGTCTATTTGAAGGGATGCACCTGTGAAAGCCAGCTTCAAAATAATCATCTCAGAAAATATGACAGCTTCAAATAAATGTTTTTCACAAAGCTACTTAAGTGACAGTTGGCAATTGTCAGTAAAGTGACATATTTTTAACATATTTTTAGCACCAAAAACCTGTAATAAATAAAAAATGCAAATGTAGAGTTTATTTCTTATAATAAACTTATTATATGTGCCAGGCCACGGGCCGTGGTGCAGTTGGTTAGAGTGCCAGCTTATTAGCACCAGTTCCTCTGTGGTGATCCAAAGGTTATGGGTTCAATCCCCGGCCATGCCGAGATTGAATTTATGATACAATTTTAAACATGAGCTGAGGCCCGTGCCTGAAAGGTAACCCGTTGTCCTTGTAAATCTGTGACCGGGTGGGTTGTCATGTCAAGGACCTGCGACATCACAATTCAGTGAAGCAGCACTATATCTGCTACAAGTAGGTCTCATCACGAAATGACTGATAAAATGTTGAAAGTGATGTAAAATCCCCAAAAAGAAAAAAAGTATGTGGCTCTGATTTCCTTGTCATGATTGGTGGTTGTACACTGTTAATAATAGCTGATAGATACAAATACGACAGTTGTTCATTTTACATTTGTCATAATATTTAGATATAATTGTGATAAATTTTGGCGACTTCTGTAATTTTATGGCGAATATTACAATGTGACAGCTCATTTGACAGTTCCTTCTTTCCACTCAATTTTGGTGGAGTGAGTGAGAGGACCTGGTAGAGAGCAACTGTGACTCTAGCTGAACGCAAGAATACTCGCTTATGGAAAAAAACACGCCATGAAACAGTTTCCCTCCCTACAATGGAAATTCGCATTACATTGCAGGGCCCAAGTATTCCATCAGGAACATTCAAATTGTCTCGTTACGGACGAGATCTACTTAGAGAGGATACCAGTGGGTGTTTCCGCTATGAATAGATTCATTTTACTTCCGATGGGCCCTTTCCCATTTGATAACACAAATTCATCTTTAAGATTGCTTCCCTGACAACATTATACAATGTTATGAGAACAATAACCAATGTTATGAACACAATAACCAACGCTATGAACACAATAACCATTGTAATGAACACAATAACCAATGATATAGGAACAATAACCAATGTTATGAGAACAATAACCAATGTCTCAATACACCACCGAGACACGTAGACCCCAATGTTAAACTGGGAGATAGTTATATCTTGCGTCTCATTGCTTTCAACCACTTGTTTTGGCAGATCAACAACTTATTCAGCACTCGACGATATAGCATATTTCTAGTTTTGGGATATTTTACAGTCAGAGGTGACAGAGATGTGTCAGTTTTAACAAGTAATCAACCTCTGTCAACGTTCGATCCATATGATAGTTATATATGTATACCACATTAAGAACTTACTCTCCATAATACTGCCCTTAATTAAATCAGATTATACAATTGATGAAAGCAAATTATCCTTGCCCCCCCTTTCACTCATAACACATACTTGCAACATTCTTCTTATATTTTAGATTATAAAAATGGAATTTCTTATAAAGGCTATTCTTATAAAGATTATTCTTATCAAGTCTGTTCTGATCAAGGTTGTTTATATCAAGGCTTTACTATCAAGGGCATTCTATCAATGATATTCCAATTAAGGCTTATCAAGGTTGTTCTAACCAAGGTTGTTCTAATCAAGGTTGTTCTAATCAAGGTTGTTCTAACCAAGGTTGTTCTAATCAAGGTTGTTCTAACCAAGGTTGTTCTAACCAAGGTTGTTCTAACCAAGGTTGTTCTAACCAAGGTTGTTCTAACCAAGGTTGTTCTAACAAAGGTTGTTCTAACAAAGGTTGTTCTAACCAAGGTTGTTCTAACAAAGGTTGTTCTGACCAAGGTTGTTCTGACCAAGGTTGTTCTGACCAAGGTTGTTCTAACCAAGGTTATTCTAACAAAGGTTGTTCTAACCATGGTTGTTCTAACCAAGGTTGTTCTAATCAAGGTTGTTCTAACCAAGGTTGTTCTAACCAAGGTTGTTCAAACCAAGGTTGTTCTAACCAAGGTTGTTCTAACAAAGGTTGTTCTAACCAAGGTTATTCTAACAAAGGTTGTTCTGACCAAGGTTGTTCTGACCAAGGTTGTTCTGACCAAGGTTGTTCTAACCAAGGTTATTCTAACAAAGGTTGTTCTAACCAAGGTTGTTCTAACCAAGGTTGTTCTAGCCAAGGTTGTTCTAGCCAAGGTTGTTCTGATCAAGGTTGTTCTAACCAAGGTTGTTCTAACCAAGGTTGTTCTAACCAAGGTTGTTCTTATTAAGGTTATTTTTGTCGAGGTTACTCTCGTCATAGTATTTTTTATCAAGGCTATTAACAAAGCTGTTCTTGTCAAAGTTGTCATCAAGATTATACTCAAGACTGTTATCATCAAAGGCAAATATCGTCAGCATAACCGGTATCAAGTTTATTTTGATGAAGTTTATTTCTATGAAGGCTATTTTAAAGTCAATAAGGCTATTTTGATCAAGGTTTTTTATTAGGTTTTTTATTAGGTTATTTATTTATTTTCATCAAGGTTGTTCTAATCAAGGTTGTTCTAATCAAGGTTATTCTGATCAAGGTTGTTCTGATCAAGGCTATTCTTATTAGGGTTAATTTCTCGTCAAAGTTGTTTTCATCAAAGCTATTTTTGTCAAAGTTGTTCCTATAAAGGCTTTTTTTTATCAAAGTTGTTCTCATCAAAGTTGTTCTTGTCAAATTCATTCTTATCAGAGTTATTATTCTGATCAAGGTAATTTTCATTAGGTAATTTTCATTAGGTAATTTTCATTAGGTAATTTTCATTAGGTTATTTTCATTAGGTTATTTTCATTAGGTTATTTTCATTAGGTTATTTTCATTAGATTATTTTCATTAGGTTATTGTCATTAGATTATTTTCATTAGGTTATTTGCATTAGGTTATTTTCATTAGATTATTTTCATTAAGTTATTTTCATTAGATTATTTTCATCAAATATATTATTTCAAGGCTATAAAGAATAACCATCAAAATAGTTCTCTGCAATAAAAATAATTCTTGATATCACAGAAAAATGTGAATGAAATATTACAGATTCTATAGATTTTTGCATATACCATGAAGCAATAAAGGAGGTTTGTGATTCTAAATTAATCAGAAAAAGCTGATCAATATCCATTGGAAAGTTTATTTTCAGATTATCTCTTAATTACTAGTTTTTCCCTGGAGGAATAAATTTGCTCAATAAGATTAAAAATGGAAAATATTGTTCTTTTATTATCTCCTGAAAGCCACTGTATCTGAATTGCTCCTAAATGATAGATTCTTTTGGTGTTTTGTAAGCTGACGTTTATCTTATTCACTGTTGGATATTTTACATTTTTGAGCATTAAGGCTAATCCTTTGATGAAGCACTGACAGGAGTGTAGGTCTGGCAGGCAGGCAGGCAGGCAGGCAGGCAGGCAGGCAGGAAGGCAGGCAGGCAGGCAGGCAGGCAGGCAGGCAGGCAGGCAGGCAGGCAGGCAGGAAGGCAGGCAGGCAGGCAGGCAGGCAGGCAGGCAGGCAGGCAGGCAGGCAGGCAGGCAGGCAGGCAGGCAGGCAGGCAGGCAGGCAGGCAGGCAGGCAGGCAGGCAGGCAGGCAGGCAGGCAGGCAGGCAGGCAGGCAGGCAGGCAGGCAGGCAGGCAGGCAGGCAGGCAGGCAGGCAGGCAGGCAGGCAGGCAGGCAGGCAGGCAGGCAGGCAGGCAGGCAGGCAGGCAGGCAGGCAGGCAGGCAGGCAGGCAGGCAGGCAGGCAGGCAGGCAGGCAGGCAGGCAGGCAGGCAGGCAGGCAGGCAGGCAGGCAGGCAGGCAGGCAGGCAGGCAGGCAGGCAGGCAGGCAGGCAGGCAGGCAGGCAGGCAGGCAGGCAGGCAGGCAGGCAGGCAGGCAGGCAGGCAGGCAGGCAGGCAGGCAGGCAGGCAGGCAGGCAGGCAGGCAGGCAGGCAGGCAGGCAGGCAGGCAGGCAGGCAGGCAGGCAGGCAGGCAGGCAGGCAGGCAGGCAGGCAGGCAGGCAGGCAGGCAGGCAGGCAGGCAGGCAGGCAGGCAGGCAGGCAGGCAGGCAGGCAGGCAGGTAGGTAGAATATTCAGACAGACAGACAGTATTATTTTCTGAAGAGTCTCAGTATATGGAAAAAAGAACATCTCAAAATCACAACTCAAAACCATGTCTTACTTCCAAATAAATCATTTCAATTATGGACAAAATCTTTAAGAAATTGCTGTCATTTGATATCTAGCTCAGCAAGAACTTTATCCTACTTGCTTAAGATTGTCCTCTGAAATAATATTATAAGCCTGCATCATATTTAGAAAGATGGTTGTAAAAAGAGATGTGAATTGCACTGTAATGAAGAGCATCGCAAAAACACCAGGCACCTATCTTTTAGTTTGTTTGTTTTGGATTTTACATCACTTTCAACATTAGTTTAGTCATTTCGTGATGAGACCTACTTGTAGGAGATATAGTGCTGCCTGACTGAATTGTCATGTCGCAGGTCCTTGATATGCCAACCCACCTGGTCACAGAATTACAAGGACAATGGGTCAAACATTTAGGCATGGTGTGAAATTATATCGTAATTTTAATCTCGCTATCTCTGGGGATCAAGCTCACAACTTTTGAATCACCACAGAGGAACTGGTGCTCACAAGCTGGGGCTTTAACCAACTCGCCAATTCTTATATCTCCAATAACAGCGGAGCTGGAGATGTCCGTATCTGCCTTATTCGTCGTAATACGCAATGTGGTCATGGTTTTAAATGACCAGCAGCAGGTGCCAGGTGGTGAAATGGGAAGACTTACACAAAATAAGTAAGCACTTTATCTGGAAGTGACAAATGAGCAAAGTTAATAATACGAACTGCTTGCTGCAGACTGTTCATTCAAAGCTCATCTCAAAATATCTCAAATTAATCCCAAGATATTGATCTTAGCTGTGGAAAATCATTTTTATTCTTCTATCATTGATAATACATATGTCTGGATTGATTTTTATTCATTACATGTTCACATATTTTGTTTTTGTTTGTTCGTTTGTTTGGGGATTTATATCACTTCCAACATTATTTTCGTCATTTCGTGATGAGACCTACTTGTAGCAGATATAGTGCTGCCTCACTGAATTGTCCAGTTCTTGGTATGACAACCAATCCAGTCACAGATTTATAAGTTTTTTTTTGTTTGAGGTTTTGCATCACTTTGACAATTATTTCACTCATTTCGTGATGAGACCTACTTGTAGCAGATATAGTGCTGCCTCACTGAATTATCATGGACAACAGGTTGACCCTTTGGCACGGGCCTCAGCTCATATGGGAAATTTAATCACGAGTTCAATCTCGGCATGGCTGGGGATCGAACCCACGACCTTTGGATCACCCCATAGGAACTGGTGCTAGTAAGCGGGATCTCTAACCAACTCAACCAGTCTGAGTTTTCCAAGCATGATTGAAAAATTGGAATTGTGTATATGCTCAGAATCTGAGCAAAACTACAAATCTGAGCATGAAATTAGGATCTGAGCACGCACTTTAAATTGAAGTACGATGGAAAAAATCGAGCCCAATAATTGCCTCAAGTTTTCAATTAGTTGGAAACTGTACACTAGATATATGATCAGCCTACACAAACATAAAAAACTCAAGGGAATGACTGTTATGTACAGCATTCATTACCACTGTAATGGCATAACCACTTAACCAGCTTCTCAATATATAAGAGACATGTAATCATTTTCATGACAAAAATACAAGATACTCGGACAATCTCAGATTGTATCATCGAGAACAAACTGAAGTTTTTCACAGACAGCTTTGTTTATTTGTCAGCAACTGTTGAATAGAGTATGTTGTCGAAAGCATGAATTGTGTTCATTGTGATACTGGTAGGATATGTATTAAAGCACTATAATGGTGGCAAATGACTCAAAATCCTTAAGGGCCAAACAAGTACTGTATTCCACTGTTTGTGTTTTCCTTGTTTGGGCTATTTACTGTATGAGTTGCAAATGTCCCACAATTTCTGTTACTCACAAGGGGGAAAACATTCAATAATCAGTTGCAAATGTCCTACTAATAGTATTCCTCACATAGATTTCCCATTGAGTATGAGTTTCATATATCAATTTCAGTGTGAGCTGCATATATCCATTTCAGTATGAGTTGCATATATATCACTGCTTTGTTCTCCATATTTGTGCTACTCACATGGGATCCTTTCACTTTGTGTTAGATGTGCTCCACTCTTTCCACTGTCCTCCCTGTTTGGACTACTGGTTGTGCTGAGACAACTCTGTTACTTGCTGAAAATGCAAACTTCATACCAGAATTTGATCCCGGAATGACGCTTTGAGTGGTTCCTATTATGTTAAGGGTATCTTCCTCTATGTAGAAAATTGCATATAGTTTGGGAAGGTACAGGCATATGAGCATAACAGTTGAGTTGAGAAGTAGAATACATGTGAGAAGTAAGGCTTTCTGGTAGGCATAGAATGCAGAGAAGTATGTAGGGATGAATGCAAACCACAAGAAGACTGTTGTGGACACAGATAAGAAAATGTAGCGAGATTCATTAAAGTTATCTGGCAACATCCTTGCTTTGAATGCATATACACTGCATGCTACAATCAACGCCATGTTGTAACATAATGGTGGCAGCACTCCCCCTAGTGGCAGATCACAGAACAACTCCACATATTTTTCTGTCACAATGGGCATGTGCAAACCAGCCATAGGAGGTGCTAACACAGTCATACTTAACGATATTGTAAACTGAAATGAATAAATAAAATATGAAACAATCTTATTTCTACAAAACATATGTTAAAAATATATGAAAAGGTATGTGTTTAAAAATATATAAAAATGTAAATATCATAACATAATGTTTTATTACATATTAACGCTTATGATTTTCCATTAAATATTTTTGGAATAGGAGTTGAATATTTGGAATGGGAGTTGAAAATGGAAAATTATGAAAAAAATATTGAGAATATATCAAATTGTATATGAGATCACATTAATCATATATAAATATATGGACACTTTTGACATCTTTTCTGAATGGATTTATTTTCAATAAAGTGCAAGATTAAGAAAAAGTTAAAATTACCAATTCTTTCCTCACCTGAATCAAAATAAGAGTGACACTTAAAATCATTTGAGATGGTCCAGATATACAGAAAGGGGATTTACTACCTCTTCTTGCTGAAGTAAATATTCTAAAGATTCTACTTGTCTTTGCAAGTAGAGGAGCATAGATGATACTTAAACATACAAAACAAGATTGTATTCTAATATATATTGAAAGTAATGTTTATACAAATTATACTTATGTCATGAATAACTTATAGTTCTATTAATTTCATTGGTAAATTGGTTTGTCTATTTGAAATATATCAATAAATGGGTGTCATAGTTCTTCATAAATATGGAAAAGATTCGTTTTGGGTTTTATGTCACTTTCAACATTGTTTCAGTTTCACAAGAGGACGTATTGTTGTACATATAGTAAAGAAACTGCTGCGACTAAGTGGTTCCCACTGTGCCATGGCCTATGGTCTACAGCTCTCACCTGAAACTTATGTGAAATCCCAGCCTTCCTGCATAGCAAGCAGGAACGTTAGGTTCATTGATAATTGCAACTACAGTGATGTAAGCAATGGACACTCCAGCAAGTGTGAGAAGGCTCAACTCTCTACTTGTGGCCTTTATCAACCTGAAAAAAAAGAAGCTCAAAACATTCGTCTCAACATTAAAACATTGAAAACAAAACGAGTTACCATATTATCACCCACCATTCATAATTTATCTGTATTGTTCTGAGATCCTTTTGCCAAAGGCTGTCACACTATTCTACTCAATAGGTTTGTGGAAATAAATCAAAAACATTTTCAGCACTATTCAGACAGAGGCCTGTCAATAAGATTTAATAGCCAATTCCTTTTGAAAAATGTCTTAAAAATGACAATGGTGACATGCACCACTGCCTTTGGTAACCGGTAATTAAGCACATACTTTATCATTAAACAATTTAGTAATATTCATTTTACTTAATCATGAAACAATCATGACTTGTCACTACTTGAAACTGAACTCTATACCATTTGCATGTTAGGCAAATGACTGATTGAACAAATCCCAACCCCTTTCCCATCATGAGTGATTAAACTTTCTTTTATTCATCAAATTTAGGTAGATTTAAAAAGATAATGTATTGATATAATTCATTAATGCTAAAGTGAATGCACAATTACTTAACAAAGTGTTTTTTTAATGGTTCATCAAAATGTATGTTACAGGTATATTTTTAGATGGGAAGTCTATTCTTGCTATGTGATAAAAAAACGAGCCTCAAATTTAACAAATGAGTTGGAAATAAAACCTACTTTTCATGTCTGTATCTCACATAAAGGATAAACACCAGCCCACATCCAGATAAGCCACCAAATGAGAACACCAAGCATATAATAGGGAGAGCTTGGGACCATTTTAGATGATAAGGTTCTATAGGAACACAGTTGGCAGAGCCATCTTCACTTGGCCAAAAGAATACCTCACACTCCATGCATCCAGTTTTATTGAGATTAACAATTTCATTTCTATGACATTTACGACAGTCCCAGCAGCACTTAAGTTCTAACTGTACATAATACTCGCCAGCTTTGCATGGATAGCTGCACACAGACTCTGGAACAAGGTTTTTACTCCAGGACAAATCTCTATTAAAATGCAGAGATGCAGTAGATTTTTCCCACACTCCAACAGTAACAGATTCATAGGAGCCATCCTTTTGTATATGAACTTGATCAATCTGATATTTTCCATCTGCATCACCATTTTCATCAAATGCCACATGACCATTGACACCTTCAAATGTGACACTCTGGAGGAAAGGAAGGAGCATGGAAGGCTGTATGCATTGTTTTAGCAGAGTCTTATTGTCATATACCCATGGACAATTTTCATCTATTGCATTTTGAATTGCAAAAGCATAAGTCAAAACTGAATCTAGAAACAATGCTGTTTTATTGTATGGGCTATATCCTGGGATTTCTGTCATTTGCTGCTGAGGGTTACAAAGTTCTTGTCCTGAATCTGAATCAAAGCTGCAGTTAAAAGATTTCTCCCACAGTGGTTTAAGCCATGGATTTATATTTGTGGCTGGGGAAATAGCTTCAAAGTATTGGGAAAATCCTGGAACTCCTGTAGAAAAGAGATTGATGTAAAAGCCAGCACTGCCAACATGTTCAAGATGCATCAGATCTCCAGGAGACATTCCATCACTTGTGATCCAAACAAAATGACCTGCAGATAAGAAACCTTAATATTATATTCAGACACAAATGAAATAATCTCCGCAATTATATTTAATACTGTTTTCGTCAGTATTTTAATACTGTTTTCATCAATATCTGGCCTTATTTTATATACATGCTTATGATATACGCTTACCAATCACACTTATAGTATATGCTTACTAATCACACTTATGGTATATGTTCACCAATCACTTATAGTATATGCTTACCAATCTCACTTATAGTATATGCTTACCAATCACTTCTAGTATATGCTTACCAATCACAACTATAATATATGCTTACCAATCTCACTTTTAACATATGCTTACCAATCACACTTATAATATTAGCTTACCAGTCACAACTATGATATATGCTTACCAATCACACCTCTTCTGTTTACCTCTTCCACAATAGCCTTTCCATCTCCTGACTGGACAAACATTACAACTACTCTTGCAGCCATATTCCTCAGCATGCTTTCTACAATCTCCTGATATTCAAGTACACCTCTTGCCTTGTTGATTTCCTTAGAATTGAGTCTAACATATTAATGTCTTGCAATTTCAAATATATTCTTTTATAGATATTTATTTGCTAAAAATTAAAATTGATACCTACCTTATATAATCATGTTTATCTTACAAAAAGAGGAATATCACCAAATACCTTTGCATATGAAATACATATTCCCACCTCCGATGCAAGGTTTCTGACTGATTTTCCGCCCATTTCACCATAACTGCCCTCTGAATTCAGCACATTGATATATGTCCAATTAAATCTGAGGAGAATGTCAATAATGGCACGTGCTTGAAACTGGTCTGAAGGAACTACACGTTGGAAGTACTTGTACTTCACCTGCAAATCAAATAATGTAAATTTAATATCAAAGTTGTTAATATAGTTCTGGCTGGGATTGAGTGTATTGATTATTATAGTTTTTCTTGTTATCTGTCATATTGATTATACTTTTATTAATGATATTAATGATATGCATCAGATTGATATCTATATTGACCTTATTGCTGAGAAGCTCAGATGTAGACACTGCTCCAACCATTGGTATTTTGAATAAATTTAATAGAGTGGCTGCTGCCATTGTATTTCCGCTGCTTGTTCCACTTATCACACCCACAACATCATAGTACGCTGCCTTGGAGGATGCATTGGGATTCTCACACCCCACACAACATTCTGCTGGAGGTATAAAGTTCATTGCCCTTGCCAGGGCTACCTAGAATTTACATAGGACAGTAAGTGTATTTACTAGATTTACCAATAAAAATAAGAGATTGCAGCCACTCTCATAGCAGAGCAATGTGAGTGGCTGCCTCATGTTTTAGAACAATAAAAAGGAATAAATAAAAACAAATTCCTCTCACTTGGTCTTTGGTACAGTCATCTAAAATTGCATAGCCCAGAGATATATTTGGTAAAACAGTCTGCAGATCATTCACATATTGGATTGCATACACCATTGCTTCAAGGTACTGGTATCTGTTAAAGAAATGTGGGTATCAACATCAAAGGTTCCAAAGTGGGTATCAACATCAAAGGGGCCAAAGTGGGAATCAACATCAAAGGGGCCAAAGTGGGTATCAACATCAAAGGGGCCGAAGTGGGTATCAACATCAAAGGGGCCAAAGTGGGTATCAACATCAAAGGGGCCAAAGTGGGTATCAACATCAAAGGGGCCAATGTGGGTATCAACATCAAAAGGGCTAAAGTGGGTATCAACATCAAAGGGGCCACAGGGATGTTGATGATGTTTAGAGGACATCAAGAAGAACAAGGCTTTACACTGAATATTGGGCAAAAATGTATGATCAAAATGAGTTTTCTTACCTTGTTTGTGAATGGACGGCGTGGTCACACAGTTCGGAGGCACTGTATTGATGAACGCGGAAGAGTCCCCCTAGGGTGAGATCCCCAGGTTCAAAGTAAACTGCACCCTGCAGTTCTGGCACAGAGAATGATGCCATGGCATCAGTGATAAGCAAGACTATAATGCCTACAGTACATGATACCTCACACCAATCCATATTCTGAAAATAAAACATTATAACTGTAACGGTAAACTGTAAAGTGCTCTCATAAAAAATATATAGCGATAACACAAGGCAAAACTAATGCACTGTAATACTTGCAACAAGGCAGATTTTATGTTGGTTGATACACTGGTACAATCTGGCACCATATAATAGGTATTTTCTAACTTGTATTCCTATCACTTACAAAATAGATCTCTGGTCTCAATCTGATCAACTACTTAGATTTCTTTTTAATTTTATGGCATATGAGTGTTTAATGAAATCTCAGGAGTTTCTTTCTCCTTGGTTTGAAGTCACATCTTATATAGTAGTAAACTTGACTGTCACATCCATCCACCAGAGGACAGGCTGCAAACACAATCGTCAGGATATGGCTTTTATACAGGGTGGGAGAGCTCTGAACTGTTCTTGACTGAAATCACAGCATAGCTGGATGGTATGACATCATACCATTATTCTACACCAATTCTGAACCAATCTGGGTGGTTCTGTTATATGGCGACTTCTTCACCTCTCACAAAAGGCATAGAAATTGCACCAGAATTAAAACAAAATTTAACAAATTTCACTCCAGTTGAATATATCAGTGTGTTAACAATGTAATATATTTGCCCCCATGATTATTCCTCGTATTGCAGTCTTAATCTGGGGCACCTTCCTGTGCTAAACTTACACAAAAACTCATTAAAATGCAAGATCAAGAGGACCATAGTCTTATGTGTAACTGATTAGCGTGTTATTTTCTGTAAAATGTGAGTATGATAGTCAATATATAAAAATTGATGAAACTTTTTAGTTCTGGCCATTGTTCATCATATGATGATGATGATGATGATATAAAAATAATAAAAATAATAATAATAATAATAATAATAATAATAATAATAATAATAATAATAATAATAATAATAATAATTATAATAATTATAATAATAATAAAAATAATTGTATATAGCTGATACCAGACAAGTCTGTTCATAGCCCTGTACTGAGATATCACTCTTATTGCGATTTAGTGTCCAAATATGTAGATAGCATCCAGAATGACGATATTTAGCGACTAGATATGTTGCGAGCGTCCGGAATGATGCGATTCGTCCAGATTGGTTCAGATTCATTACTAGAAAGGTTGAAAGCTCTCCCACCCATT
This sequence comes from Amphiduros pacificus, assembly GCA_949316495.1. NCBI lineage: Eukaryota > Metazoa > Annelida > Polychaeta > Phyllodocida > Hesionidae > Amphiduros > Amphiduros pacificus. The sequence goes on along the minus strand of OX439011.1, from coordinate 14,814,662 downwards.
TATAGGCGGCCTATCCTAACTAGAATATCAATAAAAAAATAATTGAATATACCTCAGCTGTCAATCTGGGCAGCATTATTTTTGAAGGAATGAGTTGCATATTACCTTGCCTGACGGGTTAACCTGTTGTCCTTGTCATGTCCAGGAGCTGCAACATAAGAATTCAGTGAGAAGGTCTCTTGACAGACACCATATTCAATAAGTTACCTGTTACTATAGTCGATAACTGACACCCTCCAGCAAGACAAGGTCCGATGAATGACTGCCATTGGTTTCAATGGAACAGACGAGTGGGAACTGTGCCCTACAGCCTCCGCGCGTACATACAAACACTTAGTAACCAAATTTGTGAATGGTTTCCAAGTAGTTCAAAGCGAGGCAAATTGCAAAGCAACCAGTCGTTTTAGGACGGCTCGATCCTGACTGTACACTTCGTCAAGCATAACAAGTGTTGGTTTTAAAAAATCAAGCTCGCGCAAGTTTGCAAAATCCCAATGCAAAATACTTGGGCAAAATCCAAGGAATTCTGCTTACTCTACTACGCACTCACAGATCACTTCTGAATCAAAAGCGCCATCTGACGGTGTAAGCAGAAAAATGTGCCCAAAACATGGCCGCCAAGGACCGATAATCGGGGTATGATCCATAGACTTGCGGCTTAATCTTCTTGAAACCACGAACATCTAGCCCTAAAGGCAAAACAAACGTGAGCGAAAAAACTGAAGAAAGGACGTTACAGATTACCCACAGATCTGTATTAAGAGGCATTATTACTGGGAAAGACGGTGACATGGGTCAAAGCTGCAACAATGAATCGCCAGAGGTCAAGTTTATTAAGTGGGGAAACTTCAATATGATGGACAATGTGTGGTGTCTCTGGAAACGTTAACAGTGGATTTCAAGTCTATTTTGAGGATGAATATGGGTAAAGACTAAATGGCATTAAATGCTGCATACATAGATCAATAATCATGACAGGAGGTGGGTCATGGATCAGCTGGTAAGACATTTGCCTCCTGTGCTGAAGGTCTGGGGTTTGAATCCCGATTGGGACATGTACTTTGCTCATCCTACACTATCAAGATAGGTGAAACTGCAGCAGAGTTTTTTCCCATTCAAGCCAGTGTTCTATGAATAATTACCAAAGGCCGTGGTTTTTATAGTAATGTCTGAGTGATGATGCAAAAGAAAGATCCGTAAAGAGTGGGGCATTGTGTTCCAGTGGTTTTCTGACCTGATATAGCCAAAACAGTGCTTAGAAGGTCGTTGATACAAAAAATGAATAAATCAACCCATAATATGAATATAAAAGTAAAAACTAAAGATCAGAAAGTGTGATATCATTGAAGATTTTGTTTACTGTATGTCTTAAGGCTTGGTCTCACGAACAGGCTTAGCGAATGAGTTGCGGAGTAGAAAATTTCACATTCGCTTTTTGTTCGCTTTTGTGCGCTTTGAATGAACGAATGAGATATGCACAAGTCGAAAAAATGATCAAAGCCAACAATATGGATGAATACTGATATAGAACAAAAGTATTCAGGAGAAAACATGCAAAGAAAGCATACAAATATGGATATATACGGACAAGACGGATGTTTTGCAGATAGAACACGAATGAGAAGCTGACCAATATGGAGGTTCGTTTTCTGTTCGCATCTTATTCTGACCAACTTCATTCCTTGTGCGTGTATTCTCTGTAAATGTTCAAGTTTTCTCCGTACCTTGCCCGCATAAATGCAGGATTCAGCGAACATCACCGGGCACAGTCAAAACATAGTCAAGACACATTCAGGATGAGATACGAACAAAGCGTTCGCATTCCTGATGCAATCAACATGTGCAAGGCAGTGCAAACTGGCCATTCGCATCTCATCTGCACAAAATCTTTAACATTTTGAAAGAGTTTTGCAGACCAAAGCGTACATACGCATACTGCTCCGAACTCTAAACGCATGAATTTAGAAGGAGATACAGAGAAAGCGTTTGAGTTACAGAGACTTCCGAACTCATTCCGAACACCAAAATTGTCCACTCCACGGCTTTAAGAGCATAAAGGTACTACAAATGTTTAAAGCTGTGGAAAACATAATATGAGTGTTGCATGTTTCTTTGGCATAGTTCTTTGAATAAAATATTTCATACCCATTAGCTGTTAGGCCACAAGATTGTGTGACAATCATATTTTTTGTTGTGCTCACACACTGGTGAGAATGTATTGCCGCTATGCCCTTTCTCCATTTTTTCCGGCCACGGGCCGTGGCGCAGTTGGTTAGAGCGCCAGCTTATTAGCACCAGTTCCTCTGTGGTGATCCAAAGGTCCTGGGTTCGAACCCCGGCCGTGCCGGGATTGAACTCATGATACAATTTCCCACATGAGCTGAGGCCCATGCCTAAAGGGTTAACCCGTTGTCCTTGTAAATCTGTGACCGGGTGGGTTGTCATGTCAAGGACCTGCGACATGACAATTCAGTGAGGCAGCACTATATCTGCTACAAGTAGGTCTCATCACGAAATGACTGAAATAATGTTGAAAGTGATGTAAAGCCCCAAACAAACAAACAAACAAACAAATCTCCATTTTTTCCAAATCTTTTTTTTAAGCAATGATACATCATTTACAAGTAATTATTATCTTGTATAAATATTTGTAATCACTGCTTAAAAAATACATTATATAATAATCTATTAAACAGTTTGATAAAAAAATTATTATGAATCGAATAAATGCATGAGGTAATGTTCTAAACACCCCAAATTCGGAAATGCACTGCAGGTCGCAGGTTGCTAAAAATACAGGCCATTTCCGTCCATCACAGACTTGGTTTTGTTTTGTTTGTTTGGGGTTTTACATCACATTCAACATTATTTCAGTCATTTCCTGATGAGACCTACTTGTAGCAGATATAGTGCTGCCTCACTGAATTGTCATGTCGCAGGTCCTTGACATGACAACCCACCCAGTCACAGATTTACAAGGACAACGGGTTAACCCTTTAGGCACGGGCCTCAGTCCGTGGCCTCACAGACTTGGTACATGTATTTCACTTTGATTGACCTAGGCATCAATGGAATAGCTTTGTTAGTAGTGTTTCTCGTCACCGTTGCCACACCTATGATAACGAATTACTGCAAACATAATGCAACCCCAGGGGGGGGGTACTCTCATAGTCAGCGTTACCGGGAAAGTTGGGCTAAATAGGGTCCTTTTCGCTGATATTTTCCCTAAGATGGGTTAAGATATTTTATCCTTTTCCCTAAAACAGGGCACTGTTTTTCAAATTTCTCCCTAAAACAGGGATCACAATCCCCTTTTCCAAATCTCCTCCTTCTGCATCATCCCTAAATGAGGGTATAAAAAATTCAGCTAGTCCTAAATCAGGGTACCAAATTTCAGCTAGTCCTAAATCAGGGTACCAATACAGATAGAATATTTCCCTAAATCAGGCTCAGGGGTTTTCAGTGAGGGGTTAAAATCATGTGGGGTTAAAATCATGAGAGTACCCCGCCCCCCGGGAATGCAACCCGTGATTTGTCTCCGGATATCAACAATATGTTCTTTGTTTTCACTGAGGTCAACTACATAATAAACTACACAATATCTTTCACAATCTATCTTGTAGGACTTAGGCTAGCAAGGTTTGTTCACCGGCTGATAACCTGGATAAATATAATTCACAAATAAAAAGACGTTTTGGTTTAGAATTGCGTCGGGAATCAGTACTAATGAACAGTTACGAAAATTGCACCCAATGACCTCAGTTGTGGCAGTTTGGTACATACGATATGTCACAATTGTGCTGCTCTGTCAGTTCTCCAAAATTTCGCTATTTGGCTATCTTCTCCAACTTTAATCTTTAAAAAATAAAATCTACGAAAATCACTTTGTAAACTTGTGTTTCCCCACTATAATAAACATGCTATTAACTGTTCATGTAACCTGGTATTCAGGGGCGGATCCAGGATTTTTTACCCCAGGGGGCTCAAATGTGCTAAGGTAAGGGGCTCTAGTCCCATAAAGTAAGGGGCTCCAGTTCCCAAAAGCTCCCCCCTAGCCACAGTCCCCCGGGGGGCTTCAGTCCCTAAAGCCCCCCGGTCCGCCACTGGTATTTTTGTAATGGCAAACTCCAAATGCATGTGAGTTGTGAGCGCTAGCCCTAAGGTATACAATAAAGGGGCGTGCTATCCATATCTTGATGTAAAGGCTTAAACATTTGACATATGCGTGTTAAGAATATAAGAGGCAGTGACTAGTTTTAGCCAAACATCTATACGATCACGCATGAACATGACCAAATAAGGTCACATGTGGCCATTGCGTGATCATATATTGTGCCATTTGTGAGGCATCTGTGACCAGATCATGCCACACAACAGCTGGGCGTGATGTCACGAGATGATGTCACGAGATGATGTCACGAGATGATGTCACGAGATGATGTCACGAGATGATGTCACGAGATGATGTCACGAGATGATGTCACGAGATGATGTCACGAATGACCTTATTCAAAGACTATTATTCGTGACCAAATATAGATGTTTGGCTTGAATTGATGAAGGCCAGAACATTTATACTCGACATTACATGGGTAGGTAGCTCTCAACTTCCTGTGCCGCCATTGCCCTGTTTTGATGTTATTTGAAATCTGGACCACAGTGTTCAGTCATGCATACATGTGAGTCAAGCCCACCAGATATCATGCAAACAGAACTGACCGATCCCAGGTCATGACCTGTAATCAGTTGGCTGACTGAGACCCTCACCAATAAGAATTTGTATGAATATTCATTTATTCTTGATCCTATGTGCAACTTTTTATCTTTGGTGGCAGGGACTGATATGAAAGTCCTGAGAAGTCCTGTTTTGGAGGGTACACAATTTATTGTAATGTATCATGTAATTCTAAAGATTCACAAAACGTCATGAAATATTGGATAAGTTGTGGAAATTCGTTAAAATGGCTTTAAAGTGTACTGCAAACTTCTGACCATAGACAAAAAAATACAATGGGATAACCCACAAAGCTTTGACAGGTGTGAGTTCTTCCCTGTCAATGAAGTTGACCTAGATTTTTGGTAAATCTGGTAGGGTAATAAAGCATGTTTCACATCACATTACCCACCTTATTCTGCACAAGATTAATGAAAAAATATTTACTTCATACAGTCAACATATTAGTTCCATAGCATTTGAGAAGAAAGGTAGTGATCAGATATCAATGTAAGATATTGTGTTAAAGCAAACCTAAGAAGCCCATGTCTTCTTTGAAGTAAATGGGCTCATTCTCATTGCATATGTCTCGAACGTGTGATAGAATAAGTGTGTGACTTTTCCCCTTTTGATGGGTGTATTACCAATGAAACTAAGGAGTACTTAGGAGAGTACTTAGGTGAGCACTTAGGTGAGCACTTAGGAGAGCACTTAGGAGAGTACTTAAGAGAGTACTTAGGAGAACACTTAGAAGAGTACTTAGGAGAGTACTTAGGAAAGTACTTAGGTGAGCACTTAGGAGAGCACTTCGGAGAGTACTTTAGGAGAGCATTAAGGAGAGTACTTAAGAGAGTACTTAGGTGAGCACTTAGGAGAGCACTTAGGAGAGTACTTTAGGAGAGCACTTTAGGAGAGCACTAAGGAGAGTACTTAAGATAGTACTTAGGAGAGCACTTAGAAGAGTACTTAGGAGAGTACTTAGGAGAGCACTTAGGTGAGCACTTAGGAGAGTACTTAGGAAAGTACTTAGGAGAGTACTTAGGAGTGATGTGAGGCAGTAAGATGGAAGGTCTCTGAGACCTTTATTTTCAAATTTGACACTGCGTGAAAAATTAGATTTACAAGAGGCCAATATGTATATATTGTTGAAGTAAATTTGAAATTAACATGACCTTTCAGACATATTTACAAACTGTAAATTGGCAATTTACAAGACCTTTAATGTATGCATCAAAGACAGTAAAGACCGGAATTTGCAAGCCTTTACAAAATCAGAAAAGATGTTAAATTTCAAATAAACAAGACAAATACAAGATACTATATGCTTGTAAAGATGAACAAGATGCATGTGAAAAGCTTGTCAAATATGATCTTTACTTGATCTTTACAAAATCAGAAAAGATGTTAAATTTCAAATAAACAAGACAAATACAAGATACTATATGCATGTAAAGATGAACAAGATGCATGTGAAAAGCTTGTCAAATATGATCTTTACTTGGACACAAAATATGCTTAAATGTATTATTTTGACATTTACAATATTTAGCTAAGATGCTTATATATAAAGACAGCATATTTACAAGAGAGATCTTTATTTGAAGGTTATACCTCAGGGCATTTGGATAATTGATAATAAAGGGCATTTGGATTTTTGCACTGATGGCCATTGTTAGGAAAATTACAATTAAAAAGGTCATTGAAATAAAATTGCTGAAACAATCTGTCTGAAATGAAAATAATTTATAGAAATAAGAATAACATACACATTTGAAAGACATTTCCAAAAATCGCAAAAGGTCATTGACCATTTCTGCACAAAAGTTTTCTAAAATACAGGTTCATTGTTCTTGAAAGGAAAAAAGGAGCCTTACTACAAAACATAAATATCCTGAAACTATATGTGACCTTCTCAATCAAGTCCCTTGTTAGAGCTGTATCATTACTTGTAAAAGATCAATGACCTTGCCTGAAAATAAGCAGCCCTGAAACATAATTAAAATCAAGATATTTATCCTTGGATAGGTTGTGACCTTTTCAACCAAGGCCCTTATTATAAGAACTGTATCCATACTTGTAAAAGGTCAATGACCTTGCCTGAAAATAAGCAGCCCTGAAACATAATAAAAATCAAGATATTTATCCTTGGATAGGTTGTGACCTTTTCAACCAAGGCCCTTATTATAAGAGCTGTATCCATACTTGTAAAAGGTCAATGACCTTGCCTGAAAATAAGCAGCCCTGAAACATAATTAAAATCAAGATATTTATCCTTGGATAGGTTGTGACCTTTTCAACAAAGGCCCTTATTTTAAGAACTGTATCCATACTTGTAAAAGGTCAATGACCTTGCCTGAAAATAAGCAGCCCTGAAACATAATTAAAATCAAGATATTTATCCTTGGATAGGTTGTGACCTTTTCAACCAAGGCCCTTATTATAAGAACTGTATCCATACTTGTAAAAGGTCAATGACCTTGCCTGAAAATAAGCAGCCCTGAAACATAATAAAAATCAAGATATTTATCCTTGGATAGGTTGTGACCTTTTCAACCAAGGCCCTTATTATAAGAGCTGTATCCATACTTGTAAAAGGTCAATGACCTTGCCTGAAAATAAGCAGCCCTGAAACATAATAAAAATCAAGATATTTATCCTTGGATAGGTTGTGACCTTTTCAACCAGGGCCCTTATTATAATAATGCACAAACAGCAAAAGTTTATTTACATAAAAAAGGTCAATGCCCTAACATGGGAATAATCAATAGTGAAACAGGACAAGGCACATCATATTATTGAATTGTGTGTCATCTTTTCAATCAATGACCTTTTTCAGTAGTTGGTATCATTGAATTTTATAAGACCTTATCAATCAAGGTCTTTGTTAGTGCAAAGAATAGTGATAGGTCATTGACCTTTCATGTAAAAAAAAATAAAATAAAAAAGGTGAAACAAAATGACAGTTTATAAGATATTGAATAATTTGTGACTCTCGATTAAGGCCCTTGATAGAACAGTGCACAAAACAGAAAAAGGTCATTGACCTTGCATCAAAACAAGCAGTCCTGGAAGAAAACAAAATGCAATGTATATCAATCCTTGATATATGTGAACCTTTTAATCTGAGTCCTTGTATGAACATTGCATAAACTGTTGGAAGGTCATTGACCTTTATTTGAAACCAGCAATCCTGAAACAAAACAAACTGTACATCAAAGTATGTTTCTTGTCAATGACCTTGCACCAAAATAAGTAGATATGAAACAAAACAAAAGGAAAGGTTGTGTAATGTATGGTTGTCATTGAATAATATGTAACCATTCAAATCAAGGTCCTTGTGAGAGCAGTATGTGGACTTGTCATTGACCCTGTCTGAAAACTAGCACCTCTGAAACAAAACAAAAGACAATGTATGTTATATATTATATTTGACCTTGATGGTTTGATCTTTTCAATCATCTCCCTTGTCAAAACAATGCATAAACTCGTAAAAGCTCATTGACCTTGCCTGGAGATATGCAGTCCTGAAACAGAGTAAAATCAAATTATATTGTTACAGTAAAAAGTATATCCTTAGAGGTAGTGTTTCTGGAGGAAACTGCCCTGCAAAACAATATTTCCTTTTTCTACCGCCTAAATTCATACTGTTAAATGAACTATGATATGTAAATGGCATGTGGAGGTTTCAGCCTGTCACTGCTCCTGTATGGAAATGGACATTCAATGTGTTACAAGTGTGTTGAAATAATGTTTAGTGAGGCACACAAGTATCCTAGTCCTGCCCGCTCATCTGCTGTGTGAGTGTTTTCTGCCAAATGGTAACTTTCCAGGAAGTTAGACAAGATTTATTAGTCACCATTGATGTAATGAGGGGGCGAATGAATGCCCCTTGTCCCAGATGAAAGAAGATGAATTATATGACCGGATGACCCAGACTGATTAACCCCAAAACATCTGGACATTTGCAAGAGTGGGAAAAAAGGGAAAACTATTCACAAGGATAATGTGTTCATGTCTCACATGCTGTCTGCAGTGTAAAACCAAACACCAACTGAATTTCTATCATTATCTAATTTATAACTCAGCAAATAAAAATGTCAACCAGAATTTGTCAAGAATTGTCAAGAAATGGATCTCTTCCCCAATGTAACTTACAAACCAACATTGGCTGATATCTTGGCTTGTAGTGAACATATTTTCACTCTGAAAAGTCCTAACAGTATCTAAACAACCTCAGGATCATGGAAATATAGATATCTAAGAGATCTGAATGTTAAATAGTACCATAAAGGTGTAAAAAATGGCAGGCGCGAGTTTAATGTTTTATACATTTCTTGTCACTTCCCATGCAAGATTTGCTAATATCTTGGCTTGTAATGAACATATTTTCACTCTGAAAAGTCCTAACAGTATCTAAACAACCTCAGGATCATGGAAATAAAGATATCTAAGAGATCTGTATGGTAAATAGTACCATAAAGGTGTAAAAAACGGCAGGCGCAATTTTAATGTTTTATATCTTTCTTGTCACTTCAAATCCAAGATTTGCTGATATCTTGGCTTGTAGTGAATATATTTTCACTCTGAAAAGACCAAACAGTATCTAAACAACCTCAGGATCATGGAAATAAAGATATCTAAGAGATCTGTATGGTAAATAGTACCATAAAGGTGTAAAAAACGGCAGGCGCAATTTTAATGTTTTATATCTTTCTTGTCACTTCAAATCCAAGATTTGCTGATATCTTGGCTTGTAGTGAATATATTTTCACTCTGAAAAGACCAAACAGTATCTAAACAACCTCAGGATCATGGAAATAAAGATATATAAGACATCTGAATGTTGAATATTACCATAAAGGTGTAAAAAACGGCAGGCGCGATTTTAATGTTTTATACCTTTCTTGTCACTTCCCATGCAAGATTTGCTAATATCTTGGCTTTTAGTGAAGATATTTTCACTCTGAAAAGTCCTAACAGTATCTAAACAAACTCAGGATCATGGAAATATAGATAAATTAGAGATCTGAATGTTAAATAGTACCATAAAGGTGTAAAAAACGGCAGGCGCGATTTTAATGTCTTATACATTTCTTCTCACTTCCCATGCAAGATTTGCTAATATCTTGGCTTGTAGTGAACATATTTTCACTCTGAAAAGTCCTAACAGTATCTAAACAACCTCAAGATCATGGAAATATAGATATCTAAGAGATCTGAAAATTGAATAGTACCATTAAGGTGTAAAAAACGGCAGGTGCGATTTTAATGTTAACGTATATTTAATACATTTCTTGTCACTTCCCATGCAAGATTTGCTAATATCTTGGCTTGTAGTGAACATATTTTCACTCTGAAAAGACCAAACAGTATCTAGACAACCTCATGAACATGAATTTAGAGATATCTAAGAGATTTGAATGTTGAATAGTACCATAAAGGTGTAAAAAATGGCAGGCGCGAGTTTAATGTTTTATACATTTCTTGTCACTTCAAATCCAAGATTTGCTGATATCTTGGCTTGTAATGAACATATTTTCACTCTGAAAAGTCCTAACAGTATCTTAACAACCTCAGGATCATGGAAATATAGATATCTAAAAGATCTGTATGGTAAATAGTACCATAAAGGTGTAAAAAACGGCAGGCGCAATTTTAATGTTTTATACCATTCTTGTCACTTCCCATCCAAGATTTGCTAATACCTTGGCTTGTAGTGAACATATTTTCGCTCTGAAAAGTCCTAACAGTATCTAAACAACCTCAGGATCATGGAAATATAGATATCTAAGAGATCTGTATGGTAAATAGTACCATAAAGGTGTAAAAAACGGCAGGCGCAATTTTAATGTTTTATATCTTTCTTGTCACTTCAAATCCAAGATTTGCTGATATCTTGGCTTGTAGTGAATATATTTTCACTCTGAAAAGACCAAACAGTATCTAAACAACCTCAGGGTCATGGAAATAAAGATATCTAAGACATCTGAATGTTGAATAGTACCATAAAGGTGTAAAAAACGGCAGGCGCGATTTTAATGTTTTATACCTTTCTTGTCACTTCCCATGCAAGATTTGCTAATATCTTGGCTTTTAGTGAACATATTTTCACTCTGAAAAGTCCTAACAGTATCTAAACAACCTCAGGATCATGGAAATATAGATATATTAGAGATCTGAATGTTAAATAGTACCATAAAGGTGTAAAAAACGGCAGGCGCGATTTTAATGTCTTATACATTTCTTCTCACTTCCCATGCAAGATTTGCTAATATCTTGGCTTGTAGTGAACATATTTTCACTCTGAAAAGTCCTAACAGTATCTAAACAACCTCAAGATCATGGAAATAGAAATATCTAAGAGATCTGAAAATTGAATAGTACCATTAAGGGGTAAAAAACGGCAGGTGCGATTTTAATGTTTTATACATTTCTTTTCACTTCCCATCCAAGATTTGCTAATATCTTGGCTTGTAGTGAACATATTTTCACCCTGAAAAGACCAAACAGTATCTAAACAACCTCAGGATCATGGATATAGAGATATCTAAGAGATCTGTATGGTAAATAGTACCATAAAGGTGTAAAAAACGGCAGGCGCGATTTTAATGTTTTATATCTTTCTTGTCATTTCAAATCCAAGATTTGCTAATATCTTGGCTTGTAGTGAATATATTTACACTCTGAAAAGTCCTAACAGTATCTAAACAACCTCAGGGTCATGGAAATATAGATATCTAAGAGATCTGAGTGTTAAATAGTACCATAAAGGTGTAAAAAAACGGCAGGCGCGATTTTAATGTTTTATACCATTCTTGTCACTTCCCATCCAAGATTTGCTAATACCTTGGCTTGTAGTGAACATATTGACACTCTGAAAAGTCCTAACAGTATCTAAACAACCTCAGGATCATGGAAATATAGATATCTAAGAGATCTGTATGGTAAATAGTACCATAAAGGTGTAAAAAACGGCAGGCGCAATTTTAATGTTTTATATCTTTCTTGTCACTTCAAATCCAAGATTTGCTGATATCTTGGCTTGTAGTGAATATATTTTCACTCTGAAAAGACCAAACAGTATCTAAACAACCTCAGGGTCATGGAAATAAAGATATCTAAGACATCTGAATGTTGAATAGTACCATAAAGGTGTAAAAAACGGCAGGCGCGATTTTAATGTTTTATACCTTTCTTGTCACTTCCCATGCAAGATTTGCTAATATCTTGGCTTTTAGTGAACATATTTTCACTCTGAAAAGTCCTAACAGTATCTAAACAACCTCAGGATCATGGAAATATAGATATATTAGAGATCTGAATGTTAAATAGTACCATAAAGGTGTAAAAAACGGCAGGCGCGATTTTAATGTCTTATACATTTCTTCTCACTTCCCATGCAAGATTTGCTAATATCTTGGCTTGTAGTGAACATATTTTCACTCTGAAAAGTCCTAACAGTATCTAAACAACCTCAAGATCATGGAAATAGAAATATCTAAGAGATCTGAAAATTGAATAGTACCATTAAGGTGTAAAAAACGGCAGGTGCGATTTTAATGTTTTATACATTTCTTTTCACTTCCCATCCAAGATTTGCTAATATCTTGGCTTGTAGTGAACATATTTTCACCCTGAAAAGACCAAACAGTATCTAAACAACCTCAGGATCATGGATATAGAGATATCTAAGAGATCTGTATGGTAAATAGTACCATAAAGGTGTAAAAAACGGCAGGCGCGATTTTAATGTTTTATATCTTTCTTGTCATTTCAAATCCAAGATTTGCTAATATCTTGGCTTGTAGTGAATATATTTACACTCTGAAAAGTCCTAACAGTATCTAAACAACCTCAGGGTCATGGAAATATAGATATCTAAGAGATCTGAGTGTTAAATAGTACCATAAAGGTGTAAAAAAACGGCAGGCGCGATTTTAATGTTTTATACATTTCTTGTCACTTCCCATCCAAGATTTGCTAATATCTTGGCTTGTAGTGAACATATTTTCGCTCTGAAAAGTCCTAACAGTATCTAAACAACCTCAGGATCAGGGAAATATAGATATCTAAGATATCTGATGTTGAATAGTACCATAAAGGTGTAAAAAATGGCAGGCGCAATTTTAATGTTTTATACCATTCTTGTCACTTCCCATGCTAGATTTGCTTATATCTTAATTTGCAGTGAACATATTTTCACTCTGAAAAGTCCTAACAGTATCTGGACAACCCCAAGATCATGGATATAGAGATATCTAAGAGATCTGAATGTGGAATAGTACCATAAAGGTGTAAAAAACGGCAGGCGCGAATTTAATGTTTTATACCTTTCTTGTCACTTCCCATCCAGGATTTGCTAATATCTTGGCTTGTAGTGAACATATTTTCACTTTGAAAAGCCCTAAAAGTATCTAAACAATGTCAGGATCATGGTAATATAGATATCTAAGAGATCTGAATGTTGAATAGTACCATAAAAGTATAAAAAACGGCAGGTGCAATTTACAGAATCTTTTGACATTTTATATCCTCTCTTGTCACTTACAATCCAAGATTTGCTTATATCTTAATTTGCAGTGAACATATTTTCACTCTGAAAAGTCCTAACAGTATCTGGACAACCCCAAGATCATGGATATAGAGATATCTAAGAGATCTGTATGGTAAATAGTACCATTAAGGTGTAAAAAACGGCAGGCGCGATTTTAATGTTTTATATCTTTCTTGTCACTTCAAATCCAAGATTTGCTAATATCTTGGCTTGTAGTGAACATATTTTCACTTTGAAAAGACCAAACAGTATCTAAACAACCTCAGGATCATGGAAATAGAGATATTGAAGAGATCTGAATGTTGAATAGTACTATAAAGATGTAAAAAACGGCAGGCGCGATTTTAATGTTTTATACCTTTCTTGTCACTTCCCATGCAAGATTTGCTAATATCTTGGCTTGTAGTGAACATATTTTCACTCTGAAAAGTCCTAACAGTATCTAAACAACCTCAGGATCATGGAAATATAGATATCTAAGAGATCTAAATATTGAATAGTACCATAAAGGTGTAAAAAACGGCAGGCGCAATTTTAATGTTTTATTCATTTCTTGTCACTTCCCATCCAAGATTTGCTAATATTTTGGCTTGTAATGAACATATTTTCACTCTGAAAAGTCCTAACAGTATCTAAACAACCTCAGGATCATGGAAATAGAGATATCTAAGAGATCTGTATGATAAATAGTACCATAAAGGTGTAAAAAACGGCAGGCGCAATTTTAATGTTTTATACCATTCTTGTCACTTCCCATCCAAGATTTGCTAATATCTTGGCTTGTAGTGAGCATATTTTCACTTTGAAAGGCCCTAACAGTATCTAAACAATGTCAGGATCATGGTAATATAGATATCTAAGAGATCTGAATGTTGACTAGTTCCATAAAAGTATAAAAAACGGCAGGCGCGATTTACACAATTTTTTGACATTTTATACCCTCTCATGTCACTTACAATCCAAGATTTGCTTATATCTTAGTTTGCAGTGAACATATTTTCACTCTGAAAAGTCCTAACAGTATCTAAACAACCTCAGCATCATGGAAATATAGATATCTAAGAGATCTGAATGTTGAATAGTACCATAAAGGTGTAAAAAACGGCAGGCGCGATTTAAATGTATTATACATTTCTTGTCACTTCCCATCCAAGATTTGCTAATATCTTGGCTTGTAGTGTATAAAAAAAATCCCTATTCTCATTTACATATACGAATATATGATCAAAATGTGCAAGTTGAAAAATACAATTAACCATAATATTGATTAAAGGTGATATGAATATATACTGATATTAACAACATAAATACAATATTGTAAAGACATTCAACAATCTTTACAACATTGTTTATGAACTGATACGTGCAATTTGATATATTTGGTAAAATACAACATATTTAAGCATTGTAAATAAGTAAATGGTATTTACAAAATTGTTTATTAGCTGAAAGATCTTCATTGGTCTTTACAATGGAAAAACAATACATGTTTATTTTTGTAAATCTTATTTTTCGGGCAGTGTGAAATTCCATAATAATTTGAGTGGATTTTATTTGTTTGTTTTAACGACCTTTAAGGTGCTGTTTTGGCTATATCAGGTCAGACAGAAACCTGTCACCGGGACTCAATGCTGTTTTCGAAGAGCGACTTTATTTTGCATTATCACAAAGACATAATGACACAAATTGCACCCTTTGATAAGCGGTCATAGGATTCCGGCTGGTGTGAAAATATTCACAATAATCTTTACAGAGCTGTGACCAAGCATCTGCTATGTGCCCTTTAAAAATATATTACTATTATTATTGTTGTTGTTATCATCATCATTGATGTTTTTGTTAATATTATTACTATCATTATTAATGATAATTACCGCGTAGAAGTTGGAACTTACAATTTGAAACACCCTAAATTTGATAATCGGATTGTTAGATTGATGACAATTATTTTGTAAAATTAAAATGATAAATAAGAACTTGTTTTCAAACAGATTTGGAAGGGAGAACACTTTCTTCGTTTTTAAATAATAAACTGATAAGGAAACATACACAAACCTTGTCCATAGATAACATCAACATCCAAATTATGTTTGCCCAGCTCAATATTGGTGAAGTATTTTGGTAATATTTCATTGTCCAGTGAAGAAACATCGAACATTTTGGTTGTACAGTTCATTGACTGGTAACACATTATATATTTGATTGTTTTATGTGAATGAGCCGGTCACCGTTAATCAATACCCTATTCTTTTCAAAAGGTGTCTTCAGATTTTTTCACATAGACATGAAGCTTATTAAGGTTATTGCAGTCTTTTCAAAAAATCATTCTTTGACAATGAAGAATTAATTAAACTAGTATCAGAGCAAGCAAATGATGTAAAGCCAAAAATCATCTCAGCTAAATTGAGGTTTAATGGAAATAGATAAATGACTGCAGGAATATACATTTCTTTCTTTCGAATTCTTTCGAAATTCGTATGTGAAATATTTGATCACTTTTGTCTACTTTTAGATACCAACGCTTATGTCATATAGTAATGTATATCTTACTTCCTGCTTGATTATGATCAGATTCAGTTGACATCAGATTCAGTTGACATCAGATTCAGTAGACATCAGATTCAGTTGACATCAGATTCAGTTGACATCAGATTCAGTTGACATCAGCCTCAGTTGACATCAGATTCAGTTGACATCAGAATCAGTTGACATCAGATTCAGTTGACATCAGATTCAGTTGACATCAGATTCAGTTGACATCAGATCCACTTGACATCAGATTCACTTGACATCAGATTCACTTGACATCAGATTTATTTGTAAACTGAGGGTTATACATATATACCTGTATATATAGATATATTTATGTGTGAGTGGGCTATTGCACAGTGAAGCCGTGAGACCATCTCTCTATAACATTAACATATTATATTTACCATATTCAAACAGTGCATAGCACATATTATGCTAGAAATTTATTTCAATTTATTATATCAAAATTTACATTTATTGATATGTGAAGGGATTGTTTAAAGTAGATTGGTCAGTGTAGAGTATGTGAAATATGCAATGCTATACAAATCCATCATGTCGTATTGCAGCCATTTTGGTTTTACAGCAGATTATTTTATTTTACAAGATAATTTGGTTTTATGCAATCATTTGGTTATACTATGGATGATTTGGTTTTACTGAGATCATTTGGTTTTACTGAGATCATTTGGTTTTTCTGGAATCATTTGGTTTTACATGGATTATTTGGTTTTACTGCAGATCATTTGGTTTTATCGCAAATCAGTTGATTTTTCTGGGATTTTGTTTTACTGA
Organism: Amphiduros pacificus; assembly: GCA_949316495.1. Classification (NCBI taxonomy): domain Eukaryota; kingdom Metazoa; phylum Annelida; class Polychaeta; order Phyllodocida; family Hesionidae; genus Amphiduros; species Amphiduros pacificus. The sequence goes on along the minus strand of OX439011.1, from coordinate 14,798,067 downwards.
GATCATTTGTTTTAACTGGGATTATTCGGTTTTACTGGGATCATTTAGTTTCCCGTAATCATTTGGTTTTACTGGGATCATATGGTTTTACTGAGATAGTTTAGTTTTACTTGGATCATTTGATTTTACTGGGATCAATTGATTTTACTGGGATCATTTGGTTTTACTGGGATTATTTAGTTTTACTGGGATCATTTGGTTTTACTGGGATCATTCGGTTTTACTGGGATCATTCGGTTTTACAGACCGTGTTGTATTCTGGTGGCCCAATTAAAATAGACAACATGAAACAACCAGCCATTACGCTAATTCCATGCCGGCACATGTTTGGATCACTTATAAGCTTGTGCTCTTACCAACTGCACTCTAACGAACTGCACTCTAACGAACTGTGCCCTAACCAACTGTGCTCTAACCAACAGCACTCTAACCAACTGCACTTAAACCAACTGCGCTTTAACTAACTACACCCTGTCCAACTGCACTCTACCCAACTGCACTTTAACCAACTGTGCTTTATTTAACCAACTGTGCTCTAATCAACGGCACTCTAACCAACTGCACTTAAACAAACTGCGCTTTAACTAACTACACCCTGTCCAACTGCCCTCTATCCAACTGCACTTTAACCAACTGTGCTTTATTTAACCAACTACACTCTATCCAACTGCGCTCTAACCAACTGCGTTCTAACCAACTGCAGTTTTACCAACTGTACTCTGTCCAACTGCACTTAAGCCAACTGCAAGCCAATTGGTACAGCGGATGCCCTTTATGAGTCAATTAATTTATCATTTCTATTCATAGTATTGAATAATTCACGTCTATTTCGCATCTTTTTCACATCTTTTTCACATCTTTTTCATATCTTTTTCACATCTTTTTCACATCTTATCTCTTAATTAGTCCATTTCTGTATCCAGTTTAATCGGCCATATATGATCTATGTTTCATTTAAATTTCTCTGTCTTTCCATCATTTAATTTCATTCTCTGATAAAAGTTTCTTTCTATCATTAATAATACTTTCATAGCATAAGGTGGCAGTTTGATTATAGAAATACAAACAGCTTGCTCACTGTGAGACATTTACCTTCTCTACAATATAGATTTAGTACCAAAGTGAAACACAGCGAAATGGTGACTTTATATCTATAGTACGTAACCTGACAACCTTAGAAATCTGTATTGGTAGTTTTTTTCTTTTATCTAAATAGAATGCAAAACCCATAAGTCACATAAAGGCTAAAAGCACAGATCAACAAAGAAAAAATATTGTAAAGAAACAAGAACAATACACAGGACAGCAAACATTTATTGCACTCATGACGTTTTATGAAATGTAAACACCAAAGAACATGCGTGTTGTCACGATAATGTTTTGAAGAAAGTTTTGTGTCAGCATTAAAGCAATTCGATGACCTTGTGATGTGTACTCATACAGTCCATATAATTCATTTTATATAAAAAACCTGTTATTAAAGTAGTACTGTAGCATGATACAAATGCCTTATTGAGAAGCAACATATTCGGTTTGCACATATTCGGTTTAATTGATTTATTATAAATCTACCACCATCTGTCCTACTGCAGCCACTCAACTACAGCCACTCAACTACAGCCACCCAACTACAGCCACTCAACTACAGCCACTCAACTACAGCCACTCAACAACAGCCACTCAACTACAGCTACTCAACTGCAGTTACTCAACTACAGCCACTCAACTACAGCTATTCAACTACAGCCACCCAACTACAGCCACTCAACTATAGCCACTCAACTACAGCTACTCAACCAAAGCTAAACAACTACAGCTACTCAACTACAGCCACTCAACTACAGCCACTCAACTGCAGCTACTCAACTACAGCCACTCAACTACAGCCACTCAACTACAGCTACTCAACTACAGCTACTCACAGCTACTCAACTACAGCTACTCAACTACAGCTACTCAACTACAGCTACTCAACCAAAGCTAAACAACTACAGCTACTCAACTACAGCCACTCAACTACAGCCACTCAACTGCAGCTACTCAACTACAGCTACTCAACTACAGCTACTCAACTACAGCTATTCAACTACAGCTACTCAACTACAGCCACTCAACTACAGCCACTCAACTACAGCTACTCAACTACAGCCACTCAACTACAGCCACTCAACTACAGCTACTCAACTACAGCTATTCAACTACAGCTACTCAACTACAGGCACTCAACTACAGCCACTCAACTGCAGCTACTCAACTACAGCTACTCAACTACAGCCACTCAACTACAGCTACTCAACTACAGCTACTCAACTACAGCAACTCAACTACAGCTACTCAACTACAGCCACTCAACTACAGCCACTCAACTACAGCCACTCAACTACAGCCACTCAACTACAGCTATTCAACTACAGCCACCCAACTACAGCCACTCAACTATAGCCACTCAACTACAGCCACTCAACTACAGCCACTCAACTACAGCTACTCAACTACAGCCACTCAACTACAGCTACTCAACTACAGCTACTCAACTACAACTACTCAACTACAGCCACTCAACTACAGCCACTCAACCATAGCCACTCAACTACAGCCACTCAACTACAGCTACTCAACTACAGCCACTCAACTACAGCTACTCAACTACAGCCACTCAACTACAGCCACTCAACTACAGCTACTCAACTACAGCCACTCAACTACAGCCACTCAACTACAGCTATTCAACTACAGCCACCCAACTACAGCCACTCAACTATAGCCACTCAACTACAGCCACTCAACTACAGCCACTCAACTACAGCTACTCAACTACAGCCACTCAACTACAGCTACTCAACTACAGCTACTCAACTACAACTACTCAACTACAGCCACTCAACTACAGCCACTCAACCATAGCCACTCAACTACAGCCACTCAACTACAGCCACTCAACTACAGCTACTCAAATACAGCTACTCAACTACAGCCACTCAACTACAGCCACTCAACTTCAGCCACTCAACTACAGCTACTCAACTACAGCCACTCAACTACAGCCACTCAACTACAGCTACTCAACTACAGCTACTCAACTGCAGCTACTCAACTGCAGCCACTCAACTACAGCCACTCAACTACAGCCACTCAACTACAGCTACTCAACTACAGCTACTCAACTACAGCTACTCAACTGCGGCTACTAAACTACAGCTACTAAACTACAGCTACTCAACCATAGCTAAACAACTACAGCTAGTCAACTGCTGCTACTCAAGGCAGCTACTTAAATGCAACTACTTAACTACAGAATCTCAACTACAGCTACTGAACTGCAGCCACTCAACTACAACTACTCAACTCAGCTACAGACACATACAAAGTGAGGCCACGGGCCGTGGCGTAGTTGGTTAGAGCGCCAGCATATTAGCACCAGTTCCTCTATGGTGATCCAAAGGTCGAAAGTTTGATCCCCGTTCGTGCCGAGATTGAACTGGTTACATGGACTCCTGACTCGCCAAACACCCGGTGGCCTGAGATGTCATGTTCTGGGAAACCTAGGTGAGACGACTGGACTGCGCAGGCACTATTCTGATACCACAAGGACCTGCGCATGCACCAGGGCAGCATGCCTATCTCTCTAAGGGTCACACTGTTGAACTTTTATCAATCCCCAATGCATGTCTTTAGCCAAAATTTAAAGATACCAAAAAAGCCTATCAATCTGAAAAGGCTTATGAAAATGATGCAGAAGATAAAATTCCTCTCATCAAAGCACCGCGTTTGAAGCAAAATGATTGGCCAAAACATTGCTACCAACCAAAAATGGGAAGAAAGAAAATAGGATATCATGAAACAAGTCATTCGAGGTCAGCTTGAACAATGTGCAGCATACAGGGACAAACGTCGACAAACAGGCGATGTTCACCTTATTGAGGATACCAATAATCCTTATTGGGGAACAGGTCCAAATGGTAAGGGGTTCAACAAACTGGGTGTCTTGCATATGTTTGTTTGTTTGTTGTTTTACATCACATTCCACATTATTTCCGTCAATTCGTGATAACTGAATGTGTTATCCTGTATATATATGTTGAAATAAATAAATAATAAATAAATAAAACACATGATATATCATTAATATATTTTCCTCATATTTTCTAACGTATCATTAACATCGGATTTTCTTTTCATCTATTTGCAATATGCACTTGTAGCTTTTGTCTTTATATGTAAGCAGATCATTTCTTCAGAGACAGGAATATCTGGTGTTGTTAGAAACTATAATAAATATGTATGTACCAATAACAAAGAGTGAAATATATCAGAACTATTGCGCACGTAGAAAGCCACAGCATATAATCCAGTTCCAAGATAAATTTCACCTTAAGTTATGTATGAAAATTTTCCCCTTACTTGATGTTTCCCCTAAAGATACTTGAGAGAAGGCCATAGCATTCAAGCTGAATGAGATCACAAACATGTTCTCCAGGGATGATGTGCTTATATTATCTCAGATACGTCCGTTATATGAGAACAAAATACATTTGTCATTCTTTTTGTTATGCTCTATGATCTTGCAAGCATGTATTAATCGCTCGTTTCAAAGAGAGCCATAACAAATGATACGTTCTCATAAAACTGGAATCAAACTACAGCCCCACAAAAATACTGAATGCATATAAACCAGACACAGCTGTAGGTTCCAAGATATTCTTTGTCCTTATAAATATGTTACTATGAATCGACTTCATGCCTTTAAATGTTATTATTGTGGTTCTAAAAAGTCAGGATATAATGTTTGAATGTAAAAGAGTGTCGTGCCTGGGTATACATAAACATATCTTTCAAATGCACTGTTTCATAAGATCCTGCGTCATATATAGGATCAAACACCTCCCTCTATATATATATATATATATATATATATATATATATATATATATATATATATATATATATATATATATATATATATATATATATATATAATATATATATATATATATATATATATATATATATATATATATATATATATATATATATATAAGAATGATTTACATAACAACATTAGATGTTTTTCTCTCAAGCCAAATTACCTGATAAATTGATGAAAGTCTCTGGTGAGGATACCAGAGGTAGAGATTAAAAATTTGAACTGGCATCATGAGATTAGTACTCAGATTAGTGGGGTGTGTGGTCACTTTCACATGTCTTAAATAGTGGGCAAAATACTGCACACACATCTTGCATTATTACTACACATATTTCTTCAATCAAATTGTGATTTTATGACAAATAAAATAATGATTGCAATATCTGATATTTTTGAAATATTTTTGAAATTTCATCTCCAGCATGAAAATAGAAATACTTGTCCCAATCCAGAATTGAACCCAAGACCTTCAGCATGGGAGACAGATGTCTTGCCCACTGAGCCATTTTGAAAAATATGATTTGAACTTCTCACTGGTGAATCACACAAATAATCAATATCTTTATCAAGTTATCAAGTTGTTTTATAAAGGAAGATATTCAGTAATCTCACGCAACAGCCTTAGTTAAATTAATGGAGTAAAACTTTCTAAAATATATGTTTGTCTGAGATGATATCAAATGTAATGCAAATAGATCAAAAGAAGAAGGTAGGGTTATAAGGTTAGCATTTAATTATTTACATTGAATATGAGGTGTGTCATATAATGTCCAGAAACAATTTATACATTAAACTTGAACTCATAGAACAGGAAACTGTAATAAAACAAGAGAGTCAGTGACTGATGTCACTGAAACATTTTTCAGGAGCAGCCAGATGGAAAGTAGTCTGGCAGGATGCTAGTTTCATTGGGACATTTAACAAGACCTACCTTAGCCTTACACTGATTAAAATTCCTACCAAGATATGTATAAAAATCTATGATCCAGTTGATTTGGTTTGATTTGTTTAGGGTTTTACATCATTTTCAACATTCTCTCAGCCATTTTGTGATGAGACCTACAGATTTAGTGCTGCCTCACTGAATTGTCATGTCGCATGTCATCCAGTTGAGAGAATTATGGGGAATTATGAGTGAATAGTGTCCCACAGAATACTATTTTAATCCTGTGTGACAATGCCTTGTTGTTCTCTGTAAATATTATGAGCAGTTAAATAACAGGGGTTGCAGAATATCTTAATTTTCTAGAGAATAATCCTACTTACATGGTGTTCCACTACTCAATCCCCCGTGTTTACAATTTCTCTCTTGGATCGCAAATTTCAACTCCACGAAAGCGATATTTCAAGAAAGCATAAGATACGGTTTACAATTTCTAAAAATACTTTGCCATCATATCATTTTATGGATCATACCCTTTATATTTCTGGATGTGCCTTAATATTATTTCATGCCTTTAGTATATATGTAGTAATACTATATTTTGACACATGGCTGACACATGGCTGAAATCAAACCTATTCTTTTTGTTTCGTTTGCAAAAAGCTCATATTTAAACAGAACTTGAGTTCATTATGATTCACACATCATGGTGCATGCGGGAGACAGTTGGTATCTGGTAATTACATGTGATTCTCACTCCATCTTATGTTCCATGACCATGTATCAAATACAATGTTTATTTGTAATAATATGTCTGCGAGATAATGCAATAGAATGAACCCATAGTCACCCTTTGAAAAGGGAAGGGTATTAAATCCCTTGGCAGATCAATAATATGTAACAGTGAATTTGTGAGATTATGTACTCTTTTTTCCACAATTACTGCTGACTTTTCTGTTTGGGGATTTACATCACTTTCAACACTATTTCAGTTATTTCGTGATGAGACCTACTTGTAGCAGATATAGTGCTGCCTCACTGAATTGTCATGTCACAGGTCCTTGACATGACAACCCGCCCAGATTTACAAGGACAACAGGTTAACCCTTTGGGCACGGGCCTCAGCTCATATGTGAAAATGTATCATGAGTTGGATCTCGGCATGGCCGGGGATTGAACCCATGACCTATGGATCACCAAAGAGTGACTGGTGCAGATAAGCTAACGCTCTAACCAACTGTACCATGGTCTGTGGCTAGCATGTATCCAGGACCACCACTGCTTCCAGGTTGGATTGTCACTGATTCTATTTCTCTTGGTTTAAGCACAAAAGTATCTAAAGTCAGATCAGACCTACTTTTGGTAATAAAAAGACCTACTTTTGGTAATAAAAAATAACATTCTCTGTGTGCTGTATTTTATTTCCTTTTCTTTTATTGGGGTTGACCTGTACATTTAGGTTACGTTAATTGCCCTATGCTTTGATAAGAACCATGGCCATATATCTGGCACTTGAAGTAGTATAGAGGATTTGGAATGTATATATGTCTACTCTAACATTTTTATATCCTATTTTTATAGATGCAGGTAGCATCATTTTCCTGATGTTCAGCATTTTTCAATCAACATCCTGGTCAGCCAATGCCTGGGCCATTTCCTCGTCAGAGATGTCAGATAATTTTGAACATCTTTCTTTTTTTGGAATTTAAGGATCTGTGTGGTGTAATTTTGATGGGGAAGGGAGCCACAAACATGACATTTCAAAAATGTGTTTGTGTGACTTTTTATGTATACCTTAATCGACAGCTTTTCATATATATTGATTAAACTATTGTTATATACATATGGAGAGTTATCACAAGCCAATTGGTCTCTCTAACCCTCCTGCACTCAGTAAACCCAATTTGGCTAATATTAGAAAGTAAGTTATGTCTCCTTGCTTCCCTGACCAAAAGTATATTTGTTTATATGGGCTGATTTCGTTTACATGGGGAGGTCAAAAGAAACAATCAGGAGTCATTCAGAGCTATAAAACACCTGATCTCAGACATTAACACCTGTGAGGAGGAATATTCCATAATGAATGCTAACATGGTTTAAATTCACTTAATACAGGATAAGGTATGGTCACATGATCATTACGCAGTATAATTATACAAGTAATGAACGAGTGGCCATACCTTATCTGTTTTAGAATGATTGCCACTAGAGATGGCAGACATAGGGGTATAACTTTTTTACTACTCAGAAGACATCTACAAATGATATGTGATCGAATGTCAACCTCCTTAGGCTATTTTGATCAAATATTGCCAGTGACCTTGAAGTGACCTTTCAATGACCTTGAAAATATAAAGGCTATTTCCACGAAATTATCTACATGTGTTTTTATCCTATCATCTACATCTTTCAAATACGAGCTCGTAGAGTCCTTATTCATCAAAATCTGTTCACAATTAACAATTTGAGAGCAATTTATAGTTTTGTGGTCAATCTATAAGAGAAAACAGAGGAAAATACTATAATACTAAGTTTTTCTTAAACAATATAAAAATGCCAGCTTATTGGGGGTTAGTTTATGAAAACATATAGAATACTGCACAGAAAAACACATTAATACTAAAAAGAAATTGAAAAAAAAGTCCGTCAATTTCAAGATTTATTATGAAGCTAAAGTGATTAAAAATAGCTTAAATCGGTAGGGTTACAAAAGTGACAAATTGACGGACTTTAATTTGACCTCACATTTATTTTTGAGATATAAGATAAATTAAATATTAATCTAATTTCAGAAAATAATCAGCAATAAGTTGCTCTTATCATAATAATACCTAAAAAAGAAGAAATATTCCCTGAAAAATGAGTTTTAACTACATCAAAGGTGTTCACTTTGGCAATGTGCAGCATCTTCGCAAGGATGGAGGGTAGTGATAGGTCTTGAGGGATCATTATAATCAACTTTACCGTATAATCAGTGTTTGGTGAATGAACTTTTAATATGACAGTGATTAACCATTACACTGATACATCATGTTTTTACATAAACCTTCGTCTGTGGTTCATTGCCTTGATCAACGCATGCTGTGTAATTGTTTGCAAACACATCAGATAACCCTTTTACAATAAATTCAGCCACAGCTACTCGTAGCTATACACTCCTCATCACCAATTACATCCTCAATAAATGTGTATTAATTTATGAGATACATAATATGGTGAGTTACTTTCAATAGTATGTGTTCAGAAATAGTGTTTTTAATGGGGTATTGTATATGGTTTTAAAAAAACTGAGATTTTAATATTTTCAAAGAAATTACAAAATAAAGTGTGGTGGACATTCAATTCGCCGTACAGTCAAAAGAGGGTGCGTCCTTGAAAACGTTTATATGTGATGAAGAAACAAGATCTGTTCTACCTCAGTAAACCTCTCATTCCGAATAGTTCAATGGGTGTTATCCCATGGTGTTTCCAAAGAAATCTCCGTCAAACTAGCTTGTAAGTTTACATTTTGAACTCTTCTGTTAATAAAGCGAATTTTCATCACATCCTGATGAACTCTCAAGAATTTGTGTAAAAATTTGTACATCACTTTTAATCAATCATCACAAAGTTTTGCTGGCAATACCAACTATTATATGTATCAAGAGGCATGGAATAGTATGCATTAATGAATTTACAACCCTTTATGATTTAATAGACCAAAACCTAGTTCATTGCATGAAATACATTCTCCAACAACTTTGCCAATGTTGTGATATGTCACAATATGCCTATATTCTCTCTCAGAAAGTTAGGCATTTGTCACCAACCTCAACATGAACCTAGTATGATTTAAGAACGCACTGTGACATCTATCTGTTTACGTATTATCAAAATGGCATAGGTTCCTGAAATATGTTATGACGTTATGAGCCTAATCAACCATATGCTGACATTTAGATTTCTATAAAAATAACTGAAACAACTCCCTGATAGGCTTTCAGCCATAACACATTCAAATATTGTTTATTCCCAAAAATATTTCCAATTGTCACAGAATTAACAAAATGTTACAAAATTCTACATATAATGGTAAATGATGATAAAAAAAGTATACCAATCAAGTATCTAGTTAATAAGCTATTTAATGTTGTTTATATATCCTCTTCATCATTGTTTTTGTTTGTGGACTATATCAATTCACAGTACAAATCAATTTGAAATTGCCATAGAAAATATGGATTTTGATACAAGGTAGGTGGTAAGACAAAAGTTAAGAGTTAAGACTTATGAAGTGTATCAAGTTAGCAAACGAGACTTTTCATTGTCATCTGGATTCTTGTAATTTTGGTTTTCCTTCTTGTTCTCTAAATACCAAAATATCAACGTCATGAGAAGCTGAAAGTGAGGTAAACATACATCATTAGTTTTCACAAATGTATCAATTTTGATATTATAAACATATTTAATATTTATACACTGTCAGATAAAGGAATGATATGGAATTCTCCCTACCAACATTCCACATGTCAGAGACACTCCAGTCATGCAGTACTCGAACCCCACTTGATTAAGTAGCCAACCACCCAATACTGGTCCAATAAACTGGCTATTGTTAAAAGAGCATCATTTAGAGAATGGAAAAGAAGTTTTGAGTGTGTAAATGTTACGAATGCATGAAATATAATCTAATATATCGATTTGATATAGATGTCAATGGATGGAATTATCTCTTACTTTTTATCCTAGGAACATTGGCCTGACATTCATAAATAATAAACCTTGAAAAACAAAGGTTTCGTGATAGCACCTCCAACCAGGAGATGACAGAAACCAATAACACCTCAAATAACACCTTGAATTTTGTGTTTATACACATCTAATTTCAAATCTTACCCAAATGAAAATGAAGCATTCCAAATACTAGCAACTACAGCATGAAGTGCTTGGCTTTGTCCAAGGCCAGCTTTGCTGCAAACACAATTGAAACAATACTTCAACTTATTATTATTATTATTATTATTATTATTATTATTATTATTATTATTATTATTATTATTATTATTATTATTATTATTATTATTATTATTATTGTTATTGTTATTATTATTATTATTATTATTATTATTATTATTATTATTATTATTATTATTATTATTATTATTATTATTATTATTATTATTATTATTATTATTATTATTATTATTATTATTATTATTATTATTATTATTATTATTATTATTATTATTATTATTATTATTATTATTATTATTATTATTATTATTATTATTATTATTATTATTATTATTATTATTATTATTATTATTATTATTATTATTATTATTATTATTATGTGTCACTATAAAATACTGATCTTGAACTCTTAAAATACAGCATTAATCTCATCAGATGGTCTTATTATCAGACCTTTGAAAGCATTCTTGAGGGACACAAAATATATATTTATATAATCCCAAAGTCGAGAACATAATCTTATTGTCTGACTACCAATTGAAAATCGGATCAAAATCCATATCTATTTGCATCCGTCCCCTTCTTTGTGCCATCCTATGTACTAATGATTCTCTTAAACTGAAGATATCATGCCAATTAAACTACGTCATTAGATTTGAAATAGTAAATGTCAGCTTATAGTGACAACTCGATATCTAAACAAGCTATGTTGCAAAATGTGAAAATATGGATTTACTCTCACCTGGAAATCTCCAATAATTTGTTATAAGTAGGAACTATTGTAAATGCACCACCTATTCCCAGTACTAGCAGGCTAAGCATATTCAACCACACAGTCCTGAAACCATAAAACATATCATTTCCAACACAAAGACATCATATATTATTTAAAATATTTTAAAAGATATATATATATATATTCCTAATTAAATGATGCTTAATATGAATAATCATTTAAATCTACATTATGTCTCCACATATAATGTTCTGAAATTATTCAGTTCACATACTTGTAGTCTTTTAATCCAGAATATGGTGAAGGTCCAAGGAAAAACATACCAAGAGTGGAGAAAATAAAACCAAATGCTATCAAAGGTGTATTGTTGGGCTGTAAATAATAACACAAAGTGGCATGTTTTTGAGGTTTTAAAATGAAATATTATTTTTACTAATCATCACAAAAATATTCTGGTTGGCCATTACCCATTCTTGAAACATAATGATATAAATTTATAAGTAATATATATTTGTATAAGAAATCACGTCATTATTATTCCAAACTGTAGGAAAATATAATAAAGATAAAATATAAAAATAGAATAAAATAAAATATTAGCAATGGAATGTGACAATATAAATGTGTTTCCCTGGCATATATTGGCAGAGGCAAGTGAGATTTAAAATTAACTTTGTCAATCACAAAGTAACCATTACCCATTCTTAAAACATAATGATATAGATTAATAAGTAATATATATTTGTATAAAAAATCACGTCATTATTATTCCTAACTGTAGGAAAAAAAATAAAATATTAGCAATGGAATGTGACAATATAAATGTGTTTCCCTCAAAGTGAGATTTAAAATTAACTTTGTCAAAGTAACCTCCCCTGATGAAAATATATTCTGAAACATATAATACCATAAAATCAGCAATCCTGCCAACAAAGGGGACCAATATGGTGTATATTACAGCACTCACAAGGAATGATAGCCCAACCTGGGATGGATTAAAATCAAGCTGAAATTATATGCATAGATTTATTTGATTTAAGAATGTATATTTCTGATGTCATCTATAATATGCTATTATATATAATGCATTTTTCCTACAGAATATCAAAACATACTAACATCCTGTTGAAGATGTGAAGCTAGTGTAGGGTCAATTATGATAACAGTAATGGAGGCAACCAGTATTGTGAGTGTGATAAATATAACACTTGGCATGGAGAGAACCTTCCAGAGTAGCAGGCCATGGCTGGCTATGTGTGGTCCATCATCTGTAGAAAAGTACCTTAAATATAATATACAGCAGGAAAACAAACAATAACGATTCATGTATAGTTTTATGATAACATTGTAAGACTAGAGACAGGCCATGTTACCTTTAGGAGATTTGACAACAACACAATATATTGGCAGAGGCAAGATCATCAACACTCCCAATACAACAAACGGTCCTTTAAAGCCAAAATGCTGCAAATTATAAGTAAATATAGCTCCAAATATTACTTTATTAATATTACTTCATTCAGATTTTGTAGCAGGTAATTAAGACAAAGAAATATTTAGTTATTAACTATGTAGTGAGCAGGAATGACTCACGTCGTATAGTATTCCACCGAATGCAGGACCTAACATTAGACCCAACCCTGAACCAATCTCCAACATACTCTGCAGATAGAAAAAATATTACTATATCTTAATCACTGTAAATCTTTATCACTGCATATATTTATCACTGTATATCTTAGGTACTGTATATCTTACTCTGTATATCTTTATCACTGTATATCTTGATCACTATATCTTAATCACTGTATATCTTAATCACTTTATATCTTAATCACTGTATATCTTAATCACTATATCATAATCACTGTTTATCTTTATCACTATATTTCTTAATGACTATATCTTTTTAGAATCAAATTACAGTAACAGTATTATAATACTGTTACTGTACCAATACTGAAATTCTTTAGTGAATTTGTGGTGATTTTACTAATTTTATTAACACTTATTGAAACTAAGCTTTTCCCAGCTAGAATCAATTAATATCTGAAGTGAAACACCATTTCATAATTTCAAAATCCATCAGCACTGATATTCCGTCTTACCAATGCAGACGCTGCACTGTCTCTGAATACATGTGTTGTCAAAGCAAAGGTTGCTATGGCACAGGCAGTACCTCCTACTGCCATGAAAATACGAACCACAAAGCATAGCACCACAAACACTGCATCATATGGAACCATATAAAGGGAGCTAAAAATATTCAATCAGTAAATATGAACAAAATAGATTATTATATCTGTGATGATTGATATACATCATTTTTCAAATATTCTAATGATATTTTTTAGAACCTTAATTATGTTAAGTTAATGTATGACATATATATTCAGTATCATATGACTTTACCCAAATACCAAACAACAGCATCCACTAACGAAGCCTCCAGCAATGAACTGAAATTTGATACCAACAATTGCAACCTGTTGAATAGAGTAATAACATTCCTTATAAAATATATCACTAATAATTGATTTTACATATAGCAGATATAGGTAGATAAAGAAATATATTAAGGAAGCCTCAAAAGGGCTTGAAACTTGATTTCAGTTTGTTAAATATAATGTGCAAAGTAACATATTAAAACAAACTGCAAATACACATGCAAATGTATCCAAAAATGGTAGTTTACCAATCTCCCAAACAATGGAGAGGTAACGCAGTAAACGAGACCATACACTCCAAAAATCCAACCTCCTATTGATGATGAAACTCCACGGATATTGAGCTTTAAATGTCAATACCAACAAATTATAGAATGTTGCAGTAGGAAAAATATAATTACATAATAAAATTATATGACAATAATTATGATAATGGTAATAAAATTAAAAAGAAACATAGAATATAACAAAAAAAACAAACAAAATAAAAACATAAATATACTTACCTCTGATGGAAAGAATGGACCTAATATTGAGAAACCCATCAAAGCTGACATGTTTGAAAATGCCAGACACAAAAGTGTTGCTTTCTCCCTGGCAGTGTAGTCAAAAAGAGTTTTAGTGGTGCCCTCAGGATTCTCATTTTTGTCATTGGATGATTGTAACGCTTGGGAATGTCTAGTACCTGAGATGTAAATATGTAGCATCTGATTGTACTCTCCATATTGCATTATACATTATCCAGATTATTTCATATTTAACAGTCTGCTTACGTATGAAGCTGCATGTTTATTTCAGTCGAGAAATCAGAAAATTTTAAGTAAAAAGTGTGTTAGGTGAAGTTTTTCTTATTACTAAAAGGTTCCTCATCTAAAACCTATACTTTAATATTACATATATGATATCTGAATGTATATACAAACCCCTTTACCCAGTGACAAGTGTAGGTATGATATTTTGCAAGGGACCTCAAAGTGTTTTCCTAATTTTTGTTTTCTACCTATATTAAATCAACTTAAGATTATCAACTCTACAAAGCCTTTCATCAGAGGTTTTGTTATTAATATTTTAATTATATCAATTATTCTTAATAATTTCTTATGGTACTTACTGTGCTGTAATGATGGCAATTTACTATTACATGACCCAATACTAGACCCTCTTTTCAGTGAGCCACTCTCGGAGGTTCTAGCTGCGTTAATGTCTAAAAGTGACTCAGGCAATGATGCTGTTTTAAACTCATCAACTGAATCCATTATAGATAGCATGCGAAGACCAATATTAGCTGTAAAAAATAATAAGATGTAAACAAATTATTTGTAAAGATTCCAGTTAACTTATCTCTCATTTAATTCTAGCCATTTTCTAGATGATCCCCTGTAGGTAGGTATGTAAGGTTAGCATGTAATTATGTATATTGCATATGAGGTGTGTCATAGAATGTCCAGACACTTTATATATATAACTCAAACTCATAAAACAGAAAATTGTAATAAGCCAAAATAAGTCAGCTACTGGAGTGGTGCATAGTTTTCTGGAGAAGTCATTTGAAAGTAGCCCAGTAGAAGTAAATGTGTTGATATGTACTCAATGAGTTCCCTCATAACAGAAATCAAGATGGCAGAATGCTGGTTAAGAATCTGCTTGATTTCTCTTAAGGGAAGTACACATCATGATTTTTGCAATGTCCATATATGCAATAATGGCACAAATTGTGTGAACTAATAGATTATACTATTCTGCCTTTTATATTTAAATAAAAAGATATCAATGATACTGGCCTTAGTTATTGTAGTAACTCAGGAAAATGTGTAACAGCTTTTGAGGTGTTTTAAACCTTTCTCTTAGAAACTCATACACAAGTTTGAACCATGCACTGGAAATTTTGATGTGAATACGATAACTACATTTTAGAAGTAGTGCAAGCATCCAAGCAGGCGTGACCAATGACCCCACAGACGATTTTGTTAAATGTCATCTGTTTTGTTTGATATGGTGAATGCCAATCTGATTTTATTTTCATTATTTTTTACTTTATTAATTTGACTGGGATAGAATGAATTACAGATTTCCATTACATTTATTATTATGTCTATGTCAAAAATGGATGTGTTATATATTATTCTATGAATGTCTGTTATCCGTCAAATGACATTCATTGAATTAGATACAGAGTCACATGATGTGGTATCTAGGTTGGCACGTGTAACACGAGGTATTGATAATATTGACCGCGAGATACATCGAGTCAAGTGTTATATACTTCAACTAACAGAATTAGTTGAAAGTCAGCAAAGGCCTTAGTCAGGAAGTGGGTAAAACAATGGTTATGTTGCAATCAGTCCTTCAGACTTTGGAACACTTCAAACTACACTTTTCACGGAGCACTAAGCATACACCTAATCCATGATCCAAATCACAGGTTATCACATATCACCTATAATCACATATTGTACATAATCATATTATAACATCACACAATTTAAATGATATGGGGCCAGAATTTATAAATGCTCTAACAATTACTACTGAAGTTGGTCATCCATTTAGAATTTAGTCAATCAAGTCAAACACACACACACACACACACACACACGCACACACACACACACACACACACACATTGGCTCTACCATATATAATAACTTTGATATATTCCTGTGAGGTATTGATGTGAAGGAATTCACATACAAGTTCATTTCAAGGAACTTGAGATAAAACGTATAATGCAAACATTATTTGTATATACTTTACAAATACATAATATAACCTTCAGTGTTCCTATATTTTTGTGGCTGTGACCTAGTGGGCATTTACTGTGTTCTTTTAACACTGATCATTAACATGGTACATTTTATGTACCTTCTGACCTAATTTCCAGCTGTTATTTTACTATAATTTAATATTACTATTTCTATCTCGAGTTTTAACTTTTCAAATTTTGTTTTCTGCACTTCTTATTTGATTTTCAGAGGTTCCGTGCACACATGATCTTGTTTTTCTTTTCATATGGGCTTTCCAATGGTGTGGGAAGCAGGGTGTTTGATATTGGTGACATAAGCAAACTCTTGGGCTGACATGTGCTGACATGTGCTGCTGGACTGATTGGCTGGATTATTTCCTCCTAGGTTTGGGTCTCTTCCACAGTTTGGGGCAGCAAGCTCTCAGATCTCTGCATTATACCACAATGGAGCTGCCAACTTCTACAAATACCAATTTCGAAAATTAAACTAAAACAGCCAAATAACATACTTTTAACACTAAAATTGCCAAGTTGCATAATTTCAACAAAAGTTGATAGTAGTGATATAACATTGGCACAGCTATGCTGATCATTGTTTTTTTTTGTGAACATTTTCTGGAAATCGTTTCATAAATGATCATTTCAATCCTTCCCCATATCAGACTTGAGCAGATGATATATATAATTCTGACCAATATTAAATGCTAACATAAACTTACCGGTAAATCCATGTAGCTAATCTCAGCAAACATGACTGCTTCTGAATATGGCAACATGCACAATTTATCACATTACTACTCCCAGATTTGTGCATTTATATCAGGGCAATATATCTATGTAATTTTAATAAAATAAGCTATAAATGTAATTTGATATATCACCTTTATCCCCCCAATTTGGCACAATGGCAGATTTTATTTGTTTTTAGTGTTATGTTATGTCTTGTCCAATTTTACATGGACTGAGATCTGCTACTTTTAATATATTAATACATTTATTTTTAGAATATAAAAGAGAAATCTTATGACTGTTGAGGAGATCAAATATATATGGTCATGACCGTTGAGACTCTTGTGCGGATGCTCTGAATATGGCTACACAAAAAAAGAATCATATTATTGGATGATAAAAATCAACTACCATATACATATTTTATCTAAATTGTAAATTTTTATCTTAAATTGACTGTTCCAAGCATGTTAGCATGTTTAACTATATTGCACTGTTTAACTATATTGCATTGTAGGCAATTTGAATGGTCATTTTATCATTACAGACAAAGATTTCTTGCAATACATTTTTCTTAAATTGAATATACATACTTCGGATGTTAATTGACTGTAAAAATGTTATATTATTATTTGGTTGATTTTAGATGAGGACTTCACAATGAGGCTGCAGAGATCAGGGCCAATACCACAGCTTAGGCCCATAGGAGCCAGGGCTCATGCTAATGCCACGGTTAACAGAGATAGCCATAGCGAAAGGGCTCAACCTTATCTACTCATAGGTAGACATCTTAGCAGTGAATCTTAAAACTCATAACTTGGTTGTTCATCTGAGTGCTGACTTCAACCAGAATGATTGATGCTCCTCATAGTGTACCTCACACTGACCTAACATTTACTTCTACCTAATCTAATATTCTACCTAGCACATAACCTGATGTATACCCTGTCGGTTACTAAGACTAGTTAAAAATGAATTTTGTATAAAAAAACAACATTATTTCTGTGTCTCACAATATTTCTCTGGTCAAGGTCATATGGTAGGTAGGTTAAACAACACAAATAATTTTCCATTTTTAAAGGGTGTCAAGATCTATGCCAGATTGTAATGTTAGGATCGGCGTTCAAAGGTGAAAGATCCTTGAAATTCAATGATCCGTATTTAATTCATTCCGAGGTTTGGCAACTAGTGATGGATTGAGAGTTGTACAGACTGATACAGCGATCCTCGCTATTAGAAAGCTAATGTTAGCGGAGCTATCTTGTTTATGACCCTACTTAATCTTACAAATATAGAAAAAACAAGGCATATATGTTTTTCATAATGTTGGCAAATCGGTATGACAGAATTTGTAATTGTACATACTTGGTCAGTGAATTATTTAAGGTTACCAGGATCATGTGCATTACTTCAAACCAGGTTGCCTAAGCTAATGATACAAATATCAATTCATTGATGATTGATTAAGAAATAGTATCAGTCTGTGATGTCTATGTTGAGTGAGCATTCCGTGTGAATTCCGGGTGAAGCAAGTTTGGCTACAATGTTGGCTATTTATTAGTTAATGAGATAATATATATATATATTTTTAATAAAACAGAAACATTTATATCTACATATATCTGTAGCCTAAAGTATGATTGTCGAATAGAAGGAGTTAAAAAAAACAGCAGTGGTGCCACCTGGCTGAAACCCTGTACCCTATTTTGTGTATATATATATATATATATATATATATATATATATATATATATATATATATATATATATATATATATATGTTGCATTCTATCCTGCTTGTCCTAATCTCTAACAGATGGTGTCAGGTCGGAAATGATATAAGATATGATTATGAATGAACTATTCAGATACAAAAGGCTCAGAGATTCATTATATTTTAGGGTTTTGTGAATCATTATAACGGTGAGTTTTATATCGATTTTTTGAGATTATAAGCAACGATGAAGCAATATTGATGTAGATTTTACAATGTTTGATTTAGATGAATGTCATAAGGACATAGTGCCATAGTGTAATTCCTTGTCTGACTCTTCAGGATATGACCTAATTTTGAAATAATTGAACATATCATTTCTAATCTACATGTATGAATCTTGTTTATATAATTCAGTGTCTACTACATTTCAACACAATATATTTCAACAGTAACAGAAGTCCTCTTTAAAAAAGTATGTAGCATGGGTTCAGGACAGAGGGCTTTGTTCCAGGACTAATTGTCAGCTATTAAAACATAACTAACGATGCCAGAGTGGGTACCAAATGTAGGGTAAGTTCGGTAGTCATATACACTTTGTATGACATATTCATCATCCTATTTTTTGTTATCATATGATGTTTAAACATGTTTAAAACAAAAATTATAAATTTACACGCTCAAGCTTCCATTCAGACGTTTTCTGAGTTGTACATGTAATGATATAAGATATATTTTTTATTTCATACAATATATGCCAATCTGTGCTAATAAATCGCAAAATGTAAAAGGGCATGCATTATTAAGGAATATATTCAAGTTCTCCCAAAAGTTTTTGATTTTAACATTATCAACGATAAATACTCATATTTTAGATTTGTGTGTCCATCTTGTTGCTATATCTATTGTAAAACGTAGCCATAATGGTTTATTAATAGTTTAAAAAATATATACTCATTATACATGTAAATCTGTGATTTATTGTTTAAGACATGGATACTTCGACCAATGCTACCGATATTGATACCGATAATGGCGCCCGTACCGGTACTACATATGGATTAGCAGGGCTCTGTGTATTTCTTGTGATAATTGCGATTATAGTTATCATCAGGAGAAAGCTGAGAGTCAAAGACTACAGCCTTGAAATTGATGAAACTGTATCCGCATATCACGCCACAGACGAGAATGGACGAAGACTAAGCATCAAAATTGATGACGTCATCAGAAGATGGGTAGGCGATACAGAGCTAGCCAAAGCAACGAGTGATGTCTTGATAGAGTCTAAATGTCTCTCTCTAGGCTCAATGTTAGGATCTGGTGAGTTCATGGAACATTTTATCATTTTAATAAGTGTATTTGTTTAATAGGGCAGTAATTATGTTTCTGATTTTATTCTGTTAGGGGATTGATGAAAAATATTCAGTTGTTCTTTACTTATTACTTCATGAAAATCATTATTTCCTCTCTTCTTAGAAATGTCATTGCAGCCTATTTTTTTGTTTAATTTAGGTCAGTTTGGTTGTGTTTACGAGGGCAAGCTTCAGTTATACAGTGGTATGGACAGCAAATACGAAGAGGCGCCTCACAAAGTTGCTATCAAAACTTTGAAAGGTTTGTCAATAACCACCCTTGCAATTAAGACGATAATTTTACTAATATTAAGCAGCAATTATTTTGCAATTTGACTGTTAAATTCATTAAAATAGTCAACACTATCGGGACAAGCCTATTCCAATGCTATCCTGCTTATGTGGTAGAAGTGTTCACTATTTCATTTTCTGAAAACAGGTATATTGGTTTTATATGTTCTACCAAGATAGCAACATGCCCATTCTCTACCAGTTTTAGAAATGATAGTAATAATTCTGTATTGAAATAATTCAAAGCAATTACAAATTCACATCAGATTTATGATAATATTAAAACAAAATACTGATAGCACCTGTCATTAAATATCCCATAATTATAATGCGTTTCTTATATGACTATGAGGTTCCCTGGACAAAATATACTACTTGGCCTTATGTTTGAGATTGTCATGAAGAAAATGCCATTTTAAAAGCCTTATTTACTCTTTTCTCCTTAAATGAATAATTTTATTGAATGATATTGATAAATTTAATGCTACATCCTAACTGATGAAATGGTGCTGCGTTTGACAATTTTATTTTAAAAGGACACCCACTCTAATGATTTAATCCTTCCAAAAGAAACGATAAAGATAGCTCAGATATTATTAAACCCTGAAGTGTTAACTTCTTGTTCATTCAAAAATCAATTGTGTTTTATTGTCATGAAAGTGTATGTTTTTACATGAAAATAAAGTATTTCCCTATATCAATATTACCCTCGACTTCTCTATCATATCAATCCCTACCACCAAACATAAAAAGGTGCCACAGTACCGGCTGCAAGTCATGAATATTCATAAAAATTTGGTTGAAAATGATTGGTGACAGAATAAATGACTATTCAAACAGATTATTATTGGTTAGCGTCTCGGGCAGCCAACTGATTACAGGTCGCGACCTGAAATTTGTCAATTCTGATTGTATGATATGTAGGTGGACATGACGAAAAACGTCAAGACAGGGCAAAGATGGCAGAGATAGTGAGAACTCCCGACGTAATGCAAAATATCTCAATAAATAAATACATGCACTGTTATCTTTCTAAACCTACCAAATATGTGTTTGCCAGGAGCCGCTTTGAGCGGGGATATGGTGAAGGCTTTCTTGAAGGAGGGAATGATCATGAAGGATTTCCACCATCCTAACGTTCTTGGTCTCATTGGAGTGGCCTTTGATGATAACACTATTCCCATGATAGTTCTTCCGTTTATGGCCAATGGCAACCTCCGTGTCTACATCAGCAGGCCCGACCTGGAGGTAATCACTTAAATCATTTATTAGAGTCAAACTCACTGAGAGAGGTACAGCTTCAGATGGCTTACTCCCATTATACGCCATATGGTGCAGCGCCAGAGCGCCATGTATAATACATGATACAGTTGCGCAGAGCCACAATGTAGGGGACAGCAGACAGCTTACTTATACACCTTTGCTTAGAATAATAGGCACTTAGAATAATAGGCACTGGCCTGACTGTCCCAGCAGGTGACACCTTGGTTGGAGGGTGATCGCGGAAACATGAACTTCAGACTTGCATGTGCACTCAGATGCCAATAATTCTACAAGCTTATAGAATCTCCTCCAAGAAGGCCAGTTGACCTTTCAGACCTTTACTTGACCCTCCGTTGACAATCTTGTATTTTGTGTTGTGTGGCGCTCTGTAGCCCAAAATGGAAATAAGCCAGTTCAGATAAGTGAATAATATTTAAATATGATAGATAATATTTAAAATCGTACCATTTTAGCGCACTTTCCAATCCTAAATCCCCACAATCCTAAATCCTACTATTTATGCAAGTCCCATCTACTGACTTTCCCAGTCAAAAAAGCAAGCTTATTGGTCAAAGGAACCAAGGTGTCAGCTGTTGGGACAGTCAGGCCAGTACCTATCATTCTAAGCAAAGGTGTTACAATTAAGTTGTATGCTGTCTCCTAATTGTCTACTCTTCACATGGAGTGAATGCATCAAAACAAACGACGTGACAATTCAGTGAGGCAGCACTATATCTACTACAAACAGGTCTCATCGTGAAATGACTGAAATAATGTTAAAAGTGACTTAAAACACTATAAAATTTAAAAAATCATGCCATTTATATTTTTATATTTCAAGATCACGGTTCGTCGTCTGCTGATGTTTTCACTGGAGGTGTGTTCAGGGATGAGGTACCTGTCCTCTCAGAAGTTTGTTCATAGAGATCTAGCCACACGGAATTGTATGTAAGCATGATGCCGAATGTTTACATTTTACAAAAAATAGCTAGACTGTTCTGTTATAAGGGCTTATATAGTGCTCCTATGAGGGAGGGAAGTCTAGCATATACCCTGAGGGTTCATATAGGTTGTTATGAGGGAGGGGGGTCTAGCGTATACCCTGAGGGTCCATACAGGCTGCCATGAGGGAGGGGAGTCTAGCGTATACCCTGAGGGTCCAGACAGGCTGCCATGAGGGAGGGAAGTCTAGCATATACCCTGAGGGTTCATACAGGTTGCTATAAGGGAGGGGAGACTAACATATACCCTGAGGGTTCATACAGGCTGCTATGAGGGAGGGGAGTCTAGCATATACCCTGAGGGTTCATACAGGTTGCTATGAGGGAGGGGAGACTAGCGTATACCTTGAGGATTCATACAGGCTCCTGTGAGGGAGTTGAGTCTAGCGTATACCCTGGGGTTCATACAGGCTGCCATGAGGAAGTGGAGTCTAGTGTATACCCTGAGGGTTCATACAGGCTGCTATGAGGGAGGGAAGTCCAGCATATACCCTGAGGGTTCATACAGGTTGCTATGAGGGAGGGAAGTCTAGTGTATACCCTGAGGGTTCATACAGGCTGCTTTGAGGGAGGGGAGTCTAGTGTATACCCTAAGGGTCCATACAGGCTGCTATGAGGGAGGGGAGTCTAGCGTATACCCTGAGGGTTCATACAGGCTGCTATGAGGGAGGGAAGTCTAGTGTATGCCCTAAGGGTTCATACAGGCTGCTATGAGGGAGGGGAGTCTAGTGTATACCCTGAGGGTCCATACAGGCTGCTATGAGGGAGGGGAGTCTAGCATATACCCTGAGGGTTCATACAGGCTGCTATGAGGGAGGGGAGACTAGCATATACCCTGAGGGTCCATACAGGCTGCTATGAGGGAGGGAAGTCTAGTGTATGCCCTGAGGGTCCATACAGGTTACTATGGGGGAGGGGAGTTTAGCATATACCCTGAGGGTTCATACAGGCTGCTATGAGGGAGGGAAGTCTAGTGTATGCCCTGAGGGTTCATACAGGCTGCTATGAGGGAGGGAAGTCTAGTGTATGCCCTGAGGGTTCATACAGGCTGCTATGAGGGAGGGGAGTCTAGCATATACCCTAAGGGTTCATACAGGCTGCTATGAGGGAAGGAAGTCCAGCATATACCCTGAGGGTTCATACAGGTTGCTATGAGGGAGGGAAGTCTAGTGTATACCCTGAGGGTTCATACAGGCTGCTTTGAGGGAGGGGAGTCTAGTGTATACCCTGATGGTCCATACAGGCTGCTATGAGGGAGGGGAGTCTAGCATATACCCTAAGGGTCCATACAGGCTGCTATGAGGGAGGGGAGTCTAGCGTATACCCTGAGGGTCCATACAGGCTGCTATGAGGGAGGGGAGTCTACTGTATACCCTGAGGGTCCATACAGGCTGCTATGAGGGAGGGGAGTCTAGTGTATACCCTGAGGGTTCATACAGGCTGCTATGAGGGAGGGGAGTCTAGTGTATACCCTGAGGGTCCATACAGGCTGCCATGAGGGAGGGAAGTCTAGCATATACCCTGAGGATCCATACAGGCTGCTATGAGGGAGGGGAGTCTAGTGTATACCCTGAGGGTCCATACAGGCTGCTATGAGGGAGGGGAGTCTAGTGTATACCCTGAGGGTCCATATAGGCTGCTATGAGGGAGTGGAGTCTAGTGTATACCCCGAGGGTTCATACAGGCTGCTATGAGGGAGGGGAGTCTAGTGTATACCCTGAGGATCCATACAGGCTGCAATGAGGGAGGGGAGTCTAGCGTATACCCTGAGGGTCCATACAGGCTGCCATGAGGGAGGGGAGTCTAGCATATACCCTGAGGGTCCATACAGGCTGCAATGAGGGAGGGGAGTCTAGCGTATACCCTGAGGGTCCATACAGGCTGCAATGAGGGAGGGGAGTCTAGCGTATACCCTGAGGGTCCATACAGGCTGCAATGAGGGAGGGGAGTCTAGAGTATACCCTGAGGTTTCATACAGGCTGCTATGAGGGAGGGGAGTCTAGAGTATACCCTGAGGGTCCATACAGGCTGCAATGAGGGAGGGGAGTCTAGCGTATACCCTGAGGGTCCATACAGGCTGCAATGAGGGAGGGGAGTCTAGCATATACCCTGAGGGTCCATACAGGCTGCTATGAGGGAGGGGAGTCTAGAGTATACCCTGAGGGTCCATACAGGCTGCAATGAGGGAGGGGAGTCTAGAGTATACCCTGAGGTTTCATACAGGCTGCTATGAGGGAGGGGAGTCTAGCGTATACCCTGAGGGTCCATACAGGCTGCAATGAGGGAGGGGAGTCTAGAGTATACCCTGAGGTTTCATACAGGCTGCTATGAGGGAGGGGAGTCTAGAGTATACCCTGAGGGTCCATACAGGCTGCAATGAGGGAGGGGAGTCTAGAGTATACCCTGAGGGTTCATATAGGCTGCTATGAGGGAGGGAAGTCTAGCATATACCCTGAGGGTTCATATAGGCTGCTATGAGGGAGGGAAGTCTACTGTATACCCTGATGGTTCATACAGGCTGCTATGAGGGAGGGGCGTCTAGTGTATACCCTGAGGGTTCACACAGGCTGCTATGAGGGAGGGGAGTCTACTGTATACCCTGATGGTTCATACAGGCTGCTATGAGGGAGGGAAGTCTAGCATATACCCTGAGGGTTCATACAGGCTGCTATGAGGGAGTCTACTGTATACCCTGAGGGTTCATACAGGCTGCTATGAGTGAGGGAAGTCTAGCGTATACCCTGAGGGTTCATACAGGCTGCTATGAGTGAGGGAAGTCTAGCATATACCCTGAGGGTTCATACAGGCTGCTATGAGTGAGGGAAGTCTAGCGTATACCCTGAGGGTTCATACAGGCTGCTATGAGGGAGTCTACTGTATACCCTGAGGGTTCATACAGGCTGCTATGAGTGAGGGAAGTCTAGCGTATACCCTGAGGGTTCATACAGGCTGCTATGAGTGAGGGAAGTCTAGCATATACCCTGAGGGTTCATACAGGCTGCTATGAGTGAGGGAAGTCTAGCGTATACCCTGAGGGTTCATACAGGCTGCTATGAGGGAGTCTACTGTATACCCTGAGGGTTCATACAGGCTGCTATGAGTGAGGGAAGTCTAGTGTATACCCTGAGGGTTCATACAGGCTGCTATGAGGGAGGGAAGTCTAGCATATACCCTGAGGGTTCATACAGGCTGCTATGAGGGAGGGAAGTCTAGCGTATACCCTGAGGGTCCATACTGGCTGCTATGAGGGAGGGGAGACTACTGTATACCCTGAGGGTTCATACTGGCTGCTATGAGGGAGGGAAGTCTAACGTATACCCTGAGGGTTCATACAGGCTGCTATGAGGGAGTCTACTGTATACCCTGAGGGTTCATACAGGCTGCTATGAGTGAGGGAAGTCTAGTGTATACCCTGAGGGTTCATACAGGCTGCTATGAGGGAGGGAAGTCTAGCATATACCCTGAGGGTTCATACAGGCTGCTATGAGGGAGGGAAGTCTAGTGTATACCCTGAGGGTCCATACTGGCTGCTATGAGGGAGGGGAGACTACTGTATACCCTGAGGGTTCATACTGGCTGCTATGAGGGAGGGGAGTCTAGTGTATACCCTGAGGGTTCATACAGGCTGTTATAAGTGAGGGAAGTCTTGTGTATACCCTAAGGATCCATACAGGCTGCTATGAGGGAGGGGAGTCTAGTGTATACCCTGAGGGTCCATATAGGCTGCTATGAGGGAGGGGAGACTAGCATATACCCTGAGGGTTCATACAGGCTGCTATGAGGGAGGGGAGTCTAGCATATACTCTGAGGGTCCATACAGGCTGCTATGAGGGAGGGGAGTCTAGCATATACCCTGAGGGTTTATACAGGCTGCTATGAGGGAGGGGAGTCTAGTGTATACCCTGAGGGTCCATACAAGTTGCTATGAGGGAGGGAAGTCTAGTGTATACCCTGATGGTTCATACAGGCTGCTATGAGGGAGGGGAGTCTAGCATATACCCTGAGGGTTCATACAGGCTGCTATGAGGGAGGGAAGTCTAGCATATACCCTGAGGGTCCATACAAGTTGCTATGAGGGACGGGAGTCTAGCATATACCCTGAGGGTTCATACAGGCTGCTATGAGGGAGGGAAGTCTAGCTATACCCTGAGGGTCCATACAGGTTGTTATGAGGGAGGGGAGTCTAGCATATACCCTGAGGGTTCATACAGGCTCCTATGAGGGAGGGAAGTCTAGCATATACCCTGAGGATTCATACAGGCTGCTATGAGGGAGTGGAGTCTAGTGTATACCCTGAGGGTCCATACAGGCTGCTATGAGGGAGGGGAGTCTAGTGTATACACTGAGGGTCCATACAGGCTGCTATGAGGGAGGGGAGTCTAGTGTATACCCTGAGGGTCCATACAGGCTGCCATGAGGGAGGGGAGTCTAGCGTATACACTGAGGGTCCATACAGGCTGCTATGGGGGAGGGAAGTCTACTGTATACCCTGAGGGTTCATATAGGCTGCTATGAGGGAGGGAAGTCTAGCATATACCCTGAGGGTTCACACAGGCTGCTATGAGGGAGGGGAGTCTACTGTATACCCCGAGGGTTCATACTGGCTGCTATGAGGGAGGGGAGTCTAGTGTATACCCTGATGGTTCTTAAAGGCTGCTATGAGGGAGGGGAGTCTAGCATATACCCTGAGGGTTCATACAGGCTGCTATGAGGGAGGGGAGTCTACTGTATACCCTGAGGGTTCATACAGGCTGCTATGAGTGAGGGAAGTCTAGCGTATACCCTGAGGGTTCATACAGGCTGCTATGAGGGAGGGGAGTCTAGTGTATACCCTGAGGGTTCATACAGGCTGCTATGGGGAGGGAAGTCTAGTGTATACCCTGTGGGTCCATACTGGCTGTTATGAGGGAGGGGAGACTACTGTATACCCTGAGGGTTCATACTGGCTGTTATAAGTGAGGGAAGTCTTGTGTATACCCTGAGGGTCCATACGGGCTGCTATGAGGGAGGGGAGTCTAGTGTATACCCTGAGGGTCCATATAGGCTGCTATGAGGGAGGGGAGAATAGCATATACCCTGAGGGTCCATACAGGCTGCTATGAGGGAGGGGAGTCTAGCATATACCCTGAGGGTCCATACAGGCTGCTATGAGGGAGGGGAGTCTAGCATATACCCTGAGGGTTCATACAGGCTGCTATGAGGGAGGGGAGTCTAGTGTATACCCTGAGGGTCCATATAGGCTGCTATGAGGGAGGGGAGTCTAGCATATACCCTGAGGGTCCATACAGGCTGCTATGAGGGAGGGGAGTCTAGCATATACCCTGAGGGTTCGTACAGGCTGCTATGAGGGAGGGGAGTCTAGTGTATACCCTGAGGGTCCATATAGGCTGCTATGAGGGAGGGGAGTCTAGCATATACCCTGAGGGTTCATACAGGCTGCTATGAGGGAGGGGAGTCTAGTGTATACCCTGAGGGTCCATACAGACTGCTATGAGGGAGGGAAGTCTAGTGTATACCATGAGGGTCCATACAGGCTGCTATGAGGGAGGGGAGTCTAGTGTATACCCTGAGGGTCCATACAAGTTACTATGAGGGAGGGAAGTCTAGTGTATACCATGAGGGTCCATACAGGCTGCTATGAGGGAGGGGAGTCTAGTGTATACCCTGAGGGTCCATACAGGCTTCCACGAGGGAGGGGAGTCTAGCATATACCCTGAGAGTCCATACAGGCTGCTATGAGGGAGTGGAGTCTAGTGTATACCCTGATGGTTCATACAGGCTGCTATGAGGGAGGGAAGTCTAATGTATACCCTGAGGGTTCATACAGGCTGCTATGAGGGAGGGGAGTCTAGCATATACCCTGAGGGTTCATACAGGCTGCTATGAGGGAGGGGAGTCTAGTGTATACCCTGAGGGTCCATACAGGCTAGTAGTGTATACCCTGAGGGTCCATAAGGGAGGGTCTGGTCCAGTCCACATCCAGAGAGCCCATACAGTCCTACTATGAGGGAGCGGGAGTCTAGTCCACATCCAGAGAGCCCATACAGTCCAACCATAAGGGAGGAGGGTCTAGTCCACATCCAGAGAGCCCATACAGTCCTACCATAAGGGAGGAGGGTCTAGTCCACATCCAGTGAGCCCATACAGTTACACCATAAGGGAGGGGAGTCTAGTCCACATGCAGAGAGCCAATACAGTCCTACTATAAGGGAGGAGGGTCTAGTCCACATCCAGAGAGCCCATACAGTCCATCCATAAGGGATGGGGAGTCTAGTCCACATCCAGAGAGCCCATACAGTCCTACCATTAGGGAGGAGGGTCTAGTCCACATCCAGAGAGCCCATACAGTCCAACCATAAGGGATGGGGAGTCTAGTCCACATCCAGAGAGCCCATACAGTCCATCCATAAGGGAGCGGGGGTCTAGTCCACATCCAGTGAGCCCATACAGTCCTACCATAAGGGAGGGGAGTCTAGTCCACATGCAGAGAGCCCATACAGTCCTACCATAAGGGAGGAGGGTCTAGTCCACATCCAGAGAGCCCATACAGTCCTACCATAAGGGAGGAGGGTCTAGTCCACATCCAGAGAGCCCATACAGTCCTACCATTAGGGAGGGGGGTCTAGTCCACATCCAGAGAGCCCATACAGTCCTACCATAAGGGAGGAGGGTCTAGTCCACATCCAGAGAGCCTATACAGTCCTACCATAAGGGAGCGGGAGTCTAGTCCACATCCAGAGAGCCCATACAGTCCTACCATAAGGGAAGAGGGTCTAGTCCACATCCAGAGAGCCCATACAGTCCTACCATAAGGGAGGAGGGTCTAGTCCACATCCAGAGAGCCCATACAGCTATCCATAAGGGAGGGGAGTCTAGTCCACATCCAGAGAGCCCATACAGTCCTACCATTAGGGAGGGGGGTCTAGTCCACATCCAGTGAGCCCATACAGTCCTACCATAAGGGAGGGGGGTCTAGTCCACATCCAGTGAGCCCATACAGTCCTACCATTAGGGAGGGGGAGTCTAGTCCACATCCAGAGAGCCCATACAGTCCTACCATAAGGGAGGAGGGTCTAGTCCACATCCAGAGAGCCCATACAGTCCTACCATAAGGGAGGAGGGTCTAGTCCACATCCAGAGAGCCCATACAGTCCTACCATAAGGGAGCGGGGGTCTAGTCCACATCCAGAGAGCCCATACAGTCCTACCATAAGGGAGCGGGAGTCTAGTCCACATCCAGAGAGCCCATACAGTCCTACCATAAAGGAGGAGGGTCTAGTCCACATCCAGAGAGCCCATACAGTCCATCCATAAGGGATGGGGAGTCTAGTCCACATGCAGAGAGCCCATACAGTCCTACCATTAGGGAGGGGGGTCTAGTCCACATGCAGAGAGCCCATACAGTCCTACCATAAGGGAGGGAAGTCTTGTCCACATGCAGAGAGCCCATACAGTCCTACCATAAGGGAGGGGAGTCTAGTCCACATGCAGAGAGCCCATACAGTCCTACCATAAGGGAGGGGGGTCTAGTCCACATCCAGAGAGCCCATACAATCCAACCATAAGGGAGGAGGGTCTAGTCCACATCCAGAGAGCCCATACAGTCCTACCATAAGGGAGCGGGAGTCTAGTCCACATCCAGAGAGCCCATACAGTCCTACCATAAGGGAGGGGGGTCTAGTCCACATCCAGAGAGCCCATACAGTCCTACCATAAGGGAGGAGGGTCTAGTCCACATCCAGAGAGCCCATACAGTCCTACCATAAGGGAAGAGGGTCTAGTCCACATCCAGAGAGTCCATACAGTCCTACCATAAGGGAGGAGGGTCTAGTCCACATCCAGAGAGCCCATACAGTCCTACCATAAGGGAGGGGGGTCTAGTCCACATCCAGAGAGTCCATACAGTCCTACCATAAGGGAGGGGGAGTCTAGTCCACATCCAGAGAGCCCATACAGTCCTACCATAAGGGAGGAGGGTCTAGTCCACATCCAGAGAGTCCATACAGTCCTACCATAAGGGAGGAGGGTCTAGTCCACATCCAGAGAGTCCATACAGTCCTACCATAAGGAAGGAGGGTCTAGTCCACATCCAGAGAGCCCATACAGTCCTACCATAAGGGAGCGGGAGTCTAGTCCACATCCAGAGAGCCCATACAGTCCTACCATAAGGGAAGAGGGTCTAGTCCACATCCAGAGAGCCCATACAGTCCTACCATAAGGGAGGAGGGTCTAGTCCACATCCAGAGAGCCCATACAGTCCTACCATAAGGGAGGATGGTCTACTCCACATCCAGAGAGTGCATACAGTCCTACCACAAGGGAAGAGGGTCTAGTCCACATCCAGAGAGCCCATACAGTCCTACCATAAGGGAGGAGGGTCTAGTCCACATCCAGAGAGCCCATACAGTCCTACCATAAGGGAGGGGGGTCTAGTCCACATCCAGAGAGTCCATACAGTCCTACCATAAGGGAGGGGGAGTCTAGTCCACATCCAGAGAGCCCATACAGTCCAACCATAAGGGAGGAGGGTCTAGTCCACATCCAGAGAGTCCATACAGTCCTACCATAAGGGAGGAGGGTCTAGTCCACATCCAGAGAGTCCATACAGTCCTACCATAAGGAAGGAGGGTCTAGTCCACATCCAGAGAGCCCATACAGTCCTACCATAAGGGAGGAGGGTCTAGTCCACATCCAGAGAGCCCATACAGTCCTACCATAAGGGAGGAGGGTCTAGTCCACATCCAGAGAGCCCATACAGTCGTACCATAAGGGAGGGGGAGTCTAGTCCACATCCAGAGAGCCCATACAGTCCAACCATAAGGGAGGAGGGTCTAGTCCACATCCAGAGAGCCCATACAGTCCTACCATAAGGGAGGAGGGTCTAGTCCACATCCAGAGAGCCCATACAGTCCTACCATAAGGGAGGAGGGTCTAGTCCACATCCAGAGAGCCCATACAGTCCTACCATAAGGGAGGGGGGTCTAGTCCACATCCAGTGAGCCCATACAGTCCTACCATAAGGGAGGGGAGTCGAGTCCACATCCAGAGAGCCCATACAGTCCTACCATTAGGGAGGGGGGTCTAGTCCACATCCAGTGAGCCCATACAGTCGTACCATAAGGGAGGGGGAGTCTAGTCCACATCCAGAGAGCCCATACAGTCCAACCATAAGGGAGGAGGTTCTAGTCCACATCCAGAGAGCCCATACAGTCCTACCATAAGGGAGGAGGGTCTAGTCCACATCCAGAGAGCCCATACAGTCCTACCATAAGGGAGGAGGGTCTAGTCAACATCCAGAGAGCCCATACAGTCGTACCATAAGGGAGGGGGAGTCTAGTCCACATCCAGTGAGCCCATACAGTCCTACCATGAGGGAGGGGAGTCTAGCACATACTTAAACGTTTGAAAAAATATGTTTACCTTTTCCTAAATAATGCATATGTAACGCCTCTGTCTCAGGTTAGACTTAGATCTACAAGTGAAGGTAGCCGATTTTGGCTTGTCCCGAGATATTTACACTAAGGAATACTACAGTTCTGATGACCACAGGGCTAAGCTACCGGTCAAGTGGATGGCGATTGAGAGCCTCACCAAAGCTGTGTATACCAGCAAGTCTGATGTGGTAAGACATTATATCTACCATAAGATGCTCTACTCATTATTTCTCTGCTTCAGACTCACCAAGGCTTGTATACCTGCAACTGCCATTACCCTCCAAAATAATCTTTACTTAATACAATTCTAATGAGGGAAGGTGTTTACTAGATATGATATTATTACATATTGTATATTACATATTGTTCCTTATTTACTATTCGATACGCATGATTGCACTTGTTCTCTATCTCAGCATCACTTGTTCTCTATCCCAGTATCACTTGGTCTCTATCTCAACATATCTTGGTCTCTATCTCAGCCTCTCTTGTTCTCTATCTGAGCCTCACTTGGTCTCTATCTCAGCATCGATTGTTCTCTATCTCAGCATCACTTGTTCTCTATCCCAGTATCACTTGGTCTCTATCTCAACATATCTTGGTCTCTATCTCAGCCTCACTTGTTCTCTATCTCAGCATCACTTGATCTCTATCTCAGCATCACTTGTTCTCTATATCAGCATCAATTGGTCTCTATCTCACTTGTTCTCTATCTCTGTCTCACTTGGTCTCTATCTCAGCATCACTTGGTCTCTATCTCAGCCTCACTTTGTCTCTATCTCAGCATCACTTGGTCTCTATTTCAGCATCACTTGGTCTCTATATCAGCATCATTTGGTCTCTCTTTCAGCATTAATTGGTCTCTATCTCAGCCTCACGTGGTCTCTATCTCAGCCTCACTTGTTCTCTATATCAGCATCACTTGGTCTCTTTCTCAGCCTCACTTGTTCTCTATCTCAGCATCACTTGGTCTCTTTCTTAGCCTAACTTGTTCTCTATCTCAGCATCACTTGGTCTCTATCTCAGAATCACTTGGTCTCTATCTCAGCCTCACTTGTTCTCTATATCAGCATCAATTGGTCTCTATCTCACTTGTTCTTTATCTCTGTCTCACTTGGTCTCTATCTCAGCATCACTTGGTCTCTATCTCAGCATCACTTGGTCTCTATCTCAGCCTCACTTGGTCTCTATCTCAGCATCACCTGGCCTCTATCTCAACATCACTTGGTGTCTATCTCAGCATCACTTGGCCTCTATCTCAACATTACTTGGTCTCTATCTCAGCATCACTTGTTTTCCATCTCACTTGTTCTCTAGCTCACTTGGTCTCTATCTCAGCCTCACTTGTTCTCTATCTCAGCATCACTTGTTCTCTATCTCAGCATCACTTGTTCTCTATCTCAGCATCACTCGGTCTCTATCTCAGCATCACTTGGTCTCTATCTCAGCCTCACTTGGTCTCTATCTCAGAATCACTTGTTCTCTATCTCAGCATCAATTGGTCTCTATCTCACTTGTTCTCTATCTCAGCATCACTTGGTCTCTATCTCAGCCTCTCTTGGACTCTATCTCAGCATCACTTGTTCTCTATCTCAGCATCAATTGGTCTCTATCTCAGCATCACTTGTTCTCTATCTCAGCATCAATTGGTCTCTATCTCAGCATCACTTGGTGTCTATCTCAGCCTCACTTGGTCTCTATCTCAGCATCACTTGGTCTCTATCTCAGCATCACTTGTTCTCTTTCTCACTTGTTCTCTATTTCACTTAGTCTCTATCTCAGCCTCACTTGTTCTCTATGTCACTCGTTCTCTATCTCAGCATCACTTCGTCTCTATCTCAGCATCACTTTGTCTCTATCTCAGCCCCACTTGGTCTCTATCTCAGCATCACTTGGCCTCTATCTCAACATCACTTGGTGTCTATCTCTGTCTAACTTGGTATCTATCTCAGCATCACTTGGTCTCTATCTCAGCCTCACTTGGTCTCTATCTCAGCATCACTTGGTCTCTATTTCAGCATCACTTGGTCTCTATATCAGCATCATTTGGTCTCTCTCTCAGCATCAATTGGTCTCTATCTCAGCCTCACTTGGTCTCTATCTCAGCCTCACTTGTTCTCTATCTCAGCATCACTTGGTCTCTTTCTCAGCACCACTTGTTCTCTATCTCAGCATCAATTGGTCTCTATCTCACTTGGTCTCTATCTCACTTGGTCTCTATCTCAGCATCACTTGGTCTCTATCTCAGCCTCACTTGTTCTCTATCTCAGCATCACTTGGTCTCTATCTCAGAATCACTTGTTCTCTATCTCAGCATCACTTGGTCTCTATATCAGCATCACTTGTTCTCTATCTCACTTGTTCTCTATCTCACTTGGTCTCTATCTCAGCCTCACTTGTTCTCTATATCACTTGTTCTCTATCTCAGGATCATTTCGTCTCTATCTTAGCATCACTTTGTCTCTATCTCAGCATCACTTGTTCTCTATCTCACTTGTTATCTATTTCACTTGGTCTCTATCTCAGCCTCACTTGTTCTCTATGTCACTTGTTCTCTATCTCAGCATCACTTGGTCTATATCTCAGCATCACTTGGTCTATATCTCAGCATCACTTAGTCTCTATCTCAGCATCACTTGGTCTCTATCTCAGCATTACTTGGTCTCTATCTCAGCCTAGCGTGTTCTCTATCTCAGCCTCATTTATTCTCTATTCCAGCCTCACTTGTTCTGTATCTCACTTGTTCTGTATCTCACTTGTTCTGTATCTCACTTGTTCTCAATCTCACTTGGTCTCTTACTCAGCCTCACTTGTTCTCTATGTCAGCCAAGCTTGTTCTCTATCTCAGTCTAGCATGTTCTCTAACTCAACCTAGCTTGTTCTCTATCTCAGCCTAATATGTTCTATAACTCAGCCTCACTTGTTCTCTATCATAGCCTCACCTGTTCTCTATCTCAGCCTCACTTGTTCTCTATCTTAAGTACTTGTTCTCTATGTCAGCCAAGCTTGTTCTCTATGTCAGCCAAGCTTGTTCTCTAACTCAGTCTAGCTTGTTCTCTAACTCAGCCTCACTTGTTCTCTATCTCAGCCTCACTTGTTCTCTATCTTAAGCACTTGTTCTCTATTTCTTCCTCACTTGTTCTCTATCTCAGTCGCACTTGTTTGCATTCCTGATCCCGTCATGTCTTTTATACAATAACATATATAACATGATATGACATTCATAATATAATAATATCTATCGTTTTCAGTGGTCATATGGAGTTCTGATGTGGGAACTTCTTACAAGAGGTGTGACACCTTACCCCGACATTACAAACTGGGATATCCGGGACTACATCCAGGCAGGGCGCCGGCTAGAGCAGCCTGATGCCTGCCCAGCTTATATGTTAGTCTCTCTCTCAACATCTCTCTCGGCATCTATCTCTCTCATCATATCTCTCTCAACATCTCTCTCTCAACATATCTCTCAACATCTCTCGGCATCTATCTCTCTCACCATATCTCTCTCAACTTCTCTCTCTCAACATATCTCTCAACATCTCTCAACATCTCTCTCTCAACATATGTCTCTCAACATCTCTCTCTCACCATATCTCTCTCAACATCTCTCTCTCAACATATCTCTCAACATCTCACTCTCAACATATCTCTCAACATCTCACTCTCAACATATCTCTCTCAACATCTCTCTCTCACCATATCTCTCTCAACATCTCTCTCTCAACATATCTCTCTCAACATCTCTCTCTCAACATCTCTCTCTCACCATATCTCTCTCAACATCTCTCTCTCACCATATCTCTCTCAACATCTCTCTCTCACCATATCTCTCTCAACATCTCTCTCTCAACATATCTCTCAACATCTCACTCTCAACATATCTCTCTCAACATCTCTCTCTCAACATCTCTCTCTCTCTCTCAACATATATCTCAATATATCCCTCTCAACATCTCTCCCTCTCAACATATCTCTCTCAACATCTATCTCAACATATCCCTCTCAACATATCTCTCTCAACATATCTCTCTCACCATATCTCTCTCAACATCTCTCTCTCAACATCTCTCCTATCAACACATCTCCCTCAACATATATCTCTCTCAACATATCTCTCTCTCTGCATCTATCTCTCAACATACATATCTCTCTCAACATCTCTCTCTAAACATATCTCTCTCAACATATCTCTCTCAACATCTATCTCGGCATCTATCTCTCTCATCATCTATCTCTCAACATATCTCTCTCAACATATATCTCTCAACATATCTCTCTCAACATCTCTCTCTCAACATATCTCTCTCAACATCTATCTCAACATATCCCTCTCAACATATCTCTCTCAACATAGCTCTCTTGGATTGATGCTACGCCCAAATAAGCATCAGGCACACACAGCCGATATAGACTTTGGCTGTTTGGCCTTTTATTGCTGAAAATTAAGGAGTCCACGTGTACAAATGGGCCGTTTACATGTACGCACTGAAATGATTATGATTTTGATAATATAGAGGGCACCACATCCTACCAACAAAAATATGTATCAAGAGGCTAAGAATATCATCCATTAATGATTTAACAGACCTTTATGAAAAAAAAAACAAATTAAAACCTAGCTCATTGCAAGAAATGCTTTCTCTTATAATTTTGCTAATATTGGTCTGATATATATCACAATATCCTCCCTAAGAAAGTTAGGCATAAGAAGCGGTATTGGTCACCAACTTCAATATGGGCCTAGTTTCATGAACGAATGCACTGAAGTAAGGCTAGAAATATGAAAGACAATGGACAAATTCCGTTGAAAGTAATTAATACTAACAATTAGTGTCAGGATGAGTGGAATGTTAAGAGACAGTCCTTGTACACAACCTTAAAGACAGTCATACATTTATACACGAGTTCCAAATTCAATCAGAGTATAACAATGATTTTATCCAATACTTAAATTAATTTACATCTTATGTAAATTCCAGTTATGACATGATGCTCAGATGCTGGGAGGAGGACCCGGATGACAGGCCCACTTTTAGCGAGTTGGAACAGGAACTGGAAGCCATTTTGAATTATGACGTCACTGGACCTGATGAAAGTAAAGCTCAAACCAATGATCTTTACATAAATGTAACAGCTCTAACTCCACCGTCATCACCATGCTTACAGGATATGGAGAAAACATTTACTTAAATCGCATTTGCATATTAAATACTGAGTAAAAACAGTAGATCAAAGTTTATTTGTAATAAATGTCTCTGAATCACAATAAAATATTATTGTTCAATAAATTCACCTTTCTCTGGCTCCAGTCTCTGGCTCTGTCTCAAACTCTGTCCATACTGCCTTTTTCCAAAAACCAACAATATATTTTTGATCAATACATTCAGTGAAAACCAACATTGGATCAGTAATTCTACTCAATCACCACAATGCTTTTTTATAGCAAATTTGAAACTAATCTGAGCGGCATCTGGAGTAGATAGAATGTATCTCCTGACAATACATCTTTCCTATGAATAGCTAAGAAATCATATACCAGCTGTTTGAGATTTTTTTAAATATTGAGGTTGACAATAAAATTCCCACCTCTTATTACATGACCTGGCAAAGGCAGCACAAAACTAAACAAGATACATGTACATGATAGAATAAATGTTGTAACCTGACATTGAAATTACAAATGCATTTTTTCACAATCAGCTTTTCAATGAGTTAATCCATTTGTGCCTAAATCTAATACATTTCTTGTCACCTGATTCTTTTGCAAATTTAGCACATTTTCACATACTTTGAGAGTTTATCATCATTTTTTATGTATCATTATGATTAGAGCAACTTATTGGGGGTTATTTTCTGAAAACACACATATATTCTATATGAATGAAACTTTGAAAAATTGCACTTGATCAATTTAAAGTCTGTCAATTTTCATCTTTTGAACGTCTGCCACATTTAAGCTATTTCTTCTCAAATTTAGCTTGTTAATAAACCTAAAAACAGACTTTATTTTCAGCATTAAATGTTTTTTCTTTGCACTATAATGTGTACTTTCGTAAATTAATCAACAATAAGTTGTTATTATAGACGTTGTTTCAAAATGAACTGTCTCTCCCTCACCACTATGTGACCCTTTTATTATTGAAGTGTCACTTCTTCTCCTTCATCATTGAACCATCCATCCCTCACCACAATGTGACCCTCTATTGAGTTTATTATTGAGTTGTCCCTCCCACATCACCTCCCTGTGACCCTCTCCCTCATCACCTGCTCATCGCTGAATTGTCTGTCCCTCACCACAATGTGACAATCTCCCCCTTTAATTTAATACTGGACTGGTCCTCCCTCACCACTCTGTGACCCTCAAATATGACATCGAGATAAATAAAACTTAAATGTCTTTGATGTGAGGCAGCCACACCAAGGTGACGCCACCTAGCGGCCAACGGTATGTGACGTGGGAGATTGGGAAGGCAATTTGTCCACCAGATGGAGTGCGGTAAACTAGGTAAACTTAAACTTGAATTGACAGGCCTAGAATCATATGCTGATTTAACATTTTAATATCGTTATACGAGATTAACCTTGCTATCGCCGAGATAAATTATAAGATGAGTCAATGTTAAAGTTAAGTATGAGTCATGTACTTTATGTATGATGAGAGGGGCACTGCGTCCTTGACCTTCATGATATATTGACAACATGGCGGAATCGGTAGATGTTTTGGTGGTTGGAGGCGATGAAATCATGGCCGAAGTGGATACAAAGAAGAATATAATCACTGAAAGGTTGAACAAACGTGACGAAGAAAGAGTACAGGATATTCATAAAAGAAAAGAGGAAAAAGAAAACTTGTCAGCTGCCAATGAGAGCGTGGAATACTTCGGAATGAACTTCAACAAAACTCGCGATCTGGTGGAGTCTCGTATTGAACAGAGCGATTCTATGGAGAAAGTAGAACTTGCAGACCATTTTGATTCTTTGGCGGCCTCTGTTCATACGATGCAGAAATTCTTGACAGATTCCACTATGTTTTTACCTTCTTATGCTGTACAGAGAGCTCAGGGCGAGATCACAAAGTTGCAAATTTCAATTCAAGAAAAACGTGAAAAATTAATTCCCAAGAAGAAATTTGCTTTCAAGTCAAAGAAGAAGACCATAGAAAAACCAGCAGAAATTAAAAAGGCAGATGCACCAAAGAAGCTTATTAAATTTGCTATAACAGATTGTAGTTTTGCAGATTTATCTTCTCAATCTCTTGTGAAAACTAGAGAGGAAGCCACAAACAAGGATGTTGCCCTCACAAGACTCCGAGAGTGCACTGTCAAAATTTACGGATCACCGAGTGCTACGCATATAAATAAACTTGTGAACTGTAAAGTGTTGCTCGGACCGGTGTCTGGTTCAGTTTTCATTGATGAGTGTGAGAACTGCGAGTTTGTCGTCTCTTGTCAGCAGCTCAGGATCCACAGCACTAAGAATACAGATTTCTACATCCACGTCACAAGCCGTGCCATCATTGAGGATTGCTCGACTGTGTACTTCGCACCGTACAATTGGACGTATGATTCCATTGATTCTGATTACGAAATATCAGGATTGGACAGGAATAGGAATTCCTGGGATGATGTAGATGATTTTAATTGGCTTGCAAGTGATCAGCACTCTCCCAACTGGGCTGTTCTAGCAGAAGATAAAAGGAATAAATCCTGGGACATTTGAAACAATTTAATTTTTCTATTTAAATTTTTTTAATTTAGCAGTACTTACTGTTGATTATCATTACAAAATTACATTGACAAGATTTTTTTATCCCAGTTGGAACCTCAAGAGTAGTTTGTTTATAAGGGAATTGAAATGAGAGAAATGTCCATTTGCATGGATCACCATATGACACATAATTATGGTAGTTTGAATGTTTGATTGTGATTATTTGATATCCTAAGCTCATCAGATAACTAGGTACTGACATTATGAAAACTTTTCTGTCAACTGAAAATTGTATCAGATATGTAGAATTTGGCAGTAAAAGTAAGTACTGTTCTTACTAGAATTTGGTGCCCAGTAAAATTATTATTTCCCAGACAATGTAAGTTATCCATTGAACTGTAATGCATACATGGCCAGCCATTCATTTGACTATTTCAAACAGCTTGAAATGGTTTCACTCTATATATAAATATGAATTTATCATAACTATTTGTACCTTTGTGCTGTTAGTAATATATAGTGAAATTAGCCATTTACAGTATTTTTGACCCTTGTTTTGTGTCCTTATTTTGTGTGCTTATGGGATTATCCTAGAAAGAAATGGACATGGGCTGTAGGGTCTGTTCAGAGATGAAAGTGATGTACAAAGTCAGAAATGTATTATCCAAAACAAATTTGATTGGGCCCAATGTCTAAAGCCCCCTTTCAGGCCTTCCCAAACTATTTTGTAGACATCTGATTTTACTGTTTATTTCAAGTCAAATCCTTGAATTTCTGTCATTCACTATTCCTTCCAATTTAGGGTTCTCAGAACCTGGCCATATTATTAGTTTGCCATAACATTCAAGCCCAATTCAGTCAATACTTTTCTTATTTGCCAAAGTATTTTGCAGTATTTTAATTAAGCCTTGCTATTCCATTCACAAGATATTGAGGCAATACATTTCTTATTTGTAATTTAAGATTTATAGCAATAAAACTGCATTTCAAGCAAGATATTTACATTCTTATCTCTGAATGTGGTCACATTCATAACTTCACTTCAGAGGTAATCAAAATACCAATGGTTTAACAGGCTGTTTGTGTCCATGACAAAGTTAAGGAGATTACAATAAACCACCAGAATAAGACTTGAGAACACACTTGATATTTATTGATAGACCTTAACACAGATATATAGTTATCACATACTACTAACAATTTTAAAAGTTAAAAGATAATTGATATTCAAGTATATTTCCAGAAAACATTAGCTATTTACATGTCTAAGGGTTTGCAGGTCCTTTATTTTCATGATGTGACTCGATTGGTTCACACTGTCCGGTTATTTAGTTTTTACAGGAAGAGATAAAATTGGCATCAACTGATCAAAGAGGTCACACACATATAAGTATTGCTTTAGTAAAAAACAGTTTATTTACATTTATGAGCCGAAAGTCTTTTCATCCATGAATAGACTTGACCTAAAAATCATGAATTACCATGTTAGTGACTTAGTGTAAAGTCAGACTCAGCCGTTTCATAACTCTATTAAGTAGTTTGAGGCATACATCTATATTAGTCACCAGACAAAGTCACCAGTCACCAAAGTCACCAAATAAAGTCACCAGTCACCAAACAAAGTCATCAGACAAAGTCACCCTCAGTTGTTGTGGGTAGTATTTACATTTTACACAAACATAATATGGTTATACAATTTATCTGGAGGATCAAATGTTGTCATGGCTGCAGATAATCCTCTTTGGATGGTTATACAAAAATATATGTTTTATTTTGGTGAATGAAGTCTCCTGCACACTCAATGATGAGGCACTTGAAAATAAGGCACTTAATAATAAGGCACTTAATAATAAGGCACTTCATATGCACGTTTGCAGCATGATATGTTCCATTTGTTATTTTTAAGCAGGAATTGGTTTTCGGACAGTGAGTCAGGAATAAAAATATATTTACAATGGAGGCAACATATACCAAGTGTATAAGTTGAATCTAAACATCTGTTTGGTTACAAATAAATGTGATAAAATAAGATCATGCAAATTGACATTGCTTGATATTATCTAGTCATGCACAGCTGTTTTGTGGCATTATTTTGTCATAGGATAGCCCAGAGTGACCTCATTTGGTCACATTTTTGTATGGTGAAATTATTTTTGACGGGCATAAAGTCTGATGATAGCTTAAAACAATTTTACACAGGAATGTGTTTTTAAAATATATATCTTAAACAAAGATATTTATGTGAGGATGATTGTTTATTGCTGTAAGATTGGAAGTCAGCACCCTCTGGTTGCAGTGAGATTTAAACATTTTGAGCCTCATATCATCGTACATGAGCATACCCGGTCATACCACCAGATGGCTCTCTGTTCAATGCAGTTGGAGTTGAAACATCTTGCTGTTCACACATGAATGCAACAAAAAGAGGTCATGCCTTGCTTTTATATCATATCATCTGGTCATGCATATATATGGCATAATATTGTCACTTAATGGTCATACATGACCTTATTGGGTCACGTTCATGCATGATCTTATAGATGTTTGGCACCAACTGATCAAGATAACAAATAGCTCAGCCCACACCACCGTCTAGTGGAGCTTTGAAATCAGTCAGAACTTGATCACATTGCCCTCTGGTGGGGCTTTGAAATCAGTCAGAACTTGACCACATTGCCCTCTGGTGGGGCTTTGAAATCAGTCATAACTTGACCACAGCGTCCTCTAGTGGGGCTTTGAGATCAGTCAGTAATTGAACCACATCGCCCTCTGGTGGCATTTTCGGCACTACTAGGTGTTTATATCATCATGGTGTGACATAGGAGGCTTTGGCAGGAGCTTTCATTCCCACATAAACATTATTCTGAGTGTTTGCGATTGTTCTGATTCCGAGGTAAGAGATGAGACCATCTACTGTCAGATTCATTCCAGACTCCCCCACAATCTGTGCGTACGTGTCCGCCTCTGTTGTGTACTGAGCAATAATTGCTTCAGCTGTTGCCAGAGCTCTGGAAAAATAAGAGCAATTATCTTATCAATTATCTTACATTATTCCAAAATAAAAACCTAGAGTTTTAACTTAAAATGCATGAAAATATAGAATGGTAATGCAGATGGTTGCATTATGCAATAAGTAATTATATTTCACAAAATATATAACTTGTAATAAATAAATAAAAAAAAACAATATCTGTTTTGGAAACTTCACATTTTTCTCAAAACCATCCTTCATCAGTTAGAAGATAACATGCCTATGGTCAGGCTAGACATGACCAGATGAATTTGGTCTGACCACAAATTTTTTTGTTGCGTATA
Organism: Amphiduros pacificus; assembly: GCA_949316495.1. Taxonomy (NCBI): domain Eukaryota; kingdom Metazoa; phylum Annelida; class Polychaeta; order Phyllodocida; family Hesionidae; genus Amphiduros; species Amphiduros pacificus. The sequence continues at coordinate 14,754,572 of OX439011.1, read as the reverse complement.
TGTGACAGCTCTGTGTGACCTTATTTGTTCACATTTATGAGTGACATAATGTAAGTTTGGCTCTGACTGTGACATCCCATTCAGTCATTCTTAAAATGAATTTTCTCCTTAGACGGGATATGAAAAGTTGAGTTTTATCAAATCTGTACGTTTTCCAATATCAGTGGGAGCCAAACATATATATAGTGACGCAGGGGCCATACACAGAAATGTGACAAAATAAAATCACCATCGTCCCATCATAATTATACCAAATTGGAGAAATGTGTGAGCATATTTAATATATGTTTTTCTGTATTTAATGATAAGTAATAGAGATTGTCAGGGGCCTGTGTTTCTCTATATTTAATGATTGGTAATAGAGATTGGCAGGGGCCTGTGTTTCTCTCTATTTAATGATTAGTAATGGAGATTGTCAGGGGCCTGTGTTTCTTTATATTTAATGATTAGTAATAAAGATTGTCAGGGGCCTGTGTTTGTCTATTTTTAATGATTGGAAATAGAGATTGATAGGGATCTGTGTTTCTCTATATTTAGTCATAGGTAATATAGATTGGCAGGGGCCTGTGTTTGTCTATATTTAATGATTAATAATAGAGATTGGAAGGGGCCTGTGTTTCTCAATATTTAATGATTAGTAATAGAGATTGTCAGGGGCCTGTGTTCTCTATATTTAATGATTGGTAATAGAGACTGGCAGGGGCCTGTGTTTATCTATATTTAATCATTAATAATAGAGATTGGCAGGGGCCTGTGTTTCTCAATATTTATTCATTGGTAATAGAGATTGGCAGGGCCTGTGTTTCTCAATATTTAATGACTGGTAATAGAAACTGGCAGGGGCCTGTGTTTCTCTATATTTAATCATTGGTATTAGAGATTGGCAGGGGCCTGTGTTTCTCTATATTTAATAAATAATAATATAGATTGGCAGGGGCCTGTGTTTCTCTTTATTTAATCATTAATAATAGAGATTAGTAGGTGACTGTTTCTCTAAATTTAATCATTAGTAACAGATTGGCAGGGGCCCGTGTTTCTCTAAATTTAATGATTGGTAATAGAGATTGGCAGGGGCCTGTGTTTCTCTAAATTTAATCATTGTTGATAGATTGTCAGGGGCCTGTGTTTCTCTATATTTTATCATTAATAATAGAGATTGGCAGGGGCCTGTGTTGTCTATATTTAATCATTAGTAATAGAGATTGGCAGGGGCCTGTGTTTGTCTTTATTTAATCATTAGTAATAGAGATTGGCAGGGGCCTGTGTTTGTCTATATTTAATCATTGTTGATAGATTATCAGGGGCCTGTGTTTCTCTCTATTTAATGATTAGTAATAGAGATTGTCAGGGGCCTATGTTTCTCTATATTTAATGATTAGTAATAGAAATTGGCAGGGGCCTGTGTTTCTCAATATTTAATTATTGGTAATAGAGATTGGCAGGGGCCTCTGTTTTTCTATATTTAATCACTAATAATTGAAATTGTCAGGGGCCTGTGTCTGTACATATTTAATCATTGTTAATAGAAGTTGGCAAGGGCCTGTGTTTGTCTATATTTAATCATTCGTAATAGAGATTGGTATAGCCCTGTGTTTTTCTATATTTAATTATTGGTAGTAAAGATTGGCAGGGGCCTGTGTTTTTCTATATTTAATCACTAGTAATTGAAACTGTTAAGGGCCTGTGTTTGTCCATATTTAATCATTGGTAATAGAAGTTGGCAGGGGCCTGTGTTTGTCTATATTTAATCATTGTTGATAGATTGTCAGGGGCCTGTGTTTCTCTAAATTTATTGATTGGTAATAGAGATTGGCAGGGGCCTGTGTTTCTCTATATTTAATGATTGATAATAGATATTGGCAGGGGCCTATGTTTGTCTATATTTAATCATTTGTAATAGAGATTGGTAGGGGCCCGTGTTTCTCTATATTTAATCATTGGTAATAGAGATTGGTAGGGGCCTGTGTTTGTCTATATTTAATCATACGTAATATAGATTGGCAGGGGCCTGTGTTTGTCTATGTTTAATCATTGGTAATACAGATTGGCATGGGCCTGAGTTTGTCTATATTTAATGATTGATAATAGAGATTGTAGGGGCCTGTGTTTGTCTATATTTAATCATTGGTAATAGAGATTGGTAGGGCCTGTGTTTGTCTTTATTTAATGATTAATAATAGAGATTGGCAGTGGCCCGTGTTTCTCTATATTTAATTATTGTAATAAAGATTGGCAGGGGCCTGTGTTTCTCTATATTTAATGATTGGTAATAAAGATTGGCAGGGGCCTGTGTTTGTCTATATATAATCTTTGGTAGTAGAGACTGGCAGGGGCCCATGTTTCTCAATATTTAATGATTGGTAATAAAGATTGGCAGGGGCCTGTGTTTCTCTATATTTAATCATTAATAATTGAAATTGTCAGGGGCCTGTGTTTGTACATATTTAATCATTGGTAATAGAAGTTGGCAGGGGTCTGTGTTTGTCTATATTTAATCATTCGTAATAGAGATTGGCATAGCCCTGTGTTTTTCTATATTTAATTATTGGTGGTAGAGATTGGCAGGGGCCTGTGTTTTTCTATATTTAATCACTAGTAATTGAAATTGGCAGGTGCCTGTGTTTCTCTATATTTAATCATTAGTAATTGAGATTGGCAGGGGCCTGTGTTTGTCTATATTTAATGATTGGTAGAAGAGATAGGCAGGGGCCTGTGTTTCTCTATATTTAATCATTAATAGTAGAGTTTGCCAGGGGCCTGTGTTTCTCTATATTTAATCATTAATAGTAGAGTTTGGCAGGGGCCTGTGTTTCTTACGCATTTTCCATGATGGTTGCGTCTGACTGTGCTCTGGACACGGATATCTGCCCTTGTATAATGGCCTCCTCCTTCAATGTCTGAGCCTCCGTCAGACGACGTGGACGCTCATTTTCTGCTACCTGCATAACATGTTGTGATAATCTAATTTATTATAAATTTAAAGGTGTAACATTATGGTGAATAAAAGTTTGACTCTAGAAGGATGGCCACAGGAAAAGGATAATAATAATAATAATAATAATAATAATAATAATAATAATAATAATAATAATAATAATAATAAAATAATGATAATGATATTAATAATGATAATGATAATGATAATGATAATAATAATAATAATAATAATAATAATAATAATAATAATAATAATAATACATTTATATAGCACTATCTCAGACTTTGGTCAAGGTTATGCATGATTAGGCGAGGTCACTAGATGGCCATGTGACCTCATTTGGTCAATTTTCTGCTGATATAGAGACATGTAAGGAGACATGTTTGAAATTGTTTGACTGACCTTTATGTTTTCTTTAACAGCTTCCTTTGACTGAATGGCATTCTCAAATTCTACTGGTCGAGCAATATTATTCACCTTAAAGAAGAAATTAACAAGGCATATATATAATTCATATCCCTTCATTTCACAATCATAAATTTAACAGACAGTATATTGAAGTTCAAGGACCGCGGATGATCTTACCTGTAAGTCTGTGATATCACAATATAACTCATGATATCTTTGCAACACTGACTCTCTGATTAAACTTTGGAAATGTCCTCTTTCCAGTTGGAATTGGTGCACATTAAATGCACTGCAAGCATCGCGTACAGCTGCCTCGCCTGCAAATATGTATGAGCTATCAGTTGGTGCCAAATATATTTGGTCCCGCATGAACGTGATCGAATAAGGATGAGAGCAATATGATTATTATTGCTCTCAGAATAAGGTCACTCATAACACTTGCATGATAACATGATGCAATAAAGAATTTATGCCTGAACAGATAATGTCTGTTTGTTTGTTTGGGGTTTTACATCACTTTCAACATTATTTCAGTCATTTCGTGATGAGACCTACTTGTAGCAGATATAGTGATGCCTCACTGAATTGTCATGCCACAGGTCCATAACATACCAACCAACCAGACACAGATTTACAAGGACAACGGGTTAACCCTTTAGGCATGGGCATGAGGTCAATCTCGGCATGGCCGGGGATCGAACCCGCGACCTTTGGATCACCACAGAGGAACTGGTGCTAATAAGCTGGCACTCTAACCAATTGCGCCGCGGCCCGTGGCCTGAACAGATAACGCTTTGCAACAGCTATGCCGAGGCCATGCATGCTGAGGCCATGCGTGACCTTGTAGATGTTTGGCTCCAACCATGTGTACTGAGTGAATAGTCATGTCATACAGACGTCTTACAGTTACATACAATAAGGCTCTGGTTCCCACAGAAAACAAGTGGGGAGGCCAACATTACAATTCAAATCTACTCGAGACAAATGTGGAGCAGCCAACATAACAAATGAAAGAAAATGAAATGAAAATAAATTATTGATAAATGAATTGAAATCAACTTTAATCATTGACGGCACAAACTGTTATGAGATAGGTTTACCTGCAGTTGTTAACATCCTTTTGTAGCCATCTTCGTTCTTGTAAAGCTTTACAATATCATTCAGATTGGAGGCCCTGGCGCGATACTGGTAGGATACATCTAACACTATGCGTATACCATCATAATTCAGGCACTGCAATATCAACTCTGTCACATATATCACCAGGTGGCACCACATGTACGATATTCAACGAGACACGAATAGCTGTCCGTATATATTTGGTCTAGCGTAGTCTAATATTCAACTCTTGAAAATTAAATTTCATCTAAATGATACAACAATATCGGCCTAAACATCCTCAGAAGGGTCTGGAATTTTATATGATAATTAAAATCTTTTTGATCTTTTTTTCCCAATAGAGGCGATGGAAATTTGCTGGGGTCAAATATTTCTTGGTGCTTTCTAATTTAGTGTATGTTGATTAAAATTACGATATATACACTATAACACATAACATTTTGAAAAAGAAAAATATCTTCCTTTCTACTCATTTAAAATTGAATTTAAAAATAAAATTAAAATGAAAAAATGAAAATGAAAAAAAAAGAATTTCTACTACTCATTTAAAAATTTGATATCGAAAAATGATATCATAGTTAATCAAACAGGTAAAACTTTTTTCTGGGTGAAAACGGCTCAAAACGGTCAATAGCATTTACACTAGTCTTCCAGTCTTCCAGCTCAAATGTAGACAATGTGTTGAATGGATATCCCGGTCATCTCAAACACTATAATAACAATATGTCTTTGAAAGACGCGTTTTGAATATTATTTGAGTCCTGGGGCCTGTCTTCAAATGATATACCATGCTATATAAAATGATATAGCATGGTAAGTATATGGGGTGTCTTACCTCGCATAATCAACAGGTAGTTATGACATTTGATTAAACCTCCGCGTTCCACTTATTAATACTGCACTAAGTGTTTTGACTATTATGTGATAGTCATAAATATTTTCTATTGTTTTTTGATCAGTGCATTTGGTGCTTTGGTTCTGACTTTCATACATTTTATACATCAATATACTACATTAATACTTTTCTTTATATTTTCTTATTATTATTTAACAATTACCTACCTTACCTATTATACCTTATTATCTTATAAATGCCTGTCTTTTCCTGATTATTGTATTACCCTAAACTTCCTATAAATGAACACTTGTACCATTCATGATATTTCATATAACTTGTTATAACTACCTCGATCAAGGGAAAGTTGATGGTTTTGAAAATGCTAGAAAATTTGATGAAATAATAGCCAGGTGGTCCTGTATGTAGGCCCTCATTGTGCGCGGTCTGGGAGAGCTTTCTCTTGTGCACATCATATTTTAACCCAACTGAAATTAAACAAAATGTAAATTAAGCTTGTTTGATTGCGTTGACGACCATTCCAGAACAATTTAACAGCATTTATCAGTTCAGATACAAATACAAATAATCTTTATTTAATGTGGAGTACAGTTTTAAAAAGAAACCCAAGCTAAAAACTTTTCACCCACAATGATCATATGAAATAATGATATATTTACAGATGATATGAAAACATTATCCTTTACATAAAATGCAGTCCCCACATATACAATGGGGGTCTTCCCATGACTGGATTTTGGCTTTAAATTTTTTGACATTAATACATTCTTTCATATGATGGGGCAAAGCATTGTATACTTTGGCACCTTCATACATCTCTGACCTTTTGCCATATGATATGGTTGTAATGGATGAAGCACCTTAAGGTTATCTCTCATATCATATATAAGGGGTGTAGTGCCATGCATACATATCTGACAAGAACAAAGGCACATCTTGGTGCAGAACTTTAAAAACAAGTGTAGCAAGATAATGCATATCATCGGGACCCAATGCCCTGCACGTTTCCAAGAGTGACGATATTTTTTAATATCATATAGGCATGATAAAGCAAGTCTTTCAGAGCAGTCCCTGGGCAGTAGTTAGAATGAGAAACAAATCATAACAGATATCCACCTTTGTCAGTCATGAGTTATTGCCACAACCTCGGCAATCAACACAGGAGATAGCAAACATACCAACCGAGATAGTGGCTCAGTGTGAAGATGTCTGTACCTTAGGCTGATGATGGCCTGCGTTCGACTCCCAGATTCGATTCAGGACTTTCAACATGTCTAGATTTGAACCGGGACTTTCATCATGCTGTACAATTCAGAAAGCTGAAACTTTTCCAGTGAAACGTTTCAGACAGCATGATTTTTTAATGGCCACGTTGCGCTGGAAAATCCCAAGTTTTCCTGTAAATGTTGGGGAATTGAATCCTGATGTATGTCAGGCGTTTTATATATCCAAAATTGCGCTTAAAATACAAATATACAAACATATCCGTAATATAAACTGGGGAGTTCAAAGGGCAATTAACATTTATATATATCAACATGAATTAAAACAAAAGGCCAATGGCCTTCGAGCTGTGCTGATCATTGCTTCTTTGTAATGTTTGAGAATATTTTCTGGAAATTGCTTTTGGGTCATTAAAATCCATTCAAGGATAGTGTTTTCCAATCACCAATCGGCAAAGCCCAGATATATAGGTGATCTGTAGGGGTTTGTGGAATATGCAGGGTCTCTTCTATTTCAACCAAGGAAAAGTTTATAGAGCTCTTATGCAACTGGCGACTGATATCAAGTATTTATATTTTCTTTATTTAATGTCATCCAAAGAGTAATCAAGCTTTTTTGATAGATTTTAACAGAGATATTTAAACACAGATTGGAAAGAGAAGGTCTGCCACTACGTGTCAGCGCAGTGCACCATCCAATTCTCACATGTCCACTCGTGGGATGAGAGGTATTTATAACACATTCACAAGTATTATGAGTAAATAACTAAATTTTAAAAGCTGTAAAACAAATGAAGGAGATATATAGATTGGGAAAAAAAAGAAACAAAACACAAACAAGCCCAAATGTTGATCAATAAACACCATGTGTGTGCTGGCCATGAATCTGGAACCGGGTTATAGTATTTACATTGGCGGCGCCACCGAGATCGGTTCACCTGAGCGATAATGCAGAACTTCAGCTTGTTTCCAATCTCTGTGTTAAATGTCTTGGCGACTGATATCAAGTATTTATATTTTCTTTATTTCATGTGATCCAAAGAGCAATCAAGGAGCAGACTTGACCAATCAAAATGCATATTACATATGTAATTTGGCCCCAACCTGATATCTCAATTCTCATTGGCTAGTATTTGTCATGTTATTCAATATGGCAGCCTTCCTGACAACTCAGTGATACATGTGGATATTAGATTTTTGAGAAAAAAATATAACAAATTGGAAACATAAAAAAGTTATAACAAATTAAAAACATATCATATTGATCCCCTGTGCATACAACATTAATTCTTATAGCTAAGAACTCTGACCGGTAGTTAAAGAGAAGATCAAAGTTGACGGACAGAATGACAAAAAAATATACCTCAACACTGCAGAAGCTGTGCATCGCGAGCTAAAAACCATTTCACTCCACTCGGAACGTATGAGTTGCTGTTCTCTTTTTATTACCAACACAAGCAAAATGTATTCAGTTATAAACTTCCTTTGTCACAAACGTCTCAACATGCACACGGGTACAGGTACAGACAGGTTAATATCCTGTTTGATGGAGCTGCATGGCTGTCTTTTTATTGATTGGGACAAATGCAAGGGAAACACGCGAGTCATCGTGTGCTGCTCTCTATAATGGCCACGTGCACATGAATAGAAAATGGACAGGACCTGGATGAGCCATGTTGGATTTTTGTTCCTTTCTGGACATTTTTAGCCATCTGTGACATCATTTTCTTCTTGCAAACCACCCACCCTGTGTACAGGTGGTAGAACAATAAACATCTGTGACATCATTTTCTTAATTAATCTAATTTGTTCAAGGAAAATCTTGATAAGTCAAAACATAAAATGACTTTTAAATAAGAATAGCTCTATCAGGAATTGCAAGCCACCCACCCTGTGGTAAAACAATAAACATAACCAAAATATAGAAGAAATATAACTGGCTTGTGCCTGATTGGAGAACTCCTACCTTCTTCTGAGTCCAGCTTCCGGAGAGATTCTCCTACAATAATGGCTATGATCACACACAGTGCCAGGAAGACTCCTATTCCTATCTTGTGCTTAGCTTCCAGTTCCAGTGCCATGTCTAATCCATCAGTCCTGATGATACAACAAATCACAATGAACAAGATTGTTCATTTTATACCTCTACGCCTGAAGAATTTTGATCAATTATTTATTTCATGGGAATTGGTAAATCACATAGTATTATAAAGTAGGTTACCCTATGCTAAATATACATTACAGGTAAACTAGGTATGAATGAACAGTAAGGTACACACATCCTTAACAACAACAACACAGATTGAATAATCTGTGTTTATTTATGGAGTAGTAACATTGAAATAGTCATTCTGTCCTGCGCCTTTAGTCATAATTATGAATAATATTCAAACAAAACACTGCTCTTGAATTATTAGGTCCTTAAATTTATTTCAATAATTTGGCAAATATTGATTATCATTTGGAAACGTTCTTACCTCTTTCTGTTTTAATGTTATGAATTACAGGTTGAAAGGTTTTGCGTCTTTGAATACCATCCAATCAGATTAACGCTTGCCCAGCCTGTTGGGTTTGAAAAATACACGTTTAAAAGCGCTATTGTAATGGTCAGATTATCAAATTAAGTTTATTTTACAAAAGTACAAATCCATTAATCAAACATAGAGCACAAATAGCATTATTTATTACTCTGTTTACAAGTTTGCTGTTCCTAGAAATGAGGGCCCCTTCCTAGAATCCAGGCACAGGACTACTCCTCTCCTTTAAAGTCTAGCCCTCTGTTCTGTGTCAAATAATAATACCCTATCACAAACTAGGTCACTTGAGTTATAGTTCATATGACAGGTCATGACCCTGCAGGTAGGCAAATGAGGTACTTGCTAGCCAATTGGGTTTCTAGAAAATAGGACAGGCTGGGCTGAGAACTTGGCTGCTTGTGCTGGTCTATTTTAAATACACCATGCACAGGGGACAACCCTCAGTTCAGCACTGTACCTACAACTATACTAACAGTGTTGAATTAAAATATATCTTCAAAAACTACATCTCAAGTGTTATCACTGCTCACAACATTGCATGGTAGCAGGCTACATGGGAATCCACACCTCTTGGGATGACTCAATCTGACCAGGACCAGGGGTTCCAGGACACCTACAGGCAAGTGTGTGACTCCTGTCGACTGTAGGAGTCTGCTGCTACAGAATCCAGGATCCTTCTGCATCCAAGTGGGTCCCACATCCAGCGACTGAAGGCTGGGATAGAGAGCTCCCCTGGCAGCCCCCGCCTCCAACTGAGTGTTGGGATGATGAGCTGAAGTGAATCACGATCTGTGACCTGCAGTGAATCCTGATCTGAGGAGGAGGAGAGATCCCTGACAAGTATCCTGTGGATCCATCCTGGCGTATGGGATTACCTGACTACTGACATGGCTCAACCAGCAGCAGCAGGGATAGCCATTTTGATGGCTATTTTGAGCACCTCATGTATGATGGGCAGCTCTGCATCAGGTGTTATGCGTCTGAACTATGGGATTAAGTTCCACTCACTGCCAGGACTGTACTCCTCACATGAGGATAGTTTTGCTTACACTTTTATTATACCATTTCCCAACACTGATGCTAATGTAACGGTAGATACACCTGAGTGTAAGCCAATCATTGCAAACCGAACTTATACACCTTATATGGATCAATGTGAAAAACTAATGAATTTGGTTGCCAAGGTTCATGGTGACACTGATAAGATTATCAGTGAATTGGCCAAAACAATTAGTAAGGTTAAAAGTATGGTTCCTATTGTCAGTGAATCAAACAAACAATCATATAAACGGGCACTCCTTCCATGGTTAGGGACTGCCATCAAATTTTTAACAGGGGCACCAGATAAGAAATCATTTAATAAAATTCGATCACATGTAAATATGCTTGAGGAAGACAATACTTTACTTCATAACAAGCTAGGACAATTTGGAGACACACTTAATGGCTTTATGCAACTAGAAAACCAGAATCATGATCAATTGATCAAAAACTTGCAAGATAACAACAAACAGATCACAGATCAGGTATCCCAATTGTTAGGAAAAATTAGATCGAACTTTGTGCAATTTGCCAGTAATTGGCAAGTCTGGCGAGCCTTCAACATCCAATTGGGTCACACTTTTCTTATTGCATTTGACCATTATAGGTATGGCCTAAGTCTCATGTCCTCAGCCACTTTGATGAATTCAGAATGGTTGCAAGCAATGCAAATCCTAGCAGAACATAAACTGCCTATTTCCATGATAGGGACTACAGATTTACAATTAGCCCTGGATCATGTTGCTTCAATATTAGCATCTCACAAATCTGACCTAGGGTTAGACTCCAGACCTTTATCATGGTATTATACCCTGGAAAAGGTCACATATTTGCATGATGATGATAAATTGTATTTAACATTTCAAATCCCATTAATCAGTCGCCATTCCCAAAACCTATATGAAATTTTCCAAGTTGAAACATTCCCGACCCCCATAGCTGAAAGTGTAAATAAGCCTTCACCGGTAACAACCCTACAGAACATCGCTCCTTATTATGGTATTTCTGTTGATAAAAGGTTCACCCTGGAAATGAAAACTGACACTTTTGTTACCTGTACAGGAACAAAAATCAGACATTGTTCTGGGCCGATGATTTTACGAGCTATTACTCATGATAATTGTTTAGATGCGCTATATTTAGATTCTCATAAGGACATTATGAAGAATTGTGATTTTCAAATTCAGACACCCCCAAAGACCCCAACAATACTTCAATTCCAAGATACCGTTATTATTTCAGGATACACTTCAGACCTAGTACTAAATTGTCCTGGAAAGACATCTGATAATATTGAACCTTGTTCCCTATGTATCCTTCATATTCCCTGCATGTGTACATTACAAACTAATGAACATGTTTTTGTACAAAACCATGACAAGTGTGACAAGAATGTGTCTGGTGTTCAAACATTATACGGTCATAACGTCCCCTTTATCCATGAGTTCTTTGGGGAGGTACCTGATGATTGGTCAGGGGATTTAACTTCTACTAAACAAGAAATTGTAAACATGCCAGAACTCCCACCTGATTTTCTTGACAAGCTTAACTCTAACCTAGAGAAAGATATGAAAAACCATGATATTTCCAACCTAAGACAAGTCATACAACAAACACATTCAGACCTTTCTGGCTCTAAGCCAAATACCCTATTTGATCCTACCAAATCTAATATTGTCACTAGTATCATATTAGTGCTTGATACCTGTCTGATTGGTGTTCTTTTGACAATTATTGCATTTATATGCTTCAGGGTATATAAAATGGGCATTATGATTTTGGTGCTGCAGTCTAGACTGAATAATGTTACTGCTGACTCAGTGGTCCCCCAATTGCATTGGAATGTAGCTCCAACCTTACAACCTTCAACCAACTTTGCTGTACCTTCTGGCCTGCAAACATATGTGTTACTTGGCATTTTATTTATGAGTTTTCTGTCATTTATAGCTGCAACTATTACATTTCTGTACACCAGGTATGAGGCATGTAATAATAAGGTACACGTTAAGCTCATTATTCTTTCTGACAACACCACTATAAGTTTGCCTCTCTTCACCTTGAGATCAAGGACAGAGGATATCAAACTTTCTGGTAATCACATAATAGAAACTATTGACACAACAAGAAAATGGGGAATCCTTCCATACTTACACATTAATTGGAATGACCTCAAACTTGAAATAAATGACATGATAGTGAACTGTCCAAATATATATCTTATCAACCCTATTACCTACCACAATATTTGTCAGGTTAGGCAGTCTGATAACACCTTCCACACCTTCCTATACATACAGTATGGGGATATTGTGGTGAAGGGTGTGGGGTTTATACCAAGTCACATTCCTCAACCTATTATTACCACTGGCCATGGCATATCTTATAGGACAAGGAAATCTGAAACTCATGAATTGACCACCAGAAAAAGGTCATTGTCACTGCCCTACCGACTTAAGACATCTAAGACACCTGAAAAATGATTATGACATGCTACACAGGTGAAATGTGTTCTGAATAATGGCTATATGTAATGACTTGTTTAGTATCATTATGAGTGTAATACATTATGAGTATGTTATTGTGCATATTTAGGTTAATGAGGGAGTGCTAATGTATCTATTCTTCTGAGTTTCTGTGTGCAATATTAATTATTATATATGTGTACAATATCATAGTACATGTGTACACCATTATGACTTAATGTTAAATACATGGATATAGGTTATCTATGCACAAAATATTATTGTTACATTATCTATATGTTCGTATTAATAATTACATTAATTTGTATTGAATATCTAAATCTATATTTTGATTATCTTAATCTATATTGATATCAAGATATTGTGCATGTTCACCAATGTACCATCTTATATTATTCTATTTCGAAACATTATCTTATAACTTTCATTCATTAATGCTACAATGGTGATTAACGCCATGGTTTGTACTATTGCTATGCTATTATAAGTATATTTCTTATAAGTTGGTATAGTAATTATACATTTATTTGTTCATTTAATGTATTCTGAATTTTAATTATCATTAAGGTGGCTTACCTAAAATCCCCTCTGTTCATCTTGTAACGGAAGGGCCTGTCCTTCATATAATCTGTGCTTGTACCAGTACCGCACTACTGCTCTTATATCTCTATACTTTTCCAGTTGGAGTCTGTTAAGTGTCTACACCTGCTGAGGTGAATTGCACCATGGCTGACGAGGCTTCCCATAATAGTTCTGAGGTGCAGCAGCAATACAGCAAGGAACCAACCTGTATGACAGACAATGCAAATGACAATGGGCAATCATCAGGTGTGGTTATAGTCGAAACCAGAAGGTTTACAACTTTTGACCTTGCGGCTGAATTTTACAGTAAATATGGGTATCTACCCTTTGAAAAAGAAGATGGGACTCCAATAAATACCAACCCATCTGGGACAGTTCCAGATAAGTAGTTTTCTGTAAAATATGACATGAAGTCTCCTCACAAGTTGGATATGAGGGGTAATGGCCCATGTAAGTTGTGTTTTGAACAATGACATAATTATGCTAAAAGCACAAACTTTTGCCTTCGGTGCCGTTACCTCTTATGTAATACGTGCCATTTGAAACATAGTGAACGTTTCACTCACCAATCCATCTCAGTGAGAGATTTTGACAGTTATTGCTGCAAGCATCCTAGGGAAGCTGTATTCTGTTTCACCCATATGAGACGGCCATTGGTTTAATGCGTCTGGTGTCTACCTGCTTGTCGGTGGTGGAGACCTCACCGACCTCATGCATCTGTAAGGAGGGGTAGAATATCATGTATCTATTTTAACTCATGGACTCAACTGGATTGTTTGAATTTCTATTAACTTAAGTTTGTGTATATTTTGTTTGTTAATTTATGTTTAAGGATATCCTGTTTAAGGATTATGTTTAAATAATGCTTAAGAATAAGGATTAAGCTTAATCAAATATATACATCATTATTACTATTTTAATCTGACAATAATTATTAATCATTCAGCTTCACAATATATGACATAATTTTGAAAACAGATGTTAACCTTATTTCAATTAAAAGTCATTTAATGGTTAACCAACAATCAAATTAATAATGTGCATATAGATTAAATCAATTTAATCAATTATATAGATATTGTATGCTGTTACTATGTACTATATATATGTATTTATCTATACAGGGTTAGCATGCCCTTGGTCAAGGTGACTACATGACTGGTAGTTGCATGTTTGCTAAATATAGAATGCTTGTGTCATTAAGAATATAGATACATATAAAAATATTATCTATCATAAGAGTGCTATCATAATTACTACATGTAACTATTCATACTAGTACATAACATTTATCAAGTTTACTCTGATTCTGCTACTTAGGATATCTTAAACTAAAGTAAACCTACCTTGTGTATAACTTCATGCTGCTTTCTGTACTGAAGGTGGACTATATCCAGCAGGCACAGCAAGCACCTGCTGTATCTTCACTGCTTCATGATTTATTGTACCATGATATGGTAAAACTTATAGCTTTGCTGCCTGTACATCCAAAGTGCTTCTTTACTGTAAACCTGCTGTATTTTTGTATTTATAATTGTTGTATGTATTTGTGATTGTAAAATATTACTAATTGCAAATATTGATATTGTAATTTTCTGGGAATCCAAGTTGAGCATTTAAAGTTGGTTAGAATAAGTGAGTCATGACCTAGAATATAACTATGGCCTGGGAAGTCCGTTTCGTTAAGAGGGGGGTATATGTAATGGTCAGATTATCAAATTAAGTTTATTTTACAAAAGTACAAATCCATTAATCAAACATAGAGCACAAATAGCATTATTTATTACTCTGTTTACAAGTTTGCTGTTCCTAGAAATGAGGGCCCCTTCCTAGAATCCAGGCACAGGACTACTCCTCTCCTTTAAAGTCTAGCCCTCTGTTCTGTGTCAAATAATAATACCCTATCACAAACTAGGTCACTTGAGTTATAGTTCATATGACAGGTCATGACCCTGCAGGTAGGCAAATGAGGTACTTGCTAGCCAATTGGGTTTCTAGAAAATAGGACAGGCTGGGCTGAGAACTTGGCTGCTTGTGCTGGTCTATTTTAAATACACCATGCACAGGGGACAACCCTCAGTTCAGCACTGTACCTACAACTATACTAACAGTGTTGAATTAAAATATATCTTCAAAAACTACATCTCAAGTGTTATCACTGCTCACAACATTGCACTATTGTTCTGACCGAGTCTGATATGAAATTTCCTGAACAGATAGATTCACATTAAACCTTGTTATTAAAGCAAAATATTGCATATTATTTTCTGACAAGCAACAACGTTCATAGGCAAGCTTATTGTATACATACAAGTACATGTGTCTAATACGGGTTGAAGCATGCACTGCAATTTCAGAAGATCGATAGATCCATGCCATTACGGTCTGCAATATTTGTCTCTGCATTGGTTTTGTCTGACAGGTAGTTTTATGTTATTGCAGCGTGACCTTCTCTCCAGGCAAAACCCTTTTCCAACAGATAAACCGATCCTTGAGATGGACCATACCAGTTTTATTGTAAAAGAAAACAACTGACGTGAAAATTTGGGAAATCCTGCCAGTGTATGTGCAAGCTTCAGTAGACATTGCAGAAGGTCAGTTCCTATTCATTACATGTTTATGTAGTACTGAAGAATCGATTTATTTTTATTAATGTCCACTGGTTTAACGTAGCCATTATGATTGCCAAACCTACCTATATATGTAGAATACATGTGAGCTGCGTGCAGTCAGTTCATTACAGACCTTTCCTTAATTATGATATGTTGAGTTTTTAAAAGTGTTTCAAAAGGCACATGTTCTGAACTGCCTTAATTCCTTAAGTATAAGATAAGCTATGGTCACATTATCATTACGCAGTATAATCGTCGAGTGAAACTAGACGGTTATACAAGTAATGGACGAGTGGCCATACCTTATCTGTTTTAAAATATGGACTCACAAAGCACTGAAACCGATTTGAGTACATATTCTGAAATTCAAATTTTGATATCAGTACTTGTAATATGTAAAAGTTCTGTAATGCAGTGTTTCAAAATATACTCTTCTCACAAATCAAACCAGCACAACATTCCAGACCCAACATATTACTTACTAATGCAGTGTGCACACAAATTAATACATATAAAAATATCAAATATCAAAAGAACTTCACGCTCGTTAAAAAGACGTGCTTCGCTGACCATTACTCTCTTTATAAGATTTGCGTGTTGTCCCTAACAACAAACAACACCAAGAACAACTTCGGTCACAGGAGAATGGTGCAAACGTAACTGTCATGTAATTCCACTTTGGACGAATAAGGTAAGACAATATGACATGAGATGACCGCGTAATTTGATATAACACTGGTCCAAAAATGTAGGAATTAAAATAACGGTCAAAATGAGTATCGTTGCTATATTTATGGATCGGGCTGTTTGCCCAGAACTTACTTTCAGGGCTGTGGAATGTGAAACTCTTCACATCATGTTCTATATGACATGACGTGCTACTTACTACCTTCAGTGAGCCTACCTGGCCTAGGGATGACCCACTGCAGATCAAAAAGCTGCAAATAGGAGATTGCACCTGTTGGTTGAGGTATGCCTCAAATAATTTGAAGGCCAAACATTGTTCATTATCATCATCCCGATCATCACCTTTATGATCAAAATTATTTACACGATGATGATGCTGATGATAAATGATGATGATGATGATGATGATGATGATAAATGATGATGATGATGATGATTATGATGATGATGATGATGATGATGAGGATGATGATGATGATTGAAGCAGAGACATATATGATAGAAATATTCCCAGATATTTTCTCGAAGTTTACTTTGAGCTGTCCAAAATAATGCCAGAAAAACAATATATATGCTGTTTATTGAAAAGCTTACAGTGCTGCTAGAGAGTGGGATGTCGCTAATGCCTCAGTCTGATTTGCGCCGGTTTCAGTAAAGATGCTCGGCCGATGGGTATTTTTTTTTTACAAAATCGGCCGGCAGTTCAGATTGCCGTGTGGGCACCGGGAGATCATCGGCCACAATTGGGCATCTTTAAGACGTCGGACGGGTCATCGGGAATTTTTAGTTGCCGGCGTTTCCGAGATGTCTTATCAGCAAATATCATCTTAAAAGTACACGGCAGGGTCCCGACAGTGTCCCGCAGGCACACCGGCAGATTATCTTTAGGCTGCTGGTGGCATCGTGCGGTGAAAATAGGATTTCATGTGTTCACAGGCCATCGTCAGATGGTCCAATGGGCTCCCTGCGGTCTCATATAGACATCTTTAGGATGTCCTTCAGACGTCTGTCAATTGATGTAGACGTCTAAAGGATATCCTACAGATGTCTACTACATGATACAGACGTCTTTAAGATATGTGATTGAGGCAATCTGAGAGATGCCGTAGCTGTGGTCACATTATTAAAGGGCACTGCAAAGGGCACCCACAAGAAAATGATACAGAAGTCTGCAGGATATCTTAAAGATGTCAATCTTGGTCAACACTGTCACTCCTACATTGTACAGCTTGTGACTTTGTTCAAACCATATTGACAGCAGTGGAGGTACTGACTGGATGAAAAATATGGGTATGGCTGTGAATAGGATTTATTTTTTTGTTTGTTTGTTTGTATGGGGTTTTACATCACTTTCAACATTATTTCAGTCATTTCGTGATGAGACCTACTTGTAGCAGATATAGTGCTGCCTCACTGAATTGTCATGTCGCAGGTCCTTGACATGACAACCCACCTGGACAACGGATTAACCTTTTAGGCACGGGCCTCAGCTCATATGGAAAATTGTATCATGAGTTCAATCTCGGCATGGCCGGGGTTCGAACCCACGACCTTTGGATCACCACAGAGTAACTGGTGCTAATAAGCAGGCACTCTAACCAACTGTGCCACGGCCCGTGGCCGCTAGGTTTGATCTTCATACGTTTATTAAACATCAGAAAATAACACTATAAAGTTTTTTTTAATTTGTTATCTCAAATTATGTATGCATTTGATGTTGGCATTTGATTTCATCTTTTTTTTCTGTCTAAAGTCACTTTTAAATTTTCTGTTTGCAAAAACAATCTAGTTTGATTTGTTCTGACGTGCATGTCACTCAAATAGAAACTCAGTATGAAGATTTCATCTTTGTTTTCTGTATTAAGTAAAAAAAAATGATGAACATACAGATGCTGCAAAAATTGTTTGAAATGGCTTTAGAGCAATGCTGATCATCAATGCATGTTACATATTGAAATTATTATCTCAATTCTAGTTGGCTGATATATGTTATGCTATTTAGAATGACAGCCTCCTTGACATCTCAGCGATAGCTATTAGAACATACCACTTTTTCCATGAAATGTAACTATTTTATGCCAATCTTTATTTGCTTTTTTGCTATTTTGTGTCTTATTGTACTCATCTGCTATTTGGATGTGCCATTTTCCATGCCGTTCTCTTCATACTAATTATTCAATTCTTCTATCCTCAGGAAGCCCTCACACATGGACATGTACTTTAATACTCTGCAGGCCATTCAACTCTGTTTCCAAAATGTTTCGATGTTGTATTGTTGTTTTTATTGTTAGATGCATTATGTTATTTATATATCACTAAAGAATTCTAAACCCAACAGATGAAACCAATTCTACACTGAAAGAAGTGATTTATTATTACAGCAATTTATACTCTAACCAAATATTAACCCCCCCCCCCAAAAAAAAAAAATCCAACCTTTCTGAATATGTCATCTAACCTAAGGCTTGTGTTTCACATGGTATCTTAATTAATGCAAAGTCATCCAGCTAGTTACAAAACTTTGAAATTCAAAATGTTGCAAGAGTCTTGGATGAAATCTCTCAAGGGATTTCTTGAGAGATCAGTTTGTTTGTTTATTTGGGGTTTTACATTACTTTCAACATTATTTCAGTTATTTCGTGATGAGACCTACTTGTAGCAGATATAGCGCTGCATCACTGAATTGTCATGTCGAACCCACAACCTTTGGATCACCATAGAGGAACTGGTGCTAGTAAGCTGGCACTCTAACCAATTGCGCCATGGCCTGTGGCCTGAGAGATCAGCCATGACAATGCCAAACATATATCAAATTATTTAGCAAAGCTAATTAGGCTAAATCTGTACAACATTTGTCAGCAAATGTGACTGTAGATAAACAAAATAAAAGTTGCTGTTAACCTACCATAGAAATTGCTGATGCCTGTGCCAAATAGAAGATGCTGTTTATCTACAGAAAAAGTTGCTGGTTAGTGTCCTGCCAGCACCTTTGGCTGAGAATTAACAGGTCATTGAATGTAACCATTATTTAGATTGTATCTTGTATTTTAGGATTCTGGAAATATTTCATTCACCAAAGAAACACCTTCACCTTCCTTTGAAGACGGTAATCTGCAAAAATGATGCTAAACACCTGGAACTACTAACTACTTAACTTGTCTACATAGAAAATCATTTCAACTATTGAAATAAATCTTGTTTAGTTAACTAACCTAATATAACTCCCATATGAACTGAGGTCTGTGCCTTATAAATTAACCCATTGTCCATAAATCTGTAACTTCTTGTGATTACATATCAAAGAACTATGACATAACAATTCAGTGAGGGAGCCCAATATCTGTTACAAGCAAGTCTCATCAAAGCAAACTTGCCTAGGTCGATCAACCTACGATTCAAGACAATTTCTTTGCCAGTTGTCCTTGACCGACTCTAATCAGAAAATCACTACCAAGAGGCATCATCATGATTTTAAGGAGAATTGGCTTTTACAAATTAGGCATTTTGGTCATCCTGTCTGTGTACCTTTTTTATAGAAATATGTATGATGTAAAACAAATCCAATCCCTTTTCAGAACAGATGACACAAATACGACGAAAATAAGTACCAATTCTGAAACATTAAAAATGTTGTTTTGGCATCCTTTCACAAATCAACTACCAAAACCTAAAAAGTACATCCATGGACATAAAGGTGTGGATCCCTTGATAAGAGGAAAGTGTCCAAGGCATGATTGCTACATTTCAGAAGATAGAGAAGATCTCAATTCTTCTCATGCTGTAGTTGTGCATGATGCCTGGATCGAAAGAGCCAAGAAAGAAAAAAATCCATACCTCCATGGAAAAAATCAAAAGTGGATTTTTCGTACAAGAGAGGCACCTTTCAATGTTGATATAAATTATCAAAATATGAAGGGAAAAATACATTTAACAAATACATACAGACATGGCTCTGATATCATACTGTATTATGGTATGACTGTTCACTTGGATGAAAAAGACATAACTCCACCAGTTGGGCATAACTTTTTAAATGGAAAAACAAAGAGAGTTTCTTGGATGGTTTCTAACTGTCATACACAAAGTAAGCGAAGTAAATATGTTAAAGTACTGCGCAAATACATTCAGATACATGTGTATGGACAATGTGGAACTATGAAGTGTGCAAAAGGAGATGCCTGCTTCTCAATGTTAAATAGCACTTATCAATTTTACCTGGCCTTTGAAAATAGTTTGTGCACTGATTACATTACTGAGAAGTTGTGGAGAACTTTGACATGGCATGTTATTCCTATCACGATGGGTGGAGGAAACTACACAAAGGTGGCACCACCTCACTCTTACATTGATGTTCACCAATTTCCTACCGTTCAAAAGATGGCAGCATATCTTAATAATATGCAATCAAATAAAGACTTATACAATAGCTATTTTGAATGGAAAAATAAATATAAAGTTTTCGGAAACGATTGTCTTCGTACAATGTGTGACATGTGTACATATCTTCAAACCCACAAAGGTCCAAAGGATGTATATGAAGATGTGGGTCACTGGTGGAAACACAACCAATGTACTAAACCAAATTGGCCATCGTCATAAATTATATAATAAAGACGATGCCCAAAAGTACAGTTGGAAAGCAATGGATCTGTGTCACATTGGCCAAAGCAATATTCAAAGTTGTTATTATATATGAAGATATTAGAATAAGGAAAAAAACCTTCACATTATCAAATACAAATATATAGATGGAAATAAAACAGATTCCAGATAAATCAAAAATATATTCTTCTCTTCCATGCATGTATATTCATGTATATGCGGAAGATAAAATTGATATTTTACCACAATATGACAGTTATTCACATTGGGTTTAGTAAGGCTTTATAGGTGTATAAAGGAGGTTTCAATTCAATTCAATTCAATATTTTTATTTCAGACTCAATAATCATGATAATACACATTGAGGTCCATAGTTTAAGACAAATAATAATAATTAAGTATTAAACAGTAATATACAGTAAATAATATGGGACATTTAGCCATTGTCAAAATTTACATAAAGTGTTCTGTACCAATATTTCCATATTGCAGATGTATACTTTATATCACAAGCCAGTATACTTTGTATTATCACATTTTCAGACTTTTCAATTCTGCCAATGAATTTAAAAATCAAATTTCTTACAACAGCTATGCAAGCAGGTACATTAATATTAGCAAAAATCAAACTAGCACTATGATACCTTGGTAGGCGTTGCAACATTCTCATAATGTCATTATAAGCAACTTTGAGTTTGTTAAAGCTATATTTATGAAAATTCCAACAAAGCTGTTCTGTGTATAAAGGCGTACAAAATGTTTTAAACAAGCTAACTTTAACATCAGTGGTACACATGTGAAACTTTCTTACAAGTACATTACCCTGTCCATATAATTTACAACATTGCGTGTATATATCTTTATCATCTCTAAAATCATCTGAGATGCAATGGCCAAGATACTTTACATTATTAAATACTTTTAATAGCTCACCATTTAAATAATAGTCAGGAAAGTTTAAATGTTTATCTTCCTTAGATCTAATTATCATCAAAGCACTCTTTTTGGAATTATATTTAATATCATGTTCTATCCCATATTGAGAACAAATTTTCAATAGCAATTGTAGGCCACCACTATATGGACAGAAAATAATTAAATCATCAGCATACATAAGATGGTTCAGTAGAACATCACCAATAATACAACCAATTTTATATTCATTTAACTTCTTTTGATAAGTCATCCATGTATACATTAAACAGATAAGGGGACAATATGCCCCCTTGGAGTACTCCATTACTTACACTAAAAGGATCAGACATACAATTACCCCATCTGACAACCATTGTCTGATGAGCATACCAATACATTAAACAGATAATTAAATACCCTGGAGTACCATGCTTAACTAGTTTTTCAAAGAATTTAGTATGATTAACTCGATCAAATGCTTTAGAAGCATCAAGAAAAGTCATAAACGCATACGGTTTTCACAACAATCTCTTTCAGTGCCATGTTTTCTTTTAATTCCAAACTGATTAGCATGAGTTAACAAGTATTTTTCCATTCTTGTCAACATTAACTTCTCTAATACCTTAGAATATTTGCAAGATAAAATACTTGCAAGGGCAATAGGCCTGTAGTTATCTTTACTGTTTATTTTTTTAGACTTGTTCTTAATTACTGGAACAAGAATTATAGAAATCATTTTATCTGGCAAACACCCATGGACAAAAAATCCAGTAATACTATTTTGACAGCATTTGTAAAATTTTAGCACTTCAATTCTTTAAATGTTCAGCATATATTTTATCCAAGCCACAACTCTTATTGCTGTCTAAAGTAATAATAACATCTTGCATTTCATCAGCAGATACAAGCATTTCATCACAATATTCAACATCATATTTAACATTATTTACAGTGTTACGTAAACAATTAAATAAATCATTGTAGTGATATTTCCACAACTCAATAATTTTATCACTACCGACAACACCCTCCATATTAGTTGGCAAAGGTGTTTTACAATTATTAATCAATTTAACCTCTTTCCAAAACTCATCTATACTATTATTCTGTAGTTTTCTAACAAGTGAATCTCTTCTCATGGCATCTTCATTATTCTTTATAAATCTTAGAGCATATTTAAATCTTGCATTTTTGCATTTCTTCTGCTAAAAATAGAACCCTGTCTGGGTTTACCCTGTCCACGCCACATAATAAGTGTATCTCTTGCTATAGAATGTAAATCAGATACATGTACATTCCAGCCAGGCCTATGTTTATCTGTACAAGTTTTAAAGTTAAATAACGGTTCACTAGCTGCATGTAAACAAGCCACAATATTAACATAGTAAGTACGTAAGTCATCAATATGTTTAGCATCTTTACAGTTTACATTTCTACATTCTACAATATTCTGAAATAGGAAATCAGTTGATCTGGCATAATTATCAATATCAAGTTTCTTTAATCTAGACCAATCAAGTTTACATTTGGTATAGTCATTAACATTGCCAGTTAACAATGGAACACAATTTACATTTAATGACATTTTAACAGGTTTATGATCAGATGTAGCATAAGAATAACAAACCTCCATACTTTGTATTGTATCATGAGTATCAGTGGAACTCATACAATGATCTAACCAAGACGTAGTGTGCCAGGCTTCACTTACAAAAGTAAAACTATCCACTGGTACCTTTAATTTACTTGAAAAAGAATAACCATTCTCTTCACAAAAATTAATGAGATGATTACCAAACATAGATCTAGTATCTGATATATCAGAATTATAATCACCAAGTACAAAAACACATGTTGTACCAAGCTCTTCAGTTATACTGGCAATTTGTGCAAGCCTATTAAGGTATTCACTTTCATTTTCATAAGACTCACATGGTGTATAAAACATTTATTATCACAAATTATCAAAGCAAATATATTTCATATATCGACTGAAAACTGTGCAATATTATTTCTTGATTTTTTTATTATCAGTTTAAACTATTAGTATATGGTTAAAACACATGATTCACCAGCCAGAGAAAGAAATGGATCACACAGATCTCTTTAGCGTTGACCATCATATAGGAAATTTGAAATGGTGTTTTACTACCCTTTCAACAAATATGGCCATATCATGTTGACTTTCAAGCCTCTTAACCAGTAACACTGCCGGCAGTGGGAGTCGAACCCACCACTTCCCGTCCTCCACTTATATAACCAGTGTGAAAGTAACACTGCCAGCAGTTGAAGTTGAACCCACCACCTCACGTCCTCCACTTAAATAACCAGTGTGAAAGTAACACTGCAGGCAGTGGGAGTCGAACCCATCACCTCCCGTCCTCGACTTATATAACCAGCAAAGGCACAAACCCTACACTCTACCAAGTGTGCTGGTGGTGCGGGTCCAATCATGTCGGCAACTAGCTTCCAGGATTCCATTCTATATTATACCTCAGTCACATTTGCGCCGATTTCAGTAAAGATGCCCGGCCGATGGGTATTTTTTACAAAATCGGCCGGCAACTTGCCGTGCGGGCAACGGGAGATCATCGGTCACAATTGGGCATCTTTAAGACGTCAGACGGGTCATTGGGAACTTTTAGCTGCAACATAAATGTTGCCGGCGTTTCCCCGATGTCTTATCAGCAAATATCATCTTAAAGTACACGGAATGGTCCCAACAGGGTCCCACAGGCACATTGGCAGATTATCTTTGGGCTGCCGGTGGCATCGTGCGGTGAAAATAGGATTTTTTATATTTTCTGCGTTCACACGCCATCACCAGATGATCCAACGGGCTCCCTGCAATATCACATAGATGTCTTCAGGATAATAATAATAATAATAACAATAATAATAATAACAATAATAATAATAATAATAATAATAATAATAATAATAATAATAATAATAATAATAATAATAATAAACTTATATAGGGCTATTCCACACTAAGTCTGCTCTTGGCGCTTCCGTAAATAATGTAGTTCAAATAGATGGGTCTTTAGTCTAGACTTGAATCCATCTAAGTTTTTGCAGTTTTTCACTGCAAGGTGCAGGGCATTCCAGTTCTTTGGTGCATATGCAGCAAAAGCCCTATCCCCATATGTTCTCAGATTGGTCCTGGGGACTATGTACTCATTATTGGTATTTGACCTCAGTGTCTTATCCCCAGTTTTAGGTGTTATCAGATTAGAGAGATAATCCGGAGCAAATTCATTTTGCACTTTCCAAGTTAGATAGGCTATTTTGAAGTCGATTCTAGCCTTAACTGGCAGCCAGTGTAGGTTCATTAACATTTCTTGTTTTGTTTGTGTTGTGTCTGCTGGTGATTTTGGATCCATGGTGATTTTTAGTTGAGTATCATCAGCATATATATGATGCTTTTGCACATACTGTCCAATGATATCTGATAATGGTTCCATATATGTAGTGAATAAATGAGGACCCAGAACTGATCCCTGAGGGACCCCATATTTGATGTTTAGGTTATCGGATCATCTTACTTCAATAGTGACACATTGTTTCCTGTTTGAGAGATTTGAACCATTTTAGTGCCATCCCTCTGATGCCACATCTTTTTTCCAGCCTACCTAATAGTATGTCATGGTCAATAGTGTCAAAGGCTGCTGAGAGGTCTAGTAACACCAGCATTACCGTTTTATTGGTGTCAATGTCCATTAAGATGTCATTTTGAACTTTTACCAGTGCAGTCTCAGTGCTATGAAACTCTTTGTATGCTGACTGGAATATGCTTTCGATATCATTTTTGACTAGATGGCTAACAAATTGTTTGGCTACTGCCCTTTCTATTAGTTTTGATACCAGCCTATAATTTCTTTTCAATAGTTCTGGAATGAATGAATGAATTGATGAATGGTTGCTTAGAGGCACATCAACCACTAAGGTTATTTAGTGCCTAAAAATGGTAAAAATGAATGAATGAATTGTTTCACATTGACACAATAAAGTGCCAAAACAGTAAAAATAGAAACGTAATATTGACTAGAAACAAAATGTAAATGTTAATACAATATGTAGATAACACAAGGATTTATCAACAGCATTTATATAATATCAATCAAATATGATAAATATGTATAATTTGTTTAAAAGACTTTATCAGTATGATGTTTTGCAGTTCTTGATAAATAAGTCAATGACATAAAGAAACAAAAGCTCTGCCCTTAAAACTGATTATAAAGTCCTATGTGAGTTAAAAACGATACTATCACAGAAGTATCTACAGTATCAAATAACATATGTAAATCTTGTACATTAAAATATTGAGTTCTTATAATATCAAAATCGATACACTCAATTAAAATATGTTTAATAGTCAAAGCCCTTTGACAACCAATACATTCCGGTTGATCTTCACCTTTAAGCAGATAACAGTGCGTCAAATGACTATGACCTATTCTTATACGGGTTAAAACTGACTCTTCTCTACGGTTAATTCTAATAGCACCTTCAGTTTTGCCTAGAAGGGGCTTAATTTCATGTAATTTATTAAAAATAGCTTCGTTCCAGCGCAACTGCCATTTAGAACGTAAAAAAACAGTAATATATTTCTTAAACTCTGTATATGGAATAAGTAAATCTATTGGGCGTTTGTCCAATGCTGCTTTGGCAGCTTGGTCAGCGGCCTCATTTCCATGGATTCCAATGTGACTGGGGATCCAATAAAAACAAATTTCTTTATTTTCATCTGTACAGAGTCTATGATACCGTTCGAGAATTTTATAAATAAAGGGATTTTTCAAATCCTTTGCTTTCGTTGCTTGTAAACAAGACAAAGAATCAGAAAAAATTTAAAATGTTTGATGTGGAGAAGTCTCCACATGATCCAAAGCAAGGTACAATGCATGTAGTTCTGCAAAAAAAATCGATGATTTATTTGGTAAACACTGAATAAATATGATTGCCCTTAACAGCAGCTGCAGCAGCCTTCTCATTGTCAAATGATCCATCAGTGTATATACACTGATATCCAGTGAAAATAGATTTAATTTTTTATATCTATTTATATAAAGGGATGGATCGGTTGAGTATTTCTTCAATTCTGACATGGCTACATTGATATTTAAAGTTGCATAGGTCCATGGAGGTGTTTCAGGATATTGAAATTTAGCTATGTGATTCGGATTTAAATTTATAGATTGTAAAGATTCTTTAATGCGAATGCCAAAAGTCGGTATTGTATTTGGTTTATTTTCAAAAAGATCAACATAATTTGGATTAAATACAGTATCATGGGCAGGATTGTCTGGACAAACTGCAATTTTTGCAGCATACTGAAGGGCAAGCTTTTCTCTTCTTAAATCAAGAGGCAGCTCATCTGCCTCAACTGCCAAGCTATCTGCAGGCGATGTACGAAATGCACCAAGGCAAAGTCGTAAACCTTGATTTTGTATAGGATCAAGCATTTAATATAAGATGGACGTGCTGATCCATATACCATACACCCATAATCAAGCTTAGAACGTACCAATGCTCTATACAATTGTAATAAAATATTACGGTCCCCTCCCCAATCGGTATGGGCAAGAACCCGTAATAAATCTAATGCCTTCTGGCATTTCTTTTTAACGTATTTAATGTGGGGAATAAAAGATAATTTTCTGTCAAAAATAAGTCCAAGAAACTTGGTTTCTTCGACAACAGGTATCCGAGTTTGGCCTAAATAAAGATCAGGATCTGGGTGAACCTTCCATTTTTTACAAAAGTGCATACACATAGTTTTCTTTAAAGAAAATTTAAATCCGTTATGATCAGCCCATTCTTGTAATCTATTTAAGTGTTGTTGGAGCTGTCGTTCTATTGTATGCATACTTGTGGACCTGTAGCTTAAGTTGAAATCGTCAACAAAAAGTGAGCAATCTGCTCCAGGCCTCATACAATCAAGAATGCTGTTAATTTTAATAATAAAAAGGGTGACTGATAATATACTTCCCTGTGGAACAGAAAGCATCAGAAAGTGATGAACCAACTCGGACCCTGAATTGTCTATTTGACAAAAAATTTTGAATAAAAAGGGGTAAACGACCCCTTAATCCCATATCATATAAATTGCTCATTATTCCAAATTTCCATGTAGTATCGTACGCTTTCTCTAAATCAAAGAAAATGCTAACCACATGCTCACCTTTTAAAATACCCTCTCTTATGAATGTCTCTAAACATACCAGGTGGTCAATGGTACTTCGAGTTTTTCTAAAGCCACTTTGTGCAACAGAAATAAAAGCCGCAGTTTCTAAAAACCAAACTAAACGCTCGTTTATCATTCGTTCCATTGTCTTACAAATACAACTTGTTAAAGCAATGGGACGATAATTATTTGTCTTTGCCAGGTTTCGGAATGGGAATGATAGTGGCTTCCCTCCAGGAAGGAGGAAAATCACCATTTTCCCAAATTTGATTAAAAATATCTAAAAGATGCCCAAGTGATTGGTCAGGGAGGTGTTTAAGGATTTGGTAGTGAATTTGATCAGGTCCAGGAGCAGTATCATGAGATTTATCCAAAGCAAGTTTCAAATCTTCTATTGTAAATGATTTATTATATTCTTCCAAGTTATGGGATATAAAATTTAGTTGGTTTCTTTCTTTTCTATTTTTTATTTGTTGAAATTTGGCAGAATAATTATTGGATGAGGAATTCTTGGAAATTGTTTGACCTACTGTGTTACCTATTTCGGTGGGATTTGTAATTAATTGACCATTATGATTAAGATGTTTGATCCTTGCTCCACCTCCCTTCCCAGTTATTTTACGCACCATAAAATGAAATTACCCAAAAAAATCTTTTCCATTTTGAAATTCAATTTGAAAACGATAATACGAAATATCACTTTGGCCACAAGATACAATTTCTGTCATTCTGTCCAGAAACTTTGATATTCTGCTCTAAAACTACTGGTAGGAGTTCTTAGCGATGAGCAGGCAAGATGCATTTTCAGGGACCAATTCTATCTATTTTCCATTACCGAGGCTCATATTTTGTTCCATTTTGGTTAGAAATTTTATAAAATCTAATATCTACTCAAAAGAAAAGAAAGACAAGTAAATAACTTAAATACGTCAACCATTAGGCCAACCTTGAGCATGCTGAAAATATTAAAAATAAGGATGATATACAGAAGATAAACATGAAATCTTCATATTGTGGTTTATTTCAGCGATATGCATGTCAGAACATATCAAATTAAAATGTTTTTGCAAATGTAGAGAATATTTTTACAAATGATGACCTTATAGATAAAACGAAGATGAAATTGAGTATTGTTTTCCACGCTGAAGAGGAAATCTTCACAATGGGGTTTTATTTGAACAATATGCACATTGAACATATATAATTGAAACCCTCTTTATAGATAATGAAATTTTTATTTTGGAGTTTTATTTGAGTGCTGGAGGCTACATGGAGGCTATATGGAGGCCATATGGAGGCTATAAATCTGACGATTTCATAATGTATGTTAAGGTTGGAGTATTGAAGTTGTCCATAAGCATGTTTATTCAACAAAAGGTCAAAGTTTGCAGAACCTAGAGAGAATCTCTATCTCTCCTCAAACAAACCGTTATTAGTTGCTATCACAGATACCTTTGTACCACAAGCCGGGCAAAATAAATAAATCTGAATGAGACTTGACAGTGGATAAATGTACAGGTAATATCATCACATATTTATCATCAATAAGTCATATTATTATTCAAAATCTTTTAAATATTATATTTCCGTTTTCATTAATTTATTTCTAAATCATTAAAGAGTTCATAATAAATAGTCATATTGCCATATGGTCCATTCCAGTATTTCTGGCTTAATTTTCAAACACTGTAACTCTTGTATTGTCCAGCTTGTGACTTTGTTCAAACCATATTGACAGCAGTGGATATAAAAGAGGATCAAGAGGATCTTCCTTATTACAAGACATAAGCCAATGGCCTTAAAGCAAATTGCATATTGCAGTGAGACCGTGAGGAGGTACTGAATGTATGAAGAATATGGGTATGGCTGTGAATACGTTTTACTAGGTTTTATCTTCATACGTTAATTAACCCCTAAGGGACGAGGCTATCTAAATTTTGTTGATTGGCTGGACTAACCAATTTTTGTCTGGACTAGTGTATCCACGTACTAAATTTATAAGATTTATAACCATGTTTACTAAATTTGCTTAATGAAGTGCTGGGGTCCAAAGTTCATGATCCAGTCAGTCTGACGTCATTATCATGATTACATTGTAACAAGTTGCAGCCCTTCAGAATGTTACAAATGATGTCATTGAGCCAGAACAATGGGGATGTCAACGTCCCTCCCGTCCGTTGCCGGTGGTGGACGTTGCCGTCCTTCCTGTCCGTTAGGGGTTAAACATTAAAAATAACACTATAAAGTTTTTATTTAAATGGTTCCTTATATTATCTCAAACAATCCAGTTTGATTTGTTCTGACGTGCGTGTCACTCAAATAGAAACTCATCTTTGTTTCCTGTATCAAGTAATTATTTGTTATATTCATTACTTTTGAAAAAAAAACAACAAAAAAAAACAAAAAAGCAAACAAACAAATAAATCAGGTCTAAAAGGTCAACAATGCATTTGAACAGATATGCTAACTCATTGACAGATGAACATACAGATGCTGATGTTGTTTGAAATAGCTTCAGAGCAACGCTGATCATCGGTCACGGGCCGTGGCACAGTTGGTTCGAGCGCCAGCTTATTAGGACTAGTTCCTCTGTGGTGATCCAAAGGTCGTGGGTTCGAACCCTGGCTGTGCCGGGATTGAACTCATGATACAATTTCCCATATGAGCTGAGGCCCGTGCCTAAAGGGTTAACCCGTTGTCCTTGTAAATCTGTGACCGGGGGAGTTGTCTCATCACAAAATGACTGAAATAATGTTGAAAGTGATGTAAAACCCCAAACAAACAAACAAAAAAGCAACGCTGATCATTGTTTTTTTAAATGTTTTGAATATTTTCAGGAAATGCCAGTAAATTGCTTCATTAATGATCATTTATATCCTTTCCCAGAGTAGACATAAGCTGATAATTTCAGCCAATTAAAATGCATGTTACATATTGAAATTGTTATCTCAATTCTAGTTGGCTGATATTTGTTATGGTATTCAGATTGGCAGCCTCCTTGACAACTCAGCGATAGCAATTAGAACATATAAAAAAAGAAGTACAAACAATAATAAACAAATCATTGAACATTCATTACAACCTGGGAGGATTTGACCTTTTCACCACTTTTTTCATGAAATGTAACTATTTTATGCCAAATGTTTTTTGCTTTTTTGCGTCTTATTGTACTCATCTGCTATTTGAATGTGCCATTTTCAATGCCTTTATCTTTATACTAATTGTTCAATTCTTCTATCCTCAGGAAGCCCTCACACATGGACATGTACTTTAATACTCTGCAGGCCATTCAACACTGTTTTCAAAATGTTTTAATGTTGTTTCTATTGTCAGATGCATTATGGTATTTATAAATCACTAAAGAATTTTGCACTGAAAGAAGTGCTTTATCATTACAGCAATTTCTTCTCTAACCAATTATTAACCCCCCCCCAAAAGAAAAATATCCAACGTTTCTGAATATGTAATCTATTTTATCCTAAGGCTTGTGTTTCACATGGTTTGTTAATTACTGCAAAGTTATCCAGCTTGCTACAAAGCTTTGAACTTCCAAATTTTGCAAGAATCTTGGATGAAGTCTCTCAAGACAATGCCAAACATATGTCAAATGGGCAATCCCAAAGCTAATTAGGCTAAATCTGTACAACATTTGTCAACAAATGTGACTGTAGATACACAAAATAAAAGTTGCTGGTAACCTACCATAGAAATTGCTGTGCCAAATAGAAGATGCTGTTAATCTACAGAAAAAATTGCTGGTTAGTGTCCTGCCACCACCTTTGACTGAAAATTAACAGGATATTTAATGTAACAGTTATTTATTCTAAGAGGGTATCTTGTATTTTTAGGATTCTGGAAATATTTCAAACACCCAAGACCTTCACCTTTCTTTGAAGACAGTAATCTGCAAACATGATGCTAAACACCTGTAACTACTAACTACTTAACTTGTCTACACAGGAAATCATTTCAACTATTGAAATAAATCTTGTTAACTAACATGACTCTCATATGAACTGAAGTCTGTGCCTCATAAATTAACCCATTGTCCATAAATCTGTAACATCTTGTGATTCCATATCAAAGAACTATGACATGACAGTTCAGTGAGGGAGCCCAATATCTGCTACAAGCAAGTCTCATCAAAGCAAACTTGCTTAGGTTGATCAACCTACGATGGAAGACAATTTCTTTGCCAGTTGTCCTTGACCGACTCTAATCAGAGAATCACTAACTGGAGGCATCATCATGATTTTAAGGAGAATTGGCTTTTACATATTAGGCATTTTGGTCATCCTGTCTGTGTACCTTTTTTACAGAAACATATATGATGTGAAGCAAATTCATTCCCTTTTGAGAACAGATGACACCAATACGACGAAAATAAGTACCAATTCTGAAACACTAAAAATGTTGTTTTGGCATCCTTTCACAAATCAACTACCAAAACCTAAAAAGTACATCCATGGACATAAAGGTGTGGATCCCTTGATAAGAGGAAAGTGTCCAAGGCATGATTGTTACATTTCAGAAGATAGAGAAGATCTCAATTCTTCTCATGCTGTAGTTGTGCATGCTGCCTGGATCGAAAGAGCCAAGAAAGAAAAAATTCCATACCTCCATGGAAAAAATCAAAAGTGGATTTTTCGTACAAGAGAGCCACCTTTCAAAGTTGATATAAATTATCAAAATATGAAGGGAAAAATACATTTAACAAATACATACAGACATGACTCTGATATCATACTGTATTATGGTATGACTGTTCACTTGGATGAGAAAGACATAACTCCACCAGTTGGGCATAACTTTTTAAACGGAAAAACAAAGAGAGTTTCTTGGATGGTTTCTGACTGTCATACACAAAGTAAGCGAAAGGATTATGTTAAAGTACTGCGCAAATACATTCAGATAGATGTGTATGGACAATGTGGAACTATGAAGTGTGCAAAAGGAGATGCCTGCTTCTCAATGTTAAATAGCACTTATCAATTTTATCTGGCCTTTGAAAATAGTTTGTGCACTGATTACATTACTGAGAAGTTGTGGAGAACTTTAACATGGCATGTAATTCCTATCACGATGGGTGGAGGAAACTACACAAAAGTGGCACCACCTCACTCTTACATTGATGTGCACCAATTTCCTACCATTCAAAAGATGGCAGCATATCTTAATAATATGCAATCAAATAAAGACTTATACAATAGCTATTTTGAATGGAAAAATAAGTATAAAGTTTTTGGAAACGATTTTCTTCGTACAATGTGTGACATGTGTACATATCTTCAAACCCACAAAGGTCAAAAGGATGTGTATAAAGATGTGGGTCACTGGTGGAAACATAACCAATGTACTAAACCAAATTGGCCATTGTCATAAATTATATAATAAAGACGATGCCCAAAAGTACAGTTGGAAAGCAATGGATCTGTGTCACATTGACCAAAACAATATTCAAAGTTGTTATATTATATGAAGATGTTAAAATAAGGAAATAAAACCTTAACATTATTAAATACAAATATATAGATGGAAATAAAACAGATTCCAGATAAATCAAAAATATATTCTTCTCTTCCATGCATGTATATTCATGTATATGCAGAAAATAAAATTGATATTTTACCACAATATGACAGTTATTCACATTTGGTTTAGGAAGGCTTTATAGGTATATAAAGGAGGTTAAATGGGAGCCCTTCTGACCAGAGAGTGCAGTTTACCTGCCTATCAGGCAGTAAGAGCATTATAAGGCCAAGCATGGCTATAAAGAAAAGTTGTGCCACATGTTGTCAGGTTTATTTTAATAGGAATTGAATAAACCATTTGTGTCCATTTACATATTAAAGTATTTGTCTGTGTTCTAAAGAATTATGTGCTAATATACCAGATAAAAGTAACACTTGGTTTTACAAAATGTATCAATTCTGGGTTTTCAAGCTAATGGCTTAATATAAGAAATATGTGTTACGAGACTATTTATAGATTGGTGAAACCCCTTTTCTGAAATGTTGGACAATATCTTTTTAACATTAACATTTTCACATTGACATTCTTACATTGATATTTTCACATTAACATTTTTAACATTAATATTTTTGACATTAACATTTTAAAATATTATTAACATTTTAGAATGAGAACATATCCCCTCAGAGCAAACATATGATGGATTGAAAGGTGTGCAATATTATTTATTCATTTTTTTATTATCAGCTTAAACTATAAGTATATGGTTGAAACACATGATTCACCAGCCAGATAAAGAAATGGATCACACAGATCTCTTTAGCGTAGACCATCAGATAGGAAATGTGAAATGGTGTTTTACTACCCTTTCAGCAAATAAGGCCATATCATGTCGACTTTCAAGCCTTTTAACCAGTAACACTGCCGGCAGTGGGAGTTTAACCCACCACTACTCGTCCTCCACTTATATAACCAGTATGAAAGTAACACTGCCGGCAGTGGGAGTCAAACCCACCACCTCCTGTCCTCCACTTATATAACCAACAAAGGCACAGATCCTACACTCTACCAACTGTGCTAGTGGTACCGGTCCCATCATGTCGGCTACTAGCTGCCAGGATTTTGTTCTATATTAAGGGGATTATATCAGTTATTGTAGTGTGACATGATGGGAATATAGTTCTATTCTCATTAGGGATGGACCATTATTCATTCAGGGAGGAAAACAATTTCTCTGGGTTTTTTTCCACACTCAGGAAAACAATTTCGCTGTTTTTTTTTCCACACTCAGCCATTCTCTATTTCTTTTTCCGAACCAAAAGATATCTCCTTATTTTCTCTCTGTCGCTTGGCCACCATACTTATATGTGGTGCCATTTCCATGAAGCTGGTCACATTAGATATGGGCACTGCATGGCCATCCGAGTGCCAACCACATATCACCTCAGGCAGTCTGAAAGCATCCAAGGTTGACAGCCGATTTTGTAATTGTAAAAAAAATAATTGCTTGGCACTGGCCTAACTGTCCTAGCAGGTGACACATTACTTAGGAATGTCAGGGGATTTACATATAACTTACTAAATAGATAAATTACATATTTGTCAGGATTGTGAGGAGTGCAAAAACGGTAAAATATTAACATTAGGGATGGTAAGAGTCAACCTCAAAGAATTATAATAATTATGATAATTTGTACTAAAGAATACTATATATTCTGGATTAAAACCCATAAATTCATCTCCTGCCCCATCCCTCGCACCAGACGTTTCTGCCAGTTGCTTGTCAAAGTGATAAGAAATTATTGGCTACACTTTGAAAGAATGTCAATAACTTCATCCTGGTTTATTTGCTTAGTCAGTGACTATTTTAAGCATTCTTGATGTAAGGTAGGTTAGTCGGCCAGTGCTGTTAGGTTATAGCAAAATGAATTATAGCAAGATTTTGATTATAATTTAAAGCCTATGACCAAGTCAAGGTTATAGCTGAGGTCATCCCTGAACATGTTTTTGCATTTGCTTTTCCCCTCACTTTTACAAGGTTGAAACTCCTTTTTTTTCAAACATTTGACCCTTCAAACAGTTTTTTCTTGCCATCAAGTGGTCTCAACATAGCATAGGCCTCCAACATATGAAATAATCTTTATTGGTAGGCCTCCATTATAAGTAATAATCTGATTTTCATTAGCACTTGAATCATCTGTGACACATCATTGATCAAGCTGTTGTCCAGGTACAACAGAATAATGCATACACATCAATTAATCATGTCCATATTTGTCATGCCATTGGTCACATAAGTAGGTCATGTGAACATATACTAGTTATATTGTGAAGACAAGAATAAACGATCTATGATTGCATGAATAATTGTCTTAGAAATAGAAATTGTAATTTGTAAATATTGTGATCATAAACCATGACAGTAGATTGAATGAAGAAAGGTAAGGATCTACTTATGTATAATATAGCAACATCATTATGTGTCAGACTCTTTTTAATCAAGAACTTATAGCCACCATGCTTTAGGTCAGCTCATCAAACATGGGACTGTTATGAGTCACTTTGACAACAGGCACTAATGATAAAACTACTGCTTATGTGCAAGGGGGTTGAAGAAGAAAGGCAAGAATTTAACTTAGTTTTATGCACATCACTTATACTTAAACAGGGGCCCACCACCTGATATGCAAAATATCTGATATTCACCCATATGTGCCCTAGCTGGGAAGTACAGTTACAGGTCAGCAGGTAGCTGGGAAATTGTGCCAGCTGGCAGTTTAAATCTTTCCTTTATCTGCCCGGTAAAATATGTTCATGGTGATAAATCGATGGACATATCTAGGTGGTAAAATCACATTTGTAGAAAAAATTAACAGATGTAATACTCCTGAATTTCACTAAAATATTGCTGAATCAATTTTTTTTCACAGAATATATGTACATATAATGCTCAACACTAAAGCATTTGTACAACATTGTTGCTGGTAAATGGCTTCATATTTATTTATAGTTCTTCACAAGCTGGTAGTTTGCCTGATAAATATCTAGTACTAAGTGTGCCTGAAAAAGGATAAATGAAGGCCTCACAATGTAAAATAAAGGCTAATTGAACATTATCCCCATATTCATCATGAAAATACTTAAAATGCACTGTTTCCAAGAACACCAAGCACTGTCCATCACATTTCAATGACGACTCATTCCTTTCATTTTATCATCAAACACATGGCTTGTAATAAAACATTTTTTTCTTGATCTCAGCATCGTTTCGTCATTGTTTCCGAGTTTGTGCAATGAGGTGAAAATATGTCAGTCTAATCATAGGAGTGACAACAATCAGAAGTTCCATAACACAGTGGTGCTTCTGATGTCACATAACATTTCCCCCTTTTTGTGTCCATGATGTCATCACTTGGACTCTTGTTAATGTCATTTCATATCAAGTCAAATGTCAGCTGACGAAAGATGCGACAGATACCACAGTCACACTATTTACACAATATTACGCTGAGTCACTTAATGTACTACACTGTAGTCTTAATATGGGGCCCAGGTAGCAGCTCCAGATGGGCAACATTTTGTAATGTTAGCATCTTCCCTTGTGCTGAATAGAACAGATGTATATTAATACATAAATATGGCCAACAAGTCCATGCCAAACTTCTATAAAATTCGAAATAACTCCCTTGTCTTGGATCTCTAAATTTAATTTTAGAGAGAAGGCTGTTTTTCATTCAAATTCCTGACCCACATAGTAAGAGATTAAAACTTGTCTGGCCTCGGACCACTATCACAATGCCCCATTGAAAGTTCATATCTATCAAATGGCAAAAATATTCTTAATTCCAAAGGCAGAGTATGAAGTGAGGTTGACCATCGAAATCTTTGGTCAGGATAAAGCACCACATATCTCGAAAACAAAAGGAAAAACATCGAAATATAGGAATGAGTCCCTCACAGCAAAGACCAAAATATAGTCCATTCAATAAGTCTCATTATTTTGTTTCATAACATATCCAAAACAAGCCATTATTGTCCTATAAAATAGTGAAATTGAATTGCTGTCTTCTGGTGTTATCTTCATCTCGTTATTAATAGGCAAATAATGGGGGAGTAGAAAATATCAAGCACTACTTTCGTTTTGTTTTACCTGGTCCCACATATCATAATATTAGACACAGGTCTAAAATCTGGGTCGAGGTGCCAATGGCAATGACAATGCCAATGTATTTTGTTCTTTAAAGAGCCCCTGGTGGGCCATCGGAGAATTAAAAGGTGTTGCACTGATAGTTACATGTGGTGTCACCTGTCAGACACAATACTTTGGAATTTTTAATTGCTTGTTATATCACAAAGGTATAATAAAATATAATATATATATAATATAATTTTAAGTATAATCTATGGCTTTTTACCAACTAAAATCAAGGTCTATACTGAAAAAAACATATTTAGAGTTGGGGGTAAGGCACGCCTAGGAATGAGACTAGCCTTTGAAACGATCGAGTTGAAATAACTCATGCATATCTGTGAAAGAATGGACAGGTTTCTGAGAACTATTTTATCCTCAGTATTAAAATGTTCTGGCATTTTT
Organism: Amphiduros pacificus; assembly: GCA_949316495.1. NCBI lineage: Eukaryota > Metazoa > Annelida > Polychaeta > Phyllodocida > Hesionidae > Amphiduros > Amphiduros pacificus. The sequence continues at coordinate 14,716,310 of OX439011.1, read as the reverse complement.
AGTTCAATAGCACCTATTTCATATTTTTGATCCAAAAGCCTATTCCTGTCTGCAGTAAAATGGCTTCATATGAAGAGTTAATGAAATTCACCTCTGATTTCCATGGAGTTACACAATGTTACATTGTGGCTCTGGAAAGTTTTAAAACCTGCCAGAAATTACAGGAAGATAATTGTTAGATTTTATTAGTGGCACACTGTATCTGGGTTTGTTAAATGGTCAAATAAGGTTCCAATGCCAGTTTATGCTTTAAAATATAATAGGAGGAACAGGAGCTTTGAGATTCAACTGAATTATGACATTCACTTGAGAAGCAGAACTTTAGTTTCAGTTCTTATAGTTTTCTTCATCACTTTAGGATCATTTCTTGGCTGGCCCATAAGATGACTAGAAACTGGAGGGGGTCTTTTATAGCAGCTTGGAATTATGAACCCCGTTTTCTGGGGACTGCTTAACTTAATTATAGAGACCTACTGCTATTTTGTTCTTTCCTCAATCGAAGCCAGAAGTTAAGCATTCTCTTGTATATATTTATTTTCTATTCTAACTCTACCACGTTCACCCTGCATCAAACTTTTTGGGCCTATTCGGATCAACTACTAATATTTAACACCGAGATAATCATATTCAGTGACCACCTCAAGCTATTTATCATTCAAATACCATGATGGGAACTTTCTTACTACTCCTCTCGAGAAGATGACTACTTTTGTTTTTGTGGTGTTACCCTGCAATTATCAGGTATTACAGTACTCATGTAGAGAGTTAAGCATGTCCTGGAGGTCCTCAGGTGATTCAGTGATCAGTATGGTGTCATCGGCATACATTAATGTAAAAAGGTTCATGTAGAAATCTATTAAGGCGAGAATTCAATTGTATTACCAACTGAGTCTTTCTGTAGTACTTCATATTAAAATCACAAAACACAGAGGCCCAAAATAGGAAATAAAAGGGGCTCAGAAAGGTAGATCACTTTATGTCCCGTAACAACCTTTCCAGTGACTGCGAATGTATCTGCATGTGATTCTATTAACTTACTTTACCGTATTAAATGCTTTAATTTAAGATACATTATTCAACATTTCATAAATATAATACTTCAGCTTGAATCCAGCCTCTGAGCTATCTCAGAATCTAAGCATGAAAACTCAGAATCTGAGCAAGAAAAAAATCTGAGCACATTGAAAAAAAATAAAAAAATCTTGGATCTGAGTAAATACTCAGAATGTGAAAATAAACTTCAAATCTGAGCAAAAAACCTCAAATCTGATTTTTCCAAGCATGGTGGAAAAATCGGATTTGAGTATATGATTGAAAAATCGCGATAGGGCCCTGTTTAAAAAACAAAACTTCTTGTGGTCACACAAGTGCACGAACTATCCCAGCTCATAATTTGATCGACCAGAATCAAAGTTCTCTAGAAACAAATCTGTGTTGGATCCTGATGTATTGTATGAACAGGTTCCAACTCCCAAAGAACGATTTCTTTAATACTGATTTGTATTTAATTATATTTTGAAATTATAGTCCTCTCTACAAAATATCAGTTTCACAGTATTTATGGGTGTCTTTTCAATATTGTGTTATTTTGTGTTAAAGCTTCTTGGTAAATTATATTTTAATCCAAATAAAGAGCTTATATTCCCTCTAAGGCTGATGTTTGGCGAGTTGGACTTTTCCATGCTTTTTGATGTTTGTCAATTTATATTGATCATTGCACTGGTCAACCTCAATATAATGATAGATTTAATGTCAGATTCATGATTTGTTTTTCATCATTGCTTTTATCAATTTTATGATAAATGCATATATGTGATGGTAGATGATGATAATTTATTTTTTACAAATGCAGTGCAGGAAAAACAAAGGCAGACTATTTTGGGTAAAATAAATATTTATTAACTGAGTGAACCTTATATGATGAGGTTATGACAAATATCCATGAAATGTTGAAAGACATGTAAAAATACATCTTATATAAGTTAACAGTAAAATAATGCTATCCTACCTAGAAATACTATAAGGAACAGGTTTCATTGACTAATATGTATGTTACTAAACAATTTAATAATTCACACATATTTGTTCTTTGGCATGGACAAGTAAATAGACAATGTATATACTGTATATTTTAAAAATTTACTAACAAGTAATTAACAATCATATGTCCTAGAATTATATACAATTATTAAATAACCCCTTCCTAGGAATAGCTCTATTTATGGGGCGCTAAGTGAAACACCCCTCTAAGTGAAACACTGGCACTAAATGAAACCCCGGCGGTGAAATGTAAAAGGGGGCGGAGGCGGGTTGCAGAAATTTGATGTAACAAGCAGCAAAAGCATGCAGCAGTCTTTGTTATGATCAGGGTGCATGAATGTAGGTCACCAAGAAGGACTGGTGCTGCCGCCTATCTTATCCCCCCCTCCAGAGGGTTATCTGAGTGCCAGCTTTCCTGCCCTGCACTTGTAAAAATGGAATTATCTCTGTGATAATTCCTATATTTTTTTAGATATTTTACCTGTAAAATGAGCTACATTGTATTCGATAAAAACTCATATGCGCATTGTTGATCCAATATCAATAAAGCCAGATTTTATTCACTCCCTGCTGAGTAAAATAAGCTATTGAGTTCAATGTCCTTTAACTTAATAGCCTCATTGACAAGCTCATTAAAGTTTGTGAGAGGTGCAGTGGAATAGTGCCCTTGTATATGGCATTATAGTTGTATATCAGTGATTATCTGAGCAGTGTCCTATCTGTAAAATTACTCAATTACCTGATAGCTATTTCATTGGATATTTGTAAGATCCAACAGAAAGGTGTATAAGCTGATCATGGATTTACATTGAGTATGAAGTGTATTTAACAAATTACACATTACGCATTATCTACATTAAACTTGACTAAAACACAAAAATTGGGTTTCAAAACAAAGAAAGTAAGTGACTTGGCTAATATCACCATCTTTGTGTGTTTTTCTGTAAAAGCCATACAGGGGATAAAGGCTACCCATAAATAGTTGCTTTTCAATAGATTTAAAAATGTATTCTTATTTTCATAATAATTTCGAAAAAAAAAAATATTTTGCAGATGGAAAAAGGTACCAAAAGCTGTATAGCCTTCAGTTTGGCAATATTGGCTGTTGTAAACATAATTCTTATTGTATCCAGCTTTTCTTACTTGGAATACTATGAGGTAATTGATTTATCTTAATATATTAATTAATTTTTAATTAAATTTTTTTTTTTAATTCGTAAATTTATTATATTTTTATTATTTTTATAATTGTGATATGATATAAAATATGAATAATAATGATTTATGATATAATCAACTTCATTCATTAATTTAATCTTATATCTACAAAAATGTTTTGAGTATACATGAATACACACACACACCCACACACCCACACACACCCACACACACACACACACACACATACATATATATCTATATATGGAGTATTTATGCCATTTTGGGAATACATGTGCAATGCATGTGCTTTGGGGTTTATTTAAGCTATGCACTAAAAACAGTCTTTTGGTTCTCTTATTTGCTGACAGTATGGCCTCAAGAAGCGGTCCTCCACGGGGAGCGTGGACACCGGAGAGGTATACTCTGCCGGCAGGTACTTTATCGGACCAGACTATGGCTTCCGCAGATTCAAAGCGGACGTGGCCTTTGTGGAAATGAACAGCATAGCAATTTTCACTGCAGATAAATTAGAGGTAAAAATATTTTATTTGATATTCTCTAAATGTCTTTACTTGGAAAGAGCAGGGTTGGAGGTGTGGCTAGAGCAGAATAAGAAAGATTTTTTTAGCAATGTACAGCTTTGTACACCCTTTCATTCCTGAGATTTGATGTTGACATGACGTAACATTCACGGTAGAGAGCCTGAAAGGGAATTCGACAGGAAGGATGTCATATTTTCAGGACTTGAATCCAATCTATTTTCCTTAATGCTCGAACTATTTATTTTTTGTTTCATTTAAAAAAATAAATCGAGGACAAACATTGAATCGTTTCTCACGTGTACAAACGCCTGGAACATCCATTACCTAATTTTGTTTTTTTTATTTTAAAATAGCCTCAGTTTGAGACTGGCCATTATTATTGTGAACATTTTGCTGACTTTTCTTTCCCCCAAGGGATGTTTTCAACTTGTGAAATACAGTCCACCTTCATTTATCTGACACTCTCGGTCGCACAAAATTATGTCGGATTAATGGGATTGTCGGTATTTTGAAACTCCATAATCTGACACATACACAGGGGGACACTGCCGACAGGGGCAGAGATTGGGCAATGTATCATTGTACATGTAGGACTGCTATATGTAATATGTTAAATTCGAGACTTGCATCACATCTTTATTAATGAGAAAAAAAGACTTTATTCAAATGTTTTGGTTTAAATTTTATTTAAACATTTATTAAAACATTTATAACATATCAACAAAAAAGCATCTTTAAATCAATATTAAAAGTGCTGTTGATTATAGAGTTCGTCAATTGTTCTTGCACATATTGCATTCAAGTGCCACCATATTTCACTGTTTCTTTTTGTTTGTGTTTAACTTCTGTTAAAAAAGTCTGAAATGGTAGTCTGCTTTGCACGCTGTCTGCCAATTTCCTCAGCTTGGCAAAGCAGGGTGGACACTTCTGCAACAGACTCGTACTGGCCCTTTTCCTCAAAGTAGGCCAGTGCAGAGAGGAGGCCCCGTCTAGCTTCTTTCAGTGTTGTGGATGGCCTAGCAGGCTCTGGCTCTGCCTCCTCACTCGGATCACTGAGGTCATCATCTCCTGGCTTGTCGGGGACATCAGTTGACTTCTCTCCTCCACACACCAGCTCCAAGCAGGAGTCTCTTCAGCTCTACACGCCCTGTTGCTACGGCTGACATGTCGGCTGATGCAGATTCTCCCTGGGCCTTGTAGCACTTGATGTTGTGACGCTTCTTGAAGCGATGTACCCAGCCCTTGCTATACTGGAAGTCCTCTATCCCCTTCCTCTCCCCAAGACTGCGGGCCTTCTCACACAGCATATCATCACTCAGGGTGGCTCCTCTGGAGGTGACATCACAGAACCACAAGTAGAGGGCTGCCTCAAGGTCCTGGTGCTTGCCGCGGCCGGTGCGGGTGCAGTCCTCTGTCTCTGTGGGCACAGCCAGCCAGTGATCTGAGTGTTTCAGGATGTCACACACAGTACTGCGGCCTATGGTACAGCCCCATCTCTCACCAAACAGATCAACCAGACCCTGCTGTGTGACCTTTGGGTTGTCCTTCTTGTACTGACAGAGTTCTTTCTTCTGACCACCAGTTATCTCAATACGTCGACGTTTACTAGGTTGGGAAGACATTCTGCATTGCATGGAATTCAAACTACAGACTGATTTTTCAAAGTAAACTCCCATCATTTATGCCCTTCCAGTATCATTGCATAGGTGACATGAGTACATTTCCCATTGACAAGAACTCATCCATTTGTCACTATTCTATTGTTCTGCATGTCACAAGAGCTGGTCTGTGAAGTGCCTAATTGAATCCTACTGGTGACAAGAGTTAATCTTACAATGAAAAGAACTCATCCCTATGACACTTTGGTTCTAATGAATGGGATGGTTGATTTAATCCCTTAGCTTTTTAACACTTGCCAGCTTGTTATGACAGCCCTGTGAGGGAAGAGATTAGACTAGCTCTTGTTGGGCCAAATGCAATTAACACCTGTATTGTGGGTCTGTCACCTGTCTGCAGTTGAGAGTTAATTGTTGTGTTGATGACAATCAGCTTGCAAATCAGTATTTCTGAACAATTAGCAAATGTTTGACTTTCTTTAATGTCGGATATATGAACCCAAAAACAATAGATTATGCAGTTTTGTGTTCAAAAAGGATTGTCGGTGTCTGAAACTGAAATTGTCAGATAGTTGAGTACAAATATAGAGAAAAACAGTTGGTCGCCAATAAAATATGGTCGGAAGGTGAAATGTCTGATTAATGAAGTGTCAGAAAGTGAGGGTGGACTGTATGACATTAAGGCAGCTGATTTTCTTAAAAAGTGAACGTTTAATTGTCACTTCTCACCATTGATAATGTGTGTTAAAACCTATCATGCACTGGGTACTTTATAGACATACAAACTCATTATTTTGTTTTCTGTAAGTTCATTTGTTGCCAAAATATTAATGCATTATCGTCTCAGCTCATAGAATGATAATCACCATGCCAACTCCCATGTCAACACATCTATCCCAGTATGCATTGTATATTACACTAGAGACACCTGGTGGATCTTAAGCAGTAAGAATTGTATATGTAAAATTTATAAATATGAAATAGATTGAATTTGCGATTAATAGACGATCAATATATTATTTATGAATTATTCAAACATTCGTGTCATCCCTTCATCAATGGTTGATAATAATTTGGAAACAAATATTTTGAACGTATTTAATATCCACTACAATATATTCTTGTGATGATCTCAAACGTGTTTAAAGCCTTAGACATCTCGATCGTGAAGGATATATTTACAACAAAAAAAGAATATTTCTAAAGTATACTATATTACAATTTAATTTTTCTGATTTTTTATATACTTTTTTGTATATCTGTTTTTAGTATGATTTTCACCAATGATCATAAACGACAATGTGTTCATATAGTGTGCAAAAATGGCTAATCACATATTGGAGACTGTTTGGATAAAAAAACTACAAAACTATATCAGTTTTTATTATTATTATTATTACTATACATATTTTCCTTTGAACAGATTTTGCTGTCATGCAATTTTCAATATTTTCTGAGGAAGGCAGACGTGGGCCTTATGTTTTCTGTGTATGGTATGGACTATGCTCCTATCATCGAGAGCAATGCCTTAGTGGCACTTAAGGTATGTACTCCACAACGTTAAACATGCAAAAACATAATATCAGAGGTGACCTCTAATCAATGCATCATATATACTTTAGAAGGAGACAAAACACATCAATAACTGAATTAGTTTCCTACTACAATAAATATGCCTAGCACTGTACATTAGCCGCAAGCTATTTAGACCCAACGTACACATAAACATTAATCAAATAGTTACATTACAAATAATTACCTTATACCATTCTTAATCAATTGCATTTGTATATTTTGTTACTTCTTTGAACACCGATTTCATTTCGATAAATAATATTCTTGAAATATCAATTATCTATTTTAAAATGTTATGCTAAGATATGTATTCCACAATGTTAGACATGCAGGAAGTGACCTCTAGAAGTTATTTCTACTCAATGTATGTGATATATACTATGGTCTTAAAATGTGCTAATAGGTTAGTTATTTTTTGTAAACAAATATTTTGTTACTTCTTTAAGTTGTATTAAATATAATTCTTAAAATAACAATCATATATTTCTAAAAGTTGATACATTTGAACTATATTTTAATAAACTAATTATTGGGTCGGTGTACATTATTTGAGGCCACGGGCCGTGGCGCTGTTGGTTAGAGTGCCAGCTTATTAGCACCATTTCCTTTGTGGTGATCCAAAGGTCGTGGGTTCGATCCCCGGCTGTGCCGAGATTGAAATCATGATACAATTTCCCATATCAGCTGAGACCCGTGCCTAAAGGGTTAACCCGTTGTCCTTGTAAATCTGTGACCGGGTGGGATGTCATGTCAAGGACCTGCGACATGACAAAGTGAGGCAGCACTATATCTGCTACAAGTAGGTCTCATCATGAAATGACTGAAATAATGCTGAAAATGATGTAAAAGCCCAAACAAACAAACAAATACATTATATGTTATTCCCTTTAGAGAAAAGACCAAACTCTGAGAGGAAAGTCTGTGCATTTTGTTATGCTCTGGTCAAAAGCATTCGTGATTGTTTCACTCAAGCTCTGAAATCACCATAACCATTTGCAAAAAGAACTGATTAAATATTGCATCAAAATATCTCAAGGGTCTAACATGTAATGGCATCTACCACTGGATGGTGTGTGGTGTTGAGGATAAAAAGAAAAAGATGAAGAAAAAGATGAAAACCAGTGTATAGAAAGTGTGCTCTTCTTATGAAATATGTGTACTGTGCCGTACTAACGGAATGGAACTAGCGCCCTACTAATGTGATGCATGTGATATGGTCTACATATGGGATGCATGTGCTGTGCCGTACTAATGGGATGCATGTGATATGTTCTACATATGGGATGCATGTGCTGTGCCGTACTAATGTGATGCATGTGATATGTTCTACATATGGGATGCATGTGCTGTGCCATACTAATGGGATGCATGTGTGGTGCCCAAGCAGTGGAATGTTTGTACAGTGTCCTACTAGTGGAATGTTTGTGCAGTGTCCTAGTAGTGGAATGTTTGTACAGTGTCCTACTATTGGAATGTTTGTGCAGTGTCCTACTATTGGAATGTTTATACAGTGTCCTACTAGTGGAATGTTCGTGCAGTGTACTACTAGTGGAATGATTGTGCAGTGTCCTACTAATGAAATACATGTGCAATGCTCTAATATAGGAATACATATACTGTACCGTTGGAATGGTGAGTAATCTACTTCAATAAATTTATTTAGTGAGCATTGCTCCACTGTCCATCATAGACCTCACCATATTTCCTATCAGAGAGTGGCTTTATGATTTGCAGGGGGTGGCTCCTCTCTATACCAACTGGGAGTACATAAGGAATAGGAGCCTCGTGGAGAATGGTCTTAAGAGTGCAGTATCAGACAGACTCAGTGGCACCTGCTGTGAGGAAGGATGTGAGGAGGACGGTAGGTTAGCAACACTACTCTCCTTTGTACCACACTCACTATAACACCCTCTCTAATTATGCTAGTACTTTGGCTTGATTGGTTGAAAGTGATAATGTGTCTCTTGTGGGCTGGATGTGACCTATACAATGACGTCATGTTATATGAAGTGACTCTTATTGGCCAATACAAGGAGTTAGAGCGTGGCTTTAAATGACGTCATGCTGTATGAAGTTCCTCTTATTGGTCGATACAAAGAGTTAGTATTCGTTTGGTTGGGGTCTTTAATACCACTTTCAACATTTATTCAGTTACCTGATGATGAGACTATTTTTGTCTGACTATTTTTGTCTGTCTATTTTTGTCTGTCTATTTTTGTCTGTCTATTTTTGTCTGTCTATTTTTGTCTGACTATTTTTGTCTGACTATATTTGTCTGTCTATTTTTGTATGACTATATTTGTCTGTCTATTTTTGTCTGACTATTTTTGTCTGTCTATTTTTGTCAGTCTATTTTTGTCTGTCTATTTTTGTCTGTCTATTTTTGTCTGTCTATTTTTGTCTGTCTATTTTTATCTGTCTATTTTTGTATGACTATATTTGTCTGTCTATTTCTGTCTGACTATATTTGTCCGTCTATTTTTGTCCGACTATTTTTGTCTGTCTATTTTTGTCTGACTATTTTTGTCTAACTACTTTTGTCTGTCTATTTTTGTCTGTCTATTTTAGTCTGACTATTTTTATCTGACTTTATGTGTCTGTCTATTTTTGTCTGACTATTTTTGTCTGACGATTTTTGTCTGACTATTTTTGTCTGTCTATTTTTGTCTGACTACTTTTGTCTGTCTATTTTTGTCTAACTACTTTTGTCTGTCTACTTTTGTCTGTCTATTTTTGTCTGTCTACTTTTGTCTGTCTATTTTTGTCTGACTATTTTTATCTGACTATATTTATCTGATTATTTTTGTCTGACTATTTTTGTCTGACTATTTTTGTCTGACTATTTTTGTCAAACTATTTTTGTCTGACTATTTTTTTCTGTCTATTTTTGTCTGTCTATTTTTGTCTGACTATTTTTGTCTGTGGTAGGATGTGAGATGTGATCCTCTTGTACCGATGTATTCACACTGATGATTTTGTTCACTCACATAAACTGTCCTCTCTTCACACTCCAGACAGCTGCACGGTGGGGTGTAAGGTTCGATCCTCCTGTACCAATGAAGACAAAGGATTGTTTGTAAGAGTGACAAACTTCCAGCTCCTCAAGGTGAACATCCCCAGCAGCGTGGAGGATCTCTATCTGGAAGCCTTGATAGAAACTGAACAACAGGAAAAGGCCACCTACCTGCAGCAAGAAGCTGTTGTCAAGGAAGTCACAAACTCTATGGTGAGAATACATGGTATATATATATATATATATATATATATTATATATATATGCTATCCTGATATTCTTGTGTACACATGTACTTTTGCCAAGTATTTCATTAAGGATTTTTTTTTTCATTTACTGAAGCTATAAGATATATGTATAATGTATGAATGGTGGCTTTATGGTACATTTTGGTCATTCAGTACAGAAAACGGTAAAAAAAACCCATAATATATATTAAATAAAAATGATTATACATTACTCTGAAAAAATAACACTTCTTTCACGATATTGATAATACTTTTTTCCCAGTTAAAATATAATCATTTTTAATTGCTATTTTATCCACATGTCATTGTGAGCATGTGGAATGGTCATTTTATCCTTACATACAAAAATGTCCTCTAATAGATTCACTTTAATTGATTATGCCTACCGAGGTAGTTAACTGACTGGAATAAATGAATAATAATTTGGTTCATTTCAGATTGAGGCCATTCACAATGAGGCGGCAGAGATCAGGGCCAATGCCACTGCTCGGGCTGGGCTCATAGGGGCCAGGGCTCAGGCTAATGCCACGGCCATCATTGAGCAAGCCAGAACAACAGGGCTCAACCTTATCTACTCAAGATTAAGCATTTCAGCAGAGAATTATAAGAACTCATACGATTATCTTAACAGTCTTAAAGGGCACAGCAAACTGCATCTCAGTGTTGATTTCAACCAAATGATTGTAGGTCCTTATAGTGCTCCATAGGCTTAACAAAGCATCGACAAAGCAGTTATATAAACTATTCTACCAAGCACATACTCTATAAAAACCCTGTTGGAAGCCAAAAATATTTTCGAAAAATATTTTGAATTCCAAATGCACATCCAGTGGAGAGCAACAATGTCTTTCAAAGATTTCCTCGCTGATATATCAGATGGACCATATTTTTAGGTCAAGGTCACTGTATTAGAGTCAAATGGCAAAGGTCCTTGAAAACAACAAAATGCACATCTAGGATCAGCAATAAATAAGTGAAAACGAGGGTCAAGGTATATGCCAGACAAATTTTGAGGTAAAGATTCTTGAAATCCACAAAGACTGGTCAGTTGTAATGCATGGATAAGATTCAAGGGCAGTGGGCAAACTTCAACCTTCTGTATTCAATAATTTCTAAGATGTGCGCAAATGGAACAAATGTCGATGGACGGATGTACAGACTGCTGCAGTGATCCTTGTCATGAGAAAGCTACCCTCAGCAGAGCTAACATAAAAATGAGTGATCGATGATTCTAGAAGAAAAATAAAACATATCTGACCTTTATAAAGTGGACGCCTCCTTAGTGACAGTATTACCTGCCTAATCTAAATCTGCCAGGATCTGTTGAATAAGCTCAAAACTGGGTACCTATGTTAAATGTGAAAATGGCTGAAAAGGGCTGACAGTTCCTGGAATATTTTTTCTGTAATTTTTATATTGATTGAACACTCCAAATGTATCTCTTCTTCTTTGTACCCCCGGGCGAGCATTGTTTTCGCAAAACGACATGAACAACTTTATTTTTTTTAAAATATATTCTCAATCTGAAAATTTATCTATTTAGTTATTTCCATCATTTTGTATATTTTCATGTTTTCTGCGTGCATTATTTTGAAGGAACCCCAGGAGTGAAAAAAGGATTTACTCTCCATTTTCATCATCAAGAATAAAGCATTCAGTGCTTGAAACGATAAAAACAACGTAAGTTATAAGAATGAAGTTCAGTTGGTTTCTTACTCTCCTGTTTTTAATCAGTTGGAATTGAGGATTTCTTTGAAATTATTTGAGCTATAAGGTACTATGTCTGTGGGATTTGTGATTATCATTTAGATGGCTAATACTTGGTCTCCATCCCATCCCTTTAATCTTAGACTATATCCCAGTATTTTTTATATTGGTGTACAAGTAAGTTGGAAACACAATCTTGCAACTTTATCTTTTAGTTATCTTGATAATATAAGCTACAGGCGGTAGGTAGTACAGCGCTCTTGATTTGGAATTGGTGCATATTGTATTGAGTTGACTATTGATTATTGTTTCACAGCATATTTTCACTAATCATTGAATATTGGGCCCCCTTTTTGAAACAATCTCAAGCAAGAAAATGTAAGCAAGAACTTGAAATCTAATATTTACTTATGTAAGTATGATCTTCAAATCTGAGATCATCCGATTTGTTGAAAAAGTTTGGGACTGATCTTACGTTTACAAGCACAAAATAGCACTTCTCAACCTGAACCGCATCAGTTTTTTTTTGTTGATTTGTATCATTTGTATGCTCTAAATATGTACATTTGTACAGTTTGCAACCTTTTTCCTGGTGTTCTGGTTGCTTCTGTGACGTCAAAATGCAAAGTTGTTACATTGTAACCCATTTTAATTTGCAAGAAAACATTTTTGAAAACATTTGCAGCTGTTTTCATCTTTTTAAATTTTCGATGCAAAATGTAAGCAAGAAAAACTGCATCTAAGAAAGCTGCGGACCATACTTGACATCTATAGGCACAAACTTGTAAGCAAAAGATTCTTGCTTGAAAATGTTTCAAAAAACGGATTTGGGCATGACTTGAGATGTAAGTACAGACTTGAAATGTAAGCACAAATTTCTTGCTTGAGATTGTTTAAAAAAGCGGGCCCTGGCTTAATTATTGAAGTTGGCTTTAATTTGGGTATATACCTTACCCATCAGTAATAACATACAAACTACAGTGACCAGCAACTGTCCGAAACCGGCAGATAAAACTCGGACATTTTTAACTCGGTCAAACATCTGGCATACCTTGCTGTACTAATTGCAATTGAGCTGAATGTTGTGTCTCACATGTCACCTTTTAATTCCTGTTACAAACACTTGTAAAACGTTACAAGTGTTTATTTGTTTTCACGGCACAAGTGATATTGTCACTGTCAAATGACGTCAGAAGTTCTTGGAGGGGATCTGTCATTGCTTCAAATTTTGTTTTTCTGGCTATTCCTCTAATCCTCATTTCAAAATCTGTAATGGACTCCGTTTTGGTCTGAGTGCAGTTGAAGAATGCAAGTCTGTGGGTCATGATATGGTCATGTCCTTGGAAATGGACTTGTAGCTTTTCCTGATACACCCATGGCTGTTTTTTTTCTTCATCAGATATTTTTTCTAAAATTGATATATCAAATATTGTCAATAGATCACCAGGGAGTGCCAAATAAAAGCCAGATATTTCTTGTATGGCCTTATCTGCTACCCAGTGAGCAGGATCAGTACTGTTTGTTTGTTTGACATTCTTTATTCGCAAAAATAATTGCACATTTAAAAATAAATACATTCATATATACAATAGTAAAAAAAGAAAAACTCCACCTACTCTGTACACAAATATGTAATTATATCATCACATTCACTCCTAGTTAGAATTCCTTCCAAACATGTGTCTCTCATTCGCACCACCTCCTTTATCTGTTCTGATAATCTTAACACTTCATCATTTTGGGCCATCTCTCTTTTCCATCTATCATTCGCATTTGTCACATCCATACCATATAGTTCATTTAGCATTCGGAAATTTCCACCCATTATAGAATACATACCAAATCTGCCCATATTACTTATCACTTTTACATTTTGACTAGAAGATTGCATAGCCATATTGATAAAATTAATACATCTTTTGGCAAACCAATATTTAGGATCCATAACACCAGCAATGTATGGCAATAAATCACAATGCGTTTGCCATGGAATGCGCCACACTCGCCTGACAGCTATTCTCCAAGCTTTGTATAGATCATTTATACATTTATCGAATAGTGGCACGATCTGTGTGCTATAAAAACTTGTACAATATTTGTGAAACAATACATTTCTAACTGTCTTTTGTGGTGTCCCTCCATCCTTTCAAAACACACCAAGCATTGAATTTTTTCCTCCATGTTCTCACACTTGCCCCTTTATGTTCTCCCAATGTTAGCTGGGGGAGTTTACCTTCACTCATATTGGTTCAATCCCACTTCTGACACCAAGTTTATATGATATTTGGAGTTACAACAAACCACAATGTTGAGGTTTTCATGTGCTTCTCAGCTTCTATATTATCGCCCACTCAGGGACCATCCAGTCATTACAATGTGTTGAGGGAGCATTAATGGAGCTCCCTAACAACGTAACCAACATCATCGTATAACTCAATGGAAACTCGGACAATCTGCAGGTTTGCTGAATGCGTGAATTTCCTGATAATTCTGTAAATATTGAACGGGTATCATTTTAACTCTACAGGCCTTTAAGACTGGCGATCTGCTATTGACGTGAGCAATTTCTATCCAGTTATGAAAGGTTTTGTAAAAATCGTGAGTGGAAAACTTGAAAATGTCCGGATCTAGCTGCCGGTCACTGTAGTTCAAGCATTCATGAAATCATAGAGGTCACAGGCAATTTTACAGAGGTTTGGGGTATGCTTATATGATATGTGCCCACAAAGCAAGCTATCGCACTAAAATCAACCAAAACACACCAACCATGGTTATTAATATTGTGTTTTGCTGAAAGTGCCAAGTACTGGCTATACTCTTTTGACCACCAGGTGACTCTTAAGATGTGTGGACACAGCTTGTGACAGCCACAACCCAAACTTCTTAAATGCAGGGTTGCATTGAATGAACAGCTCTGCAAAACTGACAACAGTAGTTCTCGAGCTCAAAGCGAGTAATGAAAAACTCACTGCTGCCATTACCAGCATGGGTGTTGACATGAAGGACATGAAGGCCACGCTTGAGCACAGCTGTGCGGTGTGGCAGGAAGCTTTGTCAGCTTGCAAAGAAATGCAATTCACTGTGAAGGGACTTCAACATGACTTGAAAAGTGAGAAACTGAAATCTGCAAAGTTGACCTCTAAAGTAAACAAAAAGCAAGAGCAGATGATCAGGCTTGAATCCCAGTCACGTCGAGACAATCTATTGATAGATGGCATAGATGAAGAGAACTGTTTACAAGTACTGCTCCAAATCTTGAAAAACAAATTCAATCTTGATAATGTGGATAAGATTCAGATAGTGAGATGTCATAGACTTGGCCCCAAAAGAAGTGACTCCAACAAACCAAGATCCATTATAGTCAAATTTCACTGGTATGGGGATTGGACCACGGTATGGACTGCCAAGAAAAACCTCAAAGGATCTAACATCTATGTTCGTGAGGACTTCCCAACAGAAATCCAAAATCGGTGTAGAATCCTTTGGCCCATCATGAAGAAGGCAAAGTCAATGGGTAAGGATGCCTTCCTGAATGTTGACACCCTCATATTGGAAGGGAAAAGGTTTTCACATAATGATCTCTGACATCTACCACCATATTTGAATCCCGTTAAAATTGCAAGTAGGTGAGGTCAATAGCCGCTTAGTAACTTTTATAATGGACATACTGTTGATGTGAAGGACGAAACATATGACTGTGTAGAGAGGTATTATACAAAATATATGGCAGAGTTCTTTGGGAGAAGAATTTGGCAAGTGCAGTTATGAAGGCAGAGACACCGTTTGACATCAAGAACATCAGCAGAGAAATAAGCAAAAAAATGGAAGTACCAGAATGGAGAAAAGGGGAAGCAGAAAAAGCCATGAGGACTGCAGTCATGTGTAAATTTGAACAAAATGACTATTTGAAACAATTTCTGCTGGGTACAAAGGACACCCAATTGGCTGAAGCTAACCTAAACTGCACTTTTTGGGGTATAGGAATTGGACTCAAAGACCTTGACAGAATTGAAGACACCAAGTACTGGCCTGCTGAAAAGGGTAATCTTTTGGGTAGGATCTTAATGGATGTTAGAGCATCATTGTCAACCTAATCATTATGTATAACATGACAATACACAACATGCATGTAGCAGATATAATGAACTTCATAATATAACTATGTATTTGTACTTTGTAACTGATAGGATATGTAGCGATGGTTAATGTGTGGTTTAAAGGATCCACAGTCTGTTTACAAATTACAAAAGCACCTTGTTATATAAGCTACAGCAATATTGTTAATGTAGCCCACTGACCTGTGACTGTGCTCCTGATCCACGCTGGTTGTTACCTATTGTGTATTTCACATTTGTATATTTCACATTTATTGAACTATAGCCTTTGAAAAACAGCTACTTTTCACTTATTGATTGTAATGTGTATTATGGAAGGAGATACAAAGCTCTTTAGATATTAATCAGTAATGATATCATACCTAACTACATGTATCCTATTCTATAATTATAATGGCATTATATGGAATGCAAATGTATATACAAATGGTACATTGATATTTTTTCTTTACCTTTGCGAGCATGAGTCTAAATTGCCTAAAGCAAACACATGCTTCATGTGATCAATATGTCAGGGTTTTGTAATGGAACTTTTTGAGGTGTCTTAGTGGTGAGTTTTTGTTTGTTTGTTTGGGGTTTTACATCACTTCCAACATTATTTCAGTCATTTCGTGATGAGACCTACTTGTAGCAGATATAGTGCTGCCTCACTGAATTGTCATGTCGCAGGTCCTTGACATGACAACCCACCCGGTCACAGATTTACAAGGACAACGGGTTAACCCTTTAGGCACGGTCCTCAGCTCATATGGGAAATTGTATCATGAGTTCAATCTCGGCACGGCCGGGGTTCGAACCCACGACCTTTGGATCACCACAGAGGAACTGATGCTAATAAGCTGGCACTCTAACCAACTGCGCCACGGGCCGTGGCCCTCTTAGTGGTGAGGGCCACCATTGGGCCGCCCTGCTATACTATTGAATATACATACCAATGCACACTTATATACTTTTATACATTTAAAAAGCAGTTAGATCTATTGAGAGTGTTGCTCCTTCATGCTCACTCATGTGTGTGAATGAAGTTTTTGTGTAATCATCACCGATCAAACATACTACAAACAAACCTCTTTCTTTTCTCTAAATTACATTTCTTTCGCTATTTATTTGATTCTTCCTTTCTATCTAACTTACTGCATTTGTTTTTTTTCCTCCCATGGCAGTTTTTGGGTATACTGCGTATTCAACAATGATTATAGGTTATATGTGTGTGCAAGGTTTGATAGTAGGATATAAGCAGGGCAAGATGTCTCTTTCACAGCTTTAGATAATGATATTCTGAGGCAGATTGGTGGTGCGCAGAACAAGTCTTTCACACATTTGATAGAATCTAACTCAAGCACAGACCCTGATTATGGTTACCAAGAAAATGAACCTTGTATTATACAACATTCTTCATACCACGATTTTGACAATCTAATTGCTTTTTTAAAAAGTAATGAACATAAATTTAGTATAGTTAGCACCGATATACAATCTTTTAAAGATGAATGAATACAAAATATATACTGAAAGATTAAAAAGACAGAACTGTATATTTAGTGCCATATGTATCCAGGAGAGTTGGTTAGCTGATGGTGAAGATATCTCTGACTATGAGCTAGATGATTATGATCTTATTTCACAGGGAAAACACTGTACATCTAAGGGTGGACTTATAATATACCTGCACCATATATTCAAACACACACCTAAACTACAATTAAAATATGACACATGGGAAGGACAATTTATACATATTAAAAAGGGCAATCATCTCTCCAGACCAATCATTCTAGGAAATATATATCAATCCCCTGCCGAATTGTTGGATAATTATACTCAGTTTATTAATGAATTATCACCAAACCTGTCTAAAATGGAATCTAATAATACTGATGTCATAATCGCCGGTGATTATAATATCAATCTACTAAAGGTAAATGAAAAAGCAATAATTGGTGAATATGGTAATTATGGAATAATTGGTTGACATGTTAACTAGTCACAGTTTTTTTCCTAAGATAACATTATCAACGAGACTATCCAATAATAATGGTACTTTAATTGATAATTTGCTCTGTAAACTCACAGAATGTACACTAGATACAACATCAGGTGTTTTGATAGACAAGCTGTCAGATCATCAACCATATTTTACCATGATAATAAACAACATTAGTTCAAAAGATCATTCACCTCGTTACATAAAAATAAACAACAATGATAAAGAGTCCATAGATAATTTTCACCAAGCTCTTGCCACTTCTCCCCAGCTTCATTCTTTAAATAATGACCTCAACCAAGACCCAAATATCAACTATTCCATTCTACATGAATCTTTGCAAACAGTGAATATACATTTGCCTGAGAAGATATACATTTGCCTGAGAAGCTTACAAAATTTAATAAACAGCTTACAAAATTTAATAAAGATAAGAAATGCAGATGGATCACAGTCACTCATAAAATCTGTTACCTTCAGTGATAATTTGTACAAAGAATTTAGAAAAACAGACCAAAATTCACACACAATACGAGATATTGAAAACCAACCTTAAAACATTTTGAAAAAAAATATCCGACTATCTAAAAAAGCATACTAAGAAACACTTTTCAACAAATATAAGGGAGATATGAAAAGCACTTGGAAAACTATCAACATTATTCTCAGTAGAACAAAAAGAAAGAAAAAGTTCCCACAGTTCTTTTGGGATGGTAATAATGTAATAACTAGTAAACTAGCAATTGTAAATCATTTCAATTCATATTTCACAAACATAGGCCCTAATCTATCACGCATAATAGATGCACCAAACAATAAATGTTTTAAAACCTTTCTAAATTTAAAAATAAATTTTGAATTCAACTTTCAAATCATTATTACTGGAGTTATAAATACAATCATAGACAATTTTGCACCTAAAACTAGCACAGGATATGATGGCATATCAACTCAACTCTTGAAAACAGTGAAACAAGCCCTACTTACACCAATTATGTTAATTATTAACCGAATGTTGACAACAGGTATATTCCTTGATAATCTCAAAATAGCTTAGGTTAATCCAGTCTTCAAAAAAGATGATGAAACACAATTTCCTAACTATAGACCAATCACATTACTACCAACCATCTCTAAAATCTTTGAAAAGGTTATTATCAAGCAATTATATAACTTCTTTCAAGAAAAGAAATTATTTTGTAAAGCACAATATGGTTTTAGAGAAAAACACTCTACAGAATTTGCAGCACTTGAACTTGTTGATAGGATTACGTTAGAATTGGATAGATTGAACACACCTATTAGTATATTTTTAGATCTTTCCAAAGCTTTCGATACACTGGACCATGAAATATTATTAACAAAGCTGGATTATTATGGTATTAAGGGTACTGCTCATAATTTGATGAAGAGCTATATAACTTGACGCACACAATTTGTGGAAATTGATAACACCAAATCAGACAGTCTTATGCTTACAACAGGTGTCCCTCAGGGCTCAATTCTTGGTCCTTTATTGTTCCTTATCTATATAAATGACATATCCTCAGCCAGCAAAATGTTTCAATTTATTGTCTATGCAGACGATTTAAATACCACAATAGAATTGATTGCTAAACGAGATCCCGCTATGGACGTTAGTGTCATAATTAATGAGGAACTAGCCAACATCAGTGACAGGCTTAAAACAAATAAGTTATCATTAAATGTGACAAAGTCTAAATATATGATATTCCACATGCCACAAAAGAAAATTAATGCATTACAGCTTGTGATGAATAACACAAAAATTGAAAGAGTGTCAAATTTTGATTTTCTGGGATTAACTATAAATGATAATCTTAGTTGGAAGAGCCACATTGACAAAATTTCAAATAAGATTTCACGGAGCATTGGTATCCTAAAAAGGTTGAAACATTTTCTACCATTACAATCAAACACTCCTCATCTACGGTTCACTGATTTTATCCTACCTGAATTTTGGTATCCTTGCTTGGGGATACAAATGTGAGCGTATAGTTAAACTTCAGAAAAAAGCCATCCGGATAATAAGCATCGGTAAATATAATGCACATACTGAACCAATATTTAAAACACTTTGCTTGTTAAGAGTTACTGACATTCTGAAGTTACAAGAACTTAAACTCTATTATAAATTTAAACATGGTAGCCTACCTAGTTACCAGCAACAGATGCCTTTAACAATAATTCAGAAACTCACAACTATAATACCAGACAACAACACAATATCCACCAACCAATTGCAAGACGTACATGAATACGCAAAGAGAAGTTTGAGATTCGATCTGCCACAAATTATTAATGATACACCATCTCATATCCTAGATAAATTAGTAACACAAAGCCTAAGTGGTTTCTCATGGTATATTAAGCAGTCAATGATATGATCATACAAAGAAATTTGCACCTTAGAAAATTGCTACAAATGCTCAAGAAATTGAGTCGTTTATTGCATTGATCAGATATTTATATCTGCCACCAGTCTAATCTGTTTCAAATGAAAACATGCTATATTATACAATCTGCCTATTGATAATTACAATATGATGATATGCACCTTTGCACACACAACCTTTCAAGATGGGAAGGGGGGTGGGCATTCATTCATTTATTCATTGTGAGGTAATTAATTAAATTTTCATTAAAACATAATTTTGAATTATTTTGTCATTGTAACATAATTTACTTTTTGGAACAGTATTATTCACTAAAATCTAGCTTATTCATTGTAACAATGTATTCACTGTAACAAATTACTCATTGTACACCTGATTTATATGATCATTTTATACAACTGTCTAATTCATAATTATTACTTTTTTTACTATTGAAGTATATCAGCCTGGCAACAAGCAGGCAAGATCTCCCTGCATACTTGTTGCTAGGGTGGTTGCTATGGAAACCAGCAGCACTCTCACTGCCTGTAATATAGTATCAATAAATGTGCAGCCACTCGGTTGCTCGAGAGAGTTGGAGACTGGTGCTAGACCGGAACTGAATACTTCATGTTTTCCCTCTCACACCACAATCATATACTCTTTATCAGGGAATAGGATCATGGTAAGAGCCCGATACGACACTATCTTGTACAAACCCTTAGGTATGACAAAATTGAACATCATCCTAAGAGTATACATACAATTATACATAAAACATTGAATTGTAAATCTTTCTTTGGGTGGCTCCCATGATAGCGACCCATAGTGGTCTATGTGACAGTCTCCAAGACCTGGACATACAGCATAGATTATATATTTGTATATATTGACTATATGTTCAAATAAATGATGTTTGAGTTTGAGTTTGGTCACATATAAACCACCATGTAACCTCTATTGTGGTCTTTAAGGGTGTTAGGCCTGTACCAGTGGATAAACATTAATGGATAAACAGGCCTCTGTAAGCCAAAACACTCCATTGTACCAATCTGAAGGTGCCCCATTGTTAATATAACTTTACAAAACAGGTGTTTGCATTAGATCACTGGTCAGCTCAAGTTTGGACGATTTGGATTTTAGCCAAAGACATGACTACTTTCAAATGGCACAGAAATTTAGGGGAATTATGAGGGTTAATTGATTGCAAAGTTTGAGGTATAAACATTCATATTATGCAAGGAAAAATCGCTTGAAAACCTCGTTTCATGAATGCTTTCAGTACTCAACCTGTCTGGATTTCATAATAACACAGATCGCATCCCATGACAAATAGGATGCCCCTTTAATGCAAAGATGACTGTTCTGTAAAAGGTACAGTGTCTTTATCCAAGAAAATTAAAAAAATATACACCATTTATGAATGATTAAAATCTGGTCGAAAGCTGCCCTGACGGCCATTTAGGACAGTCCAATATATATTAACTGGACGTCTATTGGCTGACCAAAATGACTATAATTAATTACTTAATCTTTTTTTTAAAATTTATTCTTTTCTGATCCATGTAGAGAAGTGTTACTCTTGACCATAAGACTATCATTGACATATTAAGATTATGATATTATGATATTTAACTGAGTGAGAATGGCTGGTTGTGCCTGTCTAACTCTGTGAAAGTGGCATTTAAAAAAAAAATGCAATGTGGCTATGAAATATTTTGAGCATATATGGCCATGAATTATCAATGACTCTAGTGGTGGATATATTATGATCTAATATTTTGGAAATAATTAATAATTTACGGTGATGGATCAGAGCATGGATCAGAATCTCCGCTCAACGATGAATAAGACATTCAGGTGAATCATGCCCTGAGGACCTCCAACAAGATATTGATACAGACAGAGACTATTCTTTATTTAGTAGAGTGCTTGCGAGACTGGATGACTTACAGGGGGATATACATAATATACACAAAGACATCAGTGATATCAAACCCTCTCTGAGTATCACAGAAGAAACGGCAAACAAAGAATGGTCCAAAGCTGCTGACAATGACAACAAAATCACTAAATTAGAGACAGAAATAAAATCTATTAGAGATAATCTTGAGAAATTAACAAATGGCAACAAAACGTTGAGAGAGCACCTACTAAGGACAAAAGCATATGAAAGGAGAGACAATTTAATACTTGATGACTGTCCAGAGAAAGAAGCATGGGAGAAAAATAGTAATAGTCTTGAAATTGTTTACAAGATACTTGAAGAAAATCTGGGTTTGGAGAATGCACAGGGCTATCAAAATTGATAGGTGCCATAGGATAAACTTTGGAAAGAAACCTAGGCCTTTTATTTTTAAGGTTCACACCTGCCCAAATAGAAAACACATCAGGCAGGCGAGAAATGCTCTGATGGGTACCAGATTTTGGATGAGCGAAGATTACCCCACTGAGATCAAGAGGAGGCCACGGGCCGTGGCGCAGTTGGTTAGAGCGCCAATTTATTAGCACCAGTTCATCTGTGGTTATCCAAAGGTCATGGGTTCGATCCCCGACTATGCCGAGATTGAACTCATGATACAATTTCCCATATGAGCCGAGGCCCGTGCCAAAAGGGTTATCCCGTTGTCCTTGTAAATCTGTGACCGGGTGGGTTGTCATGTCAAGGACCTGCGACATGACTATTCAGTGAGGCAGCACTATATCTGCTACAAGTAGGTCTCATCACGAAATGACTGAATGTTGAAAGTGATGTAAAACCCCAAACAAACAAACAAACAAACAAAAGGGATCAAGAGGTGATGGCAGATGCTGGATCATATCAGGGCCAAAGAATGAGGATTAGGGAATGAAAGCCACTCTCACCTATGACAAACTACTACTTGAGGGCAAACAGTAATAATGTTTTCATTGACAGCCAGAAATCCTGGGAAGATTCCTCATTCAAATAATGTACAATGGATGTCTGTACAAATTTCAATAGAACCTGAAATGTGGGGAGTTTCTGCTTGGAACAGGAAACATTGTGCTTGTTGAATCAAATCCTGGAGATAAATGTTGGTCTGAACGCCAGGATGGTTCCTGCAATGTTACGGATATTAAGGATTGACATGACAACCCACCCGACTCACAGGCCTCTGACTCACAGCTATTCTACCAAGAATTGTGGAAAGGAAAAAACTACCTGGGTAAAGTACTTAAGAAGGTTAGATACACCCTAAACAAAGAACAGTGAATTCTCCAGCAACACAGTGATTTAAATTGCACCCATATCTACATTACTTTAAGATCTTGACTCAACAATACCTTGTTGGGTTTATTAATTGGTATAGCTGAACTTGTAGTAAATGCTTCCACAGTGTTACAAAGTGTTATATATTAGTGTTATATGTTTTATATAGTGTTATATATATATAGTCGTATTACCTATTATGGAATAAATGGAGTTGCACTAAATTTAATGAAAAGTTATCTCACCAATAGGAAACAGTATGTATCCAGAAGACGAGGTCAACAACGTTCGCAATCCCAAGCCAATACCAACAGTAATGGTTTCGATCTGTATTGATCTTATCAGTTGGATGGGGACTGACTGAGTTATCCTACGTCTGGTTTTTATATTGGATGAGGTGGAGGTGCTGGGTGCCTCACCTGTGGCGCCTCCAGGTGGAGGTGTTATTGTGGTTTCCATTGGTTACCAAGTGGAGGTGATATTTTCATGGTGTGTATTGTGTTTGGTGTGATGGAATGCGTATTTCTGCATTTAACGCATTGATTTTTGGGGTTGGAATGACTTTTTTATGTCAATAAGAATCTAATTTGATTCGCTATAATAATTTTATATTTTTTAAATCAAGGACCCTCTCCCTTGAAGCCACCATTTATTGCTCCCGTTTCTTTTTTTTGTGAGTTGTGGGATCGTTTGCAATAAAGATGTACATAGGATGAATAACTTTATTTTTTGTTGGGTTCTTGACCGTTTTTTCAGTCAATTTCTTGGGGTGCAGTTGTGCAACGTTAGGTTAAGATGCTTCAACACTGTTTGGTGAAAAGACTCACACTGGGAAACCATGGTTTTCTGTAAGTTTTGTTTTTTCAGAATTGTTTTGGTTCCGAGTGAAAAGTTGGTTGTTCATAGTGGATGTTTGACCAGAGGTGCCTGATATATGTGTTGTAAGTGGTGATATTGTTGCTGTATGGAGAGTGAGTTAGTCTCCAGTGACTCTCCAGAGTTCTGAGAGAATCTCATTCTAACCAGCGAGGGGGTTTTCTGTATCCCATGTCCAAGTAGCTCTTCCAGGTCGAATGGGTCCTTGTGACTCGTGGGACTTCTTTAATCTCGGGGTGTTGTACCTTCGGAAGGAGAGGTATGTGTTATCTCTCCCTCCTCGATCTCCCCTGTTACTCCCTCATCTCCCTCGGTGTCTAAAAAGGATGGAGGTTTCATATAAAATAGGTATTTTTGAATCTATCTGTTCTGTGCGATTGCAGAATCCAGATTCGCGTTGTGTAGAAAAAAAGAGGGGTTGTCATTCACTTACGTTTATGTGTGGATTCCCTTTGGACCTCTTCTTTGAGGTTGCTTTGGATGAGTAAATCAGGGTATGTCCCTTGCTCGGGTGCGGCATGTAATATTTTATGTGATTTGCTCTGAGGAGGGAACAGAATTGATCCCTTTTCAAGGGCCTCCTTAAGTTGTCTAGTTTCGTGTAGACCATTTCGCAATACTCGCACTGGTGTCTCATGCGTAGAGCTGCGTGCGTGGTCTTTATGTGGCGGAGCAGAGCCCTCTTTGTTGAGTAGACTTTGCCAAAGGAGGTGCAGAGGTGCTGCCGTAATGGTGTCGCCATGTTTGTGCGTGTTTGTGTTGCTAAGGGCTATCATGTATTGTTCTCTGGTTGACAGGATCGAGGCGGCATTGTTACTTTGCGCCGTCGCTCGGCATCCCAATTGATTGGTGGTTGAGTCTGGCTCGTTAGCGAGAAAATCTAATTTGGTCGGCTCTTTCAAGGATTGATTGGTTGATTTGGCCGTGGAGTGTAGTTGGAATGCTCAAACCGCGCCCAAAATTTTGTTATTGGGGTATTTGTCTATTATATTGTTTTATAGACATATTTCCTCGATTTTGGTACATTGAACCTTGTTTAAAATAAACTTAGGGTATGGTTCAGTGCTTGAACATGTCGGTCCACCGTTAGGGGCAGATGGTGGACTAAGTTGTAATCTATTTTGCAATAGTGAATCTGCGTAATGGTATGAAAATAATCTCTATATCTCCCCTTTTCATTCAACCGGCTTGGTTTGAATGTCCTCAGCTTATCAATCCATTCCAGTTCCTTGGTTACCCTGGTTTGGTCGAATGGGATTGGTTTTTTGTATAGTATATATATCACTTGAAATTCCATGTCATCTATACTATGACCTGGTTGATTGAAGTGGTGACCTGTGGCTTGGTCATATTCCTTTCTCCTGATATAGCCTAGATGTTCATTGATTCTTTCTTTGAACGTCCTGTAAGTTTCCCCTACTGTTTCTTGCAGGTTCTGCATGTTATGAGGTAGACTAGGTTTCTTGTGTTACAGGTGTATTTGTCTGGACCTTTGTATTCTTGTCCAGTTTCACAGTTTTGTGATTTTTCCATTATGGACAGAATTGGCATCTGCATGGTGGTGCAGAGGGTTTGGTTTTTGTTATATTGGTGTTGCAAGCCGCTCTGACTAGTTTGTCTGAGATGTTCTTTGGGCGTCTGTATGCTACCAGAGGTTTGTCTGGGAAAGTGTTTTTATAGGAGGACAATTGTAATATGGGTCAGTATTTCCCTAGGATTCTTTGGAAATTAGAGTTGGCCTGATTGTAGGTGACCACTAGTGGAGTCTTTGATTGCTGCATTGTGGTTTTTGGTTTAGTTTTGAGCAATTCTTCTCGGGATGAGTTGCGGGCCTTTATTCTTGAAGGTTCTAGGATGTCAAGTGGGTATCCTCGTCTCTGATAGTCTTGCATTCTATGGTTAGAATGGGTATCAAAGTCTTCCATGTTTTTGCAATTTCTCCTGATCCTCAAAAATTCCCCGTAGGGACCGCCTGTTTTGAAGTGTTTTGGGTGGGATGAGGTGTAGTGAAGATAGTTGTGGGTGTCAGTATCCTTAGTGTAAAGATCTGTATAGATTATACCTTCTTTGGTATCCACCTTTACCAGGGTGTCGAGAAATTCAACCTCTACTCTAGAGTGCTTGGAGGTGAATTTGATTTTCTCATGGAAGGTGTTGCTATAGTCAATGAAGTCAAGGAATTTCTCCTCTCCTTGGTCGAATACCATAAAAATGTCATCAATATAGCGCAGGTATAGGGCTGGTTTTGATGGGGCATTCTTTAGGAGTTTTTCCTCTAGGTGGGCCATGAAAAGGTTGGCGTATGAGGGGGCTACTCTGGTTCCAATTGCAGTGCCTCCCGTTTGGAGGTAATCTTCACCATTGAAGGTGAAGTTATTCATTTTCAGTACTGTCTCAAGGAGAGTCATTAGGCTCTTTACGGTAGCCTTACCTTTGTAATTCTTAAAGTGGAGGTTAGATTTATTTAACCGGAGTTAGAGGAAGCCTGGAGCTGCCACCTCTGTTCGCTCCCCGCCATGGGGTGCATGCGGGTATGAGGGTACCCACAGGGTGTCACCTCCGGGTTCCCGCCTTTCTACCGCGTCTGGTCAGTTTGGTTTGTGTCTTCATGAAGTGTAGACGTGTGATGGTACACCTTAACCTGTGATAATCGATAAGACTTTCTGTGTAATTTTATTATGGATAATTTTATGGATTTTATGGATACAGTTTTTATTGATATGGATTTTAACTCTCTCGCTTTTAGCCATCACCACACCTTTTAACGTACCAGGTATGAACTTTTTATGAACCTTTGAACATTTTATGTACTCACCTGTCTGATTACCGGTCGGGAGTCGCCCCGACAGTCAGTACCGGTCGGGAGTCGCCCCGACAGTTGGTCCCCGGTCGGGAGTCGCCCCGACAGACCAAATCATGACACAAAAAACCTGTACACACTGTGGCCGCCCAGTCATCGGACACCCAGGTCCATATGGGAAGAAAAAGTGCGTAAATCAGCCTCTGTGGATCGTAGAGGCCCAGCAAACCATGGACCTCGACCTCGCCCCCGAGCATCCTGAAAAGCTCCCCTCATCTCCCGAGGCCGGTGAGAGGGAGTCAACCAGGATGGAGGGGGAGATCCACCCGATGTACCGCCAGTCGGCCATGGGGGACCAAGCACCTACACACACACCTTTGAAAATTGGACTTTGAAATTGGACTTTGAAAATAAACTAATAATATATATTCTGCAATTAATATAAAATATGAGAGATGTTTCAATGGTGTTGTCCTTTATAGGGATTCATCTATTGGGTCCCTTGTACCTTCCAGACCTTTTTCACTAATTGAGTAATTATCAGAAGGAGTTGCACTAAGGGGGCAATGAAATATTGAAATATTTGAAAAAGTAACCCACTTTTAAATGTTTTGGTGGGATATTTTTTCATGCGAGAGATGTTTCAATGGAGTTGTCCTTTATAGAAATTCATGTATAGGATATATAATACCTTCATGAATTTTTCACTAATTGAGGAACTAACATAAAGAGTTTATTTAGAAGGTCAAATATATTTTACAAAATCATCAAATTCTAAATAATTTTAGCATGATTTTTGTCCAATATGAAAGATGTTTAAATGTTGTTGTCCTTTATAAGGAATCACCTTTAGGGTACCTAGTACTTTCCTGAATTTTTCACTAACTGAGCAATTAGTATAAGGAGTTAAATAAGGAGGTCAAACATTTCGAAAAATGAATTTTAATCTAATTTTTAATTTTAACGGTATTTTGGACAAGAATGTTTTAAAATGTGAGATGTTTCAAAATGAATAATTGACAAAAAATGAACGTTTTTCACAAATTTATTGGTTTTTTTGCAGACAAAATCTTTAATATGAGAGATATTTCAATGTTGTTTCTTCAGTAGGGAATCATCTATGGGATACCTACCATTGTAACTACTTTTTATTGTACATTATAATGCCTTCTGCATGACTGCAGGTGCGGTAGTTTCACGCCACCTGTTACGCATTATACACTGTTCAGTTTCAAGCTGTTTATATATCGTGGGTGTTTCACACCAAGATCTCAAATGAAAATTCACGCTTGTAATTAGCTTCCCTGAAGCAGTAGTGCCCCTCAATTCTGATCCACCCCAGAGGTTACAGGAGACTCTCAAGGGAACAGGAGTTGTTATTTTATCTAATTACTTATCAGAGTTCAAGAGTTCTGCCCCTGCCTTTATGCAGCTATCCCAAATCCATGTACTGATCAGTTTACCACGGAAGTAGATATTATGATACATCCAGCAGATATAAAATGTCCTAAAGTTATGATGTATCGGGAAAATGACCACCGAACCATGCAATCTGACTCTCTATCTACAAATATTCAGGGAGAAAAGATTAAATGATGTTGGTTTCATGGTTCCCAAAAAAGATATTGTGCCAAAAAAATTATAATTTTCAGTTTTTTGATTTCTTTGTTATGTTTGACCTCTTAATTTATCCACTTCTGACCTATTGAACATTTATACGCCGAGGCAATACGCCCTAGCTGATTAAGATTACGTACACGAACCTTGCACGGCAATTCCCCTTGGCAATTTTTAACATTTTGAACAATACAAACTCATATAAACTATATAGATATATGATAACATGATATAATAATTAGATATAAATAATAACATGCATAACAGGATATGATTCCCAGCAAACCTGAAGGGTTTGATATGCCAGTTATTATTTTGTTAGACGTGAAGCATAATGTATGTGACTAATTGGTAGTAAACGTATATATTATAAGTAGGCATTTGAGCGCCATCTACCCGCATTACTAATCTCTTCACATGTCTGTTGTCCAATGGAAATGGTGTCAATGGCTCCAAGATAGTTATCTAGTTTGATCTTATCACAACCAAGAAGAGGCTGTATAAGGAGAAGACGGTGTGCTTGCCAACATTGTTAGGCGTTTAAAGCTTGAAGATATGAAATATGGGATACACAAATGGTGTTAAATGTATTGTTCTGGTGATAGTCGCTTCATTTTTGAGTATAGGTTTTATGTGTATGTATTATACACAACCAAAGATGGACGTTTATGCTGCTTCCTGGAAAATGAATCCTGTTAAACAACAAAATACACATTTATTGGAGATATTACTTTGGAATAGTTTTTCACATGACTCCACAAAACGCTATATGATG
Source organism: Amphiduros pacificus (assembly GCA_949316495.1). Classification (NCBI taxonomy): domain Eukaryota; kingdom Metazoa; phylum Annelida; class Polychaeta; order Phyllodocida; family Hesionidae; genus Amphiduros; species Amphiduros pacificus. The sequence continues at coordinate 14,686,613 of OX439011.1, read as the reverse complement.
TACCCAGACGGCGATGGACAGAAGCCATTTATAAAATATAAATGTCCAATTCTGAACTGTTCAGTAACGAGAGACAGAGCTAAGGTAAATACCTCAGATGCTATTCTCTTCAATATGAGATGGATCAATAGATCATACACAGATATCCCAAAAACTCACAAAGGCAATCAGCATTGGATATTTAGAATGAGTGAAAACCCCTACCATGATGATTTACATCTGACCTTAGCTCCAAATACCTTTAACATGACGATGACGTATAGGCTCAATTCAGATATCTATGATCCTTACGGGGTTGTCAGGAGATTGAATAATTCAGAAAATAAATCCAGGCTAATTCCCCAGAAACAAAATAACAAGGAGACTAAAGGAAACGACGCGCCTGTAGCATGGTTGGTTTCAAGATGTACATCATGGAGCAAAAGAGAAGTTTATGTGAAAGAAATGCGCAAATATATTCGAGTTGATATTTTCGGGAAGTGTGGCAAGCCCTGTCAAAACAAATCACAGTGTACGAGAGAACATTTGAAACAGAACTATAAATTCTATTTAGCATTTGAGAATGCTATTTGCAAAGATTACATCACAGAGAAGTTTTGGATGCCTTTACAGTCTTCTTTAGTACCAATCACTCTCAGTGGAGGTAATTACTCAGCAGTAGCGCCAGCCGATTCTTATATCAATGTATTTGACTTTCAAAACATTCCAGATCTTGTTAGACATGTTAAAATATTAAATACTGACAATGCGAAGTACAAGAAATATTTTGAATGGCACCAATATTACAGAGTAATAAGAACTGGAGACAATTTTGCGTATTGTAAACTTTGTTCAGGGTTACTGGATAATAGAAATAAAGAAACAACTTATAGTGATATAGATGCATGGTGGAATGGCTCAAAGGATGATCCGGCCTGTTTACCAGCACCAGATTGGCAACAACAACAAAATATTATATAATTACCAGTGTATAATGCGACACCCAGATAAATCTTAAGCCTTGGCAACGTAACGATTAAGGGTTTTCAGGTATGCTATAGATATTCTTTTATAATTGATATTATGCACCAAGTTCAAAATGAGGCCATGTGTGTTTACCTAGAGCTACATAGATTAGATTCGTCCCTTTGCAGCTATGTCTGGTGATGGGCTGGATAGATTCACAAAACTGTAGAAAGCTAGCAATCTGTAGATACTGAAACAGACTTATTAAAATGGGTGATAATTGGACAAAACAATTTATTGGGGAAAGCATTAATTTGGATGCACATTTTATGAATCAGTGTACATAACCAATTGATTTAGTAAACAGATGTCTTGCTGGACAATATTATACTAAATGGAACAAAATATTGAACAGTTAGCCAAAACTGATTACTTATATCACTTTTAAAAAGATGTTTAAGGCAGAACCATATGTAAAGAGCTTATGAACAGTAAGCAGAGTAGGTAAGCTCAACTGAGATGTGGCATTCTCCCACTTATTTTAGAAGTTGGAAGATAGAATGGCGTAGAAAATAATAAAGAGAGTTTGTCATGTCTGTAATTCTATATTGAAGATGAAGTACATTTCCTTTTAATGTGCCCTGATATTTATAATGAACGAATAGTATTTACTTATTAAATACTCTCAAAAGAACCAACCTGTAATAATAATTTAATTGTGGTTTGTTATGAATAAGGGACATACAATAATCAGTAACTATTTATATTGTATTTAAATATTCTATCCTCTTCATGTAAAATGTATTATTTTTGCTTTTCACATCTGTTATTATATACCACACCTCAGCTTTATCATACCTCATAACTGAATGGGTTGGCACAATTGACTGGATTGGCACAACTTTATACTGTAACTTTATTCTGTTCACCTCCAACCCGCCCTACTGCTCAGTATTAAATATGTAATAGGTTTTCTTGCCAAGTAATTTCACAATTAATCACTAGTGTTACAATGTAATTATGTACATGTTACCATGTATGTCCTGTTACATGCCACGGCCAATTGGCATGTAACTATTGTAGTCGGGCTCTTAGCCCTCGAGTAGCATTACGCAGTGGTTTAAGGGATGTATTTGAGATAATGATTATTATGTGCTTGGTGTGTTTGTATTGGTGTGTTTGTTATTGATGTATTTCAGAGGTCAGATATATATCAGAGGTCAGATTTAGAACTATGCCACAAAGTAGAATATGAAAGAACTGAAAAATAAAAGTGACAGTGAATTGGGCAAAATTCCTGCAAATGGTTAAGAATGGTTAAGAACAAGATGACCTTCTGATTGAATATATTGGTTAATAGACTCTCTCATGCAACACGAAGTACTATATTTAATAATGTTATTTGGTGCCACTAATAATGTGATTCTGAATGAGAGGAATAATAATATTTAATAATAGGTCATCTGGTGTCACTAGAAATTGTATATTGATTAATATACATTAATATTACTCCCCAAAATATTGGTTAATAGGTCCTCTTATGCGATATGGAATACTGAATTTAATGATAAATCATCTGGTGCCCCAAACGATTTTATATTAATTCCAAGAAAATATTATGCTCTTAGTCCCCACATTATGGGAAATAGGTCTTTTCGTGCCACCTGAGGCATTGAATTCAATGATAGTGGTCATCTGGTGCCACTAGAAATTGTATATTGATTCAAAGGCAAAACAATAATATTAGTCCTCACAGTACTGGTCAATAGGTCCTCTCATGTGATATGGGGTACTGAATTCAATGAATAGTCATCTGGTGCCATTGCATTTAGGTAATATGTTGCAACTGTCTTACACTTATAAACTATAAGAGAAAGGTTGTTAAATTACACTTAATAATCTATAGTGGCTGACTAAGCACGCTGCATAACCTCAGGCATATCATCCCCCTATTAATGTTATTATGCTGTAACATTAATAGGCACATTCTTATCATGTCAAAATCTGGATTCCCCAAATAGGCTCTCCCGGGTAGTGTACATGGTGCCACTTTTGGGGTAATCACTACCTCCATGTATTGCTAAATGTAGTCATAGATGACATTATTGAAAAAGAGATGTTCAACTATGCCTGTTTAAAAGCCATTGTGCTAGGTTTACAATCCATTCTATAATATATTATGTTGATCAAGGCAACACTCCTCAAGAGGAAGTATATTTTAAGGCTGTGTTTCCATATGTGCAGTGCGCAATGCATCTGGTAATGCAGTGCATCATGCAGAAGAGCGTCATGCGATGATAACATGTATGCATCAGTTTTGTGATGTTTTCAGGGTCAAACTTCTAATTTCAAACCAAAATTACACTGTCTTGCAAACTATGGAAAACATATCTGTCACTTCATGCATCAAATTTGTATTCGCTACCCTGTGCGAAAGGATATTCGACAATTTGCTTGCGGACATCATTACAGACAGCAATACGCATACATGGAAAAACCTGCATCGTTCAGTATGTTGTCCAAAAAAATTGACATGCTGCATGACACACTGCTCATATGGAAACAAAGATTCTGAGATTTAGTGAGTACTGACCAGGACAGGTGCTATGACTGTTCCCTTTGGCTCCCTCCAAGACCAGTGTATATTTCAATATATAACAAATACAAACAAATGCATTTTTGATCAGAGAAGCAGGGGGACATAATTATGAGAATTTCTTTATTTTACCCAAATTGGGGTCACAAAGTGCAAAACCTCTGATTACAGTCTGATTACATTGCTTCAAACATAAGAAGTTAAATGTCTTACGAATTCTATCATCTCAAAGCTTCATATTCCCACCAACATTTCAAGCAGGTTATGTTTAGGAACATTTAAATATTTATGCATTTAGGCAAAATTTAAGCTGTTTGGGATAGTTTCACAAAATTGTAAAATGTTGTCAGTGTGCTAGATAAAATTATATGTGTTCAAACAAATAAAAGGGCTCTGTAATAATACAATAAAAAAAATATTTCTAATTTGATTACCATATGACAAATCATACATGCTTCAATAACAAATGGTCAATTTCTCATATGGAAATGATGTCAATCATATCTAAAATGTATCGGAATTGGAAAGATTATTTGAATCAGATATGAACTGTACACATATTGCAAAACTTTGCTCTGTTTAATAGATAGTGAAATAAAAAAATGCAGACAAGTATACGTACTTAACCCACATTCATTCTAAAATTGTCAAGAAAAGACATACTGGACATTGGACATTTAGGCATATATATAGCCTAAAAGGAAGGAATGCATTCGTCTAAATGCCCATTTACATTTATGTATAGTAATTACTTTTAACTGCGCATTTCAGCATTTCAATATTTAACAAATACAAATGAATGTACTTTTGATCACAGAAGCAGGGAGATATAATTTTGAGAATTTCTTTATATTACCCAAAACTTCTGATTAAAGTCTGATTACATTGCTTCAAACATTTGAAGTTAAATGTCTTACCAAGCCTCAATTCTAACATCTCACAGCCTCATGTCCTCACCAACATTTCAAGCAGGCTATGTTTAGGAACATTTATATATTTATATTTAGGCACAAATTAAGCTGTTTGGGATAGTTTCACAAAATTGTAAAATATTGGCACTGTGCTAAATAAGATTATATGTGTTCAACCAAATAAAATGTAATAATACACTGCACTGTATAAATGAAGGGAAATTTTCTCAAATATGTAAATTCAATACACTCTTGTTATATTACCAAGAAGAATACAGATGACCAATTGGCAATATTCCTTTTGTTTCAAACAATTTTCCTTTTGTTTCCACCTTACCAAGCTTTTAAAAGCAAATCATAAATTCCTTTAAATCCATATACAATCCTAAGAGTGTATGAGATCTATCAGATACTGCTATTGATGAGGATGCAAGGGGGTTACCCTGGGGACATAATTATGAACCCAATATTTTGGGCTCAAAATCTGTGTTCAATACCAAATGTGAGCCAAAAGTATTTAGACCAATATGCAATACCAATATTTTGGGGTCAAAATTGGTGTTCAACACCAAAGTAATGATTTCGCAATACCCCTCCATCATAGGTAGATAGAGTAGCTGGGTTAAGGCCCCGTTCACAGCCAGCGAGTATCATATCTCAGATCCCCGTCCACGTTCCCCAACGACGGAGACATTCCCCATATGCTAGTAGGGATACAAACCCTGCGTAACAGTATGTATCTGTTCTCAGCTAACATATTTTTATGGTAAACTGACATGACGCTTTGATCAGGTAATGATCAAATGATCAAACATTTGTTTTGTAAATATAAAAAATAACAAGTAAAATGACAATACAGAAAACAAAAATGAAATCTTTAAGAAAATTGCATGAAAATTGCATGAAAATAAATTTTAACAAAGGTGGAAAAGATTTGAATAATGTCATTTTTTCACATGAAAAGATAAATACCTTATGTCCCCGTAGTCAATGCATAAATCAATGTCAAAACAAAGTTTTTTTATCTATTCAGTAATAATAATACCTTATGTCCTTGTAGCCAATGCAAAAGTCAATGTCAAAACAAAGTTTTTTATCTTTTAAGTAATAAAGATAGCCAAGAATATGAAACAGTAAATAAACATGTAGAATTTTTAAAGCCTACATATGCTGAGGTATTGAAGATTCAAAACAATCAAAAAGAAGTCAATCTATACAGTAATATCCGAAAACACAAGTGTAAAGAATTTAATGGAAGCACATCATCTTTAAATAAAATGGTGAGAATCAATGATCATATTAAATACATGGCCAGGGGTAAAGGGCTTCCCCAACTGGACACTCTTAATGATAAGCATCTTAATGGTAGCTCTGACATACGAAACATAAGAAAAAACATGAACCAATCAAATGCCTTATCTGGGTCACATGGTCTAAATAACCACACCCACCAAAGGATGGTCCGTAAGAGTAGAACAGGTTTTACTACGCCATTAAACGAAATATCGCACTCAAATCGATTTGAATATCTTTCTGACAGTAACAGAATTGCAACCCATAATTTAGGGCAAAAGGAACATAGTCCTTATATTATTAATCACCGCACTAAGTCTCGAAGCGATCGGACGTTAGCTCCGCCCTCCCTTAATCTGATTGGCCGTCATGGGGGGCAATCTGCTGGGGGTGAAAGAGGTTCCCTCCATAATGACGTCAAAGGGTCAATGGCCGGATTCCCGGTTGAAAGTTGCCTTAATGCTCAGGAGAATACAAATAGAATTAACTTTAATAGAAACTTAACTAATAACAAAATGAATAGACATGTAAAACATAACCTTAAAAAAATACACACATTGTAATGAACAAAGATCTAATTATTGCAACAGCCAATGTTCAAAGTCTTGGAAATAAGACGGAACTGATAAATTTATATATTAATGAAAATAATGTTGACTTATTCTTTATAACTGAAACTTGGATTAATGAAATGAATGAAAAAATCATAAGAGGTGAAATTAAAAGTAACAACTACGATATTGAACATGTACCACTTGCCCTAAGGTCTGGCGGAGGCCTGGCGATTATCTACAAACCTGAAATAAACATAAAGAAAATTAATCACACACATAAATTATCAACAATGGAAATGATGGAAATAAATATTAAAACCAAAAATAAAATATGCACCTTCATTACAATATACAGACCGGAGTCTTCTGATAAGAACAAATATACTTACACAGAATTCTTTGAAGAATTCAGTGAACTACTGTCCTATTATAGTACATATACTCATGAAGTTGTGCTAGTAGGTGACTATAACTTTCATATGAATAGGCCAGAAAGGCCTAATGTAATAGAATTCAATGAAGTCCTGGATTTATATAACTTACATAATCATGTGACAGAACCAACACATATTATGGGCAATACGCTTGATTTATTAATAACAGGCATACATAGTAATATAATAAAGGAACATATAGTGGATGAAAAAATATCAGATCACAATATAATAAAACTTACTTTGAATCTTCAGACTAAAACAAATAACAAAAAAAGGGTATCATATAGAAATTACAAAAAAATGAATATAAATGATTTTAAAAGAGATATTGAGGAAATGTTTAATGACAATCAATCTTATCAAGATGCAGATCTCAATGACTTACTGGATAAATATAACAAACTGACAATTGTACTAGATAAACATGGTCCCCTGTGGGTGCGGGGATTAAAGAATAGCCCCACTGCCCCCCAGCATGTCGTAAAAGGCGACTAAAGGGGCGTCCTGTTTGCCGTGGGATGCGACCTGTGTCGGGGAGGATATGGAATCCTGACGGGCTGAGCACTGGGCTGGTTTGGCAGTAATACTGGTCCAGTTGCAACACGCCTGTCTTGGATCCAAATGTTCACCAGACAGGCAGATCAGATTAGGCCTGGATCTGATTTAACCGGCTTGTGGTATATTTCCTTTAATGTATTCTGGCTATTTTATATTTATTAGTGACAATTTCAATGTTTAAAATTTAAGAAAAATTGATAAATTTTTGATTTATATTTCCTGAAAGGAGATTACTGCTAATTGGGTCAATCGAGGGATATAAATAAAATCCGAAAGGGTGGAGTTTTTATTCTAAGAGTATGTCATGTTGGGTATCCTCATGGCGTCAGGGCTTGGAGTTACCGGCCCAGAAAGGCGTCCCCTTGTTGGGCTCCGTGGTGGGTAGGGGACCTAACTGATGAAATTTAAAATAACACACATGGCGCAAAACAAACAAAAACGACCAAGGAATGACATAGACAGCGACGATGATTCAAACAAAATAGAAAAATGGCCTAGATTTTTAATAGCAGAAAGTTCTGACGCAGAACATACCTTGGCAAAAATGTCCCCCTTTGCAATTGCAAAGGGGATACAAGGCATTGCCGGGGTACCAAAAACTGTTAAAAAGATGGGAAATAAACTATTGATTGAGGTTGAGCGGAAAAGCCATGCGGATAATCTACTACGATGCCGAATGTTGGCCACAGTTCCTGTTATTATAACGGCTCACAAAACTCTCAACAATAAAAAAGGAATAATCAGATGCCCAGATTTAGCAGGAGTTTCTGAGGAGGAGATAGTGGATGAACTCAAAGACCAGGATGTCGTGCAATGTAAGCGGATATTTATAAAAAAGGATGGTGTCAAAATTCCTATCAATACGTTTATTCTGACATTTGAAGCAGCGCAGCTCCCAACATCTATTAAGGTTGGATATTTGAACGTTAGAGTTGATGTATTTATTCCAAACCCTCTGCGCTGCTTCAAGTGTCAGAGGTATGGACATGGATCTGATCGATGTAAAGGTGATGTAACATGTCCAAAATGTACCGCTCAGCACAGTGGAGACGATTGTTCTTCAAATATGATTAAATGTGTCAATTGCCAAGGAAATCATCCATCGTATTCGCGGAATTGTCCTTCCTTTTTAAAAGAGAAGGAAATTCAGCGAATACGCCACACTGAAAATATACCTTTTCCAGAGGCACGGAAGCGAGTAGAAAGTTTGAACACAACAAAGACATCTTATGCCAGCTCTGTAAAACCTAAAGAAACAAAATCAATAGCAATTCAGACCGAAATTACATGGCCAATCACTGACAAAAATTATTCCTTTTTTACAAAATCTTCTAAATCTTCAGCAACATCTACTCAGACTCAGACACCCACTATCCCAGTAGTACCTCAACCAACAACAACATCCACTAAACCCTCTTCACAAACTCCTTCTACATCATCCAATAATAAAAGTATCAATAGTAATAGACCAGTACATAAATCAGACAAAAAAGAAATCAAAGAACAAGTTAAAAGTAAAATAAATAGAACTAAATCCTTAGAAAGGATGGACACAGGTGATCCTTCTGATATACATTTTACACCTGTTCAGTCAAAACATAATCGTAAACCTAACAAATGATTATGTTAAATCCTATATTTATACTCATTATTTTTAATATGGCTATCAGCAATATCATACAATGGAATTGTAGAGGATTTGAGGCAAACAGGCCAGAACTGGAGTTATTAGCCCAGAAATATAATGCATCTGTAATTTGTTTACAAGAAACTAAATTCAAAGATGATTCCACAACATTTAAGGGATATGTGATTTATAATAAAGTCGGTTCAATTGATATTATGGACCGAGCACATGGCGGAGTTTCTGTTTTTGTTAAATCCTGTATACCCCAAAGTAAAGTAACATTAAATACTAATTTACAAGCTTCTGCAGTCAGGGTTACCCTGCATAATACATTAACTATATGTTCAATATATTTACCACCTAGTGAGCCAGTTAATATTACAGATTTAAATAATTTGATAACCCAGCTGCCACAACCATATATGTTAGTTGGTGACTTTAATGCTCACAACTATCTTTGGGGTGGCAGAAATAATACTGATGCCAAAGGACGTATAATAGAAGATTTCTTAAATAACAATAGTCTGTGCCTTTGGAATGACGATTCTCCAACCTATTTACATCCTGCTACAGGCTCTTTAACATCAATAGATCTCTCCATGTGCACTCCAAATTTATTTTTAGACTATTCCTGGGAAGTAGAGGAAGATCAATGGGGTAGTGATCATTATCCCATTATTTTAAATAACCATTTTCCTCCACTAGACGAACGAATCCCCAAGTGGAAATTTCATAAAGCCGATTGGGCAAAATTTCAAACTTCCTGTTTTAATAAAATAACTCCCGAAATTTTTAACAATGTAGATGATCCTCTTCAAGTTTTTACGGATACATTGTATGATATTGCTGATGGGTGTATTCCCAAATCAAAGCCAAATTCTAAAATTAAAGAAAAACCCTGGTTTAATGATGAGTGCAAAAAAGCTGTCAAGGAGCGGAAAAAAGCTTTAAAAATATTTAATCAACAGCCAACTCAATATAATTTGCACCAATTTCGTATAAAAAGAGCTAAAGCCCGTTATATTATTAAAATAAGCAAAAGAAAAAGTTGGAAAGATTACGTTTCTAAATTAAATACACGTTCACCAATTAAAAAATGCTGGGATATGGTGCGTAAAATTACTGGGAAGGGAGGTGGAGCAAGGATCAAACATCTAAATCATAATGGCCAATTAATTACAAATCCCACTGAAATAGGTAACACAATAGGTCAAACAATTTCCAAGAATTCCTCATCCAATAATTATTCTGCCAAATTTCAACAAATAAAAAATAGAAAAGAAAGAAACCAACTAAATTTCATATCTAATAACTTGGAACAATATAATAAGCCATTCACAATATCAGATTTAAAACTTGCTTTAGATAAATCCCATGATACCGCTCCTGGACCTGATCATATACACTATCAAATCCTCAAACACCTCCCTGACCAAACACTTGGGCATCTTTTGGATATTTTTAATAATATTTGGGAAAGTGGTTATTTTCCTCCTTCATGGAGTGAAGCCACTATCATTCCTATTCCCAAACCTGGCAAAGACTCGTCAGATTCAAATAATTATCGTCCCATTGCGTTAACAAGTTGTATTTGTAAATCAATGGAACGAATGATTAACGAGCGTTTAGTTTGGTTTTTAGAAAATGCGGCTTATATTTCTGTTGCACAGAGTGGTTTTAGAAAAACGCGAAGTACTGTTGACCATCTGGTACGTTTAGAAACATTTATACGAGAGGGTTTTATAAAAGGCGAACATGTGGTTAGTATATTTTTTGATTTAGAGAAAGCATACGACACCACATGGAAATATGGAATAATGAGTGATTTATATGATATGGGATTAAGGGGTCGTTTACCCCTTTTTATTCAAAATTTTTTATCAAACAGACATTTCAAAGTTCGAGTGGGTGCATCACTTTCTGATGTTTTTGATCAGGAAATGGGTGTTCCACAGGGTAGTATATTATCAGTGACCCTTTTTATTATTAAAATTAACAGCATTGTAGATTGTATGAGGCCTGGAGCAGATTGCTCACTTTTTGTTGATGATTTCAACTTAAGCTACAGGTCAGCAAGCATGCATACAATAGAACGACAGCTTCAACAACACCTAAATAGATTACAAGAATGGGCTGATAACAATGGATTTAAGTTTTCTTTGAAAAAGACCGTATGTATGCACTTTTGTAAAAAGTGGAAGGCTCACCCAGATCCTGATCTTTATTTAGGTCAAACTCGGATACCTGTTGTCGAAGAAACCAAGTTTCTTGGACTTATTTTTGACAGGAAATTATCTTTTATTCCTCACATTAAATACGTTAAAAAGAAATGCCAGAAGGCATTAGATTTATTACGGGTTCTTGCCCATACCGATTGGGGAGGGGACCGCAATATTTTATTGCAATTATACAGAGCGCTGGTACGTTCTAAGCTTGATTATGGGTGTATGATATATGGATCAGCACGCCCATCTTATATTAAAATGCTTGATCCTGTACAAAATCAAGGTTTAAGATTATGCCTTGGTGCATTTCGTACCTCGCCTGCAGATAGCTTGGCAGTTGAGGCAGATGAACTGCCTCTTGATTTAAGAAGAGAAAAGCTTGCCCTTCAGTATGCTGCAAAAATTGCAGCTTGTCCAGAAAATCCTGCACATGATATTATATTCAATCCAAATTATGTTGATCTTTTTGAAAATAAACCAAATACAATACCAACTTTTGGCATTCGCATCAAGGAATCTTTACAATCCTTAAATTTAAATCCTAATCAAATAGCTAAATTTCAATATCCAGAAACACCTCCATGGACCTATGAAACTTTAAATGTTAATTTAGCCATGACGGAATTAAAGAAATACTCAACTGATCCATCCCTGTATATAAATAGATATAATGAAATAAAATCTATCTTCACTGGATATCAGTGTATATACACTGATGGATCGTTTGATGATGACAAGGCTGCTGCAGCTGCTGTTAAGGGCAATCATATTTATTCAGAACGTCTGCCAAATAAATCATCTATTTATTCTGCAGAACTTCATGCTTTATACCTAGCTTTAGATCATGTGGAGACTTCTCCACATCAGAAATTTTTAATATTTTCTGATTCTTTGTCTTGTTTACAAGCATTGAAAGCCAAGGATTGGAAAAATCCATTTATTTTAAATATCCTTGAACGGTATCATAAACTCTGTACTGAGGAAAATAAAGAGATTCGTTTTTACTGGATTCCCAGTCATATTGGAATCCTTGGAAATGAGGCTGCGGACCAAGCTGCCAAGGCAGCATTGGATAAGCGGCCAATAAATATGCTAATACCTTATACAGAATTTAAGAAATATATTACTGTTTTTTTACGTTCTAAATGGCAATCACGCTGGAACGAAGCTATTTTTAATAAACTACACGAAATTAAGCCTGTTTTAGGTAAAACCAAAGGTGCTATTAGAATTAACCGAAGAGAAGAGTCTGTTTTATCACGTATAAGAATAGGACATAGTCATTTGACGCACTGTTATCTGCTTAAAGGTGAAGATCAACCGGAATGTATTGGTTGTCAAAGGGCTTTGACTATTAAACATATTTTAATTGAGTGTATCGATTTTGATATTATACGAACTCAATATTTTAATGTACAAGATTTACATACGTTATTTGATACTGTAGATACTTCTGTGATAGTATCGTTTTTAACTCACATAGGACTTTATAATCAGTTTTAAGGGCAGAGCTTTTGTTTATTTATGTCATTGACTTATTTATCAAGAACTGCAAAACATCATACTGATAAAGTCTTTTAAACAAATTATACATATTTATTATATTTGATTGATATTATATAAATGCTGTTCACAGTTGATAAATTCTTGTGATATCTACATATTGTATTAACATTTACATTTTGTTTCTAGTCAATATTACGTTTCTATTTTTACTGTTTTGGCACTTTATTGTGTCAATGTGAAACCATTCATTCATTCATTTTTACCATTTTTAGGCACTAAATAACCTTAGTGGTTGATGTGCCTCTAAGCAACCATTCATTCATTCATTAGATAAACATGCTCCTAATGTGGAGAAAACCATAAATATTAGGAAACCGGCTCCATGGTTATCTGATGATATACGGAGAGAAAAAAGGAATAATAGAAAACTTGAAAGAAAACATAATAAAACTAGTCTTTCCTCAGATAAAATACAATTTAAAATACAGAGGAACAAATATAATAATATCATTAAAGACTCGAGAAACAATGATTTTTCCGAAATAATAAATTCAAATAAATCGGATCCCAGAAAATTATTTAAAATATTAAACAAATTATTGCACACAAAAGGACACTCCTTTCCCTAGACATAATGACAAAAAGGAGTTAGCCTCAGAATTTAATAATTTTTTTCTAGAAAAAATTGCAAATCTTAGAGAATCTATGGACAAAAATGATAAAAATAACGAACAACTAAATGAGGAAGTCAGATTTGATACACAGTTGGAAAAGTTCACATATAATTAAAGAATCCGCAAAGAAGTCATGTGAATTGGATCCCATCCCAACATGGCTTCTTAATGAATGTATGGGGAATTTATTGCCATTAATAAAGGCTATCATAAATAAGTCAATTTCATTGGGAAACGTACCTGATGACCTGAAAATGGCCATCATTAGACCCTTAATTAAGAAATTGGGCCTGGAATTGATAAAGAAAAATTATAGACCAGTCTCGAATCTGGCCTACTTATCAAAATTAATAGAAAGGGCTGTAGCTACACAATTTGTAGGACATCTAGTAAGAAATGATATTCAGGGTCTATTTCAATCAGCATATAAGAGTACCATAGTACTGAAACTGCATTGCTCAAAGTTCAGAACGACATCTTAATGGATATTGATGATGGTAAAACAGTAATGCTGGTACTACTTGGTCTATCAGCGGCCTTCGACACTATTGATCATGATATATTACTGAATAGATTGGAAAAAAGATGTGGTATTACAGGGATTGCCCTTAAATGGTTTAAATCATACTTATCAAATAGAAAACAATGTGTCATAATTGATGGTAAAAGATCTGATAATATGAATATTAAATATGGCGTCCCGCAAGGCTCCGTTTTGGGACCTTTACTATTTACAGCATATATGGAGCCTTTATCAGATATTATTGGTAACTATGGTCTCAAGCATCATATCTATGCTGATGACACGCAATTGTACATCACCATTGATCCCAAATCTGAAGAAACTAGAGATAAGTCTTGCAAAGAGATGGAAAATTGTATTATAGAGGTTAAAAAATTCCTAATAGAGAATAAGATGAAGATAAATGATTGAAAAACAGAAATGCTTTTATGTGGTAAAAGCTGTGAATTCAGAAGAAAAAACGTACCTAATGAAATTCTAGTACGCAGGTCACTTAATGGCACTATTTCTGGCTATTTAGATGATCTGGTTTTAATGATATAACTATGATTATGTAATAATATGTTCATTCCTATATCTGCCTTGTTTATGTATATTTAATAATAATATTTTATATGTATGTTAAAGAAGCTTCATTGTTGATATATTCATCATGAAAGGTCAAAAATTTATTTCAAGGTCATTTAAAGGTCAGGCAATTGAAAAAGATGGACTATTTAGGTCAAGACAAGCCATTGCACAGATTATTTTATATTTTTAAATATCTATGCAGGCTATTTTTATGATGTTGTATATGTCCTGTATCTACAACCCAAAACACGTTTTTGATATCTAAATAATTTACTCTATGGGACCCCTGGATATGATTGAAGGTGTGGATCTGAGCTCCATGACATTCCATTATTTCCCTATTGTTGAGACCCATAAGGAAATATCAACTGAGTAAGTGCGGTTAATTTAGACCTGTGTCAAGCCTAAACAGGTCCCAACCTCATCAAGGTGATTCGTCATGTGTTCTTTGTGTGCCACGGCAATCTGTGCTTACCTTCATTACTCGATCACATTTTACCAGTTATGCTACATTTGTCCACTAGATGGAGCCAACTGCGCATTTTTTTTTATTACTCACATTTCAACTCCTTCTAGCAACTGTTATGGCGGCAAATTGCAGCAGGTCTCGTGGTTGCAAGTCACATGCAAAGTGTAATGCAGTTGCAGCACCCTCAGGTGAGAAAAAAAATTACTACCCTGCATTAACCAACCTGCGTAGGAGAAACTAAAATTCCTAGATCAAATACTGTTAAGGATCTAGGGGTTAATCTAGATCAAGAACTATCTATGAAATCACAAATAAAAAAATGTGTAAAAATGGTTTCTTTCATGTAAAAAAATTATCAAGAATAAGAAATAGTTTGGATGAAAAAACTGCTAACACTCTTGATCATGCATTTGTTACCACTACCCTTGACTATGGAAATTCACTTTTAGCTGGTTTACCTGAGTGTGAATTAGCAAAACTACAAAAATTACAGAACGCTGCAGCCAGGGTAGTGGCGAAACTTAAAAAGAGAGATCATATCACACAAAAACTTATGGAACTCCACTGGTTGCCTGTAAAGGCTAGGATTGATTTCAAAATATCTTTACTGACATGGAAGGTGCAAAATGGCTTTGCCCCAAAATACCTATCTAAGTTATTAGAGTACAAACAGCTAGGCATGGGACTGCGATCTAATGATAAGAATGAATACGTAGTACCTATAACTAATATGAAATCGTATGGCGATAGGGGTTTCATGGTATATGCGCCAAAGAATTGTAATGCCCTGCCCCTTGAAGTGAAAAACTGCAAAACTGTTGAAACTTTCAAAAAGAAACTTAAAACATTTTTATATAGAAAGCACTATCTTAATGAAGCGCTTTGAGCAGACCTGGTCTGATATAGCACTATATAAATCGTTATTATTATTATTATAATTATTATTATTATTATTATTATCTTCATATTGGGGTTCTATTTGAGCGATATACATGTATATGTCAGAAGAAATAGGATTGAAGTGTTTTCCTTTTCCTCATGTAGAATAAATAAAAAAGATAATGACTTTATAGATAAAATATTCACATCTGGGTTCTATTTGACTACTGTTTCAATGGCTAATAGGGATTTGTTTTCAATGGAACTGGGGTCATCAGGGCGTGAAAGCCCTGTATGTGTGAAAGTGCCAATAAGATTGCCCCTCCCATACACTACTCTTTTGATATCTGTGATCAAACACAAATATTAGGTGCTGACAATTCTTGACAAAAAAGGCATGTAACAGTAAAAAATGATTTCGCAACACCCCTCCATCAAATGAATAATGATCTGTCCCTTATGTAAATGTCTGATACGAAAAGTAAAATTTCTCGCAAAAGAAAGTATAAATATATTCTATTATATTATTTATATACCCATGTGCAACATTGAATGCATGTTGAGGACAGAAATATCCATAAATATTGCACCTTATACAAATATACACAGATTATTTTGTTAAAATAAATTCAAAATAATCATAAGCAACCCTGATTTCCTTTTCATAACTGTTGGTTGTTCACTCTTATTTGCGGATAGTTCTTCTGTTGCAGAAATGGTTACTTCCAAATAGAAAACATTCTCGTGCAGCTGTCCACTAACATGATCTTGTAACCTGGTTTGTGTGAAATATCACCAACTGCAAAGGAGTTCCAAATGAAGAGTGAGAAATAGGTTGATTGCTGCTGACACCTGGTGGCCAAATTTGGTACTATTGGCGATATGAAAATTGTGTGATTTGGAAGTTGGATGGTAATTCAAATGTTTAGTGAAGAAGTTGCTGTAACTTTGTGAGTTTTTGTCCGATTCATTTAAGTGTCAGAACAATGGACAGCATGAAATCAATATAAGAAATAACAATGCTTTAATTTTCGACTGTCCTCTGGCAATCAGAGAATTTGATCCAGTGATAGAGATATTATGCTGCACAGCCTTGCTGTATCTGATTTCCCGCCTGACCTGTTCTCTTTGATGGATGCACTTTCCCAATCCTCAGTAGTGACTGATATCAAGTTATCACCAAGGATTTCCAGTAGAGTGACTTCATCTTCACAAAGAGCCATTTTCCTGGATCTATGATGTGAAATAATCAGACAAAAATAGTCAGCAGGGGATGGTCAATTAATTTTCAAGGGAGGAGGAAAGATAATCTTGACTTTTTATTTTTGGGCAAAGCTAATATGTCAGGCCTCACCAAATGGTGTAAAAACCCTGAACAAATTGATATCAATCGCGTACTTTTTCAACCAGATGTTTCAAATATACCCCCTCCCAAAGTATGGATGATCCGTTCTAAATTATATTTGAACATATAAAATGGTATGAGTACAGTTGTGTGGTTGTGAATGAGCGTGTACATACAGTTGGCTAACCAATTGGCCTAGTCACCTATGTGCAGAACAACTCTGCAAATTACAACATATTGCAGCAGAGGTAGTACATGATTCTGCTTCATCATGCACAGTAGGTAATACCTGGTGTCTTCTATATAAGAAAGTTCAGAAAACATAAAGCTAGGTGTATCTCTGTTTTTTATTATTGATTTTCTCATCCAGAATGTCTCTTATATAAGGAAGGTAAACAGTTGGCTTGGTATTCAGCCTCAAATACCACCATATAACTTGGACTCTACAAGGCCTGAAGCACATTTTTAAACTTAACTGTCCAGCATGTGGTTAAAATAACCTCACAGTATCAATAGAACAATAGAATCTAAACACTATATGTACAAACCTCAAGCCAATGGGAAAACCAATGGTACAATTACATGCATAAATGATAGGAACATTTCTGTCATCAAACTGTTTGTATCTCACAAGATATATGTTCCCAATGTCTGTTATGTGCATATGTGCATCATGTACCATGTGCTTATGGCTAATGTTGTTTTGATACCATTCCTGGAATATGGCATCTTGATCCCAAGACCTTTTTCTGATGGCCTAATTCTGGAGATTAATGACATGCATACCTGGCTCACAAGTTTGCTATTTGATACATTCTGATTTCTACATTATGTCTCATCCTACCATGAGCTGGATGTAAATCCATTGTCACAGCCTAATAAAGTAATATATATCACATCTGATAAGTACTATTAATAATTCTTCTGAAAGATCATATTTTTTTCATCAAATTAAGATACAGTCATGATAATGTCAGAACTTTTGTATAATAGGTGTTTTATGTTTAATACTAAAAATTGTCTATACATTTAAAAAATGTACCATTAAATTAAATAATAGTTCTGTAAAGTTTAGGATTTAATACAACTGTAGTTATCACTAACACAAAATAAATGAGAAAATTAGGAAATGAGTAACAATACCAAACTAAAGATTGGTTGTATATTTTTAAAATTATTGTGATATGTTTTCATCCATTTCCTGCTTTTCCTATTCAAATTACATTAATATGATTAAAACATACCTTTAATACAAAGAGGTCATATGTGCATTTAGAGAGGTAAACAATACAATGTCTCCCCAGTTATTGCTATTAATACCCCTGTCACATTTGCGCCAATTTCAGTTATGATTCCCGGCCAGATTGCCGTGAGGGCACCAGGAGATCATTGGTCACAATTAGGTAGTTGTAAGGTGTCATACAGGCCATCACAAACTTTAATCTGCAACATAAACGTTGCGCGCGTTTTTTTTATTTCATGTGTTTACAGCTCCCTTATATTATATAAATTTCTTTAGGATATACTGTTCAGACGTCTATCAAATGATCTAGATGTCTTTAAGATATATACCACAATAGTGTGCCAAATGTAGACATCTTTAGGATATCACACAGACGTCTGTAACAACTAATCTGGCACAACCCCCATGGTTACATTTTTACAAGATCAACAGTTTAACCCTCAAGTCATTGACCATTTGATCACAACAAACTGGTGCTAAATTAAACTTGCACTTGAACCAAATAATAAATAAAAAACAATTTATTGTATATTTAAACATATCGACTAGGGACAAGTAAATATTAAAAAATGTTTCTTGAATACATCAATTCAAAAAAATGATATGTAAAATGTACAGTACAATTTATGCTTACATATACATATATATGTAAACAAACAAAAAATAAGGCTCCAGATAAATCATTTTCCAAATGTTGATTTCTTTGTTTGCTTGTTTGAGGTTTTACATCACTTTCCACATCACGGGCATCAAATGTAGGGCAATGACTAATCTCTTTTGATTATTTATTATCTAAAATGCTATGGGCCATAGCACAGTTGGTTATAGCACCAGTTTATTAGCAGCAGTTTCTCTTTGGAGATCCAAAGGTCATGGGTTCTATCCCCAACCATGAGATTGAATTCATGATGCAATTTCCCATTTGAGCTGATGCCCATGCCTAAAGGGTTAACGCATTGTCCTTGTAAACCTGTGAGCGGGTGGGTTGTCATGTTAAGGACCTGCCACATAACAGCACAATATCTGCTTCAAGTAGGTCTCATCACGAAATGACTGAAATAATGTTGAAAGTGATGTAAACCCCAAACAAACAAGTTATCTAAAACATGTAAGCCCCTTTATTCGATAAAACAGCCAGTGGTAAATCATAGTAAATGTCCCAAGAAGTGCAGAACAATTTATTAATCTGTATGACAGAATATTTCTTTATCCATTTTATCTCATTCAAAAGACTAGCATGTTGGTATTTCATACGTGGTGTTTTACAAATATCTGGCATTTGACGTACAATAATTATATTTCTTAATACTGGTGTTTCTAAATTCATTACGGCACAGTCAACAGCTGATATTGTGAAATTGTCTTCCCAAGTCCTGTTAAATATCCGAATCTCTTCCTTGTTGTTAGCCATCTTGAAGATAACTTTGTAATCTTTCGTGATTCTGTTAAAAATGTCATTGCAAAATACTGATATTGAGGCTTTAACTTTTTGAAAATTGTGCAATTCTTCATGGAAGTTTTTTGGTTGCAAAGCCAGTTGTTCTTGAAATCTTTTTAAAAAATGGTTATAGAGCAGATAATCAGATGAGCTAAAGGTTTTAAAGGCCATTGTTATGTTCTGAGAATACGCTTTAGATTTTGAGATGTAATTTTTATTTCTTTTACTAATGTACACAATATCTATTGTCTTCCAGCAAAGTTTTCTTCTGAGCATAACCATGGACTCATCAAAATGCTCTGCAATTATCATTTCAAACTGTTTATCAAGCAAATCGATATACATTTTGATATTAGTGATATTGTCAAAATTCTCTAATCCAAATTCCTTCATCATCATATTTGACCATTTCTTCTCTTTTTGTGTCAATTTACCATCTTTTATGTTTATCCATGCTGCTATAAATTCATTAAAGGCAGATTTGAATTGCATTAATGGCTCTCTTATACTTCCAATATAGACTGTTTCATTTGACATAAATGATTTGATATCCTTCATATGGAAAATTACATGACTTGCCATCACATTGTACTTAATAGGTGTTTTATTTTCTCCAGGAAAGGTCATGATGAGGTTTTTCATTACTGGATGATGTGGTGTATAATAGTATGGATTTTGCACTGGAACTATTGTAAGATTATGCCTCCAAGCATACTGTTTGAAAAGAGCTGAAGGTGTTGAGAATCAGAAACACTGAAATCTTTTTAAAAAATGGTTATAGAGCAGATAATCAGATGAGCTAAAGGTTTTAAAGGCCATTGTTATGTTCTGAGAATACGCTTTAGATTTTGAGATGTAATTTTTATTTCTTTTACTAATGTACACAATATATATTGTCTTCCAGCAAAGTTTTCTTCTGAGCATAACCATGGACTCATCAAAATGCTCTGCAATTATCATTTCAAACTGTTTATCAAGCAAATCGATATACATTTTGATATTAGTGATATTGTCAAAATTCTCTAATCCAAATTCCTTCATCATCATATTTGACCATTTCTTCTCTTTTTGTGTCAATTTACCATCTTTTATTTTGGTTAGGAATATATTTGCAGTGTCAGGGCCTTTTATGTTTATCCATGCTGCTATAAATTCATTCAAGGCAGATTTGAATTGCATTAATGGCTCTCTTATACTTCCAATATAGACTGTTTCATTTGACATAAATGATTTGATATCCTTCATATGGAAAATTACATGACTTGCCATCACATTGTACTTAATAGGTGTTTTATTTTCTCCAGGAAAAGTCATGATGAGGTTTTTCATTACTGGATGATGTGCTGTATAATAGTATGGATTTTGCACTGGAACTATTGTAAGATTATGCCTCCAAGCATACTGTTTGAAAAGAGCTGAAGATGTTGAGCTTGCAGCCTTGTGCACCTTTAAGTAAAATATGTATGTTTTGGGAATGCACATCTGTGTTTGTCCAACAAGATATCTAGGTTTTTTGCCATAGTATTCCTGATTTCTAGGTTTTTCTTCTTGAGTTTGCAGATGAACAGCAGCATGGCTCTCCGTTTGTTCTGAATATTTCGTATTTGTGATTTTTTAGTACAAAGTGTTAATTATCACCACAATAACACCAATTTGAAATATTGCCAGAGCGACTGATGTTTTCTGGAAAGAAATATAGAAGATATATATTAATTACCATTTTTTTTACTCATTAGATGTTTTCCCCTAAGCCAACATATCTGACAAAAAGAGGAAAATCTCAGGTTAGGGTACCAGCGATAGAGATGAAAAATGTGAGCTGGCATAATGCTGAGAATGCTTGCTTGCTGAGATTAGTACTCAGAATAGTGGGGTGTGTGGTTACTTTCACATGTTTATAATAGTGGGCAAATCACTGGACACACATCTGAGCATTATTATTACACATATTTCTTCATTCAAATTGTGATTTTATTTGACAATCAAAATAATGATTACAATATTTGAATTTATGTTAAATATAGAACAATATAGACATTCTTTTATTTATTGTTCATTGACACCATTTCCAAAAGGTGATGTTTGCACATGTATATGAATATTGAATATGAGGTGTGTCATGTAATGTCCAGACATATTTTATATATTTAACTCTAACTCATAAAAATGAAAATTGTAATAAGACGAAGAAAGTCAGTCCCTGGAGTGGTGCACATTTTTCTGGAGAAGTCATATGGAAAGTAGTCTGATAGGATGTTAGTTTCATAGGGAGTTAATGTGTTGATATGTACGCTCATAACAGAAATCATGATAGCCAAATGCTGGTTGAGAATGTGTTTGATTTCTCTTAAGGGAAATACATGTCATGCAACTATGAATATATTTGGATATCAAACTCTTTCATATATAAAGTACTTTTTAATAAGAAATGACAAAGGAATGAGAGTCATGAAGATTGAGATAGAGGTAAGCCACAAAGTGGGTAAGTGGTCACAGTTGGTAAGCAGTAACAGTTGAGATGCAGTCACAGTGGATATGTGATCACAGTTGGTATGCGGTCATAGTTGAAATGTGGGCACAGTGGGTATGTGCTGTTACAATGGGTGAATAGACATCATTATTGTTGAAAGCTCAGATACTGAACATTGCCTGGTGAAAATGTCCCTATTTGCTGAGGTAAAAGGGATTAAAGGCATTGGCGTAGTAAAACCACCAAAAGAATTAGTAACCATTTATTGATTGAGGTAAAGTAAAAAAGCCATGTAGATAATCTTCATAGATGCAGAATGATGCATGTCCCAGTCAATAATTTAATAACAACACACAAAAACCTTGCATGATATAAAAGGAATAATATTATGGCCAAATAATAGGAATAATATAATGGCCAAATAATAGGAATAATATAATGACCAAATTTAAGCCTTCTGAGTTTCAGAAGAGAAGATAGTGGGTGGACTAAAGGATCAGGATGCTAAAGAATTATCATTAAAACGGATGGTGCACAAGTTCTGATCAATACATTTATCCTTAAATTTGAGGCTGTGTGGGTTCCAACATCCATTAAAGTTGGATATTTAAATGTCCAAGTTATATTTATATCCCAAACCCTCTGTGCTTCTTCCAGTGTCAGAGGCAAAGACATGGTTCTTGTCAATGTAAATAGAATGTGTCATGTCTTAAATGTACTGTACAGCACAGTGATGAAGGATATACGTCAGATAGTGTGAAATGAACGAATTGTCATTTGCAGAATTGTCCATCCTTTTTTGAAGAAGGAAATTAAGCGAATGTCAAACAAAAGGCATATATATTTCAGAGGCATGCAAATGTTTTAATATTTAAAAAACATCATATACCATTACTTTTAAATGCCAAAGAAATAAATATGAATTCAGACCAATCATTGACAACAATTCGTTTTTGACAAATACACCAAAATAACGGCAACATCCAGTTATACTTCTGATCCCACTACCCTTGGGATAACTCTTCACAAACATCTCAACTTACCACATAACTCTTCATAAAATCCTTCTTCATCATTAAGTATTAAAAACATAAATAATGATCATTCTTGTTTAATAAATCTGACAAAAATAGAAACCAAAGATAAAGTAAAATGTTAAATTGACTGAACCGATTCAGTGGTAAGGATGGATGCAAATCCACCTGACATACGATTTACCTACGATTTACCTTGGTGCACTCAAAATGTAATCATAAGCTTGATAAATTATCACATTTAGCTTGATAAATTATCTCATTAAGCTTGATAAATTATCACATTAAGCTTGATAAATTATCACATTAAGCTTGATAAATTATCACGTTAAAAATGTATCACAACAGTATCACACAACAGTATCACACTATGGAATTGCAGAAGGTTTGAGGCAAATCAGCCAGACCTGGAGATACTAGTTCAAATATATATATGTCTATTATTTAACAAAGAAACAACATTTAAGGGATGTGTACCTCAAAAGTTGCTACATCATTCAAATCATCTATACCCCAAAGCAAAGTTATATTAAACAATCATCTGCTCTCAGGATTACTCTACAAAATATTTCCAAGCAATTTGTTCAGCTCAGCTCTATTCACTTTATTTGTTTAAACGTTTTTGACATTTTTTGATTCTTTGTTTACATTACAAGCATTAAGAGTAAAGGACTGACAAGTTAAATCTTTTGATTGTTAACAATTTAGAAAGACAGCATTGGCTCTCTTCATACACAAATAAATACAAGAAATAAGATGTCATTGGATCCAATGACCTTCAACCTTGATCTCCACCCAGGATTCCCAATGTTCATGATCTACTTCCTGCTTCTGAACACTTTTGATTACAATTTTTCAAATAATTGGCTTATCAACATGCACAATACATTAATAAAAGCCTGAATACTTGCATAATTCTACATAATGAATAACTTTAAAAAATATGTAAGTAATGTTATATCTTTATACTTCCTAAAATTCTACACAAAATTCTAGGTTTAAAAAACAATGGGACAATTACTAAGTGCATAAAAGGGGCGGAGCCTAAAATCATATTGAATTAAAGCTCTGACCATCATTTTGAATACCATTTAAGCAATAAACAATGTTATGATTTTAGCATATCAAATTTTAGAATTTTATGTTCTTCCTTATGAAGAATTTGAATTTCAGTTTTAAAAAATCAAAAATTAAGAGATTAGATATTTTAATCAGGTATCAAAATGTCAATTAAGTCATGTGAAAGTATATTTTTTAAAATTTAAATCTCTTAAGCCTCCAGAGATGTATCAAACATGATGATTAGACATGTACTTTTGAAACTGTAATTTAAACTCTTTTGTTCAATTTTAACAATCCAATCCTGTAGAGTTCACAGACCAAAGGTATGGAGAGCTGTGCTTTTGTGATTAGAAATAAAGAGTATAAAGATAGAGGATAGGACAATGATTGGCATCGTTCATCATCATCCATTCCATCAGGAAATATAAAATAATCATAATATATTTATGATAGTTTACCTTTGATAGGTGGAACATATCTTCACATGTGCTAACAGAATATCTGTAATGATAAAAAGTAGATATCTATACACAACTATGTAGTGCTGCCTCACTGAATTGTCATGTCGCAGGTCCTTGACATGACAACCCACCTGGTCACAGATTTACAAGGACAACGGGTTAACCCTTTAGGCATGGGCCTCAGCTCATAGGAGCAATTGTATTGAGTTCAATCTCGGCATGGCCAGAGATCGAACCCACAACCTTTGGATCACCACAGAGGAACTGGCCTTAGTAAGCTGGCGCTCTAACCAACTGCGCCACAGCCCGTGGTCCGCAATGCCTTGAATACACTTTCCTATATATTGCAAAGAGGGACATTTTTGCCAGGGTAATTACAGATCTGTCTCAAGCATAATCTGCATTTCTAAACTTGCTGAGAGGGCAGTTGCCTTACTGACATATTCCAATCAGACTACAAGGAATCTGCCTTTGATACCATTAACCATCAAAAACTATTTGACAGATTGGATTCTATATGCAATGTTAGAGGTCACTCTCTGGCCTGGATTCAGTCATTTCTAAGTAACAGGACGAAATGTGTCAAGGTGGGGTCCCTTAGATCCTCTCTCAAAAAAATATGAGGTCCCTCAAGGGTCGGGTCTGGGTCCCATACTTTTTACCTTTTACATGTCTCCTCTGGCTGAAATCCTGGCTAAATATGGCCACACTTACCACATTTATGATGATGCTCAGATCTCCATCCCTTTTGACCACACTTCCAGTCAACAAGTGGACATCAATAGACGCAAATCAGAAAAATGTGTCAGAGAGGTCAGAACTTTCTTGATCTCTAAAAAGATGAAAATAAATGATGGTTAAACTGGGATGCTTATCTGTACTGACAAGTACAGTACTGCTGTTAACAACAATATTTTGACACTATATCAGTGTCGGTGACATCATACCTAGTGGGTCAGTTGTCGACCTTGGTATCACCTTTGACCCCAAAATGGACATGAAAGCACAAATGAAGAAAATGTGCAAAAAGGAATTTAGCGACTATCAGACAATGTCTAGACAAGAAGACAGCTGTAACATTAACTCATGCTTTCGTTACATCTATATTAGATTATAGAAATGGTCTTCTTGCCGGTCTTCCAAGATCAGACATTAAGAAGCTGCAATACACACAGATCTCTGCAGACCGTTCGTTCATATATCAGTCATGGATATAGCAGTATGAGATAGCTGCATATTAAGTGAAAGATAGCCACAAAAAATGATAAAAAGCTGGACAAGTGAGGGATAGCTGTATAGTGTGAGATGGATACAACAGTGAGGGACTGCTGCAAAATGAAAATTTGCCATCCTTCACAAAAGTAAGAATGTGATCAGGGGAGGAAGGGTGGAAAGATTGACTTAGACAGCTGCATAAATGAGATATTGTTACAGCAATGAGAGATGCACAAGTGAGAGATAGCTGAACAAGTGAGAAATAGCTGCACAGGTGAAACAGCCGCACAAATGAGAGATTGTCGCCTAAGTGAGAGACAACTAGTAGTGAAAAATAGCTGTATAAGTGAGTTATATATACACACAACATATAAGAGATAGTTACCACAGTTGGGGATACATACAACAGTAAGTGCCAGCTACACAAGTGAGAGATATCTGCATCAGAGAATGGGTGATAAATAGTTGCACAAGTGAAGGATAGTTGCAAAAGTAAGAGACAGCTACAACAGTTAGAGGTTGCTGCAGATGAGAGATGGATACAATAGTGAGACAGCTGCATAATTGACATATAGCTGCACAAGTGTGAGATGCATACAGCACTGAGAGACAAATGCATAAGACAGTTGCATCAGTGAGAGATAGTTATAGCAGTGAGATAGCTGTACAAGTAAGAGATAGTTGTACCGATGGGGTAGCTGCATAGGTGAGATAGATGTACAAGTGAGAGAGATAGCAGCACAAGCAAAAGATTGCAACTCCTCCCAGCCAAAGGCACTTGCCAGTAGTAAATATGAGCTTGGCCGATACCTTACATAGCAACTTTTAAATTTCTTTTTTTTCTTCAAATCTTGCCACACTTCTCTGATTAAATACATGTTTTTTTATTTATGTATATAATAACTTGCACTGAACAATGTGTTTGTCTTTTTCTATAACATTTTCAAACAATTATTATGTTTTTGATACTTTGACATGTGCACATTTTTGATACTTTGACATGTGCACATTGTTATGAAGGCGGGGTCACTGAGCGAAACCTGCGATCTTTACCACTACAAACACTCATCATGAGACATAATTCAACAAAATACCGAGCTCTGATTGACCAATATTCATGCTGTAAACAACATTCCACAAATTAAGTCACTTTTTAAGCACATCTAAGGTCATGTTTGGAATGCATCTTTTGTAACCTTTGAGCACATCTTAGGTAACCTTTTGAGCACAACTTTGGTTACCTTCTGAGCCCATCTTAGGTCATCTTTTGAGTACATATAGGTCACCTTGAGCACTCCTTAGAAAACCATTTGAGTACATCTTAAGTGACCTATAGAGCTCATCTTAATTCACCTTTTGAGCACAACTTTGAGCACAATTTGCATTATCCTATATTAACAATAACATAAATCATATCTGTTTATAATCACACTTCGTGAGATGAGATCTGATAGCTGTAATTTTTATCATATCAGCTCTTGCCAGTTAGCAAAATCCTGGCAATAAGAATGCCAATGTTCCGTTATCTCATATAAACAACAACCTACTGATATGTGCACAATATGACACTTCCTTGTCCTTGATCAAAATCCTACTGAGGTATCACTGTGGGAATATCCTGATATAAGCACACTGTTTATTAATGGAAAGCACCAGGAAAATACACCAATACAGTGCCACACTTAAAAAAACTGACAGCAGTACATATACAACTTACTTAAAATTTACTATCCTGTTTATGCTTGGATAAGCTCGTTTACTTCAATAAACATTTTACTGATAGCTAATATTTAATGGCTATACATTCAACTGATATACATGTTTAAACAGATAAACACTCGTAAACTTGAGCAGTATATATGGAGAACATTTCCTAACTAACATACACGCCACTGTTTATGTAAGGTTATATGACCTATCCTTCAACGTATATATCAGTTTACATGATATATAGAAGAGCTATCCTCCACTGAATATGTCAGTTTAAGTGATTTATACAGGTCTCAATTATACTGTTTATATCATATTTACGGATCCTATCCTCCGTTGTATATACCAGTTTATATGATATTTTCAGGACCTACCTTCCACTGTATATGGCAGTTGCCACACAAAATGGTGATATTACATGTGTTATTGGTAGCAGGCTATGCAATTGATCATGGTATTTCAATATATGACTATTATGTACAAATATGCCTAATCAAGTGATTACTACAGGTGTGTGTTGATCAATACTGGGTGTTCCAGATATTGGCAGAATGTCTATTGTTATGCATGCAAGGGTGAACAGGCAAGCCCACATGAGAAATGCTGGTATCTGAGTGAGAACCATTTAAGTGTGTCACATTGTATGAGAGTTTTATATTGTAAAGTCAGAATGAACCCAGCCTTTGGGCAGGATAGACATGCTAGAGAGATAGCATGGTTTATACTGGCAAATGTAAATGTTGAAGATAGCCAGGTGAAAACTATTGTGGGAACATACCCTACATACATGTGAAACTATTGTGGGACCAGACCCTGCATACATGTAAATGTACAATCAGAAACAAGTAAGTTTTACATGTTACATTTGAATCTACAATATAAAAGTAACAAGTAGGTTGAACATGATACATTTCAATGTACAATGTATGACTTAAGGTTAGGTGTTACTATGTAGCATTAAGGTTAGGTGACACTATGAGGTATAATGTTAATATTGAAAATGTAATTGAGTGTGGTTAAAGTACACTAAGAATGAAGTCATACAAAATTGTTAAAGTGATGAAACTTGTAAATAGAATATATGAGTATGTCATAAATGAGGACAGCTATGAGAAACATAAAATGTGTATATAATGTGAATGTGAATCATAAGGATAGATGAGAGAAGTAAATGATGGTATTGTTTTAGCCACCTTATCCGACCTGATCTGAGGATCAGATTGAGCAAGCTCGAGTGCAGACTCAGGCGCACTCAGGTAACCCGGACTGATTGCTCCGTCACTCAGGAGGACTCGTGAGACTCAAGGAGACTTGAGAAGGACTCCGATCTTCGACTCACTTGTGTACACAAGAAAGGCATGCCCAAGGAGAATTCAAGGACTCAAACTCAGTGCAGATGAGTAGTAGAAATAAGAGACAGACAGAGAAAGTTTAAACAAGGAATACCAGAGACTCACATTCATCTTCCCAATTTTATTAGTTAAGATTATTTTGTATATGTTATTGTTTATCAGCTTGATTAAATCGTTTTGAATCAAAGTTAGCCTGATTTGTGTTACTTGTCAAAACCTGTAGTATAAGAGTTATCACAGATTATCAGCTTACATCCCAACCCGTGACAAATGGGGGCTTGTCCGGGAGTGTTTTCTGGTGAACTCTGTTATTCTCTTATATTGTGAAGTGACAAGAACACAGACTTACAAAACTGATCTGAGGTGTTAGCAATAACACATATAAATTGGGAGTTATTCCAAACTTTTGGGCAAAATTTGGGAGTTACTAATCTAGTTAAGATCTAACACTAGGACTAATTGATATTATATCCTGGTTGGTTTGACAGTGAATTTTGTTTGTTGTCTGGCTAGCCGTGAGTGTTAGGATTTTGTTCTAGAAGTTGGTCTCCTATAAATGTAGTGATTGTTGTGAATCATCAGTCAAAATTTAGGTAGTAGAAAGTCATAGGTTAGAATTTAGGTGGTTGTGTCCTGATTAGTATGTGAGACTATAGACTTAGGCAAATCATTTGACAGTGGAAAGTGGTTTGTTGTAGATTACAAGGGGAGTCTTGTAAGAAGAATACTGTACTTGAGTAGGTTGAGTAACAGTAGAGAATCACAATGGGTGATGTAACAGCTCTAGTCCAAGCTGGAAAAGACTTAGGTTTTGAAGGCCAAGGTCTAAAGGACTTTGTCAAAGAGCAACAAGATATTGCTAGAGAGCAGAGAGCTCAGGATAGAGATCTAGAGAGAGAGAAGCTCAGGCGAGAAACAGAAAGTAAAGAAATGATTGAGAAGCTTGAGAGAGATAAGTTAGAGTTCG
This sequence comes from Amphiduros pacificus, assembly GCA_949316495.1. NCBI lineage: Eukaryota > Metazoa > Annelida > Polychaeta > Phyllodocida > Hesionidae > Amphiduros > Amphiduros pacificus. The sequence goes on along the minus strand of OX439011.1, from coordinate 14,656,549 downwards.
AAGAGAAAATGGAACAACAAAAACTTGACCAGGCAGCTGAGATTGAAAAACATAAACTTCAACAAGAAGCTGAGATTGAACAGAGAAAGCTGGCTATTGAGCGTGATAGAGTGAAACTTGAGCAAGAGAAATTAGACATGCAAAGACAGAAGAATGAAGAAACATCTTTGGCAAAAAGCAAAAACAAATTGCCTTTGTTCAATGAGGACAAAGACAAATTTGATAGCTATATCAGTCGGTTCGAGAGCTATGCAAGTCTAAGGAAATGGAAAAAAGAAGAATGGTCAATCCAGTTGAGCTTAGTTCTCACAGGCAAAGCGCTTGATACATTCTACGGGTTATCAGATGAAGAGCAAAAGGACTATGAGGTAGTTAAGGAAGCACTGCTTAGGCGATACTCATTGACCGAGGATGAATTCCGGAAACAATTGTTTACAACAAAAGTTGAAGTAGGCGAAACACCAAGCCAATTCATGACTCGAATAGAAAGACTCTTCAATAAATGGGTTGAGCACACAAAAGTTACCAAATCCTATGAAGGAATTTGTAGCTTGATAGTAAGAGAACAATTTTTGCGGAGATGTCACGCGGAACTTGCTGCCTATTTGCGAGAGAAGAAGATAACAGATGTGAAGGAGTTAGCACAATCTGCACAGAGATACATTGATGCACACGGTGGAACCATCAACAATGACAAGGTAAGAGAAAGACAGAAAGAGTTCAAGAAACAAGATACATACAAGTCATATTCATTTAAGAAAGAAGGGGAGAAGGAGTGTAGATTCTGTAAGAAAACCAACCACAAGGAAGAAGATTGTTACTTCAAAGACAAACAAGGTAAGATCAACGGTAACCATGGTAACCAATCGAGAGTCAAAAGATGTTTTGAATGTAACTCAACAGAACATCTGGCTAACAACTGTCCTAGCAAACAGAAAACCATAGCTTCTGCAGCAGTTGAAACGAAAAAATGTGTTTGTGTGAAATCGCATTCTGGTAGTGCATGTATTGATGAAGTATTGCGAGAAGTTCATGAAGGTGAAGTGACACCAGAGATTATCCAAAAGGAAGGAAATGAGTACCTAGTACACAATGAAACATGTGACAAGCCAATATACATGTGTGAGTGTTTGAATCTGCCTATTTCAGAAGGTAGTGTGAATGGAGAGAAGGTGAAAGTTATGAGAGATACTGGGTGCAGCACAGTTGTGGTGAAATCTGATCTGGTGAAATCTGAACAGTATACTGGTAGATGCAAAGACTGTATGCTCATTGATGGCACAGTGAGGAGAGTTCCAGTAGCCAACATACAAGTCAGAAGTAAATATTATTGTGGAGATCTTGAAGCCTTGGTGATGAAGACACCTGTGTTTGACCTGATTATAGGTAACATCAGTGGAGTTGGTGAGAAAGAGAACAACAGTGAACATGATTCAGGGGATGACTCAGACAAGAATGACAATTCAGACAATGACTCAGAGAAGAATGATGAATCAGGTGATAGTGACATGAAAGATGATAGTGATTTAGATGAAGTAGTTGACTCGGATTGTGTAAATGATTCAAAAGGCATGAGTGACTCAGCAAATGGTGATGAGAAGAATGATGTGATTGATGGATCAAGTGGGAACATGGAATCTGAAATGACAGATAGTGTGACATCAGATGTGAAGCTTGATGTAAGCAGTGAAAATGATAAAGCAAAAGGGAAGGTAAGATCTATATTGAAGAAGCAAGCAAGTGTACATGGGACAACAAAGAAGAGGACAGTGACATTCCCAAAGGAGGTAGTTGAGAAGAATGAAATGAAGTTGCAAAGTGAAGAGATAGCAAGTGCAGTTGTAACTAGAAGTCAAATTGCAGCCAAAGACAAGGAGTTAACACCGTTGATTGTCCCTGCTCCTGAAACGGTAAGTAGAGAAGAGTTGTTGAAGAACCAGAAGTATGATGAAACTCTGAAAAGATACTGGGATGCTGTTGGTAAGAAAGGTAAAGAATGTAAGACTGGTGTTGTGACATTTGAGAACAGATATGGTGTGTTGCACAGAATATTCACTCCAAAGACGGAAGGTCATAGACCAGTGAAGCAGATAGTTGTGCCAAAAGAACAGAGGAAGAAAGTGATGTCTATTGCCCATGATGGATTGATGAGTGGACACATGGGAGTCCGGAGAACACAAGAGAAGATAATGTCAAATTTCTACTGGCCAGGAATAACAGATGATGTGATCAGATACTGTCGATCATGTGATGTGTGCCAAAAGACAGTGAAGAAGGGAAGTCAAGTGAAAGCTCCCATGGAGAAGATGCCTCTGATATCAGAGCCATTCAAGCGGGTAGCTGTAGACTTGATAGGTCCCATAGTACCATGTTCTGAGAGAGGTCACAGATGGATCTTGACTTTGGTAGACTATGCTACAAGGTATCCAGAGGCTGCGCCTTTGAAGAACATATGTACTATTTCAGTAGCTGAAGCATTGTTTGAAATGTATAGCAGACTGGGTGTACCCGAGGAGATTTTGAGTGACAGAGGTACTCAGTTCATTTCAGATATCATGAAAGCGGTGAATAATCTGTTGTCTGTGACACAGATGCACACAACCCCTTATCATCCAATGTGTAATGGGTTGGTGGAAAGGTTTAATGGAACCTTAAAAACCATTCTCAAGAGGCTGTGTGCTGAATGTCCCAAACAGTGGGATAGATATCTGCCTGCTGTGATGTTCGCATACAGATCATCGGTTCAGGAGAGCACAGGATTCTCTCCATTTGAGCTGGTGTACGGCAGAAAGGTCCGTGGTCCGATGCAGATCCTGAGGGAGTATTGGTCCAAGGAGAATGAAGATGAAGAAGTCAGATCGGTCTACAAGTATGTCGTGGATCTGAAAGAAAAACTTGAGGACACATGCAAGTTGGCTCAAGAGGAGTTGTCCAAAGCAAGGGAAACTCAGAAGATGCAGTATGACAGGAGATCAAAGCACAAAGCTTTGAAGATTGGTTCAAAGGTATTGCTGTTGCTGCCTTTGAAGAAGAATAAACTGTTGCTGCAGTGGAGAGGACCTTATGAGGTCATGGAGAAGATGTCTCCTGTGAACTACAGGATCAAAATTGGAAACAAAATAAAGAATTTCCATGTGAATATGATGAAGCCCTACAATGAGAGGGAGCACTGGAAAAGTGAAACAGGTGTGAGGAGATCCCAGGAGATCCCTGACACAAATGAGTCCAAAGACATAGAAGAGGATGATGACCAAGATGATGACCCAGAAGACTTGTCTATGGCAGACATGATAGCATCCATGGTGCTGAAGGATGATCCAGAGGAGATGATCAATGTTTGTCCCATATCTGCCACTGAGACTTGGAGAGATGTGAAGATCAATGAAGATCTTAGCCAAGAACAGAAGAAAGAGATAAGAGAGTTACTCGAAGAGTATTCAGATGTGCTTACTAACCTACCAGGTTGCACAGATACCGAGGTGCATCACATCCACACTACTACTGAAGAACCTATCAGAGTCAAGCCATACCCTTTGCCTTATGCACTTAAAGAAGTGATAGACAAAGAGGTTGATGAGATGCTGAAATTGGGTGTGATCAGACCTTCCATATCACCATACACTGCGCCGCCGGTCGTAGTGGACAAGCCGGATGGATCCAAAAGATTCTGCATCAATTACACTCGGCTGAACTCAGTCACAGTGTTTGATGGTGAACCAATGCCAAATCCAGATGAAATCTATATGAAGGTGAGAGGCAAGAAGTACAGGTCAAAATTGGATCTGACCAAAGGCTATTGGCAGATAAAGCTGGATGAGGAGTCGATACCCAAGACAGCATTTGTGATTCCTGGCAAAGGAGTATATGAATGTGTTCGCATGCCCTTTGGCGCGAAGAACTCAGCAGCAAGCTTCAACAGAATGATGAGAAAAGTGCTGAGAGGTATTGAAGATGCAGATAGCTTTGTTGATGATGTCATCATATTTGATGATGAGTGGAAAGAGCATCTACAAGGTTGGAGAGATGTTCTGGAGAGCTTGAGGAAGAATCATCTGACTGCCAGACCAAAGAAGTGTGAAGTGGGTTTCACAGATATAGAGTTTGTAGGACATGAAGTACAGGAAGAAGACTTGAAACCCCGTACCAAGAAAGTTGAGGAAATCTTACAAGTAGAAAGGCCCAGAACAAAGCGACAAGTACAGGCATACTTGGGAATGGTTGGGTAATATTCCAAATTCATACCAAGGTACTCGGAGATCACAAAACCCCTCACTGACTTGACAGGGAAGAGAGTACCAAATGTGGTTCCCTGGGGGCAGGCGGAGCAGACAGCATTCGATGAGCTCAAAGCCAAGTTGTCCCAGCAGCCAGTATTGAAGATCTTGGACTGTGACAAGACAATGTACGTCCAAACAGATGCTTCCGAGTATGGGATTGGTGGATGCCTTCTTCAGATGCATGGAGAAATGTTGCATCCTGTGAGATATCTCAGTAGAAAACTGAGAAACGCTGAGTTACATTACTCAACCATTGAGAAGGAATGTTTGGCCATTGTGTGGGTGGTAGAAAAGCTACATGTGTGTTTGTATGGCAGGGAGTTTGTAATCTTGACAGACCATAAGCCACTGTCATATATCAACCTAACCAAGGTCAAGAACAGTAGAGTCATGAGATGGTCAATGTTTCTGCAGGATTATGCATTTAGAGTGCAGTCGATCAAGGGTGTAGATAATCTGATGGCAGATTATCTAAGCAGAGCTTAGGAAAGATTAGCTAAGCAGAGCAGAGCTTAGGCTAGATGAAATACTAACATTAGGTTAAGATTAACAAATATTTTGTGTAATGGGAATAATTACCAAGTAATTACTTTTCTCAGGGGGGGCTTTTGCCACACAAAATGGTGATATTACATGTGTTATTGGTAGCAGGCTATGCAATTGATCATGGTATTTCAATATATGACTATTATGTACAAATATGCCTAATCAAGTGATTACTACAGGTGTGTGTTGATCAATACTGGGTGTTCCAGATATTGGCAGAATGTCTATTGTTATGCATGCAAGGGTGAACAGGCAAGCCCACATGAGAAATGCTGGTATCTGAGTGAGAACCATTTAAGTGTGTCACATTGTATGAGAGTTTTATATTGTAAAGTCAGAATGAACCCAGCCTTTGGGCAGGATAGACATGCTAGAGAGATAGCATGGTTTATACTGGCAAATGTAAATGTTGAAGATAGCCAGGTGAAAACTATTGTGGGAACATACCCTACATACATGTGAAACTATTGTGGGACCAGACCCTGCATACATGTAAATGTACAATCAGAAACAAGTAAGTTTTACATGTTACATTTGAATCTACAATATAAAAGTAACAAGTAGGTTGAACATGATACATTTCAATGTACAATGTATGACTTAAGGTTAGGTGTTACTATGTAGCATTAAGGTTAGGTGACACTATGAGGTATAATGTTAATATTGAAAATGTAATTGAGTGTGGTTAAAGTACACTAAGAATGAAGTCATACAAAATTGTTAAAGTGATGAAACTTGTAAATAGAATATATGAGTATGTCATAAATGAGGACAGCTATGAGAAACATAAAATGTGTATATAATGTGAATGTGAATCATAAGGATAGATGAGAGAAGTAAATGATGGTATTGTTTTAGCCACCTTATCCGACCTGATCTGAGGATCAGATTGAGCAAGCTCGAGTGCAGACTCAGGCGCACTCAGGTAACCCGGACTGATTGCTCCGTCACTCAGGAGGACTCGTGAGACTCAAGGAGACTTGAGAAGGACTCCGATCTTCGACTCACTTGTGTACACAAGAAAGGCATGCCCAAGGAGAATTCAAGGACTCAAACTCAGTGCAGATGAGTAGTAGAAATAAGAGACAGACAGAGAAAGTTTAAACAAGGAATACCAGAGACTCACATTCATCTTCCCAATTTTATTAGTTAAGATTATTTTGTATATGTTATTGTTTATCAGCTTGATTAAATCGTTTTGAATCAAAGTTAGCCTGATTTGTGTTACTTGTCAAAACCTGTAGTATAAGAGTTATCACAGATTATCAGCTTACATCCCAACCCGTGACAGCAGTTTATGTGATATTTACAGGATTATCCCCCACTGTATATGGCAGTTTATGTGATATTAACAGGACCTTTCCCCCACTGTTTATGCCAGTTTATATGAAATTTACAAGACTTATCCCAACCAAATATGCCAGTTTATGTGATGTTTACAGGACCTATCTTCCACTGTATATGTAAGTTTATTCTACCTTTAAAAGACCTTTCCTTAATTATAAATGTCAGTTTATTTACCAGCACAATATGTAATTACCCCAAAATGTATCATAAATATATAACATTTTAAATTTATTATTGACAAACAACATAGCAAAAACTGATAAACAAGCCAATTATCCTGAAAATATGCATATCAAAGGTTATATTTGTTGACCTTTTATATTAGGCCCTTTTTCATATTTTAAGACAAACTGGTTCCTGTCTGAAAACAAGCTTTCCTGAAAGTGAATAAAATGCATGGGATATTAAGTTATTTTATCCCTAAATGGTACACATACAATATTTTCTATCAGGCTCTGTTAGAATATTCCAGACTGGTGAAAGGTAATTGACCTTCTCTGACAAAATGCCATTGACCTTTTGCTTGACAAATGGTCATTGCCCTTGCCTAAAATGTATAAAAAGTAAAATCAAATTCATTTCTATATTTCCTAATGGTATACAATCATCTTAATCCCATTCCTTATAAGAAAAGGTCATTGACCTTGCTTATTAATGAACTCTTCTGAAAGAAAACAGTGTTTGGCATTTCAGAACTATCTGGGGTTTCATATCAAACCTCTTGTAAGAACAGACCATGCACATACTTGTAAAAGGTCATTGACCTTGCTTGTAATCAATTTGTGCTGAAAGGAGACAAAAAATGAAAGGATCACTTGTGGTATTATAATAGTGAGTTTGTCCTTGCTTGATATGCATCTTTATTTTTTCACTGGCTCTCTTCAGAAAACAGTACAAAAAGTGTTAAAAGGTCATTGACCTTCCCTTTTTATTAATAATTGGCCTTACCTGGAAGATCATTGACCTTCCAGGAAATCTCAAAAAGCAGGAATGATTTTAGTACATATCCTTGAAAGGTAGGATACCTCTCTTGGTTTTGAAAACTGGCAAAAGGTCATTGATAACTAGTAAAAGGTCATTGACCTTGTTTATTGACAAGTCCTGAAAGAAAATAAATGAAAGGGACATTTCTATCATTTGCATGTGATGTGTTTTATCAGGTTCCTGGTATGAATAGTGCCCAGCCTGGTAGCTTGGTAAAAGGTCATTGACCTTGCCTGGAAACAAGCAGCCCTGAAATGAATGAAAAAACTGGTAGATTATAGTGCAGTTATCCTAAATGGATGTCTCCTTGTTCAAACATTGTCAAAATCATGATGCTGAAAATTCCAAGTAGATGGCATCTGGGTTAGGATAAAGTCTGAAAAAAAATATATCCAACATAACAGTTTAAATGTCTTTCCTTTGCAAAAACCTGTAATAGAGTGAGGCTTGTGTTACATGTGTCAGCGTCTTGCTGGATGGTGGTTAGCATTCTGTGTAAACATTTTGTAAACATGTCCTAACAGCCCGGGACACAAAGGAAGAATAGCTGTTTTCCCACCACCATGCCTGTCACCCCCCATTAGTTCTTTTAGGTCACTGCACTAAGGGGCATTAATCTTAAGTAATATACACATAAAGTATCTAGGTCAAAAGTTTGGGAAGCATGGATAATCTCAGGCGGCAATCAAGCTTGGACAGAAAGTTATCTCTGATCAGGTGTTATCCCTGTGATGTGGTCAGCGGCTCTCTCTGTTCTCTGTGGGTTTTTTTTCCAACCTATCCAACTTGTCACCTCTAGGTATATTACTCTAAGAATTGATTAACTCCTGTTGAGCAAGCCAGCACACTATCATAAAGATTTTATAATTGGTCCAGGATTCTCACTTTAACCTTCTTCAAATCATCACTACAGATTTGCCAAGTATAGTGATGATCAAGAATGATCTTGAATCTCATCAGATTTAAGTTCAATTCATTTCACTGCATCCCTGTGCTGTCTCACTTGCATCACAAAATATAAATAGCTGCTGGATGTGGCTGGGATGAGCACTTGATTAACCTTGGTTGTCATGGTAACAGTCTCCATGGGGTATCAAGTGGGGTCAGGGCAAAATGTTGCTGACTCAATTTCCAAAAGGCCTGCTACTAATTCACATTTGAAGATTTCAAAACAGGGATGAGGGCCCATAAATGAGAAACCACGACTGCAGCCAATTCATTAATGAATTCCAAAAATCGTTCATTTCATTGAAAAATCCTTTGACAGTTAACGTTCAGTTCACAAGTTACCAAATGAATAACTGCTTTTATTTATATAGCAAAAGCCTAATCAGCCTCCCACCTGGTGGATAACTTTTGCATTCTTAATGATGGCTTAGTTTAAACATGTTTATTTGCCATAATTGGGGAACAGCTTATGCTATACAAAACCCTCTTATGGGGGAGCATTCTGTTCAATATAGCCAAATACAATATGGGCATAGATGACTTATACTATAAAAAAGGTTCAGTTAGGGGTGGTACAATGTGAGCAATATATTTCAAAATGATGGACATACATAATGAACAGATTTGTTGGGTAAAATATATATTAATACATGTCGCTGTGCATACTCAGTACCTATATGTCAAACAGCTTGGAAGATATGATGAAATTAAAAACTGCATCCAGTATTTATGATTAATGTCTTTAGAAAGGTTGCTATCATTTTTAATAAAAATTCTTTTGCACTGGACAACATCCTGATCCTTCAAATCATTCGCTATTTCCTCTTCTGAAACTCCCGCTAAGTCTGGGCATCTGATTACACTTTTCTTGTTATTTAGGGTTTTATGGGCCGTTATTCAACCTGGGACTCTGGCCAACATTCGGTATCTCAGGAGATTGTATGCATGGCTTTTTCTTTCCACCTTGATCAACAGACGACTTCCCATTTTTTTACTGTTTTGGGTACCCCAGCAATGCCTTGGGACATTTTTGCCAGGGTATGTTCACTATTTAAACTTTCTGCCATCAAAAATCTGGGGCATTTTTCTTTGATTAAATCATCATCGCTGTCAGTTTCATTCCTTGTTTTTTTTTTGTGCCATGTGTGTTTTGTTATTTTTCATCAGTTAGGTCCCCTACCCACAACAGAGCCCAAAAGGGGGACCCCTTCCTGATATCCAACATGATATGGAGACTTCTCCACATCGGACATTTTTAATTTTTTCTGATTCTTTGTCTTGTTTACAAGCATTGAAAGCAAAGGATTGGAAAAATCCTTTTATTTACAAAATCCTTGAGCGCCATCATAGACTCTGTACTGAGGAAAATAAAGAGATTCGTTTTTAGTGGATTCCCAGTCATATTGGAATCCTTGAAATGAGGCTGCTGACCAAGCTGCCAAAGCAGCATTGGATAAGTGCCCAATAAATATGATTATACCTTATACAGAGTTTAATAAATATATTACTGTTTTGTTTACGTTCTAAATGGCAATTGCGCTGGAACGAAGCTATTTTTAATAAACTTAACCAAAGAGAAGAGTCTGTTTTAACACTTATTAGAATTGGACATTGCTATCTTCTTAAAGGTGAAGATCAGCCTCAGTGTATTGGATGTCAAAGGGCTTTGACTATCAAACATGTTTTAATTGAATGTATCGATTTTGATATAATTAGGACTCAATATTTTAATGTGTAAGATTTACATTCATTATTTAATACTGTAGATACTTCTGTGATAGTATCATTTTAAAACCAAATAGGACTTTATAACCAATTTTAAGTGTGGAGCTCTTGTTTACTTAGGTCATTGACCTATTTATCAAGAACCGCGAAACATCAGATGGTATTTAAAGTCTTTTTAATTGAATTTATTTATACAAATTTGTTATGTCTATAACTGATATAGAGACCCCACCCTTTCGAATCTCATCTTTATCCCTTGATTAACCCAGTCAGCAATATTCTCCATTTAGCACTCTTTTATTCAGTGTAATAATAATTTACGATAATCAGTCATATAATCATAAATTTGGAATTTTTTAAATTAACCAAAATGATCAAAACTGAAATAAACAAAAGGAGAAGCACCACAAGCTGGTTAAATCAGACCTGGGCTTAATCTGATCTGTCCGTCTGGTGAATATATGGGTCCAAGACAGGCGTGTTGCAACTGGACCGGTATTACTGCCAAACCAGCCCAGTGCTCAACCTGTCAGGATTCCATATCCTCCCCGACACGGGTTGCATCCCACGGCAAACAGGATGCCCCTTTAGTTGCCTTTAACGACATGCTGGGGCCAGTGGAGCTATTCTTTAATCCCCGCACCGTCAGGGGATGCACAAATTAAAAGACCCACCAACGCACCTTCCAACACACCCGGCCCACCAATGCACCTTTTAAATCACCCACCGGCATACATACCAATGCACTCATCAAACCATCCACCTATCTGACTAACCACCAACGCACATATATATTTTGCCAATTCAAGTATGCTTATATGGTTAATGAATGAAACACACTGACCTAAAACTTTATTTTTGAAATCATTTGTTGATTATGAGACAGGTTAGTATGATAATGATATATAATTATATCAATGTATGAAAATTTGAATGTCCCATTTTTGTCATTAAAACCCTAATTATTGTGTTTATTATACCAGCATATAATTACATTAGCATGTTTGACGCTGTTGTTTGCAGAAATAGGATATGATCCTGGACAGGGATATTTCTCAGAATTTCTCTATAACATCAATCCTGTATCTGGGATTAATTTGAATGAAGAAGGATTATTGATTTCAAATCAGATACAAGTTAGTTATATTTGTATTTAATAGGGATACCACAACAATAGTTAATATTTTGGATTGTATTTTTAGTTTAACTTAAACACCATTTCATATGAAGCTATTCAGGATTATCATTTCATTATTTATGAACTGAGAAAAGGCATTTTTAAGTTGTAGTTCTTTATCAATACAATTATCCTCGAGTGTTGTTACTTTATTAGTTACTAAGCATGGATCAAGACAATTCTGGACATTTTGCCATAATTTAGATCTCAATGTCTATATGCAGATAGGTGACACTTTACAGCTTACAAGATATTTCTTATAAGAAGAGTTTCGTGAACACAAAATAAGTGAGTACTACTCTCATGTTCACCACTATTAAGTAAAGATAATATCAATAGTAATTTAAGATCTATAACAATACAAGATACATAGCAATACAAGATCGATATCAAAATACAAGATCCTTCACAATACAAGATCCATTACAATACAAGATCCATAGCAATACAAGATCCAAAGCAGTTGGATAACATACACATGTCGAAAATGCAAATTTCTTGGCAGTCAATTACAAACAGAACAATGTCGTTTTAAAACAAAATCTTTGCAACTCGAGTATACAATCAACAAAATCAACTAATAAACAAAAAAGCAACTAATAAACAAAAATTGATAAAATGTTTCAAATGAGCAACAACATTTAAGAGATAGATTTAAGAGATGGCTTGTATCAGGTATCTACACATACATGTAAAGAATCAGTTTCATCCGAAAGTTACATAATTTTCATTGGAATTTTCATAGGACCATTAATTGAAATTTCCTATTTGAAATTTACTACTTTCTTAATATTTTAACCAGATTACAGCCGTCATGTTTTAAATGCTTTCACAACTCGGGTGCGGCTATTACAATGGTTGCTGCCAACATTACATTTGTATACGTATGAATGAATGTATTCACGCCTCTACCCTTTTCAACTTTGAGTTGGATTGTCATGTCAAGTACCTGTGACATGACAATTCAATGAGGCAGCACTATATCTGCTAAAGTAGGCCTCATCACGAAATGACTGGAATAATGTTGAAAATGATGTAAATCCCAAAACAAACAAATAAAACAAACAAATTACCCTCTCTTTTTCAGAGAATGCGTCACATCTATATCATGATTTCTCTGCTGTATCTGCAATGGGAGTTATTACATCCCACAATAGCATCCCGTCAGAATGCTGCAATACAAGCACATGATGCAGAAGGAACCAATCAGAGAAGAGCGAGAGAGGGAGACATATGCAAAGGATTAAGAGAAGCTTTCTGGACATATTTTCAAACCCTAAAAGAAGTATCTCCAGACATTGCAGAATTTACTGATCAAATTGCAAGGGAGAATTTGAAGTTAGACATAAACAGCAAACAAGATGTTGATCACTTTGCCTGCATGGTTTCAGGTACTGAGTTAAATAGAGAGATATCTGAAAAACTACAGACCGCTCATGACATAATGCATTTGAGAAGTACCAAAATACATTGGATTAAGTCCCAAATTTGCATTGTTGTCAAAATTAAAAATCAGTCGACTCAAAAATAACACCATGTTCTTGTACCCACTTTAATGAATGCATTTGGATGTTTGTCAATAACGTTAATTCTTTATAATGACTGATTTATATTTGTCTTAACTTTAACCATATACATTTTTGATGAACATTTTATATTCTAATATTTATATAAGAGGTCCAATCAATCAAGGAACTAACAGTTCTTCTGCACTCCACTATTCCTTCTGGTGATGCCAACTACAAGACATTATATGAACGCTGGGTAACTGGATACAGAACGAGAGATGGGGTAGAGGGCCTCACCAAAGGTATCCAAATCAAAGATAGCCTCACTCAGGTAGTGTTTGTTTTAAATTTTTATTTTACATAATATTCAATATCAATTCAATTATTTTACGATTAGACTTACTTGTAGAATTGGCACTAAACTGTCAAGTTGCACTTGAAATAAGAGTCAATATTTCTATGAAATAATGTTTTTATTCTTTGAGATAACGCTTTGAGATAACGTTATAAAATTTTAAACAATTGAATTAAATTTAACTTGACATCAGCAAGTATGAATATGTCTTGTGTGCTTTACATAAATTAGACAAAATACTAAATCCTGGACCAGGTACAAAATTATCTAAAAATGGCCCTTTATTCAAGTCAAATGGCACATATTTTGGCAGCCTTGTTGCCCTCTTTGAATATTATGTATTTTATTTCAGTATTTATTGGCATCGGGAGTGTCAGATATCTATCTGCCATGGGAGTATACAAGATCCCAACTGGATCCTATGGCGCTCACGGAGTTCATGATGAGACTTAGACGAGAGTTTGGACCTGCCTTTCTCACATACATTTGTGCTGAGCCCCAGCATCCTATTATTCTCATGGAATATATCGATATAGTACATTTTGTAATGGCTGCCTCAGGTAATAAAAAGAACAGTCCATTAATTCTATCATCATATATGTCAAAAATAAGAAAGTATACTCTATGAATGTCAATAGTGTTACTTGTCAATAGTCCCAACATTATATATAAATATAAAAGGACAATATACGTAAATTATTCATTTATTAATTATTTTAAGAAAGCAGTACTGAATCTGAATTTGCTGTAATGACTGGCATTGATCCTGAGGAGGTGGCCCAGCTAAACATGGCTGTATCGACCTTGATGACCCGGAATCAGAAGATGGAGGAGTTGGAAATAGTGATGTTAGGAGCTCTAGACAGGGCAGGTCTTCTTGACCTTCAAGAATAGGTTGACATTGTCCATTTGCAGGCAAGGCAATGCTTAATCTGTTGTTCTTGTAAATCTGTGACGGCGTGGATTGTCATGTTGAGGACCTGTGACATAATCAAGTGATGCAATCTTTGTCCTGCAACAAATTGGTCTTGCCATGACGTAAACCCTAAATATTTACTGACTCACTTACACATGCTACCTGTATCAACCCGAAGCAAAGATCTGCGTAGTTTGAACAATTAATTGCAAGTCCCGTGTAAGACTATGCTTCTATAAACTTAACATATAATTTAGATTTTAATTCAAATATGGCCTAGTTCCTTCACAAATCCTGTACTATATAGTGTGTTAAAGACACACAATAAACTGAATACTTTGCAACAGAAATATCATGATTACTTGATCGTTAATTATTTGATATTGCTTGTACAAAATATTTGGTTATTCCATCCAAAAAAAACATATGTTTGTCAAAAGTAAAATAAATGCTCATTCTTACACTTGTCTGTGTCTGTTTACTAAAACAATCATTTTGAAATTCAGAAATTGAAATTGATAACACTTTGTGATTGGCATGATATCAATTTACTGCAATCTTCAGACTATTTAAATAAAATCAGTTTCAGTGCTTTGTGAGTCCATATTTTAAAACAGACAGGTTGGTACTCAGATTAATTGTGGATGTGTGGTCACTTTCACATGTCTAAAGTAGTGGGCAAATCACTGCACACACATCTGATCATTATTACTACACATATATCTTGATTTCAATTGTGGTTTTACTTGACAAATAAAATAATGATTGCAATTTTTTAAAGATAGAAAAAATATTGTGAAATAGTGTTTTTACAACCTTTTCATCAACTATGGTCATATCAGATCGACTTTTGAGGCTTTTACTAGTGTGAAAGTAACACTGCCAGTAGTGGGAGTCGAACCCACCACCTCCCATCTTCCACTTATATAACCATCAAAGTCATGGATCCTTCACTCTACTAACTGTGCTAGTGTGACTGGTCCTTTAAACTTAGAGAGTCCAATTCTATTTTGATAATTGTGTTTAAACAACTGTTAAACTGGAGAACTATATTGGAGGGACTGACACCATTTCCAAGAGGTGATCTTTGCACTTTGCCTGATCTCACTGGAAAACAGAGAAATGCACATACGGGTGACATGTGACCAGTTGATTTCCACAATGACTAATAAGGTCAAATATTAACAACCCCACATTTTGAATATCTTGAACATTGTTTTTGAATAAATATATACCAAATGTATTTTAGAATGAGCAAGCTTTGATAGGTACAGTCCACGTTTATTTTGAAATATGGATCCAGGCAAAATATTGAGTGAGCAATCTTGCCATGAGGAAAGGGTTGTGAGACACATGCTCGTGCTGAAACATTTGGAACTATTGCTTTGCAGTGGACATATTCATAGATGCTCAAGATTGGCCTAATGATCATCTTACTCCTACCTTAAAATCTGTGATAATATCCTGAAATTGGACCCATGTTGTAGTTTCTTTGTAAACATGTCTGAGCTTAAATTAAATCAGAATATGAAGATTTCATATCTGTATAGTTTCTATTTTTTTCTATGTTCGCAAAAAACATATTAAATTCTATATGTTCTACATATTGCTCAGACATTCACCACATGATGATTTCATAATTGTTCAGAGTTTAAAGTCATTATTATTCATATTTACCATATTTGCATCAAACATAATAATAATAAAATTCTTCTGATGTTCATATTGCTCAATAAGAAACTGTCTATCCTACAGACGTCGATCAATGATCTAGACGTCTTTAAGATATCCTACAGACGTCTGTGCCATTCGGTCTTGCACGTGCCGTGCGGTGCCCTTTAATAATGTGACCACAGCTACGGCATATCTCAGATTGTTGCTGATAAACTCCCCGGCGTCCGGCAGACTGTGAAGTCGGCCGATTTTTACTTCCGGACTGGCGCCCGGTGCAAATGTGACTGAGACATTACACCAGTTCCTTTGTGTTGAAATTGAAATCATGATACAATTTCACATGAGCTTAGGCTAGTGCCTGAAGGTTGTCCTTGTAAATTTGTGACTGGATGGTCGTCATGACAATTCAGTGATGCAGCACTAAATAAAACAGTCAAAAGACTGAGGAAATGTTAAAAGATGATGTAAAACCCCAAACAAACCTTGACGAAGGGAGAGGGTGTTTGTGTTAGAAAAAAAATTGTCATTCTGTCTGACTGGCAACTTTGATTTTCAAAACTCTGAAACTTATGGTTGGAGTTCTAGGCTAAGATTAGGTAACATGTATTTTCAAGGAACTAATTCAGGCGGACAAATCCGTCTTGAAGATATAATCCTTATATCATTCTTTGGTGCCAGCCTCTCGTAAAGTCAAAGAAAAATAATTCTCCCTATCTGCTCTACCATATACGCTGCATTTTCAGAGCGCTGTGATGTATTTGACCCAATTCTTTGCACACGGCACATCCGGGAACAGCGGCGACAGCTTGTTTGGGGCATTGCCGCCTCTGTCTTTCATCTTTCCATCGTTGTTTGTGTCAGTTTTGGCTCCGTATTGTTTACATAAATTACGTAGATTGCAATATACCAATTTCAAGATTACACAACAAACATGCTTTAGCGCTGACATTAGCGTGTCAATGTACGACATCACTAGAAATGGCAGACATAGGGATATAACTGTTTTACTACTCAATATACATCTACAAATGATATGTGATCGAATGTCAACCTTCTTAGGCTATTTTGATCAAATATTGCCAGTGACCTTGAAGTGACCTTTCAATGACCTTGAAAATAGAAAGCCTATTTCCACAAAATTATCTACATGTTTTTTTATCTTATCATCTAATTTATAGTTTTGTGGTCAATCTATAAGGGAAAGAGGAAAATACTATAATACTAAGTTTTTTTGAAATAATATAAAAATGACAGCTTATTGGGGGTTAGTTTAAGAAAATATATCGAATACTGCACAGAAAAACACATAAATACTAAAAAGAAATTGAAAGAAAAGTCTGTCAATTTCAAGATTTATTATGAAGCTAAAATTATTAAAAATAGCTTAAATCGGTAAGGTTACAAAAGTGACAAAATGACGGACTTTAATTTGACCTCACATTTATTTTTGAGGTATTAGATAAATTAAATATTAATCTAATTTCAGAAAATAATCAGCAATAAGTTGCTCTTATCATAATAATACCTAAAATAGAAGAAATATTCCCTGAAAAATATGAGAAAATTAGTCATGAATAGAAATTATTGAAAAAAATATATAAAAAAATATATTAAATGTAGAGTCAATTGGGTTATAACATTTAGTAGTTGATGTATTTCTAAAATATTTCATGTATTTAATTATTTTCAACAATATGAGGAAGTAAGTGGAATTTATAAATATGTCTTTGAAACAAATTGTGCCATTTTGTGCCCAAATATTTCAAATTTTCCCTCAACACATTCTTGCTGATGATGTCAGTCTGAAATTTCCCTCCCATCTTGAAGCAAGGGAGGCGGAAGTTTACAACGCAACATCTTTCCCGTCATGCACTGCTCTCTCGCGCCAATTTCGTCATTTTTTCACGGACCAGCTAAAAAATCCGGAAGAGCAGATAGCAAGAATTGTTACTGTAGTTCATCAACAACCATTATGATGACATTTATATTTTATTCAGTAAACTTATTTTACGAAAAAAAAGACGACATTTAATGTGGTGCCATTCATGTTATTGGTCACACTGACATTTTCACTTTGGTCATCAAAAAAGTGGTGCTGTCTCCTGGCCACAAATTGAGCACCATGAATGCTAATCACAAAAAAAAATTGTTCTCAGTGTTCCTTTGGTTGATTTTGATGGCAGGTGCAGGCTGGATATCTGGTTGTGGAAAATGGGCATTAGAACTGCAGGCAAGATATTTACATTTATTGAGAATGCCTATTATGACATGTGCTGCAATTTTTGATATAATGCGGAATTAAATTTATATTTGAGACTGGTAGTAATGAAATACCTGCACAAACTGAGATATTTTAGTTTCTATACACTTTCTCTATACTTATCGTCAGCAAATGTGGATTGTGCAGGATCATTTAATGGCCCATGTACATGTACATCCATAATAAAACATGACAAAAAAGATCTGCATCAAAATGCCCAGAAAAAAAATTCTTTGAATTATGTGACCGGGTGGGTTGTCATGTCAAGGACCTGTGACAATTCAGTGAGATAGCACTAAATCTGCTACAAGTAGGCCACGACACGTAATGACTGAAATCTTGTTGAAAGTAATGTAAAACCAACAATAAAAAAACAAATAATGAAGTATTTTTTTGTACAATAATCAGACTACCAAGACAATCTGCTGATGAATACATTCTGCTGATGAATATGCTTGTCAAAGTAAAATGATTAATAATAATAAAATATCACATTTACATGATACACATTAATTGTAAACAATTTGTTTGGAGAATATTAAAGAACCGTAACACTTTCATATTGTGAGATAAGAGAACTTGTCAACATATTGGCAGTCGTTTAATTAATTGTAAATATTTTGGTCTTATGTAACAATATTTATTCTTTCCATTATCAGAAATATTACAATAACTTATACAATGATAAAACAAAATTATTATATCAATAAACCTTGAAAGTTTACTTTATGCCGACATGCCCTTGTGCATGAGGAACGCCGATGACTTTGGCTATAAATGAAAGTAACATCAGGAAAGGTGTTTGGCATCAAGACTGCTTTCAAACACAGGTACATATTTAAACTGCCATCTATGTGCTCTCCACCTTGTAAGCATGTTGTCCAAAAAACGTTGCAAGACAACGTGCCGACAACGTTGTCAGCACGTAGAACAAAAATGTTGTTATTAGGTCATACCACAACTTTATTCTTCTACTTGCTCAGCACGTTGAAAAAACGTAGAAAGACAACTAAACCTTATTTCTACATGCCCACAACGTTGTTTCTACGTTGTGTGTTACCTGGGTTTGTACACAAAAGAAAGATGAATTCTTCATATTTGGGGCAGCTTTAGAGCAATATACTTCTGCTGATAACAGGTTGGCAAACTACAGACAAGGGGATTGCCATGGAAATTTGTCCAAGCCACTTTTTCTGTCAACCGGGCCTGCAACTTTTGCGGATCAGCGATAAATAGTTTTGCAGTTATTACACAAATTCAGTAGTATCACCATTTTAAATGTGGACGCCAATGCACATGCACAATTACGTGTTTGTCATTCATACTATTGTCATCAAACATCTTTAAAATATTTTACCTTAAAATAAACAAAAGGAAAAACTTTGTTTATTTCTTAGATGTACTATAGTTAAGATCAAAGGGCACAAAATGCCCTTTGTGTTCAGTAGTGAAGCCATCTACCTGGCATGTTTGGATAGTTCCAGAAGTCAACCCTAAGACAAATTGCAAAAATGCGTAAAATTGTTGAAGCTCTAAGACAGAATCTGTTGAAGCCACCCCTAAAGTCCTTGTGATGCATGCCAAATCTGTTTATTCATTGTTCCCACAAATCAGCCCATGCAGTCTTTGATGTCATCCCATTTGATGATAATATTATGCAAAAACAACTTTAATTGATAGATAAGTAAGATATTTTTCACATAAGTAAGATATTTTTCACATTTGATTAATATTTTTCCAAAAATGACTGCTGTAATTGTGAACATCAAAACCAGTAATTTTAAATATTTCATATTCATATCTCAGCCCATAATTATAATATTTGTACAGAAATGATTTATATATATATATATATATACATATATATATATATATATATATATATATATATATATATATATATATATATATATATATATATATGAAAGACAGTTATATATGCATTATGTAGATTTTACTTCATTTTGGCCCAGAAAATGACTGCCGTTATTGCGAACAATATAAGATGTTTATTATAGTGTTGAAGATTTCACATTAATATCTCGGCTGATGATGCACTTACGTAAATGATTCATATATGTATGGAATCGCGAGAACAAAAGGAAGAGATTTATATATGTGTTTTGTAGATTTTACTAAGGCTTTGGTCCGAAAATGACTGCCGTTATTGCTCTCAGATTTAAACAATGGTAGGAGCGTGATGCATTCCCGGTGCGTTTGATATTTGGTCACGTGCCACTTTCAGTGTGAGCGCATGCCCGTGTGGAAGCCCATGTATGTACCTTCCCATGCGTTTAATTTTCAGCAAGACGGTGACACCCCGAAGCGCCATGTCCTGTGGCCGTTTTATTTACTGACTCTTTACTGAGTTATTTTGATCTTTAGTGAGTCTTTACTATGTTTTTGACTGAGTACTTGTCCATTCTACGTTTGTTTGTGATACTGCAGCAGTGAGACCTTCAACCAGGACCCATTGACTTTTACAAAGGGATGTATATTGTTTTATTTTTTTTATAGGATAAAGTTTGGTCACATGATCATTATGCAGTATCGTCGAGTTAAAATATGTACTCACAAAGCACTAAAACTGATTTGAATACATATTCTGAAGTTCAATATATTAATATCAGTGCATGAATGCATATTTCATGCCTATCACATGGTATTATCAATTTCATTTTCTCCAAATTTCAAAATCATTCTTTTCAACAGTGAATATACAAAGCCATTAACTTTATATCACACTTTGGATAAGAAATGAATGAGCCTTGATTTCAATTTTCACAATCATATACTGGTTGGATAAGAAAATGATCACCACAAGCAGTATCAAAACTGAAATATGTCACACAAATCAGTATTGTCAGGTAAGCTCAGATCATTTTGTTAATGACTACATGTACTTTCAATTATCAAGTCTTCAAAAATTAGTTTTGGGTTTATTTGTTGTCTTTAAGTTATTTCTTCAGGTAAGCTTCAGTATCTTTGTTGATGACAACTGGCTATTCACAAGTTTTTAAAAATTAGTTTTGAGTTTATTTATTTCCTTTATTTTGTAACCAAATCAAACAAGAATTATTATTATGAATCACAGTCATGATATTTCTGTTGCAAAGCTGTAATGTATTGTGTCACAGTCTTTCATTTAATATTATCATACATTTTCGTAAGAAATCATAGAAATCTACATCTTGAATTGCTGGCCTCTAGGTTGCATAATAGGCAAGTCTCATTTCATGTCTACAGTGAGTTTATAGAGGCCACATACTAGTATAAACCATTGTGTTGTGCAAGCATTACGCGATATAAAGTACAGCAATACTGATCTGTGATTGGCTCGAGAAACTAGGCCATATTTTAAATTGAAATAATACACTGTATTGATGGTGACCTCATTCTCCGCAAACTTGTTTTATTGTTGTCATCAGTGAACCATAGTTAGAGTTGTTATATCAATGTAAACAAAAGCTGAAGCCTGGCACAACTCAAAATAAAAATGCCTGCAATCGTTAAAAATTCTAAAATCTATTCTTAGATTCTTACTTTATGGTCCAAAAAGAAGAATTGTAAAAAGGTGTTTTGACGACAATGCCCATATCAAATAGACTTTCGATCCCATTAACCAGTGATAAAGTAACACTGCTGGCAGTGGGAGACAAACCCACTATCTCCCATCCTCCGCATGGTGTTTTATAAAGTACAAAATAAAGGGAAAGTATTGGTGATTTTACCATCTAATGCATTGGTTGGTACAGTAAACAAAATCAATACAATCATGTTTGTCAATGTCCATATATTAACGTCAATATTAAATATAATCGAATATCAATGAATCCAGGAAATCAATATTATTTCTCATTTTATTAATAGAAAAAAAAACATTCATTCAATTAATAGATAATGTTTAATTAGTTTAAATTATCTTTATGCTACTTCTAATAATATATAAGTATTAAATAATATATGATATTGTACTATTGTATATACCACTGAAGCTCTTGAATGTAACATTAATTCAAAAGGTTTTGCAAATACTCCATCAAAAGTTATAACTTGTCAATTGATATCGAAATGGAGACATTGCTTTCAAGTGTTAAAATCTATCCCATAGGTAACAAGACGACATTGAAATTGCTATAACACTTGTCACATCCATACAGTAGGAATACCAATTCAAGAATGATTCCCGGTAAATTAGTGTAAAGAAAGCATTGCATTGTTTTTTAATAATAAATCGTACATCCATTTACACTGATATAAGAATTAAGATGTTTACACAGATATAAAAATTAATATGTTTAGACCAGAGGGAAAAAAATTGTGGTACAGGCAACTGAGAAAAAAAATTGAGAATGACAGATTGCTCCCCCCCCCCCAAAAAAAAAATATCCTCCACCCCTTGAATGAATAATAGTCCAGAAGTGAGTGTATTAACATGTATAGTATAAGTGCCAAATTTATTTGTGATAGTGGGGGAAAAATCGTGAAAGACTAAAAATATGGTGGCTGTAAGTTGTTTGAAAAATGCACCTAAAATTCTCTTAATGAGAACATGGTTACATATACATTGTCACCTTTCAAAAAGGAAACCTCATCAAGCAGTATTGGCATTTATACTCCCAAAACAAAAATATTTGATTTCAAGAAAGTTTTGCATGCCGTATTTGGATCCTTCCCGTCCATGGCCAGACTGTTTCATTCCACCATGGGGTGCCTCAACAGTGGTGATCAGTCCCTCGTTAATACCAACCATGCCAACCTCCATGCGCTCCGCTACGCGCCATATCTGAGACAGGTCCGTTGAAAACAGATATCCTGAGAACCAAAAGTAAATATCTAAGAATAGGAAAAAAGGTGAAAATGTGCTCTGTGAAGACAACTGCTTTATCAAAAATTGTTAATCACATACAAATTTCTCAACAAACAAGATATTGCGTTTTTCATTCAGTTAAAAATAATGTGTATAGAAAATACTCTTGAATATCATTTGAGCGATATGCATGTTTGAATGTATAGAATTAAATTGTTTTCTTGCAAACCTAAAAAATGTGAAGAGAATAATGGTTTTCTTCAGAAAACAACGAAACACAATATGGAAGTGACAAAGCTGACGATTTCAATAGGCTTTAAATGGTACCCAAAAGCAAATGTCAACATCCAAGTAAGTGCCATTTTGTGCCCAAATATTTCAAATTTTCCCTCATTTTACAAAAAATTGAAATATCAAGAAAGGTGGAAAAGGGGAGAGGGTAGTTTTTAACAAATATAATAGTATTCCATGATTGATCAAATGACTTCATTAACATAATTTATGAAGCCACACTATGTCACCTGCATGACGTCATTATGTTGACATTTTGCGGTATGAAGTCACTGTGTTTATCATGCATGCATGATCAAGGCAATTATATATTCAGAGAATTTCATTCAAATAGTACAAATTGTTTCTTATTTGATAAGTAGGATTAAAGCCTTTTTAGAATTTTTATTTTACACTTCTTTACCTTTTTTGTTTTTTTTTGTTGGGTAGTATGTCATTAATAATATCAAAGGCTATATATATTGTTCTTGTCAAAATCTCTGTATATCGTTACACTCCATATGATGGAATTTGTCCCTCTTAACTATATCAGTCTCAGTAATATGAAATTTAAGTCAATCTTACCTGTTTCAGTCTCTATATATTATGGAATTTAATATATTCTATATCAAACTATATCAAACTGCTCATAAACATGATCAAATGAGGTCATACATGATGCTATCTGAATTTAAGATTTCAGGCCATGCCCATTTCGTCCATGTACCACTGATTTCATTTTTAAATCTTATCTGGTCTGGTGTATCTATAGTAGTTTTAAAATATCTTATTTAACTGTTACAGTAGCAAATTGTTTAGGTTGTATCATATTTTCTAATATATCTCAATTTGCATGTCACTTGTCAGGGTATTCGATTTTTCACTGTATAAATTTCAACATTTATGATCCACAAGGTGTCGTTTGTGTAAAGTAAAATGTATACTGGTTCAGCTGATGTGATGGCTACAATTCTGCATGCGTTGAAGGGAATGCAAGTTCAACCATCCATGATAGATTTTAACACACCAGCTGGTAGCAATGCCCACAAGAGAAATGAAAATTTAGAAATGGTTTAATAAATGCTACAATGAAATACCATTGAAAAATGAATAATTGAAGGTAACTGTGTCACTACATTAACAAAATACTGATGTTGATTTACCTGCAAGACCATAAGATGTGGCATTTGCCGATGAAATTGCTTCTTCTTCAGTTTTAAATCTAGAAAAACAATAAACGAATGATAAATGGGTGCCTAATAAGCAAGTTAGAAGGTTTTAAAAAGAAATCTTGCCAATGCATTACGTGTTAGAGATCCTCATGCAATCTTCAACTTTCAGCCATCTTGGTTTTAGTGCATTGGCTGCTTTGCTTCAAGTATCACAAACAATTTTGACGGTAATGCATTGTGGGTAAATGCATTTACCATCATGTTCAACTGCTTAATACCCCATGGCTGGTCCTTACTCCAATGTTTCACCTCAGAAAGATGAAAGAAATAGAAAAAATGTGACATGAGCTAAAATAGATCATGTTTGAACTAACTTGAGGATGGGTGCTATGGGTCCAAATATCTCCTCGTTCACACATCTCATGTCATTAGTGACACCTGTGAGCAGAGTCGGTTCATAGAAGTTGCCCCCTAGTGGATGGTGCTGGCCTCCTTTCACAATCTTTGCACCTTTTGATATTGCATCCTGAACAATGGCATCCACCTGAAAGCGTGTATGAAGCAAAGGTATATATATATTTATGAGAGAGACATTGTTCACTTACTGTGCTTCCTGTGTGTCCTATATATATATAAATATATATATATATACATATATATCTAGGACACACAGGAAGCACAGTAAGTGAACAGTCTCTCTCACATACCGGCCTGCGAGTAGTTTCCGACGGAAAAACAGACATATTTACCGATAACTACCTTCAAAATGGATGGTTTCTTTGCAGATTTTCGTCAAACTTTCTTCAGTCACTTTTCAAGTGTTGCATTGTTTCAGACTCCCGGAAGTGAAGAGTTGATTAGGGGAGCAGTCATTATATAAGCCATGATAAGATGCTTGTTTAATTAATAAGGTGAAGTAGTTTCCAACGGTCAAAGTAGCGAGACAAAAACGAGATTTTTGAGCCCATTTTTTTACATATTATCTTATATGTCTTATTTGATGAAATTAGACTTTAAATAAAAAGAACTGAAAGTAACTTTGTGATTTAAACATGTTTATTTGGAGGCAATTTCAAACAGTGATGAACAGGCAACAGAATTGTACAAGTTATGAAAATGAAGCAAATACATACAGGTGATACATGATTTATATACATATGATAATACTACTTTATATTTATTTACATTTGAACACTTGCACTATCACAATCATCACAAACAAACTGAACACTATCATTAACATTTAAGACATCTACACAGAGGGCATGGAACCACGTCACACACATCACATGCTATCCATTGCACCTGCTCTTCATCCACATCTACAGGTTCAGGGAGGCCACATGCAGTGCAGTTATCTTCATCCTCTGCCTCACCAGGAAGGTCAGCTGTATCTGGTGACCCTGCCATGTCGTACTCCCAGTCAAATACAGGGTTCTTCTGTTTTGGGGCTTTTCTGGAGGAGTGTCTCACTTCTGCTGACTGTTTGGAATTTTTTCTGAGTAAATAAGAAAAAATACAAATTCTGATTCTCAAGAACTTTTCTGTGCAAAAATGAAATATATATATTTACACTAATTTTATAATGGAAAATAAATTATAATGAGTAAAGAGACATTAACTTACGCCTTGCCACCTTTTCCACCTGCCTTGCCTTTACCTGCTCTTGCCGAAAGTTTCTTGTTTTCTTTCTCCTTTTTTAAACGCTCTTTTTCTTCCTTTTCCTTCTTTTTTTTCTCCCGTTCCTTCATCCTTTCTTCCTTCTGCATTATTTTGTCTTTGTCCGCTTTGTCCGTTTCCTCAAATTGTGCCAACATATCATCACTTGTAAGCATCCTTCCTGTGAGTTTCTGATCATCAATTAAAAGAAACAATGTAAATTAATTTCCTTTGCAGAAGAATAAAAGAAATGGAATACTAATATAGATAGGATATTTTTAAAGAAATAAATACCATGCGACACTTCTTGGTTTGAGTTGGATTGCCAGACATCACTGGAACCTGAAATATTTCCTGCACTTCTTTTGGCAGTCTGGCAACAGCAGCACAAGGGTGTTCATCTTGGGAACGACAAAAGCTGCAATAGCTTTTGCATTCAAACACTTTCTCTGCTGGCAGCTCATTTGATGCTGTTGAAATGTTTTCATCAGCAGATGGTCCAGGCAAATTTGATGAACTGTAAGAAATAAATATATATTGAAAAAACCACAATATAACACATAGGATATTAAAAGGACTCAAATAATAAAATTAAACAATGGTTACCAGGATTGAGCTGGTTCAGGTTCAAGTTGCATTGGGACATCAACTTGATTTATTGGAGGCAGAACAAATGTTCTGTCAATGGCATTCCTATCAATAGGATAGATGCCACTCTTCCGGAAAGCTGATTTGATTAGTGCTTGACTACACGTCTGGTCAACTGCCCACTGCCAAACCTGGGGGAGTTGACCTCTGGTCATTACATTTGCTGTGTTGACCTTTCCAAGTGACACTGCCAGAGATGAGAATTTTCTTTTAAGTGGTCCAAATACTCCCACAGCCATTGGCTGGAGAATATGGGTCGTATGGCCTGGTAGTCCTAACAGTTCAATCTAAAAAAAAAGGTTGGAATGCATTACTACAAGACTGCATTTGTAATGTGTCTTGAAAAGTTAATTATGTTCCACATTAATGTATTTAGTTAAGAAATGAATATTTCATTACGTTTTCACGCCGACACAAATCTATTATATCCTTCGAAATATGACTTTCATGGTTGTCCAGGATTAGGAGTTGTGGCCTGTCCTTTCCACAGTTCTTGAGGAATACCAAGTTCAACCACTTCAGGTGTAACTCCTTGTCATTGTGGCCTAAATATAAAGAAACAATGTGACATTGCAATTAATTATCTATAATCATGTCTCTTTTGACTTAATAATGGTTTATCAATATGCAGACTATAAAGTTATAATACCTTCTGGTGTCACAGCATACACCATATCATCTGGCATAACATTTTTGGAATTTTGTAGCGGGAGAGAACCCTTGAAAATCATGAAATTCGGCATGATTTTGCCTGAAGCACTGGCACACATCAAAGATGTCACATGATCCACAGACACAGTGACCTACAAAGAAAAGAATGTCTTTGTGAAAAAAAATCAATTATGCAAATATTTTCTAATATATGCGCTCAGCTATATTTTTTGTAAAAATATATCTCATACCTGGTTCTGCAAACATTGTTCTCCTTTTATGGATATGGCCGTGTCCCTTGCTGACATCTTCCCGTTATATCCAATTTCATCAGCATTCCATATCTGCCACAGCTTATTTTGAATGCCCAGCTCTTTGATTCTTTCCTCTGAAAATAAATGTAAAAAGTTGAGATTTAAATCAATTTAATCTTTTGGAAGAAATATCATCTTTCATGCAAACTTCTCAAATCTAAAGAACAAAATCATTGTACCTAGCAAGTCAAACCACTGGTTTATCACCGTCTCATTTGTCATTATCACTCTGGCTCGGTCTCTGCTCTGGGGAACCTTAAACAATAAGAAGGAATTATAAGAAAATACAATTTGAAATGAATAAATGGACAAATAATAGTTTTCTTTCCTTGATGAAATAATCTCTTTTACCTTTTCACTGAACTCAGGATGTCTTAGATAGAATTTTCTGAACCATTCATCAGATGGTCCGCTTTCCTTGAACAAAGTGGGCCTTGTCCCAATCAAGGCCATCACTAAAGGCCGGATGTCTTTTCTCCTACATGGCCAACCTGATTTTGCCATCATTTTCATATAATCAGCCAATGCATCATCTTCCAAATCAGCCAGCTGTCTTGATGGGCCACGTCTCCCTATCTTCTCCCTGTTTCCATGGAGATGGTCCCACAGAGTCGTTCGTGGAATGTTCCAATTCCTTGCAGCAGCAGCTACACTTGGAAAGCGTCTCTGCTTGTAAGCAGATGTTGCAGCCCTGATGTCATCAACAGTATATTTTGGCATCTACAATTCAAAGTGGTTACTTAATATATGGATACATTGATGAAAAGAAATAAATGTAAAAATATGACCAAAATACATTTTGTGCAATTTATTTTCTTGCATTATTAGTTTTTGATGAATTAAATATTTAGGTATCATCTTATGTAACTATCTTTGTAAATCAGATTCACTTACCCATTATAGCATTACACTATTGTAAATGTATTAATGTAACAATGCATTGTTAACTGATCCTTTTGTTGCCATTGCTGTAATGTCAAAATCTTTATTATTATCATACAAGATTATTACATTTTCCTTAGCTAATCAGGCTTTTTAAGCAACCTGAGCCAAACTGTGCATTTATATTAAGGCCAGGTCAATTTTTGAGAAAAATGTTTACAATTCAAATGCCTGTGACAGACTTCAAGATGAAACTAAATAATGATACCTCTTGTACATGTGCTGCATACTTTGATTAATATGATTTGGGGAATTTAGCATGTGGCTGCACACTAATGCATCTTGAACAAAAAAAATTTGTAATTTTTTAATACTTATTAAGACATAATTTTTATATATTTGATGTTTCAATAATTAACTTTTTTTTTCTTTTTTTTTTCTTTTCACATAAAAATAAATGTTGCTCCCCGGGCCCACATCTTCACTGCCCATGCGCACAGAGCCATCATGGCTGCTCAGTGAAGCTTGAAACAAACTTTTCCAAAGGGCTATATTTGCAGAAATTGGAAGTGTATAGGGACATCTTAATGAGTGCAGAGTCGTTAAATGGTGAGTGTTCTCATTGTGCAACTTATTGACCAAGTTTGAGAACTTAATTTGTCTAAATTACCGCTCAGACTTTAGCTTGTCCCACTCACGTTTGCTTTTGTCAAAAACTGCAACTAAATAGGTCATATATACGTCACAACCCGGAGGTACCAATGCCCTCGTCGGAAACTACTGCCTGTCGGAAACTACTCGCAGGCCTGTAACAACCTGATATTTAGACCATGTGTTATTCGTGAAATGAATCAAGATTTTTTGCCTTTTCTTAAAACATGGATTTTTTTGTTTGAATAAAGAAAATACTAGAAATGATATTGGTTTAAAAGCCTACTTTTAAAGTAAATATCAAACTTTTGTCTGTCTTGATATAGCCTAAACAGTTCTGAAAGATCTTTAATACAAAACACAACTATATCAATAATATGAAAAGTATATCGAAACAATTCAGAATTCATGATCGGTCTGAAATATGTTCTGGATACAACAGTTATTTACTGCAATGTACTCCTTTTGAGATATCGAGTAACCTTACTAAATTGAGCATAGTTATTGTGTGACATCAACTGGTCATGCATAGCTGTAGCATGACACTATTTGGTCATGCATATCTCACCTTCTACATGATTACAAGATGGTCAGCCATAACCTTATTTGGCCACACTAGCACCAGTTCCTCTGTGGTAATCCAAAGGTTGTGGGTTCGATCCCCGGCCGTGCTGGGATTGAACTCATGATCCAATTTCCCATATGAGCTGAGGCCCGTGCCTAAAGGGTTTACCCGTTGTCCTTGTAAATCTGTGACCGGATGGGTTGTCATGTCAAGGACCTGCGACATGACAATTCAGTGAGGCAGCACTATATCTGCTACAAGTAGGTCTCATCACGAAATAACTAAAATAATATTGTTATAATAAGTGATGTAAACCCCCAAACAAACTAAAAAACAAACTGATTTCAGTTAAGATGCCCGGTGATGAGTATTTTTTTGGACATCTTTAATACATTGTATGGGTCAATTGGAATTTTTATCTGCAACATCAAAATTGCAGGCGTTTCCCTGCTGTCTTATCAGCAAATATCATCCTAAACTACACGACAGGGTCCCATGAGTGTCCCGCAGGCACATCGGCAGATTATCATAGACATGCCGGTGGCATCATACAGTGAAAATAAGATTTTTTTTCATTTCATGGGTTTACAGGCCATTGTCAGATGATCCAACGGGCTCTTCAGACGTCTTTCAAATGATCTAGATGTCTTCAGGATATCCTACAGACTTCTAGGGCGTCTAATTTGGCACATGCTGTCCAGCACCCGTGAAAATGTGACCACAGCCACGGCATATCTCAGATTACCACTGATAAATTCGCCCGGTGCAAATGTGACTGGGGTATTAACATTGATTAGATCTTAACAATATTTGCTTGATAACACATAAATATCAAACAGTTTTATTATTATATTTAGGGTTTAAGGTTTTAAACAATTCAGGTTTGAATTTGACACTTTTAATGTCAAACCTTTATGGTATCCAGTAGAAAAGGCAATGTATCCAAAAGACGAGGTCGACAACGTTTACAGTCCCAAGCCAATAACAACAGTAATGGTCTGTAATGATCTGTATTGATCTCATCAGTTGGATGGGGACTGACGGCATTATCCTACGTCTGGTTTATATTGGATGTGGGTGGAGGTGCTGGCATCGCTGGAGGTGCTTAGCACCTCACCTGTAGCGCCTCCAGGTGGAGGTGTTGTTTTGGTTTCCATTGGTTACCAAGCGGAGGTGCTATGGGGAAATTCTCCACAGTTCTGTGAGAATCTCCTTGTATTCAGCAGGGAGGTTTGGATTTGGGACTTTTAAAGTCAATTCATTACCAATCATACCTATTTATTGATAATTTTAAGCTCCCTATGCCTGACCGATGTATAAGGCCATAGTATTGGGCTCTGTCCGTTTGTGCATGGGTCTGTGAGTCTGTCTATCAACAAATATTTTGACATTTTGTTATCCTATCAGGCACTGGCCTTTAAGATATCATGCATATATCAGGTCATATACCCCAGTCACATTTATTCCAATTTCGAACCACACATGCACAAATAAAGCTCAATAATTCCACCCAGGATTGTCAATCTTCAGGATCTACTTCCTGTTTCTAATAGCACTTTTGATTATAATGTCTCAAACAATTGGCTTATCAAAATGTGCAATACATCAATCAAAACCTGATAATTTTCCAAATTCAAAATTATTCTAAAAAATATAGAAAAATATGTGCCTGTGTGAACATTTCCAATTTCTCAAAAGGTCTTAATAAGATCGATTTCTTTTTTTACAAAATAGGCTGTCAACCTAGGGCACCTTTAAACTGCCTGATATCTGGAATTTTTTTTGGTGTTCAGGCGATATGTGGTCAGCACTCGTGTTGCAATGCAGTGCCTATATCTAATATGACCACACTCATGGCCAATAAAATAAAACTACCTGGCACCCAGGACTTTATATTACTTCAATAGATGACTGCTTGAAATAGTTGAATTAACTGTGAATTAGTGTAAATAAAGCATTGCATTATTTTCTAACAGACATCAGCACAGATATAAGTATAGAAAATAGGATGCTTGCACCCTTGGAAAAAAATGGTGGCCCAATAGACTGAGAAAAAAATATGTAAATATCTCTTGGTTCATAAATAAAAGTGAGAATGATCAGGTGCTAATAAAAAATAAATCAGGAAACTTGTTTCCTTCCACCCCAGAGGTAATAATAATAAATAATAATTATGATTTATATAGCGCTATACCAGACCAGGTCTGCTCATAGTGCCTTTTTCGAGATAATGCTTTCTATAATAGAAAAGTCTTAAGTTTTTTCTTGAAAGTGTCCACTGTTTTGCAGTTTTTCACCTCAAGGGGCAGGGCATTCCAAATTTTTGGGGCATATACCATGAAAGCCCTATCTCCATATGATTTCAGATTAGTCCTAGGTACCACATGTTCATTTTTATCATTTGATCGTAGTCCCATACCTAACTTTTTATAATTTAATAATTGAGATAGGTGTTGTGGGGCAAAGCCATTTTGCACCTTCCAAGTCAATAAAGATATTTTAAAGTCAATTCTTGCCTCAACAGGCAACCAATGCAGATCCATAAGTTTTTGTGTAATGTGATCTCTCTTCCTAAGTCTGCCCACTACTCTGGCTGCAGCATTTTGCAATTTTTTCAGTTTAGTTATCTCACACCCTGGTAGACCAGCAAGACCAGCAAGACCAGCATTTCCATAGTCCAGGGTGGAAGTAACAAAAGCATGAGCCAGGGTATTTGCAGTCTGTTCATCTAAGCAATTCCTTCTCTGTGCTATTTTTTTTACATGAAAAAAAACATTTTTACACATTTTCCTGATTTGTGATTTCATAGATAATTCTTGATCTAGGATAACCCCAAGATCCCTAAAAGTATTTGATCTAGGGATTTTAGTTTCACCCACTAAAATTTCATTTGGTACATTATTTTTTCTAAATTCACAGCTTTTAACACATAAAAGCATTTCTGTTTATCCATTATTTATCTTCATTTTATTTTCTATTAGGAATTTTTTAACCTTTATAATACAGTTTTCCATCTCTTTACAGGAATTATCTCTGGTTTCTTCAGACTTTGGATCAATGGTGATTTATAACTGTGTGTCATCCGCAGAGATATGATGCCTGAGACCATAGTTACCAATAATATCTGATAAAGGCTCCATGTATGCTGTAAATAATAAAGATCCCAAAACAGAGCCTTGAGGGACACCATATTTAATATTCATATTTTCAGACCTTTTACCATCAATTGTAACACATTGTTTTCTATTTGATTAATATGATCTGAACCATTTCAAGGCAGTGCCTCTAATGCCACATATTTTTTCTAATCTATTTAACAGTATATTATGATCAATAGTATCAAATGCCGCTGATAAGTCAAGTAGTACCAGCATTACCATTTTACCATCATCAATATCCATTAAGATGTCATTCTGAATCCTAAGCAGTACCGTCTCAGTGCTATGAAACTCCTTATATGCAGATTGAAATAGACCTTGTATATCATTTCTTACCAAATGATCTACAAATTGTGTTGCTACAGCCCTTTCTATTAATTTTGATAGATAAGAGATTCGAGACTGGTCTATATTTTTTCTTTACCAATTCTAGGCCTAATTTCTTAATTAAAGGTCTAATTATAACCATCTTTAGATCATCCGGCATGTTGCCTAATGAGATTGATTTATTTATAATACCCAACATTAGTGGCAGTAAATTACCCATATATTCATTAAGGAGCCAGGTTGGGATGGGATCCAACTCACATGACTTCTCTGCAGATTCTTCTGAGTCATTTAATAGTGTGAAATTCTCCAGATGTGTATTACATTTGACTTCCTCAGTTAGCGGTACCTTATTTTTATCATCTTTGTCTATATTCTCTCTAAGATTTGTAATTTTTTCTTGAAAAAAATTATTAAATTCTGAGGCTAACTCACTTTTGTCATTATGTTTGGGAAAGGGAGTGTCCTCTTTTGTGTGTAATAATTTATTTAATATTTTAAATAATTTTTTTTGATCAGATTTGTTTGAATTTATTATTTCCGAGTAATAACAGTTTCTAGAATCCTTGATGATATTATTGTACCTGTTTCTCTGTACTTGAAATTTTATTTTATGTGAAGAAAGACCAGTTTTATGATATCTTCTTTCGAGTTTTCTTTTTTCATTGTTTATTTTAGCCTGAAGATTTAAAGTGAGTTTTATTATACTGTGATCGGATATTTTTTCATCAACTATATGTTCCTTCACTGTATTACTGTGTATGCTTGTGATTAATAAATCTAGCGTATTTCCCATAATATGTGTTGGTTGTGTTATATGATTATGTAAATTGTATAAATCTAATACTGTAGGATACAGATTACCCATCTATAGACTCTTATATACAAGTATAAACAATCATGATATTTCGCAAGAGATCACAGAGGTTACATACATCATTAAATTTAATCACATTAGGCCTGTCAGGTTTATTCATATGAAAGTTATAGTCACCTACAAACAGTACTTCATGTGTATATGTACAATAGTAAGATAGTGTTTCACTGAATTCTTCAAAAAACTATGTGTAAGTATATTTATTCCTATCAGAAGGCTCAGGTCTGTAGACTGTTACAATAGTGCACATTTTATTTTTGGTTTTGATATTTATTTCCATCATTTCCATTGTTAATAATTTATGACTGTGATTAATTTTCATTATGTCTATTTCAGGTCTATAGATAACAGCCAGACCTCTGCCAGACCTAAGGGCACGTGGTACATGTTCTATCTCATAGTTATTTTCTTTAATTTTGCCTCTTATAATTTGTTCATTCATTTCATTTATCCAAGTTTCAGTTATAAAAAATAATTCAATATTATTTTCGTTAATGTACAGATTTATCAGCTCCGTCTTATTTCCAATACTTTGTGCATTGACTGTTGCAATAATTAAGTCTCTATTTATTTTAAGGTAGCAGAGGAAATGCAGAGTACCGATTGGCTTACCTTTTTAGAAGCATTTGTGTTGATAAGAGGACCAAGATCACAACCATCCTCAAAACCATCTCCAACTTTTAATCCCTCAAAGGCTTCAGCTAAAGCTTCCACAAACTCATTGTGTATTCCCTCCTGCACTAAGAAACGGTTGGCACAAACACAACTCTACAAGTAGAGTTTAAATCAAACATAGAATAAACAAACACTTATAACTGAATATACCATTTAAACACTTATGTTCTAAAAACCAGATACAAAAACCCAAATCCTGTTTAGACAGCTCATGAACAAACAGGCTGAAGTTGTGTGTCTGGGTTTCTAATGTTTTTTAATGTATTAACTCTTTGAATGCTGTCCTTACCTGTCCATTATTTCTGAATTTACTTGCTATCGCCCCTTCAACAGCAATTTTTATGTCTGCACTATCAAACACTATAAAAGCTGCATTCCCACCCAACTCTAGACATGTTCTTTTGACTGTCGAACTCGATTTTTGTAGCAGCAGCTGAAATGATGGAAAATCTTACATCTTAAAATAGCCAAGAGAGATCCCTGTATTGCTGATATTTTTTTCGTTTTTCGCTTCAAGCTATTCAAATTTGATTATTTGTTTAGACTTAATATACCTCTCTCTGGAAATTCTTTTTAAATAAAAGTGTATAGAAACGTGCTCCTCTTTGTAACTAAACCATTCCACTAGAACAATCTATTAGTGGTTCACAATGAAATGGTGTTGGACACATTGTACAAAGTTACCTTTCCTACATCAGTTGACCCTGTAAAGGACATTTTGGCAACCAGAGGGTGTTCACAAAGTATGTTGCCAACGATGGGAGCATTAGCACGAGATGCTGTTACAACATTTAACACTCCTGGAGGAAACCCTGCCTTCTCTCCAAGCTGCAATCATCACAACATTCTAAACTTACAAAGAAACAGAGACGGCAATAATATTTGTCTCCCCCGTCCAATTCCACCGGCCCCACTAGCACAGTTCGTTGAGTGTAGGATCTGTGCCTTTAATGTGGAGGACGGGAGGTGGTGGACGGGAGGTGGTGGGTTCGACTTCCACTGCCGGCAGTTTTACTTTCACACTGGCTGAAAGTCGACCTGATATGACTATATATTTGCTATATAGTTGCTGAAAGGGTAGTAAAAACACAATTTTTCCCATCCAATTCCAAGTGGGGTAAGGATTTGAAAGACAAAATTGTCATAATTCATCAAAAAATAATTTTTATCTTCAAACCAATGTGTATATATCAGACCACAACAGTGCCAGTGAATGAAGATGTAACTGAAAAACGAAGCTGGAAAACAATGATTATTTCAGTGTTGTTTTTTAATAAACAAAATATGCAAGACCAAACCTTCCAACAATTCCTCAGTTTGCTAAACTGGTAAATATAGGTACAAGGTACCTTCAGTATGAGAGTTTAAACAGCTGATTGCCTTTGAACTTTTGAATGTTGCACCAATCTCTTTATTACTAACCACTGGATAACGGTCTTGAATAACTGACTTATTCTTGTCTGTTTTGTTTGTTTGTTTGTTTGTTTGGGGTTTTACATCACTTTCAACATTATTTCAGTCATTTCATGATGAGACCTACTTGTAGCAGATATAGTGCTGCCTCACTGAATTGTCATGTCACAGGTCCTTGACATAACAACCCACCCGGTCACAGATTTACAAGGACAACGGGTTAACCCTTTAGGCACGGGCCTCAGCTCATATGGGAAATTGTATCATGAGCTCAATCTCGGCATGGCCGGGGTTCGAACCCATGACCTTTGGATCACCACAGAGGAACTGGTGCTAATAAGCTGGAGCTCTAACCAACTGCACCACGGCCCATGGTCCTAATTCTTGTCTGAGTGGTGATACACCAGCATTTGGTGCTGGGGTTTTCCCTTGGGGTACTTTGGTTTTCTCTCTGTAGGGGTGATTGACAACTTTCATGGTGCTGTTTTTCAATTATATACAAGTCTGACAGTAGCAATTACTTGTTTGTGAGCTGCTCCCTTTTTAACACAGGCACAGCTCTCAATACTTTTGGTCAGTGAACTATTCAGTTTTGGAGATTGTTAGAATTGATTAAACGATGTTATAGAGTTTCAAAAGTGTCATTGTCTAATCAACATGTTTTATACATCTATGGAAAGCTTAAAAGGTTTAAATTCTGAAAAAGATACTTTTTAGTCTGGTCACATGACTTAATTAGCATATTGATACCTCATTAAAACCTGTGATTATTTGATTTTACAGAAACCGAAAATCTTAAGTTTTTGTGAGAAAGACAATAAAATTCAAGCTGGATTTCATAATTTATATATGAAAATCGAAACATTATCTATTGCTTAAATGGCATTCAAAATAGTGGGCAGAGCTTGAATTCAATATGATTTTAGGTCTCGCCCCCTTTTTCAAATGCTTTTCACACACTTAATAATTGTCCGATTAATTTTTTTTAAATATCAAAAAAGCCTAGAATTTTATGCAGTATCAGAATATCATACCATCAAAAGAAATTTTTCTTTATTTTTTCATTATGTAAAATTATGTAAATTAGGTCATGTGATAAAAGTTTTGAAATAATTTTGAATCTGGAAATATTTTCAGGTTTTAATTGCTGTATTGTGCATGTTGAAAGCCAATTATTTGAGAAATTATGATCAATGAATGAATTGTTTGTTTACGGCACATCGACAGAATAATGTCATTCAATGCCAAAACAGTAAAAACAGAAACGTAATATTGACTAGAAACAAAA
Organism: Amphiduros pacificus; assembly: GCA_949316495.1. Classification (NCBI taxonomy): domain Eukaryota; kingdom Metazoa; phylum Annelida; class Polychaeta; order Phyllodocida; family Hesionidae; genus Amphiduros; species Amphiduros pacificus. The sequence continues at coordinate 14,619,472 of OX439011.1, read as the reverse complement.
TGTAAATGTTAATACAATATGTAGATAACACAAGAGTTTATCAACAGCATTAATAATATCAAATATAATAAATATTTATAATTTGAAAAGACTTCATCAGTATGATATTTTGCAGTTCTTGATGAATAAGTCGATGACATAAATAAACAAAAGCTCTGCCCTGAAAACTGATTATAAAGTCCTATGTGAGTTAAAAAGATACTATCACAGAAGTATCTACAGTATAAAATAACGTATGTAAACCTTGCACATTAAAAAATTGAGTTCGTATAATATCGAAATCGATACACTCAATTAAAATATGTTTAATAGTCAGCCCTTTGACAACCAATAATAGGAAACCAGCTCCTTGGTTATCTGATGAGATAAGGAATGAAAAAAGAAAAAAGAGATAACTGGAAAGAAAATATGATAAAACTGGTCTTTCTTCGGATAAAATGCAATTTCAATTACAAAGAAATAAATATAACAATATCATTAGAGAGTCTAGAAACAGTTATTTCGCAGGGATAATAAATTCAAATAAATCGGATCCAAAGAAACTTTTTAAAATACTAAATAAACTACTACACACTAAAGAGGACACTCCCTTTCCCAGGCATACTGATAGTAAAGAGTTAGCATCAGAATTTAATAACTTTTTTCTAGAAAAAATCTCAAACCTTAGGGAAAATATGGACAAAAATGATAAAACTTCACGACCATTGATTGAGAAAGCCAGATTTAGTACTCATCTGGAAAAATTTGCGCTATTAGATGATGCAGAAGTAAAGAGGTTAATCAAAGAATCAGCAAAGAAGTCATGTGAACTGGATCCCATCCCAACCTGGCTTCTGGCTGAGTGCATGGGTCCTCTACTACCACTAATAAAAGCAATTATAAATAAATCTATTTCAATGGGAAGCATGCCTGATGACCTAAAGATGGCCATCATTAGACCTTTAATTAAAAAGTTGGGCCTAGAATTGGTAAAGAAAAATTATAGACCTGTCTCAAATCTTGCTTATTTATCAAAATTAATAGAAAGGGCGGTTGCTACACAATTCGTAGGTCACCTTATAAGAAATGATATTCAAGGTATATTTCAATCTGCATATAAAGAATTCCATAGCACTGAGACTGCATTGCTTAGGGTACAAAATGATATTTTAATGGATATTGATGATGGTAAAACAGTAATGCTGGTACTACTTGATTTATCAGCGGCATTTGATACTATTGATCATAATATACTATTAAACAGATTAGAAAGAAGATGTGGTATTAGGGGCACAGCTCTGCAGTGGTTCAAGTCATATCTATCAAATAGAAAACAATGTGTAACAATTGAGGGTAAGAGATCGGAAAATATGAATATTAGTTATGGAGTTCCTCAGGGCTCCGTTTTGGGACCCTTATTGTTCACAGCATATATGGAGCCTCTGTCTGACATTATTGGTAATTATGGTCTCAAACATCATATCTATGCTGATGATACACAGCTATACATTACAATTGATCCAAAATCTGAAGAAGCTAGAAATAGATCCTGTAGAGAAATGGAAAAGTGTATTAAACTAATAAGGAAATTCTTAATAGAAAATAAAATGAAGATAAATGATGGGAAAACAGAAATGCTTTTATGTGGTAAAAGCTGTGATTTCAGAAAAGACAATGTACCTAATGGAATCCTAGTAGGTGAAACTAATATCCCTAGATCAAATACAGTTAAGGATCTTGGGGTTATCCTAGATCAAGAATTATCGATGAAATCACAAATTAAAAAAATGTGTAAGAATGGTTTTTTTCATGTAAAAAATTTAGCACAGATCAGAAATTGTTTAGATGAGAAAACTGCAAATACGCTTGCTCATGCTTTTGTTACTTCCACTCTTGATTATGGTAATGCACTTCTGGCTGGTTTACCAAGGTGTGAATTAGCCAAATTGCAGAAATTGCAGAATGCTGCAGCAAGAGTGGTAGGTAAACTTAAAAAGAGGGATCATATTACGCAAAAACTTATGGACCTTCACTGGTTGCCTGTAGAGGCGCGGATTGACTTTAAAATATCTCTATTAACATGGAAGGTACAGAATGGCTTTGCCCCAAAATACCTTTCTCAATTATTAAATTGTAAAAAATCTGATTTGGGACTGAGATCTAATGAAAAAAATGAATATACAGTGCCCAAGACTAATATGAAAACATATGGTGACAGGGCCTTCATGGTATATGCTCCAAGAAATTGGAATGCCCTGCCCCTTGAGGTGAAAAACTGTAAAACAGTGGACACTTTCAAGAAAAAACTAAAGACGTTTTTATTCAGGAAGCATTATCTCGAGAAGCGCTTAGAGCAGACTTAGTCTGATATAGCGCTATATAAATCATTATTATTAAATCATTATTATTATATTAATACATTCAGGTCGATCTTCACCTTTAAGAAGATAACAGTGCATCAAATGACTATGTCCTATTCTTGTACGGGTTAAAACAGACTCTTCTCTTCGGTTAATTCTAATAGCCCCTTTAGTTTTGCCCAGAACGGGTTTGATTTCATTTGGCAGACGTTCTGAATAAATTGGATTGCCCTTTACAGCAGCTGCAGCAGCCTTCTCATCGTCAAATGATCCATCAGTGTATATACACTGATATCCAGTGAAAATAGATTTAATTTCTTTATATCTATTTATATAAAGGGATGGATCTGTTGAGCATTTCTTTAATTCTGAAATGGCTACATTAATATTTAAAGTTGCATAGGTCCATGGAGGTGTTTCTGGATATTGAAATTTAGCTATTTGATTTGGATTTATATTTAAAGATTGTAAAGATTCTTAAAGAATTGGTATTGTATTTGGTTTATTTTCAAAAAGATCAACATAATTTGGATTGAAAATAGTGTCATGTGCAGGATTGTCTGGACAAGCTGCAATTTTTGCAGCATACTGAAGGCCGGGACTGAAGGGCAAGTTTTTCTCTTCTTAAATCAAGAGGTGGTTCATCTACCTCTACTGCCAAGCTATCTACAGGCGATGTATGAAATGCGCCAAGGCATAGTCTTAAACCTTGATTTTGTACAGGATCGAGCAAGGCATAGTCTTAAACCTTGATTTTGTACAGGATCGAGCATTTTAATATTCAATGGACATGCTGATCCATATACCATACACCCATAATCAAGTTTGGATCATACCAGCACTCTATATAATTGTAATAAAACATTATGGTCCCCTCCCCAATCGGTATGGGCGAGAACCCGTAATAAATCTAATGCCTTCTGGCATTTCTTTTTTACATATTTAATATGAGGGATAAAAGATAGTTTTCTATCAAATATAAGAGCAAGAAGCTTAGGAACATGGGCAATGTTAATTATTCATTGCCCATGTCCCTAAGCCTTACTCTGACTCCTATTTTAATAATAAGGAGTTATAGATATGGGGCAGAGCCATCAGCACACCTATAAAACTCGGCTACATTAGACAATATACTCAAGAATACATAAAATGTACCCCGGATTGACCCGTTTCCGCAGTCAAGCTCCACATATCTATTAAGCTAATCTCGTGAAAATTGTTTTAATAGTTTGATAAGTGTGTAGAAGTTACCATATATTTCATCTTAATTGAGAATTTAACAAAAATATATCATATATACCAAATTTAAATCATATTTTACTTTAAAATTAGTTTTTGGAAATTGGAAAAATGTGTGGAGCTATATTCCACAAGCCAGTTGGACAATATCGGGCCCTAAAGTCTGCCATGTCTATGGTGAATATTTGGGTTCAAACAGGTGTGTTGCATCTGGACCGGTATTACTGCCAAACCAGTTCAGTGCTCAACCTGCAGAACTCCATATCCTCCCCTTACAGATCGCACCTCACGGCAAACAAGGCGCCATGGTTATTTTTTTCGTTCGCCTTTTACGAACTGACAAAAAAACCAGGGAGTAAAAAAATCAGAGGTACATTCTAACCCCAGGCCCACATGGGGATCCCAACAAGGGGACGCCTTTCTGGGCCGGTAACTCCAAGCCTTGCCGCCATGAGGATACCCAACATGACATACTCTTAGAATAAAATCTCCACCCTTTCGGATTTTATTTATATCCCTCGATTGACCCAATCAGCAGTAATCTCCTTTCAGCAAATATTTATCAAAAATTTTTAAATTATTCCTAAATTTCAAACATTGAAATTATCATTAATAAAAATCAAATATCCAGAATATATTAAAGGAAATATACTACAAGCCGGTTAAATCAGACCCAGGCCTAATCTGATCTGCCCGTCTGGTGAACATCTGGATCCAAGACAGGCATGTTGCAACTGGACCGGTATTACTGCCAAACCAGCCCAGTGCTCAGCCCGTCAGGATTCCATATCCTCCCGACACAGGTCGCATTCCACGGCAAACAGGACACCCCTTTAGTCGCCTTTTACGACATACTGGGGGGCAGTGGGGCTATTCTTTAATCCCAGCACCCACAGGGGAGAAATTATGATCAAAAGTGTTTAGAAACAGGAAGTAGATTCTTAACATTGACAATCCTGGGTGGAAGTATTTAGGGTTGTTTGTACATGTGTGTTTGGAACTACATCTCACATAATGACAAGCCTCAGTAATGGATTCAAGTATCGAGGCTGACAACAACAGGAGTTTCTTGACTTGAAGTTCTTGAATTGCTTTATCAGCCACAGGGTTCTTTTTACTCTACTAATCTCAATGCACAATTTGTTAGTATGTAGGTATTCATTATTGTATAAGGCTGTGAGATCAGTGCTTATAGTGACTAAAAGATTGTGTCACATCCTCAATTGATTTATCAAGATCTAGTGCATGGAGATATCTATGAAAGATGTGCTTCATATGACCTTGGCACTGTTTGAGAATTCCCCACAGCACAATTTCGCAAAACATTGAACACATGATTTGCTATCAGTCAGCACACACAATTTATGTTCAGATTGAACTATGTAGGGACTGCGTTGTTTGATGGGCGACACAATACACAGAGCTAATATCTCACATGAGGTCCAAGTAGTTTGCTTCAAGAATTCCTCATCCAATAATTATTCTGAAAATGTCAACAAATAAAAATTAGAAAAGAGAGAAAAGAACTAAATTTTATATCTCATATCTTGGAAGAATATAATAAATCATTTACAATAGAAGATTTGAAACTTGCTTTGGTCAAATCTCATGATACCACTCCTGGGTCTGATCAGATTCACTACCAAATCCTTAAAAACCTCCCTGATCAATCACTTGGACATCTTTTAGATATTTTTAATAACATTTCATCCTTCATGAAGTGAAGGCACTATCATTCCCATTCCCAAACCTGGCCAAGACTTATCAGATTCAAATAATTATCGTCCCATTGCTTATCGTCCCATTGCTTTAAAAAGTTGTATTTGTAAAACAATGGAATGATTTGTTCGTTTGTTTGGGGTTTTACATCACTTTTAACATTATTCTAGTCATTTCGTGATGAGACCTACTTGTAGCAGATTTAGTGCTGCCTCACTGAATTGTCATGTCGCAGGTCCTTGACATGACAACCTGCCCGGTCACAGATTACAAGGACAACAGGTTAACCCTTTAGGCAAGGGCCTCAGCTCATGTGGGAAATTGAGTCATGAGTTCAATCTCGGCATGGCCGGGGATCGAACCAACAACCTGGAACTGTTGCTAATAAGCTGGCGCTCTAACCAACTGCGCCATGGCCCGTGGCCTACAATGGAACGAATGATTAACAGGAATTAATTTGGTTTTTAGAAACTGCAGCTTTTAGTTCAGTTGCACAGTGTGGCTTTAGAAAAACTCGAAGTACTAGTGACCACCTGGTACGTTTAGAAACATTTATACAAGAAGGTTTTATATAAGGGGAGCATGTGGTTATTATATTTTTTTATTCAGAGAAGGCATATGACAACACATGGAAATATTGGACACTGAGTGATTATATGATATGGGATTAAGGGGTTGTTTACCCCTTATTATTCGAAATATATTGGCAAATAGACAATTCAGGATCCAAGTTGGTTCATCACTTTCTGCTGCATTTAATCAGGAAATGGGTCTTCCACAGGGTAGTTTATTATCCGTAACTCCGTAATTTATAATAAAAATCAACAGCATTGTAGATTGTGTGAGACATGGAACAGACTGTTTATTATTTGTTGATGATTTTAATTCATGTTACAGGTCCACAAGCATGCATACTATAGAAAGACAGCTCCAACAACATCTTAATAGAATACAAGTATAGGCTGACCATAACAGATCTAAGTTTTCTTTAGAGAAAAAAATGGAAGGTTCACCTAGATCCTGATCTTTATTTAGGCCAAACTTGGTTACCTGTTGTCAAAGAAACCAAGTTTCTTGGACTTATATTTGACAGGATATCATCTTTTATTCCTCATATTAGATATGTTAAAAAGAAATGCTAATTCTGCACATGATACCATATTTAATCAAAATTATGTTGACCTTTTTCAAAATAAACCTAATACAATACCAACTTTTGGCATTTGCATTAAAGAATCTTTACAATCTTTAAACATAAATCCAAATCAAATAGCTAAATTTCAATATCCAGAAACACCTCCATGGACCAATCTATTTTCACCGAATATCAGTGTATATACACAATTGACGATGAGAAGGCTGCTTCAGCTGCTGTTAAGGACAATCATATTAATTGAGAACGTCTGCCACATAAATCGTCGAATTTATTCTGCAGAAATACATGCTTTGTACCTTGCTTTAGATCATGTGGAGACTTCTCCACATAAGACATTTTAAATTTTTTCTGATTTTTTTTTTTTTTTTTCTTGTTTACAAGTGTTAATCATAAAGGATTAGAAAACTCCTTTTCTTTATAAAATCCTTGAACGGCATCATTTTCCAGTCACATTGGAATCCATGAAAATGACCGGCCCCACTAGCACAGTTGGTAGAGTGTAGGATCTGTGCCTTTAATGGTAATATAAGTGGAGGATGGGAGGTGGTGGGTTCGACTCCCACTGCCGGCAGTGTTACTTTCACACTGGTTAAAAGGCTTGAAAGTCAACCTGATATGGCCATAGTTGCTGAAAGGGTCGTAAAAACACCATTTCACAATTTTCCATGAAAATGAGGCTGCTGACCAATCTACCAAAGTAGTATTGGCCAAACGCCCCAATAAATATGCTTATTACTTATACAGAGTTTAAGAAATATATCACTATTTTTTTGCATTCTAAATGGCAATTTCACTGGAAAGAAGCTTGTAGTGTAGGATATAGATTACCTACCTTATAAACATATCTTATAAACATATATAGACAATTATAGACAATCACGATCTTTTGCAAGAGACCATATGCGGTTAATGAGTGCTACGTGAGGCCAACAAGTGCAGGCTGAGGAGACGCATTACTCGGCCCGAATAGAGATGACGTGATCCTCCAAGCTACGCAGGTAGGAGATGCACAGCCCCGAGGCCGGAGAAGACTCCACGCAGGCAGCCCTCACACAGATGCTCAGTTTTCCTTAAAAAGGCCCCGAAATTGCTACTCAGGAGCCAGAATCCACTTGCCTAGAAGATCCACGACACTCAGCATTGTGACAGCCACACTTGTATAGACTTGGGTGTTTTATGCATCCTCAGGACTTTGTCGGTATCATGCATTTAGGTATTTCATATGCCTTGCTCTTTGCCATGCCGACCTAGCCAGACTAGTGTATACAGCACCGAATAAAGGAGACCCTTGTGCATTGTATACTCTGTGTCTGCAGTCCTTATCTTGAGGCAGATTGTGCCATTTAATCAAATTTGATTGTTTGATTTAATGTTTTTAAATTTTGGGGCCTCTCCTGTAAGATTTAATTTTAAGTTAATTGATTTAAATGATGTTTGTTGAGGACAACAAATCCTCAAACTAGGGGAATATGTAAGATGGGTTTTATTGTACAAATAAAATGTTTATCCAGATTTTGGTTTATATGTTTATATGTTTCTATTACAAAACTATTGCTCATGTGTGTAGGTGCAGGAAAGATTGTTTTGAGTGAATGGGTGACAAGAGCTGGATAGTCAGGGTTGAGTTGAGCATTGTGGCTGGCTTCACAGTCCAGGCAGGGCTATCACATTGTTTGACCATTTTGACCAATCAGAACAGAGAACTCACAATTTTAGATGTGGGAGATTCTTTCTCTGTAATCTGTCACTTTGCCAATAGCTCTCAAGGAGAAAGGACATCTGAAAACACTTTGCAGTAATAGGGGAACACTGTCCCTGTAAGTATTAAAGTTTCTTATTTGTTGTATTATAAACCTGTATCTGGATGTAGGGGTTGGATAAAATGTATTCAGAATAGGATACTGTAGAGTTTTGGAGTTTTGAATGTCATTTTGAATGAGTTTTGAAGAAATTTGTGAAAAGCACATGGCATGGAATGTATGAATGAATATTGTCAAACAGGTAAATTGTGAAATGTCAAATGAGCTAAAAACTACAAGTAATGTACAAATACATGTTGCCTGTGAAAGTTTAGACAAAATATGTAAATTTGTGAAAAAATATTATTTGACCTAGTTATGAAATATGTATCTGACTCATGACCTAGTTTGGTGAACTTTGACCTAGAAAGTGGGTCAAGGTAGGTCACTCTCTGTGACATGACCTCAACTTTGGTAAAGTTGGAAATCAAAAGTTTAAAATCAAATCTACAGTTACTTATTTGATTTATCTGAACATACAAGGTTGTAATGACAAGAATAAATGCATATATACAGTCCTGATCAAGGATTTTGTAATTCTAAGGTAAACTTTGAAGATATTAATTTTCTTAGGAAATTATAATTTTACTTGGAAATTAATTGCATTTAGACTTGGATAGCATTGAACAAATGTTTATTAATTTAAGGTTATGTTAATATGGTACATTAAGGTTATGGTACATAGTAAATACTTGTACTTTGTGTGGTTACTAATTTTCTCATTATTATGAAACATTGGAATTTATAGAATTTACTTAGGAAATTTATTGGTTCTTTTGAAGATTATATTATAATATGACTTATGTTTTCTTCAGAGGCCAGTATGGCCTGGGACACAGTTGATATGAACTACACCTGACATGTTATGGAATGTCATTGCATAGAAGGTACATAATACTTTAATAGTTTATTCAATGGTTACTCAATGGTTACTCAATAGTTACATAATGGTTATCATTATAGTAATGTTTCCTAACATGGTTGAAACACTTGAGAACATTGTCATTATCATTATCATTATCATTAATAGCCAACTGTGATAATCATGTGAAATTAACTTTATATTAGATTGATTATTATTATTATAAAGTTATGAAACTTTGAATAATTATTTACATTATGAACTTTGCACTTTGTATGATGTATAACTAATGAATGTTTGTTCTTTTCTTTTATGAAGAATTGACCACTTTTGTACAACTTGCACATAATAAACAATAAAAAAAGATATCAGTTGCAGTGTCATTATTTGACAGTTATATTCCCTTAAAGTCTCCAGGCTATTTAGTTTATTTCACGTTTCGTATGGCTCAGACACGGGCACGGAATGATTGTTCCATTTAAAATGGGGTCTTCCATTATGTCCATTATTTTTGTTGGGTTATTGGCCATTTTTAATCAATATGTTAAGGGTATACATGTGTATTTGCCTCTGATTTTTCACAAGTTGGGTGATACAAGACTCTGACAAGAAGAAAGTTTTTTGTTTTTTTTAATATTTTCATTTCTAGTTTTTCTTTCTTCAGTGTTTTTTTTTTTTTTTTCTTTTTGAGATATATACTTGTTCAAATAGTTCATTCATATGAGATCTTGAGGAGGTCCTCCATAATCAGTTTTGAGCCTCCTGGGAGGTTGGTCTAGGATTGGTTGAACTGGTGGGAGGGAAACATTGCTAGTTTTGATCCCTCCAACCTCCCTTTTATCCTTTTCTTGTATTAAGTTGTCTGAAAATTAGTATTAGCGACATCTGGTTTTTGTGTGGGTTTAGTCCTTTTTGTGTGCGACATCTGGTTTTTGTGTGGGTTTAGTTCTTTTTGTGTGGAGAGTTGTCCCACTGGTTTTTGATTATATCAAGGGTATATTTGTATATATATTGGTTTTTTTCTGAGTTTGTAGTTGCCACTTTTTTGGCATGTTTCACATGAAAACTCTGGTATGTTGGTCAGTGACATACTTGCGTTTTGGTGAGCAGTGAACAAGATTTGTTCCTTTTTTGGTGCCTCCTTATGTTTTCCAGTTGTATAACTGGTGCAACACCATTCGCATCTGTGTAATACTGGTTGTATTGCGTTGGTGTGTTTTCTATGGCATAATAGCGCCCGTCTGGTAGTGTAGATGTTGCCACAGAGGTCATAAAAGGGATAACCCTGTTGTTTTGATACAAAGCATTGATGTGTTGTGGGGGGGGGGGGGGCTATTGTCTAGTCATGCATAAAGGGGCATTGTCACTAAGCGCCATCGCTCGGGCCACGTGTGATTTGGGCTCCAGAGTCCACCTTGAGAAGCGGTGCTTGTAAAATTAGCCAAAGGAAAGAGTCTGTTATGATAATAGGACATAGTTGTTTGACACAGGCAAACGATCATCCTCAATGTATTGGTTGTCAAAGATCATATTTTAAAACATATTTTAATTAAGTGTATTGATTTTGATAATATAGGAATTCAATATTTTAAAGTGCAAGATTTACAGACATTATTTGATATTGTAGATACTTCTGAGATAGAATCGTTTTTAAGCCAAATAGTATTCTATGGCCAATTTTAAGGGTGGAGCACTTGTTTGATTAGGTCATTGATCTATTTATCAAGAACCACAGAACATCAAATGGTATTTAAGTGTCTTTAATTATTTATACGAAACTGATATCTTAAAATGATGTGATGTGAGGATTGTTTTATATTATATTGTAGCACATTATAACCTGGTCAAATTTTTTTATGTTTTACCATTTTTCTGGCACTGAATGACCTTAGTGGTTAATGTGCCTCTAAGCAACCATTCATTCATTCACATACATACTGAGGTAAGTATCCTTTGCGTTCTGGTTGTTAAATTTGACCCATATTGGCCACTTGTCCCATGTTGGCCAAGTGCCAGATTTTCCATTCAATGAACTAGGATTTGATGTTGTCAGGTAAAATACTGTCTGAATCTGAGTGCAACACTTGTCTAAGCTGGTTTTGTTTTGTTTTTTTTAGGGGGGGGGGTTACAACGCTTTTAACATTATTTCAGTCATTTCGTGATGCGACCTACTTGTTGCAGATATAGTGCTGCCTCATTGAATTGTCATGTTGCAGGTCCTTGACATGACAACCTACCCGGTCACAGATTTAAAATGACAACGGGTCAACCCTTTAGGCATGGGCCTCAGCTCATATGGGAAATTGTATCATGAGTTTAATCTCGGCACGGCCGGGGTTCGAACCCACAACCTTTGGATCACCACAGAGGGACTGGTGCTAATAAGCTGGCGCTCTAACCAACTGTGCCACGGCCCGTGGCCCCTGTCCAAGCTGGCAGAAATGTAAATCTTTCTTATTTCCAACAACAGGCCACATTCCCATTACTAAAAATGGGAGACATTGAAATGGGTAGTACAAACCTTCCTCTTGGAGTGGGCACATGGAGTCACATTCACCCAGCATAGATGGTGCCAAAAATAGAAAACATTCTCCAACATGTATGCATATTCAAAATTTTAGCACCTTCCTCTTTGTGAAGAAAGAAATGAAATATATGAAAATTTGCAAAAAGAAATCAGCTTTTCAATGAAGTCATTTTTGTCTACATTAAGTACATTTCTTGTCACCTGGTATCATTCTATTGCAAATTTAGAACATTTTCACATACTTTAAGAGTATTTTCTATTAATTTTTTTATTTACCATTATCATAAAACCAACTTATTGGGGGTTATTTTCTGACATAACACTTATATTTTATATATGAAACTGTAAAGGATTGCATTGGATCAATTTTATTTTTAGCATTAAAGTTTAGTCTGAGCAGTATATGCACTTTCATAAATTAAACACCAATAAGTTGTTATTATAGATATTGTTTCAATATAGTTTAGCATATCAATATTTCCTCCTATTTCCAAAATATAAAATAGGACAACATCATTGCTGTCTTTCAAACCAGATGTCATGAGTTTAAATCCTTTATCCCATTACATTTTAGAATGTAAAGTATGGTGTTCAATGAGTGTTGTGAACATAGTCAGTTAGTCATTTGAAAGGTGCCTTTATAATATTATTGACAATGCCAAGGATGTTCCTTGCTTCCATGATGAAATCAAAACTGGATATATATTTGAAACCATTCTTCCATTTAATTATATATTTACTCTTGTATTGATGGTGATACTGTCCTAAAATCAAATTTCTTACCTCACAAAGAGCAAGCGCTGAGTAAGGAGTGGCTTCTGCCGGCTTGATAACAACTGTACATCCTGCGGCTAGAGCTGGCGCCACCTTACGGGTGATCATTGCATTAGGGAAATTCCACTGCACAAAACATGATATATTATCACAAATATATGAGATAAAACATAACAATACTTAAATAAATTATTATTTTTATATATCATTTAGAAACATTAACAAATGAATGTGTTTACATACTACAGTTATATGATAGAATGGTTTGGCATGATCTAAAAACTAATGTACCTATGAAAAATAACTCCACATATATAAAATATAATGCAGATTATACACCATGGTATCTACTGGGGTTATTTCTCTTGCTACACCTATCAGCTGCTATATACCATGCTACCCTGTGGGACTAATACCCTGGTACCCACTGGTGTTAATACCCTGGTAGCTACTGGGGTAAATACCCTGGTACCTACTGGGGTAAAAACCCTGCTGCCTACGTTGGTTAATACCCTGGTACCTATGTTGGTCTATACCCTGGTCCCTACTGGGGTAAGTACCCTGCTACCTATGTTGGTTAATACCTTGATACTTAATTGGGTTGATACCCTGGTACCTACGTTGGTTAATACCCTGGTACCTACTGGGGTTATTATTAAGGCTGCACCAATGGATAGCTTTACACCTTAGTACATACTGTGGTTAATACCGTAGTACCTACGTTGATCAATACCAGGGTACATACCGGGGTTATTATTCCAGCTACACCCATGGGCTGCTGTATTGTCATCAGTCTCTTAGTACTGACTGGAGACGGGATTGTGTCTCCATATGTTCTTCGTGCCTCCTCTGAGAACCATTCAACATAACTTGCACCATACATAATTTCACCCTGGGATTCTTTGTATGCTTTACCCTGCGAACAAGAAAGTTGCTTTTTTTGTTTAATGGATATTCAATATATTAATTGTATTTTGGAGATATTATTTGTGTTTACTAGGTCTCTGCAGGATGAAACTAACACAGAACTAGATGATGAAAACACATCAAATGATTATTTTTACACATAATTAACTGATTGATCAAATATTTGTTTAATTTCTATCAATGTGCAAATATGCATTATGGAATAAATAGAAAATTTAGTTTGCGCAAATATTTCAATTAAAGTCGGCATATCAAGTTCTCACCATTTCTGTTGTTATGAGTTTGGATAAGTCATCTTTATGTTCTATAATCAGGTTATACCAATTGCGTAATAATTTACTGCGGAACTATAATTAGAAGAAAATAAATGTTGTCCAATCAATAAATATTTGTTAACTTCTTATCTGGAATCAGATAAAATAGCATGCACTCTGATATGTTCATTAGTCACACATTATATATCTTACGACAATAAAATTTAATATAAAATTTAAGAGTCGGCACGATTCAAACCAAAAGCTTACAAAAAGTCAAGATCATGTCTACATATTTCAAACTAAACAAATGAAATAGACAGCGAATGTTATGCTTTGGTGAAGGTTCTATAATGTTAGCATTAGATAATTGTTTTTCCATATACAGAGTAAAATTGAAACACATTACTGCTTTTATATGGGAGAAATATCAACTGCTTTGGAATGAAGCTATGATTAAAAGTTACACAAAATTTAGACTGTTTCAGGTAGAACTAAAAACCTTGTAGAAGGATTTGCAGAGCACAGAGGTCACAGTCATTTGACACACAGCTATTTTCCTTTTATAATAAGAAAAGGCAGTGTCACTGACCTATTTATCAAGAACCACAAAACATAGTGTTTAAAGTATTTTCAATCATTCATGCATATTTATAGTGACTGATACATTGAAACTTGTTTTGTTAAAATTCTGTATTAAGATTGCTGGCATATTGTATTGATTTATATTTTAAATATCTAGTTTAACTCATTGAATGGCATCTATTGACTGCAGTCTACCTGTGGGGAGGTGTCTCGCCATGCGTGGAAGGCCCTGCTTGCATGATGTACAGCATCTATGATATCATCTTCCCCCATATCAGGTATGCTCCCCAGCACAGCTCCAGTGGAGGGATTACTCACTGGAATCATAAATATTTCTTATGTTAGAAGGGTGTTTGTGAAATGATTGGCCCTTCAGAAAAATAAAAAAATCAAACATGGTGAATGTTTCGGCACCATTTTTCTCGGGTTGGCAGGGATATACTACTGCACATGGCAAAGTGATTCACCCAAATTCAAGGTAATGGTGTTTATTGCAATTTGGATGTGTATCAGCCGTCTTTCTTATGAAAAAAGAATCAGAGCATATTACAAAATAGATTCAGTTTGTTTCATGATAAACAAAAATGCACACCCTCAAACGTGTTACCAGATATGGCTTTGACCCATTTCCCATTGACATATGCCCTCTCAAATTGGAATGTACTTGGTGAATGGATCGTGCGTCTACCAGTCGAAAACAAAGCTATTCTCAAAACCTGAAATAAATAAGGACATCTTAATCAGTACTCATCCCAATCTTTGTAATTCATTGAGGGAATCAATGTTTACGTAGGTAAAAGGCATTGTGCAGATTAGAACAAATATATGAACTGTATCTGTAACAGTTTTAAATTTGATTCTTGCGTCTACTGGTAACCATTATATCTTATATGTAATTCCATTGATTTTTCAGTTATGTGGTCATTATTTTTAGTTTACACGGAACTCTGGCTGCAGCATTCTGTAATTTGTAACACAAAATATCAACAAAATCCGTTCAATATATCAGTTATAGACATAAAACATTTGTATAAATAAATTCAATTTAAAAGACTTTAAATACCATCTGATGTTTCGTGGTTCTTGATAAATAGGCCAATGACTATTTAAAATTGGTTATAAAGTCCTATTTGGTTTAAAATTGATACTATCACAGAAGTATCTACAGTATCAAATAATGAATGTAAATCTTGCACATTAAAATATTGAGTCATAATTATCTCAAAATCGATACATTCAATTAAAACATGTTTGACTAGACCTCTGACAGTCAAAATTTCAACAAGAAATGTTGGAAGGATACATGAAGGAGATATAGTAGATGGATTGAAAGAGGTAATTAATGTGTCAGACATTAAGGCAGTGCAGATTACGCAGAGGGAATGTTATGTGACTCTTAAATCAAGAGATGCAAAAGAAAAGGTGAAAAATGAAGGAATAAACATTGGCAATCAGTTCTTACAACCACAAGATGCTGATAAGGCGATTACAAACATGACAGTGAAAGATGCACCTGTGGAGATGGATGATAAACTGATAAGTAGTATGCTTTCTCAATTCGGTCAAATAGTGCAGGGAAGCATGAGACGGGGAAAAATCAAAGGCACTGACATTGAGAATGGTACTCGTTATGTGCAGGTGTTGAATGTGGATGATGTGGTGCCAAACAGTGTGGTCATTGGCAGTTACACACTTAGAGTCTTCTGTGACAATGGCAAAACAGAGTGTAGACACTGCAGAATGGTTGACCATCCAAGCTTCCGCTGCCCAGCCAAAAGGCAGGAGCCAAGGAGATTTTTTAACTGCCTCAGTGTTGGTCACTTCTCTGCGAACTGTACAAATGACACAGTGTGTAGATTGCACAGAGTGGCTTTAGAAAAACTCGAAGTACCATTGACCACCTGGTACGTTTAGAGACATTTATAAGAGAGGGTTTTTTAAAAGGTGAACATGTGGTTAGCATTTTCTTTGATTTAGAGAAAGCGTACGATACTACATGGAAATTTTGAATAATGAGCGATTTATATGATATGGGATTAAGGGGTCATTTACCCCTTTTTATTCAAATTTTTTTGTCAAATAACCAATTCAGGGTCCGAGTTGGTTCATCACTTTCTGATGCTTTTGATCAGGAAATGGGTGTTCCACAGGGAAGTATTTTATCAGTCACCCTTTTTATTATCAAAATTAACAGCATTGTTGATTGTATGAGGCCTGGAGCAGATTGCTCACTTTTTGTTGATGATTTCAACTTAAGCTACAGGTCAACAAGCATGCATACAATAGAACAACAGCTCCAACAACACTTAAATAGATTACAAGAATGGGCTGATCATAACGGATTTAAATTTTCTTTAAAGAAAACTATGTGTATGCACTTTTGTAAAAAATGGAAGGTTCACCCAGATCCTGATCTTTATTTAGGCCAAACTCGGATACCTGTTGTTGAAGAAACCAAGTTTCTTGGACTTATTTTTGACAGGAAATTATCTTTTATTCCTCACATTAAATACGTTAAAAAGAAATGCCAGAAGGCATTGGATTTATTACGGGTTCTTGCCCATACCGATTGGGGAGGGGACCGTAATATTTTATTGCAATTTTACAGAGCGCTTGTACGTTCTAAGCTTGATTATGGATGTATGATATATGAATCAGCACGTCCATCTTATATTAAAATGCTTGATCCTATACAAAATCAAGGTTTACGACTTTGCCTAGGTGCATTTCGTACATCGCCTGCAGATAGCTTGGCAGTTGAGGCAGATGAGCTGCCTCTTGATTTAAGAAGAGAAAAGCTTGCCCTTCAGTATGCTGCAAAAATTGCAGCTTGTCCAGACAATCCTGCACATGATACTATATTTAATCCAAACTATGTTGACCTTTTTGAAAGTAAATCTAATACAATACCAACTTTTGGCATTCGCATCAAAGAATCTTTACAATCTTTAAATTTAAATCAAAATCAAATAGCTAAATTTCAATATCCAGAAACACCTCCATGGACCTACGAATCTTTAAATATTAATGTAGCCATGTCAGAATTAAAGAAATACTCAACAGATCCATCCCTGTATATAAATAGATATAATGAAATAAAATCTGTTTTCACTGGATATCAGTGTATTTACACTGATGGATCATTTGATGATGACAAGGCTGCTGCAGCTGCTGTTAAGGGCAATCATATTTATTCAGAACGTCTGCCAAATAAATCTTCTATTTATTCTGCAGAACTTCATGATTTATACCTAGCTTTAGATCATGTGGAGACTTCTCCACATCAATTTTTTAAATATTTTCTGATTCATTGTCTTCTTTACAAGCAATGAAAGCAAAGGATTGGAAAAATCCTTTTATTTACAATATCCTTGAGCGGCATCACAAACTCTGTACTGAGGAAAATAAAGAAATTCGTTTTTATTGGATACCAAGTCATATTGGAATCCTTGGAAATGAGGCTGCTGACCAAGCTGCCAAAGCAGCATTGGATAAGCGCCCAATAAATATGCTTTTACCTTATTGTATTGGTCAGCAGCCTCGTTTCCAAGGATCCAATATGACTGGGAATCCAATAAAAACGAATTTCTTTATTTTCCTCAGTACAGAGTCCATGAAGGCGCTCAAGGATTTTGTAAATAAAAGGACTTTGCTTTCAATGCTTGTAAACAAGACAATTTATACATGGAATAAAAATGATCTCATCCAAGATTTAAGCTTTCATCCCTTTAGTTGTATATGAGTAAAGGAAGAATTGACATTGCATTGATCACACCATTTTGACACTATCTTTTCAGCTTTGCATATTCCCTATGGTCAATGCCTCCAAAATAGTTCTAGTTTCCCTGTTGATTGAACACTGTTAACAATATAGAATTAGAATGACAATATAGTTAAATATTTAACATGAATTCAAATATTGCAATCATTTTCAAATGATTGTAAAATAAAATAAAGAAATATGTGTAGTTTTAGTGCTCAGATGTGTGTGCAGCCCACTATTTTAGACATTTGCAAGTGACCACACACCCCACTAATCTGAGTACTAATCAGTAGGATGCCAGCTCATATTTTTCAATCTCTACTGCTGGTACCCTGACCTGTGACTTTCCTCTTTTTGTCAAGTATGTTGGCTTAAGGAAAAAACATGTAATACATGCTTTGTACCTCGCTTAAGATCATGTGGAGACTTACCCACATCAGATATTTTAAATATTTTTTCAATGTTAAACATATTTTAATTGAGTACATCAATTTTGATATTGTTAGGGCTCAGTATTTGTATGTGCAAAATTTACATACATTTTTTGATACTGTATATAATTCTGTTATAGTATCGTTTTTAAACAAAATAGGACTTTTTAAGGGTGGGCATTGACCTATTTGTCAAGAATCACAGAACATCAAATGGCATTTAAAACATTTTAAATAATTCATACATATTTCTTATATACATAACTGATATCTTGGAATATGATTTTGTTAAAATTCTGTGATGAAAGGACTGTTTGTATATTATATTGTTTTACCATTTTAGGCACTAAATGACCTGAGTGGTTGCTTTAAGCTACCATTCATATTGATTTTATAAACCACATTATAAACCATATAGGTTACAGATTTTGCATGTCAAAAAGTTTTTACCATATTTAGGCACTGAATGACCTAAATGGTTAATGTACCGTAAAGCCACTATTCATTTATTCACTACTGAACCTAAGTCTAAATAGAACTTGGGAGAGAGTGTTTCTCAACATTCATTTCAGTCATATGTATAAAGGAAGCTGTGTATGCCCTGATTCCCAACTATACCTAGATTGCTTTCATGTTATAATTTCTCATATGAGCCCATTGTGCTGGTAAATCTATGACTGCATAGGTTGTCATGTAAATGTCCTACAATATGACAGTTCAGTGAGGCAGCACCATATCTGCTACAAGTGGGTCTCATCTTGTTATTGAGAGCCTAAAATGATATTCTTGCTTCAATTTGGAGATAATATTTATCAGGTCTGGCCACAACCTGTGTAGCAGCATTCTTCACATTTTGCAACCTTCTCATATCAGATTTTGCATTCATAAATACTAGAGAATTATAGTTGTCTAAAAAGTCATAATTATGTCAGCTTATTTCAACAGAGACATATAGCATTAACTATTGTTGGGACACACCTAGTAACCTCCCAACCATTGTAAATAGTATAGGTCCCAGAACAGGTGCCTGTGGGATTCCATATCCTTGCCTCACAAACCCAAGCCCCGGAACGTGGCACAGTTGGTTAGAGTGCCAGCTTACTAGCATCAGTTCCTCTGTGGTGATCCAAAGGCCGTGGGTTCGATCCCTTGTCATGCCCAGATTGTACTCATGACTCAATTTCCCATATGAGCTGAGGCCCGTGCCTAAAGGGTTAACCTGTTGTCCTTGTAAATCTGTGATCGGGTGGGTTGTCTTGTCGAGGACCTGCGACATGACAATTCAGTGAGGCAGCACTATATCTGCTACAAGTAGGTCTCATCACAAAATTACTGAAATAATGTTGAAAGTGATGTAAAACCCCAAACAAACAAACAAATTCCAGTGTTGGGCCTCCAGGATATCATCAAGGGTATCCGAATCCTGATGGCGACTTGGAGTTTAGTCTGGGATGGACTGATCCTGTGGGAAGGGAACATTGTTGGTTTCCCTCCCTTCGACCTTCCCTTTTTCCTGTTCTTCTATTGTGTGTTCTGAAAATTAGAAGTTTCAATCTTAGCGACATAGGTTTCATGATGTTGGTTTTGGTTCTTGTAGTGTGAACCCTTATCCCTCTGGTTTAGATTATGAGGTTGTGTATCTATATGTATTAGTTCGTTGTGAGTTTGTTGAAGTCATTTTTCTGGACTGTTTTATGTAAAACATTGGGCGCTGAATTTGTTCCTCCTTTGGTGTCTCTTAAGGTTATCCAATCTAGAATAACTGGTGTTGCAACTGTCACATCTATGTGACACTGGTTGTGTCATGTGGGCGGTCCGTCTTGTGGTGTAAACTTGGCCACAGAAGTCGCAAAAGGGGTAAACCTGTTGTTTAGGCACCATCTTGCTTTGTTTGGTAGTTGCATGAGATTATTATGTATTGTCATAGTTGTTAAGGGTAATGGGGCATTGTTACTGCACGTTGTTGCTCGGGCAGCATGTTATTTGGGCTCCAGAGTCCATCGCGAATTTGGCCGGCGTGATTCAGGGTTGATTGCTTGATTCCCCTTAGAGCCCAGTTGGAATACTCCATTGCGCCGAAATTCATTTTTTTGTCATATGTAATGTAGTAATGTATTTTTGCTATTATACAATGTTATGATTGATTTTCTGGTGTTTCAGCATTTGATCGTGTAATCTTTGCCGTTAAAGGCAGACGTTGGACTAGATTGAAATCTATTTTTCAATAGTTTGTCTGCATAGGGTAGGAAAATAATCTTTTTATCTGCCTTTTTCGTTTAAACCATTTGGTTTAGTTGTATAGATGGTACCTTTACCAGCATGTCCAAAAATCCACCTCATTTTTTGAGTGTTTTGAGGTAAACTTGATTTTTTGGGTGGTACGCAGTTTAAACCATTTGTTAGTTTAAACCATTTGGTACCTTTACCATCGTGTCCAAAAATTCTACCTCATTTTTGAGTGTTTTGAGGTAAACTTGATTTTTTGGGTGGTTGGCAGTTTAAACCATTTGTCAGTTTAAACCAAATGGTTTAAATGTTCTCAGCTTGTCTATCCATTCCAAATCTCTAGCAACTCTGGTTTGGTCGTAAGGGATTGGTTTTCTGTATAAAATGTATACCACTTGATATTCCATGTCATCTATACTTCTGACATATCCCAGGTGTTCATTGATTCTTTCTTTGAATGTTCTGTGAGTCTCACCTACATATTGTTTCCTGCATTTTTTGCAGGTAATGAGATATATTAGGTTTCTTGTGTTGCAGGTGTATTTTTCTGGACCTTTATACTCTCTCCAAGTTTCTGAGATTTTCACAGAATTGGCACCTCCATGGTCTTCTGGAAGGTGGTGCAGTTTGATTTGTTTTGTTTGTTATTGTTGTTTGGTGACAAGATGCTCTGATGAGTTTATCTGAGATGTTCTTGGGGCGCCTGAATGCTACTTTTTGTGGTGACAGTTTTAGTAAGCGCCAATATTTCCCTAAGATTTTTTGGAAATTTGGATTGGCCTCATTGTAGGTGGTAACTAATGATACCTTTGATTGCTGGTCCTTTTTGGTTTCTTTTTGTGTGAGCAAATCATCCTGTTTCTTTTCTCGGGCCATTAATCTGGCGGCCTCTAGGGTATCTGTTGGATACCCTCTTCGTTTGTAGTCCTCTACTCTTAGTTTTGAGTGAGTGTCATAGTCTTCTTTATTTTTGCAATTTCTTCTAATTCTTAGGAATTCCCCATATGGTCCTCCTGTTTTGCAGTGTTTGGGGTGAGAAGAAGTATAGTGAAGGTAATTGTGTGTATCAGTATCTTTTGTGTATAGATCTGTATAGATGGTACCTTTACCAGATCGTCCAAAAATTCTACCTCATTTTTTTATTGTTTTGAGGTAAACTTGATTTTTTGGGTGGTAGGCATTGCAATAGTCAATGAAGGTAAGCAGTTTTTTCTTCTCCTTGGTCGAATACCATGAAGATGTCATCTATGTATCTCAGGTTGAGAGCTGGTTTGGATGGGGCATTATTTAGGAGTTTGTCCTTTAGGTGTGCCATAAAGGGGTTGGCATATGAGGGGGCGCCTCTGGGACCCATTGCTGTACCTCCTATTTGGAGGAAGTGTTCTCCATTGAAGGTGAAGTTATTCATTTTCAGTTCTGCCTCTTATAGGGTCATTAGGCTTTTTGTTGTGGCCTTGCCTTTGTAGTTTTTAACCAAACATCTATATACTCATTGAGGCCCTCATTGTGGGGAATGTTTGTATATGTGACTACAATGATTTCATTGTTGCTATGGAAAGAGGATATCTTCCTAGTGAAATCTGTGGTGTCCCTTATGTATGAAGGGGTATCTTTGACAAAGGGTTTGATATGCTCGTCAAGAATGCAGAAATTTGTTCTGTGGGAGACCCATTACCACTGATGATGGGTCTCCCTACAACCTGATTCTTGTGTATTTTGCGTAGGAAATAATAGTTGGCTGTTCTTGCCTCATTTGGACACAATGACATGTAGACATCATTGTCGATTTCGTCTTTGTTATACATCTCATTCAGTATGTTCCTTACACTGGTTTTTTGTTGTTTTGTTAGGTCATTAGGGTTATTGACGTAGAAGTTTACGTCATTCAGTTGTCTTTCTGATTATTTAATATAGTCTTCTGTATCCATGATAACTATAGCTGAGCCCTTGTCAGCCTTTTTTATAGTGATGGAAGTGTTTTTGCTTAGGGTTTCTAAGGCATTTTTGTCCTCTTTTGTGAGGTTTTGGGTGCGGGGTGCCCTAGGGACAAATTTTTGTATGTCCCTTTGTACACATTTGAAGAAGGTTTTGAGCACAGGATATCTAGATGTGGTTTTGGGTTCCCACGTGCTTTTCAGTTTGAATTTTGCCTGTGGATCTGAGACGGTCGGGGCAGTTTGTGAAGAGGATGGGTTGTTGGTAGGGGCAAAATGTGTTATGCTAGGCTGATTTGGGTTTGGTGTATTTTGATTTTTTAGTATGGATTCAGGACAGGCCACTTGTGTGAAACTCAATTAATCACAACATTACAGGATATACCCATGGCTAAAAATGATAGGCAAGAAAATCAAGAAAATATATATTAAATGGTCACATCTTACAACATGTTGAACATCATGCCTACCTAGGAGGAGAGCTCCAAACAGATATGAAATGGGATGAGCATATTAACAACATTGTCTGCAAAGCAAATCAAGTACTGGGACTTGTAAGAAGGAATTTCAATATGTGGAAATATCAAAGAGGCTGCTTATAATACCCTGGTGCACCCTCACTTAGAATATGCATCAAGTGTGTGGGACCCTTACCTCAACAAGAAAAAGTGGTTTGTTTGTTTGTTTGTTTGGGGTTTTACATCACTTTCAACATTATTTCAGTTATTTCGTGATGAGACCTACTTGTAGCAGATATAGTGCTGCCTCACTGAATTGTCATGTCGCAGGTCCTTGACATGACAACCCACCCGGTCACAGATTTACAAGGACAACGGGTTAACCCTTTGGCACAGGCCTCAGCTCATGTGGGAAATTGTATCATGAGTTCAATCCCGGCACGGCCGGGGTTCGAACCCACAACCTTTGGATCACCACAGAGGAACTGGTGCTAATAAGCTGGCGGTCTAACCAACTGCGCCACGGCCCGTGGCCTCAGAAAAAGTGGTGCTCCACATGTAACACGGAGGGGAAAAAAATAACAAACAAAACAAAAAAAATGTCATGGATAAAATGGGGGTTTTTTTAAGCAATATTTTTTAAGCAATATTTTAATCATCTTTTAAAAACATTTAATTTGGTATATGAACGAATTTACTAAGGAAAATAAAGAAATTCATTTTTATTGGTCACATTGGAATCCATTGAAATGAGGTTGCTGACCAAGCTGCCAAAGCAGCATTCGACAAATGTCCAATAAATATACTTATTCCTAAAACAGAGTTTAAGAAAGATATTATTTTTTTGAGTTCTAAATGGTAATTGTGCTGGAAAGAAGCTGTTATTAATAAACTACAAAAAAATAAGCCCGTTCTAGGTAAAACTAAAGGTCCTTGCAAAATTAAACAAAGAGAAGAGTTGTTAACTTTTTAAAGGCGAAGATCAGCCTCAGTGTATTGGTTGTCAAAGAGCTATGATTGTAATACATTTTAATTTAGTGTATCAATATTGATAATATACAAACTCAACATTTTAATGTGCAAGATTTACATGTTCTTTGATACTGTAGATACTTCTGTGATACAGTCGTTTTTTAAACCATATAAAACTCTATAACCAATTTTTAGGGTGGAGCTCTTGTTTACTTAGAAATGGTCTTTTTACGAACCTTTCAGCAACTGTGGCCATACAAGGTCGACATTCGAGCCTTTTAACCAGTGTAAAAGCATTTTTAATAACAATAAGATGTTTAATTTCTGATTTAATCCATTTTTTCATTTCAGTAACCTCTATATATTCCTTTTTCATATCTCATTATATTCCTTCGTTTCCATATTATCCATCTTGTTATAGACAGAATCATATTTATTATCTCACCTATTGGTTCATTATTTGAATATCCTGTGAAAATGACAAACATGTTTATATTTAATTGTATTAAAGAACTTATAATATTTTCTATGTATTTCCATACACCCACAAAACCTTTCTAATAACCATTCTATTGTTACCCATGATTTGTGAGTATCCGTCGTTGGGGGACATGGACGGAGGATCGATACTCTACTCTGACTCTACTTTACTCGCTGGCTGTGAGGCAGGGCACGGAACCTAGCAACCCTATCTACCCATGTGAGGTGTGAGGTAATAAGGACTGCAGACACAGGATATACATTGCACAATAGTTACCTTTTATTCGGTGCTATGAATCATCCTTGTCTGGCTAGGCCGGCATGGCAATGAGCGAGGCATATGAACTACCCAAATGCATGATACTTATAGAGTCCTGAGAATACACAAAACACCCAAGTCTATGCGGTCATGATGCTGAGAGTCGTAGATCTTTCGTGGCAAGTGGACGCTGTAACTCTGCTTCTCCGGTCTCTAGGCTCTGCTCTCCAAGGATCCAACAGTTGTGGGCCCTTTTTAAAGGATCGTTGCGTGTCATGTGTGGGGTTTGCCTGCATGGCTTCCTTTTGCGACACTGGATGGACTCGTCTTGCCTGCGTGGCTTCCTCTTGCAACACGGGGGTTTTGTATGGTCTCATCTGCCTGCACGTGATCTCTTATGTCCGGTGAGTCATCTCCAGGTGCGGTGGTTAAGGCGATGCATCAACCTGCACTCGTTGACTTCACACGGCACACAATCTCTATACATGATGTTCTGCCAGAGACCGTGATTGTCTATGATTGTCTATATATTCTTAAGAGTCTCTGGGTAGGTAATCTATATCCTACACTATCAACAAATGTTGTAAATTTTCTTTATCATTATTGCATAATTTACACAACCCATTAAGTTGCATGTTAGTAATGTTCAAATTATAAAGTACAATAAGAATCATTTACCTTAGTTGACAATTTAGAAAATGTATCCATCTTATAGTTTTGTTGGTGTAGATTTGACTCTGGTTTTGTTCGTTTGCCAGATTCTTACAAGGTTGGCTGAGTTTGGGGTGAAAATAGCCACGTGTGTCCTGTTAGACTAAGGATACGTGGATAGTTCATAAATTATTTATTCAATACCACATTCTTTTCTTCTGTCCCTCACCCCAATAATATAAAACAGCAACATTACTACTTTACTCTAGATTCAAACCATCTCTCTATTCAGTAATAATGGCACCTTAGCAGGAATTGTGATTAGCACCCGTTCCAATAATTTCATTATAACTACAATACAATCACGACCTTTAAAAATCAAATACTGGCACTTAGGTCCATTTAAGATAACATCATAATCAGAGGCATATCCTTGACATATCTCAATCATTATTTGAAGGGCTTTCCTCTTGGATACCAGCAATGTAATATCATTTGCATTCGCTAAGCATCCAACAAAGTAATTCCTCATGTGACAGCCTACACCTCTTTTCTCGAGTTATAAAATAAGCCCTCCATGTAGACCAAAAACAAAATTGAGAAATAACACCACCCTGCCAATCATTACCACTTCTAGTCTATCCACTAGATTCTTTAATCTATCATATGATGGAACTCCTATTGAATCCTGGGGAGGGAGCTGCATCCAGTCAGTCTGCACATCAAAGTGTTCAAGTACAGTGTTCTTTTTGTAGTACAATCTAGTCAAATACCTTGCCAACTTTACTACCAACAGTGATGGCTCTATAATTATGGGAGCAGCACAACAGCTTGTGTTTACCATTAGGGCTTGGTGTCATTGAACCATAAATCATATCAACTGGACAAGCGCCATGAACAAGCATACGATTGATTTCATTAGCAAGTAAAACAAATAAAATATAAGGACCATGTATAATACGATCAGAGTTAAGTTCCTCTTGGCCATCAGATTCACCGAGCTTTAATCGCTGGATAGATTTAATCAAATCTGCCACCAAAATACGTATACATATCATAACTTTTTGAGTCTAATCTCTCATAAATCTCATGTTCAATCTTGTTAATTTGACATTCATTATAAGGAACACTTTTATAATGCTTCTTATATTTATCACCAAAACCATTACAAATGTCCTTGTCATCCATAAAACCATCCACATTAATAGGAGCAAAATTATTTCTCCCCTTAATCTTTTTAGCTTCTTTCCACAGAACCCTATATCTGTCATCTATAACATCTTCTGCCATTCTTTCCATATGAATCTTATCACCATCTCTTAGTACATGTCTTACTGCACAATGGTAGCGTGCCGGGGCTATATGTTGCATCTCTACAACATCACCATCATAAGGCCGACCACAGTCCTTGCAATGGTAGCTTACCGGATCCCACCGGCAAGTTATGTGGCTTGACGGTGGTTTCTGTCTGCTGGGGCAGGAAGCCGTTCCCGGCTTATATTCAGCCCCCCTCTTTGCCTGATTACTTTCGCCAGGTGACCCTTGAACGAGTTCACCGTGTTACAATCCACTGCTTCTTGAGACAAACTGTTCCATGAGTCTATGACACGTTGTGAGAAGGAAAATTTCCTGATGTTGAGTCTGGTGTGCTGCTTAAAAATCCTAAGGTTATGACCCCTTGTAAGTCTCTGCACACTATTGTCTCTCATCTCAAAGTATATTTCCCTGTTCACATCCTCAAGGCCTTTCATGATCTTTAACACATGTATTAGGTCAGCCCTATCTCTCCTGGTTTCAAGGGACATTAATCCGGTCCTCCTTAACCTCTCCTCATAGGGCAGACCCTTCAGTTCTGTGATCATGCGTGTAGCCCGCCTCTGTACTTTCTCCAGATTATCTATGTCCTTCTGCAAGTGTGGCCTCCATGCTTGGACACAATACTCCAGGTGCGACTTATAGAGATGCACTATATTCTCACAATTCTTATTCTCGTACGTTCTGTAAATCATCCCCAGCACTCTATCGGCGGTTTTCACAGCATTCGCACAATGCACACTTGGACTCAGGGATTCATGAATAGTCACTCCAAGGTCTTTCTCCTCTGTGACACTCTGAATCAACTCATCTCCTAGGAAGTAGTCATACTTCTTGTTTGCATGTCCCAGGTGGAGACACTTGCACTTTGCGACATTAAACAACATCTGCCACTCAAGTGACCAATCCCAGAGTTTGTGTAGATCATCCTGGAGTGTAAATGCCTGCTCCACTGTGGCCACTTCCCTGAACACCTTGGCGTCATCTGCGAATTTGAGAATGGAGCTGGCTAGACCTTCGTCAATATCATTTATGTAAATGAGGAACAGGGTCGGCCCGAGGACACTCCCCTGGGGCACTCCATTCGCCACAGGCAGCCAGTCAGACTCATGACCATTCACGACTACTCTTTGTTTCCGGTTGCTCAGCCAGCTTCCTATCCAGGAGGTTACACTTTCACCAATTCCATGTGCTTGGACCTTTTTCAACAGTCTCTGATGTGGCACTTTGTCGAAGGCCTTTGAAAAATCAAGGTATAGCACATCAACAGGGTTTCCTTTGTCCACATACTCCGTGACCTCTTCGAGGAACTTGAGAAGGTTCGATAGACATGATCTACCCTCTCTAAATCCATGTTGTGAGTCTTTGATCAGGCCATTTCCTCTCAGGTGCTCTATAATGGCATCCCTGAGCAACGACTCCATTATTTTGCTGATATGCGATGTGAGGCTTACTGGTCTGTAGTTGCTCGGAAGTTCCTTGGGCCCTTTTTTGTGGATAGGTGTAACATTTGCACTTCTCCAGTCTTCCGGCACCTTTGATTGTTCCAGGCTTTTGACAAATAACATGCTTAGGGGCTGTAGGATAGCTGAGGACACCTCCTTTAACACAACAGGGTATATATTATCAACTCCTGGGGCTTTGTCCGGCCTCAGAGTATCCAATTTCTCCAGTATTGCTTCAGGTGACAAATCAACATTCCTCAGAATTTCATCATCACTGCCACTGAATATTTGAGCGGGATCAGGTATATTCTCTAATATTTCCTGTGTGGATACTGAAGCAAAGTACTCATTCAGCATTTCAGCAGTTCTGGAATCATCTTGTACAGTCTCACCATTTTCATCAATCAGGGGTCCTACCCTCTCCTTGGACTGCATTTTGCTTCTAGCATACTTGTAAAATGCTTTTGGATCCTTCTTGATATTCTTGGCCAGCTTCCTTTCATATTTCCTCTTTGCTTTCCTTACAGCTTTAGTTGCTCTGTTCAGTGCCCTTTTGTAAGCCAAATAATCCTGGTACTGTTTTGTCTGGGAATACGTTTCCCACCATCTCATCTTCCTTTTTCTTGTGCGAAATACTTCCCTTGTCCACCACAATGGTTTTCTTTTCCTCCTTCTCCCTCTTTTCGGCACAAATCTCTCAACAGCTTCATTCAGAGTACTTTTAAAAGTCTCCCACATATCATCAGTTTGCTTGTTTTCCATCAGCTCATTCCAATTCTTACTTTCCAGGTATCTCTTCATGGCTTCATAATTTCCATTTCTATAATCATAATATTCCTCTTTCCAATCCTTCAGTTCAACATTGCAAACCAAGTCAAATGTGATGACATTGTGGTCACTTGTGCCAAATGGTTCTCTGACTGTCAAGTTCTCGATCATGTTAGTCTCTGATGATAGCACCAAGTCAAGAATGTTCTCACCTCTGGTTGGCTCATCAACATTTTGGGTCAGGAAACAATCTTGTACTAGGTCAAGGAATGCTTGACCTTCCGCTTGTGCATGCATCGCCTGCCAGTTTATGGTCCTATGGTTAAAATCACCTGCAATCATGACCTGGTTATCCCTTCTGCAAGCCTGCACTATCAGTGAGTGTAGGGCTTTTGATTCTGCGTCAGTTGCTGAGGGGCTGTTATAGCACACACCCACCAGAATGGGATTTGTCACAGTGTGTACATTGCACCATACTGTCTCAGTATCCGGGGTGTATGTCAGATTCTTATCAAGTGTTACATTCATTGTGTTTCTGCAATACATGATACATCCTCCCCCTTTTACATGTCTCCTATCATTTCTAAAGATTTCATAACCATCAAGGGATAGTTCTGCATCTCCAATTTCTTCTCTTGCCCAAGTCTCAGTTATCATAATAATGTCCGGGTCCATATCATACACATAAATTTTCATTTCATCCATTTTATTAACTAGGCTCCTTGCATTTACAAGAAAACATGACAGTTTATTAACAATACAATGATTTCCATGAATGTGAGTGCTATTT
This sequence comes from Amphiduros pacificus, assembly GCA_949316495.1. Lineage (NCBI taxonomy): Eukaryota > Metazoa > Annelida > Polychaeta > Phyllodocida > Hesionidae > Amphiduros > Amphiduros pacificus. Next base: position 14,589,799 of record OX439011.1, on the reverse strand, counting down.
TTAGTGCTACCTTCTGCCGTCCTTGGATTCCCTGTTGAACTTGGTGCTTCATCTGGAACTTGAGTGCTGTTTCCTCCAATGTAACGTCCGTGCAGTGCATCATCGGGCATGCTCATGCAATTTTCAGTCAATGTTTTGATTTGGTCATTGTTTAGTCTGACTTGTGGCCTGCCTTGTGGCTGCTGGCATTCCTGGTCTGGATACCGGTCTTCGGTTGCCCTGCCACTGCAGTCTCCTCTTGTGTCACTATCTGACCCTCTCATGTGGTGATGCCACATGAGAGATTCTTGTCTCAAGTGTTAAACATGCTTAGTCCACCCAGGTCCATTTTTACTTAGACCAGGTGACACCACTGACTGGTCAACAATTGGGTATACATAAATCAGAGGCTTCAATACAAGCTGAGATAATATTATAATGCAAGTCACACAAATCATTGAAATGCTTTGTCCAACTAAAATTATCACATTTAAATAGATCCCAACAAATGTAATACCAGACGGTTTTCTAAGTTAAGACTCTTTATACTGATCAATAGCCTTGTCATTAGCTTTATCCCAGGCTGTCAGATATTTCAGTTTACACAATCAAACATTACACTGAGAGGTACATGATCAGAATGTAGATGATCATCAAGTATGTTATATATGTATGTGGAACATCAGCATTACTGTTCTCAATTCATGTCATTTACAAACTGTTTTAATGCCAATGTTTTTGGAGTACGTCTACTCAGGACAGTATTCGGGTCACCATCAAATATAATATGTAAGGGGTAAACGCTTCGGATAATTTGGTGCACTTCACTCATGACCTCCCAACCCATTCTCATCAGAAAGTTGCCAGACATTTGGTTACCATTAAATTCCCTTAGTTTGACCTCCAGTTGGCAACTAAGTGCACTATTTTTTACCAACTAGAGGGCACTGTAAATCAATACCTTCTCACTTTTCAAGTCTAACTATAGGTGGCACTCTTGGACACGAATATATGTTGTAACTTCTGGCATTTAGTTTCGTATATATTATGTTAATTGTCCCAAAGAAACTTACTTTATCATTTAAATCCATAATTGCCCCTTCAGTGGAAACTAATATCATATGGTTTAATATTGCGATTACATGGTGAAGATATATCCTTTTTAATGGTTATAGGCCAACATTTCTTAGTTTAGTTTCACATTATAATTGACATTTCCAGCCTTCAAAACTTAAAAGAATTGGATTACAAGCACATATCCAATTATTGGGTGACTGGCATTGTTTGGTCAATATATCTGGATAGTAAAACATTCTTTACTTTAAAGATTGATAGAAAATGCATATTTCAAAATACAAATACAAAATTTCATTCTCGGAGAGACCTCTAGTGAGGTATGGGAGAAAGGCCTGGTGGCAATAGGATAGTTACACTCTATCCACCAGATAACCATACAATGAATTATGAAAAGACTAACAGTGTAACTAACAATACAAACACATTAAAACAGGTTGATTCAGACCGATTTGCAGTGCATAATATGAATAATGTGTAAATGAAATGATATAACAATATATTTCCTAAATAATACGCATGGCAACTGCTTACAGATACTGCATAGATTTGACACAGTTTAAATGGCACTAGTGTAAATGGTGATATTAATATTCATATGCAGATTATGGTACACAAATAAACAGATATAGCCATGATCCTAAACACTGTGGGCCTGGGATGAGCACCACCAAATGGACAAAAATTGGCTAAAATGAATGTCATCAGTGTTTGAAATGTTTTAAAATTATAACTACGAATTTTGATAAATTGACTAATTCTTGTATATCCATGCTGTTGAGGAAATGCCTCATGTTGGATATATTAGGGTTCACCGAGTATCTTTGGTCAATTAGCCTGTCGCTGTCTGATTTGAAATTATTACATACCAGAAGATAGTGGTGCTCATCCCCAACCAAATCACTGTTACATAATGTGCATAGTAATGAATGAATGAATGGTTTCTTAACGGCACATCGACACAATAAGGTCATTCAGTGCCAACACAGTAAAAACAGAAACATAATATTGACTAGAAACAAAATGTAAATGTTAATACAATATGTAGATAACACAAGAATTTATCAATAGCATTTATATAATATCAATCAAATATAATAAATATGTATAATTTGTTTAAAAGACTTTATCAGTATGATGTTTTGCAGTTCTTGATAAATAAGTCGATGACATAAATAAACAAAAGCTCTGCCCTTAAAACTGATTATAAAGTCCTATGTGAGTTAAAAACAATACTATCACAGAAGTATCTACAGTATCAAATAACGTATGTAAACCTTGTACATTAAAATATTGAGTTCGTATAAAATCAAAATCGATACACTCAATTAAAATATGTTTAATAGTCAAAGCCCTTTGACAACCAATACATTCAGGTTGATCTTCACCTTTAAGCAGATAACAGTGCGTCAAATGACTATGTCCTATTCCTATACGGGTTAAAACTGACTCTTCCCTACTGTTAATTCTAATAGCACCTTTAGTTTTGCCTAGAATGGGCTTAATTTCATGTAATTTATTAAATAGCTTCGTTCCAGCGCAACTGCCATTTAGAACGTAAAAACACAGTAATATATTTTTTAAACTCTGTATATGGAATAAGTAAATCTATTGGGCGTTTGTCCAATGCTGCTTTGGCAGCTTGGTCAGCAGCCTCATTTCCATGGATTCCAATATGACTGGGGATCCAATAAAAACAAATTTCTTTATTTTCATCTGTACAAAGTCTATGGTACCGTTCGAGAATTTTGTAAATAAAGGGATTTTTCCAATCCTTTGCTTTCAATGCTTGTAAACAAGACAAAGAATCAGAAAAAAATTTAAAATGTTTGATGTGGAGAAGTCTCCACATGATCCAAAGCAAGGTACAAAGCATGTTCTGCAGAAAAAATCGATGATTTATTTGGCAGACGTTCTGAATAAATATGATTGCCCTTAACAGCAGCTGCAGCAGCCTTCTCATCATCAAATGATCCATCAGTGTATATACACTGATATCCAGTGAAAATAGATTTAATTTCTTTATATCTATTTATATGAAGGGATGGATCTGTTGAGCATTTATTTAATTCTGACATGGCTAGATTAATATTTAAAGTTGCATAGGTCCATGGAGGTGTTTCTGGATATTGAAATTTAGCTACGTGATTCGGATTTAAATTTAAAGATTGTAAAGATTCTTTAATGCGAATGCCAAAAGTTGGTATTGATATTTTCAAAAAGATCAACATAATTTGGATTGAATATAGCGTCATGTACAGGATTGTCTGGACAAGCAGCAATTTTTGCAGCATACTGAAGGGCAAGCTTTTCTCTTCTTAAATCAAGAGGCAGTTCATCTGCCTCTACGGCCAAGCTATCTGCAGGCGAGGTACAAAATGCACCAAGGCATAGTCTTAACCCTTGATTTTGTACAGAATCGAGCATTTTAATATACGATGGACGTGTCGATCCATATACCATACACCCATAATCAAGTTTGGAACGTACCAGCACTCTATATAATTGTAATAAAACATTACGGTCCCCTCCCCAATCGGTATGGGTGAGAACCCGTAATAAATCTAATGCCTTCTGGCATTTCTTTTTTACATATTTAATATGAGGGACAAAAGATAGTTTTCTATCAAATATAAGTCAAAGAAACTTGGTTTCTTCGACAACAGGGATTCGAGTTTGGCCAAGGTGTAGATCAGGATCTGGGTGAGCCTTCCACTTTTTACAAAAGTGCATACATACGGTCTTTTTCAAAGAAAACTTAAATCCATTGTTATCAGCCCATTCTTGTAATCTATTTAGGTGTTGTTGGAGCTGTCATTCTATTGTATGCATGGTTGCTGACCCGTAGCTTAAGTTGAAATCATCAACGAAAAGTGAGCAATCTGCTCCAGGCCTCATACAATCAACAATGCTGTTAATTTTAATAATAAAAAGGGTGACTGATAATAAACTACCCTGTGGAACACCCATTTCCTGATCAAAAGCATCAGAAAGTGATGCACCCACTCGAACTTTGAAATGTCTGTTTGATAAAAAATTTTGAATAAAAAGGGGTAAACGACCCCTTAATCCCATATCATGTAAATCACTCATTATTCCATATTTCCATGTGGTGTCGTATGCTTTCTCTAAATCAAAAAATATACTAACCATATGTTCGCCTTTTATAAAACCCTCTCGTATAAACGTTGCTAAACGTACCAGATGGTCAACAGTATTTCGCATTTTTCTAAAGCCACTCTGTGCAACAGAAATATAAGCCGCAGTTTCTAAAAACCAAACTAAACGCTCGTTAATCATTCGTTCCATTGATTTACAAATACAACTTGTTAACGCAATGGGACGATAATTATTTGAATCTGACGAGTCTTTGCCAGGTTTGGGAATAGGAATGATAGTGGCTTCACTCCATGAAGGAGGAAAATTACCACTTTCCCAAATATTATTAAAAATATCCAAATGATGCCCAAGTGTTTGGTCAGGGAGGTGTTTGAGGATTTGATAGTGTATATGATCAGGTCCAGGAGCAGTATCATGGGATTTATCTAAAGCAAGTTTTAAATCTAATATTGTGAATGGCTTATTATATTGTTCCATGTTATTAGATATGAAATTTAGTTGGTTTCTTTCTTTTCTATTTTTTATTTGTTGGAATTTTGTGGGATAATTATCAGATGAGGAATTCTTGGAAATGGTTTGACCTATTGTGTTACTTATTTCAGTGGGATTTGTAATTAATTGGCCATTATGATTTAGATGTTTGATCCTTGCTCCACCTCCCTTCCCAGTAATTTTACGCTCCATATCCCAGCATTTTTTAATTGGTGATCGTGTATTTAATTTAGAAACGTAATCTTTCCAACTTGTAAATTTGCTTATTTTGATAATATAACGGGCTTTAGCTCTTTTTATACAAAATTGGTGCAAATTATATTGAGTTGGCTGTCGATTAAATATTTTTAAAGCTTTTTTTCGCTCCTTGACAGCTTTTTTGCACTCATCATTAAACCAGGATTTTTCTTTAATTTTAGAATTTGGCTTTGATTTGGGAATACACCCATCAGCAATATCATACAATGTATCCGTAACAACTTAAAGAGGATCATCTTCGTTGTTAAAAATTTCAGGAGTTATTTTATTAAAACAGGATGTCTGAAATTTTGCCCACTCGGCTTGATGAAATTTCCACTTAGGGATTTGTTCGTCTGGTGGAGGAAAATGGTTATTTAGAATAATGGGGTAATGATCACTACCCCATTGATCTTCCTCTACTTCCCAAGAATAGTCTAAAAATAAATTTGCAGTGCACATGGAGAGATCTATTGATGTTAAAGAGCCTGTAGCAAGATATAAATATGTTGGAGAATCGTTATCCCAAAGGCACAAACTATTATTATTTAAGAAATCTTCTATTATACGTCCTTTGGCATCAGTATTATTTCTGCCACCCCAAGATAGTTGTGAGCATTAAAGTCACCAACTAGCATATATGGTTGTGGCAGCTGAGTTATTAGGTTATTTAAATCTGTAATATTAATTGGTTCACTTGGTGGTAAATATACTGAACATATTGTCAATGTATTGTGCAAGGTTACCCTAACAGCAGAAGCTTGTAAATTAGCATTTAATGGTACTTTACATTGGGGTATACAGGATTTAACAAAAATAGAAACTCCACATTGTGCTCGGTCCATAATGTCAATTGAACCGACTTTATTATACAGTACATATCCCTTAAATGTCGAATGTAGAATTTATCATTGATAATGTATCTAAAATATAACAACCTAAACCTTATAAAACCTGAACTTTAGATATGGAGAAATGTGTGGAACTATATTTCAAAAGCCGGTTGGACAATATCGGGCCCTAAAGTCCTCACCGTCTAGGGTGAATATTTGGGTTCAAACAGGTGTGTTGCAACTGGACCGGTATTACTGCCAAACCAGTCCAGTGCTCAACCTGCAGAACTCCATATCCTCCCCTTACGTGTCGCACCTCACGGCAAACAAGGCGCCATGGTTATTTTTTTTGTTCGCCTCTTTCGAACTGACAAAAAAACCAGGGAGTAAAAAAATCAGAGGACCATTCTAACCTCGGGCCCACATGGGGAAATGTGCATAGTCTCCTCTCTCTGGGTACATTGCTGTATCTGCCCATTACCACAAAGAAGTGTCAGTCGATAATTGCCTGACTTATACTTAATGCCTAATTATTAGACTTTCGAATATTAAAAAATAATAATACTGTAACTATGACACAACAGGGCCTTGTAATGATTACTTTGCAGCAAGGGGGTTCTTAATATTCATAGCCAGGACAGCATTAAATCCATGTTACAATTTCTCAGCTTAGCCCCATGTATATTTTGCATTGCATTGACAGTTCTCACAACCTCTGCAAATCATCCCAAACAATTTGTTTTGGTGTCTGGCAAATTTGGCTGTCTTCTGCCAAGTCTAGTTACTCGGTTAGGACTCCCTTCGGAAGTCTCTTCCAGCATATCAATTGGCATGCTATGATGATTTGTTGACATTGTCTATATATATATATTTATTGCATTTGATAATAACAATACACTTGCATCACAACAAAATACATGAGCATTTATTTTTGGTTTTATTTTCTTCATTCAGAACATTGCATCTAGTCTTTTGTAAATATGTAGAAAGCTAGACCTTATTTCTTCATGCCTACAACCTTTACCTCGTGGGTTACCTGGGATTGCCCTGTTTTAACGTTTGAAATTTGAACAATCATGTTCAGTCATGTATGTCACTATATGTTCTAGTCATTTATTCTGTCATTCTGTCTGATTTTTATGAATAGTCATGAGTTATGGTTGATTCTGGGTGCACCTTTCTGTCTGTGGACTGATATGAGAGAAAAGTCTTGTTATGGAGGGTAGTGTCTGAAGGGTTGACCCACTGACATTGTAATATGTGACTGGTTGGGCTGTTATTATAACGACAAGCAAAACCATAATATGTTAGGCCCTGAAGAGATTTTGATGAAATATTTATCCAATATCCTGCCATCTTGGTTTCGGTACTTTCACAGCTTGGCTTCAGGTGTCAAAGATTTTCAAGGAAATACAAAAAGTGCAAATGAGGTATTCCATACTTTTCATTCCCCCAAAAGACAGTTTCTTACCTGTCATTCACCTCAGAAGTCAGGTATTTTTTATTTTTTTGAAAAACAAAATAAAACATTATGCACATGATTTAAAATCTTCTATATATGTTGTTCATTAGTATTTGAATGTTCAACTCACCATTGTAGCAGTTTTAAAATAATTATTTGTTTATATTTATTGTTAATGCTAAAAAAACTGCAACATATAAGACGATAAGAAATAAATTGTCTTTTTACAAATTAGATGTGATTCTGTGTTTCGTAAAGGTGAAAAATTAAATCCATGTTTGTGCGTGAGCATGTTTTACTACCCAAATATTTCAGAGCAACCAGTTCTTCATTCTCAGTTGGACAGGTTACCATATTTTGAATGGTGAAGTGCACAGTAAAGATTACAATAGAGCAAATTAATGTATGCATGAATATATATTCTGTCAGATACACGATACTTTTTTTATCTAATTTTAAATTATAGAAGGTAACAGACCAGTTTGACTCAAACAAACTGCCATTTTTTTAAATAATTTATTCAAAGATTTACATTTAGAGACATTAATCAGATATAGTGCAAAAATGATTAAATATGTAAATGTACAAATCTGAATAAGACACTCTTGAATACTACATGACTCCTCATAACATTGTTTCATTTTATCTGTGAGAGTGTAGAAATATAAGCGATGTGAAAAAATATTCTGCCTTCAAAAACAAAGGTGTTTCCTTATGTGTGCAATGGTGTGCATTTCACTTCTGTTTGTCTCATCCTAGACAAAATATTTATCCACCAGGCAGTATCCGTAATAAAATATATCACAGTGTCATTATTAAAACATATTGGTTGAATGTAGGAAATTATACTTGAGGTCTATAAGTTATCTCTATTAGACAGCTGAAATCGTTTATTGTAGGGTGTATTTTAAGATCGTTACTTGATATTAAGATCTTAGCACCAAATATATGCTGTATATAATGCTATATGTATACAGGGCTTTCTTACATTGAGTGTTTAATCAATCCATATATCAATATTACTCAGTTGTAATATAAAAGCTTACCTTTTATTGGTAGTAATTCTCTCAATTTCCTCAGTACCACAGTTGGCTGCATGTTGGCCACTGTCAAATTGAATGATCTCTAATTTACGAACACAGTTTGCTTTCCCCAACCTTTGAATCATCACAGATAAACTTGTGCCATTGTGTGCTCTAACCAATTGTGCCAAGGCCAATGGCCCACAATTGAGTAAAACTGAATGTATAACTAATTTAAAGTTGAATATTTCAAATATATATTAACTATAAATGCTTGCATTCATTTTATTTCCTATCTTCTATTCTGTGGTATCTATCTCTTTGAGATGTTATTTGGGAAAGATACAGCATTAGTTTATAATGCGTGTAAAACATTTTGTAAACGTCAATTTGTTTTCTAATAAAAGTTTTAATTTACATGGTATGTAAATATCTATTTCTGAAAAAAAAAACATTAAAAAAAACTCAAGAAATTTTTAAAAATTCCATTGTGAGCTTCACATATCATTAAAGAAATTATAATGTAAAAACTGACCCAAGGGATTTTACAAAGATTTATATCTATGATTGAAATTAAAAATTTATTACATACAAGAGAATATGTATTTCCTGAATTTGAAAAGATTCTTTTTTGCACCTCCAACTCATGCTGGCACAATAAGATCCCTCATAAGTATAATAAGTGTTATAATTCTGTGTTATAATACCCACCAAAATTCTGTGTTATAATACCTTCCACTAATTGCAATTGAGCTGAATGTTCCCAAACTATGGAATATGTTACCTCCAAACATTAGAACTAGCACTACAGTCGATTCTTTTAAGAATAGACTCAAAACCCATCTATTCAGAACGCATGTTCTGGGCATAGCGCTATGAACAGTCTTGACTGGTATCAGCGCGATATAAATTTTAGTATTATTATTATTATTATTATTATTACTTGGAATGCCCTGTCCCCGGAAGTAAAAATTGCAAAACCAAAGTAGTTTTAAAACTAAATTAAAAACCTATTTATATTTAATTTTGAAATATTATCTACAAAAGCGTCATGAGTAGACATAGTATAAAATAGCACTATACAAATATTTTATTATTATTATTATTATTATTATTATTATTATTATTATTATTATTATTATTATTATTGGAAAATGGAAACAGAACCCCGAAAGTGTCATTCCACAGCACAACTGATTCTCGCCTCACTTGTGAGGTACCATATCACTTGTGAGATTTCCCATCACTTGTGAGGTACCCATCACTTGTGAGGTACCCCATCACTTGTGAGGTACCCCATCACTTGTGAGGTACCCATCACTTGTGAGGTACCCTATCACTTGTGAGGTTCCCTATCACTTGTGAGGTTCCCTATCACTTGTGAGGTACCCTATTACTTGTGAGGTTCTCCAATACTTGTGAGGTTCTCCAACACTTGTGAGGTTCTCCATCACTTGTGAGGTACCCTATCACTTGTGAGATTTCCCATCACTTGTGAGGTACCCATCACTTGTGAGGTACCCCATCACGTGTGAGGTACCCTATCACTTGTGAGGTTCCCTATCACTTGTGAGGTTCCCTATCACTTGTGAGGTACCCTATTAATTGTGAGGTACTCTATCACTTGTGAGGTACCCTATCACTTGTGGGTTCTCCAATACTTGTGAGGTTCTCCATCACTTGTGAGGTACCCTATCACTTGTGAGGTTCTCCATCACTTATGAGGTTTTCCATCACTTGTGAGGTACCCTATCACTTATGAGATTCTCCATTACTTGTTAGGTACCCTATCATTTGTGAGGTTCTCCATCACTCGTGAGGTTCTCCATCACTTGTGAGGTACCCTATCACTTATGAGGTTCCCTATCACTTATGAGGTTCCCTATTACTTGTGAGGTACCCTATCACATGTGAGGTTCCCTATCACTTGTGAGAGAGCACTTTCAAATTACTCTGACACATCATTGTTTTGGGATCTCATATATCATTAATTCATGAATGTAATGTCTTATTTCTGAATGAAGATAATGATACTGTTAGTCTTTTTTCACTAAATCTTTTACAGGACGAGCAGTCACAACCATCCATGCAGAATGAGCAGACACCCATCCATACAGGAAGGACTCGATGCAGAATGTGTAGTCTACCCATCTATGCAGGAATGACTAATCCAGAATGAGCAGTCACAACCATCCATGCAGAATGAGCAAACACCCATCCATACAGAACGGACTCGATGCAGAATGTGTAGTCTACCCATCTATGCAGGAAGGACTAATCCAGAATGAGCAGTCACAATTCAGTATAGAATGCAGGAAGAATTCAGTGCAGAATGAGCAGACACACATCCATGCAGGAAGGATTCAGTGCAGAATGAGCAGACACACATCCATGCAGGAAGGATTCAGTGCAGAATGAGCAGACACCCATCCATGCAGGAAGGATTCAGTGCAGAATGAGCAGACACCCATCCATGCAGGAAGGATTCAGTGCAGAATGAGCAGACACCCATCCATGCAGTAAGGATTCAGTGCAGAATGAGACAGACAACCATCCATGCAGGAAGGACTCAATGCAGAATGAACAGATACCCATCCATGCAGGAAGGATTCAGTGCAGAATGAGCAGACACCTATCCATGCAGGACGTAAGGACTCACATGAGCACATTTTGATGTGTACCACTATCTTACATAAGATATCAGTAGGAAAGATTCAGTGCAGAATGAGCATAAATAAAGGGTCCTGTGAGGTCTGAGTATTCACATTACCATAAAAGGGACAAAGTACGGAATATAAGGGACTAAGTACAGTACAATCACAAAAAAAAAGAAAAAAAAGAAATTCCATGCAAGAGTGACAATTCAGTATGGTATGTCACAAAATTGCAGAATGGACTAAGTATTAGATGATAAGTCACGAATATGATGAATGGACCTTTAAATCTAGAACTACCTGAACTGTTAAGATATTGAAAGTTGAAATGTGATTCATTACTTGTTACCAGCAGGTGCTTATATTGTAATTCAAGATCACCAAGGAATGATGTCAAAATAGACTGGTTACTATGCCAACTTTAATGTTAACCTATAGGTTAACAAAAGCAGAGATGTGCCCCAATAGCTGTTTTGAGCTCCCTGAGATAAATATTATGTCATGAAATTAAACATTCATTCATGCTGCATAATAATTTTCCTCAAGAACTGCTTAATCTATGTTCTGACAAGATGATTTGAATATCTTAATAACTGTATTTATCCAAATGTGTACTAAGATAAATTGTTATTTAAATATTTGTACATTGCTTAAGTTATAATATTGGTATTGTGATGTATCAAGATTAAAACATTTGAATACTATATTGTGATGAAGATTGTTCCAATAAAGATCTCTCTGTTGAAATAAAAATTAGTAATTTAGTAATTTTAATTGGTAATTTCAACCAATATCCCAGCGAGCATGAACCACCCTAACGCAATATCCTCAATAAACCATATGAAAACCACAAAATAATCACCAGGCAATAATATAAGCCCAATAATAATCCAGCAATAGCCCACCTGAGCTAACCTGGGATATCTATGAAAATCGCATGAAAACCACCTGGTCCCTGCCATGCGGTTTCCGCATGGTTAGTAAATCGCATGGAATTCACATGGCAGCCAGCTGGAAACCATGCGGCGAGCAAATCTAAAACCGCCTGGTTACCATGCGTCTTACTTTTTTGTGAAAACCAGCTGTTGGAAACCACCTGGTTACTGCCTGGTTTTCAGCCGGTAACCATGCAGCGCACATTTTCTAGTGTAATACTTGGTAACATTAGAAAATATACTGAAGAATACATAAAATGTACTCAGATTGACCGATTTCAGCAGTCAAGCTCAACACATCTATCAAACTCGACATGCAGAAACTGCCATTATGATGTTTTGATAAATTTGTAGAGGTTAACATTTTCTCTGAAACATTTATAATTTATCTTTGATAATGTTTCTGAAATACAACAAATTTAGAACTTATTTTACTTTAGTTTCTGGAAATGGAAAAAGGTGTGGAGCAATATTCCACGAGCCAGTTGGTCTATACTCTCCTGTGTGGACTAATATTAAATCGGTCCAGTGCTCAACCAGCAAGAAATATATTGGAACTGGGCAGTTTTAAAACACAATCCTCAGGGAACTAGCAGGGAAAATACCTTGTGGTTAATTGATTAACTTTCAAATATTTCATATTTTGAGCATTGTGTTTCTTCGTCATAATCAATGTAACATTTAAAAATAAATATAATCTAGGACATTCGTTCCCACAACCCAAACCTAAAATGACAAATTAATGCATATATATTCTCACAATCAGTTTCTTATCAGGAACAATTGGTGCACTTTGATATTGCAATTATAATTGATATTTGCAAAAATAAAAGAGTACTTGAAAGTGTTACAAATAATATATAAACTGTAAATCACAAAATATTGTATGATTTTCTAATTAAAGATACATCAAATAAAACATACATAAGTCTATAAATTAGGACGTGTGCACCCATATAAAAGATGGTGGTCAAGTAAGTAAATATATGGAGTTATTTTGCCTTCAGGAATGGGTGTTTGAAGATTCCCCTGATTAGGCTATAGGTCTATGGAGATTTACTGTATTATCATCACTTTGGTGGTCATCTTTTTAAGCTTTCTGTCAATTGATTGGCTGTTGAAATTATTGGCTTTCTATGATATTGATTTGTAAATTCTGCACAAGCTTGATCTTTTTCAAATAACTGGACTGAATTTTCAACTCCTCTGCTGCCATAAGGTAACTCGATTGCATATATCGCTGATTAGTAAATTATAAACTAAAGATTTGCAATGCATATCACATGCTATTTATGAAAAGTTATAGATTTGTAGCTTTTAATCAAACTTTATCAAACATTACTCAGAGGTGGTAGAATGCATTGAAATATATTAGAATAAAATAAAATATAATATGGTAGATACAGACAGTGCAAGGGTGGTAGAACCAATAGAGAACTATACCAAAAGAGAAATAATAGAATATGGAAGATGAAGTGTATTAGAATTACTAACTAAAAGTTATTTTTGGACATATCTTGTACAATATTCAGCCACTATGCTTTAGTTCTTTCACAGTTTTGCTGCCATTATCACAAATTATTTTGCCACTGACACACTACCTGTGAACTTTTTCCCAATACAATTTCCTAACTTCAGTGTTTCACCTCCACGGTCAGGTATATTCTCGTATGGGGAAAACATGTCATGTTACACAAGGGCGAGTTGGGGAGACTTAATCTAGAAGTTAAACGACAATATATACAAAGATAGCATCAGTGGATTGAAGCAAAGGTTTAAAATTATATTATCATCATTTGGACTCATTGGGGCTATAAACTTTCAAATCATCAAAAACTGTTGTCCAAAAAATGCAGAAGGAACAAAGGTCAATAAAGAACAGCTAATTCAGCAAATCTAAAAGAAAATCTATTACGTGAAGCATGTCAAACTTGAACAATGTCTGCAAGTATATTTTTAATAGTATTTTTTTGAAATTTCAGTTCACAGGTTGTTTTCCTTGCTATTCATTTATATTCCTCCAAGGTTTTGTTGATGAATTCATCCCACTTTTCCTGCCAAATCATCACAGCCTTCCCCCTTTCGGCCTCTGTCATGGCACTGTACCTGTCACACAATAAGTTATTTTATTTAATTTTTATTTTATAAAAACAAAACAAAAATTATACTCAAAACTCTGCATACATATTTGTTTAAATTCAAATGTAACAAAGTGTGTGTTATATATCTTTTGTCTGCAATACAACAACAAAAAGAAATGAGATATGAGAGATATTGCTAATACATATTTAAATCATATATCAATTCAGTTTTCTGTTTTATTTTCTCATTAAACCTAATATAAAAAAACTTACTTCAATGAGTCCAGGAACAGTTGTTTAAGTGTAGCAAGATTAGCCCAAGCTCCACCAAAACCCATAAATGCCATGTAGTAGTCATAAGAGATGCCCCGGGCACCCCAGAAGCCTGGATCATCACTGCTAATCACCATCGGAAATCCCTGGGCCATCAGGACAGAGGCAGGGTGATTACGTAGATCCTTCACTAGGCCTAGCACCTGCATACAGTATAAATAGGTATCAGTTGTATAAAGTGAAATATCACCTGTGTAATCTTTTATTACCTGAATAAATATTAGTTTAGTTAGCTTATTATTATTATTTGCATCACCAATATACGGTATTATATTGTCATACATAATATGTATCGGCTAAAGAAAGTCTAACACTTATTAGCTTTATACAGTATCATATAGTTCTGTGTTTATATCATACTTATTTAAATACACTGTAATATTTTGGTAATATCTTGACATCTTGGTAGAGTATAATGCATATTATTTACATTTACTTATATTTATTTGATCACTGCCATAGCCATTAAGTGTTATCTATTAGAGACTAATATCAAGCACACTAAATAAAATACACAAAATATATCAAGCACACTAAATAAAATACACAAAATATATCAACAAGACAACTGAAATAGTGAGCATTCAACAAGCAATATTTTAGAATTCATTTCACAGTCAAATACGTTTATACTAAGCAAAATTGTAATTATGCACAAGTCACCTGGTTGGATATTGGATTGATTTCAAGTGGAATATCCTTTTCAATGGCCACTTTCATGGCTTCTGGGTGATTTAGAATGGCATAACCATGTCCTATACGTGTTGTATTGAGAAGTAAAGCATCAAACAAGTTCTCATCTACATCTGTCCCATTCCAATCTGAATAACATTTATAACATTTATAATTTAACACATTTGCACATGTACCAAGTTTGAAAGTATCATTTATATCTCATATAAATAATCTACATTTGAGCAGGGTATTAGGTATTACATCCTTACTTGTTTCTCCTCCATGGAACATATATGGCAAGTCCATTGGTGGTTCCATGTTAGACACATATTTAAATACATCTAGAAAGTCTTTGAGAGGTCTCCCAGATGCCTCTGGTCCACACAGGTCATAACCTGCTATATAATCTGGATATTTTTTACGGTACTTTGCTGCTTCAATCATTTTAGTCTTTAAGTCCTCAGGTGCTAAATTTCCCCTTAAAGTAAAAAAAGGATTACTATCTTATTTTGAGTTGTATTGGGCAACCCTTTCAACACCATTTAGACTGCATATAGTCTACTTGAAATATATCGCGACAATTCCATACTTTTTCAGAAGAGTGATCTTCAAGTTGCATTATCACAAATATGTACACAGAACCCAAGACTTGAAATCCAGTCAAGGAGACCTGGTTGGACAAACATGCATATTACAAACTTTTACCTTAGGTATTAAAGAACTTTATTGAAATATTTTCCATCAACACTTTTCCCAATATTCATTGAGTCAACTTTATTGAGTCAAATGAAACGTCACAATACCTTAGGTCAGAGATTATGAGTTTTGTTCCCGCCCAATCACTATGGTCCTCTGCAAATTGCAGTGCCACCTGGTGATAGACTTCCACCGTCTTTGATATTTCATGCTGTGTACCATCCAATTCATAAAGCTTCACAGAAAAATGGATCATAGCAATTATTTTTAATGTTCATTTGTTCATTATGCATAAGATAAATTTGGCAAAGGTTATGATATATATATATATATATATATATATATATATATATATATATATATATATATAAATATATATATATATATATATTTTGAATATTGCTCAATTTGTGCACTTACCTTTGCTAGGATTGTTCTCATCTCCAGGTACTGGACATTATCATCATAGAATTCCTCGAGACACCGATAGTAATACTTTGAGAATACTCCTGTATAGTGAAACAGTCCAAACATTGCATCAAACAATGCCATGAAGTATTCCCATGTAGTATGTTCATCGGGATACTTATTATAGGGATCATTTGTCACCATAGTCATAGTGCTGTATAAACTGAAACATTTACTTAACTATTAATATACACATACATATATATATATATATATATATATATATATCAGTGAGAAGTTGTTCAGCTTGATTACTTTACTTAACGTTAATAAACATCGACCTTCATGTATAAGATTTGGTAACTTTGATTATAAGTCAATATTTTAAGCAATCTTTAACATTAGAAAAAATAAAGAAAATATCTTGAAAAGTCAGAACCTAAAGTGACTTCAGATATGAATACCCAAACAAGACTTCTATCACTGTGCGGTCCTTGCATTTGAGCTCAATATCACAAAAGACAAAAATACAGTGGTCATAATAGAAAATCGATTTGTTGCAATGTAACAAGAAAAAACGTACTACTTATCAAAATGTTCGTTGCATGAATAATTCTTTCGCACATCACTGATCAACTTCCATTTCGATTTGCCATTTGAATCTGCAAAATATAGTTAACGTTCAGTAAAACTATTATTCACATTTAAATGATAAGCAAAATTATCTCATTTTTGGAATATTCATGTTTAATATTTTCATTTTCTTTTTGGATAAGGTTTTTTTCAACTTGCCTTGAGTAATTGGTAAGCCTTGATAAACCTTGAGTATTTCATAAGCCTTGGGTATTTCATAAGCCTTGAGTATTTCATAAGCCTTGGGTATTTCCTAAGCCTTGAGTATTTCATAAGCCTTGAGTATTTCATAAGCCTTGGGTATTTCATAAACATTGGGTCATTGATAAACCTGGGGTAATTGATAACCTTGGCTAATTGGTTACCTCAGTAATTGGTAACCTTGAGTAATTGATAAACCTTGGGTATTTGATAAACCTTGAGTAAATGATAAACCTTGAGTAAATCATAGACCTTGGTACTTGATAAACCTTGATACTTGATAGACCTTGGGTACTTGATAGACATTGGGTTTGTTTGTTTGGTGTTTTTACATCACTTTCAACATTATTTCAGTCATTTCGTGATGAGACCTACTCGTAGCAGATATAGTGCTGCCTCACTGAATTGTTATGTTGCAGGTCACAGATTTACAAGGACAACTGGTTAACCCTTTTGTCACAGGCCTCCGCTCATGTGTGAAATTGTATGATGAATTCAATCTCGGCATGGCCGGGGATCGAACCCACAACCTTTGGATCATCACAGAGGAACTGGTGCTAATGAGCTGGCGCTCTAACCAACTGTGCCATGGCTCATGGCCCCTTGGTCTTTTTGTATAGGGCAGATATGGGGCAGAGCGATTAGCAGACCTCGGTACGGCTCGGGTTTGAACCCACAACCTTTGGATCACCACAGAGGGACTGGCGCCACAGCCCATGGCCCCGATAAACTTTGGGACATTGATAAACCTTGGGTAATTGATAAACCTTGGGTAATTGATAAACCTTGGGTAATTGATAAACCTTGGGTAATTGATAACCTTGAGAAATTGATGACCTTGGGTTATTTATAAACCTTGGATTTTTTTATAAATCTTGTGTAAGTGGTAACCTTAAGTAATTGGTAAACCATAAGTAATTGATACAGGAATTGAGATGCATAGGATTATTGATAATCCTAGGCCTATTAATTATCCCAGGGCTATTAATGAATCTAGGGCTATTAGTAAACCAAGGGTAACTATAACAAACTGATAACTAACCTGGAGTAATGGATAACGTGCACACAATGTATCTTTGGATAGAGACAATCTGGACAATTGTTTCCCAGAAAACTCATTACGTCAGAAAGAACTCCAACTAGCTCAGAATGAGCATTTTGATCGTAATTTCATGCAATATGAATTTTTACAGCTTATTAGCACCAGTTCCTGTGAAATAATGTTGAACGTGACGTAAAACCCCAAACAAACAAAACACAAATCACGTTGTCTTATGAGGAATGCCATTCAGCATATTTCAGGTGCTGAATGGAAATTCAGAGAACCGCCTAAATTGAAATTATAGACATAAATGTTCCAAAATGTTCATGTCTGAGATGGCGTCACAATTATTGCAAATAGATTAAAAGAAGAAACAGATATCTACATTTCATGTTTGACATTCAATACTAAGATGCTTAGTTGGTTTTCTTGAATGTTGGTACATAAACTAAGCACAATATATTACTTACATTGAATAAGTATGTCAGATAATCTCTAGACATTGTTAATTATTATCATTGATTTACCTTTTGGAGGAGTATCGAAGAAGCGGAACAATGGGTAATGTTTATCACTGTGACTTCCATAAAGATGTGGAAGGTAGGTGAAGTTTTCTATCACCCACCACACATCCACCATAGCGACATCATGAAGATGTAGTGCTGCTCCTGAATAATGAATTTGAAAAAGAAAATGAGTTTTCAATTTACACAGAGCATCATTTGATATAGATGCAAATATTTTCTATATAAGATTGCTTTGATGCTTTGATTATCAACAGCTTTGATTGAGATGTCAGTGCCATGATTATGTTCAGGTTAGACATTGATTCACATTGTAGTATATCTTACCTTTGGGCATGGATTTAATCATTTTGAAAACATTGCTTTTCTCTATCAACTCTTTGGAATGAAAGAAATGAACTGCAGGTGGAAATTTAGCTCCAGGCTTCCTAGCATCTTCTATCTCTTCAGCTTTAAATTTCATCAATATTTCATTGACTGCTTGCTCTTTTGGACTCAGTGTCAGTTTTCCTCCGATCCATCCCTTCTTTTCTTTGGATATCAATTGTATTCTCTTTGTGAGAACGTCTTCCTTTAATCCCAAAGACATCCTTAGGATTATCAGCTTCTAATCAGCTCTGACTTAATCTGATTAGTGTCTTACAGTGAATGTCCTGGTGTTTTAATACCTCACTTATCAACTTCTTATCAAAACTTCTTATCAAAACGTCTGAACTGATATGATAATATTATACAATGGGATGACACAGTGGATTCATCATAGCAGAGAAATGTAAAATTCTTCTCATGTAATTGAAGTTTTGGCAAAATTTATATATATATATATATATATATATATATTTATTTATATATATATATATATTAATGATGACATATATATCATGATAAATGATTATATATATATACATATATATATATATATATATATATATAATATTTTTATCATGTGTACGGCAGATAATATCGTGTCACCCCCATTACTCTTTATTGAATGAAAACACTTCTCAAAATCATATACACATAGTGTCCCAGACATGGTTAAGTCTACCATTTAAGTGTACAATAATCAATGCAATATTTTGCAACTATAAGCATTATGCATTGATACAGAAAAAGAGAGTTTAATTCACAAATGAATCAGCGGCAAATATCTAGCACAGTATTTCATACATTTGTGTTCCAGAAACAATAAAGGTTCATAATGTGATACAGAAACATTTTGAGTCGTTCTTGATGAATCTAAAAACATAATATATTGTGAAATGATGAATATATTAACCATAACATGTTCACATGATGTGAAATGATGTTTTTAGGAAACCAAATCCAATACACAATGCTGGAATAAAGAAGTATTTCTGATTGAAAGAAATAGCTCCATATATAAAAAATGCTCTATTCTTAAAAATGATTATAAACTCTGATGCGTTTTAAAAACAAAATATCATAAAAGAAGAATTTACGGTTTTAAATAATTTCCATAAAACGTGTGTATTATAATACAGTGTCCAAAGTGGTTGGGGCGTAGCTCAGTTTGTAAAAACATTGAAACATTGTCTGCCATGCTTGAAGGTCTGGGGTTAGAATCCTGGTTAATAAAATCAGAAAGGTGGATATCCTGGTTAATAAAATCAGAAAGTTGGATATCCTGGTTAATAAAATCAGAAAGGTGGATATCCTGTTTAATAAAATCAGAAAGGTGCATATCCTGGTTAATAAAATCAGAAAGATGGATATCCTGGTTAATAAAATCAGAAAGTTGGATATCCTGGTTAATAAAATCAGAAAGGTGGATATCCTGGTTAATAAAATCAGAAAGATGGATATCCTGGTTAATTAAATCAGAAAGGTGGACATCCTGGTTAATAAAATCAGAAAGGTGGATATCCTGGTTAATAAAATCAGAAAGGTGGATATCTGTTCCTGAGTGTTTGCCACTCCAACCAGTGTCTCATGACTGGTCATCGATAACTGTTTGTTTGTTTGTTTGGGGTTTTACATCACTTTCAACATTATTTCAGTTATTTCGTGATGAGACCTACTTGTAGCAGATACAGTGTTGCCTAACTGAATTGTCATGTCGCAGGTCCTTGACATGACAACCCACCCGGTCACAGATTTACAAGGACAAAGGGTTAACCCTTTGGCACAGCAAGGGTAGTGGGGAAAATGAAGAAAAGAGATCACATTACCCCAAAGTTAATGGATCTGCATTGGCTACCCGTTAAGATTGACTTCAAAATAGTTTTATTAACGTGGAAGGTGCAAAATGGCTTTGCCCTGGATAACCTCTCTAATCTTATAACATCCAAAACTGGGGATAAAACACTGAGGTCAATTACCAATAATGAGTATGTAGTTCCCAGGACCAATCTGAGGAGTCCTCAGAAAGATGAGGAAGGTGCTTGAAGAGGAAGACAAATCACTCATCACTTATGGCTGTCTGGCGCACTGGCTCAACCTCCTGGGACAAGACGTCACACCAGATGCTGTCATCAAACATGTGGTGGAGATCAACAAGTTCTTCCGCAACCACCACACCCCATCTGCCCTTCTGAATGCCTTCCTGGGCTCCACCCGGCCACTGCTTCCTGCCGAGACGAGATGGAAGAGCCAGCTAAGCCGCCTCGAACCGGGGCTACATGATGCAGATTGTTCAAGACAACCCTGATGATGTTACTGGCAGCATCCAGCAGAAGATACTGAATGTAGGACTCTTCAGGCAGGCACGTGACTTGGCTGAGCAGCTACGCCCCATAGCCACAGCCCTCGATCGAGCCCAGAAGGACACCACCACTCCAGCAGACTCCTTGTAGCAGATATAGTGCTGCCTCACTGAATTGTCATGTCGCAGGTCCTTGACATGACAACCCGCCCGGTCACAGATTAACAAGGACAACAGGTTAACCCTTTAGGCATGGGCCTCAGCTCATATGGGAAATTGTATCACAAGTTCAATCCCGGCTTGGCCGGGGTTCGAACCCACGACCTTTGGATCACCACAGAGGAACTGGTGATAATAAGCTGGCACTCTAACCAACTGCGCCACGGCCCGTGGCCATCACGTGTTGACTATACCAAAGAGATTATTTGGCATAAGAAATATATTGTCACTCCAGTGGAATACATTAGTGAATAAAAGAATAATATATGACTCCTTTTAATGGTCAAACCTTTATACAGCAAGAATTGTAAGAATTGGGGACATTTCTGATGGAAATAAAGTATTGATGGATTTTAAAACATTGATAAAATGTCAGATGCAAAATATTGTTATATAATAAACATATAACGGCAAAACCAAAAGAATGGATAAAAGCATTAATGAAGACAAGCCAATATTAAAAAAACAATAAAATAATAATCAGATGTAAAGAGACCACTATGGATCATGCGGTTATGCGCACGCACCTCGAATGGTGGACGTCCTCTTTTCGCGAAGCGTCTCATAAATTTAGAATCGAATTGTAACATTGGTGTAACAACGGCATAGTTCTTGAAAGTTCTAGAATTACTATCAGTAGAGGTGTGCAAAACCATCAGGTTCTTGAAAGTTCTAGAATTACTATCAGTAGAGGTGTGCAAAACCATCAGCATAACCAGAGCTCAGTATCACAGAGCAGTAAGATCAGGAATGCGTCAAGGTCAGCATATTAAAATGACAAGGATGGCTGAGTCTATTTCTGAAAATAGACATCGTGACCTTTGGTCTGAGGTTCGAAAAATTAAAGGCAGAAATAATTTTGTGCCCTCTTGTATTGACGGTGTTGTTGGTGATGAGGAAATTTCAGAGCTATTCTCTGAAAAATACAACCATCTATACAACAGTGTACACTATGATGTAAATGATATGAATGAGATAAAAGAAGAAATTTATAATCGTATTAATTCAAATGATGTTTACAATATTTGTGTTGATGATGTGCTTAAAGGTGTGCAGCATCTTAAGCTTGGTAAGTCAGATGGTGAAGAGGGCCTGCAGTCTGACCATATTGTACATGGACCTCATTTTTTATATGTTTTGCTAACCCTTGTTTTTAATAGCATGTTGATACATGGTGTTAGCCCTGATTCAATGTTGATAGGCACCATGGTCCCTATACCAAAGAATAAAAAACAACTATTGTGTATGTCTGATACTTTTAGGGCTATTACATTATCCAGTATTCTTGCTAAACTGTTTGATGTGATTATTTTATTTAAAGAACAGGATGCTCTGTCTACCTCTAATCTACAGTTTGGATTTAAGCCCAAAATGTCAACAACTCATTGTACATATGTTATGAATGAAACCATAAGCCATTATAATGCAAATGGTAGCAATGTGTATGTTTTAATGTTAGATGCTAGCAAGGCATTTGAAAGAGTAAATAACTGTAAGTTATTTAAAGTGCTGTTAAAACGTCAATTGCCACCTATGGTTCTAAGGCTCTAGTTGTTTATGTATACCAATCAAAAGCTCCAAGTCAAGTGGGGAGCGAATACATCTGGCCAATTTGTAGCTAGTAATGGCGTAAAACAGGGAGCTATTTTATCGCCAATTTTATTCTCTGTATATATGGATGGACTATTTGACAGACTCGAAAATAGTGGTATTGGTTGTCACTTGGGGAACCATTATGTAGGGGGTCTTGGATATGCTGATGATTTGTCTTTATTGACACCAACACTCTGCGCTTTAATAAAGTTAACAAGAATATGTGAAAAATATGCTGATGAATACGATGTTTTATTTAATGATGGAAAAAGCCAATTTCTTGTCTTTAGAGGTAAAGGATGTGTACCTGACAACAGGGAAATAATTGTTAATAACACAGTGCTGAAGAGTGTACAAAAAGCAGTTCATCTGGATCATTGTGTATCTACAACTGACCAAGATAGTATGGTTAGAGATGCAATTGCTAAATTTTGGAGAAGTTTATTATGTTAATGGCTGATTTTAGTCATGTATATTCTGTGATAAAATGTAAACTATTCAAACAATATTGTTGTTCATACTATGGTGCTCCTTTATGGCTGTTGAAGGGAAAACTTGTTGATAATTTATGTACTGCATGGCGTAAGGCACTAAGAATAATTTGGAGAGTATCTTCAGTCACTCACTCTGAAATTTTGGCACTTTTGTCTGACTGCCTACCACTAGAAATAAGCCTCAAACAGCGATTCATGAAATTTATGTGTAAATCATTAGAACATGAATCACCTGTTATCAAAAGTGTGGCTAATTTAGCACTAAAGAATCCATGGTCTAATTCTGGTATAAATTATTGTGAAATATCGTATGACTATGACTTAAATGTTAGCAAGTCTGTCTGTAAGATTGGTAATGATTGGAGAGCATCTGCGTCTGCAGAGACAATTAGTGATGCTAAGGTATTAATTGAGATGATTGATGTACGGGATGGTTTAAAATCATGTGAAATCTTGTCTGAAAATGATATTAATGACATTATTTTACATATAACCACAAATTGATTTTATATAACTTTTTTAATCACTCTTTGAAACAAGTGATTGTAAAACTTACATTGCCATGTTTTTATGTGAGAATAAAGATATTATTATTATAGTAGAAAATAATCATAAAATAAATAGATTGCTAAAATATCAACGTAATCTTCTGATATTAAAACTATAAAAGCAATCGGATAAGAAAATATCTCTATCATAAACAATCATTACCAACAAGGTAATAACAAGAGAATCCACAATCACAATATCAATATAATCCTCTGTAATATTGAAAACCCTGGTACTGTAAAGTGTAGAGGGGTTGATATAGCACAAGACTCTAACTTTAAGTTTGTACATACATTGTAAAACTTGTTTGGTTACAGTGGGTTACGTGTGAAACAGATTGATAGGTGAAGATATACAGTGAAGGTGACGATAAACAGTGAAGGTGTGAGAAACAGCAAACTACACTGATCAGATCTCAGATCATTACAGAATAAAGGTGAGATTTGAAAATATGGAAAGAAATAAAAGCATAAATGGGCCGCCGAGTGGCGCCATAAACATGGTAAATGAGAAACTATATAAAATCAAACAGATAACAGGTGATTTCTATGCAAAGAAGGATAAAACTAGGTACTACAAAATTCGGTGGGAAGGATATAATAAATCCGAAAGCACCTATGAACCTGAAAGAAATATACCAGCTCATATAATACAAAAGTACATGCTACTAAAACAAAATAGTAAAATCAAGCCATTTAATAAAATCTCTGTTTTAGAGATGTCAAAAGCACAAAAAAAACAAGGGCTGCCCTCAGCAAGAATTGGGCTGATGAAGTGGAGGAAGCAAAAGAATCCACTGGAGGGACTTCCAGTCCACCATCGTCCCCACTCCACCTTGAATTCCTGTCTGACACCGACACTCAGTCCATCGAGCCAACTACAGGTGAGACCAGTACAGGTGAGACTGGGGGTGATGAAACTGACGGGAGAACAAAATCGGAACTGATAAAGCTGATTAAGAGTGAGAGGGATGCTACACATAAAATAAAAGATGAACTCAAAAGGCTCAAGCTTGAGAATACTGCTCTCTTAAAGAAAAATGAACAACATATACATCGTTTGGATGAATATAGGATGAGCGAATTATCCCTTGAGTGAAAGATCAATGAGCTGCAGAGGATGAATATGCTTCATGTTGAGACCATTAAGGATCAAAATGTGAAACATCGAGAGAATGAAAGGAAAATAAATGCTATTGCCAAAGAAAGGTCAGCAATGCAATCCATCCCAGAGGAAACACCTAAAAAAGAAAAGGTACTATATCTGATGGATAGGATGTACAGCAACATCACATCTGGTTCATCTCATGATACCAGATCAGGTGATGCCAAAAATGGTATCCACAGCATTCATGATCTGAGGGAGGCTCTAAGGGACCCTGAGTTCAGGGACCGCCTCCAGAACTATGCTGCGGTCGTCATATGCCTTGGCCTACAGGAATTGATTGACGGAGGAGACGGGAGTACTGTTCTTGACACTATGATGGGGCTGATCTACGACCTGTCAAAGTATACTACCTGTCAAATATTTGTTGCACAGATTCCTCCAATATCTATGAAATGTAACGATAAGCTGGTGTCCTCGCACACCATGTTCAATATCGACCTGGTAAATGCTGAACGCTCTGAGAAAATACTGATCCTCATCACATCACCAGATATCACAAAACCATCAACATCAAAAATCATCTCACCAAACTCCA
Organism: Amphiduros pacificus; assembly: GCA_949316495.1. Lineage (NCBI taxonomy): Eukaryota > Metazoa > Annelida > Polychaeta > Phyllodocida > Hesionidae > Amphiduros > Amphiduros pacificus. Next base: position 14,564,176 of record OX439011.1, on the reverse strand, counting down.
ATTATGAACTCCTTCCAAATATGTTTAAAACCTGGTCACAAAGCCTCAACAATAGAATCAAGATGAACCATGGCAAATTTCAACCAGAGGGCGCCACTATAGAGGAAAGCTCTGATGATGATACAAGCACTGAAGGACATAGCTTTCACATAGATTTCACGGACTCTGATTACCCTGATGAACGGGTTGAAACCGAAATCCCAAATGAGGCAACTTCAATGCTGATACAAATACAAATACAAATACAAAATACTTTATTTTAAGTCACAAATTAAAACAAATAACATTAGCTGAGAGCTATTGTATGACTGTTGATAAAATATGTACAATATACACAAATATCTTTAAAATCCTTAGCACCATTCCATGCAATTACATGGCTGCCAGCTTTTGATTCTCTCCTTGAATGCATCAAGAGAAACACTGCTTTTAATCTCTGTGGGCAGCATATTCCAGAGCTTGGCACCAGAATAAGAGAAAGTTTTTAGTCCATTGTGATTAGTATTGACCTTGTTCTGAATTAGCTTATTATCATCTCTCATGTTGTATGGCACATTGTTCTCTTTGAATAGTTTGCACAGATAAATGGGAGAAATGTCATTTACACACTTATACACCTCAATGGCTAGTGCTCGTATACGAGAAATTATTAACATGTCCTCTCCACTTTTCTCAAGCAACTGTTCATGTGTTGAGCTAAAATCATTAAAAACAAAGCGTAGGGCTCGACATTGCAACTTTTCCATCTTTTTAACATTGCCTACTCCACAGTTCATCCACACAACCGGACAATAATTAAAATTAGACAGAATAAAAGATTTATACATAGTCAGTTTGGTGTCCGTGGTCAGTATGTTACAGAATCTCCTGATCACATTGATCTGGCGGCTTGCTTTGGCGCAGATGGTGTCCAAGTGTTTATCAAATTTAAGCATTGAGTCAATGTGCACTCCAACTAATTTGACATTAGACTCGCATTTGACAGTCACATCCTTTATTTTGAAACTTACATCAGTTTTACGATTGCCAAACTTAATGCCTTGGTATTTGTCAGTATTGGCTTTTGAACCGTTCACATCAAACCAATCAGTGACATTGTTTCCATCTGTCTCAATGCCTTTTATGAAACTGTCATAATCTTCATGTTCGTGTGATAATGAGTTGTCATCAGCGTAATTTATCATGGCACATTCCTGGAGGCAATAGTAAAGGTCATTGAGGAAGATGTTGAAGAAAGATGATAGGGAGGGGAGGAGAATCTATTCAGCAGATTGAAACCGACACACGGACAAAACTAAGGTAAATTGAAAGATTCACCAAGAAAGAAAAGAAAGAGAAAGAAAAATCCTCGCACATGATTATTAAGGGTACCCCCCTAGGGATTGCAAAGGCCCTAGTGAGCATAAGGGACAAGATCCACAAACATGAGAACCAGAAAAAGACACCATGCCATCATTTCAAACGAGGTAATTGCTACAAGGGTAGAAACTGCAATTTCGATCACTCTGAAGGTAATAAACAGAAAGCATCAAACAGTCCTAAGGCAATCCCTAAAAGACCAAAGCGTTCGAGGAAAATTTGACATTGCCCATGTGAGACCAAGCTGATATATCATAATTCATATGTAAAACATGCAACTGTAAAATGTAATAAATGCGACACAACAAGTAGGAGTAAAGTGAAATCTAAACTTTTTAATAGAATCAACTCAACAACAACAAATATTAGAAATTTATAAACTGTAACTGTAAATATATTAAAGGCATGTAGAGATGTAGATGATCTGAAAACAGACATCGCAAATGACAATGTACGAGTAAAAAATCAACCAAGATGTAACCATAGGGAAATGAATAGATATTATGAGAACAAAGATAACTTGCTTCTTATTACTGAAAAACTACAATGTAAGTGTAATAAAACTTACAAAATTAGTCTTAGAATTGGAAACAGAGTCACTTAGATTGTAAATGGACTTAAGAAAAATAATATTAAAGCTCAATCATCAAATGAGAACAACCAAATACTTAGTTTGGTTTCACATTATGGAAATAGTATTATACCACAGTGTCAAAACAAAGAATACAAAAACATTAACATTCACAAAGTAAGGTGTCTAAATGGAAAGTCTATGCATAGACAAAATGAAGCTGATGAGAACAGGCTGACATTAATATTAAAGGGTGTTCCCCAATTGGTCACTCTTAATGGAAAGTGTCTAAATAAAGCCACATCGCCACGTGACGCTCATGACGCTACCCTTTGGGGGAATACCAAGACCAACTTAGCAAGCAGATCATCAAATATGAACCCAAAACATAAAAAACATGAAATATTATACACTCATAGGCAACATTGTAATAACAAAAACATAACACATAACACGGGACTCGCAAGGTGCACTAAAACAAATAGAATCGATCGATATAAAAATCGAATCGATCGGAGCTTGACCACGCCCCCCGAGGCACTGATTAGCTGCTCTTCACTACACCTGAGGGAATCCTCAGTAAGTGACGTCACGGGGTCGCTGACCGGATTTCCCTTTCAAAGACATATTAATGATAAGCGAGCCCGCACAATTAATGAACTGAAAGTAGGCTCGTGTATTGTACAAAGCATAACACACAAGGTAAAGATTATTTTGAATCAAATAATCTACATGCCCTATTCATAACGGAAACATGGTTACATGAATATGGCGATGAGAAAACCCAAAATGAACTTGAGGAAGGTGGCCTAAAATTACGCTCGTTTCCTAGGCTAGGACGCACAGGAGGCGGAATTGCACTGCTTCATCGATGTGAACTCCCTTTTGAGTAAAAACAATGGAATTAATGGAAACATCCTTACAGCTCAAAGGGAAGAAAGTGACCTTCGTGACTATATACAGACCAGAGCCATCTGGTGGAAATAGATACACATACTCAGAATTCTATGATGAATTCACAGAATTGATTTCTCACTATGGCTCAAAGAATCATGAAGTCATTTTCCTGGGTGACTATAACTTTCATATGAACAAACCCGACAAGCCAGATGTCATAAAATTCAATGATGTACTATCTACGTTCGACATGAACCAATTAGTGACTGAACCAACCCATCGACTGGGAAATACTCTTGATCTGATAATAACCTTCAAGGGTAATAAAATTATAAAGAAATACATGGTTGATGAGTACCTGTCTGATCACAAAGTGATACTTATGACTCTGAATCTACACCCCCCAAAACCTGGGAAAAAAATGATGAATTACAGAAATTACAAAAATATCAATATGGAAGCATTCAGGAAGGACATTAAAAAGATAGTAGCCGAAAATAATACTTGGGAATCACTATCCCTAACTGACATGGTGAAATACTATGATGATAAACTAACGACAATCATGAATAACCATGCGCCAATTAAGGTTGCCCATGTATCCAGGCGCAAACCAGTTCCATGGATGAATAACCACATAAAGATGGAACGGTCATTAAAAAGAAGATTGGAGAGAAAATGGAACAAATCAAAATTACACGTGGATAAGGAATTATACAACTCTCAGAAAAATAAATACAATAACTTGTTAAAATCATCGCAATCAAACTATTTCTCAAATTTAGTAAATGAAAATAAGCATGACCCGAAAAAACTTTTTAGGGTCATAGACAAGGTCATGTACAAATCAAATGACGTTCCTATGCCAGCATCGAAGTGTGATGCAGAGCAGGCAGAAAAATTTAACTCTTACTTCCTTGAGAAAATAGACAAAATTAGAAAGAATATTGGTGAGGTGCTGATGCCCAAAAAATCACCACCAGAGGACACCGCTAGAAACATGCCTTCCTTTCAGAACAATAGACACCCATCACTAAATAGTTTTCAACCCCTAAAGGCAGAGGAGGTTCGTAAGCTAGTGAGGAAGGCATCAAAGAAATCATGTGAGCTAGACCCAATCCCAACCTGGCTACTTCATAACATGATTGATGACCTATTACCAATTATCACCTCTATTATAAATAAATCACTGACAGAATCAGATGTATCTGAAAGATCCCCTGTGGGTGCGGGGATTAAAGAATAGCCCCACTGCCCCCCAGCATGTCGTAAAAGGCGACTAAAGGGGCGTCCTGTTTGCCGTGGGATGCGACCTGTGTCGGGGAGGATATGGAATCCTGACGGGCTGAGCACTGGGCTGGTTTGGCAGTAATACCGGTCCAGTTGCAACACGCCTGTCTTGGATCCAAATGTTCACCAGACAGGCAGATCAGATTAGGCCTGGATCTGATTTAACCGGCTTGTGGTATATTTCCTTTAATGTATTCTGGCTATTTTAATTTTATTAGTGACAATTTCAAAGTTTAAAATTTAAGAATAATTGATAAATTTTTGATTTATATTTCCTGAAAGGAGATTACTGCTGATTGGGTCAATCGAGGGATATAAATAAAATCCGAAAGGGTGGAGTTTTTATTCTTAGAGTATGTCATGTTGGGTATCCTCATGGCGTCAGGGCTTGGAGTAACCGGCCCAGAAAGGCGTCCCCTTGTTGGGCTCCGTGGTGGGTAGGGGACCTAACTGATGAAATATAAAACAACACACATGGCGCAAAACAAACAAACACGACCAAGGAATGACATAGACAGCGACGATGATTCAAACAAAATAGAAAAATGGCCTAGATTTTTAATTGCGGAAAGTTCTGATGCTGAACATACCCTGGCAAAAATGTCCCCCTTTGCAATTGCAAAGGGGATACAAGGCATTGCCGGGGTACCAAAAACTGTTAAAAAGATGGGAAATAAATTATTGATTGAGGTTGAGCGGAAAAGCCATGCGGACAATCTACTACGATGCCGAATGTTGGCCACAGTTCCTGTTATTATAACAGCTCACAAAACTCTCAACAATAAAAAAGGAGTAATCAGATGCCCAGATTTAGTGGGAGTTTCTGAGGAGGAGATAGTGGATGAGCTCAAAGACCAGGATGTTGTTCAATGCAAGCGGATATTTATAAAAAAGGACGGTGTCAAAATTCCTATCAATACGTTTATTCTGACATTTGAAGCAGCGCAGCTTCCAACATCTATTAAAGTTGGATATTTGAACGTTAGAGTGGATGTATTTATTCCAAACCCTCTGCGCTGCTTCAAGTGTCAGAGGTATGGACATGGATCTGATCGATGTAAAGGTAATGAAACATGTCCAAAATGTACCGCTCAGCACAGTGGAGACGATTGTTCTTCAAATATAATAAAATGTGTCAATTGCCAAGGAAATCATCCATCGTATTCGCGGAATTGTCCTTCCTTTTTAAAAGAGAAGGAAATTCAGCGAATACGACACACTGAAAATATACCTTTTCCAGAGGCACGGAAGCGAGTAGAAAGTTTGAACACAACAAAGACATCTTATGCCAGCTCTGTAAAACCTAAAGAAACAAAATCAATAGCAATTCAGACCGAAATTACATGGCCAATCGATGACAAAAATTATTCCTTTTTCACAAAAACCTCAAAATCTTCAGCTACATCTACTCAGACCACGACATCCACTATCCCAGTAATACCTCAACCAACAGCAACATCCACTAAACCCTCTTCACAAACTCCCTCCACATCATCCAATAATAAAAGTATCAATAGTAATAGAACAATACATAAATCAGACAAAAAAGAAAGCAAAGATCAAGTAAAAAGTAAGATAAATAGAAGTAAATCCTTGGAAAGGATGGACACAGGTGATCCTCCAGATGTGAATTTTACTCCTGTGCACTCCAAGCATAATCGTAAACTTAACAAGTGATTATGCTAAATCATATATTTTTTCTCATTATTCTTAATATGGCTATCGGCAATATCATACAATGGAATTGTAGAGGATTTGAGGCAAACAGGCCAGAACTGGAGTTATTAGCCCAAAAATATAATGCATCTGTTATTTGTTTACAGGAAACTAATTTTAAAGATAAGTCAACGACATTTAAGGGATATGTACCTTATAATCAAGTTGGTTCAATAGATGCAATGGACCGAGCACATGGCGGAGTTTCTATTTTTGTTAAATCCTGTATACCCCAGAGTAAAGTAACATTAAATACTAATTTACAAGCTTCTGCAGTCAGGGTTACCCTGCATAATACATTAACTATATGTTCAATATATTTACCGCCTAGTGAGCCAGTTAATATTACAGATTTAAATAATTTGATAACCCAGCTGCCACAGCCATATATGTTAGTTGGTGACTTTAATGCACACAACTATCTTTGGGGTGGCAGAAATAATACAGATGCCAAAGGACGTATAATAGAAGATTTTTTAAATAATAATAGTTTGTGTCTTTGGAATGACGATTCCCCGACATATTTACATCCTGCTACAGGCTCTTTAACATCAATAGATCTCTCCATGTGCACTCCAAATTTATTTTTAGACTATTCCTGGGAAGTAGAGGAAGATCAATGGGGTAGTGATCATTATCCCATTATTTTAAATAACCATTTTCCTCCACCAGACGAACGAATCCCCAAGTGGAAATTTCATAAAGCCGATTGGGCAAAATTTCAAACATCCTGTTATAATAGAATAACTCCAGAAATTTTAAACAATGTAGATGATCCTCTTCAAGTTTTTACAGATACATTGTATGATATTGCTGATGGGTGTATTCCCAAATCAAAGCCAAATTCCAAAATTAAAGAAAAACCCTGGTTTAATGATGAGTGCAAAAAAGCTGTCAAGGAGCGGAAAAAAGCTTTAAAAAAATTTAATCGACAGCCAACTCAATATAATTTGCACCAATTTCGTATAAAAAGAGCTAAAGCCCGTTATATTATTAAAATAAGCAAAAGAAAAAGTTGGAAAGATTATGTTTCTAAATTAAATACACGTTCACCAATTAAAAAATGCTGGGATATGGTGCGTAAAATTACTGGGAAGGGAGGTGGAGCAAGGATCAAACATCTTAATCATAATGGTCAATTAATTACAAATCCCACCGAAATAGGTAACACAATAGGTCAAACAATTTCCAAGAATTCCTCATCCAATAATTATTCTGAAAAATTTCAACAAATAAAAAATAGAAAAGAAAGAAACCAACTAAATTTTATATCCCATAACTTGGAAGAATATAATAAATCATTTACAATAGAAGATTTGAAACTTGCTTTGGATAAATCTCATGATACTGCTCCTGGACCTGATCAAATTCACTACCAAATCCTTAAACACCTCCCTGACCAATCACTTGGGCATCTTTTAGATATTTTTAATACAATTTGGGAAAATGGTGATTTTCCTCCTTCCTGGAGGGAAGCCACTATCATTCCCATTCCCAAACCTGGCAAAGACTCATCAGATTCAAATAATTATCGTCCCATTGCTTTAACAAGTTGTATTTGTAAGACAATGGAACGAATGATAAACGAGCGTTTAGTTTGGTTTTTAGAAACTGCGGCTTTTATTTCTGTTGCCCAAAATGGCTTTAGAAAAACTCGAAGTACCATTGACCACCTGGTACGTTTAGAGACATTTATTAATAATGAGCGATTTATATGATATGGGATTAAGGGGTCGTTTACCCCTTTTTATTCAAAATTTTTTGTCAAATAGACAATTCAGGGTCCGAGTTGGTTCATCACTTTCTGATGCTTTTGATCAGGAAATGGGTGTTCCACAGGGAAGTATATTATCAGTCACCCTTTTTATTATTAAAATTAACAGCATTGTTGATTGTATGAGGCCTGGAGCAGATTGCTCACTTTTTGTTGATGATTTCAACTTAAGCTACAGGTCCACAAGCATGCATACAATAGAACGACAGCTCCAACAACACTTAAATAGATTACAAGAATGGGCTGATCATAACGGATTTAAATTTTCTTTAAAGAAAACTATGTGTATGCACTTTTGTAAAAAATGGAAGGTTCACCCAGATCCTGATCTATATTTAGGTCAAACTCGGATACCTGTTGTCGAAGAAACCAAGTTTCTTGGACTTATTTTTGACAGAAAATTATCTTTTATTCCCCACATTAAATATGTTAAGAAGAAATGCCAGAAGGCATTAGATTTATTACGGGTTCTTGCCCATACCGATTGGGGAGGGGACCGTAATATTTTATTATAATTGTATAGAGCATTGGTACGTTCTAAGCTTGATTATGGGTGTATGGTATATGGATCAGCACGTCCATCTTATATTAAAATGCTTGATCCTATACAAAATCAAGGTTTACGACTCTGCCTTGGTGCATTTCGTACATCGCCTGCAGATAGCTTGGCAGTTGAGGCAGATGAGCTGCCTCTTGATTTAAGAAGAGAAAAGCTTGCCCTTCAGTATGCTGCAAAAATTGCAGCTTGTCCAGACAATCCTGCCCATGATACTGTATTTAATCCAAATTATGTTGATCTTTTTGAAAATAAACCAAATACAATACCGACTTTTGGCATTCGCATTAAAGAATCTTTACAATCCTTAAATTTAAATCCGAATCAAATAGCTAAATTTCAATATCCAGAAACACCTCCATGGACCTATGAAACTTTAAATATTAATTTAGCCATGACGGAATTAAAGAAATACTCAACCGATCCATCCCTGTATATAAATAGATATAATGAAATAAAATCTATCTTCACTGGATATCAGTGTATATACACTGATGGATCGTTTGATGATGACAAGGCTGCTGCAGCTGCTGTTAAGGGCAATCATATTTATTCAGAACGTCTGCCAAATAAATCATCTATTTATTCTGCAGAACTTCATGCTTTATACCTAGCTTTAGATCATGTGGAGACTTCTCCACATCGAAAATTTTTAATATTTTGTGATTCATTGTCTTCTTTACAAGCAATGAAAGCAAAGGATTGGAAAAATCCTTTTATTTACAATATCCTTGAACGGCATCACAAACTCTGTACTGAGGAAAATAAAGAGATTCGTTTTTACTGGATTCCCAGTC